>CM056993.1:383597134-386165323 GCA_029891345.1 Dryococelus australis
AAACATAAGCTGGCTGCGTGTATCCTATATAACATATATAATTAAATTACCATTTTTAATTATATATCATATATGCACAACAGTGGTAGTTTGTAGAATAAGTAGGTGTATACTAGAAATTTGCTTATCGTTTCGAGTTAATAATATGTAAATCAGATGCGTCACATAACCAGATGTCACACTACTTAAAAAAAAGGAAAGATAAAAATGAAAGAATCTTTACAGTGAGACGGAAATTAATGCTCAGTACATTCGATGATTTGTAGACGTGATATCTTCGCTAGAAATATTAATTCGGGGAAGGTTACTCTTTGCATGATATGTGCAATATTTCGGGTGGGATTAATTCGCACCCCTAAACTTTCTTCATGAAGAGGTTTTTCGAAATTGTATTGTGCTGTAATAACAAATTAAAAGAACATTTTTATTTCTCTACACTGGTATCTGCTATTAAGACTTGAAATTCTGCAAAACGAAGTCATTTCGAATTTCGAAAACTTAAAGCGTGATTTTTATTTTACTTGAAATTATTTTTAAGTCTTAAGAGCATGTTTTTTGGGGTACATTTACATTCTTCCAAATAATTTTGAAATTTTGGATTTGAAAGTACAGCGAAACACTTAAAAATACGGCCGACGTGGCCTTGTTAATGTGACGAAAGTAGGAGATATAGGTTAACCAAGGGAGAGATAGGTTAACCAAGGGAGAGATAGGTTAACCAAGGGAGAGAGGATTATCGATGCTTGTTACGGCATTAACCTGTCCTGGCTGATGTGGAACAACGGCTACTGGTGAGCGTTATACGTGATGGACGCCACATCAAGCATATCCTATAATGCCCGACTTTACCTACGTGTCTAGACTTCTGTTACTGAGAGGTTAGGCCTACAGATGTCCGTTCACCACCCTGTCGCGAAAATATAACAGCCATGGGTAGGGCCATGTATTTTTCGCGAAAATTCAATATCCTGCGTCCGCAAGCACAACTTCCGTTGGTTATTGGCTGCTCGTCTACGCGAGAACACATGTTCTTATTTGAGCGGGCCAATCAGAATAAAGTACTCCGAAACTGAACGTCCATGATTCGCGGGTAAGACACTTGAGGCATGTGATATTTAAAATCATCCAATCACGAACGTGCATATGAACTAAACATTTTTGGAGTATAATTGGTCTTGAAACTTTTTGCGCGAAAAACACGTGCCCTAGCCATGGGCGTTTCCAATGTTTTGTTTTTTTTTACTTCGGCGTAAAAAAATTACATTTCCTTTCGTTCTGCGTTTTGCCGTCCGAGTTCAGATAGGCGATATACTTTTTTTTTAGTTATTACTAGGGGCAGCGATATTTCACGAAAATATTTCGAGACAACGTACAGTTCAAATCACTGTACAGACGTTCAGGTTTTTAAATTTCCTGAAACATGTTGTGCTCCATGCTAACTGTTTGCGCACGAATCACGTAGGGTCAGAGTCGGAGTTGCGGAATCCTGAGCGGCGCGGTCAAATGCGGAAACGACGCCAGCAGCCAATGTAGGCATGACAACAGCTGAGATGCCTACTCTCTGCCCCGATTCCTTAGCGAGGAATCACTGGCCATAGTTAGTACTGAAGCTAGGTAGTATACGCAAGGGTCCAACGCACGCTCTATTTTACCGCACGTTTTGACTCAGTCAACACGGTACGTGTGTAGAAGAAACCTGTGCGACTGCGTGGTTATTTTTCGGACCTGTGCAGAACCAGACACCGTCCGATTTTTTTGTTGAACGTAATTTGATGTAATGTAGAACAGAGTGTGAAGGTGATTGTGGAAGATCAAGAGCAAAATGTATTCTCACTGTACAAAAAAAAAAGCGGCTACTTATTACAGACTAATCCATTTACTCGAGAAAGTTGATCCCAATGCCCAGAATAAAAAAAAAAAAAAAAACAACTGCTGTCGAAAAAAAATCTTACATGTAATTGTAGGAAGGAATATAATAAGTTAAGAGATCCGAAAAGTCAGTTATTCCTCGTTCATGTGTCATTTATTTGTATGAAAGATGAAACCATTGACAAGTGTTCCTGATACGTATACTTTCATACTCTTCAACCCTTTCAGACCCACTTTAATTTACGGTATCAGGTGTTGCAAACTAATTTTTTTTAGATGCGTCCTGTACTTAAGCCATGGCAACACTTGTTTCTTTATCACAGCCAATGAGATGTAAGCTATATGTTCGGCTACAGCTATATGAACCAATTATGACCTAGGCCAGTAAGATGGTTTGCGAATCATTTACCCAAAAGTAAAATCATTGATCATTGAGTTTCGCAGAGTGTAGTAGAGACCAAAAATTTCCTACATGTACGTCATGTGCACAAATGTGTACACTGGTTCTGAATGGGATAAGACAATTATGTAAATTTCTTATCTGAAGCCTTAATTCCGACAAGTTTGCATGAGAATATGCCCTCCTTTCAGTAACCAATCCTTGGGTCACCTGTGTCAGGTCTTGTTGTGCTTCGTCTTTCTAACCCTTCGTGGACTGCACAAATGTACTGGCACTGAAGACAGGGCTGAAGCGAGCTACATGCATTCTCCACTACAGCAATATCAGTCACTTACCATCGTCCCATTGGCCCTGGCTACGTGGGACACGCATACTGTGCTATACAACGTTTATTATTGGCTGGCCGTCGGCCAATGAAGTCACGCGTTGACTATGTGCCAGTTAATGTGTCGCAACAACAGGTTTTTCAATGCATCGTATTGATTTGGGAAATTATTGAAATTAACAGTTTTATTGTTATGAATTTAAATGTTGACTAGTTTTAATTATTTACTTAGTTTCACATAGAGTCCAGCGAAACAGCAAAACCATAGAAGTGTGAGATTTGTCTTCAAAAGCAAAGACATTTCCAAATAAACGTTGCGCGAGTATTTACGTGCACACTCCTCAAAGGTAAGGATAGGAAAATTTCGCGAATTCATTTTGGGACAACATAGACGTCAAACACATATAAAGTGGAAGTCACATTTGCAATTGGATCATAGTACATTAGACACGCCCTTGACTCTGAGCCTAGAGTAAACTTGCGAGGAAACAAGAAGCAAGCAGCGAATATCATACTGCCAGGTGTGAGGTAACACTGGGGCAGCAGCCAATGAACAAACAGCTCATGCTTTAGTGTACACAGGACTGTGGAGTATAGCCTGCAGGTATTTAACTCGCGAAATTTTCCTATCCCTACTCAAAGGGTTAACGTCGTGGCATTGAGAGCCGACGTGGGTGATAGAGGTGAGGACGGAGCAGCGCCGGAATGAAGAGGCGGGGGAAACGGGAGATCCCCGAGAAAACTCGGCCACCAACGGCATCGTCCGGCACGGTACCCACATGCGAAAATCCGGAGTGATCCGGCCGGGGATTGAACCCGAAGCGCCTTGGTGGGAGGCGAGTGTGCTAACCCGCTCGGCCACCATGGCCCCGCGTATAGACTTAATTCACGGCTACTTCCGACTTTCCTGAAGCCCTGCTAAAGTTCTATTTCCAGAATATTACTCCGTCCCATGCACATTAGAAACACCATTATAGATTACTCCAAAATGGCTATAAACTGCTTTTTTTTCAAAGCGTCTCTCAAAATATTCGCGTCAGATTTATTCAAAACTACCCAAGGACTCTGCATTGAACCTTCCTACATACGTTCCTCCAATAATATAATATGGTCACCGCTTAAAGTCCCATGGGTACACGCATTGCAGAGAGAACACTGTACGTCAGGCGAGAGCCTTGCGCTTAGAGGCGATGTCGCGCTAGATGCGCGTGGCAAAGTCGCCCTTATCGCTCCCGCGTTTCTCGGTCTCAAACGCGAAAAAAAAAAAAAATCTCTAGGTAGGCTGCACGCAACAGGGTCGATTTGTGTTCATCGTGGTTGAGGTGAGTTCGACGTGAAGGGGGCGGGGTAATGCAGAGTCGATTCGGCGCCGCGCTGGCCACCTCTGACAGTCGAGTTTCCGACGTCAGAGATACAAGATGTGCGCGGGCCAGCACTGCGGGCAGTCCGTTCAGATGCAGTATCAAGGTAGGTACAGGCTATTCACGGTGTAGTGAGCACTTTTCAAAGCACTGCTTAAGATCTACTTGTATAGGCTGTTCACGTTAAAGTGAGCACATTTTACAGCCACCCAACAGGCTTTAGCCACTAATAAATACATATTATTGCAGCCTCAGGCATTACATTTTGAGGGCGGTGAAACGTATACACTGTATGTATTGGTCACATTGCAATGTTTATTTTAATAAGCAGCACGAAGATGGAGATTGGACGGAAGGAAAAATTTAGAAGGGGCTTCAAAAAGTGTTCACTTTACCGTGAACAGCCTATATGCACGTTGCGTATTCTTCCGCCGTATATAAACTTAACATTACCACGGGCCTCATCACTTTATTCATGCGTCGGTAAAGTGAAACTGTGAAATTGTTAGAAAAGTAAATATTTTACAAATCTGCTCAATTTTACACTACGAAGCATAAAAAAAAAAAAAAAAAAAAAAAAGCGAAAGAAAATAATTTAAGTTGTCACAAATGGTTACCTAATACTTTTTACTAGACGTTAAAATACGGAACTACTTCCCATCCATCGGTACCAACTTTACAGGGCTCATGTCACTCAGTGCGCCCTTTAAAGTATATGCAGGTAGGGGCAGTGACTTTTTTCTAAGGTTGATTTTAGAAGTGCTCATTTTGTCATGAACAGCCTTTAGTAAGTGATCCGGTCACAATTTTTCATCCGGTTTAACACTCTCTGTAGCCCGTCACACTGTCAAATTATTCCGTCAAACTACTTCCAATAAGTTTGGTCAAATAATTTCGGATGGTTGTGACGTCATGGAAACGTCACAAACGAAGCCATATTTGTCTGAGAAAGTTGGATGGATCCAGTTTCTATCGAATATTTGAAAATTGGACCGGTTCTAAAATGTCTTCGATGTTTAACGGCCGCAGCCCGTCACAAAAAAAAAAAAAAAAAAAAAAAAAAACCGACGTTTCTGACGTCACGAAAAAATTAAAATAACGAACAATTCCTGAAAACGTACTATGGATATCAAGTTAATTGATTTATATAGAAACAGTCCAACCGTGAAAGCTATTTTAAGTGAATATTGCAAATAATTTATATTAAGAACTCAGAGGCATTAAATTTCGTTGTGCAGGCAACATCTCTGATAAATATTAAGTTCGAATTTAGGAAGAAGTGAAAATAAATAATAATATTAGTCGCGTTTCTTTCTGTAATGGACTGCATGGAAACACTTCTCACAGCAGTATCTCACTTTGAAAATAATATTTAAATAACAATTCAGATTAGATCCTCCTACTAAAATAATTTGACAGTGAGACGCATTTACAAATACATTCAACGTCATTTGATAAAATTTGTCGGAAGGAAAAATTGATGCCGTGCGTAGTCTTAATTGTATTGCAATTATTGAGGCGAATCTGACAGTAAAAGAGGCCCACATCGTCGGATCCGTCGGTCGTCCGTCATTAGACGTCACGGATCTTGACCAATCGCACGGCAATATATATTTTCCCCATCGTCAATCCGTCAGAGGTATATCTCAAACCTTAACTTGCGACCGACGGCGGACTGACATTACGCAGGGCGAATACGCACTTTGAAATAAAGCAAGGCGCCGGATCGTTTTTATTTATCTCGTTGTAGCTAATCAGGAATTAAAACGCGGAAATTCAGATCACGCAAAAAAAAAAAAAATCATTTCCCCAAAATGTTTCTCTGTTGAAAATGTATCACCAACTAAAATATTCCTTCTACGAAAGAAATATCGAGATGTTAAGTTGTCACGTTGAAATATTGCCGGACAGAAGGATCGACGGACTCCGGGTTGTTGCGAGTCGCTTTCAACTGACTGACGGAAGCTACGGATGGTCGTGAGCCCAGCTTAAGACAGGGGCTTAAGTAGTTGTCTAGTCCAAGTCCATAAATACTGCTTGTGGTCCATTCATAAGTGGAACACAACCCGTCGCCGAAAGAATCTGCGAGAAACACAGGCGTGTTCCTGTGATCACGAATATTTTAATCTCGGCACTCAATTGCAGTGATCGTGCCACGGCGGCCGATCATTTACAGCCAATTAGATCGTTAGTTTCGAGCTTTCCTGAAGCCCTGCTAAAGTCCTACTTCCAGGATATTCCTCCGCCCCAGGCAAACAAAGCGTAACTGAGTCTAGAAAAAACACGCCGAAGGGACAACGTACCGCATTCGGGCGCACTTGCATCAGAACTATCCCTTAACGGTCTTTACCAACACACGCCTATTTTCTCTCTGTTCCTATTCATATCAATTACACATGAAATGTCATAGTTTATAGATAAACGTAAATAACAGTTCAGTTTAACCAAAAAACAAGATAATTCTGTTTACACGTCACATTGGGAAAGAACCAAAGACTTCATACATGGGGTGGTTTTTCAAATGTTTGATTCGAAATGTGTAAAGATGCTGCGGACAGACTATAGCTTGAGCTGGCGTACCGTGTTCCCTACGGGGTCGCCCGGATGATCGCACGGGCTGCAAGGGGCCGGCGGGTTTATGTCGGGAACTTCCGTCTTCCTGCAATCCGCCGTTGCTGCTGCTACGTCTCACTTTGTCACTCACTCTTTCGGAACAACTGGTGCAAGGATGCTACGCCTAGAATACACTCTCTCACATATTTTTCTTATTAGTTTAATTTTTTTAAAATTAGTATCTGAATTTAATATCGACTATAATAGAAATGATTTTTTACTAATTTTCTTGACAAGATAATTTGTGATTGTATTTATAATACTATTATCTTGTATAGTATTTATTGTTATTTTTTATCATATTATTACTTAAAATCATTTTCTCACTTTTGTTAATTTGGGTTCGTGGGAATCTACGAAATTTTCGGCATGATAAATTGATGCATCTTGTTTCAAAATTTTATTTATATTTGCCTTTAAACTGTTTTAAGTTACTAATTATTATCTAATTATTTATTTATTGGATTTTAGGTGATTATTTGTCATACATAATAAGAAAGTAAATTCATTAAAAAAACTGAGATAAATTAACTCCGTATACGCACGTAACATTTATTTTAGTTCACTGTCGTACAAACAGCAGTATGTGCAGAAAATTAAATTTTTTTTAGCTATATCGTTTCAAATACGTTTATTTCAAACTCGTTCGAATAACAATGAAATTAATATTGATATATTTACCTGGAAACGCTTTCGTGGTGAAGTTAATTTTTACTAGACGCCGCGGAAGAATAAACATATATATATATATATATATATATATATATATATATATATATATATATATATTCTTCAGATCACAGTTCACGGTGGAACCACAGAGCAGATAAACACACAGATGCGAAGTGGCGTTGTGTGTTTTTTTTTTATGTGGGCGTACCCATTCTCTGACTGGTTTGCGCGAGGCTCTGGGAACGAGCATTGTATCTGATTGGCTACTGTATGCGGCAGGCACCGGCTGGCGAGTAGGTTGCCGAGCGCTCATTGGGCGAACGGCGTTCCTACATGTTGCTGGCCACTGACGACATTTTACCCGTCCTGCAGTTGCAATGGGAATATTAAGACTTAAGACTTACAACTTGAGGGTACGCGACAAATGGGTAATTGAACTTGTGTACGGTAATTATGGTACATCTGAACCTAATTATTATGGTATTCTCGAACCTTAAGAATAGGGCATAAAACCCCCTCCCTTACGAAGTGATGAGGAGGGGGAGGGAGGTTGGAAACCATAACTCACCCCTTCCTCATGGGGTACTGTCGATCCCCCTAGGCCCGCTCCTTTCGTTGTTGATTAAAACCTAACTCTACTAATAATGTGTAAACGAAATAGCTAACATAACACCCTACAGAAGTAAACAAATGACTCTGTAATTAACTTGTGCACTATGCAACGTCCAAGAAACAGTTCTATGTAACTGAGTGAAAGGGTCAAGGCTCCCGCGTGAACTGTGTTACAGAGTGTTTGGAATGTATGTACATGTGCTGAACTATGAAAAGAACACACACCTCATACGAGGTCAGCCGAATACCTTCAAGAAGTCACACACATTAGAAACCCCATTTATGAGTACTCCAAAAAGGCAAAAAACGGTTTTTTCCAAACCGTCGTATCTCAAAATATACGTGTCAGATACATACGAAACTACTCAAGGGTCCTGCATTGAACCTACCTACAGACTTTCTACCAGTAAAATAATAGGGTCACCGCGAAAGTCCCATAGGTACTCGCAGTGGCACGATAACACTGTACGCCAGTTGAGAGCCATGCGCTTAGAGACGAAGGCACCTAGATGCAAGTTGCAGTGTCGTCCTTATAGCTCCAACGCTTCTAGGCCTCAAACGTCGAATATATCTCCAGTTAGACTGGTTCCTTAAAGAGACAGCGCCATCGTTTTGCTTCTGTACGCCTTGCTCCTCTGTGACAATGTTGTGTAGTTCGTTTTCTACCAGGCGCTGTGAAATTTTAACCAGCATGTAGTCGGCAAGTGTTTGCGTGTTTCTCGTCACGATCGATACCTAGCGAGAGGTCGACACAATCGATACACGCAAAGACTGTAGAGCCTCTGTAGGTACTCTTCCCAGAGTACGATTGTGCCCATCCCATGCAGGGTTCCTGCATAATTCGCACTTATGCGGGACTGCCTTAGTGAGACGGAAAAATTACGTGGCTAATTTTGGTTGGTGGCTGTGTTCAGTCAAACAATCTTCTTCTACCTTTCATATATGCAAACAAAAATAAAGTAACACATAATTAAAACATTTCTTTTTGCAAGTTTACTGTACATGATTTTATTTATAAAATAAACGATCGTTAATCCTAATGGTCAGAAAATGTGCCAGGAATACTAACCGTTGCATCACGTGACGTTAGTAGATATCATATATTTTTTAAACAGCGTATGCATAAAAATTTGCGTAGGTATACTAAAATTGAAGAAGATAATTGTAATACTTCGCCGAATCTGAACTATACATATAACAATAAGCATCCTCATCTCTGGAATGCAAGGGCGGAGGAAACGGGAGATCCCCGAGAAAACCTGCCGACCAGCGGCATCGTCCGGCAGGATTCCCACGTGCGGAAGCCCGGAAGCAGCCCCGCCGGGAATCGAGCCCGGCTCGCCTTGGTGGGAGGGGAGCGCTCTAGCCGCCACGCCACCGCGGCCCCCAATGGAGGTACAGACTTGATTGCTCAGTAAACAGCTGAGAAAAGTCTGTGAGTTGACTGGTATAATCCATTTACGGTTACTACCAAGTTTTCTGAAGCCCTGCTAAAGTTCTACTTCCAGGATACTCCTCTTCCTCCCCCCCTCCCCTTTATCCCCTCAGGCCAACAAAGCTTATCCGAGTCTAAGAAAATTACGCCAGAGGGGCAACGTACCGCATTCGTGCATACTCAGAGTAATCATATATGCTATTCCTTGTAAAGTGAGCACTTTTAAGGCCCTAGTTACTTTTTACTTTCAGCTATTTCTAATCCTTTAACCACCTTTCTAAACAAATATTGCCATGTAAGTAATAAACATTGCGTGTACATTCCACTGCACTCGGAAGTTAACGTCTAAGACTGAAATAAAATATTTATATTGACAATTATTCCATATGAGAGGGCTTTCAAAAGTGCTCACTTTACCGTGAATAGCCTATAGCATTAGAACTATTTCTTGCTAGCCATTACCAACACAACTACTTTATCACTGGTTTTATTCATATGAATTATAAATAAATAATAATTAATAAACAAAATATAAGTTATAGTTAAGTTTAAACCAAAATAAGAGTCTTTTATCTTAACAGGAGTATAAAAAGCAATCGATATATGATATTTTTGGGAAACGACAAAACACGTCATACATGGGTAGTTAAGCGAGACAGTCTTTGAGCTCAGTCTGTTGTTGCACAGAATAAGGCGGCGAATCCTGCACGATGCTGTACATTAATGATGGTGGGTGTAGATGAGGGGGGGGGGGGGACGCGAACACATCGTGGATTCTCAGAGGTGAGACACGCGAACTCCATCGACACGCGCCAGCAAGATGGCGCCACCGGCCAGCGACGTGTTGAAACCATAGACTAAAGATGAGGTAGACCGCTTATTCGTCTTCTGCGCATGTACCCATCATTGACCTACCCCAATCCTACACAACTGTCAAAGTCACATGGTCAACACTGATGAAAATGATTGTTTATATCTTAATTTTTAAATGACAAGCACTATTATATGAATAAAATACTTTTACCAATTATAATTGAATCAAAATGAATTATAAATAGGTTAGAGCGTATATACAAATACCTCAAAGCATTTGTTTACAAATGATTTTTCTAACATAAAATCCGAACCATGCCGTTTTCGCTAGACGTGTTGGCAGATGAGCAGTTCAATGTAGGGACATGGAGATTGGTTGTGCGCAGCCAGCGAGATCGGTCCACCTCATATTTGGTGGTTGGAACGGCGGGGCCAAGCAATCAGCGCCTCTGGGAACCCACTGTAGCCAGCCTACTGACCAACCAATTACAGTAGGTCTATCCCTTCGCAGTATGCAGCGACCAATCATAAAGAGCCCAGCTCCCAGAACCTCGCGCAGCCAGTCAGAGCCAGTCAAAGAATGGGCGTGCCTAAATAGAAAAAAATCGGCAAAGCCATTTTTTATATATCTGGCAGGCGCCCAAATATAATCCATTCACGGTTACTTCAGTCGTTTTTGAAGCCCTGTTAAAGTTCTACTTCCAGGATATTCCTCCGCCTCGTACAAACTAAGCTTAACCAATCCTGGAGAATTACACCAGAAGGACAACGCACCACATTCGTGCGCACTCAGTGTGACAGTATTTTGTATAATAACTATTTCTCACTAGACGCTACAACATACCTGTCTCCTCCCCTTTTTTTTATTAAAATTATTTATAAATGAAGCATTATAAATTATAGGCAAAATATGAATAAAAATAACATTTCAATATAACATAAAAAAAAAGTAACTTTTATGAACACAAATATAAAACGCTTGTGATACAGGGCGTATTTAGGAAATGATTAAACACGTCATACATGGGGAGATTTTTCAAAGGTTTGATTGAAAAAGACCGAAGAAACTGTGAATGGACTATACAGCTAAGGCCAAGCGCTATACCGTCTAATGCCTGGTTCACATGCACACCGATCACACCGAACTCGCGCGGAAACCCGAGGACGGCTTCTGATTGGCTGTTCTAGTTTTCCGCTCTGCCTGTTCGGCGTGATCGGCGTACACGTGAACCAGTCTTTATATTGGGTTTATTATGTTAAAAATGGTCGCATGCATCGCTGCTAAAGCAGGTTTGTCTGGTGCCGCAGTTTTAACGATAGACGTATCCCGAAAGAAGGGTCTAGATGGGAGAGCACTGCAAACCAACGCAAAGTGCGGAGGGCGCTGGGTAAATCTGCTTCTTCAGCCGCGGAGGTTAAATAATATATTGGATGTATCTGGGACACTGGGGGTAACTGAGATAGTTAAACGGAATTTTTTTTTGGGACATTTGCCAGCCGTGAGGTAGAATTTAGTAGTTTAATTAAGTCGCTTACTGGCAGTGATGCCCTGCGCGTGTTGTATTATTTTCCTCAAAGCTGTTGCATGCGAAAAAATATCTTTTTATGGCGTCACAAGTTACCCCTGGGGTCTCAAGTATACCCCCTTGACGGTACCATTAACCCTTTGAGGAGAATGCACGTATATACTCGGGCAACGTTTATTTGGAAATTTCTTTGCTCTTGAAAACAAATCTCGCACTTCTATGGTTTTGCTGTCCTGCTGGACTCTACGGGGATCTAAGTAAAAAATTACAACTAGTCGACACTTAAATTCATAAGAATAAAACTGTTAATTTTAATAGTTTCTCAAATGAACACGATGGATTGTGAAACATGTTACATCTGTCACGACACATTGGTTGGCACATAGTCAACAAGCGACTACATTGGCAGATGAACAGACAATAATAAACGTTGAGGAATATTGTAAGCGTGTCCGGTGTAGCCAGGACCAATAGGAAGAGGGTAAGTAGATATACAGGGACAAACACGACTAGTATTGGTGCAGTGGAGAATACAGGCAGCTTGCTTCAACCTTGTCTTCAGTGACAGTAAATATGTGCCTTCTTAAAGGGTTTTGAAATATCAAGGTCGGGAGAAAGTAAGGTTATGTCTAGTTAGCGAAGAGAGACTTTTGTGTGTTTGGTGCTGGGTCAAACGAAATGTGTCGGGCCGCTACAGGAACAGCCGCCCCGTTATTTCGGCTCTGTGCAGTTATCTGTTCTGTAACCGTGCATTATCTGAGCCAAGTACACAGCGATCATATTGCGAAGTTGCAAAGTAGGCCAGTCGCTGCAGGCTTGGTGGCGTGACTGGGGGGGGGGGGGGTGTTAGTAAAGCGAATATTGTCGGGGGGAGGGGGAGGAGGGGGTACCGCGAGGGGACCCGGCAAGCACAACGCAGTCGATAAATAATCGCTCAGTCGTTGCCGGTGAACCGACTTCGAAGTGTAGCCAGCACGTCTGGTTCAAACTGCTAGCGGTACAACGCCTACAGGTGAGTTGAGCCGCCCTGCTTGGAAACATTTGCTCTGTGAAAATGTGACGCATCCATCTGAACGAGCATTCATTAATTATTAAGGGGTCCGCCTACCTAACGCGACATGGCACAGGAGCGAGCGAACACTAAGGGCGATACTGGCACGCGCTTCAAGTGCCGCATAGCCACTATGTGCGAAGCACTAAACTAGCGCGCAAGTTTTTCGTCGAACGGTTTTTTCTATGGGACTTTAAGAGGTGACCATATTATTTTACAGGTGGAAAATCTGTTGCAAAGTTCAATGCGGGATTGTATCTGAGTTTCACGTAGATACGGTCAGCACATTCTGAAATGCGGCAGTCTGAAAATTCTGTTTTTAGCTATGTTTAAGGGCATGGGAATAGCGGTTCTAACCTGCGTAGTGTCATGAAAGCGACATTCCGTCATCGTCTCAAGTATGTTTTCTTTTCGTAAATTAACACATTGGACGCACGTGGAATAGTTTCGTTAAAAAAAAAAACTGATTTGGCAACACATTGCAACACATTTCAAGAGCCTGGTGGGCGGCCGCATAAAGGCAATTCACATTAAACTGAGCATTGTTTTCCGTGAAAATATTTCAAGATTAGTTGTACACCAAAACATTTTTGCACTTTCGTGGTTGGATGAGTTAAAGATGTCACGCGCCCCAAATGTCTGTCCGCGAATCATGCAGTTTCAGTATCGGAGTACTTTATTACGATTGGCCCAGTCAAATAACATGTCTTCTCGCGTAGACACGCGGCCAATACCCAAAGGAAGTTGTGGTTCGTGGACATAGGGTACAGAATTCTAGCACGGCCATGAATTTTTTCGCGGGAAAAAAAAAAAAAAACACCTGTTTCTAGGTATAAACTATTCACAGTAAAGTGAGCATTTTTGAAATCCCTCTCATTTCGAATAATAATCAATAAATATATTTTATTCTAGCCTTAGACGTTAACTTCCGAGTGCGGTGGAATATACATACTGTGTTTATACTTACATGCCAATATTTATTTAAAAAGGCAGTTAAAGGATAAAAAAATGGCTGAAAGGATAAAGTAATAAGGGCCTCAAAAGTGCTCACTTTACCGTGAACAGCCAATACTTGTATGCATATTGCGTATTATTTCACCATATACGTAAAACAAAAATTAACATGTGCTTGATCACTTTTCCCATGCGTCGCTCAAGTGATTCTGTCAAATTATTAGAGAAGTAAATGTTATACAAGTGTGTTAATTCTTACACCTATATCCATGACAAAAATGCAGATAGGAGCGGTGACTTTGTTCAAACGTTGATTTCAAAAGTGCTTATTTAAGCGTGGACAGCCTACAGTGATCGTATTATCATGATAAAATAAAGTATCAATTTCTTATAGCATATTAGCGACGGAACTCTTAAATGCAAATCTCTACTAGGAGGGAGTAACTGATTGCCTCCTGTTTTCCTGTAATTTTAGTTTGATAACTGTCTGTGCTTTTGTGTTTGTATAATAATAACTTATTACACATTGTTTAATATAGGCTAAACTAATTTATTACACATTGTTTAATATAGGCTAAACTAATTTACTACACATTGTTTAATATAGGCTAAACTAATTTATTACACATTGTTTAATATAGGCTAAACTAATTTATTACACATTGTTTAATATAGGCTAAACTAATTTATTTAAACGACACATCGTAAATGCTTGT
Source organism: Dryococelus australis (assembly GCA_029891345.1). Lineage (NCBI taxonomy): Eukaryota > Metazoa > Arthropoda > Insecta > Phasmatodea > Phasmatidae > Dryococelus > Dryococelus australis. Next base: position 383,611,482 of record CM056993.1, read on the forward strand.
TGCATATATTTTTGTGCGAAATTCGGTTTTAAATCTCACATCTATCTGAAGAAAACTTATTCTAATTCCTATGCCCTCCTTATTTTTTTTTTTTAAATTAATCATTCAGCTTCGAAAGTCCTACATAGGACCTGCTTTCCGCTTAATTTGTATCTTTCCGCCATGTGTGATATTACTTAACCGTGGACCCGATGAGTTCATTCATCAATCGATCGAGAGCAACTGTGATTTTTCAAGGCCACAGATATTTTACTGACGTTATGTTCTATTTGCATAAAATAAACACAAACCCAATTCAATAAAAATAAATAAAATAAAAAGAACTGGCCATATCAGTTACTGATGTTTGAAAAGTAAAACATCAACACTTTTTAAACACTTATAAGTTGGATTTCTTGTAAATTATATTTAATTAGAAATGGCTTCGTGTGTGAAGTTACACTAGGTAGTTAAGGCTTATATGTGCAAAATAATATTACTCTTTTTTCCTTTACAAGCAAATATCACAGCACTGATCCCGAAATGGCGACCTCTAGATAACGCGAACCGAAAGTATGTGATCAATTTGCAGCCTCGTGCAATCGCGACGCGACTGGACGATCTGGCAAAGGTTGGCGTGAGCGGTAGAGTGAGTTTGCCAGCTGCGCAGCAAAACAACTTTTAGTCTCTTGGGCACTGACGTGCCTTTCTGCCAACAGAATTGTCCAAAGTACTTAGTCTCGGCTAAGGGCAGCTCACTCATTACACATGTACGTGAGTGAAGAGATTTGGGCGGCTCTTAACTGTGAGGTCTTGAGAGCCGATGATGGTGATTGAAGTGAGTATGGAGCGGCGCCGGAATGATAGGGTGGGGGAAACGGGAGATCCCCGAGAAAATCCGCCGACCGGCACAATTCCACTTGCGAATATACGGGAGTGACCCGGCCGGGGATTGAATCCGGTTCGTCTTGGTGGGAGGCGAGCATGCTTACCGCTCTGCTACCGCGGGCACGAGATTGTGAACGATATAGATTATCAACACACCTCGGTGAACAAAAAACAATTTTGGTGCTCACTCACTCTCATTCTGGCGCCTGTTACTAAATTTAGAGAAGGGTAATGTAATACACCTTGCCTCACTTGCCCCCTTCAGTCTCTACTTGATTACGTCATATTTGCATTACAACTTCGTCAAAAGTAGCTTGCTGTTGTATCGTAGTTGCTCGGTCACACATTAATTTGCGAATTAAAGTGTTACATTCAATTATTGGCTGTTCACGGTAAAATGATCACGTTTGAAAGCCGTGCTTAAGATCTACTTGTTTACACTTTGTGTATTCCTCCGCCTTAAGTGAAATTAACGTTGCTATGAACCTAATCACTTTATTCATCCTTCGGTCAAATGAAATTGTGAAATTTTTAAGAAAGTAAATTACTTTACAAATCTGTTCATTTTTACACTTCTGTGCATAAAGAAAACAGAAAGTGAAATAAATAATTTTCTTGTCACAGATGGTTACCGAACACTTTTCATCCGACGTTAAGATATGGAACTACTTTCCATCCATCGCTACCAACTTTACTGGGCGCATGTCACTCGCTGCGCCCATTAAAATATATGCAGGCAGAGGCAGTTACTTTTTTCTAAGGTTAATTTAGAAAGTTCTTACTTTATCGTGAACAGCCTTTAATTTTCTGGCATGCGTTGTAGTTGTGTTCAGCGCCTGCTGTTACAACACGCGAACAGCATGCTGGAAGTTCGATGATATTGCCATTAACCATTCATAGCAAAAAGATAGAAACTGCAAAAATTTCCACACACGAGACTAACCACAAGAAAGATTCTCAAAGTCTTGGGCACTGACGCCTTGTCGTGTACAGTGCCGCTCATAAATATTACTGAGCTGGCACACGCATTTCACCCAACATTCCCTCTACAGGATTGGTGCCAACTGCCTCCGACCTGCAAGTATAGTCTATTCGCCGGTTCCTCACACTTTCTGAATCAAACCTTTGAAAAAATCACATCATGTATGACGTGTATTGGTTGTTTCCTAAATATGCTATGTATCACGAGCATTTTACACTTCTGTTAGTATAAAGGTATGTTGTTTTTGACTAAACCAAACTTTTATTAACATAGTATGCGTAGAATATCTTATTCCTTTAATAATTAATACCAATAAAACACGGAGAAACTAGGCATGTTGGTAATGCCTGGTAAGAAATAGTTCTTATGTAGAATATTATTACATTTAGTGCGCACGAATGCGGTGCGCAGTCCCGTTGGTGAATGAGGCGGAGGAATAGTCTAAAAGTAGAACTTGAGCAGGGCTTCAGAAAAGTTGGAAGTAACCGTAAATGGACTGTACTGGCGATATGAGAATTCTCCATATCGCAACAGCACTGGCGCCCCGACGTCACGTAACGGCGAGTGAAAGTGTTCTATAGAGGCCAAGGCAGCTTATTAGTGTCGCTGAATACGAAAAAAAAGAAGAAGAAATGCTATAAAAGGAATCTAGCCCTGAAAGGTTTACTCCGCGATTCTTCGGAGCTGATTTACTGGCCCGACACAAGGTAGTTTAGAATTCGCGTCTGTTTGCCCGTGGCGCCATCGTATGACCTGCTAAGGAACTTACCCTCGCCATCACTCCGCTTTCTCATCTCTATCAAGATAGCACAGTATTAAAGCAATGACCTCGCCTTCCGTAGGACCCGGGTTCGATTCCAGGTCCGGCCATCCTGATTTCGGTTCTCAAGGGTTTTCCGAAATCACTCCAGGCAGGTGCTGGGTTGATTCCATGATATGATCCTTGGCCGATTCCTTCCCCATACTTCAGTGTCTACTATTTCTCTACCGAGACCATATCGCTGTTCAGGGGGAACCCTAAACACCAGACAAAAAATATTTACTTGGTGTCACACATATTTGACTCTATTAGCTTCAATCACGTACCAGGACAGACAGGTGATTGCATCTTTGTTTTGACATGGTACATTTTAAATTATATACGATGTAACCAAGTTTTGCAACACTTGAATAAAATCCTTCAAACACTGAACATGTTTTTCCCCCATAAATACTATGTTTTTAAAGTTAATCCAGTTACAAGAGTTGTGTACATGATATGTACGTACCTCGCGGCTATGTAAACAAACTTACACTCGGAGCTAATAATTAATGGAAGGCGGCTCAGAGCGCAACGATATTCCAATATACACTGCCGCTGTCATGAAATGGACCACGAGGCTGTTCAAAACAAATTCATACACGAGCACATTGTAAGAATGATTAAACTGCGCCGAACTGACCCACATCAGCCGATTGAGTTGAGTTGGGCGACTCTTAACGAGGTCTTGAGAGCCGAATCACCTGACGAAGATTTTGGTTCCACAACACGCCTTAGTAAATACGGAAGCCACGGGTCTCACTGTATAAATACGTTCGAAGTCTTTTAGAGAAGAAGCTATTACTAGCAATCACTTGCATGCCGCACGAAGGTGCCACGGGCAAGCGAAAGAGGTTATAGAGTTGTGTTTTGTCGAGCCAGGAAAATTCTTCACAATAGCTGAGAAAATCTTACGGGCTCGTTATTTCAATGGTACTACTTACATTCACTGGTAATTGTAGCTACTGGAGCTGCATCAATGGCACTACTTACATTCACTGGTAATTGTAGCTACTGGAGCTGCTTCAATGGCACTACTTACATTCACTGGTAATTGTAGCTACTGGAGCTGCCTTCAATGGCACTAATTACATTCACTGGTAATTGTAGCTACTGGAGCTGCATCAATGGCACTACTTACATTCACTGGTAATTGTAGCTACTGGAGCTGCCTTCAATGGTACTACTTACATTCACTGGTAATTGTAGCTACTGGAGCTGCTTCAATGGCACTACTTACATTCACTGGTAATTGTAGCTACTGGAGCTGCTTCAATGGCACTACTTACATTCACTGGTAATTGTAGCTACTGGAGCTGCTTCAATGGCACTACTTACATTCACTGGTAATTGTAGCTACTGGAGCTGCCTTCAATGGTACTACTTACATTCACTGGTAATTGTAGCTTCATGGTAGCTGCCTTCAATGGTACTACTTACATTCACTGGTAATTGTAGCTACTGGAGCTGCTTCAATGGCACTACTTACATTCACTGGTAATTGTAGCTACTGGAGCTGCTTCAATGGCACTACTTACATTCACTGGTAATTGTAGCTACTGGAGCTGCTTCAATGGCACTACTTACATTCACTGGTAATTGTAGCTACTGGAGCTGCTTCAATGGCACTACTTACATTCACTGGTAATTGTAGCTACTGGAGCTGCTTCAATGGCACTACTTACATTCACTGGTAATTGTAGCTACTGGAGCTGCCTTCAATGGTACTACTTACATTCACTGGTAATTGTAGCTACTGGAGCTGCATCAATGGCACTACTTACATTCACTGGTAATTGTAGCTACTGGAGCTGCCTTCAATGGCACTACTTACATTCACTGGTAATTGTAGCTACTGGAGCTGCTTCAATGGCACTACTTACATTCACTGGTAATTGTAGCTACTGGAGCTGCATCAATGGCACTACTTACATTCACTGGTAATTGTAGCTACTGGAGCTGCCTTCAATGGCACTACTTACATTCACTGGTAATTGTAGCTACTGGAGCTGCTTCAATGGCACTACTTACATTCACTGGTAATTGTAGCTACTGGAGGTGCATCAATGGCACTACTTACATTCACTGGTAATTGTAGCTACTGGAGCTGCTTCAATGGCACTACTTACATTCACTGGTAATTGTAGCTACTGGAGCTGCATCAATGGCACTACTTACATTCACTGGTAATTGTAGCTACTGGAGCTGCCTTCAATGGCACTACTTACATTCACTGGTAATTGTAGCTACTGGAGCTGCTTCAATGGCACTACTTACATTCACTGGTAATTGTAGCTACTGGAGCTGCTTCAATGGCACTACTTACATTCACTGGTAATTGTAGCTACTGGAGCTGCCTTCAATGGTACTACTTACATTCACTGGTAATTGTAGCTACTGGAGCAGCATCAATGGCACTACTTACATTCACTGGTAATTGTAGCTACTGGAGCTGCCTTCAATGGCACTACTTACATTCACTGGTAATTGTAGCTACTGGAGCTGCTTCAATGGCACTACTTACATTCACTGGTAATTGTAGCTACTGGAGCTGCATCAATGGCACTACTTACATTCACTGGTAATTGTAGCTACTGGAGCTGCCTTCAATGGCACTACTTACATTCACTGGTAATTGTAGCTACTGGAGCTGCTTCAATGGCACTACTTACATTCACTGGTAATTGTAGCTACTGGAGCTGCATCAATGGCACTACTTACATTCACTGGTAATTGTAGCTACTGGAGCTGCTTCAATGGCACTACTTACATTCACTGGTAATTGTAGCTACTGGAGCTGCTTCAATGGCACTACTTACATTCACTGGTAATTGTAGCTACTGGAGCTGCTTCAATGGCACTACTTACATTCACTGGTAATTGTACTACGTACTGGAGCTGGCTTCAATGGTACTACTTACATTCACTGGTAATTGTAGCTACTGGAGCTGCCTTCAATGGTACTACTTACATTCACTGGTAATTGTAGCTACTGGAGCTGCATCAATGGCACTACTTACATTCACTGGTAATTGTAGCTACTGGAGCTGCCTTCAATGGCACTACTTACATTCACTGGTAATTGTAGCTACTGGAGCTGCTTCAATGGCACTACTTACATTCACTGGTAATTGTAGCTACTGGAGCTGCATCAATGGCACTACTTACATTCACTGGTAATTGTAGCTACTGGAGCTGCCTTCAATGGCACTACTTACATTCACTGGTAATTGTAGCTACTGGAGCTGCTTCAATGGCACTACTTACATTCCCTGGTAATTGTAGCTACTGGAGGTGCATCAATGGCACTACTTACATTCACTGGTAATTGTAGCTACTGGAGCTGCTTCAATGGCACTACTTACATTCACTGGTAATTGTAGCTACTGGAGCTGCATCAATGGCACTACTTACATTCACTGGTAATTGTAGCTACTGGAGCTGCCTTCAATGGCACTACTTACATTCACTGGTAATTGTAGCTACTGGAGCTGCTTCAATGGCACTACTTACATTCACTGGTAATTGTAGCTACTGGAGCTGCTTCAATGGCACTACTTACATTCACTGGTAATTGTAGCTACTGGAGCTGCCTTCAATGGACTACTTACATTCACTGGTAATTGTAGCTACTGGAGCAGCATCAATGGCACTACTTACATTCACTGGTAATTGTAGCTACTGGAGCTGCCTTCAATGGCACTACTTACATTCACTGGTAATTGTAGCTACTGGAGCTGCTTCAATGGCACTACTTACATTCACTGGTAATTGTAGCTACTGGAGCTGCTTCAATGGCACTACTTACATTCACTGGTAATTGTAACTACTGGAGCTGCTTCAATGGCACTACTTACATTCACTGGTAATTGTAGCTACTGGAGCTGCCTTCAATGGTACTACTTACATTCACTGGTAATTGTAGCTACTGGAGCTGCCTTCAATGGCACTACTTACATTCACTGGTAATTGTAGCTACTGGAGCTGCTTCAATGGCACTACTTACATTCACTGGTAATTGTAGCTACTGGAGCTGCCTTCAATGGTACTACTTACATTCACTGGTAATTTAGCTACTGGAGCAGCATCAATGGCACTACTTACATTCACTGGTAATTGTAGCTACTGGAGCTGCTTCAATGGCACTACTTACATTCACTGGTAATTGTAGCTACTGGAGCTGCTTCAATGGCACTACTTACATTCACTGGTAATTGTAGCTACTGGAGCTGCTTCAATGGCACTACTTACATTCACTGGTAATTGTAGCTACTGGAGCTGCCTTCAATGGTACTACTTACATTCACTGGTAATTGTAGCTACTGGAGCTGCTTCAATGGCACTACTTACATTCACTGGTAATTGTAGCTACTGGAGCTGCATCAATGGCACTACTTACATTCACTGGTAATTGTAGCTACTGGAGCTGCCTTCAATGGCACTACTTACATTCACTGGTAATTGTAGCTACTGGAGCTGCTTCAATGGCACTACTTACATTCACTGGTAATTGTAGCTACTGGAGCTGCATCAATGGCACTACTTACATTCACTGGTAATTGTAGCTACTGGAGCTGCCTTCAATGGCACTACTTACATTCACTGGTAATTGTAGCTACTGGAGCTGCTTCAATGGCACTACTTACATTCACTGGTAATTGTAGCTACTGGAGCTGCATCAATGGCACTACTTACATTCACTGGTAATTGTAGCTACTGGAGCTGCCTTCAATGGCACTACTTACATTCACTGGTAATTGTAGCTACTGGAGCTGCTTCAATGGCACTACTTACATTCACTGGTAATTGTAGCTACTGGAGCTGCTTCAATGGCACTACTTACATTCACTGGTAATTGTAGCTACTGGAGCTGCCTTCAATGGTACTACTTACATTCACTGGTAATTGTAGCTACTGGAGCAGCATCAATGGCACTACTTACATTCATGGTAATTGTAGCTACTGGAGCTGCTTCAATGGCACTACTTACATTCATGGTAATTGTAGCTATGGAGTGCTTCAATGGCACTACTTACATTCACTGGTAATTGTAGCTACTGAGCTGCTTCAATGGCACTACTTCATTCACTGGTAATTGTAGCTATGGGCTGCTTCAATGGACTACTTACATTCACTGGTAATTGTAGCTATGGAGCGCTCAATGGCATACTTACATTCATGTAATTGTAGCTACTGGACTGCTTCAATGGCACTACTTACATCACTGGTAATTGTAGCTCTGAGCTGCTTCAATGGCATACTTACATTCACGGAATGTAGCTACGGAGCTGATCAATGCACTACTTACATTCACTGGTAATTGTACTACTGGAGCTGCTTCAATGGCACTACTTACATTCACTGGTAATTGTAGCTATGGGCTGCTCAATGGACTACTTACATTCACTGTAATTGTAGCTACTGGAGCTGCTCAATGGCACTACTTACATTCATGGTAATTGTAGCTACTGGAGCTGTTCAATGGCACTACTTACATTCACTGGTAATTGTAGCTACTGGAGCTGCTTCAATGGATACTTACATTCATGGTATTGTACTACTGGGCGCATCAATGGCACTACTTACATCATGGTATTGTAGCTACTGGAGCTGCTTCAATGGATACTACTTCACTGGTAATTGTAGCTAGGAGCTGCTTCATGGCATATTACATTATGGTAATTGTAGTATGGAGTGCTTCAATGGACTACTTATTCACTGTATTGTAGCTACTGGGCTGCCTCATGGTACTACTTACATTCACTGGTAATTGTAGCTATGAGCTGCTTCAATGGCACTACACATTCATGGTATTGTAGCTATGGAGCTGCTCAATGGCACTACTTACATTCACTGGTATGTAGCTACTGGAGCTGCCTTCAATGGCACTACTTACATTCATGGTAATTGTAGCTACTGGAGCTGCTTCAATGGCACTACTTACATTCAATGGTAATTGTAGCTACTGGAGCTGCTCAATGGCACTACTTACATTCACTGGTAATTGTAGCTACTGGAGCTGCCTTCAATGGCACTACTTACATTCACTGGTAATTGTAGTACTGGAGCTGCTTCAATGGCACTACTTACATTCACTGGTAATTGTAGCTACTGGAGCTGCTTCAATGGCACTACTTACATTCATGGTAATTGTGCTACTGGAGCTGCTTCAATGGCACTACTTACATTCACTGGTAATTGTAGCTACTGGAGCTGCTTCAATGGCACTACTTACATTCACTGGTAATTGTAGCTACTGGAGCTGCTTCAATGGCACTACTTACATTCACTGGTAATTGTAGCTACTGGAGCTGCTTCATGGTCCACACATCACTTACATTCACTGGTAATTGTAGCTATGGAGCTGCTTCAATGCATATTACATTCATGTAATTGTAGCTACTGGAGCTGCTTCAATGGACTACTTACATTCTGGTAATTGTAGCTACTGGAGCTGCACAATGGCACACTTACATTCACTGGTAATTGTACTACTGAGTGCTTCAATGGCATACTTACATTCACTGGTAATTGTAGCTCTGGAGCTGCTTCATGCACACTTACATTCACTGGTAATGTAGCTATGAGCTGCTTCAATGGCACTATACATTCACTGGTAATTGTAGCTACTGGAGCTGCTCAATGGCACTCTTACATTCATGGTAATTGTAGTACGGAGCTGCTTCAATGGACTACTTACATTCACTGGTAATGTAGCTACTGAGCGCATCAATGGCACTACTTACATTCACTGGTAATTGTAGCTACTGGAGCTGCTTCAATGGCACTACTTACATTCACTGTAATTGTAGCTACTGAGCTGCTTCAATGGCACTACTTACATTCACTGGTAATTGTAGCTACTGGAGCTGCTCAATGGCACTACTTACATTCACTGGTAATTGTAGCTACTGGAGCTGCTTCAATGGCATACTTACATTCACTGGTAATTGTAGCTACTGGAGCTGCTTCAATGGCACTACTTACATTCACTGGTAATTGTAGCTATGGAGCTGCTCAATGGCACTACTTACATTCACTGGTAATTGTAGTACTGGAGCTGCTTCAATGGCACTACTTACATTCACTGGTAATTGTAGCTACTGGAGCTGCTTCAATGGCATACTTACATCATGGTAATTGTAGCTACTGGAGCTGCTTCAATGGCATACTTACATTCACTGGTAATTGTAGCTACTGGAGCTGCTTCAATGGCACTACTTACATTCACTGGTAATTGTAGCTACTGGAGCTGCTTCAATGGCACTACTTACATTCACTGGTAATTGTAGCTACTGGAGCTGCTTCAATGGCACTACTTACATTCACTGGTAATTGTAGCTACTGAGCTGCTTCAATGGCACTACTTACATTCACTGGTAATTGTAGCTACTGGAGCTGCTTCAATGGCACTACTTACATTCACTGGTAATTGTAGCTACTGGAGCTGCTTCAATGGCACTACTTACATTCACTGGTAATTGTAGCTACTGGAGCTGCTTCAATGGCACTACTTACATTCACTGGTATTGTAGCTACTGGAGCTGCTTCAATGGCACTACTTACATTCACTGGTAATTGTAGCTACTGGAGCTGCTCAATGGTACTACTTACATTCACTGTAATTGTAGCTACTGGAGCTGCATCAATGGCACTACTTACATTCATGGTAATTGTGTCTGGAGCTGCCTCATGGCACTATTACATTCACTGGTAATTGTAGTATGGAGCTCAATGGCACTACTTAATTCATGGTAATTGTAGTACTGGAGCTGCATCAATGGCACTACTTAATTCACTGGTAATTGTACTATGCTGCTTCAATGGAACTTAATTCACTGGTAATTGTAGCTACTGGAGTGCTTAAAGTTACTACTTACATTCATGGTAATTGTAGTATGAGGTGCATCAATGGCACTACTTACATTCACTGGTAATTGTAGTACTGAGCTGCTCAATGGCACACTTACATTCACTGGTATTGTGCTACTGGAGCGCATCAATGGCACTACTTACATTCATGGTAATTGTAGCTCTGGAGCGCTTCAATGCACACTTACATTCATGGTAATTTAAACTATGGGCTGCTTCAATGCAATACTTACTTATGTAATTGTGCTACTGGACTGTTCATGGCACTAATACATTCCTGATGAGCACTGAGTGCTTCAATGGTATACTTACATTCATGGTAATGGTAGCTACTGGAGCTGCCATCATGGCACATTCATTCACTGGTAATAAAAAAATACTACATTCACTGGTAATTGTAGCTACTGGAGCTGCTTCAATGGCACTACTTACATTCACTGGTAATTGTAGCTACTGGAGCTGCTTCAATGGCACTACTTACATTCACTGTAATTGTAGCTACTGGAGCTGCTTCAATGGCACTACTTACATTCACTGGTAATTGTAGCTACTGGAGCTGCTTCAATGGCACTACTTACATTCACTGGTAATTGTAGCTACTGGAGCTGCCTTCAATGGCACTACTTACATTCACTGGTAATTGTAGCTACTGGAGCTGCTTCAATGGCACTACTTACATTCACTGGTAATTGTAGCTACTGGAGCTGCTTCAATGGCACTACTTACATTCACTGGTAATTGTAGCTACTGAGCTGCTTCATGGCACTACTTACATTCACTGGTAATTGTAGCTACTGGAGCTGCTTCAATGGCACTACTTACATTCACTGGTAATTGTAGCTACTGGAGCTGCTTCAATGGTACTACTTACATTCACTGGTAATTGTAGCTACTGGAGCTGCTTCAATGGCACTACTTACATTCACTGGTAATTGTAGCTACTGGAGCTGCTTCAATGGCACTACTTACATTCACTGGTAATTGTAGCTACTGGAGCTGCTTCAATGGCACTACTTACATTCACTGGTAATTGTAGCTACTGGAGCTGCTTCAATGGCACTACTTACATTCACTGGTAATTGTAGCTACTGGAGCTGCTTCAATGGCACTACTTACATTCACTGGTAATTGTAGCTACTGGAGCTGCTTCAATGGCACTACTTACATTCACTGGTAATTGTAGCTACTGGAGCTGCTTCAATGGCACTACTTACATTCACTGGTAATTGTAGCTACTGGAGCTGCTTCAATGGCACTACTTACATTCACTGGTAATTGTAGCTACTGGAGCTGCTTCAATGGCACTACTTACATTCACTGGTAATTGTAGCTACTGGAGCTGCTTCAATGGCACTACTTACATTCACTGGTAATTGTAGCTACTGGAGCTGCTTCAATGGCACTACTTACATTCACTGGTAATTGTAGCTACTGGAGCTGCTTCAATGGCACTACTTACATTCACTGGTAATTGTAGCTACTGGAGCTGCTTCAATGGCACTACTTACATTCACTGGTAATTGTAGCTACTGGAGCTGCTTCAATGGCACTACTTACATTCACTGGTAATTGTAGCTACTGGAGCTGCTTCAATGGCACTACTTACATTCACTGGTAATTGTAGCTACTGGAGCTGCTTCAATGGCACTACTTACATTCACTGGTAATTGTAGCTACTGGAGCTGCATCAATGGCACTACTTACATTCACTGGTAATTGTAGCTACTGGAGCTGCTTCAATGGCACTACTTACATTCACTGGTAATTGTAGCTACTGGAGCTGCTTCAATGGACTACTTACATTCACTGGTAATTGTAGCTACTGGAGCTGCTTCAATGGCACTACTTACATTCACTGGTAATTGTAGCTACTGGAGCTGCTTCAATGGCACTACTTACATTCACTGGTAATTGTAGCTACTGGAGCTGCCTTCAATGGACTACTTACATTCACTGGTAATTGTAGCTACTGGAGCTGCTTCAATGGCACTACTTACATTCACTGGTAATTGTAGCTACTGGAGCTGCTTCAATGGCACTACTTACATTCACTGGTAATTGTAGCTACTGGAGCTGCTTCAATGGCACTACTTACATTCACTGGTAATTGTAGCTACTGGAGCTGCTTCAATGGCACTACTTACATTCACTGGTAATTGTAGCTACTGGAGCTGCTTCAATGGCACTACTTACATTCACTGGTAATTGTAGCTACTGGAGCTGCTTCAATGGCACTACTTACATTCACTGGTAATTGTAGCTACTGGAGCTGCATCAATGGCACTACTTACATTCACTGGTATTGTAGCTACTGGAGGCTCAATGCACTACTTACATTCACTGGTAATTGTAGCTACTGGAGCTGCTTCAATGGCACTACTTACATTCACTGTAATTGTAGCTACTGGAGCTGCTTCAATGGCATACTTACATTCACTGGTAATTGTAGCTACTGGAGCTGCTTCATTGGCACTACTTACATTCACTGGTAATTGTAGCTACTGGAGCTGCTTCAATGGACTACTTACATTCACTGGTAATTGTAGCTACTGGAGCTGCTTCAATGGCACTACTTACATTCACTGTAATTGTAGCTACTGGAGCTGCTTCAATGGCACTACTTACATTCACTGGTAATTGTAGCTACTGGAGCTGCTTCATGGCACTACTTACATTCACTGGTAATTGTAGCTACTGGAGTGCTTCAATGGCATACTTACATTCACTGTAATTCTACTGGAGTGCCTCAATGGTACTACTTACATTCACTGGTAATTGTAGCTACTGGAGCTGCATCAATGGCACTACTTACATTCATGGTAATTGTAGTACTGGAGCTGCTTCAATGGCACTACTTCATTCACTGTAATTGTAGCTACTGGAGCTGCTTCAATGGCACTACTTACATTCACTGGTAATTGTAGCTACTGGAGCTGCTTCAATGGACTCTTACATTCACTGGTAATTGTAACTATGGAGCTGCTTCAATGGCACTACTTACATTCACTGGTAATTGTAGCTACTGGAGCTGCTCAATGGACTACTTACATTCACTGGTAATTGTAGCTACTGGAGCTGCCTTCAATGGCACTTTTTTTTTTTTTTTTTTTTTTTTTTTTTTTTTTTTTTTTTTTTTTTTTTTTTTTTTTTTTTTTTTTTTTTTTTTTTTTTTTTTTTTTTTTTTTTTTTGGGGGGGGGGGGGGGGGGGGGGGGGGGGGGGGGGGGGGGGGGGGGGGGGGGGGGGGGGAATTGTAGCTACTGGAGCTGCTTCAATGGCACTACTTACATTCACTGGTAATTGTAGTACTGGAGCTGCATCAATGGCACTACTTACATTCACTGGTAATTGTAGCTACTGGAGCTGCTTCATGGCACTACTTTACATTCACTGGTAATTGTAGCTACTGGAGCTGCTTCAATGGCACTACTTACATTCACTGGTAATTGTAGCTACTGGAGCTGCCTTCAATGGCACTACTTACATTCACTGTAATTGTAGCTACTGGAGCTGCTTCAATGGACTACTACATTCACTGGTAATTGTAGCTACTGAGCTGCTCAATGGCATACTTACATTCATGTAATTGTAGCTACTGAGCTGCTTCATGCATACTTACATTCACTGGTATTGTAGTACTGAGCTGCTTCAATGGACTACTTACAATTCACTGGTAATTGTAGCTACTGAGCTGCATTCAATGGCACTACTTACATTCATGGTAATTGTAGCTACTGGAGCTGCTTCAATGGCACTACTTACATTTCACTGGTAAATTGTAGCTATGGAGCTGCTCAATGGCACTACTTACATTCATGGTAATTGTAGCTACTGGAGCTGCTTCAATGGCACTACTTACATTCACTGGTAATTGTAGCTACTGGAGCTGCCTCAATGGTATTTGTCACATTAATTGTTTCTCGTACTGAGGAAAAGGTTTTGATGAATCAAACAAGATTTGTTTGATGCAAGCAAATTATTTGTTTGCATAGGGGAAACGAAATATTTTGTTGCTGAAACCAAATTATTTTGCTGTTCTCATTTGGTTGACCCAAACTGTAAGATTTGGTTGGTGGAACTAATGATTTGTTTGTTTACACGTACATTAAACAGTTTGGACCGATTAAATTAAATTACAATTTCTACCGAGTTTGGAACCTAGATCAGCTGCGGCCGAGCGCTACGCTTTAGTGACAGCAGCTAATGTGACAGCTGATAACATCGGAAAGCTTTTAAATAGATGTACTGCAATGCAAATATTGGGCAACGTGTGCAAACAAATATTTCAAGTTTTACAGCTTTAGTAGTCAGTTTCTTGTTGCATTGTTTTATCAATGTGTTTATACGATTGTTAGGCATCAATAGATGCACTAACAAACACGGTTCCTATCCTAACTGTCACAAAAATACAAACAAACTCTCTAGCTGTATTTTCTGACGAAGGCAGTCAAATGAGCGGCCAAACAAATATATACAGTTGATTCAACAAAATGTTTAGTTGACAGTCTTAACTTTTTTTTTTTTTTTGCCCAACACAGAGATTTGGTTTATTCAAACATATGTTTTGCTAGACGAACAAAAGTACTTTTGTTGCTTTTAAAATTTTGTTTGCTCGGCGATATATTTTGTTGGGGCAACTAAATATATATTTGGCCCTATACAAAAAGATATTTTGTTCGAGTTAGTGTCAGTGCGTAGGAAGTGGAGAACGTGTTTGTCGTGCCGCAGGTATGGTGAGCAGCATGGTGCCCAGCTTGCCGTTTCTCAGCCAGAACTGGCCCTTCATCGTGACGGGCTTCCTCATCTACGTGGGGCTGAGGTTCGTGCACCGCTCCTCCAGCCGCAACAGCCAGCACACCAGCTACAGGACTCCCGACGAAGGTGAGCGCGATAATGGCAATCTTCCCCTGCCCCGCCGACCGCGGAGTCACCTGCTCGAGACGAGCGAGGTACGTTCTCGAAACGGCGATACGTAGGCCTACATCTCAGGACGCGAATCAACCTTACAATAGCAATTCGGAACTACAAACCAGCTTCGTACACCCAGCTGTCGAGAATTACATTTAATTGAGGTCTACTGCTCGGTTGCAGGTCGCGGCTAGGAAGTGTTTCTTTAGCCAGGGACTCCCATTCGAACAGAGTGATGGACACTGCTGTGTGCAATTTTTATCGTCTTTCTCTTTCGACGTGAATACGTCTTTAAATTTGAGACCATAGTGGGAGGCAATCCAGAAAATCCGATGATAACAAAATCGGGGGATACAGTCTGGCATTGCAGCTCCGAATCTATCATCTACATTCAAAATTCAATTACACCAGTCGATTTGCCAAAGGATCAAATAATATCTTACGTTGAGTGAGGACGGCGTAGCATCGCGCGGGGTTTGGTGAAAAAAAAAAGGGGGGGGGGGGCGCCCGTCGGAAATTTGAGTTCGTTTCGCCACGTCTCATCATTTCCGCGTAGTATAACTTTTGACTAGGAGAAGCTATGGCGCTTGAAGAAAGGCATTAAGGTCTTGGTAACACAAATTTTAGACAAGGTGGAAAATACATAGTGAGGGGAAAAGTAGTCTATATCTTAAGCAGGCTTTCAATAGTGCACAATGAACGGCGAACAGCATCTAGCTCTGTGTTAACTTCAATATGAATAGGCCTTTATAGTCTATTCATGGTTACTTCCAACTATTCTGAAGCCCTGCTGAAGTTCTGCTTTCAGGCGTTTCCTCCCCTTCATATGCAAACAAAGTTTAACCAAATCTGGAAAACTGCTCCAAAAGACAACAGCGCACCTCATTCTTTGCACTTAGTTTAATATATTTTCCATGATAATTGTTTGTTACTGCATTGCCAACGCACAATTTTCTCCCGATTTTTTTTCATATTAATTATAAACTAAATATGATCATTTATAAAAAAAAAAATTATTAAAAGTTAAATTCAACAAAAATATGATACTTTTATGTTAACAGAAGTATAACATTCTTGTGAAGCATGTATTATTTAGGAAGTAATTAAAGACGTCATACATGGGGTGATTTTTTTAAAGGTTTGATTCAGAAAGTGTGAAGACACCACGTGTAGACAATAGCGCCAGCCAGCGTTCTCCGCGCTGACACTACACTAGTCGGAAACAACTTTCGGTTGTTTATGTTTTAACCCATTTAGCCCACGTGTTCACTATTGTATAAATGTTGCATACGAAGGTAGCCTAATGTACGGCAAAAATTGTACTGCACAGTTGTCTTCCCAGTGGATAACTTATTCCAACTGTCATCGAACATCCTTCGTCATGATAACTAATCAGTTATCAGTACAGACCCGCGAAATTCGCGTTGTTTTGGAGGTGAAGACCAAACTCCGAGATGAGATGCTGTTGTCTCGTGTGAATTCTCCCGTTGACAAACGACTTGTGCGGCACGCCCAAAGGACGCTTTTAGCCTATAGTAAAGCTTCGACGGTTGAGCGACCAATCTTCAGTGAAGCGGTCGCACAGATGAACGACGTCTCATAGTTGTTGGTAACCAATGAAATCACGAATTGCATTCAAGCAGGAATATAACAGTGAAGTCTAGCATGTTACAAAAGAACAATGCGAATTTTGCACGTCTCCACTGATCAGTTGTTTGCGCCAGCTTAAGTATAGCTCACCAAATCAACATATTCCTTAACTGTAACCCTTTGAGGAGCACGCACTTATATATAGGGACACCCGATTTTCGCGAAAATATTTCACGACCTGTTGTATTTTATAACAGTTTAGCTCAGATCCGCTTTCGTCATTGGATAAATTCTGTGTTCCTTGTCTCAGGCATCTGACTGCGAATCACGCCTAATTCTGATTGGCCGGTCAAGAAAGATAATGTCTTCTCACAAGGACATGCCGCCAATAAGCAAAATAAAACTACTGGTATGGCTATAGGATATTGAAATCTAGCATGTACAAAAATCTTTTCGCGAAATTCGGATGTCCCTACTTATATACCCTTGGCTACCTTTAAATGGGATTTTCTTTTCTCTTGAAGACAAAACTAACACATCTATAGCTTTACTGTTTCACTGGACTTTATCGGAATATAAGTAAATAATTACAACTTCTCAACATTTCAGCTGTTCTTTTTAGTGATGTTTCAAATGAACACGATGGATTGTTACACGTGTTACATATGTCGCGACACATTAATTGGGACACAGTCAACACGCGACTTTATTGGCCGACGGCCAGCCAGTAGTTGACGTTACATAGTGTAAGAGGCGCGTCCGGCGTAGCGAGGACCAATAGGACGATGCCAAGTGGAAATACAGAGGCCAACACAAGTGATGTCTCTGTAGTGGAGAATATAGGCAGCTCACTTCAACATTGTCTTCAAATATACCGTCTTTGATGATACAGCGAACATTTTTTTTTGTTTGGAACGCTACTTGTTTCAATATAAAGACCTCGTATGCATCGGGATCACTTATCAACCAGGCTGCAGTTCTTTGCGTTACGTATACGGGACAGTCTCAGAAACGAACGGCAGCACCCAACTAGGGCTAGTGAAATTTCGCGAAAACATTTCAAGACAAGCTACATATCAAAATACTTTTGGTTTATTTGCCTATCTTGATTGGCTGAATTACTCTTTGCCACGTGTTAATTGTCTGCACACGAATCACGTAGGAGCCGTGCTGATGTTGTCGAACTCTGCGGCCAGCGGTCAAATATGAAAACGCCTTCTCAAGCAGACAGCAACCAATGGCAATATACAAACTGCTGTCGGGTGCTTACATTATTGAAGTCTACCGTGTTCTCATTTTTTTTTCTCGCGAAAAATCACTATCTCTACAAATAACTTACTTTGTTGGACGCTGTTTTCGTTACTGGGTACATTTAAATACGTCAACCCTCTTTCTGCACGCCGTCCTCTATATTCAACACAGACGCAGTTATTGCACCAGTTAAGAGCATGACAGACCCGCACGTTCTTTGTGAAATTGTTGTTCGATAGAACTCGCGTATCTCGGTAAATACATGTTCTGCAAATACGTATTTTCGCCAGAAAAGATTAAAGAAAAAAAAAAGAAAAACTCTTATCTGTGACCCTATTTTCTTTTACTTGTGTCGTATTAAGTGTATTCTTGGAGAAAACAATTCGTGAAAATAGCCAAATATCGCATTTTTAAAGCTTGCCTAATGAAGTTTCTTTAAGTGGTAAGAGAAAAGTACATAGATACGGGCGTAGTTTAATCTGTCGGCTTTCATCGCGTGTAATAAAATCCCACTGTTACAGATCTAATTTGCACGGTACAGCGTCACGACGGAAACACTGCACGCCTTGCGCGTAGGAGCGATGAGGCACTAGGCGTGCGTGTTAGTGTCGCCCGTATCGCTCCCTCGCTTCTTGACCTTGGCCTGGGAAGGGGGGGGGGGGGGGGGTCCATCCCACTACTAAGTAGATTGATGGTTTTTATGCTGACTTAAATTGACAGACTGATATTCGCTCGGTTCGGCTAGTATGATTATGTAGCTTACGTAATTGTTGTCTGGAGTTGTTCTAGATAGCGTGTTTGTGCGCTGTGGGAGTTCCGCTGATAAGGAGGCACAGTTTCCCGTCAGAAAACACTCCAAATTCAAAAAGTGGGAGACGGACCAGCGTAGGTGTCTTAAGACGGTCACGGGAATGTTTCTTTAATGCTGAATATAAGTCTGGTGTCACGTATTTTCTTCGTGGACTTAATCCTACGACCATATTGATATAATTGATTCAAGTTTAACTAAAATCTTAACCCGTTCAGTCCCGAGTTAGTTCACAAGCTCATGTGTTGCAATCGTTCATGTTTGTTGGTGGACACTGTGCTTGTATCGAGCGTGCTTCTTGCACGCACCGCCTGTTGGTCGATGTAAAAATTAACCATTCACAAATGAGAGAAGCGGAAACTTGGACAAATCATATCTCTCACATGCAAGATTCTCAAAACACATGCTACTGATTTCTTGTTTAGTACAGTTCTGACCATAAATATCGTTCGTGTGCAACATTCCCCTTCCATCGTGGACACAGCGACTGGAAAGCGATAAAATGGACAATCCATTGTGAACACGTTCACCATGCGTAAAAATTAACATCTCCACAAACCTAATGGCAAGTGATCACTCGTGTATCCTGCGAAGCTGTCGACCCTTTCATGCACACCGTAGACAACTTTCTATACATGTTTCACACGGAGGTTGTATTTGACCGGCGCTGTACTTAGCAATGCTCAGCGCTCCAGTGATATTCTCTGAGGATGATTGGTTCGTAAACCATGCCACTTCTCTACGTTGATTGGTTCATATCACTGATCACCGATCACAAACTACACCTTATTGGCTGTTACAACGAAACAGGTGCTTCGTCGTCTTAAGTGGACCTACAGTACTGATAAACAAGTCTTGTTTGCAACATATGAAATTGTGAATTAATGCGGGATGAAACGGCCAAATTGTTAAATATGTAAATGTTTTTAGCACTTCAATAAAATAATAAAACTGATACTTGTTTTTTCGAATTAGTTTTCAAGCATTTAGGTTGCCTTCGAATATTCTACACGGTGTCCCCTCCCGTAAGCTAAGGGCAGAAGATTAACATGAGAGCCTACTCGACGAACGTGATTTTTTTTTTTCATCTCTCGCGGTGGAAGCAGATTGTTTGATTCTTTACAAAACAAAACTTCGCCGTAGACCTCTCACCGGAACTGCAGTGTCTTGAGATCTGCGTGTACGTGCCGTGCAGTAACATTATTGTTATTAACCCCTTAACGTACACGTTAATATTTTAGTTCAGGTGTTGCAAAAGACGAGTTTTTTGGTGTGAACAGTACCCACGAAATTCTAATAAGAGCTGACATTTTGTAGCCTGTGGAAAGCGTTTGGGAAGATCAATGGCCCTTGGAGCAAACAATGTTAACAATGTTAGCATTGCCGAAGAGCTCCGAAGTCTTTGGTATGTCCGTATTGGTGCTAACTTGGGTACTTGTACAGCACCGACCATGATTTTGCCTGTTCTGCAACATGTCAGACGTGAACGAGTGTACGCGGGATAACATGTTAAGGGGTTAATGTTAGTAGCAGTTAAGTTTCGCTCGTGCCTATTCCACGAAAGGAGGCGGAAGTAATTTGCTTCCCCTATGAAACTGTAACATCTCGCGTTATAAAGCGGCAGCAGACTCTGTGCACTCTAGCAGAGATCGCTTGTTCATTGGCTGTTCCGAGTGTCAGAGCACGTTCGCTTGCTCAGCTCGCCAACACGAAAATAAACCACCCGAGTGCTGAGAGTATGCTATTGGCTTAGACTTAACCAGGGAGTGTCTCATGAGTAGAGGTCCAAAAACATGTGTGAAGCTAACATATACTTGTACTATCCTAAACTTGTTACCAAGTTATAACGCGAGTTAACAGGGTATAGACTAGGGGGTGTCTGAAAGAGGGGAACAAGGGGGTCATATGCCCCCTTTCTTCTAGTCTCACTGGGGGAAATAGGGGGGGGGGGAACTTCATGTAGAGGTACTATAACAAGATAATGTAGATTAATACTCATACTTTACGTTATAAATACTAAACAGGCCGTATATATGTAGAACAATAGTAATATTAAATACTAATTTTTATATTGGTATAGGCTGCTCATTGTGAGCTGAGCACTTTTGGACGCCCTGTTTACAATCTACTTGTATGCACATAGTGTATTCTTCCACCAAATGTAAAACTAACTCTGCCAACAGCCTGATCACTGTATTCATGCGTCGGGCAAGTAAAACTGTTAAATTATTAGAAAAGTAAATATTTTTACACATTTCCTGATTCCTATACTTATATAGTTATGATTGGCACTGGCGTGAACCTGCCTTTAAACCAACATACTCGCTGAACGCACCGTAGGTAGACACCGCAGTGTTCAGGACAGTTTGCAAACACCCGCGGCGAAAGAATGTCAATACGACGCTAGCCGCGAGGAAACATCAACGCGGGAACTAAACAAGCTCCCAGCAGTTTCGCCACGAGGCGGGAGGTAAACCAGGACAAGACATAATCAGCTATAACTCTGAATATAATCCTTTTTATACTTTGTATCTTGTGCGTTATGATTAACCAACCTCCAGTCTAAAATACTAAAACTATGGTTTGCAAATATAAATATAACAAAACGTAACAATTTGAATAAAAATATTTAGTAAGAAAAAATTTAGTGCTCTCAAACGTTCACCTAACGCTTTTAAATCAACGTTAAAACATGGAACTACTTTCCATCCGACGTTACTAACTTCACTGGGCACTTGACAGCCAGTGTGCCCGTTAAAACATATGCAGGTAGAAGCAGTGACATTTTTCAAAGGCTGACTTCAAAAGTGCTCAGTTTACCGTGAACATAATAAGTATTTTGTGCGAAAATACGTGATCGGGAAGCAATGCGGGGGTATGCGTGTAAATAGAGCGATAATTGATTTGAAAACCTGGCTCCAACTTCTTAACCAGAAATGATTGGGATGCTCCTGTGACGACCAGTGGGCGGCAATCAGCTAAACTTGTCCTTGCAGTAGCATCACTGTGGAACCAGTGGCAGTCACCGAGGCAGTTTCATCCCGACCCCTGCACCCCTATGTCGGCGTGGGGGCCGCGGAGGTGCAGCGGCTAGAGAGCTCGCCTCCCACCAAGGCGGACCGGGTTCCATTCCCGCGGGGGTCAGCTCCTTGATGTTCGCGCACGTGGGGGATCGTATCGGCTCTCTCTTCGCAAGCCCTTGCGTTCCGGCGCTGTCCATTCTCACCTCGCTTCACCCTCATCGGCTCTCGACGCCTCGATGCTCGGAGTCGCCGAACATGTTGACCCAGTCTCTACGTATGCCTCGCACAATAGTTCAACGACTCGCTATCTCAACCAGACTTGTCGCTCCGCATTAAAAAAAAACACCTCTTATCGCATATTCCGTACAACTGCCTCACTGACTTCAAGTGTTTGCTGGTAAAAAAAAAAGCGACCTAAATAACAGCAGGTTTTTTTTATACAGAATGTATCTAAATTCGACAGACGAACTTCGGCTGTAGGTTAATCACGAAAATAATAAGTTGAAAACATATATACAACCTGTGGTCTAAAGGTGGTACACGTCTTTGAAGTTGGGCCTGGAACACTTGTTTATTGCAAATATTGGAGACAATACGTGAGATGGAACACCGATTGTCTGGATAATAGTTAACTAAACAAAGATCTTCCAACACCACGACACGTGTAGCTGCCATCAAATTATTTCATGTAAATAATCACTGTTACTACTACCCATATTTCGAACTAACGTCCATGTCATGGTAGCATATTCGCGATTTAAAGGATGGATTATTAATCCTCGTCGTCATAATTAACAAAAATGCTACCTTGTATAAATACCGTAAACCTCGCCGTTTTCGAGTAATTCGTGTTTCACTTTCAAAATAATGTTTACCTCTACCTGGCAGATGCGGCATGCACAATACCCAGTAGCGCACTTTTGCGGCTATTAAAGGGAGGGGACGATTCCAGAGAGAGGAGTATTACAGTGGTACGGTAATAAACTTATTCTTCTAGTGCATCTTCAAAAATGAGAACCTCCCTTAGAATTAATTTTAGACCATATGTCGTATATATATGTTTTCAACTTCTTTTTTCGTGATTAAACTACACCCGAAGTTTGTCGGTCGAATTTAGATACAGCCTGTGTACGTCGGTGCTCCCCCAAAGTCATTTGAACTCGAATCCGCACCTAAGCCCACATGTTTTCAGGTTAGTCTTCAAAATCCTGCGTGCACATATGTTCCTTACTTTTGGTTATTGGCCGCGTGTCTTTATGGAAAGCCACTTCCTTGCCTGAGTGGACCAATCACGATCAAGTTACTTCCATTACTTATCGTCGCTGATGCGCTGGCAGACACCTAGGACTAGTGACAATTATTTATAGCGACACCCGAATTTCGCGAAAAGTTTTCCGCACATGCTAGATTTCAATACCCTACGGACGTCCCAGCAGTTTCCTAGTCCTTATTGGCGGCGTGTCTTTCTGAGAAGACGTTTCCTCACTTAACTGGCCAATCAGAATCAGATGCTGTACGTCTGTGATTCGCAGGCAGACACCAAAGACGTGTAACACGGTGACCATCCAGCACGAAAGTGGATCTGAGCTAAAGTGCTGCGAAACACAACTCGACTAGTCGTGAATTCATTTCGCGAAAATCGGTTTGTCCCTAATTATTTAGAATAATTTAACCCATTAATCGCGAGCATACTCGTTCGCGTATGACTTGCTGCAAAATAGATAAAACCACGGCCAGTGCTGTACTAGGTCAGAAGCCGGCACCACTGCAGACAGCGAATTTCCCCCGTTAATGCAACTGGCAGCTGCTAGCGAACCAACATTTATTATTGTCTGCTGGCTGTGCCACTGACCAGTATAACGTATTTCCATACGCTCCGTCTTGCGAGTAGAGACCAGGAGAATTCGCGGATTTATTCTGGGACAAGACAGAATACAAAACACGTGCGTATATACAACTTTAGCGGTTGGCCCACGCGGTGTTGACACCTCCTGGAGAACGCTGGTCCAATCGTCGCCTTCCACTGTCACAGCAGATAACCAACGAATTTTTCAAGTCTCTACGTGTAAGGGATTCGTAAATACTTTTCAGAACAAAAATTTCCTCTTTTTTTTTTCTCGCAATGCCTGGAACTAAAATCTAATGTGTAGGTTGAAGGGTTAGGTAATCAAAAAGTGCACCCGAGCTAAAGTTTTTTGACGTACACGAAGTCGTGGTATCTTCACGCGAAAAGAACACTATAGCTAGGAGGAATTTCACGTTTTATACGACCTTTAGGCTAGACTCTACGGTTCTATGTATTTTCGAGTCTTTGCTTTCTATCCATTGGCTGTTGCCCCAGTTTGTTTCCAGTTTTACCTGGTACCAGGACCAGGTAACATGGGATTCGGTACTCGTTCCCTTGCGGGTCTGTTATTGGCTCAGAGTTCGCCTGGGCGTGTCTAATAAACTGTGTTCCAATTGCAAACGTAACAGAAATGTACACATGATTGAAGTCTAACTTGTCCTAAAATTAATTCGCGGAATTTTCCAGTCCGTAGCTATAGGGTAGTTTTTTTTTTTTTGTAAAAGCAGTTCACGATAAAGTGAGCACTTTTGAAATCAACCTTAGAAAAAAGTCACTGCTCCTACCTGCATATATTGTAACGAGCGCACCGAGTGACACGCGCCCAGTAAAGTTGGTAACGATGGAGGGAAAGCAGTTCCATGTCTTAACGTCAAATAAAAAGTGTTAGGAAAAAATTTGTGATAACTTAAATTATTTATTTCGCTTCCTGTTTATTTTTTAAATTAATCAAGTGTAAAAATAAACATATTTTTAAAATATTTACTTCTCAAATAATTTTACAGTTTCAATTGAACGACGTATGAATAACTGGTGGGGAACGCGGTAGCGCTAATTGTACATAACACGGAAGAATACATAATTCGCATACTAGTAGATCTTCAGCAGGGCTTTCAAAAGTGCTCAGTTTACCGTGAACGGCCTATAGCCGTCACACTAGTGGTAGAGACCTGAAGAACGCGGAGTTATCATCTGTCCCTAAGCAATACTTCACAGTCCTGTATATAGCCCATTCTCGATTACTGCCAACTTTTCTGAAGACCTGCTAAAAGTTCTGCTTCCAGGATATTCCTACGCCTCATGCAAACAAAGCTTAATCAAGTATGTAAAATTTCTGCGCACTTGGTGTAAGTATATTTTGCCGTGAAAACTATTTCTTACTAGGTAGGCCTATGTATTACCAACACACATATATTTTTTCTGTTTTTATTCATATTAATTACAAATGGAATATAACGATTGATAGATAGAATATAAAAGTTGAATTTACAAAAAAATAAGGTAGGCCGACTTCTATGTTATAGGCTGTTCACGCTAAAATGAGCACTATTTAAGTCCCTTTTGGATTTTCCGTTTCACCCTATTTCCATCTTCCTGCTGCTTTTTAATATAAACATTGCTTTGTGAGGAATAAACACAGTGTATACATTTCACCACCTTCAAAGTTTAATGCCAGATGCTGCAATAAGATATATTTGTTAGTGGTTAAAGCATGTTGGAAGGGCTTTCAAAAGTGCTCACTTTACCGTGAACGGCCTATAACACAAGTGCAGAACGCTTGCAATACGTAATATATTTAGGACACGACCCAGCACGTCATTCATAGCGTGGGCTGTTAAAGGTTCGATTCAAAAAGTGTAAGAAACTGTCAATAGACTATACATTCAAGTCGATGTCGTTTTGTCTACTGGCTTCTGCCACAGAGAGAACTTACTTACCGCTCCAGCGTACATTTTTCTATTAGCTCAGATGTGTAACGGGCGAGTTCAACTACTTACAGCCCAATGACAAAAGGAGCACAAAAGCATATTTGTTTGATGCATAGTCTGTTTCTAAACTGTGGCGTTCAGCCACAAACAAACTTTACACACAAGCGAGTGAAGAGATTTGGGCGGCTCTTAACAGCGAGGTCTTGAGAGCCGATGAGGGTGATTGAGGTGAGTATGGAGCAGCGCCGGAATGAAAGGGCTGGGGAAACGGGAGATCCCCGAGTAAACCCACCGACCAACGGCATCGTCCGGCACTATTCCCACGTGCGAAAATCCGGTGACCCGGCCGGGGCTAACCGCTCAGCCACCGCGGCCCCTTACACACAATTTCCAAAATTTATATTTTATAAAGCTCCAGTATGTACACAGAAGTGATAGAAAAACGTTAATAACACAATTTTCCATTAAACATTCACAACAAGCAGATTACTGATTAATCGCCAACAACTCATGTTCAACAGTCAAATAATATTAACAGCCGTACAACAAATTTCTTAAAAGAGCCAAGTAATACAGATAATTATAATTATTCCGGTTTGTCATTAAACCTCAAATTAATCACTTCACAGGCTCTTCAAAACACCATATTAAAACGCCTTCACAACATAATGCAAAGAGAGCTTGGCTAAAAAACACTGCAATTAATACTGGATTCATTTGGCGCGTACAATAATAATTTCAGCTTTCATAAAACAAACACGTTAATACTGATATGGTATTTGGTAAACATTTTATATAGGTACAAATTGATGTAATAGGAACCATATGACGAGAAAGGGCAGCCAGGTGCGGCCCGTTAAAGCCTTCCTCGGATAAAACGTACAGATTATAACTTTATACTAAAATACAATTAAAAATGATTGAAAAGTGTGGTGGTTCTGGGGGAACCCAAGCAGAGCACTCATTTATAAAAATTTTCAACGCCACAGTAATAAAAAAAAAAAAGTAGAGAGTCGTGGATGAGGGCATCGTAGGAAAATACGAGAAGCTGGACAAGCCAAATGTGGCTGCAGACAATGACGACATTACAAGTTAAAAAATACACACGCAAGAGACACAGTAACCAGGTTTAGTTATTCCCAAACATAATTTCGAAAGAGCATTGAAACAGAATTTTGATAAACTCCTCTCACTGCATGCCCCGCTAACAGCACTCACTGCAACACACAACATTACTAAAATGCAGACAGCGATCAGCTGTTAACGACCCATATTCGATGTGTAGCTTCGACGCGCTTCAGGTGAGAAATGCCGGGAGAATAGAAAGTGGTTCTGAACTAAGGTGCTTTAGAACACAAATTGTCCTGAAATCGTTTTGCTAATTTAAAACGCTTTCACAAATATCTGGTGTTCCGACAAATCTCATTTGTATTAGTAAGTGTTTGCAACTGCAGCAGAATGTTTCTGATGAGTTTAGGCCGCAGGGGATCCGGGATAGGAGCTCGGAGCTCTTCGTGCTCTATCATTCCGGTCCCCCGGTGGCCATCTTGTCAGCCATGTAGGATGTCTGTGACCTTGACTTTGACCTCTGTGACCTTTAACCTTGAAGGACATCCTTACTCAACCTGCACGTCGATAATCTCCACTTCAAATCTACACAAGTCGCTAAGCCATTTTTTTCTGTTCAGGTACAGCTATATATCGGGGCCTTCAGGTAGGTACTCCATCAGCAAGTCGCGCAGCACATTTCCCATCTAATGGTATGGCATCTTGCCTTCGTCCCCTCCCAGTCCATGGTAGTAGTTGCTCTTCTCGTCCAACAGTTTCCAGGGGTATGGATTTCGCCATCGTCGTCGTAGGACACCGCGATCTCCTTAAGCACGAAGCCATTTTGACTCTGGAAACCCTGCAGATTACAGTATATTCTGTTGCTATCTACGCTCGAAGACGACTAAACAGTTATAGTGTGTGAAAAGTTATATTTGTATATTCTCAACTACTCTCATGACAGTATTTTGTTGGTCTTATGTCGACAATTTTATGATACAAGCCGGTCGTAAAGTATCAGGTAGAATGCGTACATGTTTTCATGTGTCGTGAATTCGATCCTGCAGTCGATTACATTGGAGGTAATACGCTCGTCCTGTTTACTCACATCGAATACCATGAGCGGGACCAAACTCTTGAAAGCACGAGGGCTCAATATCGTGGATATGTATTTCGGAACTGAGCGTACATCTGATATGCCAGCAGGTACTACCCATTTTCAAAGTTCATGTTCATGTCAACATACGGATAGCTTTCACTACCTATTCAAAAATATTTTCATGTTTTCTATTTTATATGTGTCGAACTGCAAACAGCCCATTCTCACACTGTACTGTCTTCCGGTCTGTATCCCAATGATGTACCTCAGTTTCTCAGAAGCAAAGCTGGACCTCACCATCCAATTGATGCGCTGGCTTGCTGACAATCCGAGGTATGTCTCAAGACTCCACGACCTGAAAGCCACATCGATGTTTTTGCCATCTTCCAAATTCTTCAACATTTTTTTTATGGGTTCTGCAGTTACTCAACTGCATATGAGGCAGCATCCATTCGATAGAATGTAGTTTCAGGTCCACAGTCTCCAGGTTTACTCCTGTAGCCATGATGGCGTCTGCATGTGTATTAGATATAAGCAGCATCAGTTCCTGCTTCGAACTGAAGATAGTTTGTTTGTAGTCTTCGGAAATTTCCAATAGCATGGGGAGCGGGATGCACACTTCGAACTTGCCTCCAGCGTATATAGGAACACTATAGTCATCTTCAATTCCCCAGCCTGCCATCTTGGCTGCAGACAGTTCATTCGGTGTGAGCAAAAGGTAAGTTTTGATCATTAAGGTTATGATCTAATCTCGCGACTGGTCCACCTTGACACTGCTGAGAAAATATGTGATGCACTCTATCAGGTGAAACATTCCATTGCTCGTTATTTTCGTCGATGCCAGATTGGACCTGTATCCTCTCGTTAGAATCCTCCTAATTCGCAGGAAAGACTGGCAAGGAAGAGAGTAGATATCTTGGTGCTGGACCGCTATCCGAACTTCCGATGGCAGTGTGTATGGTCCGATCAGGAAAGGTTATTACACTGTCTTCAAAAACGACCAGCTCTTCCATGTTTAGCCAATGTTCCATGACGATTGACTTTGAATCCGAGACTGCAGAGAAAAATCTCGCTAGCACGTGTTAACTCCACGGAGACTTGTAGCGTACTGATTGTAGGTTTTGCAGGACAATTTATTTTATTGCTTTTGGTCGATGTAAATCTTATTCCCATTTCCTCAAATGCAAGAATAGGGCGATTTCTTCATTTCGAAAGTTCACCAACTCTCCGTGTTGGTTAACAACTGACACGACCACCTCGTGTGTTCTCTTCGCGATACCCGGAACCTAAATTATGTTTTGCAGTGCTGCGACCAGTTTAAAACCTGGAGGGACCATTGGCGAAAATTCGTACAGTGTATTGCTCGGCCTGCCATTGAGGTATGTGCCACTAACCAAATTGCAGTTTATTTGTATTACGTTGACCGACAAGATGTTTATGGGTCACGACGACTCGTGTGTTCTGCCAGCTTTGTAGATGCGTGGCTCGAATCCCAGCATCGTTGCCATAGTATCCGGTTTAGTAAAGTCGATATCTTCACTGTATCTGATAATTCTCTTCAGAGTATTGGGATTCCTATGTAGTTTGAATTCTGTGCCGGAGGACAGCGAATCTTTTCAATGTACCTTGCAATGTCGTATTTTATAAGAACCTATGGGCAGTGACACCTCATGGGAAACATTAGGCCGTACCACTTTATATGAGGTACAGCTTGCAGTTTTTTTTTCATCGATGTTCGGTATCGTATTGTAGGTTTGGAAAAATATAAGGCCTTATGCACCATTCCCCTCCAGGTTGAGTGGCGGAAAATGTACTGCACGCAGCTCGGCGCTACGACCCATGAAGTGTTATCGACATGACTGAACGTTTCCTCAAGATGTATACCCATTTTATACAGTTACTTGTTCGAGCCAACCAAGAAGCGAAGAGACATATGTCCACAGTTCCACGTCTTAAGCTTTTGCTCTGTTTCATAATTGTATGTTAGTTTGGTATATTTTAGGTACCATCGCAGTTCGGGTGGAGGAAGCAAATCTCCAAAACTGTCATAATATTCTTCATGTTTACCCTTTTTTACGTAAACTACCTTGTGCATATCGGGCCCGACTGTCGTGTCCAGATTAATTATGGCACATTCGTCTCGCTTGGGTTCGCTGGTAGGCTGGTTTTCTCGGTCTCACATTTTCCTCCACCTTTGCATTCCAGCACTGCTCCACAATCACCTCGGTTCACCCTCACCAGTTCTCAAGACCCCGAGGGCTGCCGTGGCTAAACGGTTTTCACATGTGGGAATCGTGCCGGGCGATGATGCTGGTCAGCAGGTTTTTGTCGGGGATCTCTCGTTCCTCCACCCTTTCATTCTGGCGCTGCTCCATTCTCACTTTAATAACCCTCATCGGCTCTCAAGACCTCGATATTAAGGACCGCCCAAATCTCTTCACTCACTCACTCAAGATCCTGATGTTAAGAGTTTGCCAAACCTCTCCACTTCACATTGCAGTCTTCTTCAAACTTCCCAAGGATTCGACCTCGAGCAAAGTTGTCCACATATTGTCTATGGAACTGTCTGTTGGCCATATCCCACATCAACTTGACGTTGTTCAACCCAATGTGCGCTGTGCAATAGCTTCCACTGCAATGCTGATAGTTCCACACACTTGTGCTTTACGCCCCCAGCACGTCATGTTGCGTATACGTACATTCACCATACAGGATCCTAAGTCTTTAGGTCGATTTCGCCTGCTCGTTTCGCTGTTTGATAATTTCTCATTTTCGACATTAAAGGCTCCTGGTTACTTGGCACTTGAGCTGTGTTGCAGTATGTTAGAAATTCACATTTTTCTGCGAAAACATTAAACATAAGTCCAACATCCCGATCTACGAAAAGAAGACACACTGCAGACGAGGTCTGTCGAGTGCTTTTAAGACGTCGTGCACATTAGAATCACCATTTATGAGTACTCCGAAATAGCTAAAACTCTTTTCAAAGCGTTGTGTCTCAAAATATATGCTTCAGATATATACAAAAATGGCCGTACATTGAACCGTGCTACAGACTTTCCGCCAATAAAATAATAGGGTCACCGCTGAAAGTCCCATACGTACACGCAAGACGGGGAGACTGCACGTCAGTTCAGAGCATTGCACTTAGTGGCGATGGTGCACTTGATGCGCAAGGCAGTGTCGCCCTTATCACTCCTGCGCTTCTCGGTCTCAAACGCGGAAAGCAGCCCCGGGTAGGCGGGAGCCCTAAGGTGGCCGCCTGGTTGAAGGAATTTTGCACGTCTGAGGCCTAAAAGCGTGAGAGCACTAGGGGCCACAGAGTCATGCGCATCAACTCTCGCATCACCTCTACGCATAAAGCACTGAACTGACATGCAATCTTCCCGTCGATAACGCACCTCTGTGAGACTTTCAACGGATACCCTACAATTTTATGTTATAGTATCAATAATAAAGGTTTGATTCAATTCCCTATTTCTTTTTAAATATTTTTTACCGGAATGTTCATACCTAAAAATGACCATGAAAACACCTATTTGAGCTACTTTCACCGTCACAAAAACATGATTTGAGAGAAATGGAGGAACTGTAAAATGTGTACAGATGCGTAACGTTTCTTAAATGCTATTCGTAAGCAGAACTTAATAAGACACGTTGGACCGCTTTATAATACAACCTTTTCTGCTGGAGATCTGCACACATTCGGCAGCCTACATAGGCGGCCACCTTAATGTTTGCAGACTAGTGTTAGGTATGATGTTTAGTTGTTATAGGAGGTATATGGTTGTCGGCATGATGAAGCCGAGAAGTAAACGTGCAGGGCGGTCGCTGTGTTGCAGTGGCAGAGGAGAAAGAGCGACACGGCCATGACGAGGACACCGCCAGCCCGGACATCGCCAGTGCTCTGCCCTTGAATCTGGAGCACGTGCCACTCCAGTTCTCCAGGCTGTCCGACGAGGAGTCGTTGCGACGCTCCGAGCACTTCTACCAGCTCATGAACGGCAGACGCACCGTCAGGTTCTTCAGCCCTGACCCCGTGCCCGCCGACGTCATTCACAACATTATCAAGACTGCAGGTACACCTGCTCGTCTCGCATATTAAGTTCCTCTGCAGCTGCCGTCGATGACTATTCAGATTTATGGGCTAGGCGTCGTGATTGCGACCTCGTTTTCTGTACGTGTGGCATCTGGGATGTTCGCGAGTTTTGTGCCTTTCGCTTTATGGATTTTTTTATTCTGGGAATTTTCCTGTCGTACTGTCCGTTTGTAATCACTGATATTGGCCGTGGGGGCACAACTGTTCGCCATTATAACCCCTTCCCCCACACAATAAAATGGTATCTTCAATTAGACCCGCTCTTTTAGGGTTTAGTTCCCTTTACTAAAGTTTTACCAGAGCGTCCGCCTCCCACCTAAGCGAACCGGGTTCGATCCCAGGCGGGGCCGCTCCTGGATCTTCGCATACTGGACAATGTAGCTGGTTGGTGAGTTTTCTCGAGGGCCTTCAGTTTTCCACACCCTTGCATTCCGGTGCTGCTCCATACTCGCCTCGCTTCACCTTCACTGGCTCTACGACCTCAATGTCGCCCATACCTCTCCACCCTACCAACATTTAGTTAAGAGCTTTTAAGAGTAGTCTTAAGAAATTTATTTTGTACACATCAGCATATTATATACTGTCAACTGGGATTACTTGGGGCTTTTGAAGTAACTTGGCACACATTAAAAAGAATTTTGTTTGCACATTGTTATGAATGAATTTGTCAATTAATACCTGAAAGGGATTATGGGCATAGCTAAATAATGAGTCATGATTAGGTAGAGCAAAACAATATAAGCTCAGGTTTATTGAACATAAGGATTATAAAATAACTATTTTTGTGACTATTGATCAGGGGAGCTTAAATGGAATATCAATATGCTAATCAAAGATGGCCAGACACATCCATCTTCCATGATCTTTTTGTTCCAATGGTCCTGACGACAGTGTTACGTTGGCCTATATAGGATGTGTTGTTTAATATTTTCGGCCCCGTTTACTCGCCGGTAGAGGAGGTTTCTGCAACTGCCTTTCGTAAGGTATTACTGCAATCATGCTCGTGCCCTGGTTCGATGTTTGAAGGTGTAATCAAGCAGGCCGTTCAACTAAGGCCTGATCACTTTATAACAACATGCAACAGTATCATGCATGGTACATTATTGCTAGCGATCAACTAAAATTAAATGTATAATTCTACTTCAGGGCTGCCACATGTAAACAAACCTTACTGTGAAGTATCCCAAGTGGAATCAGTTGATGGCAATTATTTTAAAAAATCAGTAAAAAAAAGTTATGAAAATTTTACCTTTATTAGGTACGCAAGATTTTACACTCAATCAGAAATCTGTTTGTTATGTTGAAGGCACGGCACCCAGCGGAGCTCACACCGAACCTTGGACTTACGTCGTGGTGTCTGATCCTGACATCAAACAGAAGATCAGGGATATTGTCGAGGAGGAAGAGGAGATCAATTACAGGAAACGAATGGGTGAGTATAGTATATTCAACTGATGGTCACTGTCCAGTACCTGTCCATTACTATGAGTGTAGTTGTGATCCCATGCCCAGAAAAATCTTGGATTCATCACTAAAGGCAATGCATCATTTCAAATCATCATAGAAAAAAACTGCAAACGAAATTGTCATTGCAGGGGGTATCAGTGGAAGATGATGTACAGATGCTGTCTTGTGCATGTGTTTGGATGGTGGAAAGAGACAATATTGGTTGGTTTTGCACCTGTCAGACTATGAAATGTGTATCTCTTCTGGTGGTCAATCTAGGTCACCCAGAACGTACTGATGCCTATGTATTCCCTAATGTTTCCACTGCTGCTCCATACACTGTCACACCATTTAAAATTTGCACATTGTTCGTACTTTCGACTGTGCGTCAAGGTATGCTAACTACTCGCAGACGTTCAATGCATGTGCACTCTGTATATACTACACCACCACTTCGTCATATGACAGTTCATGTCACCAGGGTTGTAACAGTGTTAGTGCACACAGGCAGCAGTTCTACACAATTTACACTAACAACCACAGGTACACTTAAACCACTTACAATATTACCAATGATGGTGCTGTATATCAAATTTTGCCTGCTTTGAGTACAGGTATTTCGCGGTAATGTGTGTGTTTGTGTGTGTGTGTGAGAGAGAGAGAGAATGAAAAGAAAAAAAAAAGGGGGGGGGATGTGTGTGTGTGTGAGTGTGAGAGAGAGAGAGAGAGTGAGAGAGAGAGAGAGAGATAGATATTTTTTTTTTTTAAGGGTGAATCCTGCTTCTTATTTAAACATTAAAAATATTCAGTACTGCATGCATGGTTTTAGCATTTTAAAGTATAAAATGATAGATAATGCTGTTCTTTGTTTTCATCACACATCATGAAATGCATACCAAAACAGAACATCATTAATTTCTGTTCTGAATAAAGAGTAAATGTGTACAACTGTTCATTCAGGTATAAAGTGGACAACTGATTTAAAGCCTTTCAAGACCAACTGGATCAAGGAGTACCTTACAACAGCACCGTATCTCATTCTGGTGTTCAAACAGCTGTACAGCTTCAACGAGGATGGCACAAAGAGAATTCACTACTACAATGAAATAAGTGTTTCTTTAGCATCTGGAATACTTCTTGCTGCAATACATGTGAGTTAAGTTAGATACATAAAATACCCTTTATATAAATATAAAACTCATAAAAGATACATTATCACAATAATAAGCTATTTCATTACAGACTGCAAGCCACTGATGTAAATCAATTCTTCTAACCCATTTCGAAGTAAGCATTTGTAAAGACCTGAAGAATTTGCGGGTTCATTTTGAGACAAGCTAGAATTAAAAACATTTGTGTTTACATAACTTTAGCCATTGGTCCACATGGTATCTGAAACCTTCTGGAGAATGCTGACCCAACCGTCGCCTTCCACTGTGACAGCGTACAACCAATGTGCAGTTAATATCCGCATATTTGTATATTATGACTGTAGAGTCTAGCATGCAGGTCATTGAACTCACAAATTTTTCAAGTCTCTATGCACTTGTATTGTTTTTTAGCACATAGATGGAAGTCTGGCAGGTAGGAAAAAGTCATTGCACTCGAGTTGGAAGTGCGCAACGCTGTACAGGGTAAATTAAATGAGCATGAACAAGGCCTTTGTACAAGGATTGGACAATGCATTACACATGAAGAATGGGGACCCTTTGATGTATATTTCATATACTGAAACACAAATCCAAGCACACCCAGCATGTGGTAAAGTATCATGTGCTTTATGGAATGGGGTATGATTTTACAACTGCTTCTGTTTAACATTGATACTTGTACAACAATGTGGGCATTTAAATTGCATCATTGACACACTTATGCATGCAGTTTGTAAACTAGTTCCAATGAACATGTGTTAAATATGCCCCTTGTGTTGCTGCACTCCACCAATGCAAGTGAAAGGAGTTTTGCCCATCTGTCAGGCATTCCTAACAGCCATAACTAATAACTTGGACTGTCAAGAGTGGGAGAGGAATATAGGTACCACGGCTATATCAAGGAACCATCCAGGCATTTCATTTTAACATGTTGATTTATAATCCCTTGCCAGGAAACCAATTGCATTTTCAAGTGATGAACTATACTGAAAAATGAGGAAGGACATCCTAATAATTTCCGTTAAATAATTCAGTGACAGCAGCACTAAGTTTGTTCAAAAGTGTGTACAACCTAGTGTGATACTCGCTCCTTTATTACAGTAACTTCGGCTGTATGCTTATTAAACATTTGATGCCTGCAAAATTAATGAGATTATGATTTGGTCATTTGTATTCTTTAAAGTTTACAAAATCCTAAAAGCAAATTACAACCACCAATCATCAACTCTGGAAGCAAAATCGGTCACATCACTATATTTTGCTAACAAATGTCAATTAAAACACAGTTTTATTGTACCCGGTTTATTTTGAGAATGGTGTCTGAAGCACTAGACGAGTGACGCCTTGAGGCTGGGGAAGGTCCGTTGCTACGTCTAGAGTGTTTTGGTGGTGCTAGGTCAGGCGTATCTGAGTTCGGGGTTTAGGACTCCAGTCCTTACAAGGCACCGGAGTACGTCCGGTATAAAGTATGCGCCTGGTAGCTTTGCGGCAGGGTACGAAGTCGGGTACGGCGAGAACCACTTTGTGCTTTGGCAGGTATACCTGGGCGACACTTAACTTGCGGCGACTGTCTGACCTGTGGTGTTTCTGGCTTGGACGAGTTAGTATGTGGTTGACTGGTGGTCAAGTGTTCGTTGGTGTTTACTGTCGCTGTGGTCGGCTCTGGTATCTGAAATCCCCACCAACGTGGATCCCTGAGGAGATGGTGACCACGGGGTGTGTTTCCTCATGGAGGTGGACAGGTGCTGTGTAGAGATCTGCAGGAATCTCCGGTGTGGCTGGTCTCTGCAGGTGACGCTGAGCCTGCTTCCTCGCTGGAAGGTGCCCGAGTGCGGTAAGGACAGGGTTAAGTTTCTGCTGTTTCCTGGAGACAGCATGTACCTTTTTAAACCTCTCGGATACCACTCCAACAAAAGTAGGGCATGAGGACAGACTCACTATGATAGAGCTCTCGGAAGGGGAGCAAGTGAAGTGTTGTCTTATATGGGTGTACAACCACGTACCATGTCTGCCAACTGAGTGCAGTATCCCTATCCCAGTGCTTGGCACAAGAACACTGAGTCAGGTCTCGCTGGCGCACAGTTCCATCTTGTGGGCGAGTGTCTCAGGAGGGCCAGTCTTCCCAACTCAGGGAATACCTCTTCCGGTGCAAGGAGCGCAGCGGAGAGGGTAAGCACCGAGCAGACAAGTTGACCTCAGGAAACTGAGTACATAGTGTTGTGACTCTACTGTCCCGTACACCGTGGTGCACAGAAAGGGTGGCCTTCCAGAATGTGTGTGGGTACTCTACTAACATAATGCAGGATTGAGTAAATTCCCCGGTCACCTGCTATCCTTTAAATGGGCCTGATGTCTACTTTGAGAGAAATTACACTACGGGAAAGATACCCTCGAGTTGGTTAAAAAATATCTTTTTATTCCTGTAATGGAAATAAACAAGGTGGTGTTGTGCTACCTCCTAATATCAGTAAAAGCTTATGGAAGTTTAACCTACATGAGACAGGTGAAGGTAACCTGTACCTAGATTAACAATGGCAGGGTAGATGATCGTTATGATACTCACCTAAACTGGACTACTCTACTATGTTTCGCTAAAGGGGTTCGGCAGTGTGACGACGTTCGACGATGGTAGGAAGTGTTCGGCACAGAATGCGATGAAGACACGGCAAGGTGCAGGTAGGAGTCTTCGGCAAATAATGCTGTTAAGACAAGGCAGCAGGAGATGATCTTCGGCACAAGGAGTACGGTGAGAACCAGAGCGCTGATGGCTCCTTTGGCACAAGCGTGTGGTGAAGGAACAGAACAGACTGGCGTTTAAGGGTTGCGGCCCGCTATTTATACTTTGGTTGGCGCATCCTGGCTGGAGTTGTGGAGGGAATAAGCATGGCATAGATCGTCTTGGCTTGTGACATCAGTGTCTGGGACTGGATCCTGGTTCATGTCTCGGCGATCGTACTAGAAGTGGCATTTGGCGGTTCACTGGAGTAATTGGATGATCTTGACACATCTGTCCTTTGCCTTGGGTAGAATTCATGTCGTCTTGTGATTCGTGGCTACAATCAAACTTCGTACAATCGAGCGGCAAAGGCATGTGCACTGATTAGGCTAAGCCAACCATTAATTGTTGAAAAGGCATCATGCGTAACACTCGTAGGGCCATCTCTCGCCGTAAAATATTTACTGCCTACAATAATGTGAATCCTAATTAGTAAACACATAGACATCACTTCAATCACAGTTCAATGAATTTTATTCACTGAACACTGAAGTGGTAAGTTGAATAACTTTAATTCTGAATTTCAACCATTAAGATATTTCAGAATAAATGTGTTAAACTGCAAACTTCTAAAGCAAAAGTTACACAAAATTTTTTTTACTTAAAACACACATAAGGTACTTTAATTTTAAATAATGTATATGTAGTTGTTATTAATAAAACCTTTAAATGCTCATATACTGATGTATTACTATTTTAAAGTTTCTGTTTATAATATAAGAATAATGTAGATTGTACTTAAACATTTAAAAAAGTGTATAAAACAAAGTTTAAATGAAAATGTTCTAACTAGTTCAAGAAATTAGATAACTTGAAAAGCAAAATGAATTGACTGAAAGTTGATATCTTATTGGAGGAAACTGTGATTAGCTGTGCAGATAGTAGTCTCAGATGTGGCTTTGTCACCAGTATGCCGGTCTGGTGTCGCTGACAAGCACCCCGCTCAACTGTGGACCTGCCCTCCGCTCGCTGCTCGGCAGGCCGAGCTATGAGAAACTCACGCTTCTGCTGCCGGTTGGCTACCCTGCCGAAGATGCCACTGTGCCCGACCTCACGCGCAAGCCCCTGCACGAGATCATGGTTGAGATTTGATGGAATTCGCCTAGACCAACCTGTTAATCTTACCTACCCAGCTGTGTGCTCTGGGATATATATAAAATTATTATTTAAAAGACGTGACCATGAAAGTGTACACAATCCACACTATCAGCTCACACTGTGTATAAACCTCATATCTTCACCACACTAGAAAGACTTTTTCCGCGTTTGCTATTTTGAAGTTGAAAGAGGCTGCGGTATTTTTATCACGGTAACTGTGTGGGTAGAATCATGGTGTTGCAAACACTGACTTTATCTCGCACTACGAAATATGTATTGATTATTTATAATATGTAATGTAAATGTATATGTAAACTGAAGAGGTTGTTCCTGTGTTTTACAGTCACGTAATACAGTACTTCATATATGAGTGTAGCTTGGACTTGGGGCCTCACAACCCTGGAACACTAGCACGGTGCAGCCGACAGGTTAGAGCGAGCATGCATGTTGAAGGTAGGCCATCAGAACATGGCCAGAGTGAACGAGTCATAAAAGTTGTCTACTCAACAGTCAATTTAATGGTATTTAAAAAACAATGTACGTAAATGTAAAATTATATTTAGCTTTATTTAACAGACTCGTACTTTTGAAAAAAAAATATCAGGCATATGCTAGTTGCGTTAAAACTTGGTCAGGGGAAATACACTTAACATTTCAAAAGAATCTTTCATGTTTAAAAAGGGTAACTCCTTACTGAGGCAGGGTTTAAAAAGTCCTACCTCTTCTTTCCCTTGATGTATACAGCCTCTAAGAACATATTCCAAGTGAAGTCTATTAGTGATATTGAGCGTCATTCTTTGTATATTTTTTATAAATGTTGTATAATATTTTGTGTTTATAGCAATTACCACAATTCTCAGCCCGCAATAAACTATACAAATTATGTACTCCAGTCTTCATTTTATTATTTCCACATTTAAAAACCCTTTCCCTTTCAAATGCATTATACCACCTGGAAGAAGTAACAACAATGTATACTCATAGCGATACTGAAGCAAATTTAATATACAATATGGGCCAGAATTCATGTACGAAACTCCAGGAGGTGATTTCATGTGGAATATACGGTGGGGTGTACGTATGACGTGGCGGACTCTCAGGGATGATAATGGAACCTCACCCCTGCCTTTTACCCAAGCAGGGGATAGTAGATAGTAGTTGTGTCCAGCGCCAGCTCAGTTCGTGAGCAGTTAAAATGGTTGGGGGGGGGGGGGGGGGGGGGGTGTCGTAGGTCAACGGGGGCCAAAGGGGATTCCTGGTGTCATTGTAGATGCTGATTTGGCGTATGCGCGTGCTTACCCACGTAGTCACGGCACACGTTACACATAACCTAGCCACGAGACTGTTACATGGCCGCCTCGCACACCTGTTGTACACTGATACTAACATTACGGAGTTGTCTCAGCCACTCTGCTGAAAAAGAACACGTAGGTACCCTGGATTGGCTACAATTAAGGTGTAGCGCCTTAAACGTTCTTGTGAACAATGAAGAAATGCCTCAAAAATACATTTGAAATGCTATTTATTTCACCAATAAGCTCCATACAATCAATTAGTGATTGAGGTGATTCACACTGCGGATTCGGAACTCAAGGGCCTGCGATAGCCCAATGTGGTAAAATGGCTGAGGTCAATAATGAATGAAGTGAAAAGTTAAGTTCCCATACGTAGGAAGATAGTGGGTCCAACCCTCTGTACTAAAATGAAAGGATATTGCAGTAAACTAAAATCTATTGCCGATTAACACATGATGCAATGCCCAAATGCTGCATACCAAGGGTGGTAGCAGATGCGAACCTCCCGCACTACCGTATTCTCCGAGTGCCAAGTCAAAGATGCCAACATGGTCATGGCAGTGGCGCCAAGCGCCCAACCGCAGTCAAATTACTATCTCCATAAAATGAAAACGCTGTGTCCTCTTAATCTAACATGACATATGCTAAACACTGAATTAATATAATATATTGGTGACATCCCCGCGAGTAAACCAGTGTTTGCTTAGTCACTCAATATAACATATGATAGGGAACGTAGTAGCACTTACATAATGAATATCACTTTAAAATGCTGTGTTGAACAGTCCATTGCAAATAGTTTACACGTACAATGAAACATTGCTTATATTTAATACCTTCCTTCATTCATATTGCCAGAATAAAGACCTTGAGAATGTAACTGCGTCACTTCCGTCTCTATCCTCCTGTGAAATATACTTCCGCTATGCACACGCCACTTTCCATGTCGTCACTCGCAATGAGGTATGCTCTTGCGTGTAAAAAGAGGCCAAGCATGACATTTCACGCTGTCTACAAAGAAAACTCGTTAACACTGCAATATCGTGCGGATGATAAGCAGGGCAATGAAATTACCTGCTTATTTCATTATGCATTGGGGCAGCGTAGCCCAACAGACGTAGTGCCAATTAGAGAGATGCATTACACTGATAGGCGGGCAGCTCACTTGTTCCCCCCAATTGCTGTTGTACCTGGCGGTCG
The DNA here is from genome assembly GCA_029891345.1 of Dryococelus australis. Classification (NCBI taxonomy): domain Eukaryota; kingdom Metazoa; phylum Arthropoda; class Insecta; order Phasmatodea; family Phasmatidae; genus Dryococelus; species Dryococelus australis. The sequence continues at coordinate 383,652,565 of CM056993.1, forward strand.
TGACTTGTGCGGACGTCGTACCAGACTGCTAACTAATTTCCCCCAAGAGTTACCACTTGGAATAAAATTATTAAAACAACCTTTGTGAGTTACGCGATCTAGGTCCCAGAGAAAAAGTGACTTACTTGTTCTCTGCGACCTACACCAGTGTACTCGTGGCTGTTCTTGTCACTCCGACATCCTCTAAATGCGGCGTCTGTGCGGGCTAGGGCAGCTAGACGGACATCTTCGAGCTGAGGTAGCTTAGTTAGGGGGTTCTCCCATTGCCAATCCCTAGGCAGCGGAGGGTCTGTCCCAGGAGGAGATGGCTGGGGCTTCAGTTCTTAGCCTCGTTGGTGCATCGCCGTAGGGTGAAGAGTATTTTTAGAATATAATCCCAATGTTTGTGGTTGTTCTCCACAATGAGACCTCCTGGTTCCTCCACTCAGTGGGCTTGACCCGTAGGTGGTAGGGCAGAGTAATCCAAGTTTCTACTCCCCATTCGGTGCATGCGGTGAGCCATTTACAGCTGGTAAATTGGGTCCCATTATCTGTGAGAATTGATTGGGGATAGCCCCAGCGAGGAAAAATCTCAGACTCGAATTTTGCCACAATGTGGTGGGTTTCCTGTCTTGGTAACGGGAAAGCCTCTACCCATCTTGGAAATAGGTCGGTTACGACAAGTAGGTACCAGTTACTCCAAGTACTTCTTGGGTACGGCTCCATCAAATCTGTCGCGATGTGTCCATGGCATTCGTGGGCCCTCTTGGTTTGACGGTCGTTTGTGGTACAGGGCATGCCTTGCCCTGGCAGCATTCTTAACAGCTGCCAGCGTATTGCCGGACATCCCAGCTCATTCCGTCCCAGATGTAGCATCCAGAGATGTCTGCCAGTGTTTCCCGTGTTCCTGTGAGGGTAGAATATACTCATAAATAAATATTTAAATTTTGATCATACTCGTATAATACTCCTCAGAATTAAATTGGCTTGCTCAAAGTGGTGACCTACTGGAATATTAAACGATTTGTTTCAAATTCTATACTACACACAAAGAATTCTTGGTGACCAACTGTGGGCCATGATAAACATCATGCGCAAGGTCAACTATACTATACCACATTTCCGAGTTTAATACTCATCCCCCCAGCAACTGCTTCTTATTGGTGGGTTCCTTGGCCAATTGGATGGCCCTTATTGGATTGATTTGTGGGTAAATTACCGTCGAGCATGACAATGTGCTCGAGGTAGTCTATGGATGCCTTGCCGAAGTGGCTCTTGGATAACTTGCAGGTAAGACCGTGTAACTCGAACCTCTCCAAGACTCGCTGGAGGTGGCCGCAGTGTTCTTCCCATGTTTTGGAGTATATGATATCATCCAAATTTGCAAAACAAAACTGCCCTACAAACCCTGTCAGCACCTCGGGCGACATGAGCCTCTGGAAGGTGGCTGGAGCATCCTTCAGCCCAAATAGCATAACTCGGAACTGAAGTATTTTGCCTTCCAGTAATGAATGCTGTATACTTTCTGCTATCAGGGTGGTCTGCCAGTATCCTCACTAAATGTCGAGAGTGCTGAAGATTGCAGCTTCCCCTTTATCTCCGAGAGTATTAATCAGGTTTATTGAGGAGGGGTAATCAGGTGGGTGACGTCGTTGAGGTAATTGATACAAAACTGTAACTGTCCAGACTTCTTAGGAACGAGAACGACACTAGAGTTGTATGGCTCCATGATACCCTTCTCCATTTGCTGAACTTGTGACATTATAAAGTGTTGCCTCCTGGTGGACATACTGTAGGGTCTGTTGTATATGGGAACGTCTGAGGTAGGCCAAACATTATGTTTGTTACTACACATCTGGCATGGAGATACTACTTGGCTAAAGACTCCCGCATGGCCATCAAGTATTTGCCTGAGCTCGGCAAATTTTGGTGCGGTTTTTTTGGGAGGTGGGATTGCAGCTTCCAGGCCATGTTCCTATTGTTGCTGACTTAACCATGACTGTCCCAGAATCACTGCTTCTGTAATGTCTGGAGATACCACGAATTCTGCCGGATATATGTGATGGTATATACAAACAGTCAAGAGTTGTACGACTATCAACCTTGAGGGTCTGATCCTGTTGGGCCATTCTTATGTGGTGAGTCTGTGGGCGAAGTGAGGCCCTTTGTTCCATGGTTAACACATCACTTCGGACGAAGTTGCCTGTGGCTGTGGAATCAATTAGGCAAGCAGGGCGAGAAATTTGCTCCCAGTTTATCTCTACTTTGATATGTGGAGCTTTAGGTGGTTCACTCTCCTTGTCAAATTCAGTTAGTCTTTGGAGGAGGATAGGCCCTTGGTTACCGGTGGTGGAGACCCATGTCACACCCCAGCGGAAGCAGCGTTTCCCCAACTGGTTGGGTCCCGTAATCTCAATTGTGTGCTGTGGCGGTGGCTGGCGCCCTAGTGTTTCTTTCTTCCTCCGCTTGCCCTTGATGCACCTGCCTGAGCGGGATGTCCTTGTGAAAGAGTTGGCATGGGTAAAACTAAAATTGAGGGAGAGCGGTGTTGCGGAGAGGGGGCAGAAAAAATTTGGTGGGTAGGAGTTGCGACTCCTAGCGCTAGATATTCCGTGAAATTCAATGTACTGCACCGTGCAAGGTGCAAATGTACATACACCAATAAACAGCAGGACTAAACTTACTAAATATCAAAAAATATACAAGCCCTTTTCTTTCATTCAGGATTTATTAGGTGCTCTCACAAAATTCTCTTACAGTGATATTGGTTACTTGAATAACTACTGGGTTACAGAGCCCAATAAATTATCCAACATGAAAATAAACATCTGATTATAAACATGCTCCATGATATAAAGCTCTGGCGTGAGCAAAAATAAACATACAAAAACTATAAAATATAACACAATATGCAAGCTCTCAAAATGCCAAATTAAGGGCCTGACTGGAATGAGCTTACAATGATTATTTTGTGTTGCATTTAGTGTAGCAACTTGCAACCCTTCGTTAATTTTATAGTGACCTGGTGTACAAACACCGACAATAAATATTATGACGCCAGTACAAAGTAATTCAGCCCAGAATAGGCTGGACGTGATCAACATTCCTATCCAAATTCATTTCCAGTAACATGTCACAAACAATCTCTAAAACTTACGTCAATACTGAGCGCAAATGCAGTGACGCTAAACAAGACTCAGGAACTCTGACAAGCTAAGAACTCACTAAACTCTAATAAATAATTGAAATCACATCAAGACTGGGATGTACAATTGTGATGTCAAATCCAGAAACAGCGTACAGCATCGTTGTAAAAAGGGAACTCGTAAACAAATTGTAATGACAGGTGAAATAAGGCCTGCTCAAACAGTAATACATTTCGTACCAAGTAAAAGGCCTCTCGATCATAACATTTGGCCCCAATCAATAGATAGTTTTAAAATTCCAAAACTATCCCTTAATGTCACATTGCCAGAGATCAATAAATTTTTGTTACAATGTGAACCGCGCATGAAAGCGGCCTTACACAAAACTGCAGCATAAAGACACCCTCGAATGGGGCATGAGCAATAAGAGCCTCGCTACACTTCTCATACATTTCCTGATCAAAACCACGAGCCATAATAATTACGTTAATGCCAGAGTAGAATAAAGAACATTTGCATAACGCTGTATATTACTTACACGTCCGTTCACACGTACAAAATTACCAAACCACACTACTATTATATTCAGGCTCAAAAGAATACTTCACTACCAGAATGCCGTTTAATTTCACCAAATATTGGTAGTGTAAAATACGAGCACGACGTAAAAAGTGTATACGCATGACAACTTACACCTTCCGGAAGGTGGCGGCGGGTAGCCCAGTAAAGCACCTTCGGAACTAAAATACAATTCGAAATATTATTAAAAATTCACAATTTATATATATATATATATATATATATATATATATATATAATATATATATATATATATAATATATATATATATATATATATAGACAGAGAGAGACAGAGAGACAGACACACACACACACACATGATGCAGGGGTAACAAACTACACTTGCCCGCCAAGGCTCTACGACGTAAACAAATCTGCGCATATGCTAAAATACGACAGTGAGCTGACGACAAGGACACTATCCAAATACTACTCACCGACGGGGACAACTTGGGCAATCAAGGCACTTACGACGATCTACGTACATCGTAAATATAATACAATCGTGCTCTGTCCTGAAGGGACTTACTGAATAGCCAATCACACATCACAGCAAACCAGCTAAAATGCCAAAATATTACATGAAAAGACACCAACCTCAAACTTAAGGCCCACTATCATAAGGTGCGTCGTCAACTCACCGCCTACATTCTGCTGCCTCTAATGCTCCCTCTCAGGTTACAAATCATTTTGAATAAATTACTAAAAGAATGATACTACAATTAAGTTGAAGGCAGCTGATGATTAGAATGCCAAGTCTGCTGTCGAGTCACTTCACACCCGTGACTAAATGAAGTAGAAAAGCGAAGAGATCAGGTAGGCTCAAGCCGAAAGCCGGTAGTAGAATGATTAACGATACCCCCGTACAGTATCAAATCATAAGGTGTCGCAAGGGGGAAGGAGCGTAGGTGGGAGGAGAGGTGACTGGAGAAAAGAGGGGAATCGCGGGCGATCAAGGAGCTCGAACGACGATGCTTCTCTGCAGACACAATAGAATCATTGTTTGCTTCTCAGGACGCATTCGTGAGGTGTTAGGTGCTGGACTTTCCTGACGCTTTGGTAGGCTGCTCGTTACGGAGCCGGGCTGGGCTTTAAACCAGAGCCTCGGTCTGCTGTTAATTCTGCCTCAATCGATGCAGACGACTCTTCTCCGTGCTGCTGAGCGGTTGGATTCGTTCTCTTTTTTGGCTTTCTTGATGAATTGTTGCATTCTGGTCTCTGCTTGGGGACACGTTTTAACTTCTCAGGGCAACTGCTTCCACATTTTTGAAATAAATAATATGAATCAAGTACTCTAAGATAGAGAACTTATCGGACTACATGGTAGTATAATTGTTTTTCGTGAATTCACAGCAAAAAGGGGGGTTATTCAATTTTTTAATCCAATATTCCAATACAGAATCAGGTATTTGATCACTAATTTCAATGAAACACCCGAGAGAAACTTTTATATTTGTAATAATATTTTTGCTTAGTATTCCTTCGTCGGCCAAACCTCAATCCCTTGGTTAAAATGACAACTGATTTATTTGCAACAATTTTTGCCTAATATTACTTGCAGTCTTATTTAAACCTTAAAAATTCTAACCAAAACCACAGCAGACAGTTTCTAATAATAACTACATCCATCAAAATACTGCCACCGCTTTCCTTTCAAATTCAGTTTACAATAACACCACCATTAATAGTTGAATACAATTTAACAGTGTGTGATTAGTTTTCATTGTCGCCAACCTACAAGTGCAATAAATGCATAAGATGAATAAGAATCCAGGTTGCTTTCTCATTGTCGCCAACCTACGAATGCAGTAAAATGGTAAGAAGAAAACAGAACGTAAAAAACTCTTGCAGGATGTAATCAGTACTACCAATAGCACCAGTTATCAACTATCCACATTGTTTTTCATTCATACAATCCAACCAACATTTCCTGTCGACAAATAATTTGGGGATGTAACTGATAAAAATTATTTTTCCTAGATACTACAATAAAGATTTAACATAGTCAAATTACTTACACCTAATAAAATACATTAATACAAGTCTTTTATTTAGTTAAATATGGTAGGCTACATAACATTCATACTTTCTTCACGATCAAAATATCACAGCATTAGGCAATGTTTTTAAACTAAAAATAATTTTGGAGAAAAAAAGACAACTACTAAATACTAAGAACACTTTTTTTTTTTTTTTTTTTTTTTTACATAAAATCTGGCAAATATGATCATAAACACATCCAAACATTATTTACTTTAATTACATTTTTACTACTAAGCAGTTATCATACTCTCATTCCAACAACAGACTGCAAACAAGCAAAATTTGTTAGTGTATTATCACCCCTGAACACGGATTGGCCACTTTCTCAAGAACAATTTTTGGAAACTGACCATGAAATGGTCATTACACAGCCATCTTTACCCAAAAACAAATAGTAGAAAATATGTTGTTTCTCTATAAATTGTAATGTGCTTACATTAGAATATGCAAAGCACTTATAATAGACAGCAGCAAAAATAGGGATATCATTCACCAAAACTCAACTGGCCAGATCAAGTCTCTGTACAAAAATAAATACTGTATTTTGGCATAAGTTATTGATGGAAAATTAGGGATAGTTAATATTTCAAGTATAGGCCACACTGAATTTTTGTACTGTATTCCTGTAAATATTATTAAGTCACGACTCTGTACAAATATAATAAAGTCCAACTTAATTTCTCCCCTACAAAATATTCATAATAAAAAATCTGTATTATATATGTTGCAATGTTTACGAATATACATCGTGCAATTACTACTCCACAAATGGTAACGTGACTTGAGAAAGCAAAACCACGGTGACATGTTACACAAAATGGTGTCTATCAATGTGCAAACTACATAACATCTTTTTCTCTTGTACAGTAGAGAAATTATTTTCTCAAGTACAGCATATATTGCCAAGCTCCGACATTATTACATTTTACGTGTGCGGGATGATAATTATGTTTATGAATGTGAGTCAACAAATTATTGCACAAGTAAAAAGATTTTTTTTTTTTTTTACCTACTTATAAACTAAGTAAAACATTAAAATGTAACTGCATCTTGAAAAATTTCTAAACGTGTTTTGGGGGGTAAAAATGAGTGGCCTATACACGCCAAAAACAGTATAAAGTGTGAAAATACCCAGCTACTCAATATGAATGAATTACATTAGCCAAGTGCTATATGAATATGGAGAATGCATAGCTCTAATCTATTTTATTCACACCCAACTGTCTTAAGTTTCTTAACATAAATGACTAATTTCCAATTCCATTCACAATTTCCTCTTGGCATGGCTTACCAACACGAAAATCATACAAACAAATAATACAGTAGGTCCCCTCTATACCGACCCTATTAATTTTACCTGTATTACAATAACTACGCTTTTTTAGGAACCATAAAAAATATATGGGCGAAAAAAGTTGAAATTAGAGGGGCAATTGGTAGAAAAATTAATTTCTTACACTTCTTTTCATTGCTACACATTGTGTTTCTCTTGGTGAGAACTATAGTGGATGTAGTAAACATTTAAAAATACATACCACCTCCCTTGGCCACCAGCGCCAGCCAATACCCATTGACTCCACCTCTCCACCCCCCCCCCCTCGCTCAGGCGACCCAATGTTTGCCTGCATGACTGTCCTCATGTACATTAAGTGTTTGATAAGATGACGAGTACTATACAGCTTGGCTGTCCTTTGTAACTGTAATAATATTTCAAACACAAATTATCTGCCATGTTTATGAAGACTGTTGTTATGGGTGCAATTTCTATCACGCAAAACACATTTAAGAGCCGAGAGAATTTCACACTGGATATCTGTAGTTATTTATTAAACAAACTTAATTACAATTCGAGTAACTAGTGTATTGATATAATTATAAAAGGCAGTATTAACCAGTAACGTACTTATAAAATGGACACATGTTATTACAACTTGCAACTAGTAACTAAACAACTTTGATTTTGTCATATATGTATGCACACGGTACAAAAACACGACATTAAGAATTCTTACAAAATAGGAACAAACCATTTAAAACAGTAAAAATAAACTTATCCTCCCATATGCAGAAACACTGCTGAGAAAGTCACTAAAAATGCTTTGTGAAAGCTTCAACATAGAGAGCACATACTGCAACATCATCACGCTGCGCTGCTGCATACGTAGTGAAGTGAAAGCAGCTGAGGAATGTCTGCCTCAGTTCTCTAACTCATATCACCTTCAACGAACTGCCTGCACAGACAAGCATTTATCACACTGTAATACACAATACTCTCCTTTCTAGTGCTTCCAACACAGAGTACAAGCAGTATTTACCCAAAAAGAAAATAATATATACCTGAATTACAGACTACCCCTGTGAAGTGCTGAAATATTATTTAGGTTGAAGTATTTTTGCAATGAATTTATGACAAACTCTTCAAGAAGAAATGGTATTATATGAATAATATGATATATTTGATTTACTTTTAAAGAAATGCTACTCACAATAAAATAGGTGTGTCTAACCTGGCTGTATGGTAGCAGCATATTTCTTAAACTGTAAAACTTTTGTAGGTGTTATATACCTATTCGTGACTTGAGCCATTTTGCTTCTCAGCAAAGCGCTTCCTCTTTACAGCCTGGTGACATCAGATAAGGAGTCCCGTGTCAAAGTTGATATGTACAGTCTCAGCAGTACAAAAATACGTACAACCACTGTATTCAAGCATGAAAAGCGTTTGTCAAAATTGCCTAGGTTTTGAATTGAAGACGATTACTCAATTGTAGACCACCCCTTATTTTTTCTATTCCTTTTCTGTAAAAAAAACCTCTTTTTGGGTGAATACATACACTGCATCATCACATTCACTGACAAATTATGAATATGAATACAGTAGATACTCTACGCATAGTTTCTCAGGAGAGAGAGAAAAAAAAACACACACACACACACAAATCATGTACACTTTAGATGAATGTGGTCTTGAAAAGGAGATAAATAAAAAATGGGACCACAGATTATGTTCCATGGATGAGGAACATCAGTGGCGGCAAATGAGGTACGGCTGCGAGGCTCTTAATATAATCTCAGAATGCATCCCTCTACTTATCTGCTACTCAGTAAATAATACTGCATACGAATACGGAGTTTATTTTGCAGCCAATGTTTTTGATATGGACGAGACTCTTGTAATGAGAGAAATATTTTGGGAATGTCAAGTCGTGGGGTGGCAGATTCTTTTCCTCGAAGTGGGTAGAGTAGCAGCAGACCGGGCATTATTGTGGGTCCAGAAGAATGGGACATTCAATTTATAAGTTGTGGAGACGTTCAATATTCCTCAATCCACGGTGTCACGTGTGTACAGGGAATATCAAAATCAAGGCATTACAATCCATCGTGGACAACGCAGTGGTCGTCCAAAGTTACTTGATGATCATGACCGGCAGAGGTTGGGTAAAATTGTCCGTGGTAACAGAGCAGGAACATTTGCTCAAATCACTGAGAGGCCTCACCCCTCAGTACTCCCGACACCCTTATTTCCTCTGTTAATTAAGACAGTTGGCACCCCTTATCCCTTGGTTGAAGACTTGAGAAGGGGAAAAGTGATCCCCTACGGAGTGACTAATCAATGGTTTAGTGATCGCCTCGTCAGTAGTCAAGTCATCCTCCGGCAATCAGCCCAGAGAGAACACTTCACGTCCCGGGGACAACCACGACAGGGACAGAGTATTCAGCTGAGAAACGTACACACAGGTAAAACACTGCATAATGGTCAACCTGCCTGCAGGGCCTTGACAGTGTCTCTGGACTTTATTATTCCCCTCCGACAAACCACCAGACTTGTCTTGTACACTGGCCGTGTGCTACTCAAACACTATGAAGCCCCCATGTACAGCGTGATTCTGGCATAACGAGCAAAAAAAACTGTAAAATTGGCCATGGCGAAAACCTCTTTCTCAGCAGTAACATAAATACGCTTTAGTTGCTCTTACCCTCAAACGCTGTTGGCCAAAGTTTGAAGTGCTCAGTCCTAACCAATAGAACTTCCCCATTGGGCACGCGTCAAAACAATGAAACTAAAGATTTGCAGTACGTTTGTGTTTGGCATCTCTCATTAATCATCTGCAAGATGTAAGTCCAAATTTTCTCAAAAGAGATTGAAAAATAACGGATCTGCTTACATTCAATGTGTGTGATTATAATGAGTACCCATTTGAATAATAGTTTTTTTTCCCAAGAGATGGTTAAATAGGGAGCTAATTTATGACATAACCAACTCACCTCACAACCATAGGCAACTCTGGTGCTCGACATATCCACTTATGTCCGTATCCATACTTCCTGTCAAACTGGACAAGTTTCACACCATTTGGATGGTCTATAGAAATTTTGTTAAAGAGCTGAAACATGAAAAATACCACATTACTAAAGTAAACCAACACTATTTACTTAAAACACAGATAAAAAATTATTAAGTTGATGTAAGTATGTATGGCTTAATGCTTCTTCCTCAACAGTTTGACGCGTGATGCCCTGTCAACTAAGCTTATGTCAGGTGTAAGTGGGGGGAGCATTTTTGTTCACGTGCTAAGTCAAGCACACCCGTAATCTGGAGGGTTCGTGTTCAGTTAATCTCTACGTGGGGCCGGTGCCTTCCCTGTGTAGAGTACTGGACCGGTAGCTTGTTGGCAGGGTACAAAGTCTGGTTCTGCCTGAAAAAACTTCCTCTTCAGGCTCTGAGCTTTGGGAGGTATACTTGGGTGACGAAGATTACTAGTGCTAGGGCATGGTTCTTCTGGCTGACTATGCAAGAAGCTGAGATATTTGAGTTGGTTCACTGCGGAATGTGTTTCATGTCGGTGGGGGCAGAGCAACAGGCGTAAGATAGGCTACAGATTCTGTTGGCAGCTGTTCCGGTTCAATGTAGTATTCCACAAGCCACGGGTGGACTTCGTTACTCAGGCGGGTTGGTGGCTGGAACAGGTCTCGTGGAACTTCTCTGTGACTGGAATGAGCAGGTGTCGGAGGGGTTGAGCTTGATCCCTTGGAGAGAGTTGACCTAATGTGGTGACAAGGGCAGGGGTCAGCTCTGACAAATGCCCAGAGGAAATGAGCATCTGTTTGATCTTCTCCTTAAAGACCACTTCGTCTAGAGTAAGGCATCTGAGTCACACAAACTCTCACAACCATGAGGTGATAAACAGGGCTTAGAGGTTCTCTACCGTGTAAAGCCACATGAGCGGCTACCTAATCTCAGTACTCGGCAGTAAGGCACGTGAGTAGAGAAAATTAGGCCTCGCTGACTGCAGCTTCAGCATGTGGGTGTGGGGTTTGTCTGCATCTTCTCAGCCTAGGGAACGCTCTCTTCCGACAAAAAGGTGCAATGGAAAAGGAGACGTGTATTGATTCGTATGAACAACAGTTCCTGGAATCACCAGTGTTTCACTCAAGGGGGAGGTCAACTGGGAAAGGTGCTCTATGTCTACAGGAATGTCTCAAGGACAAGTTTCAACCAATGATTATTCCTTTTTATGGGAAATAAACATGTGGTGACTTACTCCCTCCTGTGTTTGTTGAGAACTTAACGTGACGCTAAGCTATGCAGACTGGACAGAGGAGACCCGTTTCTAGACTAGCAGGGGTTGGGGTAGAACAGCGCTGTTAGAACAACTGAAAACTAATACTGACTCCCTAATACACTGTTGCCCAGAAGGGGTCGCAGTGTCTAGTGTACAGACGACGAGTAGGCACGATGCTAGGAAAACTAAGCAAGGTGTTGACAGGATAAGTCCAACAATAGAGCTTAGGGAGTTCCTTCTGGCACAAAGTTACGGTGAAGGCAAGGTAGGTGTAGCAACGAATGAAGCTGGTGCGTACTTCGGCAGCTAGCGCGGTGAAGACCGCTGGAACACGCTGGTCAGATCCCCGGCAGCTAGAGCGGTGGGAAACTGAAGACTGGTCTTCGTTGTAGATTGTAGATGAGCCGATGAATTACTGGCGTCTGCGGGGTGTGACCCGCTATTTATACCCTGCCGGGCAGCTGCCTATGCACTCATTGGCTGGCGTCTTAAAAGCTAGGGGTGTTCGCTGAGCGAGGGTTAGTGAAAAGCATAGCTCTTTGGCATGACATCACCAGCCGACTGAAAGAATGAAACAGATGAACGACGTAACATATTAGTGGTGCTATCTAGAGGTGATTGGTAGTACTCGTTGCCTTCAGGTGCATAGCTTTGCCAGACCAGTGAATAATAAAATCTCCGCTGGCAGGAATGTCCATTCTTGCAGGGTCGACAGTACAATCTTCTGATGTCACACGTGGTCAACAGTAATGCAAACTCTGTATAAATCAGATGCGCTGCTGACTATGCTGATGAGCTGAAGTCATCTAATTGCCATTGTTGAAAACGTGTCATGCGTCAAGTTCATTACAAAGAGAACAAGTTGACTGTAGAATAAGAAGGAAAGCAACTGGCTACATCGTGTATCATGAAACAATCCGGCATTCACCTGGAGTGATTTTGGAGAACTAGGGAAATCCTAAATTTGGATGGCTGGTCTGTAATTTGAACCAGAGTTCTCCAAAATGTCAGTCCAGCATGTTATCACTCCATCACCCTTGCTTGGTAATTGTTGAACTGAACATTGCCTGTAACATTGAGTTACAGGCAATTGGTTTGGCCTCATTGGAGGTTATTTCTGCTGACTGAGTCAGCGAGGTTGGAGTCCTGTTAGTAGTTATACTCTGAATGATATAAGGAAAATCGTCCTCCGAACAAATAGTCAATGTGCTGAGCCATAACAATGCTCCAATGCCATCCTGGAGAGACAGTAAGGGTTTGGATAGAGCCTAGGCCACAGGCCACGGGCGTCACTGAGTAAGAAGATCTTTGTACTCTGTGGGAGGATGCGACTATGTACATTGCTGTATCTGGTTGGGGTTTTGTTGTCTAATCAACAATGGTGGAAGTCAGGTGCAACTGCACTGACAATGGTGTGATCTCTGCAACCCACCAATTGGTCGGTGAAGTAGGGAAAGCAGTCAGGACAATGAAACAATATTATAGAATAACAATATCTCTATGAAAATTCAGTGGAATAAACCAAATACGTTAAGGAATGGAGGTCTTAATTAAATACAAGTTAATTATAATTTCTTAATTATCTTTACAATAACTACAAACTATATTCTCTCGACTCAAAATTACACAATAGATTGATATCACTCACTGTTTACAATATTAATGACTTCAATTTATACAATTTATAATTACCTCAAAGAAATCAATTAAATTAAAAGATTAAAAATCAGTCCCAATAGACAGTGAATAAAAACCTATTCAATTATTTTATAAATTATGTGTTCATAATAAACAGTTCTAATATTTACAATAAAATCCGCATTGCAAGTCCATTCAGTCCCACCTCAGTTTAGTCCATGTCCCGCCAGTTTGCAATGTTCTAGAGTTCTCAGAGCGCCCTCACACATAGTAGGCTTCACTCGTCAGTTTTCACGCCCTTTGTCCATTCACACAACGAATACCTCGTCTGCCGGCATCGTCTCACAATCCGTATTTGACCTTCGCGCCCGCACTCGGCCAGATAGCCACCATCAAGACTGCTGCCCGCTGGACCATTGCAGTATTTATAGGGACGTACGCCATCACACAGAAATTTTGCTAAATCCAAAGTTGCACAGAGTGTCCTAATTCCCAGAACATTCTCTAATCTTGTCGGATCCCCAGCAGGAAGAGGAGAGGCTTAACGTCAGCCAGGTCTCTCCGCTGTCAATCATTCCCGGGCTTCCGCACGAGGAGGGAGAAAAGGGGGGGGGGGGAGCTGTGATGACAGCCAGGAGATGGGCGGCATGATGGACTAACCGCCTTGGGGGAAGATAAGGGGCGAGGGGGGATCAGCCCTCCCACAGCGCTGGCCTGAGGCATAACGGAACTTTGTGTGCAAGGCGCGAAATCACGCGCATAACAAGATTGTATCGAGGAACCATCCTAGCATTACCTAGAATGAGTTAAAGAACCTATGCAAAACCAAAAACTCGATAGCCATATTCAGATTCAAGCTTCAGCCCTCTCAAATACAATTCCAGTGTGTTACCACAAAGCCATCTTGCTTGGTATTTTACATTTTGTTACAATCATGTGGGCAGGTTTTTATACTACGACCTGCCTGAACGTGCCATCAACAGACAAATGTAACCAGACCAGCAGGTGGTGGAAGTATGATAATATACGAATATAGGCCAGTTGAGGAAATGGGAGTGCCCCAAGAAAACCCGCACTACAACTGACAGTGTCCCTCCCCCAAATCTTCAATACACAAAAATCCAGGTGGCCATGCCAGGAATCAAACCCAGTTTGCCTTTGTGCGAAATGAATACATAAAACCCTAATTTTACACTTTTCTAGGAAAAAAAAAAATGGTGTAAATGAGGGAAAACTGAAAGCAATGGAACACTTTTTCATGTAACATTTTACCATCTATGGAAACACTAGCAGTTCTCACACTAACAAACCACTGTTTCAACAGACTGTCAACCTCTTAATATCTTGAAGTTTTAAAAGACTATTTTCTTTTGCATCGGGCCGCTACATTCTGTGACATTTTCAATTGAAGTTCTCATCTTGGTTATTGTATTTAACGTAGAAACTGGCAGCCTTAGTTCCTTAACCAAGGAGACCCATGAGCCCAGGTGTACATCAATGCGTTTTACGATTTTCATTTTGCGTTTAATGATATGAGAATTTCTGTCTCATTGGTTTGCCATTTTTACCTGATTTTTAAAAGTTTGGTTATGATTGAGTACATACACACAGGAAGCAAACTGACGTGTGCCGCTTACTGTTCTAATCAACCACGATTACGACTCATAGCTCTTTACATGAAGTATGCATCACTTTGAACATAAATTCTCGGCTGCTTAAATCTCCCGAGCAGTCGAACACGCGGCCACAAGCAAAACCAGCGGGCACGCCGCCGAAGATGCACGAATCAAGGAACGCTAACAAGAGGGTTCCCACCTCCCACACCAGCCTCCAAGGCAGGACGTCACACGCCTTCCCCGCACCCTGCTGCGGCAGCCTGGACTTCCGCACTATATAAGTCTGTGCGCAGCGGGGCTCGAGGAGTCATCCTTGTTTCTTCTATCGCGACATCCCGAGCCCTACTCGGTGCTCGGACCTCCAGAGATCTTCCAAGTCTTAAGTACGCCCCCAGCAGCTACTTCCAACAATGATGACCATTCATCCAACGAGCACTCTTTACCTTTTTAACCTAGGACCAGGTCGCCTAAACCTGGCTAACGTAGGTAACCTTCAGCACCCCTGTTCGGTAGGAGATAGCACAAGACATATGTTTATTGATTTTTCAATAAACATAATTTTGTTCTCTATCCTTACGTTTTTTCATTTACACAGTATCTTTCTATTTCACATGCTAGGAACAATTCACGCCGTGCACTGCCGACAGGAATAGAGTATTTTTCTAAAACTGAATTAGCTTTGACTACGGGCCCCCTTCAGGAGTCCGTCAGTCTGAAAACACACCCATAGACGACCGACTGGTTCTTCTCACCACCCAAGCACTGGTAGTGCTGAAGGGGAGGAACAGAGGAGCCACAACCATTAGGAATACCTTCATCCAAGGAGAGGCAGCAAGCCCTTGCTTAGAGCACTGATAGTGACCATAGCCTGAGTCTTGCCATTCAACCTTGCCTGAACTCACATCCAGTAGAGGCATTGGTGGTCCAAACGGCTCAACGTCTCTGATTATAGCACCAAGCGTGGGGGATCAGTGGAGACTTTTACCGAGCTCGTGCCAGCAAGCAGCTACTGGAATGACACTGTTAAATTGTTTCTAGTCAAGGTGCACTACGTGTGTTGTTTAAGCAGCGACACACAATGCCTTACAAGATAAGGCATGGTCAAAGGCATAGGGAGCAAAACCTAGCTTTTCTTGCTGCCAAACAGTGGTCTGCACTCACCACTCCTATGAAGGAAAGGCAGGCGGAACATGACTGCGCTGCCGCACTAAGGCGCCAAGTAGACACGACTGCTCCCGTGGTGTTTGAATATTTTCAACCGCATATTTGCTCCAGCCAAGAGTACCACCCGGTTCTGAGAGGACTGGTTTACAGGACCGAGGCTAGGTACGCCCTGGCCAATCCTAGGTTCTGAAGCTGAGAATCCGTTGTCTGAAACCGTCAAAACGGCATGAGGTAATCCTGCACCCATTAAGTTGAGACCAAGGTTAGAAACCTCAACTTCATCAGCATCACAGATGTTGTCTGAGTAATCAGTAGCCAACATCTCTCGCCAGCCATTGACAAACCTGTATAAAACCACGCTATTGGTCTAGCATAAAACCATGCTATTGGTCTAGCGTACAAATCCTAGGCGAACGTGCCAAGCAGACCTTAACCGGGCATGCATCAAAACAAATGTACAATGTACCAAAGATAAATGGGCACACATAGCCATCATCAAGGCAAACAGACTCTGGCGCATTATTGTTCTGCAACATGACAAAATGAAACTTCTCTACACTGGCAGTTGTAATGGAAATTTTTCCCATTCAGAAGAAAATATACCTAATACACGCACAAAAGAAGTGTAAACGGCGGAAAGCCATATTTTCACTTGACGTAAACAACAAGAATGGAAAGCATTGTAAATATAGGATGTTCGCCAGGAAGCAAAGGATTTAGCATAATTAACAGTAAAGTGCAAAAACAGGAACGTAAAATCTGAGTTTTACTGCAGTCAATTACTACACATGGTTGCAAGGGAAGTTTTGGAGTGATTGAAGATCTTAATAAGTTAGTACATACTACACAGACATTTAGTGTTCAATAGTAAAGTAGTTTCTATAATATGTATAAGCGGTAAATTTGTTTCAGCCCTTTCATCAACGACATGATGCATGCTCCTTAGGAATCACTTTACCTTTACATGTGTTTTAAATTAATTTTTTTTTATTTTGAAAATGCAGTAAATATTTGCAGATGTCAGATAAAAATGGCAAAGCAACTAGAGTAAATAATCTGCACATAAATTGTACTTACAGCTTTTCCTAGTTTGAAGGGAATTATCCTGTCATCTTCTGCGTGCAAAATGAGTATTCTGCAACGTACATTCTTCAGGTGTCTATCATTCTCGAACAGCAACTGATTATATCCTATGGGATTTACAATGCAGTACTCAAACCACGGCAAGAACTTGAAAAGCTAGAAACAGAATAAAACAATGCATGACAAGGAACACACATTATAGTCATATTTCACAATAACAATAAAACTATCAAAAACAAGAAAGGGAAGACAATTTGTAGTATTGATGTTTTGAATGGTTGTGAGGAAATGGTTTACGTACAAATCATGTAACATTTCAGTAGAATCAGATACGCAGAAATACTTCAATGATAATATTTCAGTGAAATTAGTAAGTCAAAATTCTTTCCACCAATTTTATTTTCTAGTTCATCTTTTCCTCTAACAAATCCAATAAATAATTTCTTCTTCTCCTCAAACAAATTCAACAATGCACATCTTCTCAACACAAAATAAATAAATATTACTCTTTATCCATTATCATTTATGAAACTATAAAAAACTGGTTACGTCAATTATAGTGATGTCCTCAACTCATTACATTAATTTTATCTTCATCACACATGTGTCCATGATTGGCAATGGTATTATTCCTTTTGTTATAGAAAATTAAGTTAAATTTTACTTTTTGCCTTACTTATGTTGTCGCCTGTCCTCCAATTGGTTGTCATCTGGCCACACCAAATCTTTCCGCCAAACAGCAATGGCAAAACGAGAGACAACTAGTATATTTTCATTTGTGCATTTGTTCATAAGTCCAGAGGCATCATGCGTTAATACTTTTTCATTTTTTTTTTCCATACAGAATTTGCAAAATTGTTACAGTACAAAACCCATGATTTATACCTTGATTTGGTAATTTTTTCATTCCTGAGATGCTTGAAAGTGCAGAATTGTTCAATTAATTATGGCTTTAATAATTTTTAATTGATTTATACATTTAGTTTTATGGTGTAAATATGTACAAAATTTGGTAGCTATCACTACATATGTTTCAAAAATTTTTTAGCTGAAAGTGGCGTCAGCTGAAACCTGTCATATCAAAACAGAGCGGTGACTCACGATACACAAATTGCACTAGTATTCAACAGGTTACAATTCTGAAGCAACATGAAAATTTATTTCTAAATCAACAACATAATAATCGTATAGAGTTATTGTTCATTTCATATAAGTGGGGTAAAATCTGACAGACTATGTGACCAACCTACACTTTATGTAAACAGTAAATGCCCTCGTTCGTACAGTATTGTATCAACTGATGAACTGTTGTGGGATCCATGTTGTTAGGTTGGCTATATTTATGATGGCTTTGGAAGAAAACAGTACTCGGAACTAAAAGTTGTAATTTAAAATCTTAATTATACTTACAGCATTTATGGTTTAAATTATGTTTTTAAAGCAATATTACATTTCCTTGGCTATTAGTGACTGGACTTTAAAAACATGTTTAGCATTTATGACAGAATATGTCGACACTTAAGAAACAGTAAGTGTTTCCAGCCAATGGCTAGCCAAATATACATCACCAGTTTCCAGCCCGGTAAAAGGCTGTTGGCAGGTGCTTAATTCTCGTTGTGTTTATTATACGAATATCTTATTAGTGTTGTCAGAATATTTAATCCGTAGTTAGTTATTTTTATGTGCATTTTTCAAGCATAGTTGGTTGTAGGGCCGTTGTGCATTTTCTTAAGAGAAATGTAACATTATCGGCACGTGTTTACCGTGTTCCTTGCGCCATTTTCCTAACAGCCTTCCACAATGAAGTGACACAAATATAATTTACGTATCTAAGTTTAAGTTTGTTTGTAATAGGAAAAGTGCGCAGGGTTGATTTTTTTGAATGATTCAGCAAATAAATTATTTAATGCTAGTGACGAACAAATGTTATTTTAGTGAATTAAGCTTAGCAAGGATCGCCACAAAAAAAGTGTTCAAAAGGTTGCAAATTTTACAAACATTAAGTTCACGTGTTTTAAAAATGTATTTGTAAATTGCCAACACAATTATTGAAATGCACGTGGCCTGAAAAAGGCGCACTTTCCAAACTTGTAGTGAGAGAATAATATTTGTTTATTTGTCTACATTGTAAATTCAAAGAGTGTAAAGTTAACTTCGGTCAAAGTGTGTGTGTGTATATATTGCTGCATCTATACGAATATGAACAGCGACGTATGTATCATGTTTTGTTTTTTCAGCAAAGTTAAAATTTTGAAGTTAAATAATTTCCAAAGGAGCAAAATTTTCCATTGCTCCATCCAAAAAATATGCAACCTAAAATGCCACACACTCGTAAGAACATCAAAATGTCATCTCACGAAAGATGTAAACTAAAGCACCCCCCTCCCCCAAATTGTTTCCTTTTTCCCTCAAAATATAAAAACCCGAACAAATTTAACTCCGTCGTTACAAAAATAAAACACAAGTTGGAATGCCAACCTAGCTGTAATATCCTACATTAATTAATGGACGGAAGTTAGCTACCATTAGATTTCCAGTGTCTGCCATTACATGGAAAACGAGGAAGGAGAAAAATGCAAGTGTGCATTGGACTCAAAACATTTGTTAACAAACGTCATTTTCTTCAGTGACAAAACAGCTGTGGTGGAAGGATACATTGTGGCAGTGCTATTTTTCTAGAACTGTCAAAATTTACCCCACTTATATGAAATGGACAATACTTGCATGTTCCTGGCAAAGTTACAAGATGGTTACTAAAAAATTTTCTGCTCGCTGAATATTAGAATACAAATAGACTACATTGTCATACTACACCATAGACTTTTATGCTTACTGAGTTTCCCGACATCAGGCATGACTCATCAGGCTTTCAAATGACACATTTTCCATAGTGTAATGAAAACCACAATGATATAGGCTTACACCTGAAAACTAAGATGCAATAGAAAGTCAATTAGTACTACAAATATAAACATAAAACTTTCATGAAATACACTAATACAACAGTTTCTCATTTGAAGCATAACACAGGCCATGCCAATGGTTCTTCTTTTTCATCTGTATAAAAAAGTTTCAAGTACTGACTTTTAAGTAATTCTATATTAAAATAATATCTACAGTAAAGCACACCTCCATTAACTCACATTTGCAAAGGGATGTAACTGGAGCTCATCACGAAGGTTTGTGAAGGGCGCTTCCAACATCAGACCCATTGCCTGTATTCCTTCACGAGACAGGAGATCCAGCATGTGAGATGCCACACTTGAAACAGAAAATTACGTATATTGCAGCAAAGCTAAAAAGATCGAGATGCACATGTTATAAAAATGTGAAGACCAGAAGGTACTGATAACAACAGTAAGTGAAAGAGAGGTCCGTGTGACTCTTAACGAGGTCTTGAGAGCGGATGAGGGGGAAACTAGATGGCAATGGAGCTGTGCCAGAATGCAAGGGTGGGGAAAATGAGAGAGCTCCAACAAAACCCACCAACCAGCTGAATCATCCATATACACAAATTTAAATATGCAGATATGACCCCGCCAGGAATTTACACTGATAATATGAAATGTGAAGTTCCATGAAGACATAACAGTACCTGTATGAAAAATAGTACGAGTAAATTAACTGTAAGAAACCTTTATTAAACAAACTTTTATTTACTAATGTGCTAAAAAGAGTAAAATAGTTATAGTTGTAGTTACATAATGTTTAGAACTTGTAGGACGTGGACGAACATACAGTTAAGAGACTTGCGCAAGATATGTGCTTATTACGCTTATCCTTCTGAGATATAATTTCTATATTGTGCCAAGCTTTTATATAATTAATATAAATTGATACAAAAATAATAATTTGCAGTACAGTTTATTACGGATGTTCGTCCACATCTTACAAGTTCTACACATTATGCAACTACAACTATAATTATTTTATTCTTTTTAGTGTATTTGTAATTAAAAGTTTGTTTAATAAAGGTTTTTTACATTTAATTTATTTTACAATTTTTAGTCTCACCAATTTTATTTTTATTCTTAATATTATAAAGGTAGACTATACAATCACAGACTCATCCATTATCTGTGTCTCTTGCAACCCTTATAAAAAAAAAAAAAAAAAAAAAAAAGCTATACATATAATAATAATAATAAAATAATTGGCGAGATTAAAAAACAAAAATTGTGCAGTTAAACACTGGTGGGTCCTTCAACACCTCAGCATTTAACCTGACAAAGTGACAAAAAAGACTTAAAAAGTATCACTACATATATTGTGTTACAATTGGGTAAATGGTAAATTTATTGTGACTTAAGAAATTGGTGAAACGGATAATGGTACAAAATAGTATTACGACAAATTGTGACTACTTGCAACAACTTGCGATTAATTGTGGCTATTTGCGACTAATTGTGACTACTTGCGTAAACACAAATTTAATTGTCAGGCACAAATCCTACACCCCCCCCCTCCCGGAAGTGGGATGGGGTAAGGGGGGGGGGGTCGGCTACCATAACTTGCCCATTTCTCCAAGGGGGACTACTGATCCCCCCCCCCCCCCAGGCCAGTTTCCTCTCACCTCACAGTTTACACGTAAATTGTTAGACAAGACAAACTGTGAGAGTCGGACAGACACCGTACACACCAAGTCAAATAAAAGCTTGTAAAAAGGCAGGAATTTAAGGCCTAATATCTCCTACACAGCATTATAATAGGTGAAACCAGTGTCTGGATGAATAAGGAACAGGAAAGAAATAGGCCACTGCCTGTATTAAGGCACAGTTCTGATGTTCAAGTGACTTCAGAAAATTGTAGCGTGTGAAGAGATTTGGGTGGCTTGTAACAGTGAGGGCATGAGAGCCAATGAGGGTGACTGAGGTGAGTATGGAGTAGCGCCAGAATGAAAGGGCAGGGGAAATGGGAGATCCCAGAGAAAATTTGCCGACCAGCAGCATCGTCCAGCACAATTCGCACATCCAAAAATCTGGGAGTGACCTGGCCGGGAATTAAACATGGTTTGCCTTGCCACGGCCCCTCAGAAAATTATGGTAAATATTAAATAGAAATATCTGGACTGGGAATCAAATTCTAATTCTCCCCTAAGTGAGTTCAGTGTATCATTATATTACCTTACTATGTGGTGAAGGGGGGGGGGGGATGGGAGGAGAATGGGGGAGGGGGGAGAGATAAAAAAATTACCTTATTTCAAAATTCGTGCAGTGTACAGAGTCCACTCATGCAGAGTGACTTAGTTGCTAAGATTAAAAAAAAACTTACTGCAATATCAGATTATTAATGCAGTGTTTTACCTATTTAACACCAAACCCAACTAGAAAGGAAAATATGGACTTCGCATAACAAAACCATAACTAAACAAGAGATACACTTTTAATAACACAAGAAAAATTATTTTTCACAACAGTATACAAACATCTAAACAACCCATTCATAGGTTATCCTAATTTCTATACTGTTGAAGTTTATTTGTAATAAGTTGATTAAAATTATAGATGATTATTTTATAATCAATTTTCAGTATTATTAAAAGGTTTTATTTTACCAATGTCTTTCATTTTGACAGTAGTTACTCAATGTCATGTGCATGAGGGTATCTTGTGAGAATATTACAAAGTTCCAGAGCTGACAAGACTGCCTGAATAATGCAAACCTAAGGTATTGAAGTGCAATTACGTGTATGTGTCATTCACACCTAACACGCTTATATAATTTGCATCTAATTAAGGTAGAACATATTCACACCACTACAGATATATTTTGGCACCCTTACAAGGGGCGTTACTAATTACCTTCTCTATCAGCACAACTTCCTCACATGTTATTTTTGGTTCATATATATAATTTTTGGTGCACAACGTTGTGGCATCGCAAGATTTAAGTTACACACATTTAGAATCAATTCATCAAAACATCCAGTAAGAAAGAACGAAAGAAAAAAAACAATACTGCACAGAAGTATTGTTTAGTAAATAAATCGTTATTAAAACAATACTTTTTTAAATCTTACAAAGAAATACACATTTTAATGTCATCCAGTTAGTTCAGACATGACACAAATGCCTATAAACTGTATTTATGTATGTATGCATGCGAGTGCTCATTTTTTCAGATAAATCGCCAATAAAACAGATAATTCAAAGCAAACAAACCCTGTGCCTAGGGAGTGGCCCCATACAAACACAGGAGCACCATTTGTTTTCTGCATAATCCATCTGTATACTGCTAAGGCATCATTCACCACACCCACTTCTGAAGGCGGGACATTAGTTGAATCACCATAACCTAGAAACAAATAAAAATTGCTAAAACAATAACCTGAATTATTAAATTAATACATACCTGTACTACTACAAATTTCTAGCAGCATCCTGCTAGATGTTTAACTAATGTCTACATACAGGAACAAAACTGTAATGGTCATTGAACACAGCCTTCAATACAGGCCACACAAATGATACTTGGCAAAATGGAGAGTACATGAAAAATTTTAATTTCAACCCCATCCCTACTATTTATTCAGTATGTATTGTAGTGTTTCAGATTGTTTGTTCACTTTTTGTAGTTTCTATATTTTTATTGTATATTTTGAAGGGTTATGGCAATATTTACATATTTTGGAGGGAAACTTATGTTTATGTTTTTTTCATGATTGCCACTATTTTTAAAAGTTTATTCTAACAGATGTTCAAGTTGTGCAAAAGATGCAGTAAAAGTACACATTGTTTATTTTCTAATAGGTATATGTAAAATGAGAGTATTATGCTTGAAACAAAATTATTTGATAGTAAAATTTGTTTAAATATGTCTCTTTGGACTGACGCGTGACAGTCCCGGTCTCTGGTTACTTACTCGACGCTAGCAAGTTACGTCTCAGGGTAGCTATTTGTCTCGTGGCACTGGGGCCCGCCTGGAGTACAGCACTGGCCTGGTTGGCCGTCGACTTGGTACAACATCTGGTTCATTTCATCCTGCGTGGAGTGGGTTTAGATTGTGGTGCAGTGGGGCGGCGTGACGGTTCGGTGGGTGGCTGTACTGCCCCTGTTCCCACTACCTGGTTGGCACTCAACTAAAGGATGGATTTCCGTGTGAGATGCTAGGTTGTGGTTCTGGTATGTCAGTGGATCTTCTGCCAAACAGTGCCTCCTGCACTATGGGGTGATACCCTTCCGCAAATCTGGTAGATAGCTCGAACAGATCCACTGGCGTGACGGTTGGTACAGGTGTGGTGAGTCGTCTCAGCAGTGCAGCCTGTTCATGTGGACTCAGCAGTCCGAACCCGCTAGAAAGGATACGTAGCCCCTGTGGATTCATTGAGATATCCCTCCCCTATGGGTGTAAGGCAATAAGCACAACAGTCGGGGCTGCAGGAGGTAGGCAGTTGAAGTGTGCATGTCCAAGTGTGGGTGCCAATTACTGCCGCCAACACCGTGCCCCACTCTTGACGGTGGAGAAGACTCAAGCTGCAAAGCGTTGGCTGCAGGAACCGCACAGTGTTGTCCCAATGGGGTTGGTTTCCCTGCACCAGAGAGCAACCCTCTCTGCAACACAAAGTGAGCGGTGAGATTTGAGCACTCTAGCCGGCAAGCCAATCCCACCAGGAGAGTACCTAGTGTCATGGCTCTACCATTCCTCTCACCTGGGTGCAAGGAATGCGTGGCCTTCCAATACTGTGAGGTGAGCATCCAGTGGTTACTGGTCTCCTCTGACTCCAAGATGTTCCCTTCCTTGACACTAAGAAGTGTGTGGTGAGACGGGGGGGTGAATTCGAGCCAACAAGCCAACTTCCAAGGGACGGTATCTTAGTGTTGTGGCTCTACTGTTCACTGCTGGGGCAGAAAATGGGTGGCTTTCCAAGGATGTTCTGTTGTGTTGTATGTGTAAGTACGGTACGTTCAAACCTGGTCTCCTGCCGATTCCTCCAGCTCCGATAATGACACAAGGAAGGAACTCTGAGTGAAAGTCAAGAGATCTGGTAAGATCAGTGTTTATTGACCCTAAGGAAATAAACACAGATGTGGTAGAAGTACTATCTTCTAAATCTACACAGGCTAGGCGGAAGGTAAAACACCCTATCGTAAACAGGGGAAGGTGCCATGTGCTAAATTATAGGAGAAGGCAGAAGCTAGTGCATTTTGCGTACGATAATTCCTCGGGGCAAGCTCTACTCTCTGTATGTCTGTAAGGGACCGAATGTGTCTCAGTGTGAAGCTGGTGTTGCCCTGATTCTTCCTTAGGAAGCGTAGGAGAGGATCTTTGGCCCCACGAAGGAAACTGTGAATTATTCAGAGAGGTGTGAGCCTTGGCACCAATAGCTGGAGCAATAGAGCTCAGGAGAGGAGTCAGAAGATTAGATCGAAAACTGAAGCTGAATTGACGATCCGGAGGCCGGGACACGTCTCCTTTTATATTCCTCGGCCATCCCTTCTTTCACTGGCATAGTGTGTCTGGAGAGGGGGTTAGCAGTTGCAAGCCCAGCGCCTAGATCCTTGGTGCGAGCGGTGTAGCGGACAGCGGTGCAATGTAGGCATCTTACTTGTAGCGACATCCCGCGGCACACTGCTGTACTCGCCACGGGCCTCTTGCATGATCCCGATGGCTCATCGGGCAAAAATAATTTCTATTATTGGGACATCAGTCCTGGCCTGGTAGATACAACAACCTTGCAGGTGGCGGTGGTGGTAACTCAACTCTGTAGACAAACTGCCAGGGATGCAGTTGCACTGATGAGTAGCAGTCGTTTATTAATATTGTGAAAGACGTCATGCATCAGTATATTTTAAGTGTATTTGGAGGGCTGGCGAGTGCCAGAGTGAAGCGTATACGCAACGTCTGTGAAGCACAAATGTAAATAATAACAAGGCTACATCATAGACGGCCAGGTGATTTTGACACACAAACGTCATTGACATCTTAGTGTTATCCACATCTCAGACAGCTCCAGTCTGGATACTGGCTGTGACTAGACATGAGAATTTGCACCAAAATCCGGGAAGTGGGTTTCTGGCTTGTCCAGTTTCTTTCTTCTTGGACCAGGCTTCGTCAAGCCTATTCTATAGAATATTAACATTTTGCTTCAGAAACATTTTATCTTATTTTCTCTGAGGAATCTAAAGTTTCGGAATTATTTTAAAGATTTTTAATTTTTCAATTGTCATTAATTCTCATGAAGACCAAAAGAGTCTTATGCTCACACTCAAGGAAACTTTAAATAATTTTATTAAAACTTGTCGAAGAATTCTAATGTGTTTTAAATAGGAATGTAAACGTGTATTGTGTACGGCAGGGCAGGCAAAGGTACTGTGACATTTTGCAAGAATTTGATGCATTATATTAATAGCATTTTCTTGCAAATATTAGTGATAGTACCCACTACACTGTCATTGCTTTCTATTTTCTCATTTAATTACATTTAATTCACCATAAGTGTCAACGAGAATTTTATTTGTGGGAGATAATTAAGTGGATTTCTGAAAGTATTTGATTGATACTAAGGAGAAAAGTCTATGACAGCTCACATCTATTACACTTTTGATTTAGTATCATACTATCACCAACACACATTAGTTTTAATAATTTATTTCTTCAAGTGCATTGTCAGTGTGAGGTAAGCAGAGTGTATAATAAGGTGAAAATGTATGTATGTCAGTGTCTCAAAGAAACACCAAACTCAGCTCACAAATTACACACTATTTATCTCCACCAATAAAAGATAAATCCCAGTATTTATTACAGTATTATGCTAAATATGAAATAAATAACTTTCTCTACAATTATAATGCAGTTGAAGTAATATATCCCCCCCCCCCCCCAAAAAAAAACAACAACAACAAACCAACCCCCTAGTTATAAACATGGAAACTGTCTTCTTCGATCCCAGGCGAAAGCATGCAAGATTTTTCCGATAGGAATTCTCATGTGGGGAGTATTGGGGACACTGCCATGTGATGTGTGAGGATGGGAGTTGGTCTTGGGGCACTCCCATTTCCTGCCTCTCCACTGCTTCTCTATCCCCATCTTGTCTTTCATCTTATTCATCAGGTTGGTCAGGAAGAAAGGTCTATCAAGTAAAGTAACCAATTGTACGCAGCAAAACACTGCCTCTTGAATCCCAGCCCGAGATCTGGAACAAGTGGAGTTACACTACACGAACACACTGTGTAGTCACTGATGATTGTCATGGAAGCAGAGTGCAGTCACCACTTGAATCAGAATGCAAAGCACGACACCAGCTGTCCAATTGAACATTTCTGCAATAATACGAACATATCCATTTTTTCTGAACTCACTCCTGTAATCCACGGCAACAACATGATAGCCCAGGTTGGATAGCCGCAAATACAATTCTACACGATGGTCGCTTGCACGAGTGCCTGCATTTCCGTGTAAGTATAGAACCACTGGCTTACTACTCGCCAACGCTTTTTCATAGAAGCTGTCGTTTTTTTCACCACTTGAGTTCCGGAGAGGAGCTGGCAAGATATGCCTAGAAAATAAAAGAAAAAGAAATTGACAGCTAACTTCCCTTTAAGCACTTTTACATATAAAATTAGTGTAAAAAACCGTTACTTGACAAAAAGTCATTAGTAAAACAACACTTAATTAACACATTGTAATAAATGCCTTGGCCTAGTGTGTTACAGGTAAAAATAAACTATAGTCTATTTGTGGTATATGTACAATTTTTGAATTAAACATAATGGGTGCCCCTTATACTAGTAATAAACTACGATTACGACTCTTCTCTCTTTACGTGAAGTATACCCTTACTTCAACCTATGTAAGAGTTATCTACTTCAACCACCCACATGAGAGTTGTGAAAGCAACTCTTTCCACATAAGTTCTCGGCCGTTTAAATCTACCAGGCGGCCGAACACGTGGCTACAAGGTTACACACCCAGCGGGTGCGCTGTAGCCCCCCTCCCCCTGGCTGAGTGCCTACAAGATTCAGCCACTTGGGGAACGGCAGAGTGCCGCCGAAGATACACGAACCAAGGAATGCTGCCAAGAGGGTTTTCCTACCACCCAAGCCAGCTTCACAGCAGAAGGACGTCATGTGCCTTTCTCGCACCCCACTGCGGCAGCCCAGACTTCAATACTATATAAATCCATGTGCAGCGGGGCTCTAGCAGTCATTCTTGTATCCTCTTTCACGACATCCTTAGCACTATTCAGTGCTGGGACCTACAGAGATCTACCAAGTCTTAAGTACGTCCCCAGCGGCTACTTCCAACAACGACAACCAATCATCCAACGAACAGTGAATACACTAACACTCGTTAACTTCACTCTGTATCTTCTAGACACTTCCTTTCTTTAGTACAATTTAGTAGTAAAGTATTTTTCACGTCTAGAACAATCTTTCCCTTTTTAACCTACGAGCAGGTTGCCTACACCTGGCTAACGTAGGTAACTTTCAACATCCCACTATTCGGTAAGAGATAGCACAAGTCATGCGTCTATTGATTTTTTTAATAAACATAATTTTGTTCTCTATCCTTACGCTTTTTAATTTACAGAGTATCTTTCTATTTTGCCCACTAGGAACAATTCACGCCATGCATTGCAGACAGGAACAGAGTATTTTTCTAAAACCGAATTAGCTTTGACTACGGGCCTTTAGGAGTCTGTCAGTCTGAAAACACACTCATTAGACTGCTGCTTGTTTCTTCCTGACCACCCGAGCACTGGTAGTGCTGGAGTGACCATAGCCTGAGTCTTGCAGTTCAACCTTGCCTGAATTCACATCCAGTAGAGGCATTGGTGGTCCAAACGACTTAATGTCTCTTATCAGCCTGCCAAGCGTGGGGGATCAGTGGAGACTTTTACCGAGCTCGTGCCAGCAAGCAGCTACTGGACTGACACTGTTAAATTGCTTCTAGTCAAGGTGCACTACGTGTGTTGTTTAAGCAGCGACACACAATGCCTTACAAGATAAGGCACTGTCAAAGGCGTAGGGAGCAAAACCTAGCTTTTCTTGCTGCCAAACAGTGGTCTGCACTTACCCCTCCAACGCAGGAAAGGCAGGCGGAACGGGACCGGCCCGTCACACTAAGGCGCCAAGCATTAGCGACTACTCCCGTGGTATCTGTATATTTTCCACCACATATTCGTACCAGCCAAGAGTAACACCCGGTTGTGAGAGAACTGGTTTACTGGACTGAGGTTAGGTACTGTCTGGCCAATCCCAGGTTATGGAGCTGGGAATCTGCTGCCTGCAGTAGTCAATAAGGCGTGAGGCAACCCAGCATCCATTGAGTTGAGACCAAGGATCGAAACCTCAGCTTCATCAGCATCATGGAGGTCATCTGAGTAAGTCAGTAGCTAACAACTCTCGCCAGCCACCGATAAACCTGTATATAGCACATTTGGTCTAGCGCATCAAATCTAGACAACCGTGCCACACAGTCAATAGTCGGGCATGCGTCAAGTGGTTTTCTGACGCCAAACGTGGGGCGTCAGACTATTAACTGTACACACAGAACTGCCAAACTAGACCAACCAGAACCCGGAGAACTAAGGGTTGAGCGGGAGAAGCCGAACGGACTTTGGGGAGTCCATGAACCACCCCGTGGCGCACATAGACATTAAAATGTCGGTCTCGGAGATCAAAGCCACCACAGGCGAAAATCGCAACAATGAGCATTACATACCCGACTCACAGTGTAGCCATGCCAACTGTCCAGGTAGTAGCTCACTGCAAATAGAATGCTTATACTGTACATAGATATTCCATTACGCATGCCTAGGCTGGCCTGAAGAGGCCCGAGATACAGAAGGATTATAATACAGATGTGCAGCCTGCTGTCAACAACACACTAACTTCTACAATGAAATCACTTGTCCCGGCCAAGGCATTAATTGTATCAGGTGCACATCACGCAGCGAACCCTACCATCACTTATGTATTGGATGGCCCGACGAACGCGTTTCTATGCCCGGGATGGTCTATCAGTGCGAGAGGTGTGCCGACGAAAGCATACCTCTCACTCCTGCAGGTCCAAGCCGTCCCGTGTTTATATACAACTGGGGATGGCACCTGGCCATCCAGCAACCGAAAGAGACGATGACATTCAGATCACCAATTTCGCAGACAGACCCCGGTAGCATTCACACAAGAATGTGAAAAGGAGTTCAGGGAAATGGACCTACCAGCAAAACAATGGGTCGACAGGGCTCAGTTTCATTTGAAAGGCCTTGCCTTGACATGGTGGGAACGGTATGACAAGTTCCTGACAGACTGGAAACTATTCAGTAATACGCTCGCTACCGAGTTCACTGGCAAGGAGGTGTTAGCTCGACTGATTACTCAATTCTACAGCCAGACTCAGGTACCAAACGACGAAGCCAAAATCTTCATACGCGAGAAGGAGCAGATGTTTCGACGCGTGTTCCCAGGAGTTGATGAAGCCACCGCCATTCGATCAATTAGTCGAATGTTATTGCCAAGCCTAACGTCCTCCTCATGGCTAAACCCACAACCTTGGGCAAACTGGCCAATCGGGCACGAGAAGCAGAGCAAAATTTTGCGGCACAAACAAGTCTCAAAAAACCAACATCAGCCAGAGTCCCGGAAATACAAGCTCCACCAGTCGCATTGCTCAAGAGTGCACCAACCCCACCTAACTGCATGGCAATCATACCAAAGTGCTGGTTCGGCCCAGAGAACCATTGGAATAAGGGCTGCCCCCGGAAGCCAGAGGGGTTTGCAATTCCACCCAACCAGATCAATTGAACGCTAGCAATTGTACCATCAACACCAACCGAAAAACTGACTCCCGATAATAAAACAGTAAACACCATTGCCGGGGTGCGAAGCAGGCCACCAACACTGGACCACAAGGGCCCATCATCATCCACGGTTTAAAAGAGGAACTATCTGTGACCATAGCAGCTCACATAGAAGTCAAAATAAACGAGAACAGAGTACGGGCGCTACTGGACTCGGCAGCCACAGGGAACTTTATCCGAAGAAACCTCCTGACTGCAGAACAACTAGCGAACATGCGCCCCAAAAAGAAAATAGTGCGAATGGCCCAGTACCACACGACTCAACAGGTTGACGGACTAATTACCATGGCGGTAAATCTACACCGCCTCTCAGCGCCAACCAAACTTATTGTATCTCCTACATGGGCGAGGATAGGATTACCGTAAACTGGGACTACAGTCCAGACAACATTGTACCTACACTTATCGAACCCGACCGAATCAATCACGAGCTTGGTGAGATGGAATTCAACCAGCTACACCAAGTATTAAATGAACATGCTAGTGCATTTGGCCAAGGGGGGGGGGGGGGACTGTTGTGTCATACTAGGTCGATCCAACATGAGATCTGGATGACAACTGACGTCCTCATATACAACCGACCCTACAGGATGTCCGCACACTGCCATGACTTAATCATGGAACAAGTAAACAACACGAAGGACCAGGGGATAGTGGAACCTTTGAATTCATTGTGTAATTCCCATGTAGTCCTCATCCCGAAGAAAGATGGAAAAATTAAGTTTCTCCGTTAATTATAAGGGTCTAAACGAAGTAACCCACCCTATTCCCTCCACCCCAAGCTATCGACTTAACACATATCCTGCGTGACATTGGCAAGGCAAAAATCTTTAGTACCCTGAACATGCGAGTCCTGGTATTGGCAGATTACAGTGCACCCGGAGAACCCTAAGTAGACAGCATTCACTACACCCGAGGGAGAAACCCTCCAATTCAGAGTAATGCCATTTGGGTTGAAGCACGCCCCTGCCACATTCCAACGCCTCATGTCCGCGGAGGTATTGATCGGTTACATCGGAGAGTTCTGTTTCGCATATTTTGATGACGTAATCATCTATTCAAAAAGCTGGGAGGAGCATCTTGAACACCTACAGCGAGTTCTTGAATGTCTTGAACACCATGGAATGACTTGCAAGCTGTCTAAGAGCTATTTCGGCAAGTCATCCATAGACTACTTGGGACATGTTGTTTTATCGGAAGGGAACTTCCCACAATAGAATTTGATCCGTGTCATCAAAGAGGCCGACGAAGCAACCAACAAACGACAACAACAACGGTACCTGGGTCTGTGCAACTGGCTACGCGATTTCATGCTAAACATTGCGCAACACATAGCATCACTTCACCCACTCCTTGAGGAGGGCATTCGTTGGCTATGGGGACCAGAGCAACAGCAAGCTTCAAATAATCTGAAAGTCAGCTTCACGAACATCACGCAACTCCACCGTCCACAAGGAGATCAACTGTTAATCCTGCAAACAGACACGTGTCAAAACGGTCTAGGCGCCGTATTATACCAACAAGACGAGAACGGTCAACCTAATGTGATAGCGTATGCCTGAACCCAGTTGAACACAGCGGAACAGCGTTATCATATTAACGAGCAGGAATGTCTGGTCGTTATCTGAGCAGTGAAAAAATATTGCTACTATCTCGAAGGACAACGCTTCATTCGGCGAATTGACTCAAAAGCACTCTAATGGCTGCACGAGTCGCGGAATGCGAAAGCTAAATTCGGAAAGTGGGATATGTTTCTCACAGAATTAGATTTCGAAGTTCAACACTGCCCAGGTAAAACAAATGACCTGCCAGACGCCCCGTCTCGCTTCCCTACACTGGAGGAAAAAGCCGAGGATGAAGAGGATGAATGGATGTCCCCTCCCACTCATATTGAAAGAAGTCCGGAAGAACAAATCCGCCTCCTCCAGTTACAAATCAACCGTCACCAGAGGACCCCGACATACACCGCCTACTAAGGGAACAGCCCCAATGTTTTGAATTACGTGATGACGTTGCGTGGACACGTAGCGGACAACCCAATACATCATGGAAGATCTGGGTTCCACAGCAGTTACACGCCTATATATATTTTGGCACCACCATGACCACCTTCAATCTGGGCACCCGGGCACAAGTGAGACCCTGCTGGACATCAAAGTCAGATACAACTTGGACGGGATAAGTCGAGACATTCGACAGTACGTAAGCAACTGTGTTACGTACTGTCATGGCAAAGCATACCCGGTTCCACCTCCTACAGCGCGACCATGGAGACCTAAGAAGGCATGGACGGAAATAGCAGCCGACCTCATGGGGTCATACCCACACAGTACCATGGGGATCCACTACCTGCTCGTAGTAACTGTACAGTTTTCACGGTGGGTAGAGGCCTTCCCTCTACCTAGTCAAGAAACTGCTCCAATCGTGCGAAAGATAGAAACGGAGATATTCGCAGGATGGGGATATCGAAAGGCTATTTTAACTGACAACGGCACTCAGTTCACGAGTCGCCAATGGCAGTCAGCGTGCCAGGGATGGGGAGTCGAAACATGGACTACCCCACTGTACCATCCCCAGGCCAACCCCACTGAACAGAGGAACCAGGAGATTAAGAAGTGCCTTCGTATCAGTATGGGAAACGACCACCGTAATTGAGAGAAGCAAATCCCAACAATTCTGTTTGCCCCATGTTGTAGAACCAACAAAGGGATCGACACAAGCCCGCCCCTAGCGTGCTCCTTCTGGGCCAAACACTCTGCCAACCATGCGACTGGCAATGGGAAAGTGAGCCCACTGACATGCCTCAACCCGAGGATGTCCGGCTAGCTTCCCTAGCCCATACTACTACTTCCCACAAAGCCCAGGACAAGTATATTCGAAAGAAATACCCTATACCGAAGACAGGGGTACGGGAGTTTACCCTCGGTGAAACGGTACTACTCAGGATGCATCCCTTCAGCAAGACCAGTAACCAGTTCAGCGCTGGCATCGCCGACAAATGGGACGGTCCGTATCGTATTGTCAGCACAAGGGACACCATCTACTGGGCCGAAGACATACGAGGACGTATCCGGAAGGCCACCCAAGGCCAGATACGACCCTACCCAGGGGACATGCCAACACTTGGGGATGATGCCGAAGGAGCCACCCAGAAGTGTAGAGTGTAGTTCCAGATACCGAGCCAGGACCCTCAACGAGGCCTGAACCGATGCCTATCGTCATTGACAGAGCACCTAGCTACTTCGCACCATGGAAGCCGTATGTAGAGCAACGTCAAGGAGCATTTTCCATTAGATCAATGCCCTCGATGCCATGCAGTTATGCTGAGAAAATTGCTGCCAAATGAGACAAGGTAATCCCTAGCTGCTCAGAATTGTCATGGCGGAGTCCACGTGACCGAGAACTCCGTCATATACCCCCCCAATCGAGCCGCATCAGCAAGCAGTCGGAAGCGCCATCGGTGAGAGGGTTAGAATTCACCCAAGCGCCTACCTGTCCACCTAGTACAACTCCAAAGCCAGAAATCAAGGCCGTTCCAACTTCCACGAAGTCAATCTCTGGCTCAGACGATGAAGTACTACCAGCCACAAGACCACCGGAATACGCTCCAGATGAGAGTGCGGAGGCAGCCACTAGACCACCGGAATACGCTCCAGAAAGAGAGTGCGGAGGTCGCCACTAGACCACCGGAATACGTCCACGACGTGAGCTTGGAGGTCTATGCCACTACACTACCGGAATATAAACATGCCACGGAGCTACTTCACACCCCACAACCGCAAGAAACATCCGGAATAAGGGTCAAGGTCATTCCAGATTCCACCAAGCCGACCACTGTTCCTGCCAACTATGAATTGCAGCAGACGTCGAGCATAGCCTAAGGCAGTGCTCTGTCAGAAGCTAGCTCATGCTACGCAGGAACCTTCGCCCGTTGGCGCTTTTGAGGACGAAAGGCCCGTTCTGCCTCCCGCTCAACTGATTGCAGATGATAGGAGTGTCGAAACAGTCAATGTATATTACTACCAGACATCTGGTGCAATTCCTGCAGTCAAGGTCGAGACTTCTCTGCCTCGCCACAGGACCTGGACGTTGAGACCATCGACGCCTCCAACTACCCGGCTCTACAGCGAGTCGCACTACCCGTAGCCGAGGTCAAGCACGGTGATCCGCAGCTCCCTTGCGCAGCCACAACAGGCGCCAAGACCATCAACGCCTCCCACTACCCCTCATCTGGAGCAACACCCACAGTGGAGGTCGAGAGTTCTCTCCCTACCACTGTCTCGTCGCGGGACCTGGATTTTGAGAATGTTGATGCCTTTAACAACCCAACCCCACGACGGGATGCATCAGCAGGCAAGGTGGAGAGCGGTCTCCTGTCCTATGGGTAGGAACCCGTGCAATCGGGGTGAGAGACTCTTATGAGTCGCTCCCCCGCACTGCCACAACATCCCTTGTAGCTGTGCTCTCTTTATCAGTTCCAGCAGAAGCAGACGCTACGACACCACGTGCTGAACAACGATGCCTGATGCCACCTCGTGCCACCAAAGCAGACTCAACGCCTGGCCGGTTGCTGAGAATCACCGTGGCGACCTACGCCAAGGTGCATGTGGCCATACCCCCTGCATGCCGAACTACGACCCAGGGGCAGACCAGCTAAACCAAAGCTCGACAAACACAAGTAAGTACAGTGCTTGATGAAGTTAATCGCATACGTAGTTGTAAACCACTACGATAAACATTACAGGACTCGTTCTAGATCTGTATCAAATAGTGTCATTTAATCTAGTCGACCAGTCAAAGACATTGAGATAGGCAGACACACTCCCATTTAGGTTAGATTAAATATTGTGTATGCAGTAAAGTGCCTACCTAGCTGTCATCAGCAGGGGAAGTGTAGGAAATGGTGAGGTACATGCAACAGACAATTATTTTGACACTCGACTATGTGCAAACTGAACTTGTAAATACAGCAGTCATTACGCTGTACGTAATTAATTAAAGCCAGAGAACACAGACGTTTTACACCTCACTGACAACAAGTTCCGTAAGAATAAGTGGCAGACAGCCCACATAAAAAAGGTAGTATTACTTATAGGCGCTCACCACAGTGCCGGTAATAACTACCAACAGTGTATCACATATAGAAGCTCACCACAGTGGCAGTGATAGTTGAAGACAGAGACTTAGACAAAATACATGTTAGATTTAGCCTACGATAAGCATAGACTCCTGCAAAGGAATTGGTAATTTTAAATTTTTGTACATTGAATTTGATGTGTAGGTACACCTTTAAATATTACCTTGAGTTTTTACAGTGTACTTGTGAAGATCGCCATTTTGTAGGATGGAATTTTTATGTGAATTTTTCTAGTGTATGCATTTTGTTTGCAATATCTTGTGCACCAACTCAGTACCAAACCAAAGACTCTGAGCCTCAGAGCTCCAATGAACTCACTACGGTGAAAACAGATGCAAGATATTTTTAGCTTCAAAATATTGCAGTGTTATGTATGTAATTTAAAGTGACTAACGTGTGCTATTTGCCCACGTTTCATGCATGTTTTGAAGTGTACTCGCATTGTTCGTTTAGCCGGTCAACCCACGTGTTGAAGGGCCTGTGGTTTCCGAACTATAACCCTGTCACACGTAACTGCTTAGCTTGCTGTGCAATTACGACTCATTGCTCTTTACGTAAAGTATACCCTTACTTTAACCTATGTAAGAGTTGTCTAATTCAACCACTCACGTGTGTGTTGTGCACGCAATACTTTGCACATAAGTTCTCTGCCATTTAAATCGACTGGGCAGCCGAACATGTGGCTACAAGGTTACACAATCAGTGGACATGTTGTCCACCCCCCCCGCGCGCTGAGTGGCGAGCTTCAGCCACTTCGGGCGCGGCCGAGCTCCGCCGAAGATACACGAACCAAGGAACGCTGACAAGAGGGTTCCTACCTACCATGCCAGCCTCACGGCAGAAGGACGTCACATGCCTTCCCCGCACCCTGCTGCGGCAGCCTAGACTTCAACACTCTATAAGTACATGTGCAGTGGGGCTCTAGCAGTCATTCTTGCTTCCTCTCTCACGACATCCTAAGCAGAGATCTTCCAAGTTTTAAGTACGCTCCCAGCGGCTCCTTCCAACAATGACAACCAGTCATCCAACAAACAGTGAACATGCTTACACTCGTTCAATTCACTTCATCTCTTCTAGACATCCCCTTTCTTTAGTACAGTTTAGAAGTAAAGTATTTTTCACGTCTAGAACAATCTTTCCCTTTTTAACCTAGGACCAGGTCGCCTGCACCTGGCTAACGTAGGTAACCTTCAGCACCCCACTGTTCGGTAGGAGATAGCACGAGACACGTGTTAATTGATTTTTTAATAAACATAATTTTGTTCTCTATCCTTATGCTTTTTCAGTTAGAGAGTATCTTTCTATTTCACAGGCTAGGAACAATTCATGATGTGTAATGCCGACAGGAACAGAGTATTTTTCTAAAACCGAATTAGCTTTGACCAGGCCCCTTTCAGGAGTCCGTCAGTCTGAAAACACACCCATTGACGACCGCCTGTTTCTTCCCAACCACCCGAGGACTGCGGCAAGCCCAGGTTATTCCCTTGCTTCGAGCACTGATAGTGCTGGAGTGATCATAGCCTGAGTCTTGCAGTTCAACCTTGCCTGAAATCACATCAAGTAGCAGCATTGGTGGTCAAAACCGCTCAACGTTTCTAATCAGCCCATCAAGTGTGGGGGATCAGTGGAGACTCATACCGAGCTCGTGCCAGCAAGCAGCTATTGGAATGACACTGTTAAATTGTTTCTCGGCAAGGTGCACTACGTGTGTTGTTTAAGCAGCAACACACTATGCCTTACAAGGTAAGGCACAGCCAAAGGCCTAGAGAGCAAAACCTAGTTTTTCTTGCTGCCAAACAGCAGTCTGCACTCACCCCTCCTAAGCAGGAAAGGCAGGCGGAACGGGACCGCGCTGCCGCACTAAGGTGCCAAGTAGTCACCGCTGCTCCCGTGGTATTTGTATATTTTCCACCACATATTCACACCAGCCAAGAGTACCACCCGGTTGTGAGAGGACTGGTTTACTGGACCGAGGTTAGGTACGGTCTGGCCAATCCCAGGTTATGGAGCCGGGAATCTACTGCCTGGAATAGTCAATAAGGCGGGAGGCAACCCAGCACCCATTGAGTTGAGACCAAGGATCGAAACCTCAGCTTCATCAGCATTACAGAGGTCATCTGAGTAAGTCAGTTGCTAACACCTCTCGCCAGCCACCAATAAACTTGTATATATCTGCGCACTTGGTCTAGTGCATCAAATCTCGACGACCATGCCACACAGTCAATAACCGGGTACGTGTTAAAGATTTGAAAAATGTGTTTGGTTGTTTTGTAAATATGTCATGCATCGTAAGCGTTTTATACTTGTTAAAATAAATGTATTTTATTTTTGTTAAATTAATTTTTGTTATATTTTATCTATAAAACATATTTACATTTTAATTAATACTAATAAAAACAGACAGAAAATAGTTGAGTATGCTTAGTAAGACATATTTCTCATGCAAAATATTATTTAACAGAAAGTGCACAAACAAGGTGCATTGTCCCTTTGGTGAACTTTTGTAGACTTAATATTTAATTTTTATTTGTGTGAGGTGACGATTGGCTTGACTGCACAACTTAAGCGGGGCTTCAGGAACGTTGGAAGTAGCAGTGCATTGACTATAATTCTGACAAAAACTAGGTATGCTGATTGTGCACTCCTGAAACCAGCCTTTGGTCATAAAGTCTTTGGTCTTTACTGTGCAAACTTCTACACACACACACTGACTGACATGCTTCCAGTAAAAGTTGGTCGAGTCTAGAGATTACGCCGGCATCTACAAGCGAGGTCTTGAACGCTGGCGAGGATGAAACCACGTGAAGATTGAGCAATGATGGAACGCAAGGGTGGGGAAAATAAGACTGCCTCAGTAAAACCTGCTGGGCAATGGTCAAATCTATCACATTTCCCACATTAAAAAATTCTAGAGACAATGCTAAGAATCGAATTTGGTTCACATGGGTGGAAGAAAAGTTGTCTAATATACCACTGCAGTAAAGGTTGGAAGAAGTAATAAAAGCAGTTTAAAGTTTTTACGTAATGTAAAAAATTTAATATACAAATTTACGGACAGTGAATTAATTTTATTTAGAATGGGTTTGTTTTATGAACATGAGAGTAAGAATATGTATACTCAGAGATTAATTTGATCAGTGCCCGAACATGGGAATCAGGTCCATGGCAACATTAATTTTACAAATGGTAGAATGACATAAAATAGACAGGAAAGAATTTTTTCAGCAGGGCTTTCATATGTGCTCAGTCAACTTAGAACAACCTGTGTCAACCATACTATCTATACAAATTAAATACACCGCATACATGATACCATCATTAAAACCTACACAATTTACAACCACCATAATAAACATGTACCAACATTACAATACAATTCATACCAACCAGAGTGAAGGGGCTAATTAACCACAGGTGATTGTGACATTGCTAACCCTCCACTGGGTAACATACCAATAACAGAACTGTACATAATTTCTTCACCTACTCAGAAATGTATTTTTAATGACTCTACTATTCACAATACACAGATTAACTTTCAAGTTAATATACTGTCTACTATCATTCTCACTGGACAAACTGGGGGAAGGGACCCTTTAATTAAAAATATACTGTGTAATTTATGCATATAAAAATAGTAATATAAAAAACTAATAACATATTAACTCACCATACCCCTATGTCAATGTTATCTTTGGTTGTGATGTAGAAATTTCTGGTACCTGTTATACCATACTTGGTTGGAGTTTTTAAATCCAGATTCCATGGATAATTTACTAAAAACAAAGTACACAAGAATAAGAAACAAAAGAGCGCTATAAGGTAGATTTGAATTAAAAAAAAAAAAAACCCCTATGAAATTATTGTACTTACCAAAATTGAGAAATATCACACCCCTTTGCAATGGATATGTATATTTAAATACAATAGGAACAAAAACGAACAAAACCAACAATACAATGGATGTTAATTTCAGAGCCCACAGAGAAATTCTGCAAACAAAAGAGCACAAATACTTCAGCTTTAAGTTCATCTAACGTGTACCTATGTGAATTAAGCACCACACAGTATGAAAATGAACTCACTCAATAAACTTTACCAAAATTCCTAAAAAAAAATATTAGTGTACAATATGTATACATGTTTTAGCATAAATGTATTTTTTGGAGGGGTACACTTCCATAAATGCGCATATGAAAAATGTGAGAATTTACAATCTATATAATACAATTGCAGATTGAGCTTTTACACACGAATACACATACTACAACTTGCATCAAAGCCTATCAATGATAAAATGGGTTTGTTATCCAAACTAGTGCAGTGAATGTGTTTTACCTAATGTATTACTCATAACTGTACAACAGAAGTGACTATGATACAACAGCTGACAAATATTACATCAGGAGGAGACACCATTCAAAAGTAAACTGCACAGAAACTCTAGTGACAGCTTTTGAAGTGTGGTATCAGGAAACATTTTCGGCATGAACAGTTTTTAACATGTTGCTAATATACAAGGAAGATAATGAGTCAGGCCACTTTTTTATACATTTTTTTTGCATAAAATTACTTGACAAGCTTTATCAAGCAAATTTGTATTCATTCTATGAATATCCTTAAAAACAAAATAAAATATCAAACACAACCGATTAAATCTTCCAGAACACTTACGTCATCCAAAATTGATTAATTTGTAGACGCTACATTAAATTTTTTTTTCAGATGTCAAATTTTGGCAACTGCATAGATTTTACAAAATTACATGTTAAATAA
Source organism: Dryococelus australis (assembly GCA_029891345.1). Taxonomy (NCBI): domain Eukaryota; kingdom Metazoa; phylum Arthropoda; class Insecta; order Phasmatodea; family Phasmatidae; genus Dryococelus; species Dryococelus australis. The sequence continues at coordinate 383,693,090 of CM056993.1, forward strand.
TTGCCTGTTTATGAGCTGCATAAAAATGAAAAAAAAAAAAAAAAAAAAACTGCATCTGAAAACATATTTTAAAAATACCATTGGCTACTTCAGAAAAGAAAAAACAGGAAGAGGAGACAGACAGAAAATGAGGAAGGACGGAAGGAAGGAAAACTCACACATAAAGCATGGACTAGAGAAATTTTTTTAAACGTAATGTTGTAAAGAGTCAATATGATGTTTGGGAACCACGAAAAGCAAAATATGCACAACACTGAATGGGGTCACATGCTGTATAATAAGACTGTCAAGAAGTTGTCATCATACCTCCTCGCCTCATTTTTTGCCCAGTCCTGGCGACCATCCAGCAGGTGGGGAGAGCAGTAAGGGAAATTAGGGGGTCCTTTTAAGTGGGTGGGGGTTGTGGTGGCTGAGCAGTTAGCTTGCTAGCCTCTCACCAAGGCGAACCGGGTTCACTCCCTGGCCGGGTCACTCCCAGATTTTTGCATGTGGGAATCGTGTCAGACGATGCCGCTGGTCGACAGGCTTTCTCTGGGATCTCCGATTTCCCTCATTCCGGCACTGGTCCATACCTCAATCACCTTCATCTGCTCTCAAGACCTCGCTGTTAAGAGCTGCCCAAACCTTTTCGCTGACTCACCCTCGTTAAAGTGTGTGGCAGAAACATGACATCACAGGTGGGTATAGCGGCGCCCGAGTGCCACGTGACATCACATACTCTCAAACCCTTCAAGGCATGATATATAATCTCGGTCCCCTGGGCCAAGATAATTCAAAGAACTTCTAATTTTGGAAACAATGTTTTAATACAACAATGGAATTATTTTGTTTCTGGTATATTTTAAGTGAAAGAATTAATATTTCATTGTTTCAGTTTTGTTTTTGGTTCAAGTATTTTGCGTAACAGTCAGAGGGATATCATGAGAGGTCGCCTTCAGGCCGCCATATTGCCAGTCGAACAGTAGCAGTGGAGGCCTACATCTTGAGTTTGTTGAATTGAGCTGTTAGTCTCTGTCTATATTGTAATTTTTTCCAGAGCCTTTTTTGCTACCCCATGAGTGCCCCCTCCACTTGCAGACTACTCATTTAGTTTTAATGCCCGAGCTGTGGTGCCTCCGGCCAGGCATGTGATACCATGTTTACGGCACCGGTTGTCTCCGGTTTCAAATCCATCAACGTTTTGGCCAGTAGTGATTATGCAGGACTCAAATTTTGTGTGATTCCTAGGGACATAACTGACTGTATAATGGCAGTATAACTTTATTTTCACTTGTTTGAAGTACCTTATAAATTTTATCTGGTTTAGTGTTGCATTATGTATCACGTGGCAGCTACTGCCAATAAAACCAGTCACTAAACATCTGTGCATGTGTTATTATTTAGCAGGAACACAAGTCCATTCTTTATGGGCATGCATGTGACCCCAACAGCACTGCACGTTGTAGGGTGTAAACCAGGCTTTATCTTTTGTTGTCCATGCCAGCTAGCCACACTGGCTGAACATTCCACACCACTTTGAGGACTCGTGCTTTACATGCGTTGGTCGATCGCAACCTAATTGCGTCCCGGGCATTTAATCCATCTTGCACTCATAAAGTGGCAAGTACGTGTGGTCGGGCCACCTTGAACACACTGAACAGTGACAAGTTCTTGAGGTACGGAGATAAGCTCCTGCACCAAAGCTACCCAAAGCACTACGAGAGCTTGTGAAGGTAAGGAACACACTACTAAAAATGCTTAAGTGTCACGTATGATGAAAATAGCGCTAAATAGAGTGCACTACACATTCACAACTTCACCCCATCCGAGATGGTTGATTTCAATGGCAAGTCTACTCCCAGTACTGGAGACAGGACACTGGGAAATCTACGACGTTGACAGAGACTCAACATACTCCAATCTCGTGCTCCTAGATTGTACTGCTTCCCTGCCTACGCAGAAAACCGTCACGTCAATGTCCTCCCCACACCAAAGTTATATACTTCAGCGTGCTCGCCAGGAGAAGACTGCACCAGTTTGAATTTGGCACCACCGAAGACGCGGCCCAATCACAGAGGGACGCAACCTATACGAGCATCCTTAGCTTGGAAGTTCTGCACCCCAGGCGCCGAGCGAAGAGGTGGTCCACGCACAATACGTTACAAATTCCACCCCTTGGGGCGGGGCCAAGCCCCCCGCACTCCTTGCCGAATCTATGATCGACAGAGATCACTATAAAAGTAGAGTCAGCCCACGCATGAGCAGTTGCTAAGGATGGCTCCCCAGAGTCACTTGTCCACTCCTGAAGAGGCTGCAAAGGCCGGAGTTGGATACTGCAGCAGTAACCTAGTCTTACATCATCCTGTAGGCTGATCAGGCAGAGGGCACCTGACTTAGGACCAGAAGTCCTTCGCCTGCTCTCCAAGAGGCCAGCTTCCCCTGAAGGACGTCTTCAGCAGCACCTCCAGTCATCATCGATCTCGAGCACCTCCTACGTCGACCTAACATCTCCTTAAACCCTGCACCGACAAGGTAACATCAAGGTCATGGTGACGTACCTCTTGAGGCCCTAGCCAGGCCACTCGACCACTCGAGTAGAGGAACCCCAGTACATAGGTTGTGAGGTCCCTTTTGGACATTCCCCGCCTAAATAAGCTAGGTTCCACAGCTAGTTAGCTTTCTTTAATTAAATTTATTAAAATTTAACTAAACACCAAGAGACTAAATGTAACGTAAATGTAACAGGTTGCCTTCACCTGAATTGCATTGAATTTATACTTTTAACTTCCGCAAGTTAATTAGTATGATATTGCTCTTCCACAGTAAAGCCAATTTTTTTTATGGAAGAAACCATTCCTATGACAGGGGTTAAGAATCGTCTTAAATGGGAACTGCATCAAACAAAATCCGAAATCAATTAAAAAAGTATTATTGTCACTGAACCTCAAGGATTTTCATTATTCGAATTACCGAGCAGTATGCCTGGTCGTCTCTCCCCTTTGAGTATTTGACGATTATACATAGCAGTATAGAGGTGATAGGCATAGAGCTGTCAGTTCTCCCTCCTGAATACACTGCTATCCCTCCTAGACCAACACACACCACTTTCAGCAGCCAGAGCACCACTCAGCCGCAACCGGAGTCGGCCCCTGCAGGAGCACCTATGGAGCAGAGGATAGCTCCACAGCCTGCGGTGCCTGAGGTACCCCGTCGACGCACTGCTCGGTCCACTGTTGAAAACTTTGTACCACTACATAAACAGACTCTCCCTACTATTTATTCTAGCACCTTACCAAAGCATGTGTAATTCTTGCTCCATGACATGTTCCATATGAAACTCTATTTTAAGAGATTGGAGGCCACCTAAACCAATCGCACATGCAGGTGTAAGAGAGTACACTTAAATTCAGAGTATACACCGGGGTCAGTGTCCCCAAGTCACCAACGGCTCACATGTCACAAGTTAACCACTCTCATTGACTTTCACCCCAGAGTGGGTAGAACCCATTCTTTAGTTAGCCTGGGTCTTGTGGCATATTTCTTTAAGGTGACTCCGTAGATGGGTATTGTATGTAGTGTACATCCTTGTTATATTGGCACCAGAGGTTTGAATGCTCCTTCCACCGAGCCTCGTGGTACTGTGTCGTGCCAACAGTCTAGGTACAGAGTGGGTCCAAATCCTGTACCGTGTGGTTGAGTGTTTGGTGACTCAAGCACAGTGTTCATTGGTCAAAGACTGCAGACTACTGCCATACACGAAGAGTAATGGTGCATTTGGGCACCATTCTGGAACAGCCATTGTGCAGACCCATGCATCATTTATGCATGTGCTGGATCAGAATGATTTGGTGAACCGAATGTAAACACTAAAAATAAATCTCATTACAATGTTTGCCAGAAAATTGTCACATCATATACAATCTCACACTGACAAATTTGTTGAGGATCAGCAGGTTTGGACTTGAAAGCACGTTGAGTGCCCATAGGACTTCAACTTTCGTCTTACCATTTTGTGTACCAATATCGTCTTAATTTTTCTGCAACATTTTTATTTTTCTTTAACCTTCAGATCACCGATACTATCTCCACCAACTCACACTGGCATTAACATTTATTATTCTAAATTTATTTTCAGTGCCTAATGGCTTTTCACAGCACCAGCCCATGGTGGACCTTGTATCCCGTATCACATAGCTTAATGCCCAATAGTTATCAAGTGTGTAACTTATTTCTAAAATACAACCAGATACTGCAGAATTGAGCACGTTGATTATTTCAGTTTCCTTTGATTACAGGATTTGCATGTTTTAGACGTACATGTGGGGGATTCATTACCACAGGTGTGTGCCTAGGATCCTGGAATGATAGATCTCATGTTTTCTCCAAACTAGCTGAATCACAGGCTGGCATCCATTATCTTTGACTGACTCTGAGAAACCCCTCCATCAACATCTTGAGTGAAATTCTTACCAAAACAGCTCCCAAATTTTCCATTGCATCTCCTCGCATTTCATCCTCTCAGAGTCCCCACATGGTTCACTTCAATCTGTCGATACAACCTGCCTGATGAATGTGTGAGGTGAGAGATAATGAGATGGGGTAGAGCTGTAGAGTAGGAAACAACAGTACACCAAAAAAAATCCTACATCACTGAAGTGTCAGCAACACTTCCCACACGAGAATCCCTGCCTGAAAACTCCTGCTCGCTGTGGGAGTGAATCAGGAACACCAGCAAGGGCAGGCTAGCTAACGACTGAGCAAACTGCAGACCCACAAGTAGTGGAGATTAGTAAATTATTTAATTAATCTATTTACTGCTTACTAAACACAAACGCAGCATACTGTAATGCACTTCAGAAAGAAAGTTAATTCAATTGCCACAAATTATGACATTACACTTTTAAGGTAGGTATGGAGTTGCTTTTCATAAAATTCTGCGAACTCTAGTGAAACTCGAGTTGGTGCCCACATTGAAATACATTCAATATCATTATTTGTAAGTTCCTTTCGACACGTGCTCTATTAACCACAAATCAGATAATATTAATTTAATGTACAGACAACAGTTATGGAGTTGTCTTGTCACATTTAGCAGTTGCTGATCTGTATGTCAGAAGTCACTTGGTTACAGCAATACCCACTTACTACAGCAAAGCTGTGCTCTGTAGAAACCAGTAATGATGAGGTTTGGGCAAATCTCGACGACATCTTGAGAGCTGATGGGATGGAACAAAGTAGAAATGGAGCACCTCCGGAATGCAAAGGCGGAGGAAATACAGAGATCCCAGAGAAAACCCACTGACCAATGGCATCGTCCGGCACAATTCACACATGCGAAAATAGAATGTAAAGCTGCCAACATACACCAACTGGCTTGGGCAGCCACTTAACTCTGAGAGCGTTGTGCTGGGTGGTAGAACATGTCTACGTACTGCCACACTTACACATATGGGGTGAGTTCGTTACACAATGTAAATGTATAGTGTATAAGTAATGAAAATAAAGTTATCTCTTTCAGACCTGATTTACTGGTTTCAGATGTTGCAAATAAGAAGAATTTTGATCTGCACTGTACTTTAACCTGTCACAGCACTGTTTCGTTATCACAACCAGCGAGCTGTACGCTTTGCGTTTGGCTATTGTGAAATAAGAACCAATTGTAACCCAGAATAGCAGCACAGTTTGCAAATCAATTACAGACATGCCTTGTAGGTACAGTAATGACCAAAATTATCCTACTTGTACATTACACAACTGTGTAAGTTGCATATAAATGTGTTAATACAAGGAAGCAATGTGCAAAACATACGCGTGTTAATTAATAACAAGTGCCCTTGCATCTGCATGCATGTTAAGTGAGAAGCAAATAGCACAACTGTAAATGTTGCCTGTACTGTAGGCTACTTACATGCCAGAAGCCCATAGTGAAAGTGGGACACTTAACAGTACAGCCACAGTAACAAGAAGTTTCCACAGCATTACGTTCCACATGATACTGTTAATATTTCATACACACTACAGCATGCTAGTGTGGTACAATTAATAATCAGAAAATATTGCTATTACAAAATGATGCACAAACGTACCTGAAACACAGACAAATACAGTATATTAGGGAAACATTAATACCTATTTTTCAATGTGTTTAACCAATATAATTTTTTTAATATTATGTTAAATACATTAGGTCCCCATCATGTACCTGACTATGCTTATCCCGCAATTTAATGTTTATATGCTACTATACATGCAATGAGCCCTTTCAAGTCATGTTAGTGTTAAGTTATAAAATTATAAAATATCTTTGCTACATGTATAGGTATATTTAAAAATACAGTTATTGACTTCTACGAAAGACATAAACAGTATTCCAATACTTTATAATTGCTGCTACGTGAGTTTTGTAATTATCTGTACTTGTGAATAACCATGATGTACGGAGATAAAGCGAAGTCAAGTGCATGTTTTCCTCCTTTGTCCACCCTTCTTGTCAGTTCACGGGGAGAAGGAAGGACACACCAGTACAGGCTGTTCATGGTAAAGAGAGCACTTTTTAAGGCCCCCCAAATTTTCAAAAGTGTAATGTTTGTTATACATATCTACGATCCCTTCCTGTTCCTGTTGATAGGTAAACGAAGGAGATGTTGGTAAGATTTTGTAGGGTTGTGGAGGGAGTTTAGAGGATTAATGGAGGTTATGTTGGAGAAATTTGTGCCAATGAAAAGGTTACGGACTGGGGGAGATCAGCGATATTATGGACAGCAGATTTTGAAAATGAAAAAGTGCAGAAAATTACATGCCAAGTGGAGAAATGAAGGGATGATAAGATCTAAAGAAATGATGAAACAAATGGGTACGGAGCTTGAAAGGAAGATCAAACAGGCAAAGAATGCATTTCTGGGGAATATGGTGGAAGAAGGAAAAGGCAAGGAATGGGGGAAATTGTTTAGGTACGTTAGGAGGTTAAGGGGAGGAGAGGAAGGGATCCCTCTGCTAACAGGAAGGGATGGTAGGCATGCGACAAATGACCAAGAAAAATCGGAGATGCTGCAAGCACAGTACTTGTCAGTGTTTGAGGCAAAGCAGGGTTGGAATAGGGGGACAGACAGGTTTCGGGGGGTGTTAGTGAGTTTAAGATGAGGGAGTGGGAGATAGAAAAGGTAATTAGGGGTTTGGAGAGCAGTAAGGCAGGCGGACCAGATGGGACAGGAAACGCAGCACTAAAGTTTGGTGGCAAGGAGTTGGCGAAATATTTACAAGTGCTGTTTAAAAAGTCCTTAGGAGAGGGTAAGTTACCACAAGATTGGAAGGATTCTATGGTGGTACCTATACACATGCAGGGAGAGGATAGGGGGAGGCCTGGCAGCTACAGACCGGTGAGTCTCACATCAAGTACAGGAAAAGTAATGGAGAGGCTGGTGGTGCAGTCTGTGGTGATGGTAATGAACAATAGGAATTGGTTGGAGGAGTCCCAGCATGGTTTCAGGAGGGGTTCCTCATGTGAGACTCAGCTGGCTGGGTTATTAGAGGATCTGGTGCAGGTAGTTGATGAGGGGAAGCAGGTGGATGGCTGCTTCATAGATTTTGAGAAGGCATTTGATAAGGTGCCCCATAGGACATTCATGAGGAAAGTGGAGGTGCTGATACCAGACAGGAGGGTAGTGGAATGGATAGGGGACTTTCTCAGGGGGTGAAGGCAGAGGGTGAAAGTGGGGGAGGCAATATCGGAGGAAGAGGAGGTTACGTCGGGGGTACCACAGGGAAGCGTGCTGGGTCCTTTGTTATTTACCATAATGGTAAATGACATGGGTTTGGGGATTAGGGGAAAAATCAGATTGTTTGCAGATGATTGTGTTGTATATGATGAGGTGGGAGAGGGGGGCGGAAATTTGCAGGTGGACATTGATAAGATATGGTTGTGGACCAGAAAAAATAAAATGAAGATAAATGTAAGAAAAACTAAGGTAGTGAGGTTCACAAGGAAGAAAATGATAAGCAGGGACATGTACAGATGGGAGGGACAAGAGATAGAAGAAGCAGCAGAATATACGTATCTAGTGATTGTACTGCAGGGAGACCTCAGGTGGAAAAAACAGGTAGAGAGGGTGGTTGCAAAGGGAAGAAGGCTCTGGGTATGCTGGGAAGGGTGCTGAATGGAGTCAACTGTGAGGTGAAGAAGGTGCATGGCACAATGGCACGGCCAATATTAGAATATGCTGCAGCAGTATGGGACCCGCATGTAGAGGTGGAGGTGCGAGAACTGGAAAAGGTGCAGAGAAAGGCAGCAAGATGGGTGAAGGGTAGGTGGAGAAGGCAGGGGTAAGATGGTGAGAAAGAAGGGAACTATAGGCCATCAGTGATGATGAAAGAAATGGGGTGGAGCTCATTGAAGGACAGGAGGAAAGTTGAAAGGTTAGTCAGGATGTACAGGGTGGTGAATGAAGAGGGAGGATGGGGAAGGCTACACTGCAAGCTAAGTAAGGGGGTGTTTAGGGGAAGAGGAAACAACAGTGAGAAGCTTCAGAGGGTGTGGAGGAGAACGGAGCGAGATAGACAGTCCATGCTTGTGAGGTCTGTGGAATGTGTTGAGGGAGAACTTGGTATCTGTGAGAGGGGTTGGTAAATTCAGGAAGGGAGTGGAAAAGGAGTTGGTTGGGTGAAGGAGAGTTGAGAGAGCTTGCCACCGGGCGGTAGCCTAATTGCGAGTGTGTGTATGTGTATATATATATATATATGTGTAAGGAGAGTATGTTGCACAAGAATTGATTGATTTTTATAGAAAGCAAGGCGTAATTCTTGATTACACAGTGCCATACAAGCCTGAACAAAATGGCAAGGCAGAAAGGATGAATAGGAGTTTGGTCGAACGGGTACGTAGTATGATCAGTGAATCTGGGATACCTAAACAACTTTGTGGAGAAGCTGTCAGAACAGCAGCTTATATTGTAAATCGTAGTCCAACTGCAAGCGTGGAAGGAGTCATACCAGCTGAAATCTGGTATGGGTGTAAGCCAAACGTAAAAATTTGAGGGTTTTTGGATGTGCAGCATACAGCCATGTACCAAAGGAGTTGCGTACACAGTTAGGCAATAAGGCAGAAACATGTACATTAGTGGGGTATTCTCAAAATGATTATAGACTATTGAGTCTTGTAAAGAGAAAAATCATAGTGTGTCGTGATGTTTAGTTTGATGAAGGTAATTTTATATTTAAAGAAAGAAATGAAAGAAAACTTGTAGAATGTAAACAGGATGCTGGGGACTGTAGTGAACCTGAAAATGTTAGTGTCAATCCAGTAGATGTAAGTGAAGAAGGAAAAGAAAGTGTATTTAGGGATCACAAATGTAGTGTAAGGTTGCCAAAAAGATTTGATGACTATGAAATGTACATAGCATATAATGCAATGAGTTTGTAGAGAATGTTCCAAAGAACAATGATGAGGTAGAAAAAAAGGGTCGACAAGGAAATGTGGTTACTAGCAATGGATAGAGAAATTGAGTCTATTAAAAAAAAATAGAATTTGGGAGAAAGTAGAAAACCCAAAGGATATAAAAGATATTGATACAAAGTGATATATGCATTGAAACCCTTAGAGGAGGATGTAAGTGACAGGTATAAGGCTAGACTAGTTGCAAGAGGTTTTGCACAAGAAGGAAATGCAAGTTTGATGCCGTCGGGTGATACATGAGATAAACGATGACACAAATACTTACTGGTAATTTGGACGCCAGGGGTGCTTCCCAATCACCGCACTATTGAGACTCAGGGATGTTATGGGTTCTGTGTCCGTCTCACCCGTGCGTACTTACAAACACGTTGGCAATACTAAACTTTTTATTAATAAAATCACTGAAATAAACAATAGATAAAACATGTGGCTAGGACACTGTCACTACTGAATAAAAAATTGAGTACACTGTAGACTTGTTTTTAATGATATTGTTTATACACATCAACATGCCAATGAAATGGTTATCTCGGTCATGAATAGGCAATTCCGCTTGGGTGCTCCCCAACCCGTAATTAACCTAGCGCACGCCTAAATGGATGATCTCACCAAGGTGCGTGAAAGCACAGCCTTCACAAAGGAAGAGGGCCAACAGCCGCTAGGGTGGACTGATGGTTTTTCCCTGAAGACAGGACACGGTGAATTACAAATGAATACCCTTAATACACATTAACATGAGTGATTACTTGGCATCACTAACACAAACTCGTCGGGACACGGTGAATTACAAATGATACCTTAATACACATTAACAGATGATTACTTGGCATCACTAACACAAACTCGTCGGGGCTCGCCCTACAGCACGTGGGTAGTGTGGTGACGGCCTACACACAGAGCCGGCTAGGACGGGAGTAATTACACCGTACACTAATTACACAATTACATAGACCCTTGAATGAAACATGAAATAAGATGGGACACGAGATGAATATTCACAATAAACACACACATGTGTGAATGCAAAGTTTAGGTGGTGCGGATGCTGCTGGATGAAGTTAGTAGCAGACCACGTGGTGCAGGTGAAATTGCAATATTTCTGCGTGGAAACAGCAAACTAAATTCAGATAAAATATTATTCGTGTTTGGCAATTGGTTCTCTTTATGATTAGCGTTGTTACAGGCTTGTAACATGCCTGATGGCGGTAAAATCAAATATTACTGTGACCGCGTGGTCAAGTACAAAATGCATCAATTCAACTGAAAAATACATTAAACCCTGAATGAAAAATTCATAGAACCCTGAAATAAATGATAGCACATACAATGTTCTATAAATAATATCTTAAAACACAATGATGGCGTACACAAAGACTTGGCTTCAGTTGGCCGTGCGGTTATACGTGATGTTGCCGTAAAATATTCAAACACGAAAATTACCCTTAAATACATATAGAAGAATAAAGCTCTTAAAATTGTGTGTAACAATTATGCAGAAGTTACAATGAGATGCCATAAATATAGACAGATGGCGTCTGTTTAAAAATGTGCGGGTTGCATGACCTCTCCAACATCTTTCTCCTCAATTAAGTTAAAAATGCCGCAAGGTCGTAAGAAATTGGTAAAGCGGGACCATAATTCTGGGGAAAATGTCTGGCAAAAATGTATGCGAGTAAAGATTAAACTGTAAACTACATGGACTATGGAAACCTACATCAGTGAACAAAAGTTGTAGTGCGCACATGACAGTGTCTTACCTCGCCAGCTCTCCTCGACAGACTGTCCAGATACAAGCATCGCGTGGACCTATCATGGCCGCCTACGGGGTTCACATAAGGAGAAGTGCTATGCATGCAGAGTGAAATATTTTATATTGTAAATAAAATGGCACAAATTAAATTAGACATTGTTTTACATTTCTATAATTTTGTTACGAATTGCAATATTATTTTAATGTCTCTTTGTGATGGCGTTCATGCCAGAACATTAAGTGTTCTTAATCTCGGTGCTGCAGGCACTTTGAATATTCATAACCAAACAATTAAAATTAGTACAAGCACTTTAAAATATTTAAAAACATATTAAACACTGTAAAGACAATATAACACATTTTACCCTGAAATTAACAATTAATAGGAAAGTTCTAAATTGTCGGCCTCTTTGCGCATGTGCAGTACATGTGATACGTGAGCGCAGTCATGGGCTCTAGCGCCGCTGGCTGTTAGTTGGCACCAAGTTGTTATGATATATATGCACCAGTAGCTAGAATGACTACCATAAGAACATTGTTAACTGTTGGAAATCAGAAGTCTTATAATTTTGAGCAGTTGGATGTAAAAACTGCATTTTTGAATAGTGAATTGCATGAAGATGTATATATTTATCCACCAGTTGGTGTTAATTGTAAGCCTAACTCTGTTCTTAAATTAAATAAGTCTTTGTATGGTCTTAAGCAGGCACCTAAGTGCTGGAATGACGACAAGTTTAACAAGGTCATGTTAGAATTAGGTCTTGTAAGGTCTGAAAACGATTGTCGTCTGTATAAATTGATGAGTGGAGACGAAGTTTTGTATTTACTGCTTTATGTGAATGACATTATCAAACCAGTTCAAGCATTAATCTCATAAATTATGTTAAGTCTCAGCTAGCATCAAATTTTGTGGTTAAAGAAAAAGGAAAACTGAAACATTTTCTTGGGCTGGAGATAAGTCACGACAGGGAGAACAAAGTTTTGAAAATTAACCAAACCAAGTACACTACAGGAATTTTGAAAAAATTTGGATGTGAGAATTGTATATCATCACCCACACCAATTGAGCCAAAGCTAAACATAAAACCTTGTACACATGAAAATGATGAAACAACAAAACCCTTCAGAGAACTGGTAGGCTGTCTGATGTATCTGATGTTGGGTACCAGACCAGGCATATGTTTTGCTGTAAATTACTTCAGTAGAATACTGGACAAAGCAACCAATGAGGCATGTTATCAATTAAAAAGAGTCTTGAGATACATGAAGGGTACCGCACAAGTTGGATTGGTGTACAGAGGAAACTGCTCTCTTGAACTTTCTTGTTTTGTTGAGGCACATTGGGGAGGAGATGTAAATGATAGAAAATCAGTTTCAGGTTTTTTGTGTAAGGTAAATGTGGTATCCTGGGTGACAAGGAAACATAATTGTGTAGCCGTGTCAACAACAGAGGCTGAACTCGTAGCGTTAAGTACCGCTGTTTGTGAGTGTTTATGGTTGAAAAAGTTACTGTCAGACTTAAATGTCAAATTAGATAAGATTACAATGTATGAAGATAATCAAGGTTGCATTGCCGTAATTAAAAATCCAGAAAATATTCGAAGGGTAAAACACATTGACTTGAAGTATCGTTTTGTATGTGATAAAGTTAAGAAAGGTGAGATTGATGTACAATTTGTTGAAAGTGTAAGTCAACATGCTGACAAATGGTTTAACCAGATATGTATTTCTGAAGAATTGTCAAAAATGGCACTAGAGACTTTTGTCGAGGGAGGGTGTTAAGTTATGAAGGTCGCCAAAAGTGTAATGTTTGTTATACATATCTACGATCCCTTCCTGTTCCTGTTGATAGGTAGATGATGGAGGTTTTGTGTGGTGTTATTGCAGATAAAAGGTTGTCAATATTGCTGTTTAAGTCTAGTATGTTCTATGTAAATAAAAGGAAAATAAAGAATGCATTACACCACAACTTAGGAGAGAGTATTTATTGCTTTCGCTGTGTTCAAAAGCAACATATATTATATGTGGTTCCATGCTTACACCACCTTACTTTTTATAAGGAACAGTTTTGCTCAAACAAAACATTCATCACTCGCAGATGCTGGACTTGCTAAAACATTTACACCCAGAATGCAAACAGTTTACACAAAGGGAGGGACGGAGGGTATACACGTCTCTTGAAATTTCACAGATTGTATTGCTGTGCATGTTCTAAAAACTTTCAAGGGGGCATGGGTAACAAATTGTAAAATATTACAAAACCACTACCAAGTTCATGACCTGAAGATCATATGCTTGAGATTAATACAGTATATTCTGTGAACTTTTAATTTAAAGTTGACAAATTTTGTGTAACTGTCCTACATCAAAAGAAGTGGAAACTAAACTGACCCACGTAATACGATATGTGATCCAGCCCACTACAATTAAGTGATGAGAACTGCTGTTTGGTGTCCATAACAAATGGTATGAAAACATTACAAAAGCCAATTTATCTAGGGATAAATTTTATAAACATGACTGCAAATATTATCATAAAAGTTCTTTGACAACATTGATAAAAATATGAGTAAAATAGAGGAAGCCATAATGAAATGCAGTTCAAATAACTTTGATGAATAAATTAGTGCATTTAAATGAAAATGTAATTGAACATATAATTAAGGTTATAAAGAATATATATATATATATATATATAATTCCAACAATATGGCTATTTACCAACTACAACCAACAATGTTACTAGATGATTTCTACAAGATGCACACACCAGTATGGCAATGAGTGTAAGCTTTTCCCAGCTGTTAGAATATTCTTAATTAATTCAAACAATTTAATTGCATTTGTTTTAAAAATTAACAAATTCAACTTTATAATTCCTTTATCTCAGTTTGTACATTAATTTTTGTACTACTGTTTCTCTGAATGAATTTCACACGATACTAAGTTAATGCAGTTGGAGTAAAAATGTTTTTGAATAAAATGATCAACAAGCTAAACAACATTATTAGTTTTATACACTCAGAAAGATAAAACAACATTATCTATTATTCATGCAAAAAAAAAAAAAAAACTATGGTATACCTTTTAATAAACCTCCGTTTTGGCACCCAGATCATAGTTTTGGCATCTGCTGTTAAACTGGCAGAGCCCTAGACAAAATAATACACAAGTAAAAACACTTTCCGATGTTTGTGCTAAAATATTTCAACGATGTAACTGTAAATTGAATAAGAAAATATACATGCAACATACTGTTTTTGATGCCGGTATTGCAAATAAATATCAGCATAATAGGTAACCATGGCTAGGCCATATACACATATATAAATTTGGAAACAATGACACACATGTTACTGGAAAAAATATATGCAATTAACACGAAGGAAGGAGAGGGAAAGAGTGAGGAAGGATGAAAGGATGGAGAAGAAGGGAGGGAGGAAGGAGGAAGGAAGGAGAAGGAAGGAAGGAAGGAAGGAAGGAAGGAAGGAAGGAAGGAAGGAGGAAGGAGGGCAGGAGGAAGGGAAAATGGAGGAAGGATGAGAGGAAAGGAGGAAGGAAGGGAGGGAAGAAGGAAGAGTGAAAGGTAGGATGGAAGGGGGAGAGGGAGAAAGGGAGGGAATGAAGGGGAAGGAAGAAAAGAAGGAAGGGGAAAAGGAAGAAAAGAAATAAGGGAGAGAGAAAGATAAGGAGGGAGGAGGGAAGGATGGAGAGGGTAAGGAGGGAGGAAGAGAGGAAAGAAAATAAGGGAGGATGGTATGAAGAGAGGAAGGGAAAGAGGAAGGGAGGAGGAAAGAATGAAGAGTGATAGGGATGGAGGGAGAAATGGATGAAGGGATGGAAAGAGGAAAGGAGGTAGGAAGGGAGGTAGGAGGGGAAAAAGGGAGGGAAGAGAATAAGGAAGGGAGGTAGGGAGAGAGGAAGGAAAGGAGGAATGAAGGGAGGGAGGAAGGAAAAAGGGGAAAGGAGGGAGGAAGGAAAGGAGGATGAAGCGAGGGAGGGAGGAAGGAAGGAGGAATCCAGGAGGGATGAAGGGAGAAAGGAAGTGCAGGTGGGAGAAAGGGAAGAAGAAGGGATAAAGAGAGGGAGGGAGGATGGGAGAGAGAAATGGAGGGAGGATGAGGAGGATAGAGAGGAAGGAGGAGGAAAAGAAGGAGAAGAGGAGGGGAAAAAGGAGAGAAAATGGAGAGGAAGGAGGAAAGGTAAGATGGGAGGGAGGAAAGGGATAGGAGAGAGGTAAGAGGGAGGAAAGGAGGAAGGAAGGGAAGAAGAGAGGAAGTAGGGAGGAAAGAAGGAAAACACAAAGGGAGAAAGTAGGAGGAAAGAAGGAAGGACAAAAGGGAGGAAGAAGAGAGGAAGTAGGGCGAAGATACGGAAGCAAGAGGGAGAGAATGAGAAGGAGAATGAAAGTAAGGAGAGAGGAGGGAGGAGGAAGGAAAAATGAAGGAGCAGAGGAGGAAAGGAGGAAGGAATGGAGGAGGAGGGAAGGAAGAAAGGAGGAAGGGAGGAAGGAATGAAAGTAGGAGGAAGGTAGAGAGAGGAGGAAGGAGGAAGAAGAGAGGAATAAAGAAAGGAAGAAGGAGGAAGGGAAAAGGAAGGAAAGAATGAAGGGAGGAAAGAAAGGAAAAAAAAATGGGAGGAAAGAAGGAAGAGGAAGATAAGAAAGAGGACTAAATAAAATGGGAGGAAAGAAAGGAGAGAAGAAAGAATAAGAGAGTAAGAAAGAAGAGGCAGGAAGAAGGCTGAGGGAGGAAGGAAGGAAATAATATGGAAGGGAGATAAGGGAGAGGGAGGGACAAAAGGAGATATAGTGGGAGGGAGGCAGGAAGATAATGAGTGGAAATGAGGGAGGGAGAAAAGGAATGTAGGGAAAGCCAGGGAGGGAGAGAAGGAAGGGACACCCGTGGCCCAATTAAATATAATGAATATAGGACATTTATGTTGGTATGCTGGAGTGTTAACTGCTCCACATTTGTATTCCTACAATGTCATTGTTCTATTAAATATTATATATATAAAAAATTCCACATCATAGGTTCATAATGAAACCGTTCCTTTCTGGAAATTTGCTTAATGTAATGATAATGTTATTAATTTTGATATGATTATCAATGCTCACAGGTACTTGTACCAGGAAAAATTAATAATTTGAATCACAATGAAATCATTATAATAATACAATTAATTAAATTTCTAATAAAATCTTATTTTTGTGGTACAAATTATATTATAGTTGTATATTACCTTCATGTTTTCAATTAATAATTTGCACCAAGAATCATCACTGTTTTCCAATTTCTGTTAAGATTTCTACCTAAGCCGAAACATGCAGAACTTCCTGTGGAATCAAATTAATGAATGCTACATCATCCGCCCCACCCCCTACTTTCGGCACAGTGAAATAAATATGAACACCCATCGTCTCCTCCATCAATTATGAGTTACTTCACACTGGACGAGACCCTATACTGCAGACTGTCAAACACACAGGCCCTTGTTATACATGAGATGCAACACATACATACTTTTTGTTCCAAATGAACAACCATATTGGTTAAAACCTCCACGAGAAAGTAAGTTTAACCTTTTGACACGAAAACAAGTGATAAAGCCTAGTAGCACAATGTCATGACCCTTTGATCTTTCATATTTTTCTGATCATGGTCTACTGACAACATATTTAAGCCTCACAATAGCACGTCACAAACTACTGAACTAAAAAACTTGCCTTTCTGTTTGAAACTAATAAAGTTTATGCCTTCAAAATTTTTGTCAACAGTTCTTCAGATACACTCTGCAGTTTTATCCTTGCATTCGTATTCAGTAAATTAAACACAATTAAATCATAATCTCCACTGCCTACCTGCAAAGCTAATCAAATTTTCAACAGAAAAAAAACTGACAGGCAATTTCTCAAGCGTGTTTTGTTTGAGGGTATTTTAATACAAATATAAACACACAAACAAAAGATACACAAACTTTTTTGCAGGTCCTGTTCATTTGTTCGTTGCGTTCGATCGCAGAAAAAATTGTAGTAGTAGGCTACATTCCATTTACTGTGCTGACATAACACTAAGATTTATATTTGTTTAGTGAATGTTTCAAAGAGACTATCCTGGGTTTGCATACAACTACTGTAAAATGCAAAAAAAAGTCTTGTACGCGGTTGGGCTTGTTGGGGACGAACAGGTGAACACTTCAATATTACGCAGGACGGCGTAATGCTTTCTAGACCGTCTGTCACGCCATGTACCCAACTTCATCGCATCAGCACACACGGCGTGCACGAGAGCATGAAGCCTCGCTCAACATCATTATGTGGCGCGGAAGTATTTTCAAACCAGAGTTGCGGGGCGAAAATGCAAAGTAAAAATAATTATGAATCAAAGAGATGTTATGTGTGTCAATTATATTGTTGAAATTTTAAGATACTTGTTGCAAGGGTTGTGTTTTTATTATTGAGGTAATTTGTTATTCATTAAACGTGCAAGTATTTCCAGTGCACAGTTTGCCACTGACATCCACTCGTTCCCCTAACCTTAAGAAAGTTTGTCCAGGCGACCGCACTTCGATAGAGCCACCTGCAGGCGCACTCTACAATTAATCACCGCATAGTGCAAGTGTAATGCGACGCAACGGAGAAGCGCGGGTGCGGGGTAGGTGCAAGAGAGCAGGCAGTGCAGCATCAAGTACGCGGGCAAAGCCCGAGAGTAAACAAACATTCTAGGCAGATGGATACAGTAACCAAAAACCCTCCAAAGTCATTTTAGCAATTAAATAAGAACACGCAAGTGCAAACACGATTACGTGTTTCTATTAAAAAGTTAATGCTACCATTTTCTACCAGATTTTGCAGTGATTAAAGAGTTTTTGTTATGTTATGTGTTTGTTCACCCCCATCAGTGCTATGTCCATTTCAAATCACGTAACGTATTAATCACCCAGGGTATATGTTGCTGAAAAAATATTTTTATATGCAAGTGTTATGTTTATGTATTTAGTTTTAAGCAGAGTTTGTTTTCAGGCGTGTGTGCAAGTAGATCCCTCCGTGGCACGTGGAAGTAAGTCAGCCAGGAGCAACCAGAGGGGCAGGCCACGCGTGGAGACATCTCGTTTCTCCCACACTTGGGTTGTATTCATCTCTTTTGCAACAACCATGTAATGTCAACAGTAAGTTTAATTTTACCCGGAACCATTTTGTTTTAGCCGCCCGAGTTACTGCTCCTTGCCACCCCGAGGTATGCTTCGCCCGGGGAGTATTTTCAATTTACTGCACACTTAATTCACTTGTAGCGCCATTATATTTTTCATAGCTTAACTTCAGTCCTGAAGTCAAAGGTGGCACATGTGTAAATTGTTTCCTGGAGGAACGTGTAACTTGCTTCGTATTAAGCCACGGATGGTAGATGATTTCAGTTCTGCGCCATATCGTTTGGGCTAAAGTGTGCTCCCACAACATTCCAGAGTATGATGGTAAAGGGTCCTTGATAGTATGATAGGCGAATTCACACTCGCCTACCTCGACGATGTAATCATATGGTCGGAGACGTGGGAGGAACATCTGAAACACCTGTCTCTTGTACTCGAGAGATTAGAGATAAGTGGATTAATGTGTGCCGTTAAGAAACGCCAGCTTGGCAAGAGCGATCTAGAGTTTCTAGGTCACGTGGTGAATGAGCAAGGAAACCTTCGGAACCCCGAACAGTTGGGGCTGATTGAGAGTCAGTCACCACCATGTACATGTAAACAACTACATCAATTCTTTGGTCTAATCAATTGGTTACGTGAACACATGCAGGATTTTGCAGTCATCACCGCTCCCCTCATGGACCTGGTGGTACGTGTTGAGCAGCGAACAGGAAACAGCCTTTTTGCAAATCAAAGAAAAATTATGAGAATGTCTCACTCTAGCATGGTATGATCCAGCAAGGCACCTTTACATGCAGACCGACACCAGCCAGGAGGGGCTAGGTGCCGTGCTCTATCAGTACGGCCACACAGGTGAGAGAAGGGTAATCGAAATCGAGAGTGCGAAATTGGGAAGTACCACACGTAGATTGTCATTGAAAGAGAATGTCTTGCCGTGATATGGGCGATACGAAAGTATAGGCTGTACGTAGAATATTGTAGGTTCACGTTGCGAACCGATAATCACTGCCTAGTATGGATTAACAACATGAGGAAAGCCAGGAGCAAACTTACGATTTTGCTATCGAACACGTACTGTGGAAGGAGAACGAGCTAGCAGACACATTGTCATGGGTGCTAGAAGCGAAAGTAAGGGTCACAGATGATGTTGAATGGGAGGAGGTATGACCCCCACCCCTCTAATTGCTAGAGAACCGATTACAGAGGCAAACATATACGAATGACCAACTGATAGCAGATTTGTACCGCGATGTAGTGATAGCACAAGAAACTTGTGAGTTTGCAAGAGATAAGAGAGAGAGCAATGTGAAAAAGAACACATGGATGGATGGAGATGTTTAGAAGGGCGTATCGAGACGTGCTCACTGCGAGACAGTACAAAATGGAGGCTGTATGTACCACCTAGTCACAGGGAGAAAGTGTTTGAACACGCACATGGGAGCGTAACAGCAGGACACCTGGGAGCCGAGCAGACGGTTAAGAATATTTTAGAGCAGTTTTTATAGCCCAGTGTCACTCATTATGTCAGAAATTGGGTACGCAGATGCCACAAATGTAATTAGTTCAAATCCTGGCAGTCTGGCGGAAATCAACAACAGCCAAGGCAGCCTAAGCAAACATTTGAAACTGTCTGTTTAGATATCATGGGGCCTTATCCGAAATAAGCCGGCAGAAGGCGATTCATATTAGTAGTAACAGACAGCTTTTTGAGAAGGATCGAAGCTTACCTGGTAAAGAGTGCTACGACTGGACAGATTGCAAAATGCTTGGAAACCAAATTCTTCACATGCTGGGGATATCCGCGAGAGTTAATTACGGACAACAGATCGCGATTTACCAGGAAAATATGGCGTGAAGTTTGTACGAACTGGGGAGTGCAGTACGTAAAAAATGCTATTTACCATCCCCGTGCGCACCCAATGGAGAGGTGCAACCAGGAGTTGAAGGCGCAACTCTAATTCCGTGTGGGTGAGCTCTACAACAGCTGGGTCGAACACCTGCTCACCACACTCTTCACACTCAGGCGAAGAGCAAATGCCGCGACCGGACAAACCTCGGCACAAGTCCTGCTAGGAAGGAATATTACACTGCCGAGCGAGATAAATTATCCGTGAAAGAGAAAGTAGTGAGACAGAAACAAGTGACATGCAAGATGAAAGGCGCAGGCACTGTTATCGCGAACAACGGGATCGGCAGGTGAGATATGCGAATCGCTGGTTGCCAGAAACCAAACGACCACCAACAGCGCTAACGGTAGGGCAGACCATATACGTCCGAGCTCATCTGCAATCTGCGGCCTTCAAGAACTTTTGTGCGGGACTGGCACAATGCTGGACGGGGTCTGACCGTGTGGTAAAAACCTTGGGCCCGACCACATACCTGGTCAGGATGGGCCGCAAGACGTTAAGGATCCACCATGACAATATTTGGACAGCGGTTGAGAGCGCTCCTGAGAGCAATGCAGACGAGCTCCAAATGGGCCAGGACAGCCTCACTCAGGATGAGCACGTGAGGGGAGGTAGTGAAGCGGAATGTGGTCCAGGACCTGAAGGAGGGGTCAGACCAACAAGAGCAGGTGGGGCATCGGCTCCGAACGACACGGAGTTCACCAGGTGTCTATGTCATGCCAGCGCCACGAATAAGCAGGTCGCCGTGTCTGAGAGGGATGGCGACGATGCAGGTATGAGGGGAGAAGGAACTCCCGAAGTGTATATAGAGCAAGAGGAGCCGGAACCATCGGCGAGGAACAAGGACTACCAGGAGCCCCTCAATGGTGACGGTGCAGATGAGCCCCCTGGTGACCGTCCATCTACGGGAGGTGACACAGTACCTCGGGAAAGTATACCGGCAGAGGACGCAGGAGCTATGGAGCCTCCTGACATGGAGGTGCCGACAGGGGAGAGAATAACTTGGCAA
Organism: Dryococelus australis; assembly: GCA_029891345.1. NCBI lineage: Eukaryota > Metazoa > Arthropoda > Insecta > Phasmatodea > Phasmatidae > Dryococelus > Dryococelus australis. The sequence continues at coordinate 383,714,332 of CM056993.1, forward strand.
GTGTCACCGGACCTCCGGAGGAGGGGAGAGAAGCAGGTACCGAAGACCCGTCATTGCCCGGCACCACTATGCCTGACAGGGAGTGGCAGAGTGCTTCACCAGATGTGTTCGATGGCGCAGAACCTACGAGAGCCCCCCACCGACCCGATTGAACCCATTGTTGCTACAGCACCTCAAATGGAACCATATCCACAGGATGTGCCTGAAATGACAGTGATAGCAAGCAGCATGGAGGAGATAGCAAGCAAAGAAGAGGAGGAGAACACACATGAGCAAGAGGAGTCAGTTCACATGGGTCGCCCCCGGAAACTGAATACAAGAAAGAGGAAGAGGGAAGATAGCACGAGTGTAAGCAACGAAGGTGGGAGTGAGGGCGGCGGGTCCATTGGCTCACTCCACCTGCAGCGGATACAGCTGCAGATATGACCACCACAGCAGTGTCGTCACTGTGGTTGTGCTCCAGCCACCTGCAGCACTTTCAAACCACAACACCCAGCACCTGACGAAAATGGGGCTCAGCAGAGACGTGCCTACTTTTTGCATCTCCGGAGGACCATGAGGACACCATAGTGCTGCAGGTAACAGTGTCGGCTTACAAATGGTCTCCAAGAGGGTTGATGGGGGAGGGGGGTTGATGTCCACTCGTTCTCTTATCCTTAATCCCATTTGTCCAGCCGACCGCACCATCGAAAGCGCAACACACGGGCAAGGCCTGAGTGTAAACAAACAGTTCATGAAGAGTGATACATTAGCAAAAACCACTCCAATGTCATTTTAATAAGAAGGTATGAACACGCAATTACAAACATTGTCATGTGTTTCCATTTAAAAGCAAATGCTACTTTTTCTGCCAAGTTTTTGCAGTGATTAAAGAGTTTTGTTATGTTATGTTTTTGTTCACCCCATCAGTCCTATGTCCACCTCATCTCATGTAGTATTTTAATCATCCAGGGCAAATATCTTGTTGAGAGAATATTCTATATGCAAGGGTTATGTTTTGTAGGTAGTTCTAAGCAGAATTCTTTTCATGTGTGTGTGCAAGTAGATCCCACCATTGCACAGGGATTCAAAGTGCAATGCTCCCAAGAGCAGAACTGTTTGCACGAAGAAACAAAAGGGTATTACATAGAGATATTTAATTCATAAACATATTAGTTTAAGCAATGCAATGATGTTTATAGAGTTTAATGTGCAATTTAATTAAAATAAGTCTATATGTTAATGTTAGTGATGCTCAGGTCGCACTTTCTGAGTGCGCCCTGACCATCTTGAGGGCTGGCCGGCACAATGCTCGCAGTCTGTCTCCACCACCAGAGTAAGAGAGAAGCACGTTCGTCGCATGCTTTGTGCGAACCCTCGTATAACAACTTTTAGGTCGCAATCCTTTTAGCTTATCAATATACATAATGTACAGGAACCTTTTATTCAATTCTTAGTGCTGAGGGGGAAACTGCACTTTTTCCTAAAATATAACGCAAATTAAGTTCATTGGCTTCGCACCAAATCGTACTTTGGTAACAAACAGACCTAAGCATCAGATCCATTTCAACTTAGGAATATGTGCAAAGTACGTTCTTGTACATGAAAGGCAACAATAAAATGCGTGAATACAGTTTCTGTTTGTTCCATTGTCTTAACTTTGGGCAAGGCACCCTACAGCTGAGTATATTTAGAGAGAGAGTGTTGTCTTTATGAGAACTAACCCTCTTGCAAAGTAGCTTCAGTGTTCTTGAGTAAAGTGTTGCAATTACGGTACCGACACCCATAAATGCCAACTGAGATCTGTGTTTTATTAATAAGTGCTTGCCAGGGGTCGACATCTGGCAACTTGTAATAGTAACACATGATAACATTCTTTGTATCAGTGTTGGCAAACACAATGAACCATCGAAAGCAGCAACTGCAAGACGGCGACTCCAGGGACACCCCGTTGGTGCCGGCCCACGACCCCAGCAAAGCAACAGCTCGACTGAGCTTGGCGCCCGGGCACATAAACTCGCCCTTGTCTTGGGTAAGAGGTAGGGTGAAGTCACCTTCAACACCTCCCATGAGAGTCCGCCCACATCAACTTGCTGTTCTCGTTCTCGTCACAGGTGGCAGTTGTTTGCACTGCTAGTTGCCTTGCTGCTGCTAACTGCACGTGGGCAGTTTCGTTCGCCTGGTAAGCGAAAATTTCTTCCTGTTAGAACTTCGGCAGGTATTTTGCCGATGGCGGTGTTGCCACATCGATGGAGAGTGTAGGATGCTGCTGGCAGGTGTTGTGCCCATGTTGCGTGCTGGTCACCCACACGGAGGCGCAGCTGCACTTTCAGCTACTGATTGCGCCACTCCTTGGAGTTAGCCCTGGGATAGTACACAGCGGTTGTAAGATGATGTACTCCCCACCGAATACATAACTCATGCCATTTATTCCCTGTGAACTGGCTCCCATTTGCTGTTAGTAGGTTTATGGGAAAACCCCACCGCTAAAGAAGTCCACATTCAAAACGTTTGCAATGTTATATGTGCATGCACTGCTGACAGGATATGCTTTTGCTCACTACACACCAGCCCTCCACTGCTTTCTCTGCATACTGTTGGATTTTTTTTTCGCGAAAATTGGCAGCCCTGTTGTCCATTCCTGACGAGCTGATACAGTTTGTGTATTAAGATATCCCCCTTTCTCACGCTGATCTGCTTTACATAGACTTCCATAACTGGCTCTTGCACATTTGGTGGAAGTATATAGTCCCATTCTGCATCATCCTGCAGTTCTACTTCCTCGTTCGTAGCACGTGACAATGTGTCCGCCAATTCATTCTCTTTCCCTGGCATATTTTCAACACAAAAGTCATAAGTCTGTAAAATTAACGCCCATCGCGTTTACTACGCGCCTCGCACATACTGTGTAGCCAAAGCAAACATTTGTTGTCTGTGTGGAGTGCGAATCTTTGAAATTGCAAATATGAGCGATATTTCTTGATTGCTCATGTGACGGCGAGACAAATCCGCTCATTAACGACACAATGGCGTTCTGTTTGGCCTAACCTGGCGCTCGCGAAATCGATGAGTAGCTTATTTATAGGCTGTTCACGATAAAGTGAGCACTTTTTAAGGCCCTCCCAACTGGCATTAACTGGTAATAAATATATCTTATTGCAGATTCAGGCATTAAATTTTGGTGGTGGTGAAATGTATACACTAAGTTTATTGGTCACATTGCAATGTTTATATACAAAAGCAGCAGGAAGATGGAAATAGTATGAAAGGAAAAATTTATAAGAGCCATAAAAAGTGCTCACTTTACCGTGAACAGCCTATACATTTTCGTCCACCTATTACAGCACTTCCGCCTAAGCCCTCTTGACTTGCTTCGGTCTGTAGGTAAAGATGCCAGCTTGCATCGTACCTGGCCAGTGTTGTACATTCGCGGAAGTTTGGCTTGATTGCACAAAATGAATCTTCAGCTTAAGGTGTCCAGTGAAAGCGGCGCTGTGGTGAAAGTAGGTCTGGCAAAGTTGCGGTAATTATTGCAAAATTCTGTATGTACTCCCTGAGCCAATTAATTAGCCCAAAAAATTTCTGAGCTGCTTACAGGTCTTTGGTGTGGGATAATCATCAATTACTTTAAGCTGTTCTGACTTTGGCCTATTTCCCTTGGAGTCGATGACGTCCCCCAGAAAATCGATACTCGTCTTACCAATGTGACATTTTTCCATCGCACAGGTGAGGCAGTTGATTGCAAGTCGTTCTAATACTACTGAGAGATGGTGTAAATGATCATCCCAGGTGTCCGATCAGACAATGATGTCGAGGTATGGCATGTCTTATTCGCCGATTAACCTGTCCAAGACTTGGACAATCATCAATTGAAAAGTGGCCAGCGCACACTTAAGCTCAAAAGGCATGGCACAAAATTGGAAATGATACCTATCTGGCATGGTAAAGGCGGTTTTCTCCCGATCTTTCAACTTTACGGGAATTTGCCAGTATTCGCTCTTAAGATCGAGTGATGACATGGCCTTGGCTCGGCCGAGTGAACTAAGCACATCCTTAACACTTATGAACTGAGGTAGTGAATTTTGTGTGACTTGGTTAAGCGGCCTGAAATCTATGCAAAAGCGCCATGTACCATCTTTTTTTTTGCACGAGTGTAATTGCTGAGTTGTATTGGCTCTTAATAGGTTCAATGATAACGTCATTCAATATATCCTGTATCTGAGCTTTAATTACTTTAGTTTGATGTGGCAAATAACTGCGAGAGCTTGTACACACAGGTTCTTGTGTTAATGGAATTTCATGTTCTGTTACTGTTGTACATCGGAGCGCGTCATGTGTGGCAAACACATCCCTGTGTTCATTTAATCAATTTTAAAGTCTGTTTGACATTGTGCAGGAACATTGTTATCAATACTGCTAAGTGTTATTGTTGGGAAATTTTTCTGTTGGCTGTTTATCTAAATTATACTGTTCTCAGCTCCTTCGAACCAAAATGTATCCCGCATTCCGTGGGTTCAACGATAGTGTTTTGTTCTGCCAACCATGGCACTCCTAAAATTGCATCTTCACGTATTTCAGGCATGAAAATTGTGGTGGCGACAGTTTTGATAACTCTTACATTAAGAGAGATTCTTGCTTGTCCCAAGCGGTGCCTACTACTTTGATCCTGTGTTGCCAATTTAATTATGTAATTATAAAGTGTGACTTCCCACGAATCTGCAAATTTAGGTTTTTTACAAAATTATGCGAGGCTCTGGTATCTACAAAAGCATGACATCGCTGACCGTTAAAATTGACAAGTATCCTGATGATATGTTGGTCGCCGTTACTAACTTGTTGAATGTAGGCTTGTTGTGGTGTCTGATCTAGTCTTTGTTGCGGGACTGGGGTGGATGGAACATCTGGCCCTTTCACCCATACGCCTCATGTCCCTGCTTCCTGTTGGCTGCCTCTCTGATGTTGTCAAGGTGCGGGTTGATTGGGCACCTGCTGTGCCAATGATATTGCTAACTTGGGCAGTAACGTCACAGTCACCGAGGTGGTTGTGATGGGTCCCACGCACGCACTTGACCTCCATCACCACTCGTTGCACCTTGCACTTCTCGTCATTTCGTGTTCTGAAATCTAACTGGATTACATGGTTGAAAGTATTGCATGTTTTGTTTAGGTGGATCGAAACATTTTGACAGCATGTTGTTTTGCACTAACATTTGTTTTGGTGGTTCACGTTTGTTGTAGTGCTATCGCATGGCATTGGCATTTCCGATGCGGGTGCTCGCGGTTCCTCTCAAGCAAAATTGCGGCGTGCATCACGTCTTCCATTGTGCCATTTAGCAATGGTATCAACGCTGATCGATAGACCGGTCGTGCCATTTCAGCGATTACTTCCAATGCTTCTTTCTCAGGTAAGTTTGGATCAAGTCCTCGGATGAGGTGTGTTTTCCAAGTTATGAACATGGACAGCAGTTCGTTTGGCTGTTGCACCACTAGCATAAGCCAGCTATGTGCCTGCAGTGAACCAAATACTCCTCTGAATTGGCAATGGAAAGCTCTGCGGAATTCCTCCCATGGCAGTAGCTGTGCCTGCTCGTCCACCACGTGTGTACGGCTGACATGTTGTTGTTGTGTCTCCTCTTTCGCTGTGTTGCTCGATATGCGGCAATTTCCTCCCATGCATTCTTCAATGCCACCTTTGCTTGCTTGTGGTTGTATACTCTGCTTGAAAGTTGTAACATTGTGTCATATTTGGCCTATTTTCCACGTCTTCCTGTAACACTAAATTCGTTGTCAGAATGTTTTCCAAGTCATGTGTTGTTGACGTTTTGCTGTGGTCGCGGGCGTGACATGCGAGACACACTAAAGGCAGGCCACAAATGATTGCCATCTCCCTCTCGTTCATGCATTCTCTGTGATAGCTTGCTTGGCAATCTTTGCAACGAAGTACGATTACTCCCTGTCCATCGCAAAACAAACTGTCGCAATAATGGGGAAGGTTATATTTCGGCGCGGTTGAAGTTCCTGGTGTGGTTGTAGTAGGGAATGGTGTAGTAGACGAGTACCTCGTCACCAGTTCTCACACTGTCGGTGATCAGGTGTTGATCGCAGCACAGTTAGGTGTTTGGCTGGACGAGCGGACAGATGAGCGCCAGCGAGCTGTCATCCATCTGGCCAGCCATGGTTTGTTTTCTTTGCACACCTCACGCGAGTCCGGAAGCACGGGCGCAGAAGCAGGAATATGAAAGTTCTGAATTGTGCGGGTGCAGGATCACGACACGGCTGTGTTGGCATTGGAGATCGCTACTTTCCTGTGCAATGTGGGCAGAGGTCAACAAATGGTGGGCGCACATCTGACGACCGACGGCATGTGATGAGCAGATGGCGTGGGAGGGAGGAGAGTTTTTCATTTCTCCTTCTCACCATTCGTTCCCTCTTTCTCCTCCAGTGGCACGGCACATCGCGGGCGGAGGGGTGGTAGTTGGTGTATGCACAACTCCTTTGTCCTGCTGGCATTCCAGGATGGTGCGGCCGATGTCATACCTGCCACAAGCGGGCTGCCATCCTCTCATCCTCCTCCCTTGCGCTGTACGATGGCGAATTCTCCTTGTACTTCCTGCGCATTCTCTGCTGTACCACGTGCCAAATTTCCAGGTGTCCACAGGCATCTAAGAGGCGTCCCGATGTTGTAGCTGGTCCTTTCTGCATTGTCTCATTGTGGATACACAAGGAATGATAAACACAAATACTTAAAAGGTAGGATTTTTAGCATTGACAAATTTGAAAAACAGTTTTGAATTTTAGGTGGGAATAATAACCACACAGGAGGGTGCCATTTTGACGGGAGTTCGGTGGTCAAAAGAAGGGAATGTGGTTAAGGAAATGCAGTTATGTGGAAATTTTGAAACAAAGTTACCTGGTAGGTGCAGGCGTTGCCATGGCAGCATCAAATGAAGTTCTGGTGGAACTTGAGATAAAGTCCTCTCAGGGTGCAATGGGCAAATCACCCGGCAACACCATTCCTGCCGTGCTGGACCTGCTTGCTGTAAGGCACTTTAGTGCCAAGATAACCTATGAAGTTGTTGCATTTAAGAAATGGACTGCCTATCCCGCTTCGTTCTCCTCCACACCCTCTGAAGCTTCTCACTGTTGTTTCCTCTTCCTCTAAACATCCCCTTACTTAGCTTGCAATGTAGCCCTCCCCATCCTCCCTCTTCATTCACCAACCTGTACATCCTGACTAACCATTCAACTTTCCTCCTGTCCTTCAATGAGCTCCACCCCATTTCTTTAATCATCACTGATGGCCTATAGTTCCCGTCTTTCTCACCATCTTGCCCCTGCCTTCTTCACCTACCCTTCACTCATCTTGCTGCCTTTCTCTGCATCTTTTCCAGTTCTCGCACCTCCACCTTCACATACGGGTCCCATACTGCTGAAGCATATTATAACATTGGCCGTACCATTGTGCCATACACCTTCTCCTTCACCTCACAGCTGACTCCATTCAGCACCCTTCCCAGCATACCCAGAGCCCTTCCTCCCTTTGCAACCACCCTCTCTACCTGTTTTTTTCTCCTGAGGTCTCCCTGCAGTACATACCCTAGATACTTATATTCTGCTGCTTCTTCTATCTCTTGTCCCTCCCATCTGTACATGTCCCTGCTTATCTTCTTCTTCCTTGTGAACCTCACTTCCTTAGTTTTTCTTACATTTATCTTCATTTTATTTTTTCTGGTCCACAACAATATCTTATCAATGCCCACCTGCAAATTTCCGCCCCCCCTCCCACCTCATCATATACAAAACAATCATCTGCAAACAATCTGATTTTTCCCCTAATCCCCAAACCCATGTCATTTACCATTATGGTAAATAACAAAGGACCCAGCACGCTTCCCTGTGGTACCCCCGACGTAACCTCCTCTTCCTCCAATATTGCCTCCCCCACTTTCACCCTCTGCCTTCACCCCCTGAGAAAGTCCCCTATCCATTCCACTACCCTCCTGTCTGGTATCAGCACCTCCACTTTCCTCATGAATGTCCCATGGGGCACCTTATCAAATGCCTTCTTAAAATCTATGAAGCAGGCATCCACCTGCTTCCCCTCATCAACTACCTGCACCAGATCCTCTAATAACCCAGCCAGCTGAGTCTCACATGAGTAACCCCTCCTGAAACCATGTTGGGACTCCTCCAACCAATTCCTATTGTTCATTACCCTCACCACATACTGCACCACCAGCCTCTCCATTACCTTTCCTGTACTTGATGTGAGACTCACAGGTCTGTAGCTGCCAGGCCTCCCCCTATCCTCTCCCTGCATGTATATAGGTACCACCATAGAATCCTTCCAATCTTGTGGTAACTTACCCTCTCCTAAGGACTTTTTAAACAGCACTTGTAAATATTTCGCCAACTCCTTGCCACCAAACTTTAGTGCTGCGTTTCCTGTCCCATCTGGTCCGCCTGCCTTACTGCTCTCCAAACCCCTAATTACCTTTTCTATCTTCCACTCCCTCATCTTAAACTCACTAACACCCCCCGAAACCTCTGTCCCCCTATTCCAACCCTGCTTTGCCTCAAACACTGACAAGTACTGTGCTTGCAGCATCTCCGATTTTTCTTGGTCATTTGTCGCATGCCTACCATCCCTTCCTATTAGCAGAGGGATCCCTTCCTCTCCTCCCCTTAACCTCCTAACGTACCTAAACAATTTCCCCCATTCCTTGCCTTTTCATTCTTCCACCATATTCCCCAGAAATGCATTCTTTGCCTGTTTGATCTTCCTTTCAAGCTCCGTACCCATTTGTTTCATCATTTCTTTAGATCTTATCATCCCTTCATTTCTCCACTTGGCATGTAATTATCCGCACTTCATTTTCAAAATCTGCTGTCCATAATATTGCGGATCTCCCCCAGTCCGTAACCTGTTCATTGGCAAAAATTTCTACAACGTAACCTCCATTAATCCTTTAAACTCCCTCCACAACCCCTCTACACCCTCCTCATTAGACCATTTTTAAAACCTATTAGGAATTTTTCTGCCCCCTTCTTGTCTCCTCTCCCATACTGCCACACCAACCTTTCTGCCATTTGCACTTCCCTCATCCTGCCAATCCTAATTTCCACAACCGGGATATTATGGTCGCTTATACCATCCAATACTTTTGCACCAATTACAGCATTCCTAGGTCTGACCAACACCACATACAGCACTCACCCAACACCCTCCTCATTCCATCTCGTAGGTGTTTCTACTACCTGGACTAATTCTCTGTTGACTAACTGTGCTTCCATTCTCTGCATCATGCTACCCATTCTTTCTGCACCCTCTACCCATTTCACCCATGGCATATTCAAATCCCCAGCTACAACAACCCACTGCCTGTCCTTTAGTCTATCGACCCTCTCCTTGATCATCTCAATTGCCTGCCATCCCTGTCCTGGTGGTCTATACGCTGCCAGCAAAGTAATACTCCTATTACTACTACCACTCAATTTAATTTCCATTACCTCAACATCCTAACTAACCCATTCCACTGCCCCTTTTAGCCCTTTCCTTACACACACCATTATTCCTCCTCTCCCATCCCTGTCTCTTCTGAAGATGGTGAACTCATCCTGCCTACACTCAATGTCCAGTACTTCCTTAGTTAACCAAGTCTCGACAGCTACCACTATATCCGCCCCATATCCTTAAACTTTTCCCCAGAAGCCCTCCAGCTTGTTGTACACACTCCTACAGTTCACCAACGTTATCTTTATACTAGTACTCTGCTTTACCATCCTACATTGTTTATCTCCTATCTCCACCCCTGCGGCCTCATCAATGCTATCCTCTCCATTTCTCTCCCCTTCCGTTTCCTTGCTTCTAACTGATTGCTATTTCAACAACTGCTGCTCTGCCCTGACCCTCTCCATGCAGCCAGCTACTTCTCTACCTGGTAGATCACCTAGAATCCTCTTTCCCTATTCTGTCAGGTGAACCTGGTCCCTCCCTACACTTTCCCAGCCTACCCATTTCCTACTATCTATAAATGTAGCCCCCAAATCCCTACACACCCTCTCATATACCTCACTCGCAGCCACTGCCTTCCTATAGGATACTCCTTTCCTAACCAGCACGCCACTGACTACTGCCCTAGCTCCAGGGAACTTCTCCCGCACTTTCCTCAGCAATCACCTGAGGTCCCGCTCTACCTCCTGCCCCACCTCCCTATGAGCCAAGTCATTTCCCCCTACATGAATGAGAACGACCTTTGCCACCCTGCTACCTTTCATACCACTAACCCTTTCCTCCAAATCTCTGGTATTTGCCCCCCCCCCCCCCCAAAAGCTGCTTTATATGTAATTTCCTTCCTGATATTCCTCAGCTCCACCCCCTTTACAATAGAGCTGCCTAAAAAAACTACCTCAGGCTCCCTTCCTACAATGTTCCTGCTTTGTGGCTCTTCCAACCACCTTCCTACCCTTGTCTCTGACCTCCTGCAGCACTCTTGTTTCCTCCCCTCTGGCCCTGAACTGTCCACTTTCTCCTGCTTGCTGGTCTTTGCTAATCCTACACTTGCCAGCCTCAGCATACTGCTTCCTACCTTCTACCACTGCCTGTTCCCTGCTTCCTGTTTCCCGTTCCTCTATTCCTGATTGCTTCTTGCTTACTATCACCTTATCCCTTACTACTATTTCTTGCTCTTCTCACCTTATTTGCTGTCTTATGTCTCCTACTGCCTCCAACTCATCTATCCTCCTCCATCTTACCACCGCTATCTCTGCTTTCCTCCTGCAGCCCTACTTGCATTCTGCCTCTCTTCCTCTCTACTCAGCTTTTCCTCCTGTGGACTGTCTTTAATTTTAGTTAGTACCCTCTTTACATCTTCCAACTCCTCCTCTAACTTATCCACCCTCATTTCTACTCCTCTCTTACCCATCTCATTCCTGACCTTTTCCTCCATCCTCTCAATCCTATGCATCATTTCCCTCTCTTTCCTGCTCATCAAATCTACCATCTCCCCTTTTAACATCTCCTCCTTAGCCCCTTCCATTGGCACTGGCACACCCTCTACAAAGCTTCCCCTCAGCATATCCCACATCCAGTTTCCACCTTCTCCACTTATTTGTGTTTCCTTCTCTACCCTCAATTTGCTCCCTACCACTGCCACTAAACCCTTTCCCTCAACACATTCCTCACAGTTCCACTAATGTTCCTGTAGTGATTCCAGTTCCTCCTCCCTGATCCCTATACAGCCAACATGGTACCAGCCGCTACACTGGTCGCACAGCACACCACTATCTAACCTTCTCCACACCTTCCCACAGCCCCTACACTTACACCTCCCTACCATTTTTTTTACCCTATCTTATAAAAAAAAAATCCACTAACTTAAAACTAAAACTACACTCCCTTATAAAATACCCCAAGTACCTACGTATACACACACTTTCTTAACTAGCCTAACTTACACCATACACCCCTTACCATCGTACAATAACAAAGGCCTCCGCCTCGTGAGCACAATCACACACTACTCCCTCCTTATGACTATTTACCACATAAAACACCAATCTTAACTCTAATTATACCTTAAACTACTACTCCACCTATATTTAAACCTATTGCTAGAACTAATCACAAGCCAAAACAACCTTAAATACAGAACAACACAACCTGTAGTCCGTCTGTGGCGGCCAACTTGCCTTGTTAGCCACGTGGCCAGATGACCTATACAACATAATTTTATTAAAAGTGTTTCTATTGGGTTTCATGTATTTTAATTATAATTGCCAGGGCTTTTACGCATTGCTACATAATAAGTTTAAAACGGGAAATATCCCGTAAGACTACAGGCCAAGTGAAAGCTGAAACAAAGTTTAGGTTACATTGACATCGCCAAGTCAACTTTTCGAAGTGAATCTATAATTTCTTACGCGTGTCTTGTTTAGATAAATTAAAGTGGAGGTACATCTATCATAACATTTCATATTTATGATTATTTTTTATGTACGGGCGGAAAGACTGCCAGTGAGCGAGCTCCCCATCAGTTATCGTATGTGAGCCGCGGAGTGGATGTTCTATTGACCTCCCCGGACACTTCATCTTTGTTCACCAGTCTTTCGTTGCAATGGTATAAATTTCTGACATGGAACCTTAGCTTTTTGTATGTTTTTCGTCCGGTTTACTATCAAAACATGTAGGCTTCATGCCATTTCCATCTGTATAAGTGCTCTCCCACTATAGCAGAGAATATGTAATTTCAGTGCCTGAAACGAGGGTTTTCAATAAATCGTGTGGTAGAAATGAATTTTTCAGATGCATTTATTTCTGAGACGTGTCTCGCCCCACATAACCCGATTTCATGGTAACGACATAAAGGCGTTGGGATGGCCAAACAATCCCTCGGGAGTAAGTTAGCATTGTGGAGGCTTATAGCCCCACTGACCTAGGCCTGTTGGAAATATAGCTACTATATCGTCATCATCAGTACCACCTTTCGGTGGTCTACAACACGACCCAGAGATAGTCACAACTCCGTGCTCGCAGAAACTGTGAGATGGCACCCGACTTAGTAATCAATAATAATCCCGTCCACATAACCTATATCTGAAATGGTCCAGCAAGCCGCGTCACGAACAAGAGTGCTGAGCCATTATATGGGCCATGCAAAAATATTGATACTTGCTAAATGGCATAAATGATATCCTACGCTTGGATAACAAAGCCCTACAATGGCTTCATGAATCCCGACTCCAGAAGGCGAAGTTAGGAAGGTGAGAATTATTTCTCATGGAATTCGACTTCACAGTTCAACACTGTCCCGGGCAGACCAATGACCTGCCGAATACTCTCTCCCGTTTTCTGGATCCCTCTGAGGGCATTAAAGCAGATGAGAACTGGGGGGAAACTGGTGCCCCCTAGCAAACATAAGCCCCCCTCCCCTTCTGGACGCCGGGGCTACAGCTCCAACAAACACGTCTCACTAAGGAGCTGGTCCTGGCTCTACAACAGAAAGACCCACAGGCAGAACGCCTAGTCCGGGAACAACAACACCGGTACCTCATTCAGGATCAGTTAATATGGGCACGAAACGTACATCCTTGCGCCCCTTGGAAGGTGCGGGTCCCCAGGTTCCTACGACCCGATCTCTGCAGCCATTTTCACGCTCACCCACACGCGAAACATCCTGGGACCCAGGAAATAACGAGCATGAGGGAACGGTTCACATGGGACGGGATAAATCGGAACGTCAGACAATATGTCGCACAATGTGAGGCCTGCTGTATAAATAAGAGGTACCTACAGCTGGTTAGCTCCCCAATCCCTCGTCGACCAGAACAAGGGTGAGTACATATCGCTGCCAATATAATGGGCCCCTACCCTGCAGTAAGAGAAGAAATCTGTACCTATTGGTGGTTACCGACCTCTTCTGCTGGGTGGAGGCTTTTCCTGTCCCCAGCCCAGGAACCATACAAATTTTGGAAAAGCTGGACATAAAAGTATTCCCCCGATGGCGATATCCCCACGTGACTCATCGATAATGGGACCCCATTTACCAACCATCCCTGGAAGGAGGCTTGTACTGCCTGGGAAGTGAAAAGCTGGACGTTTCCACTCTATATCATCCTCGATCTAACCCAACCGAAAGAAGAAACCAAGAGCTTATGAAATGTCTTAGGTTGAGTGTGGGCAATAACCAAAACCAATGGGATCGGGAAATCCCCTCTATCCTGTTCGCCCTGAGGAGAGAAAACGAAGCCACCCAGACATCACAGAGTCGACTCCCACTAGGCTGTACGATCCGATACCCTGGAGATTGGCAATGGGAAACCCCAAACCAAGTCTCTGTCAGGTTTCCGCAGCCGCGAAGGCTAGAGAAAGGCGAGCACGCCGAAACCAGGACTAATATTTAGCACGCAGATACCCCATTTCCCATACGCAGGCCCAAACCTATTCCCTGGGGACCCTAGTGTTAGTGAAAAATCATCCACTCAGTAAGGCTTTGGATCAGTTCGCCATCAGCCTTGCTCCAAAGTGGAACGGACCTCACAGCAATACAGAAATGTAATGCAGGCTAAGAGCCAGCCACAGTCAGTCCATGACGGCCCTCGCCGCTAACGTAACATGTGGTGGTAAACACGTGTACAGTGCCGCTACGTTGACTTTCCCAAAACGGGACACTTGATTTCAGTGTACTATGTATTTCTTTTTCAGGGTTAAAACGTTTGTAAAGTGTAACATGATTTATTTCAGGGTTTGTGTAATGCTGATATTTGAAATTTAAAGTGCGCGCAGCACCAAAGACAGACACATTGATATTCAGGCGAAAACACCTTCAAAAGACAATTTAATATCTACCAGAAAATATAATTTTACATTTCACCTGTAAAATTGTTTGATAATTCTTTTGGTGCCATTTCAAATTAAAGATAATTCTACTTGACGTGTATAGCACTTCTGCTTGTGTGAACCCTGTAGGTCCACGCAACCCCTGCCCTGGGCAGTCATCCTAGGAGAGCTGGCGAGGTAAGACACTGTCACGTATGCACTTCATACTTTTGCACTGATGTAGGTTTCCATAGCTCATCTTTGGTTTACCGGTTAACCCTTGCCTTGCGTACGTTTTGCCAGACATCCCAGCATAATGCTATCCGCTTACCTTAATTATTATTTACAGCCCTTGAGGCTTTATGAAATTTAAACGAGATGAGAAGAGGAGATGTCTGAGAGGCCATGCGGTTAAAATGAGTTTTAAGTGAAACCACTAGTCTCAAAACGAATCTCAAGATTATAGTTTATTATATAGTATCTGCTCTCAAGAAGAGTCTCAAGAGCTGATACACGACTATTAATAGGGCAGAGTGTATCAGATGCCATCTGCCCATGTTCAGGTCTTTCAATGTAATTTCTGTTTAATTACGGTACGCAATCTTAAGGCTAATGTGCCTATGTAATTATTTGATGGGTTTTGTCTTATTTGTGTTACGGCCACATAGCCCGTGGCCACGTGGTTAGCTACCATCAAGTCTGTATTTGCACCATCCTCGCATTAAGAGGACTAATTCTTGTTCCATCTTGTGCGCTTTAATTTATCTCAGGGTTATACGTATTATTTTCAATCAGGGTTCTTGTAATTTTTGTGTTTGATGCTTTTTGTTCATAACCACATGGTCATTTAGTGTACTTGTATTTCTCCACCATCCGGCGTGCTAAAAGCTCTTGTATGCTAGCTCATTGAAGGGAACAATTTTGCTAAATGCAGATGTCCTTTTGGCCGGCAGTTCTTGACCAAATTTCACGTAAAATATTAAATGTGATTTTACACCTGCACACGTGGTCCATTACGAACTTTATCCAGCTGCATCCACGCCATCTAAGTTTACTTTCACACATTTGTGTGTTTATTCTGCCTGCTAATATTGTGACCCATGTTCATCAAGTGATATTTGTGTAATTTTGTACAGCGTTATTATTTTCTGCCCTAACCTGCTATGTGTATTGACCATCGCTACACATCACGTGATTCGGGGATGAGTTGGTGTTAACGGCATAAACAATTGCACGTGTTCACCTCATACTTCCATGTCCTGTCTCTGGGCAAAACCTTTAGTCCATCCTAGCGGCTGTAGGCCCTTTGCCTTGTGGCGGCTGTGTTATCAGACACTGCGGAGCATCATTCATGCGGAGTGTGCACGTTGAGTAATGTGCTGGTCACGTCTGAGTGTACACACCTTAATTCATTTTCTGGCATGGTGAAACTTTGACTTAGTAAACATACCTCACAGTGTAAAAGTTGTAAGTCTCTAGCATCAGTACCTAGCTCCACCAAGTGTTTTGGTATATAACACGTTTTGTAAGTACGCACGGGTGAGACGAACACACAGAACCCACAGCATCCCCGAGTCTCAAAGTGCGGTGTGTAGGAACCACAGCTGGTGCCCATCAAAGCAGGTAAAAGTGTATCGTAATAGACCAACTGCACCCCTACCACGCAACACCTGAACAGAGGCGAACTCCGTAGCGACGGAACCCAAAGAAGGTACTGAACCCTGAACACCCATGAGGCGAGCAAGATGACTTCCTGACTTCAGGTCAGGAAGACAGAAACCCAGGGCACGAAACGGGAAGAATCACCCCCTCGCCTAGTCTATATGCCATACCCAAGACATGCACTACGAGGAGGAGTATCCCAGAATATATCACCCTCTACACCCAGCTCTTATATCCCCTATTCACCCTGGAAGATTTAGTAATATAACAGAAAGCTCGTGGTGCAGTCCCGCCAATAGGGTTAGTGGTAGAAGGCATCCTGCAGAGAGCACCTTTATACCTCAGGAATTAGAGCTTGACGACGCCATGTACCCATTACCCCAGGTTCAGTTCCATCCACGCCACCATCAAGAGGGCGTGGAAATCTCCAAGGATAGGGATGCGCGGATACGCAACCTGCTACCCCCCTCACCCTCTCCACTCATCCACGGCAACGGGGAGTACTACTACAGCAACAGGAGAGAGCCAACCAACAATCACAGGAGCTGCAATTGCACCGGTCATCCAGGCGACCAAAATTAAATTATTGGAGAGTCCGCAGTCAAAGAGACCACTAGCAGACTAATTAGCTCCGAGGAGAGAGTAAGTGCAAATTACCCGGATGTCACAGCTGTAGAAGCAGCCCCCCCGCACGCAGGGGAGCGGAATGACACTACGAGTGTCGTGTTCAGGACTCCAGAGATCAACGCCTACGACCAAGCCAATCTACATCAAACCCAGGCCACCGGCAGAGATGTCCATGAGACAGACAGCATCACCACCCAGGCTGCCATCGCAGGACTGCTCCATGCTGCTGTCGCCACGAGCAACACAGCTGCTTGCAAGGCACACAATCCACATCCCAGAGCGCTACTTGGAAGCACCTCAGCAACAACTGAAGTGCCACAGTACCAAATGTCACCGCACAGCCCCAGTGTCAACTGAGTGAGTACTTGGCTTTTGCCATTTTCTTTATTTCCGTTTGGAAACGCAGGAAAAAAAAAAGATAGAAACAGGGAGTGATGGTGTAGAAAACCACGTCACACGAGAGTGCACGAACTTGTATTAGATTAGCTTAGAGTAGGGAAGGTTAGGCAACGAAGAACGTTGTTAAGCGAGCCCTAACCATTGGTTGCTGGAAAAGAGTGTGTGTAAATTTACATATCCAGCAAAGTGGATAACTCATATATTGTTTGTGTAGACATTTGAAGGTTAGCAATTCGAAAACCCATTGTCAGGAACAGAGGTCCTACAAAAACCAGTGGCCCGTTAAATAAGCAGACTTTCCTCCTGACGATGGGCACCACATAACGTAAATGAATAATTATTTTGTTTTGTGCGAACATCTTTGGTCATTAACTTGCAGAAAAAGCACGAAGGAAATAAAGTAGAGTCAACCCAACAAACTTGAAAAATTCATGCCGGATTGACCCTTACCCCAAACGTACTCAAGCAAAGTATTAATAATATTAACTATAAGAGTATTACTGTTATGATGATGTTAGGCAAGTTTAACGTAGTCATGAGAAAGGTGAGCACAGTTAGGAAGTGAGATGCACGATAACGAGGCCTATCAGCAAGTCCGTATACACAAAAGGGCATAACACTTACCCTTCCTAACAATGTGTCACTGGGCGACTTTGTGTTAGTCCCAAAAATGTAATTGAAATAAGAGCACGAGGTAAAACGAATTATGAGCGTGCCGTAACTGCCGCCCAGGAAATTCCTGGACTTACTAGTAAAACTACTACATAATAGTCCAGTTTAAACTTGTCGATGTCTAAAGTAAGAGAACGTATAGACGAGAATGTACAGATGTGCTAGGTTAAGTTTTCTTTTCAACAGAACTGTTCATACTTAAGAGTTAGAACTAGCTTAATATCTGGAGCAGTCTGTAATGCTCACTAATTAATATAACCCAAGAAGGAATAGGTTAGAGAAAAAGATCAATTTGGTATGAATATGTATTTAGTAATGGTAAGAAATACTGAAGTATTCCCATGTACAAGTCAAGTTCTTTGTATTTATTTATTTTGACGTGAATGATATCACTAGGAAATTTAGTCAACTTTGTCCTACATGTAGACAAAACTTGTTGTCAATATGTTTAACCAAAGAATTACTTTGTCCCATTGAAACTTGTAATAGTGAAGTAACTGAATTGTAAATAATATTAACCAAGTTACATAAAAGATTAGCCAACTGGGAATTGAAAAATATTGAGGGAGAAGCCCAATGTAAATATCTTGTTATTAACTGCAATGTAAGTTAAGGCATGTGTGCCACAAAGCTAATGCAGTAAAGAGAAAATGTATAGTGAAGCAGAGAAGTATCAATGATGTATGACGAGTGGTCTAGTATATACAGCACACAAAGGAATAAATTGGGGAACTTGTCCTAAATTGTCATTTCCAGTAATACAAAATTGGTACCAGGCAGTGGCCTAGTATGCAAATGTGCTAAGTAGAAAGTGCAATTGGTACGTGTAAACTTAGTTGGCAACAATATCGCGCCAGACAATGGCCAAGTGTAACTGAAGTGTTCAATGCCCAAATGCAATAACTATATCAAGTGTTGATTAATTGATTGTGAATCACCAGGCATAAGGTGCAATGTGTATTATTGCAAGTGCATAAATGTTTCTTCTTTGTCTTTAATCTGAAGTTGTTGGGGATGATGATGATGCCATTTCTTACGAGTTAAGACAGACAAAGAGTAAAGAACACACTTTGCATAATTCCAGACGTAAATTGTTTTACAGTGCGAAAGCGCTGGCACAGGAAATGCAAGTCAAAATTGTACCCCAGTAGGGGCCACAGTAAACATCCCTTTGCTAGTCCTTGCGAGTGGGACACTACTAGACAAACTTTTTTATCTCGAGGCCAGATGTAAAAAAAAAAAAAAAAAATTAACTATCAGATCACAAAGAAATAATTCACTTATCACGCAATTGTTGTTCAAACTAAATAGCTTTTATATTTATATGAGCTGGCTCCTCTCGAACCAGGAAGGCTAGAGTTCGTAAGAGATGAAACCTGCTCCCGTATTTTTCCTGCCACATTCTCTCCTTCCCGCTGTGAAGTGAAGAAAGAGCTGGCCCGCTCAGACGAGATGATGTGCCGCCACACCAGGCATGCAGCAGGAAGGGAAGAGAGAGAGCCAGAAGAGGGAGAGGGCCATTAACCGGCAGGCACTAAACAGCTGCCAGCTCGACCCGATAAGAGGTTCTGCTACAGAACTGGACACGCACCCAAAGGGGCGGGAGTCCAGAACAACAAACGAGGATAACGACCGAAGAAAGACTGAAGGGAAGTCCCTCCATACCTGATGCAGAAATGTTCCTTGCTTGAAGATGGGTCTACTTCACGTCAGGGGTGGACGATTGACGCATGCCACTCTACTGCGCAGTGAGCATGCACGCTCTACTATCCCACGATGATAGCAATTCGGTGCAAGTCACACACCGGCAGGCAATGAATCTCGTGGCTACAGGGTTTATCCAAGCAGTACGGACAACTACAGACACATTGAAAATAAATGAAATTGTACTGCCCACTCATACGTGGACATGTGGTCGCCATCCCAGAGTCGAAGCTTGTTTTACTCACAGAGCCACGGATGCAGCAGAGAGGAAGAAGCTAGTTAACAGGGATGCTGGAAGAGAGCAGCACTCTGCGGCTGATGTCACTGAAGCCCGAGCCTCGTGGAGAAGCGGTTAATATGCTAACAGCCTCCAGACAGGGAGATAAGAAATGTGTGGTGTAGCCCATGCCCGGTTTTAAACAATCCCTTCTATATGAGGCTAGCAACCTCCGCAACACTGGGGCAGCCACCAAACTGCACTTTTCACTATTTAAAGAGTAAGCGGCACCTCTCTCTTCAGTCTGTAGAAGAATCTCCCAGCTTGTGAAGACTCTCCATCAGTCTGCAAAGACTCTCCAGCCTATGAAGGCTCTCCATCCAACTCCAATCCCGCACCACGCGGATAAAACCAACAGAGATTCAGAGGGGAATCCCCAAAGATGCTATCAACACGTCAAACTCCAGGTATCTCGACGTCTTTACACCTGCATCCTCACTACCCGAGTCAATCCTCTGCACTCAGCGGTAGTAGGTCGTAAATGTCGTCTTTCTGGACAACCACCTCTCGTTACGCAAATTAAAATTGCGACAGAAATTTGGAGTTGTTTATTTATTTTTTTCCTTTTCGCAGGTTCGCCTTCACCTGCCATAACGTACAAATTAAATAATTTTATACTTTTTAAAACTATTTGTAAAGAGTCTAGCATCCCGTGTTTTCACGCATATTATAATAAATACGTTTGTGGCAAAATCAAATAGTAAGATAATTATTTTCTTCCCTGTCATAATCAGTGTAAGTGTAATTAGGATCGCAGTCAACTTGTGGCTCACTGGAAATCAAGCGACCACTCAGGGTTAGACATGAGTGGGCCGAACCATCTTGGGATTCCTGGTGTCTGAATAAGGCTATAGTCTGAACAAGACCGGGAACTCCTGAGAGGTGTCTGGTACACCCATGCCTGTCCAGAGAAACACACACCTCTATTCAGTACCTCAAACTTGCTCATTACCTCGGTTCGTCTGAATAAGACAGAACCTAGGAGGGCTTGAGCTCCACCGGTAGATTGGGAGCACGCCATTATAATTATAGTTATTTGTTATGAGCCAATAAGATATTTGTTTCTTTTCTTGCCATTTAATAATATTTCAAATGCCCAAGAAAGGAGGTGGGCTTAGCAGCCAACTTAAACGCCTAGCCCGATGGGCATTACAACGTGAACTGAACCAGCCCTCAGTTGCTACCGCCTCCAACTAGGACAGTGAGCCTACCCCACCAAATACTCGGCCAATCACACAACCGTTTAACCCGGCCAAGGAATTACCATCCATTACCAAAGATTGTAGCTCATTCTTAGACTCCTTGCTAGGGACTTGTTGGCATTGACTGGACTGGGATCACCTAAGTTATTTAATGCTCCCTGAACCCAAGCCAGAAGCAAACCCCTTGCCACAACCTTGACCCATTCGCAATATATCCTCTACTCATGTCAAGTACGTGCTGCTGCCAGGAAGGTGATCACCACAGTTATTTCCTACAAGCTACGCCCACGTAAGGTAGTGACATCCGCGACAGATTTTTGTCACTGTACGAAAACCAACTAGGCCGGCCCCATATAAATGCGCCGGCAGTGTACAGAATACTAATAGGAACTACAGAGAGTAGGATTCACCACCATTTCGTAACCCAGACACCCCCATTTTATTAATTAATTGTGACAGCTGGAATCACAACTTTTGGCAACCTTTACGGTCAGCAAGGTCAAGCTCCCTGGGAAAGAAGCCTTTACGATAAAGCTCATCCTGGGGTTTGATTCCCTTCCATCATCTCTCAACCCTTTGATGAGTCAGCGTACCACCAAATCTCCCAACATGGGCAGATTCTTGACACGCCAGGCAAATAACTACCCAGGTATCATCACATTGCGGAAGGGTAACTCAGTCAACAAAGGAGGAAATCAGCACGCTCTTTCACCCAGATTAGCCAACTGTAAATTACGTACCCTAACTGACCATACTGTTTTATCAAGCAAGCGAGTAAGAAGCACGAGTGTGTAAAGGTGCTGATCATGGAGCCCAAGTTACTTGATTAGCTATATAGGGTGAGAGTGAGTTCGCGTCAACAAAGAGCTCTTGAAAAAAGATGACACGAACTCCATACAGCTTTGGCACAACTGTGCACCGAATAAGGAAGAAGGAACACCGGTTCGTACGCATGAGAGAGACACAGCGACGTCTAGCTAGTCCAGCGCTCGAAGAAACAAAATAAAACAGTGTCAATGCACCTGCGGCCGCTTGACCATCAACCTCCAAGCTCAGCTGATTCTTTCTACATGCGCTCAAGGTCAAAAGCGCCCTGCAGAGAAAAACTCTCAGAACAGTGGCAGTTAGAGAAGCAAAACAGGAGAGGGAAAAAAATTGCGGTTGAAAGGAAAATCCTACATTCTCTCAAAGGTATTTATTTCTTGTCCTATCCTGACAGAGCTCCATGGAGTCCAGAATGGTAGAGCCCCGACACTAGGTACTCAGTCTCTTGAGGCTAGCTTGCCTGCTCAGCTGCATACTATCTCCACAGCGTTTAGGCGCCGGAGTTAGTGTTCATTGTGCGTTGGGAGACTGTCCCCTCCTAAGACCCTCACCCACATGCAGAGACTGTCAATAAAGGATGACTGTCAGTGCTCACTACGTTTAGGTGCCGTGTGCTGAGATAGGGTGTCTGCTTGATGCTACACGTGGTTGCACTCCTAGTAGGACCACACGTCACCTGCAGTCACACGGATGTTAGGTGTGTGACCTAGTCCACCAAATGCCTATTCCCTCGGAGGGAAAAAATATTTAAACCTGAATTCAAGACTACCCCTGTGAAGTGCTGAAAAAGTTATTTAGGTTGAAAGTATTTTTGCATGAACCCCTCAAGAAGAAATGATATTATATGAATAATATTATATGTTGTATTTACTTTTAAAGAAAAGCTAATCACAATGAAATAGGCGTGTCTAACCTGGCTGTATGGTAGCAGCATCTTTCTTACACTGTAAATCTATTGTGGGCGTTATATATTCGTGACTTGAGCAATTTTGCTTCCCAGCAAAGCGCTTCCTCATTGCAGCCTGGTGACATCAGATAAGGAGATCCTTGTCAGAGTGACAGGTACAGTCTCAGCACTACAAAAATACATACAACCATAGGACACACAGTATTTAAGCATGAAAAGCCTTTGTCAAAATCCTCTGTCTATGGTACGCCAATTTTTGAGGACTAACTGCCACCAGAGTAAAAATTATGAATAGAAGCCTGTAGTATTTTTGTGCATGTAACACAAACTTAAATATTGAACTAGCAGTGTCGCACATTTATGGTATTTGTGCCTAGTTTTAGAATTGAAGAGGACCCCTTATTTTTTCTATTCCTTTTCTGTCAAAAAACCTCATCTTCCCATCTTCCTTTCGGGTAAATACGGTACTTCATCTTTTAAAAAGATTTTGCAGCATTTTTAAAACTATCTGTAAGCTAGTAATCATATGTTTAGTCATTAACGAATGTCAATTTGGCAATACTCATGGCAGCCAGAATTAAACAAGACAAAAACAAAAGCAATTTTAGTAGATCCTGACAGTTACTCCTTGGGTTATGCCAAAAGGATTTTTAAACTTTATTAACCTAAACTTGGCAAAGTTTTGGTTAACACTGCGCACTTTAAAGTATTTCATTTGATACTGAAGTTTTCATCATGTTAGGTGATGTTTAAATTTTGTTACACCACCAAAATAAAAGAGTTTATTATGTAATTGTCACACCGTGTTTGCAAATGACAGAAAACAGCTATTTCAATTATTTTTTGGACCAGGACATTTTTACAATTCAGCTCCACACCACATCACTATTATTATGCACATGGTTATACGAATTTGTGACTTTCAATTTGTAAAGGCAATTTTTTCCTACATGATAGGAATGTTAGTTCCCATAAATAAACAATGAAAATTAGTTTTTACCACAACACTATAGCATATTTATTTCACTATTGCAGCACCAGTTGCACATTTTATGATTTTTGACCACACATGCTGCAATTATACAAGTACTGTATTGCATTTCATTAAAAAAACACAGAATACAGTCAACTCTCATTTCTAAGATCCCTGGAATAGCGACCCTCTCGAAATAATGAACCCTTTTTGAGGAACCATGGAATTTTTTTTAATCGAAAATGTTTTTCCAATAATGATTACTTCACAATAACAACCCTTTTCCTGCTAACAATAAAAGATCTTAGAATCAAGAGTATACTGTAACTTTTCTGATGATTACAGCTATACTGAATAACATTAGAACAGATGGAGCAACCCTCCCCCCCCCGCCTCGCCGAACACTTAACTGCAAATATTCAACTACTGACAACACTACTAAAATTACTTGCGCAAAATATTAATAAATAAATAATAATGACATAAAAAACTAAAGCAAATTCTAAACAAAAGTGATAATAAAGTGAATACTTTTAATGACTTATTTTCACTGGATGCTTGAGATGAGTACTGTTAAGTGTAAACACATTGTTCACAATGAAAATATTTCCCATCCTATTATTACTATAAGGAATGCATTGTAACCACTCGAACATGTTTGTTGCAAACAAATGTGTAATTACAATATCACAATCTTACACGTAATTATATTATACCAGACTACACAAAGCTTACAGGCACTCCAAATGAAACAAGTAAAACCTTGTACAGTATTATGCAATTGAAGTCCCCCAACACAGTTTTTCTATACCAGAGATTTTTACAAAGTTGCTTACAATGTCCCGAAATGATAACTATGACGTAATTGTTATGTAATTATTTTGGGCTACTTACATATGACGAATGTAATTATAAAACCAACTTTTCTAACTTCAAATCATTATTTGCACTATGTACATTTAACATATATCACATGCTTCTTGTATCATGTAAACAAAAAACACATGTTAAATTTTTCTACTTAGTAAACTGTATGAATCAAGCAAGATTATATCTCAATAATGTCATAACAATACCTTTCCAATGTATGTAATTAGATCACTGAATTAGAAAACTTGTAAATATCTTTGAAGAACAGCACTTCTCATAATAAAACAAGTTTTCTGTCCCTCTGGGGCAAGCATGTGGTAAACAAATGTGTTCACATAGGAAATAAGTATTAATGAACAAAGCTAGGAACTAGCCTCACTGTGAGCTGTCGATGGCATTGAACCAGTTACGAGTGCCATTCTGATCAGATGGTATCCTGATCTGAACTAAGTGCACAGGTCCCCCACTGGTCTGGATGGATTGCGGTGAGGTGAGGGTCATGATGGATGCTTCTTCGCCTTGGTGTTCGTTCTCCTCGTACGCAATCTCACCTGCGGAGAGCATGTTGGGGGTCGCAGGCACCACCAGCGTGTGACGGCCCTCCCCCCCACGATGCTGCGAGTAGTTTGCTGCAGTTGTGGTTGTAATCTCTGCTACCGAGCCAATCTCCCCATGTAGATTTGCTATTTCATTTGGGTCTGCAAAATGCACTTGACCATCAATAATCAAGTGCTCTACTGCCTCCTGAACACCCTCCTCTACGTCCGCCTCCATCTTCTCCGCGTACACGTGTTCTTCTTCTCCTTCCTGAATCAGCACGTGCTCCTTCAGCTCTGCGATGTAAAGTTTTGTGTCTGTGTCGTGGCTAGACGATCCTTCCACGATGGTCATCTCCACCTCTCCGGTGTCATCTGCCACGTTCAGGATGTCATCCTCGTTGGTCAGCCGTGGCTGGTTCACCACAATTGTGTCGTTCATATGCCCCTGTGATTGCATGTGATTATAGAGCAATGGTTTGCGCATGAAGCCCATGCCGCATACAAGGCACTCGTATGGCTTCTTGTCGGAGTGAACGAAACGGTGAGCATTGCGATTGTCTCGACTGTTGAAGGCTTTACCACACACCTCGCAGAGAAACGGCTTCTCACCTGTGTGGATACGACGGTGCTTTTTGAAGTGCTCCGGATACACGAAAGTTGCTTCGCAGATGGGGCATTTGTAGGGTCTCTCTCCAGTGTGCGCAGCTTTCACATGGTAGTCAAGCAATCGTCTACGCTTGAAGCCTTTTCCACAATCTATGCACTTGTAGCGTTTGTCCTGATAGTGTGTGGCTCGCTTGTGCGACTGCAGGTTGCTCCGCTGGCTAAAAGTGGCTCCGCAAAACTCACACTGGTAAGGTTTTTCTCCTGTGTGAATGCGTTCATGATCTCTAATTTCTGCTTTCCGTGCGAAAGCTTTTCCACAGGTGCGGCATATAAAAGGTTTATAACCAGAATGCACGACACTATGTACTTCCAGGTTACGAGCAGTGCCAAATGCTTTCCCACACTGATCACACACATAATTACGCATTCCATTGTGAGTACGTTCGTGTTGCATCAAATTCTGCTGACTGAGAAATGTTTTACCACACTCGCTGCATGCAAAAGGTCGTGGTCGTACCTCGTGAGTTTTCGCATGAGCTTTAAAAGTATATTTGGATGCAAAGTCCTTACCACAGAGCTTGCACTTGTATGGCCTGACACCCAAATGTGTATTTATGTGTTCGTCCAAGAGATTAC
Organism: Dryococelus australis; assembly: GCA_029891345.1. Taxonomy (NCBI): domain Eukaryota; kingdom Metazoa; phylum Arthropoda; class Insecta; order Phasmatodea; family Phasmatidae; genus Dryococelus; species Dryococelus australis. The sequence goes on from CM056993.1 coordinate 383,740,527, forward strand.
GCGAGCTGTAACGCTTACCACACGTTTCACAAGTCCACAACTTTGCTTGGGGATAGTGCATTCGCTTGTGCACGCGAAACAAACGCAAGTTACTAAATATCCTATTGCACACTTCACACTGAAAGTCCCCCTCCTCTGCTGCGACGTGATCATCCAAATGAAGCGAGAGCTCATTTCTCTTTCGAAAGTCCTGACCACATATATCACAAATATAAACACGAATGCCATGGACAGTCTTCATGTGGGTGCTTATTCCCTTCATGTCCCCAATCACCTTTTCTTCCTCGGTGCACAACAAACACGCAAAATCGTTTCCATCACGCATTATCACCTGTTCTTGATCCACCTCGTGCACGGTGATCCTGGCCTTCTTCTTCATCATGGGCCTGCGACCAATGTAATGCTTCATGTGAGTAACCTCTCCTGGCTCGAGCTTGATCTTCACATGCAGCTCTCCCTCCGCTTCCATCATGTCACCACTTTGTGTAGCAGGCACCATGTTCAACTCATCTTCACTGACTCCCTGGCCAGTCATGTCAGATTCTAAAATTGCAGGGTTATCCTGCAAACACACAAGTCAACATTCACTCTACACAAACTTCTACAGCAATTATGATGCAATGGATAGAAAATCACATGCAAGACACTTTACTAATCAAAGAATGGAAATTTAAAATTTAATGCAAAGCCCTGACTATATGGCCAAGAGCTTGTTTAAATGTATGAATATGGCTCTCCATGATGGTTCCACAGCAGTATTTCTATAGTGAAGACCAGTTTCCTACACGAAGAGTAGTGTACAATTCAGGTAGCCCTTGGACTATGAGCAATTTTTGTTATTTTGTCTGTTTTTAAACTAACATTACATGCAAGTCAGAACAACTAGGCACAATTCATATTCATAGTCAATTGGTTGAATATTTCCATTAGTATATTATGTGTTCCGAGGTACCTCCACATGCATAACAATGATACAGACACCACTTTGTAATATCAGTATGAACGACAAACTTCATATGCAACTTAGTTTGTGTATCGTATTACAGAAGTTTATTTTTGTTAGTTTTTATGAATACAAAACACTGTTGTATTAAGCAGTTAATAGACTTCTTCATTTGCCAGAAAAAATGTACACTGTTTGAAATAAGTGCATCACAAGAGGCCACATGTGCATCCAGTCAGCCTACAAAAATAGGCTGTTCACTGTAAAGTGAGCACTTTAGCACTTTTGAGACCTAGTTACTTTTTCATTTCAGCCATTTTTTATCCTTTAACCACCATTTTTAAATAGGCCTAAATACCATGTAAGTAATAAACACAGGGCATATATTCAACCGCACTATGAAGTTAATGTTTATGCGTGTGCGCTTCTCCTTACTTTCTGTGGGGGAATGAGGTTATTATGCTGACCACCCTCTTGGGTTCTATGAACAAGAGGGGAGTCAAACCCCAGAGTGAAGCGGACTGAGATGGACTCCCGCCCAGGGATTTCAACCTCCCTCCTTACGACTACGGCTGCCAAAAGGCCGTCCCAGGGTGGATGAGTGGTAACAGGTGGTGATTAATCGAGGATGATAGTGGCGGTAGATGAACTGGCAGAGGTTGTCAGGACTATCAGTAGAGGCCTCGTCAGTCAGTGTGCGGGAATATAGTTGGCTGGGGAATGGTTTCCACATGATTTGGGAATGACCTTTGGTGGGAGTCGAACCCATATGGTTTTCCCCATGCCAACTTTATGGCACAGAAGTTCGGTAGATCCACCTTAGGCGGGTTTCGAACCTGCACGAACTTGCCTGAGGCTAACTTTATCATGCATGAGCTGGGTGGGTCTTCTATGTTGGGGTGACCTTGGAGTCAGTCGTGCATACCAGCGATGGTGGAGTCCCTGGTTGGTTAGAACGTGTTCCTTCCAGATCGTACTCCGGCCAACAAGCACCTAGTAAGTGGTCCAACGGGGACTCTACTGTGGGAGGTAAAATAGACTCGTAAGATAGTGGTACACATTCCGGTTCATTAAGTGGGGGCTCTACTTGACTAGGTGTCATAATATTTACCACTGCAGTAGCCTGCCGGTGTAGGGAACGTCTCTCTCTGCGCCCTATGCGGCGCTTAACACTGCATTTTAATACTGCCTTCTACCTTTCTGCTGACGTACAGTTAGCAGTCTTACCCAAGGCCCTGTTGTATGAGATGCAGTCAGGTATGTAGGACTACTTTGATAAACAGACGAGGGAACACTGGAAACCCACAAGCTGCGGCATGCCCACCTCTGGCTATAAACCACTTCAGGCTCAGTCTCCAGTATATTTGAGTGCAACTCACAACTGGTTATCAGAGTGGATAATTATTGCGCAAATCAACTATCAACAATTAATAAAACAAAAATTAAAAAGGGATCTAAAGCTAGAATTACAGTAGGCGATACAAGGTTTTAAATTCATGTAATATTTTTTTATGTAGAAATGGACACTGGGAAGTCCCGGCAGATATACACAAATAAGTTAACTATAATAATTATTAAATTCAATACTCAATTAGAACAGGCAAAGATGAACCTGGGAAATTAATTAAATAAAAATACCAAAATACTAAGTCACATAATTCACGCAGTTCACAGCGTGTGCTAAGTAATGGAGTTATCCAGGGGGCGTTAGTAATGCGATGACCTGCTGCCGTGGGAGTTACGGAAGTTGACTGTAGTAGAGGGTAGTGGGTACAGGATGTCAGGTTATATCTGGAGAGAGAGCTGATACCTTGTGGTCAGCTGGTGGTGGATGAGCCTTCGCAAGCTGGGTTGTGGTGGTGCTGCCTTCACAAGCAGCAGGGCAGGAGTTCGAAGCCATGTTGCAGGCTGAGGAGAGGAAAGAGGTCTTCTTGCAGACCAGGAAGAGCTCTCTGACCTACGCGACCAGCGAGCCTGGCATCTCTGCTGGAGCATGGTTCTGGACTTCCTTATATACGGAAAAATCCCTTCATCAGCGATCCTTCATGGTGCGGGGGTAGCATAGCCTTCCAACATAGGGGTAGGTTATCCAGGGTTGCGGGAGCGCCGCTCATTTCTTATCTCCCCGCTTGGAGGCAATGAAAAATTAAAACACCTCTTTCTGAGGCTGGCAGGATGTGACGTCACAAGGTCACTGGGGTGCTGCCATCTCTTGGGTTTGCCATTACTTCTGCGGCTAACTATAGTGTAATGGATTGTCAAAAATATTTAATTTATTCATGGGGGTGGCTCTTGCATGCAGGGTTTCGGAAGGGCTGTAGATTTCGTAATTAAGTGTGTCAATTACTTTTACATAGTCGGCTGTGCAGCGCATTTGTCACTGTTAATGACTTGCCCCGAGTTCAGGTCACTCATAGTTGGGGCGAAGTCGTCCATATAGCATGTTGGCATGCGTCAATGTTTAAGGCTACAATAAAATGTACTTATTTTATTTACTCTTATTCCAAATGAGGGGGCTTTCAAAAGTGCTCACTTTACTATGAACAGCCTATCCCACAACTCCATTAACAGCGAGTTCAGTGGAAAGCGACAGATTAATGGGTAACCGAGTTAAAAGTAAAAATTACTTCAGATGACCGTAATCAGTAAAATTACAATTACCATCACTTAGCATTTAATTCAAAATATAAAATACTTTTAAAATATTTTCCACACTAGCACAGTGTTAAATTCGGCCTACATGCCGAGTTAAAACCAAGTGGGAAGGGAAATGGCAAATCAAGAAAAGTGTGGAGAAATTCACAACGCAGGTGCCATATTCGAAAACCAAAAGAACTAAAACAAAAACTAACCATTTCAATACGCAGTCTGCTGTTTGTTGTGACAAAGACTGTTAATCTGGCAGCAATGCTTGACTAGTGAAATAAAGCCTGCGAGGTGCACAGGTCACAGAAAACTGAAAACGAAAATGTGGAAGTCACTCGTGAAAGTTTCGAACAAAACCAAATGGCGCAGTGCGCTAGGAAAGGCATAAGCATATGACTGGTATAGGCCTCCCTACAGTTATGCAGTAGCAAGATGTACGGAGGTAAATTGGGAAGCATGATCAGCTCCTATTCAAATGCAATATAGCTTCCACAAACAGAAATTACTGCACTGAAACATCAGTTCAGTCCCTAGCTCACTAGTAGTTGTGAAGTTAATCAATTGGATCAATATACACCTACTTGTTTTAAACAAATATAGTATAACAGAAAGGTAAAAAATTATGCAATGCAAACTAGTGCAAGATATGCTATTATGTTTGTTGTAATGATAATACATTAAAAATTACAAGGCATTCAAATTTGAAACCAGAAATAACTTATGTATTTTATTAATTTAGCTTCTTTTGAGACACTGCAATTCTGAAAAGTTAATCAATTAGTAGGGTTGTGCAAATGAGACTTAAGAAAATAAATGTTATGAACTTTCCGTAAAACTGAAACCAAAATGAAAAATAATTTTTGAACAGCTCAGTTTTGACAAAAGTTTAATGAATTTCCATAATTTTTTATCAATTATTCATTATGACAAATTTGTTACAAAACCAAACCAAACAAATGGAAGATATTAAGAATTTACTACAGGGGTTCTTGCCCATATGTATTTAAATTTCCATTTTATGTACTTATTTTAATTGTAAAATAACGAAAACAAAAAAATATTAACAGACAACATTTTTTTGATGATGCACAAAATGAACATTTATTAAACCCCTTTATATTAATTGAAATTGCGGATTTTCGTTTTGTTAAAGAGGTGGACATATTGTGCGAATGCATGAATCAGGTTAGTGGGAAATATTTTAAACCAGGGGAAATCTCTAGTGCTGGGCCGATGCAGATACCTGCCGTTGTTATTCTAAGAACTAAAATGACAGACCAGCACCTAACGAGAACTTTACGAACTAGATGTAGCTTGTCAACCTGTTATAATGCAGTAAATGGTAAGATTGGGTTTTAAAACGCTACCTACTTAAGTGTGCAATTTATCTTATAATAGTGACATATGTAGTAGTACTGTCATAAGTTTTGCAATAAAATGGCAAAAGCATACATGTTTGGTAGTAAATATATACACATGCTACGGAACAATCCATCAACTTTCCAAAATACTTTAGTTTATGAACACGAGTGAACAAATTACTGCAAGAGTGAAAAGCTATTCAATTGTTTTATTTTTTTTTTTACTTCCTTAGAAACAAAGTTAAAACATTAAAATGTACTGTACGTTGACAAATTTCTAAACATCTTTCAGGGGTAAAATTTTTTTAAATGCCAATACCTCGTTTCTAAATAACCTAAATTGCAAAGTGTGCAAGTGCAACTATTTACTTTAATTGTAATCTATTACAGTGTTATGTTCATCAACATTGTGAAGGATTTGTTACAAAAAATAGGTTTTTATATTTGGGGAGGGGGAAATTGTTTTCATTTCGGTATACTGATTATCCGCACAATCCTACCAATTAGTGGATAATTATTCATACTAATGTTACCTAAATGCTACGTCAAGTTCCACTCTGGTAGGCTGATAACTACAGGTTACAGAGGTACAGAGGCACGGCTCGACAGCTAGTTCATTAGAGACGGAGCAAGTCGCTAAAAGAAGCAGGAATGCGGAAGGATTCAGCCATGGCCTGCAATAAGGAACCATCCCAACATTCATCTGGAGTCATTTCAGCAAACCACGGAACACCAAAATCAGGATAAATGGTCTGGGAATCAACCGCTGTCCTCCCGAATGTGATTCAATGGTGTACCACATGCCACCTCACTTGGTCATGCTACAGAAGAAAAGATACAAACCCCTGGCTCATAATCCTCATCGCTGTTGTGGCCAGCAGTCTTCTTGAGGCCTTTCTTGTGTCCATGCCCCACTGGTTTCTGGTCGTCGTCCGCCCCTGCAGCGTCGTCTTCTCCATCAAGTTCGATGGCTGCCTTATCTCCTTCGACCCGGCGGACGAGCGTGCGCTTGTAGTTGTCCTGCAGCTCTGCTCTGATCTCTGCCAGCCGCACTTCTATCTCGTCTGCCTCGTTCAGCAGCTTATAGCACTTCTTGCAGATCACAGTGCTGTGCACAGACTCCTCGCACACCTCCTGCTCCAAGATGGAAGACAGGGACGTGGACAGCGGCCGCTCTGATGTCGTCACCACCACATCCTCCTGGAATATTTCCAGGCTGTTCCGGGATGACACACCCAGCCTGCTGTTGCATATCAGACACTGAGTGTTGGTTTTCAGATTCGATGTCTGCTCTTTTTCAATGTCTGCAGTCATGGTTCTGGAAAATTTACAAAAACTGCATCACCAAAAATAGTTGTGACAGAACTTTACGAACTAGATGTAGCTTGTCATTCTATTGCTATACAGTCAATGTTAAGATTGGGTTTTAAAAAGCTACTTAAGTGTGCAATTTATATTATAATAGTGAAATATGTAATAGAACTGCCACAGGTTTTGCAATAAAATGGAAAAAGCATACATGTTTGGTAACAAATATATATGCATACTATGGAACAATTCATTTTAAAATTATAATAACAAAAATATAAAATTTTAGAATCTAAATATGTCACAATATCTCTTACTGCAGCTATCTATTTTTCTACTATATAATTTGAATGGCTAAAAAGAAAAATGTTCTTAGAGAACACTTTTACATTACATGATATTTGCAATTAATTGGTACATTATAGTAGGTATTTCAGATGTGCTGACTTATACTATATTTACAGGCAACTGTTCAAGCGGAATATTTTAAAACCCATTCTATGTATTTTTGTACAACGGGGAGAAAAAATGCAAAAACGCACAAATACACAAATTTCTGACAAAAACATGACTCAGCTAGTGTAGCATCACAGTGGATCTGCATTCTATCTACCCTTATTTTCACAGTTTCTTCTCGAATGCAGTTACGTATCATATTGATATTATACACTATCTACTGTTACATTTACGCCATCTCTAGGCTTTTAGGTAGGTAAAAAATGCATGTGACAGCAACGTTCATTGCACACTGAGGTTACTAAACATGCAGGAAAATAACCACCCACATGTTCAAATTAACAGTGCATAATACTATTACTACCCAGATGGACATTAACCGAATAGATTTCACAAAGTATAAAGAGTTGCTAATCCACCGCTGAAAATAATACACTACATACAAAATTATATACATTTATAAACTGGCTTGGAAGTGATTCACAAAACTATAATTCATTACTGTAAGTTTTTCCAACCACTGTACAAAAACAGTCTGATAATGTGCATTAGATCACAAATGTGTCAAATTCAGAATATAGTCAACATAAATTATTCCAGTTACTTCCTAAACATGTGTGAAACAGTGCTGCAAACAAAAAAAAAAATTAATGTCAGCAATAATATAGTTACATACCTCCAAGAATATCACAAATATATTTTATTACCAACTGAAATGTAAACCCTTGGCATTGATAAATAACCACTATAAAACAAAATTAGTCTCAGAAATATTTTTTATTTAAAATTAAATGAAATAAACCCCAGAATGAAATTCCTATTCAGCAATATAAAAAAAATATTTTGTGGTTACTCACAGTAACAGAGGATAACATTAGAGCTACAGGTAAAGCTGGCGACGAGATGAGACGGATGGAAATGGTAGGTATGACCATTATAATGTGACAAAAACTTACAATTAACATTTCAACCTCTTACTATCATATAAGCAAACATTAGATTCAGAAATGTGAACTAGGTATGAAATTATTCTGTGTGCGCACATGCCCACACACACAGTAAAATAGCATTTCATATGCTCTCTGCTGCAGTTCTAGAATATTCAGAACTGGACGCAGGTGGTATACAAGATTCCATCTCCTACTGAATATGATGTAGTATACTGGTGTGCAAAAAATATGGACATGATGGTTTCACATAAATGTTGTGCAGCAGTGTTTCAAACAGGAACAAAGTATAGTATTACATCATTGAGATGTAAAGAGTAGGAAAGGCAAACAACACCGACCACTATTCAAAATTGGGTTCCTAGCACAGAAGACCGACACATCCGTATGACAGGTGGCAGGCAAGACAGATTTAGTCCTCAGTTGGGGATATGATCACCTCTGATTACAATGCTGGATGTGCATCATCTGTTTAGGTCTACAAGTGCTTAACGCATCATGGCCTATTCCTCTTGTAGCGTTGATTGCAGCTACAGAGATGTTACTGAAGGCTGGCAACGATGCCAGGCATCTCCCAACAACGTTCCACACGCGTTAAAATGTATTTAGGTCTGGAAACAGTGTGGGCCAATCCATGCAAGGAATATCTTTTCTCTCCAACAGATCAATAACAGCTGATGTACGATGAGATGTAGTGTTTTAATTCATGAAGAGGACTCAGGGACCTCAGCACCCTAGAAAAGACACACAAGAGCCTATGTACAGCCAGCAAGTAATATGCCTTCCCAAACAAGAACTCCGCAACCTGCAAACTTGTGCTTTTCCACAATGTTGGAGGGATGACTGCATGTTGTCCATTCTCTCCTAATATATAGTTATTAGGAATCACTAGCGCACATTGCAGAGCTCCCCAGTCCTTGTGTTTCTGGCACCAACAGCAAACATAATCTCCCATGGCTGGTCTCAATACACACGTTGTACAAGCAAGCAGAGCAAACAAACCACCTGTATGCAGCCTGCTGTCAACAGTAAAATGTGATACCAGGCATCCAGTAGTGCGTTGCACGTGTCTTGCCTTCTCATCTGTCTGCAGCTGATCTCTCTTCACCCTTAGGACAATATACAGATCCTCGGTCATCATGGTTACTTGTGAACGACTACTCAACCTTCATAAAGCTGTTCTTGTTATTTGAAATGCCATCCAAGCTTGCGACGTGAAGCTGTGTGTAATCCTGAACTACTCTGCCACACTAGCCATAATTCAACCTTCTTCCAACTTTCAAATGATTCAACCTCGGGTAGAGGCTTCCAGTTGTTGTCTATGCTGGCCATATCAGATATCAGGCAGCAATTTAACATAATACACAACCCTATGTCCACTGTGCAATAGCTTCCACTGCAATGCTGAGCGTACATCATGCTGGTGCTAATACAATTTGCACATGCCGAGTATGTGCACATATCCTACTGTACCCTAGGCAATCTTCTGATTAGTTTTCTGTTGGTTCTGCCTGTTTGTTTTCTCCACTTCATCCTTAATTCTTGCATAACAGTGTACATATTAATACTCCGAAACATCAAAAATGTAAAGACATCACAGCTTTCATATTATATACTCCTACTTTTTTTTACAAAAAACTTGCCAATGTTTGTAACTAACAATATGTTGTGAGATGGGCCATGCTAAAGTGGCCTGTGGGCAATTCCCTTACCCAGCAATGTTGGTGGGCCTACTAGACAGACAATGGCATGGCCAGTCATAACAACACCCCCCCCCCCCCCCGGGCTCCTGACCCTGCACAGATTAAGGCATCGAATTACTTTTCCTGAACCACAGCTGACTTACCAGCAATATATGGAGGGGAGACCAACCCTTTAGATCAGGGGTTCCCAAACTTAAGTTTATCACGCCTCCCTCCTGCAAAAAAACTACACCCCCCTCCCCTGTGCCACAACTTCATTATTATAACAGTAAAACAAAAACAAATTAAAGTCTCAAAGGTATTATTTAGTCATTAAATTATTATGCTTATTGAACACAAATGATGGTGAAGAAATCGGTCAATGAGATGGATGAGCTTGCATATTTTTTAACAAGATTCCCAACTCTTGGTTGAATAAAATAAATTGCACAACGTAAATCACTGGCAATATCGAGTTCGCGCCCCCCTCAGCATGTCGTCACGCCCTCCCTTAGAGGGCGCGCCCCCCACTTTGAAAATCAACGCTTTAGGGCATCTCCGGTTTTTTATTTCCTTATAAATATCATTTTGGTGTGATCAAAATCCCAATTACATGCTGAAAAGTCTACAACCCGGAAGGAAAGATCTATCTAAATATCAGAACTGCATCATAACAATGCATCTTGGCAAGCAAAAACAGTTTTGATGCTCACTTACTCTCATTATGGCTGGCAACCGTTGCTAAATTTAGAGAGGGATAATTTATACCCTGCCCCCCTATACGTCATGCCACTCGCTACAATTGGTTGAATTAAAATTGTTCTGGTTTTTCAAATTCTGTGATGTTCCAGTGGAGTACAATTATTAGTGTTCAACTATTCAGCGTGCACAATGTCACATGTTATACAATACAACCTCGTACAATACAGCTAAAAGTGAAACTGAGAATACGAACCTGAAATACGCTTTTTTCTTTTAAAATCAATCATATTTTTGCACCATAATGTTTACAGCACTGTGCAACATCCAGCATCTGCAGATAAAAATACATACATGTGAAACTGTTTTCAGTTAATAGTTATATAATTAAATGCTATTATAAAACTTTGTAGGACTTTATATAATATTTGTGTCATTCACTGCGTGACTGAAGTGTCCCAAATATTTTATTTCTAAAAACTAGTTATATGACGGACAGGTTACCAAAATAATGCTTAACATTTAATAAAAATGTTGCGACATTTACTGAATCCCAAAAACATCTTAGAATAATTACTTAATTAGAAAAACAAGCCATCTGAAAACCACACTTGAAAACCACACTAACAGCGAGGAGAATAAAAAAATCCCCACAAATTTTTAGTTTTGTTACATTAAAAAAATCTAGAAATAATAAAAAAATTGTTAATTAACAATTTAAAATTAAAAATAACATATTTTGGTGGACATAAAATTTTTGAAACTAATGTTTTTTTTATTTATTATTCTTGTAAAAGCAAATTGAAAGGAAAGCTGTTAATTTACCTATTGGCAGATACATAGTTTGGTTACCACCTATTCTTGTCATTATATTGACATGCAGAAAGATGTGTTAACTTTCCATGATAAAGTAATTCTCATAGTTTGCATTGTCTTGCGAGTCTCGCCTCACCCAGAATACATCTTAAAATATGTTCAATATCAAAATAGAGGTAACAATTTAAATTGAAATGAATTACTATTTTGAGAAGATGATAATGAAAGTTCCAGTAAACATATAATTCACTTGTAGATATAATTTTGGGGTCCATGTGAGACATATTCCAGTGCCCCCCCCCCCCCTCATAACATGAAATGGAGTCCAGACCCCACAACTTCTATATCCATGCACACACATGCAAGTGTGTGTGCAATACACAAAGAGCTGTGCAGATTGGAAAAAAGGGATATTAAATCTGCTTTCTTGTGGGAGAATTTCACCAATAGGGATTCTAAAAAAGTGTTGATACAGTACCAGTATCAATATTTGTTTTGATACTGATGCTTTTATTATGATACTTTGTTGGTATCGATATCTCTCATCTAGTATTGAAAGTACATTACTTTGTAATTTTAATTTTTATATGTCACTAACATTTGCACTCATGGGAAGAGGGGGATTATCGTATTCCATGAGATTATTTTCTTATGTTATATTTACAGAAGAGCAAGTCGTGTTAGTGCTAAGTCTACTTCCAGATGCTCCTTTCATCTTTTATTGTGGATATAATAATTTTCTTATAGTGATATTAATTTTCTGTAGTTCTTATAAATAAAATTCAAAATTAGTACCATATGAATTAATCTACATAAAGTAAAGTTACAATAAAGAAAGGAAGAAATTAGAGTGTGAACCATGATTTATATTTCGAGTTAGACATTTTGCAACTTATGCCTGGTTCACATATATGCTGATTACGCCAAACATACAGGTGGGAAAAATAGAAAGAGAAAAGCCAATCTGAACCCTTCCTCGTTTCATGGATGAATCATGCTGAAAAGTTGACATCACTGCGAAATTTTTGTTCACGGAAAAGTTAGACTTCGCTGATATTTCACAGAAGTAAATTTGTTTACATATTTTATATTACGAATTACTTGGATCATCAACATGTAGTGATGTAATCGTGTAGAATAGTTATATGCTATTCACGGTAAAGTAAACACTTTTTAAGGCCCTGGTAAATTTTTCCTTTCAGTCAATTTCTATCTTTGAGCCACTTTTTAATACAAACATTGCCAGGAGACTAATAAACCCAGTGTATAAATTTCTCCACAGTTGAAAGTTAACGCCCAAGGCTGCAATAAAATTATTTATTAGTGGTCAACGCCTGTTGCAAGATCCTTAAAATGTACTCACATTTCTATGAAAAGCCTATATGTGTATGTATTTATAATGAAATGTACATGACCATGAACATTAATTTTATCCCTTTGTATTAACGAAATGTAGTTTGGAAATTAACTGACAGGTAGCAGTTAATGTAAAGTACTTTTGGAAGTATAAAACAAAATTACAGTCTCTTGAAAATCATTTAGTAAAAATTCTTACTACAATGGAATTAATAAAATAGAGTAGGAAAATAACAGCACATAGTTTATTGTCCATAAAATTATTTTGGAATATCAATATTAAATATAATGAACAAAACAGCAAGGTCGTAAACAGCCTGCAAACAGCAAAATGGCAATGCAGAAAAATCTGTTTACGTGTGACTAGCCATAGATTCTGTCTGCTCTGTCTGTTAAGTGTAATCAGAGTGTGAATTAATCATGTCAGTATGGCAAATGTTAATTTCAATTCATAGAAGTCCTCATTTTATAAACTAATAGTTGTTACTCGTATGATTCTGATACCTTCAGGTATTAATATTTCTTTGTTGATACTTTCGTGATATTAATGGTGCCCTGGTGGTGTAGTGGTTAGACAACTTGCCTCCCACCTAGGTGAATTTGATTCCAGACTACTCTTGGATTTTTGGATGTGGGAATTGTGCTGGACGCTGCTGCCGGTTGCCATGTTTTCTCGGGGATATCCTATTTTCCCCCACCCTTTCATTCTGGTGCTGCTTTACACGCACCTTGCTTAACCCTCATCGGCTCTCACCACCTTTATGTTATGAGCCGCCCAAAATCTCTTCGCTCACTCGTGGTGATAGGCCATTGTTGAAATAGACAGCAGTAATGTTACACCTCTTTCTGTGAGACAGCATTCTGTGACTCAACATGTACTATCTGCTATCATAGTGAGTCAAGGGGTTGAGTAATCTAAATCCTTACTGTAGTTCTACTTATAGTGAAAGAATAACAATGTCAGATCTACAGTTCAGAAAGAGCTATCTGTGTTGATTGTGCACAGAGGTATAATACATTTTGTACAAAATAAACAGAGTGAAATTTTATGGTGTAGATGATTTAGCTCAACTGTGTTGTATCCTACAAGCCAAAGGCTGGGCTACATAAATCCTTAGCTGGCGAAGTGTCTTAAAACATGCGAAGAATAAACATTCACACCTAATGATGATGTTTTAAATAGTCGCATCAAGACACGTGAAACTGGAATCTAACCTTTAAAACATCCATCAAAGTTATGGCCAGAAAGGAGACAGGGTTGCATAAAAAAAAGAGGGGGGGGGGGGGAAGTAGAATTTGAGTTAACGCTACTACATTCAGCAGTGAACAGACTGAGGTTTTATGGAGTATTGGATTTTCTTATCAGTCGCATGGAGATGAGTGATATGAATACAATGCATGTGTTGAATAGTTTTCTAATTCGAACACAGCAATTAAGTACATAAGTTATAATGAAAAAAGTAAGGTTGCTTTCATTTGTCCCAACAATGTTCAGCAAAAATCAACTAGCAGAAAAATTAAATACTTCAAATACCATACATACATATATATAAATCAATTCTTTATTCATGTGTATGACACTCATTACCCGTAGAGACGCTGAAGGTTGCTCTTTCATAGTTTCTTGGTGGGAATAAGGACTAAAGCCCCAACCAAAATTACTTCCTATTTCCATTTGCGAGGATGGTATGAAAATTAAGAAAGTAAAATCTTTTATGACAAGATTAGTTCAGGAAGTGTATAATCTTATAAAAGAACAGACTCCACACGTAAAAACAGGATTTTCAAGTTTTACTCACTGCATCTGAATTGGGTTAAAGGTATGCCAACTTAAGAAATGTTCACATGTATTTATTTTGCGCGACCTGCGCAGGCAGGCCTCGCGCTCTACCTGATTTGCTTCACATTCCGCTGGTCCGACCTCGGTATTCCTGTCCTTTTCCCTCGCCTCTTTATCTTTGGTTATTACCCTCCCTCCAGCGCATGCACACTGGCCACTTTCCCTACCCTGATGTTGTAAGTTCGTCGAGCAATGTGAGTTCTGTCTATTCCTTCTGAGCTCGACTAGAGTAGTCGACTCTTAGTGGATGTGGCGTGTGACCTGCTTCGCATGATGTCGGTATGTTCACCAAAAACAGGTTGGTTGGCAGCTGACAGTTTCAAGTTAATTCATGTGAAGAGAGAAATGTGAGTTCTGTCTATTCCTTCTGAGGCTTCGACTAGAGTAGTCGACTCTTAGGTGGATGTGGCGTGTGACCATGCTTCGCATGATGTCGGTCATGTTCACCACAAAACAGGTTGGTTTGGCAGCTGACAGTTTTCAAGTTAATTCATGTGAAGAGAGTTATCATGGTTGATGAAGGGCTAAAGTAACTTTAAATTTTATTAACTGTTAAATTTTGTTTAGGATTGCTTGTTCAAAATTCTAGTCTGAATTAGTCTTTTTCTAAGCATTTTTTTAACCTTTTGCTTTTAGCTTCTCTTCACTTTGCTTCGGTTTGCATTGCCGACATGTTGAATATAAAACAGTTTGATAAATCCCCCCCCGACTTAAGATCAGTTTGAGGTTTGTAAAGCTTTATGACTGAGGGCGCTTTTGAGTGCTATCTAATGCGTCGTCGGGATGCCAAACTACGCCTTGAAAATTGATTGAGAGTTACCCAAAGTTTTGGACTTGAATCATAATTGTGTCCAATGTTTGGTTCCTTCTCGTCCTTTTGTAATCTGGTATTTTGGATTCCCTCTGATGGGAGCATGCTTTAAAATGGCAATTTTGTATTTTAATGTCAATGTCCTAGTCTTTAATTAAGACTTGTTTGGATGCCTTTGATCGGCCTTGAGTAGGTGCGGATCCCGATTCCCTTTTAGTAGTATTCTTTTAAATTGTCTTTCGTTCTCGGCCTTTAATTGGCCCAAACGGGTGCGCCGAGCTGGCGAGTGTTTGTTCTTGTATTGTCCACAGTAACTTTAATATATTGCAGTTAAAATTTTGTTCCCTGTCTTATCATGAAGTTAGTTGGGTGTTAATACGTATACTCTGAGTCAAGTGGGTACCAGTGTCTTGAGTGCAACACGGAAGATATTTGTTTGAAGAATTCCTGATTTTAAATAACTCCATACGAGTTGTTTGCAGAATACTTCAGCTCCTTTGGTAGTTAAGTGGAATCGTATTTTTGTAAGCAAGACCCTTAAATTTGGAATGCTGTTTCGTGCAGCATTAAAGCTTTGGATAGGGTATAATTCATGACCTGTTTGTATCTGCTTGAGTATTTTTATAAATACTTGTGGAATTTAATTGGAATAAACTGTCAAGATTTTTAATGATTTTTTTATTTTGTAAAGTTTATTTCGTGGGCTCACCACAGTTGATATAAATGGATTGTTGGTATTGGACCCAAAAATGGGGTTGTTTTATATAGTAAAAGTTTGTGGGCTCAAGGATACCCCACAATTGTAAAATCTTAAACCTGATTTGTACTGCTTTTAATATTCTCAGTGGAAGAAGAAATAAACTCTCCCTAAGGAAAGTTTTCTTTGGTGCAGAAGTAACAGAAAACTAGGTTTTGTGACTGGAAACCAGGGTAGGTATATAAAAATCTCTATTTAAAAATATTTTATTTGTTCTCTTAACCTTGGCACTATGAATTTTTAACCTACTGTGTAATGGCACTACTCACACTGATCTGATAACAACATCTAGTTAATTTTCCTTTTGATTTTGCGAAGGAATGCATTTGTTTTTTCGGTATTTCAAAAGTTTTGGAAGTATTAGTTTGCTTAAAAACAAAACAAAACAAAAATCCTGGATTTATCTTGTGTGATTCTTTTAGACATCTGTGTGCTGATTTCAAATATATTTTCGAGATTTTGATATCAGGCGTTTCAAGATATGGACGTTTCACATTTTTTTTTTTTGCAATTTACTTAATGTCATGGTGACATAATTTACAGCTATACTATCTAGTGTACACAACATGTATATAAACATATAAACATGTTGCCTATTTCAAGTAGAGCTTGCAGAAATTAAAAAGTTCTGTGAAACAAAGATGTGAATATGTCTATTTCATTTGCTTCTTTTGCGTTCAGTTTCTTAGCAGTCTCGAATAAGATTCCAGCAGTCATCAGTGAGCATGTTAGGCATTTCATACCACTTCTCTATAGCCATTATGTCCTTATGGAACCTTTCACCATGTTCATCAGACACATTGACACGTCACTGCAGTTACCAGGGAAGGAATCCAGGTACGAGTGCAAGAAATGCACCTTCAAGGACATGTTGCACCCTAAATTCCTACATGCAACAATCATCTAATTCACCAGTTCTCTGTAGTTTGCAGCTCTTTGTTTCTCCAGAAAGTTTTTTGTGACGTTTGTGAAACACATCCAAGCTTGCTTCTCTTTCGGTGAGAGACATACTACGAAATTTGGGTCTTTCTGAGGTTCCCTAACCTGTGGGCCAACTAACACACCTTCCTTTATCT
Organism: Dryococelus australis; assembly: GCA_029891345.1. Taxonomy (NCBI): domain Eukaryota; kingdom Metazoa; phylum Arthropoda; class Insecta; order Phasmatodea; family Phasmatidae; genus Dryococelus; species Dryococelus australis. The sequence goes on from CM056993.1 coordinate 383,757,225, forward strand.
TTGCTGGTGAAAGATAAGGAAATTTATTTGAAAGATACACAAATTCTCTTCCAGCTTTGTCCATTGCCTTTACTAATTGCTTAATGAGACCCAACTTAATGTGGAGTGGAGGAAGCAGCACATCTTCATTAGCTACCAGTTTCTCACATTTAATATTTTTCTCTCCTACTTGCTATTTTCGCCGAGGCCATTCTTGTTTTATGTTATGAGAATTTCTGTCACGACTATCCCACTCGCAAAGGAAACATCCATACTTTGTGTAGCCTTGTTGCATATGCAAAATCATCGCTATAATTTTCAAATCACCGCATACCTTCCATTTGTGTTCATTGTATTGAATACATTTGAGCATTTTTCCAAAATTTCACAGGACTCTTTCGCCATACTAGCATAGGCAACAGGTAGAAGGCAGGATGTTCCCATTATGGAGTAGAACTGCCTTCAAATTAGTTTTGGAGGCATCAATAAAAAGTCTCCAGTTCTGTGGATCAGTCCAGAACCCTCATTAACCCACATACATCGTTGCAAAATATCAGTGAGTTGTCAAACGTATAATATGGAAGAAAAGGGCTTTCATTATGCCTGTAAAATGTAACATTTGTATCAGGATGAAGAAGATTATATTCTTGCAACCTGGATCCTAGTAGTTCTGACTTTTGTTTACTTAGAAGTCACAAACTAAATCATTTAGGTACACCTGAGTTAAGAAATATGGACCTTTGACCTGATATGTGGGATCAGCTTCTTCAGAAGATGGAAATTCTTCATCAACACTTGTCTTCACTATCTGTTTCAATCTCTTCATGTGCTTGTCTTGAAGGCGCTGGACGATGGACAGAGTGTAGCACTGGTCTGATTGCAGAAAGCAAGTTTGGGTAAACTATACGTTTCTTTGATTTCCTGTTTGTAAATCCTTGAACATTTGCCACACGAAAATAATCTGTTACATGATATTTTGGTTCCCTCCAAGACATCGGTGCTGCAAACAACATGGAGTTACCTTTACCATTCCACGAGTTTATAAGTTTAACGTAACACTTGGCACAACAAATGTATGGTGCCCAATTTTCGTCCTGGTCTCCTAGCTCGAGTCCAAAGTAATGTTTGTAGGCCAATTTTTTGATTAGTGAAATCCTATGTCTTGCAAATACTAACTCTCTGCAGATGTAGCAGAAACTGTCAGGAGTATTTCAACATGTTTAGCGGCGGAGCATTTTTGTTTTAAAAAGAAAAGGGAGGGTTTATCAAAACTATGTAATGACGCATACACTAAACAAATAAATATATTCACTTAAAATAAAAAATACATTTAAGTCTTCAATGTGACATTAAGGCTTACAAAATGACTTGCTTGTGACCTGTAACTAAAGCCATGTCCCAATTTGTCAAGAGAGAACTCTCTCGCTCACTCTTGACATCACAGAGAGTCCTCTCTGTTGTCCCAATTCCGAGGAGGACGTGACTGAGAGTGAATGATGATGTATACACTGTGCTTACTCTCACACACTCTCTGGCAGCTATGTTGTTCTCATAGAAGAGAGAGAGTTGTTTGCAAGTCTAACCTCAAATATCCAGATATATATTTTTGTTTCTAAAGCACTGTTAAAAATATTTTATCGACGTAACTTATTCATTGCGATTGTGAAAAGTGCAATAACAGCAATATTCTGTTCGTATGGAGCATAAAAATTATGATGTTATTACGTTCATTTTTCATGTACGTTAATTGTTTTACATTTTGTTAAATACTGTAATTTGCACATAAAAATTATGGTTTCAATAATGAAAAAATGTAACAAATTAAAATAAGTTACTATTTCATAAAATACTGTACATTTATTCGAGGAAAGTGAAATGCCAGCAATATGTATTTTTCACTATTTATTACTTTTTCTGTCACAGAAATAATACTGAAGGCCTACAGAGGGCATCAAATCTTAATTCGCCTAGAGTGGAAGTGGCGAGTGAGAGTGAGCACACTTTTGAGTTGGGACATGGCCTGAAGCTACTGTACACAATTCATATTGAAAAATTTGCTATGGGTGCAGCCTTTCTTTATCTTTATATCTATGATGAATTTTCCCTACAGAGCATATCGCCTCTTTCATGCACTAATCTGCGAGGTCGTTGTTTAAAAAAAAAAAAAAGTCTTTCCACCTTTTTACAACTTAATAAAACAGTTTAAATTCATGCAATCCACTCAACAGTAAAAGACACAAGCTTACAAAATGTTATCTACTTTGATATATACCATCTGAATAAATTTTAAGAATTTTAGAGGTAAAATTTTTCAAAAACATATGCTTGCAATAAAAACGTTTAATGACATTTACCTCCATAAGTAGAAGATTCAACGCTCATATAACCAAGATATCCGCAAAATATCACGGATATACAAACTACACACACTGGTTAAGCTCAAATCTTACTAGCCTGTTAACGACTTGCAGAATAAGTGAACATATGGAATCATAGTTACAGGTATACTAACCTCTAAGTCTGAAACAAGAGAAATTCAGAAGTCACTTTCGCCAACAGTTTAAACTTAGGTTTAATAAAATATATTATTGTATATGGTTTAATTTTACACCACACACACACACGCACACATGCACACACATATATATCTAAAAAACTGTGCCTGACAGAACATATCTGATTTTACATATGAATTTCCCATAAAAATTGTTTTAGAAAAACACTACTCCATGTTAGAAAATATACCTTTGTAGAACTGTGTGAAAAGTTTTTTTCTAAAGTCATAGGTGAAGTTGCATCAGGGTCTGTGATAAGGGCTGCTACATGAGCTTTTTATCAAGTAGCGTTCTGGAAATACAGTTTTTTATTTCAGCGCAGTTTGGCTTGTGTGGGAAAATTGTCGCGCACCAAGGAGTATCCTTGCTGGTCATATGTGACTGGTGGAGAATTATGTAATGTATTAATGTTCAGTCTGTTGAGGATCTTCCTTGGAACTTTTCCGACACAATCCTCTAAGTTCTTGCAGGCAGCAACATCCAAAGCAGCAGTGCTTGCCAGGTTGAGTACTTTAAGGCGGACTTGCATCTTTTTGTGTTCTGTCTCCATAAGTCAGCTGCGGAAACAAGATTCTTCTGCCACTCGCCAAAGCCTTAACACTGGCTGCTAATGTAAGAAAATACTTTCAGGATGTAGACAAAATGACAGATGTTATGTTTGGTATCTGTGAACACAATCTGGTTAACAGGACAGTTATAGTTGATCAATGTGTGTACGATGCAAGACGATGTATTTTAAAAGCGTATCTCATAGTTATATTCAAAGTATTCAAAGGGAGTGCATATCAGTACATCACAGATGAAAAATTCTGTTGAGAAAACTCTACATACACTAGTTTTGCACTTCAACTTTGCAGAAAACTGGTCAGTGATTTTACCCCTGATGAAATTCGAGTTATCACTGATCAAAAACTCAAATATCTATATTTTACATGTGTAGCTTATTTTGGTGGTGTCATAAAAGTCTTTCAGTGGTAAGTGATGGTACATGTTGTAGGGCACCTGCGTTATGAGCTACTGAGCAATCAAGGTGAAGTTGGGCAGTTATGTTTCCTACAAAAGGTTCACTGCAGGAATGTATAGGCAGCATCACACTTTCAAAATAGATAACAGTTGCATGAACTTACAAATTTAGTGTCTAATAAGGCACGAAAACTAACTTTTTCTGCAACTGTTCATGGATAAAGTGCAAAGTGATGGTGTAGGAGAATTATGCAATGTTATACAACCAAGTTACATTTGCAAAAAGCGGCATCACAAGAAGAAGGGATCCTATATCATTTGGTATAAGGATTTCTAAAATAGTTTAACTCTCATGCTCTCGCGAAAAGGTTAGGAATTTTCATTATTATATATATAAAAAAAGAGGGAGAGGGGTGGAATAAAGCGACGTCTGTAAATGGTATTCAGTCTAGTCAATCTTGGTTGACAGAAGTGCAGAAATTGGATTGGCAAGAATATTATTGATCATAATGTGGAAAAAGTATTCTGAAGGAATGAAAAATAATATTTTAAATTGATAGCTTTATGGTTGGTAACATTATTGCAGGTGTTTACGACAATAACTGGTGGACGAGACAAATCACAAGAATACAGAGGGAGCTTAACGATATAGCTGTGTCATTCGTGTATCCACATGGACTTGCAAATGGATACAAGTAGCCTACTGTGTAAGACAACCGCCACAGACTACTAAAGAATGGACTCGTTAAGGTGAGTTGAGACCTCTTTTTCCAAGAGCTAATTCAGCACGACTCTACAACTTGGATGCCAAAAAAACACATGCTGTTTAACAGCTTTTTCCTGCTTCACAGTAACTGGTATGCTCAATGTGATATACTTTCATGGTAATAGCCTAAAAATTAAAGTCAGTATAGTGCTGTAACATAAGTTTAGGTGCACAGGTGCAATTAAATTAACACATCCATTTATTAAAGAGTGATGAGATTAAGTGTAGTGGGACATTGAACCAGACATTTTCAAACACTATACCTTTTTTGTCAGACCATTACCCTGACAACCAACACAATCCCATATTAACAAGTGTGGGAAAAATGATAAAGGGGTGAGTGGTAGGAAAGACGGAAAACAGAATACATAAAATTGCATTCATTGAAAAACACACACACACATTACCTTTACTCTCCTGTTTCAGTTACAGAAGCAATGGATGCCATGCCATGTAAGTGGCACACAATGCATATCTTCAAATATTCTGACACCGTTGGGTGAGAGACAAGACAAACAATGACACAAATTACTTACTGATGATATGGGCACCAGCGGTGCTTCCCAATCACCACACTGTTGAGACTCAGGGTTCTCAGAGATGCTGTGGGTTCTGTGTGTCCATCTCACCAGAGCATACTTACGATACACTTTGCAATACTAAACATTTACTAAACATTTTATAACTGAAAAATGGTGTGGTGAGGACAGTCAATACAAATAAAAGACTGGAACACTATGAGACTTACTTTTTATTTTACCGCTCATACAAATAACGTGACTGGAAATTTTATGGTGATAAACTCGGACGTGTCTAGCTAACTCCGTTTGGGTGCTCCCCAGCCCACAATTACTCTAGTGCACTCCTATGTGGATGACTTCACTGTGGTGTTTGAAAAGCCAATCTTCACAAGGGAAGGGGGTTGATAGCCACTAGGGTGGACTGACGATTTTCCCTGAAGATAGAACACGGAGAATTACAAGACGAATCAATACGTGAACACGTGTGGTTATTTGGCATCACTAGTGCAGACTCGTCGGGGCTCACCCTCCAGCATGTTGTTAGTGTGGCGACGGCCTACACACATAGCCGGCTAGGACAGAAATAATATCACCGCACCAAAATTACAAAGTTACACAAATATCAATGAAAGAAGATGGAGCACGATGTGAGTAGTCACAATAAACACGCATGTATGTGAAAGCAAGCTTAGATGGTGCGGATGCCGCTGGATGAAGTTCGTTACTAACCACCTGGTCATACATACAAAGCATAAATTTACATGAAAATTACACGGAACCCTCAATAAAAGTACATAGAACACTGAAATAAATTATGGCTCACATGATAATACACAAATAAGCCCTGATAACGCATTGATGACACAGATACGTACTTGGCGATATCTGACCGCGTGGGCATACGTGATGTGGCTGTAAAATGATTAAGCGTAAAAAATACCCTGAAATACATACATAGAATAAAAGCCCTTAAAACTGCACCCAGCAATAATATAGAAATTTCAATGAAACACCTTTAGCATAGGCAGATGGCGTCCGATTCAAGTTGCGAGGGTTGCATGGCCTCTCCAACATATTTCCTCCCTTTCTCCTCGTTTAAGTTTCAAAAAGCCGCAAGGGCACAAATTATTATTCAAGCGGAAGCATAACGCTTGGGAAATGTCTGGCTAACGTACGCAAAGCAAAGGTTGACCGGTATACTAAAATGAAACTATGGTTGTCTACATCAGTGCTCAAAAATTGTAGTGCATACGTGGCAGCGTCTCACCTCGCCAGCTCTCCTAGACAGAGTGCCCAGAGGCAAGCGTCGCGCGGTCCTACCATGGCTGCCTACGGGGTTCACATAAGCGGAAATGCTATACAACCTGAGTAGAAATATTTTATATTGAAAAGTAAAAGGCACTTTAGAAATTAAAATATGATTTGAAATTGTACATTTTAATTTGGAATTTCCTGTCTTCTTTTAATGTCTTTTTGTTACGGCATTATGGCCGAGAGAACTGTTCTTAATCTCAGTGCAGCGCGCAGTTTGAATTTTATAACCAGTATGGTGCAACACTTTCTGAACATACAAATATTAAACATAAAAACACTATGAACCTGGAATAAAAGAAAACATATTTAACACTTGAAAAATACAATATTCCCATTATGGGAAAGTCCAGTTTAAGGCCTCTTTGCACACTTGCTTTCCACGTGTGTAGTGGTGGTGAGCGCAGTCATAGTCTTAACACTCGCTGGTTATTAGCCGGTGTCAATACATCACACACAAATGCATCTTGTGGAAAGGAAAACATATCACTGAAACTACCTTAGACATATTAATGATGCCACTCAATAGCTTTGGTTATCACCTTTGTGAATAAGTCATTATTGAAAATACCAAAAATCCACAATTTTATAAAATTTGTGGATTTTTTAAAATAAGTTTTTTTATATAGCCTAAAAATATAGTTCAATAGTAATCACACATTTTAACACCTCAGAAGTTATAGTTTTAAAAATTTGGCATACATATTGTTACGTGCAGCAGTTGGCGCACACTCAGCTGCCCCGCGCCGTAATCGGAGACCCACCTCGCCCTCCCCTCTTCCTGAAACAATGCGCCCGCGGCCTCCTGAACCCCCCGCCCTTCTTAGAATCCCATGAATGCAGACAGCAGCGATACTTGCTGGCGTCACAGACCTCCTCTTGCCCGCTAAAGTTTCCAATATGTTTAACGACAATGCAAGAATGTTCTGGTGAGACTGGCTGGCGCCTCAACCCTCCACGAAGCATCATGCGAGTTGGGGAAGATTCTAGATGGCGGCCTAAGACACTATATATACTGCCACAACCCAGCGGCTGGCAGTCTTTGACGGAGGCCACCTGGCGAGTGTGTGTGAGCGAAGTGAAGTGTGGACGACGACTGGAGAATGTGGGACGACGTCGACCGAGGTATTCGTGGCATGAATGGACGAAAGGGTGTGAAACCGACGAGTGAAGCCTACTGTGTGTGAGGGTGCTTGGAAGACTCTCAAACATTGCGACTGGCGGAGCATGGACTGAACTGAATGGAAGTGTAATACGGATTTTATTGTAAAAATTTGAATTGCCAATTTGGACACATATTTGATTAGGTTGATACCATTTTTATTGGGACTAATCTTTAATTATGTAATTTAATTGAATTCTTTGTGGTAATTATAAATTGTATATAATTGGAGTAACTAGTTGTGAACAGTAAGTGATATCAATTTATTGGAAGATTTAGAGTTCAGAGAATTTTGCTGTAGTTATTGTAAATAAAATAAGGAAATAATTAATTCTTTTATTTGATTAAGACCACCATCCCTTAAGAAAGTTGGTATAGCCCACTTAATTTCTAGAGAGAGAAATTGTAACAATATTTTTCCACTCTTGGGCACATTTTAAACAGATTTTTGGTTGGCCATAACTTGGTACAAAAACTTTATTTGAGAAAAATCCTTTTGCCAGTTTTGTTACCTTTTAGTACTAGTTAACATATAAACAATGGCGAAGTCACTCGAGGTGGCCTGATTATGTCACTGGACGTAGCCATCAGACAGACATCACTGCAGGTAGCTAAACTATCTCCCTAGTCCTTGCATGTTCTTCTGGATCACTTGGCAGCTAAATGCCACCCGTATGGACATGTGTGTTCCATCGGAGTTGTGACTACATTTCCATCAAATTTTTTCTGTCACCAATTTGGAATCTACATTGTTTTGGTGTAATATTTTGTCTGCATCCCAAAAGTGTTTTGTTACACTCGCAGCTAGTGTCAGGATTTTGGTGAGTGGCAGAAGAATCCTGTTCCCATAGCAGACGTGGATGGAATCGTCATAAGATATAAGTTCGCCTTGGAGTGCTCCTACCTGCCAAATGCTGCTGCTTTGTAGGTCGTTGCCTGCAAAAACTTAGGGGATTGTGTTGCACAACAAGAAGTGTCCTCGGTAATCGTATGTGACCGGTGGCAAAGAACAATTTAATGTTCAGACTGTTCTGGATCCTCCTTGGCTATCCTCGGATCTTTTCAAGCAGCTATAGGCACGAGGTTTGTGAGGAGGGGGAGTCAGGCATGTATATATACCCTGGGACGAAGCTTAGCGGAGCAGACATCTCCTAGCGAGGAAGGGAGGCATTATACAGAAGATACCTCACCCGGTATTGGGAGGAAAACGTCAGCAGATACCTCCTGACGTCGGAGGGAGAAGTCGCCGAGCCAACACAGTCAGCAAGAAGTCATGCTTCGTGTTACTCATGCTGTGGGGAGCGAGATGCTACTAGAGTTAAAAGTATAAATGTGGGACTTTAACTTTATCTGAGAGGAATATTGGAACTAAGTTGTACAGTGAGGAGAAACATTCAGAAAAAAAGTTACGAGTTAATGTGGGAATTACTCAAATGCTCTTAGGAAGGAACTTGTAGACATATTCTGAGATGAGTTACCTCTCTGTGCGAGTAGTAGTGTTAGGTTGGTTCTGGAACATGAAGGAAGTGTGCGGCATAGAACTGCTGAGATGAAAGGCTTTTTTTTTTTTGAGTTGGAGCAAAGGTATGAGAGAGCTGCAAACCAAACACTACCAGCATTGCAATATGTTTAGTGGGGAGGGTATTTCGAGCTCCATACTGACTAGTGAGGTGGGGGAAGTATCCTTGGCTTCAGGACTGTTGTGTGGAAGCCTAAATCAACATCAGTGGGCGCTACCTACACACACCCCAGGCATCAGATGAGGGGAGTACCCTCAGCTGCAGGACTGATAGGATGTTGTTCAAGGAGACATGTAAAGGATGAGAGAAGTCAAGGGCCGAGTTTCTCTGCAGAGTCTCTCATCTAGAGCCTGTCCAATCTCATGAAATTATATGTGTGTGAAATATCTTATGTATGAAATTTTAAATGTATTTATGTTGAGTATATACTTCATGATAACCATGTTAAATATGTTTATAGTATTTAATATAAATTCAAATATTAATAAAATTATGTCTTTTGTAAACGTGGCATTTTGGAAGAAAAGAAAATTTAAAGCTACAACTATACAACAAAAAATGTTTGCTTATACACTCATACCAACCTGGGATGGTTAATATTGGGTCAAATGCCCTTTTCTCCTTTTGAGTTTTGTTATTGGAATTAATGCTTCCCATTATTTCCTTTCCAGTATTTCTTATTCTATTGTGGTTAAATATTGGGTGCATCATGTCTACAGGTAATAAGACAGCCTGGGCGAAAGAGACAAGAGAATCTCTGCAGAGTACGCTTTGGGATCCTGGAGTGGAATATGGCAAATTGGATTCAATAGATACTTTACATAAGCAAATGCAGAACTTTGTACAGTCAGATGAGCTGTCAGAGGCATCAGAAGGACCATCTGCTCCTTTGTTCAAGGTTTTGTGCTATATTCCAATCAGAAAAGGTTACAGTTTTCAGAAAAAGTTAACATTTTCGAAGAAAGGAAATTTGCCTTCAGTAATTTTCTCGTTAAGTTGGGAAAAATAGTAAAACTAAATGTGTGGTGTATGCAGCGATGTAGTTTAGGGTGTCTCAATCTTTGTAGAGTATTGTATAAAAGGCAGTCGAGGATAATTGGGAGTTAACCCAGATTGACACATTAAAACATTATTTTAAAGGTATGAGAGAACAGATGAGTGTATGCAAGAATGTGTAATACCATGATTCAATTAGAGGAGATTTTGGGCTGTCCTTGTGAGGAAAGTTATATGAATTAATAATTTTCATAATTTGTTGCTCCAAAATATATTTTTTAATTTTTTGCAAAGAGGTCTAGTTCTTTGCACAAATCATTACATCTAGTTTCTCATGTAGAAGTTAAACTGGGGTATTATCATACCAAAATAAAGTGAGTTTTCTGTGTGTGTGTGTGTGTGTGTAGGGGCAAATCATGCTACCAGGAATTGTTTTAAGGACAAGGAAAGTAAAGATGTTTCTGTAGTGACAGAGGTGGGGAGTATTGAAGTAGGGAATAAAATAAATGAAGCATTGAGGTAGAAGAGAAAAGGAAATAGTGAACAGGAAGAACAGGGACAAATAGAAAATAAGGAAAGTCAATTAGGAAGAATCAGTAAATAACATGACAATTTGCTTTTTGCAAGGAGCGGCATATTCAGTATCATTGTTCAACAGTGCATAAGTCAGCTGATATAAATTGTGTACATTATGTCCAGGCTAGGAAGAAAATGAGGCTATTGTTTGTTTCTGTTTTGATAGATAAGAGTAATATGAAAGCACTTATCGATTCAGGAGCTGTAACTTCCTTAAAGGGTGTTGCATGTTGCAATAGACTTATGGGAGGAAATACTCCAGGGATCATAAAAGAGTGCAAAAATGAACACGTAGTTTTTTCCATAGCAGCTTTTCGTTCTGGTATCTTAGCAAAGATAAAAATAAGGATCAAAGGATTTTCATGGATAGTTAATTTTCATGATATATTGGGGCACTGAATTTGTGCAAAAAACGAATGTGTTATAGGATTTTTCTCAAAAATGCTTGTGTTTCAGTTTTGCCCAAAGTTCCACTTATGAAAGAATGTTTCAAGTATCAACAACTGTTGCTATCAGAAGTTAAAAAAGAGTGAAAACATTAAACAAGCATTTTGGGTGTTTTAACTCCAACATTAGGGCATTGTACACAGTTTCATATAGTTTTGAAACTAAAGGAACATGAGCCTGTGGTTCCTCCCAAGGAAAATTTTTTTATGGAGATTATTGCAGATCTGAAAAGGCGAGGTATTAAGGAAGATACCCAAATCTTATATGCTAGTCCTGTTTTTGTTCAAGGCTCGTGGACAGTATAGATTCATGTGTATCAGAAGATAAAAATAAGAAGATTTATCTTAATCCTTATCCAATACCTGAGATAGATTCTATTTTTGAGCACCTAGGACAAGCCAGATATTTTACTGTGGCGTGTCACTGTTTCGCGTCGCTGACCTTGGTGCACCCGACACTGCATATCAGTTTCAAAGCGGGCAGACAAGAGAATCTTTTGCGGCACAAAGCAGCTGACCCTGGCAGTATTCGGTTTGGCCGATATCTGAAGAATTCTGTGAATTACTGACCTCGTTCTCTCAGCGCAACTCGGAGTGTGTTGAACCTTCGAAATGGTCCGGGTTAGACTATAAAAATTCACAGCATGTCTCTGGACCGGCAGTCTGAGTTGGAACTGAGGTTGATGGATTATGAGTGATAGAAGAGCGAGCTGTGTGATTAGCTGTGGGAAAAAGAAGATGGCAACTGCGAGTGTCAACATTTTGAAGGACGTGGCTGGAACCTGGACTATTGGACCAAATGTGTGAGTGAAAGACATTATAAATGATGGAAACAGATAGACTGAACACATGCTAATAGTTGGTATGAGTTTATTGACTGTAACCAAGATACATTAAGAAAGACGTTAATTAGAGTCAAAATAGACATTAAATATTGCGCTCACTTTTAAATAAAAAAAGAGTAGAAGTGGAGACAGATCATTTTATATACATAGTAGCAGTGTGAATAAATCAGAAATCAAATTTTAATTTCTTTTATTTATTTTTTATTAAGACTTCCATCCCTCACAAACTCAGATACGCCCCTTGGCATCTTAACATGTAACGTTACTATTCTATATTTGAACTTGGCCGTTACTCCATGGGGTTTAACCCATGGGCAAGCCTCCCAACGGGAGCAAATCGTGGGCCGCAGGCAATGTCTAGAACACTTTTTAAGGTTTTGGGTTAGTACATGTAAAATTTTGTTTCTTCATATAGACTATGTGTGCATCTCTAGTAATAGTTTTGAGGAACATCAGGAACACATAAGAAAGGTTTTGGCAAGCTTAGAGGGAAGGAGATCTGAATGAACCTTAAGAAAACTGCATGGGCAGTCATGTTAGGTATTTAGGTTTTGTAATTTCAGAGATACACTTAGGATGGCTCCTGAAAAGGTAAAACAGATTGTGTCTGTTTCAATACATAAGAATCTGAAGGGAGTGAGAATATTTTTAGGCAAGGTTGGATTCTATTTTAAATTCATTACTGATTGTTCTTTGGTGGCTGAACCCTTAAACAAGCATAAGAATGTTCACTTTATTTGGGGCCCTGACCTGCAAAGATCTTTTAATTTGTTAAAAGAGAAATTCTCGTCACCAGCAGTTTTGATGTTGCAAAATTTTGCACATAAATTGAGTTTGCATGTAGATGCTAGTTCTGTTGCAGTGGGGGAGGGTAAATTAGGTTTTGGTGCCCATATGACAATAGGTTAGCAGCTGCATTTGCATTTGCAAATGTAACTACAAGGCATTTTTGGGTAGTTCTCTGCAGATTCATAATCAACTACACATGTAAAAAAAAAGTTTGCCTTGCAATTTAACTCTACATGTAATTGTTTTCAAGAAATTGCGCATTATGAATGGCAATATTAGGTCATACCGCATACATTTCTCAAAAACTGTGGTGTTTAGCATAAAACACGACTGCTTTTTCATTCCTTGTGTACATTAGATTACTAAGCTGCAGGAAGAAACAAAAAAAATATTCAACAGATACATTTTTAAATGCATACATGGGAATCCAACCCAACTGTTTTTTATGGGAGGGGTTGATGATCACCTGTGGCGAACCACTACCCCATTATTCAAGGAGACTACAGTGACTGAGCAGTTAGCCTGCTCGCCTCCCACCAAGGTGAACCAGGTTCAATCCCCAGCCGGGTCACTGGATTTTAGCATGTGGGAATCGTGCTGGACGATGCAGCTAGTCTGCGGGTTTACTTGGGGCTCTCTCCAGTTTCCCCCATCCTTTCATGCTGGCGCTGCCCCATACTCACCAGTCACCCTCATCAGCTCTCAAGACAACTTACTGTTACGGGCCAGCCAAATCTCTTCACTCACTCACTACATTTCTCAGGCGGAATCCCAGAAAAATTTATCGATGCTCAAATATACCAACTGATTTCAACTTTTAATTTAAACCTGTATGTGAAAGAAGGGCAATGAAGACTCACCAAAATATAAATTCACTTGCACATCACCAACTAAGTACGTAACACCGCTATCAAGTGTTTTTTGGGCAGTTTTTTTCCCAGCGAGTTCTCATTTGTTTCACAACATTCTTGGCCGGGCTGAATCCAAGTTCCTCAATAATTTTTTCTGCCAGTTTTTATAAATTAAATTAATTTTTTTTCTATTATGAGAGGCCATCTAGGTAACACACACATACACACACGTGTGTGTGTGCGCTGTCCACATCAGTTGCGTGGTCTTAAGGCGCTGCTTCACCCCTTTTGCAGGAATTCTTTGTTCTCGCATCATGATTTCAGATTCATAGCAATTTTTGACAGTGTACAATTACATAAATCTTACAAGTTGTTTAATATTTTTGTACATCATTTTAAATGTACATTATCTGCTTGTTGTAGTAAGTTGAGGAAATATTTATATTTTATTAATAATTTCTCCACTTATTACAAGAAGCAGATAACTTGCAAATTAAAATTACGCACAAAAATATTGAACAACTCGTAAAATGTAAATTTTCTGTAATCGCACTTCAATAATTACCATGAATCCGAGCTTTAAGAATGTTGCTTGGTTTCAAAGCAGTAAAACATGTGTATAGGGAAAACAACATGTTAATAAAATTCAGTATTTTGGCATTCCTGTTAAAGATACGTAAATAAAACCAGGGACTTTCTTGAGGAGAAAAATATTCACTTCTTTGCTATCGAAGCCTTTTGTAACAATGTACAGCCTGTTTCCTGGAAAAATTTCTGAAAAATAAATTGTTAATATTTGCACTGACACAGAGCTAGTGGGCATCATTTTTCACACTTGCAATCTCTTGCTCACTCACCACCTCCTAGTCACCTCTACACACAAAGCGCTCAACTGGCATGCAGTCTTTCTGTCAGCAACTTGCTGAATGTAACTCTATAATTCGACGCCGACTCAGAGCCTGCCACAGCTATGCCACGACAGCACTCGCTGCCCTCACTGACACGTGGGTAGCACGTGCACACAGCCCATCACGACCACTGACTTTCCCAACGGGAAATTATTTCAGTGTTATATATTTTTAATTCAGGGTCCAAATTTGTTGCAAATGTACAATGTATTTATTTTTCAAGGTAAATGTGTCATAAAGAGCAAACATGTATTTTTATAACATTGCAACATGTTGGCTTTTGAAATTTAAAAGTGCGTGCTGCGCTGAAGAGCTGGACACTGATATTTAGGCGTGAATGCCCTCAAAAGACATTTCTTTAATAACAATATTTCTGATTTAAAATTGCTTAAATGATTTTGTATTAAAATAATTCAGGTGCCATTTATTTTCACGCATTAACATTTTTGCTTGGCGTGCATAGTATTTCCGCTTGTGTGAACCCCGTAGGCAGCCATGGTAGGTCCACGCGACCCCTGCCTCTGGGCAGCCGTTCTAGGAGAGCTGGCGAGGTAAGACGCTGTCATGTACGCACTTCATATTTTTACACTGAGTTAGATTTCAATAGCTTCATGTAGTATACCGGTTATCCTTTGCTTTTTGTATGTTTTTGCCAACCATCCCCAGCATTATGCTTCCGCTTAACTAATTATTTTTGAGCCCTTGTGGCTTTTTGAATTTTAATGAAAATGAGGAGAGATAATGGCGGAGAGGCCACGCGGCTCGCGCACTTTGTAAATAAGGCGACATCGGCCCGTGCTAAGGGCTTTACCATTGTAATTACTGCTTAATTGTTACAAGCAACATTAAGGGTAATCTTGTATATGCGTATTTTTAGGGTTTTGTCATGTTTAATTATTTTACGGCCACATCGGTTGCGACTACGCTGTCACCAGACGCTAAGTCCGTACCTGCGCCATCCTTGCGTTTAAAGTGTTCTTCCTTGTAATTTCATGTGCACCATAGTTTTCTCAGGGTAATATGTATTGTTTCATTTAAGGGTTCTTGTAATTCTTCCATGTTTGATGCTTTTCTGTATGACCATGGTGTCTTTTGCATAATTTGGATATTCCCACCATCAGGCGCGCTAGAAACTTTTGTATGCTTGAGCCGTACAGAGAATAATTTTCTGAACGCCACCGTAACTTTGCCAGACAGAATATTACTGATTTTCACAGAAAACCATTGCATTTCCATCTGCACCACATGGTCCGCTACGAACTACATCTAGCGGCATCCACGCCACCTAACCTTGTTTTCACGCATCTGCGTGTTTATTCTGCCTGTTCATGCAGTGCCCCACCTTCATTAAGTGCTATTTAGGGTAATTTGTATGGCAATGTTATTTTATCCTAGCCTGCTAAGTGTATGACCGTCGCCACACAACATGTAATCCAGGGACGAGTCCCGGCGAGCAAACATCAGAGAGAGAGAGAGAGTAAACGCACGTGGTAAAATGAATCTTTTCATTCCCTGCGTCCTGTCTCCAGGAAAACTCTACAGTCCATCCTAGTGTCTGTAGACCTCTTTCCTTGTGGAGAGACTGTGTCTTCTAACACCACGAGGAGATCATTCATCTAGGAGTGCGTGAGTTGAGTTACGTGCTGGGGGAAATCACCCACTGAAACTGGCTAGTCACGTCCGAGGTTAATCATTTAATTTCATTCTGGCGCGAATGTGTAACTAGAGCAAAATTATGTGTCTTTGTAGTGTCAGAACCCAGCTTCTACTCCATTTCTATTTCAAAGTGCAAACCCGCGTTCAGCCTACCAGAACATATTTTCCATACCCAAGACCTAAAAGCATAGGAACACTGACAATGACCCAGGCACTCATATTACATGCCCCATCATCTTGTATGTGCAAGGCACTGAACATGTGTGCAGTCTTTCCTTTAGCAACTCGCCTCTATGAAACACTAATCTTCATTTTAAATAACACACCAGTATGGTCATAAAATTAATTTCGACAATGCACCAAAATGATAACGCTTACAGATATGCTTACATGTGGGCAAATTTGTTTGGCATGATTGGTGTAAACGTGAACTGAACCAGGCTTTAGTGTGAAACGATCACACAGAAACATTTGAAATTGTTTTTAAAATAGATCGCAGGCTCTTGAGGCCATTATCATCTACTGAATGTGGCTTAAATCCAGAAGCCCAGCAGAAAAAGGTTATTAGTTAAGAGTATGGATAACCACGCCATTACTGTAGGACTAGGAAGCTCTAATGTCACGACAACCGGTGCAAACAGTACCAGTGTCAATCTGCAATCCACTAAGGGCCGGTTTCGCCAAGCAAGATAATATTTTATAGAGTTTAAGTGCCAAATTATCTCTTATCTGTCATTTATGTTTTACCATGCACCTTATCTCGATTTTCTCCATATACCGAGATAAAATATTTTAACTGTCAAGTAAACTACATAGACAATTCACAATTATTATTATTTGTAGATTATTAGCATAATATTAAACAGTAATAAATAAAATATAATCTGGAAACTGTAGCAAAATCAATACCAGAGTATTCAGGAAAACGTCAAGGTATGAAAAATATTTTGGGAAACCGTAATTACAGGGTTATCTGCTTTCTATATAAAACACTTTTATTCAATTTTAATACATATTGTATATTGTCGGAATATTGTAGTTTAAGTTTATTCGCTGCATGTGATTAGATATACAATAATGCACTTAATTTGAGGTTATGATTTCAGGCCTGAACACACACACAAAAAAAAAAAAAATTATGGACCACACAGCAAAACTATAACTTGACTGCAGAAAAAACAGTAACTTATGAATCATATATAACACTAAATTTAAGTAAGCTTGTATTTTCAAAGGTTTAATTTTTGACATACAGCGTTCATTCCGGCATGTTTGCCTGAATACGTATTTTTCTTTAAATAAAGTGTTCAGTTATTCACCTTTTAGAAAAGTATGTTGTACGCAAAATATAATTTAAATCTTCAATATCGCATTATAAACTATTCACTAAATTTACATAAAATACCTAACATTTTCTGTTGACTGAGCCATCTGGGTTGTTTTCATGCCATATCGAGATAAATATATCTCACTTTTCTCGGAGAAGGATAGGTCATGGTGAAACGCACAACACTTTATATAAATAAAAATCAAAAGTTTAATGTTTTATCTCAATAAAATGATCTAGATTTTCTGCAAATTTGGTTTCAGTTGGTGAAACTGGCCCTGAGCTAAGATGTTCCACTCCAATGGAAGGTTGGGCGCAGCTGTCTGGTGGGTTACCCAATGGCGGCCTAGTCTAAGATACCAACGCAGGCATTAAGTCATTTCCATTCTCAAATCTACTAGCAATAAAACTATCAAGATATCTGTGGAACGTTTTTTAATTTTATGAATAAATGTGCTTTCAGAATTTATTGCTTAAGAAATAAATAAGTACTGCCCCTGTGTGTAATTGAGATGCTTATACGAAGAGACATAATAATTCAATACATTTCCCGTGAACAATATGAATTTAAAGGGAAAAATGAATATCATGCTGCCTAGTTTAAAATAAATAAAAAAACTGTCAACATACTCACTAATATATTCAGTGGTGTAAACTTGTTGAGTTTTTTAGGCACCAACCATTGGTATAACTATACAGTTACACGACTGAAAACTTCTCAAAACTTAAAATAATGAAATTGAATTTTACCATGGCACTGAACTACCAATAAGCATGCAAGGCTGGATAATTATTGCCACGTCAGCTGATGGAGTCATTCTGGAAATACAACAGAGACCCCTTCAAAGATGTCTCGCCTCTATCCTGATACTTGGAACAAATTCTTGGTACCCATATCTGCTTCATAAACCTTAGGATGGAGCAGTAAAAGAAAAACTAAGATTGTTGCGGGAATTAGAAATACTTAAGCCATTTTGAAAAGCAGCCAAGGATGCCATCTCTAGCAATGTAAGGAGTGAAGTAAAATTAAATTTTTATCTCCTACAGACCCATACCCATAATAAAATCATAGTATATGTAACAGTATGCCAAGCAGTCTAAGAATTTTACTATTAAAATTTGTGTTAGATTTTAATTATATGTAAATGAAAAAGGAAAGATTATTAACATTTCATTTTAATTCCACATAACTATGCAGAGAGCAATGAAACCTACACTTTTAGATTTCTGTTTGTTAATGAATTATTTTCTTTAGTCTATGCTTCTGCTTAGAGTAAAAATTATACTATGTTAATTTAATGAACTGAATACTCTTTGCAGCAGGTTGCTATGTATGAAAAAGTTTGATGATAAAAATAATTAAGTCTCCATTTTGTACTTTTGTGGAGGACTAGTTAGAGAATTATCTATCATAAATAAAATATCCCTAGTCTTCAAGCACATTCTAAAAGGAAGTTTGTATAAGAAAAGTGCAGGTCAGTAATTTGTAATTAGGCTGTTATGACGAGGCCTTTTCTGTCACATAGATGTAAATACTGTATAACTTTAAGTATTATCTCAAGAAGTTTCTTTATGGAAGGATATGGTAATATTTCACTCTAATGATGAGCTGGTAAGATTGAATTCCAATTATGCTCTTAACAAACTGCGATTCCAATAAATGGTAATAATATGATTAGAAATTAAATCAACATGATTATCACCACCCAGAAATTTTCTGATAAGGAATCTCGCAATTACCAAAGCAGGATATAATTAGTAAGGAAGTTTTACCAAGACTATGGATTAAAATTTACTGCGATAATCTACCAAAACTTTCATACTACTACAAATTACCATTTATTGGCGGAAGTTAATGAATATTAGGATACTCATTTAATAATGTATTTACATAGAATTTAGATTAGATTTCTGTTCTATCTTGTTTGTGAATTATATAGGAATCTGTGATGAAATTAATTTTCATTACAGATTCAGTGTTTGTATACCTATCATATTTTAAGTATGCTTGATAACCTGGCAATATAATGTTATAGTCCACAAGTTCATCTGAGGATTGCTTAAATTTCCTGATACGCATTATAATAAGAATTTCACCAGTGTTAACACTTTTTGCTTGCTCGTTTAGAAACCAGAATGACATAATAATTTATGTGGCAACTTCAACTTTACGAAGATGCCTGTAGATGAGAGAATTCAAATCTATCTAAAATTCTTCACCTCGTAGAATTTTATCTGCTTCCTAAACCTTAGGATAGCGCAGCAAAAAGGAAATTAAGATTGTTGCGGGAATTAGAAATATTTAAGCCATTTTCAAAAGCAGCCAAGAATGCCACCTCTAGCAAATACATCAGAAATGTGATACACCAAAGATGTCATAAGCTAAAAAATACTTCCCTGGTACTCAGATTATTAGCAAAGCCATTAAGAAGTCAATAGAATTAAATCAAGTTAAAACTGATAATTAAATGAGTGTGCTTGCTCCCAGATATGGGCCTGATATTCACACCATCATAGAGAATAGAACTCATCAACAGCAATGTAACAGAGTGCTCATACACTTTCGTTAACAGCACGTAGTATTTACAGTACAGGCTTCCATTGTAAAATTAGCACTTTAGAAAGGCCTGCTTAAGATCTACTTGCACGCACGTTGTATATTCCTCCACCTTATATAAAATTAACATTGCCACGTGACTCATAACTTTATTCATGCATCGCTCAAGTGAAACTGTGGAATTATTAGAAAAGTAAATGTGTTATGAATCTGCTCATTCCTATACTTAAGATGCAGTAAAGAAAATAAATAATTTCAGTTTGTTACAAATGATTACCTAACACTATTTATTTGACGTACATGCACCTACACAGTGCACCCATTAAAATGTATGCATGCAGGTGCAGTGACTTTTTCCTAATGTTGATTTCAAAAGCGCTCACTTTATCATGAGCAACCTTTAAATGACTACTGTATATAAATGCACACATAATAAATCTTTCTTGACAAAGACAAAATCCACAATTTTTAGCGATACAATTTGTGTTTAAAACCATAAACCCTTGGCAAATTTAATATTTACAAGTCTTCTGCAACAAATCTGGTATTTTTGAAAATGAAATTCGCCTTAAAAACAGTACAAAATACTGTCCTTACAGATTCGAGCTCCTAGCCTGTCTTGTGGCCTGACTCAGCATACCTACGGTGAAGGGCAGGGGGTTGCATATACTGCATACGGCTCTCACTAAACACAGAAATCATGACCATGTCTACTATGTACCAGAACTTTCAGCATAAGTCACGTGCAGCGGGGCGGAAAAGGTTCAACAACCCAAATTTAATAATACAGACTCATTAAAAAATTAACAATTGGTATCTATAACAGCCTTTCTATAATGGCATCATCCACAAATAGTAACAGCAAAGAATCACTGCAATTCCGAAAGGGGGGAATCCAGAAAATAGTATTTATTGAATTTAATAATCATGCCGAGTATAATTTCATGGGGGCATCACAAGATCCACAGTACATAGAATGAAATGATATAGTGGGCTATTGTGGGGTAAAATAAACAAAATATATGTAAAATATGTCATGTTGTTGAACTGCATTAAATACAATAAAACCTAACCTAGAACAAGAGGAATGAATGACTATGACTGTAAATATGATGAAACACAAAGGGCGGGGTGTGCATGTAGCAGAAAATGTTGAATTTAAGGTCTAATAGGAACAAACTATAGTAATTAAATTGTGTTGGAATAAGATTCAATCCTGGGAGTTCTTATTGCCTTTATTCTACTACATGATAGCACAGCTGCTTGTGATACCAATCACAAAGTTCTGCATGGTTAGGTCCTCTTGCATTTAACGCAGTTACACACAACACAATTTAATTAGAATAATTTATTACTGTTACTCCTTATAATTCTTCATACGTACGTTGGTACCACTGTTTGACAGTAAACTATAAACCCAAAGGGCCCCACACATTTACCAGGTGTCGTACGAACAAGTTAATTAGTGTAATTTACTGCTTAATATGAAGCTGGTAAATCTGCAACTAATTAGTCTAGTTTTCTGGAGATGATTGCAGAGGCAAGATGGGTAATAACTATTTCTACTTACTTATTGTATTTCATTTAATGTGTTTCTTAAAATATTTACTACTTCTAAACTCTGTTCATTTAGAAAACATAAATGCAACAATTGCCCTTTTGGAACTTAATTTGACAATATGATGAAAGCACATCATAACCATGATAGGTTCAGCAGCGGTGGGGCTACATTATATTATATTCACTCCAGGTAGATTTCTTTGACTAATGGGATATGTGGCACAGGAAAGGATATTTTGAGGCAAAGATTCTGGTTGCTACCAGTTTAAATTTGTAATCCCCAAGACTGTATAATTCTCATATTTGTGGGGGAAAAATTTTAGCCTTGTATTTTCTGGTGTCCAAATACTTCCACAAATGACAATTACTTGGTGGCGTACTCCCAACAAATCTGTTATAAGCAAAATATTTATTTTGTAGCCCACCTCACTAATATTACTTTGGGTGAAAAAAAAAAAAAAATCCAGGTAGCAAGAAATTCTTTTACATTCCTAAATATATATTTTTCCCCAAAAGATTGGTCCTTTATTAAGGGAACACACACACTGCTAAAAATGGCATACCAATACTCAAATAACAAGTTACATTAAATATGACAAAATATTTTAACACGCCTCTTTCATAGTATTTATAAAGCCACCCGTTTAATGTTAATATTTACAGGCTCCGCTACAACTTATTCTGAAACGCTGTGAGAACTTGATAGATTTAAAGTGGCATTCATAGTCCTTGACGTAATATTTATGGTAATTCTAAATAACCTGTCTAACCCACCACAAACAATTTGCTACAAATGTACATCAAATAGGCCTACACCAAAACACATGTCCCCGTAAACATATTCATTTATTTAAAACTATAGTTGGCACACACCACCTTTAGGCAACGTACACATAAATTCAAAGAAAAATACCTGCTTCGTATTTCAGCCACCTTCTGAAACTAGTTTTTGCAGGGATAAATTCTGTGACATTGTCAAATTCCCCTCCAGGATGACTACTTTAAAACCGTCTTCCAGTCTATTACAAAGTCTGAAATTTCTTGAGGCCCAATAGTATGATAAAGGTTTAACATTATCCACACTTTAAATAAGAAATAAGACGTATTATATGCTTACAAACTACACAGATGCTATAAACTTAAGAACATTGACTACGCAAAATTCTTCCTAACAAAGTAATACAGCGAAATTGTAAGTATTATATTTACCAATCCCAAAAATATATTAACTTCAACGGTAAGTTGCCAGCACTGTCCAAACAATATGGCGAAGAGAGAAAACCGTAGGATGCAAAAAAATTACAATCAAAAAAAGCTAGTAAAGATTAGAAAGTGAAGAAGCAACACTTTACAGTTCCAAAGATGATAATATTGGATTCACTTATAAAGTAATTTATAATGATGAATATTCTATAAAACAACGTATGAAAAATAAAAGTTACGAAATGACAAATTTATAATCAAACAATCATAAGTTGAAAAAAAAATTCTAAACTATTTTACAGTGAGACATAGTTTATTGGTTAAAAAAGACAATGAAATGCAATACTAACAAATGCAGTTGGTTAGTTTTCGAGAAATAAATGGTGCATTTTCAAAGTTGTTAGATTGGTGTGCTCTCTACTCCCGAGAGCAAGTCTAGATCCCTCTAGGAGTAAGAAAGGAGCATAAAGGACAGTTGCTCTCAACGACAACCACCCGAACAACAAAGAACAAAACTAGTCAGTTGTTTTGAATATTTAATTTAAATTTCTTGTTTCATTCTAGTTATTTTAAGAACCTCCATTTTCTCTTGTTTGTGTAGATAGCTATATTGTGAGAAATCATGGAAAACCCAAAGGGTCAAAAGCAAGAGGAGACAATCCAATTTTTAGGATACTTGTCCGAGGTATTTTGCTCCACTTGTGGAAAGAGAGCACATTATTTTTACAATATTTATCAGCTCCACAGGCAGCATGATTAGGAAATAGTTGTCAGGGGTATCTGCCCTTCTTGCTCTACATTTTTCACTGTGCAGACATTTAAGATACTGCCACCCAAGCACCTTTAAGAGCTTAAATAGCAAATAATAACTTTATCTTTTATAATACGTTTAGGATAAGTATGGAAAAATTATATTTGGAGTAATTCTGCCATGTTGGTGGCTTCCTTTCCACTTGCTAAATAATTGAAACATGGACGAAAATCAACACAGTGCCCCCTCCCAGTCAGCTGCAGTACTTGGCAGATATTACCAAAAAGTTTTGTCCCTATTGTAAGAAGAGATCGCCAGTGACGAGTCACCTGTTTCAGTTGAAGGGTTTGCCCTTGCTACAGTTGCTCACCAAACATAGTTGCAAGAAGACATTGCATTAGCTGTAACCTAACCTTCCATGTCAGACAGTTATTCTGCAGCCCCACTCCCTTATATTTGAGAATGTAGAACTATTATTGGTAATTGAGAAAATTGGTTCCTTGTGTATATGTAAAAGAAGTAGAAGTCTATAGTTGTCAGTCAAGTCATCCCAGAAGCCCCAGTATATTTTGAAAGGCGGTTACATTAAAATTAAGGTGTTTTATTTAAGAGTGTTTTGTGTTATTTATGGACGATTGTGAAACTAACTAGGCACATCGCCAAATTGGAGATGTAGAACTTAAGTATAAATGTAAGCTTGCATTTTGATGTCTTTGTGAATTATACAGTTTTGTAAGAGCAACCCAGGTGTGATTACAAGGAAATATGTTTCTCTAGAGTTTGTGTGCCGAACCGTTATGGAATTTATGAATTTTAGCTAAAGAATATTGTATAGTCCAGATAGGTAAGACTCAACTTCTATCATATAATTTTTTGTCTCCGGGTTAGCACCATAACGAATCTCCATGTACCCGATGAGAGCTTTAGACCACCAGTTACATTAGGTGTCGGCGATAAATAAACGCACCTACATCTCTGTATTAGGGTCCCAATTCCCTTGTTTAGATGAAATATTGGCTGGTGGCAGCATTACCTCCCCTTTACCATCAATTGGAGATTCGTGAAACCACCTTAACTACCGTCTATACTCTGTTGCTACTGGTCCTCAGCTGGTAGTGGCACTACAAATGGTGGCAGCAATGGGATTGGCCAGTTTTAAGCTCTTTTGAAATTTTAGTGTGTATCTTATACCACCATTTGCGTAGGTGCAACAAATGGCTGGCATAGCGGTGGGATTATCCCATTTTCAGGCTCGTTTGAAATTTTGGTGTGTTAATTTTGAGCGGAGAGATTTGTATTTTATGCATTCAGTTCTGTCTGATGTTAAGTGTATTAAAATAGTGTTACCAAAGAATATAATTTAATATTTAAAATGTTCAATGATAAACTGTGTTTTCTAGAGTGAAAGGAGTAAAACTGCGGGCAGTAACGATTAAATCAGACGAGCCCATTTGGACTTGGTAGCGCGCGTGGCTCTTAAGACCTGATGAGGGTGAAGTAAGGTGCCTGAAAGTACACAGCGCGAGCATTAGTAAATTCGTCTGCGCGAAACCGAGATAGGAGCTAGCTGAAAGGGCAAGGAAAATGAGCCTTGAAAAGGATAAAACGTACAAAGACTGGGAGCTGTCAGGCTCAGAGAATGAAGATAAATCGCAATTTAATTTAGGCAAATTCATTAAATGTAGTAAACATGGCCGTATCGCAAGACTTAGTGAGAGTGTATATTCAAGATGCAAGATGTAGGCTGTTAGTAGACACTGACACTTTAGTGACCATTTTAAAGGAGCATTGTTTTAGACGGGGTACCCACTTTCAGAGTTTGGGGCAAAGTGTAGAATTGTATACTAGTACTGACAATAAATTAGAGCTGTTAGGATCATTAGAAGTCGATTTCGAAATTGGAGATCTAGTCTGTAGTCACAAGTGTGTGATTTGCGAGCACAAGATTCAATTAAATGCTGATGGTTTACTTGGGTTAGATTTTTTGCGAACATTTGACTGCGATATTTCTGTAGCTGACCACATTTTGAAAATTGGTAATTGTAGTCTTCATTTGAGTGAAAGGTCCGTGACAGGGATCGCGGACATTATATTCCAAGGGGCAAGGTATATGTGGCGCAGATTAGAAAAGTAGTCCAAGTTCCACAGAGTATATTTTTCAAAGTGGCGGCCATCGACACGGTGGTGTGCCGATGTTGCGCCGGCTAGAGATGATGAGATAGGTGGGCGGAAATTATACATTTGGGGCTGGGGATTACTTGTTAGTGCGTGGTGACATGGCCGGAATTTATAATGAGGAGTGTGCCGCTACAGAAGTGGGCAGATGAGTCACGCACCGAGTGCAGGTGGCCGTGCTGCATGCGGTAATATGAAATGATTAAATTCTACCAGCACTGTTAGCCATCCGGCAGGTTGTGTTATAGGATTAAATACAGCTTCAGGAAGGGACGGATTACTTTCAGCCAGTCTATGGAAGATGATATGGACACGGGTTTTGAAGTTGGAAATTTTAAAAGTAATGATAGTAATGGCAGGAGTCAACCAAGTTTTGCTGGGGGGGCTCAATTACTGGCGGAGTTGAAAGTTATGGCGTGCAACCTAGAACGGTTAGTTACAGGAAATTTTTCCTCAGTAGGTTATGACTCCCTGAAGAGAAATAAGTGGAGAAGGAAGACATGTAGGGTGCTTTCGGTAAATTCCGACTCTGTGTGTAAGACTAGATGCCCTTGTGAAGTTATCCCGCAGTTCAACGACGGGGGAAAAGTTCACGTTTCACCGGCTCTTGGGGCTAAGAACCGCGTGCAGTCTAATGGCGGCGCATCTCGAGGTTTCAAGGAGTCCAGTTTGAAATCCAGTACTATCATCAATGTTTCAGGGTTGATTCTAGTGTGTAGAGAGGAAAGTTTTCCTCCATTTAATGAAATTTTGTGTAATGGCAGAGTGTTAGCCGAAGTTAATGGACCATTAGGGATTGTTCCCCCCCTATTTTAATGATAATTGGCAGGCGAAGACATTGGCAGGGGGAAGAGCTCGCAGCACCTCGCTTGAGGATTCGTTCCTAGGCTGTTATGGGTCTGATGGTGTCGTCCTCCCCTCCAATGGAAGTTGTGAACCTGCGGTAGGGAAGGAATGTGGTCTGTGCAGGGTTGTTTCAGTAGAAAGTGTGTTTTTGTGAGGGTTCACCAGGTGGGGCGGTTCCTTTTAAAGAGGGCGGAAGAATTAATCCTAAGTCAGTTTGTTGTTATCAACCCCAGTGGTTCCATATTCTCGTATTGTGACAGGAGGTGTGAATTTGCAGTGTCCCTCAGCTAGCTGTGAAGTTGTAATATCCCCTGTACTCTCTTATGTTAACATCGAATTAGAAGCCTGTGCCACTTCAGTTACAGATGACAACACACTTTCCATTGTGTTAAAGAATATGTCTAGTGAAGTCGTGAAGGTGCCCCGAGGGGAAATAGTTGGGTCTGCCAGCCCTTTAGGGAAATTATATAGGGGGTTTACCCCTGCAGAAAGTAAAGAGAAACTTTTAGTTTTTAACGTGTAATGTGATGCTGATAGTACAGTGAAATCAGGATGTCTTGATTTTTCCCTGAAAATGATACGTGTTAGTAACGTAAGTGATTTGTTGGTCTCATGACAGTGGCCCGATCGTATAGAGGTATTAAGCAAAGAGGTTTATTAGCGTAGTATCCACCATCGTGTATGGTTCGAATTTTTGAACTTTGGCATCAGGGTTGCGACGTTCTTGTGTGTGTGTGTGTGCCATTTGATGATTTGGTGAGTTTAATGGACTTTAGAATTTTGGATATTTTGTATTATGAAGATTATTGGGCTTTTGAGTTTTATTCGCTTTTGTTGTATTCACTGGCTGTACAGGTAAAAACCTACAACTGCTGCATACACAATAAACTGAGATGATTTTAATTATTGTTTACATACATTGAGAAAAATATTCTTAACAGATTACAAGATAGTCTATCTGAAAACATCAACAACACATAGATAGTCCTACAGAGAAAAATGTTGCACTCATCGAGTATTTCTTCTCGATCTATCGAACCCTGCACTTTTTTGGGTCGCTTCATACTCCTCTCCCCCTTACCATCTAGAATCGGCATCCAACAGCCGTTTGGTGGCTGTACCATACACCCAGAGCAGGTGGTTTGTCGTTGCTTGAAGTTCTGTGCGATGGGTCGTGGCGCTCCTGTCGCTGGTACCACAGCGTGTTAATGCATTGGCCTGGCCGCCATGCCCGGTAGGACGGGTACATCTTCTCATTCCACAAGAACGAATGCCGGTTTTAGTCCATTAATGGAGAGAGTTTGTTTGCTACGCATTTTTTCCACCACAAAATGTTTATTGCTACGTGAACAAACTCGAAAGGGTCCAGCATACACCGGCTGCAACGGTTTACGGAGAGCGCCATGACCCACAAATATCAAGTCAGTCGACATGAGGTCTGGGTGGACGAAGACATTCCTGGGTGAGTGATTCTCAGTTGGAAATGGTCGCATTGTTCTCATCTGCTCTTTGAGCTAGTACACAAGGGATGGAGCTTCTTGGGTCACTGGTAGATCCTTAAAAAAAATCGGCAGGTAGGCGTATTGGCTCAACATATATGATTTTCGCTGCCATACTTTTATGTTGTGGACTCAGGTACGAACACTGTCCCATAAGCACAAGTGGCAGCTTAGGTACCCATTCATCACCGAGTTATGCTTTGAGAGCCGATTTCAATTGATGGTGCCAGCATTAGATTTTTCCCATTTGCTGCAGGATGGTATGTGGTGGTCTTAATTTGTATGCCCAGGAGTTTGCATAGGTGAGAAAAAAGCTCGCAGTCAAACTGACGGCCCCTGTCTGACGTAATTTTACTTGGGATTCCAAAGAAGGCAATCTAAACCGACAGAAGAGTTTCAGCAATGTATTACACGGTCATATCCTAGACGGGTGCTGCCTCCGGCCATCGTGAGAATCTGTCAATGAATGTCACCAAGTAACAGTATCCCCTGGATGGTTCTAAAGGGCCCACAATGTCAATATTGGTGTTGGAGAATCGACGTTCAACTGGTTCATATGTTCCAACCTCGCTGTGAGTGTTTCGCCATATCTTAGAGCGTTGGCAGGGTAAACATGATCTTTCCCACAAACCAACAGCTCGCTTGAGGGACGGCCACACAAAGCATGCCTAAATGAGATGTACGGAACCTTTGATCCCCGGGTGTGCGAGGTTATGAATGGACTCAAATATCTACTTTCGAAAGTGTAGTGGAATGTAGGGTCTGGCATCCCCTTTAGATGTGTCGCACACAAATTTGACACCACTGGGTAGTTGGATCTCCTGGAATTTCAACAAGCATGAAGGAGACTTGTGCAAGTACTGCAGTTATACATCATCTGATTGTGCATTGGCGATATCATCCCAAGGCATAATGGATGAGATCATTATGGAGTACATCCTAGAACATGCATCGGCCATCACATTCTCTTCCCAACAAAAAATATATCTGTAGTGTTTATTGTACGATAAAACCTAAATGTCTTATTTGTTGTGGTATTACCTTGTCCGATCGTTGCTTGAAGGAAAACATGAGTTGTTTGTTGTCTGTATAAATGCAGAACTCTCTGGCTTCAAGCATATGCCGAAAGTGTTTAACTGCTGTATAAGCTGCCAGGAACTCCCTATCATACGTGCTGTACTTTGTCTGCATACTGTCAAGTTTTTTGGAAAAGAAGGCTAATGTCTCGAGTGTGTCTTCTTGTACCTGATGTATTGATGCGCCTATTGCCCAGTTTGATGCATCAACCATTGGTAGTATGACAGCATTCACTGAAGGGTCTGCGATTTATGTAGATTTGGACAGGCTACTTTTGAGGTCCTCAAAGGCATATATCCCATCGGTATCCCATTGAATGTTTCGACGGTCATTTTTTTGTGAGTTTGGAATAAACTTCAAAAGGGCAGCTTGTGTAGTGGCAAAGTTGGGCAGATAGCATCGGTAAAAGTTGATATGCCCAAGAAGCAATACAGTTCCGTTACTGTCTTTGGAAGTGGATACCCTGTGATGGTGGCCATGCAGTCCGGTATTGGAAGAACACACTTTTGCAATGATTAAAAAACCCAAAAATGAAACTTCTTTGGCCCCGAACATGCACTTGATTAATTTGATACGAATATGGAATTCTTTAAGACATTGAAAAACCCTGCGAAGGTGTCACGATGTTGTTGCTTGTTGACTGATGCGATGAGGATGTCATGCATATCGCAAAAGGCAAATGGCAGATCCCACAGTATCGAAACCATAAATCTTCGAAAAGAATGTGCTGAGTTGTGCAACCCAAATGAGAGTTTCAGAAATTCAAACAGACCAAGTGGTGTTATGATTGCGGTTTTTGTACATTTGTGGGAGCAACCGAAATATGATGGAATGCTCGCACCCGATCACTCTTAGAGAATATAAGCATACCATCAAGTGAGCTTGTGAAATCCTGCAGATGTGGTACAGAGTACCTGTCCAGATTTGTAACATCAATTAGGACGTGGTAATCCTCACATTGTCTCCACGACCCATCCTTTTTACTTGTGAGATGTAAGGGGCTTGGCCAACAACTTTTCGATTGATGGCAAATTCCCATATCCATCATTTATCATAATTATATTTTTGCAGCCGTTAGATTGTGTAATGGGAACGGCCAGGCTCTAACATGAACATGAGGTCCAGTAGTTTCTATTGTGTGGTTTACGTTACAGGATAACATTATGAAGCATGGATTATACTGAAATATGCTGGGGAATTCCTTGAGGAGATTGGCATAGCTATGGCCTGGAGAGACGGTGTGTAGTTGGTCGATGCCGGAGTCCACTGCAAAGGGACACATGGTTGCCAACGAGGTGTTAGCATCTAATAGTCGCCCGTTTGACACATCGGGCAGCAGATAAAATTGTTTTAGGAAATCAGATCCTATTATGGGTGTTCGAACATCTGCCAGTACGAAAGTCCATGCATTCGAACAGTTCAGGCCGAGGTCAAGTTTGAGTAGTCGCTCGCCAAAAGTGCGTATGATACTACTGTTCGCCACATACAGCTACTTAGATTCGTCAGTATTCGTTTTTTATCGGTTGTAGGAGGTAGGACAGAGATATCCGTTCCTGTGTCTATGAGAAATCTTACTCCAGAAATTGTGCCTGTGAGGAATTGGCGGCAGGTGTTCTGGTTCGCAACATTTACTGCCATATCAGTCGAGCCTCCACATTTTCCACATTAGTTTCAAAGTTGCATAGTGGAATGCATTTTTGTGAATTCTCCTCAAACATGCAATGATACCAACAAGTATCGCAATTTTGCTGTTTATTAGTAGAACGGATCCTACCTCATTGGAAGGTACCAGTTTTCCATTTCCTCAATTTATGTGGCTAGGGCTACTTCTTTTTGAGTGAGGCGAGAAATTGCATTATCTTTAGGCCTTTGTATTGCACTTGCGGTGTCCAAGCTACCGGTATCATTGTTGTTCAGTTGAGCACTGCATGAGAATGCAAAAGTAGGCGCATTCACTTCTTACAATTTTGTCCGCAATTGTCGCCAAAGTGTCAAGATCGTCACGATTAGTGGAAAGGATAGCACTTACATTGACTGGCATGCTTTTGCAAAAACACAGATCTTAAAAACTCGTTATGAATGTTATCCCCAGCTAGGTTCCGCATTTCGCGTAGGAGTACCTCCTACGCGAAATGGTTTTTTATCCACAGGTCGATCTCCATGAGAGCTTTTTCGCCTTACATTGGCCTGATTCTGCTAACTCTTTTACCAATCTTTGTTTTAGGTCAATATTAGGATTTTGCGACAATGGCTTGGAAATTAAGTCTGACACTAATTCAGCTATATCACTGTCGATGGACCTTAGCACATAGTGGTATTTTGTGATTTCATTGGTTATTTTCGCAACCACAAATTGAGACTCTACTTGTAGGAACCAAACATCCACATTTTTTTCTTCCAAAAGATGGGCATCTTAACAGCTACTAGTGATACTTCCATGTTATTGTCTTTTTCTTCGCCTAACATTTTCGTGCTGCTGTACTATGTATTATGTATCGCATTAAAGGATCTCGGTGACTTTAGCTGCACTTTTCTTGAACGATCAGAAAAGGATGAGCTGAATATAATATCAGAGGTTATTTAGCTCCACCTGCGTTGTGTGGGTATATTTCCACATGCTCGCTGTTGAACATGGCATAATATCCTTCTTTATCACTTGAAATTATCATTCCATGCTGTATCACGTCAGAGTCACCAATTTATAGTCTTACCATAATTTCTGAACTCTAATCCCGGACTTTTTTTTGGAAGGGGTTGTTTTTTCATAAATTACATTAAAAATATTTTTTTGTTTAGTTATTAATCATTTTTTTATCACTTAGTTAAAATACATTGGCTTACTAGTAACATATTTATTTTCTACAGTATTATTTTTAGAATAAAATTGTCAACTAAAAGCATGCACAAAAACGTCCAAATATTAGAACTGGGTTCAGCGATTACTACATCTGAACCATCGGGTTCTTGCTTTTGCCCTGGAGCTGGAAGAGTGTAATATTTCTCAGATGATAGTACTTTTCCTAGGAACTCCTTATCAGTTTTAATTTTTTCGTAAAAGTCCACACAAGAAATATTTGAATTAACTTTTATGCTGAGTAGCTCCGTTACAAACGAAACGGACATTCTTCCCCTCTCCGCCAACCAAAACCAAAGACTTCCTTCCACTTCTCGTGAGTGCTGAGCTTTCTTTCTTCAGGCACGCCTTCTCACTTTGCCATCAATTTTAATTTTAAGATAGTTTGTAAGTTAGTCTAAGTTTGTGACCAATAGCAAGGTCATGCATGTACTTATTCTTTTGTCTCTCAATTTCACGAAAATATAACTAGAATTTCTACTGTTTTTTTAATGATTTTGTATTTAGAGAATCATAAATCCTTTTAGCTTGAAAAGGGTTGGTTATTATTGTGCAAAATATTTTAATTTAAAATTGAGGTTTTATATAATTATTCATTAGGTCATTATAAATATTTCGTTATTGCATATTTATTAATAAATTAAATACTAATAGCTATTAAATACAAATTTTTTTTCTAGATATTTAATGTTGTTCTTAAAATGTTTCAAATGATACTGAGGATTTTTATACCGTCAGTAGAGGGATATCTGTATACCCAGTTGGCGACCTTGGTTACGTTTTTGTTATACGGTTAGGGTTATAGCGTTTTTTGGTTATAGGCCTTTAGACAGCGAGATCAACGGAATAATAAATATTAATATCAGTCATTTAACCACACTATAAAGTTTGGGGATTGAAAATGGTAAACACAATTTGGTTGATATAATGTATTTTCATGACTTGAATCTTTCAATACATGATTATTTATCGGCCAACATAACCACAACAGTTGTTTCCCTCTTTTTTCCCAGTTGCCGCTGTCTTTGCTGAGAACTGCACAGAATCATCCTATGGTAAGTACTTTGTGTACGCATATTTTTAAATTAAGTAAACATTTACGTGATATAATAAAGTAATGCCAGAATTGTGTATATTATTGCAATTTATTTGTGCTGATTAATTTACCTTGTTTAGATTATTATGGATGGTAAACATTTTCTCAGGCGTAAATGGTATTACTTGTAGTCAATTGTCTCATTACGAAGGTTCATGGGACGTGGTCGTACCTTGGAATTTCGACTGGCCTTGTCCGTTACAGGAAGTAGGAAGCAGTGCAAGACTAGTTTGGACTCCGTCTAAAATCGTCATGGCGCACATAACGTGTATCGTATAAGGAATTAAAACCCTGCATTTGAGATTTGCAATATTCCAAGTAGCATTTGGCACGACTTGTGTGACCTGGCACGAAGATGGTCATTTCCAAGTATCTCACCCCAAGTTTTCAATACCGGCCGTTGAGAATGTGAAATGTCACAAAAACTGCTGTAGGCAACTTATGCATATAAGAATTTTTGCACTGGCATAATTATGTCTTTTAGTTCATTCTTTCTGATACATTAGAAAAGGTTCTTGATGTTGTTAATGTTGATTGTAGATTGTTTGCTGTGTAATTAATTTTATCTAAGCCAACTCAAGTGTTGACATGGCCTTAGAGACTAATTGTTATAAAATCCTAGAAAATGGCATGTTTAGACATTAACTATGCTGGATAAGAAGGTTATGGGGTATCGCATTATTTACGGTACATAGTATGAAACGTGATAATGGGGAGGGCTATGAAGATCAGAGAAATTACGGGGTGTAAAATGTAAGGGTAATATATATATATATATGTTAGGCCCTAGTTGTGTTGCCGAATTGCATTAAATGCAAGAAGACTTAACAAAACAACCTAACTTGATAGGGAATCGATCAAAGGGGGTGTGCGTGCCTATGTGCATAGAGAATAGAACTACAATTAGTAATTTAGTTAAATGGCTGTAATTTTTTATTTACCAATTTATTTTAAATTCGGTCATCCAAAAAATTGGTAGTACAAAAGTAGCGAATTTATGTAAAGTTACAGCTCGTCACAACAAGAAGCAAAGTGAAGAAGATACAGGGAAAAACAAGAGAAAACCCTGATTTGCAGCTGACTTTTGGGTGAAAAGCTAGAGAAATGAAGACAGTGTACACTATTTACATAGACAGTGAAACTTCTTTAATACAAAGCTGAAGGGACCTAAAATTTTGCTCTTAGTTTTAACGAGGTTTGTATTAACTGCTGTAGGTAGGCCCACTCCCAAAAGAAAAATTGACAAATGCTACCATTGAATTTTGCTCAACCTTTGAGGGAATGAAAATGGTTTGTACTAATGCAAATTTTGTATTAAGCTATATTTTATTTACGAGGTTTCACTGTAATTTGAAACATCATCTAAGAAGAGAATAGTTACAAGTTTCATATTTACATATAGTTACGAAAATCCTAACCTATAGGAAAAGTACATGCATGACCTTGCTGTTGGTCAGAAACTTAGACTAACTTACAAACTATCTTAAAATTAAAAGAAATGTGTACAAGAAAACCTATAGTTTAGCGAGGACACAAATTAATAAAATTGTTTAGCAAAGACCTATAGTTGATTAGAGTTAACACAAAAAGATATTTACAGATGTACACAATTACATGAAATGGGATGGATATTTTATAAGTTGGGTGAAGATGTACAAAAGGATCTGGATGAAACTGAAGATGTACATGAAACTGAAGATGTACAAAAGGATCTGGATATCTGAAAAGGAAAGCACTGATTCTATAGAAAAGATTGCACTGAATTTGAAAAAAAAAAAAAATTTAAGTATCGAAATGGCTATAACTGCACATGGAATATGCCACTAGGGCACCACCACTCTCACACTGAACAATGATGGCGGAAGGAAGGGGGTGGGGGCATTCGAAGTAGGTGGGTTAGGTGGGTAACGTTGAGTGGAAGTCGAGTCGACAATGAGGATTAGGCTCTGTTGGATTGTAGGCCTATACTGCGTTGTCGGAGATTAAGTTTGCACACCAGCCCCATTGGATGTTCTGCATTTACTGAGGTGGTAGAGGAGGTCTAGAAGCGTGATGAAGGCCAAGGATGATGGGAGACCCCTCTAGTATGACGCGCTGCTCGGTTGGTACGTAGACGGGTGAATGTACACCCACATGGCCGCATCATACAGCAGGATGGGCATGAGGGTCCGGCAGAGCTGGAACCGGACGTCTTGTGGAATTGGAGTTCTGGATGAAAGGACTGGACGAAAGGCATGGAGAGCGAACCTAACTTTGGCTATGGACATGATGAGATGATGGTGGCAGGTCAGCGTGGAGTCAAGATGGTGCCCGAGGTACCGGACTGTGTAGCTCCATCTGAGGCAATGGCCTAGCATTGTTGGAGCAGGTGGTGGATTTCGTCTTTGTTTCGTGAAGAACACAGCAACTGAACTGTTTTATGTGGGTTGGGTGCAACACCCCAATGGAGAAGTAGGAAGTGACTGGAATAGCATGTTGGGTCTCTGGCTGATAGGATTTGAGCTTCTTTGCTAGTTACGAGAAGGTCAGTGTCATCTGCATACTGAAGTGCACGTGTTGATGGAATTATATGAATGTCTGCTACGAATATGGAGAAAAGTGTTGTACTTAAGAGAGCACCTTGAGGGACGCCAGCTATTATGGCTTGTGGTGGAGACTAGGAGTTCTTAAGTCTGACAGAAAAGGTACAGTTGTTGAGGAAACTGTGTATGACAGAGATGAGTCGTTCAGGAATATGATTTTTGACTAGTTTGATGAGAAGTGCTGCATGATGTACAGAGTCAAATACTTTTTCCAGGTCTAGTAGAATGAAAATGGAGTGCTTGTGGGTACAAACACTGGCAGTGATGTTGATAACAGTGGCAGCTGCATGGAGAGCTGTAGTAGTGTTTTTTTTTTAAGTCAAATTGAGTGTGTGAAAGAATGTTGAATGTTGATTTGGAGCCTGGTCGGTAAAGATCGATACATTCAGCAACTTTGGATAGGACTGACAGCAAGGCGATAGGTCTATATGATAAAACTGATTTGGGAGGGGAATTGTGTTTATGGATGGGAACGACTATGCCATATTTCCATGATGTAGGGAAGTGACAGGTGATGAAGATTTCATTGATGATGTAGGTGAGAAAAATGGGGGCTTTTCATGTGATTGAAACTAGGAGTCGTGCGATCACCATGTCAGCACTGGAGGCAACTGAGTAGCAAACTCGTTTGACGGTAGTGTCTATCTCTTGGTAATTAAACTGTGTTGTTTCATCACACAAAATGTAGGAAGTAGATGCTCAGATGCACTGTTGTGTGTAGAAAATAGTGCTGGGTAGAAAGATTTCAGCTGGACAAATAGATTTGTTTGGATCAGTTCAGTGAAATGATTTGTTCAAAAGAATCATTCATTAGTTCTTTAATTGATGAGACACACTCACTTTCGGGTATTCTTTTTCTCTGCTTCTCATTTTCGGCTCTTGCCGAAGAAAGGTTGTGTATCTGGAGAGAGAGGAGCGAGGACACAAGGATGCTACACTGGTTGCTGGGTAACTGCTTCCCTTCTCGTCAGATGTGTAAGGGGAGGGTGGATGCCAGAGTCGCAGACTCCCCTCAGTTGAACTGAAGAGCAGTGTGTTGCAGTGATGATAAACTGCAATGTGTTCAACATATTGTTGTCAAGTTATTAGACGTTTGCATAAACAACCAGCTTAAAAAGATTATTGCTGGAGATATTAAGTGACTGTACCAAAAGATATTTTGATTGAAGCAATTTCGATAAACGATAAAAGTAGGTAATGTTATTTTTAACCTTTATAGGAATTTTTCTGGGACCACTAAAAATTAACTGTATAGTCCATTCATACTTTCTTCAGCCTTTTGGAATTGAACCTTTGAAAAATCACCCTAGGCGTAACATGTCAACCTGATTTGTTCAATAACTTGTATTCCACAATTATATAACACTGTGATTACTCTAAAGTACTGTATTTTTGAATAAATGAAACTTTTCTTAATATCGTCTACAACTTGTAATATTTATTTCCTATTATATAGGAATTGAAGACAGCGAGAGCAGCAGTGTATTGGCAAAGGCTAGTAAGAAATAGTTTTCAGTTCAAATATTGTTTCAACATAGTTTTTGGTATGCTCTTTGTAAATTAAATAATGCTATTGAAATATTTCAATATTTAGATAGCCCCTATAGAAACATATTTAATTGTTACAGTTAAAAATAACAGCGCAAAATAATGTGCGTAGTGACGTGGTGTTTGGTTTTTTTTTCACCGACAAAACTATTGGCTGGGTGGAGCTTATCGCTCTCACTCTCTTCCTCTCTGTCACTCTCTCTCGGGAAATTTCCCATCGCTATTAAGCAGAGATTATGCATGTTTAAAATTGTAGCATATTTCGTACTTATTACAGCAAAGTAATGATTGTTGAATTTTAAATTTACTACTGAAAAGAGATTTTATTGTTTAAATACCTATTATATGTTATTTAGTTGCGATGGCACGACGCTTACAAATTCAGCAGGTTTAGCAGAAGTGGTGTGTGAAGGAGAATCTAGAACTTTATAACCTTCCACACGCATGTCCCAATATGGCGGGTGATTATACCCAGTTTTTATATGGCCTTAACGACTGGCAGTGATGTGGCAAATGTCAATGATACTGCTTGTTTATTAATGAAGCATCAAGTTCATCCTAGGCAAGTTACAATGTTGTGACAAATATGTGTTTTCATGGCAGAGTGAAATGTGTTGTCATCGTTGCGTATGAAAGGGCGTGGTGGCTGCGTTGTAATCATTACTCAGGCCACGTGTGTGTGGATTTCAAATGTGTGCAAAATTTATACATTTTAACCATGAACGGATGTTGTGACAAAGTTAATTATTTACATTCACGCCTGTTTATCACAACGTTGTACCTTTGCGCTAGGTGTTTGAAAAACAGTTGTGTAACGAGCTTACGTTTTTGTGATTGGGAATGTCTGCAACAATCCCAACAAAATACTAAGCTCAACCAGATAAATTTAAAATAAATAATAAAATAAACCTACAAACCAGTAACTACCAATGCATGTAAATATTGGCGGAATAAATGTCATGGAAGGCCTGTGTGTTTGCATGTTCACCACCATATTTTACGTTTGTCGATGCTACGTACAATAAATAAGCGACACGAGTTGTGTGCTTCAAATTTACTGTTGTCGTTTTGTGGTCCCTTCGTTTTAATTTTTATTCCAAACACATTAATAACAGGGACAATATTAATGTGTATTATGTGTAACATGCTATATCGTGTGTAACAAATAGTTATAAAGCTGACCTAAATATTGCGAAGGCCTAAATTGTGAACATTTGTAGGAAATAGTTTCTGCAATATGACAAAATTATTTGAACAGCTGTAAACGGCAACCAACGTATTTGACAGTTATAAAAGTAGAAGTCACATGTCAGTGTTTATGTTTACATGTAGCAGAAGGATACATAATCAGTAACCAAAAGTAGAAATTTAGCAGGACTTCAGAAAAGGCCTAAGTTATCGTGAATCAACTATAGATATGGTTTGTCACTATATGCATTTTTGGTACATTGAGTCCATTGTACACACTTTGCCTGAAATCAGTAGTTGTTAAGCCACTTTTTATCCTCTGTTGAGATGCTGTGACTGGGCGGTATGTGGGTTTGTACACTGTAGGTATAAAGTTATATAATTTGTTAAACCCCTTCATGAGACAAATAAATCACAAACTGGGTAATTGAGCCATGAATAACAGGAAGTCTATTCATTGCACCAAACACCAAAAAAAGGATAACGGACATTGTGCTCTTGATAAAAGCAGTTATCCTCCAAACACATTAAATTTCATGCACATTATGATTGATATTACACTGTAAAGAATACGATCTTACATTCAGGTAACTTTGGCAACAGTTGGCTGTCTGTGATTTGTTCAGAGTTTGGATGAGGCAAATTGCTTTTGTTGCTCTATTACCATGAATGAATGTAGCCACATTACTTAAGTGAGCATTCAGTATTGAAAGTCCCAAATCCATGGAGACAATTTTTCAGGAAGAAGTTATTTCTCACAAGAGTAATGTGTATCGATTGCTGACAGATGTTGTCTGGTTTTGTACCTTTGAGAAGCTAGTTATAAAGGATGCTATCAATGATAGCTAAAATATTACAGAATACCTTATAACTTAAGTGATTTGATTGGCAGTAAATTGTTCTATAGAGAAAGAGATTTATTTGCTCTTCTTCTGAAGGCAGAAAGATTCCCTCACAGTTAATGCCTTTGTTTGTGCCGTGCATACTTCGTGCTTGCAAGTTTTTAAGCAGGTCTACTCATATTTATTTTGCCATGAATGCAAAATTTGGCCAGGCGTTTTCTTTCTTTTCTGGTCATCTGTACCTTTTTTTCCCCAGACAGTACATCTGGCACCTAGAAACCACCATTTTTCATCTTATTACAGTTAACAAGACATTAGCAGTTATAAAATGAATGTAGGGATGATTACCTAACTTTTAATGTACTCAATAGTTCCTATTTTTGCAACAGGTTTATGGAAAACTTGCAGTCACAGTACTTCTAAAATACCTACTTCTTTTGTTTACAGTTACTTTCCATGTTGAGGGTTAACCTTTCCCTTTTAAATTTTTTTTTCTCCATCAGAAGCATTGTATAAACTGTTACTGGAGACCATTTTATAAACACTGCACTTTGTTCAGGTATACAGCAGTGTTTAGCTTCACTGCAATCCATAGAGAAAGCAGCATAGAGAAAGAAATAAACCCAACTCCAGCAGTTGCCTTTGCACCAACATAGGATCAAGGTTTTATACATAATCTTCAGGCAGCTATGCATTAAAGAATATTTATTCTTTTTGATTGCAGAATATCTTCAAATTTTTAGCAATATAAATTTTCTTTGTAAGGGTGGACCTTACAATTCCTAGTCAAGTCCACCATATTGCAGGGAACACAGCAATATGAAAAGTTGTGATTGAGCCATATCTTAATGTTTAGTATTTTATGCCAAAGTTACTTGAGTGGAAGATTGTGTTTTTTCCAGGTGTCCATCTACATGTCCGATGATGCAATTTCACTTCATACACATCATGAAAACCGGTCATGGGACGTAACAAGAACCAGAATGCTATGCATTGGCATATGGCTACTGTTGTCCTAAACACTGCATATTTCAAAATGCTGGGTAAGAACGTTTGTTTCTGTCAACATAATAATTTGTTCCTGTAGGTATTTTTTTTTGTAAGTTTGCACTGTGTATGATTTTGTCCCTTTAAGAGAATCAAAAGACTAAGCATGTACAAAATCATTCATGTTCGCTCCATACACTAAAAGAGTGTCTAAGCTTATGTTATGCTTGTTCACTTCAGAGAGCAGATACCAGATTTGTTTCAGCTATAGAAGTAGGCTTATAGTATGCTTTCTTCTCTTATTTCACTTAGGGAACATGGTTCCAGTGTTTTGGATAGTCTTAAGGTTCAGGACTACAATCTTTTGTTGTTATTTTTTACTCACGTAAGTACTACATATGGTATTTCTGTAAGTTTTTACTTTGTTGATATTGAAAAGAAAAAATAAATTAATATGATGGTGAAATATATATTGGCCAGGTTTGTGTTTTAACTGAATTACTGAAAAGTCAGAAGTGAAACAGTGCTTTTGATGTAATTTGATAGTCAAGTGAAGTAGTTAAGAATTATCTCACTTTTATATCTGACATCTTGACCTGCTTATGCTTCATCAGCTTTGAAAACATAGGTACTTAGTGACCAATGATTGGCTCAGTTGGCCAGCTTTCCACCTCTTGAGTTCCCTGGTTCAATCCCAAGTCTGGGCAGGTGGGGAAATTTAGAACTGGGGGGAGGGACTGTCGTGTGAGAAGTGTGGAGAACACAGCTGTGGTGTGTGGGATGTGGGTTTTCCCATTTGCTACCGCGTCTTCATTCTGCTGTCTCCACCTCCATCTTGTTTCACCTCACCTGTTCTTCGGATTGGCCATGGTGACAGGTCTGCCCCTCTGGTTTGGTATCTGGCTTGGTTCAGTGCCAGCCTTTTCTCACCATCCTCCGGCAGGAACCACACAAGTGGATTATTAATATGCATCAGTATTTAAAACTCTAGTCATGAATACCAGCTTTTATGACATATACATTTTCATATACAGCAGGATCAAATTTCATAATTATGGGTAAGAGTTAAAAACTTTTTTAACCCCCCGCCCCCTTATCATTAATGTGCTCACCATCATTTTAGGTACTGGGGCTCTTTTGTAGATGATGTCCCCCTAAGTTCTTGGCTGTATGTCTTCCTCCCAGAGTGCTGAAACCAAATTTTAGCATCATGTACTGAACAAGAACAGTGGGTGGCAATATTCAAGATAGAGTATTAAATAAGAGAACCTTCCTTATTCCTAAACAGTTTACTGTTGGGTCTGGGTGGGGTGCCATATCTGGTTAGGAAACTAGGAAACTTGTTGACAGCACCAAAAATTTTCCAAAACCTATTATACTAGAAGATAAATTAATTTTTTTATTATTCACACACAGGTGTATTGGTTGCAAAGCTACTTCTGATGACCCTATAGAAAAACCCTACAAGTTGTTTGTTCTCTGAATTTTTGCATATTATTTCCCCTTGTAATGAAGATAATCTGTGGAGTCCTATATTTTAAAAATGCAAATATTATGAAAAAATTTGTATACCATTAATCTAAGACAAGTAATGGGGCAATTTAAGGTTTTTGTTGGTTCCGATTCTCGATTTGATTCCAAAATTTTTGTCTCGATTCTGAACGCGATTTGATTATCAATATATATTAATGCATTGCAAAATTTTGCATACAGTTGTACAGTTCTACATTTCACACAACTTACAGCAGGGACTACAATGAGAGCGAGAGAAAATAATTTGTCTTTGTTGAATTTGCAAATCTAGTGGCATTAACTATTTCATCCAGTTCTCTGTGGAAGAAATTTATACCGTTGTCATGTAGAAATGGCCCTGCTAGGTAAAACGAATGTCAACATGATTTCAAGAATACTGCACATTTCCGAAAAAAAATTAATTTCACGAATATACAGTAAACATTAACACAAGTTGTACATATTCTTTTCGTAAATTTTTCAGTGTCACGTTTTTAACTTTTGATTTTGTTGTGGCTAGCTGCGTTTTATAATACTGCTGAATGTAAACAAATCAATTGCCGTGCATTGGAGGTTAAATACGTACGTTAGCATGGACAAAATGTCCAAATGATAAAAATTTCACAGTATTTTACATGGGCTGCAGCATCTTCCATAATTTATGAGACTAGATATTTTATGAAAAAAGTCTTTTTCAGGGCAACTTTCAATGTAAACAAACATTTGATTCAGCATTGTAGATTATTGCACACATTCTAGTTGCGAGCATTCACTTCGTACCAATGTTACTAGTGCTTGGAGGCAGTTTGTTGTCCCTATTGTAGCTTATTTCGAAGTGCATATTTTACGGCTTGTGTGTTTTCATGTTATGCAAGAAGAAAACTTAACGTGTTGCTAGTATAACTATGATTTCGGAGATTTAAAAAAATTGTCTCGAGATGAAATTTTTCATCTGAAGTTTTTCTCGATATTGCCTAGAACTCGCACAAATTTAGTTTTTTATTTGTATGGTGCTCAAGTAAATTTGTGTATATAACAAGGAAGAAGAGTTCATTTCTTGTGGAGAAAGCTAATTTTGATAGATATCACGCATTTGTGTGTTTCGTGTTATTTCATGTTTTGACTTGTAGTTTGGTGTTATTTCGGTTTGTCGTGATTTACCACAAAATTGTGCCTCTTGCCTGATTAAACACAACTGCAAACGCACACAAGCTATTTGCATTGCGTTTAAGAGCACCACCAGGTTTGCAGGATATCGTACCCACTAAGAAAATTTGACAGAATCGACTCAAACTTTTGAATACAAAAAATCGGAACTCGTTGTTTCTTCGATTCAGGCAAGAATCGGTGAAATCGAAGAATCAATAATTGAATTGTCCCATCACTACTTAAGACTTCACGTTACTGCTGCTGTGTTGGTACCTAAACCTTTGTCTGGAAGTAAGTTGCTCTGCAGTAGTATACAATACTGTCCATATTGCTTAGTTGTGGAGCATATTTTACTCTACCTCTAGAGTAAGCATTTACTCACGTGGTGCAGAGATGTTTGTTCTGTAGGGACAGAGTGTTAAAGCAAATGTTTACGTGATCATTGTGTTTGAAGTATAAAATGATCGAAGTTCCCTCCTCAGTGTTTTAAAAATCAACTTCCCTCCATTTTGTGTTTTGGCTGCCTTTTTTTTTTTTTTTTGGGCTGCTTTTCTTACTTGTGTATGTATATGCATATATATTTTTTAGTACTGTAGATAATAGAGTTGTTCTGATACTTCGCTTTTTCCCAATGTATCTCTATCAGGTTTGGTATCAGGCCGATACTTTAGTATCGGTTGTAAACAATGAAGTGAGGTTATTACTTTCTTTAGACACAAAAATGGCCGTATTTCTGTTTGTATACGCCACACATTAAAAGAAAAAGGGAAAATAAGGACAAATTCTGTATTTACTGATGAATAGCGCATCCTTTTTTTCCCCTAAAATAAAGTAGAAAATTTTGGGGTGAGTGCTATACATGGAAAAAAAAAAAGAGGAAGGGGGAACGTTGAGGGAAGTGGCAGACCTGTCTGTTGTCTCATCTCTTGCTCTTACATCACTCCTCTCCGTTCTCTCTCTCACTCAGTGACCCTTCAGTATGTGTAGGTCGAACCTCCCTCCCTTCCAATCACACCACAAAACCAGAGCTGTCACATGTTTATGGCCCCCATCCCCTTGTAATAACACCCAGATGGTTGCCGTTGATAATCATGCCATCCCTCTTTGTTTCAATGGCAGAGGCTAGTGAGCCACGTTCAATAATGGGAGGGGAGGGGGAGAAGGGACGAGGAGACCGTTTTTTTTTTTTTTTAAGATAAGGGTAGTGCGACATTCTAGCACGGCAAAAAAAGAGAGCAGGTCACTGCTAAAGGGAGAAAGGAGAAAAAAGAAAAAAACGAAGCTGAAAATGTTGAGTAGTAGGATGTTTCCAGAATTTTTTTTTGTTTTGGCTTTTTGCACCCAAGTTATTTAATTAAAGTATTTTCCAAAAATAACACAATCACCACACATTAATGAAAAAAAGAATAATAATTTGTTCCATACTTACTAACAGGGCACCACAAATTTTCGGTCCAATTATATTAAAAAAAATTCCCTGGAACTTGTTGCAAAAATCATGGTGCTCACTGTACACGAGTGCGCACTATACTCAAGTAAATATGGTATAAGACTGACATTTTCCACGTGTGCAAGGTGTTGCCAACGGGTAGCGGTGTGGAGAGGTCATCCTCCCTCCACCCCTTCCCCCTCGTAAACCGACATGACATTGCCCAGTCGATAACTTCTCTGTGCGCTCTTAGCTGATAGTGCGCGCGGGACATTTAAAATTTGACTTGCATTTGGTGTTGTATTATTTTCATTTTCAGAGGGTTTGAAAGCTTGCATTTTTTGTCATATTACAATAAAGTGTATACAGT
The DNA here is from genome assembly GCA_029891345.1 of Dryococelus australis. Classification (NCBI taxonomy): domain Eukaryota; kingdom Metazoa; phylum Arthropoda; class Insecta; order Phasmatodea; family Phasmatidae; genus Dryococelus; species Dryococelus australis. The sequence goes on from CM056993.1 coordinate 383,801,621, forward strand.
ATTTTAAGGCATTGTTGATTTATTTAAATGAGTAGGAAAATGTTTTTAATATATTATTTACAGTAATACTTTTTCTATAATACAGTGTCAAGGGTATTGGTTTTTTGTATTGGGGTATTGGTAGTGGTATTGGGGTATCTGTATCGCAAATCATGGTATTGGAACAACTCTAGTATATAATGTATTATTCTAGGTGAATCATGTTTTTATTGCACATTATTTTTGTTCCAGCTTGTTGAGCTAAAAAATGGTGAAACTTATAACGGCCATTTAGTAAGTTGTGACAACTGGATGAATATCAACTTACGAGAAGTAATTTGCACTTCACGTGTAAGTAAGATCACACAGTGCCATATTTTTTAATTACAGTTTTATACACAGGGTGGCTAGCATTAGGGAAAACCTGCAAAAGTCGGGAATTTCGCATTTCAGGAAAAGTCAGGAAAATATTTTATAAATAGTTGTTTTTGAATAGGGAGTCATCCTAAATGAAGGCTGTGTTATTGTTATCCACAAAAGATTTTACAAACTTATTTTAGGAAACAACGTAAAAATATTTTTAGTATTTGTTGCCTACGTTGGTCAGGGAAATGTAACAGGATACCTGGAAAAGTTAGGGAATTTGTAATAAGGATACTGCTAGCCACCCTGATACAATTTGTTATGATTTTGTAGTTGACCATTCTTTAACTTTGTATTCTTTAATGCGTGTGCAATGCAACCATAGAAATTAGTTATTTTGCAAAATTGTATTTTTTAAATCTAAGACCGCTTCTAAGCAGCAGTTGAAACACTTCAACTTTTGAGATGTTTTCTAGGCATGGTGCATTCTACAGGGTAGTGCACAGTAGAGTTATGATTTAAAAATGTGTATGATTCAGCAGTTCTTGTTGGATCTACAGGAAAATTGTAAGTGCCATGTTTATGTATTTCCAGGATGGTGACAAGTTCTGGAGGATGCCGGAGTGCTACATCAGGGGTAGCACCATAAAGTACTTGCGAATCCCAGATGAAGTCATCGACATGGTGAAGGAAGAAACAATTGTGAAAGGGAGAGGCCGTGGTGAAATGAAAGGAAGGGGTGGACAGGCAAGAGGACGTGGTGTTGGCAGAGGTTATACACCTGTGCTTATTTTTGTTCTACTTGGATATGTAATACGGTAGAACCCCACTGTTAAGACCCTTGATAGTTTCCAGGAGTCAGTTTGTTAGTGAGGGATGGTCTTGGAAAATTTGACATGTTTTGACCCACCCCTGTAAATCTGGGCGATACCCATTTAGTTATGCACTGCTTGGAGTAGAGTTAAACACAATTTGTAGCGACATATTTTCCAACTTTTTGTACAGTTTATAAAAAAAGGGAGTCTTTAAAAAGAGATGGTCTTAATAAAAGGGTCCGCAACAGTGAGGTTCTACTACTATGATCAAGACTGACAAAATTACCAGTCACATTATAGGCACTAATTAAAAAAATAATTTATAACTGTGGAAAGGGTTGTACTATCCATATTTTTGACACATTTTAAACTGTAGAAAAACTGCATTGAGAACAAGGACTGTGCTTAGGTTTTTATCTACTATGTTTCTTTTATTTGAATAGTTTTTTTTCTTTGTATCAATCATTAAAATTTTTTTTATAATTAAAAATATCCATAACGAGAGACACTGGAATCATTGAATGCCCCTAAAATTATGGATTCATAAATATTTTTCTTACAGGATTTAATTTACTGTTATATACTTACACTGATCATAGTTTTATTTTACAGGAGCATTTGGTGGTCGTGGTGGTAGACCTGCTCCTCTGGGTCGAGGTGGCCAAAAGAATCCTCTCAAGCAGAAGAATAAATAATTCCATTACGTACGTTCAAGTGTCTGTGAACACAGTGATTCATGGCGAGACAAGACTGCCACAAAAGTTTTTAAGTTGTTTGACTTGCACTTACTGTTCTGTTTTTACAATTTACGTTCATTTTCTGCAGTACGAGAAATTTGTGGAGATTTTTTTTGCCAACAACAATAGTGAAGCAGAAAAATGTGCTTGGAATTTTTTTTCAATAGCAATAGCCAAGTGAATTTTGGTTTTGTAAAAAGAACCAATTCATAGGGTTTTAAAATGTTTATGAATGTAATGACTGAAGAAATATAAAGTTTATTTAAAAATTTATTTTAAGCAATTTACTTAATTCAATATGTGTATGCCATCTTGTATTTTACCATGATTAAAACACGTGGCATTTCCACTACAAGTGCCAGCTTCAGCGTAGCAAGATGAGCAACCAACATCAAGATGGCAAACCAAGGTTATTGATGAGGCTAAAAAAACTAATCTGAATGTTGTAAAATCATCACCTCGTGACTAGGTCATCCAATACACAGCCGGCCAGAAAAATTGCAACAATAAGAGGATAGTTGGCTATCACAACCAGAGTTATTGGAAAGAATAACCACTATACCCAGGGGGCATACCTACTTTTGCAGCTGTGTATGTCATACAGAACATGGGGAAATCAGTACTATGTGGCCTTATTATGGGCAACAATAACTGCTGCTACATAATGCAGCATTGAGAGAAAGATTTTGGCTCTTCACCCATGTTTCTGTAGAGAGAGGTATCCTATCCTATGGCAGGTCAATAGTTGCCCAACCATGAACACATCAAAGGACAAGAGATTCTGTGAAGTCGCAGGCCAAGGAAGTTACGTGATGTGGTCGTTCAGGAACTATCAGACAGTGTGTGCCACATGCGGTTGTGCATTATCCTGTTGGTACAGGGCCCCAAGTATGCTGAAGATAGGGGACGATAACAGGCTCCCAACACCTCTGTGATGTAATGCTTGCTGGTCATTGTACCAGTAATGCAGATTAGGCGCAAGCAGGGCTGTAATCTGATGCACCCCATTAAATAACTCCAGGTGCTGGGCTGGTATAATGGTGCGTAATGCAAGAGACTGCCAGGCACGCGCCATGGTGCCGTCAGACATGGATGTGACCATTGTTGTGCTGAAAGGAGAAGAGGGATTAGTCATACAAGACAATTGCATACCATTTATGTCTCCAGGTGTGACGTTCCATGTGGCCACGTTGCAACGGTGGCCTGTGGTGAGCAGTCAGTGGCAGCTGTGGTAATGTCTGCCTATACAAGATGCCAAAATGATGCAGATGGCATCAAATTGTGCGTGTTAAGATATGCCATGTCTGAACTTCAGAGCAAGGATGTTAAATGTGGCTGTATGGTCCATAATTGCCATGCGCACCAGATGTCTTGTCCTCGTGCTCATTAGTACAATGGGGCCTTTGGCTTCTTGCATGTCCTCGACCTTCAAATTATCCCATATCTGTGGTTCTATTTCTTCCAGTGCAAGAACCAATTTCACAGTATAAAAAATTCACAATCCCAAGAGGCTACAATTCTCCCAGTCAAAGGTCGAAACCTGTTGGTTATTGTGCAACGAAGCATGCTCACTCTGTGTACAAGAATGATGTTGCAGTGTCACCATTGGCATATGCTGCTGCATAAAACTGCTGAATTAATCATGTCCTTGACCTACCGTGCATTTTCCCAATGTGGAGTCCTTCAGGTGCATTATTTCTGGTGGTGCAAAGTTAATGCACCATATTCCATAAGTATGTATGTGTGTTTATTACTACTTTAAGTAAAATAAAAGGCAACAGCAACATATAAGAAAATTATCATTAAACAAATTATTTGCATATGGTTGCCCATTAACTTTAAGTTTGGGGAATTAATGAGTACTCGTATTTTAATATGAATTGCATAGTTCCTAGAAAAGTACATGCAAGATTGAATGTGCTCAGTGGAAATTGTATACTAATTCTGATTGGCTTGGGACCAAATAAAGATAATACTGCCACCATGGATGATACATGGGACAGCAACTTCGTATCTCCTTCCTTCAGCGAAAACAAATTTCACTAAGATAAAATCACGCACAAACTCCCCCCTGCCCCCCCTTTTTTTCGTTTGGAAATTAAACGCTCAAGCTGTGGGAAGTGATTGCTTTTGAATAGGAGTAGTGAAATTTTGGGAAAAGATTTCAAGGCAAATTTCATTTCAATTGGCAGGATTACTTTTTGGCACATGTTAACAGTCCGTTCCAAATCATATTAGGAACAGTGTCCAGTCAAATATGAAAATGTCTTCGCAAGCAGACAGCAACCAATGGCACTAGGCAAGCTGCTGTTGGGTGCTTTTAGTGTTGGTCTACTGTGCACTAATTTTTTTATTGCGAAAAAACTATACAGTAGCACTACTTATGACAGGGTGTCCAGCTATCTGGAAATTCCGGGAAGTACGGGAATTGTACAGATTTTTATTGTGTTCGGGATTGTGCTGGAAATATATTGGAAATTTGTTATTTTAGATTACAGTAGAATGGAACTTCGTAAATGAATTTCACATAAACATTTTTAATTATTTTATTTTCATGTTTTTTGTTTCTGCGAAACATCTGAGCATTACTTCTTTTTTTTACCAGGAAATGAACGTCGCAGTGAAATATTAGATTTGGTTCGCTGCTGTGTTCAGGTCGTTTTAGTTCAATATGGCGGCTGGTAAACTTTAATTTTAGAACAATTAATGTTTATGTTGTACGTACATAATTAATGCTGGTGTAAGTGATCCAGTGACGTTTCAGTACGTACTTTTATTTTATTCAGCTTGGTATTTTATTTCTGCCTTTCATGCAGTGTGTAATATTATAAACAAAACAGTTCCCGTTGCTACCAAGAAGTTGAGGGATGATTTTGTTAGAAGAAAATGTGTTTTCCAAATGTACCAATTTTGTGCGAAAAGAGAATGTAAGCAAGAGACACTGTGTTTATGTTTACAGAAGTTTGAATACGTGTCTCCCTAGTCTTATGCTGAAACAACTTTAGGTGAGTAATTTGTTAATTTCACACAAACATTTGTTGCAATGAATACAATAATAGGTTACGATGTGCTGTGAAAGTATTTTGGGTTGTGTGAATATGAAAGATATGTAATGTGAAGTGAAATATATGTAATGAACTTTCGTGAAATTGAAGTGAAAATGAAAAATGTAATTAAATCGCGGCCTTAACGAAAGGTTAACAAATTTCGTAACATTTTTGCAAGTTATTCACTATTACTAATTAGTTGCAAGATCTAATCACAAAAAATGTGAGATATGGCGTATTTATTACAAAGGGTCTTACCTACATTAAAATTTTTCATTTTGTAGTTATTTCAGTTATAAAATTATGTTAATGTACAAGATGATTTACAGACAGAAAATTTTCTTTGCTGGTGCACTAAATGAACATTCATTATTTAACACCCGAAAATTCATCGATATCAAAAATTTTCTTACAACTTTCGGTAACCAAATTTCTTAACAAACTAAAAATAAAAGTTGTCATTTTTTGTTTTCATTTTGGTAGGCCTATACTGAATATTCACACAACCCTATATATTTCATATTTGTGCAAGTACAGAATCGGAGCTGCATGTAGGGTCGTTACATTAAATTGAATTTTTTATTGTGTAAATTTAAACACCACCACCACATATCTATTTCACAGATTTAGATAATCGACCAGGCTGTCAGCTGCTATTGATAATTCTGTTGTATAGCTGTTAAAATGTTTCCAACTCCATATACACACGTCTTTCTACAATAGTTTGATAAAACGTTCACATAGTTACAAAACATTTTTATTAATTTTGAAGTTAATTGAATGAATCTTAGTATTAGTTAGACCTATGCAAGTTTTCTTTTGACTTCAGTGAGTATTGTATAAATCTGAAAGGGAATCACTTTATGTGCAAGTATTATTAATTAAACATATTTTTTTAATTTTTACCATTTTTATGTGGAGGTTCATTAAAAAATCCATAGGATACTGTAACAGGAGTTGCAATGAGATGGATATCAAAGGGTCAGTTTGATTGCCCGTCCATTGTCCACACACTCAATTTTTATTCCTGTTGAGCATTTCTTGGGAGAAAAAAAACTGCTTTGAAATTTATTTTGGAAGTAACTTAAAAAATAAATTACAATTTTTCTAAAAAAAAATAATTTTTTTCAAGTGCTATTTTGAAATTTTCTTGTAACTTGACTTAAAACTTTTATTGATAGATAACCAACAACAATTTCACTCGCACTCAGTTTGTGACCTATGTGAAAACATGTTGCGACTTTTAAAACCGTATCAAATGAGATTCTGTGCTGCATGAAGACGACCTCTTACCACTGGTGCACCAACTGTTGGAGTGGCAGCACCAGTGCTGCCAATCCACATCACTAGTAGGGTGGGAATTTCAAATTGCACACACTATTCAAAATGGTGTCACTAGTCTTAAATGTCACAAATTATACATGCTATCTACATTAGCTGTTTACACATGTACAAACACATTTTGAAATATATGGAGTTGAAGTTTCTTTAGTGTTCGTTATAATATAAAGGTTTTTATGCTGCTAACCATTTTTGTTCTTTACAGGTAATATGTGAATAAGTGTACATGTGTTATGCATAAGCTTGCTTTTTGTATTTTTTATCAAATACTGTACCTTAATTTTTTCAGATTGCTTTTCTGTTATGGGCCATGTAGGAAGAGGAAAAACAAAATTAAGCCTTGCTGGGTAGAGGAGTTCAGTTGGGCTGCTCCGTATCCAGCAGATGTATACCGTTCACGGTATTATGTTCGTGTGAGCTCCGAATGGATAGTATGGGAAGACAGACCTTGGTCATCCATGCCAAGGGTATGGAACACAACAGGATTCTCAATACCCTGCCTGCAACATCAATTGCTTCATATGCATCTGTTACAACTCGCACGCCATCAGATCCAACTTTCACTGCATCTGCCACATCATGACTGCCCATACCAAAATCTGCTACTGAAAACTCAAACTTAACTGCTGTAGGGTCATCAGTTTTAGTTCAACAAGGAACTAGTTGTCAGACAACAGAATATGAAGTGTTTTGTAAGGACAGAAAGTGTTTCAAAAGCGGAAGTATTGTGGTGCCTGCAGACTGTGATGGGTCATACTTCTTTACGGAATGCTGCTAATAGTGCATCTGTGTTTCAAGTGATGTTTCCAGACAGTGCCGTAGCAAGGGGCATGCAAATGAAATCTAAAATATCATGTCCTAGTTTATGGCCTTGCACCTTATTTTCATCTGGAGCGTGTGCAACAGATTCGATCTTGCCCAGCTTTTGTCGTGGGATTTGATGAGTCCTTAAATAAAATTGCTCAAAAACAACAGATGGACGTATCACTCCGCTTCTGGAACAAGGAAACCAATCAAGTTGGATCAAGATACATAACCTCAGTTTTCTTGAAGCACACAACTGCAAATGATCTGTTGACTGGTTTGAAGGCTGGACTAGACAAATTGAATTTAGCATGTATTCTGCAGCTCCCTATGGATGATCCAAATGTCAATTTGAAATTGCAGGAAGGATCTTGTAAAAGACTCAAGACCAGGAGATGATTATCCTAGATTACTTGACTTGTGGAATACATGTTTTGTATAACAGCTTCAAGACTGGCATCAAGGAACTGGATGGTCGATTGTGGATTTATTACGGTATTTGTATTATCTCTTCAAGGATGTGCCAGCTAGGCGTGCAGATTTTACTTAAAGTTCAAATGGCTAGAAAACAGTAATGTTGGTTTTTTTTTGACAATCTATGTAAATATGTGAAAGATGTAAAGGGAATTAAAAAAAAAAAAAAAAAGTAAGAATTTCCAAATTGTTGCTGTTGCAATTGTTGACAAATTATTGCTTGCTAAATTAACATTTTTCCAGTCACTCACCACTGAAGTAGAACCATTCTTAAGGGAGTTTCATACAGACAATCCAATGGCTCCTTGCTATTCAATGCCATTTTTGTCTTGGTGGAAAATACCACGTGTAGGTTCATTAAAGCAGACATACTAGAAGCTAGCCAATTGAAGAAAATAGACAATGATGAATGAAATTCTTCGCAGGTTTGAAGAAGTAGATAGTGGTTATGCTACACGAAAAGCTCTCAAGAAACGTAAAGGTGTTGTCCTGAAGGATGTTTTAGTTTTTTTTTGTAAAGAATGCAGAACTTGTGGCTAAAATTATGGCCAGATCTCCTCTTTGTTTTCCACTCAGAGGCAGTTAAATGCATGAATCCTACAACAATAGCTTCTGGAAGTGTAGGAAGTCACCTAACATCAGCCTTAGATATTCTGACAGCAATTTGCTAAGTGGCATTAACACAGCTGATAAAGTGGCTCGAGAGTACAAGGAATTCTGTGAACAAGTTCATATCAAAGAGGAGATGAAGTCTTATTGCAGGTCAGACACACATTTAGATTCCTTCTGGATGAAACTACGAGGTGGGAAAACTTGAAGAATTTTGTAAGGGACATCTTAATACTGTCACACGGAAACTCTCATCTCGAGAGAGGTTTCTCTATCAATAAGGAGTGCCTTGTGAAAAATCAGACAGAAAACTCCTTGCACAGCAATGTATTTTTGATTCTGTTTCTGTTGGTGGCGTAGAAAAAGTAGAAGTCGGCAAGTCAATGATATATTCCATCAAGCATGCTCATACTAAGTATCAACAAGCCCTTGACAACAAGCGAAATGAAGAAGCAGAGAAAAAAATGTGGAGACCAGAAAAGAAAGGGGCAGCTCAGGAAATGAAAGAACTTCAGGCAAAGAAAAGGAAACTTATGATGGACACCCATATTGAAATAGCAAAATTAGATGATCAGATTAAGCATATCAAGGAATAGGTAATTGCACATTTACAATTATCAGAGTTGTGCACTTCGTACCAAAAAAAATGTACAAAGATTAGATTTGTACCCCTCCCCTTTTTTATTTGTTTTGCGAGCTGGATTTAATCCATGGAATTCAAATTCATATTGTTTGGATTTGTTTTAATTATACATTATCTCTTACCTTTGAGGGTGCAACTTTAACAGTTGCATGTATCCAAATTGCTTGATTGGGTGTACAGTGTCTCGTGATCTTGATTGATTATCGTACATAGTCTTACAAGTTGAACAGTTATATGTAGTCATATTATTACAAACGGTAATGATGTTAACCATAAGTTAAATTAGCTTCTTTGCCACAACTGAGTGTTTATAAGACATAATTCTTTTCAATTGTTTACTCTTTTTTTTTTTTTTTTTGTGTGTGTTACTGTTGTATACATAATGTATGTTCAAATTCGACTCAATTTCGCATAGTAAATTTTGAATTGATTTAATAACAAAATTTTAGACAGCCATTATTTGGGTATGCCTCTGTCATTGATTCTGTGCATATTAGACAACACACTAGCATTATTGTAATTTTAGTTGAATAGTTATTCTGACCACATATGTTAACCTATAAAACACTGTACTGGAATTTGTAACGAAAAGTGGGAAATTTACATCTTTGCTGGACACTCTGTATGAAAAAGGTTGGAAATATAAATGTATTTTTGCTGAATGTCTAGTTCTTTCCGCCAGTAGTAGGGATGGCAGCAATTTACCCACAGTACATCCCACACTGTTGAACATGTTGAATGGGACATGTCCATTTGGCATGCTATGGAGCATATACTAGTGGAGGGCATGTTGATATATCACTTCATGCCGAACAGTGCGTACAGCCCGATGGCCAGCATTAGGCATGTGTGTACATGGGAAGAATGAATGTCACCTTTTTTTTGTTGTGGACTTTGTAGGTATTGTCCAAGGCAATCCGAAAAAATTTGTTTTCAAAACCCAATTTTCTGTTAGGTATGTGGTGTACTGTATATTTTCGACTATAAATTTCATAAGGAATCACCTCCCACAGTTTGGGCGTTTGATTTTCAAACACACTGTATTCACTGGTGGAAAATGAACATATCTGTATGGGACACTGACAGAGGGCAATACAGAGAATGACTAACACAGTGCTGTAGACTGTAGGTACAGCACACAGCTGAGACTGATACAAATGTAGTTGACTCAGTGAAAAAGTTGTCGATGTTTCAAGCATCAACCTGTATGTAGTAAGTATTGCAGACATGTCACAACAGCATAGATGATGCACTTCGTGTAATTGACTTTGAACAAGGTCAGATGGTCCTCTTGAAGGACTGCCCGACACGTAGAACATGGAGTATCTGGTGTGCATCACTTGTGGTGGCTATGGTCCACATGCTTGTCGACCTGGTTCTAGACGATCGTTGCATCAGATGAACTGCCATTGCTGATTGCATGGAGACTGCCGTACAGATTAAGGCCACTGTTGCAACCAGTATGTCAGCTAGGACCATCAACAGTTTCCTGGATGCTGGACTACAAACAATGGTGCTGCTCGCTTCCCCTGACAAATCATCATGCAGCCCGCCTCATGGTATCACGAAGGATGCAACTTAAGGGATGAGATGAATGGTGCGGAGTCGGGCAAGTGAAGAGAGCATATTGTGCCTTGGTCTAAGTGGCAGTCATTTGCACTTTTGGCCTCGACCAGTAGAGTGGCAAACAGGACCAACTCCTGACATCATGGTCTGGATGAAAATAGTCTACAATGACCGTACGCCTGTGGTGTTTGTACAGGGAACAATGAGTGCTACATCCGGAACATCATCCAGCCCATTTTGTTTGCCATTCCTACAATGCCAAGGATATGTCCTCTTCCAGCAGGACAATGTCCCGTACACATATGTCTTGTGCTACACAATGCGCTCTCGAAAGTGTTCCAAGCTGAGCCAGTTATGGGAGGTACAAAGACTTGCTGCAGTAATCACAATATATTTTAAGTCCAGTATGATGAATTTTCAACACAGGGACACTGCCAACAAAATAATTATTGATTTCTGAGGAAATCCAGCTTACAGTGCTTCATCTTGGGTCATCAGTGTAAAGTTTCTCTACGTATTTGCATACTGATCCCCCAAACTGAATTGGTATGAGGAAATTTATTAAATTATTCTTAAATTTAAAGAAACTCAATTACGTTCTATATACTAACCTCTCCCCGATGACAAAATTCTTGGGTAACCTTAAAAGAATCACAAAAATGTATGATAAAATATTGTAAAAAATGCTGCCACAATCAATGTTCATATAAAGTAGTACTGTATTAGATGCTATAACAGCCTGCTCAAAAAAACTAGCAAATCTTTGAAACACCACCAAAAGGCATCAAAATGGACAGTGGCACAAAAACATAAGACAATAGCATCTAGGATAATCTCCAAGATGAACACCCATATCCATAACATGTAAACAATTATATGCTTAAAAAATTTAGGCTGTTGCAAAAATGTTTTATAATGTTTTTGACTTGACATCTTTATTAATTTTATAAATCAACTTTGCCTTATCAGTACACACCTTCCTGTTGCAGCCAGCAGGTCTAGAATTGCAGTATAATCTACCAGAGTGCTTACACAATACACCTCTGGTGGGGGGCTATTACAGATGCCACCAAATTGTTCTGTTGACCCGACAGTAAAGATAAAAACACCTCGAAGCATAAGTGTGCTGTTGTCTGAGCCACAGAGATTGCATTTCAAGGGCACATAGTACTACGCGCCAAGAGATGGAAGTACCAGTACTAAGGCTGATGTGTGTCGCCTCTGCAAACCTCTGGCCAGTGGATGTCCCCACGCAGTGCAGATGTCACACCACCTACCACCCTTATCCCAGACAAGGGCAAGCCGATAGAGCATATATACCAGCGCATGACGCCAAACATCAGTCTATGCTTCTTTACCACACTGTACAGTACCAAAGGAACTCTCCAGTAGCTCGCTCCATCACCATGTGTGCTGGGGCTCTCTATTGACACTCATGTCTCCATGATCTACCAGGAGATTTTCAGCAACCCCACCAACAGCTTCTAGATAGCCAAGAGGTTCTTCAGCAGCTACACCAGAGGATTCTGGACTTACCAGTGTCTCTGCAGCCTAGGGATCTCAGACCCCTCTTTAGTGCCCGCCCTTCTGGAGAGGGCAACCACCATTGCCCTCCTGGTAATGGCCCCCGCAAGTCCTTTCTGGACACCAGTAATAGTATTATTATAGTTAGGGAGAGTTGTTTACATAGCCGTCTAGCCGAAAAAAGTCCTTGTCCAGATTAGAACGTCACCTTTACCTGTTAATCGTAGAGTGCTTCCGGTTAATGCTTGTTTTATTAGGAGGTAGTACATGTCACAGGTTTATTCCTACCAGAATAAACATGTTTGAATCTAAACTACGAGTATTATTTTGAAGTGTGTTTGTACTATTTCCACAGACACACCATGTCCGTCGGATAGCAGCAGGAGACCGCAGAATATTACTCAACCCATTTACCAGCCATAGTGTAGTACTGCAGGCTCTTACTCAGGGATGCACGTACATCGTAACATACACATTAGATAGCCACCCGTTCTGTACACTCCAGCATACAGAAAGGTAAAGCCCCTACCACTAAAACAAACCAAAGGGCAGCATAGTCAGTCTGCCCAGGTTGTACTTCGTCCATTGCACTTAATGGTGCCAGATGAAGTTTGCTGGTTCTGAGAGTCTGACACCTTTTGGACTCGTACCCAAGTGTCATTGACTGACAACCATAGCATATCCAATACTCTGTGCCCACCGTGCTTAACGACAAGAGCAAATGGTGCCACTCTGGTTTGTTCGACTGCTGCAATTGGCAGAACATATGGCTAGGGACCTTCATCGCCTGCTCAACATTGAGATAAGGCAGCTACAATCTCTAAAACCAAACAAGGCTGAAACCCAGCGCCAACTGCACTTCACAGTTCTAGTCCCCGGAAATGAGCTCAAGCTGCTTGGCAACTGGTGAAACTTCACTTCCAAGCTCCCTCCCCCTACTTATTCACAGCCCTTGTGAAGACTGCTGGGAAGCCACATGCTATAGTTGTCACCTTCTGGAGGAATGAGTAAGTTCCCTATGGTATTGCTAACCCCTGGTCTGGGGGCAGCCACCACACCAGCCCGACCAGCTGATTACTATTGCCACAGCTGGGCCACCAACCACGAAGGCAAACCAGCGCTAGTGTGTCTTAACTGTTCTCAGAACCAAACCCTCTATCCAGACTGTGTGCCTAGCGAAAAAGCCACGCACCTGGTACTTTACACCGGCCATGCTCCAGTACACTAGTGAGTCGACTGAACCTGTGTTCCTGACCTAACACAACTCAAAATGGTCCCAAACTTGATGCTCCACCACTGCTAAAGGATGTTGTGCGTCACTTTTTAACTATGCCAAGTAGCAAGAGGATTGGTCATCTGATCCGATGAATCTGCATTTACATTATTTCAGACCTCTGGATACAATTATGGATGTTGCCCCCAGAAGTATTTTTCATATTGACTGCCATTCATTATACATGGCTCAAGTGAGAAAACCCTGACATGATGCGAGACAATGCTTTTTGAGATTTTATTGTAATAAAGTATTTTGGACAACCATATCTGTACTATTTATTCATTATGTATTCCGTGCCGAACAGCATGTGTTCCATGATGATGCTCTCCCATTCTCACTGCTTGGTGTGTTTAAACTAAACACAACGATGATGAGAAACATCTGTACAACCACCCCCCCCCCCCCTTTCCAATCCTAGGGATGTAACTTGTTCCCGCTTGAGAAGAGATGCTCATGATGCATGTGGGAATTCTCAAAAAAAAGGTCTACAGAACTGTGCTTTCTGAGAATCCATGTGAAACAACCACATGAAGCAGTATCTTGAAGCAAGACAAATGTTTGCTTACTATTACAGTTGTGTGGACGGTTCACGTTAAAAGTGAGCACTTTGAGGCCCTAGTTACTTTTTTCCTATCAGTCATTCTGTATCCTTTTGCCACTTTTCAAAATAAATATCATGTAAGTAAGAAACACTGCGTGTATATTTCACCAGTCTCAAAAGTTAACGTCTAAGGCTACAACAACATATAATCATAGATTATTATTCCAAATCAAGACGGCTCCAAAAAGTGGTCACTTCACCATGAATACTACAGTCTATCATTCAGCAGAACTCACCTGACTCAAATGTCACCATGCACCATGTCTATCTCAGGCAAATAGTTGGTATGAGCGCTGTTACGATGTTGCTCATGAACTGCACTGAGTATCTGATGCTCAATTGTTATATGTGCTCGAGATGCCATGCCTCGTCTTTCCATCTCTATCCAGTCCCCTGACCATATCATTTTTAAAAATCTTTTTTGCGTATTTTGGAGACAGAAGCTCAGGCCAAGTATCCATCTGCAGCCTTTGTAACTAAACACCACTCCACACTACAAGGTTAAGTGGATGCATAGTCCTGTGAACGTTATCTGTATTTGTCAATCACATGTTGAATACAAGCTCTAATAAAGATTTTATATATTTTTTTTACACAGATTGGAAAAACTGGAATGCCCTGGAAAATTTTTTTGCGACAAGCAGCAACTTTTTGGTGGGTTTAACCTCCACCAGGATTCTAATCCAGTTTGTCACAGTGGGAGGCAAGTGGAGTTCCAAGCAAGAAACAGTTCCGTATCACTTACTCCACTGGTACTGATCGTCTTGTATACTACATTTTCAAGTCACTTACGTTGCAAGAAACATCATAAAGGCTGTTTACAACTCTAAAATAATAATTTTGAAATGTATGTTATTTTCTTGGGCCTGCACCACAAGTGAAACGGGTATCAGTGATGCACTGCCATGTGTTCTATGCAGTGATTAATTTTTTGAAATAACAATCCAGGTTTGACAGCAATGATGACGTGAAACACAAGCCTGAGACTAGTTTAGGAAAACTAGATTTTTACTTAGAGTATTAGTGCAATATTTTTAACAGTTTACAACATGCCCAGTCACTATTTAGGTGTGTACATACTTGTACAATGGGAGTCTGTAAAGATCAAATTTTATAGTTATCTGATTACTGTACAGTACAATATTGTAATATACACCAATTGTTACTCTCTTTTGAAAAAATTAATATTTCAATATCAAATAAATATTTTTCTTGAAACAAGTACCTTAAAATTATGTTCACCCGTGGTAAAACACACTGCTTGACATTAATAAACTTTTTATTTGCAACAAGGGGAGAAATATTTTAAGCCAAAGTTTCCCCTTCTACATCTTAAGCCCGCCTTGAACATACTATCCAGTTAGTACTTCTCAGAGTGCTCACAGGTTATTTAAAATTTAGCTCGCATCCAGTTTCATATTAATTTATCATAGGGTTTCAAAGTTTTGGGTCTATTTGTAATCAATTGTATAGGAATGAATTCTAAACAATATTAAAAGTAAGCAAAGCTTTGGGGAGCACTTATCTATATTCTGACAGTTGGTTTTAAAATATTAATACACATGCAAAACTGTACAGAGTTCATTTAATTTACACAGTTCTTCTATGGTCTTACGCTTCAATGATGTCCGTGGCCGTCCTTGTAGAAGCGCAGTCCACAGTACCCACAAATGTGGCTTCCAGGCTTATCCTGCAAGAACAATGATTTTATAAGCGATACAAGATGACCAGCGTGTGTGACAATGGATACACCAGAATATGAAGCACCGAAAAACCAGATAAGGGGGGGGGGGGGACAGGTAAGACATAATATTCCTCCAGGCAACAACAACTAAGCTAAAGCCTTGCAGCAGATTGTAGAGAGGCAATCATCATATCTATTTCTTAACACATTGCTTACTACATGTTTCTTCTTGAAAACTGTTCCTTTGTACCACCATTTCCAGATAATTTTTGCTGTATGCGCAGTGGGTTTGAAATTAAATAAATGTGAGGCAAGTTCTTTTGCTATCAGAAACAAAGTAATAATTTTCCAGCAGTAAAAAGTACGAGAAATACAATGAATACATATTTCTATTATGCATAAAAATTTATTTTATAAATATGTGATATTTAAATATTTTTTTTGTTGAGACAATAATAAAAAAATTGTTTCCATTACTTTTCCATCACTTTTGTTAAATGGAATAATGAGAAACTATCAATTAACTTCCCAAGTCATAAACTTTGCAGCCCTTGACAGAACACACTCGACACTGCCTCAATGTATTTGTCCTTTTCCCAACTTGAGGAATTTTCACGAGGGGATGGTTTGTGATGCCACACAGTAATATAGAAGCAATATCCTGTACTGGTGGCCGGGCAACAGGCGTACACTGGTACTAGGGTTGTTTGAGTTTTCAGAGTCATCTAGCAACTGGTGGCTGTTTTTTTTTCAATGGGAATAGCTGTCATACTTTCGATGCACTGGGAGAGAAAGTCAACAAACTTCAACATTACACCTGTGTGTTCTTTCATCACCACACACACGAGTTGTATGAATATATCAGGAACAAATGAAAAACTACTTTCTTTGTCCACTTTATTGTTTTGCGGGCCATGGGATAGTATTTCACCATCTGGTCAAGATGGTCCGACACCCTTAGTGTAGGCATTGTAGCAGACAATAGCTGATTTCTGGCACACTTCACTGCCAGAACCAGGTTTCTGTTTTTTTGATGTTACATCCGCTATCCCTACTATGTGCATAGTAGATATGAGTTTTGTAACTTGCTTGTCTTTCCAAAAAGCAACTCTCGCAATCACCATCTCCACGGAAAATAACCTCTCCTTTTTCCAGGTCTTTGGTAGTTTGCAAGTTTCTTTTGGAGCACCACAATTCTGGCGAAGTGTTCCACGCACATGCACGCGTGTGCACGTGCATGCTGACAGGCAATAGTTTTTTTGCTAAGAACAACACTGTTGTAACAGGTGTCCATAAAAAGACAATAACCCTTGCCCTTCAGGTCACCTAAGAGATCAAAAACTATGTCAGGAATGGTTTTGCCATCTCCTGAAGAGACCTGGAATAAGTAGCAATAACCACTGATAGCCTTGCACAAAATATAAAATTTTGTGATATACTTATCAGGTTTGGTTGGCATAAAAACTCTGAACTAGACCCTGCCGCTCCAGGAAACCATACCTTCACCAAGCGAAAGCATTTGTTCTGGTGTGTAAACAGCAGAAAATTTGTTTACAAAGTGGTCAATAATGGGCTGAATTTTTGCAAGTATATTATTTGGGTCAACAGAAGAGTTGTCACTAAAATGGAGGAACTTCAGAATTTGAAGGAACCTATTTCTGCTCATTATTTCACTCAAAAATGGAGTGTGGTAAATTTCCCTTGTCGTTCTAGTAGTCTGGCAACTTTGCTTTTTGTACCTGTCCCATCAACAACAAACCAAGAAATTGCCACATTTCTAACTGTGTCACTGGCTTCCAGTTTGCAAATGATGGATTGGAGGTCATTCCTTTCAGTGTAAGAAACTGTTGTTCACAATATGAATTTGTTTCGTTCACAAGTATTGCAAGCAAACTCATCAGTAAAAAAAAAAAAAGTTTCAGGTATTCAAAAGGATTGGGGTGTAGCAATGTACTGTCATTTAGCGATTTTGGAGGAAAGATTTTCATGCCACTGATGCTTGTAAAAGGAATATCCAATGGAGTTTTATCCATTTTACTCCAATTTTCAGCAGCAACACTGTTTTTAGAACACACTTTTTGTTTGTTTACTTACATTCATGATTTGTTCAGCAGACGTGATTTTCACTGTCACTTAGACACAATTTCAATGAACTTTCTAATTCACTTATATACTGAAAGTCGGAATAATTTGTACTAATGTCTGTGTTGTCATTTTCATCCTCCGAACTGTCAAAAATGTTTATTCGTTCGGAATTTGTGCAATCGCGTAATTTATGTTTACCAATTGATGCCATGGCACACAACCTACGATCACAATGATTTCTGACACTTTTGTTACAGCTGAAAGCAGCTATCTTGTACATATGAAGCTGTAATCAATTACTCGAAATACTGAATATTGTGTAAGCATAAAAGGTCGCGATAGGATAAATTCTTGTTTATATGAGCATTGAACAAAGGCAGTTGTGAGCGATTGTGAAAATGCAATGTGTGGTAATACATGTGTTAATTTACTTTCTCAAAGCTTAACAGTGTGTATTCAGAAACCATCCTAGAACTCAATCCGAATGACTTGGAAAGCCATGAAAAACTGAAATTTGGCCACGCCCAATGCATTATCACTACAATACTTCAGTCACGTCATTATTGACTGTCGGAAAACCACCTACTGTTTGTCAGTAGTTCACTTAAACCTCTAAGGAACAGTATGGTGCATTAAAATTGTTTCAGTATATTATTCACAATATCTTTAAAAAGTCTGGTTTATTCTTGTACAATGCATAAACATCTAAGCAGATGGATTCCCTAGTGCTTTATCGAGTTACTCGTGCCTAGACATGGCACGTGGACTATACTATGTTTTATCAGTTGAATATTGCCAATGTTAATGGAAAAAATAAGTAATGACAGTCTTGTGAGCTAAAGCAGCTGGTGATCAATAAAATGGTCATACAATTGTACTTGTTTTGAAATGTTTATATTGTGATGCATACAAATGTAAACACTACTTCATGTGTAATTTCCTGGTCACTCTTTCTTGTTTGTAGTTACTTATGACAGTAAGAATAATACTTTACCAGAGACTGCTTGAAAGTGTGGAAATGAACTGTTATATTATTGCATGTTCTAGGAACATGTACCATTATAAATATAGGAGTTTTGGCTGGACCAAAAAATTTGGTTTAAGACATGGGAAAACGTACGATACAGGAACGTAAAAATGAGGTTCTATTGTACTTAGAATGTAAAATTTAGGGTACTAGCTCACCAAGTTAATGTAAACTTTTGGGTGGCCTGTTGGGCCACCACCCCCATCACACCAAACAACTCTTTCTTCTCTTGGAGATGGCGGAACTTGGTTAATCAAGTCAATGGCAAATTTTGTGGTTACGTGTTTTGGTTTATCAATAAATCGTGCCAGCCGGTAATCATCTTCTTCCCATTGCTGAAACAAACCACTTCTGATTAAGTAATCACTGTTAAAGTAATTGTGTAGTCTCCGCAGCCACAGTACACACACTAAAGAACATGTATTTTCTCTATGCTGCTCACACCACATCACACATTACATATGAGTTGGGGATTTAACCATGAAGTGCAGCATGAGCTTGTAAAATCATAAATTAATGTAGCGATAAGTCGACTCCTGCATTTATAAATTCTGATTAGAAACCAGATTCTTTCAATGTACTCACTGATTCTAAATTCTAGATTAAAATTTTAAGTGTGTTAAGAGTAACTGAAACTATATTAATTAAAACAAATTTTGTTAATGAAAAAAAAATAATAATAATGATAAAAAAATGGAAACATACCGCAATGATGGGTTGATCCCTGCACAATACCGATTATGTTCCAGACCAGATTGTAGTAATGTGTCTGGGTCGATTATTGTCACCATTTGTCATTGGAAATATATTTAGTAAAATTTTTTGAAAAAATAATTCTATATTATCATGCAATATTTCTGAAGGCTTTTGGAATTAATATCAAGCACATATGGAAACCATGGGTGAACAGTGGGAATACAACACAAACAGATCTAAGGTTTGAAGTCTCGTTTCATCCGGCTATGAATCTTGTTATTGTGAATTTCATTTCGAACACCTATACATTACTACTTTAGTATGAAGATTAGTTTGCAACACTTACAACCACTGTTTTGTGACAACATAAAATAAATAAATAAATCTAGGAACTCTTTGTTATCACGTATTTTACACTTGTCTGATGTACATCGCCAGTGCACTCAGGATAGCCAACTTAATATTAACGTTTGTTCATTCATGCATTAGCTGATACACTATTTTATAAACGTCACTTTGTTTATTACGTAAACGTCAAGTTGCCACTCATCGACTTGCAAAATCTTACCATCTTATATGATATAGACAGTACAGCAAAGTGACAAAAAAAACCTTACTTAGCTGGAAATCCGTATTCAAAATTTTATAAATAAATGTTGTGTGTCATTTCGCTGTTTAAAACAGTTGAAATTATTCATCTATAGTTAAAATGCATTGTGGTTTTGATCCAGAAAACTATTATAACCTTATTCAAACACTGAAATAATATGTAAACAAATATGGCGTCTGCGAGTATAAAACTTCGTGCTCTCGCTCTATCACTCTCTCTCTGGCAAATTGAGATGACCAGAGAGCGTTCTCTCCGACGTCATAATGATGTCGCGAGAGCAAGTGCACGAGATAGCGCTCTCTGGGCAAATTGTGACACGGCCTTAATGATAAGACCTAAAAATTGGCCAGAGTACAAATAAGCAAAACCAATTAAACAAATAAATATTCAATTGCAAGCAGGTATCATTTCTTCAGGTAGTGGATTACGTTTGCTTATCAACACAAAAACAATAGCAATTTCAATATTATTAAAACTAAATCATACGGAGGCAGACAGTATGAAATGGTTCATTATCGAGGGATCACCTACTTACTTGCCCCCTGTGAGTTTTTTTGTCAACGGGCACCCATGAATCTTGAGATGAAAAAAATTTTGCTGAAATACTTGGAATGTTCTTATTCGGGTACAAGAATAAGAACTTTGAATTTACGTTGCTGCAAAACTTTACAGCAGACGCCATCGCACTTCGATAAAAAAAAAATTAGACGGGCAACATTGTGCAATGAAATTTTCGTCAATGAGTAAAGAAATTTACCGACCGGGTGCAATTATTTCTACAACATAAAAATAATTTTATTTGCAAAAGATGGATTTTTAGCTAATCTGGCACCGATAGAAAACATGTAAAAAACTATAGTTTTAAAAAATTAGATAGTAAAATGAATAATAAGAATTGGGAAGAGTTAATTCTTTTTGCGTTTTATAAACTTATAGAGCACAGCACTATAGCGACCAAAATTGTGGTCGTATAAGGTACATGGAGTACATTCCAGTTGGAACTGAAAGCACTGAGTAGCATGCCAAAAGGAACGCCATCACTAAAAATTCGCACTCCAGTAGCGATTAGTACTAAAACCGGGTGGAACACTCATCAGCAGTGTTTAGTATCAATAAAGGTGTCTACTATGCATGATGAACTAATGATAAACATATAGTGAAACTGGTTGTCGGATGAGATAGTGTTACAATGCGCTTGAAAGGCAGTAGGAAGACTGCCACATGATCGGGCGAGCCATTTTGATGCTTGGTGGCTTTGTCTTAAAGGGGTGATGGTGCATTTGAAGGGGCGGTGCGATTATAGGTTAAGAATGGATGTTTTACAAAGGTGCCAGGCACTGTCCAAGGACTGGTGCCATGATTTTAATAGAGCTGACTCTGTTGATAACTAGGTCGTTGGGCCGTTCACCTAGACCCGAATCCTCCTGCTGGTGGTTGTTGTCCCCTCAATAATTCGCATTACCAATTATTTTATATCGCAGAACTTCGTGACCTCTTATGATGGGTACACATAGAAGTTGTAATAATGAACTATGTTGTGGTTGCTAACCAGTGACCTATTGGCTGGTCACACACCTCTGATATTAAATGATGAGCAGTTACACATAGACATTAACACATTAAGACACTTGATAAACATAGCACTCTTGTGAGTATTTAAAAGGGCCTGTATCATGGCACTCCTTGTAGTTATACTCATAAATAATACTCATACTGTTTCATATCCATATTCTGGGGTTTATTATCATAACATTTGAAAAAACATACAGTCTGCCGGCAAGGCTTTACTGCTAAATGATCATGTGGTGAGACAATGGCTACGGTGGTTTATACTCCTCGATGCAATACAAACAACCGAGGAGAGGGGTAGGCATCTCCGCTGGCTAAACAAAACGGGTCTGGTTACATTGAAAGTCTTTTGAAGTGAATTATTAGCACAAAGTAGTAGGCCAGGGGAGAGTGTGCGAACGCAGCCTTGCCCCAGCGAGTTCTCAGATGCTACTAGCATGTCGGCTTGGTGGCTTGC
The DNA here is from genome assembly GCA_029891345.1 of Dryococelus australis. Lineage (NCBI taxonomy): Eukaryota > Metazoa > Arthropoda > Insecta > Phasmatodea > Phasmatidae > Dryococelus > Dryococelus australis. The sequence continues at coordinate 383,823,528 of CM056993.1, forward strand.
CACCTTTGTTGGGGCGAGTGCGCCAAGCAGGCACAACTTCCTTGGAGCTATGCAAAACATAATAATTACAACCAAACCCTTGCTGATTAAATGAAACTGGAATATAAAAGATTATGTTTGTATTAAATCGCACTCACTAAAACAATACACAACAGTTAATGTGATGACGTGAGGGTGATACAAGTGGGGTGAAACAAAGCATTGCAATATTGACTTCCAACAACACTTTGCATATTAGGCCTTTTTACAGGATGTCCTCTTAAGCCATTCACTATTTAAGGGTTTGTATGCCATCTGCCATTATGCCCTTTTTACCTGCAGTACTTGACGGCATGTGGTAGCATGGAGATTGGTTAAATAGGATTTTGAAGGCGATGAAGTGTGAGGTCTGTGGAATGTTGGGATTACCTGACTAGGCACCAGGCATCGTCAAGGCGACACCATGATTGTGGATGATGATGTAGCACGATGGCTCTCAGTGACCTCAGGTTTGCGTGTCGTATGCCCAGGCGAAAACTTCCGTTGAATTGTTGAACTCTGCCTTTCCACAGCTGGCACTGTAAAGGTGCTATTGTTGTGTGTTTATTAAACAGTGACTCTTGGGCTGATTATACGCCATACTACTGGAGTGACGTTTCGGTGGCAAAATGATAATTACTTTCACATCTCGCGATTTGTATTATCGGGGCAACCCACTCACCCATAGTGATACGGTACAATTACACTGACTCATGTGACACGTGGCCAAAGCCGGTAAAGGTTGGAAAGGGATATTTCTGCAACTCTGATGGTGAAAGGATAGGAATCAAATGATCAAGGGCGCCAGGCACCATCAGACAATGTCAAAGATGATGCTGCTCCTCTTAACCTCAAGGTTGTGGGCCGTCGACCAGGGCTAATCTCCTCGCCATAGCTGCTGAATTGTTGTTATCCGCCTATTGATTATGGCTCCAGAGGCAAATTGTTTCCTAAACGATAGCCCGTCGGTCGGCTATATACCATTGTTGACTTTGGCGGGAAAACATCCTACCCTTAACACTTATGTAAGTGGGCTATCAGGGTCCCGCACACGCCCATATGGCTCAGAACAAACTGATTACACTGACAAATAAGACTTATGTACTTATTTAATGAGGTTATTAGGGACCATACCCTTAAACCCTTGTGCGGTGAATAAACAACTGTCTTGCACAAGTTATTTATTATATTATATTCACACCCCTTCTCTGAGGGAACTTTACACTTAACACACTCGGCTATCTTACCGGCTGTGCAGTGAAACAGAAAAATGCCTTATGACAATCAAATGTTTACTTGCACATTAAACTCCCCGGGGCGATGCTAATCCACCGTGGAGTGTAGGTGGCTTACCAGGCGATGAGATAAACAAAGGTTCCAGTTGATGATGAATTTATTGAAAATTACATTTTCGGTTGCAAAAAGTTGATGGTCACCCGGCGTGCATGGGAAATGCCGAAGCATAACACACGCACACAACCTCCATGACTTGCTTCTAACTGACTGACTTCCCATTCAGCGACGCGGGCTCGCCGCGGCTTACCTTCGCGACGAAACAGTACTACTTTATGGCATGATTTGCAAAAACGAAATTAGTGACTCGCTAACAAAAAATAAAACTAAAAAATTATACAAACACACTTGCAACATAAGCCATTTATGGAATGATAAGGACAAAGCACTTATGGAAAAATGAAATAAGTAAATAAATATTACCTTGTACAAACGGGATAAAACACTGAATGCCAAACAATCATAAATGCTTTAATTAATGAAACATAAAAATGTTTTTGTTAGGCCTGATAGGCCCCAGTTGACTAGAGCTGGCCTAACTATCCATCTGTCGCATCCTGCACTGCTATGGCAACCACCAGCTGCACTTGCACAAGTGTGCCCTGTTCTTGCTCTGTGCCTGGTCGCTCCAGTGACTGGGAGTACACTCCACACTCAGTAGAGTGTAAAACCCTGCTGCGGGCAGTGCAGACTACGGCCCGATAAACTATTTTAGACTGGGGGGCGCACACACATCACGTACTTATGTTGTGCCATGCTGAAAACACTTGTAACTGAATGTGGGATCTGTTAGGGCCTGTCCCTTTAAACATCTTGCTGTGGGCCAAATAACTTACGTGCTGATTAGTTCTTAGGGTATTTATTCGGCTTAAATGACCACTCCTCTCAGCGAGACACTTCACGTATGCTGAGATGACGTAAACCGGTCATCACAGTAACACTGTAATACTGACTCAATTTACACAGAAAGACTTACAGAAACACTGAAGATTCCCTGGGCGACATAAACCAAGGAGAAGTGAGGGTGGTTTACCGGGTGGCGAGAAACTAAACGGATCTGAAGAATTAAGTTATCACAATTAAGTGATAAGTTCCAAAAAGATACATGCCGCCCAGTGTGCAGGAATGTGGAGCTTACGACACACGCAACCACCCTCGTTAATTCCAGACATTTACTTAACTCCCACCCTGGCGCGAGAGCGGGCGAAGGCTGGCTTAGGATACAAGGTAATAATTGTAATGGTGTGAGCCATAAACCTTTAACTCAGTGTGTTGTATGGTACTCTTTTCCATATAACTCCGCCTTGCGGAGTCCTGGCCACTTGCTTTTTCAGGTGCCACTTATGCTGCCCCAGCGTACCCTAGGTTAACCTTGCACTCACCACGCTCTGCGAACTCTCGGTGCATCTTGCATGTCTACAGAGTGCACATCTTGGATGTGGTGGCAGTAGGTGCTTGGCTGGAAAAAACAGTCTTAGATAAGGGGAACATGGCACATGTAAAATATTTGCCCCTCTCTTGAGTGACAATTTGTAGGCCTACATATGTTAATGAAATCAGCTGCATGACCATGGTGGCCTGCATGACCGCAGGTGGTATCTCATCTCCTGCTGCACTGCTGCTTGCTGCATCGTTTTCTGGGAAGTCTGTTGCCCGCTCCTGCCAGGCAACTTTATTGGCCCGGTGTGATCTGCGCAGGTGAAGTAAGTACCCTCACCTGCTGCCAACGCTGTCACACTCTTCACTTATGCTGTCACTCCTGATCTCATGTGATGCTTGCTGCCTCCGGGTGCGACCTGGCCGAACATCCCTTGCTACTCTCCTTTTGTTTGCTGTCTCCTCCCTTTTATGTGTGCATCCCTGCATTGGTATTTCTGGCGCAACAATGTCGGTTACTGAATCCGCTGTTACTGCCTCCTACCTGTTTGCTACCTAAATTGATGCCTGCAATGATATAGGTGAAGGAATGCTCATAGGCGTCTCGATGTCCATGATATCGGATCGAGCTTCCAAATGCTCCCTACTGGGCGTGACTATGCCAGGTAACACGTGTGCATTCTCTTCCGATGCTGTTGCCCTCTCCTGAAGTGCTGAAGCACTTTGTTGCTCTCTGCCTCCCCTGGGGAGCTCGTCGGCAGCGTCGCTGTCGAGGTTCACCCCAAGTGAATAACCTTCTTCATCCTGCCGAAGTGGGCCCTCTGCGGGTCCCTCCTCCTGAAGAGACATGACATCTTTTGTCTCGCTAGGTGCCATTTCATGCTCGGCACGGCCATCGCCGTCATGGGGCTGAGGGTCGTCGGGACAAACCTCATTATCTGCAGCACCGGGGTGAGCCGGATGTCGTCCCAATGCTCTCTCGCCCTCCTCCTGCCCACGTGGACCATATACATTGTGAGTCCTTGCCTTTTAAGTATACGATACGGGCCTTTCCATCTTGTGGTAAGTCTGGTACCAAAATCTTTACGTGCCGCCGATTGCGGATGCGCCCTGACATATACCTCCTGTCCTGCTTGCATTTCCGGCGGCTGTCTTGTGCTGATCGGCATCCATTCTGCAGCGTACCTGCTGTGCTGCTTTCTCTCTTCGTGTATGCATCTCCGGCGTTGTTGCCGCTGTATGTCACTGTTTGGCAGCTCATACTATCTTCGACATGTGGAAACTTCGCCTCCCCCGTTAATCGTAAGTTGCGACCATGGAGTATTTCTGTAAGTGATTTCCCTGTAGCGGCATTTACTCGCCTGCAGAGAGTGTACAGGGCGGCTGGCAGGTGTTTGGCCCATGCTGTTTGTTGCTTCCCGACACTGTGATGCAGCTGTGCCTTAACCTCTTGATTACGGTGCTATGTGGAGGTTGCACTAGGGTGATAAATTGCAGTAGCTATGTCATGCACCCCTCACCACGTACACAACTCCGTCCATTTTCTCCCTGTAAACTGAGTACTGTTATCTGTGAGAATATTTTTCGGGAATCCCTATCATGGGAAAAATTGCTCCTTTAATGCCCTTGCGATGTTGCCTGCTCTTTCACTGCTTGCGGGATGTGCCTTTGTCTATTTCGGAAAATTGTCAGTGACAACAATGAGAAATTGCTTATCCCCTTTTTTTTCTGGGGCATGGTTCCACCAAATCAATGCACACCATCTCAAATGGCTTATACAGTATGCACAGTATCTGCTGTTGTTTTCTGTTTGACTGATATGTTTTGAACAAGTTGCATTTGTGGCACGTTTGGACATAATGTCTCACACTTCAGTTCCGGTATATTAAAGTCTATTGCACATTAATGTTTTCAGTTCACAAAGTTGAAGCACTGTCCAAGAGCGCAAACCACGATTCCATTGGTCCGCACGTCCGTCTCCCCGTGACACACAATATGACTAACTTATCCCTCATGGCATGCCGACAGGTGTTGGTGGGCTGGCAGGCCACACAGACTATTATCTTACACACCAAAACATTGCAAAAACATATCGACGTGACTCTGACACTTACAACTCTTACATAAATAAGTACCTTGCATAAATAAACCCTTTAAAACACATACTATACTGCATGATATGAGATGGGGGGAAACACGTGAAAATGGTACATTACAAACAATAACAATAAAAAACACTGGTGCCTGCAGGGGCATTTAAGTGCTGTAGGGTTCCATATATTACAGTTGTATGGACTCACGTTCATGAGTGTTTGGTAAATATTACCCTTTTAATAATGCCCCATTTTACAGGGACTCATTTTAATATACGTGCATGCACTCACACTTTGTCTTCTTTGCACTGCAATTTTCTTGCTCCTCACTCATGATACGAGTGCTCCACTTTCCCCGAAGCCACACTCGTGTCTGGCATTTCTCCGGTGTATCCGCTGCAGCGCACTGCCCAATCAGTGCGCACGAGTGTCCGGTAGAGTGCTGATTGCTGCAGCGGCTGCCAGTGAAAGCAAACAAATGGGCTTGCGGGAAGCAGATTGTGTCAAATGCCCCCACCTCCTTTCAGGATCATTTGCAGCCGGCGACTCACTCGCAGCAGGAGCACCTCCTCTGCTCCCTGTAGCGAGATCTTACCACGTAATCTTCCCTACAAAGCGGCAGCTTTACATTGTTCTTCTGCTGCTGCTGGCAGACCTGCACCCTACGACATTCATTGGTGCTCCCACAGGTGGTACATTCCCGTGGCGGTTGTCTTCGCCTCCTAGGATGTTGGAGAAGTAGCTAGTTTGCCAACCCACAACTCTCACTGTTCTCGCTGTTCACACCTCCATTTTTTTCATTACTACATGTATCTAAATACCGGCTGCGACCCTGTAACTGCATCCCGGTAGGCCAGTTATGCTCCCCGAACTCCATTTCTTTGTCCTCTTGCATGCTGACAGGTGGTGCTACTGGGGTGGGAACCCATTCTTCCCCTTCCCCGTCTCCCTGAGATAGTAGTAGGGCTGTTCCAGCACTTCTGTCCCAACGGTTCAGCTTGACGGCTGAATCGCGTCGGACCTACTGACGTGGGTCGTCTGGTTCACCCCTGGTGGCACCTGTGTGTCAGGTGATGCCCGACCCAATGCGACCTCTTCTCCTACGTATTATCGAAGTGCCACACCTCCTTCTGCTGTCGGAGCATCAACAGGGGCTCGTCAGTGCCTACACCATCATGGGGCTCCTGGTGGTCCTCTCCTCCTTATGGTTGTTCTGGTTCCGTGCATCCTGTACAATGTGTGGGAGTTCCTTCTCCCCTCTCTTCTGCTCTGTCGCCATTTCTGTCTGATGCGGCGACCTCTTTCGTCATGATGCTGGCGTGACATTGACCCCTGATGAACTCCATGTTGTTCGGCGCCGACATCTCACCTGCAGTAGGTGGCCAGATTTCTGCTCCAGGTCCTGGACCACTTTCCGCTCCACTTACTCCCTCCTGCTGCTCGTCCTGAGCAGGATCATCCAGCCGTTTTGGGGCTTCTGCCTGTCCTGTCCTGCTGCCGCCTAGATGTCATCACAGAGGATTCTGACTGTCTTCCTACCTGTCCACATCAAATACGTTGTAGGGGCCCATTGCCCTTATGACCTTGTGCTGTCCAATCCATCACTGTGGAAGTCCCAAACAAAAGTTCTTCCATGCTGCAGAGTGCACATGTGCCTTAACGTACACAACTTTGCCTGTCATGAGCACCATTGGAGGTCTTTTCATTTCCTGTAGCCACCAATTTGGGTATTTTTCCTGGTGTTGCCTCTGCTCATGGTATCAGCAGCTGCACCTTTCTTCCTGTGTGCCACTGGTCTCCACGTCACTACTTTCCTTTGTGCACGGGCAGTTCCGCTTGTTAGGCAGCGTGATGATCTGTCAGAAAGTACTTGTGCCGGGGTTTTTCCCGTTCCAGCATTTGTCCTACATCTCAGCATAAAGATGGCGGTGGGCAGGCATTCGGCCCATCTAGTATGTTGCTCACCCACACGGAGCCGGAGTTGTGTCTTCAACTCCTGGTTGTGCCTCTTCATGGGGTTCGAACGAGGATGGTAAATCTCAGTTTTAATGTGCTGCACTCTCCAGTTGGTACATAATTCACGTCAACATCTGCCTATAAATTGGGACCCGTTGTCCGTTAGGAGTTCCTTCGGGTAGCCCCATATTGCGAAAAAGTCACTTTGCATGCATTTTCCAATTTGCCCTGTCCTATCACACGCCTCAATTCCTCGTGAAAAACTGTCTGTGACCACTAAAACGAACCATTTTTCTGCCACAGATTTTGGATATGGCCCCGTAGGCTCTAAACACACAGTTTCAAAAGGTCTTTTTGGCTGCCTAGGCTGCTGCTGTAGATTGCCATAACTTTTGTGTGATTTGAATAAGCTGCACTTTTGATACTTCCGCACCCAATTCTGCACCCAATGCACTAGGCCTGGACGAAAAAAAAATTTACCACATTTTTTACAGTCTGTTCCACTCCCGGGTGTCCTGCTGTAGTACCACTATGTGCGTGTTCGAAAACTCTCTCTAACATGCTGCAGGTATGTACAGTCTCCAGGTGGTGTTAAACCATGGCGAGCACATCTCTACACGCCCCTCCACTACGCTCCATCTCTCCGTGTTCTCCTGTGCGAATTCGCAATTTGTTTGTACTGCTACTACCTGGTGGTACAAATCTGCCACAAGCTGTTCACATTCCACTCATTTACTCAGTTTATGCTAGCTTCCATAACCGGTTTCTGTGTGATGGGAGGCAATACCTTCTCCAACTCCACATCACCTGTTACTGTTACCGTGGTGTCTGGTGTATGTGATGTGTCTGCTAGCTCATCCTCTTTGCCTAGTACATGTTCTATAACAAAGTCGTACACCTGTAGTAATAGCACCCACCTCGTGAGATTCCTCCTAGCCCCCCCGCATACTATTTAGCCATACCAGACAACGATTATCTGTCCTCAATGTGAATCTCCAGTATCCTAGATATTGTCTGTATTTGCGAATGGCCCAAATCATGGCGAGACACTCTCGCTCATTCGCGTCGTATCTATGTTCTGCATTTCACAGTTTCGCACTTGCGAAATCAATGACCTATTTCTCTTCTGTTTCGCTGTACTGATATAGCACGGCACCAAACCCCTCCTGGCTGGCGTCGGTCTGCTAGTACAAGTGGCTCACTGGGTCATATCTTGCCAGTGCAGGGCATGATCGAAATTTCTCCTTGATTTTCAGGAACACCCCTCCTGTGTTCTACCCCACATGTACTGCTTCAGGGGTAATAGCAGGTTGGTGAGGGATGCGGTGATAACGGCAAAATTTTCGACGTGTTCCCGCAACCAGTATTAGGTTGAAATATTTTCTCAATTGTTTCCGGGTATGTGGTGCCTGTTGACCCTCGATCAGACCCAAATGTTCGGGGTTTGGCCTGTTTCCCTCTTCGTTAACCATGTGACTTAAGAATCCGAGGTTAGTTTTGCCCAAACGATCCTTATTAATCGCACAGGTTAATCCATTAATCTCAAGTCCTTCCAACACAAGTGAAAGGCTATGTAGGTGTTCTTCCTAGGTTTCAGACCATATTACTACATAGTCAAGATAGGCGAGTGTGGATTCTGCTACCAAATCATCAAGTACTCGCACCATCATGCTTTGGAAGGTTGAAGGTGCGCATTTTAGCCGAAAAGGCATGGCGCAGAATTGGTATTGTCGGCTTTCCAGGGTGGCAAATGCGGTCTTTTCTCGTTCTTCTTAGCGTACCGGTATCTGTCAGTACCCACTTCTTAAATTGAGCGACGACATCACCCTGGTCTACCCTAGTGAACTTAGTGCGTCCTCTATGCTTTTTAGTGCGATATCGAGTTGTAGGTTACCTGATTGATGGGCCTGAAGTCAACACAAAACCTCTAGGTCCCATCCTTTTTCGGTGCCAGTGTTATCGCGGAATTATACCGGCTCCTTGTCGGTTCAATGACTCCATCCGAAAGCATTTCTGAAATATTTTGCTTTATTATCCAAGCGTGATGTGGCAGGTAACTTCACAGACTGCTAAAAATGGGCTCCTCTTTTGTCAGCGGTATTGCATGCTCAACAACTGTTGTCCTATGTAATGCGCTATGTTGTGCAAAAACAATCTTTCTTTAACTTAATAAGTGCTAAAAAGAAGCTTGGTGTTCAACAGGAATTTCGTGTTCGAATTCTGCCAAATTTACATCTGGTTTTTGTTCAATGTTATGGCGGTCTACATTGTATACAGTGCCTCTCTCCATAGCTCCAAAGTGAATGCGACCCTCGGCTGTCTCCACTATCGTGTTCTGTTCCGATAACCAAGGTACGCCCAAAATTATGCCTTCTGTTATTTCATTAGTTATTATGGCTGAGGAGATTGTTTCGAGATCTCTGATTTCAATTTTTATCAGTGCTTGACCAACTACTGAGTTCGTGCACTGACCCTTGGAAAGACAAATCACATGTCCGGTTGAGGTTACATCTTTACTGTTTACTAAATGTCACTGACAGATGTTATGAGACACAGCGGTGTCAACAATAGCATGGCATAGGATACCACTGTAATGAACAACAACTCTGATAAATTTTATACAATACCCTTTGACCTGATTTATTAGTGCCCATTGAGGTGTTACCATGGAAGTTTTGCCTGGGGAAAGGTAAAGTCCATGGCTGATGGCTTTAACCCTACAACCTGTTTCCCTATGGTCTTCGCTGCTGGCCAATGTTTGGTGGTTGTTGCCATTGTTGTTGTTGCTGTTGGCTGTGCCTCGCTTTTTTTTTCGATTAAGTCTTGCAGCAGTGGGCGCAGACAGTGCGGACACAGTAAAGTAGTTGTGTCACTTAGTATCCGGCCAGTCATGTTAGTAAACAAGTTCATGTGGTCGTGGTTAGTGTAGATGCAGATGCACGCACATGGGAGCGTGGTCAGGATCAGGCAATGCTTCGGCACGGCACAGGTGATTACACTGTGTGGCAGACCTGCACGGTACGGTGCGAGGCAGGGGTCAATACCGGCATGTCATACAGCTGATCGGCAGAGCGATAAGCAGGAAGCATGAGTGGAAGATGATTTATCTTTTTTGCCTTCCCACTGCCCTTCTCCTCCAAGTCCTCCTTAGTCATGCATGGTACGGGCGGAGGGGAAGGTTTTGCAGCCCCTTTGTCCTGCTTGGTGCCGGGGTGGCGCAGCTGGCTGACATCACAGTGCACCAAGATGGCCACTATCCACTGTCCTTCTTCATCCTCCCTTGTAGTGTACACAATGGTGGTGTCTCTTGTAGTTTTGGCGCACTTTCTTACCCTGACTTCATGTGTTGTCTTTCCGGCATCCTGGGGCATCATGACGGCATCCCACGACTCCAGTCGTGCACTGATACTATTATCTACACCTCCTTGCCATTGTCTTAGGTCAAGGAAAGCAGGAATTGATAAATATTGAATTTGGAAGTTCGCAAAATTTTCGCAATAAAATTTGGAAAAAATTCCAATCTGGTTTGAAGTTAGGAAAAGATGATGGAAGGACAACACCCTTGATTTGGGCGACATTTGACGATGGGTGGTTGGAGCAAAATAGGTTAAATTAGAGGTTGGGAAGCAGTCAGGATTTTATCGGAGTTTTCTCACCAAAACCTTTGTAGTATAGCCTGGGCACTAGACACTGTCAGTGTGCATGGTCAATTCTTGGTAGAGCAGATTCCTTTCCTTGTGTCGTGCGCAGACGGCCACAGCGAGTCCTTCCTTGGTTGCTTCAGAAGTGGAAGAAATACAATACTTTACCAACCTACATAGTGAGGTCTTGGGCCGACTGACACACCCATATTTAGGTAAACGAAGACATAAAAACACTGTAAGAGACTTGAAAACACTTTGAATGATGTTCTGAATATTTGGCAGGAAAGGTAGGGGCCCACGCCCCTAAAGCCCGTAGGCAACCCGAATGAGAATGCACATCTACACATTAATTCACAGGGGTTTTATTAACATTCATTCAAGAAACAGTTTGCATTAATTTACCAGGCTTTACCCGCCAGCAGGGTTACACTGTGAAAACGGCACTCGGCCACAAAGGAACTTACGGAAATATTATGTCTCCCTAGGCGATGCTAATCGCAGGGAGGGAGGAGGCAGAAAATCTTGGGCCACTGAAGAAAACAATTGTTCCAATATATCAAAGTCTATTGCACGTTAACATGTTTAGTTCACAGAGATGAAGCGCCATCCAAGTGTGCGGAACACAACCCCCTTGGTTCACAAGTCTGCCTCCTCGAGACACACAAGAATGACTAACTAGTCCCTTGCGGCATGCTGACTGGTGTTGGTGGGCCGGCAGGCCACGCTGACTATTTGCTTACACACCAAAACTTTGCTAAAACATATCGACGTGACTCTGACACTTACAACTCTTACATAAATAAGTACCTTTCACAAATAAACCCTTTATGACATATTACACTGCATGAGATGAGATGGGGGTGAAACACGTGAAACTGGTACATTACAAACAATAACAAACAAAAACACTGGAGCCTGCAGGGGCATTTAAGTGGTGTAGGGTTCCATATATTAGAGTCGTGTGGACTGGTGTTCATGAGCGTTTGGTAAATATTACCCTTTTAATTTTGCCCCATTTTACAGGGTCTCATTTTAGAATACTTGTGCACATGCACACGTGGTCTTCTTTGTACTACACTTTCCTTGCACCTCACTCATGACACGAGCATTCTACTTGGCCCCTTGGCCGCACTCGTAACTGGCATTTCTCTGATGTATCCAATGCAGTGTACTGTCCAACTGGTGCACACAAGCAACCGGTATAGTGCTGGTTGATGCAGTGGCTATCGATGATGGCGGGCAAACTGGCTTGGGGGAAAGGGATGGCGTCAAATGGTGAGTGCTTTCAGTGCCATGTGAACTGGTCAACATTTGCAATGGCAAGTGGAATGTGGCCAAAGACTAAAGATGAGGTAGACTGATCTTGCTGACTTTTCAAAACCAATCTCCATGGCTCATAATTGAACTGTTTTTCTTGCCAACATGCCTTGCGAAAATGGCATGTTTGGAATTTTAGGTTGGAAAACTGATTTGTAAAGAAATACTTAGAGAGTTCTTCATGTTTCCTCTTACCAATTTGCAATGCAGTTGGACTAAATTCAAATTGGTAGAAATATTTTATTACAATTTTTTTTTTAAATTTATTTATTTCTTGATTTCAATTCACTCTGACAATTCCTTTACACGTCTGTAAGACAACAGTATTAAGCATATCAATAAGATGACGTGAGCGAGCACCCTAGACCGTTCTCCCCTTCAATGTGACCAACACTTATCGGCCACGTGAGTTGTCGCCGAAAGAGCTGATGCAATCAGCGCACCGTTCCCAGTGCACAAACTGAGGGATCCAATGCAGTGATAATGTATGATGTGTAAAAAGCAGAGTAATTATAAAATGTCGAAGGCAAGTAAGTGCACAGAGTGCACGGTAATACAGCAAACCAAGTGTTCTGCATGTCTGTTGATAATGTCAATAAAGAGGGGTTATGTATGTTGTGTTTCAGTTAGTCATGTGATTTTTTCTAAAGAGTGTAATAATTTGTGTTGTGTGTTTTTATTGGGTGAATAGTCTTCTGAAATATATTTTTGTTAATGTTTCCTGTTTCTAATGTAACATACACATGCATCATCATGCACATGATTCAGAATGTCATGGTAAGTCACTGTCGTCCATCAAATTCGTGGTGCAGCTTATGTTTATTCTTTAATAGTGTTTGTATAATTTTTAAGAGTGTTTTAATGTTATGTAGAATCAATATGTTGGACATGCGTAGAACGCACAATGGTTTCAGGCTACAGAGATAGTGCTGTACACTTGTAGCAGTGGCGAGGAGTATATTAAATTATGGTATAATTATTCAGTATAAATATGACAAGTGCCTATCACTAATTTATTAAATAAGTCTTTATATATATAAACATACATACACACACATATATATATACACACACTCACAGTACGATGCCAGTGACGAACCAGTATTGTGAGGTCAGATTGTCGTGAACGCCGGCAACATAACATTAACATTAACCATGCTGGTTTTCTAACCCTACTTTTATGGCAAATTTATTAAAGAGGCAAATGTGACAACTTTGGTAATGAACACTAAAAAGCCAATATAAAAATTAGTAATGTGTGATAATAAACTTCAAACGGGACAATTCATTTGGGACATAACTTTCCTGTAACCATTGTCGGCATCGCGACATTTTTATCATTTTAAGTGCACTCAGACTTAATAGGAGCAGTGTTTCTTATAAGTGCCTGAAGCGAGGGAGCAAGGTAATAAATCGAGTGTGTTTAAAAGTTCAGCATCTGATTTATTTACTTAGATCGCCTAACAATTTTTTATCCGAAATGTACTTGGTAACGTCGTGGGATGGCCGAAACAATCCCTCGACGACTTGTATATGCATTTAGAGGAAGCTTAGATAGCCTCTACCAGACCAGGGCAAGGATGGATATAGTTCACCATTAATTACGACATCTACAGAGACGCTTGCACATCTGGGGGCCACATTTAGGCGATCGACCCATGACCCAAAGTATTACTTCGTGCTCTACTCTGAGGGAATCACTATTGCCCGCCCAGTCATAACCTACAACAGCCATCACATATTTACATTATTAACTACAACCATAACCAAAATTTACGCATACACCCCATAATTATAACTTAGGCCTTCTCATTTATTACAATATGGGAAGTATTCCAAATTACAATTATAGAAATATCTACTTAAGACATTGGCAGGAAATGAACACACTACAGTTCCATTATAAGTTACAAGTGAAAGTCATGTCAACCCTCAACCTCAAGAGTGGTTATTGGATTGTCCCCATCAAACTCGAAGACTGTGGAAAGACTGCATTCATGGCTCCCAATGGACGACGTTTTCATTTTTTCGCAATGCTTTTTGGGCTGAATTGCACACCTGCCATGCTCCAGGCGATGGTGTTTAGGGTGTTGGGCGGCCTCATTGGGGATTTCACACTCGCTTACCTGGACGACGTGGTAGTGTGGTCATCAAGCTGGGAGGAGCATGTGCTCCGCCTCTCCATGGTGCTGGAGAGATTGGACATCAACAGCTTAACATGCACAACAAGCAAATGCCACTTAGGAAATATGAACTTAGTTTTTCTGATGCATGTCGACGAAAAGGGAAATAAACCCAACCCAGATAAGTTGTGACTAATTGATGAATACCAACTACTGCTCTCTCAAGAGCAATTAAGGAAGTTCTACGGTCTTGACGTGTTCACAGATGTCTGCGTATCCCTTGTGCCCGTTTGTATCACCGGAGATGCATCTATCACAACAGCGACACCCGACCGATCGACATTAGGTCGCGGTCTCGATTAGTGCAGGTCTACAAGAACTGCGTGTTTACACTTTTCTTGCCACTTTGCAACTTGTGAGCTGTGGGCAACCATATTTTTGTATTTATTACGATAAAGAGGGAACTCTAGTAATAAATTGATATGTGGCTTAAAAGGGCGTTTCCCGTGTAGTCACGGCCATTAGACACAACAGCCATTGGAGGGAGTACAGGGATAAGCAGAGCTACTTTGTCCCATGCCTTTTCAATGTGCGTGGTGTTGCAGGGCTTGGGCCGAACCCGGTGTGCTATGTGGCTCCAAGGAGGTTTCAGAAGATGGGGAACAATATCTCCAGTCCATGTGCAAAGTGGCGAGCGGCTCCCTAGCAGAGTTATTTAATTAGACTAGTTACAGTCATTTTCAGCAACTATTGCACCATAGTTAACTTGGTAAACCACCCGTTTTTCCATAGAGGGTTACCAAAATCCCACAGAGTACAGGGCATAGCCTCGCCCCTTTTAGTGAAATGCGTGTGATGTAACAAGAAATGGAATACATATGCTAAATCCCATTTTTCGCCATAATGCAATATGCCAGCATAAAATGTTAATTATATGAGTGTACATGTCTTCATTCATCGAGAATCAGCCACATAAGGCATTAGTTCATTTAAATATTACCCTTCAAGTGTGGTGACATACACGTGATGTCACATTCTTAACCATACCTGGGGCTTCGATGTTCACGGATATGTCACTAACATTTTTTTATTCATTACCAATAATTATGCAAGTGTTAATTTTTTAAACATGTAAGTTGTGCAGATATGTTTTTTCATGTTTCACATTTGGCGACGGGCTCGCCGACGTTCGGCAAAGCTACGGGCATGTTCTTTAGTCAGACTTCAGGTCTCGACCGACCAGCAGGACAGCTCCTATGTTACCCCTCTCGGCACTTCAAATTAGGCTGCATATATAATCGCAATAGTGTAATGTAGACCCAGAACCTTTTAAGGTAATTTATATTAGCATAGGGGAGGCCTGACTGCATCCTGAGGTAATATTCCTGAACTTCACACGACGTAGCGTGTTTAGCATATAATTGATTCTTAAGGTTCTCGCCTTACTTTTGCAGCAACGACCACAGGCAGGTCTCGAGTGCCGGGTCCGCATTCAAAAGGGTATTCATTATTTTGCAGTGACATTAGGTTGTACCCTTTTCATCAATAAGACTGTCACACATTGACGAGGCAGATTTAATTGACTTTACTCTCCAGATTATCATTGTGCACTGCGCTCGATCACAGTTTCATTATGAAGTGTACTTTTATTGTTAACATTATTCCTTTTACAGGGCCTGCCTCCCATAAGCAGAGTCAAATCAGTGTTAGCATCGGCGTGTGAAATAGCCGACAACTTCGTCCCTTAAAAAAGGATTTGATATAAAAATTATCGTAATTTAATTGGTCATCAAATTAAACTCTCCTTCAAATTGACCACGGATCCAGAGATCGCTGTAGGCCGTCGGCTGTACAACCCCCATCATCATCGTTCGCTCTACCGAATGTGGCACAGGGTAACATCACCAGTTCCTGCCCTACACCTGCTACCAGGCGGGGCACGAATACTACACATCATCTCTGGGGATGCAGCGCGTCATGTGGTGCCCAACATGGGGCGAATCAGACATCTTAGTGCCAGAGCAAGCGACTTTTCAGGATGTCAAGTAGCTTGCCCAACTAGGGCGAAAAGAACATCCAGGTGTAAAGGAGAGCATCAACAACATGCCAGTAGTCTGCTCAACATACCACGTGGTCAATAGGCTATGCTACAAACAACAATAAGTGTAAAAGTGCTACGAAAGTGCATCGCAACGAATAGCAACAGTCATTGGTGAGTAACCTGAGATCATCAAACACTTGAAACACAATGAATTCACATCAGGGACATTTCAGCCAAATAAATTTCATCTGCATCACAAGATGCTCAGAGCACTAACATTTCAGTTATTAATATCAGTGCTTTTTGGTTCACACTGTTCTTTCTAAAATTAATTAAAAAACTAACAAAACTTGTCAGCTTTGTTTACACTATATAGTGCTCATGTGTTACATCAACAGACATACAGTGTCCCGAGTGGAAGTTGAAACACATCAACAGATATTCGGTGTGGGTTTACATGTTGTTGCAGTCCTTTTGTCCCTGAACCTGGACACACCTGAGATTTTGTCCCTTTAGTGTGTTTGTTTTTTTTTTGTCTTAATGTTTCAATGAGGATATCATATTGGTGCGGTATGGGATGCATCGGTGTGGTTTTTCTCGTCAAATTATTTTGTAACTTAACCTCACCTCTTGCTTGGAAATTTGTTTGCTTAGTCGTAAAATTTTTTGTGAGAACTTTTTTTTATATTTTTCCTCATGCAAGTTTTGATGTGCCATTTTGGATGTATTGTTCAGGTTTGGGTTTTGTTTTCGTTCCGGCACTCTGTGCTCGTGTTTAGCTTGTGTAGCAAACACGTTCTTGCGTAACCTTGCTCTTGACCCAGAGCAATTTTGAAATTGGTTTTGTTTCGGTGAGCACTGTGTCGCAGTGCTGGTATGGGATGGCGCTGCTTGCATGGTATCTCATTGAACTTCAGGGAGGCAACCTAACCTCACTCTGCTCTTTGCTTTCTTTCGTTTTTGGGAGGGTTGCCTTTATTCTTAAATTTGTATGTGTGTACTGGTGTCAGCTTCAGTGTGGATTCTGCCTAGTGTTGTTGTTCTTGGTTGTGGGTGGACTGATCACCCATCTGCATTTCGAGACTTGCACTGGTTACTAGCCTAGCTAGCTGCAGTCAGGACCTTTGCTCAGTTTTGTGCCAGCACCAGTGTGGGTCTTGTCCTTTTGTGGGTGCCTTTCGTTTGGAGTGATGTTTGTGGTTGTTACCCAACACTTAGCTTACTCCTTTTGGCACTTGGGCATGCCCAAAATTTTGTGGGTTGTGGGATTTTTCTTGACACCCCGTTTTATCCCGAGTTTTGAGATAACTCGTTTATTTAGTTTAGTTTTGTTTTCGACTGATGGTCCTGGGTACGTGTACCTCCATTTTTGAGCTTTTTTGCATGTTCAGTTTTGCAAGCCATTTTGTGTTTGAGCACACTTGATTAATATGTTATATCAGTTTTTTTTTTTTTTTTTTTTTTTTTTTTTTAGTGTTAACTTTTGAAGTGATTTGTAGGCTTCATTTAATTTCGTCTTTTGTCGTTTGTGAACTTGTTTGCTCTGTACATTTTGTTTTGATAATTTTCTCGTTTTGCTGGTTTGGTCTTTAGTAAGACAGCTACGAGTGTGATAGGGGCAGAAGTGTGTGCCGCTTTGAAATGTGACACTACCCTCTTCGGGACACCTTAGAGAATTTCCTTCATATTAATAAGAATTCAGAATTTTCTAACCTTTAGCTTGGTTGTTTTCATTCCAGTTTGTGAGCTCGTGCTAGTTCCTGTTAAGTGAGCTAATTTTCTTACTTTTCCATAACCTATTTTGTATACTATCCCTAAGTATTAACCAGTACTTTGTCGTTTTAGTAAGTATTTTCCTTGTCCCAGTATTACCCTGTTTTTGCGATTTATTTTAGTCGTTATTTTGCTTGTCGCGACACCTCGGGGCTTGTGTAATTCTGTTTCGTTAGTGCGCGTGTCAGTAGTTTTGGTGCATCCCATGTAATTTGTGTAATCTTGTTTAGCTATTTTGATATTCAGTTTCCCTTTTCGTGTAGTTCGTTTTGTGCGATATTTTGATAAACTCAATTTTATTTTCCAACATCTAATTTCAATAATTTGACTCGTTCGTGTGTAAGACTTTATATACATTTTTAATCAATGTTAACTTTGATAGTCACTGTTCCTGTGACCAATATGTTACTCTGGCCTTTATATTTATTAGTTCATCAAATTTTGAGTCAAAATGTTTTTTATTCAGCATTTCAGAATAACTTATCATGTTTGTAATTCTGCATTCTCTCTCTCGCATCATTGCCGAAGCTCAGAGCGGGGTGTGTGCTCGGGCCCTTATACCACCCATACGGTTGCAGCAATTGTATCTCTCTGCAGGCTGAGGAAGTTTCCCTCACCAGACCGCAAAGAACACATAGCCCAGAGGTCAGGACGCCCTGCACGTCCCGGCGCAACTCAGACAGCCCGCCAGTCAGACCAACAAAGCCGCGGTTAGAAGTTTCTTGCAATGTTAGTAAAATATTGTGTATTTTATTAATTATCTATGTATTGGCAAAGATACAATATCAACAAAACATCACATTTTATGTAAAATGCCTTTTTCAGAATTTTGTACTGTGTTGAAATATATTACTAATTGTTTATCATAATTTTGTCATTTCATTAAAGTTAATTCACGTGACTATTTTTTTTATTATCGTAAATTGTTATATTGATTATAGCCATAACTGCCTGAATCGATACCTGGTCTATAACCACTTCTGCCAATCTCTTTTACTTTTTCTACATCGTTAAAACATGACGTGTAATTCTCAAAAAAATTGATCTCTACTGCATCTTCATGATCCGTCGTTAATTTTGTACCTTCACCTCTTCTGGTAAGTGTGACTTGTAGCCCTTTTTGTGCAGCAACCTTTTAATCACTTTAGTTTTGGCAGGCCGTTGTTGTGTTACGTGTTTCTTCATGTTTGTTTGGCAATATCTTGTGTAGGGCCTATATTTAACATGGCCTAAGATGCGACGAGCCTGTTTCTTGGTGACCATCTTCTCTATCTTCTTGATGTATCGACAACTGCTACTTTCTGAGGACCATAATGGGCTGCGGGCGTGTTCCTACTTCCTACTGCTGCTTTCAAGCCAAAAATATATATTTTCTATACTAAGCATGTGTTTTGACTAACCTACTCGTTAATTTGAACTTTTATACCCTACTTTTGCGACCATTCCAAATATTCACGCAGTTTTGGCTTTTGAACATTAAAAATAATATCCAAAAAATATGAAAATTTAACTTAAGTTTTTGTGTTCTGCTTTAAGTTGTTATCACCTTAAACTTTAAAAGTATGTTGTCGGGATCCCGTTTATGAATTTATGAAATAAGAATTATATTAAGAATAATTGATATTATGTATGCCAATTGCCTAGTGAAAAAGATATTTATAGGAGAAGGTGGGTACAAAATTTTTCAGATATATTTATTTTGATTAAAGATATCCACTATGACATCTTGATTTGTTTTTTATTTGATCACCTTTTGCCATTTAACCTAACTGAATTTAAATCATAATTTAAAATTACTTTTACATTGCTGACAAAACTATTCCATACAAAAATTAGTGTAAGTTTGCAGGAATGGGCCAGTGGTCGGCCCTGCATTTTCTGGTATTTTGTAAAGCTGTTGGAAATTATGGTAAATTTCCGCTTTGCATACCACAAACTAACCCTTGATAAGTATACACACTGGTCACAACCAGGTCCATGGACAATTTTGATAACTTTTGTTCGCCTTTCGTTTTGTGTTGGTATTCGGGGGTGTTTGGTTCTGGTAAGTTTTTCTTATCTCGCTTCCGAACCCCTGGATGCCGGTAAATTTGGTGGAATCAAATGCAACATTGTTTTTGGCTGTCATGTTGACAGGACATAACGATATGTGCATGCCCATAAAAATACTTTTTTAATAGAATTTTTACAAGTGTCAACTACAAACTGGGTTAACGAAGTATGAACTATGCAAGTATATATTGTTTGATGTTCTTAAAAACAAAACTGTTTCTAGTTTTTACAGTAAAAATATTGCAGCAAGAAATAATGGATGCTGCACTAACAGTCATAAAAAAAAAAAAGAACGACTTCTTTAAGTAAGAAATGTTGCAATAATTGTTGCATGTTGTATTCCTTTTGCTTTTTTTAAATCTGAACAAGCTTAATACATCAAATTAAAGTGAAGCATTGTTTGCATCGGTGACTTCCTCGCATTTTATAATAAATTTATTAATTTTTTTTTGTGGTAGATAAGATTAGCCAAATAATACACAGAATTTTATAATTGAAGTGTTTATCACATTAAAAGTACAGAACATCTTTGTAACAAGATTTATAACTTAATGTTATATACACATTTTTAGGTCTCAAACCTTTCAACAATGCACAGTATTGATAAATGAAATATTTGTGTCATTAGTTTTAACTTTTTTTTATCAAGTGTATAGTTCGTTAAGAATTCCAACATTGCCTTTGTAATACAACTGATGAAACATTAGAATATTCACAGTTTTATGCAGGAAAAATTGTTCAGTTTTATACTCCAAGTAACAGCAAATTTCAGTTCTTCACCAAGCACTACATGCATTGTCATATGAAAACACATATATGAAGACAAGAATTTTGTATAACAATATACTTAATTTCATAATCTTTCATTTTCTCACATATTGTCTTATATTTGCACACACACAAACACACTTTTTTTTAAGGTAACACATACTTGCGAGACACCACTCATTCACACATGCATATAGATTCAGCCAAGAAAAAAAAAAATAGAATTTCTAATCTTTAGCAAGTCACAAAATATTTATCTTGTAACATGTTTTCAAAAAATATTTCATTATTACTTTTATTGCAACCATGATTCTAGATTTAGACAATATGCTGTTTAACATTTTTCTGAAAATAGTTCGTTATTTGAATTGTATTATAGTAGCACTTAAAACTAATTTCAAGCTTGTATAGTAACAGTTTGTCATTATTACTAATACAATGCAATACTCACAAAATATTTGAAATGCCCAGAGTAAAAGTTTCGGTATTCTGATTATTCTTTTGCTCAGATGAGGACAATACATAAGTTTGGCTGTTTACAAGATAGAACTATTTATTTACCCCAGTCTTATAACACTGTTATTCCTAATCTGTATCATAAGTGTTCTATGTGTATGCGATTTCATCGCGTTCATTATTCGCAAATAAAGAATCTAGAACAAGCGACTGTTACTCCTTGAAACTGTATAATTGCATTAAAAAAGATTATGTTTAAACTTTGCTTGCACATGGGTTACCAAATACTCAAGATGATATAGGACATTCATCTTGGGAAAGAACATTTCATTTAAAAGAAGAACAGTGCAATTTCCTTAACGCCACAAATAATTAAACCTGGAGAACAATAAAATATTTTCTTTCGCATACAGCTTAATTGTAATATTGTTGAAAAAAAAAAACCTTACCAAGTCATTAGGGGAAAAATACCTAAGATTGCGCAGCCCCTAAGAGTGCGCAAAGCCATTTCCTGGCAGTTGGCAACACTGAAAAAGTTATGTATGACCTCAGTTGGTTCGTTACTGTGAGGCACGTGTGCGGTGTAAAACTTGCAGTTGCTCAAGACTATTTGTTGATTTGACAGGTGAGAGAACAATTTCTGTTATTTTGATGTAATATTTTAAGGGCATAAGTTAAGCTTTGTCATGTAGGTAAACGAAGGTGCATTCATTGTGTGTACATTGTGTAACAGCCATGGTTCCAAGCATTCATGGTGATTTAACACGTTGAGCTTGTCCAACATTTGCTGCTATCTATCGGTTATTTCAGTAACCTCGTGTTCGTCTCCAAAGAGTGCGCATTTAGTTTGTCCGCAAGACTGCGCGCGCACTCTTTGGAACATCTTGCGCACTCTTTGGGGCGATGTGGGCACTCTTTGGAAACAGTTATAGTTTTTCGTGTTAATGAATTGGTTTATATTTGTTTCAGAATGTCATCGTCGTATAAGAGAAAGTCAGACAGGAAGTTGATATTTACAAACGAATTGTTAAATGAAGCAAGACGAAGAATACAAAATGGGGGAAGTCAAAGAAAAGTCACAGCGGACATGGGCAGAGAGGAATTGACACTTAGAAAACGTCGTAAAACCGTGAGTGCAAATACGGACCCAATATCCTCGACTAACGACGTAAGACATGACGTATTCGATTTTCCTAACTGCAGTGTTAATATTTCGCCTTGGCCCACTGAGGTTAGTAGATCGGCTGATGAAATAATTCTCGAGGCTGAAGTGCGTGCTTGTGAATCAAAAGGATAGTGAGGAAGAAAGCAGCTCTCCCAATGGCACTAAGAATAATAGGCCTACTAGAGCAATGAAATAAAGAAGCAACAGCAATATCTCAGCTGACATAATTGCTATCACCAAAATATACACTAGCGGTAAGATAAAAATAAAAGGAAGGAAATCAGAAGTAATGATAGGCTCTCCATTAAAAAATGCCCCTTTGTTTGCAAAGGACAAGAAAAAGACGATATTCGCGGATGCAAAAAAAAGGGGAATTTCTTCATATCTAGTAAAGGAGATTACATCATGAAAGACAGTAGAAAGTGCTATATTCTGCCCAGGATGCGATGGGATATACGCTGAGCTTATCTTTGAAGACTGGATACAGTGTATCAAATGCCAACAAAGGTGGCATGACCAATGTTCGTCGTTCTAAGGAAGTTCAATATTTACATGTGACCTGTGTTGAATACGCAATCTTTGGGTACATGCTGCTTGCGCACTCTTAGGAGCTAGGGCTCCTAAGAGTGCGCAAGCAGCAATTACTTAGTTTTTTGCATTTTGTGAAAATTAGAACATGTCTATGTGATTGGGCCTATAAGAAAGAGATGATAATTGATCAATAAAACCCCATGTGCATGAACCATATTTTTTTCTCTATAAACTGTAGCAGTAAAGGGAGTCGATTTATTAGGTGCGCTCTCTTTGGTGCCTTCCCTACTTATTAAAGTAAACAATTTCGAACGTTTAATAAATAAAATAAAACGATGTTTTTGTTATAAGTTAACATAAAATATTCTAACCACCAGTAAATTGAACTCGTGTGCTTACAGTTGTTTACACAAATATTTACATTTTAACACAGTCGCTGTGGTAGGAAAATGAATCTAAATGAAAAATTAAAAAGAAATTCATAAACGCATAGAACATCAAAGACCATACGTACCTTTGCCTTTTTTTTTTACGTGATTAAACAAGTGATTGATAACACAGCTATAACAAGCTTTATCGCATGAAAACTAATAATATGAAAGTAATTGTTAGAAAAAGACTATCGTTCGTCAGGTTAAAAATGCTGGACATTTGTGATTACCACGAAAGTTCCAGGTTGGGGGAGGGGGGGGGGGGGAGGGGGGAAAAAACCCTTTTAAAACAGAGGACATACTTATAGTCCTTTTGCCAGACCATAATTACACACGTCTTGTTGCTATTCTAGTTTATTCGACCTTGAGGGGAACGTTTCTCAAGTCCATTCTGTGCGCATAACAGAAATATTCATCACAGGCATAACAGCCACCCTTGGTGCTTGGGCTGAATCTGAGTTAACTACAATAAACAACGAAGGCAGAAACGCATGCCAGATTAATTTTTGTAATAAAAGCAAACAATCCGAATCCAAGTCTTTCTCTACTAGAGATTCTCCCCCCCCCCCCCCCCCAGTTTCATTTGAATATAAGTGACACATATTCGATGAAGCAGAGGTCAAATAAACACGTACATTATTATTTTTTGTATTTGTGCTGTCTGTTCGTAAAAATTAACTCGCGTTCACACTTCATTAAATTTTCCTGGGTATCCCTCGAGACTTAGATCACACATAATGCGTTGGTAATGCTGCCGACATTTCCAATTCTGAACCAACAATCTGGTGATGTAAAATATTCAAACCACTTTACTGAATACATATGCGGAATACTGCAACCCTCATAAAATTACTATTATAAACACTATCTTTCATGAATATCTTGTGCTAATTCTCTCTGTATTTGCACACTGCGATCTTATGCCACTTCAGTGTTAGTGTTTTCCACACTTGTCACTGTTATTAGTGTTTTCCACACTTGTCACTGTTGTTTTAATGTAATCTGCATTCCCACGTGATTTAAACTTTTATTAATTTTCAATATGTTACCCTGCTAGGATATTTCTCTTAGATGTAACGTGGTAATTTATTCTTCTTTAAGGATATGTATTTGGTTATTTCTCATATTTAATTGTTATTTTAAATTAATAATATCCTTTTAATTTTCAGATCTCGTTTTTGTGAAACATTCATGTTTTGTTTATTTTATATCATTTTTGTATACATTGATCAGAACACCTTATTCTATGCTATTTTTCCTAATGGATAGTTAGGACATGCAACTTGGTACGTTCATGAGGAGGGGGGGAGGGTATTAGGCATTTACTTAATCCCTATTGGACCCCGGGTTCGAGTCCTGGCCTACCATTCACTGGAACGTTTAGGTCCCTTTAAAATGTCCGATCCAGCCTTACAAGCGAAGCGTTCGCTCTCTCTAAAAAATTGACCACTATTTTACTGCCGGACATCTAACGTAGGTCTCGCACCTGGAGGGGGGGGGGGGGGGTGACGCGTATGGCTTTGATTAATTTTGTTAGGGTGTTCGAGCTTTTCTCGAATATTTTTAAATATATTTTGTGACCAGCAATCAGCGAGTGCTGCATGAGCCTCATTGCTGGGTAGATTGATATGAGATAGCTAGGTTCGTACGTGCAAGAGAGACAGCATTTCTTCACATCGACCCGTCCATATTTGGGTTTGAAGGCCCTGCAGTTGCAATATCTACCGGTCCAATTTAAATCTGCAACGCGTGCGAGGGCCGGTGAACATCGAGAGCACCATATACCTGCTGAGATAAGTGTAGTAAATAATACAGGAGCAAATATTTTTTTTCTTTTAGCGTCCGCCCAGACTTGTTCTAAAACGGTTAAATTTTTCATTGGCGACGCCATCTTAATTTTATACATAATTTGAACCAGCCGTGCAAGACTTTGCCTACGGCAAACCTGAGTGTAATTTCTGAATCACCGCGAGCTAGGCACACTGAAGCTATATTTTGCAGTGAACAGATTTTTTTTTCTCACTTAAGCAATATTTCAAGTTTTGAAACCTCAGTGTCTGAAGAACATAATTTTACGTAGCCCGGAACTTAAGGCTAGGTACGGCCAGCTACATGGCAATTAGGAGAGCATTGTTTTCATTTTAGATTTGCAAATTGCCACGAGGATATTTGTCTATAGATAGCCGAGGCGATAATAAAATTAATTTGAAAATAATAAGCACCTCAATAGAGTAACTAGACTAAAATATACATCCCGTGTTGTCGTCTACATTATTTCTTTGGCTGGTTCCTGTGATATTTACATAGTCTTCAACTTATTAGCGACTTGCTGTTTTGCATAGCTTAAGAATTTCTCTTGAACGTCCTGGGGGTAAGTCCTACAAAGTCGAGCCCTCTCAGGCCGGGCACTGAGTTTCTGAGAGATGGTTGGCACACCTGGTAGGGCATAGCATTACATTTAAGCTTTCATACCTGCACGTTTTATCCATATTAAGATTGGAAAACTAAGTAAATGAGTGTTGATATCAGTGGGAATTTCGAATGAAGCTCTACTGAAGGTCACCACTCTTCTCCTCGGCGATACACGCCACATGCTCACGTTCTAGCTTCCACACGAGAGTTCTATCACTTTATTTCAGACTGGCAGTTACAACGCAAGGGTCCTACCAACACACCACACTCCGTGGTTTTCCAGGCTAATCTCATACTGGCTAGTCCAACGTAGCAGCCTAAGTACAATTAAATCATCGAAAGGCAAATTCTAACGAATATGAAAATATGCCCTATATTCAGTACGTTAAACTTTGCTGCACTCTAAATTTGAATCAGTGTGAATTTCACTGTTTAAATCAGTTAACAGCGCCTAACTTATTCAACTGTCACTTCATTAAATTTAACTGATGGATTAGTAAAAAAATGCCCGTTTTCCTTCACCTGGTGATCCAGTGACATTTTCCACTGGTTTTTCAACCATTTCGTTTGCTGTTTTTCAGTGGTTTGTTTTTTAAGTGTTGGATCAATTAAACAATATGTATCAAGTGAAATCACAACACACGAACTAATAAAACCCATTAAACATATATATATATAATGCGAGTTTCGACTTTTATAATACCGTTTTACAAAACAACACGAACATTTAATCTTTCAATTCGTTATTACTTCTTTCATTTCATTTTACTATCATCACCATAGTGCTCGGTCGGATTGTTTGCTCTGCATTAAATGTGGTGAAATGAGTGCATCCATATGTACTATTTGTTGTAACACTCCTAATGTTATCAACTGAACAGAAAACAAAAAAGGAAATACATACAATTTGAAGTTACAGACTTTCGATAAAAAATATAATATGTTTATTTTCCCATTTGCAGTCAACGTTGGCTTGGTAGCTCGATTGGTAAGCTTACGGTTTAGCCGTAGGGTGCTGTGGTTTCAAATACTAAACGCAATGAACATTTGTTACTTTTTAAAATTATGTTAAATCGCCCAACATATGCAGTGACTATCGGAAATATGTTTATTTGTCTTAATAGTTCGGCGAAATTTAATAGAAAACAATATTTAATCCACCGCACGCAGTTGGATGTCGCATATTCAATCAGCGAAATTGTTTAGCTGGACAGTGGTTTCCCACCGATTCGAAGCGGAACCATTTTCACAGATCCGAGTTTTTGAATTTCATTGAGAATCAGTGTGAAATATTATATATTTTTTTTGTAAAGAAGCAGACAAGATTACCACTTGTGCAGGATCTTGCCCCCTTGCTATAACAGTGTCCACGAGAAAGAGACATGCGAATCCTGTTGTATGGCTACTCCTGGGTAATCGCTGGGGGGATCGTAGGTTACTGGCCATTCCATCTTTCCGTTCATCATAAAGTGAGCACTTTTGAAATAAACCTTAGGAAAAAGTTACTGCTTCTACGTGCACATATCTTAACAGACACACTGAGTGAAATGCGTCCAGCAAAGTTGGTAACGATGGATGGAAAGTAGTTCCATACTATAACGTCGAATAAAAAGCGTTAGGTAAC
Source organism: Dryococelus australis (assembly GCA_029891345.1). Taxonomy (NCBI): domain Eukaryota; kingdom Metazoa; phylum Arthropoda; class Insecta; order Phasmatodea; family Phasmatidae; genus Dryococelus; species Dryococelus australis. The sequence continues at coordinate 383,850,602 of CM056993.1, forward strand.
CATTTGTTATAACTTAAATTATTTCCTTCGATTAATGTTTTTTTTTTTACTGCATATAAGTGTAAATATGAGCAGATTTATAAATTATTTACTTTTCTAATGATTTACAGTTTCACGTGACCGACGCATGAATAAAGTGGCGAGGCTCATGGCAGTGCTAATTTTACATAAGGCGGAAGAATACATAAAGTGCATACAAGTAGATCTTAAGCAGGGCTTTCAGAAGTTCTCATTTTACCGTGAACAGCCTATATATGAGACGGACTATAAGGTCTAGAGATATGAAGTGAAGTTCAAATGAGAAAATAACCTTCGCGCAGCTTAGTGGGAGGGAAGGTAGGGGAGGGCTGTTCCTAATGCTCGTCGCTGGAGGGAGGGAACACTCGATTTTTTAAATCTAAGTGTTAGGTGGAAGCCCGGTGGGTAGGATGAGGGCTAATTGCGTCTCAGGGAGAACCCCTTGCCTACAAGGGAAGGAAATCATGCGAGGATGCATGTATCGCAGCGGAGAGGGATTAGGCAGCCATGGTCTGCGATTGGGTCTATGACTACCTCCCTAAGTGTACTTATAGCTAAGCTATCACTAGACGAGACTGGGAAAAACCGGCATAGACACCGCCAAAACCCAGTTGACAGGATGGAATTCCAAATCATTACATGCATTAAATAGAAATGCTATGGGAGACAGAGGTTGGCAAAAATTCTTTATTATTAAAGATGAAAAACTAGTATAGAGGGGGCGTTGTATTTGGAACACTTTTTGATTTGCACTGGCTTGACCAGAGTGATGCTGGTGCAACACTCTGGTGAGGGAAGTGGCCCTCGTGACACTGCTGGAGCTATACACACCAAACTGATAACATCGCGCTCTACCACAACGCTGTTAAATATCGTTCTGCGCAATTTCGGCTCACGCCTACCTGGACCCCCGCGTTTGGGGCCGAGAAGCGCGGGAACGATAAGGACGACATTGCCACGCGCATCGAGTGTCCTATCGCCGCTAAGCGCAAGGCTCTCAACTGGCGTGCAGTGTTCTCGACGCATTGCGTGTACATATGGGTGTTTCAGCGGTGACCCTATTATTTTATACGTGGAAAGTCTGCAGCAAGCTTCAGTGCAGGGCCCTTGAGTAGTTTTGTATATCCACTGACGCGTGTATTCTGAGATACAGCGCTTTGAAAAATCAGTTTTAATCTTTATTGGAGTGCTATGAAACAGTGGCGTTTTTTCCATAGACGCAAGGCAAGCAACGCTTGCCCTAACCACATTGGAAATTCTTGACCCTTTATATTTTTCGCCTTAACTTTAAATTTAAGCACATTTAAAACTGAGTTTTTCGTTTCCGATTCGAGAAACAGAGTTTTCGTAACTCCCGTACTGCAAACGCATAGTGCTGCTATCTAGTATTTATTTCCACAAACAGGAGCGGCTAGCGATGAATCGAACTCGCAAGCGAGTTACCCTGTGCGTTCCTTCGGCAGGGTAAGCAGTCGTTCTGTTTGCGTCCTCCAGTCCACATTTCCTTGGGAAGTGGATGAAAGTGTTCGGGAGTATGGGAGTTTTCTTATAATTTGTAATATGCTGTCTATATAATATTCAGTTTAATTATTATTACATTCATTTCGTTTCCGTTTTATAACTAATGCTAGGTATTATAAAACGGCAAATACATGCGTGGGTAAGCAAAGTTGGAAGTTGCGTTTGTTAGTAGAAATTGAGAATGGAACCACAGCCTGGCGCTAGCAAATGCTATCTAAAACATTCAAACATGTGGGGCTTACTCTGTAAATCAACTCACTACACGCCACTGCTATGAAATGATGATTCTGATGTACGTGACGTCTTGAAAGCACTCGGCAGCCCTCATCTGAAGTGTGCGTTCTTTTCGTAGAACAGCATGTTGGACGCGCATGGCATAGTTTCGTTGGAAAAAAATACGTGTATTTAAAACACTCTACAATGCATTAAAATGCCATGTAGGCAGGAACCTTAAGGTTGAAGTAAAGAAACTGCCTATGGAGCACTTCACCTGACTGCACAATATGAAGAACCCATAAAAAATTTAATACATACACCATGAAAATAGTCAGAAAATTACGATTTATGCTTTATATGAAATAAGAATGTATATATTTTGCACCATTATAAAATATTTCATTAAAACATACTTTATAAATGTAAAAAAATAATCGATCGATAAAGTCCGCATTTTCAACCAAATTTAAGCGTATTTTCATTTTGTATGCTTCTGAAAGCAGTATTTACAATAAAATCTTCTTCAAGAAAGATTGTCATAATATTAAACTGTGATCATATGTAATAGAATCATAGTAATAATGTATCATATAGAGTTTATAATTAACTTTATTTACATCCGTTTTAGCCATAAATGTTTGTGACAAATGGACTCACATAAAATCAACTATAAATATTATTTCCTACATTATGAATACAATTTTCTCACATACAATCATAGTAAATATTATGACGATATTCCATGACGAAGATTTTATTGCAAATTCAGCTTTCTGAAGCATCCAGAATAGAAATGCGCTTAAATTTTGTTAAAAATGTGGACGCTATCGGTCGATTCAATTTTTACATTTAAAAAGTATATCTCAGTAAAATATTTTATAATGTTGCAAAATATATGCATTCTTATTTCATATACTACGTAAATCGCAATTTTCTGACAATTTTCAAGGTGTCTGTAGAATTTTTAAAAATGAGTTATTCACCTTGTATAGTCAGGCTCAGTGCTCCATAGACAGTTTCTTTACTTCAACCTTAAGATTTTTCGACAGGTAACATTCATATGCGGAGCAGTTCTCGCCCAACCGTATTCGGCCGCTGTCACTGCTGGATTACAGCCTACACCCCTCCGTGCAGCGACAATGGTCTCTCCCAACTAGCCAGACGCGTTTCGGACCTCTGGGAATTATTTTATCATTTGGATTTCACTATACGAACGTTTTGCACTGTAAAATAATTTGAGGAAAAAATTCCCTCTCATGTAAGGGAAGAATTACCTCACATGTAAGGTAAAATTACCTGTCAAATGTGGAGTAAATTTACATTACAAGTAAGGTACTATTCCCTAATCGTACGGGAAAAGTACCTGGCAAATTTGGAGGGGGAGGGGGGGGGGGTCCCATATAAGTAATGTAATAATAACTATATTGAATAATAAAATTGTATTTAAAACACACTGGGGTATTAGTACTGTTAAGGTTTTTTTTATCATCATCTATATCTTCCGGCAAATAGGAACCGAAATCTTAACTCTAAAACCCTAGTCACTTGCCGGAGGGTGGGCGCGAACCACGGACCTTTATCACGACAGGCCGATGCGTTTTCTATTACAGCACGGCGACAACATATAAGGATTGAATGTTAGTGTATTAAAGGATTGTTTTTCCGCTCGTCCTCCCACTTAGCTGTCGAGAGAATGCTGAAGAGATGCACGCGTCGTAAGGTAATTTTTCCATCCAAGTATGGGATTCTTCACTACCATGTACGTGAATTTTACTCCAGAGTGCGGTAATTTTACCTTACACGCAAGGAAAACGATGTTTCCCCCACAAGTTAGGGAATATTACCTTACACTTGTGAGGTAAATTTATCACTTTTTTACAGTGTGGATAACCAAGACTGAAACGCCCTTTATATGTGTCACCCAATGTCTCACAAGAGGCTAGGGCTGATGGCGCATGGGGGCAGTCCTCTCCTTCACGATGCCAAACACCCGTACGTCACACAGACAGCAGGAGGAGGGTAGGGAGCGTATATTTCCGATGGTCATGCGACTCAACACATCATCACCTTCACGAAGCTTCTTCTCGAAGGTTCTCACATTTCACCAAGCTCATCTTATTTCCATGGAAAAGTACGAATACCTGCCACCGTGTTGGTAAAAACTGACTATAGTATGTCGATGGTAAACTGAGCACTTTTGAAAGCCCTGCTTCTCCTTGCGTGCACGATATGAAATCTTTCGCTACATGCAATATTATCAATGCCGCGAGACTGATCACTTTGTTACTACATCGGTCAAATGAAACTGAAATTACTAGAAAAGTAAATGTCAAATTATTTGCAAGTTTGCTAATTCTTTCTCAAAGACTGATTTCAAAAATGGTTAGTTTAATTGGCTGTCTTATTTGCGACAAGAAAACCAAAAGCCAATGAGAGCTTGCTTATGTGCATTATGGAAAACCGCGGATTGAAACAAGATTTATAAAGAAAAAATTGTATATCTTTCAAGTTAGTCGTCTAAAGTAATAAAATAAGTGTCTTTCATAAAGAGAATTTCGTTCACCATGTGTGAGCATATATTAAATCAAGGACAGCAAATGGTGCGACATTAAATGCTCCAGCCATTCTATGCATTGAAAAATTATGGCTTTTCACTCTCCAATCAAAGAAAAATAGTTCTTACATGCTAACAATTTTTTGAGGAAGTCTTCAGTTCCAAATATTTCGTCCGCAAGAGTTCTCAATTCTTGCGCAAACCAAGACCGAGTTAACAGTAAACTTGTGACAAGCTTAGTCCCATCAATGACCTTGGCGAGTTGAGTTAGACTTGTTCATCGGACCGCGAGTCTAACTCACATCTTCCCGCACAACTGCGAGCCAGTGTATTATCAAACATAGTCCAGACAAATTTGTCAGCCGGTCTCATGTGCATTGATCACTTTTGGCTATTGCTACAAGGAGATGGTAGTCTGTTACGTCCACAGTAGTCTAACAACACAGTTGCTACACAAGTTAACCACCATTTCCCGCCATGACTAGGACACAACCTGCATTCATACTCATACTGCCAACTGCCACCTAACCGGTACACAACACCTCCTCTCTTCTAAGATGTCTTCCCTAACTGTTAGCATCAAATGTTCCTTACTAACTAGCACTGTACACTACAAAATGCAATCGGTTGCCATATGCAGTCTCATCCCCTCCCACAGTTGCTGTTGCACATAATCCATTACCCCCACTGGCTGCCCTCTTGTTCTGCGGGAGAAGCAGTGACCACGTGGAGTGTCTTGCTCAGCAAGTTGGTTACCGCATCCCAGCTCTGCGAAACCCCTGTACGGACTTGTGATGCCCTCATCGTCCTTTGCCATGGCGTGTTCTCCCATTGCTGGTTCATGCTGCTCGAAGTTGCGGGTGGTGAATAACCCTCTGGCAAAATGCCGCTGGACTTGCTCTGCCAGCTGCGTAGCTGCTTATACCTGGGAATTACTCTCTCCAACCACCTCACTAGTGCACTTTTGAGACTGCCCTTGGTAGTTACCTTGCAGGTTTGCATCTTGTGGGCTATATACCGGCTGCACTTGTTGTCCACTCCATCCTGAAGTGGCAATCTCTTTACCTGATGGAGGTACCTGTAGTGCGTCTCGAGGCTTGCCACTCCCTGTCAATGATGCACCTGACTATATCCGCTGTACCTGATCCACATCACACCTATAACCATTCCTTGTGTCCACTGTAGCTCCTAAACCTCGCACGCTCATTCACCTTAAAACATCTGGGCTCACGCCCATTAAACCCTTATGAAGGGACTAGAGAGATTCCCCTACTAATCTAAATCATTTGTTATTTTCCTGTTGTAATGTTTACATTCTATGTATTTCATCCCCATTCCATTCCACCTCTTGTACAAGTGTTTTAATTATTCATTTCTAATGCAGAGTATTTTATGGACGTGTTATTTTGCAAGTGTAATGTGTCTTAGTAAATTTTTATGCAGGGTGTGTTAGGAAGTAGTCCCGCGAGACGCGCTTACCCGCCAAACCGGCCAGCGCACCACGCGGAGAAGTTTCAGTAGTATTCTGTACTCGAGAAGGCAAGGCCGCGTTGTGTCGCACGTTCAGGTGGCCAGCACTGTTTATACCAATCATTAAGTTTTCAATAGTAATCTCTTAACTAACTGGTACTGTTTTGTCTCTTTAGCTACGGGAAACGCCTGCCCTCCTCCCCTAGGATTTAAATCGCCTAGGGGATCTTAATATTGCACGTGATTCATTGTATTGGCTTCGCGTCTTTTTCAGCAGTTTAGTCTTGTCGGCAGACATAGGTCGACACCGAAATGCAAAGTGTTCACCAGTGAGTGATGTATTCGTATTACAGCAAGTACAGCTACGTTGATGAGGTGTCTCACGTATTTTATTTAGCCAGGCCTTCGGGCATTTCAGAGCACAGATCCCTCAGAATCCCGCCAAAAGTGTGATCACTCTTATTCAATGTCTTGTGGAAGTAACCGACCTCAGTAAGTGCAACAGTCAATCAGTTAATTTAAAGCGCGTAGGTCAGCCTGTAATAGGTCTACCATTGAATAAATACAGCAGTTAACATTTAATATGATGGGTCCAGCATCGATGACGGAAGATTATGTCCGGGCGTACGGCCCGCACCACTGAGGACACTAAGAATCTCCAGTTTCATCAACTTCGGCGCCGCTTACCAGCGACGCCTGGTGCCTATCCAACAAACCTCAAAACCTCTGAACCCTAACCTCACCGCACCTCAAATATCCTCTCACCTTACATAGCTCCACCACACGGCATCACTGCACAAAATGTATCGCTGTGGGCTTTTAGTATACACAAGATGAAATAACTATTTGGGGTTAATATAAACAAAAACAACTTAATTGGGACATTTTCAAAAAGCTTGATCTTTATAATGCTCGTTCTCATTAACATTTTCTAATTAGTATCAACATATAATTAAAGTTGAAGTTTTTAAAAGAAATATACTGAATCTGCTTTGCTTATTTTGTAAGTTTTATATGAAACCATGTGAACACACAACTTACGTCTTGTGCTACTTGCGATAGTATACAAATACTAGAAGAGAGTTGTTTTAGATTTAACAATTGTATTCTGCACTCTTTCCCTTATGTGAAATGTTTCAGAAAACCTCTTTGCTACTGACAAACATACTCGGAATACACTAAAAAACCATGTTCTTCGATATGTCCCATGGGCATGTGTACACTCTTTTTCTATGTTGAGACAACAGTTGGTGAAACACAATTTTTAGACATGTTACAGTTGTTGCTCATGCCAAAAGTGGAGACTGACTGTGGGGACTATGACTAGACAGTACCCCACCACAATTAATTTGTGCGTACCTGAACGAGTATTTGATGCATCACCGGACTGGCTATATCTCGTCACATGATCAGGCAATAATATAGTGGTCACCAAAGTCATTAGACCTGATTCCAAGTGACACAAGACCTCTAGAATGTGCAGCAATACATTACAGCCACTACAGCTGTTGGCACCATTGATATGCAGATTATTGTATGGATCGAATTGAACTAAAAATATTAAATATTTATTCGAATGTTTGACTTGTCTAGGAATGAAAAGTAAATTACAATATCTTGTGACAATATGCAAATATTTACATAAGCTTATACTGAAGTAATATCAATCTGAACAAAATATACGGTACTTAATTTATATCGAGAAAAAATATAACGGTTTTAATTATTAATATTTTCTATAATTTTATTAATCTCAAAACACAGTTGTAGCAAGGAAGTGGGAAATCCAATGTAACATGTGAAACCCATTTTAAAAAATGTCAGAGCATTTCGTTATTTGTCATGAGAAAAAAAGCTGTTCCATTGCTGGAAAACCTAATAAATGTGTTTTATTTAGTTTTTTTGCACAAGAGTTTTGATATAACAGATGTAATGTTTTTGTAACTATCTTAAATTATATAGACACTGTTAATTTAAAAGCATCAGACACATTGCTTGAAGGTACAAACATGCCAACATGCACTGAAAACTCAATGAGAAATTCACTTAATCCACCACGTTAAGTTGGTTTTATTAACTATGTGAATTTGTGATATCCCTGACAACAGTAATTTTAAATATGTTTCTTGTGCTCTGTTAATACGTTTGATATGTTTTGCTAATTGTCATAACACTTGCTGTTGCATATCACTTGACTATCACTGCATAGTTATGTGATAATCAACCTAGGAATATGTATATAAACGGAAATATTTGACTCAATGTTTCTATGAAATGTACATATTTACAGCACGGTAATGCAATTAAAATTAGTTATCAATTTTCAGTATGCTTTATCACGCCACTGATTGCTTCAGTTGTATTTGAAATGGACTCAGTTGACCAACCCTGTAAATAAAACATAATGTTGTCAAATTGTATGCTCAGTAGACATGTTGCATTTCAATTGTAATTTAATTATTTTTTTCAGTAGACACACTAACATTTAAAACTAATTCTTAATTGGAAATCTGATTTTAAGGAATGTGTGCATACGATTTGGTGTCAAAAAGTTCCGAGACTAGCTGTGTTTAGATGAAAGTATATATCTATCCACATTTAGACGCCATCACCTTCAAAATGGTTCCCTTGCGCAACAACACAGTGCCCTCAGCATTCCTGTCACTTCTGGAATGTGTCCTGGAAGCCTTCTTCTCGAAGCGTGTCAAGCTCCTTCTGCTATTCACGCTGGATATCAGCCATGTTGGATCGTTTCCGGTGATGAAACTTTGGTGTACGGGAACGACCCTGAGACGAATCAATATTGTTCACAGTGGACCAGCCCATCATCTCCACGACCGAAAAAGGAGAGTCAGGTCCATAGCTTGACCAAGTGTGTGGTCATAAAATTGTTCGACATTCGCAGAAATGTGCATAGAGAATTTGTGCCCAGGGGCTAGACAGCAAATTGTGCGTTTTACTTTCAAATTGCAAGGGATCCGAGAGGACATTTGACGGTAGCGTCCGGATCTGTGGCGTGCGAGATAATCGGATGCTCCGCGACGACAACGCACACTGCCGCCAAGCTCTCCTCACACGTGAGATTTCTACCGGAAACAACATGGCCGTGCTTCTGTACCCATCCTACTTGCAAGATTTGGTTCCTGCGAACTTCGCTATCTTACCGAAGATGAAGATCCAACTCAAAGGTCAATGTTTTGACTCCACTGAGAAGATAACAGCGCGAGTCGTTGAAAGTGCTTGACATGCTTCGAGAAGAATACTTCCAGGGCACGTTCCAAAAGTGCAGTGACGTTGCGAGCGCACAAACTTTACAAGGAAAAGTAGATAAAAAATAGTATAGGCTGTTAATGGTTATTTGTTACTTTTTCCTTCCATCCATTTTTTAACCTTTAACCATTTTTTTAAATAAATATTGCCGTGTAAGTAATAAACACAGTGTGTATATTCCACAGCACTCGGAAGGTAATGTCAAAGGTAAAAATAAAGTATATCTATTGACTATTATTCCAAATGAGAGGACTTTAAAAAGTGCTAACTTTACTTTAAATAGTCTAGACCTCCTTGTAAACAGAGCTATTCTCGAAACTTTCTGATACCACCTCTTATCCATCTCCATATCTTTCTGTTAAAAGAAAAAAGGCAGGCCCTACTTATTTATACAACGCACAGCTGGGGTCCATCCACCATGTTGAATTTCCCATTTATGTGTCATTACTTTCATTTCGATGAAATAACAAATTCGTTTTTATTTTAGTGCGTTTACATTTTACAAATGTTTTCAAATGTAGGCATCAAAGTTAATCAAATGCAACTGTTATATGAGAAATGTATTCTAAGTAGCTTAAAATTTTCCTCCATGAATACATGGTAGAGTAGTTGGTACTGTTCTAGGCTACGATCTCAAGGGCAGTGAGTTCGATTCAATGCTGTTATAAAGAAATTCACCAATTGTGAAATAGTCCTAAAGATAACATTTATAAAAATGGAAACTATAAAAAGAATATAATTTAAGCAAAATAGATTTTGTTTTGAAAATGTACGGAAAGCTGCTTTTAAGTAGGCAACAAGTGGCCAATAACTGGGTTGTAAGCGGCCAATAGCTGGGCCACAAATGACTTGCCAACAGTTGGCTGACAGCAGTTGGTTAACTTATAGCAGGCCAGAAGCAGTAAGACAATGGGCTACATCCGCCACTCATTGCTCACTGATGGTGGCGGCATGCTTGGGGTACAGTAGTCTATGCAGAATAGGGCCACTCATGGGCAGATTGTTAATTTGCTACACGAAAGTTGTCTGGACAGTGACCAGGCGTGGCCAACTGCACACGAGAGGCATCATGTGGGCCACATGCATCTGCGGGTGCATTACCGAGGTTGACTGATTATGGAAACCGTTTGTGGGCTGCTCATGTACAAGCAGAATTGTGTAAGTGGGCCAACTGAAGTTTGCTATTTAGGCAGTAATACAACATCGCGTGTGAGGCCAAACTTTAAAAAGGAATAATTTTGCTGGTTGGTAATACATGCAAGAACTAAAGTCACTGAGTAATGTATTAGTATGTGTACAAGCAGACCGTGACATTGTACAACAACGTGGTAGCAAAATGCCCAGCTGCAAGTGTCATGACAAACATTAACACTCAACATGATGTGGAGTTCCTGTTGGTGCAGAGTAGGCAAACGTGTGAGTGACCAGTAAGCATTGCACGTGCATCCACCGCAACACACTGTAGGTTAAAGATCGACCGCGGCAACGTCTGGGAACAGTATCACAGTTCTGCCAAGTCACTCCCGGCGGAGGCAGTGCTGACGCTGGGGTCACTTGCTGATGGAGTCTCTGTCCGCGAAGCAGCACAGCACGCATTGGATGTTGAGTTGCTCGTGGTCCTTGGGTCGCCGCTGCCTCCTGCACTGCTCGTCCCCACCAGACTCGCCCCGTACCAACCCTCAGGTGGGCTCACTCTCGTCGCACTTGATGATCTCATTCTCATCCTCCTGCGACCTCTTCTTCTTCTGGCTGCCCTCGCTGCTGCAGTCCGCCTTGCCGGCGATCGCAGGCTGCAGCGGGGGTGTCGCAAGCTGCAGCGGGGGCAGGCACACCAGGTCGGGGTCGGAGTTCGAGTGCATCAGCGTGAACGGCAGTTTCAGGGCCAGCTCTCCACCGATGGCTCCCACCAGCAGTTTCACCTTCAAACACATAATACACATGAAAACGCTTCAAACGCAAACAAACCGCATGCTCGCTATGTTATGGCTTAAGGGAGAGAGAAATAATAGTAGTGCCAAATCTTGAGACATAACAATTATTCAGCAATCATATTGAAAATTCTTTTTTGACATGGCATGGTATATCACTCCGACGATTAAGTAACTCTAATATCAGTGGAGTAGCTATATTTGTTCACCATGTAAAGTAAATGGGAATTAATTATTAATTATCTCCTGAGAAATTACTACAGAAGCTATAGTAGTACAATAATTCAAACGAGAATAGTATTAATGTTATATGCCTTTTCAAAAGTTAATCCCAAACATAACTAATGGCATATAAAATATATTAATCCAAGCTAGCCCTACCTATATCTCTTAATGTCTTATTGACAGCAGCATAATTAATGATGGAACAACTTGCTCAGACAGACAGGGAAGAGAGTGACCATAACCTTTATTAAGGAACCATATGACATGACATTTATGGAGGGAGATTTTGGAAAACTATAGAAAACTGAAACTAGGATCACTGGATAGGAAATTGAATGTGATTCCTGTTGAATGTGAAACTAATGTGTATGTGTTTCTACGGATCCACCATGCTTGCAGTTCATGTCAATGTTGTGATATTGCTTGTAACAGTTGTACTAACTTATAATGTGAACATATGTTTTTAAATTCATGTGGCGTGACTGTAGAAAGTGTCACCTAAATTCTTCATGTAAATTTTGGTACATGTCTCAGGTTCGCTCTGTTCTTATTTCAACAGTCTTTCAACTAGTAAGATAAACAATCAAAGACTCTGGACAGGAGTCGTTTTGCAGCTGAGATGCCACACTAACATACTCTTCAACACTTCACAATACTTCGTGAACTTTTATTTGGATGACATCATTGATGATTACTACGCTACTCAGAATATTTGGTGTCAATGTATGTTGGGGGTTTTGAAAAAAAAAAAATTCCTATTGCTTGAGAAAATTAATTTTCAGTGGTAAAACTAACTGCAATGATAAATTGTGTTTTTTACTCTTTTTTTAAAAATGGGGATGGCTTTGTTCTATGCTGGCTGCATGAACTATTATTATTCTGTAATGAATATTACGGGGAAAATAATTATAAATGGGGCCATGTAAAATGTTTGTAACAGTATTTGTCAGTTGATTGTGAAGTAGGCATCTTCAAACCGAAGTTGGGAATGCCTTTTTATAGGTGGCACTTATCTATCAGGCACATAGCTATAGTATTATTATCATGGAGCTCCTAATATTAGTGTGTTTTATCCTATGTATAGAGTAGCTTACAGAACATTTAATTAATCTGAGCACATAGTTGATAGGCGAAGTGTTTTAACTATAAACCTTTGTGTGTTATCTGGTGGAAAGTAAAGTTTTGGCAATTTTTTTTAGTATTTTTGCTTATGAGGTGCAAAGGTTGGTTATTTATGTATGTGCATCGGCAGGTAAAATGTTTCCTGGTGCCTCCTTCCCTTTGCCATGATAGTTCCAGTCTGGGAAAAATGGAGATGTTCATCCTGCAAAGGCTCCTATACCACTTCTGCAAATCCAATTTTAGTAGTCTCAGTTTTTCGTCTAATGCTGTCAGGAAACATCCTTGTGTTAACCTCCATGTAACCCTTGACAGTGGTGGACACACTCATTAGTTTTCTTTCAGTTTGCCACGCCGTGTTCGTGTGCTGTACAGACACTAGTTTTTTTTTTTTGGAGTAAACTATTATGTATTTCCATTGAATAGCCTACAGTATGGATTACACTTCGGCTAGTTTACTTTATGCATACAGCACCACATGCTAACTTCATCGTTGCCAGCGTCTACCTTGCCACATGGGCTGAACTATCCACGAGCCTGATACCGACTAACAGATTCTTATCTACCGAACTAACTTATGTCTGGGTATTTCTCTGTCTGTCATCACTCACTCTCACATGACAGACACAGTACTCAGTTGGATGTAGAATCTGTGGGTGGCGATATACGGCGTTTACCTTAGTGAGCGATATTGGCAAGGAGATGTGAGAACAATGAGAGAACAGCCAATAACTACCATTTTATAGACCCCCAAATTGCATGTGTATGTTGATGCTATGTTAAAGAATGATGGATCTTACAATGTCAACCATGAGCCAGCAGTGCATAGCAGCGAGCGGCAGCCACCATCCGGCTACAAGAACCGACTTTAAGGCATGGTTTGGCATTTTCAGAAACATGCTTGGAGCAGACCACTTGAGGACATCAGAAGGACTTCAACTACATTCGGCTTTGGTTGCGAAGTCTTATACTGGGCTTTTATCTTTTGGTTATGGAAAAGAAAGCATATGGTGTGGTTTCCGCATCAGCCCTGCATTCATGAGCTGGCAACGAGAAAAAACTAGGATAATATAATCCCTACTTACAATGTGTGTCTAATGGTACTGTCTCAAAGATCTGGACATGCTAACGGGAGATTGGGTGAGATGGAACATGTGTACCTGTGTGCCCTCTGCACATGATGGCAGTGCCAGAACTCAAACAACTCCGAGTAAGCACACGAGAGCACGAGTGAGACACAAACCAACACTGGCATGTTCACGTGTTCAAGAGTTCGCAGGTAACATGCGTGACATAATGTTGTGTAAACTGTTGCGTGAAGAGCACTGACGAAAGCTCAACTTGGCTTCTATTCTGCCCCATTCTGTTGTATTCTCTACGCACTATTCTGGTCTTCTACGAGACCCACTACAGTGGAGTATGTATAAAATAACGTATAATTTGACAGAGAAATTCCTTAGAGTGAGGTTGGCGACCTTGGACGAGGAGGTGGACTAGGGGAGTCGTCAAAGAGGAGGAGGAACGTTAAAGGCGCACCTTGACGTAGTAGGAGACGTATATGGCGAAGACGTTGCGGTCGTCAGGTGAGTCGGTGGCGCAGGTGACGGTGGAGGCGAGGGAGGCCCCGGCCTTGCTGAAGGAGTCCTCGAGAGCGATCCAGTTCTTGGTGGCGCCCTTGGCCGGGTTCAGCGTGTACGTCTTGCTGAGCGAGGAGCCGGGTCCCAGCGGGCACTCGTTAGGGCTGTTCACCAGGGCCACCACGTTCTTGAACTTGCCGTTCGAGAACATGCACACGTCCACGTGCTGAACCACGAATACCTGCCGCCAACACACACACACACACACACACACACATATCTCTGTCACTTACAATTTTCCTCAAGCCTCGATAAAGTTATACTTCCAGTATATTACTCCACCTCATGCAAACAAACATTAACCTAGCGTAGAAAATTTTAACCAAAGGGACATCGTACCGCGTTTATGCGCACTCAATGTAATATTATTTTTGCATAAGAACAATTTCTTAATAGGCGTTACCAATTCACCTCATTTCTCACTGTTTTATTAATTTTGATTATAAATGAAATATTATAATGTATATACGAAATATAAGTAAACGGTCAATTGAGCAAAATCATAACGTGCTTTTATGTTAGCAGAAGTAATAAAACGCTTGTAATACATGACACATTTAGTACACAACCAAGCATGTAAAACGTACGGTGATTTTTCAAAGGTTTGATTCAAAAAGTGTGAAGAAAGCATGAATACACTACAGTTATCTTTTCTATAAAGGCTGTCCCCAGTAAAGTGAGCACGTAAAAAAAAAAAAAAAAAAAAAAAAAAAAAAAAAAAAAAAAAAAAAACTGCCCACAACTAAACGTATACTACACTACAGTTTATAAGCGAGTTCATCACACTTTTTGAATCAAAGCTTTGAAAAATCACCCTACGTTTTACGTGCTTGGATGTGTACTAAATTTGTCATGAATCACAAGCGCGTTTTACTACTTCTGTTAGCATAAAAAGCACCTTATATGTTTTTGTTCAAGTGATCATTTGCTAATATTTCTCTCTCACACACCACACACACACACACACACACACACGCACACAACACACACACACATATTAATATTTCATTTGTAACTAAAATCAATAAAACAGTGAGATATTAGGTGCGTTGGTAATGCCTAGTAAGGAATAGTTATCATGCAGAATATTGTTACACAGAGTGCGCACGGATGCGGTGCGTCGTCCATTTGGTGCGATTGTCTGAGGCTCGGTCAAGCTTTGTTTGTACGAGGCGGAGGAATATCCTGAAAGCAGAACTTAGCAGGGCTTCAACAAAGTTAGAACTATAGGCTGTTCACGGTAACATGAGCACTTTCGAAAGCCCTGATTAAGATCTACTCGTATGCACGTTGCGTATTCTTCCGCCTTATGTAAAATTAATACTGGCAAGGCCCTCATCACTTTATCCATGCGTCGGTCCGCTGAAACTGTCAAATTATAAGAAAAGTTAATATTTTACAAAAATGCTAATGTTTACACTTCGATGCATAAAAAAAAAATAAAACAAAATAATTCGAGTTATCACAAACTCTTTTCATTCGACGTCAAGATATGGAACTACTTTCCATCCATCGTTACCAACATTACTGTGCGCATGTTACTTAGTGCGCCCGGTAGAATATACGCAGGCAGGAGCAGTGACTTTTTTCCAAGGTTGATTTCAAAAGCGCCCTGTTTATCGTGAACAGACTTTTAACCGTGAATGGACAACACACACTGACACGTAGGCTGCCAGGTAAGTTTGGCAGAGAATTAATAACAAATATTTCTAGGCATGTTTTAAAAAGCAAGTAACCGTGCTTTATGTATATATTTAGCAGCAAATTTAATTTAAAAGTCGTTATTGAATAATTTATCATTTTATTATTTGTTATCATATTCATAGCATTCCAGTGATGGTTGTAGAAAACGCCTGCTCTAAGCATTGAAGAAAAAACAAAATGTTTCGCTGTTAATGTAAAACTGCGTTGTTGCGAGTGCTAACCAAGTGACTGTCAACAACGTCCGAATTTAAACTTACGAGATGACAAATTACAAAATAACGAATTTGTCATTTCGGACACGGCCTTAACATATAGCAGGATGATACAAAATGAGAGGAAAGTAGATATTAAGCAGAATTTTTTAAAAGTGCTCAGTTAAGCGTGGACAGCTACTACACGTACATACACTTTGTGTTCATTTGTAATAATTGTGATTAATAAATAGTATGTTTGTGTGTGGAATTAGTCGTTTATTGGTGCAATTTAATTAGAAAAAATTTGATTATTCTTAAAGAAATTGAACAGGTATTTCGGCTAGTAAAGTAAACTTTACGTAAACTATTTGTACATACAAGTATTCAAATACTGCTATTCTGGTTGTCGATCCATTCGCAGACACGGACTGCACCACACGTATCTGTGATCAAAACTAAGTAGAAAATACTCTCTGGTATAAGCTGTTCACGGTAAAGTGAGCACTTTTGAGGCCCTAGTTACTTTTTCCTTTCTACCTTTTTTTTTTATCCTCTAGCCACCTTCTAAAATAAACATTGCCATGCAAATAATAAACACCGTGTGCATACTCCACCGCACTCTGAATTTAATGTCTAAGGCTAAAATAAAATAAATTTATTGACTATTGTTTCAAATGACGCGGCTTTCAAAAGTGCTCGCTGCGCCGCCCTCGTGGCACAACCTCTGTTTGGTTGGATGTGTTTTATTGTCAGTGTTCCCCGCTAGTAGTAATCTCGTCCGACTTTCGGCAAAACCCGTTTGGTTCCAGCATTTAATGCATTTTGGCTCAATTTGTTGGATAATTAAAAATCTATATTATTCTGTCAGTTACTGTTACAGTGTTAATTTACATTGTATATATGTGCTTGTTTGTGTAAAACGCAAAACAGTAATTTCAGCCTTTCGTTTTCTTTTAAATATGCTGCATGTTCTGTTAAGTTAAATGGATGTGTTTTTTTTTTTTAAATTAATCTTTGTTCGCAGCAAATAAGTTTTAGCTTTATTGTAGTTCAACAGTAAGATAAAATAATTATCACTATTATTTGTATAACCTTTTAAATTATTTTGCTAAATTGTTGTCCTTAATTATTTACGTTTTTTTTTTTTGTAATATTCAACCAACCGCATTGAAGTATTCGAATGGTTTTTTTTTTTCGGACCAATTGTTCGTTAACACATGTGTCAAACTTTTAAGATATTAATTGAAATTTAGTCCTGCATTCAAAACTATATGACGTTTCCTATAAAAATGTGTTAAATGCTAAACATCAGTGAGTTCGTTTTCTAATTTCGTTTACCTAGATATTTTTCGAATGTATTTTTAGAGTA
The DNA here is from genome assembly GCA_029891345.1 of Dryococelus australis. NCBI lineage: Eukaryota > Metazoa > Arthropoda > Insecta > Phasmatodea > Phasmatidae > Dryococelus > Dryococelus australis. The sequence goes on from CM056993.1 coordinate 383,867,827, forward strand.
TTTTGACTGTAATCGTCAAACTGTATGTATCGATTGTAACACTCTGACATAGACACATTCTTTGCTAAGACTTCGCGAAAAGGACTTACGTCCACGCTTTCTTTGGCAAGAACATGGCGTGCTCTCTCTTCAAGTTTCTCTTGTGCTGTTTTCCCGTATCTTCATGTAAGATTTTAAATCTCACCGCCGCGGGTAAGCTACTACGTTTGCTCAATATCCCCCTCGTGTTTTTATATTTGGGCTTCGGCCCGCAGTGGTTGTATTTGTTTATTTATAGCGGTTCGCGGATGTACCAGCTTTAGCCTGGATTCCTGACCCGGATCTATTCCGGATGTACTTCTAACTTCCACCATCGCTCGGCTGTGATTTTCTCGCCGCTTCATCAGGCTATGCAATTTTATTATTTTTGAAGTATGAGGCTTTTCACGCAAGCCATGTAGTTTTCAATTCACGAACTTTAGTTTGGTAGCAAGCATGTATCGACCTTAAGTGAACAAAATTTTGTAATATCCTTTGTAAGCTAATTTGTGTGAAATTATGAAATTTTGTGGCAACCTGCATTCGTCGCCTTGGCCCCAAGGACAATTAGGATAAACTGCCATTTTGTAAACCTAAAGTGAACAGATATTAATATAAAACGTGAGTAGTCGTTAAGTTGTTAGGGGATCTTCACTGCAGTATTTTGTTTTCTTTTATCCAGTATCACATCAAATTGATAAACACCAAAATATAAAAAAAACAAAAAAAAAAAGAATTAAGAGAAACATTTACTCAACTTTAATGATGTATGCTCTGCCTTTTGTTGTCATGTCTATGTCATATTGCCTGTTACTGATATTGTAATTGTTTAGAAAAATTTATTTAAAATAAAAATATTGAGAGAAATCAAAATAAAAGACACGTTTCGAATCGGATTAGTTTTCACTTTGCCACTTATGGCAAACCTTTTATTTTGAGTGTACTTATTGCGCCATAGGAGGTCATGAAAACTTAAAATTAAAAAAAAACTGATTGTTATGCACCTATGCCCATACTAGATCGACCATTTTTGAGCCAATTAATTTGGATGCTGGATACCATGTCAAGGTTCGGCCATCTGATGTCATTATTGCTTGTGTGGTAAGTATGCGCTCTTGTCGCAACCTGATCCGCGTGTTTGTTCTCTTCTTATGGCCGTTATTGGGAGTTTCGAACTGGTGTTCCTTTTTGGTTTTACACGCTTCCTCTCCCCAATAAAAGGACCGTAAGATCACTTACTGTGAATGGCCTATAAAATGCGCAAGGCCTTTCGTTTACGAGACAAACGACATGAAATGTCTAAAGTCCATTGTAGCAATCATTTGGTATTCGCTATTAGATAAGGAGTGATGTGACAACGCTGTAATTAATGTGTCGGTCTTAAGAAACACGGCAAGGGAACGAGCCGAGCTCAGTATTGCCAAAGAGGTCATGGCGTTCACATGCAGTGAGTACTGGAGCACGGCAGTGGCCATGGGTGCATCCGGCAGCGAAGCTCCGTGCATGCTGCATGCATCCAATGTGCGGAAAAGTGCACTGCTATGGGCAGAGCACACTCCGAGCACCTGTTATGACGTTTCCAAGTTTTGTATGCTGTTGCCGTATTTTGTGCTTAACGTGAAATAAACAATATTGTTTATCTCGTAAACTATGGATCTTACGCTTTTTTACCAAAGAGTATTTTCTACCTAATTTTGATCACAGATTCGCGTGGTGAAATCGGTATTCAAGAATTACCCGACATCCAGCATGTTTTTTACATATTAATATAGGCCCTGTTGTTGGAGGTGGCGTATGTTGGATTAATTGCAAACATGTCAAGATCGTACAGATGTGCCATTAGCAATATATTTTATCCAATCAACATAGATGTATAGGACAAACATCGCCCAAATAAGAAGGCATGGAGAGAAGAAGCTTGGGCAGCTCTAAACCACGAGGTCTTGAGAGGCTATGAGGGTGAAGCGAGGCGAGTACGGAACATCGCCGGAATGCAAGGGCTGGGGAAAACGGGAAGTCCCAGAGAAAACCCGCCGACCAATGGCATCGCGCGGCACGATTCTCACGTGCGAAAATCCCCCACCGGAGAGATCGAACTCGGTTCGCCTTGGTGGAAGGCGAGCGCCAACCGCCAACTGGAATGTTTTCGCAATCGAATGGTAGCAGATTGCAGAGTTTAGCTAGGCATCATAACTTGACAGAATGTGGAACATTTTTGACACTACGTTTTTTATATTTATTCATAACTTAACGTCATCAGGAGTGGGATAATTAGAGACAGAACCAGCCAGGGGTGAGTAACTAATCGGCCATTGAACGTATCAAAGATACTTCCGGGCGTTCGCCTGGAATAATTTTCGGGAAACCACGGAAAACCTAAATAAGGACAGCTGTACCGAAAATCGAGTCCAGATCTTCCTGAATTCGAGTTCACTGTGTTATTACTGTGTTGTCTCTCTGGGTAATCAACACTTAACACGTGAATCAGAATAAAAAAAGTCCAGAGGGTTAAATATAAAAATATCTCAAGTAAGGAAGATGATAGTTAAAGGTTTCTTGTACACTTCTAGAGCAAGACTTGCATAATTGTGTACATTGAAATGCTATACAACGTAAACGATAGAAACTTCACATTACAATGAACTCGGAACTTCACATTACAATGAACTCGGAACTTCACATTATAATGAACTCGTATAATGACTAGGTACTCAAAACTGCAAGTCTTGCTCAAGAAGTGTGCAAGATGCCTGCAACTAGCTTCTTCCGTACTTGGGATTTTTTTTTGTATTCAATTATCTAATCTTTTTTTAAAATTCAAATTTACGTGTTAAGTGTTGATTACCTAGAGAGACAACACAGTAATAACACAGTGAACTCGAATTCAGGAAGATCTGGACTCGATTTTCGGTACAGCTGTCCTTATTTAGGTTTTCCGTGGTTTCCCGAAAATTATTCCAGGCGAACGCCCGGAAGTATCTTTGATACGTTCAATGGCCGATTAGTTACTCACCCCTGGCTGGTTCTGTCTCTAATTATCCCACTCCTGATGACGTTAAGTTATGGATAAATATAAAAAACGTAGTGTCAAAAATGTTCCACATTCTGTCAGGTAATGATGCCAAGCTAAACTCTGCAATCTGCTACCATTCGATTGCGAAAACATCCCAGTTGGCGGTTGGCGCTCGCCTTCCACCAAGGCGAACCGAGTTCGATCTCTCCGGTGGGGGATTTTCGCACGTGAGAATCGTGCCGCGCGATGCCGTTGGTCGGCGGGTTTTTCTCTGGGACTTCCCGTTTTCACCAGCCCTTGCATTCCGGCGATGTTCCGTACTCGCCTCGCTTCACCAGGTCCTCAAGACCTCGACGTTTAGAGGCACTCGAATGCCTCCACACTCTAAGGCCGGTGTCGTACTATGCGTTTTTGCCGCTCCGGTTTGATGGGCTGGGCACGACACGTTGTTGTAAATGAGTGGCGTGACATTTGTGCGGCGGCAAGACGGGATAGCCGGACAACAGGAAGGGAAGCGAAACTCCTTTAGTTATACGAGAGCTGTCACGCTGCGTTTATGGTATTCTACAGCTAACAAATACATATTCATAACTTGTACTAATGCGTGATATTGATATATTTATTGAACACATGCGTGAGAAGCCAGATTGTGGGACAAGAGTACGGAAGAGTGTGTAGATAAAAAAGGGCCGAGAAAAATCGTCCATCCAAATCGGGGGAAATATGTACGACGAGGATTGCCTGTCTCTGCATCAAGTACACACACGCCATTACTACACGACACCACCAACTGCTCACCTCACCGCACGCGCTGCTTGAAGTGAAGCAATCTGCCTAGTTCTTGTCCCGCTTTGCGTTTTGACGGGAATAGTGTGACACCATGACGTCATCCCGCCAAACCGCATCCCGTTTAGCCGCGGCGCCAAAAAACGCATAATGTGACACCGGCCTGAAACTTCTTACACAGTAGAAAACTTAAGCATTTCACTTGCACGTTTCCTTTCCTCTGGCGAAACAGCCATTACACAGTACAATTGTAAAGTCAGAGTTCAGAAAATCGAATATCAGTTCTGCGAACTTCATAAAAATGTGTATCTTGCAATGAAAATAATTATGATATTATCCAGGAATGCATTTTACGTACTTTTTTCCTTCTAAAAATAACCTTAAAATTTATATTGAAAGTTTAATTCAATACAAAAAATTCATTTGTTTGCTTTATTAAAATATGTCGTCATCTATTTCCTCTTCACATTATATTAGTTTGCCATTTATTTAATTTAAGACAAACTTTGTTTAATATACCGGTATTAAAGTCGCTCTAAAATAAAGTAACGCACTTTCCACATAACCTCTGTTAAGTTCTCGGTAAAATGGCTGCTTGACTTTGACTTTAATCTTCAACTTTTCGAAATCCTAAAGTCAAGAGTGCTAGACTTTACCTTTGACAGTTCCAATGCGCCAAGTTCCATATAGGCTGTTCACGGTAAAGTAAGCAATTTTTAAGGCCCTCCCAGCAGAGATTAATCACTAATAAATATGTTTTATTGCAGTCTTGGACGTTAACTTTTGAGATTGGTGATATGTATACACTATGTTTATTATTCAAATGAAAATGTTTATATTAAAAAATGGCGGAAAGAACAAAATCGGCTCAAAAGAAAAATTTAGCAGTGTCTTAAAAAGTGCTCACTTTACCGTAAATGGCCTGTGGTAAACAACTTGTCGGGAAGCGTACGTAAAGTCACATGTTAAAGTTTGAACTTGTGCAAGGGCCTTAAGTGACGTCCCCGCAGAAGGAGGCCGGTGCAGGGCTCACCTTGATGCGGCGGACGGTCTTGCTGCTGCTGTTGTTGATGGCGACGTTGACAAGCAAGGGTTCGCCGTGCGCGTACACCGCCTTGTCCAGCGACGCCTCCAGCTCGACACGTCCGTCGCTCAGCAGGAAGGGCTTGTCGACGGCTGCGTGTGGCGGGGGCGGCTGCTCGTCGCCGCTGGCGCCCCCCGGCCGTGCGCTGAACCACGCGGATGCCCATGCGCACAGTGCTCCGCCGATGCAGCTTCTCGTCCGCTCGCTCCGCTGCCAACACAAACACGCGCCACACCTTAAGTACTCCACGTCTACGGGATGTTGCATGTCGATACTTCGGGGAAACGTTCCTCGCACCAGGACGATGGAAAAATGTCATACGAACATAAGTCCGCAAATGCTTCGTTTCTTCACTACAGCACGTAATTCATAACGTGCAGTGTGTGGCACTGTGGAATGCCATCGCAGAGTTTGTTCACGTGGTACACGACACTTCACACTACGACACTACACTAAGAACAGGAAGAACTGAACAGGAATTAATTACACGTGTGTGAAAGCTTATCGTCGGCACTAAAGGAAATGTTCAAAATGCCCTCTACCAGCACGAACACATGCCTGGAGACCCCGAAGTGTCGGTGAATCCCTGGAAATTCCTTGATTGTTTCTTAATCCGCCACAATACGGTCACGAAGGGTGCCCACATCGTCCACTGGGGTTGCATGCACACGTGCCTTTAAATGTCCCTACAAATAAAAGTCTAGCGGATTCAAATAAGGGCTCCTCGAGGGCTGGTACGAGGCTGCCAATTACAGCTACTATGGCATTCCACAGTAACATGATCCAGCCCGCGGGCCATACACTGCACGTTATGTATTACGGGCTGTAGTGAAGAAACGAAGCGTTTGCGGACGTATGTGCATGTAACATTTCTTCATTCTTCAGATGTGAGGAATGACATGCAATTTTGCAACATTCTGTGTAGTACAGGTTGTTACAAATGATTCACAGGGTTTTAAAAATCTGTACTTCACAAAGTACTTATCAGAAAATTATGAGGAAAACGACCAGAAACTCTCCACGTTTCTTTCCCCACAAATTTCTACAAATGTTCAATGTGAGCTCCTTTCGTCACACGACACACATCCAATCGGTAGCAGAGTTCAACACATACACGGCGCAGCATGTCCCTGTCGATGGCCGTAATGCGGTTTCGGAGCTCATGCAGTGTTGTCGGCAATGGTGGCACGTAAACAATGTCTTTCACGTACTCCCACGGTGTAAGGTCGTGAGACCGCGGCGGCCATCTGAACAGCGTCGAGTCATCCCGACCACAGCGTCCAATCCAGCGGCGTGGGAGTTCATTGCCGAGGTGGCGACGCTCTTCTGTGTGCCAATGAGAGGTGGGGCCCCATCCTGCTGGAACACGAAGTTGGCGGAATCCTCTCTGATTTGTGGAAATAACCACAACTCCAACATGTCGAGATAGGACAGACCCGTCACAGTGTTTTCAAAAAAGGGGGGGGGGGGAGGGCCCGTTCACCTTCGTCTGTGAGAGTGCGCAGAACACATTAAGTTTTGGCGAATCCCGTACGCGTTGCACAGAAGCATGGGGATTTCCAGAGCCCCATGCCCGAACATTGTGACGGTTCACCTTTCCAATCAAGTGAAACTTCGCTTCGTCACTGAACACCAGACGTGTGGCAAATTCATCTTCCCGCGCAGCTTCCTGCACGCGTTCACAAAATTCGAAATTCAACTCTGATAGCATAATATGCAGGATACAAGTGTTGCAACAACTGCAAGCGGCACGGTTTATGTTGTAACCGTCGTCGCAAAATCTCCCGCGCAGTCGGCTGAGGAATCCCAAGCTCTCGAACTGCTCGGATAGTTGATTGTCGTGGGATTACGCACATAACTTCCCCTCGCTCTATCCACTGTTTCGTTAGAAACACGTGGCCTGCCACCCTGTGCTCTTACCTTCACACGAGCATCCTGTGTCCTGGAACTGGCGCAGAATGCTCTGGTCACCTGGTGGTTCTGTGCCGTAATGCCCTCGGAACACACGCTGCACGGTAACAACAGATAAACATCTTGCATATTCCAAAACACAAAACGCTCGCTGTTGATTTGTCGCCATTTTGTGAACTGAGCTAGTGCTGTCACCTGGTGTGATAAAAAGGAAGTTTAGACTCGCATAAAAAAAACTTTGTGGGTTTTTTTTTTTCGTTTGGTCGTTAACGCGAACCTTTAACATAAATAGTTTATGAATTACAGAGTTTTAAAACCCGATGAATCATTTGTAATAACTCTGTACATTCGCGGTCACGGCTACTTACAATATTTCTAAAGCCCTACTCAAGTTCTACTTTCAGGATATTCCTCCGCCTCATGCAAACAAAGATTAACGGTGATCAAAAAACTACACCAAAGGGGCAACTCACCGCATTCGTGCGCGCTCAGTGAAATATTTTGCATACGAACTATTGCTTACTAGGCTATACCAATACACCTAATACCGGTGGATAGGGAAATATCAAATGGTGGCCGCAGTCGCTTCAATGTTGAGTTAATTTCACATCATTTCTTTATTACCTACACATATATATGCAAAATGATTTTTTTAGCCTTTGCATGATAACCAAATTTAAAAAAAATGGTAACTCTTCTAGGCACGTGACAATACTAAAAAAAAGTCTCGGGCTGGCCCCCTAGTAATTTAATAACGCACGAAGGAAACTTTACAAATATGCAATCTGATCGACGGATAGCTTATGAGACGCACAAAGAAAATGGGAAGTGAAGAATCGTGTTACTTATCAGGAACAATTCGAGTGTTTGTAACCCACAGCCGGCTGTCAGGCGAGTTAATTCGACGGGAGAAAAACCAATAAACTGTCGCCGTTTCCAGTTTCTCCGTTGGATACAAGGGATACTACGGAAGAAATGAAGACAACAGAGATGTTCATAGGTTTTTCTTTTTCCTAGCCCCGATACAAGGTAGCTCTGATATCGTATCCGTTTGCCTGTTATGCCATCTTGCAGCAAGATAAGGAACTTCGCTAGCCATCGCTCGTTTTCTTACCCCCTCCCCTGGAATACACGAGACATCTATTTAATCGCTTAACATGAGAAGGCGCGATGGTTAGCGCAACACAAAGCAGTGTTACAATCGCAGTAAGAAATAACAGTAGAAAATTGAGCACACAATTATGTATGGAGCCTGCTACAACCCAACATAACGCCACGAAATGGCCACCTGTCCACCGTGCCCAACGGCATACGGACTGAAAATTTTAAATTTTCTTAACGCTGTGTTCTGTATCGACCAATCATACATAGGCGTCTGCAACTACGAGAGTCAGTGCAACACGAACTCGAGGCAGTATGTGTCTCTTAAATATACTTCATGGTACATTTCCGATTTCCGTTTATTTAAGCCAAGATCTGTGTTTGGGCAGGATAAACGGAAGTCGGAAACGTAAGTGCGCAACAGAGGGTCCTTAGTGGCGACCAGACCTCTCTGTCACGTGCACAAAACTCGCCCCCAACTCCACAAACGTCATCCACGATGCACATAAATCGGAAGCGAATAAGAATGATGGGAAACATTGAATCAGTAGCAGCACACGATAGTTAATTTAAGAGGGTGACTGTAGAAAGTAAAACGTTACTTCCATTTTTTACTTTAAATTTCCGGGCACTTCTCTCTCTCTCTCTCTCTCTCTCTCTCTCTTTTTTTTTTCCTCCGCCCCAAGAAAAATACAAACAGTTTTCAAAATAATTAACTTTACAAATTCGATGAAAATAATACATTAAAACAAGAAATATTATAATTCCCCAAATTACTTTAAAACATTATAAAATTATGGGGTTACGATAAAAATGTGCCGTTACGATAAAATTTAGTTACAAAAATACGTACAATTACTTAACTGGTACAAGATATCCTATATTTTCAAATTTACATGTCTCGAAGTGAGACCAAAACTCCTAGGTTCTGACCGCCCCCCGAGTGTCCGCCGTAGCTTAGTTTGCCAGGGTATTTATAGAGAAGATTTCGTAACCGCCGTCCTCTCCAAAGCTGTGGAGAAAATACTTGAAACGGAAGCCGATCTTCGTCCAATCCAATTCAAAGGCGGTACTGACGTCGCAAGGCGAACCTCTCTCAGTCGCCCCAGCCACCGCTAGGTGGAAGTAAACGCCATGCGCTCAGTATACAGGATGTGTCTAAATTCCCATTACACATTGTAAGGGCTTAAAGTGGGGATCAAGACGGTTACGTTTGGCACAGGAACTTATGTGCGGAAATGTACCGTTCCCCCGCGACAAACAAAACACCACCACATCACATGTTGACCTCTCCCACGTCTGTAACAGACTGTATGTTGTTCATATTCTGGGTCCACTTACAAGAAGGGCTCGATGTGACAACCAGCGACGTCTACACAAACATGGTGCTTACGTACCATGTTCTGGTACACATGAACACCAATACCTGGAAGTCCAAGATCCGCTGCAGCCGTAATCAGCGCCAGCAGGTCCTCCTCTGATTCCACAGCGGTCTCGTAAATCACGCCCTTCATGTGGCCCCACAGGAAGTAGTCTAGCGGAGTCAAGTCGGGTGAACGTGCAGGCCAAGCAATCGGGCACCCGTGAGAGTGCGTGGAAGACAATGTGTGTGCCAATGACTAGGGTAGTAAGTGCGTCATTCGACGATCATGCGATGTCCCATGTCTTTGGGGCCCAATAAATAGGGTATGGTTTCCTCAGGGTAACACCCGTTAATGCGATTGGAAGTGAACTAAGATCCTGAGAAAAAACCCAACTGCCATGTGAAGCAGTTAATCGAGAAAGTCCCTGTGAGACTTCTCGATCCTCCTTGGATGCAGAGTCTGCGCTACTCTGCGAGGGAAGAAAGAATCCCGGATCTAGACAAAAGGTACCATGTGCTGTCCCCCCTCAACGTGGGCGGGTGGTGGCAACGAGTTTAAGCCATCAGTCAGCTGGTAGCAAGAGACCTACTGCGTGTTTGCCATAAGAACTAGACTGGCAAAGAGGTCAGCACAAGAAGGGGTAAAGATGGTACCAGGTGGGGCGGAGGTTTCCAACCACTAGTCCCAGCCAGAGGCCAAAGCCTCAGAGGTTGAGACCTCAAACAGTATAACACAGCAAAATGGCGACAACTGAAGGACTCCCGGCAAGGAAGGATTCCTGGTACCTTGTATTCCAGGAACCTCTTACCAAGCCATTTAAAGGGCCAGTGGCGGAGCATGGGGGCTTCATACAAGCCCTTACTCCGGCCAGAAATATGGATGTGAACAAGTCTCTGTACTACGTACAGAGACTAATAGACCTGTTGGACCCAGGTCCTACCACCAAGTAAATATGAACTAACATAGTGTCGCAAGATGTACCTGCTGGTTTGGAACCAGAATACCAAGGTGGTAGAAAATTGGGTAACAGAAAGTTACTCCATGAGAGAAAGAATGATAGCGGAACTGATGGCGGTTGCCGCGGGCGAAGGCAGCAAGTCAGCAGAGGATGCTAACTCTCAGCCCACGACTGAGAAGGTAGGTAGCAAAGAACAGTCCCAGGACTCGGAGGTGAGAGGGCCACCCCCGGGTCTCACACAGTCAGAGGGACAGACCTCCATGACGGTCGATGAGATGAAAGGGTAAGCATCTCGGGCACTAGAGGAAGTGATCGACTATGCCACAGACGAGCAGTGAAAGGTAAACAAGGAATGGGCCAATTTCCTCCTCCCCAGAGTAATGAGGATGAAGGCATTACTCAACCTCAAGCTAGTGAGGAGTGCACAGCTGGAGGGGGAGAACAGGGTATTAAAAAACCTGGCAGAGAGACCAGCCAGAACAGTTGAAGGACCGACTCCCCACCCCCTGACTAAAACTCAGTCTTTTGCTGAGATAGTCAGAGAGCAGAAGGAGAAAGAGGATGCACCTCAAGATGCCCAATGGCAGGAGGTGCGGGAAAGGGGTCAGCAAATCGACAAGAAAACGGTACTTATTTACCCGAGGGTGGGGGAAGGGAAATCGGAGGATACCCAAGAAAAGCTGAAGTCCCTAAACCCAGTGGCCGAAAAGCTACACATAGAGAATGTGTGGCAAGTGGCAAAGACAGGAGTTCTCCTGGAAGCAGAGGGCGAGGAAAGTCTCCTCAATCTTAAGAACACCAAACAAATGGAGGGAACTGGGACTGAGGGTGACTGACCCCAAAAGGCGAGGGCTGAAGGTTATCAGTTTTGATGTACCTCGGGAATATGACAACCAGGAATTTATGGAAACGCTGGGAATTCGAAATTTCCGAGAGTCATAAATCTTAGACCAGGAGGTGCGGAAGAACACTATGGTGTGCTTCCGTACAGGACCCAGAGACAAGGAGGTGGTGAACATTGTCCTGGAAGTAACTCTGCCCTTAAGGAGAATGCTGGTGGACTGTGGGACTCTCTTTATCGGGTTCCAAAGATGCAATGTGCGAGATTACGTGGTATCCACTAGGTGTTATAAGTGCCAGGGCATGTAAAATAAAAGTGCAAGAGCTAGTTGATCTGTCCCCACTGTGCCGAGAAGGGACATAAGTTCTCAGAATGTCAGGCCAAGGAGAACAGGGCTAAGTATGCTAATTGTGCAAAAGACAGGCACAAGGACACATGCCACAAGATAGGGACCTCTGACTGTCCGGTCCGCCAGAGAATGTTGGCTCTGGAGCTCGACAGGACACAATATGACTAGTAGACTCGCACCGCTACGGTTGGGGCAGATCAACCTGCAGAGAGGTGCAGTTCCGAACTGTACAAAATAGTGATGGAGCCAAATCTGGACATGGTACTGATGCAGGAGCCTTACCTGCTCAGGGGAAAAATACCGACTCTCCAAGGTCGATTTGCTCTGTTCGGGGAAAACCCAATGGCAGGAATCTGGGTATGTAATCCAGGTATGTAATCCAGAGATAACCTTTGTTCCGATTGAAGCTCTCTCGAATACGCATCATGTGTGTGTCAAGTTGGAGCTGGGGAGAAGAAGCCTGATAATCGTATCATCATACTTCCAACCCCAGGATCCGATGGAGAGACACTTAAGTAAGTGAGAGACAGTACTGACGAGAGCAGATGAGAAAAACATCATCTTTGGCACGGACATCAACACCAAGGCGGAACTGTGGAATTCCCCAAAGACGGATGAACGAGGAAAGGAGGTGATAAAGTACCTCATGGAGACAAACCTGCAGGTTGTAAACAGACCAAGGCACATGGCGACCTCTGTGTCCACTGTCTACGATATGGAGTCGTATCTAGATGTAACCATGGAAACAGTGCCAGCTGCTGGGAGTATTGGGGACTGGAGAGTCTCGGATGAGGTGGAATCCGACCATCGAATGATCCTGTTCATCATCCAAGTGAATGGAGAAACAACGAACATACCAGAATGCCACCGATACATGATGGCCAAGGCAGATTGGTCTCTGTTTGACAGAGTACTGCTCTGCGGCTTAAGAGAATACCGCGAGGACAGACCATGGTTGTCGCTGGACATGAGGGCACAAAGGATGGGGAAGATAATGATGGTAGCCTGTGAACAGACTATCCTCGAAACCCAAAGAACTGTACCTCATCATCCCTGGTGAGATGATGAACTAGAAGCCCATAGAAAGAAGGTAAAGAACCTAAGAAAGCGGTTCAAAAGAAAATACCGCCCAGTGGAGAGACAACAAGCAGTGGGGCAGTACAACGTCGCCAGAGCCAAGAATCGGAGAATCCTCCGAAAGAAAAGGTAAACAGCTTGGAAAGAGCTTGTCACTGATAGGGGAAACCAACATCCATGGGATCTGGTCTACTGGATGGTGACAGGAAAGGCGAGAGGCCCAGAGGAGCTGCCAGCCCTTGAGGCTGATGGACGTCTTCTGCAGTCCTCCAAAGAGATCATGAGGCACATGCTGGAAATGCTGTTGCCTGATGATACTGCAGTGGGGGAGACCGAATATAATGAGAGAATCAGGGCAGTACAGCTGAGCCCAGTAGTGACAGAGGAAACAACACCATTCTCGGCTGAAGAGCTAGATAAAGTAGTCAGGAAAACAAAGCTCAAGAAAACCCCAGGATTGTATGGAATGATAGGGGAAATGCTCCTCCGAGCATACCCTAGGATACCTATTCAATGATTGCCTCAAGTAAGGAACTTTCACTTCAGGGTGGAAGAAAGGCCTACTTATACTTATCTATAAGAGAAATGGGAGAAACCCGAGAAAGGCGAAGTCGTACAGATCAATAACATTGCTGCCGGTTCTGGGGAAGACATTAGAATGTCTTATAAACCGTAGATTGATGGAGTACCTGGACGTGAACCAGGGAATCCATCCCAGGCAGTACGGCTTCATGAAGGGAAAAAGCACAGAGATGGCAGTCATGGACATGGCTGATCAGGTGAAAACTTATGATCAAATGTATGTCTTGGCAATATCCTTGGATATCTCGGTGGAGTTTGACAACACGTGGTGGTTGCAGATTCTGTGGTAACTGCACTTGTTGGAGTGCCCCAGAAACATATATGGAACAATCCAGAGCTTCCTGACTAATAGAAAGTACATAATGGATATGGGGATGCACAGAGAGAAGAAGGTGCTGACCAAGGGCTGCACACAAGGATTAGTCCTCGGTCCAATCCTCTAGAACGTGATCTTTGAGGTACTGCTGTGGCTGGAATTCCCGCAAGGTTGCATTGTTTATCGTAACATGGACGACGGTCTACTCCTTGTCCCGACCTGGTCCAGGAGAGAGGTGGAAAAGAAAACCGAAATGGCATTGAAACAGGTAGATGTCTGGGCTGAGGAGTTCAAAATGGACTTCTCAGTCGAGAAAATCAACACCATTCAGCTTAAGGGGAACCTTAAGCGGAATCCTGTGATCAGAGTCATCAAGATGGTGACTGAGATGAAATACCTGGGTGTAATACTGGAGAGTCGGCTCGCATTCCATGCACATGTGTGCTATGTGATGAACAAGGCTGTAATGATGTTCCACAGACTAAGGACAGTAGCTCCTGCGAACTGGGGGCTCGGCTATCGGATGTTGAAACTCATGTACAGGTCAGTATTCCTGCTTATCCTCATGTACACATGTGGGGTGTGGTTCCCAGAGGCAGATAGGGTCCATAGAAAGCGAAATTCAATAATGCACAAAGAGCAGCACTACTGGGGATAACCAAGGCCTATAGAGCAGCTTCAAGTGGGACTCTCCAGCTGGTAGCTGGGGAGATCCCTCTGGATATACTGGTGGTGCAGAAATGTGAAATTGCCAGAAGGAGAAGGCGGGAAGTAATTCCCCCTGAGGACCCCAAGGCAAGGAAAGAAGCCACATTAACAGCATGGCAGACCAGATGGGACAGTAGTGACAAGGCAAGACCGACAAACAAAATCTTCTCTAGTGTCCGGAGGAGGCTGCAACTGGAGAAGTGGCTCGAAGTGGGCCATACATTATTCGGCACAGTTCCTAACCAGACATGGTAACTTCAGGGCGAAGCTGTTCTCCCTGGGCTTGGTGGAAGATCCCCTGTGTGGTGTATGGGGTGGATGACATCTCCGCCCATGCACTGTAGTGCCCCAAGAGTGAAGACCACAAACTAGAATTCGAGGAGAACCATGAACTTCTCCATCTCGGGGACATGTTCTGGGACAGGGACATGGACAGAGAGGTGTTTAAGTATCTCACAAAAGTAGGAAAAAGAAGGGAAGAGTTCGATGTTTGGTGGTCAAGTCGCCGGTTGAGCGAGGACCTGGACAGTTCGGAGGAGGAGACTGGGAACGATGATGCGAACCGTGATGGGTGCGCACATCTTCCCAATCATTATCTTGGATGATAGTGGAGATAGCCCTCAAACCCATCCCATGCTAGGAGATCCAGCAAAGGTTCACGGGAAGGGACCCTGCGAACTCCTCTCCAGGAAAGACGCAACATCGAATGAGGGAAACGAGTTGCCCAAGTCTAGGTCAATAACTTGAGTTATTGACCTGGAACCGTATAGAACAAGTGGCCAGGGCAGAGAGGAAGAGGTTATCGAGGGATGACCTTTTACGTGGAACCCTGTGGTATTCGTCAGGGAGGGCTTTGCTCGTGTTAGTAATATCATGAGCAAGCTCAAGCGGGATAACAGTCTGTGCCATGAACCGAGCCAGTGAGGTATGGTCAATGAGAGTACCAATGGAGGAGGTACAGACCAATCAGCCACGAGAAACCGAGGTTGAGAGGGAAGTCTTTCTCCATAACAGTTACTGAGGAAATCAGAGGCTACTCCAGATGAAATGGAAACTATAGAGATAGCCTGGCCGGACAAAAAGAACTTGGTGGATGCATCTGTGCAAGCCTGGTCTGCACAGGCAGACCCGGAGGACTCACAGTGATTGTATAACAAGACAATTCGGGGAGCGATGCTCACGAGGCTGGAGGATCCGGTCACATTGACGTCGGCTATAGCCCTGGTCGTCAGGAACATGGAGGGGGTGGGGGACAGGATCCTGTACCCCAAGATGGAGACTGTGGACAGGCTCGTCTACGCCCAGGCGGGCCTGCCTACCAGACTGGAGGAGATATTGACACTATTAAAAGAGTGTTACTGGCGAAGAGGAGAAAGATTCCTGGGATCTGAGATCCTCAATGATGCCATCCGTAATTACAGGAGGTGTACCTTTGACTACAGTAAGCCCTTCAGTTGGTACATTGTGGTTAGGTATTAGTCCTTCAATCCCGGTTGGCAGACTAAAATAAATGTGACTCGCCCCTCCCTGGGGGGGGGTCTGGTTGGGTCGTAACAGGTGCTGAGGGGAGGGGTAACCAATAAGGTGCTGGTAAGCCCTTATGAAGGATGGAAAGAGCAGTAACGGAAGAAAGCGGCGGAACATATCCCCACAGCGCCTCAAACCGCCCGGCCAGAAATACCAGCCCAGACAAAAATTACTTGGATGTGATATAAAACCCGGATGTGACAACTTGGATACGACTGGCGAGTGCAGTGCACCAAAAACTTAAAAGTGACAAAGTGAAAGAGAACATGTATGAGTTTTTATGTTGCAGGACAAAAGCAAGGAGCTTCGGATACAGCGAATGGTAATGAGTGAGTGTGTGTGTGTGCATGAGTGCCGTATCGGAGTGAGTAGTTGGTTTAGACTGAAGCTCTTTACACTCGGGGGCGAGGTGGCGGGGGATGTTTTTGGTTACCGGGCACTCCCCGAAACTAAGTCCGTTTCAGCCCGAGCGCACTGGGCCGAGAAAGTAGATAAGGGGTATACCACCATGCTTAAATTCAACGGTGAAAGACAAAATGTAGTCGGGAATAGTTATTGTGTGTATCAGTAGTATAGTGTAGTTTGCTTTTACTTTTTCGCATGGCATGGCAGTGTCAAAACTGCAAAGTTCCCGGTGGACCCTGAAGATCAAAAGAGGTAATTTATCTTTTTGCTTGCGGGGGTTAAAGTAGCTTGGTTAGAAAGTAGTGCTCCAGGTATGACCTTTTAATAGGTATCGGCCTCCTGGAGAGGAGGTTTGGAGAGGCCAGCACCGGTTCCACGGGGAACTTTGTGAAGAAGACTTTTTGCTAGTATGTAAATTCATGTCTAGTTTCATCTTGGCTTTCATGATGCTGGATAAAGGATCTGCCTAGTGTTCGGATCCTTGTTTAGAGAGCATGTTTATAACTGTGCCGTTGTTCAAGCTTGGTTCAACCAAACAATCTGGCATGGACGATGATCCCACAACCGGAATTCACTGGCTTTACCTCACGACCAATCGAATTGAACTGACCTACAAACGATACTTATTCTTCTTTTATACTTTTTTCGTTTCAGTATCAGTGTAGATTCGGATCATTACGGATGCAATGGTGCATCAGCAGTGTCAATTCTGCGGTAAAGCATTTACAGCTTTGAGGAATTTACAGCGACATGAAATAATGTCCTGCAAAATGAACAGTTCGAGTGTGACTTTTGAATGTCAATGCTGCCATAGACAAATTTCTGGGAGTTATGAGTTAAAGAGACATTCTAGAACTTGTAGCACTGATTCTCTGCAAGTACAATCGGCTCCCTCTGTTCCAGAAGATCGTAGAGGTAACATACGGACCGCCAAGCTATATGTTACTCTACCCATATGCATTCATGCTGAAAATTAAGCTATCTGCAATGAATCACGCCACGGTGCCCTGTTGCCTGCTAGTGTGCGAGGCCTGATAGGTTGCCTGTCGGGTTGCGGGAAGACATATTTCCTACTGAGACTGCTGGAGGAACATAATGGGCTTCGGTTCGAGAACGTGTACATTTACTCTAAATCGCTCTAGTAACCTAAATACCAACGGCTGACACGTGCACTGCAAGCGGTTGAAGGTATGAAATATTTTCCCTGCAGTGATAGTGAAGATGTCGTGCCACCGAGCGAAGCTCTTCCAAACTAGATATTTGTCTTCGACGACTTTGCCTGCGAAAAAACAAACTTCCATTCAAGAATAATTTAGCCTAGGACGGCATGCATGCGTGGACTGCGTGTACCTCGGCCAGACTTATTCGCGCGTACCCAAACAACTGCTTCGCGATAATGCTAATGTGTTAGTGCTATTTCGGCATGGACGACACTAATTTACGCCATGATTACAACGAACAGGTCAATATGGACATGACATTCGCAGAATTAAAAAAAATATGTGTGCCCTGCACTGGAAGGAGAAATACGGATTTTTGTTGATCGTAAATGACTGTCTATTATATAATGGGAAGTAGGGGAGTGGGTTCAATCAGTTTATCCTAAGAACGCAACGACGAGTCGCGGAAGCATTTCCAAATTTGACGACAGCGACAGCTACGATGATCACGCATGTGGCCAAAATCGCTTCGCTCCTGCACGTAGAGAAGAATTGTCTCTTATCGGTCGAAAATTGGAAAGTGCTAAGAACGAAGTGGTTGGAGATTTGCTAGCTGTCGACCAGCACATAGGAGGTGCAGAGGCGCAGATAATAGACTAAATCAACGTATTGAATGTGCAGACACGAGAAGAATTGCAGGAGCTACAAAATTTTCTACAGTCCAACCTGGCTACGAAAACCGATGTCGCTAGGCTTTAACCAGAATATATTGGATACGTGTGCCGGGGCACCTCGATAAAGCAGTTTCGGGGGGAAAAATCGTGAATGATTGACTCCTATATATATATATATATATATCCCTTTGTTTGGAGTGTATCTATATCCTCTTTGTTTGGAGTGTGTGTGTGTATATATATATATATACATGTAAGAAAAGTATTTTACACTCAGAGAACGATGGATAACCGAGCCGAACTAGTGAGCGAGCTTCAGCGTTGTGATCGAAGCTGTACGGCCAAATACTTACTCGCGAATACTAACAGAATGACTATCGAGACTCGAATGGAGAAGGATCTCAAACCTAGTACCCTCCGGCTAGGCGAAATTAGAAAAAAAAACCGAGTGACGATGCCCGCGTTCAAGGTGGAAGAACAGACCTCCATGCATAAATGGAAACGAAGTCCCGAACTGAACGAATCAGAAGGTGCCATCACTAGCGACGAAGATGATTAGCCTCTTGTAGATTTTCTGCATGCACAGGAAAAGAAACGAAGGGATGCACTGCAGATCAGCCAGCGCGAGGTGAAAATCATTCAGGAGTTGAGCGAACTTCTGTTTCGTAGGCGACCCAGGCGCTACTCTGAATCGGATTTGCGCTAGTAACGTGGCCTGCCACGGTCAGGCCGTGTTCATTATACCGAGAATAACCCCTCAACGCGACGATTTAAGGATGTGACGCACGAGAAATTTCCCATTATCGCCGAACTGTTTTGCCAAGGTATGTGAAAATGACGGATCGGGATTGACTCTGAAATTGGAGAGTGGAGATAAAAAAAATCGACTATCAGCATCGGAATGATCCGAACGAGTTGGTAGATAGGCCGAGACTTTTGGTCGCTTCGCAGTCTGCAGGAAACCGCTCGCACACCAACGAAACAATTCCCATCATCGAAGAACTCTCAGAGGCGAGTTACATTTCGAGATGAGCAAGCATGCAGTTGCCGAAGAGTTGCACAAATACGCCAGGATAAATTACCCGCGAATAAAATACGTCATGAAAGTGTTGGACCATACTTTCCAATCCGACCTGATCGAAATGCGAGGCTTTGATCATGCGAATAAAGGTTGCCGGTACATTTTGACCACGATCGATACCTATAGCAAATCTGCCTGGGCCAGACCGCTCAAATCGAATAACGCATGCGACGTGGTGACAGCTGTAACTAGCTTATGGCGCGAAGGGCGCGTAACGAAAAATTCCCTCACCGACGACGGTAAAGAATACTTTAACGATATTTTCCGTGCACTGACGAAGAAGCATAACATCAATCACTACTATACTTTCCCTGGGCTTAAGTCTAGCATTATCGAACGTTTTCACAGGTCTCTAAAGGCTAAACTGTGGAGACATTTCACGGAGAACGGAAACTATAAGTGGTCGATACTGATCTCGAAACTTGTACGCGAGTATAATTCTACTGTTCATTCTACCACATGCACGAAGCCCGAATATGTGAAGAACAACTCCTTGCTTCGGACTGCGCACGCTATTCCGAAGAGGAAGATGGACCCTTGTGAACGTACGGTGGCTGGGTCACTCGAAGAGTGATGATTCCTGGGTCGACGAGAAGCACATTTTGTGTCGTAACACTCCTGCTACAACTAACATTTAATGTAAAACTTTCAATTTTCTTTTTTTACTATATTAAATCTTTGCTTGTTTTGCTGAACAATTTTTGCTTCCTTCATATATGTCCCCTCTCAATGCCCGCAGGCTGTTGTGTATGCGCTCGGCAGTATGAACAATGTGCTGGCTGTATTATACAGGGGTGGGTACCTTCTGTATGGCTTGGTGAAGTGTATACTTTTTTTCCCCTGGCTATATAAATAGCAGCTCGTATTTCGTTCCACCTGTTTAATTACAATCAAATAAATTGGGGTTGTTCCCTCGGGGGGAATATAGTGTCGTGCAAGTTTTTCCACCAGTGCTGTACCATTCTTCATTTTCGTCTTTCTGTGTGTATAAGTTTCATACCAGTACTGTACCATATTTTTTTCTCGTAATTCTGTGCGTAATTTGTTCTTACCAGTACAGTACCATATTTTCTCACGACAAACGTAAGACTTACTCATTTCACGGCTGGGATCACGGCATATTACATGCTAATTGGATATGCGCCACGCTCGCTGTTGGAACACTAACTGTGTATTCTAGACATTGAGTGTGAAATATTTTTCATGCCTTGGTTCCTGGTGTGAATACAGTTGCCTCTCTGCCGGCCGGCCAGCCCCTGATCGGCAAAAGATACTGTAGCAGGATTTCGCTTTTCCGTCCAGGTGCTAAAGCGCCGACTTGCAAACTCCTTCCGGCTGACACGATCGCCCGCTGGTGATGCATGCGAGCAGAGACGATTACAATGGCTTGGAGCTACACGCGCTCTCGCAAAAAAAAAAAAAAAAAAAAAAAAAAATCTATTACGGTCGTGAAAACTTAATATGTATATATGTGTGTATGTGACGGCTTGTGTCCGTCTCTCTTTTACTATAAATTGTACCTCCAGTCAGTATACCTTTACGATACTGCAACGTCTAAATATATATATATATATATATATATATATATATTATATATATATATATATATATATATATATACTATACCAGTTGCGTATTTTTTTTTTTAAACACTGATATTAGATATTTTATTTACCAGTCGTGTTTTTTAAACAAAACATTATTTACATTATTGTACAGCTGGTATAAAACATTTTCTTTACCAACAGTGTTTGTTTAAACCTCGATACAAAACCATTTTTTTTTAAACTTATGTGAGCAGGGTGTAACATGATATAGAAATTTTTTTTATAAATCCCCATTTACACACAAACACACACACACACACACACATCACAATACTATTCTACATACATAACACACAAACATTCTTCTCCTCGTAAGTAATAAACACAACTTTTCTTTTTTCAGTTTTGAGGTCATTATATACACGTAATATTGTTATATATGTACCACGGATTATCACACATCCAGAGCCTTAATGCTTGGGCATTGCACGACGCACATTGTTCATTTTCACAGTTGTGAAACCATGCTACATACTTCTCTACCAGCTGCCTGCACGGAGGTCATCGTGGTCGTATTTGTCTGTAGAGGTCTACAATATTCTTACCGGCAGGACACACACTTCACATACACAGGCTAATCGGGGATTATGGCTTCCCCCAACACTTTGTGAATATCGCTGTACGGAATATTTACATCGTTCCACGTAAGTCCGTGCATCTGTTGCTGTTGGCGGTATGCCTGTTGCGTGGTGTGGTCGAGGTGCTCCCATTGGCATGGTTGTAACAACGTAAACACTTTGCTTTGCTCGTCGTCGTCGCTGTACAAGATGCCTAACTGCTTGATGACGTACGAGTCCAGCGTGCGAAACCCTTGGATGTTGCAAAACATTTTTTTTTTAAATTCACAGGCACTATAATTGCTTGACAAAGTCATTTCACACTGTGTTCAATTGTGTTCCGGACTCGCTTCCTCGTCGCTGGGTACTGCTTGCCAGTAGAAAACTTGCACGGAGTCTTCCACGGGAGGCAGTCCCGCATGTCTTCGTCCAGCTGTAGGTAGGCTGGCAAATACCTGAATACTGCGGAAATTTCGTACGGTGCGTACGTCAGCAGAAACTCTTTCGGCAGACACGGTAACTCGTCCCGTTTGTGCATGGCACTAAGTGAACGAACACTTCCGAATTCCAGAATGGCTGAAAGGATTATACGACCGCTTGGACAACATGGGTACATTTCTACGAGCGAGGTACAACTTTATCTCGGAGGCTTTCGGGGATGCTTCTTATAAAGCCAATCGAAGAAATTGGTGTGGATGAAACAGCTGCGATGACTAATTTGTCGAACAGTGGTGAGTAATTAGCCAATGGGAAACACTGGCGTGGATGCAGAAAAGTGACTAATTGGTGTAACGGCGGTGACTAATTGGCTGAACAGAGGCGGTGGATGGTAGCCGACTAAACACTGATTGTACGAACGTAGGTTTCCGAAGATATCCGAGATAATCAGCCAATCGGGAGGGTTGTCACATGGGTGGAGGCTGCCGACTACACACTAATTAGCCAATGAGATTCGTAGGCACGGAGGAGGTCGAACGGAGTTAAGAGAGAAAGTTCCAAACAAATGACGACCACAAATAAACACACATGGCGGTGGAACAATCGTGAGTAATAAGCCAGAATCAATTGGCGACAGTCGAACGAACGAAAGCGAGAGAGACAATCTCCAGTAACGTACATAAGTGTTTTTTTTAAATATATTTTTCAAACGATCTTTTAATAAAAAAATTTTAAGCGAATTTTCTGGGGGAAGAGGGAAATTTCGACAGAAAAAGGGAAATATGGCTGCCGGTGGTAACGACCTTTTAATAAACAAATTTTAAAAATTTTTTTAATAAAAAATTTTTAGGGGAAAAAAGGAAATTTTATAAGAAAAAGGGAAATTTTCAGGGAAGAATGGAACAGTAGCCGACGGGGTTAAAAACTTATTAATAAAGAATTTTTTTAACGATTTTTCAATAAAAAATTGTTTAAGGGAAATTTGCAGGGAAAATGGGTCATTTCGAGGGGAAAAAAGGAAAAAAAAATTGCCATCGAGGTTAAAGACTTTTTATTAATACATCTAAAAAAATTAAAATTGAATAAAATTTATTTCTAAACGAATTTTTAATCAATTCTCCCTAATAAAATATCTTAGAGTTAAAAAAATTGCAATTTTTTGGGCTATTGGGGTCAGAGATCACCGGGATCAAGGTCAAGGTCACAGGACAAATGTCAAGGTCGGGTTCAATGTCATCCAAGATGGCGGAAGGTGACGTGACAATACGGCGGCCGGGCGAACCCGAATCCACAATGCCTTGTCCATTACCGAACAGCATTTACTCGAAACTGACGTGAGATATTCAGGCGGATGTTCAGAAATTCTAGTTGAAATGTGTCGGTGTGGGAACAAGAGGATACGGAGACGAAAACGGGACGCAAGAATGTCTTACCTCCGACTGCCACAAAGCTGAAAAATTTCCATTGGCTGCCGTCACAAGATAAATGAAGATAAACCACCAGTGTCTGCTGACACGACGGTCATTCACTCGCTTTCTGAACGCATCGCCACCATCAGATCCAATTAGCTGTTTTACATATGTGGGCCCCATTTTCTGAAGTCCACCGATTCATGTAATCGAAGCTTAATAAAGTCTAGAAAATTACACCAGAGACTTCGCACTGCATATACGTGCTCTTAGTGTGATGATATTCTGCATTGCCAACACAACTATTTTCTCTCTGTTTTTGTTCACATTCAGATATAAATGGAATATTACAATTTATAGATAAAATATAAGATAAAGTTGAGTTTAACCAAAATTAAGGCATTTTATGCTAACAATGGCATAAAACACTTGTAATATGGGACATATTTAGGAAACAACTAAACACGTCATACATAGGATGATTTATGAAAGGTTTGATTCAAAAAGTGTGAAGAAACTGGAATAGACTCTATAAAGTATATATGTACACAAAGACGAAATGTAGTTGCTATTCCTTCGATTTTGGCGTACCCATGCGCTGATTGGCTGCACGGGCTCTAGGAATGGTCCTCGTGTCTGATTGGATACCGCAACGCTGCCAAAAGTTTCTCTGTTGGTTACAGGGCTGCCGGCTGGCGAGAAGGTCGCGAGGGCTGATCGGCGTACTTCATTTCGAAATGTCGTTGGCAGGCATCGCCATTTTGCCGGCGCGTGCTGCTGGAGTGCGCGTGATAACTGGCCGCTTCCCTTCCTGTTACACACTCCCGTGTGTGGTTTATTCGCCATGCCGGGCGATGCCGTAATCGGCAGGTTTTCTCGGGTATCTCCCGTTTCCCTCGCCCTTTCATTCCGGCGCTTCTACATACTCACTTCAATCACCCTCATTGGCTCTCAAGACCTCGTTGTTAAATGTCCTTTGTAGTGAAACGTTTTCTGTGAAATTGTTGTTTCCGCGTAAATGCGTATGTCGGAGAATAAAAGTCCTGGACATATGAATTTTTCTCAGAAAAGATAGAAAGCAATTATCTGTGCCTCTATTTTTTTTTTCTATTTTTGTCATACTAAGTGCATTCTTGGAGAACAAAATTCTGGAAAATGGTCAAATATCGCATTTTTAAAACTTGTCTATGCAGTTTCCTTTGCGGCAAGAGAGAAGAACAAATATACGGGCGTAGTTTAATCTGTGGAATTTCATCGAGTGTAATAAAACCCTACTGTTATAGATCGAGTTTGCACAGTACAGCGTTACGAGGGAAACACTGCGCGACTTGCGCGTAGGAGCGATGAGTCGTTAGGCGTGCGTGTTAGTGTCGCCCTTATCGCTCCCTCGCTTCTTGACCTTGGACGCGCAGCTACATAGTCTTCTTAAGAGCCCCCTAAATCTTTCCACTCACTTCACTTACTCTATTCGCTGTTTCTTCTCACTTTTTGAATCCAACCTTTGAAATATCACCCCACGTATGACGTGTTTGGTTGTTCAACAAATATGCAATATTTCACAAGTGTTGTAAACTTGCGTTTGCAGTATAAAAGTAACTTATTGCTGGATAAATATGAGGTTTATTAATGTTTTCTTTATAAATTATAATATTTTATTTATAATTAATATGCGTAAGAACAGCGAAAAAACATGTGTGTTGGTAATGCCTGGTAAGAAATAGTTCTTATGTAAAATATTATTACAATGAGTGCAGATGAATGCAGTGTGTTGTCCCTTTGGTGTAATTCTACAGACGTGGCTACGTTTTGTTTGCACGTGGCGTAGGAATATCCTGGAAGTATAACATCACCAGGGCTTCAGAATAGTGTGAAGTGCTTGTGAATGGACTATAGCAAGACACAGCCAGCCATCTGTGGTTTTACTGACGACCTTGTTGGCTTACTGCTGGCTCAGAAAACTTATGGGTCCACGATAATGACCCTGTTATGGTTAACTACTGGTAACAAGACATTCGTTTTATGGCTTAGTGATTGAATGTTGATGGAAATTAAACTGATTATCGAGAGTACTAATGGGCCATAAATGGCTTGCCAACTTTATTCCAGCACTGGCCGCATTTTATATATATATATATATATATATATATATATATATATATATATATATATATATATATATATATATATATATATATATGAAAGGTATGTGTACCTCTTATAAGGCCTAATACTCAATATGAACTACTGACTAGTTCTTGGTAGTGTCACCTTTAATACGAAAGATGGCAACACCAGCAGTTTCGAGAATTAAACAGGACAGTATACCTCTTTTATCAGTTGCGCAGTATATGTGGGCTGTTGGAGAAAAGATCTAATGAGTTTATCTGTTCCGCCGCATTTGTGTACTATAACGTCCGACTGATATGCTTCTAATAGCAATAATTACCTTTAAAAAATTAAAACTTCTCACTTATTTATTTAATAGCGAATCATACCTACTATAAAGTAGTGCCAGGACATCCTGAATAAAACTTAATGTCAGTGAGTTCTAACTAAAATACTCTGCAAAGTAGTCCAATGTCTCCGTTTGCCAAAACTTTGGCCACAGATCACATAAATGCAACGAAGCTGTCCACTGTATTAGGTGTGGTGAGTGACATTCCCCAAACAAGTGTCCACGGCCACAAGGTGAGAAACCCACCTGCTGTCATTGCAAAACTGAAGAACACCCAGCTAACTACTCTGCCTGTCCCAAACGGCGGCAATATTTACAAATTCGAGATAGCAAATAAAAATCCACCACCTCTCCGCCCCAACAATCTGAACATTAAACCAATCAATCATTCATCACTCCGCGCCCCAGGCAAATCTTTCACCTCTGTACTCACTGGTTTTAGAGCTCCTCCCACTTACTGTTCATCTACCGAGGCAGCTGACAAATCAATTATGGACTCTCTGAAAGATATCATCTCCTGGTTTCGAAGTCTGGATTTCTGCCCCACTCTTAATAAACTCAAAGCAATCTTTCACCAATTCACCACTGCAAAAACCCTCATGGACAAGTGCGAGTTAATTACCCCCCCCCCTTCGACTTCTCCCCCCTATTCAATCTTTGCGAATCCTTCACACAAACCACCCCAGACACACCTACAATACCATCTTCATAATGTCTCTCATTATCATTTGGAATGCCCGGTCGGTCAACCATAAACATCCATAAATCACACATGTCATTAATACATGCCAACTTATTAACGTTGGCACGTTGAAACATGGCTGAAACCACATCATACATTCACCATCCCAGGCTACAAATGTTATCGTACGGACATACTTAATAAGCCCTGTGGAAGTGCCCTGATCCTTATCCTTGATGGCATATCACACTATCCAAAATACATAGCACCAATCACAGGACTCGAAGCCCAAGCGACCAGAATCACTAGCGTTCATCCACACTTTACTTTCGTAATCTCCTACGTTCCTCCACGTGACCCTTTCATACGTACGACATATCACAACTTGCCAAACTGGATTCCAATATAATAATAACAGGAGATTTTAACAGTCTAGATACCAGCTGGGGCTCTCACACTTCCACAATTCGAGTCAGAGCTTTGCTCACATTTGCAAGGAATGTCAACCTGAAAATTGCAGCTCCCTCTTCGCCCATTTGCATCCATCCCGTACCACTTTTCAACCATCTATCATCGACTTCTACTTAGTTTCATTCATAATCCAACTATCATATATCAAAGTAATCACTCGCGTGGATTCAGAACACCTTCCAGTTACAGCACATCTTAGCTATCTGCAGCACCTCCTTCTCTCTGCATTCACTCCATTCAACTTCTACAAAGCAAATTGGAAACAGTTCAAAACCACACTCGACAGTAAAATTGACCTCACCAAAAAACCCAGAACCGCAGAGGAATTGGATATAGCCGTGCACTCATTCCCAAATCACATCCTTAATTCAGCACACTCGTCCATTCCACACCATCGTCCATGCCGACCTGGCATCCTTTTAACTCATCCACTCAGCACATTCGTTCGCCAACGTGACCGCGCCCGCAGTTGTTGGCAATGGACACATTAGCCAGCTGATCTTGAATACTACCATTCTCTCCACCACACAGCCAAGTGGGAAATTTCCACCTGGCTTGCACGTCAACAACAAAGGGAAATCCAATCGCTTTCACTCAACGACAATACAGCAAGGCAATTCATCCGCAAATCCTGAAGCTCACCACGACTCATTCCTCCCCTCTTACACGCTGGTGCCACGCTGGAGTCCCCAACCGATAAAGCTACTGCTTTAGCCGCTCACTTTGCCACCAACTTTTCACCCTTATATTCCACCTCCAGGTCACATCCGTCACGAACTCCCATCACTCACGTTCGAACTTACTTCCATTCCACCTCCCGATGGAAAATTTCTCACTTCTCCAAGAGAAGTTAACATGGCCGTCTTCAAAATCAGACACTCGGTGTCACAGGGTTCCGACAATGTTGCAGCAAGGCTTGCTCGATCTCTCCTTCAAAAATCTATTATTCACCTTACGGGAGATGCCCGAGAAAACCCACCGACCAGTGGCATCGTTCGACACGATTCCCACGTGCGCAAATCCGGGAGCTACTCAGGCGGGAATCGAACCCGATTTGTACAGGTGGGAGGCGAGTAGTCTAACCACTACACCTACGCAGTCCCAAGAGCGTTAGAAGTTTCACTACGATATAGTTTCGAAGTTGCGAACTAAACAAACAAGGAACCACGCTAACCACACGCCCATTGACACACATTGTAGTAACGATGTTAAATACATTAGAGGCTGTTCACGGTAAAGTGAGTACTTTTGAGGCCCTTGTTGCTTTTTTCCTATCAGCCATATTAAACCCTTCCCCACCACATTTTAAAATAAACATTGCCATTTAAGTAATAAACACAGGGTATACATTTTACAGGACTCAAAAGTTCAACGTCTACGGCTACAAAAAAAAAAATATTTATTGGCCATTTTTTCCAAATTAGAGAGCTTCAAAAAGTGCTCACTTTGCAGTGAATAGCCTATACATTTCAGTATGGCAGTCTTAAATTCACACATTTAATAGTATATTTTATATTCAGTAATTTGGGCTACGAGGTCGTTGTATTCTGTGTGCAATTTTTTAATTGAGTGAGATATAATTTCATTTTATGGGGAGGCCACATCAAAATACGCTACCTTGTTGCCTTTAACACGACTGTCGTATTGTTCCCACCCGAGGTCGCTACTCGTACGACACAGATGTATCCGAGCTTACAATTTCCGAAAATCATTCGGGTTACAAAAACCTGTTCAAACGACCCCTCTACAAATGCATATCGAGCCTAACCTACTCAGCCCGAGCGTACACATTTGTGCATATTACGCACGTGTAGGAGATTTTTGGTCTGTACTACCCACTGCGAA
The DNA here is from genome assembly GCA_029891345.1 of Dryococelus australis. Classification (NCBI taxonomy): domain Eukaryota; kingdom Metazoa; phylum Arthropoda; class Insecta; order Phasmatodea; family Phasmatidae; genus Dryococelus; species Dryococelus australis. Next base: position 383,896,246 of record CM056993.1, read on the forward strand.
ACTCGATGTCAATGATTTTTCGTCTGGGTAAATGATTCGCAAACCATCTTACTGGTATAGGTCATAATTGGTCCGTATAGCTGTAGCCGAACATATAGCTTACATCTCATTGGCTGTGACAACGAAACAAGTGTTGCCTTGGCTTAAGTACAGCACGCATCTAAAAAGTATTTGGTTGCTTTTTAAAATAAGAGTTCGGCTTGTTTTGACACTGCACTCTTGTACTTACAAGGAAGTAGGCCATATTTAATACCACAAACAGTTCCTGTAAAGTTAAAAGTTAATACGTTTCTTATCACCATGCACTTCTTGAAGTAATTACCTTTTCACGAAAAGGACTAGACAGCGTAAATAGTTTATGTGTTTTTTAAATGTAAAAGTCATAAAATAATTTGATATTTTAAAACATGTTGAATGGCTTTAAATAATAAACGATGGAAGGGATTATACTAACCATTGTAATGCATCGAGATTCAGAATTGATGGTGGAACTTGTAGTCAAATAAAGATCCACGCTTTTTAAATAAGAAATACATAAAGAGAGTTTAGCTTGATGCTGCAACGCCGAAGGCTGACATAACTAGAGTCAGTGCTCGACACATCCAGGTGATCTTGATGGTAGGGAGAGATAGATAGAGCTATAGAAGTTATAGGCTGTTCACGATTGATTGAGCACTTTCGAAATCGACTTATGAAACAAGTCACTGCTGCTATCTGCATATATTTTAACGGAGACGCTGGCTGGTATTAGCCCAGCAAAGTTGGTAACAACGTAGGCATAGTAGTTCGAAGTATCAAAGCTTAATTTATTGAAAGTGCTAAGAAAACATTTGTTGATACTGAAATTATTTCGTTTTCTTTCTTTCATTTTAAGATTATTTTAAGTGTAGGGATTAGCATATTTTTTAAAACATATCCATTTATAATAATTTCACAGTTTTACGTGACCGACGCATGACTAAAGTGACCAAGCCCACGGCAATGTTACGGCGGAAGGATACAATGTATTCCAAGACGTAGACAGTAAGCAGGGCTTTCAGAAGAGCTCAGTTTATCGTGAACAACACAGATGCAGATTGTGTATTATTCCACCACATGTACAATTAACATTTGCCACGGGCCTGGGGGCTTATTCCAAGTTATTAGTTTCGTTCCCTGTCGACAAAAATATTCCTTATTGCTGGAATTTTCGTATCCTAACGAAATGAGCTATTCTAAGCGCATTCTAGTGTTCGTTTGAGGCCACTATGCTCGATAAGAAACTCGAAATGATAACGAAGCCCTTCGGACTTTCGTTATGGAGTTTTATTACGAAAACTGGGCGGTTATGTGTAACAGATTATTATTTGTGACTGTGGAAGAAGAGAATCGAGAAGTAATGTGACTGACTTCATGAAAAAAAAAAAAAAAAAAAAAAGTTTAATTTGTTAACCTTGTAAGCATCAGTGTACACTGGCTATTCAGAGGGTATTTATTATTTAATTACAGTGGTTTATAATGAAATATGAGAACATAAACACCGATTTATTCAAAATTTACTTTGGAAATGTAGTTTGTAAATTTACCGATAGGTGTAAATAATTCTTGGGAGTTTAGATCATAATTACAAAACATGAAAATCTCTTGAATAATGAACATGAGAATCACTTGAAATTAAAATGCTAACTACTTCAAATTGTACACAAAGCATAACACATTCAACTGGCGCAATGCACTAAGGTTAAGAATTCATTGGTAATCGTAAACTGAATCAGTTCAGAAAGCAATATGTAATTAATTAAAGATCCAATGAAAACTGCTGTCATTCAAATATTAATTCAGCTGTGATGAGATACTAAACCACCTCTCAAAATAGTAGCAAACAAAATTGATAATTTACGTGAGAAGTAGAATTGTAACTGGCTCATTTATCACTCAGTATTTAGCATTAGGAAAATTTTCAAGGTTTTGCACGGTTCTAGAGCAAGACATCTCATATGCTGACTTCTGGTTAGCGTCCGAACCAAAATTAACGCCCTTATTAATTTCTGAAAGTAAATTTTAAAGTCCAAATGTCACTCTCTTAAATTTCACAATAATTTTAACAATTCAGATATCGTAGAAGTGTTCGCAGCACACATGCAAAAAACCACTTAAATTTGTATTACCAAGCCTCATATAAGTCATAATTAATCAGCTTCGGTGGATACGGCAGACGACATAGTTGAAGCACTTCAAAAAGACAATTGCAATGAGGTTTTGGGCCTCTTCTGATCTTGCATCGCATATTTAATGCGACCAGGCGCCCCTCAAACACCTTCCCTCCACCATTACGACGGGCGGTAAGTAGAGAATTAAAGGAATTATGGCAGACAAATTTATGATGTACCGCTTTTCACGGCGTCTGAGGAGGAGTAATTAATACGGGGTTCAGCGGGGAAAAGCGGAAATTAAAAAGATCACTCTGCACTCACAGTCTTACAGTTATGTAATTTAAGTGACAGTGCCAAAACAAATGATAGATTGAGGTAGACCGCATTCGTCTTCTGCAGTCATGTAATAAATGACTACCCCAATCTTACAAAACTCTTACACAGCTGTCAAAGTCACATGGTCAACAGCGATGTACGTGTTTGTTTACATCTTAATTTTTAAATGACAAGCACTATTATAATAATTAAATAGTTTTACCAGTTTTAAATTACCAAACTGCATTACAAATTGGTTAGAGGAAGTATACATTCATCTCAAAGCATTTTTTTGCAAATTAGTTTTCTAACCTACTGCCCAAACCACGCCATTTTTGCTAGATGTGTAGGCGGAAAAGCAATTCAATGTTGGGACACGGAGATTGGTTGTGCGCAGTCAGCGAGATCGGTCTACCCCAATCTTAGTCTATGGATTATACCACATAACAAAATAAATAAAATAAGTAGAACTGTTAAAATAAGTGAAATGTAAACAAATCCAAATATATAAATAAAATTCAGAAAATTTAGAGGTGATGTCCTGAATTACAATCGTAGCTATGCCGGAGGGTAGAGGGACTTTAAAATTACGTTTCAAAATAAACAAACATTCAACTCAAAAGAAATGAAAACATAAATAAAAAGATTTAAATGCTGAAATCGTTACAATTGGCATTAAACATAACAAATGAAACAGAGATTAAGTAAATAGCTTGCATCCAAACAGCAAATTGGTCATTGACATCAATCTTCTGGCATGTTGTAAGGAGTAACATAAAATTAAATATTTTATCTCTCACAGAGTTAAAACATTGTGTGCGTTCATATTTACAAAGTAAAGGGAAAGGTTATTGACATATTATATTGAGTTCACATAACGCGGCAGAGTGAAATGCAAACCTGCACTTTTAATCTTATGTTTGTAGCTGATTTACTTTCTTTAATATATTGTTATGCTAGGAGTAAAATAATATGTGATTTTAATGAATTGACTACTCGGCGTGACTTGCTGCTATGTACAGAAAAAATTTGTAAAAGGTCTAATTTTAAGAACTAACTGTTCGTAGAATTGAATATTATTATTATTCAGATCTATTATAGAAACACTGACATTAGTATAAGGAGTGTGCGGAACAGGAAATTATAGTTAGGCTCTCCGAAGAGGCCTTTGCCATTCTACATGAATTCTGTGTAATTAAAAATATTACTGCAAGAAATATTTGATACTATAGAAGATGATGACAAAAATACATTTTGATGATATGCTGGTAATGTCAAATTTCGCATATGCTTATAAAGAATTTGCTCTCACAGTAAAAGTTAATCGCATTATTTAAGTTAAAAAGTATTGCTTATAACTGACGCAGAGGATATCTGAGTATGAATATATCCAAGGGTGTAGCGGAGCCGGAACGCAAGGGTATGGCGTTCCGGAACTGCTTTGTAAGATTTTTGTTCTTTTTCCTCTATTAAAAAAAAAAAAAAAAAAAAAAAACCGAGAACTGTCTTCCCTCCAGTTTTCTGTTTCTCCAAGTGACAGCCGTAAAATGTATTAAGCTATTAAATCTGTCGCTTCCGTCTTTCATCTATAATTTGATAAATGCACGTTGTTTACGGTAAAGATAATGCTTGAATTTTCCCTTCCTCGTTTTCATGGTCTCTGCTCCTTCTAATCACGCGACAAGGCGAGATGCCGACAGGCTGGCGTGAAGCAGAAAGAGGGGATGATGTAACACCAAGCAAAACCAATACAAAGATTTGTATTGGTTTTGCTTGGTGTTACATCATTCTTGAATGATGAAGACAACATATTATTTGTGCACCGTTAGGCGTTTTGACTTTTCATTTGGGTCTGTCTGCAAACGAATATTAAATTATTGACTTTAAAGTTTAGACGACACAATTGTTTCAGTTTCAGTTGCATTTTGAGAGTAATGGAAAAGTGGTACCATTTACACAATTTTCATGTTTTAAAAAAAAAAAGTGTTAGTAACAGTAAAATAAAAACAGAAGTAAAATTACTGCTATTGTAAAATGTAATCATATTTAATTAATTTATATTAACGCAGTTTTGGACTTTTGTGAAGTGCTTGCCACGTATAACCTTGATAATTTTGAGTACAGTTTTAAGGCTAAGAATATTATTTGAGGCTTAGAGTACTTTTAAAAATTCTGAGTGCTTTTGTTTTAAAACAAAGTGAGTTTTTTTAAAGGCTAAGTGTATTTTTGTAAAGCTAAATGTTTTTTTTTAACTGAGCGTTTTTTTAAAGGCTGAGTGTATTTTTTTCAGAGCTGAGAGTATTTTAAGAATATGTGTAATTTTGTAGTTTATTTCTAACCAATCTTATATTTCACGTGCTTTGTAAAATATTAACTATTACTTCGGTAATGTTGTTACTTCACAACTCTCGGGTATTATTATTCGGATATCTCGGAAATTCGGAAATTTAAAATGTCAATCGGCTTCTTACATAATTAACTCGAAGGTCTTTTAAATAATGGTGGCCGCTAGGTCTTATTCTCTACACAAATATCCCCTCCCCAAACCCTTCTATCGCTGAAAGAGCGCCTAAAACTAAGCCTATTCCCCCCCCCCCCTCCCCTTCTTCGTGCGCGAGATATCATTCTCCTTATCTTGCCGTCGGATATTTATATTGGAGCGTTCCGGGACTGCTAAATATACGACTAAATCCCTGAATATAATTTCTCTAAAGCCGGAAATCACTACTAAGGAAAGTTTCCAAAGCTAAGAAGTAAGCTTTGATGCTGGAGCCTATAACATTTCAGTCAATTCACACTTAACATTTATTGGCGGAACCAAATAAAGCTTGTGGTTATCATTCACAAATACGCTGGAGTAGAATTTAGATACAGTTCCTTTGTTTCTCTTGTCTTGTTTTCTTCTGAGATTCCAAGAAAGGAATAATTGATAGATCCCATGTCTATTGTGTGAAGTATCTGTTGAGTTGCATTGAAGCTGGTTTTGCGCTACTAGTAAAATTTATGATTTATTGGTTTCTGATCAAGCGTTGCCCTTTCATGTAGTATATGAGTCATCTTGATATGACGATTTTTTAAATTTCTGACAGTGTGGTACCAAATGCAAGGTTGAATTTACCGATAACTAAGTGATAAACAAAGTTCTGACTGCTCTCGCTTATCGGAGTACACGAGTGTCCATTTTAACAAACTGCATACGAAATTACAGCATATATTGATGTGCAATACATCACACGTCCAGCCGCGTTGGAAAATAGTACGATGTCAACAACGAATTTGACACACTTTAACGAAATTTACCTTCATCCTAGAATATATCATTTAATTAATACCAATATTTAAAACACGACAAACGGATACAACATATTTTAATGGCTTTACTACTTCGGCTTATTAGTGTTTTCAAGGTTAAGTATTCATAATTGATAAACAATCCCTCGTAATAAAGTCAAGGTTCGTGTAAATAGTGTTGCCATCTTTCATTCGCTACCGAAAACACGGACATTGCCGAAGGCTCGGAGGACTGTTAACGATATGTGACATAGAATACGAAATTGCCATTCTCGAAGATTTTATTCGTTCAGAGAGCTTTCGAATATTAACTTTTACAACAAATCAACGAATAACTTAGAATAAGCCCCCTGATCACTTTATTCATGGGCCCGCCAAGTAAAACTGTGGAATTATTTGAAAAGTAAGTATTTTACTAGTTTTGATAATGATTACAGAAAACAGAAAGGAAAAAAAAGTAACTGAAGTATTCACAGATGTTTACGCGACACGTTTAATACATCGTTAAGACATGGAATTACATTATTTCCGTCGTTACTAACTCACAGGGTGCACGACAATCAATGTGGGGGTTAAATATATTCAGTTAAGGGGCTGTGATATTTCTTTCGAAGGCTGATTTTCCCCAATACCGTGTTCAGCCTGTTTAAAAAATACAGCGTCTGTCAAATCAGAATGTCAGAGCATGTGCTCTACGATACACAACAGCTGTCACCTAAATAAAGATTTGTAATTTTTACGAATTTGAGAAAATTTAAATTTTTGGATTAAAAAAAAAAATTGGAAAATTCCAATATGGACGCTGACGAACCGGAATGGTGTAACATGGAGAGAAGGAAATTATCAAGGCAAAAGTAAACAATATATCCTGGGCGTTGGGATTCTCATTCTTCATTCCAGCGTACACGTGCCAGATTAATTTATTTCCTGCTACTGCGGCGAACTGGCGAGTCGTAGCATCCCGCTCACAAATAGATTGCAGATTGAAATATCTCGACTGTTTCTGAGCGATAACTCGAAGTGATGCACTGAGATAGTAATTACAGGGATGGCACAGACTAAACAACCGAGTCTCGAAATACGTGATGCCATGAGAGGCGAGTAGAGCTAAACAATGCGATTTTCGATTACGCAGTAATTCAACACGTACAATAAATAACGCTCATAACACCTCTCTTGTAATTGAACTACACACATAGTGTGTGTGTGTGCAATCAGCAGTGTAAACAACACGAGTGAAATCCTAATAAAGGGACAGATAAAATACTCGTCCATCTTGTCAATCTTGATTTGTGCAAAACTAAAATCAATGTCAGAATCAATAAATGTAATCTACGTATACGCTACAAGTAACTACTTCATATGGAAATTAAAAACACTTTGTGTAATTATTTAAATACTTATACGAAAAATAGCCTCTCATTCTTGTATTTGTTTAAAGATTTTGCAGTGTGTGGTATAAAGCACATTTAAACTAATTTAGTAAAGCCACACTAATTATATTGGTTCTCCGGTGCTTTGGTTATAAAAGAAGTACAAAAATTGTATTATTTCTATTTCTTCTCGAAGGAACGATGAAGTGATTCAAGTTGAACTCACAGCCATCCGTCGCATTCGTCAGTTGCCCGTCCGTCAGACGGTCACGTGATCTTCGACCATTCGCGGGGCAACTTTTATTTTCTACCCGTCAATCCGTCAAATAATTGTCAAACTTTAACTTTCGACGAACTGATGGATGGGCCGCCGCCTTCTGACGAGATTACGTAGACGCGAGTACGCACTTTGAAATAAAATGCAAGGCGGTGGATATGTGTTTATTTATCTTGGTGGTAGATTCAGGAATTTAAAACATAAAATATTATCCAGTATACATTTGTATCACGTAAAATTTTTATTCCAAGAAATGTTTCTCTCTTGAAAATGCATTTCCAACCAAAGCATACCCTCTACAAGAGACAGATCGCGATGTTAAATTGTCACGCTGAAATTTTTCCGGACATAAGGATCTATGAACGACGGATTGTTGTGAGCCGCTTTCAACTGACGGACGAAAACAAACAGACGGATGACTGACTGACGGACGGGTTACTGACGGCTGGGACGGATGGTTGTGAGCCCAGCTTTAGGCAACCAGGAATGAACTGTAAACAGTGACAAATGCCACCGTAGACACATCACAGGCGAGTTCGTATTGTGTTGCACGCTGTCGCCACCAACCATCGACGTGGAAGAGAGTTTGTTGTTATGGAAACTAAAGCAGTTTACAAACACGTTCCTCACATGTTTTACTCATTCAAAGTCTCGTGGCGCCTAACGTATGCAATCCCAGACCGTTGGTTCCCCATCTCAAAAGACTAATTTCAAAGTCCTCTATCATCTGTATTATTTAGACGCTGAAGGTTACTGACAACCTGCTGTATATTTTTCAAAGACAGATAATAACATATCAGTGGTTTCTTTTAGAAATCAACATACATTTATGTCATTGGAGAATACTTTCTAACTCGTTAAAATCTTCTTTATTTCCTCCCTCCCCCTCCTAGGTTTTATAACATTTACTCCAACTAGCTGAATATTGTCTTTTTCCACCATCTTATGGGTTATGAAATTTCTGTGAAATTTTTTGTTACGTTTTATAGTGGTTTTTTTTGAAAATTTATTGTATGGTTAGGCCTATATTAGATTAATTTACTTCGCGAGTGTTTATTGCCGTTAGTGCCGTCTAATGAAATAGTGCACCCAAGTTCATCAGCGTAAAATGAAATTGGAAAGTAGAATTCTGAGGCGGCTGCTTGTAGAGGAATGAAAGGCTTCGTGGACTGACATGTGACCTGCCAGGTGCAGACAACAGTAATCTGGAGAGCGGCGCATCAGTCCAGGCTCTCTGGTTTCTTTCATTAGCAGAATAACGTAATTTGCACTGAAAACTCATTTCGTTCATGGCGATGAGTGGGATAAAACCCTACAAATTCAATCAAGGCGCTAATTGACCAAACACGGACGGTGCACGTTTAACGTTCCAGCACTTTGCTCTACTGAATAAACATCCAGTCGAACCAGTGAAACTACTACGTGTGTCCATTCACGGTTATTTCCCACTCTTCTGAAGCCCCGCGTGCTCCCAGGATATTGATCCGCTTCATGCAAGAAAAGCTAAAATAAGTCTAGAAATCACTTTGGAGGGTCAACGCGCGCTGAATTCGTACGCACTCAGTTTTAATAATATGTCCCGTGGGAACTATTTCTCAATAGGCATCACCGACACACCTATTTTATTCCTGTTTTTATCCATACATATTAATTGCAAATGAAATATTATAATACGTACATAAAATATAAGTAAAAGTTCAGTTTAACCATAAGTAAGGTACTTTTATGTTAACACATGAGGATTAAACGTTCGTGCCACATGGCTCATCTTGGAAACCACCAAAACACTTTGTTTACGTTTTATAAAAAGGCGTGTGTAATAATTACGTACAAGTTGGGGATAGGCGTAACTCAATGGTGAACACTACTTATCTCTTTATCGTTCCTATAGTGCAATCATACGAATTGCATCTCCTTTGCAACCTTTTAGTTAGTCTTAAACTCGGAGGAGCTGTTATTATATTAATTGGTTACATTGTGTTACTATTATTTAGTTACTTAATTACTTTAAAACCACGCCATTTTAAATAGTTTCTAAGGAACGTCGTCACGTTGTTCATGATGCCGTAGCAGAACAAACGAAAATTTGACAAACATATTCCTACTCTTTTCGTGTTGCGAAATATTTCTTTCTGTACTTATTTATAGCACTGCGTAGAATCAGTCGCATAACACATAAAAAGTACTTTGCACACGCCCTGGTTGGCTGTGATGAAATTTCGCTTTGGAAACTGTTGGTTTTCAAACAGCTTCGAAATTTATCAAACTTAGAACTTAGAATAAGCCCCGAGCTGCTGCAAGGCCGCGGCTTTTCCTCTGGACCTCTTCCTGGCGCAGTGTCTCGAGGACAAGGACCTCATTCTCCGTGTTTCCGGCCGTAATGTTTGGCCCGTGTTTAATCACAACCGGTCCTGCCTGGCGGGGGTTTGTTTTCAAGCGTCCAAGTATGGTATGTATGCGCTCTCGCAATCAGGCCAGCATGCCTCTGCACATAACAACGTCATAAATGGTGTGATTTTCAAAGGCTCGTTCAATAAAGTGTGAAGAAATCACAAAGTGACTATACGATATGGTTTTAGAATTAATTGGAAATAATCCCTGAACTGGAATCGTTTAATATGAAAATTACCTCAATATTAATGAACAACTTAGTTCCTCAGCCACCGACTGAATACCCAGGAAGTTAAGGTGTGTGGTTTTCGTCAGTGAATTCGAAGATTCTGCGTATCGCCCACAAACCCGTAAGTTTGGGGAGTTTCGAACATTTTCCTGAAAAACGAAGTGTGCGAATGACGTGTATTCACTCGACTGCTTTGTAGTCGTGAAAATAGCAAAGACAGCGTGGCGAGGATGATGGCACATTCCAGAATTCCACGGATGCCCGGGACTTGCTGCATAAACAAAAGGACTCTTAATGAATTTATTTCTTCCTTAAAAGAGTTGGCTATGCCCAGTGCCTTAAAATGTTTGCGAGAGCGTCTTTAACATTAACGTGTACGCAATAACACGATAACTCGAACAGTTTTCTGGCAGTAGATGAACCTGCTCTTGCCACAGCAGAGAGTCGAACAGATATTGAATTCTTACCGCATGAGATCTTGATCCGCTCGAGCTAGCAAAGTTAAGGACACGTTATTCATAGATGTTTGTTCGTGAGAGAGACAGAACTAATGGAGCGCTGACGGCGATACTAGCGAACAGAACGTACCTAGTACATTTAAAAGGATGCTCACGATAAAAATAAGTATGTTTGAAGTCGCCTTTGAAAAAAATCACTTCCCGGCAACTGCACATATACTACAATACACGTCGACACGCTGGCTCTGAGTTAAGTTGCCAGCGAATTAAGAAAAGTAGTTCCAAGTCTTAACACTATAGCTACTACGAGTGTAATGTTTAAAACTTCATAGACTATGCTTGAGTATAGCTCGAGAAAACCTAATAATAACATTTCCTTGCTGTCCAGAACAAAACTCGCATGGATGTGCAGTCTTTGTTCGGCCAGTGTTTAACACGACAGCGCAATAACAATGATATTACTAATGATAGCATTTCTTTTTTTATACCCACTCAAGAGGATATGAATAAATTATTCTGAACTATAAAATACATTTTATTGGTTGATGACCGGCCAATAATGAACGCTGTAAAGTACAGGGAAGGGGACAGGTGTGGTATGGACCAATAGGACGATGGTGAGTTCTAACACAGACACCAACAGGACGGGTGTTCTTGCAGTAGTGGATATAAGTGACTCACTTCTAATTTGTCTTAAGTGCCAGTAAATGTGTGCAGACCTCAATGTGTTAAATTTAGAGCAAAACTAGCTTTCCCCCTTGACTTTGTACGCGTGGAATTAGTGTCTTCGTTACAATGTTTTTTAAATAGTAAGTGTGTCTTAAATATACACTAATCTAATAAGGAGGTAAAGTTGGTGAGTTTGTTAGAGGTTATATCTGGAACCATTTATTCGATTAAAATAACTCTATGACTGGTAAGTAGCCTGGACCTTCTGGATGAACGTGACGTTTGGACACCAGGGGATATTTTAAATATAAAATAAATAAATAAACATAAAACCATTAAATTACTTTTTTTTGTATGTACATTAATACTCGATGCTATAGAGTTACGAATTAAATTTTCAAATAAATTCATTTAAAATTTTGTTAAAATTAATTTTCTTTCTTTAACTTACAATTCCGGTGAAATAATTATATGTACAGTACGTAATTTTTGTACAGAATTTAATTAGCTACTAAATTATATTTTTGCCATACCTGTATTAGTTTATTTGGAATTGTTCATTTTTTACACTTAATTTTAAATGTAAATTTGAAAGTTTGTAATAAAAAAGAAATATTTTCAAAATAATAAATCGCGAATGGTTCTGTTAATGATTTTGTGATAATTTAGAGTTTATTTTGTAAACAAGAAACCTTCTATTGTTTGTTTGAGCATTAGCTTAACAATTAAACGTTATTAAGACATATTAACCAATATTGGAGATAGTTTTTTTAAATGCTAACAGAAAAAGGTAATTGAATTTACAAATAATTTTTTAAGTTTGTCTAGATTACAAATTAATTATTTTACTTTTTATTTGATTGTTTGCGAAAGATAATACCAATGTTGATTTAGTTAAATAGTAAATTTTAAAGTTAGTTACCTCTAACAGCTACCACTAAAAGTATCTTTGGAGCAAAATTCAGTATGTTCCATACGTAAAAATGGACCTCTTGGCAAACTGTTACAAGATGCATCATTCATTATGTGGTACGAATGTATGAGCCATAGAGCTCATGTTGAAGCAGTAAACCGGACGCTCCAAAACCTCAGAAACTCGAATGTACTCATGGGTGGTGTCGCTTTTGTTTTTGCTGGTGATTTTCGCCAAACACGCGCAAACATTGTAGAAGCATGCCTAAAATCATATCCGTTATAGGACTCTGTTCAAATTTACCCACTAACATGAGAGCCCATTTGAGCGAAAACTATGAAAACGGTTTTCCACAACAATTGCTAAAGCCTGGAGAAGGAAAATTCCCCTTTTCCAAGCGCAAATGGTGGTAGCGCTGAAATACAACTTGATGTTGGATTGGGCCGCAAAGATCATTTCAAGCAGTTGCAGTTTCTGGTGAAGGTATCATTTGCTCTCACAATAACCAAGTCCCAGGGACAAACTTTCAAATTTGTGGGAATAGATTTAAGCAAGGGATGTTTTTCTCATGGCCAATTATATGTCGGGTTATCTAGAGTCGGAACTCAAGAAAACCGATATATTTTGATACCAGAAAATAATAAAACAATAAATATAGTATACAGAGAAGCTCTACCAAGTTAATGTAAATTCAATAAAACCAATGAAAAAAAATATTTTGGAATAAAAGTTTAATACTTCCTATTTATGAAAAAACCAAGTTAATTTGAGGATTATACTCCCCTGTACGATGAGACAACTGCAAGAAAATCTACGCGATTTGTGTTATCTCTGGTTAGCCCCCTATACAAATCTTGCAACCCGACATCGTATGCAGCCAGTTATACGCACGTGAACATTTTTGTGGAAAGTGAAACAAATTGGACGAAATTGAACATTTTAATCATAATACACCTTATCTTTTACCTTTGTACTGCTCGCTGGCTGTGTTGTTGCCCGCCATGACAGTAAAATTAAACTTTTCACGGCACTTGAGAAAGAAGAACTTCGTGCACACGTCGCCTGGATCAACAAGTGACATTATGGAGGGCGCAGTTCCCATTACTGCTGTCGGCGGTACCGAGCGCTGTGATCGCCCTCCCCTCATGGCGGGGGTGCGTTCGTCATCTGCGCAGAAGGTCGGCGCGCCATTCAAACGGCCGTTGGAGTGACGCAGTTTTGTCCTTATTTCGACATGTTGAGAAGTATGAACTCTTATTCGACTATCATTTCTAATACCCCTCTAGGAAATACTACTTTTTGATATCTCCCACTACCAAGTATAACGACTATAGTTCCAATTACGGTAATACGTAATTCTATTGGTTTCTGTATTTTCAGAGCAAAATAATACATTCTCATTGGGGTTTGGAATCTGTTCACCCCTCTAAGATAACAGTATAAATGCCTTGTCCTTCTGCTCGTTCGGGTCAGACGATTTCGGCCTCGAGGGAGCATCACCACACCGAAAGTTATGTAACTGATCACTATACTTTCTAGGCTCTTTGAGCAGTAGGTCATAACGTCAGTTTGACGTAAGGCTAGATGCCCTAACATGGGCTTAAAAATTTGAAATTTATAGTTTGCTTGGAAATAGTATTTTATGACGACTCTCTAAGAAAGGTACTTTATTTTTCTCCCCGAAAGTTAAGGCTTCCTAATTGAGAGCAGTTGCTTTGGTCAGTGGACGAGGGGAGAAAAATGTTAAATCTAATTTTGCTAAGTATGTAATTCAAATGCAAGTCCAACTCAGTCTGTAGTTTCAAGAATTTTAATGTGTTTTTAATATTCCCCTTCCCCTGTAATACATGGCAATATGGTGATAATCGCTTATGAATTCCTCGTGGAAATCAAATGAAAGTTTAAAAACAGAAGAGTTTTGGTCAAGCAAGACCCAGTCCAAATGAGGGTTAGGCGAATTAATTTATAATTCAAGTTAAACATTTTGAATTGGCCTTTGACTGGCCGTATATAGCCAGTAAATTGTTTTTGTCATGAAACTGAGAATGTACAAATATATATTTTTTCCATATTGGAAATACTTTTGATACTTACCCAAAGGCGTAAAGTGCCCTTTTATGATGTTTTCAATAAGTTAATATGGGCTTAAAGTTTGTATAACAATTTGCATATCAGTACCTGAATCCCCGTAAGTGGATAGTATTTTTTGAAGAACATGTATTATAATAGAGATTTCGAAGGAGATGTATTATCTCTACATATTTTTGTGATATCGTAAATGTTCTTTTCTGAGAATGGATGTACACAATATTTTATATGATTACATTGATGTTTTGCATACCAAGGAAAATAAAAGAAATTAATAAAAATAATTATCTGCACCCTTCACGTTTTTTTTAAACTTAGCTCAGCAAATAATATACCTGACTTACTTGGAAAAAACCATATTTTTAGTGTTGGCTTTTGCCTTTTGTTTACCTTCTGCTCAAACCACCATATTTTGGGTTTGTTTTTGGATTCGGCCTGACTGTCTCCTTGGGTCAAGGAAGCAGCAGGGGCCTGAACTGTTAATTGAAATTTAATTCAACCTACGAAAAAAAATGAGCAAAGTCGCAGGCGGTTGCTATTTAAAATAATATGTTAGAATTAATTTTCTTTCTTTAAGTTGTAATTACGGAGAAATTTTTTTAAATTACTTTTAAAATGTAAATTGAAAATTTTGTAATAAAATATTATAATAAAACCTATTAGTGATATTATTAATTATGAATATGGAATAATAGATAGACGCCCAGCAAAGCGGGTGAGGGTACTGCTAGTAGAATAGATATTCAAAAATAGAAAATAATGGAATGAAATACAGGCCAAGAAATAATAGAATAATGGCTGTCGGTGGAGTAAATATAAATTAAACTATGGCGCAATTTAAAATGAACATAGCGCCATCTATCAACAATGTATTCCAAATTGATAAACTACGATATTCCTAGAATAATTTTGTGTTACGTATGGGCAGGTTCTTAGGTTATAGGTTATAGCTTTCTAAACTTAATAATTTATTTGTTGGAATACTTTTACGAAGTTTCTCATTAATACAACATAATTACTATTGCTAAGAAACTGTAAAACATGTGTTTATAATAATACTTTTTACAGTACTTTCACAAAGTTTCGAGTTAATAGTAACACCTAATATATTTTTTCCATACCAACTTTGAACATCCCATTTCACTCCCTTGAGGGTCGAATTTTCAAAAATTCCTAGCTTGAGGCCTACATTACGTAATGAATGCTTCCTACAAATTTCATCTTTCTAGGACCAACAGTTGAGGCTGGGCGTTCATGTATGTCATTCATTCATTCATTCAGTCTGTCAGCCAATCTTTCCTTTTACATATACAGAATGTATCTAAATTCGACCGACAAACTTCGGGTGCAGATTAATCACGAAAAAAGAAGCTGAAAACATCTATATAATACATAACGTCTAAAATTAGTTCTATTGGAGGTACACATTTTTAAAGTTCTAGTAGAAGAAAAAGTTTATTACAACACCACTCTCTCTGGAGTCGTCCCCTCCCTTCAATAGCCACAAAAGTGTGTTATTGGGTATTGTGAATGTATATTTTGAAAGTAAAACACGAATTACTCGAAAACGGCGAGGTTTACGGTATTTACACAAGGTAGCATTTTTGTTAATTATGACACGAGGATTAATAATCCATCCTTTAAATCGCGAATATGCTAGCATGACATGGATGTTAGTTCGAAATATGGGTAGTAGTAACAGTGATTATTTACATGAAATAATTTGATGGCAGCTACACGTGTCGTGGTGTTGGAAGATCTTTGTTTAGTTAACTATTATCCAGACAATCGGTGTTCCATCTCACGTATTGTCTCCAATATTTGCAATAAACAAGTGTTCCAGGTCCAACTTCAAATATGTGTACTTCTCTTGGTATTCACTTGGACCAAACAGTAGGTTGTATATGTGTATTCAACTAATCATGTTCGTGATTAACCTACAGCCGAAGATTGCCGGTCGAATCGAGATAAACCCTGTACATAGATGAAGTTTGTGTTTTTCCGATAAGTTTAGGCTCCTAACAATTCCACGTTTGCACTTGAATAACGCATGAGTAAAGTTATTAGACTCATGGCTATGTAGATGTTTCTTATGGCGGAAAAATATGGAACAAAACGATAAGAAAAACAGATCTTAAGCAGGGTTTTCAAAAGTGCTCCGTTAACGGTGAAGAGTGTGTATAGGCTATTCACAGTGAAGTGAGTACTTTTGAAAGCCCTCTCATTTGGAATAAGAGTCTACAAATATATTTAATTTTAGACTTAGACGTTAACTTCCGAATGCCGTGGGATATACACACTACGTTTATTACTTACTTGGCAATATTTATTTTAAAAGGTGCTTATAGTATTAAAAAATTGCTGAAAGTAAAAAGTAACTAGGGCATCAAAAGTGCTCACTTTACCGTGAATGGCATATAGTATATTATCGCCTTCAAACGCAGAAAGTGGGCTGATATTAATTATTCCCCTCGTTAGACTTGGAACTAGGTGAATTAAGCTTAAGCGGAAAATATAGAATGTTCACAGTAAAATGAGCATTTTTGAAAGCCCTACTTAAGATCTTCTTGTAGGCACGTTGTGAATTGTTCCACCTTACGTAAACAGAACATTTCCATGGGCATCATCACTTTGTTCATGTGTCGGTCAAGCGAAACTGTAAAATTGTTTTAAAAAAAATTATGATTTTAGTAATCTGCTCATTTTTACACTTAGGTGCATTATAATAAACAGAAAGCGAAATAAGTAATTTAAGCTATAACAAATAGTTACCTAACACTTTTTATTCGACGTTAAGATGTGGAACTACTTTCCATCCATCGATACCAACTTTACTGGGCGCGTGTCACTCAGTGCGCCAGTTAAAATATATGCAGGCAGGGGCAGTGACAATTTTAAAGGTTGATTTCAAAAGTGCTCACTTTATCGTGTACAACATTTATATGATTTTAAGCATTGAAAGTCCACAAGCTTTAAAGCAGCCGTCTTTTATAATTTAGCGCGTATATACGCAGTGTTTATTTTTACAGGCACAGTAAATTGGAAAGGTCGCTTTTGACCATTTTTGAGGGCTTTGAAATTATATTTAAAATATGCGCGATGTCTCAACCATTTGAGCACTACGCACGTATAAAGGCTGTTCGAGATGAAATGGCCACTTTTGAAATCAGCCTTAGAAAAAAGTCACTGCCCCTACCTGCGTATATTTTAACGGGCACACTGAGTGACATGTGTCCAGTAAAGTTGGCAACGATGGAGGGTAAAGTAGTTCCATATATTAATGTCGAAGAAAAAGTGTTAGGTAACGATTTGCGATAACTTAAATTATTTCTCTCTCGCTTTCTGCATTTTTTTAAAAATGAAGCGAAGTGTAAAAATGAGCAGGTTTCTACAATATTTACTTTTCAAACAATTTCGCTGTCCGCCTTGACCGACGCATAAATAAAGTGACGAGGCCCATGGAAATGCTAATTTTACATAAGGCGGAAGAACACACAACGTGTATACAAGTAGATCTTAAGCAGGGCTTCCAAAGTTCTCACTTTACCGTGAACAGCCTATATCAGTTCGCAGTAACGCAATCAAATTGCCTGGTGGCTAGGCACTCTGTCATTGTTCTTTCTTGTTGGCGAAGTCATCTCGCAAGAACTTGAGCTAATCATCTCCATCCTTAAAACATCACCGCCAAAGAGAAATTGAGATATCGTAATCAGGAATGTACCACTGGAATTTTCTGTTATGATTAACTTTTGAAAAGTTGTGAAAAGATGAGTGGTTTTCTAATTATCGGTTTTGTGTCACTCTCGACTCGCCATCTTTCCCGCCTAGTGAGCGGGTTCCCTAGAGTGTGGTGTCATTTCCAGCGAGGTATTTCCCACCTTCACGCCGTAAGTCTTGTTTCCAAGTTTCAAGGCTTGCTCCTTGTTTCGTGCACTTATAACAAGTTCTGTGAGACCATTTCGCCAGGCCTTCTTCCAACTCTGCCGGAGTTAATTATAAAACCGCCGGGAAATACATCCGCGAGATAAACTTCGTGCTTACTTCATAAACAAATCGCCCACAAATTACACTTGCGTTTCGATATTTTTCTGTAGTAAATGCCAATAATTTAATAACCACGCGAACATTTTCTAAACACTGACGCCAAATTCAGTACTCAAAATATAAAGACACAAATTCAGTTCTAAAAGTAATACATGTAACGACCTGTTAAGTCCAAGGGAGCATGGAGAAAACTTCCCCAGAGTAGTCGAAATCACAACACAAAAATTTCCGATTAATAACAATGTATTAATATAAAAATACTTTAGTAACAGGTGCGCTTTACATTAGAATGTAGCGACCGCAATATTCCCCTGCGAAGGGATGCAGCTTTCACGGAAAAATTCGTTTTCAATTGCTGCTTTGAGAATATTTGTAACGCAACTAATACCTTATGAATTGTTGCACGAAAGCAAATAAGTCAAACTCTTCATCGCCAATGTGTAAATCACAGGCTCCAAGACAACGCCTTACACGGATACAATCGTTTCACCTCAAAAACTTTCATTCCAAAATTCCGCAATATCGGTTAAAATTGGATTCCAAAGGAAGTACGGAACTAAAGGCATAAACCATTGTGTAGATATCGAGAAGATATAGCGAATGATTCATTACACTGAAGGCTGCAATCCAAGACAGTGACACCCTATAAAGGAACTAATATTTTTCGAAAAAAATATGTACCAAATAAAAATTAATATAGACCCCGAATTGCACAATAAAACAGAATTAATGAGCGAAACATCAAACATAACTGGAGAAATATTTAAGCTGGTGTGATAAGAAAATTAAAAAATTTAGTCAACAATCTACAAAACTTTCTAAAGCGATATTTAACATAATATTTTCCTAATGATATATCGGCGAGGGGTTATTGCAGTGGAAACTATATTAGTTAATTCAATAACTACTTGTGTGTTACTTGACGTTGATAATATTACCCATCAACTAATTAAATGAAGTAAACCAAGTAGGTATTTATCGCGATCCCGCCAATGAGACTTAAGCAACTATCACCTAACCTAGCCTAAGATGAATTAGAAGATTGGAGCGCTCAGTCGGAAAAATTTCGTTTCGGCAAAGAAAGTTAAAATTTGTGCCCTGAATTGTGTACGAGCGTGATATCACACCATTGGCGGTTATGAAAGGGAGACGTGGAAAATATTTTACCCTCGTAGGCTGTATGGGTTGTACGTTTAAGTTCCCCAGAGTAAATGACATGTTATATTAATTTTCCTCTCACGTGTTGACTGTTGATTTTTGCTCTGAGCCATCATGCAGAGATAAATCACAATTCTGCAAAGCAGGATGCGTAAAGGCTGTTCACGATAAAATGAGTATTTTAGAAATGAACCTTAACAATAAGTTACTGCTCCTGCTTGCATATATTTCAACGGGCGCACTGAGTGACATGCGCCCAGTGAAGTTGGTAATGATAGATAGAAAATAGTTCCATAAGTTAACAGCGAATAAAAAGGGTAAGGTAACCATTTGTGATAAATTAACTTATTTATTTCGCTGTCTGTTTTCTTATGCATCGACGTGTAAAAATTGGCAGTTAAAATTTTTTTTTCTTCTAATAATTTAACAGTTTCACTTGACCGACGCATGAAGAAAGCGATGAGGCCCATGGCAATGTTAATTTTACATGAGGCGGAGGAATAGTATGCAAGTAGATCATAAGCAGGGCTTTCAAAAGTGCTCATTTTACTGTGAACGGCCTATACTTTATTTTCTAATATGTACTTTCACTTTCGTATATTTGTACCTCAGCCTGTTGGCATTAGGCGAGGGACAATAAATTGCATACAGTATTTTGAATTTATAGCCACATGAACTATTGTACTTTACCTTTGGCTCTTATATATAGCTGTATAAAGCTAACACTTGCATGCATTATATATTGGAAACATCAATTTAACTCTCATGTAATGAGTTCAAACTTTCATGCAACAAGTGGCTTAACACATGTCTCAGCCACGCAGTCGACTCGCTTACTGCTGGTTTGTATTACCAATTCTACAGGGAGTTTTTGTGCGTGTGCCGACATTTATAGGCTGTTCACGGTAAAGTAAGCACTTTTGAAAGCCCTGCTAAGGTCTACTTGTACGCACGTTGTGTATTCCTCCACCTTATGTAAAATTAACATTGCCATGGGCCTCATCAATTTATTCGTGCGTTGGTCGGGTGAAACTGTGGAGTTATTACAAAACTAAATATTTTACAAATCTGTTCAATCTTATACTTAAACGTATTAGAAACAACAGAGAGGAAACGAAATAATTTCAGTTTGCAGAAATGATTACATAATACTGTTTATTTGACGTTAAGATATGAAACTGTTTCCCATCCATCGTTACCAACTTTACTGGCCGCATGCCACCCAGTGCTCCCGTTAAAATGCATGCAGGTAGGAGCAGAGGCTATTTTCTAAGGCTGATTTCAAAAGTGCTCACTTTATCGTGAACAGCCTTTAGTATACTGGAAGAAAATGTGTGGCAAAGATAAGTTGGCCCGTGAAATGCCTTTTGATGATTTTCTGCAGCAACGTGTAATCAATTTTTTTCACTCGCGAGATGAAAGAGTAAGTGTTGAGGCGGGCGTTGTACAAAAAGCAGGCTTGGATGGGGGGGGGGGGGGATACACACTGCTGTGACGTGAAATGCAGGTCTGCCATGCTAACGTTATTTCAGGGATATCTTATGACGCACTTCTCTTCTTTCAGTGATCTTTACCCTTTAATAAGCTGCCTCATCTACTGGGAATTTGAAAGTAGCGACGACTCTTCAGGATGATGATGTAACTCAATTCCGCTTAATGAAGGAAAGGTTGTGCGCGGGTCAGGTCGATATTCGTGAATACCCTTGTCTCTCACCTTTAACGGAGATGCAGTGATCATCTATCACCTTTGTTCTTTATTCTACATCGTGATGGCCTCACGGTATAAGCGGCATGACTTTTCGAGCTTAAAGTTTAATTTTACACAATAAGTAATCATGCAATCCCTAATGCGTCGCTTAAATGGCGAAGTAATCGAGGGAAGTTGAAATTATGTAACCACATTAACAAACTGGGAATTCATTAGTTGTATATACTTGAACGATTTTGCAATACTTAGTCCATCATAGATACTCTTAGTGTGAGAGTGATATTTGACTACTAAGATTTGACACTTGCGAAACAATTCGGAATCAGTTCTTTATTTGTGATCGCTTTCAGCACTCGAACCTCCGTGGAGTAATGTAGAATGCACTTACTTATGTGCAAATCTGCTCTTAATCGTCAAAGATAGCTGCGGCAGACTGTGTTGCGATAAACTTTATTCGACCACTTTCGAGGGATTGTTTGTGTCGTAGTGTAACATTTTCTAATACTTGGTATTAAATCGATGTTTTTGGGGGAAAAAAAAAATTATGAAAATAAGGTTGTTTATATTCTGCATTGATTATTGCTAGGTAAAAACTCAACTAAGCTGATTGTGTGTAATTACGGGAGAAATGACATAACATAATATTAAATTTGTGAATTTATTCGCAAGTAAACAGTTAGCGCTCCATAAAATCTGACGATATCATATGTAATTACTATGGTTAAAATATAAACATGCATGGAAAATCTTATCTCGCGGGACATACGAAATTCTTCCGCAGTTTGTCGAGAGACACCCAGCCGGTATGTTGCGAAGAACCCGCGTGCAAAGTAGGTTATTTCTATACAAGAACATTTTCTTGTCTGAGAAAGATATTTGCTCATCTACAAAACTGTTTTTACACGAACGAAAGAAACCTTTTTTAAACCCAAATTTACCTCTGATTTTGTTCTGCAGAATGCTTCTGGTCATTTCGGTACATAATTTAAGGCCTATCGCTTGCCAATTTGACCACAGATTACTTAAGGGGGCCGCCTACCTGACGCGGCATGGCACAGGAGCGAGAGAACGTTAAGGGCGACACTGGCACGCACATCAAGTGCCGCATCGCCACTGTGCGTGAAGCACTACACTAGCGCGCAAGCTTTTTGTTGAACCGTTTTTTCTATGGGACGTTAAGAGGTGACCATATTATTTCACTGCTGGAAAATCTGATCCAAATTTCAATGCAGGAATGTATCTGAGTTTCGCGTAGTCCCGCCAGCACATTTTGACATACGGCAGTCTGAAAATGCTGTTTTTAGCTATGTTGGCTTGGAAATAGTGGTTCTAACATGCGTAGTGTCTTGAAAGCGGCATTACGTCATCGCCTGAAATTTGTTTTCTTTTCGTAAATTAGCATATCAGACGCACGTGGAATAGTTTCTTAAAAAAAAAAAAAAAAACGGATCTCCCAACACACTGCAATACATTTCAAGCGCCTAGTAGGCGGCCTCCGTAATTGTAGTGTTTTGTAGTGTACAGAGAAGTAGGTTTTTTTTCGTTGTTTAAATAAGCCCGATAAATGTACCAGCTATGCAGTGAATTTTTAATCCGAAATACCCGGCAAGCAAACATTATTTTATACAGAAAAAACCATGCACCTCAGTAGTAAAGTAAATTCAATATCTCTGAAGGCCACGCAGTATTAACACGACACTGAAGGAAGGCACATACACTTACCGACAGGCCCGTTCGCCAAGAAGGACGCTGCGTCAAGGGGCGGTAAAGGCGAAAGTTGTATGCGAGAGCTTGACAGGCATGTTTAGGCTGTTCACGGTAAAATGAGCTCTTTTGAAATACCCGTTTAAGATCTACTTGCATACACGTTGTGTATCCCCCCGCCTTATGTAAAATCAACGGTGTCATGGGCCTCGTCACTTTATTCACGTGTGGGTCAAGTGAAACTGCGAAATTATTAGAAAAATAAATATTGTACAAATTTGCTCATTTTGCACTTCGATGCAGTAAAAAACAAAAAAAAAAAACAAAAAAAAAACAGAAAGCGAGAGAAATAATTTAAGTTATCAGAAATGGTTACCTAACATTTTTTATTCGACGTTAATAAATGGAACTACCTTTCCCCTCCATGGCTACCAACTTTACTGGACACATGTTACTCGTTGCACCCGTTAAAATATATGCAGCTAGGGGCAGTGACTTTTTTTTTATAAGGTTTAATTCAAAAGAACTCACTTTATCGTGAACAGCCTTTATCGAGGTGTTGGACGGGAAGACGCCACTTTCAGGATACAGGATCCCCGCGACCGCGAACGTGCATTCCTTCCACACAGCAACCCTCCCTCCCCCCCTCCCCCCACTTACAAGCTCGCTCTTCATCAGAGGCAGTACAGCCATCACTTTCGTACGGCGCCACACCGAGCAAAATCTAGTTATCTCGGTCGACAACCACGGAGAGAGCTATTTTGGCGCGGCCTGTGACATCGTCAGTGTAGCTCGACTTGCTCCATGCTATTCCGCATTGTATACTGTTACCGGTTAAATGAGCACTTTTGAAAGCCCCGCTTAAGATCTGCTTGTATGCACGATGTGTGTTCTTCCGCCTTATGTAAAATTAACATTGCTATGGGCCTCATCACTTTATTCATGCGTAGGTCAAGTGAAACTGTGAAATTATTAGAAAACCAAATATTTTACACATCTACTCATTTTCACACTTCGATGCACAAAAAAAAAAAAAAAAATTGAAAGCGAAAGAAATAATTCCTGTTAATACAAATGGTTTCCTAGCACTTTTTTCGACTACTTTCCATCCACCGTTGCCAACTTTACTGGGCGCATGCCACTCAGTGTGCCCGTTAAATATATATAGAGGCCGCGGCAGTGACTTTTTTGTAAGGTTGGTTTCAAAAGTGCTCACTTTATCGTGAACAGAGTTTACAAGGAAGTTGTTGTTGGCGTACAATCTACTCGTGATTTATTCACACTTTTTAAATCAAACGTTCGAAAAGTCACGGCATGAATGACATGTTTCGTTGTTTCCTAAATACGTCATGCAGCACAATAGTTTTATACTTCGGTTGACATAAAATTGTCTTTTTTTTTTTTTTTTTCACTCGAACTTTTACTTACATTTTATCATTGATTTATAGTACTCGATTTATAATTAATATAAATGAATACAGCGAAAAATAGATGTGTTGGTAATGCCTGGTAAGAAATATTTCTCATACTAGATATTACTACACTGAATAAGCACGAATGCTCCCTTGGTGTAATTGTCTAGACTTGGTTGTTTGCACGGGAGGCGGAGGAATATTCAGAAAGTAGAACTGCAGTAGTGTTTTACAAAAGTTGGAAGTATTACGCTACCAATGTAAGATTTATGCTGAATTTGAAAGAGATCGTCTCTGTATAGTGAAGAGCTTTTTAACGTACCTCGGTTTTATGCTTGAAAACTTATCAAGGGACGGCGTACAGACTAACTTATAATCTAACTTAAATTAACACCCATGCCTTTACCCGGGATTTGAACCCAGAGCCTCCCGCACCCCAGATCGGTGGCGCACCAACCGACTGCGCCTCGGGGGGTCGGTTTTAACCTTGTAATATTGTAAAAAATATTTTGTTAGAATATACCTATTTTAAATGTTTTCGAAACTCAGCCATAAGAATATATTTTTAATCGAAAGGTAAGTGTATTTCCATTTCAATGTTTAAGAAAAAAAAAAAAAAAAAAACTCTGGTTGCATGCAAGAGAAAATTAGTAATAATGTTTACATATGTTTTTAATAATTTATTTTATTCGCATCCATTTCAGCCACAATAGTTATAATTTTTATAACTAAAATGAGCGTACATAAAATTAAATTATTAAAAATACGTGACAGCGTTTAGTAGGATCTGCCAATATTTTTTACGTATAATTAGAGCAATCATTATGCTTGATGAAAGTTGTTTTTTTTTTTTTTGTGCTTTCTGAAGAATCTGGAATGAAAATACGCGCTGTAGAGTGTGTACTACTTCTTATTGAGATCTGTGTGTTGAACAGGTGAGTACACTGCTCCATTGAAAGTAATCTATATACTTCTTCCTTAACGCCTTAGCTGCTATGACTGCGAGGTCACTAAATACCTTCACACGGCCTCTTCTATTTTAACAGGCGAGAATCTTCTCTGCTGTAACCTTAACAAAGCGAGGTTACAGTCCACGATTTCCGAAAATCAACATTGGCTCCCGCTTCATTAGTCATTTTGTTTGTGCTTCTCTTTTGTAGCGAAGAGAGAAACGAGAGATAGAGATGGGGAGAGAGAGAGAGGGAGAGTGAGAGTGAGAGAGAGAGACAGGTCAGTCTCACTGAAGAGCCGAGCTGTTTGCCCACCATATTGACACGCCAACCCAGAACTCCCAGAGGAATGATTCTTTGATCGCATAATTATATTTGTAGTGGAAACAATTTGCGACGCCACCCAGTGATCTCTATCCACTTTCCTGCTTCAGTTTCCGATGAAATCATCCTACCGGTTTCTTAAAATGTCCTGCCTCGTGATCTCTTCTTGGGTCTAGTAAGGATAATTAATTAACTAAATATTTTTCTTTGAGTGCTACCACAATGAGTTTTCTTTGCTGGCTCTTTTGTTACGGGGCCTTCTTAGTGCTCTAATTTAGATGCTTGTTTAATTATTTCTTTCCAGGTTTGTTTACCATTTCGGCGGTACTGTTCTTTTTAATTTTGGTGTAACATGCCTTCTTCTTGGGGGAAATTCTTCGGTGTGGGGTTCGCCAGGGGACGCCTCTCTGCAGTGTAGTTTTGGAGGGTTAGCTGCACTGTCTTCCATCTGCGGCTGTTTCTGGTGGAGTCCATGCTGCGGGTCTTCTGCTAAGTGAGTGGACATGAGGTGGCAATGGCGTTTCTCTCCAAAATTGAGGTAGTCTCCAATGTTGTTCTCTTTAGCTGTTTATAATATATATATATATATTTTTCATGCAATTGCGTTGTTTGGTCTCACGTTTAGGGGTGGTACAGGACTCTCCTGTCGCGTAGGCTTTGCGTAACTGTTTCTTTCAGAATAAAATTCTGCTATCTGTAATTTCCTGTTTAACTTTTGTTTTATTGTATTTGTATTTTAGATTTGTCTTTTGGGTTTGGGAGCCTTCGGTCCCTCTTCTGCCTTAGTGCTTGTGATCTGCTTTGTTAGCAAACACATTGTTGCGGTCCCTTTTGTCCCTGAGCCTGGACACTGCTGAAATTTTGTCCTTTTAGCGCGCTTTTTTTTTTGTCTCTCTATTGTTCAGTGAGGATATCATAGTGGTGTGGTATGGGACGCATCGGCGTGGTGTTCCTCGTTGATTTTCTCTTTCTCACTCAACTTCACCTCTTGTTTAGAAATTTATTTGCCCATTAGCAAATTTTTGTGAGAACCTTTTCGTATATTTTCCTTCACGTAACTTGTTTAAAGATTTTTGGACGTTTTGTTCGGGTTTTGGGTTCGGTCTCGTTTTGGCCTTTGTGCTCGTGTTTGACTTTTGCTGCGAGCACGTTTTTTTTGTGTACCATGTCCCTGAGCCTGGACAATGTTGAAATTTGTCGTTTCTGGGTAGATTTTAATCTCTCTCTATTTTTCGATGAGGATAGCGTAGTGGGACGGTACGGGACGTTCTTGTTGTGTTAGGCCTCACCGAATTTTATTTTTGCTTTGTAACTTAACCTAACCTTTTGGTCGGAAATCTTTTTTGATAAATTAAAAACTTATGGTTAACGTTTTGATTTACTGGTATGCCTTTGTTTTGATAACTTGTGCAGTTTAACTTAATCTTGTGTTGATATTTGGATTTTTTTTTTGTTCTGGATTAGGATCGGGTTTCGCTTTTGCACTTTGTTGCTCGTGCTTTGCTTTGTCGCAATCACGTTTTTTGCATTGTCCTTGTCCTCGGTCCTGAGCAATTTCTAAAATTTTGGTTTTCTTTCGGTGGGCTTTGTGTGGTAGCTCTGTTATGGGACAGTGCTATTTCATGGGGTTTCATTGGAGTTCTGGGAAGCAACCTAACCTCACTTGTAATTTTTATTTAGCTTTCGGTTGTGTATGTTTCCGTTAAAATTTTTGTTTGGTTGTTTTGTGTCAGTTTCGATATGGTTATGATATGGTTTTTCTTGGTTGTTGGTGGACTGATCACCCATCGGCAACCCAAGACAAACACTAGTTTCTAGCTTAGCTAGTGGCAGTCAGGGCATTTGTTTGGTTTGTGCCAGCTCCAGTTTCGTTTTGGGTTTTTGTCCTTTTGGTCTGTGCCCTTCGTTTTGGAGTCGTGATTGTGGTCGAGTACCCAACACGATTGTTTGCTCCTTTTTGGCGCTTGGACTTACTCTTTGTTTGGGGTCGTGGGAATGTTCTCGACATCCCATTTAATTGTTTATTGTTGAATCTTGTCCGAGGTTTTGTGTTGACACATTTTTATATTTTTACTGGTAGACCGGGTACTCGTGCCTTCATTATTGATCTGTTTTTGTTTGTGAATTTTGCAAGCCACCTTAATATGATTGAGATATTAATTGTCAGTTGTCATTTCTCCTTGCTTATTGAATGCAATTTTTAAAACATCTTTCAGTCTTGATTGAAATTTGTCATTTGTCATTTATGTAGGTTTTTGCTTGGCACATTTTAATTAGATTCCTGCCACTACAATTTTGTTTTGTTTATGTTCTGGTTATTACGTCGGGCCTCATAAGACCCGTGGCTTTCCTTTCAGGGGAGGACTGTTGTGACGTATTGGTACGCCTCCTTAATTTTCCATGCGACACTTGATTTTTTTTAATGCATCAATATAGTTTTTTATGCGACACTGAGTATTTTACATTATGTCTTTGTGAGTTTGATATAAGCTGCTATTGAATTTTATAGGTTGTCACTGATATGAGCTAAATTTAGGCTATTTTGCAATCTTTAATTTTTTAATATTTTGATTAGTTATTGATATGGTGAATTTTATAATTATTCTGGTCCTTAATAATTAACTTCATTTTTATCGGTTTCGAGTATTTTATTTCTCTTTTCATTAGCAACACGATTGCGATGATTGTGATTGGTATTTGTCTCGTGAATTTGGTTATATTAATATTTTAATTTTTGCAGTAATTAACTGCCGTATGGTTATTTGGAATCATCTGACTCATATAACTTATATTAAAAGTAAATTTTTCTGGTAAATTAAAACTTCATTTTCAGTTTGAAGCATTTGAGATTTATTTTAATTTATCGTGGTTTAATGGCCAGACATACATTCCTGTTTTCTAGTTGATGGATCTATTGTCCTATATTCGGTTTCTTTGGCAGTAGAAGTTATCTATGATATATAAGTCAGAATATTATGTATTCAATACAAATTTCCCACAGTTGTATTCCCCTGTGATTTCAATCTCACTCAGTTCTGGTACTCTAAAACAGTCTTCTCAAAGCGAACTAAAGCCTTTCCAAGCGGCTGTCTAGTCTGCTCGTTCCTAGCTTGACCGGATGGAAGCGGCAGCGTTAACAATATACTGTATTTCACGTCCGTCGCTGCCCCCATCCACACTTCAAGTTCTGCAGTCGCTGTGTTCGCAACGTCCTTTTGTGATCGATCACGCAGCTACAAACTGGCGAGTCTCACATAAAGTACAGGAAAAGTAATCTAGAGGCTGGTGGTGCAGTATGTGGTGAGGGTTATGAACAATAGGAATTGGTTGGAGGAGCCCAGCATGGTTTCAGGAGGGGATACTCACGTGAGACTCAGCTCGCTGGGTTATTAGAGGATCTGGTGCAGGTAGTTGATGAGGGAAAGCAGGTGGATGCCTGCTCCATAGATTTTGAGAAGGCATTTGATAAGGTGCCCCATGGGACATTGATGAGGAAAGTGGAGGCGCTGATACCAGACAGGAGGGTAGTGGAATGGATAGGGGACTTTCTCAGGGGGCGAAGGCAGAGGGTGAAAGTGGGGGAGGCAATATCGGAAGAAGAGGAGGTTACGTCAGGGGTACCACAGGGAAGCGTGCTAGGTCCTTTGTTATTTACCATAATGGTAAATGACATGGGTTTGGGGATTAAGGGAAAAATCAGATTGTTTGCAGACGATTGTGTTGTATATGCCGAGGTGGGAGAGGGGGGGGGGGAATTTGCAGGTGGACATTGATAAGATATGGTTGTGGACCAGAAAAATAAAATGAAGATAAATGTAAGGAAAACTAAGGTAGTGAGGTTCACAAGGAAGACGATGATAAGCAGGGACATGTACAGATGGGAGGGACAAGAGATAGAAGAAGCAGCAGAATATAAGTATCTAGGGATTGTTCTGCAGGGAGACCTCAGGTAGAAAAAACAGGTAGAGAGGGTGGTTGCAAAGGGAAGAAGGTCTCTGAGTATGCTGGGAAGGGTGGTGAAGAGAGTCAGCTGTGAGGTGAAGGAGAAGGCGTATGGCACAATGGTACGGCCAATGTTAAAATATGCTACAGCAGTATGGGACCCGTATGTAGAGGTGGAGGTGCGAGAACTAGAAAAGGTGAAGAGAAAGGCAGCAAGATGGGTGAAGGGTAGGTGGAGGGGCAAGATGGTGAGGAAGAAGGGAACTATAGGCCATCAGTCATGATGAAAGAAATGGGGTGGAGCTCAGTGAAGGACAGGAGGAAAGTTGAACGGTTGGTCAGGATGTACAGGATGGCGAATGAAGAGGGAGGATGGGGAGGGCTATACTGCAAGCTAAGTAAGGGGGTGTTTAGAGGAAGAGGAAACAACAGTGAGAAGTTTCAGAGGGTGTGGAGGAGAACGGAGCGGGGTAGGCAGTCCATGCTTGTGAGGTCTGTGAGCGAGTGGAATGTGTTGAGGGAGGAATTGGTATCTGTGAGAGGGGTTGGTAAATTCAGGAAGGGAGTGGAAAAGGAGTTGGTTGGGTGAAGGAGAGGTGAGAGAGTTCGCCACCGGGGGGTAGCCTAATTGCGAGTGCATGTATATGTATGCATCCTCTGCGTGACTTCACATAAGAAAACGTCTTTCGTCCACGTGCTCACCTCCAGGCACGCTACAGTTTGTTCACTTTCGTATCCCCGATGCCATCTAGCGGCGAGTCCAGTACTAAGCTTCTGTTCCGTCCCCCCTCCCATCATGCTCAACCGAGCGGTTTTTAACCTTACTCTCGGTCTTGACTTGTTGCCGGGATGGTGCGATGGCGAAGTGCGGCAACCGGGATGGTATTCTTCAGGACCTAATTCCCTAGTTGGTAGTTTTAATATGTAAACCTCCCGTAGAGTAGCAATCAAGATATATGTTGTGGTGTGGTGCATTTTATTTATATAATTTTTTTTTCCTATTGGTGTTTCGGCCCATCACTTCATCACGTAAGGATATTTTATTCTACCCTCCTCTGGCGAGTACCGTTTTTGGTTCTTTTCCCTTCGTCGCGTGCTCTAGTAATTTTCTTTTGCTCACTATTGCGTACCTTATGTATGTTCTAGTGAGGTTAGGAGAGTTCCCGTGATTTCCGCCTGCGGGGACTTCACTTCTGTTGTGTGGCCTGCACCAACTCCGTGCTCTTCTCAGCTCTTTGGTTTGTTCGAGTTTTTCAAGCAACCTTAATTATTCAAGTTTCTCTGCTGTGCCTGCCACTTACTCTACAGACCTTTTTATCAACCTGTTTATCCTACGCATTATGATGCAGTTAAGCTAAGCGATATAACCTCAAATTTCTTTGTTTTTAGACACCATTTCACAATAAGTTTTTTTTTTAAATTAATTTAATTTTGTTGTGTTCGTACAAGTAATCTTATGTATCAGCATTAATACTCATTTATTTAATATGTACGGATGCATCCAGGTACTTTTAAGCGATAGTGGTAATTTAATTGTTCTATCATATTTTATTCGCTGGTTAATGTAAACATGAAATTAAAATCTATTACTGGATTGATGTGTTCTCCAGTTTGATAATTATTTCTGGTGTTTCAAGTGATCGTTTGAAGCTTTATAACAATACGAAAAGAACTCTAAAATCTAAATTTCTCGTTTGTTCAACGAGCTAAAGCATTTTGTAGAAAAACTTATGAAAATATTGGTTTGATATTATCGTATGTAATCACGTATTTTTTAAAATAACATACGTTTATTTTTTTGATAATGATTGTATCTGATATAACTTAAATGAAATACTCAATAGATTTATTAAAAAAAAAGAGAGATTTATAGCACACCACCACAATTAACGTGTTTTTAAAAATAATCTAGTTGTTTTACCTCTGGGCCTAATATTTATTACGATTTGACAAGCAAGTAATAAGTCGTGTTTATGATTATTTTTAAAGGATATTTATCAATTATCCTTTTGTGCCTTGTAGAATTCCCAGCATGACTGTTGGTTTTTTTTATGTCTTTTCTTATATATAATTATATTATTGTATGTGATTTCCAATAAGCCCCTTTCTTATGTTTTCAGTAGCCTCTTGATTAATATGTGTTTGTGTGGTGCTTTCTTTACACAAAGGGCTGATTTTCTTTCTTTATGAAGTGGGTATATCTTATATTACATTTTCTTTTTATCATACAGCGGCACGCTAGTCAGTCTCAACATTCGCCATCCATGAGCGAGTTCGCTGGCGTTTGTATATTTCAGATTCATGTACCTAATCAAGGGTGATGTACACTAAAAAAACTTACTAATTGTATTTGTGCAGAATATCGCTCAACTTGTGCATGTTAATTGTTAGGACTCTTTTCCACGCATAACATTTTTTAGATCGCATAGTTTTTACATTATGGCAATGTACATAAAATTTAATAATTTTAACTGAATGTTCATTTTCAATTCATTTGACTATAGGCCTGATGCTTAGCAAACTCTTTTTGACAAAAAATCGCAGACTGCTTCAAATAAAAAATTTGCAAAAATTTCCTCACGCTAAGCAAATTTTAAGAATTATATTTTAAAAAAATTTGCATTATTTTGAATTTTTTTTTTGTAAAACCGTAACTCATAGCATTTAGTTTTATTGTAAATTGTCTCATTTCCGTAAGTCAATTAGTTTTTATTAATTTTACATTTTCAAAACACTAAAGTTGTGATTTTGACATGCCATTATGCAAAAAAATCGGATCAAAAGCCGACCTCCCGTGGCACAGTCGGTTATTGCACCGCGCGCCGGTCTGGGGTGCAATAGGTTCTGGGTTAGAATCCCAGTTAAGGCATGGGCGTTAGTTTAAGTTAGGCCATAAGTTAGTTTGTAAGCCGCCTCCTGATAAGTCTCAGGTATAACAGCAGCGGACTTTCATAAGCTACATAGTACAGGTTGAGTATAAAAGAATACCCGAAGTTTGAAGGTCTATAATATCGAAATCAAATAAGCAACAATCTTGGTTGACCAATCAAATGATCCGTGGAACCGTGAAGTTTGTTTAGCATTTCTTCATAAATGTTCAATGTGATCACCACGAGTGGCCCGAACGACATCTACGCGATACTCACTTGTTCCACACTCTTGTCAGTATGTCCAGTGTTATGGTTTGGATGGTGCCCGTAATTCTTGTTTTGAGGTCGTCAATGTTAGCTGGCAATGGTGGACGAAACACTTAATCATTTATGTATCCCCATAGAAAAAAACTGCTCGGGGTAATATCCTGGCTTCTTGGAAGCCAGTGATGAAGAGCCTGGTCACCAGCTGCTGCACGACCAATCTAGCTACGTTCCATACAAATGGTAAGGTGAACCGGCACAACATGTGCATATGGGGTCAGATGAATCCTCATGAAGCGACCGAACATGAGCGCGCTTCCCCCAAAGTGAACGTGTGTCGCGCTTTATCCAAAGACAATGTTTTCGCCCCTTTCTTTTTTCACGTGCCCAATGCTACTGGAATTCATTATTTGGACATGCTTATAGAGTGGCTGTGTCCTCAGTTGTAAGAGGCGGCGGGGGACTTGATTTTCCAGCAGGACAGTGCGTCACCCCAATAGCACCTAGCTATTCGCGGATACCTGAACGAGATGTTGCTGCAATGCTGGATTGGTCGTGGAGCAGCTGGTGACCAAGCTCTTCATCACTGCCTCCCAA
Source organism: Dryococelus australis (assembly GCA_029891345.1). NCBI lineage: Eukaryota > Metazoa > Arthropoda > Insecta > Phasmatodea > Phasmatidae > Dryococelus > Dryococelus australis. Next base: position 383,929,355 of record CM056993.1, read on the forward strand.
GATGCCAGAATATTACCCCGTGCAATTATTCACTATGGGGATACATAAATGATCAAGTGTTTCCGTCCACCATTGCCAGCTAACATTGACAACCTCAAAACGAGAATTACGGACGCCATCCAAACCGTAACACTGGACATACTGACAAGAGTGTGGAACAAGTTTGAGTATCGCTTAGATCTCGCTCGAGCCACTCGTGGTGGTCACATTGAACATTTATGAAGAAATTGCAAATAAACTTCAGATTTCCACGGTTCATTTGATTGGTCAACCAATGTTGTAGGTTCTTTGGTTTCGCTATTATATACCTTCAAAGTCGGGGTATTATTTTATACTTATCCTGTACATTACAATCCGGTAAAAAAAAAAATTATGTGAGGAAACAGTTGTAGGTAATACATAAAGTATGAAAGTATTTCGTTCACATATAAAACAATGAATTTTTTGTGACCAGCATACTTAAGTAACGGATATTAGTGTTCAAAATTTAAGAAGAGGAGCGCAAAGGAAACCAGTTCTTTGAAGTTGTTTCTCGCTCCATCTTTAAAATTTTTAACGGAACTAGTTGCAATGGAAGAATTTGAGAAGAGTATCAGGTCCGTAATTTTGGAAAATTGTCAACTTTCCGTGAAGGGAGCAGAAGCTCCATAGAAAGATTTTTAGCTGTTAAAATGCTAGGTAGACTGAATTGGTTAACACTAGCAAAACTAACAAAAAAATTGTCTGCAGAAAATCTATGTTGGCTACACGGCACAAATAATTAATTTCATTAGTAGTCTATTGTGAGTTTAAGAATAAGTTGTCGTTAAATTTTTATAAATGTTTCATTAATAAATATACTTTATGAAAGCAAACTGCAATACTGAGCAGAGCAATATCAGTGCAAATACAATTCAAGAAAGATGAGTTTAAATTTGTAAAATAAAAACGTAAATGGCAATGTTTACATCAAATTTTATAACTGGCCTCGATACGACGTACAAAGTTCACTTTCTTTCGTTCGTATATACGCCAAGTCTTGTGCTTGAAAGAGCTGGATTGGAGAGATTTGGGCGGCTCTTAACATCGAGGTCTAGAGAGCTGACGATGGAGAAGAGGGATGAGTATGGAGCAGCACCGGGACGAAAGGGCGGGGGAAACTGGAGATCCCAGACAAAACCCGCAGACAAGCGGTGTTGTCCGGTACGATCTCCAAGTGCGAATCCCCGCCAGGAATCGGTCCCGGTTTGTCTTGGTCGGAGGCGAGTGGTCCAGCCAACTCCAAGACACTGGATAGGAGTAAACAGAACGCTCAATTTATTACCGATTCCATTTTGTTTAATTGTCCATGCCAACATCGGCAATATAAAAACGGAAAATTATTTGATGTAATGTAAATAAACTGCTTATCATTTCGTAAATATTTTTCAACTGATTTTAAAATGAAAATATAGTAATACTGATTCAATTGTAGAGACTGAAGTACAATGATCTATACAAATCGACATTTCTTTTTACGATATTGGTAGTAATGTGAGCACCCGACCGTACCTCAGTCGTACCTGATTTTTGCCCCGTAAACTATTTTTAATAAACACTTACTGTTTAAGCAACCAGTTTTTGTAACAACAAAACGCATGTCTTTTTTCTCATTTGACATATTTCAGTGAAAAGAATAATACGTTCCATTGCAAATAAGCATGAATGCATGAATTACTTCGTTATTTTTCAAGCTCACATATCATTTGCATTTTGTTTGAAAATAATGCGTTCAATTGAACGAAGTCTGAAACAAAACCAAAACGACTGTCTATGGAATGAATGTATAAAACTGTAGTGGTGTTACTTGATTTGATGCCGCGTATTGAGTTACATTATGTTAAAAATTTTTTCTTTCATATATAAACATATGTAGCATTTTCCTTGATATTATTAATACCGTACATTGAAGGTAAAAATCGTACCTTTTTGTGAAACCTGCTGTTCCATATTGGAGCTTCATACTGGCAACACTGACGGCCGTACATTCTTGTTGATGTGAGCTATTTAGTGTTTTAACAACGATTTGGCGTCCTGTACCGACACTTGACAGCTCACAGTGGCCGTTTATTTTTTGGATAAAATTCTAAATGTTTTAGATGTGAATATTGAACACATTTTTATTAAAATGCTGAAAACTGTTCATCTTTAATAGTTCCAACCCGTGAGCACAATTACCTTTGTTTTGACATTGGCACATTTTCACTCGGCAAACAAATATAAACGTTCCTCTGCTTTGTCTTGAGTGACGTGTCTAGTACTTGATTGCTCGTTGGCTCCAGCAACTGTGCCAACCCTAGACCAAAGATGAGGTAGACCGTTTATTCGTCTTCTGCGGATGTACCCAACATTGAGCTACCCCAACCCTACACAACTGTCAAAGTCACATGGTCAACAGTGATGAATGTGTTTGTTTACCTCTTAATTCTTAAATGACAAGCACTTTTATATTAATAAAATACTTTTACCAGTTTGAATGTAACCAAAAAGCATTACAAATTGATTAGAGGAAGGATAAAAATCTCAAAAGCACTTGTTTAATACAGTGTTCTAACCTCGAACCCAATCCACGCCATTTTCACTAGACGGTTGGCAGGAAAGCAGTTCAATGTTGGGACAAGGAGATTGGTTGTGCGCAGCCAGCGAGATCGTCTACCTCATCTCTAGTCTATGGTGCCAACCACGATGATGAAGGGGGTGGCCTTGGGAGGGGGTGAGAAAGCTACTCACCGACGTACGCACGCACGTCGTAGCTTGTGCCAATGGGCGCGCCGCTGTACTCCTTGGCGGGCACAAGCTGCACGCTGGGAGGCGCCAGGGGTGTCACCTCCATTGTGAAGGGGTGTGCATTCGGCCCCAGCCTCTTCACCAGCGCCTCCTGCACACAAACACAGACACACATCATTCACTATCCACGCCATTCACTACCCACACCATTCACTACCCACATCATTCACTGCCCACATCATTCACTACCCACACCATCACTCCGCTCACCCCTAACTACGAAGTCAGAAAGCAAGCTTCCGTATTTTTTTCCCCATCAATTGTCAAAGACAGGTCAAGGTATAAAATATGTTTTTATTTCGGCACCATTCATTTATTTTCTGAAGTAATCACCAAATTTTATTTAAGCATTTGTCATACCCTAAAATGAGGTTTTACATTCCCTGACGATATAAGGTAGTGTCCTCGTTATGCCATCTGACCACTTCGTCTTTCACTTCGTCGTCACTGGAATGTTTCTTCGTCTTGCCAAACAGACAAAAGACCTAATGTGCCAAGTCCGTACTGTACGGTGGTAAAACACCACCAATGCCAAATGTACAGTAAGGGTGTAGTGGTGCGGGCGACATGAGGCCTGCCATTATCATGCAAGAATTCCACTCGCCATGCAAGAAGACCAGGTTGTCGATTTTCCAGTGTCAGTGAAGTGAAAGACGAAGTAATGGAATGGCATAAAGAGAAAAATGCCACTTTCTGACGACAGGAAATAGAAAACTTAATTTTACACTGCGACCAATGCTTAGATAAATATAGTGCTTATTTCAGAAAATAAATGAATGGTTCCGAAATAAGAAAGTTTATCGTATCTTTGCCTATTTGTATGTTTACCTACCAAAATGAGGTAAACTTACTTAATGACTTACCCTCATACATTACACCAACCACAACAGTGCGTCTACATATCCGTGTAATGAGCATACAAGAACCGCTTGTTCATGGTGAACAGAACACTTCTAAAAGCACTGCTTAACACCTTGTGTCCTCACTGTGTAGTTTTACACCGTGTGTGAAATTAACATCGCTATGGGTATGGTAACTATATCAACAATGTTTGTACTCGTTCACAAGTTTCTCTAACCCAAAAAACTAAACACATATACTCCTATTATTAAACAAATGATCCGTATTACAGACAAGAAGTTATTACTTTCACAAAGCCTTAAAAGTAATACTTCAGGGTAGTTATAAATAGGGCATTCCCCATCACCTGGCACTCTGGCACGGTGCCGCTGTGCCATGGTGGCCGTATTGGATGATGTCATGCCAAAACCTCATGCTTTGTCATTTCTCGCCAATGGCAGCCATCTTGGATGGTGATACAAATTTGCCAATGCAAATTTGCCTATCCAAATGAAATCAGTGATAATTGCGAATATTCAAATGAGGTCAATGTTAATTGCAGTTATGCTAATATATTACACATCAATCACCCGCCACCGCCATAGAATTGTCCCTTGGTGCCCGCCAGGGACACCACCAGCTTCGTTTCTCCTGTGGCCACCAGAGCACACCACCAGTTTTGTTTCCCCCACTGCCCGCCATAGTGCAACCCCATCGCTATCGTTCCCCCACTACCAGCGAGAGCATGCCACTGGCGACTACCATATTAGCTTCCGAAGTTTGCCACTAAGCACAGCGCTTAAGGAAGTCCAGTGCGCAGTAGGCGGGACCCTCGCACTTACGCGCACCTGTTTCGATGCAGGTTAGATCAAAAAAATGCAGGGAAGCACGGGATTGTTCCAGCGCCCAATGGGTCGGCAGTCTAGTGTTTTGACCGCCAGACCACAGCGACATTCAGAAAATAAGGATGTTAAATGATGAATACATATATAATTATTACTGTCCCAACTTTATATTGTAACCAGAGTAAGGTAAAAGCAGTGACATAGCGCAACCATACAAATTATTTGCATCTACACACTGGAAATACATAGACGGCTGGCTGGAATTGTATTTGGCAGGCAAATCCTTATTGTTTGCCATGAAATGCCTCTTTAAACATTGAGGAACCCCTTCGTGGATACCAGCCTCGATAAATAGATGTATGTCGTAATCGCTGAGAGGCTCGAGTTCCACCTTCGTCTTTAGCATGGCATTGAATGAGAATCTGGGGGCGCTCATGTACCAGACACGATCTAGTCCATACGTCATCAAACATAGCTTCCAGATGTTCTCGAACACATCACACAGCAGCAGTACATCCATACTGAGATAGAGGCTACAGTAGTTGCCTAATCTAAGACAGTTAAACCCCTCCCAGAGACTGTCTGAGCATGTCGATAGTCGTGGAGGCTGATGTTACTGTCGATGAGGTGGTTGTATAAAGCCTCAATGGGCGATAGCTGTGTCTCACCAAGTTTGGCCAGAATGTCCACATAATTGTATTGAAATACACCCTTCTTGGTCACAAACACAAGTTTGTCTGGAGTGAAGAACTATACAGTGACCTTGAACTCAGATGTATGTCAGCAGGTTCTGTACAAGCATTGCCAGGCTGACAGACATGAATCGAAATGTTTTGATAAACTGCATCATGAATTTATCACTCAATCATTTGTTGAAAGTGATTAATTTCTCTTTGGTGCATGGGATAATGTATATTCCCTGTGTATCATAACCCAACTGGTTAATTGTAAAGTTTTCATCGTAGTAAATGTTGTGGAAGAGTATAGGCAGTCTCTTGGGACAACGACGAAACTTATTACAATAATTACATTCCACCCCAGTGTAGTTGTAGGTAAAGTGGTCATGATTGTGCACTTTACAGTTCACTGGAATGAAGGGACCAGAACAGTAGCAGCAGGTGTTGGCTAGAGCATAGGCGATCTTCTTATCACTTTCTAGTGCTTTCATAGGCTCGGACTGAGCAAAAAGACCCTTCATCTGATTGCCAATGCAAACAGTATCTTCCATAAACTTATGTATGGCATCTTCCCCACGATATACAGGATCATCGAAAAAGAATGGTACAATAAAAAAAAAAAAAACAGTTTTCAAAATATTTGACTGATTTGGTTGGTTGTTGCAAAAAATGTACAGGAAGAATCAAAGTTTACTACCTTAAAATGTTTCTATGTGCATTCCACTTGTAGCTCTGCATATTTCCAGGCGATATTCGACCTCCAGCCATGTATTTTGGAGCTTTGTCGGTGCAATTGTCTCAATAGCAAAAGTGATTCTCTGACACAAATGCTTCAGATATCGAATATTCACAACATAGACAATGTGCTTGATATATCCCCCAAACAAAAAGTTTAGACGGGTAAGATCGGTGCTTCTTTCTGTGTCCATTTCGTTTAACATGATATCAGTGATTATAAAATAGTTTGGGCCGATCTTTCGGCTTAATTTCATGCCTCAATTTAATCTTGTAGGCATGCAATCTCAGATGTTTTTGGAGAACACTTTGCATGGTAGTCTTTGGAACGCTAAGTTCCAAACTGCAGCAGGCAATTGACTTTTTAGGACTGCGCACACAAGATAGTCTAAGATGTTTCGCCTATTTTTTGGACATGATTGGTCATCCTGTTGATTGTTGTTTCTGTTTGGTGCTAGTTTTGTGGAAACTTGTCACCCAATGACAAATATCCCTCTGTTCTGGTTCTTGTTGTCCCAGATAATGTTGTCTAAAATGATGCTCCACATTCACTACAGACTTGGTAGTTTCTATATTTTGCAGAGTAGTATCCATTTGCCAATGTTTCCGAAATGTAACTAACATTCATTGACACTTTTATAATACTCCGAAACCACAGAACACACTGTGCTTTCTGCTGCACGGTCGACATCTCACTGGAGGGGTTGGCACAGATGGTGCACTTGCCCCTTCCAAAATCGCAAGGTCATGTGCGACTGTCGAACACCCCAACTTTCATATTTACACTACAATTTGGCGCAAGAATCTACTAACTCTGTTAAATAGTTTCGTCGCTATGAAGTAATGAAATTGTACCATTATTTTGCTATGATATTGTATACTAACATCACGACGCAGTTGGGACTTATTTGAGGTGGGAATCATACTGTCATTGATCTTGATGTAAATACCATAGGTGTATGGTTCATGTTTTTGTTACTTGTACATATATGAGGCATCAAGGTTCGACAGATACGACTGTATCGGGACTAACATTGCCTCAGAATTCAGCATATTATACAACTATACCCATGTAGCAAGCCACAGTCTGCCATCTGTGGTTTTACTGCTGGCACTACTGGATGATTGCTGGTACTGAATACTTATGGGTTTACACTAATGGTCCTGTTATGAATGACTGCTGGCAACACGATACTTGGCATGCCATTTATAGCCCAATGATGAAATATTGATGGAAATGAAACTGATGGTTGAGAGTAGGTGACCTATTAATGGCCCATAAATGGTTTGCCAACTGTATTCCAGCAATATCAGCATTTCACTTATACATTTTTGTAATTGATGGCCTTTCACTGTAGTTTTTCGTACAGTTAAGAGACAGTTGGCTGACTGGTTTTACTGATAGCATTGCTGGATTACTGCTGGTCCAGAAAACTTATGGGTCTACACAACTGACCCTGCTATGGTTAACTGCTGGCACCAACACACTTGGCATGCCATTTATGGCCCACTGATGGAATGTTGATGGAAATGAAACTGGTGATTGAAAGTAGGTGACCTATTAATGGCCCATAAATGGCTTACCACCTGTATTCCAGCAATGGTCGCACATAACCTATACTTAATGCTGAAAAACGTATGGGTAGCCATCTATAGGTCTTTTGATGGTTGTGAAGTGGCATGTCGATTAACCATCGCTGGTGCAATTTTGCATGTTAAGGGAATTTTTATGGCCCCCACTCTTCGCAGATAGTTTCTTCAAGTTACGCACACATGTATATATATGTCTAATATAATTTTAGATTATTTGTAAATATACAGTGATGGAAATATCTATGGCAAAATGCTGTAAATACAGTGACTGGTATTGAATAATTGGACATATGCAATATTTACCATGTATAACTGCAATTAATTAAAATAAGAAGTTAAAAAAACAATATATATAACCACCTTTAGAAGATTAACATTGAAGGTATTTTGATGTTTCACATCACTAAAATATTCATAACTGGAGACTGCATTTCAAAACAGATGAGTAGTATCCAGGTGACATAAATACTGCGAAAGATTAAATTAAAGATAATTTTTTAGTTTAACATCATGTTACATGTCGGAAAATTTCTCTCAAGTACAGTTTTTTTATCTGCATATCTTTTTTTTAAACTGATTTGTTTGCATTGTAAATTTTAGGGCTATGGAATAACTGGTGTAGTTTATATTATATTAGTGCTTGTTAATAATTCGAGTCCTAATATATTCTAAATTAGTTCCTCTAAACGTAAGAATACACAGGGGAGTAACGGTTCCAAACTGGGTTATCACTGTAAATGGTGTAGGTTCGCGCCTCCTCTTCAGCAATGGCAAGCATACGATTTTAATGTCATATAATGTGTTAAATAGTGAAGTGAAGGAAATCAATAACAAAGAAAAGTTGCTATTAATGGTAAAAATAATTATTTTTAAGAGATATTGATAGACATATAGTGAAAGCATGGTTAGCTATTAGTAGGCTGGCTGTGAAATGGTACATCAATGGGCCATTGATGTTGTAAGTATATGGGCCTTGCTTGAGTAATTTGTGTTCGCTGCACTTGGCCCAGTTATGGGCAGAGTATGGCTAGTTAGTGGTGCCACTTCAGGACCAGCAATGGTGCCGGGTGCATGCCAGCTGTTGGCCTACTGTTTGCTGGCTTGGCATCCGATTGTAAACCATCCATGGGCCATATGTAGTTTGATACGTGGGTAAGTACTTTGTCCACATTCTGGTAGTTGGCTAACTTAAACACATGCTCGTATCACAGCTCATATCACATATGTGGTTGCTGATTGCATCTCAGCAGGCTGGCAATAATTCCCACATGAACAGGCCTGTAAATATTTCAGAAGAATTGAATGAATGTGGATACATATACTAAAAAAAAATGACATGCTCAAATTGCTGCTGAGCTCCACTGGCCTGCACCCCAGGTAGACGGTACTTGTCTCTGTGCTGAGAGATCTTTACCAGGCCAACCTAGTTGAAATGATTCCATATGTGACTTTTAACAAGGGCTAGTTACATGTTAGCAGTAGTAGTTTCAGCAAATATGCATGGGAATTCCAGTTTGCTGGAAATGTGGCCTCGATGTGAGCGATGCCATGAAGACTGTTTTGCATTATAAGGAATCGCCTAAAAATTTTCAAACAGATCTTGGCAGAGAATTTTACAATCCCACCTTCCGTTCGCTAATGGCTATGAATAAAATGAATCACTACATCACATATGGTGAGATGAGAGCCTCCATTGTGGAATACTTTAACCACACTCTGAAGGCTGACATGTGGTGAAAATTCTCGCCTTGCAGAAGTTACGATTAGTTGGACTTGATGTCTCGATTGGTATCATCCTACAATCGAAGAGGACAACATACTATAGGTATGTGGCCAGTAGATGTTCGGGATAATTCTTTGCTGGACATTGTGTTGAAAACTGAGAATAAATTGGATACACAAGCCTAAGGTGGAAGTTGGTGACTACATCAGGATATGAGTAAAAGGAACATTGGCAAAATCATACATGCTGAACTGGAGCACTGAAGTCTACAGTATTGTCAAGATTCTACATTACGAGCCAAGGAGCCTATTATCTTGCTGACTTGAATGGGGCGGAGTTTCAAGGTGTGTTTTGTGAGTAGGAGCTCCAACTAACCAAATTCCTCTTATGTTTATTTTGTTGAGAAAGTTCTTCGGCGATCGGAGAATCACCTTTTTGTAAAATGTTGGGTTTCGATTCGCAACACAAGCGCTGGCTCAAATGCTCAGCACTTACTGATGTGTAATTGGACATGTATGTGCCACCGACCAAATGTATTTTTTTAAAAGTATAAATCAATCCATTCTTAAAACTATATGTACAAGTGTTGTGTACTTTGATCATACTCTGTGTGTATATATATATATATATATATATATATATATATATATATATATATATATATATATATATATATATATCTGATTACCTCATGCTCACTCTGTGTTACATGTTGTACCGCCTAAATGCGTCACCACCCAGTTTGTATATACATCTGAGCATTTAAATTTCTGTTCCTAAGAATTTAGTATTTTCAGAAGGGTAATTTTTCTTGTCTCGCTGCAGATTTGAGCGATTTAGGCATTTTTGATTTAAATGCATTTTTTGCCTTTGCTTTCCCAAAGCTATTCTGACTACGATCTCTTATAATCTATTTGAATCTAGTCTATTGGTAACCTTATTCTATGTTGCAAGTAAGTTTAAGCCTTTTAAGTTAGTTTTTGCCTCTTTTCGGAAAGTAAGTATCCCTGCTCATTTAATGTGTGTGTGTTGTGTTTTGTGACGGTGTCTGCATCCCAGCACCTTTTTATCTTACGGTTTTGCATTTGTATTCCCCTTTTCTGGGAATATAGTTTGTAATTTCATGGCGAAACTTTGTGGATTTCCTGCACCTAACTGTGTTTAGATTTGTGAAATGCTAAATGTAGCAGTAAAGTGAGTTTCCTGTAGTGATTGTGTGTGTGACTAAAGCCTTGTGCATATGCTTGTTTATGTAATTTAGTAAAATTGAATTTTTTCATATGTGGTATAATTTGTTTGAAGTAGTTTACTTCTGCCTTTACTTAAATCTCGGTTTCCACGAGATGAATTTCTGAATATTGAACAGTTACAAGCAATTCTTGCTACGAATTAATATTATTTTATCAGTTTATTATTGTCTAACATTTTACTTTGTTAATGGACCATTTTCACTATAGAGTTCCTCCTAACAGTTAGCGACGAGACCATTCATTTCCGACTTTGAATATTATTAAGTAATAAAAAGAAAAAATGTGTTATATTTATCGGTAAAGTACTATTCAAATCTTGTCAATTAAGTTCATAGTTTTTATAATTTTGTCTTGAGCAAAATCTAATTTTAATCTGTATTTATTTGGTATAATCGAAATACTGTATTTTGTTTCGATTGGCGACTCTCCGAATCGATTATAGCGAAACCTCACCCTCATCAAGGTCACATTTATTTCTCCTACAAGAACTTAATGGTGTGACAATCTTCTTTTACTCTAGCTTTAGCTTTTTCACTACTTAATATGTGAAACATCTGTGTTGACTGCTGCGGATGGGTTATTTCAGAAGTTTATTTATACCGCCATGTTTTCCTGTAATATTTGTTGTACGATTCTTTCATTTCATGTTGTTTTGTTATTCTTTAGCGGTCCCTGCTCGGCGCCTCATGGCAAGGCCATTATGAGAGTGTGATCTGTTCAGCCGATGGCCCTGGCGTGGCTTTGAAAATGCCTTGCAACATCACTTCCTGATGTCCTACTTGTTTTAACTGCTGTCGGCGCTGGATCATCCCATCATGGGCTACTTCTCGACATTTCAGGCCAACTACATTTTATTTTACTTCGTATTTATAAACTTGTGCATGTAACTTTTCACCAGACATGTGTGAACTTGTGAAATATGAACATATAACACTTTACCCTTGATTTTTCCAGTTTCTTATTTCGGACTTTCGTCAATCAACCTTCAAAAATATGTGATACAAGTGTACCTTTACACTGACCCTGTAGGCAAGGTCAGCTCTCCATCTTGTTCTTATCCAGTCGTAACGAAAATTATAATAATATATTGAGTAATATTGAAACTATCAATAGACGGAATCCCTGAGTTATACTTACTTAAAGAAAATGTTAATATTTCTGAAAAATATTCTGTATAACCTATTTAGAGTAAAGACGACAAAGTCTTATGAAAATATTTGAGTACTGTAAAACAAAATGAGATTTTTTGCTATGAAAAGATTATTTACTTGTTGAGTTTCATAATATGTTATTTGTTTTTGTTGTTCATTTTGAGAAACAATTAAAGTTGTTTTGCCTTGCCTCCCGAAAAATCTATCTTTCTTTAAATAAATAAATAAATAAATAAATAAATAAATATATATATATATATATATATATATATATATATATATATATATATATATATATATATATATATATATTTGAGCCTATCCCCACTCCCTGAAGGTGATAAAAGTTTGCTTCGCATATAATTAGAAACCAGATATGTTGTGTTAACCTGTTGAATTTACCTTTTTTTTTTTGGCTCAAGACATAGATAAATTATTTTATCTTTTTGACACTTTAAACAACAATATGTAATGGACCAATGAAATATAACAAGTTCGGCCTGTAAATTTATCGCGTTCACACTCGTAACCATCAAGGTGCACTATTCTGACGACTTGTGCCTCTGCTGGGGGCAACATTTTGAAAGTGAGGCATTGGTGTATCTCTGCGTTTGTACTCTGACACATGGTACAAGAAGTCATCGCATTGAAGTGGTCTTATTACTACTGAGTAATAAGACAGCAAGAAGTGGTATCATAGCTGGTGGTTGGTTGCGAGTGTGCGCAACTGTGCATGCTATTGCTTGTTGTGTCTTAGTGTGGGATCCGCATGTGTGGCTCGCAGGCACTGACATGCACATATTGTGTGTCCTTTGTGAGGTTATGTCTAGTGTAAATTTTTTGTGTGCTCTGTATTAGTTTTTTGAGCTTGTGTTTGTGTGGCCTTTTGGTGCATTTAGTTTTGTCCCTTTTCGTGATTAATTTTGTTACAGTGTTATCAACCTGATAAACTTTATAGCCCCATGGCTGTGTCAGGATTTTTTTTTGTATTCCAGTAATATGTTAGTGACATAAACACATTTGTTCTGGTTTTGTGTTAAGCGTTGTTGAGTTTAATTTAGTAAATTTTGGTTATTTAAGCATGCCACAGTTCCTGACCCATATTGTTTACATAAATATTCAAGCATAGTTTTTTTTGACTGAATATTATTTGGTGACTCATTTTGGTGAATTTGATATTTTATTTTATTTAGTGTGTCATTCTACTCGTCTAATTGTGAATGTCCATTGTGATCGTCACTTGTAACCATCAAGGTCCACTATTCTGACGACTTGTGCCTGTGCTGGGGGCAATATTTTGAAAGTGAGGCATTGCGTCTGTACACCGGCACATGGTACAAGAAGTCTTCACATTCGCGTGGTCTTATTACTACCAAGTAATAAGACCGCAAGAATTTCCATATCTGTGTTTATTTATTTTCCAAACTTGTAATACAATAGATTGGGGATGTGCATAGATGCACGTTAATAATGGTCATGTAGCATGCTCTCACAGATTGGATGCTTGTTAAAGTTCCTGCTGGTCGGGGTCACAGCTGATAACTGATAATGACTAACTGCTCCTCCCCCATTCCCACAGCAGACCCGTAGTTGTTAATGACTTCTCGGGGGATTTGATATTGTGCTGTATGTCTGAATTCAAATACTACACAGTGCATGTTAATGTGTTCTCTAAGCATTACTTTGTATTCATGTCCTGCAAACAATCTTTCAGTTTGTCTACTTGTTAAATTTCCTGAAGGCCTGATGGCTACAGTGTGACTGTAGGCCATGGATGTTAATGGTCTTCAGGAGATATGGATTGGGGCATATTTATGACTTGTATTACGTTGTTGGCGGCATGGTGCTTGTTAATCATCTTGGAGCTGCGGCTGGATGCTGCAATTGTTCTCAAGAGCACTGTTTAATATGCAGTGTCGTATGTTACTTAAAATTCATGTTGACGAAAGCTGAGGATGGCTGTCTACAACTGACAGTATTAGTTTATGTTCATTCCCACTAGATTGCTTGTAGCCTGTTCCTGCAATGCATTATTTCTGACAGCTATAGTTGATGACTGTCAGCCATATGGTGTGTGCCACTGCTTAATATTCATGGCAATATACACACAGAATGGCCACGATGTGGCTGTTGAAGGTATAGAGCATTCTTAATTGGCTGCAACAGTTGATGGTCGTCTGCCATGGGGTGAATGCCGCTGCTTTATTATTCATAGCGATGGATGTCGACTGCGACCAGTATTCTTAATAGGCTCTGGGTTGGCCAGGTATTGGATGGCCACAACTCCTCTCAAGCACCACCATCCCTTAGGTCCTCATTTATTGCTGTCTTCTGTCATCTCTTTCTCACACCACTTATTCATTGGGAGTTGTTTTGCTCTTGTTTGGTAAGGAGGTGCCTGATACTTATTTTTCTTGCACTGGGATATTGTCTTTTTATTTTTATCTTGGGATGCTGCAGTTGTGTTTGGGGATGCTTTTTCTTCTGTCTGGAGACTGGTAGGTCCTTATATCTACCTGTTACCCAGGCTTGTTAACCATTCCATTTCCTGTTTTGTGTCCACGATGACAGACAAATTCACTGAAGAGGAGTTCCACCTCCACACTCTCGATGAAGCTTAAACTGATGCATCACACAGTCTCTCGACTGACGAGCATTACGCCACTGACACAGGGCTGTTAGCAGCCGCTCCGCCGCCGCACAATAGGTCTGATTCAGACAGTGACAGTGAGCCAAATGTCCACCTTTGCAGCTGCAGTGGCAGGGATGTGCCACAGTCGTGGTCTCCGCTGGTCCCACAGCAGAGTGTGGCATACCCAATGGCCATCGTGGCACTGCTACTGGAGGCCTTGATGTCACCTGCCTCGTCCGAGGTAGACACTTTCGTCCCAGAGGAGGCGGGCGATGTCGATGATGACTTCGTGAACCTCGTTGACTACGGTGATGACGTGGTTGTTAATGACAACTTAGGCATGGCCAACAACATATACGACGATGTCGGTGTTGGTGTTGGAAATGGTCCAGTCGACACGGTCTGGGCATTGGTGGCCACACTCGATAGGAATACCGAGATGCAGCAAGCGGCCATGGAGACACAGCGGGCAGGCACAGCAGTTCAGGCTCGGAATAGCATGGAGCTTCATGCTACTCACTTAGCACTATATGCTTTGCATGATGCTCTCCTCGAGGATCGCACTGGGTGTGAAAGGACCCAGGTGGTTCACGAGGAGTGTAGCATGTCATTATGTGGTATTGTGGGCCTACTGGTTTGCTGCGTGGTCTGGCCTCCAGGCCAACCAGCTGCTGGCAGTAACAGTGACAATGACGATGGTTCCAATGGTGATGATAATGACGATGATGATGGTGGTGATGATGATAGTAATAAGGACGCTGACGACATGGACTTCGGAGATGGCTGTGACTATGACAGTAACTAACTGACTGACCCTGTCGACCAGCTGTCTAACGTGTTCCTCGGCGGCATCGACACTTGCGGTGGGCTCATCATCGCAGTCGTGGACTGGTAAGTGCTTCTATATTCTTTCCTATTGTTTCTACTGGTAGTTTCGCTTACTTTCTAGATCGACATCTTTATGATAATTTTTTAATACAGTCGTTTATATCTCCTATTACTGTTGTTGCTCTATACGAGCATATGGGCCTAGGTTGAGTGATGCAGTTTTGTCCACACTGCGGTGCACAAGGGTCTACCGTTTTTACATATCTTAAACTTCCCATTGTCCCGGTGGGCTGCGCTGGTTCATGTGCATGCGGTGGCGAGGTAGTGTGTATACTCTGTTTCGCCCCACACCAGCAAGGGCATGCATATGCACAGTGTGTTGCCTGTGCATATAGTCCGTTTCACCATAGGTTGGAATCTTTAACACACATTTTAAATACAACAATTTATTCCTGTTATTATTATTGTACACGGCCCACATGCACACAGTGTATTGCACGTGTGTATACTCTGCTTGCCCATAGGTTGGTGTTATAATGATAATTTTTTTAAATATGATTATGTATTTACATTATTGTTGCTCGGGTGTGCGGGCCTCGTGTTGGGTTATACATATATATAAATAAATAAATAAATAAATAAATAAATAAATATATATATATATATATATATAATATAATAGAGAGAGAGAGAGAGAGAGAGAGAGAGAGAGAGAGAGAGAGAGAGAGAGAGTCAGGCAGTATTAACTCTACATATATTGGTCATATAACATCCTCCTTTCTTGAATGTGACGGTGTTCTGGTGGTCAAGACTCTATACTGGTGACCCAAAGGGCCCTGGAACGATCCTGCACCCCTCCGGCATTTTTGAGCTAATCGGAGCCGAAACAAGTGTGTGTAAGGGCGAGGGTTCCACCTACTGTGCGCCAGACTTCAACCTTAAGCGCTGCATATAATGCCCTACTTCGGAAGCGAAAATGATGGTCACTGGAGGCGCCTTCTAGCTGACAGTGGGGAAACGATTTCGATGGTGCTGCTCTATGACGGGCAGTGGGGGAAACGAAGCTGGTGGAGTGCTCGGGTGGCCACGGGTGAAACGAAGCTGGGGCGCCCCTGGCAGGCGCTGGTGGAAACGTCGATGGTGGTGGTGGGTGATTAATGTGTGTAAATATGATTAAGTTAATTGGGTTGATGGCATGGGGAAGTGAACCTATATTCATAGCTATAAGCAAGCAAAACATGCTGTGACTCATCCTGTCAAGGACACTTCCTTACAGCAGCGTAGCGATTACCTTAATGGGACAAGTCGCATGGAATGCGATATTCGGCAAAGGAGAGCACCACAGCTGAAGGAAGACAGGCAATGTGAGTGCAAGTCTTGATATCAATAAATTATATTTTATTCAGATACCTACGTAATTCAGGAGATTTGTTTCCTAGTCATTGACTGTATTGAGTAACGAGTGCATAAAGATGCACAACAGAAATATAACAAACCAACCTAAGGAGAAATGTAATGGCATCTGCATGCATAGTAAAAAAATGGCATAGTTATGGTTGGAACACTTCACATTAGGTCTTTTTACAGCATGTGCTCGATATGTTTACCATCGACAGCAGTACACATCTGTAAACGCACATGTAGCGAGCGAAGAGCGGCCTGAAGTGTTTTTGTTATAATGCCCCTGCAAACTTCCACAATGCATCCCTGCATGTCTTCTGGTGTCGTAGGAACTGTGTTGTACACTCTATCTTTCAGTATCCCCACAGAAAATCATTGAGAGGTGTGAGATTAGGGAATAAGCTGGCCATCTTACAATACCACTTCACCATAACCACCGGTTTGGAAACGTTTTGTTTAACACTTGCCTCGACACCAAAGTAATATGCGCAGGACAACCATCATATCGCAATGTATGTCGAGTGGAATGTCTTCCAGAAGTGCTGGTAAGGGTTCTCTGAGGAAATGGGCATACGCACAATCGGCCATTGTCCCTTGAATGAAGTATTGCCCTCTGACGTAGTCTCTAACGATTCCACACCACACGTTCACTGTCCACTGTCGCTGGTGCTCTGCGTACCAGACACATTGCGGATTTTCCGCTGCCCAGTAGGGCATATTTCGTAAATTTACGCACCCATGGTTCGTAAAGGTCGCTTCATCAGTTAATAGCATGTTCTTCAGAGAATTGCTGTAATCCTTCACAGGCAGAAGAACAAACCTACAAAACTGAACATGTTGTTGGAAATCACATGCATGTAATTCCTGATGAAGAGCCACGTGATATGGATGGAATTTTCATTGGTGCAGTATCCGTAACACACTTGTTTGACTTATTCCTACGAACCTGAAAAGTTCTCGTGTACCCATGTGGATGTTTGCATCGACACATGCCAACACATCGTGTTGACGCATCTCGCCCGTAGCATTCTTTCGTTGCACCAGTGTTGTGGAAATCCAATCATGTCGTGACAAGAGACGTGTGCAAATGCTTCATGTCGTTTGCCTTGAGATGGGCGTCCGATTAGGATTCCTTTTACCATACATTTGGACGACTTACTTGGCATTTCTGCCATACTCACCGTAAATATGTAGAGCGTCCAGTTTTCCCCATTCATGATTTTCATTGTGGATGTACAGCTACACACTGCAATACCACTTACCATAAAGGTTAACGAGGACTGGTGCTGCACTGCTATAAGGAAGCGGTCCCGTCAGGATGAGACGCGGCGCATGTTGCTCGCTTACAGCTGTGAGTACAGGTCCTCTGCCCCATGCTACCAGCCCACCTTACTTAATCATATTTGCACATTATTTATTGGCGTTTCTGTGTTACTTTCCATTGCATGTGCTATATCACTGAATGTCTCTTTGCACGTTCTTAAGATGCCGTTGAAATAAATGTATGTTTCCAGGGGGAAAAAAATGTGGTTTAATTATATCTGTCCATACATGTGTTACGAATAGTCAGTTTGCTTTTAGGTACTTGTCCCCGTAAGTAATTTCATTGAGGGAAAACAGCATTTCATGATCTGCTACCGTTCCGGGAATTTTTTGGTGGTGTCCGCGTTAGGTAGACCATCTTGTGTGTGTGTGTATATATATAATGTATAGTATTTCAACGTATGTAGTAAATAAATAAAGACCATGCAGGCTTAGAACGCTCATTGTTCCTTAGAACTGCATCTATTATATAACAGCCTGAGTCACTACAACTATTGGGACCTTTACAGCGAACCTGGCACAGATACTGTCCTCCAAGAACTGTCGAAATTTCAGGCCGGGAAGCACCTTGGAGGACGAAATATAAATAAATCTTCATTTAAAAAAAAAGGTACTTGTATGTTTTTTATTTTAACACAAGTATAAAACGCTTGTAATAAATAACACAGTAAACAACCAAGCCCGTCGTACATGAGGTGATATTTCAAAGGTTTGATTCGAAAATTCGGTGTGGCTGTGTTGGGGGGCACGGCCGTTTGTTTTGCGTGAATACGTCTATTAACGCGCTCGGACGCCTTGGTGTTTTTTTTTTTACGTTCCCGGCACCGCTTCACTCGATCATATGGGGATTTATGGGTATCACTGGATTGCTTTTGAGATGCTCTTTCCAACCGCATACGATTTCTGTACTTCGACTTGGCTTGTTGACAAGTATAGGCCGAAATTGTTTTCTTAATTTTTTACATTAAACTCACACGATTTCACCATAACCACGCTACGCAAATGTTTTTTACGCGCAATCGATTGACCTTGACGAGAGCTGTCAATTGAAACCTAAACGAGCGTCGTAGCTTCTCCTAGTCAAAAGTTATACTACGTGGAAGTTATGAGAAGCGACGAAACGAACTCAAAATAGCGCCCCCCCCCCCTCCGCCTTTAATAATGATGTTCAGCAGTCCTCACTCATCGCAACACATTATCTGATCCTTTGGCAATCGAGTGGAATAATTGAATTTTGAATGTAGGCCATAGCTTCGGAGTTGCAATGCCGACCTCTATCCCCCGATTTTGTTATCATCCGATTTTATGAAGCGCCTCCCACTATGGTTGCAAATTTAAAGACGTATTCATGTCAAAAGTGTGTCAGGAAACCGCGAGTGCACTGTACTGTCTGTTGGCGGGGCTGCTGTCTGGCTAGCCAATCTCCAAGAGGTGATCGGCGACCGATGTTCCGCCATTTTGCTGACCGGTGAGGCCATTTTGTTGGCGTTGTGTGGCTAGCGGTAGCAACACACGCCGCCACTTCACCTCTGTATCCTCAGTTACTCTGCGGCCTTGTCGCTGTGTTGACCTACCATCGGGCGGGTGTTTGCTCGACGTGTCGTGGAGGTCGTCCCAGGGCGGCACTCCCCTACGTCATCGAGTACCATCCCCCCCCCCCTTCTCGCTCTGTCACCGCGAAGTTCCCTCTGGGACGTACACTTCCCTCGCAGGCTGCTACGAATATTAAATACTGTTTGTTTAATGTCAACACCACCACCCCCCCCCCCTCCGGCCGGACACTTCAACCATCCAACCCTTCGGGCGTTGAAGTTGATACATTCTCCAGGGAGATGCGAGCGATAGAACTTTCACTACTGTCCGGCCGGCATACCAATGCAGTAACTACACTCGCGATGTGCTATACATCTGCAATACAAACAAGTTGTCTTGCTTATCGAAATGCTTGCTTGAATTTTCATGGAAGCCGAGTTCCGTGATAAAGATTGTCCACGGTAAACTGAGGACTTTCGAAAAGCTGTAGTTTACAACTGTGCCTTCCAAGACGGCAGAAGCGAACTTCAAAACGAAACTCCTTCTAATTGCGTTAATCCTAAAGATAACTATTTCAAACAAGAAACATCTGACGCGTTTTTCTCAGAGAATATTGCTATATAAAATTATAAAAAACTATTTATTCACTTTTTTTTTGTTATTTCAATAAATGAAACATAAATGAAACAAAACAATTGGCAAGATGTCTTAACGTAGGAACATTCCTTAAGACATTACGCGTAGAATAGCATACTTTTTGTTTGAAATAGTTAAATCCATTTAACATTGATTCCCCATTTGAAGTTTAAGGCTGCTGGCTTGGTAGGCAGGACCGTTAGGACCTACCGTTACGCAAAATATGTATTCTTATGCACTGCACCCGACTTTACAATGTGAAGTACTCATAAAAAAATAGCACAGACGTCATTAAAATTGTCAGTAAAGTGCGATTTATGCTATGTATGAAAGAAGAATGTATATATTTCGCAACATTATAAAATAGTTTACCTAAATATACTTTTAAAATTTAAAAAAATAATCGATAAAAATAATCTGTATTTTTAACAAAATTTAAGCGCACAACATTTAATGCTTCATGAAGCAGAATTTGCAAGAAAATCTTCATCATGGAATATAGATATAATGTTTCCAATGATCGTGTGTACGAAAATTGTAATAGTAATGTGTAGGAAATGATTTTTATAAATTATTTTTATGTGCGTCCATTTGTAACAAACATTTATGGCTAAAACTGACGTAAATAAAGTTAATTATAAAATTGATATGATACATTATTACTATGATTTTATTACACATGATCAGAGCAAGTATTATCACCATCTTTCTTGAAGCAGATTTTCTTGCAAATTCTGCGTTCCGAAGCATCCAGAATGGAAATGCTCTTAAATATTGTTAAAAAAATACACACTATTTTAATAGATAAATATTTTTACATTAAAAAAAGTATATTTTAGTAAAACAATGCATAATATTGCAAACTATATACGTTCTTCTTTCATATACAGTATAAATCGCACATTTCTGACAATTTTTATGATGTCTGTACTACTTTGTTATGAGTTCTTCACGTTGTATAGTCGGGTGGAGTGCTCCATAGGCAGTTGTATAGTCGGGTGGAGTGCTCCATAGGCAGTTGCTTTACTTCAACATTAAACAAAGCTGTGAAATTATTAGAAAAATTAATCTTTTACAAATATGCTTATTCTTACTCTCATATGCATTAAAAAAAAAAGAAAGCAAAAAAAAATCACTTTGGCGTTCACAAATGTTTACACTTGGTACTTTCGATTAAACGTCAAGATATGGAACTAATTACCATCTATCGTTGCCAACTTTACTGGGCGCACGCCAGTCAGTGTGCTTGACGAAATATATGCAGGTGAAGACTGTTCATTCGCAAATAAAGTGAGTAGTTTTTAAATCAACCTTAGAAAAATGTAACTACTCCTACCAGCATGTATTTCAACGGGCGAACTGAGTGGCATGCGCCCTGTCAAGTTGGTAACGATGGATGGGAAGTAGTTCCGTATCTTGACGTCGAATACCGTTACCGCATTAGGTAACCGTTTCTGACCAATTAAATTATTTACTTTGCTTCCTGTTATTTTTTTTCCGCACCGGAGTGTAAAAATGAGCAGGTTTGTTAAAAAATAATTTTTCTAATAACTCCGCAGTTTCATTTGACCTACGCGCGAATAAAGTAATGAGGCACATGTCAGTTTTATTCTCACGCAAGGAGAAAGTATATTCAACATCTCGAGCAGGCTTTCAAAAGTGCTCATTTTACCGTGAACAGCCTATAGGCCAGTGACATTTTTTTTTTTTCAAAGATTGATTTCAGAAGTACTCATTCAACCGTGAACAACATATAACCATTTTCACGTATCAGTTTTAGTAACTGACTCTCTGCACGGACGGCGCCCTTTGCCCGGGATTGAGGAGGCGCGCGGCCATTTTTACCCGTTACCGCACCACTCTTTCAATTACCAGAAATGAAAATACATTTTTCTCCTCTTTCTCCTCCCTTCCTCACATACCGCGGGCCTGGCATCCATCAACTACCCCGCTCCACCAGTCGCGCCACTACCCTGTTCGCGCATATACAGAGTGTCCCAGCGTTCACGTACCATATTGTCTCGCCTAGTACTAGTGTGTCCCTAGGGCGGGGATAACGTGATACGGCCATGGCGTTTATTCTAGGTTTATCGAAACGGAGATCCCGATCGTGAAATAACGATTTACGTCGTATTCCCGGGTTTAGGTATTCTAAGTTAAATATGATTTCTCGATTCTCATGAGAAAACGATCGAGAGCACTCGACAGCTATATGTTGTCGAAAGCCGCGTCCCGATCGGGAAGTGGAAATTTGACATGGCGGGGGACAAGCGTGGTGGCCGTATTTATTGCATATCCTATGGTTTCGTAGTTTTTAAACATAATACATGACATACAAAAGGTTACAATATTTGTGCGACATTATTATATGCATCTAATTGTATCCACATATGTTCGGGAGTCTGAAGTTATATTTCTGTATTGTGAGTTAATTATGTAGTGTAGCAATGGCAGAGATGTTATGTGTTTATACGAGCATCGTATTGGTGTTGTCGGAATAATGAATCGGTAGCTAATTATTTGAGTATTTGCTTTCTTCAAATATAGTTGGTCGTAGTACATTTTTTCGAGTGAAATGTGTAATAATAATAATCGGCGCGTGTATACCGCTTCGTAAAACTCCAAGTTCTTTTTCTTAAACGCCGTCTGCAATGAACTGAATATAATTGACATAGTTAAGTTTGTTAGTTTCAGGAAACGTGCACAGTGTTGATTTTACCGAATAATTCTGCAAATAATTTATGTAATGCTAACGACGAACAAACGTGATTTTAGTGAAGTACACATGCAAGGATTAACCTAGAAAAACACGTGTTCAAGAGGTTGCGGTGTTTACAAACAGTCAGTTTACGTGTTTTGTAAATAATATATTTGTACAACATAATTATAATTATTGCAATGCACTGGCCTGAAAAAAGCCGCACTTTACAAACTTTTGTAGTGCGTGAATAATATTTATTTGTCTATATAGTAAATTCAACGATTGTAAGGTTAACTTTGGATATTGTGCGTGTGTATACTGCTGCATCTGTACGAATACGAATAGCGACATATATATCGAGTTTTTTTTTTTTTCATTAAAATTACAATAATGATATTGTTATTTCCATACGAGCAAAATTTACCACTGCTCCATCGAAACAATATGCAACTCAAAATGCCACGCACTCATAAGAGCATC
The DNA here is from genome assembly GCA_029891345.1 of Dryococelus australis. Taxonomy (NCBI): domain Eukaryota; kingdom Metazoa; phylum Arthropoda; class Insecta; order Phasmatodea; family Phasmatidae; genus Dryococelus; species Dryococelus australis. The sequence goes on from CM056993.1 coordinate 383,952,508, forward strand.
AAAATAATGTCGTCTCATGAAAGACGTTATAAACTAAAGCACCCCCCCCCCCCCCCAACTCATCATACCTACGTGCAATAATAAAACTAATTAAATGGGCAGCTTCTATCATTTTATGAATAACTTTATAGGCTACCAACAGTCTTTGTGTACGAAGCACGTCACTTCACTAGTAATGGGAACTCCTGCATCTCCTACAAGAAATCAATTACACACTCTACTATGTAAGATTTGTTGTTTAGGCGTAACGTAATTTTCTAAGAAAACTGAAAACTTTACAGTTGTATTTATGAAAATGACATTTTACGTATCGTCTTCAATACATTTCATTACATACATCACAGTGAACGTTATTTAAAAGGACTGTTAGAGGGAAGAGGTAATACTATGTAACGAATTATCTCACCTTTTAACAGTCGTTTTTATACTTGAAACAGTATGTTCCTTTAAAACGAGTAATATTTTCAACAGCCAACCTGTGTGTATAAAAAATAACCATTGACCGTGTCACCATTTTCCTCGCCAAGCGTCTAAGATGAGATCGTAGCCATATAGAGAAATTTCACTCTAAATATCCCGTGTCACACTTAAATAAATGGAATAGTATTTGTTTTAAATAAGACAATGTATATATGTATGTGCACTTTTATGCTTCAACTAACCACTTAAAACGCGCAGTTTATAAGAATAACTTTACTTTAATCATATACTATTGCAGGCACAGCGTGTGTTTGAATTCGTCACGTTGCTCGCCTGAACACCAGCAGGGAGGGGAAGCGAGTTGTGGTGGGGTGGTCGGTAAAACCCGAGGATTGCAGAGGTAGTGAGGTCTCGAACCGATAGTGCGCTTAGAATAGCTATTTGGCCACATTTCGCCCCCGATCGTTTCAAACGGCTTGTCTCGATCGGCAGGAAGCTGACTGTCGATCGATATCGAGATCTGCCCTATAGATTTCCCCATAAACTTAGAATAAAAGCCCAGATCAGTCCGGCGAGCGACGCCTTGTCGTTAAGCATGGTACGGTGGTCGCCTGCCCTCAACGCATTATGTGACCTCAACATCGACCTTGCAAACGTTTATTTACATCAAGATGGAGCCACAGCACACATCGCTCGCCTGTCAATGGACACTTTACGAACAATGTTTCATGGCCCGCCCACTCGTCCGATCTGTCGGTTTGCGATTATGTCCTGTGGGGATTCCTCAAACGTCGTGTTTTCCAAACACGCCCCCCAGACCTGAACTCACCCAAACAGAGGATTCCCCACGATAAGTAACCCTATATAGGCTGCAGCATTGTTGCGGGTTATGGAAAACTCGCTGCATCGAGTGCGCGGAAGTGCGAACTTGGGCGGACGTCATCTCACTGGAGTAATATTCAAGAAATAAATCTGTTGTGTGTGTGTTCTCACAGATGGCAGACATGTATCTTTCGGTTTTCTGTAACGTCGATAAATATTGTATCTGTTTTAACATACTGCACGTGTTTCACAATGGTTGGTGAACGCTGGGACAACCTGTACATACGGTAGCTCGCCTGCCGCCATCACAAACTAACATCCGCCAGAGTCCGTTCACGACTACACCCAATTTTCCCGAAGCCCTGCCCAAGTTCTACTTGCAGGATATTCCTCCGCCTCATGCAAGCACAGCTTAACCGAGTTAAGGTTCATCCTACTCAGGTTAGGAACGAATCGAGATTTCTTATGGGAGAGTTTTGCATAGGGCGAATTTCCGCCGACAGGTGCTCTCGTGTTCCGAACGTTAACTTGTAATTTATATGCTAGGCTACGTGAATAATAAAAGAGAAATATTTTACTTATTTACGAAGTTATTTTATATTTGATTTATGCTTGTTACAACTATCCTGTTTTTTTTTTAAGTAGAAAATAGAGGAAATCTGGTACACATGTGACACTAGTGACCTTGTGGCGAGAATTTTTGGCTTTTGAACTTTTAACACTGATATTGCCAACCTCTAGTAGAAGTTATTTTAATGAGTCTAGACAATTACACCAGAGGGACCATGCACTGCCTTCGTGCGCGCTCAGTGTAATATTTTGCATTCGAACTATTTCTTACTAGGCATTGCCAACACACCTACTTCATCCCTGGATGGTAGGTAAGTTGGCTTCACCTCTCGTCGACAACGAGGTCATAAGAGACAGTGCAAGTTGCACAGGGGAGAAGAATTGGGTAATGATTGGGAAGGAATCGGCCATGGCCTTTGTTAGCGACCCATCCCAGTATTCGTCTGGAGTCACTTCGGAAAACCATAATCAGGATGGCTGGACCGGGAATTGATCCCGGGTCCTCCCGAATGCGAGTCGAGATGAGTTACCACTGCACCATTTTGCTCAGTTTCATCCTTGGAGTAACATCTGGAAGCAAGATATTTTTCTTAACTACTCGCGAAATTAATTTCTTCTTACACTTTACCCATGCATTTATAATCATAGAAACGTGATTTGTTTCTGTGTGAAATACAAGAACTTTCTACATGCAGATCAAATCATACTGTGGCGGAAATCAGAATTCATTTGTATGCTTATTCAGTTTAGTTTTTGTACATTATCATTTTCAAGAAACACGATTGATTGGAAATGATTATTTGTACGTTACACTACACTTCAGTTAGTGTCTAAATAAATGAGAGGCTTTAGACGCTAATTGGATCTAGCTATCACACCAATCGATAAAGGCGCGCGATAAACAACAGAAACAGTAACGCCGCAATTAAACAGATTCGGCAGCATTAATAGAGTATCTAGTTAGCATAAACAAGAATCATACCTCTTCATGTCATTATAATAATAGGTATTTTCCCCACAACAGGGATCACCCATCGAATAAGACTGTGTTATATCCACTTTCCGTTATCGTTTCGAAACATGTTGAACATATCTGTATCTACGCGATATTTCGCTTCTAGAGTATTGAAAATCGATCGCTATAATCGAAATATCGCTTTTATTGGTATCGCAAATATCGGTCATATTGATATCGCAAATATTGTATATCGCCCAAATCGCATATCGATAATATCGAATATCGCACATCGCTAATATCGTATATCCTACTATTGCATATCGCTAACATCGCTATTTACAATACATTCCTCTACACTGTTGGACCATATCGAAGTTGCGATATTTCAGAAATATTATTTCGTGATCGATGTATATCCTAATTATTTCAACCCTACCATCGAAACGACTAAGCAAGATCGATGGGATCGATGTCTTCGTGTAACACGGTGGACGAACCGAGTGAGGAAGAAGGTGGGGGGGGGGGGGGTTGAGGGTCAGGGCGTAACTTGGCGAATCGACCTGGTTTGCTACCTTTTTACTTCGGGAAGCTCCCCAATTGACCTCGCAAGAATGGCTCAACCTCACTCCAGCCCCTCCGCTACTCGCAAAAATCCCACCGAGAACAGAACACGAGTCCCCGCGTGAAAAACAGCAACACCAATCCTGGCATATCTTCAACTTTAAACAGTTCTGGCAAATATTGCTTAGACTAGACAAAATCTGAAATATACTCATTGACAGACATACATTACAATTTATGGCAACAGATAGACTGAAAGTGTGTTACTAACGATTATGAGTCAACTGAGTATAACCAAACAAAGGCGTTAAGAAAGACGTTAATTAGAGTTAAAATAGACAGTAAATATTGCACTCACATATAAATAAAAGGAGTAATCGGGGAGATAGATAGATTAATGCTGTAAATAATAGCTGTGTGAATAAACTAAATTCAAATTTAGTTTTTTTATATTTTGATTAAGACCTCCATCCCTCACCAACTCAGATACGCCCCTCAGGCACCCCATAACAATACTTTAAAAATATAGTTTAGAAGTAAAAATTAATCATAGAAGTTTTTGAAATTTCTTCCTGTAATGCGCTGCATGGCAACATAACATTTTCCTGCTGTGAAAACTATGTTTAATTAAAAACCAGACTAAGTGTAAAAAAAAAAAAAAAAAAAAAACATTTGACAGTGTGATATATTTTCAAATAAATTCAAGGCATTTTAACCGAATTTGTTTGGTTGCAAAATTTTATGACTGTATTTCGTATTTCAATTTTATAGTCAAATATATTTGAAGGAGAAAATTTTACAGTGTGACACGAGCTTCATCAATAAATGACTTCCACCCAGGTGCGCTGTAGCATATGAAGTGTGACTGTGGACATTTCGGATTCTGTGTCACATCTACTGAACATTTGCAATGGGAGTCATGTAAATTATATATTTTATGCAGCTCCGCATAAATAAATCAAAGTGGGCCAAGTCCGCGCTAGAGACTGGGCCATCCTAACCAATACAACTGCCGAATATGTCTTTTCGGAATTAGATAAACGATAAACGCCCAGTGAGGAAGAGCTTCATCCCTATGAAACAAGATCTGTGACTGCAGTTATGTGTTAAAGCTGAGGAGGCAGATTGTTATAAAAAAATCTAGTCGCACAATCGAAGTGACAGTTCCAAAAAAAAAAAAAAAAAAAAGCTGTTGTAAGATCATGCATGTGGCACCACCAAACATTGCCTTTGGGACTGGCTCTCTTATTCTCCGTAATAACAAGTGGTTGTTCCGAGCATGATACTCTCGCATTGTGACAAATGACACTTAGATTATCCTGTTTAGCATATTCACTGCAGACTTCAGGTGGCTTGCTTTGTCTAAAGGTGTCTGCACAGTTCGTATAGTTTGAAGCATCTGCGAAGCACTATGTGGATCTCATTATACTCGACGAGAGGATTTTTTTTCTCGGGATCCACAAGAAACTCGTGTGGATTGCCTGGACACTGTCTTCAGCAACATGGCGTCTCCCCGGTATAGGGTTACTTGCCACAATGCTTGTTTTCATGATTATTGTGCAGCATTGCTTGATTTCTCGTCTGGACGGTGCATTTCGTCTGCCGCAAACCTTCCAAAAGTTTCCCTTGCATCTGGTAGGTATATGCCGTTCACGGTAAAGTGAGAACTTTTTAAGGCCCTTTCAAAATGCATTAACCCCTAATAAATACATTTTATTTCAACCTCAGACTTTAACTTTTGATAGTGGTGAAATGTATACACTATGTTTACTAGTCATATTGCAATGGTGATATTAAAAAGTGGCGGAAAGTTAGAAATTAGTCAAAAGGAAAATTTTAGTAGGGCCTTAAAAAGTGCTCACTTTACCGCGAACAGCCTATAGGAAAGTAGCTGGCTTAATCTCGTCTACAGCGTTATTAGACACGGTGCAAGTTGCACTGGTAAGAGGGATTGGGGAAGGAATGGAAAGGAATCGGCCATGACCTTTGTTAGGAAGCCATTCGCCTGCAGTGATTTCGGAAAACCATCCGGGTCCTCCCGCATGCGAGTCCAGTGAATTACCACTGCGCCACCTCGCTCAGTCTGTTGCATCTGCATTGGTGATTTTGTGTCTGCGTACCACTCAACGCAGTGCTCATCTTCCTTCGTGGACACCATCTTACAGAAAGCTGACATTCCGAACACCAACAAACACTACACAAAAACCTCGAATGCCTGCACATTTGCAAAAAAAAAAAAAATGACAATTCAATTATTGTAGCCTAAGTGGTGCGTGTGTCGTAAATTTCGTGGCATTGTTCCACGCACATCCTGTAGATACTATTAAATTATTGAAGGGATACTTCTCGGCCGAGAGAGAAACACGTGAATTCATATGATCCATCGATTATCTTCTACTCAAGGGAGCCGCGGTGGCTGAGCGGTCAGCACGCAAGGCAAACCGGGTTCAATCCCGTTCGGGCCACTCTGGATTTTCTCACGTGCCTGACGATGCTGCTGGTCGGCCGGTTTTTTTCGGGGATTTCCCGTTTACTCCGTCCCTTCATTCCGGCCCTGCTCCATACTAACCTCGCTTCATTCTCATTGGCTTTCGAAATCACGATGTTAAGAGCCGCCCATATCTATTCACTCACTCACTATCTTCTACTCAATATCGGAAGGTTCATTAACACAACTCTTATGCACACTACACATCGTTGCAATGACTCCGATACCACTGTTAGTTCGCTGCTCTGATCGGAGCGAACATTTGCAGCTTGCATTACGAGGTTATCTTAAGGATTTGATTTTTTTGGGAGAGGGGAATTTGTGGGCTTTTCTTATCCAGTGTCCATGATTATGGTAGTATATTTGTCTCACGTTAAAATAAGATTAATAATATCTTGATAATTTTCTCTTAAACACTGGACAAAGTATTACGGCTGATCTCCACGAACATGTATCAAGACACAACTGATTGGCCGAATCGCTTTGACTGTGAAGTGCCAACGGGAATGTACAGAGTAATCCACATGTCTTATCACCCCTGACAATGTCTTGTCACCCATTACACGCATACATGACCAGTAATAACGCAATATAATCCAATACATCATAAGGTATTCCAATAGTCAGGCAGATTTTAAGGGGATGACAAGACATGTGGACAATCCTTACACATTGAAAAAAAAAATAGAATTGCTTCAGGGGATGACAAGATATGTGGACCATCCTGTACAACTGGTAGTACATACTACGGCGTATCTACGAGTTCTCAAATCATTACACTGGCAGAGGCGACGAAAATACACTCCGTCCTCGCCTATCTTCTGTTGACTCGCTCGTCTTGTCGCGTGCAACGAGGTAGACGAGCAGTCTGCACACTTCATGCCAAGTCGTCGATAACTTGTCCCGCCAGCAGCAGGCAATTCAACAACTCTTCGATAAAAGCTACTGCTCATTACCGCTGCACGCTCTCTGCGCAGTTTAGGCATTTCCGTGCTAACATCAAGTTAACTGAAGTTAAAGCCTTTTGCTAGAGTTGTAAAATCACTCCTCCACTGTTGTAGTATAGAACATGTCTTTGACGTGATTTTGCAACCATAGCCGTAGGCAATCCAGAAAATCTGATGATAACAAAATCGGGGTATACAGTTTGGCACTGCAGCTCCGAACTCATCGTCTACATTCAGAATTCAATTACACCACTCGATTGCCAAAGGATAAAATAATATGTTACGTTGAGTGAGCACTGAGAAGCATAGCGCGAAGCAGCAGGGGGGGGGGGGGGAGCAATTTTGAGTTTGGTTCGCCGCGTCTCATAACTTTTGACTAGGAGAAGCTACAACGATCGTTTAAGTTTCAATCGACAGCTCTCGTCAAGAGCAATCGATTGCGAGTATAAAAACATTTGTGTGGCGTCGTTACGGTGAAATTGTATGCGCGTTTATTGTAAAAAAAAATTAAGAAACTTAACATAATTCCAGCCTATATTCGTCAAAAAGCCAAGTTGAAATACAGAAATCGTATACGGTTGGAGAGAGACATCTTGAAAGCAATCCCGTGATACCCATAAAACCCCATATGATCGAGTGATGCTGTGCCGGGAATGTAAAATAAACATCACGACGTCCGAGCACGTCAATGTAGACTTATTCACGCAAAACAAAAGGCCGTGTCTCCAACACAGCCACACCCGATTTTTTAATGCACTCCTGGTAGTGGCTCTGACTAATATCATAACACTAACCCACAACTTTTGCATTGAGGAGAAAAAAAAGGGGGGGGGGAAGCAGTAACTGGTATTAAATGAGATAAGTTCCGTTATAATATTATTTCCCTTTATTACAATTTTTTACTTTTTTACATAATTTACTTTGAACTTTAATTGTATTAACAAACGAGTGATTAAGGTTACGTTATGATGTGACTCTCCTATAAATTGAATCACTACTGACTTTCTTATTACAATTACTTTATAGTGACTTCCCGGCCTAACGTCCTGAACCGAATCCGCCTTGCACCCAAGTCGTAGAGGTTCTTCCCACTTTAATCAAAGCGCAGTTGTCGTTCAGGTAGACTCCTCCTTGGTATGAAGTCGTGCTCATTGTCTGTGCTAATCGTTCCCTTGATGCCCCTACGGCCTCGCTGTACAGATCTGTGCTGGTGACCCTTCCGCGCCGGCCTCATCGTGCTGCTGGACAGGTATCGTCTCTGCTCTCGCTAGCGGTGGGGGTGGGGGTGGAGGGGGGGCTGCAGACCCCACCTCAACTCCTTACCACCCGCCACGCCTCGCCGCCTTGTAGTCCCTCCAGCACCGGACCTCCAATCACGAGTCCACTCGTTCACATCTCGTCGGGAGTGGAACAATGTGTTACAAGTCTGTTTTTTAAGGCCTCTCAGAGAATGAAGCCTTCATAAGTGCAAACGTAAACGTTACGTTCCCGCCCATTTTTTCTCACTCTTTATACAGAATGCTTCGTAACTTATGATACAGACTTTGACAGGTGATTCCTTATGGAAAAACATTACGAAAATGCCGATTGACGTATGTCCGGAAACGACGTCTAAAGGTTGTAAGCACCCCCAAGATCTGGGCTTTAAAATTAATTTCTATTTAATAAAGTGTAAACGGATTAATATTAACCTAAGATATTGAAATATTGTAACGTAATATTACTTTTTTTGCCATTATATTTAGTAAAAAACTACTTCTGTAGCCCAACTTTTGGGAGTGTTTAAAACCCTTAGACGTCGTTTCCGGACAATCGTCAATCGGCATTTTCGTAATATTTTTCCATAAGAAATCACCTCCCGAAGCCTGTAACATAAGTTACGAAACATAATGTATAGTTTTAGTTAACTTAACATAATATCTGTGTATGCATTTTGTTTGTTTTCCCCAGACGTGCATATGCTAGGTTCTTTTCTAAGAGGATGGCCAATGCGTTGAAAAATAAACTGAGTTTACACATAATAAGGGAGTCTGAAATGTGTGACATTACAAGATGATGAGTAATCGGTGGTCAGGTGGTCCAGTAATCTTGTTGATTATTGGTATATATATGTATGTGTGTGTGTGTGTGTGTGTATATATATATATATATTATATATATATATATATATATATATATATATATATAATATATATATATATATATATATATATATATATTATTATATATATATATATATAATATATATTGGTCTGTTGGGAACGCGACGCCCCGAGTCTCGGCATCACGGAGAGGTTGACCCTTGGAAATGACGTGGGGAACCACGTGACATGACAGGATGAGATGAAGTTAGAGGACTGAACAGAGAAGACATCATCCCAGCCAACTGTCTGTAGGCATGGCCCTGCGCTGCAGCCGATTCCAAGGCCGCCACTGCAATCTTGCAGAGGCTTGCGGCATCGTGTGGCTCTCTGCTGCAGTTGGTGAGAGACCTCCCATGCGATGTTAATTAATATACCTCCCCCCCCCCCCAATTTCGGATAATAGTTAAGTTAGATGTAACCTCTCATCCCAGCCAACTGTATGCATGTGTGGCCCGTTCGCCACTGCCGATTCCAACGCAGCCTCTGGTCAGAATACCAGCAACTTCTGAGGAGTCTGTGGTGACAGTGTGCTCTCTGCAGCAGCTGGTGAGAGTCCCCAAGCAAGAAGATAAGAAGAGGGGGGTCCCCTTACATGCGAAGCTTCGTACACTTGCAGCATCATAGCCGTAGCTAAGCTCTGTCACAGCCCATGGCTATGGAGATTGGCCGCTGCGAGGTAGCACAGCACTGCACTCTAAGAAATTATTTGTAAATTTACCATATCAGTGAATACGTACAGTGACAAAGACTGAATGGTAAATTATTTTCCGATGTATGCATGGTAACGTTCCTACGCTTGCTTCAGAAAGAGTCAAATGCACAGGGAAATTCCCAACTTTGTATAGTAGTATTGATAAACGTTCCCATATTTTCAGCCTGACATTTAGTATTATTTCCATACAGTGTATAGGTTAAAAACTTCCATTACAGTTGAGAAAGTTTACCAGGATTTTTTTACATTGTAAATTAAACACTTATGTCCTCGAGGACATATGTTACTATAGGTAATTTATTCTTTTCCTTTTACAGGTTTATACCGTCTCTTCCAGATCGCGTAAAACCCAATGGGTGTTGACGTAATACCTACTGGCAGCAGCTCACTCTCTCTTATTTTAGTTTTCAGGTTCTGCTGAGGAATCAGGGGGGAAAAGGCCCAGTTGCGCAACTTCCCTCACCAGAGTGATGTCCAAGGATCACTTTGGTTAGTATAGCCATACTCCACAATCAAGGACCCACCACCTCTCTACTAGTCTTTCACCCCACCTAATAAATAACATGATTTTCCTACATCTGTTTCCTGTAGCATTTATTTAGACTAAGTAATTCATAAATGATTTTGAATTATTTTCTGTCGAAAGGGGTTTTTTAACGGTCCTTTACCAGTTTTTTCCCTTTTTCTTCTTAGCTATAAGTAATATGGGTACACTTACGGAGGTAGTCATGGCCCCAATTGCTGGTCATGGCTGCCCAATCCTTCTCTGCAGTGATGCATGCCTCCTTGCACGATCCCCTTTCTTCTTAGGCGTACAGGGTTAGCCCTGACACGCAATAAAATCCTGTCCTACCTTCGAGCCTCCATTCCACCTAACACTTAGACTAAGGTTGATTATAAAATAAATTGCAGAGAAGACATATGAGGGCGAGACGTTGTCGTGGACTGACGTCCGGTTGTATTGGGTGTGAATTGTAATAAAGCAATACATTAAGTCGTAGAAATTGTTCTTTACCCGTCGACGGCCCCACTTCTTGTTTTATATAATGCAACATGTTAAAATGAAGTCTAATTAATTTACGTGATTCTGCAGAGGTAAATACTGGAGAGGTAATTACACTCGTGTGCATTTGAGTCCACGCTCGGGCGAAACTATGTGTTTCTTTCCTTTTTTGTTTTTCCTAACTTAATACCGCTGGTGTAATTTTGTATGTGTAGTGTACACACAATCCTAATCAATGGATAATTTAGAAATATTTTCTTTATGCTACTGCATAATTACTGTCTCTAAAGACGGACGTACGAAATAATTATTAGTAGTTATAATAATCTAAGTTGATGAATATTTTCAGGTTCAAAAATATAAATTTTCGTGATTCTGAAAAATACAAAACATGAACATTCGAAATTTCATGTACGATTACAAAATAAAACATTGCAGCTAATTCGTTATTGCTTATGAACGTTACTTCTCCCCGGTAGGCTCGTTAGGAAATGGTTTTCACATAACTACCACACACACCCCCATGTCCAAGCCAACATCTAAACCCGCCATCCCATAAACCGTAATCTGGTGTCTTTATCAACTGTGAAGGTAAATTCCAAAACACCTATTTTTCCATTTAGCAAAACTCGTGGATAAAAAAAAATACGAGACAGTACTAATGCTATGTTAATTCCTTCTAAAATCCTTTCACGCATAGGTGTTAGCTAACAGATAATTGATCAGTAATAAAGTTTTGCTCAGAAAGTAAAAAAAAAAAAAGTTAAACAAGGGACGATTTGTAACAATAAATAGGAGAAGAAAAGTTTTGGAAATTTATATTTAGGACAAGAGACACTTTGGAATAGTAAACGTCGGACAAAAGCCATCGTGGAAGTGGATGGTTAAGGAACCACAGCAGCCATATTGGCAAAGAGGTAGGAGAAGAAACACTTTGGAATAGCAGAAACTCCAATCCTTAGTTCTAACAGGTAGGGGACCCACGATGCCTGAGTGGTTAGCCTGCTCGCCTCCCACCAAGGCGAACCCGGCTCAATACCCGGCCGGGCTCATCGGATTTTCGCAAGTGGGAATAGTGCCGGACGATGCCGTTGGTCGGAGGGTTTTCTCATTTCCCCCGCACCATCATTCCGGCACCGCTCCATATTCAGTTCAATCACCCTCATCGGCTCTCAAGATCTAGCTCTTAAGAGCCGTCCAAATATCTTCACTCACTCTTAACAGGTAGGAGCATAGACTTTTTTGTAAGGTTGATTTCGAAAGTGGTCACTTTATCGCGAACACTTTATGGAGTTCCCTTACCCCGCCATTCGCCGCCCCTCTGACGATTTTTTTTGGCAGGACTTCGGCCGTCACGGCCCTGTTCTCTTTGAGCAGTCAGACTTTTTGTACTTGCGCGGTGTGATAAGCCCGAACAGCGGGGCATCAGAGCGTGAATAATGGAGGACTTTGTGGTACTTCGATCCGTCTAGGGTTGGTGTAATTGTGGAATTTTACCCCCAGGTAGGAAAGGACGGACACCCTCGCGATCGAGACAGGAAAAGAACGCACTAAGTACATCGTTACACCTTTGGTGAGATGTCGGCACAGTGGGTTGCCGTACGGAAAGAAAGGGGCAAACGTTCAGAATAGGGTCTTTTCGGAAAAATTAAAATTTTTCTCGGAAAGTGGCACAATTCCACTCCAATAATTATACATGGCACGGAATTACTACTCTTGAAAATCATTTCTGGGGAAACTCCATGCTTCAGTGATACGTGACCTTGGCGCGCCTTGAATCACTGTTCTGGGAATTAACTCCCCTGCAGGCGCTGAGGACTCTGGCTCGGTGCGTAATTTTTGGCTACCCTTGAACAGTAATTTTATTTACGATGGTGCTGCACTTGTTCCTTAAATGGTTATTATACCACAAGGGACACTGTCTGGTGAGAAAGTGACGAGGGTAATGCTCTCGGGGATTAGCGTCAACCTTATGTATTGTGGTCAGCCGAAGGTTGTAAACAGTGTTATACCGTGCTAGAGAGTAAACGTTTATTAGTGAATTTTTCAGGGGAGGTAAAAATTCCTGGGGTGTAAAATTCCACGGTTACGCCGGTTTCGCACAACTGCCAGCGGTCTTTCACTCTCCGCCCGGGCGGATCGGGTCCCAACTCCCGACGGGATCACTCAAGCCCGGATTTTCGCATCCGGGAAACGCAGCACTGTATTTCCTCGAGGTAGAGGATGTTCACGGTAAAATGAGCACTTTTAAGGCCCTGGTTACTTTCTTTCAGTTATTTTTGACGCGAATACGTCTTTCGATTATGCAACAATAGCGGGAGGCAATCCTGAAAATCCGATGAGAACAAAATCAGGGGGTACAGTTTGACATTGCAGCTCCGAATCTATCGTCTATATTCAAAATTCAATAAATCCCGCTATTATCAAATGATCATATAATATGTTACGTTGAATGAGGTCTGCGAAGCATTGCGCGCGGTGTTGAGTGAGTGAAGGGGAAAAAAAAGGGGGGGGGGGGGGATGATGCGCCGCAATTTTGAGTTCGTTTCGCCGCGTCTCATAACTTCCGCTTAGGATAACTTTTAACTATGAGAAGTTTAAGTTTCAGTCGACAGCTCTCGTCAAGATAAATCGATTGCGTGTATAAAAACATTTGTGTGGCGTGGCTATGGTAAAATTGCATGCGTTTAATGTAAAAAATTAAGAAAACTTTACACAATTTCGGCGTATAGTCGTCAAAAAGCCAAGTCGAAATACAAACGACTGTGTCCCAACACAGCCAAAAACCAATTTTTTAAAAAATGAACATTGCTATGTAAGTAATAAACTCAGTGTGTACATTCCACCGAATTCGGAAGTTAACGTCGGAGGATAAAATAAAATAAATTTATTGACCATAGTTACAAATTAAAGGGCTTTTAAAAGTGCTCCCTTTACCGCGAATGGCCTATACTCTGTCTTCCCCCCCCCCCTTTTTTCCCCACAGCCGAATTCCGTGCTCGCTCCATCTACACCTCACTGCTTCAGATGCAGATAAGGTGTCTTATATAGTACGTATGCCTTTCATCTAGGGTTAATTTTTGTTTCACCGTGGAGAACTTTTCATACCAAATATTTGAAAACGAGGGCTGCCACGTTCTTTCTCGCACAGCCGCCGGAAAATTGCTACTGTACTACCAGGAGAACATGAGACGCGAGGAGGTATATTTACCTCCTCATAGCTAACCTCCTCGTGTGTGATTTTTCCCTGGTAGGACAATCATAATGCGCTCTGCAGGGAGGGTGTGCGCTACATAGATATAGCGAAATAACAGGTATTCGAGAACAAGGTGATATAGTGGAACAACGCATAGACTAATAATTGGGTAGACCGATCTCGCTGACTGCGCACAGCCAATCTCCGTGTCCCAACATTGAACTGCTTTTCTGCCTACACGTGTAGTGAAAATGGCGTGGTTTGGATTGTAGGTTAGAAAACTGATTTGTAAACATATTCATTGAGATGAATGTATACTTCCTCTAACCAATCTGTAATGCAGTTTGATTATATTAAAACTGGCAAAACTATTTTATTAATAGAACAGTGCTTGTCATTAAAACATTAAGATGAACAATACGTACACCACTGTTGACCATGTGACTTTGACAGTTGTGTAGGAGTTTTGTAGGATTGGGGTAGGTCAGTATTGGGTACGTGAGCAGAAGACGAATAAGCGGTCCACCTCAGCTTTAGTCTCTGGAACAACACGGCCTAGCACACTCAATTATTCTGAATAACAGGCACTAGCAACAGGTATCGACTGGGAATAGGAACAGGTACGAGAAGTTCCTGAAAAATACAGGTTTAGCTCATCTGTACTGCGTACAAAAGTATATAAGAAATTCTTCGAGCAAGTAAGCGCGCCTGGTTTCGAAGCTACAGTATCATCTATCCCCCCCGCACCCTTTGGCGGTTCAGGGTGCTCGACCCACCGGAAGTCGACACACAACAGCGGAAGACGCGCACTACCCCTCCAATATTCAATCTCCCGCACATCCGGCTCGACGTGGACCATGCACGGAGCTGGGAACCTCGCCGAGGGGAGACGTCAAGCGGAGCTGATGGCGAGCCAGCAGCGGATACACCGTCCCTTGTGTGTCGACAAGAGGAAGGGAGAAAACACGTTGCCTGGAAAAATTGCTTCAGAGGAACGTTACCCTGACTTATGGATTTATGTGTTGTCAAAGCCGGAAGAGACCTGCCATACCCGCCTCAAAGATGCCTCTGCCTTCAACACACATACGAGGGAAATATAGACGGAAAATTTACCACACGACTTAAAAAAAAAAAAGTGTCTTTACGCAGCGTTGACTGGTGTACTAACAAAAATACTAAAAAGTTACATTAATATATATATATAGATCAATTTATATATATTTATATTAAATATATAAACAAATATCAAAATAAATAAATATATATAATTTATTCGGAAATGTTTAAATTCCACAAGTCACATTTAAAATTTTTTTTATGCTACTGTAAATTTACACTTTTTACCATACATATTTAGCACCTAGGTATGAAAGATAAAAAAAAAAAAAAAATTCTTTAGTGCGACAGAGAATACAATTTAAAGAAAATGGGGTGTGGCTGTGTTGGCGACACTGCCGTTTGCTTTGCGTGAAAACGTCTACGTTGACGCGCTCGGACACCTTGATGTTTATTATACGTTCTCGGCACCGCTTCACTCGATCATATGGGCTTTTATGGTTATCACTGGATTGCTGTTGATATGCTATTTCCAACCGTATACGATTTCCGTATTTCGACTTGTCTTTTTGACGAGTATAGGCGGACATAGTGTTAAGTTTTCTTAATTTTATACATTAAACGCATACGATTTCACCATAACAAGGCCACACATATGTTTTTATACGCGTAATCGATTGATCTTGACGAGAGCTGTCGATTGAAACCTAAACGAGTGTCGTAGCTTCTCCTAGTCGAAAGTTATGCTACACGGAAGTTATGAGATGCGGCGAAAGGAGCTCAAAATTGCCCCCCCCCCCCCTTCCCACACAAATGTGATGCTTTGCAGTCCACCACATGTCGCTGCATGGTTGACAAGGAAACCACGTGCTCTGGTTGTATAAATTGCTCACTGTCAACTGGGCACTTTGGAAGACCTTAACAACTATTGCATGCACATTGCGGTTTCTTCCTCCAAATGTAAAATTAACAAAATTATCCTTACAACTCTGTCGGTCAAGTGAAACTCTGAAATCATCAAAACAGTAAATATGTTACGAATATACTTGCTTTTAATTCAACACGAAGACATAGAACTGCTTTCCTTTCGTTGTTACAAAATATACAGGTCGCTTGCCAGTCACTGTGCAAGTTTAATATACATGCAATTGAGGACAGTGACATTTTTCGAAGGTTGATTTCAAAAGTGCCCTATTAACAGTGAACAGCTCATACCTGTCTGACATTCAGACGGCCTGCGGCCTTGGTGGTTCTGCCAGGATCATCCAATATCGGTTCACCACGCATGAGTACCTTTCATCGAACCCAACGCAATATGAAAATCTGAAAGGTCCGAATGAAGGGCAGTTCGGAGAGCGATCCAGCAGCCTCCCGCAGCCCTATTATCTAGCCTCTCGCAAAGACCATCTTTTGTTCGTATGGCCGTCTAGTACATATTTTTTGCTTGCCTGGCGCTCATTAATAACGCCTGGCAAAATTCGTGCACGTCACATCACATGTGCTGTATTGAACCACACAAAGAGCTCGACGTATGGACATGTGACATCGGGAAAAAAAGTTATTATTTCGCTATCCTCCATCGATGTCCAGATCGATCAGTTTTCATGATTACCAAATGAATTTTACATGCCGTGAGAATTTTTATGTCAATGGCCGTATTGCCTATGTAAGACTAACATTTATGTGGCGACGAGTTTTCAGTTTCTAGTGTGGAATTTGAACCACTTAGCATATTTTGACGCGAATACGTGTTTAAATTTGCAACCTATATCAAAATTCAACTATACAACTCGATTGCCAAAGGATCAAAGAATATGTTACGTTGAGTGAGGACTGCGAAGCATCGCACGCTGCTGAAAGGGAAAAAAAAGGGGGAGGGGGGGCAATTTTGAGTTCATTTCACGTAGTATAACTTTTAAACTAGGAGAAGCTACGACACGCTCGATTAAGTTTCAGTCGACAGCTATCGTTAAGATCAATCGATTGCGTGTATAAAAACATTTGTGGGACATGGTTATGGTGAAATTGTATTCGTTTAGTGTTAATAATTAAGAAAACTTAACACAATTTCGGCCTATACTCGTCAAAAAGCCAAGTCGAAATACAGAAATTGTATACGGTTGGAAAGACCACATCAAAAGTAATCCAGTGATACCCATAAAACCCCATATAATCGAGTGAAGCGGTGTCGGGAACGTAAAAAATCACCAAGGCGTCCGAGAGCGTCAACGTCGACATATTCACGTAAAACCAACGGCCGTGTCCCCAATACAGCCAAACCCAATTTGATTTTTATTTTAATGTCGTCTCCATGATACTGCTTGAAAACGAATGCATGGATTTTGATATTTGTATATATATATATATATATATATATATATATATATATATATATATATATATATATATATATATATATATATATATATATATAAATGTACAGATGTGTTTGTAATTTAAGAAACTCCTTTTGTAAAATAAAAGATTCCGTAAATTTAATTGTTTATTAACCGAATAAAAAGGTACGGCGATAGTGGTGCCATCTGTTGCCAATCGTCTGTACCATTTGTTTTCACTTGTCTGTTACGTCTTGGATTCTGATTGGCTGGCGTTATACGTTAAACGCAAATGCTCGAATGTTGGCCAAATTTTAACGTGTTGCGTTTGATGTTTAGTGTCGCGGCAACGTTTTACGTCGATTGTAGTCATTGGCGTTGTTCTCCATGGATTCACGAGTTATTTGTAACGCGTTATCGTAGCGTCAACGCGATTGTAGCCAAGCCTTCTGGCACGAAGCGTTTATGAAATGCTTTTCGTGTTCAGACACTCATACAGAATATCATACCGTTTAAACCACGCGTTTTCTGCCAAGCAAATGAAGGGCATTTCATGCGGCAGCCAGGCGGAGAGTTGGTTGGGCTGCTCTTAACATCGACGTCTCGAGAGCCGATGAGGGTGAGGTGAGGTGAGTACTTGCGAAGGTCCGGAAGCGGCCCAGCCGGGAATCGAGCCCGGTTCGCCTTGGTGCGAGGCGAGTAGTCTGACTCCTACACCACCGCGGTCCCGATTAAATTGATCTGAGTTAAATAGTAGAAACCCTGTCATAGTATAGATATATTTTTATATATGGTATAAACATTTGAGATTGTAATAACAACAGCTGTTAATCGATTATGTGTGTGTTAATACGTCACTGCTGCCCTGCGGAAGGAACAGATGAACAGACATCCAAGGTAACTGTTACCCCATGCGGCAAGACCTAATATGTAAATGTTGCTTAAGGTCATATTTCACATTTTTTTTATTTGGTTGTCTTAAAGAGTGTTCGAAAAGTGCCCCCTTAATGCAGTTATTAGTTGTCAAATTATTCAAATTTTCAAAATATAACACTTAAAAGTCTTAATTTCCCGAATTATGCAGCGTAATAGGCTTTGCTCCTAGATATTTTTTCTAACAAAATTGCATTTAATGCAATCTGTATGGTGTGCAGAACATATTGATTCAGTATGAGTGCGATTTATAAACAGGTGATTGAGTATTGGCACTGAATTTGGTTGAAAATAGGGGTCAGACTTGAAAAAATTTCCTGTCGCTCATTCACGCGAAACCGTTAACATTCATTTAATAAATAGTTTAAACCATAAACTGTAGAGGAAAAGTTGTTTTTGTTCCTTTCGTAGCTTGTAACACAGATGAAGTATGCCACGCTTAGACTCTAATTCAACACTTAGAACCTACCTATAGAGCTCTTGTGTCGGAATTTGAGTGTTATGTTTTGAAAATTATAATGATTTGACAACTAACTGCATTAAGGGGACACTTTTCGTAAAAAAAAAAAAAAAAAAAAAAAAAAAAAAAAAAAAAAAAAAAAAAAAAAAAATCACCTTAACCCATTGAGGAGCTCTCACCAATACTGAAAGCATGTAGCAGGGTCGTCACATTAGATCCCATGTCTTATTTTTATAGTTGAATATGTGTTGTTAATTGCGCTGCAGTGAAAACAGGAGTTTTTAATTAATTATCATTTTTGTTTGTGTGGGTTGTTAGGACTGCAGCGCTGCTACGCGCCGTTATGCTGTGTTATACGCGTGTTTTAGCTGTAGTTGTTATATAGCCTCCGTTGTGGACGGTTCGGATTCCTGGGCTCGGCAGTCTTGCTTGCGACAACGTTATGTGTGTGATGTCTGGAATATTCACGAGTATTCTTGTCTTTCAATTTTTGAGGAATTTTCTGTCATATTTGTTTATGATTTACTGCTATTTGTTCTATCTATGGCATTGGCTTCGTTTCTAAGATCAGGCAAATGTTGCGTCTCATTAGGGTAAATTGAAATTTGTTTAGCTGCAGAAGCGGTTAGCTGAGCGTTGTGTGGATCGTGGCATACACGTGGCCGATCTAAGACGTGCAGTGGCGAGTCGTATACTAGCACTTGCGAATGAAAGCAATTTGTCTTGGAAGCCTGAGTTAAGCCCTTGGCACACTGTCAGATTTTTCCATTGAACTGCTTCTAATAAATTTATTCAAATAATGTTGGAAGTTTGTGACGTCACCGAAACGTCATTGTTGGATGTCTCTAGTTTCATTCTAATATTTTGAAAACTAAACAGGTTCTGATTTTTTAAATATATTTGATGGACTCAGCCAATCAGAATCGAGCATAAGAAAAATGGACGTTTCCGACAACGCGAAACTTTAAAATAACGAACAATTGATGGAAACTAAATAAGGTTACGAAGGTAATTAATTTCTATAGAAGCTTTTTGAGTATGAATGCTATTTGAAGTTATCAATACATAATATTAAGAAATCAGAGGCATTACATTTTATTGCGCAAGTAATATATCTGAGTAATCAAATTTCAAATTAATAAAGAAGTGAAAATATATTACATTTGTTACTGTTAATTCCAAGCGAGAAGGCGAGCCAAGGCAACAAATGTAACCGATTGCACAAAAGAATTTCGATACAAAAGCTATTAAAGACGCGGGCGTGGCTTATCTCGATAGGTTATCGACGCCATCTTGACTCCAAATAGAATTTCAGTGCCGCCACCACTGGCAACCACAAAGACCTTGCTCCAGAGGCAGGGGGTCCAACTGTTACAATTCTTCCCTTAAACACATATCACTGTCTTCAGAGATAACTTAAGTCAAACAAATATACACTATGTACAACTGACCAAATATCCCTCCCACCTCGAAATATCCCAATTCAAGGCTTAAAGTGCAGGCGGTGCGCACAGCTTCACGACTGGTCGCTTCAGTGTCTGTAGGACAGTGCGTATGTTGGCAACACGAGCAGTGCCGTCGTTGCTTTGTAAAGCTCGATGACAAGCCTCAGTCGCAAGTGCAATGGCGGAAGTCTATCATCCTTAATCAGGATGAGCTGGTTAGTTACAAGTCGCGCTCCTGGTTCTTGCCATGTCGTTCATTGCTGCAGAGTATGGAGGCAATCCCGGTGCCAGCATCCCCAGGACTCTTGGCGAAGTCTCTCCACCAGCTGCCGATGTTTGAAGTCTGTCCAGGCTCGCCTCACGAAGATCTGGTTCTAGCATGGCTACCAGTGGTTCCAACGTAAGAAAATTATCTGGACTGAGTGCACTGATGTCGTTTGGGTCCGAGCTGAGAGGCCACAGTGGTCGAGAGTGCAATACTGCCTCCACCTGGACCACCACAGTATAGAGTTATTCAAATGCATGTTCCCCAATGACTCTGATCAAATGCATCTTGAAGGACTTGACACCTGCCTCCCAAAGTGAGGGGCAGCAGGTGTAATGAAATAATAACTAACTCACCCGAGTTAGATATTTTCACATTTGAATAAGATACGGCGAGTTACTTCAGGAAATACTTAAAGTCTCGCTTGAAATTGCGACCCCGAGAAAACCCGCCTTTTCGCCTCCTTGGCCAATCACATGCAGTGTCTCGATAATCACGTGCAATGTCAGCGCCAGTCAACTGCCAGCAACTTTCAACAACGTTCACAAGATTTATTCCCCTGTTGTCTTTACTGGGAGAACTAATATTCAAAAAAGTTTAAAAGTGTCCTTGATCGCTGACGGGAGCGTATCCCTCACCTCATCTGCCTCACCCAGGGTATACAAACCCCTTACACATACGTGGAAAGGAAAGGTATAGATTTCTCCTGAATTACACTTTAATAAATACGTACCGTCCAACATTCCCGGCCACTCCAGATCACCTAGGATTGGTCCACCAACTGGCAATAGTAGATCTGAAGCCCGGCTTTCATAAGTACTCAGTTTATCTTTAATAGCCTATAATGGCGTGCAGGTTGAACAATTTTTCGTCAAAACATAAAGTGATCAAATTTTCGGTGGTGGCCATCGCCCGCAAGTGCATGCGGTCATGTTGGGTTTGTATCGGAGCAGTTCTTCGTTTGTTTTCACTTGTATTTGGCAAAAAAAAAAAAGTTCGATGGGGATTAATTCTAAGAGTGCATTCACGAGAGACATATGCATCTTTGAAAAAAAAACCTTCAACAATTATTAGGATAAAAATTGCCGTGAAGAATCTCAGTATTAAAAAAAAAACCTTTTTGTGATTCTTCAGGATGTTTCGATGTTACTTCTCAGACATTTCGCCTTATTTGTGTTTACTAGCGAAAGGATGGACCCGAGGTTTACTTTGGACAGAATGACACCTTAAACAAAGTGCCAAATTCACTGCTCTAGGATAACTGCAACGAGTTCTTGTCCTGCTATAAGTTTTAAACAAAAAGTCACTCTTACACTGCATGCAGTCAAACGCATTCCTTTTTACCGCAGAAGCAGGAAACGCATAGTGTAATTACAGCTCTAGTAACTACCCGTATATATTGTCAACACTGTGAATTATTATGCAAGAAGTATTGGTTATGAAGAAATTTATTAGAGATTATTTTACTCGTATAGAACAATCGCGCAAAAACAACGATCGAGACTTTTTTTGTTATCGTTCCCTTAAATACGTATACGCAAATTGTGCAGTTAGTGACTAATAATCAGGTTAACGTATATTATAATAGGATGTTCAGGGTAAATTCAGTACTTTTCAAAGCCACGCTTAAGATCTACTTGTAGCCACGTTGTGTATTCTTCCATTAAATGTAAAATTAAAATTGTCATGTGCCTGATAACATTAATCATCCGTAGCTTAAGCGAAACTGTACAAATTAAAAAAAAAGTAAATATTTAAGAACTTTGCAAATTCTCACTCTTGTTTGCATTTAAAAAAACTTCAAACAAAGAGTCATTTTAATATTCAGAAATTTCTAGCTAACACTTTTAATTCACCGTTATGACACACTTTTGAAAGCCCTGCTTACGATCCACCTGTATCCACGTTGTGTATTCTTCCGCCTTATGTAAAATTAGCATTGCCCTGGGCGTCATCACTTTATTCACATGTCGGTAAATAAAACTGTGAAATTATTAGGAAAATAAATCTGCTAATATTTATACTTCGATGCATTAAAAAAAAACAGAATGGGAAAGAAGTAATTTTATGTTGTCCCAAATTGTTACCTAGCTTTTTTTATCCGACGTTAATATACGGACCTACTTTCCCTGTATCGTTACCAGCATTACTGGGTGAATGTCACTCAGTGTGCCCGTTAAAGTACATGCAGACAGGGCCAGTGGGATTTTTCAAAGGTTAGTTTTAAAAGTGCTTACTTTATCATGAACAGCCTTTACCCGCACGGAGCTCCATCATCTACCTTTGCTGTAAGACACATTCACAATGAAATGGACTGTATCTAAAGTCCGCCACACATGGAACGATTTTCCTTAGGCCCGTTCTACACTGCACGGATACGTAATAAAGCGGACGCAGAAATCCAAGAGGAACAAGTCGAAGACTCAGGATTAATTTTACTCATTCTACAATAGGAATAAACGCACAGTCTGACAACTTACTGTAAAACAGAATTTTATACGTGCGGCAAGTGACGTATGTAGCATGCATGTTGGTTTATTAACAGAACAGAGCAGAACATATTAAAATGGCGCCAGTACCCAGACGAAGGCCATTACTGGTCTCAGTTCCTTGGATTTCAAATCAATTTATAAAATAGTCGAAACATAAAATTTGTTGCGTTATAACATTTAAAAACAAGTTAAATTTTTAAAACAGAGGTTTAAAATTATTTTGTTCAAGTTTAGAAAAAAGTTACGTTATAATTTTAAAATGTTCAAATTCCTCTCTCTCTCCACCCTTGAACGCTCACCCCGCCATCCTCTCCGGAGACAGAGGGGCCGACGGTAGTTGTCATCTTGTGAGGTGTCCCTAGTGTGTTTGATGTCTGTGTTGTGTTTGTGTAGGTGTAATGTTGTTTGTGTAGGTGTCGTATAGTGTAAGTGTTGTTTCTTCAGTTTATTTGTTCTTGTGTGTATCTGTATTATTGATGTCTGTGTGGGTAGTTCGACATCAATATACTGAATATTATTGTTTGTATTGATACATGATGTATGATTTGTGAGGTCTCAAGAGGAACATTTAGTAATGTAGTTTCTAAAATTATGCTAACAGTATTGGTAGGTTTTCTTTGATTAGTGATTACATTACAATAAGGAAAACATTTGTAGAAACCACTGCCAGGTGAACATTACTACAGGAATATATAGGTTAACAATTTTGAGGGGTTACTACGGTGGACTTGGAAATTAACAAGGTGACCGTGTTGGATTGAGGACAGAACGTGACGGGCAGTGATACTAACGTGCCGCAGTTTGAACTTCCGTGTGTCCTGGGACCGTGGTGGTGTAGTGGTTAGACTACTCGCCTCCCACCTAGGCGAACTGGGTTCGATACCAGGCGGGGTCACTCCCGGATTTTCGCACGTGGGAATCGTGCCGGACGGTACCGCTGGTCGGGAGGGTTTTTTTTTTTCCGGGGGTTTCCCGTATCCCCAGCCCTTGCGTTTCACACTCACCTCGCTTCACCCCCATCGGCTCTTAGGACCTCGATGTTCAGAGTAGGCCGAAGCTCTTCACTCCACTCCGTGTGTCCTCCCAATAACCGAGTTACGTTTGACACGCGCAAGGGAGTGGAGACGTTTCGGCAGCTCTTGACAGCGACGTCTTTAGAGCCGATGAGGGCGAAGCTAGGCGAGTATGAAGCAGCGCCGAAATTCCAGGGGGGGAACGGGAGATCCCTGAGAAAACCCTTCGACCAGCAGCATCGACCCGGGCACGAAACTCTCCGCTGGGAATCGAACCATGTTCGCATAGGTGGGAGGCAAGCGCTCTAGCCGCCGGGCCACCGCGACCCCTTCAACGCACGAGTAACGTCTGGGTGTCCCCGACCTAACCCGGATGCCTTGGTCGTGGAGTTAGACATACGTTCGTCTGTCTCCCAGCCGAGCGATTTACAACCAAACTTCGTACGTCCGTCGTACGTTCATTGCTGCGAACTAAATAAAAAAAGAACTGTTTACAAATAGGAAAAAAAAAATTCTCCATAAAAGGTGAAAATATTTTGTGGTATTGTGCTTCTAATTACTCAAAAACAACCATACACGTACGCAATGGAAATTAATCGACTTAAAAGATTTAAATTGCATATAAAGTATAATTATATTATTTCTACTATTGCACAAAAGGAGCTTGTGTTTCCAAACATAATTATCAACTAATCTTCAGGAAAATTGTTACTTAATTTCATTTTACAATTACGTAAACAAACATAAGAAAAGAAAAAAGGGCAGCTAAAACCAAACCATGCACATACACTACACGGCCTTGAAAAGAACTCGAGATGAACGAGTATCAACACGTGCAAGTTTAGAAAGCTGCAATTTCGTCCGTTCGTCCGTTTCGACGAACTGACGGATATAATAAATGGCCATTTCTGATTGGCTGTTGGCCACGTGATTGACGGACGGATGACGGAATAATGGACGCGACGGGTCGTTGTAAATCCTGCCTTGCCGGACTCATAGCCCCGACGCGCTCGACACGGCGGCCGACAGCCAATGAAATACAAGATAGATCGTCGTAAGCCCGACCGATTCTGTCGTCCGACCAGTAATTTTGGATTATAAATGATTTCTGATCTTCGTCGTGTCGTGCGACACGACGCACAGAATGTACAACCTTGCAAAATTAAATTGTATTCCAAGCTCTCACTACAATGGTAAATGTGCAGCTTAAAAATAAATTAATTGAAAATTACTGTAGCTAACTCTTAAATACAATAATTTTATTTTTGTATGCATTAGCGAAACCAATTTGTCACCATTACCTATTACAGATTTACCTATTGTTCATCGCCTTTGAAACTAACGTAGCTTATCAGGGCATTCTAAATAGTTAGGTTAAATGCTGAGAGCGTGGTGTCGGTCGTGCTGTAAATTCAAGTAAAGGCTGTTCACGGTAAACTGAGCACTTTTGAAAGCCCTGCTTAAGATCTACTTGTATGCGCACTATGTACTCTTCCGCCTTATGTAAAATTAGCATTGCCACGAGCCTCAGCACTTTATTGATGCGTCGGTCAATTGAAACTGTAAAGTTATAGGGAAAGTACATATTTTAGAAATCTGCTAATTTTTACACTTTTATGAAGTAAAAAAGCAGGAAGGGAAAGAAATAATTTAAGTTATCGCAGATGTTTACCTAACGCTTTTTATTCGATGTTACGATATGGGACTACTTTCCATCCTTCGTTACCAACTTTACTGGGCTCATGACACTCAGTGCGCCCCTTACAATATACGCAGATAGGAGCAGTGACTTTTTTTTCTAAGGTCGATTTTAAAAGTGCTCACCTTATCGTGAACAGCCTATAGTCACATTGAAATGTGTCGTAGTGGCGTTTTTGGTGTGCCGTGTTATGTTGGTTGGGGCTATGTGGTTCCGGCATTATTAGAACAGCACATCGCAGCAGCATGCAGTGTTCACGCGAGGCAGTGCGGTATAGACCGTTCACAATAATGTGGGAACTTTTTAAGGCCCTCCCAACAGGCATTAACCGCTAATAAATGTACCTTATTGCCACCTCAGGCATTAAATTTTGATGGCGGTGAAATGTATACACTGTGTTTATTGGTCACAGTGCAATGTTTATATTAAAAAGCAGCAGGAAGATGGAAATTGGATGAAAGGAAAAATCGATAAGAGCCTTAAAAAGTGCTCACTTGACCGTGAACAGCCTACAAGAGCGCGGTCTCCAGGAGCGACAATGGGCCCGCGGTTGGGGTCTTCCATTGTGGAGGTGGTGGGGAGGTGTACGACCTACAGTTCGCTCCAATTACGTCAGCGGGCAGCCTATGGATCGCAAGGGTATCGACCCAGCGCCCTACACAATGGTCGCGATGCGCGAGTCCCTTGTGCGTGCACGCGTTTCTTGTTGCCTCCTCCTGGAGAGCAACGCGTCTTTGTGCGTAGAGTGCGTGTGGCAGCTCCACGATTAATCCTCGGCTAAACCTCTTTTATACAAAGTCTTCATTTTCGCGTCATGATTTCGGATTTGTAGTAATCACTGACAATGTTCGATTTTTAGAAAATCTACTTTTTACGAGCTGTTTAATATTTTTGTGCTGATTTTAAATTTTGTGTTATCTGATAGTTGCAAAAAGTCGAGAACATGTTTAAATTTTATCAATAAGTTCTTGCCCTGTCGCAAGGATGAAATAACTCACACAAGTTAATACAAAATAATTAAACAACTAGTAAATTGAAATTTTTTTGTAATCCAACACTTTCAATAATACCTCTGAAACTGAAATAATGGCACGAAAACGAAATATGTTTGCTAAACGAGTGAAGCTGAGTCTTGACCATTTTCCGAAGTCTCAAGATTTGCCTTTATACAGAATGTCCCAGAGTTTACCTACCATTGTGAAACACGTGCAGTATGTTAAAACAGATACAATATTTATCGAAGTTACAGAAAACGGAAAGATACATGTCTGCCATCTGTGAGAACACACACAACAGACTCATTTCTTGAATATTACTCCAGTGAGATGACGTCCGCCCAAGTTCGCACTTCCGCGCACTCGATGCAGCGCGTTTTCCATAACCCGCAACAATGCTGCAGCTTGTATAGGGTTACTTATCGTGGGAAATCCTCTGTTTGAGTGAGTTCAGGTCCGGCGGGCGTGTTTGGAAAACACGACGTTTGAGGAATCCCCACAGGACATAATCGCAAACCGACAGATGAGACGAGTGGGCGGGCCATGGAAAGTCTCCAGAGCGCGAAATTATTCGATGCTGAAACATTGTTCGTAAAGTGTCCATTGCCAGGCGAGCGGTGTGTGCTGTGGCTCCATCTTGATGTAAATAAACGTTTGCGAGGTCGATGTTGAGGTCACATAATGCGTGGGGGGGGGGGGGGCAGGCGACCACCGTACCATGCTTAATGACAAGGCGTCACTCGCCGGACTGAGCTGGCTGTATCACGCCATCCCCACCCTAGGGATACACGAGTACTGGGCGAGTCAAAATGGTAGGCGAACGCTGGGACACTCTGTACTTGATCCATTACAAGGTGGTGGCTTGTATCACTTCGCCTGTCCGCACAGCTGGAAGGTTTATTGTATTGTATTGTATAAAGCATTGACTGCGCTGCCGGCCATCAACACATGCTTCGTACGCAGTCAGCTGTCAAAATATCTCCAGTAATTCCCATCTATTCTCTGCTCGCAGGAGCTTACCTCTATTTGCATAAAACCTTTGAAAAATCACGCCTCTGGATGACGTGTTTCGTTGTTTACTAAATCTATCACGTATCACAAGCGTTTAATCTTCTCTTAACGTGAAGATATCTTATTTTTTATTAAATTGTATTATTTGATTTATAATTAATGTGAATTAAGACAAATAAAAAATAGGCCTGTTCATAATATCTAGTAAGAAATAGCGTTCATGCAAAATATTATTGAAGTGTGCACCAAGACGTACCTTGGTGTAATTTCCTAGAAAGTTAAACTTTTGTTTGCACGGAGGCGGAGGAATATCTGGAAAGTACGAATTCAGCGCGATTTTGGAAAAGTTGGTATAATCCATTCACGGTTACTCCGCGATTTTCTAAAGTCCTTCTAAAGTTATAATTACAGGATATTCCGCATCGTGCATTCTAAGCTTAACGACGTCTACAAAATTACACCAAAGTTGTATTTTTTTTTTCCCACGAGAACTATTTCTTTCTAGACGATACCCACACACTTGTATCCTTGATGCTTTTTTTTCATATTTAATTTAAATGAATAATTATAACTTATAGATAAAATATCGGTAAAACTTCAATTTCAGCAGTAAATAAGACACTTCTATGTTAAAAGAGGTATACCACGCTTGTGATACATGGAGTATTTTTAAAATAACTAAACACTTCATACATGGGGCGTTTTTTCAAAGGTGTGATTCCAAAAGTGTGAAGAGACCGCGAACAGACTATATAGGCTATTAACGATAAAAAGAGCCCTTTTGAAAGCCCTTCTTAAGATCTGCTTGTATGCACATAGTGTATTCTTCCGCTTTATGTAAGATTAACATTGTCACGAGCCTCATCACTTTATTCATGCGTAGGTCAAGTGAAACTGTGAAATTATTAGTAAAATAAACGTCTAACAAATCTGCTCATTTTTACTCTTAGATACATTAAAAACACAGGAAGCGAAAGAAATAATTTGTCAGAAATGGGTGCCAAACACTTTTTATTTGACGTTAAGATACGGATCTAATTCCTATCCATCGTTAGCAACTTTACTGGACGCATGTCACTCAGTGTGCCCGTTAAATGTATGCGGGTAGGGGCAGTGACATTTTTCTAAGGCTGATTTCAAAAATGCTCTCTTTATCGTGAACAGTCTTTAAATGCCGTTCGCGATAAAGTGAGCACTTTTAGAAGCCCTCTTTTTTTCTAATAATTTTCAATAAATATATTTTATTTCAGTCTTAGACGTCTTCTTTTGAGTACGAAGAAATATTTTCACTGTGTTTAATACTTATATGGCAAAATTCATTTTACAAAGTGGCGGAAGAGCAAAAAAAAAAAAAAAAAAAAAAAAAATGGCTAATAGGAAAAAAGTAACTAGGGCCTCAAAAGAGCGCAATTTACCGTGAACAGCCTATAATAACAATGACTCGACTATAATATTAGCCATTCACTATGGTGACATGATCACGCTGAATATGATCAAAGAGGATGAAGACATAGTTTGTTGATACTGCAGATTGTAGTAGCTGTGGTGCGGTATTATCGTGGGTTAATATAAGAACCCAAGATTTGATAGAAACTATAACACGAGTAAATAAAAATAAAGGCAAACTGACAAATGTCAATTTTGTAATGCCCCGGCTAGCTTAGCTAGAATATACGCTGTTACATAACGTAAGTTTCCCTGATAAAGGCTGTTCACGATAAAGTGAGCACTTTTGAAATCAACCTTTGGAAAAAATCACTGCCCCTAACCGCATATATTTTACGGGCGCACTAAGTGACTTGCGCCCAGTAAGGTTGGTAACGATGGAGGGAAAGTAGTTCCTTATCTTAACGTTGTATAAAAAGTGATAGGTGACCATTTCTGATAACTTATATTATCTCTTCCGATTTTTTTTTTTTAAGAATTGAAGTGTAAAAATAGGCTGATTTGTTAAACAGATACTTTTTAAATAATTTTACAGTTTAACTTTACCGACTCATGTATAAAGTGATTAGGCCCATTGAAATGTCAATCTTACATAAAGCTGAAGTATACACAACGTGCATACAAGTAGATAGATCTTAAGCAGGGCTTTCAAAAGTGCTCATTTTACCGTGAATAGCCTATATCAAGTAAAGAAGAGATAAATAAAGAAATGAGTTAATAAGACTACTAGATGAATAGAATAATCACCCTTAACATGATTCAACAAACAATAAACAATTATGATTGTTTATTTCTACTTTATAGGATTAATTTTGAATATCATATTTTTAATGACGCTCCTTGGTAACAAAACATACATTTATCTACCACACAAGCAAAGGCACGCAACACTATCGCAATATGCGCACCGGATTAACCCACATATCAACTGCTTCATAACTATTGTCCTACTTTCAGTGTTCATGCATCTCTAAATTAGATATTAAATGCGCTGGACTTAGCTCTGGACGATACACCACTGTGGTAGTGTCTAGAACTGCCATACTCCTCTGGTGACTGCTGCTGGAAGGACCTGCTACTACAACGGATCTCTCTATTCATCATCAGGAACTGGTCTTCCTCGGCCGCCTATTGATACCGTGGTCCCGGCGTCGACTCTCGTCCCAGCTGCCTCGCTGTGGATTCGCCGTTGCTGATCGAACCCCGTGGCTGGCTCCTTTCGCTCGTCGTACCTCTCCTGACCCGGGGCAACAGACGGTGAACTCCGTACTCGGATGCTGTGCTGGATCAGGCCTGGGTCCTTTGACGACGTATTGGCAACATCGCCTCTACGCAACTGACTTAAACGCTCATTCCAATATTTTTTCTCTTCCAATTAACTTCTACGTGGAGCCTTCTACTTATGCTGCCTCCATTCTTAGAACACTTTTCAGAAGAACCCCCAAATGTTCGATTATTTGTTCCTAATAAAATCGCCGTTGCCAATGCCAACCTTGCTCGTTTATATTCAACAAATGAAATACTCCTAAACATTCAAAAAGCAAGGATAGACTTTCCAAAACAGCTTTTCTCACATACACTTTCCATACTATCCTTCTGACACACTTGATATCCGAACATAACTTATGGCAATCAAAGATAATATTATTTTCCTACATGTAATAAGACAAGCTAACATAACCAGGTGTTACAAAACTATCCAAGATGGACTGGAGTCACGACACCCCGACCACCGCGACACGACAGCCCCGACTAACGTGACACGACAGCGCCGAAATCAGAGTGGCAGCCAGTGAAAAGCAAGGTCATTGTGACGTCTTTCCAACAATACCACAGCCCCTACAGCTCGCTAATGTAGATTCTATTTCCACCTTCTGTCCTGTCGGGCTCGTCGGGGCGCGCAAATAACGCAAATACATCTTCACAAAACAAAAATTCACGTATATTTTCCTACTGTAGTATATAATAAACTAACTTGGCTTAAAATCACTTTTTTATTGCGTTTCTTTCGTTTAAATTCGAATATTGTCTAAAGCAAACGCTCATTGACTTTATCGTGAACTTTATATTGTATATATTGGATGTATGAGTGTCTTGCACACTGAACATATTATTACATGAAATTTCGTCGAGCTCTGACGTCATGTCAGGCTGTCTTGCTGTACTCTTCAGGCTACTGTGACTCCAGCTTCAGAGGAAGGAGGATGTTTGAGGTTATGAGCGTCGGGACGGATGGAATCTGGTCGATGATTTATCGGCGAAACCACGAGGCCTCATAAAATCTGCAGTATCCAACGAGTATGGTTAATAAAAGAAGTAAACCAGTTATTCGCAGGATATGCCCATCGGTGATTGGCTCTTGGATGTCGTGGAGGGGGGGGGGGAGAAAGTCCGTCTTACACCGGGAAACATTATCAAGGTCACTACCCCTTCGATTTTTCATTGAAACACCAATGTTTAATTTAGTTAAATGTTTGCAATAAAAATGTTTTATGCTAAAGATTAAATATTTGAATCATCAAGTCATCCATCTTCTGTGTAAAGACTTTCCTCGCTTACGATTTTTGAAATAGGATAACTTTTAAAACCGATCCGCCACGTCCGCCATCTTGCGGAAGACCAGTTCCTTGACGCGGTTTTACTCCCTCAGGGGAAAAAAAAAACTTTTACGAGCAGCGATCACCCATAATAATTCATACGCACAGAACATTATAATATTGCAGAAATATAAAAGATTCAACGAATAATTTAAAAATTACCTCAATACATCTTAAAATGTACAAAATATCGTCAAAATTATTTTATACTGCAGTCATTCTGCTAATCGACGAGCCAACCAATGGCTTTGGCTTTGTCGCTCGCCGTGTTTTTATCTGCTGCCACTTTGGAATGGATGAACTGTAGAACTATCATAACCACGTGTTTTAAACCATGATCGATATTTGTACTTTTTTTTTTTTTAATGTTAGGATCTCACCCGAAGATGGGAGCAGTTGTCATCTCCCGAAAAGTTGCGCGAATTACGTTTTGTTGATTCCCTTCTGTAGTTTTTGTATTCCTGTCTTCTTTATTTTTGTGGTGTATTTTCAACTGGATCATTTTTCTTGATGCTCACGTAGGTTTTACCGTTTGCGAAATCTGTTCTTCTTGTGCTGATACAAACCTGTCTTTGTATCTTAGTGGCTTTGTTTGCTGTTTGTCCGACTGAATCATTTTTCTCAATGCTCACTTCGTTGCTTCTTGATTTATTTTTGCCTTTTGTGTAGTCATTTCTTCTGTTTTTTAATGCTTTAGATTCCTACCTATTTTAGTGTGTCGCTGATACTTATAGAATTCTTGTTTTATTATATATATATCGTAACTACTATTTTGGTGGAAATTTTGTTTCCATTTTTGCGTAAATATTACATTTAATTTTCATGCATAATTTTTGCAGAGTTAGTATCTGACTGAAATATGTAACTAAATATTATTGCTGGCATTGTTCGTTTCTTCTTTCGTTTGCCTTGGACGGCCCCCTCAGCCGCTCGGAATTATGGCGATTCGGCCCGTATCACTTGACCACAACAATTTGTATTGGTCGTTGCTGCATACATCAGACCACTTGTTTTCAACAGTGTACCTGTTGTTTTCAACAATCTATCTGTTACGATAATTGTTGTCTCTCACGCCCCATTGAACCCACCTTCGATAATTTAACTCGCAAGAATCGATCACTCTCCGTTTTCAGAGCTCTGAGCCTGACACCAATGCCGCCTGTTGAATCGTGAAGAATATCGAAATACTTTAGATTCAATCTTGACGCTCGCTGCGACTGGTTGACTCTAGTGCGCGTGCGCTGTCCTCGGCCGCTCATACAGAACACTCTTACTGGTTATCATTTGAGCAATCTGGAAATTTCGCTGATTCATTTGGCAGCAAGCTAGACTCCACAATCCTATGTGTACTTGAGCCCCAGTCAATTAGGGATAGGAAAATTTCGCGAATTCATTTGGCAGCAAGCTAGACTCCACAATCCTACGTGTACTTGAGCCTCAGTCAATTGTATGTTACAGTTAGGAATAGGAAAATTTCGCGGATTCATTTGGCAGCAAGCTAGACTCCACAATCCTACGTGTACTTGAGCCTCAGTCAATTGTATGTTACAGTTAGGGATAGGAAAATTTCGCCGATTCATTTGGCAGCAAGCTAGACTCCACAATCCTACGTGTACTTGAGCCTCAGTCAATTGTATGTTACAGTTAGGGATAGGAAAATTTCGCGAATTCATTTCGGGACAAGATAGACGTCGAACACATATCTAGTGAAGTCTCCTTCGCAATTGGACCACAGTTTATTAGACCCGCCCTGCACGCCTCTGAGCCAATAGCAGACTTGCAAGGAAACACCTTACGGATCCCATAACTGCCAGGTATGAGGCAACAGCCACTGAACACACAGCTGAGGCTCCAGTATGCAGAGGACTGACGAGTCTAGCCTACAGGTAATTGAACTCGCGAAATTTCCCCATCCCTAGTTACAGATACCTGAAGAATTTGCGAATTCATTATGAGACACGCTAGAATTCAAAACACGCGTGTTCATATAAATTTAGCCATTGGTCCACACGGTGTTCAACACCTCCCGGAGAACGCTGGTACAATCGTCACCTTACACTGTGACAGCAGAAAACCAATATTTGTACATAAGACTGTAGAGTCTAGCCTACTGGTCATTGAAATCGCGAATTTTTCAGGTCTCTACCTATTGGCTGATGATATAGTTTTACCCAGGATCAAATAGCACAAGGTTCGGTCCTTGTTTTCTTGCAAGGTATAGTTATCGGCTTAAATTCGTCCAGGGCGTGACTTACAAACTGCGGGCCAGTGGAAAAGGAAATCAAATGCCTGTGTTTCTGATGTATAACTTGTCCTCGAATGAATTCGCGCAATTTATGGGTCTCTATTCATAATGTATTTGAGTTTTGCTACTTGAAACGAACGAGTGCTGACGCCCGAAATCGAATCCCGAGCAGGGCACGGCCTAAATCTCCAATAGAACCACCCTCACAAGCGGTCATCCAGGTTTACACGGAATCTTCCCGAAGGAATTCCCACCGTGGCCCATGGGCTCAAGTGAAGAAAGGATAGCTCCCAGCATGCAATTCCCAAAGACGTCACGAACCAAGACTCGTGTTATACCCCCTCGGCCCATAAGTGATCCAGGGGGTTGGGGAGGGGGTGAGGCGAGAACTCTTCATAGAGTTGTTTGAACCGGAACGGCGCCCCTAGCGAGCCATGCATCAAATGCCTGGTTAATTAACACCATAATTAGTTTGAGTTTACCCAGACGGTCCTCCATTCTCCGTGCAGCCCAGGACGAATTGGAGGGGAGGGGGAGGCACGTGACACTACTCGGAGCGCCATTCACGCGGTAATTGAAATGCAGCCACGCAGCCATGCGCGAGCGCGAACATTTAAATTAATTAATGAATTAATTAATTAATTGGCGCCCACGAGAGTTGATCTTTGGTGAAGTTGTGGGTGGAAGGGGTGCGGAGGTTGCCGTCAGAAGTGAGGTGTGACGCAAGAATCTCGAGAGATGTGTTTGACGGCATGACAACCAACCCCAACCTCAACATTTTCAAACATATCCAATATTATTTGACCAACTTACTCTCCAGTGAGGGGGAGGGGGGGGGGGGCTCGATAGCCGTATTTCGCGCCTTCATATTTTACTGTCGAATATAGTTGAGGGAGTAAGTATTATGTGAATTAAGAGGAGTATGCACTGAAAACATTTTCTGTGAAATCGTTTGCACCAATACGCGTTACTCGGTAAATATATGTTCTGTAAACATGACTTCTGCCAGGTAAAAAAAAAAAATCGAGTGAGTGAAGCGAGTAGAGATATTTGGGCGGCTCTTAAGAGGGATTACGCCCTGCCATATTAGTTTCATAGCATTTTCGCATAAACCTGCATTATCATTTTTTTTATTGAACTTTACGGAACGACAAGACACAGGCGAATATTTCGTACGTTTTCTGAAGTTGGCATCGTTTGCTTGCAAAGGCTAGTTTAGCTGATGTAGTTGCCCGCAAGGAAAAATCATTTACTTTTTCCCAGCTGTTACTAGTTAAAAATTAATAAAGACAGTGAAAACGTAACCACTTGATAAAGCGCGAGAAGCTGTTATTAGGGATAGAAAAATTTCGCGAATTCATTTCAGGAAATGATAGACGTCCAACATGTGTACACTGAAGTCACCTTTGCAATTGGACCACAGTTCATTAGAGACACCCTGGATGACTCTGGACCAACAGGAGACTTGCAAGGAAACAAGTAGCGAGTGCCATACTGCCAAGTGTAGAGCAACATTCGCTACTCTCTGGGGCAGCAACCAATAAACAAACATCTGACGGCCGAGTGTACACATGACTGTGGAGTCTAGCCAATATGTCACTGAACTCGCGAAATTTGCCTATGCCTAGCTATTATTTATGCTGTGTCGTACGAAAAATCTCGTTAAACGAACTTAAATGCAAGTTATGAAGGAAAATGTATAAATCCAAGAAGGCGGGGACTGAGCCCACTTAACAGCGAGGTCTTGAGAGCCGACGTGGTTTATTGAAGTGAGTAGGGAGAGGGCGCAGGAATAAATGTGCGGGGGAAACTGGGAGATCATAGACTAGCGGCATCGTCCGGCAATATTCCCACAACCGGGAGTGAACCAGCCTAGGATAGAACCTGGTTCGGCTTGGTGGGAGGTGAGCAGGCTAACCGCTCAGCCACCGCGGTCCCTAAAAAAATTGAAGAAAAAAATCGATGTCGTTATTAGTTTTAACATTTATTATATTAAGTGTATTCACGGAGAAAAAATTCTTGAAAATGGTTAAATACAATATTTTTTAGGCTTGCCTATGAATAATTCTTAACACTTTGTAGATTATGCTCGAGTGTAGCTCAAGTAAAGTTAATTTCAAAATTTCTATGTTGTTCAGAACAAAACTTGCATGGATGTGTCGTCTTTGTTCGGCTAGTTTAAGAACACGTCCTCACAATAACACGACAACGCAGTTACAATGAATTTGCTAACGATATACTTAATTTTTATAGCCACTCGAAGGGACATTATTGATTGTAAATCCTTTTATACATAAAGGACATTCGATTGGGACAATATCAGCTCGGCTCTACATTGGCTGATGACCGGCCAATAATGAACGCTGTAAAGTACATGGTGGGGGTCAGGTGTGGTATGGACCAATAGAACGATGGTGAGTTCTTACCCAGACATCAACAGAACCGGTGTTTTTGCAGTAGTGGATATAGGTGACTCCCTTCTAACTTGTCTTCAAGTGCCAGTAAATGTGCGCAGACCTTAATGAGTGTTAGTGTCAGCCGTATCGCTCACTCGCTTTTTGAACTTGAACGCGCAGCTGTCGTCCGTTCATGATTGCTTCAAACTTTCTTGAAGCCCTGCTAATGTTCAAATTCCAGGATATTCCTCCGCCTCGTGTAAACAAATCTTAACCGAACCTAGAAATCCGCATCAAAGTGACAACGCACCGCATTAATGCACGGCCAGTGTAATAATATTTTGCATGATAACTATTTATTACTAGGGCAATACCAACATACCTATATTTTCACTGTTTTATTCATATTAATTATAAATTAAATATTATGTTTTATAAATAAACTATAAGAAATCGTTAAATTTAACAAAAATTGGGCTTGGGTGTGTTTTGGGACGCGGTCGTTTGTTTTGCGTGAATACGTTGACGCGCTCGGTAGCCTTGATGTTTTTTTTACGTTCCCGGCATCGCTTCAATCGATCATATGGGATTTGATGGGTATCGCTCAATTACTTCTGTGATGCTCTTTCCAACCGTATGCGAATTATGTTATTTCAACTTGGCTTTTTGGCGAGTATACGCCAAAATTGTGTTAGGTTTTCTTAATTTTTTACATTAAACTCATACAATATCACCATAACCACGTGACACAAATGTTTTTAAACACGCAATCGAGTGATCTTGACGAGAGCTGTCGATTGAAACCCAAAAGAGCTTCTTAGCTTCTCCTAGTCAAAGTTTATACTACGCGGAAGTTATGAGACGCGGCGAAACGAACTCAAAATTGCGGCGCCCCTCACCCTCACCCAACACACGCGATGATTCACAGTCCTCACTCAGCGTAAAATATTCGTCGATCCTTTGGCAATCGAGTGGTGTAATCGAGTTTTGAATGTAGACGATATATTCGGAGCTGCAATGCCAAACTGTATCCTCCGATTTTATCATCGGGTTTTCTGGATTGCCTTCCACTGTGGTTGCAAATTTAAAGACGTATTCACGTCAAAAATTAGATACCTCCTTGTTAACAAACGTATAAAATATTTATGATAACGTAGGGACCTGCTAAATTCGCGTTATTTTGGCCATCAAGCTAAACTTGACAACACTGTATATACTGAAGCCGGCGTCGTTTCTCCATTGGCTGCTGCCCAGATGTTAAGTCACTCCCTTTCTGTGTGAACTGTACGTGATTGGGGCACACGTTCGTGAAGTGTTCATTTATTGGCGCAGAGTTACCTGGTGCGTGTAAAATGAAGTATGGTCCGATTACAAACGTGTTGCAAAGGTAAACATGTTTTAAGTTTAAATTGTCCTCAAATAATGAGATTTTTGCAAGCCACTAGTGATAAGTAACGTATTTAACACACTGAGGTCTGCACACCTTCACTGGCACTTGAGACAAGTTAGAAGCGAGTCACCTATATCCACTAGAACACTGGTTCTGCTGGTGCCTGGGTTATAACTCACCATCGTCCTATTGGTCCATACCACACCGGTCCCCGCCCTGTACTTTATAGCGTTCATTATTGGCCGGTCACCAACCAATGGAGAGCCGAGCTGATATTGTCCCAATCAAATGTCCTTTATCATATAAAAAGATTTACAATCAATCATATTCCTTTGAGTGGTTAAAAATAAATAAATTGTATCGTTAGCAATATCATTGTAAAGGCGCTGCCATGTTCTTTTTAGATCAAGTGAAACACTAGCCGAACAAAGACTGCACATCCATGCGAGTTTTGTCCTGAACGACAAAGAAATTTTCAAATTAACTTTGCTCGTGCTACACTCGAGCGTGGTCTACAAAGTGTTAAGAAACACCCGAACACGGTATGGTTCTGAAAGGTTTGTGTTCGAAGAGTGTGAAGGAACCGCGACTAGACTATAGACACGTCTGAAGTGTACGACGGGGCTCGGTGGGAGATGGTAGCAGCCACTGGAGCGGTCGCGTTGACCTCGAGGCCCGAGGTCAGACTGCAGATAGATGAAACTGCTCGTTGGGTGTCGCTGGGAGCCGGCGGCGGGCCTAAGTGTCGAATGATCGCCCCCCTGGGGACATCACGCAGAGTGCCTCGTCGCAGACGACACCCCGACCTGAGACCAGCTACCCACGTCGCTGAAATATGTACCTGCGATCTGTGCTCCGCTCGGCGGCTTGAGAAACACTGCCTCAGCACACACCACTTGTGAATATGCGCCGAGGTGAAATATTTGCTTATACAGGATGATTCTCAATTAGACCGACAAACTTCGGGAGACGATTCTTCATGAAAAAGTAAGAGGAAAACATATGTGACACTTTATACCTAAACAGAATATTAAGGCAGGTATGAACCCTTATAAAACGAGGTTTTAAACCGCATTTGTGCAAAATATCGGTAACGAAGTAAAATACAATGACAACTCTCGGAACACTATTATATGTTATCGGGCCTTTCAACGTAAGAGCCGATATTTTGAACAAATACGGCTTAAAATCTCATTTTTTTTAAGGGCTCATACCTCCCTTAATTTTCGGTTTAGGTATAAAGTGCCACGTGTGTTTTCCTTTTACTTTTTCATGAAGAACAAACTCCCAAAGTTTGTTGGTCTAGTTGAGAATCATCCTGTATATTACATTTTTTTATTCACACGCTGTGAATCAAACCTCTGAATAATTACCTCATGTATGAAGTGTCTTCGGCTGATTCCTAAATAAGTCATGCATCACAATTTTATACTTGTATGAACATTTCTTATTTATGGTTAAATTAAACGTTTACTTATATTTTATGTATAAGTTATAATATTTCGTTTGTAATTAATACGATTAAA
The DNA here is from genome assembly GCA_029891345.1 of Dryococelus australis. Classification (NCBI taxonomy): domain Eukaryota; kingdom Metazoa; phylum Arthropoda; class Insecta; order Phasmatodea; family Phasmatidae; genus Dryococelus; species Dryococelus australis. The sequence continues at coordinate 383,991,634 of CM056993.1, forward strand.
ATAAGAGAGAAAATAGGTGTGTTGGTAATGCCTAGAAAGAAATATCTTTACGCAAAACATCATAAGACCGAGTGCGCACGAATGCGGTGCGTTTTCCCTTAGGTGTACTCCTATAGGCTCATTCAAGCTTTGTTTGCATGAGGCGGATGTATACCTTTGAAGTAGAACTTTAGCAGGGCTTCATAAAAGTTTCAAGTAAACGTGGACTATATTTGTAAGAGGCATGGCAATATGAACGGATACTTCGAGACTCCACCTAGAATTAAAATAGGCAGGTGGTAGAAAGCTACCCTAAGTGACTGTACTTAACTACTATGCGCTGATACAGTCATGATACCAGCTACGGGATACAGGTAAAATATGTGAAACAGAAACAACAGGAAATTGCTACAAAATAAATAAGGCAGCGTCAGCATATTTGCTCACTGATATGCCGTTTCTCCATCATAAAGGGGCAAATACGTAGTAATTAAAGACTATAAATAGTATAATAGACGATATATATTTTTTAACAGAAGACAAGTTTGATGTAATTCACATATTATATTGGATACTAATTTCACGAATAATTGCTCATAGCTTTAATACCTAGTGATATTTATTACCAGACATGTCAGATGTTCAAATAGAAGCAATCGTAGACCGTTAGAATGTTTAAACAATAGTTTTAATAATTATTTTAATACGAACATTTTGTGTAGTATCTCTACGTGTAGCAGGATATTTATCATTATTTTTTGCCGTGTAATGATTATGTTGCAGTTGGAAATCTCATAGAGACGCGTTGTTTACTAAAATAGGGCAACCCTTTGCACACCAGAAGTTTTCAAATGGGAATGTAGTGTGCTTGGCTGAGCGTTACGGCCCTGCATGGGATTTACTTTCCTTCCCCGATTTGTATCCTTCCACCGTATGCGAAATTACCATTTCCATGGGCCACTTCACTTTATTCGTGCTCTTGTCAAATGTAACTCTGAAATTGTCAGAAATGCAGTCATCGTACTATTAGGCTAATTGCTACTCTAATGAGCTTAAACCAAACTGATATTAAACTAAATAGGTTCACTGTCCAAAAATTTATACATCATACTTTTGATACGACGCTAACATGGAACTATTTTCCCGTCTTATTGTCAACTTAACTTACAGAATACTAGACAGTTTTTTCGTTAAAAATGCATGCAGTAAACGGTATTGATATTTTTTCAGAGGTTGATTTTAAAAGTACTCATTTTATCGCGGACAGCGTATAGTATTGTACCGCTTACTTAAACAGAGTCAAATACAAAATTATGGATTCTCTACCGGACTTCATGAACGGAAAGAGAATGGAGTAGAGATGTTTGGGTGGCTCTGAACAACGGGGTCTTGAGAGTATTAAAAAGAGGTTTGCCTCATAAAGTTAGTACATAATATAAAACATGTGGGTAAAGGCTGTTCTCGATAAAGTGGGCACTTTTGAAATGAACTTTAGAAAAAAGTCACTGCTCCTGCCTGCACACATCTTTACGGGTGCACCGAGTGACATTCGTGCAGTAAAGTTGGTAACGATGGATGGAAATTAAGTTCCATGTCTCAACGTCGAATATAAAGGTGTTACGTAACCATTTGTGATAACTTAAATTGTTTCTTTGGCTTTCTTTGTTTTTATTCCTTCGCTGTGTACAAATGAGCATGTTGTAAAATATTAACTTTCCTAATAACTTCACAGTTTCAGTTGAAGACTTATGAATAAGGTTATGAGGCCCATGGCGATGTTGAGTTTACACAAGGCGGAAGAATACACAAAGTGAATACATCTTAAGTAGGTCTTTCAAAAGTTCTCGTTTTACCGTGAGCAGCCTTTAAACATGTGTGAAAACATTCAACTGATGACTAGGGGAAGTGAAATTCCGCGAAAAGATTTCAAGACAAGTTATACTTCAAAACACTGTAGAGTCGCGTACCTTTCTTGATTGGTTGAATTACTTTTTGACAGGTGTTGACTGTCTGCACACGAATCACGTAGGATCCGTGCCAACGTTGCAGAATTCTTGAGTGACCCGGTCAAATATGAAAAACCCTTCCCAAACAGACAGCAACCAATGGCAATAGACAAACTGCTGCTGGGTTCATATAGTGTTGAAGTCTAGCGTGTACTAATTTTTTTTTTTTTCGCGAAATATCGCTGTAGTCCATTCACGGTTACTTCAGACTTTTCTGAAGCTATGCTTAAGTTCTACTTCCAGGATATTCCTCCGCCTCGTACAAACTAAGCTTAACTAATCCTGGAGAATTACACCAGAGGGACAACGCAACATATTCGTGCGCACTCAGTTGTAACAGTATTTTGTATAAGGAATATTTCTCACTAGGCGCTACCAACATACCTATTTTCTTCCTGATTTTTATTCAGATTATTTATAAATGAAGCACTATAATTTATGGATAAAATATGGATAGCATTTCCATTGAACAGAAAAAAAAGTAACTTTAATGAACACAAGTATAAAACGCTTGTGATACAGGGTATATTTAGGAAATAACTAAACATGTCATACATGGGGAGATTTTTCAAAGGTTTGATTCAAAAAGATCGAAGAAACGTTGAATGGACTATAGCTCTACTGATGACAATGATGCAAGCACTTCCAGTACCGCGGTTACACGGGATGCTGGCAGAACTGCTTCACTAAAACAAGTTCAGCTATTGAAGAGGTTACATTACCTTCCAACGAGTTCCGATCGCAGTTGTTTCTCGTTCAAAGTGAACAGTTATCATACGTACTTTCGAACTACTTCTCTTCTCTGCTGCTTAGAAGTAAACAAGCAGTGTAATAAATATTGCTGAATTTGGCGGGAATTCCTGCACTTGTTGAATTAACTTAACTGTAAGGTTGAATGTACTAATACCCACCCATTATGCCATCACAGTAAAAGTGTAGGTTTAATAAGAATTAAAAAGATCAATAGTGATAAGTGTTGGAGTCTATTATAGTTAAATATATTACATTTTAAGTTCCATGTTTGTTGAGGTTAGAATTTCCATAGATTTCATCCTGCTTTGGGCGCGTGACCGCGAAAACACGTTCTGTTTTCAAACTTGTTCACACATGGCTACCAAATGTATTCAGCTGAATGTGTTTAGCAGCACTCGTGTCACCACGGCCTAGGCCTCGGACATATACGTTCAGCTAGGCGGCGCCCAGCTATACCAACTGCAGCTGCGCGCGTTAAAACTTCCCAAGAAGGAATTCGTACTGAGAAAGCTCAAATGGGTAGTTTTTTTTTTGTTTCCATACTAAATTAAACCAAATTCGTCTGTTATTGATGTTATTGATTGTTCATAAAATGACAGAGGTGCGGTTTAAATTCTGTATTGTTTTCGTTGAAAGTAATGGGCCGTACATAGTTTATGTTGACCACTGTGTTTCGGAGATACATTTCAGTGTAGTTAGTTTAGTTTATGTTCTTGAGTCGGTTTTAATTTTGAAGAATTTACGCTCAGAGGCTGCGATGATATAACGTTCTACACCACACGGAGGGGAAGATAATAGTTTTGGCCTTCAGCGTATCAGCTTGTAGCATTAACCACTGCCAGATTAAGTGAATGAGAAGGATATAAAACGAATTCGCAAATTCATCTACTTATTTTATTCTGGCCAGCAAAACTGAGGAGCATTCTCCAGACATATGACTTCCATTGTCGTAACAACGGCCACGATAGTTTCTTATGCCTTTATCGTTACAACATAGAATGATGCATGAAATATAAAATATTTCTTCATCATTGTGATCAGTGTTAGGGATAAATTAAAAAAACCTTTCCTGCAAGTGAACTATTCTCTTAGTCGTACATGAAAAATATGGCAAATCGACCACCATGTTATACGTCAGGTGTTAACAATACGACTGGAATAAATTAATTTGACTTTTTATTTTAAAAAAAAATTCCTTTTTTAACTTCTATGCTAAGAATGAGCTCTACGGGAACCACGTTTGGCAAACGAGATGTGTTACCACGTACATGGTTGCAGAATCCCTCTGGACCTATACGAATTAATTCGAATTTACGGATAAGTGATTATTAATCACACGGATTATAAAAAAAATTACAGAAAGAAAACGTGGGTAGATCTGAGTTCGTTATGTAAAAAAAGGTTGTTGCCAGTTTTTGCCAAGTTTTGTCTGTTTTATTTTTAGGTTCCAGAAAAGTAAAACCAACGTATAAAGGCATTTTCAGTCGGCACGTTCCTTTACTGCGAGGTAGTGGAGTGAGCGAAGCTAAAATAGAAAGATAAGAAAAACATTTCGGGAACAAAAGCACATCGAGAGAAAAATAAATTCTGACGGTATTAACACGCTGCTCTCTTTAAGCTCCGCCAACATACGCACGTTTTTCAGCAAAAAAAAAAAAACCCCCGATGAATAAAAGAAGAGAAAATTCTTTACAGCTAGAGCACTGAAGCGAAACAAACTCACATTTACAAATGTTGCGTTTTGACATAATATCAAGTTGTACTTATGTCTGCCTTACTGGTATTAATATATTTAACATTTATTGCTTGTTTTAGGGTCTTTTTATTTCTTTAGAAATACGTAATGTGTTGACCAAATACGCATCAACGCGCTTATTGTGGCAAAAGTTAAAAGCATTTACCTTGGCCTCGTCACAATGTTAATTTTTCGGCGTGACTTGTAGTGCAGATTTTATGTTTCCATTAAAACTTAGTTTGAAGCGAGTAAAATTATAGCAGTCTCCATTAAATATTAAGTAAAATTTCATAGCATTTCGAATTATCTACGTACCGTATCTTTATATAGGTCTTTTACAAACAACAAAATCATATAATGACTCATTTAAGGATATTTTTCCAAAATATGCATAGTTAATTAACAAACGGACTTTGACGCAGGCATTCTTAATACGATATTTTTATTGATTTCTTGTTATTCTTATTAGCTGCCAACCAAATTTCATAACAACTCTGCGTGCATTTTTAATTTCTCTTAATAATCATTACAGGTTACAAATCATATGTTTTATAGCAATTTTGTTTAAGGATTCATCTAATATAATCTATTCATGGTTTCTTCACACTTTTTGAATCAAACCATTAGAGATGACCCCATGTATGACGTGTTTGGTTGTTTTCCAATCACGCCACGTATCACAATCGATTTATACTTGTGTCAACGCTAAGTACCTTAAGTCTAGTTAAATAGAACTTTTACCTAAGTGTCATAATATTTTATTTTTAATTAATATTGATTCAAACAGTAATAAAATATATGTTTTAGTAATACCTTCACTGAGTCAAGAGGTTTTGTTGAATCAAACAAGATTTGTTTGGTACAACCAATTAAATTTGTTTGTATTGGGGCAATGAAATATTTTGTCGCTGAAACCAAATTATTTTGTTGTTCGCATTTGGTTGCCACGAACTGTAAGATTTGGTTAGTGCAACAAAATATTTGTTTTGCTGCACGTACATTAAACAGTTTGGGTCGATATAAAAATACTTCACAAGTTCGACCGAGTTTCGAAACTTGATCAACTAACTGCGTCTGAGCGCTACGCCTTAGTAATCTCAGCTCATGTGACAACTGATGACGCCGGAAAGCTTTTAAATAGATACATCGCAAATATTGGGCAACGTTTGCAAACAAATATTTCACGTTTTACAGCTTCACTTGTCAGTTTCATGTTGCATTGTTTTATTAATATGTTTATACGATTGTTAAGCATCAATAGGTGCTCTAACATACCCGGTTATTATTTTAATTGTCACAGAAAATACAAACAAACTCTCGAGCTGTATTCTTGAACGAAGGTAGTCAAATGAGTGGCCAAACAAATATATGCATTTGATTCGACTTATGTAGTTGACAGTCTAATTTTTTTTTGGCCCAACACAGAGATTTTGTTTATTCAAACAAAATTGGTTAGACGAACAAAAGTAATTTTATTGCTTTTCAAATTTTGTTAGCTCAACAATATATATTTTTTTAGGTCAACTAAATATATAGTTGGTCCTATACAAAAAATATTTTGTTCAATTTTCTGCCAGTGTAATAAGAAATAGTCATTATATGAAATATTATTACACTGAGTGCGCCCGAATGCGGTGCGTTGTCCCTCTGGTTTTATTTTATAGATTCGGTTTAAGCCTTGTCGGCACGAGGCGGAGGAATATCCTGGACGTAGGTCCAGGATATCCTCGTGTCGGCACGAGGCGGAGGAATATCCTGGACGTAGGTCCAGGATATCCTCGTGCCGACACGAGGCGCAGGAATATCCTGGAAGTAGAACTTCAGCAGCACTTCAGGAAAGTTGTAAGTAACCGTGAACGCCATTTAAAATGAGACAGTAAACGGCAATTTTATAAAAATCACCCCATTTATTATGCAATTAATTATTTCCTAAATGTGTCATGTATCAAGCGTTTTGAACAGCTGTAAACACAGACGTGTCTTATTTTTCGCAAATTGAAGTTTTTTTTACCTATATTTTATTTATACATTATAATATTTATTTTATAATAAACACGAATAAAAACGGCGAGAAAAAGTATGTGTTGGTAGCGCCTAGTAATAGATAGTTTTCACGCAAAATAATATTACAATTGAGTGCGCAGGAAAGCGCTGGGTTATCCTCTGGTGTAATTTGCTAGCTAATCTTGGTTTGCGTGAGGCGGGGGAATAACCTGAAAGTAGAACTTCAGCAGAGCTTCAGGAAAGTGAGAAGTAACCGTGAATGGATTATAGACGGACAGATATGCTAAGCAGGTTTTTCAAAAGTGTCTAACTGTGAACGGCGTATAGGAGGTCGTTCTGTTGGATGAAGAGAGGGGTCGCAGGTGGCGAGGGAAGTCGAGAGATCTTCCACGTGTTATGGCGAATCTCGCCCTTACCTCAGACGACCCAGAGGTGCGAGACTCTCCCTAGTGTGCTTTGCATGCAGATTCAGACACTTTTCTCTATATATTTTTTTTTTCACGCGGAGGGCGGAGACCTCCCGAGAAATGGCAACGATCTGAACCTTCTGTAGGGGCGTCATTCTCGCGTACTAATACATTCTCAAATAGAATTCTCCTTACAGGTTGACAACTTCAAGAATCCCGTAGTATCTGGTTTTGTGAATCACGTGCATTGCAGAGATCATTGACGCCTGCTCGTGGGTTTTGTGGAGCTACATACGATCGCCATTCATATTGCTCGTTTACCAAACCAATAAAATATTATTAACTAATGTCGAGTTAATACACAGTAAAAATTAATGGGAAAATTACCTCACAAGTGTGAGGAAATATTCGCAAACTTGTGGGGAAAGCATCGTTTTTCTTACAGGCAAGGAAAAATTGCCGCAGTCTGGAGTAAAATTCAAGTACATGGTAGCGGAAAATCCCGTACATGGATGGGAAAATTACCTGACGACCCGTGCATCTCTTCAGAATTCTCACAACAGCTAAATGGGGGAGAAACAATCCTCTAACACGCTACAATTCAGTGCTGTTGTTGCACTATCGTCGTGGTGTAATGGATAGCACATCGGCCTATCGTAATAGAGGACCGTGGTTCGTGCTCACCCACCAGCAAGTGTCAGGGTTTCTAGTGTCGAGGGCTCAGTTACTATTAGTCCAAGGGTGTAGGTAATAAAAAAGGAGTACTAATACATCGGCCTATCGTAATAGAGGACCGTGGTTCACGCTCATCCACCAGCAAGTGTTAGGGGTTCTAGTGTCGAGGGCTCAGTTACTATTAGTTCAAGGGTGTAGGTAATAAAAAAGGAGTACTAATACATCGGCCTATCGTAATAGAGGACCGTGGTTCGCGGTCACCCACCAGCAAGTGTCAGGGGTTCTAGTGTCGAGGGCTCAGTTACTATTAGTTCAAGGGTGTAGGTAATAAAAAAGGAGTACTAATACATCGGCCTATCGTAATAGAGGACCGTGGTTCGCGCTCATCCACCAGCAAGTGTCAGGGGTTCTAGTGTCGAGGGCTCAGTTACTATTAGTCCAAGGGTGTAGGTAATAAAAAAGGAGTACTAATACATCGGCCTATCGTAATAGAGGACCGTGGTTCACACTCACCCACCAGCAAGTGTTAGGGGTTCTAGTGTCGAGGGCTCAGTTACTATTAGTTAAAGGGTGTAGGTAATAAAAAAGGAGTACTAATACATCGGCCTATCGTAATAGAGGACCGTGGTTCGCGGTCACCCACCAGCAAGTGTCAGGGGTTCTAGTGTCGAGGGCTCAGTTACTATTAGTTCAAGGGTGTAGGTAATAAAAAAGGAGTACTAATACATCGGCCTATCGTAATAGAGGACCGTGGTTCGTGCTCACCCACCAGCAAGTGTCAGGGGTTTTAGTGTCGAGGGCTCAGTTACTATTAGTTCAAGGGTGTAGGTAATAAAAAAGGAGTACTAATACATCGGCCTATCGTAATAGAGGACCGTGGTTCACGCTCACCCACCAGCAAGTGTTAGGGGTTCTAGTGTCGAGGGCTCAGTTACTATTAGTTAAAGGGTGTAGGTAATAAAAAAGGAGTACTAATACATCGGCCTATCGTAATAGAGGACCGTGGTTCGCGGTCACCCACCAGCAAGTGTCAGGGGTTCTAGTGTCGAGGGCTCAGTTACTATTAGTTCAAGGGTGTAGGTAATAAAAAAGGAGTACTAATACATCGGCCTATCGTAATAGAGGACCGTGGTTCGCGGTCACCCACCAGCAAGTGTCAGGGGTTCTAGTGTCGAGGGCTCAGTTACTATTAGTTCAAGGGTGTAGGTAATAAAAAAGGAGTACTAATACATCGGCCTATCGTAATAGAGGACCGTGGTTCGTGCTCACCCACCAGCAAGTGTCAGGGGTTTTAGTGTCGAGGGCTCAGTTACTATTAGTTCAAGGGTGTAGGTAATAAAAAAGGAGCACTTAACTGCTGGATATTTTTATATTTAATTTTATTGAACAATATAGTAAATTTTTCCCTTACTTGTATGGGATTACCCTACTTTTGTCATACACTTTTCCCGTATTATTAGGGGGAAGTACTTTACTTGTTATGTCAATTTACTCTACATTTAAGATGTAATTTTACCTTACATGTATAAGTAACTAGCTTCCCTTACAGTACCTTGATTTTTTTACAGTGTACATTTAAAATACAAGAATTCAAGTTAAAAACGGTCTACGGAAGTGGAGACTCTAAAAACTAACAGGTGGGGCGTAAAGCGTTCGGTACTGCTGATGCAATGAGAGCTAACATTTTCGCAGTGAAGTAGTTCACACACGCTATGAGTACAGAACGTGCATGTGGCATACAAATAAGCTTGAAATCAGGCTATTTTCTATTGTCATTGCATTTTTTTTTTTGCTAAACCTATGTACAACATTGAAAGTTTACCACTGGAGATGCGCACATTGCATTGTGAGCACTCACTTTTATGATTTCACGTGTTTTGCGCACACTTACGAAATATTTCCATTGAAAACGGTGGTCGTGAAATATTGGGAAAAATTGATCAAATGAAAAGTGATATTAGTTTCCAGTCTTATAAAGGACATGAGCAAGAAATTCCTATTTTGACAATTTGCAGCAACGCAATTATAGGCTGGCATTGTTCTCGTTTCTGCAGGGCGCTTTTGTCCTACTCGGAGACAAAGAGCGGCACACAACAGCAAATCATAAAGCTGGAGCGCAGCAATACGCACGTACACATCCACTGGGAAGGCATTCCGCTTTTTGAGCGCCGATTTCGCAGGTATTACTGGCTTCGTTTCGGATGCGCCCATTCGTTTGTTATCGTACACGAAAAGGTTAATTGGTTTCTAAATGCGTCCGTTTTTTTCCCCCCAAACAGCGCTACCTGGTGATGGCTAGTTAGAAAGTCGCCCCCAAAGCATGTGCTGTGTTTTCTAGCAAGGCGAAGCGATGATTTGAATGTTTTGCTAGACTTTAGAGCAAATGTTTATAGGCTGTTCACGGTAAATTTAGCACTTTTTAAGGCCCTTCTAAAGTCTTCCTTTCATCCAATTTCCATCTTCCTGCTGCTTTTTAAAAAACACATTGCAATGTGACCAATAAACACAGTGTATAAATTTCACCACCATTAAAATTTAATGCCTGAAGCTGCAATAAGATATATTTATTAGTTGTTAATACCGGTTCGGAGGGCCTTAAAAATTGCTCAATTTACCGTGAATAGCCTATACCTAATGGTAAACTTGATAATTTACATTTTATGATATGCCTACTTGTCATAAATCTACCAAGAGCTTCATTGGCCCCATGATTAATAATTTCGTGAAAATTGAAAGATATTCACTTGCAGGAGAGGCCACGGTGGCTGAGCGGTTAGCCTGCACGCCTCCCACCAAGGCGATCGGGTTCAATCCCCGGCCGGGTCTCTCCGGATTTTCGCATGTGGGAATCGTGCCGGACGATGCCGTTGGTCGGCGGGTTTTCTCGGAGATCTCCCGTTTCCCCGCCATTTAATTCCGGCGCTGCTCCATACTCACCTAAATCATCCTCATTGTCTATCAAGACGTCGATGTTAAGAGCCGTCCAAATCTCTTCACTCACTCACTAGCAGGAACTGCACAAGACTTCGGCATCTTGTGAGGAAAGCGAGCATAAAATGGCGCTACACAGTTTACTTTGGTCGTATAACCTTATAAGTATTGATAATAGTGTTTTTGGAGGAGTAAGAAATTGAGATGTATGTAATGGTAAAAGCAGTTTTGTATAGTAATTCGAGTGGCGAATTAAGCGTTAAATATTTTTCGTTTATGGTTATGCGCATGAGTGAAAATAATTGTATAACTGCCTATGTGTAACTGGCGTAATGTATTCCCGATTTAACTTAACGTTAATAAGTGACAAACATTTGTATAGGCTGTTCACGGTATAATGAGGACTTTTGAAAGCCCTGCTTAGGATCAAATTGTATGCACGTTGTGTATTCTTCCGCCATATGTAAAGTTAACATTGCCCTGGGCCTCATCACTTTGCTTATGCGTAGGTCAAGTGAAACTGTGAAATTATTATGAAAGTAAACACTTTATAGATCTGCTCATTTTTACACTTCGATGTATTAAAAAAAAAAAAAACAGAAAGCAAAAGAAATAATTTTTAGGTTATCACAAATGGTTACCTAACACTTTTTATTCGATGTTAAGATATGGAACTACTTTCCATCCATCGTTACCAACTTTACTGGGCGAATGTCACTCAGTGCGCCCATTAAAATATATGCATGAAGGGGCAGTAACTTTTTTCTAAGGTTAATTTCTAAAGTGCTCACTTGATCGTGAACAGCCTTTAGTTGCGGGTACAGAACCTCAGTCAGTTTTGAAAGTTAAATACCGAACGTCAGCTTGTCATCCGTGTTCAACACATTTTCTCACTTTGATCGTTTACGGCCGGACTCCAAAGGTTGCGAACGAACCGCGGTATGTTGCGGAAAGACGGTCGCCTTTTCGAAGGATCCGGCGACGCGTGCGAGGTTTATTTGAACGGATGTGCCGGTGAACTCGTCCTGCGATTCAACTGCGCCGTCTCTCAGCGCGGAAATCGAACGCGAATGGATCTGCCGTCGACGTTACACCCCGTCGTTGTAGCGAGTCATGGTTGCGGAATGAATCTGTAAACCGACAAGCACCTGGTTCTGTGCAAACAACACATCCCGTGTCGCTCGTTTTCCAACGTGACGTCACGGCAGAACCAGAATGGCGATGGCTTTTTCCAAGTGGCCACCGCTGGGAAAAAAATCTCGCTCAAGCGTCTCGATGACGTTGTATATCTTAGGCCTAATATTTCTCTGCATACTTACGTATTTGTGCAGGAATTTTTAAAGTCTTATTGACTGAACTTCAGCATTCTTTTTTTTTTGGCAATTTATTGTGAGTGTGGTAAACTTCCAGATCACGGAAACGTCCTCAAACATTTCTACGTCGTGCTTGAACCAAACATGGAACATGTATACACAGGTGTTCTTGAAAAATTAACCCCACTGATTGTCACTAATGATTATGAAGGTGTAAAATTCGTACATCGCAATCAGAGTAGAACAAAAACAATGATAAAGGACCCCGTGGTGTACGAATGCCACTTCGTAATTCACTCTTGAAACCATTACAAAATCGTTGAAACTACTATAGGCATGTGTGGAAACGTTATGCCAGTAGGAACAAACTTTGTCATAACCTTCTGACTAACGTAATATTTGGTAACATAATGCGTACAACTTTCATTGAGTGATTAAAAATTTTCTCAAAGGGTTGAAAAATAATCATAAACACGCCCAGATTCAAGAACATCGTGTCACCAGTCGTAACTAGTACCGCCATCATATCCTAATATTAAGACATATTTTAAAGTCTTGATACTGATAGTTACGTTTTAACTATATACAGTGATTTGTAACAGTTTTATTTGTTTTGTAATACGTTAAACACGCGGAAGAAACAAATATAAGCAAAGTAGTACAGTATTACAAGACAATGCCCAACACACTTTGCCAGAAATGTTCACGCTGTCTTCGAAGCAAGGCATATACCACTTCTTCCCTGGCCTACACGTTCACCTGATATGCAATCCATTGAAAATGCCTGGAGTATGGCCACTCTGTAACTAGCCCGTCATTTACATCCAGCAGCCATTATCGACGAAGTATGGGCTCTGTTAGAAGCAGGCTAGCAGGCGATTCCCCAGGAACATATCCGAGACCCGTTTAGACCTAGTCCACAATAACTGGTCGGCGGACTCCTAACTACTGATTGGTGCACGCGACCCTCTGACGTCATAACTCGCAGTCCCAATATCCCAAGGTCCCATGTCCCAAGATCATTTGCCAACTTCAACCACGGTCCGCGGACGTTTTCCAAATTGTTTTTGTTTACATTTTATCGCGCGCAAACTGTAAAAGTAAATTGCTGGTGTGTTAGTTATTATTATTAAAACTCACTATTTGTTCGAAGTAATAATCTTTAATCTCATAACTGCGAAAACAAAACTTTAGAAGTAAAAATACAAAAATTCACTGACTAGAGTAAAAAAAGTATCCAAATGAAGTTAAATTAAAACAAAATCAAAACTTACTCATTCGCATAACTCAAATTAGAAAACAAAATAAAATAAGCAAGAAATATCAATATTTATGAGTAATAGCATACAATTTATTGAAGCGTCGATTAGGGTGTACTCTAGTTGCCGTGTCTCAAAGCTTAGCTTCGGCAGGCGTCGAATTAGGTGCACTCTGGTGCCAGTTTGGAAAGTTTAACTTCGGACGTCGTTGCTGTAGACAGGCAAGTTGGAACATGTGTCCGCGGACGAAGTAGGTCCGCGGACCAATCAACTGCGGACCAGCTATTATTGTGGACTTAGGCCTAACTCTGGTTCCACGGCATGTAGCATCTCTTATTTCAGCTCGTGAAAGACTTCCTCGAACAGATTTTTTTTTGCAAGTAATGTTGCGTTTCTATAAAACAGTAATATGTTCTTTGTGAAACTATTAGGCATTTGTGTAGTACATTTTCTTCCATCCTCATGGTTTATTAAGGGTGTTGAATTTTAGCATACATGAGTGTATTAAATAGTTAAAATACAGTTCTTGATTTTATATTTTGGCACAAAGAGACCACCCATCAGCCCTTAACGCTCTACTGCACAAATTAAATGCTAAAGTTTAAGAACTGAAAAATGTGTGATTACCGTTTGAAATTAAATAAATACACAAATATTGTAATTATTTTAATAAACGTGTGATGCTTGTTCACAATTCCTGACACTCCTGTTATCTACATTATGGCTGGGGGGGGGGGGGGAGGTGCATTAATACGGGTTTGCTCTTAGGTTGACGTTCCCAGTCACATAACACATTATTCGAATAATTGTAATTTCATTTCCCTTCTTTTACGACTTGCAAAAATGCCATTCAAAAATAAAATACAAGGAATGCCTACAGACTGTCACAAGAAACAAATAGCCAGCCGTCTGGGCAGAGTACACGCAGCATTTTGTACGCGACTGTACATGGTATTGCCTATGTTCTAGGCACTGAATCGCGGCGGACAAATATTAGTGTGTGTTTTACACGTAAACGGTGCGTCCTGGGTAGTTGCAACAAGAAGACACGTTTTGTTACTTAGGCCATGCTGCGCAATAATTCATCATAACAAGTTAGAAATTCCTGACTGTAAAAGAGTTGCCAGGAAAGATCGGGCGCCCACACCTGTCATTTCCTGTACGGGAAAGGTATTAATGTGAGTTTCCTTAAGTTGAAGATCCAGTTAACATAGAACAATGATCCGAGAATAATGTTCTCATTTCACTTTGTTAAATACATTTCAAAATCTCTTTATTCAAGGGATTATAACTTTCTTAATATTCAGTTTAGGTAGTATGTGTCCTATACATTTTATACTTATTTTACATAAGGAATCACCTCAAGTAGATTGTCAGTCTAATAGAAAAACATTATATATATATATAGAGTTATTTAAATTATTTTATTTGCTTTATTCACAACTACATTGGCCTGGAGATATTTCAGAAAAACCGTTGGAAACAGGGATGACAATGTTCAAACCTACTTCATTTCGATTGCAAGTCTACTGGGCGACAGAGTTTTGGAAATTTATGCCTATTAACGCCACGTTTACATCGGCCGTGACTGCTGAATAATGACTCATGGTTATAACAAATTATAACTTTTTCCTGGGATTTATTGCGAGTTAGGAAACTTCAAAACTCTTCTTGTTCCTGCGTACTTCTTACACTGCGCAACATTGATATAGAATTCACAGGACACGCCTTTGCATGTATTTTTATTAACAAAATTCGGAATATCTTTACATAATCATCCTCATAGTTAACATAAGTGATACTTTGTAAAATAATAACCCTGTAATAATTCTGCATTTTTATCCTAAATATTTTACTTATACGCAACGAAAGGTTTCTTCGGCAATCGTATGTGTTTCTCAACTTCTATGTATTTAATTTAATTTTTCTCAGGTGAGTTTCAAGTGTGTTAATCATCAGTGGTGGCGCTGTAGGTTTTTTTTATTTGCAGCGTTAATCCAAAATCGAATGCATAACAGTCACAAGAATTCCTTCTTGTTTTGTTTTCTTAAATTATTCAAAGAGCACATGTTTGAGAATGTTTCACATTGATTGTGATATTGTGATCGGAAGTTGAAAGTTTACATACGTGATATCTAATTTCAGGTGTGAATTATTGGCTCGCAATGTTTCACAAGTAGCGAAATAATAAATAATCAGCATGACTGACGGCTTCCTTAATGTGTGAACCTCAAAAGCGTTTTGTACTGCCGCATCAATTGTCTTATTTGCATACGCAATTCACGGTTAACAGAGCACTTTTGAATTCAACCTTTGAAAAATGTCACTGCCCCTACCAACATATATTTTAACGGGCACGCCGACTTGAATGCGCTAAGTAAAGTTGGTAATGACGAAGGGAAGGTAGTTCCATCTCTTAACGTTGACTATAAAGTGCTAGGTAAAATTTTGTAAAAACTGATATTCTTTCTTTTGTATCTTAATGCTTTTGAAAGTAGGAATGAGCAAATATGTAAAATGTTTACTGTGTAATAATTATACATTTTTACTTTACTGACTTATGAATAAAGTTATCAGGCCAGAGATAATGTTAATCTATACACAGTATAAAGCAAAGTCGCTCTATCGCGTGTCTTCGCGTATTCGGCTAAGGCTTCTAAACTACCTGATGGATTTTGATGTGGTTTACACCATCATTTAGAGAATTTTAAGGAAGGTTTAGGTTCATAAAACATTAATATTTAATGTAATGATAGTAGAGATATGTCGGCGTTTTATAATAAAGTCGGAAAGGACCTCTTTTCAGGCACTTACGTGGCTTACGCTGACTGAGCCATAACAGATACACGAAATTAATGTGTACTAAAGAATTGTAGATCTCAGAAAGGTGTCCAAAAAGTACGTGACAGCATATGTTTATCTTCTAAGGATGACCACAGTAACCATTTTTGCTTTTAAATTTAATTAAAAATAGGGGTTCATTTACGAACACTTTAAGAACAACACAGCATTAATCCTATGTTAGTTACCATAAGCATTTAGTGTATATACTTGGTGTGAAGTTAAACAACGCCATATTTGTAAATCGCATCCGAGCAAGGCTGGGGCGGGTCGCTAGTTTTACATAAAGCGGATGAGTACACAACGTTAACACAAGAAGATCTTATGCTGGGCTTTCAAAAGTGCACAGTTTACAGTGAACAACCTTGCCTAGGAGCAACAACAGAGTTAACTTTGCTGACACCTCAGCTAACTCACAGAATTTCCGTGCCGAATTTCGCTGGTCGGAGCTAGTCGAAACATCAATTTATATAAATGTAATGAGTAAGCAGTGGCCATTAACAATTCATCGATTCAAATTTTGCGGGCAGTCTATGGAAAGGGGTTGGAAAAATAACGAGCTAGAGAGTGGATTATGTGTGGTTAATTACCCGAGGTTCTGTTATATTGCATTATCCCGTGAAACAAAGACGAGATGAGGGAAATACCGCGTATTACACTTTGAGAGTGGCAGAGAAAAATTACAACCGTAATTAAGGTTCACGAATTCGTACGACTCAGTTAAACCTCGGATTAAAACCAATTCGTATATGACGTGTATAATTTTCTGAAACAAAATTTTTCGCATATTTGTGACAGAGCAGATTGAAATGTTTACAGGTTTCAGCAATATATATATATATATATATATATATATATATATATATATATATATATATATATATATATATATATATATATATATATATATATATATATATATATATATGCGCGCGGGTGAGTCACCCGCTCATATTTATCCATATTTATGCAACCCGCACACAATACAACTCGCCTACAAAACATCTCCTCCGCTGAAAAATTATCGTCTGTCGGGTATCCGAGTCCCATGCCGTGTATGTACTCGTCAGAGCGCCTCGTCTGTTGGCCGAACATTCGATGCCGTTGTCAGCCTGCACCAATCAGCGACGCGAACATACAGAATCGCTACGAAACAGCACGTGCCCGTTGATTCCATGTCGTCACTACAGCAAGCGGTGAAAGCATTTTTATGTCAGATGGAGAAACACAGTGGCTCGAAGTGAGGCAGATGTGTTTTACTCAGGACGCAATCATCACGTACGAACGTGTTCGGTAAAAATCACAATAATCTGTTTCAACACAATAAACGGATGTGCATTCTTTGGAAAGTGACTACTTGTGAACGCGTTGCTGAAATGACAACGCCCCTTCACCGCTTACTGTACTGACTACAACGAATCAACGCGCGCGTAGTGTTCTGAAACGACTGACGTCATGTTCGATGGGTAGTATTGCGTGCGGGTTGCATAGATACGGAAAACTAGGCGCGGGCGACTCGCCCGGCATACATGTTATTTTTCATTTTCAATCGCATTCTTAGCACACGTTAATGGTGTGTAAGTTTATAACGCCATTATAAAGGGAAGGTGCAATAGCTACGTGAGTTACTTGGCTGGCTGCACGATGGTGCTACTTGCTTTATCGTCCACAGAATTATAGGCTGTTCACGGTAAACTGAGTAATTTTGAAAGACCTGCTTAGAATCTACTTTTGTTACATTTTGTATCCTTCCGCCATATGCAGAGTTAACACTGCTATGGACCGGATAACTTTATTCGACTAAGACGGTAGAGATTTTAGGACCGTTAATGTGTTATTTATATGTCATTTCTTTCTATTATGTGCATAAAAGAGCAATAAATCACAAATTAAAAAATTGCATTTTTTAATGGCATGGTAATACACTCAGTTACTTCCTTTATCTTGCTGCCAGTTTCATAGGGAGAATGGCTTTCTGGGTGGAGTCGCATCTTGCTGGTTACAGGAACAGTTTCTTTGCTCATGAGCAGAACATTCCAATACTATCTTGAAGGTCTCTCGAACTAGATTGAAGCCCAATATCTGGCAGAAGCTCTTATATGAAAGATCTAGTATGATCATGCCTCCGGTTCTTAGGGGAACAAATAAGGAAATATATTTCCGAAATCAGTACTTACAAAGCGTAATGCCAAACACATAAATCTTGGTTCAAATCGTCTGACTGGAGTGGAGATATTTGGGGGGGGGGGGGCTCTTAAAAACGACGCCTTGAAAGCCAATCAGGGTGAAACGAGGTGTAAATGCGGCAGCGACGGAATGCAAGGGCGGGATAAACGGGAGATCTCCGAGATAACCTGTGGGCCAGAGGCATCGTCCGGCACGATTGCCACGTGCAAAAATCTGGCAGCGACCCCGCCGAGAATCGAAGCCGTTTCACTTTGGTGGAAGGCGAGTGCTCTAGCCGTTACACCACCGTGGCCCCTCGTCACATCGTCTGAATTGTTACAGAGGTGAACACAACGCCCGAAAAGAAAGTGGTCCCATTTGCCTGGAATGCTGGAATGTACTACGTCAGTTCAATAAATTGCTAATAAATCTACAATTACTTTGTCTGACTATTAGGAGCCGTGTGACGTCGCACATCGACAATTTAAACTAGGGATTCTCAATGGGACGATGAACGGACTCTCACAACGCACGTTGACAAGGGATATCTCTAAGGAATTGCAGGTCTAGAATCGTCCTCCAGGTTCCTTGACTCGAGTCTAATTGAGCATGTGATTAGAGGACTTCTGGCTGCTTACTCTTCATAGAACTGCTCCAGTGGCTCTCAAAGTAGAAGAAACAAGACGCGACATCCACAGGGAAGGTATACAAGGCTTCACTAACTCTATGCCAAGTTGACGATTTATAGCTCATGTTGGTAGCACATCAACTGGCTTTGACTTTCCGCGCTTATATTTACATCTATTATTACTGCATCTCTGCCTAATGTCCTGAATGCCTTTCTACAATTTAGACTATGAAATTGATTAACATGCGGCAGTTTTTTGAATCCCCAAATAATTGTTTTTGGTTTGACTCTCTAATATGCGGCAGTTTTTGAACCCCAAATAATTGTTTTTGGTTTAACACTTTTGAAAATTTAATTTTCTCGGTTTTTTTATACCGTTGATTTTACAGGATGATAATGCAACTGTTACAAGAATTCAATAAGTTTGCGAATAAATAAAATTTTCCTTACTAGTTCCACTGTTATAATTTAGAGGATGCTTTAGGACACCCGAGTTTCGCGAAAATATTTCCGCCCATGTTAGACTGCAATGCCCTACCGGTGCACCAGCAGTATTATTTTGCTCATTGGTCGCGTTTCTTTGCGAAGAAACTTTTTCTCACTTGGCTGACCGATCAAAATTGGCTACACTCCTGTAGTGCGCGTCTGTGATTCGCGAGCAGACACCTAGGACGCGTAACATGTAAATCATCCAATCAAGAAAGGGATCTGAGGTAAAGTGTTATGAAGTACAACCGATCGTGAAATATTTTCGCGAAATTTGGGTGTCCCTTATCATTGGCCACGTGGGTGTCCCTATGTATGCTTTGTTGTCCGTACGTTAACTACGCAGGTACACTAACAATGCGTATTTATAAATGTCACACGTGTCAAAAACAAAATAACATTATATTTAAATGATCAAGTATTAATTTATATTAGCTTTGTTACCCAAATTATATTAGCTTGAAAAAAATTGTTGAGCTAAATACATATTGTCCATTGTTTTTCTAAACGCACACATTATCCGACTAATAATCAGGCTTTGAAGCACACAGTCATTGGCTAGTTAAGAAAGATAGTGTATATTTGCACTCAGCTTACTGATATCAGATCGGTTACTCTTCGAGGTTAAAAATTATCAAATTTAGAAATGAGTCTGCATTAAGTAATGACATGCACAGTTGGTACTGGCTATTTGTGAACTTGTTAGGTCTCAACATTTCTTGGAAAATTGCGTAGAATTGAAACTCGTTTTCATTCCTCCCTTCTTGACTGCTGCTTGCTCAAAAGCTATTAACGCACTGGTCCCTCTCCATCGAGTATGAAATGTGTACGACCTAAATTCTCCGCGTACTCGACATTAGTTTCTTCTAGCCTGTCACAAGATAGCACTGATACCTTTGTGTATGGCAGTAGCGTTGTTTCGCGTGCAGATGAGCAAACAACACGGCAACAGGTAGTCAGCTGAATAACAGAGTGAGCATCGTTGGGAGTCAAAGCAACATTAACTGTTATATATGCAATAATGTCATATATTTTATTTGTGATAATCTAAATATTTCCATTGAAAAATTATAGCGACTTCAAGAAATGCAGTGCCTGACAAAGTTGCTTCTAGGGTAATACCTAACTTTACTCGCATGTTAACTATAGTGAATACTTCATCTGCTTCAAACACCCTCACTTGGCCAAATTTGCTAGTATCATACAGTTCCATCAAAGGGCAATAAAATAGTTTTTTTAGTAGGTCTTCTGTGACGACCATTAACTCTGCAAATTCTATTCCTGCAAGACACTTTGGAATCCAAAATATTAGATTATAGTGTCACTCCTCTATAACTGTACCCAGTAAAATGAACACTTTTGAAAGCCCTGCTCAAGATCTATTTGTATGCACGTTGTGTATTCTTCCGCCTTATGTAAGATTAACATTGTCATGGGCCTCAATACTTTATTCATGCGTCGGTAAAGTGAAACTGAAATTATTAGAAAAGTAAATATTTTACAAATATGCTAATTTTTACATTTAGATGCATAAAAAAAAAACAAAGCGGAGAGAAATAATTTAAATTATCAGAAATAGTAACCTAACACTTTTTATTCGACGTTAAGATACGGAACTACTTCCCATCCATCGTTAATAACTTTACTCGGTGCACCCGTTAAAATATATGCAATTAGGGGCAGTGACTTTTTTCTAAGTTTGATTTCAAAAGGGCTCACTTTATCGTGAACATACTTTATCTAGGAGAACAGATGCTAGCTACTGGCAAACCCCAGTAGCACGTATGTTTGACTTTCTAAAGGTGCGAGTGGAGATTGGAAAGATTTGGGCAGCTCTTAACAGCGAGTTCTTGACAGCCGACGAGAGTGAAGTGAGACGAGTATGGTCGGCGCCGGAATACAGCGGCGGGGGGAGTGGGAGATCCCCGAGAGGACCCGCCCAGCAAGCGGCATCGTCCGCCACAATTCCCACGTTCGAAGCTCCAGGAGCGACCCCGCCGGGAACCGAACCCGGTTCGACTGGTTGAGAGCCGAGTATTATAGCCACTACACACCGCGGCCCCCCTCCTCCAAAGGCGCATCCAGACACGCGTGCGTGTCACGTCATTGCTAGTTCGAACCCACGTGTGCAGTTCAGGTCACTTTGTACTGTCCAAGAGAAACGTGGGGCTCAAGCGGCTCGAATATGGAAAACGAATCCTTGCCGAAGAGACCCGAAGTCCAGGTTATGCCGTCCTACAACTTCACCATTAAAAAATGCATATGTAAACAAAATATATAAAACATGTGGCATCACGTAAATATTCAATAAACAGTAATGTAGTTTATCCCTTTAAATATTGTAGTAACGTGTGCTTGGTCTACGTATGTTATACCACAGTCTTCATTGTCTATGCGACTCTCACACCTGATAGTTCGCGAACGTTAATTCTCGCGAGAATTCGCATGAATTGGCTTACAAAGCACTATATAACATTCATGATGATGATTTATATGTTATTTAATACACCAGACGTGTGAAAATAACTTCGGATCAACGACGTAATCAATAATATTTCACAGAAACGTAGGCTAGTTTTAAAATAAAAATAAAATACGGGCTGGCGATGTTATGTGATTTGTTTGCCAACATTATGGATAAGTTAAGGTTCTTTCGTCTTACCTTGAATTACGACTCTTTCGTCGTTCGCTCCTTGATCAACGCGGCTTGTAATGAACACCAGACAGTAGGAGTATATAGTTCATTCACGGTTACTTCCAACTTTTACAAAGTTCTGTTAAAGCTATACTTTCACGCTATTCCTTTGTCGGGTGCAAAGAAAGCTGAACAATGTCTAGAAAATTACACCAAAGGGACAACGCATAGCATTTGTGTTCAATGAGTTTAATAAAACTGCATTTTGCATGAGAACTATTCATTACTATGAACTACCAACATTCCTATTTCCCCTGTGTTTTCATTCAATATTATAAGGACAGCCCAACCGCAGTAGAAGGAAATAGTGTGTTCTGGTGCAGTATTCAAGATCTTAATCCGGTTCCAACCGACCGTTATCTTGTTTTTCCCGTATTGCCCTTAAAATGTCCCCTTTTCCCTCAAATACAACTAAAATTCTTAGAATTTCCCTAAAAATTTCCCTCTTTCCTTAAAAAAAAAAAAAAACGTAGAAGCCCCTCTTGTGAATAAATAAGACCCTTTTCATTCACTATAAGTAAATGTTAAATTTAACCTACAATAAGATGATTTTGTGTATAAAACGCTTGTGCTACGTGGCATATTTAGGAAACAGTCAAACACATAGCACATGGGGCGATTTTTAAAAAGTTTCGATTAAAAGAGTGCGATGACACTGCGAGTAAAATACAGTCGACCCACCTGTTTTTGTTGTGTTTTGGAAGCCCAATCACGTGCGTCAGCTTACAGTGCAAACAGCGCTACGCGAAACTGCCGCTGCGGACAAACAGTGGACGCTGTCTGTCAGCAGGAATAATTTAATCTGTCGAGAAGAGGATGCTAGCCGGTTATTAATCTGCACATGTCTGTTTCGTCAGAGCATATTTAACCTCAGAGCACGTGCTGTTGTTCCCGACAAATCGCGGTGTAGCCCTGCCCACCTCGTGCAAAATGCGAACGCACGTCCCTTCATTATCAATTTAGCCATTTCAAAATAAGAATATTGAATAATTCATGAATAACGCTTTAGTCCGTGCTTTGTTAGCGCTGATGTGAGGAAATTCAACAATGCGCCCTCGAAAAGCTCGCTGCAGTTTGACGACGCTTGTATCCGAGTGTTTTTATTTGCATTGTATTTGAATTTGTTTGCAAGAACGTACATCCGGAGATACTGCTGGACGAGAAAGAGTTCGCGCCGTCTTGTAAGGCGACGAATTATTTTTAGTATGACATTCAATAATCTCGGAAGGGAGAACTAGAAACGAAAACTGCTGCCCGCCCTGCATAACAAAGAGATGGGTCGTTTATGAACTCATGTTTCACAGAGAAAATTTATCCACGGTAATTAAAACATCTATTTGTTAGTGTTCGTGCTATGGAAATATAAGAGCGTTAAATTTTCTAGCGCAGTGCAGTCAATAGATAAGGCACTATTAGAAACTCCCCTGGAAGTTTGGAAATGTTGGTTGACTAGCTATCTAATGAGTAAGTTACCTCTGTCAAGAATCACAGCTATGACGTAAGTAGTAGGGATAAGAGCACAAGAGCTGGGGTCCGCCATGTTGTGACGTCACCCGACCGCCATCATAGATGACATTTAACTTTTACCCCTGAACCCTGACCTGACCTTGACCTTTTACCCCAACCCCCTCCCCCAAATTCCAAAGAATTCTAAAAAAAAAAAATCCCAAAAAATCTTAAAAAGTCCAAAGAATTAAAAAAAAAAAATTAATACAAAATTATTAAACATTATTAAAGATTATTTTGAAAATATTTCGAAAGACAACCAGAAATTTCTAAATTTTTCCCGGAGCAGGCGAAATGGATCAGTGACCCAGGTGACAGGGATCAGCGGCCCTGGGATCAGGAGAGCAGGGCCATTCACGCTTGACATTGACCTTTGACTTTGAAAATCCAAAACATTTGAAAACATTCCAAAAATATGTATTAATAAAATTATTAAAAATCTACAGTAATTGATTATTAAATATTAATTAGAAATTATTAAAAAATTTATAAAAAATTATTTATAAAAACACATTTACAGAGGTCCTGCCAGCACCACGCCCGGCGGATGACTGACTCTCTCGCCCCCACACGTCTCACCTATACTCATTCTATCGTATACCACCATGTTGGATTATTCGTTCGTCAATTGTTTCGAAGGTGGCCATATTGGGCGGTTGTTTCTCACGTGCGTTCAACCCCACCATCTTGGAAGCCAGTAACCGTTGGCCATTAACCTTTGGCATCGACTTTTGACCTCTGGCCTTCAAAAAACAAAATAAATTAATTAAAGTTGTATTATTAAAAAAAAAATAAAAAACTGTATTAAAAAATTTAATTTCCTAATGTTCCTCCCACCCCACTCACACAACCAATTAGTCGGCAGGCCTCCACCCCGCTCATCCATATCCAGTCAGCAAGCATATTACATTCCTGACCATTACCACCATATTGGTTGCAGACTACTTTTACCTTGACCCCATGACCTTGAATGACATCGAAAACAAAAACTCGAGAAAAATCCATAAAAGTTGGTAAGAATATAGTAATTTTACTGACTACTGAGTTAATTTCTCAATTGCACTGCCAAGTGAGCTGTCGGCACTTATATTTATAGACATAAAAAAACCACAATTTTCTGGGCTATTTTTAGAAAAAATTTTTTCCAATCAGCTGTATAGCTACATGCTTGATTCAGGACTTTGACTACATGCATAATTGATTAAAAATGTATTTTTTATTAAAAATGTAAGGCCTATAGAAGGACGCGACACACAAAGATAAAGAAAACTGTTATTAGTAATAATAATTTATTATTCTTAGTAATTATATTTTGAGAAGCAGTTCATTACATCATCTAAATTAACCCCGATCCCTTAAGGTCCCTAACGATCGAAACCACATATTCCATGTCTAAATAATCCCCACGTTTTTGAAGCTGAAGCAATATCTAAATCCGTCTACAGTTTTATTCGAGTCAAATTTCTTCTAAAAATAATTATGTATATTCCTATCTTATATATTTATATATTCCTTCTTATATATATTCTATACAGAATTGTGTATATTACAAACATATATATGGTAATAACTGCGTGTTTTCTTCTGGGGTGAACTACTATTTGGGTTTTCTCAGGGTTTTCCTGTACTACGAAGATGAATTGCGAATATGAAGGTTTGCCTTTGACTTCGACGATCATGGAGCCGCGACCTGAACCAACACTAACTGGTTGTGATCAGTACCGATTCTGCTATCGAGTTCATACCGAAGTATAAATACGCCCCTTTTATACATTTTAGTTTCAGTATCATTCTAGACTTGGGACAGTACGGACGTAAAATTCCAATTATGCATATGCTTTTTCGTTTCTGCGGTAAAGCATTTACAGCTCTGCACAGCATGCGACGACATCAAATAACGACCTGCAGGATGAAAACTTCAAGGATGTCATTTCAGTGCAAATTCTGCCGGAGACTGTTTACACGGTGAAGATACGTTCTAAAACACGTAGCACTGGTTCTTTGCAACTACAATCAGCACCGCACGCACCACAATCAGCGCCGCACGCACCGCAATCAGCACTCCATGCACCACAATCAGCGCCGCACGCACCGCAATCAGCACTCCACGCACCGAAATCAGCACCGCACACACGGAGATTAGCACTGCATCCACCGCAATCAGCACCACAATCAGAACTGCATTCACCGCAATCAGCACTGCACGCACCGCACTCACCACAAGATAGTAGTGGCAACACGTGTACTATCAAGCACGATGTTGCTATACCCGTATGTATTCATACTGAAAATGAATATATTTTCCACGAATCGCGACATGGAAACCTATTTCCGAATACGGCGAGGTGCATCATCGAGGGACCATCGGGTTGCGGCAAGACGTGCATCCTACTGAACCTGCTGGAAAAGGAGAACGGCCTTCGGTTCGAGAAGTTGTACCTATATTGAAAATCGCTCCAGCAACCGAAATACCGGCCGTGGAAGGCTTGGCTTATTTCCCATGCAGCGATAATGACGACGTCGTACCTCGGAGCGAAGCACTGCGATAATCTATATTTGTCTTCGATGACATCGCCTGCGAGAATCAATCTAGCACTCAAGAATACTTCAGCATGGGACGGCACGTTCACGTGGACCGTGTGTACCTAGGCCAGACTTATTCGCGCATACTCAGGCAGATGTTTCGCGACAACGCAGACATGTTGGTGCTGTTTCGCGTGGACGATACGAACTGACGTCACGTTTATGACGATCATGTTATTACGGAAGCCAAGGTGTCAGTTATTTGACATCCTGTGCGACGTGCGTGAGGCTTGGGCGTATTTCCCGCTCGAGAGGCACTGTCGCCGTCCTCTGAGCTGTGACGTCACGCGGGTCGATGATACGCCCCTCTCCCCTCTACCAAGCACGCGTCATCCTTTCTTATCTCTCCGCGCGGCTTTGCGTTCTTGATCTAGTGCGCGCTTGTTCTCGGGACGCACGCACTTTGTCCTGCGTCTGTGGCGTTTCTCTTATAGGCTGTTCACGGTAAAGTGAAAACTTTTTAAGGCCCTTCTGAATTATTCCTTTCATCCAATTTCCATCTTCCTGCTGCTTTGTAATATAAACATTGCAATGTGACCAATAAACACAGTGAATAAACTTCCACCACCCTCAAAATTTAAAGCTTGAGGCTGCAATAAGATATATTTATTAGAGGTTAATGCCTGCTGGAAGGGCCTTAAAAATGCCCACTTAAGCGTGAACAACCTATACCATGGAAAAGATATAAGGTAGAGAGCGCATGCCAACTGCGTGGTAATAAACATTTGAATGCCAACATAGAGCTGTTTTTATCTTTCCTTTCTAGAGCTGTCAAAAGAATGGACTGGTGAGGGGAGATATTTGGGTGGCCTTTAACATCGAGGTGTTGAGAGCCGATGAGGGTGAAGTGAGGTAAGTGTGGAGCAGCGCCGGAATGTAAGGGCGTTGTAAAGGGGGGATCTCCGAGAAAAAAAACCTACGGACCAGCGGCATCGTCCGGCACGATTCCCACGTGCGAAAATATGGGAGCGACCCCGCTGGGAATATAACTCTGTTCATCTAGGCAGGAGGTGAGTAATCTGACCACTAGACCACCGCGGTCACGGTCAAAAGCACTTGGCTTCGACTAAGGTTCGCAAACTGGTCACCCAAACGAATGTTTTTAAAATGTGAGTACTCTTTCTCTGACCAAGTTTCATCGCGGAGGATTAATTGCAGTTTAATTTAGTTTTCTAAATATATATATAATAAGAGATTTTTTAATATAAAATATAACCAAACAATCACGTCTGTCTGCGTCACGTGGTTTTGACATTTCTATGAGCCATTTGCAAGATAGTGTAGTAGACATACAAAAAGGACGTAGACACAGTTATATAGTTTCTTTTTTTTCGGGGGAAAAAAAAAAATATTCGGAAATTTCAGACGATGGTTTCATCACGGTTGTCTGAACATATTGTAACTGCTGCTGAATTGATACTTTCTACACGTCCAGTGCTCTTCTTACACGTGCGAAAATTGAAATTCCCGCGCGCAACTAGTTTCCTTGTATCAATAAAGTAATAGCGCGGCAGTAAACTGATAAAAAGTGTAAATACTACTACACTCGAGGACAAAATGTGGATCACCTATAATGAGTGAATAGAAACGAAATGAAATTCCACATGATGAAAAGTCATGGACACTATTGCAACAGTTCCAATATCAGAACACACGAGATACCGAGTTGGCAGCACGGACCTACAGCTGGTTACATATCAGTACGATGTAGTTAGCACCCCCTCGAGAATACATGCACGCATCGATCTGTTTGTTTCGGAAGGCTCTTAACATCGGGGCCCCGGTGATGTAGTGGGCAGACTACTCACCTTCCATTTAGGTGAACCGGGTTCAATTCCCTACGGGGTCGCTCCCGGATTTCCGCACGTGGGAATCGTACTAGATGATGCTGCTGGTCGGCGGATTTTCTCAGGAATCTGCCGTTTCTCCCGCCCTTGCAATCCAGCGCTGCTCCATATCCATGTCGCTTCGCCCTCATCGGCTCCCAAGAAGCCGTTAAGAGCCGCCCAAACCGTCTCTGATCTGGTGTTAATGACAGTATATGCAAGTGAAGATGAACTTGTAATCTGGTTAGTGCCGATCATCTAGACATAGTAAGGAATTGCATGGATGGTATTATAAAGTGACCGGTTCCTGTGCCGGACATTGCCATTGGATGACAGATGTTCTCCATTTTCATCTCACTTCACTACTATTGATGCGAACGACTCCAGCTGTTCAGCAGTAGCAGTGATCTGGACAAACTTTAACAAGTAGCAGGAATCATTTTGCGCATGCTTCAATTTAAGATTGAATTGGATTATGTTCGGGTCAGTTATATGATAAAAAGCTTAATAAGGGCGACTCTGGAGATCCGGGCTTAAAACCTGCCATTTATGACGCTCTTAATGTGTTGACGAGAATGTAAACTCTTTTTACAAGGATTAACAGTTGAAATGTTACACAACAGAGCAAAATCTCCTATTTTACAAAGAGAAAATATAAAAAATTAAGTTGTCAAAACGAAACCTCTGGTGTAATCACGATATAGAGCAGAGTCTAAATTCTGCGCCATGCTGTGGGATCTCATGACCCCACCAACTTTAACAAGGGTACGCCAATTTTAATAAGGTTAATTTTATTCAACAAGAACTTTGTAGCAGTGCATGTAATAATTTTGAAACAGCGAATCGTTTACAAATACTTGGGAACTCTGTCATGCAGTGTCGAGGTGCGGAGACACATGGCCACAGTAGGCTCTTTCTGAAGTGCCGGCTGTATAGCCTTGTGGAGTGGCCACAAGGAAGCTGCTGGGGAGGAACTCACGCACCGTCAGATAACCTCGCGAAAATCTATAGAAAAAAACGATTTTGAAAAGAAAAAAAAATTGGGTTTGTCTGTGTTGGGAACACGAAAGCACGGGCTCCTTAATGTTTATTTTACGTTCCCGGTACCGCTTTACTCGATCATATAGGGTTTTATGGGTATCAGTGGATTGCATTTGAGAAGCTCTTTCCAACCGTATACGATTTCTCTTTTCGACATGGCTTTTTGATGAGTATAGGCCGAAATCGTGTTAAGTTTTCTTAATTTTTTACATTCAACTCGTACAATTTCACCATAACCACGCCACACAAATGTCTTAATACACGAAATCGATTGATCTTGACGAGAGCTGTCGATTGAAATTCAAACGAGTGCCGTAGCTTCTCCTAGTCAAAAGTTATACTACGCGGAGATTATGTGACGCGGTGAAAATAACTCAAATTGCGCCCCCCCCCCTCTTCGCAGTCCTCACTCAACGTAACATATTTTTTGATTCTGTGGCAATCGAGTGGTGTAGTTAAATTTTGAATGTGGATGATAGATTCGGAGCTGCAATTGCAAACTTTATGGCCAGATTTTGTTATCATCGGATTTTCTGGATTACCTCCCACTATGGTTGCAAATTTAAAGACGCATTCACGTCAAAAAATGACTAAAGATGTGAGAAAAATACACAGATATGCCAACGAAGAAAAACATCGAGTGCTAGTCCTTCTTGCCAATTGCTAGCCTCGTTCCTCCACTGTTGGCTATTCACGGTAAAATGAGCACTTTTGAAAGCCCTACGTAAGATCTACTTGTTTACACGTTGTGTATTCCTCCGCCTTATGTAAAATTAACATTGCCATGGGCCTCATCACTTTATCCATGCGTCGGTCAGGTGAAACTGTGGAATTATTACAAAACTAAATATTTTACTAATCTGCACATACTTAAACGTATTAAAACAGCAGAGAGGAAAATAAATAATTTCAGTTTTGCACAAATAATAACCTAATACTGTTTATTTGACGTTAAGATATGGAACTGTTTCCCATCCATCGTTACCAACTTTACTGGACGAATGTCACTCAGTGCGCACATTAAAATATATGCATGTAGGGACAGTGATTTTTTTTGTAAGGTTCATTTCTAAAGTGCTCACTTTATCGTGAACAGCCTCTACCTATCGATAATACCACATTTTTATTTATTAAAAAAATATTAAAGATAGAAATACATCCCTTAAAATACGATGCATGACAGACTATTATATCATCAATTTCCTTCTACTACATTAATTATTTTTGACCAGTTCTAAATTCGTATAGCTCTAACCTCACAGTTCCAAATGTCAAGAAACTACTCTAAAGGGACAAGTGACGCATGGGCACCTGCATCGATCTTTAACTTTGAGATTGCACTGCACTGCCGTTGGCTGTGCACGAATAATCGGCCGCTGATGTAAAATACCGCCATGTGAACGAACGACTGGGTGGACATATTTGGTACTGTAAAACTACCACGTTATCTAATGTATTTAATTCACCAAGCAATTTGGTGTCGGTTATTAATATCCCAGTTTGTAACCAAGTTGTTATTAGTAACATGGGGTAAGAGATGTGGAAAGCTGATGTGTTAAATTAAAACCAACTTTAAAGGAGTAAACATTAATCAATTAAACCACATTCTATACCAAAACTTCGTGATATAAACGATAATTACATTTATAAACTAGTGCGGGGAACTTTTCTTCTTCACGAATAAAGCATCACGTATAATCCATTCACAGTTAGGTCTACTTCACACTTTTCTGAAACCCTGCTAAAGTTCTACTTCCAGGATATTCCTCCGCCTCGTGCAAACTAAGCTTAACTAAGTCTAGAATATTACACCAAAGGACATAGCACCGAATTCGTACGCACGTAGTTGTAATATTATTTTGCATGGGAACTATTTCTTACTAGGCGCTACCAACACCCATGTTTTTTCGTTGTTTTTTTCGTACAATTTATTAAAAGAAATATAATTATTTATAAATAAAAATATGGCTAAAACTCCAAACTAACGAAAAATAAGAAGTTTTATGTTAACAGAGGTATAAAACGGCTGTGATACATGGCGTATGTAGGAAATAACTAAACACGTCGTAAATGGGGTGATTTTTCGAAGATTTGATTAAAAAAGTGTGAAGAAACCGCGAATAGACTATAGCAGTTATATCTTCATAAAAGTTTGTACAGGCTGTTCACGATAAAGTGAGCTTTTTTGAAATCAACCTTAGAAAAAAGTCAGTGCATCTAACTTCATTCATTTTAACCGGTGCAATGAGTGACATGTGCCCAGTAAAGTTGGTAACGATTGATGGAAAGTAGTTTCATATCATAACGGTGTATACAAAGTGTTAGCTAACCATTTGTGATAACTTAAATTATTCCTCCTGCTTTCTGTTTTTTTTTTTATGCATCGAAGTATACGAATGAGCAGAACTGTAAAATATTTCCTTTTCCAATAATTTCACGGTTTCACTTGACCGACGCATGAATAAAGTAATGAGGTCAATGGCAATATTAATTTAATATAAGGCAGAAAAACACCCAACGTGCATACAAGTAGATCTTAAGCAGGACTTTCAAAATGTGCTCATTTTACCGCGAACAGCCTATAATAGTACGTATTCGAGTGAGGAGATTCGGTCATCTAAAACTAATGGCCGAACTTAATTCTTTTCAGGATGGAAACTAATAAGTTGCAAAGTATAAGTATTACAGAAATTAATATTCCGCATTATCTGCTACAAAAATTCAAGAAAGTGAATGCCGCTCTTGAGCACAGGCTCACACACGAGAATTTCACATGTGATTTCATTTTGTGGCACAGGCGTAGAAAGATGCGCGTGTTTTCTCCTCGGGGACAGATTCTTCCCCGCGGCCACATGGGTACAAGGACGCCGGGCGCCACGGTAAAGGGGAAGCGGGGTCCAATGAGGTGGCTGGGTAGGGGAATGGAGACACGTAATTATTCCCCTAGGAGTCAACGTTCCCACTACAGTGACTGCTGAATACACGCCCGCCTGCTGGAAAATCCACTTGCAGTCGAGTATTCAAATCGAGGGGAGTTTTCCCCTGCTCGCCACACTCGACTCGGATTTACTCGCAAGAGCAAATTTACCCTTGGAGGTGGGGGTTTTTGGCGCTCCTCTCAGTCTCTTCCTATCCCTCCCTCTCTCTCTCTCTTCTCTTTCATCGCGCTTTCTCTCTCGCTCTCTCTTTTTCCGCACGCCTCTTTGGGACTCGCGGACTGACACAAGTTCGAGACAGCCAGACCACTGCTTCAGTTCAGCCCAGTCCGCTCCTGTTAGCGAGGGAGCAGTTCACTTCGAACGATATAGTGCGCACTGCACTGCTCCCGTCCGTTCAATGTCCGTGCAAAATTAATTTTCGATCGAAAGTAGTTAAAGGCTGTTCACGATAAAGCGAGCACTTTCGAAATCAACCTTAAAAAAAAAGTCGCTGCTCCCACCTGCATATATTTTAACGGGCGCACTGCGTGACACGCGCCCAGTAAAGTTGGTGACGATGGAAGGAAAGTAGTTCCACATCTCAACGTCGAATAAAAAGTGTTACGTAACCATTTGTGATAACTTAAATTATTTCTTTCGCCTTGATTTTTTTAATGCATCGAAAGTGTAAAAATGAGCAGATTTGTCAAATATTTACTTTTTTTAATATTTCCACTGCTTCACCTGACCGACGCATGAATAAAGTTATGCAGCCCATGGCAATGTTAATTTTTCATAAGGCGGAAAGTTATACAACGTACATACAAGTAGATCATAAGCAGGGCTTTCAGAAGTGCTCGTTTTATCGTAAATAGCACATACTGTGGAAAATTACCTGACAGATTTGCGTGGTTACAGTGACAAATTATGTGAAAAATTTCAGTGAAAGAAGGCAATGCTGAACCCACCTGGGAAAGAAAAAACTGTTATTAGGTTCAAAATAAATTTTGTTAAATAGTTTAAAATTTCTTCTAAAATATTTAGCACGAAAAATTTTCGATACCATTCTAAATAGTGTTTATTCGAGCTGGAATTACTAGGCATGTAGGTCTTGCTGTTTGGAGAGTAATCTTATAGGCACGAAAATATTTGTAATATGGGGGGGGGGGGGGATCAATTCTTACCAATTTTAGTGGATACTCGTTAAATAGTACCGGAATACAAGGGCGGTAAATATTTGTAACGGTCTTTGGAAAGGGCATGATGATAGGTTTTTTTTTTTTAATTCCTCACTTCATTCTTTGGTAAGACACCACTCGATATTTTGGAATTTACTTACGCTAAAGCTTTTTTTTTCGATAGCAAAATTTCAGCTTTTGTAGGAAGTGGGTTTTTCGAATTAACTTAAAAAATGTATAGGTATTAATTAGGGAAATTTGTATTTGGGGCGTTGGTAATACGTGAAGTACGCAAACACTAACGTGATTTTTTATTAATAATATTATTAAACAATTCAGTTTGCATATTTGGCTTACATACTTAAAGAAAGAGTCTTTCCAAAGAACCATGTTCTAATCGTAAACAAATCGAAAACTGTTTGAGGCGCACACAAAAACATATTTAACTAATAACACAAATATGTCTATAACTTCTTTTTGATTTATAAGTAAAGTTAGTTAAGTACTTCAGACCCCAACCTTTAAACAAAATCCCGGCTCCAATTGCATAAACACACACCGAATGACACACTCCGTCGGAACGTTAATAACGACGTAAGAAATGAAGGTATAAGCTGTTCACGGCAAAATGAGCACTTCTGAAAGCCCTGATTAAGATCTACTTGTATGCACGTTGTGTACTCTTTCGCCTTATGGAAAATTAGCATTGCTACGGGCCTCAGCACATTATTCATGCGTCGGTCAAGTGAAACTGTAAAATTATTAGGAAAGAAGATATTTAAAAAATCTGCTCTTTTTTACACTTTTATGCATCAAAAATCAGAAAGGGAAAGAAATCATTTAAGTTATCACAAATGGTCATCTAACACTTTTTATTCGACGTTAAGATGTGGAACTACTTTTCATCCTCCGTTACCAAATTTACTATGGGCGCAAATCACTCAGTGCGTCCGTTAAAATATATGCAGGCAAGGCCAGTGGCTTTTTTCTAAGGTTTATTTCAAAAGTGCTCACTTTACCGTGAACAGCCTTTACAAGTCTTAACGTCTTGTTGAAACCGTGGCATTTAAATTCGTGGACAAGGAATTAAATAACTTACTTTCTGTTTGATTTATGCACGTAAGAGTAATAATCACTGTATCAGTGACACATTCGAGTTATAAATAGAGGCCTGCAAAATTCTCAGCAGCCAATGAAAAAAAAAGATCCCGGCTCTAGTGCGTACAGTTCTGTAAAGTTTAGCCTGATGCAAAATAATAACGCGAATTTTGCATGTCCCTAGTTATAAATGGCTTCACAGTTACACTGAACGGCGCACAGTCATCAGTCAACGACTATAGCAATTTTACATAAATTTGGAAAGAAACGGAACTCAGAGAAAAGTAGGTTCTAAGCAGGGATTTCAACAGTGCTCAATGATGTACTTCAGCTCTAAACGAGCTTTAAACAAGGCACGTCTGGCCGAGCAATTAGCTAGTCTCCGTTAGCCCTCGCCACCCAATGGCGATCCGTGCTCCATTTACAGCGTGTATAGTCCATGCACAGGTGCTTTAAACTTTTATGAAGCCCTAAAAATATCCTACACCTCATGCAAATAAAGGTCGAGTCTTGAAAATTACTCCGCGCACCGTATTTGCGAGCACTCACATTAAATAATATTTGGCACGAGAGCTATTTCTTATTGGGCATTATAGGCTGTTCAAGTTAAAGCGAGCACTTTTTAAGGCCCCCCCGCCAGGAATTAGCCCCTAATAAGTATGTTTGACTACAGCCTCGGACATAAACTTTTGAGAGTGGTGTAAGTATACACCGTATTTATTAGTCACAAGGCAATGTTGATATTAAAAAAGGGGCGGAAAGATAAAAAAATGTTAAAAAGGAAAAATTGCAAAGGGCCATAAAAAGTGCTCACTTCACCGTGAATAGCCTATACCAACACACCTATTTCCCCCCTGCATTCATTCATTTTAACTATGTTTGAAATATTATGATTTCTGAATGAAATATAAGTTAGTTTCAATTTAATCAGAAATAATGTATTTTTATGTTAACGAAAGTATAAAACGCATGTGATACGTGACATACGCCGGAAACAACCAAACACGTCTAGCATGGGGTGATTTTACAAACGTTTGATACGAAAAGGGCAAAGAAACTTCGAATATACTATAGAGAAGGTTGCCTGTATGCCATGCGTTTTCCCTTGAGATCCTGGTCAGTCTTTAACACAGAAAATAATTGTAATTTGTAAACAGAACGCAGGTTTTATTAAAAAAAAAAAAAAGACATTATGGACTACTCTCGAATGTTTTGAATGATTATCTTTTATTTTCCTTCTTAATTTTATAACATTTTTTTTTGCATTACGGCAATTATAAATTTTCTACAAATGAAATGCAATGCTTTGAAAATAAATACATATGAAATCTTCGGATAAAAACGATTTCACGAATAACGCATTAATTTAATCGTGTCAAAAAGTCTTGCATTTATTAATTACAAATTACTGCAATCTTTGTATTGCACTAGCTACCAAATAAATGTAAAACTATTACAATTCTCAAGGTCATTTAATGCTACATTTTAGTATAATTATTGGTCCGGAGGCCTTAGCGTCGTGTTTGTGATTCATTCTTAGCCAGCTATAAAAAGTATATATATATATATATATATATAAAGTCTATCACATTACTAAATTTATTAAATACTCCCGCACCTTTACGTGTGTTTATTATTCAAGCGAATGTTCGTATAGTCTCTTCACGGTAAAAAGAACACTTTCTAAGGCCCTCACTACAGTTATTAAAAATTAATAAATAATTTTATTATTGTCTTAACCGTTAAATTTTGCAAGTTGTGAAAAGTATACTCTATATTTGTTAGTAATATGGCATTTTTTATAATGACAAGTGGCGAGAAGATAGAAATTGACTGAAAAGATAAATTTTACATAGCCTTAAAAAATGCTCACTTTACCGTGAACAGCCTATAAGCGACTTTCCGGAACTTATACGTGGATACTTGGGGCACCAACGCCGCCAGCATTGCAGACTTGCAATGCGGATAGCATACACGGCCAGGCGAAGGCGCAATTTACCAACTAGATTCATATCAAGGTAATATTTTGGTAGATGTTGCAAATGAGGCTATTAAAACGACAGCGTCTTTAATGGCGACGATGACTAAGGGGCTTTATCTACACGGATCTGTTTCGCGTGTTTGAGACGGGGGCAACATGGAGCACGCACGCTCATAAATTGCATCATCGCCTCTATGTGCAAAGAACTGTGAACTCACACGCGACCTTGCAGTCATGCAACACGCAATTGGTGGACTAACAGGCCTGCCGACCAAGCCAGCAGCCACTAACTTCTAATGGGGAATCAATGTCAAACGAAATTCCTTCTCATTGCGTCAATATTAAAGATAACTATTTCAAACAAAAAACATGTCGACGCGATTTCCTCAGAGGATATTACTACACCAAACCTTTTTTGGGAAAAAAATTTTTCCCGTATTTTTTTTGTTATATATAAAATTCAATATTTACGTTTTATAAGAAAATATAGTAAACGAAAATTGGCAAAATATTTTAATGTTGCTACATTCCTTAAGAAATTTAATGTGTAATACTTTTTTGTTTGAAATAGTTATCTTCAAAATTGGCGCAATGAGAAGGAATTTCGTTTAACATTGATTCCCCATTATAATTTCGTGGATGCTGGCTTGGTAGGCATGCCAGTTAAGGGCCCTGTCTATCTAGCCTGCAGTTTCCGGGTTTGAAAGAGGAATCAATGTTGATGAAGTCCCTTCTGAATGCTTCAATTTCGAAGATAACTGTTTCAAACAAAAAAATAACTAACGAAACTTTGTCAGAGATTGCTGTTACGTTAAAAAAAATGTATTAATTCGTTAATATTTGGCTAAACGCATATTACAATATTAAATAAAAAATATATAACATTAAAATTGGCAAGTTTTCTTAACGCGCCAGTTTTCCTAATTAAATGTCACGTAGATCACTTTTTGTTTGAAACGGTTATTCTAAAAAAAAAAAAATTGGGTAATTTAGAAGGAATTACTTTAACGTTGATTCCTCATGCAAACCTCGTCTCTGCGGGTTAGGTAGACTGGTCCCTTAACTTCTTAAACTAAAGCTGTAATTTGATTGTAACAACAATAAAAAGAAATTTGCCCACCACGCCAGCGTAGAATTCAAACATTTTCTACCCTGAAATAATTATTCCTTTAACAGCTCCAAAAGTATTTCATTTATCGGATGTACTATCAAATGGAAAAATGACATTATAAAGACGAATTTATTTTTACTTCTGTTTGTAGGTAGGTATATGATAAGATAATGACTTTTTTTATAATTCTTGAAATAAAGATGCTTTTAATAAAAATTTACACATTTTGCTTACATGCAAATGAGTAACATGTACAATGCCCTCAATCCCAATGTTGAACTTATTGGGTGTTGCAGTTATTACATTTTCTGGAATTTAAAACTGAGGTTAGAGTACATTATCTAATCACAGATCTCCAGTAAGAACTGAAAAGACGGTTGTATGTAATCATGACAAAACATAATTATGTTTCAAGATAAATTAGCGAATAACCACTCTACCCTTGCAGAACGTAAATAGTGCACTAAGAAACTCATCTCTCGAAATGAGAGGTTTCGAGAAAGTCTTCCAAAATACGTGTAGAATAAACACATATCTGTACTCATAACCTGAAACAGTGAGAATTGGGCCAAATAAGAGAAAACCAGTGAAATGCCTCGACAGGTAATCACTGTCAGATAACTTAAAATTATGGCTGAATTTCACTGATTTACTGAATTCCGATAATTCCACTGCCATGACCAATTGTCCCACAGCTAATTTGCTTGAATCGCCGTCGGAAGTATATTGAATATCAGCTGACTTTCAGTGAATGTTATTTCACACACACACGGACACACATATATATTTAATTGATTCTGGCTTAGAGTGATACGGAAAGGGCAAAACAGCTTTCTAGCGAGGACTTTCTCGGCCAACATCGAATAAGTTGGGTACCAGGTACCGTTTGTAAATAACTTCTTCCTAGAAAAAACCGGAATACATTCATACAAGAGTGATCTATTAATTTGATACATTTATTTAAATTTGAGCATTTAACACGGACATAAATTTTCTGTAAGCGTCAAATCTATGTTACTAAAATTTGCTGATTTTGAAGAAAGTAGAGAATTAATTGGTAGTTATGCATTTAGTTTTGTGGCCAGTTTGTTATGTAGACAGTGCAAAGTTGCATATATGAGCTACAATAAATCGTGTAATGAAAAACAGAGAAAATATCGCTCGTCAGTTGTGCGGCAACCGATTTCTGAGAAACGAACATAAACGAGCATTTTCCCGATAAACCTGACGAACAGCGTGTGGACTCGTGGTTAACATGTCTATTTACGGTAATAAGTGCTTAAAAATTTTCGTTTCATTTCCTCCGAAAATACGGCTTGCAATACCATTCCCTATCATTGTAAAAGTGCAGGTCGGCATCTTATTTTTGGAAGGAACTTCGCAATCCTCTAGATATAAACGATTTTCAAGACATCTAATAAATCAGCACATTTAAATAGAAAAAAAAAGTCGTCTGGTCGTAACATTCTCAGGTGAACAGTTTTAGAGAAATCTTTGTGTAACTCTCAAAACAGAAATGTGTGTTTACTGATAGGTAAACAACACACAACATACAACACACAGACACGCGTTTTAACTTGGTATTTTGTGGGGGCGTTCAGCTATTTAAAATATAACTTAGGAAAAAAGTGTATGAAAATTTTCGTCTTATTTTTTCATGAAGAATGACATGCTGAAGTATGTGAGTGTTGTTCAAAAAATCCCGGTATAAACAATACTATATAATTGTTAAAGCCATTAATAAAATTATCCGCGGTTTTTCAGAGCACTTTTTCTCGCCTAACACAAGCCACTTGGGCTTTTTTTTTTTACGGTAGTCAAATACGTTTCTCCCTTTCCATGCAGACCCCTGTTTGACTCTCTTGGATAGAGAAGACACGGCAGCTAGCAATGTTTACCTGTTCGCCAGCAAAACGATGCCACAGGCAGTTCAGCATGTTCTAGTAGATGCAATGCAATTTGAACTCATTGGCACGTTGAATGACATTCCATACGTATTCCACCGAGTAATGGATGGGAACCCTTCATTGAAGGTGCTGTTTTCTTTTAAACGGAACTGATAGGTGTGTTACAAGGCTACCTTTTTTTTACATCTGGACATGGTGATTAATAACACATCTTGTAATTTTTAGTAAATAATCAGGGCTGCATGTACTGCAACAATATAGTAGAAACCACTATTTTTTTTTTTTTACTGGGAATGCTATCGACAGATATCTTTTCAGATGTTGATAATCGGCATTTGCTGATACATTGTGCGAATTTATTTTCTTTCGTCTCTAATAGTTTCTGATAATTTAAACTAAATAATAGTTTTTCCCTTTTATTTGAAGGCGAATGACACTCTTAATGACTACTCTAGGCCACAAATCATACATATTAATACTACTACATTTTTCATTTGGAATCACTTTCTCTACAGCTGACACATTATTGATTGTCTATGATACATTATGAAAATTACTTCTCGACTTACCATTTGCTCATAGATGTTTTCTGTTGTGCACTTTCAAAATGCATATTGTTAGGTATGCTCTTTTATGGGGTATTTTCTCTATCATTCCTGAAATCTCGTGCGGACTCACATATCAATTGCGTCGTAATAATAATAAAAAAGAATAAATAAAAAAACACGCTGATCTCAGCAAACAACAAGTTCTTGCCCAAAACAAGAAACCGCCAAGGACGATCCAGCAACCATACAGTGAAATATATAACAGCGATTTTCTGTTTTCACTGCAAACTTATTCGTCACCCTGTCACAACTGGGTTTCAGAATCATCGACATTAGCCGAAAACTCGCACCATTCTCCTCCTCTGCTATCAGTCCCCGTCAGATGAACGCAGTGGGAGCCACGAGCCATTTGTCTTCTTCATTGCAGCTCCAAACTTCGACAAAAAAACTTTATCCATTTTTCTGCTCAGTTCTCGCTCGGAGGCGGTGACATTTCCTAAGTTGCGATGGGGAGATATGTCACAATTGTCCCGAGTTGTCCGCACATCTCCGCGACGTTAACGTAACACCTCATGCATGAGAATGAGGCCACGATAACATTTACACACATCGAAAACAAAATCAGTCATGTAATCACTACAGAAACTCAACAGGGGTTGTTCACGGTAAGCTGGACACTTTCGAAAGCCCTGCTAAAGATCTACTTTGAATTCACATTGCGTATTCTTCCACCATATGTAAAATTAACGTTACCACGAGTCTCATCATTTTACTCACGGGCTGGTCAAGTGAAACTGCAAACTTATTATAAAGGTTAAGTTTTTACACATTTGCTTACTCATACACACAGGTGAATTAAAAAAAAAAGAAAGCAAAATAAATAATTTGAATAATCACAAATGTTTTCCAGATACTTTTAATTCAACGTTAAAGACATGTTACTAATTCAACGTTAAAGACATGTTACTAATTCAACGTTAAAGACATGTTACTAATTCAACGTTAAAGACATGTTACTAATCCAACGTTAAAGACATGTTACTAATCCAACATTAAAGACGTGTTACTAATCCAACGTTAAAGACATGTTACTAATTCAACGTTAAAGACATGTTACTAATCCAACGTTAAAGACATGTTACTAATTCAACGTTAAAGACATGTTACTAATTCAACGTTAAAGACATGTTACTAATTCAACGTTAAAGACATGTTACTAATTCAACGTTAAAGACATGTTACTAATTCAGCGTTAAAGACATGTTACTAATTCAACGTTAAAGACATGTTACTAATTCAACGTTAAAGACATGTTACTAATTCAACGTTAAAGACATGTTACTAATTCAACGTTAAAGACATGTTACTAATTTCCCACCGGCGTTACCAACTGCTTTACAAATTGGTTAGAGGAAGTAGACAAACATCTCATAGCATATGTTTACTGATAAGTGTTCGAATTTCAAATAGAATTCACACCGGTATTCACTGAACGTGTTGGCAGGTGAGCAGCTCAATGTTGAGGCACCGAGACTGGTTGTGCGCAGCCAGCGAGATCGGCCAGCTCATCTTAAGTCTATGATTCCAACGAACACACTGACTGGCATGTGCCCCGTCAAGTTGGCAGCAACAGACGCGAAGTAGTTCCATGTCACAACGTCGAATTAAAAGTGTTAGGAAAGTATTTGTGAATATTGAAATAATTGGGTTTGCATTATTTCTTTAATGTGCACGTTTGCAAAAACGAGCTAATTTGTTAAATATTCACTTTTATAAAACTAATCACTAGGCCGACGCATGAATAAAGTGACGAGGCCCTTTGCAATGTTAATTATACAAATGATAGAGGAAGAATACACAATGTGTGTACAAGTAGATTTTAAGGGGGTAGTGTCCATTTCATCTTCGTTTTTTCTTACAAATATTCGCAATGAAAATTTATGACCAAGCACAAAAAAAAAATTAAAGCTAGACATGACACCGAGGACTACTTATGATTTTTTTTTAAATTTGTGTTGTTCAAATAATTATTCCTGTATTTTTGCATGTCGGATTGACATTATTGAATAATTAGGTAATATATTATTATGGTTACATATTTAAAACTAATCATGTACGAAAAACAAGTCAGATGTCGAAATAACTGTTCACCATTTGAGGAGTATGCACTTATACACACGGTGTTATGTTTATGTGGAAATTTATTTGCTCTTGGAGACAAAACTCACATTTTTACTGTCTTAACAATTCACTGGACTATATCGGAATATAATTTTAAAGATTACAATTAGTCAGAATTCCATTTCGTAAGAATAAAATTGTTATTTCGAATAATTTTTCAAATGAACACGATGGACTGTGAAATATTTTAACTCCGTCGCGACACATTAATTGGCACACAGTCAACGTGCGACTTCATTGGCCGATGGCCAGCCAATAATAAAGGTTTACCTACGCCTAATTCCATGACGTCATATATTACGAACCAACAGCAAAATTTGTGGCATGCTTAATCTCGATCTCTCACTTTGGAACCAAGATCGATGAATCGGAGATCCAGAATAATGAAATTTCGTTGGTGCAACACTTTTACATTGTAACCAAGATCAAATTGGATCCTGTCTCGGAACTAGAATCATTCTATCTCGGATCAGGGAAGATGTTGATGCAACTGGGCATAACACGGTTGGGGAATGGGTTTACTATATTTAAAAGGGGTGCATGCATCGCGGCTAGAGCAAGGCTGTCTGGTAGCCATGGACGCATCCCTAAGGAAGAAGGGTCTAGATGGAAGGGTAGAGCAAACCAGCGCAAAGCGGAGAAGACACTGGGTAAAATCTATGTGCAACAGCGGCAGAGGATAAATGTACTTCCCTTTAACTGGATTGGGGAGGGATACAGTAAGGTGAGTTGTTAGTTAGCGAGGATAGACTTGTGTGCGGAGTGATATGAAACGAGCGCGCTGCTGGGATGTAACCAGGGTCGCGCTATGCGGTCCTGTTGAGGTTGGGGGGGGGGGGGGACAGAACTGAGCCAGCGATACAGTTATAGGTTGTTCACGGTTAAGTGAGCACTTTTTAAAGGCCCTTATAAATTTTTCCTTTCATCCAATTTCCACATTCCTGCTGCTTTTTAATATAAACCTTGCAACGTGACCAATAAACACAGTGTATACATTTCACTACCTTCGAAATTTGGTTGCTGTATTGTAAAAGGCTTTTTAACGGCCCCCGGTTTTATGCTTGAAAGCTTAGCATGGGTCGGCTTATAGACTAGCTTATAACATAACTTAAACTAACATCCATGCCTTACCCGGGATTCGAACCAAGAGCCTCCCGCACCCAAGATCGGTGGCGCACCGACCAACTGCGCCACGGGAGGTCGGCTTCATAATCTAATGCCTGAGGCTGCAATAAGATATATTTATTAGTGGTTAATTGCTGTTAGGAGGGCCTTAAAAAGTGCTCACTTGACCGTGAACAGCGTATAAACGGTGAAGAGAGTCTTGTTACCTGCAGAGGGGTGATGGGCTCCAGCTGCGCTCTCTCGTGTAGCGGGTGAAGCTGGGCGAGGCACATGACGGCCTCGTTGCAGAACTTGAGTCCCATCACCTCCTCGTCCTCTCGGCCGTACCTGAAAGTCAGCGTCACCTGCCCGAACACCTGCAAAACACACACTCTACTATACTGCATTACACTCGCGTGCACTCGCATTTTTTTTTTTTTTTTAACGAGGGACGTTTTCTTTATTGATAAATCAGCACATAGAAAAATGCTTTCAGCTGTATAACAACAGTATTAAAGGCTGTTCCCGATAATGCAAGCACTTTTGAAATCTTAGAAAAAACTCTCTGCCTCTGCCTGCATTTATTATAACGGGTGCACTGCGTGATATGCACCCAGTAAAGTTAGTAACGTTGGAGGGAAAATATTTCCTTATCTTAACGTCAAATATGAAGTGTTAGCCAACCATATGCAATAAATTAAACTATTTCTTTTGCTTTCTGTTTCTTTATGCAGTGAAGTGTAAAAATGAGAAGATTTATGAAATATTTACTTTTATAATAATTTCTCAGTTTCACTCGACCGACGCATCAATAAGGCGAAAGAATTCACAAAGGCCAAAAGTAGATCTTAATCAGGGCTATAAAAATGCCCATTTTACCGTAAACAGCCTATATATTTTTTTTTTATTTACCCAGTTATACGTTATACTCATAACTGCTTTCTCATTCTTTTTTTTAACACTTTGACATCCATGTGCATTAATATGATACACAGTTGTATTTTCATAATTGTCGTGTGCTTCACATTTATTCACGCGACTCTGCGACATCTTCAACAATCCGTTTTATACAATATACTAGTATTCTTTATCTTACTAAACCAACGCAATAAATTCAATAAAACGATCTTGACTAACACACACACACATTTTAATAAAAGTATGGAGACAGTCAAAGTGTTAATGTGTTCCTCATATTCTTTGGCCCGCTGGGGGG
Source organism: Dryococelus australis (assembly GCA_029891345.1). NCBI lineage: Eukaryota > Metazoa > Arthropoda > Insecta > Phasmatodea > Phasmatidae > Dryococelus > Dryococelus australis. The sequence goes on from CM056993.1 coordinate 384,035,710, forward strand.
GGGGGGGCAGGGTGGTTAAACCCGGTAACCCTGACTCCCCTCCACGCTTATGGACCATTCATGATGTAGCGGTGTGGGCAAGCCTTTCGCTTGGCGATAGCACGAACACACCAGCGTACAAGAAAGCAGGGCTAGGTTACTGAGGCGTGGCGCAGCCGAGCAGGAAGGAAACGAAGCCGCGGGAGTTTGGAAACAATGAGATTAGCTTTCCACACGATCTCTATGTTTAAGGACCGCGGAGCCGGGGCGGGCTCGAGGTCTTACTCCACGCAGAGGGACGAGCCAGCTGATGGAGTTCGAGCCGCCGTAATCGCAGTGCATTCAGCCTACGGCCACGAGGCAGGCATCGCCGCCCCCGTAGGACCAACGATGAGCAGAAACGTGGCCGTTAAGTAATGTAATTAAAAAGATAATGTAGATGCTTGCAGAGTCAGGTTGACTTAAAGAATACGCTCCCCCGGCGCAGTATAGATTATTGAATATGATGTAATACGTTGTACAGATTATACTGTAGCAGATAATTATGGTTTTAATTAAATGTCGGAATGACTGAGTCCGCCTCTGAGTACGACTAACCCCCCAAGTAGTTTGTACGATAGCCCATCAGGCTAACCTTATCAATATGGTTCCTTCCATCATTTCTGAAACCCTTCTGCCTTCAGGATATTCTCCACCGCCTCGCGCAAACAATACTTAATAAAGTATAGAAAATCACACCAAAGGAACACTGCAGCGCGTTTGTGTGCACTCGGTTCAATAACATTTTGCATAAGAACTGTTTCTTACTAGGCATTACCAACACACCTACCCTATCTCTATCTCTGTCTTATTATTATTGATTATATATAATAAAGGTATTATAATTTATATATTAAAGACAGTTAAATGTTCATTTTAACACAAAATAAGACATATTTATGTTACCGGAAGTATGAAAAGATTGTGAAAATATAATATATAAATAAAAGAAACAACGAAACACGCAGTACGTGGGGGGATAATTTTTATAAGGTTTGATTAAAAATGTATAAACATACTGCGAGTAGACGTAGAGGGAATTTTTGTTAACCTATACCAGTGACACAATCAACTTCTCATACCATCCACACGTTCACCCAGAAGAAAACACATAGGAATATATCATATATATATATATAGTATATACGATAGTAATATATAGGTTATATATAATTATCTATAAGAAAAAAATATACATAATTATGTATAAGATAGGACTATAAATATAGCATATTTTCTTCTGGTTAAACGTGTATTTTTTTTGGGGTTTCTCAGAGTGCTCTTGATCGAGAAAGTTTTATAATTTTTCTGCATATTTAACATTTTGGTTTAAAAAAAATCATGTTTCTTTTTGTTTTAAATTGTAGATTTGGAACAGATTGTAAGTAAGTTTATGATTCTTTGACACTATCCGAGGATAACGCTAAGAGTTTTTTTTATTATACAAACTTTTTCTGAACTTGTCAGATTGTCGAGCAGTCTTAAGACAATGCATTTAATTCTAGTTTCTTGTAAGGGTTCGAATCCTGGGTAATGTAATTAATTTCCAGACATATATTGAAGACGGTCGAGTTGGTCTCATTCGCAGTTCGTTCGTCGTTCGAGTAAGAGCTCTCTTTTTCTGACTGAGTTCGAGTGACTAGAGTCTTAGCTACATCAGTTTTAGACATATGAAAGCAGCGTGTGTCTCGTTGCTACAAATAATCCAAAACGTATTTCTGTCCTCGTGAAGGTATAGTGAAAATGATGGTTTGTTGTTCTAGCAGGCAGATAAATTTTTATCGGCTGATGTGACATATGGAAAGCTTAAATCACTTGCCTTTGACCTTAATGGACGTGGAGTCATGACCTGCACCATAGTCCTATATGAATGGTTGAGTCCTACACCACAGGTAAAATTTACAAGTCCTGACATGGGGTACAATCGACTTGGCTACGTTAAAAAATTATTCCGAGTCCTACACTATATGAAAATATATTCTGTCTTACACAAGGTGGAACGAATGTGACTAAATAAGAAAATTTCTCGAAGTCTTACACGAAGGCGATCAGAGAATTCCGCCGGCCCTAGAGTAGTGTGAATGTAGTTTCAATTATAATTAAAACTCATTGTTTTCCCTTTTATAGTGTGGATATTATAATTGTTTTAGAATTTTTATTAGGATTTTAAGGTTAAAGGTCGCCAGTCCAAGGTCAAAGGCCAAGGTCACCTGCACTTTTTGGCCTTTGGTAGGTTAAGGTAGGTTAGGAATTTTCGAGCTATAGTACATTGAGTTATATTAGTTTGACAGATGATAATAATGTTTGGACTATAAAATTAGCTTCGATCACTTGGGTTAACACAGATGGTATCTTGGGTGATATTTTTCTCCCCCAGTATATCTGTCTTGCGATTGTTGGTGTATGCAAAATAGCGTGGACAATATGTGTGTACGTCGGTGAGTCCTGTAATGCTAAGGCATGCTTGAGTTTAAAGTGTTTGGTATGGGCTGGTCAGTATATTTTGACTGGTGTCAGTCGACATGATGGATGGTATGAGAAGAAGTTGATTGTGTCACTGTTATAAGCTATATGTTTGCTTTGTATGGTCTGTGTAGACGATTGGTTGACGTATGCTAGATATATAGTGGGTGGTATGGTTGGTAGTTATAAGCAGTGTTGGTAGGTAGAACAAGTAGAAAAGGTCTTAGGTTATGGGATGGACTCAGCTGTATAGTTGCTTGGTACACCTGAGTTATGATGGATATTGTGCTTGGTGTATTGGGTGGTGCAGTTGGTTAGTATGACAATTTTTCTTTGGTTATAGGAGATGGTATGCATGTTGGTCTGGCATGACTTGGGCTATAATGGATGGTTGGTTGGTATGGTGACTAGTATACATTTGGCTGGTGTCGTCCAGTAGAGCGGAAAGTATAAGCAGCAAGTAGATTTTTCGTAAGTCAGTGTGGACTGAATAGTCGAAGCGTGGTTGAGTTATAGTAAGAGGTATGAACTATGAGTATATTTCGTTTGGTGTTGGTCTGTATTTCATAATAGCATGACTGAGGTATGCTTGGGTTAGAGTGAATGACATGGTTTGGACTGTATGTTTTTGGTTGGTATGGTTATCTGATGTGTTTAGTTGATATCTTCAGATGGTATAGTATTTTGGTATGCTGGAGGGCTGTCACCTTGTATGTTATGGTTGGTGTCTGATGGCAATGATGACAAGACAGACATGCTGAAGTTATGATTTTTGTTACATTTTTTTCTAAATTTGTTTCCGATTTTTCTTTGTTGTGTAGTATTGGAAGGTGGGTAGGTAAGGGTAGGGGTTGGTGTTTAGGGTGCTGGTATGAGTGTGAGATTAATGTGATATGTTATTAGATTTTTTTAGATTAAATTTTTTTTGTGATTTTTTGTATTTTGGGAGAATTTGTTCAGTATATTTTATATATATTTTAAATTTTTGTTTAATTTTATTAAATTATTTCTAAATAATACATTTTAGGGAAATTTTTAGCGAAAAAGGTGAATTTTTTTAGGGAAAAGTCTCGAATAATAATATTTAAATATATTTTATTTAATTTGATAGAGGTCAGTTGACGACTGGCTGTGGTGGTGAGTGTATTTGTGTGAGTTGTATGATGGAATGGTGCTTGCGTAATGAATTAATAACAATAATAATAATAATAAAATTTGTAATAGTCTTTGACATTTAAAGTTTGGCTCAGGCAGTAAGAGGATGTTTGCAAGTATATAGTTGTCAGTTGCATACTGGCTCGGTGAAATTGTATAAATGGTTGATGTGTTTAGATAAACCAGGCTGTTAGCAAGCGATGAAGGTTGGGAACACGGGGAGAAGTTAGTAAGTGTGTGTGTGTGTATGTGTATGCACGTGTATTCATGTGTATGCATGGATGTTTAGGCGTGTGTGTCTGTGTGTATGCGCGGGTGTATTTGTTTGTGTATGTATGGGTTTATTTTTGTATGCATGTATGTGAGTGTATGTGTGAATGTGTAACAGTTCGCTTTTTTTTTTTTGGGGAATTTTTTGGGTTGTTTATATTTATAAGTAAATAAAAAAAAACATGAATACGTCATTACTCGTTATCAGTCGAACTGTAGCAAGTGTATCACGTTAGCTGGGCGAGGGACGTTGGCGAGGTCACATCTACAGAACAGCTCTCGTAAGTGTATTGCATCAGAAGTGCACGTGTTAAAATAAAATATAAATGTCCAAGATTTGCATTCTCTAGGACTCGAACCCCGTAGCGAAAATCGAACCTTCGTATGGGAAGTGTAATGCACCAGAAGTGTATTTGTAAATTAAAAAAAAAAATTAAGCAATTTACAGAGGTGATGCATGTCGGTGGGACCTGAGTTTGAAGCCCGGAACCATAAAAAACAAACATCCATTTTCTCTATCGAACTTAGAAAATATCGGACGACTTTTTCCAAGTGACGAGGGAATTTACATATAGAGCATGCTGATACCTTCGTATCAGGGGAAGTTAGGTCATTTTGGAAGCTTTCTCTTGCTATACTGTGAATATGAAGGCCTGCCTTTGACCTCGACGATCATGGAGCCACAACCCGCATTATCGATAACTGGTTGTCTCCAGTGCCGACTCTGCGATCGGGTTATCGCCTATGTTCAAAATGTCTGTCAGCTCGAGAGCACGGTCAGAACGAAGAGTCCTTCTATCAAAACCATATAATATGTTTATTTGTAAACCAGCATACCAAAGTTAATTTTTTAAATTTTTTATATTTGTTATTCTATGACATACTGATATGAATTCTGAGATAAGAGGCTATGTTCTAAATATGTTAATTTCAACTTATTTGTTTATTAACATGATTGTATAATTATTTTCTTTTATTTTAAAACAATTATTTATTTTATTTATTACTTCGAGAGATACTCAAGGCTATTATCTTATTTCTGTTTGGTTTTACCGGAAGTAGTTTATCGCCATTAAGATCAGGTTTTTTGGAAGTTGCCAAAAGTCGTTGCTTCTGGGGAGGGCCTTTGAAGGGCACAGTAGCGATAATATTCACTCCGATTTTCGTTAGGAAAATCTCTAGCATCAACGTAAGTTTAGGTGAGGTTTCTTGACCCTAGGTGTAATAGTTCAAAGTTTTAGAGCTAGCGGGGTAGAGAAGAACGCAGAGTCTCTAGCTAATTTTACTATCGGTTACCGGCCCGAGAAGATGCCGAGGAATTATGCGAGTGCATGTTGTAGGAGGGCTATAGTGCTCGTCCTAAAATGCTAACTAATCATCATTGCTCTGCCAGTGAATAAAGTTTTTTTAATGTGAAAATATATTGTGTCCTCGTGCTATCTTCACTCAGCTTGAACTCATGGCCACACCCATAGCTCCATACCTCCATAGCTCAATATCTCCGTAGCTCCATAGGTCCATAGGTCAATATCTTCATAGCTTCATAGCTCCATAGCTCCACAGCAGCTCCATAGCTCCATAGCTTCATAGCTCCATATATACACATTTCCATAGTATTAAAAAAAAATACTTAAAACTGATTCAAAATTCTAACGTACATGACTATAGAGTGTGGTGGTTAGGTTAGGTCAAGTTAGGTTAAGTGGATGTCGAGAGAAATAAAATATATTCAGAGTCCTGACATGGGGTGGAATGCACACAGGTATGAATTGGTTGTACAGTTAGTTTGCTTGTATGGTTGATTGTTATGGCCTGATCACATGTTCGGTTATTTTGGCAGTATAAAAAAAAGAATAGCTTAGATGGTGCGAGGAGAATGGTTTAATTGTATTATTCGTTTTTTGTTTTTAGCTAGTCAAATGGGAGGGGCAGAATGCTTAGCTGGTATGGTCGGTTAGTAAAAGCATGATGGTTTGATGTGAATTAAGACAATATGGGTGTCGTAGAATGTTAAATTAATAATATTGATCTTATAATAACATGGATGGAATATTTGATGGGTTCGGAAGTTGGAATGGCTTGTTTATATGTGTTACTGGCAATGTTAGACGGGGCTGAAATGGTAGCCAATATAGTTGACTGCTATTATTGATCAGTAAGTCTAAGGTATGGTGGTGAATATGGACTGTATTGTTAATAGCATGAATGGGGCAAGCTAATGTCATGGTGAAAGGTACTATATATCTGTTTTGGTACTCAGTACAATCGATATGGTTGTTAAGTAAGGCTGAAAGGAGGGGAGGTTGATAGGGGTCTGGCGATAACTAGAGTGTGGCGGTTCCAAGTCGAGAGAAATAAAAAAAAATATATATTCAGAGTTCTTACAAGATGATTGGGTTAAGTTATCTTAGGTTATGTAAAGTTAAGTTAGGCGAAGCAAGGTAAGGTTATCTTAGGTTAAGTGAAGTGGATACTGAACAGTTTGATTATGGGATGGTGTGTTGGGAAAAAAAAAATAACAAGCATTATATTACATAGGAGTAGAAAATAATTTTTCTAAGTCCAACATAGTGTACAAGTCGCTACATATGTAAGTCTGGTGAAGTAATAAAATATTATATGTAAGTTTTATATATGTCTGTGGAAGCGGTGTCTACGTAGGCTGCAATACGGCGATGTAAACACTATTAGCGGAAGGTAACGTTTACAGCGCCGTAACAGATGGACCAAAGCAGAGATGGTAGATTTAAGTGTCCCTGGCATGCAACTTTTGTGGATTTGATCGCAATGCTGGTTCACAGAACCCATATTGACCACATTATGGGAGAAATGATAGTCTGACCAAAGTCTGGCGATGATGTCCCGCAGAAAGTCTTTTCCAGGGTTTGGCAAAGGTTCCAATATGGCGGGAACGTCTGTCGTTACTTAAGGAGGGACATCAAATTATGACAATGCCACTAGACCATCATTATTTAACCCTGACTAACAGCCGAAGCAGTTGGACCACGGTAATCGACGTTCTAGGCCATGTAAGCTACCACAAGGCCATGCGTTCACATGTATACTGCATGTTGACACCTGACTTATGCATCACTGTGTGACCGGAGGCTGAAATGCTCATCACTAGGGTTACCAACGTTTTCAGATTTGCCATAAGGAACACTTTTGACAACTCATCGCTCGAAATCTGATCCTGAGGAACTGGCCAAGGAAAATCGTTTTGTAAAATCACAGTTTTAAATGTTATTTGTAACGTAAAAAAGTCGGTATTCCATATCAGTAAATATTTTCTCTGAACATAAACAACAAGAAAATATTATATCCAACTATAGTCGTAATTCAGTGTGATTTTAATGCCTGATTTAATCGGCTTTAAAACGGACAACATAAACATACAATGGATGAGAAGCTATTGTATACATTTCGGCAAGTGCTACTTCTAGGAACGCAGTTGTTGACGAATGCCACCTGTCGGTGTCAATTGTAACTATCTATGGTCATTGGGTTAGACAATCAGAGTAAACCTACCTGTATTCTCAGAAGTGGTAAGTTACTGACACTGTTTTTATAAATGGTCTTAGTTTATTTTCGAAGTCTGAGATACAGGATATATGACGTCCCATTATGTGTCCATACGAGATGATTATTTCAGCTCCAAGGTACTTAAATCCCGTACAATTCGGGACAGTTGGCAACCCTACTCTTCGCGACCATCGCTGCATACAAAACTGTTCACTGAAGAGTGCATGGTTCGTAATTTAATGCAGAATTTGTTAATTGAAGTCTAGAGATTTTAGGAAGCCGTTATATATATATATATAAAAAAACGAAAATCCTAGATAATAATTCCTGCCAACTTTATAAACAAATATTTCACCAGAATGATGTATCACATAAGCATGATATCTTGCTGTATAAATAAATATACAAATTTACGGCAGATGAAATGTGTCGACAGGAACGCATCACTACAGCAAACAATTTGTAGCGATATAATGAGTAATTATCAGGCGATTAAAGTGGAATGCGAAAGCATGAAAAATAGGGATTGATAGATTACACCATGATGTCAAGATAGTGAACATCAGGGGGGAATGATAGAGCATGATGTCAAGATGGTAGGGTGGAGTGAAGGGGACTAAAGTAGAATGCGAGAGCATGAAAACATAGGGATGTGATGATAGAGTGTGGCAAAACTAAATCTAAGATGGCAGGGAAGAGCGAAGTGAGTAATTGGGAAACATGATAGCGGACAAGATGGTCGTCGGAAACAAGTTGGCGGGCAAGATGGCCACCGCAAACAAAACGACGGACAAAGTGGTGGACAAAATGGCGGACAAAATGGCGGTTGGTTGAAACCTGGCCCAATATGCCCATTTTCCATTCACTAAGTACTTAATGTATTTCGATGGGCTGGTTTTATTGACTTTATATTTGAATTAACAAAAGCATTACGTATCAGCAATAGTTAATACAATGAATGGTTTTCGAACTAATTCTTTTGACTGTTTTTCGAATAATTACGTAGGCTATAGAAACCACGAAATCAATACACGTGCCAAAACGATTGTTTTAAAATGTATAAAATGCATTATGTGAGATTTTATTGTAACAACAATTTGCGACATCCTTATTTTAAATTGAATTTCATTATCTTGAAAGCTCCTGTTATATAATGGTTAGAAAAAAGTTTTTCCCTTCAAGATTTTAAAATATCAGTATTTTAAAATTGTAAAATTTGTTAGTTTCAAGACAATGATACTTGCATTTTTATCTGATTTTGTGGTTTATATCCCTATTTTTTTTCCCAAAATTTGTCACCTTTGTGACGGGGTGGACCACTTCACCAATCGCCCTCGAATTATCATTAAATAACACTAATAACAAACTATTTAATCAGCGGGCTGGACCACGTCGTCATAATCAACCATTCGAATAATTACTGTGTTTTGGCTACCTGACATTTTTATGGCGCAATGCCCGCTAAGCACGAACATTTAAACACGCTGGTTTTGGTGTTAAAAACTCTAATAATGGCTTAAATCTATTAAATAACTAACCTGCAATGTTCTCGGCATGTTCACGTTACCTTAAAAAGACACTGGCAGATCTGGGGTAACAGTACATTTGTATCAACGTACGTGATATCTTTCAACGTGCAGCAACGCTCAGCCATGGCAGACAACTGTGAAGCTGGGAGGCGCTTCGTCAGTTCGCCACCAGATGGCAGTACCAGCGGCGACAGGCACTGCTGACGCTCGCCACTGGCGTGCGCGCAGTACAAAATTGTGACGTTTGATTACGCATGTTCCTGCAAACTGGGTTAACATGCCGGAAGTGTGATTACGTATTTCGATGTTATTGGTGGTTTATTTTTCAATTATGTAGACTCGACCCCCTCCCCGCTCCCCAAGGGGAATAGGTGACCGCTGCGTCGGTTCACCTTATTTGGTTAAGTCAACCACCATTGATCGTGAATCCCACTACCACTATAAGAAGTATTGAAAATACCACTTAATTCTTGGAATCACGTCATTTTCTGAGGAAAATAAAATATCATTGCTGTGATTGTAGACGCTGTGTGGCGGAACTGTGTATTTAATCCATGTACAAGCTTCGTTCTGGGTCAGTCAGCTGACTCGAGGGGACGTACTTCTACAAGGTAAGTAGTATTCTGGATTTGATGCATAAATGTAGGCTCTTCAAGCTAGTAGGACCTTCACGTCATTTAGGCGTTAGGCGAGGGCCGTGATGACCGAAATTTTAAATCATTTTAAAAGTTCGCGAAATGATCACCTCTTACCTGAGATTTGATCAATGGGTGGAAAGTAATGTTACCTTCTGTAACCAGTTTGCACACCCTTATGAAAGTCTGTGACCAAGTCATTAATGAGGGAATTTCGTAGTTATAAACATTGGTAACCCACACAATAATTATTGAAGTTTTGGTCTTCAACTTTTTGCAACCAGATCACGCCTTATTGAGGTTGTGCTGTTAACCTTTTGTAACCAAGTCACGCCTGGTACGACCATCGCAGTCAACACTTGGGACTTTGTGTCTAATGAAAAACTTTAAGAAGTTTTGGAAACTCTTTGAAAAATAGTTTTTGCTCACGGGAGTAAAGGCTGGAAATTGTTCAGCAGTTGCTTCTATCCACTTGGGATGGCGAGCAGATGATGTATATGGGAAAAATTCTGTGTAAAAATTGAGGTTACAATATTCACGTAATATTGATTCATGACAAGCAAAGTAATGTGTTACCAATCTTGGTTTCCGTGTGTAGGAACAAATATAATTCTCTAAAGTTCAGAGTAAATAGTGGTAAGACAGTATTTAACCCACCATTTTGTGATAATTGCATTTTGGGGTAACTGACCCAGTATACATTGTGATGGACTTCTGAATTACTAAATGGCCAGTTATTTGCGTAAATACTAACCATATTTTTGGTGTGAAAAATAAAAGTACTAGCTGAGTAACAAAATTATGTACCTGAAAAATATTTGCATTTTACTCTTCCTTTTTTTATATTGTAACTTGGTGTTTTATGTATATTTTTAAACTAATTTGGAATTTAGGGGTAGGAAAGTACACGTTATATTTTCCTCATGTAATATTGATAACAAACGAAAAGAAAAATTAACAATAAAAAGACAATTACCACACTTCTTTGTTTCTGTTATAAGTCATTTTCACTAGTCAACTCGCCCTTACATTGTACAAGTAAATGATTCTTTTTGCATTGCTTTTGCCATTTGGTTCTCTGTTGGTTTTGCTATGCCTTTATGCAAGGCCGGCCTTGCCACGCCCTTGGCTTAGGGCGTAGCACGGTCAGAACTTTTAACCCGAACACGTCAATAAACTATTGCTCTATATGATAGTTACCAGCATTCAAATATTTTGTCATTTAATCTAACCCGATATAAATATAGTAAATAGTTTAGATTGTTTCAGGAATTCGTGTACTGTAACACCTTTCCATAGCTGTTAATGGGGCCGTGGTGCCCGAGCGGCTAGAGCGCTCCTCTCCCAGCAAAGCGAACCGGGTTCGATTTCCGGCGGGTCGCTCTTGGATTTTCGCTCGTGGGAATAGTGCCGGACAATGCCGCTGGTCGGCAGGTTTTCTGGGGGATCTCCCGCTTCCCTCTCTGTTGCATTCCGGAGCTGCTACATCCTAACCTCACTTCACCCGCATCGGCTCACAAGACTTCGATTTTAAGAGCCAGGCAAATCTTTCCACTTCCATGTTACCACACGGCAATGTAGCATGAATATTGTCGGAAGCCGTGTTGTTTATTATGTATAGTGAATTAAACCTAAAGAATTTGTTGCTTCTCACCTCGGTGTTAATGTACTTACTTAATAATTGTTTACTTTACATTATTTTAAAAGAGGCAGTGCAAATATTAAAAATTAATACAATTTACCACTGTTGTATAAACTTATTATGATGTGTTAGCTTTGGTGGTGTTTTAATTTTACGAAGTCTAATAAGCTACTGTTACTGCTCACGTTTCTCATTGTTATTATTAAAACACAATTACTTAAGACTAGAATTCATAGATTCTACATTATGTTCGGAATTGCTGTCAAGTATAAAATATCAAATTAGGATACTTCAGTGTGCAATATATTTCCATTGTAGTTCGAATACATCAAATAACTTAAAAAAAAAAAAAAAACGTAAATGTATTTTTCTGCATGACTATTTTCTCACAGTATACCCATACTGACACAAAGAAAAAGTTTTGCCACCTGAGACGAATCGAAGTTTTTATTATACTAGCTACAAGTTTATTTCTTTGCCTCTAAAACTCTGTAACACTGCATTTACCAATATTTGCGTTGCAACTACCATCCCTGCATAACTCATTTTTCGTGTAACATACAATAATATATTACATATTACTGAGGGTTTTCGACATTTCAAAAATAATGTGAATTCTAAGTGAACAAGAAGCATTTCATTGCAATTGTTCTGTAGCCAGTAGCATACTTATACAGCGAGAAGGTCACAGGGTTGAGATACAGAATCCATTTATTCTAATTCGCCAGACCCGACCCCACACAACCGGCGGAGATTTTATAAAGCTAGTCTATTGCTTTCCCAAGCTTCTATTTCTCCTCTCCAGGAATGCTCGAGTTTCTAATAAAGGAGATGCCGAAAGAAAATTGTTTTCTTTTCGAAGAGGTTTCATGTTTCTTTGGGCTAACACGCCACGATTTTCCTAGGCCACGTATTTTCCATGTCCAGGCTTCTCCTACTGAACGTGACGAGCCAGTCGAAGCGTCCGCCATGGATGGAGCAGCTGTACCCAAAAGGAATGATTTATCTAGCACATGAATTCCGGTTCTCTTCCTACAAAGAGGGCCGCGGTGGCTGAGCGTTTAGCCTGCCCGCCTCCCACCAAGGCGAACCGGGCCCAATACCCGGCCGAGTCGCCGGATTTTCGCAAGTGGGAATAGTGCCGGACGATGCGTTGGTCGGCGGGTCTTCTCGAGGATCTCCCGCTTCCCCGCATTTTCATTCCGGCGCCGCTCCATACTCACTTCAACCACCCTCCTCGGCTCTCAAGACCTCGCCGTTAAAGAGCCGCCCAAATATTTTCGCTTCTTCCTACAAGTGCAGTTTCAAAGGACTCATCTAACAAAATTTCTACCGGGAAACGTTTTCACACCTCTAAGTTTACTGAAAGCAAGAAAGTCATACGCTATGAAAATTCGTGTAAATAATTCTGAGATATTCGTATGTTTTAGAGCACTAGTTCAATGTCTAATTCCTCGACCCCATGGAAGAAATTACCAGAAAGTTAAGTTTTGTCTTGTGACTTTCTTTGTTTATATTTTAAAACTTCGTGCCATATTTTATGACATGAGCAACCTTTAAGCGATTGTAATTTACTTTCTGTAAACAAATAAATTTGCGAATGACTGTCCGAACTACATAAAACTTCAAGAACCGTAGCATCTACCTAAGATTCCAAACATTCTGTTTCATTTATGCCGGATGTTAAAATAATTAGACAAGTTTTTTTTCCGACACTCAAATAACATTTTTCTTTATCACACGTACATAGATCGTTGTTATCATTTCTGATACAAACAACATACAAGTTGCATGAAAATGAACATGGAGATTTCTTAAAAACGGTTGATATTATTTCGAAAATTATGTTTAACTGTGATTGAGTGCTTTGTCTCATGCGGTCCACTGCCTGATTCAAACGCGGGAATTTGCTGGTTTACTTCAGCCGGTTCTTATTGAGAAATTATTTTCGTCGGCTGTCCATCTCTGTTCGAGGTAATTGCCTGTGTAATTAATTGTTATGCAACGTATTTATAATCAAATTAATAAAGAGATCCTGTTCAACCTTGGTGAGCGAAAGGACAATATCATTATTTAGCTTGTGCCTTACTGCAATCGTTATGATTAGAAATACGCGTGTATCTTGAAACCAGCCACTCACTTAAGTAAAGAAACCATGTTAGATTTGTTTTCACATCTGAAATTCAAAACAGTTAAAATTGGACACGTCATTTTTAAAACTCACGAAGGCCATTTACGTTTGATTTCTGGCTGTAACATACATGCAGGTTTTTAGGGATCACAGGAACAGAAGTCGTTAAGAACAACTTAGTCCACATTTCCCATGCAACAGAACGAGCAAATGCAGTTGATACTGGAACTGCTGGATGGAACTGTAATTAGATATTTTCTATGATGACAGACCCGGCTAGCAAGTGGCGGTATAAATCTATAGCAAATAGGAATGTGCACCTGTGGACTTTTCGAAACTAAAAACAAATCATACATACAGTCTACAACGCAGCTGCTTCTCTCTATCTGTCTGGTTTTTTTTTCTTCAAAATATTAAATAAATCTAATGTGTATTTGTAAAGGCTGTTCACAGTAATACGAGCACTTTTGAAAGCCCTGCTTAAGATCTACTTGTATGCACGCTGTGTATTCTTACGTTTTATGTCAAATTAACATTCCCATGGGACTCATCACTTTATTCGTGCGTCGGTCAAGAGAAAATGTGAAATTATTAGAAAAGTAAATATTTTACAAATCTGCTATTTTTTAGGCTTCGATATATAAAAAAACACAAAGCGGAATAAATAATTTGAGTAATCAAAAATGGTTACCTTACACTTTTAATTCGGCGTTAAGATATGGAACTCTTTCATCTATCGTTACCAACTTCACTGGACATGTATCACTCAGTGCGCCCTTTATAATACGTGCAGGCAAGGGCAGTAACTTTTTTCTAAGGTTAGTTTCAAAAGTGCTCACTTTACAGTGAACAGCCTATCGTAGTTAGTTACCTGCAAAATTCGCGTTATTTTCTGACAGTACGTTAAAATTCATCGTCACATACATTTCGGAGTCGATGTCATTTGTTTATTGGCTTCTGCAGTAGTGAGACACATTTTTATTTTGACTTGTTTGTTCGGGACTGAGCCTGCCTTTCGTAAGAGGTTTCCTATAGGCCGAAAGCTGTACAAGGCGTGTCCGGACAAACTGTAATCCAATGACAAGCGCAATACAAAAACCCAAGTGTTTGAAGTCAAGTCCGTGTTGAAATAATAACGCGAATTTTACACAACTCCAGTAATAGTCGTGTTTAATGTGGTCGAAATTAACTGCGTATTATGAAGCATAAACAGAGGCAGAGGTTTGTTTGCAGTGAAAATTACAATGCTAATAACATGCGATCTTTCACTTTAAATTACGTTGCTAATAACATGCGATCTTTCACTTTAAATTACGTTGCTAATAACATGCGATCTTTCACTTTAAATTACAATGCTAATAACATGCGATCTTTCACTTTAAATTACGTTGCTAATAACATGCGATCTTTCACTTTAAATTACAATGCTAATAACATGCGATCTTTCACTTTAAATTACGTTGCTAATAACATGCGATCTTTCACTTTAAATTACAATGCTAATAACATGCGATCTTTCACTTTAAATTACGTTGCTAATAACATGCGATCTTTCACTTTAAATTACAATGCTAATAACATGCGATCTTTCACTTTAAATTACGTTGCTAATAACATGCGATCTTTCACTTTAAATTACGTTGCTAATAACATGCGATCTTTCACTTTAAATTACGTTGCTCGCTAAGTGTCCGAAGGTTTTGCAAATACACACATACACACGGCGTTGTTGAGCAGATCGAAAATCATTCTACGACCCACGTGTGCTTTGAGCAACTTCAAAATTGAAAGTCCAAAGATATTCTGGATAATTATCCTGTAGCCGACCTCCCGTGGCGCAGTCGGTTGATGCACCACCGACCTGGGATGCGGGAGGCTCTGGGTTCAAATCCCGGGCAAGGATTGGGTGTTAATTTAAATTATGTTATACGCTAGTCTGTAAGCCGTCCCCCCTACTAAGCTTTCAAGCAATGCAATCTGACCTCCAGAAACTACGTCAGCTTGTTAGTGCAAGTTGATCGTCATCTTAAGTCTCGCTCC
This sequence comes from Dryococelus australis, assembly GCA_029891345.1. Taxonomy (NCBI): domain Eukaryota; kingdom Metazoa; phylum Arthropoda; class Insecta; order Phasmatodea; family Phasmatidae; genus Dryococelus; species Dryococelus australis. The sequence goes on from CM056993.1 coordinate 384,051,115, forward strand.
ACCTATTAAGCAGAAATGTTTCTCTTCCGTGTCATAATTTCAGTTCCAGAGGTATTATTGAAAATGTTTGACTATAGAAAATTTATTAATTTCTTTATACTTTGGCTTCTAATCTTCCCTGTGTGTTATTTCCTGCTTGCAAAAAGGCAGGAACTTATTTATAAATTATTAGCTGACCCGTGCGACTTCGTTCGCATAAAATTAAGGTCTTTTTTTTCTATTTTTTGGAATAGAAATTTCGCTTTGCTTAGGTTTTATGAAGTTATTAAAATAAAGTCCACTATAATTTCACTAATGTTTTATGTTTAAAATAGTAATATTGCTTCTTTCAGGTTTAATGGAGTTATTAAATTACACCCTGCCATTGCTTCGCACATGTTTTATGGCGTTAACGAAGTAGTGAGCCATGATCTCTCCTAACATAATTTTTTCCTATTACTTTTCTAGCAATACACGTTTTTGCAAAGAAAGTTTTATTTCCTTCTTTCTTTATGATCTTTCCTTGTTTCCAGTCGGAACACCACATGTGTTAATGTAAAAAAAAAACGTATTTTTTTTTAAATTTAATTGTGCAAAGCAAAAAAATTCATATGTGTTAAGGTTATTGCCATTTATAACCTTTATCGCTGACAATAACAATATTGTTTTCATTTCACTCTTGTTTGCCAAGTAGTAAAGTTATAATATACTATATTATGTATTTATTTATCTGCTGCTGCTCACTTCAGAGGTCAGCACCTGTAATATATGAGTACTGCCGTTATGTTTATTTTTAGCAATTTGTTCAAATCACTAATTTTACCGCTGTATTAAGTGTGTACACGCTATGTTACTGTATTTTCTTAATGTTACTCTACACTTTGTGTTAATTGCGAACTATACTGAATAATATAGTTCATGTTCGTTTGCCATATACAGTGCAAAAAAAGAAAAAGAAAAACTTGTCAGTATCGTAACACGTTGATATTCCATTTACAACATTTATTTTGTGTCTATAATTGTGTCTGTCCGCCGCTAGGATAGGTGGCAGCACTAGTATCGCAATAACGTAAAATATTCGTATCAAACTTTTGTTTGCTTCCTTTATTGTAATTTATTTGATGTCAAACCTTTTATTTGCTTTGTCGTTACGTTAATTATGTTAAAATTTTCTATTGTATTTAACTCTGCGATGTGGCTTTTGGATAATTATCGACTGGTCATGTCGCGAGTTTTGAATATCGTACAGTCACTGTCGTACGTGTGGGAATGCGCTGACCCTGTCTTCTACGTTTGTTACTTCCACACGATGTAGTTGGTTTTGAAGATTTACTGCCGGGCTTTCAGCTTGTTTATGGCGTAAGGGCCACGCTTCACCGCCTAGGTGAGTGATTTGTACTTACCTTTTGGTAAGTAGTTGCGGTAATTGTTTGTTGCATTATCGGTGCTCATTTAATGTTTTTCCCTTGTAATTTTGTTTAGTGCCGTTCCCCAGCTACACGACCGAGCCATTATGGTGATGTGATCTCAGCCTCGTGCTTTTCGAGTGATTGGATCGCGGCCCACACTATGATTTAAGCAAATGTGGTGTGTCATCTCCTCGGCCACCGCCATTTCATCTCTTGGTCAGAAAAATGTTCTTTTTGCATGTGATTTTTATTACTACATGACACCACGGCAGTGGGTGCCTTCAACTTGCTGCACGATGCTTCATTCTGGACTAAAATATCCTTGGAAACAACATGTTAAAAATGTTATACTTGCCTTGTTATATGTCTTGCCATGAAATGGTGTGGACAACCATAAGAATTTTCTATTTACAATTTTGAAGTTTGATGGTCTTAAAATAAAATAAAGGAGAAAGGGAGTAAGCTGAATTTAAAATGGTAAATTTCGGGTGCACCCTAAGTTGTTAAAAAAAACAAATCAGAAAATGAAAACATAAAAAAAAAAATCAGAGAAAAAAGGGGTCTGTTAACTGTAACTAGTTTGAAGCAACTGCAATACTCATAACACCACTTATTGTTTTTTTTTTAAATATTATATATATAATCTCTTCTCATTGTTTGTGTTTGTGTGTGTGTGTGTGTGTGTGTGTGTGTGTGTGTGTGTGTGTGTGTGTGTGTGTGTGTGGTAATGAAAAAAAGGTGAAATAAAAACCCAAACGAGATAGCAATTTTTTTTATTTGTTAAAAAAAAGAAATTAACTAATACCTACTACCTTTTTTTGTAAGTGCACATTCATGTTTCAGCTTATTTATTGATGAGAGCGCTAGTACTGTGTTGTTGTTTCTGTTTTGATGGGTATCAAAATAAACCCACAACAGTGCACCTGAATGGAGAACAAGGCAATTGAGTGTGGAGTTAGATGTTTAATAATTATTTTGGGCACGGTTATTTACTTACACACTGAAGGGTTGTACGTGGGAGAGGAGATACTTCGTTTCACGTCCTCTTCTGGGGCATCTTGGTGCTTGTGTTGGCGGCCAGCAGCAGGAGTCTTACTTTTGTTGGAAAGCACTGGGCTGTTTTCCTTGTCCCCTGATGTGGCGCGCCAAGGGGTGGCTCAGTAGATACCTATATGCCTAGCCACTGAGCCACTGCGGCTCCACTTGATATAGTTATCTAATCCACACTGAAGCCACTACTAGTCCAACACACTTGAAAATAGCTCTAGCCACTGGGCCACTACGGCTCCATTTGATATAGTTCTATCCACTAAGCCACTATCTGTCACACTTGAAATAGCTCTAGCCACTGGGCCACTACGGCTCCATTGATATAGTTCTATCCACTAAGCCACTACTGTCACACTTGAAAATACCCCTCTAAGCCACTAGCAGGGCCACACTACTGGCTCTTGGAAAGGACAGGAGGACAGCCCATGGAAAAAAAAAAGAAAGGAGAAATAACGGAACTATTTTTAACAATGCTTTTTTATGCATTAGTCCTAAGAAAAGTATAATCCAGTACCAATGTACATCCTTGATCACCATCATATTTCCGGAACCGTTTGAGATATCTCGATGAAACAAAGACTTAGTTAGTCCGAGTGTTATTATCTGTAGACTACGTAAATTTCACGTCAATACCGTTCAGTGGTTTTTAAGTTAAATCCGGTCGGACAGACAGACAGAAATGAAAATAAATTAACACTAGATATGGCTTGGTAATCAATTATCCTGTATGAAAAAATAATAAAAAGTGAAAAATTCGAAAATCACAGACATACTATTTTATTACATTTATTTGTACATATAAATATGTTTCTGAAGTTTTACAACTGGCAGATAACGAACAATTCAAATTACGCACAAAAAATATCAAGCAACTTGTAAAGAGTAAATTTTCTATAATCGTACACTGTGAGTGCTTACCGTGAGTCCGAAATTATGACGCGAAAACGAAGAGATTCTGCAAGAGTGATGAAGACGAACGGTTTGTCGAAGCCATCAGTCACTTTGAAACTAAATGCACCGTAGACTCGTTCATTCGAGGAGAACGTTAGTACGACTGTTCGCTGAGGTCTGAACGGTATGTCGAAGCCATCAGTCACTTTGAAACTAAATGCACCGTAGACTCGTTCATTCGAGGAGAACGTTAGTACGACTGTTCGCTGAGGTCTGAACGCTCAATCAAAGGGATTAGCTTGTTGTTTCTAAACAAATTTTAAGGGTGTGTCCGAAATGACAATTTTCGTCATTTCGTTAATTTGTAGATTCGTGATTTGGTAGCTACCAATTCGGACGTTGTTGACAGTCACTTGTTTAGCACTCGTGTCAAAACAGTGCAAATTAGTTTTATCTAAATTGAATGCTTAAAGCAGACGTAATACTCCTACAATCATCACTGCAATACTACAATGTAACAGTTTAATGTGGGGCGCGGGACTCTTAAAATTATGTAACATGTACTGCCCTCTGGAGTAAACACAATATCATAATAGGCCAAATGTTGGAGTAACCACGATTTATTCTGAAAATGTGCAAAACATAACCTAGGCCAACTCAGTGTAATATCCAGAACTTTAATTTTGGAGAGTCTGAAAAATACAAATACACAAGTTCTTTCAGCGGCAGAGTGGCAGCCGCTCTTACTTTTTATTCTCCTTTTGCCGTCTATTTTTGAACTAGTCTGCACATGTGTGGACAAGACGGTGGCATGTTGTCTGCTCCGGTAGCATGATTCGCAGAACAGTTCGGGTATCCTCGCCAAACTGTCGAAGTAACACGAGCCTTGCCCCCTCGCAAAAAATCCGTCCCGAACAGTCTGCAGTCTAAATGTGAGTGTACGGGCAGGCAGGCTTCGTACGTCGATATCTCTGAAGAACTAGCCTCGTGGTTTGGCAACGTACTGGTTCAGGTAAAGGTCCCACCTGTACAAACAGTTCTGCACCTCCTGGAACAACTCATGTGTGCGTGTGTTTACGTTCACTGGCGTGTGTAATGATGTGTGTGTCCGTAGCTTACACAAAGTGTCTGTAATCGCAACACCATACATGTATGGTGATAAACAGTTCACTAGCGACACTTGCTCACTCTCACTTTATTCATTGTTTACACAGCACTTAAATGTTTAGCATTGCATTTACATGGCCACTACCGAAAATTTTAGATTCCCTATACACAACGTAGGTAGCATAACACAGAACACACAACACTAGAAGAGGAATAAATACATGAAGAACATAACAACATATGCATCAATAGGAAGCTACACCTGAAAACTATAGGCGTTTCATCTGGAATAACGTCATCTCACGTGGCTTAACCATACGGCAACATATAAACAAAACAATTACGAATAGATGACCCAAGATAACTCAACAACAAACTTATTCTGCTATGTACAAACATCACAACTTTCAAAAAATCCAGCAGCACAAAACAAGGCAGAGAGGAAAATATTATCAGCACAACAAAATATCGCAACTTTATCCTTGGATATCTGAGAAGACTTCTATAGCAATCGGATTTCATTCGCGCCAACAGCAACGCAGAATAAACCATGGTATGTTTCAAACCTGTACTATAGTGTTTACATGTTGCTTATCTGAGCACAGTTGCTTTGTTCGTCCTCAAAAAGGCCCTTGGGTCTGTCTGTTTATTTATTTCCAAATACGTCAGATGGAGCAGCGTTCCAGACACGAGGTAGGTAGTCTACTTAGCAATTTTCGCACTGAGGTAGCTTAATGTGTCTTCTAGGTAGCTTAGATCATCTTCCTCCCTGTTTAGGGTCCCTGGTAACCAGGCAGCAAGCGTAACTTCCGTGTCAAGCAGATAACTTCTCTTTCAGACGTGTCACAGAAACTCCGGCTCCGCGATAAGCAGTGTTTACATATTGTCTTCTCTAGTCTTCCTCGAAGACACAAGGAGCGGGACTCTAAAAAGCAAACTTGGGAGGTAACTAATTAACTTTCATGGCTCATCGAGGAGCAGCAGACAAGCCAGTCGAGCACTCTTCTCGTAGCTTCATGTAAACAAATCCTCTTACCAAGTATTCACTACCCACAAGGCGGTAACGCCTTTCGTTTTACACTGTTGTTTATTTTCAAGCACGCGCTAGACTGTCTTGTTCACGAGATCGATAAACTCGTAGATTACTCAGATTTTGCCTACCAACTAATTCATTAGTGCCTGCGATAACCAACTCGTAACCGTTGTGAAATAAATCTCTCTTTACCTCCAGTGGTACAGAATATAATGTCATCAGCTTACCCATCAAATAATCAAAGTTTTTACTCACACCTACCAATCTAGTCAAAACAAGCTGATCTGGCTGCAGTATATTTATATTCGACTTCTTTGCGTATCTGGCTCGTCTCTCAGCTGCCAAATGCAATCTATGTCTCACGAGAGTAGCGAAATTTCTTCTCTTAACTTCTCTGGCTGTTCGTGGCCGTGTGCAATCCTTGGAAGTTGTGGTAACTTACTAGGGTCAAAAATAACTGGTCGTTGGCCCGCCAATGTTTCACAAGGGGTAAAATTAGTGCTCTCGTGAATAGCGTGATTAAAAATAAATTCCACTAGTGGGATTTTATCTCGCCAACTTTCTTAAGCTGTATGGCAAAATATGCACAGTGTATGTCCCAAACTACGTATTCCGGTTTTCCAACTTCCTTAATGAACTGTTCCAGTTTGCTCACAACTGTCTTCGCAATGGCACGAACTATTGCGTATAATGTCGTGTACTTAGAAAACACATCCATCACTACGAAAATGTATGTAACTCCAGCCTTTGAACGTGGCAATGGACAGAACAGATTGACTGACACTAAATCCAACGGATTTCCTGGAATAATAGGTTATAATTCACCTGCCAAGGTTTCTTGTGGATGCTTACATTTCTGGCATGAGTCACGTGCTTTTACAGTGACGGTAACTTTCTGTAGCATTCTCTTCCAGAAAAATTGTCTGCGCAATGATTTGTACGTTTTTCTTATGCATACATGGCCTACCAACTCGTGCTTGCCAATAATCAGCTGTTCTTGTAATTTCTCTGGTACGACAATCTTACATTCCGTTTCAAATCTTTTCTGATGCAAACCACGTTGAAACAAAACTCCACCGGAAACGTGTACGAAAAGAACTCCTCAGTGGATGCTCAGCTGTCACTTCTTCAAGCTTATTCAGTACCTTACTGCAAAAATTATCTGCTTTCTGATCTTGCAAAACATTAGCGAAAAATCTTTTGCGATAGCCAAGACAACTCTGGTTGCGTAGCAGCTTCCGAAACGAAAAATTCGTTCAGAATCTTACTCCCCACTTTCGGTGCTACATTCGGAATACGGCTGAGGTAGTTAGCTGCGACATTCTCGCATCCTTTAATGTGCTGAGAACCTAGGTTACATTCCTGTATTAACAGTGAGAATCTTGTCAGGCTGCTACTGAAAATTTTTCCTGTGCGTAAAATTATCAGTGCTTGATCAGTCTGTAGTGCAATACACTCGTCCAGTAATAAGTTGCGAAAATGCTGTAGCGCTCACACTACACCTAGCATTTCCTTCTCAGTCACAGCATAATTTTTCTCTGCCTTATTCAGCGTTCGGCTCACCATAGCGACTGTCTTTTCCATGCCGTCAGAGCTCAGTTGTGCGAGCTTCGCTCCTAAAGTGTAACTTGATGCTTCCGTGTACAAATAATACGTGTCACCTTTCACAGGATGATGAATTACGTGTTCACTCAAAAACAGTTCCTTCGCAGCTTCAAAAGCCTGGTGTTTCTCTTCTGTCCACTTCCAGGTTACATCCTTTACGAACAGCTCAGACAACAGTGCACACACATGCACTACCCTTATCTGAATAATTGCGGTAAAAACCGACCCCTCCTAGGAACGCTCGCAACTGTCTTACGTTCCTGGGCACAGGAAACTCCGCGATAGCGGCTAACTTATCCGGCGCCGTGCGTATCCCTTCTGGAGTCAAAACATGCCCTAGAAATGTCACTTTCTCGCAACAGAAAAGTGACTTTCTTAATTTAACTGTTATCTCCGCGTCTGACAACTTGTTTAGCATGATCTGCAGGTGCTCCAAATGTTCCTCAAAGGTAGCCGATAACAACATAACAAAGTGCGAATTCCGAACATTCCTCGCCTAGGGTGAGGAACCTCGTGAACTGCCATACGGCATTACAAAGGTCAAAAGGTAGCACTTCAAAACAAAATTGCTGGTTACGAAACAAAAATGCGGTGTACTGTTTTGATTCGCCAGTCAGGGGAACTTGCCAGTAGCCATGGGTCAAGTCTATCGTAGACATATGGCGAACTCCCTGGTTCAGCCTTAATAGTTCGTCAGTAGGTCTCTGGCTTTCTCTGGATTTAATTGTTATGCTATTTAGTTTACGTGCATCCAAACATAATATGACTGATCCGTCTTTATTCCTTATGTAGACCATAGGATTACAGTACGGACTGGCTGCAGGTTTTATTACATTCCATGACAACATTGTATTCAAATAATCTTCCGCTTCTTTTGCATACTTTGCGGGGATCGGATATGATGTACAATGAAATGCTTGTCCAGGTTCCACTTTTACATAGGCCTTGTACAACTTGCTCCGGTCTGGCTGCTTGGTGAAAATGGCCCTTGTTAGCCAGTAATAACTGCTTTAAAACATACGTCTGCTGTCGATCAATACCGTCAAAACTGTGCGCTGCCCTAGAAACAGGCGTGCCACGAGACCTAGGTGCTCCTCTGACCTTTCTCCCTGTTGACCTAACCTCTCTTCACAGTCCAGACGGTGTCCGTGGGTCCTCTGACTTCTCCTGCCTGAATGATACACTCGGCCTCTGAAAGAGTGTTGGCTGTTTCTCTGATCAGAGCCTTGGTTTAGTGGATACGGCTCGTAGTAGCCTACGCGAAAAGCTTGCTCTTTAGGTTTCCCATTATTGTTCTGCCTGAAACTTCCCCTGTACTGGCTTTGCTGGTTTCCGAGGTACAGTGGTGGAGGTCGTTCGATAGGCCCTTGCTTGTCGCCTTCTCTTACGTCCTGTTGTCTCTGCAATTTGTCGATATGGTCGAACGCAAGTAGTCCCTCGAGGAATGATACTATGTCTGTATCTCTGCGTCCTGACTTGTGTGCTTGGTAGCGATAGGGTAGCTGCAGTAACACCATTGCTGCTGTCAATTCCTCACCTCTAAACGTTGGTATTAAGTGTCTTGACTTTACGTACATGTCAGAGATGTGTGCTTCCAGGCTACGACCTCGGCCGGGGATAAACCTTTCTGCGTGGAGCTGCGCTCTCATGTTTCCCTGCAGTTTTGCATTCTAGAAATTATCTGTAAACTTGCGCTTGAATTCCGCGTAGTTCGTTGTGGTGCTTTTCGCTACTTCCCACCAATAGTAAGCCGTCGACTTGAGTGCTAGACTAAGGCACTCAGTTTGTCGTGGTCACTTAGTGATCGCATTCGGTTAAGAAATAAATGTACTGTTTCTGGACTCAGTGTGTAGAGTATTAGAGACAAGAGGCTGCACAATCGTGTACACTCAGGTGAAGATTTCTAACTCCCTCCACGACCTGGGTTTAGCTGATCCACCTCATCAGCTACTCTTGCAAGCTTATCTGCAGTCGCTTTCTCCACTTGCCCTAGTTTGTTCTCTACGCGAATGTTCTGTGAGGTGAATCTTTCTGTTACTAACTGATCTAGAGAATTCAAGTCAGTTGTGGCAGCTGGCCGCTCTTCTAATCTGTTCATTCGCTGTTCCACTTCACTAAACTGTACAGTGCAAGTTCTCTTAACTTTCTCTAACTCCTCTTGTGTCTCAGTCACTTCCTGACTTACAATGTTTACCTCTGACGCCAGCTGTTGCAGATTAGCTGCTACGTCGTCTCTTAACAGTGAAACCTGTGATTGTACAGTTTCTGTCAGCTGTGACTTAACCTCACTGAGCTGCGTCTTAACCTCAGTAAGCTGTGTCTGTACTGACTCAGTTAGTCGTGACTGCGACTCGGCTAATTTCGTTTACATTTCAGTCATTTGTGATTGTAACTCGGTCAATTTTGTTTGCATTGACTCGGCTAATATTGTTTGCATTTCAGTCATTTGTGATTGAAACTCGGTCAATTTTGTTTGCATTGACCCGACTAATTTTGTTCGCGACTAGGTCAATTTGGTTTTCATCTCCCCCATCTGCGTACGCATTTCACACATCTGATTTCGCATAAGCGCAGTTAAATACTGTAGCAGCGACGCCTGTGAAACATTGGCTGCTGTAGTGTCTTGTTCGGATAACTGATTAGGCTGTGCTGCAAAACTATCAGTGTTTGCATTGCCATCTGCCTGGGGTACTGTAGTGTACGTGTCAGCAATTTCCGTTGTCTCCTCCAATTGCAAATGCAGTGTACTCCAGGTGTCTGTAACTAATAGATGTTTCTCTCAATCGGTAGGGCGTACGCTCACTTCTGCGTAACTGGTGAGGTGTTTTGGCACTTATACGCATTTACTGACATAACCTCGCTTACTGTAGCTTCAGCGTGTCGTAAGCCCTTACGCTGTTAGCCAGATCTGTTCTGTAACAGTGTAATGTGGTGCGCGGGACTCTTAAAATTATGTAACATGTAGTGTCCTCTGGAGCAAACACAGTATCAAAATAGCACTTATGTTGGAGTGACCACTTTTTAATCTGAAAATATGCAAAACATAACCTAGGCCAACTCAGTGTAATATCCAGAACTTTAATTTGTGCACCACATGACAAAATAGAATATTATGTGTGTTGACAATACTTATGATTCAGTAGGCGGATACAATGAAATAAATACTGTTCCAAAGAAATCTGTTTATGCTTGGCTGTGCTCAGTTTAGGACCCAGTATGTAAGATGCGTAGAAACTCACCTTTGACATCACCACCTTCGTTAATGGTAAACAATTATTTACCACACATAAAGCTGAGAAACTTAATGTACACAGCTACACACATACTAAAGCACTTGTTTAATTATTTGCAACTGAAAATGTGTAGGGGAGGGATGGGATGAAACGTGCATATTTGGAAGAAGTGTCAGATGTGTCAAATCCAGTTTAAACTTATTTATTCAAAATATTCAAAATATTCAAATTCAAAATATGTGTTTCAAATAAGCTGGAAAAATAATTAAAGAAAAATTTAAAAATCCCCGAATGGCAATGAGCAAGAAAATGAATAATGTTTAAACTAAGCCGTCGTTAGCAAGTGGTCATGGGTAACGGACATATTTCACAATCCTTACGTGACACTTAATTAACAGTCTGACTTATGCACTTCAAATTAACATAGCTCTCTCAAAAATATAATGTCTTGGAAATAGTTCTGAAAAAATGTAACTGTCTCAATACGGTAAAACACTTGACTTTCTCTCTCAGGGTAAATTATGGTCAAAAATGGCTGAAGTTAATTTGGGCCCCTTGCCAACATGGCGTCAGTAGAATGTTATACGCCTATGGCGTAAAGTAACAAAGTCCAAGATATAATAAAATTTAAAACTTGATAAAAATCAGTTCTGTAGTTAAATACCAGGTTGTAGATGAAGGCAGGACGGTGTAACTCGTAGAAGGAACGGAGGTAGGAAAAATATAGATCTGGGCTCACGTACGTTACAGGTCTAGCTATACTCCTAAACAGCTGCTTAAAATAAACATCTGCGGTGTGCTTATTCTATCAAACTCGACGCAAAATACAAATAAAAAACTATTGAAAGCTGTTAGAAACTAGAACACCCTAACTCTAATTAAAATGCCTCCGCTGCATCCAACTGTACGACGAGCGCCCTAGGCCGTACGTCTAGCTTAGCTGACGGTTGGTGGCAGAGAGAGCGAACTTTCACACGGCCCACGCGTCATAACCCTATGCTGAGCTCTCCAGCCAATTGGAGTACAGGATTTAGAACCTGTTAGCCAGTCGCAAGGCTTCCTGACTAACGATCTAAAATGACACACTCCAAACCGTCTAAATCCCTATTCCATAGAGTTTTGGGTCTCGTAGAAGTTAATAAAAAATATACAAGAAAATTCGTTGAAACATTAACAATAAATAGGAAACCCGAAAATAATGCAAAATATTATGTTATTATTTAAAAATTCAAACAAAAGAAAATACAGTTATCTATTTCAATTAAACATTAATTATTGTCATTCGTACATTTAAGTTTAAGTATTCTAACTATATGAAAAATGCAAAAATGAAAATAATAAAAATTATGAAATATCAAACTTATGGGAAGCATAGGTAAAATTACAAATATTATACATAACAGTGTCCAATACGGGAAACAAACACTTACTTGCTTTTCAAAACATGCCTGGAGTATTTTATGTACAGTTATTTGCTTCTAAAGTCATTTTATTTACGCATTGGCGCATTTGTTTTTAAAGTAAAAACAAACATGGCGCTGATTTTGTCATTTCGTATTTTTGCTCACATCCGCTGGACACAAAAAACGAAATACCAAAATACCCAATACGTCACCATTTTCTAATACAAAATCGGGTCACGTGATCTTTTTTTTCCCAACAAAATTTACCGAATTCCGACACGGCCTGAGTTAGGTTTCGTATTTTTCAAGGTCACCATTACATAATCCTGCGAGGATAAAAATCAGAACGGGTACGTGTGCATTGGCATTAGTAGCGAGTTAAGACGTCGGCGCGAAGTAATTAACCCTCTCCCCCCCTGGCACACTCGCCTGATATCGCAATCACGAAGTCTCCGAGGCCCACGAGATAATACAAGTTAGTTAAGTGGAGCAAGTCTGGGAAAACGTTTAAGAGATAATGAAGTAATCTTCTCTGCGTTTTTTGAGGATTTTCAGCAGAGAAACTAGTAGATAGTAGAGAAGGCCCGCCCATACATCAGTCCATAACGAACTAATATTCACCTTTCCTTTAGCTCGGCCTAGCTTAAGTAAGTATCTTGTTTATCTATTTCTATTTTCTAGTCATACCCTGCAAGACGAAGCTCGTCGATTTGCTATAGCAAGACCTTCAAAAATCAGCAAAGTTTGTTCAAGTCGCTAGGAAATACTATTATTATACTGTTTATATATTCCCTAGCATCGCTACTATTTACTTCAATAAGTTTTTGTTGAGTTACAAAACTAATTAACTATGGACCAAATTATTTGTGTTTATTACTGACTACCTCCCGTGGCTCAGTCGGTTGGTGCGCCGCCGCTTTGGATTGCGGGAGGCTTTGGGTTCGAATCCCGGTTAAGGCATGGGTGTTAATTTAAGTTAGGTTATAAGTTAGTCCGCAAACCGTCCCCTGCTAAGCTTTGAAGCATAAAATAGGGGGACGTTAAAACGTCCTATTCTATACTATTACTACTGATTTCACGTAAGTTATAAATTATCCTAAAGTGTATTATTTTCTTACACCTGTCCGCAGACGCATTTGGCACTTTCACTAGAATCGCAGGAAATGATAAGGAGGGGGGGGGGGATAACTCCAAGTCTCAGAAATGCTGGCATTCACTTCGAACGTTCTATCGTGTGGCGGGGGCCGCGGTGGTGTAGTGGTCAGACTACTCGCCTCTCACCTTGGCGAACCGGGCTCGATACCCGGCCGGGCTGCTCCCGGACGCCGCCGTTGGCCGGCGGGTCTCCTCGGTGATCTCCCGCTTCCCCCGCCCCCGCATTCCGGCGCCACTCCGCACTCACCTAACTTCACCGCAATCGGCTCTCAAGACCTCGATGTTAAGAGCCACCCATATCTCTCCATACCACTCCACCGCATGGTTTCAATTTTTTAATAATTCCGCAAATATTTGGTTCAATCATATGAATTTTATCCCGTTCCTTTAAGCAAACATAATTTTATTTAAAGCTGTAATGAAATAAAATGACACTTAAGGGGAATGGTGCATTAAAGTAGTATATTTAGCCGGTTTTCGATAAAAGTCGTTTTCCAAAGGGTTTATCAAAATTTTTGGCTCGATAAGACGTAAATAATAATTTTCAATGCCCTTTTTACTTTGTGAGATTTTCACTGCCTTCATTATTCATGGAGCACTGATGGAAGAAAGAAAGTGAGATTTTTTTCTTACCTTCAATCAGAGCTCCGAGAATAACGAACACGCAGATTTTTAAAACCATGTAATAAAGTGTTCAAAATAGTTATTTACGTCTTGTGGAACAAAAATTTCGAAAAATCCTCTTAAAAACAAATTGAGACAAACATCATATCTATAAATATACGATTTTCATGCACCATTCCCCTTAACTTGTCTTCGTGAAGAGTGAAGAGATTTAGTCGGCTCTTAACGACGAGGTCTTGAGAGCCGATGAGGGTGATTGAGGTGAGTGTGGAGCAGCGCCGGAATGGAGGGACGAGGGGAAACGAGAAAACCCCAAGAAAACCCATCGACCAACGGCATCGTCTGGCACGATTCCCACGTGCGAAAATCTGGAGTGACCCGGCCGGGGATAGAACCCGGATCGCCCTTGGTGGGAGGCGAGCAGACTAACCGCTCAGTCACCGTGGCCCCAAAACTTGTCTTCGTCAATCAGTATCCAATTATAACACAAGTAGTCATTTCTGTAATAGTTATCTGACAGGTAGGTATTGTTTGAAACTAACTATTAGCAGTATTATAGAATGTTTAATACAGACTTATTTGAAGCTGCAGAACATAAGTTAAAAGAGCCTAAGCTATGTGCAGAAGCATATGCGTCGATTTCTATTTCTTTATACATAACCCTGTGTCGAATATGGAAATCCTAACCTCATTTTGAAAGCAATTCGTTTGATGCCATTTGCTGCTTCTCTCATTAGAGAAGCAATAGACACGAGAGCCATAGCCGATCCCTATATCGGACATAGCCACTCACCCCATCGTGCCTCCTTTTCGTGGGCTTCAGCTCACTGCACCTTATCGAAATTTGTCTGTAGGATTCCCAAGTAATTTCTTAGGGGGGGGGCAGGGGTATAATTTAAATCTATGGAGGATTATCGCATCTTAAATTAAGTTTTTGGAAGACAACAGAGAAAAAAATAGAAAGGAAAATCCTACGGAATTGTTTTTACTACGAGAGAAATAATTATACCACGGAAATGCATGACCGTTGATCAATTAATGACACCGTAAAAACTTTTATATGTTATCGCGACGCAAGATATTATGCGAAATAAATGCATCAATATTGGAAAATAGTTTCTCATAAAGTCGTATAAAACCGTTATCTAGGATTTCCCTTTTTACATTTTATTTACTGGCTTTCGAAAGACTGTGGACTTTAATCGACATATCTAAAGTTAATGTATATCTGATGCACTCTTAAGAAACATCGGTCAGTGGATGTATTCGAACTCGTGTGCTCCACGCTCCTCGCTTTTTTATAGCGGCATACGAGACTTAATTACTGACATGGCTTGCTTGTTATTAACATCAAATGACAAGTCATATAATTAATTTTGATATTGTAAATATGTATAATTGAATTGACTAAAGTAATTATTTCAGTTAAGAAAGTACGATAGTACAGAAATTCTTAAGGCTCATCACAGTAAACTAAGAACTTTTGAAAGCCCTGCTTATGACCTACTTGTATTGAAACTGTGTATTCTTCCACCATATATAAAATTAACATCTTCATGTGTTTGATCACTTTATTTATACATCGGCGAAGTTAAACTGGGAAAATTATTAGAAAAGAAAATACTTTATAAACTTCCTAATTCTCATACTTGTATTCATTAGGAAATAAAAAATAAATAAAAAATGATCTTTTACAGTACTCATATGTGTTTATCTAACCATTTTAACATACATTAAGACATGGAACTATTTTCACTCCGTCGTTGCCAACCTTACTGGGCGCATGCCAGTCCGCGTGCGAGGTAAAATATACGCAGGTGGGAGCTGTGGCAGTTTTCAAATGTTGATTTCAAAAGTGATTGATTAACCGAGATCAGCCTATTATGTCGTAAATTTTTCCGAATTGCGATAACGTCGGAGAAGATAGAAAAAAATTACAACCGTATGTGTCTTCGTAAATAATGAATGCACAAGTTCTCTCTCCATAATTCACGGAACCATAATACTTCTCTTAAGCACATTATATTTTATCTGCGATAAGGTAAAAAAAAACAGATGAGCTATGGCACTGCTCTCTAGAATTTCACATCCCTTTCTCCCGGGATGGCTTCATTTACCCTCTTTATTCTTTACTAGCGATCCGCCCCGGCCTCGCTCGGGTACGATTTATAAATATGGCGTCGTTTAGTTTTACAAGTATAAACACTAAATACTTAAGGTAACTAACATAAGATTAATACTGTGTTGTTCACAAAGTCTTCATAAGTGAACCCCCAATTTGAAAAAAAAAAAAAACAAAAATGGTTACTGTGAGTCATCCTTACAAGATAAACGCACGCTGTCGCGGATTTTTTGTAGTCCTTTTTGAGCTCTACAATTCTGTAAGGCATTAATTTAGCAAATCTCTTCTGGTTTAGTCAGCGTAAGCCATGTAAGCGCCCGTAAAGCGGCTTTTCTCGACTGTATTGTAAAACATCGACATTTCCCTACTACCCTTACATAGAAAATTAATTTATTATACACCTAAACTTTCCTAAAGAAGTTCTCTAAATGAAAGTCAAAACCGCATCAAAATCCATCAAGAAGTTTAGAAGCCTTAGCAGAATACACATCCACACACGTGGCCGGGCGTCTTTGTTTTGTGCTGTGTACAGATTTCGGGCCTCGGCGAATTCGCTATCGCGGTTTCAGTAGCGGATAGCAGGGCGAAGGGCGATTACTTCACGCTTGAGGCCTTAAGGGGTCTGCCTAGTAAAGAACCCTTACCGCCTCAAGGTCACGCCCGGCCATAAGTAATCATTGCGACTGCGATGGGAGATAGATTAAACAAGCTTCGCGCGTATTGTGAAGTGAAGAGATTTGGGCGGCACTTAACGGCGAGGTCTTGAGAGCCGATGAGGGTAATTGAAGTGAACATGGAGCGGTGCCGAAATGAAGGGGTGGGGGAACGGGAGATCCCCGAGAAAACCCGCCGACCAACGGCATCGTCCGGCACAATTCTCACCAGCGAAAATCCTGTGACCCGGCCGGGTATTGAAGCCGGTTCGCCTTTGCGCGCGTGTTGTTTCTCCTCAGAATTATAAGCGGTGAACATAGGGTTTTAATACAGCAATCTGTTCAGAAAATATACAGCATCGTCCCTATATAGGCTTTTCACGGTAAAATGAGCACTTTCGATAGCCCTGCTTAAGATCCACTTGTATGCACATTGTGTAATCTTACACCTTCTGAAAAAGTATCATTGCCGTAAACTTCATTACTTTATTCATGTGTCTGTCATGTGAAACTGTGAAATTATTAGAAAAGTAAATATTTTACAAATCTAGTAATTTTTACACTTCGATACATTAAAAAAACAGAAAGCGAAATATATAATATAAGTTATCACAAATGATTACGTAACACTTTTTATTCGACGTTAATATATGGAGCTACTTTCCCTATATCGTTACCAACTTTACTGGGCGCGTATCACCCAGTACGCCCGTTAAAACACATGCAGGTAGGAGAAGTGACTTTTTTCTAAGGTTGATTTCAAAAGTGCTCACTTGATCGTGAACAGCGTTTAGTTTAAAACACTGTTTTACAGACTAATAAGCATAGTAAAAATATGTTTTTTTTTTTTTTTTTGCTTTTGTAATTTTTGATAACTTCGACCCTTTTAAACGGCCACGTTTATGTTTCAGTAACCAAATTTATAGATTGGTGACAAAATGTCGACTTTCATTTCTGTCTTGAAAAAAAGTGTTTATGTTGACACATTCCATACCATTTAGTAAAAATGAGATAGCTTTGACATAACTGTTTACAACGAGGGATGTCACTTAATCGCTGATCTGGATGTGCCTTCTTGGGTTTTAGCGTTACACGTGTTGTAATCGTGACCCGTAAAACGGCGAAACTTAACACACTTTTCCTTATCCCTTTGCGAACAGCCGCATTGACGTTTGTTCAGTCATGTGCTCGTTCTGGTCGTGTTGCCAACTTTAGATTTTGTTTGCATACATTTTAACATTTGAAATCCACAGGACATACGCGTCTTGCACTAATAAGAAACACGCATTTCTATTTCTCTTCCCGCACACAATATAACTTATATTTTCAAATCGAAATATCAAAGCACCTGTTACGCTTCACTTGTTCCGTTGAAAACTTTTGAAATGATTCTTAGATTCGAACATATCCGCGCACTTCCTGATTCATGGTACCGATCCGGTTAATTAGTTGTGTTGAATTTATTTAACTGTTGGAGTCCAATGTTTATGACTGTTTGATACCTCAGTGATCAAGAAAGCTCGTTTTGTTTACGAACATCTGAAAAATCTTCAGGAAAGTAAAGGAACGTTATTTATAGTATTAGAAGAAACTCAAGTTTTATAACGTATCAGAAACGTAACTTTACCATTGAGGCTTTGATCATTTTTAGCTTGGAACTAACGTAATAAGCCAAGTCGAAGTGGACATTTGTTCGGTATTGTCGAAGACAACATATTACTGTTGCTGTGGGCTGCAACAAAAAGGTTTTGAGTGGGGGGGTCGTATTCGTTTCGAATAAGTATTCTATCGTCGGAGAGTAGCTTTAAGTGCTACGCAAGAGAAGCACTTGCAATGTTTGGACGTATAAAGTGGCAAACTGTCTCCAGACGCCCTGTTCCCAAGAGGAATATTGGCCACGAGCGACGAACAATAGCACTAGGTTTAGCGTGTCGCCTGCCGGGACATATCTTGCACGCCCGAGGGATAGAATTGCGGGAGTGGTTCAGGTGTGTGGATCACGTGTCTCATCGTAGCTTATACGTAGAACTGTCGGCGAATACCCCCTACACGAGACTTCCACTGATAAACCTATTTGTTATGGTAAAATATTAAAGAAAACTTTGTTATGCATGTCCCGATACTGTTTTAAGCAGGCATTCTAGCATCAAAAGTTTTTTTGCGAAAACACATGTTTGAAGAATTTTCATTGTCAGAAATACTCGTAAGAAAATAAAAGATAAAACGGAATTGCCTGGAGCAAGGCGCATTAGTGGGGTATGTTAACGTCTCTTTGATGCAAAGGGCGCAGAGTGTTTATGTTCATAAGCAATTCAAAAATATACGTCCCTCAGACATGTTAAGTATAATGTGAATATTTTATTTAGTTAACTGGCTTAGTTTACATGGTGAATTTAAACCAAGGGTGCTTGTTCTCTCACATAAGCACGCTTTAAGAGTACTCAATCGTAGCAAATAAACTATAAGATACTATAAATATAGAGCACAAACACACTATTCTATGAGAACAAAATTCTCCATAATGGTATTAGCATTGAGTAATCGCTAGTGGGCTAGTTCAAACACAAATGTTTGTGGGGACAGATCTTCATAGGCTCACGGTGGCCGAGCGGTTAGCCTGCTTGCCTCCCACCAAAGCGAACCGGGTTTAATCCCCGGCCGGGTCACACCCGGGATTTTCGCACGTGGGAAGCGTGCCGGACGATGCTCGCTGGTCTGCGGGTTTTCTCGGGATCTCCCGTTTCCCCCGCCCTCTCATTCCGGCGCTGCCCCATACTCACCTCAGTCACCCTAACCGGTTCTCAACACCTCTGTGTTACTCTCTTCGCTCACCTCGATCACTCGTTCTAAATGTCATGACAGAGCGCAGGTGTGCTCGCCGGTACGTTTAATCGTTTATTCAAAGAACTTTACACTGTTAAAAATGTCCGTTTATTTACGGAATGTTATACGCAAATGTACAGTTTATATACGGAAAGGCAATCCGTAATGACGAAAACAGGAGTTAAGTCCGTAAATACAAAATACGGAAAGTCTCCGTATTCCCTCTGGCTTCGAGTTACGGGACGAACAAAACCGATTCTACACGAAGCTTTCTTCTGCACTGTAACATGAAAATTGTCGTTTCTGCGGCAGTTAATGTTATCCACGCGACTATGGCCAATTCTTTCAAACATTATAAAATAGCATCAGGCATCTGTAACATTTGGCAACACTAAAAATACATACACTTAATTTAATAGAAACAGTATTCAAGTGAGAGTTGTAGGCGAGCGGTTAGAGTCGTGGCCTGGTAATTTTTTTTGACTCGGGTTCAAACCTCGCTTAGGTGCACAATATTCTAACTCTCTTAATATCATTTCTTATACACGGTAGAACACCCACATAACAAAAATTAAAGACATTTTCATTATATCTTTTTATTTTAAACGGAAAGTACAGAAAACTAACTTGGAAATTAACGGAGAGATTCCGTGGAAAGTCCGTTTCTGAAAATCAATGTGTCCGTAATTTTACGGAGAGTTTACGGCCACTTCTGGATATATTTTTTACCAACACTTTTCCGTAAAATGAAGAAATTTTTTTTTTATCAGTGTACCAATTTTTATCCCTTAGTTGAATCTTTTTCTGGACAGAAGATTTCAGTTGCAGTGTTGCCCGGAAGTTAAGTCAACACCTAGCCTGAAGTCAGTTCGTGGTATTCTTCACACTTTTTGAATCAAACCTCTGTAAAAACACCTCATATATGACGTCTTTAGCTGTTTCCTAAATATTACATGTATCACGAGCGTTCTGTACTTGTGTTAAAGGCTGTTCACGAAAAAGAGAGCAGTTATGAAATCAACATTATAAAATAAATCGCTGCTCCTACCTTCATTTTTTTTAACGGTCGCATAGAGTGACATGCGTCCAGTAAAGTTGGTAACGATGGAGGGAAGGTAGTTCCATATATCTACATAGAATAAAAAGTGTTAGGTAACCATTTGTGACGACGTAAATTATTTATTTCGCTTTGTTTTTTAATGCATTAAAGTTTAAAAATGAGCAGATTTTAAAAATATTTACTTTTCTAATAATTTCACAATTTCACTGGACCGATGCATGAATAAAGTGATGAGGCCGATGACAATGTTAATTTTACATAATGCGTAAGACCACACAACGAGCATACAAGAAGGCTAGTTCTTAAGCAGGGCTTTCAAAAGTGCCCATTTCACTGTGAACAGCCTATAGCATAAAAGTACCTTATTTATTGCTAAATTTAACTTCTATATATAGTTTATATGTATTTAAATTATAATACGTTAGTTCTTATGCAAACTATTATTACACTGAGAGCACAAGAATGCGGTGTGTTGTCCATTTTGGTGTAATTCTCTAAGTTTTTCGTACGAAAACGGAGGAATATCCTGGAAGTAGAACTTTAACAGAGCTTCAACAAAATTGAAAGTAACTGTGAACGGAGTATATATTCTCCAATCAACAGCTAGCACGTGGGTCCATACGGTTAAAGCGCCTAACTCGCATTCTGCAAGCCATGCCGACGGCTGCTGAAACTTATTAACCATACGTGGCGTGACAAGTTCAGAGTTTATTTTACTACGTAAATTTAAAAAAATGGACCGAGCTTTTTTTTTTTTTTGTTAAATTTGACATTTTAATTTAATGTGTAATTTGAATCCCAAATAAAATGATAACAGTATTTAAAATGTATAATTATTTGTAAGGCCCGGTGAAAATGTTTTGGCGACTTACTTCTAAGCTTCATATTTTCGAATTGCTAAACAATTTGTTGTCACACACTGCTGTAAATTACGGAGGCTGTGTAGTAAGCCTGCGAGATCCTAGCATAATCTCCGATGGCACTTTCTCAGGACTCCAAAGCTTTAGCTGACATGTCGATGTTTCTCCGTAACATTGCGTGTCTGTTTTTTTTCTAGATAATGTCCCCTCCCTGCCCCTGTATACACTAATTTTGCGTCACTGGTATTTGAATTATTTATATAAAAAAAAATAGCGTGCGTTTGGGAATCTGCCATCGATGCCCTCGTTCTTTTGTCGTCATGGAATTGAAATGTTTGCCGATATATTTTGTTTACTTATTTATCGCTTACCACTATTGTCTGTTTGGATGGACGTTTGCGAATCCAGAAGGCGTATGTAATAAATCAATACGAGAATAATTTAAACCCCCAGGTTTCTGGCAGGCAATATAGAATACCCAAGAAATGACAATTACAGGCAGCAAATTTTGCCAGCTTTGTGAACAAATATTTTCCAATATTGATGCATTCCATTTTTATTACTTTGTAGGTATGTACAGTCATTGAAAGCGCAATACATCATTCTACAATAATGCATCACACTGGTAGAATATGCACACGGGAAGTTACGTAAACTATTACGTAGAATGGCTGTTTCCAAAAATCTGTAGAGTTTAGTTAAAATGTTCGCCATAGATATATGCCTCGAGCACTCTTAACGTATTGTCGACAGCGAGATATAGTCTACTCACACGGTTTCTTGCATCAAACTTGAATAAAACTTTAGAAAAATCACACCATGTATGACGGGTTTAGCTATTCCCTAAATATGTTATTTATCGCAAGCTTTGTATACTTTGTTAACATTAAAGCATCGCATTTTTAAATCGAAGTTTTACCTATATTTTATTTATAAATTATAATATTTCATTTATAATAAATATGAATTAAAAAAGTGAGCAAACACATGTGTTGGTAACACATAGTAGGAAATAGTTCCAATGCAAAATATTATTACAGCTGAGTGTGCACGAATGCGGTGCGTTGTCATTTGGTGTAATTTTCTAGAGTTAGTTAAGCTTAAGCAGTGTTCGAATTGACCATTTGGAATTTTAGGATTTTAGTATTTAGTATCGTTCACTTCGAACGCCGTCGATAGTCACTTGTTCAAAAATGGCTGCGATTTGGTCATTTAGTATTGCAGAAAGTTTCGTTACATACTGAAAATTAAATACTAAAATACTAAATACGTCACCATTTTAGTCTACTAATTCTGGCGACATCACCTTTTAGCAATTTTAAAAGTGCCATTTCGAGCACGGCCTTAGTTTTTACGATTCGGAGGAATATCCTGTAAGTAGAAATTTAGCAGGGCTTTAGAAAAGTGTGACGTAACAGTGAATGGATTATAGTTAACTATGCTAGCTGTTACTAAAACTCCTGTCACACTATCAAATATTCCCGTCAAACTGCTTCCAATATGTTTGATAAACTATAGATGGACAACTATGATGTCATCAAAATATCATAAACACCTCCACATTTGGTAGAGAAAGTTGGATGGCTTCAGTTTCCATCAAAAATTTGAAGAGTGGACCGGTTATAAAATTTCCCTGAAGTTTGACATTCTCACTCAATCAGTATCGTTTAAGGTATTTTGATCACGTCATAATTGTCCATCTATAGTTGATCAAACTTATTCGAAGCAGTTTGACAGGGCCTTTAGACAAGCAGACCCGGAGAAAGAATCGGCCATAGCCTCTAGTACAATGACATTGCAAAAGTCATGGGATAGCATTATGCAACTGAATGACTCGTGGCGCCACTGCTGCATAACGACGTTGCACGGCCTAAACCGGTCTCAGCTGTGAACAGGCGGTCGTGTCATTCGGACTGACATATTTACATGCTCATGGCAAGGCGACGTGATTTATCAGAGTTCGAACAGGGCATGCTTATGCGTGACAGAAGGATGGGACATTCAATTTATAAGTTGTGGAGACTTTCAATATTCGTCGATCCACGGTGCCACGTGTGTAGAGGGAATATCAAACTCGAGGCATTACGATCCACCGTGGACAACGCAGTGGCCGTCCAAAGTTACTTGATGATCATGACCGGCAGAGGTTGGGTAAAATTGTCCGTGCTAACAGAGCAGGAACGTTTGCTCAAATCACAGCCACATTCAATGCAGGAGGTGTCAGGCGTGTATCTAGCTGGTCTGTGCAACGTGCATTATTTTCCATGAGCTATGGGAGCAGAAGACCCACCAGAGTGTCCCTGTCGACAGCACAACATCAGGCACAAGGCCTCACTTGGGCTCGTGAGGACTGGGAACATGTGACATGGTCCGGTGAGTCACGATGCAAGGTGTTTCGGACGGATGGCAAGGTTCGGGTATGACACATACCCAACTAGACCATGGATCTCTGTTGTCAACAAGACACCGTGCAGACTGGCGGTGGTTCCGTAATGGAGTGAGGTGTGTTCACATGGCATGAGATGGGTCCACTTGTCCATGTATCCACAAAACTCAATGGTAACCGCTACGAAACTCTCCTTGGTGACCATTTGCAGCCGTTCATGGGTTTTAGTTTTCCTGCAAAGATGGGATGTTCCAACAGGATAATGCGCGGTCTCATCGGGCTGCGGATGTCCAGGACTGGTTCGAAGAGCATTCTAGAGAGTTCCAGCAAATGGAGTGGCCCGCATGTTCCCCCGACATGAACCTAATCGAGTATTTATGGGACGTGGAGAAGAGAGCTATTCGCACCCGAGATCCTGCACCTAGAAATATCAGGGAACTTTGGGCAGTTATTCACACAGTATGGCTTGACATATCTCCAGAGATCTTCCGTCCACTTGTGGAGTCCATGCCACGTCAAGTAACAGCACTTCTTCGGGCTAGAGGCGGCCCTACACGGTATTTAGATGGGCATCCCATGAATTTTGTCATTTCAGTGTAGTGGAGTGGAGAGATTAGGGCGTCTCTTGATATCGAGGTTTTGAGAGCCGTTGAGGGTGAAGCGAGGTGAGTATGGAGCAGCCCCAGAGTGTAGGGGCGGGGGAGCCAGGAGATCCCCAAGAAAACGCGCCTAACACACGGCTAAAGTGATAAGGCTCATGACAATGTTAATTGTATGTACGTGCATGATGTCTTAATAGAGCATTGCTACGCACTCATTGATAACGTAAGCGCAATGAGTAGAACTTCCAATCAAAAAGGAACTATCATAGAAAATTCTCGACTGCGGTAGCGGCCTTCATTGAACTACCGTAGTTCTTCGCTAGATGGCACTCTTATTGAATGTTACCTTTACATATACCCAAGAAAAGCTCAGTTCAGTACATATGTACTTCCCTGATCTTCGGAACCGTTTCAGATATCACGATGAAAGAAAGACTAAGTTAGTTCGGGGATTATTATATATATCGACTGTGGAAATTTCGTGTCAATACGTTCAGTGGTTTTTGAGTTAAATCCGGTCATACAGGCAGACAAACGGACATGAAAAAATTCAACATTAGATATGTCGTAGTAATCGATTATCCTATGCGAAAAAAATAATTAAAAGTGGAAAATTCGAAAATCACAGAAAGACACTTCTATTTTATTTATTTGCATAGATGTGAGGGTAGTGTGGATACCAGATACAAGCGCTACTTGCTCCACACACTTTGTAATTTCTTATTTCCATCTCCCTGGTAGGTGTGGACTAGCGGCTGAACCGTGGCGTTTATCGTGTGATATCACACACACGAGAACACTGTTCTACATTGACCCCCGCGTCCGACTATCCCCCCCCCCCAACACCAGTCTGGGGTTCCACAAAGTGATACCTTGCCTCTTGATGTGGCCCCAGAAGCATGCGTGTGGTCCCGAAGGGGGGGGGGGGGAGAGTGCTTCTTCTGTTTCACATAGTTTCTCTGACCATCCCACGGCTCTTATCCTACCGCGGTCTGTATTCTGAAACCATGTTGATCTGCCATAACAGTTTGGCGAACCTAGTAGAAGCAGCTAGGCAAGTTTGACGTCACCTGAACATAAGTCGCTAGGCCAAGAGAGGATCTAGACTTTCGGTTGGGGAGGCGGGCGTATACTGTCCGTTGCGCCGGTGCAAGGCTAGACTTTCGATTCGTGACATGGGAGGAGGGCTCTGTTTAGTCATAGTTTTAGGGAACAATATTTAATTAATCAAATCAAATAGGTATGTTACACTTTTAAAAACTCTGATGTTATTTAATTTCACTTTTCAAATATTTGCAGGATAGTTTCATGTAAAAGTCAGGGATTTTTTTTGGGAAGAGAATTTTTTTTGGGGGGCGGCGGGATGGGTTCTAGTGTGTGAAGAGAGAAAGAGAGAGATACATTTGAGTGGTTCTTAACCCTTTCAGGCCCACTTTAATTTTCGATATCAGGTGTTGCAAACAAAACATTTTTAGATGCGTGCTGTACTTAAGCGAAGGCAACACTTGTTTCGTTGTGACAGCCAATTATATGTAAGCTATATATTCAGCTAAAAGCTATATGAACCAATTATGACCTAGACCAGTAAGATGGTTTGCGAATCATTTACACAGACGTAAAATAATTGGTCGTTGAGTTTCGCAGTGGGTAGTAAGATCAAAAATTGTCTACACTTGCGTAATGTGCACAAATGTGTACACTGGGTCTGAATGAGTTAACACAGAGGTCTTGAGAGCCGTCGGGGGTGAAACGAGGCGAGTATAGGGCAACGCCGGAACACAAGGGGGGGGGGGGGGGGTAGATGCCCGAGAAAACCCGCTAACCAGTGATATCGTCAAGGACGACTCCCACATGCGAAAATCCGGGAGCGATCCCGCAGGGAAACAAATCCGTTTCGTCTTGGTGGGAGGCGAGTAGTCTAACCACTACATCGCCACGGCCCTTATTGCGGTGGGGGGAGGGGGATTGTCATGTCACCTGTTACCCCACTCCCGTTCCCCATTGATCCACCCCTTGCGCTAGGCCACTATTTATAGGTGACGGTCCCCATAAGCTTGGCATCGAGGTACACCCGATCAACGAGGGTAATTTCGGGCTAACACGACCGCTGGAACACACAATGCACTTAAGGGTGTTATGTACCTGCGCGTCCAAGGTCAAGAAGCGAGGGATCGATACGGGCGACACTAACACGCACGCCTAGTGTCTCATCGCTCCTACACGCAAGGCGTGCAGTGTTTCCGTCGTAACGCTGTACTGTGCAAATTAGATCTGTAACTGTAGGGTTTTATTACACGCGATGAAAGACCACAGATTAAACCACGCCCGTATCTTTGTACTTTTCTCTTGCCGCTTAAGGAAACTGCATAGGCACGCTTTAAAAATGCTATATTTAACTACTTTCACGGATTTTTTTCTCCAAAAGTACACTAAATATGACACAATTAAAACGATAGGGGTATAGACAATAGTTTTTAATCCTTTCTTTCAAAAAATTGTATTTCGATGACTTTTATTTACGGAGATACGCGTTATACGCAAAGGACGATTTCACAGAAAATGTTCCCATACATAATCCCCTGGGCCCGTGAGTTGAACCAAAATCTTGTTCCCTGTTATTCTGTCGAAACGCAGATCTCATGGTACAGCGTGAGCTTGTTATTTTATCTTACCGTGTTCAGTGTCAACATCATTTCGAAACTAATCGGCGATTTTATTTATACGGCAGTAAATACAAGCAAAAAAATTTTACTAGGGAAAATACTCTGACCTGTAATATTGTTTACAAGTGTCGCACTCGCAGGTAAAAAAATTGAGGTGTAGTAAAAATCGGATACGCAGTACAGGGTTTGATTATATTTACTGATGTTTACACGCTACTTTCTGATAGAGAAATTACATTCACGTTTAGTGGAAGGTACAATGTAGTGCGTTACTATGAAATTATGGCTGTGTGGTTGAAGATGGATAGTAATTAATATTTCCTAATTATAATTACGCAGGAGATAGTAGCGACAGTATAAAAATATACCGATTTTAATAATGTATCAAGGTAAACACGCTACTTAATTACTACAATTTTATTAGAAATTGTAGGATAAAATCATGAATATGGGTTGGAATTGTGTAAGTAAACGATAGATATTATAAATAGTTAATTTCATAAAATCTTTTGGAAAAAACGCTTGTTAAACTGCTACAAGATTAATGTTTAGATTTTAACTTTTTTGTTGCAGCAATTTATGTCACTTGAAATATACTAAATTAATTATCGAGAGTAGCAAACAAATTAGGTGGCAACAGTCAAATGCCAGTGAATAAATAATAGGCAGGTTAATCAGCAACACTATTGTGTCTGTTTTTGCGACTAACGTGAGGTCGATGCGTTGTTATGTAAAGAAACAGTACGTTCTCGATTGTTATTTTGAGCAAACAACAGTCATCTTCGTGTTTAATAGCGAATGTCATCAACGAAAATAATCGCAACTTATGATGTAAGATCAGAAAAATGAAGTAGGGTGGGGAAAGAGACCCAACTGTCTATAAAGGCGTCTTTAGCGCTTCTATATTAGTGTTATTCTACATATGTAAAATGGAGATGCAGCATGTTTTACAAGGAAAAGTAATTATTAATGATATCAGAAAAAGTAATTAATATTTTTTATTTGTATTTCATAAAACATCGTTACGAATCCAGCGTGTGAATAATATTACCTGTAGCTGCTTAGCAAATAGAAGAAAAATCTTGTTAGTATCAGGGAAAAGGAGAAAATCTTTGAAAGAGGGAGAACTATGTACACTTTAGTGATACGGCACTTAGATAGGTAAACATTTTGTTTCCATGCCCCCCCCCCCCCCCTTCAGATAGTGTGCCAAATGTTGGACTTCACATTTGTTTGCTTTTTAGATTGCTTTTTGCTCTTCCCGATTAGAGCGTGAGGAATGCAGGCGTAGGCCTCCATAATAATTCGTCTCGCACAGTGTTCCGTGAGAAGCATACAGAGTATTCACCACTTTAACAGGTCTTTCGGAGTGTTTTAGGAACACTTTCCAACGCGCAATAACACTATTGCCTTCTTTGTGGATCTAACAGTAAAAATAATACTAAGTCAGAAAATATCTCTGTGTCTTATTAACAGCGAAGTCGCTCTTTCCTGAAATGCTCTCTCCGAAATCGGGGATGAGGGATGATTCATATCTAACTCGAAAAACCAAATATTTTGTAGAGACTGTATCAATACAACCTCTCACACCCGTTTCTTAAGAAGGTAACTTTGAATAAATTTGCATTGCTAAATTTATTAAGAAATCATTATTATTTTTTAATTAAACTGGGAAACTGTGAGTTGCGTATCTCTCACCCCCGGGATTCTTGAATAACCTCTCAATTGCATCCCATCATTTCCTTTATCCATGGTTTCGCCCCTTTCTCCACTTCTTTGTACGTCAATTGAAGGATAATGGTTCTGACAGCGCTCTGTAATGGCAGGGCTTTACTTTTTTTTTTTTCTCCCAATTTCTTGCTTGGATACCGGATCCTACAGTCTATTTGCGGTTTATTCACACTCTTTGAATCAAACCTTTGGAAATCACCGCAACTACGACACGTTTAGGCATTTCTTAAATAAGCCACTGTATCACAAGCGTTTTATTCCACCGTTAACATAAAACTATATAATTTTTCGTTCAATTGAAGTTTCACCTGTATTTTATTTTTAAATTATAGTATTTCATTTCTAGTAAATATTAATAAATACAGTGATAAAACATGTGTATTGGTAGCGTCTAGTAATAAATAGTTCTCAAACAAAATGTTAATATAATTGAGTGCGCACCAACACGCGTCGTCCTTTGGTGTAATTTTCTATACCTAGTTAAGCTTAGTTTACACGAGGCGGAGGAATATCCTGGAAGTAGAACTTTAGCAGGGCTTCAGAGAAGTCTGGAGTAACCGTGAATGATTATATGAAGATCGTGATTTTATAAGTCTGTAACATATACACATACGCATATACACGTATATATACGGGGCTATGTTTATGTGGAAATTTATTTGCTCTTGGAGACAAAACTCACACTTTTATTGTTTTACCAATTCACTCGACTATATCGGAATATAATTTAAAAAATTACGATTAGTCAGAATTCCATTTCGTAAGAATAAAATTGTTATTTCTAATAATTTTTCAAATGAACACGATGGACTGTAAAATATTTTAACTCCGTCGCGACACATTAATTGGCACACAGTCAACGTGCGACTTCATTGGCCGATGGCCAGCCAATAACAGAGGTTGCAGGGCGCAGTAACCATGCCCGGTGTAGAAAGGACCAATAGGACGATGGCATGTGGACACACACTGACCAACACATACTGATATTGCTGAAGTGAAAAATATAGGCAGCTCATTTATATCTTGTCCTCAGTACTTGCAAATTTGTGCATTCCTTAAAGGGTTAAAACTGAGATCTTCATACTCCCGGCAGTTTTTCTTTAAATTAAACTTGTGATTATAACAATTATTAAAATGCAAACTAAATAAATTGTATAAAAAAAAAATAGTCTTTTCTTAGCTTGTATTGAAGAAACGGTTGAGGGTCCACAAAAATTTGCATCGCACCAAATTTAACCTTGAAAATACAAAATTTACCAACCACTGGTCTAGAGGAGTCAGCAGCAGTAATCAACAAAACTACAATCGCTTGTAAACTCGTTTTCGGCGATGTAAGTGAAATTGGTTTCACCTTAACGTGCACCAGGGTTCGTTAGCTTCTCGTGTAAATTCCTTTAGAACTTTCGCTATAGTATTTTCTTGGCAGTTTATCTGAGACATTATTATAAAATGAACAAGCGCGTTCTGAATGGGCCATATTGGAGAGAATCTTCCACAACGTTGTCTGGGCAAAAAAAATAAATCGTGCCATTGTTTGGGTGTGTTAGTAGCAAACTCTTGCGTTGTTTGATATTAAAGAAAAATATTTCCGTACGAATAAATTATTATGATAAGCAGACTTATCAAAAATATTAAGGAAACATTAAAAATATAATTGTAGAAACTCCTTTAAAATTCCCCGTATCAGCCATACAAACTCAGAGCAACAATGCCATAAGGAATGAAGACATGTGACAATATACTCGCACAAACCACGTGAGTAATTGTATATAAATACCTTAGCATTGGGAGGGAAGAGACAAAAAATAACCTATGTAGGGGTTATAAAAATCGAAGACTATCATTAGGTCGCAGGTATAAGTGCACGAATTAGTTACTCTAAGAAGTCCTGTTGTTTGTAATAACCTAGGAGTTATGTTCTTTGGGAATGATCTGAGCTGGAAATGGAACTTACTTGGTAAGGCACATTAATTCATTTTCTCCTTCCCATTTCAGTATTATGTTTACGTTTGATACCGCTTATTAGTGAGTTCAGAAACTTAGTAAATTTTCGAACTGTGATGTTCCCTAATTTTAATCACTGAAAAGCACCCTAACCTAGTATTTTAAATTAATTTATTTTATACTGTGCAATGTAGAGGTTTACCTTAGTTGTCAGTCATGTAATAGCCAGCGGTTGGTTTAAATTGAACTGGACGCATCGTGAGTTCAGGGGCAGTAATTTAAATAGTTAACCGCAACAAGAGTTATGCGGCATGCTTCATTTAGAGAATTCATCAATTACACATTATCATTATTTACTTGTGGGCGATGGAACACATTGTGCACATTTTAACTGGAATTCGAATACGAAGAACAAAAATAAAAAACAAAAGACAATATTCGTAATAGTTTCTGCGAATGGCATTCCGCGCGTTAAATCTGCTGAAAACAACATGGCGTTAACCCGTTGCAAACATTCTACAAGCTCGAGCGGGAAATGCGAGTACGAAGCTAACGGGCGGATATGAAACACGATTGCTATGTACGAGCAGTTTTGTGGAATTTTAAAACGGATTTTTTTCCTGTCATTTTCGTTGGCATAAATGAAGGGAAATTCGCACAAAACTCACACAAAACTGCCGAATGTGTGTTTCAACGTGTACCGACAGCAGTTTGTATTGTAGAATCGTCCATCTTTGACCCCACACCTACACCTCGCAAAGACAACGTATTTGTCCGTGTGTGGGTGTGTGAAAGGGAAAATACCCCTACGCAATTATTTCTGATGCCTCGAAATCGCACGATGCGTACGAGGGTCTCATGCAGACACATAATTCGACCGCAAACTCACTTCAAGGGCTGGCAGTGCTGCTTAATGCGTTTTCGAGGCAAACTCTGTGTTGGATGACATTCACTCACAACGTTTACTGCCTGATGATCTACACTCCATCTAACAATGCCATTATCGTGGTGGAGCCTCTAACGCACTAAAGGGGGTCGTTCTTAAAGTAACAGATCATTGAAACATTAGTCATTCTCACACCTGCAGTTATATGACGTGTACAAAATTACGTCAAACTAGGACAATTCCTTCTGGGCGCTCCACTTTTTTTGTCATTCAGTGTAGCTTCAAAGTTTAAGTTCTCATAGTGGCAAATCCATGGAAAATATCACGTAGTCATAATATTTCTCGACACCCTGGATATTTTATTCAGTTAGCTTTGTAGCCGGGCAATGACAAGAATTTTAATATGAAAAAGCATTTTTATGAGTACAGCGCACTCGAAGTGGTGGAATAATTATGAAACATTAATAGTGGGACATAAAACCACACTTTAAAAGTTAGTTGTAGTTCTCACGTTTATGGGACCCGATAGAGAAAATATAAGAAAGGGTAAACAAAAATAGTTGTCTTTTACTAACTCTTTGGAGAAAAAAAAACCAAAGTTATTAATTTTTCGATGTTTTTCTTGCGCCATAAATCTATACATGTTAATACAGTGCAGGATATTATATTATATGAAAGCAATAATCTGTCAAATTATATTAACAAAATTGGCACACGCCGTTAAGAGTGGTTGCCCTCTCTTAATTTTTCTATGTTGACTTCCGAAATTCTACGGACAGTCCCCTTTAAAGCACCTCTATTAATTGGTACTCATGACGCTACTGTCTGCAGGACCACGTTATCATGACACCCTGTCACAATAACTGCTGTGTAATTAACAATATACAGTACGTCGAGGTTAATATCACAACATTGAAACCCCCTACAATTCCATAAACGGATTTCGAAGGAATTTTTATAACTCAGGGGAGGGAAGTGTGTGTGTGTGTGTGTGTGTGAACGTCTAAAAGGAATGAAAATTCATCTGCATTATAAACTACGTAATGTATTAAACAATGGGAATATACATTTAACAAAAAGTACTCTGGATCTTGCAGAATATGGAAAAGGCCACCGTATTTAGCCGAAGTGCAAAGCAATTTTAAAATGTCACTCGAGAAATGACGAAGCAGGGAGAAATCATAGCCTTCGAAAGATTGCTATTTATTACTTCCCACGCATCCTAAAAATAACCCTAAATTCGGTTAAACTCCTAGTAGGTTATTTACTTGTAATGTTGAATACCGGCTTGGCCGCATGCTCTGCAGCTGATACCCTATTAGCTCGAATTTCTGGAGGCTGAAAACCTGCTGAGTGTATTTTACGCTACGCCTGTTGATTAAACACTTTAATTTTTTGTTTGTGTTGCAAAATAGGATGTTTTTGGCGTGAAGAGTAATTCCGAACCCATGAGAAGAGTTTCTGTTGGTATATGGGGCGAGCATTAGTTGCTGTTCGCATTGGTTCTACAGCGCGTCTCTTTCGTAGATTGCAGCGGGAAGTAAATCAAACAATTTTATACAATACTATACGATGGGACAATTTATGTCACATATTTTGGAGTGAATGTACTCGTCCTTAATCACATCGTAACGTCTCAAGTGTTGATAATCAGTAGTCATTTGACAACAGAGCCTTCCATCTGCTCTTTAATGCAAAGCAAGAGCGACACGCATTAACGCTTCTGAACTTGTACAGAACAGGCCGTTATCTAACTTAATGTGAAGCATTTCGTATGTGAACGATGTGAAGGGGACAAACAGCTCCTCTCAGGTCAAACTCCTGTGACGATGCGCCTTCAGGGGAACTGCCTCTCAGTCAGAATGAACATTACCACGCAAGTCTTATTCGGCTTGTCTGGATCTGGCACTCACCTTGCGATCCTGCAGGTAGTCTGGGTCGACGAGTAGCACACCCTGTAGCTTGTCTATCTTCTTGCCGGAGATGACGAGGTCGCGGCTGGCCAGGTACAGCGTTAGCTTGTTGTTGGGCGCCGACTTCTTGAACACCCTGCGGGCACACACACACCCACACACACGTTCACTTTAATGCTCTTAGGGTCATTTCACGCCATCAAATATTTGATTGAATTCAACTTATTTAATACAGAAAGTGTTCACATGCACTTCACTGGATTGGATTCAATAAAAATTGTATTATTACTGCTATATTTTCAATAAATATTAAAATGGCAATATTTCAGTTGGTAAAATTAATTGCTGTTTCTAGTATTTTCTTTAAACCTGTTCAAACCATGGGAAAATAATTTGTTAAATTAAAAACAAATATATTTTTCCTAGAACGATATAGGCCTATTTACTTTACATTAAATAAACATATGCAAATATTTTTGTAACTGAAATGCTTATAAATTACTGTAATATGAGAACTTACATCGTATTTATACTGTTTAAATGATTCGGACTGCTACTTGAAAAATTGTATTAAAGACGATTTAGAACATGTTATAAACGAAAATATTTGAAGGTAGTTGAGTCTGCCAATGGTTCGAAAGACAAAATGACCATGTTTACGAAATCCGAGTGACGTCACACAGCATTCAAGGCACCGGGTCCAACAAATATGAAGAAAATTCGAAGCGAACTTTGATCGTGTGAACCGTCCTTTACCTACGGCAGGCGTACAGACTACACAGTTCACAGAACACTTTACAAAACACTGATTGGCTCTTACCTCCAGCTGGTTATCTATATTTACACATGTGAATACTTACGTTGCCACAAACATTATGACGCGTGGGACGTTCGCAGTTGACTGAGTACTTCGGAAAGCCTCGCTCACGATTTACTTTT
The DNA here is from genome assembly GCA_029891345.1 of Dryococelus australis. Taxonomy (NCBI): domain Eukaryota; kingdom Metazoa; phylum Arthropoda; class Insecta; order Phasmatodea; family Phasmatidae; genus Dryococelus; species Dryococelus australis. The sequence goes on from CM056993.1 coordinate 384,085,186, forward strand.
CTAATCTTGTATCGCTCCACCATATGTTAAATAAACACAATTGTGGGGCTCAGCACTTTATTAATGCGTCATTCCAAGAGAAACCGTAAATAGGCTATTCATATTCGCACTCTTCTGTATTTCTATACACAGTATAAAACAGAGTCGCCCGGCCGCGTATCTCTGTGTATTCGGATAAGGCTTCTAAACTACTTCATGTATTTTAATGCAGTTTCTACCATCGTTTAGAGAATTTCTTGAGGAATATTTAGGTGTACAACACATTAATATTCAATGTAAGGATAGTAGGGAAATGTCGACGTTTGTTAATGAAGTCGGAAAAAGCAGCTTTTCGGGCTCTTACATAGCTTGTACTGACTACAGAATCGTAGATGTCAAAATGGTCTACGAAAAAGTCCGCGATAGCACATGTTTTATTTTTAAGGATGATCTTTTAAAATCTTATTAAAAATACAAAATTTTTAACAACACGGTATTAATGTTAGCTACACCATGCTATTTTAGGAGCTAGCACAGATTTATTAGTTACGAGTAACAAAATAATTACAGCGGTCGAGCGAGCTGATGGGGGGGGGGGGGGGGGGGGGAGGAGGGGAATTTTATGACGTAACATTACTCACCGCGGTCGGCTCTGTATATGTAAATCGCACCCGAGCGATGACGGGGCGAGTCGCTAGTATATCTAAAGGCAGTTCACGATAAACTACCCCTGTCGACATATATGTCAACGGGCGCATTGAGTGACATGTGCCCAGTAAAGTTCGTAACGATGGATGAAAAGTAGTTCTATATTCTAAAGTCGAATAAAAAGTATTATGTGTCCATTTGTGATAACTTAAAATTATACATATATATATATATATTCACCTGAGTGTAAAAATTTGCCAGATCTGTAAAATATTTACTTTTCTAATAATTTCACATTTTCAGTTGACCGACGCATGAATAAAGTGATGAGGCCCATGACAATGTTGATGTTATATAAGGCGGAAGATTACATAACGTGCATACAAGTAGCTCTTATGCAGGGCTTCGAAAAGTGCTCATTTGATCGTGAACAGCTTATATAAAACAAGAGACACTTACTTTACCGGCCATAAATTTAGACATTACAAGCACTCGCAACACGGCGTTTACTTTTAGATCCAATTCTATTAATCTGCCGCCAGTTAAAATGGTAGCCCGTGTGCCAATATTTGCTGAGTCATATACTGCATGTATTTACACATATACACGTGCAGTGATATTTTTCGAAGGTTGATTTCAAAAGTGTTGACTTTACCGTAAATAGCATTTATCATTGGATATGAGCGCCCCTACAGAAAAATGTGAGTATCTCTCTACGTTATCTGAGTCAGTTTCCTTTACTGATGCAAAGAAGGTCTGTCTGTAATTACTTTCGTTTGTCGGTGGCGCCATCGTGCGCCGATACACGTGACTCACACTTTACACAGTTCGTGGCTAACTGAGCGATTTTGAAATCAACGTTTGAAAACTGCCCCTAATTGCTTATACTTTAACTGACACAGTGATTGACAGGCGGACAGTTAAGTTGGTAACGACAGAGAGAACGTAGTTACACGTGTTAGTGGTGAATTAAAAGGGCGTAAGTAAACATTTGTAAACACTGAAATTATTTATGTTGCTTTCTGCATGCAAGTGTAAGAATGATAAAATCTGTAAAATCTTTACTCCTCTGATAATGACACAGTTTCACTTGACCGAACGCACGAAAGCAGTGATAAGGCTTACGCCAATGTTAATTTTACGTGTGGCAGAAGAATTCAAAATTTGCATACACGTAGATGTTAAACAGGACCTTCAAAAGTGCTAAATCAACCTACAAACAGCCTATAAAGTCCATTCACGCCTACTTGCAACTTTTCTGAAGCTATTATTAAGAGGGTCTGCGGTGGTGTAGTGGTTAGACTACTCGCCTCTCACCAAGGCGAACCGGGTTCGATTCCCGACGGCATCGCCTCCAGACTTCGGCATGTGGGAATGCCGCTGTTAGGCGCGTTTTCTCGGGGATCTCCTGGCCCCCCGCCCTTACACCCTGGCGCTGCTCCATACTCACCTCGCTTCACCCTCATCGGCTCTCAAGACCTCGATGTTAAGAGCCGTCCAAATATCTTCACCCGCTCACTCTAGAAAACCACACCAAAGGGACAACGCACTGCATTCGTGCGCACCCTGTGTATTACCATTTTGCATAAGAACTATTTATCACTAGACATTACCAGCACACCTATTTTCTCTCTGGTTTTATTCATAATAATTGAAAGTTAAATATCATAATTTGTGGATTGAATATAAGACGAGACCTGAAAATTTTGCGAGTTCAATAGCCTGCAGACTAGACTCTAGGCTCTCATTCAGAAATATGCCTATATCAACTACACGTGGGTTGTCTGCTGTTACAGTGGAGGATGATGATTGGGCCACTACTTTCCCGGAGGTGTCAAAGATCGCGTGGACCAATGGCTAATTGTATACAAACACACGTGTTTTGTGGCTAACTTTATACAAACACACGTGTTTTGAATAATAGCTTGCGCCAAAAGGAATACGCGAATTATTCAGGTCTCTAAATTATAAGTAAAAGTTCAATTCAACAAAAAAAAAAAAAAGGCACTCTTACGTTAACACAAGTATAAAACGCTTATTGCAGATGCCATATTTAGGAACCAACGAAACACGGAAAGGTTTCATTAAAAAAAGTGTGGAGAAAGTGCGAATATACCACAAACGTGGCTTATTACACAAACAAGAAGCCATTTTGTTGGTGCGCGTCACAACATCTCAGTTATCAACAAAAGTAGCCTCGGCTATGTCACAACAATCCATGCCATGGTTGTTATTCCATCTGTATCAAGGCACAGGATTGAAAAATAAGTAGCTCCCGAGTAAACTAACTCACAAAATATTCGGCAGGTGATTTCTCACCAAAAAATAGGTAGAATTATAATATATATATATATATATATATATATATATATATATATATATATACGACGTATAATTACCTAAGTCTATTCTGGAAGGGCGTAACCACCTTACAAAGTGTATCTGAAAACACAGCCGCAATCTCATAGCCCCGACGAGCGCAGCACGACACGACAAAAACCGCAACAACGACCCCATGTTCAGAGTGCCTGCTCGAATTTGCAGCCCGACAATGTTTACTGACGCGACACGACGAGTAGAATTTTTCGGATCCATTAAGAAGGCGCTGATTAACTACGCTAGTTTCAAAGGCGGTGGGCAGACGGGAAATTTGGAATACATGATGGTGAAAAAGTTTTATAGATAATACATAGAAAGGTAAAATTATTATTTACAAGAGTTAAATACAATACATTTTACAATTTGTTTTCTTTTGAGCTACGAATTTCCCACTGTAGGGAAGGCTTATCATAGAATTTCATTTTACAAAGTTGTACAGTCTGCGCGTCGTGCCGCACGACACGACGAAGAATTGGAATAATTTCTAATTAAAAAACTGCTGGTCGTACTACGGAATTGTCGGGCGTGCGTCAGATGTATCCTGTATTTCATTGGTTGTTTAGTTTTAAGTGTCGTGTAGTGCTTGCGGAGTCGTGCTGGTCGGGGCTATGTGATTCCGGCATGACCGATAGATCTCTTAGTTCCCGAGACAATGCCTAACAGCACGACGTAGTACATGCAATAGAAACAATGGGTTGTTATCCTATTGGTGGAATTACAAATGTTACTCTTTGGCATTTCTGGGTTGTTCCCAGCGGATTAGTATTATACCGCTCGTGGCAAACCAAATGGTCGCTAATTGTTTTTTTTTTTTACCCTGCGTGCAACGTCATCGAGATATTAATGCGTAATTCTTGAAGATTGAATAGCGACGTATGTGAGCGGAGCCGACACAGCGATCCACCTCATACAAGACTGGTTCAGTAAACACACACGGACACTTTACTCTTGCACTGTTCGTTGCGCGAGGCGGAAACTCGGTCCCCGCGAGAAATTATTCCTGATGAATATGTATATATATATATATATGGGACATAGAGAAAGCACGACGAGCGCTCTTCTACACGCTGTTGAAAATCCCCTCGAGGGTTAAATGTTTTATCCTGCGCATGCGAAGCCGACGCGTTCCTCTCGAAGAGCACGGGTCCCTTGTATGTACATATTTATTGTGTCCAAACACTGGACTGCGCAGAGCAACAAATCTCCTGCTCTTGTGATGAAAACTAATTGGTACGGTACTGGAAACGGCAAAATAACAAACACGTAAATAGTAAATAGAAAATATGAACCAAATATTCTATATATATACCACACATATATCGTATTAGTATTATTAAATAAAATAATTCTATTATCTCAATCATATTACCACGTAACTGCAAAATACTGACGTTCCAACATTATCCTTGATAGGGCGTGACTTATTTTTGCAGGCAATAGACGAAACAATCATTTTTTTCTTTATATTCTCGAGATAGTCATTAAGAAAATGTTACTTGCATTAGGATTTTTTCTTTGTATTTCTATTTACTAGCACACACTTGAATACTGTCACTTTGTCAAGTCATTTGTCTCCTTGTAGAGGACGCGGCAGAAATAACTCCCGCATTTGTGACGTGAATAACAAAGCAACTCTAGAGGCTACTCAAGGAGTTATTTCATAGTTTGAACGAGCAATGCTGGCCGTTTTCTTCACAGACACCCCCCCCCCCCCCCACACACACACACACATTCACCATCACGTGGTTTCGAAAATGGTATCCTCCAAACGCCGACCGTACTTTTCTACGCAATTCCTGTGTGTCTCCCTGAAGTTCCGTAGATGTTACTCTCCTGGTCACGTCTGGTGGGATCGCCACCAGGTGCGAATTTAGGTCGGCGCGACAGGTGCAACTGCACAGGGCGCCGAAATGTCTGTTCAAATTACAAAACTACTACGATAATGAACATAACATATGCAGTTGTACCGAATGACAAATGTGTAGCAAATCTAATGGTGGTATTTTCAGAAACCAAGAAACCTTGTGAAACAGACTATGTCGTCATAGTCGAGTAAAGTTAGAAAACCGCTAAGTATTATAGTGCTGGTGGTTAACAGCTGCGCGAGGCACATGGGCAGCAGGAGCTTCCGTTCATGGCTTGACACATCTGTTAATATTGATTTGTAACTAGAATATTGTCACTACTTAATTGTAAAAAAAAATTTAAAAAAATTTGGATAGCAGGATTTAAATGCCTCTTTTTATTCGTTACACGAAATAAATTGCCTTTGAAAACGTTTTATTTCTGTTTTAATAAGAGGAAAAATCCTAAATAACCAAGAATAAATAAGGCGAAAACCAATATACGAAAGCTGATTAACTATTATAAAAAAAAAAAAAACAGAAAATTAGTAAATTCGGTACATTTTCCATTATATTTCCAAGAGTAAAAGATGAACTTAAAATTTCATGAATAAACATTTGAAAAAAATAGCCAGAATAGTGTCCTTTGCTTGGTAATATTTGACGTCATATTCACCCACCTTTTACACTTTTAAGACGAATGTGTAAATTACACGGTGCGAGATCTGGAGAACGGGTCGGCCACGGAATGCCGCCTCGTTAGGAAATCAGACGCCCTGGGAACGCTTCTCTTAGGAGTTCCTCGATGCCTTTGTTGCGTGTGCAGTGCCATCATCCTGTTGGAACCAAGCAACGGAATTCCCTACTTTGTTGGGTTTTGGCTGTAGGAAGTTTGTGAAACATCTGTATGTAACGGGCAGACGTTACTGTCACAGCGTTTGTTTTGCGTGAAATCGTATACGATTGGAAAGAGCATCTCAAAAGCAATCCAGTGATACCCATAAAACCCCATATGATCGAGTGAAGCGGTGCCGGGAACGTAAAATAAACATCAAGGCGTCCGAGCGCGTCTACGTAGACGCATTAACGCAAAACAAACGGTCGTTGTCCCCAACACAACCAAACCAAATTTTTTGAAGTAAGTCTTAACCACGAACTCAAGTTGTTCACTTCACGTCACGATAGCGACTGACTGACATGGCAGGCACTTGCTACACACCACCCTGCCAGGCGTATCACAACTACAATCCGTTCACGGGTGCTGCACCCTTTCCTGAAGCCCTGCTTAAGTTCTACGTCCAGGATATCCCTCCGCCTCGTGCAAACAAAGCTTAAGAATGCCTAGATAACTACACCAAAGGACAACTCACCGAATTCGTGCGCACTCAGTTGCGATAATATTTTGCATGGGAACTATTTCTTACTAGGCGCTACCAACACACGTGATTTCTCACTTTTTTGTTCATATTTATTTTAAATTAATATTATAATTTATAAATATAATAGAGGCAAAACTCGAATTTAATGAGAAATGAGGTACTTAAGTGTTAACAGAAGTATAAAATGCTAGTCATAATTAACATATTTAGGAAATAACGTTTGATTCAAAAAGTGTGAAGATCCCGCGAATAGACTATAACGCGTTAGAAACAGCGGCGTCAAATGCGGGAGTTATTTCTGCCGCTCATGTCTATCGAATTACGCAGCAAATTTGCGTACGAGTAGTACATGGTCAGCACTGCTCGTTCACGCTGTGAAATACATTTATCAATGTCCTCTGGCGTTGCTTTGGTATTTACGTTAACATTGCGGGAGACATTACTGCCGCATACTGTATAATATTGCTTCGATTGAAGCTCATGCAAAGCATTATTTAGTTCACGTGATTACTGGGATGGCCTAGTGTGATGGGTTAAGCTGTGACAAACTGTATTTGTATTCGCGAGGACCCGAGCTCAATTCCCCGGTACGGTCATACAACAGACTGTGGTTTTCCGTTGTTTCCGGGCGAGACCATTCCAGGCGAATGCTACGGTGTTTTTTTTATAAAGACTGTTCACGATAAAGTGAACGCTTTTGAAATCAACCTTACTACCTGCATATATTATAACGGGCGCACTTGGTGACATACGTCCAGTAAAGTTGGCAACGATGTATGGAAAATAGTTCCATATCTTAACGTCGAATTAAAAGTGTTAGGCAACAATTCGTAACAACTTAAATTATTATTTTTTCGCTTTGTACTTTTTTTAATGCATTGGAACTTAAAAAAAATAGAGCAGATTTGTGAAATATTTACTTTTTTTTAATAAATTCAAAGTTTCAGTTGATCGACGTATGAATAAAGTGATGAGGTCCACGGGAGTGTTATTTTTTACATAAGGCGGAAGAATATACAACGTGCATACAAGTCGATATTAATCAGGGCTTCCAAAAGTGCTCATTTTACTGCGGACAGCCTTTACAAGCCATGGTCGCTTAGTTCCCCAGATCTGTCGGAGTAACTTGGCCCAGTCTCTAAATCACCTGGCAGTCAAAGAGACGGTAGGCCGTGCATAAAAATAAAACGGAATATGTGATACGTGTTCATGTGTCGCTCGAACTTCTGCACTTATATTTCACGACAAACTTTTATTTCACTATCTGAAAGAGATTTAAATAAGGACCCCATACATGTAAATGTTGGTAGCCAAATATGATAGTAGTTTTCAAAATATAGCTCCGAAAAGTCGAGAATTTCGAAATATGGGATCCCAAGAGTGAATTCTCCTAATGAACTTTGCCACATAAATCACATGCCATGTGATCTATATCATATACACAACATGATAATTAAGTATTAAGGATATTTAACAATCGCTACTTGGGTATTGTTAACCTGAACCTATTTTTAATTCGTTATTGATGGTTTTGCATGTTTATTCGCCCGAGAGAAAATTATATTAATATCTATTACTTTCTCTTGGACAAATAAAAAGTGTTGAAACCTACTTTAAAAGAGACTAAAAATACCAGTATCTGAGACCCATAGTTAATTATTCTCGATACTTAATTAATATACTGTGTATATAAATGAATAGATCACACGAGTTGTGATTTAATTGGCAGAGCTTATTAGGAGTATAAAAATATGGAGGCTTCCATGTCAGGACTTTTCGACTTCTCGGTGCTATATTTTGAAAATTTTAATTACTTGACTATAAATATTTACATTTATGTGGAACTTAGATAAATCTCTTTCAGATAGTGAAACAAAAAAAAAATATATATAGAGAAATATTGCCTTAAAGGGAACCTTCTCCGGTATATTGGATTCTTAGATTTACTAGCTTGTTTACGTTGTGAAAAAAAATATTCCGAAAGTATGCCAATGCCCAACTATAGTCCATTCACGGTTTCTTCGGACTTTTTAAAATCAAACCTTTGAAAAATCACCCCATGTAATATGTATGTATAATCCATTCAGTGGTTACTTGAGACTTTTCTGAAGCCCTGATAAAATTCTACTTCCAGGATATTCCTCCGCCTCGTGCAAGCTAAGCTTAGCTAAGCCTGGCAAGTTACACGAATGGGATAACGCGCCACACTCGTGCGCACTCAGTTGTAACAGTATTTTGTATAAAAACTATTTCTCACTAGGCGCTACCAACATACCTATTTTCTCCCTGTTTTTATTCAACTTATTTATAAGTGAAGCATTATAGTTAATAGACAAAGTATGAATAACATATCAATTTAACAGGAAAAGAAGAACTTTTTACGAACACAAGTATAAAACGCTTGTGATATATGGCATATGTTGCAAATAACTAAACACGGCATACATGGGGAGTTTTTTCAAAGGTTTGATTAAAAAGGCCGAAGAAACAGTGAAGAGACTATTGTTATTTCCTAAATATGCCTCGTATTAGGCGTTTTATACCTCTGTAAACACAGACGTATCTTATTTCTCGTCAAATTTAAGTTTTTACCCATATTTTATTTATTCATTATAATATTTCTTTCATAGTAAACACGAATAAAAACAGTGAGAAAAAAATCTGTGTTTATAGTGGCTAGAAATAAATAGTTCTCATGCAAAATAATATTGCAACTGTGTGCGCAGGAAATCAGTACGTTGTCTTCTGGTGTATTTTTCAAGACTTGGTTAAACTTAGATTACACGGGGCTGATGAATATCCTGGAAGCAGAACTTTCGCATGGCTTCCGAAAAGTGCGAAGTAACCATGAATGGACTATAGCTACTGACCCTACACGATAGCACAGCCAAGGCTACAAACTTATAACAACGAGGTCGTAGTTCAGTAGTTAGGTCTGTAAATGGACTCCAATAAGGCGGGAGAAGGTTTGCCTCAAGGTTCCCGCCTACCCGGAGATTTTGTTCCGCCTTTCAGAGCGGGAAGCGCAGAAGCGATAAGGGCGACACTCCCACTAGCATCAAACGCGCCGTCGCTTCTACGCACAACACTTTGACCTGGCGTGCAATGTAGTATTCTCGCTGTGTCGCGCATACTTATGAGACTTCAAGCGCCTACCATATAATTTTACTGGTAGGAAGTCTGCGTGGCTCCCGCTGTAGTTTCGCTCGTGTCTGAGTATGGGCTGTTCACGGTAAAGTGAGCACTTACTTTTTAAGGCCCGTCTAAATTTTTCCTTTCATCCAATTTCCATCTTCTTGCTAATTTTTAATATAAACATTGCAATGTGACCAATAAACACAGTGTATACATTTCACCATCAACATTTAATGCATGAGGCTGCAATAAGATGTATTTATTAGCATTTAATGCCTATTGTTAGGACCTTAAAAAGTGTTCACTTTATCATGAACAGCCTATAACATGTTTTACGATACAGCAGTCTGGAAAGGCATTTCATAACAACACACTAAAAAAATTTCTGGTAAACTTCATGAACTGTAATGGAAGATTTTAATCTATACAGTATATAGAAATAGTACGATAGACTATTCAGGGTAAAGTGAGCACTTTTGATAGCCCTCTCATTTGCCGTAATAGTCAATACATATATCTAATTTAAGCCTTAGACGTGCGGTGAAATATACACACTGTGTTTATTACTTACTTGCTCATATTTATTTTTAAAAAGGTGGCTAAAAGGAAAAAAATAACTAGGTTCTCAAAAGTGCTCACTTTATCGCGAACAGTCTATAGGTATCAGGCTGAAAATATGGGAATGTTTAGTTTCTCACCTATACAAAGTTGGGAATTTTTCTACGCATTTGACTCTTACGTGAACAACTGTACGAACGTTACCATGTATGCATGGGAAAATATTTTACCATGCGCGCTTTGTCACTGTACGTATACACGTATGTGGCAAATCTACAAATTATTTCTTAGAGTGAACGTTAAAATAAATGCCGTATTTCAAACACTTCCCAACGCAGTTGGTGCTTCAAATGAGCAACTGGCTGGTGAAGAATTTCATCGCATCTTTCATCTACCACCAATTCGGGTTTCACACGATATTGGCGTGAAATTAATGGCTGTCACCTGAAAATGTTTGGTTATAGTTTCGCACCCTGCGAGGCAAGATATTTGATAGAGACAAAAAGGAATCTTGCTCCAGTGGACAAAGAAACACCGAAGATGTACGGCATGTTTGTGCTTCCACCTTCAAGCAGTGGTGCTACGAGAACAATGAAATTAAAGGACGCCTTTAAGAGGATTCATTACAGCAGCTAAAACGGTGTAATACAGAATGTTGCAAAATTACACGCCAATATTTCGGTGAAACATTCCTCACATCACGAGGATGAAAAAATGCTACATGAACATAGGTCCGCGAACGCTTCGTTTCTTGACTGCAGCCCATAGTACATGACGTACAGTGTATGGCCCGTGGACTGGATCATGTTACTGTGGAATGCCGTAGCAGCGTTCCTCTGCATAATACACGACATCTCACGCTACGACACTACACCTAGAATAGCAGAAACTGCACAGGAATTAGTTACACATGTGTGAAAGCTTATCGTCGGCACTAAAGGAAATGTTCGAAATGCCCTCCATAAGCACGAACACATGCAACAACCCGGATGCGTTGATGAATCCCTAGAGTATTCCCGATTGTTTCGCAACCAGCGTAATAGGTTACGAAGGATGTCCAAATCGTCTAATCTGGTTGCATACACACGTGCCTTTAAATGTCCCCACAAATAAAAGATTAGCGGATTCAAATAAGGGCTCCTCGGGGTCTGGTATGGGGCTGCCAATTACAGCTGCGATGGTATTTCACAGTAACATGATCAAGCCCGCTGTATGTTATGTCTTTCGAGCTGCAGTCAAGAAACGAAGCGTTTGCGGACCTATGTTCATGTAGCATTTTTTCATCCTCCAGATGTGAAGAATGTTTCCCCGAAGTATTGGCATGTAATTTTGCAACATTCTGTATAAACTCCTGTAACTTGTGCGATCGCATGCATCATCATACAAAATGCAGGAAAATGTACATATATACACTATTCTTGATGAAAATTGCAACACCCAGAAAGAATGGACCGAATGTATCCGAACTTGGAGGATGTGTAGAACAGTCTACCAGCAATAAGTGATTACCACTGCAGAGAGATGGAATAATACACATACGTCCAGCAGCGCCCTCTCTTCTGTGACCGGAAAGGTCAGTGTTACGCAATCTCACTCAGTGAAGAGCCGTCAAACGAAGTGAAAGCAAGTGCCAGTATGCCTCGTAGATGTCAAAGGGCGCCATATCAGCATGTAAGTGAGTTCGAACGGGGCATTGTGTATGTTTTCCGCCTCTCTCCAAAATTCAGATTTCACAAACGTTTTAAGGAGTAATATTTTTTTACTTTCATATTTGTAAAGCGTTTTCTTGCATTTGCAGCGAGTGTCTAGGCCTGCAAGGAGCAAAATTACACCTGGTCCTAATGCTGCTGGATGATGACTCGCTACAAACTGCAAGTCGCCTGGAAGCACTTCTACCCTGCCAAACCCTGCTGTCGTGCTGGTTGCAGCCTCAAACAGCTTACGTACCACGAGATGTCCTTGTGAATATATAACTGAGTGGTAGTTGGCTATTTCATCTTTGTAACTGTTTGTGATTTGATAATGATGACCGAACATGTTGTATAATCCATTCACGGTTACTTCCAACTTTCTTGAAGTCCTGCTATAGTTCTACTTCCAGGCCATTATTCAGCCACTTGCAGACAAATTTTAACTGGGTCTAGAAAATCACACCAAATAGACAACACACATCAGTAATGTACTTTTAGTGTATCAATATTTTCGTAATTAGTTGCTGTTAGGGTTCTTGGCACTATTTCCTCTTGGAATTTTTACACTGTTGTATACATATATCTATATTCTCGTCCATAGGTTACTTGTCTTATTTAAGTATTTTTCACGTGGTCAGTCCTGTTTTTCCAAGACAGACATCTGCATTACAATGGCAAAATTGCAAAAGTTCAAATATCTCCAGCTAATCATCGCCCCCATTGCACTATTAATCCAACGATCACAATATTTCGCATAATGACTATTTCTTACGAGGCATTACCAACACGCCTATTTTATCACTGTTTTATTCATATTAATTGTGAATAAAACATTATAAATTATAGGCAAAATAAAATCAAAATTGAAAATTCTAGTTAAAAGAAAAATATGGCAGTAGTTTGTCAACACAAGTATAAAAGGCTCGTGGCACATGGCATATTTAGGAAATGAGCAAACACGAGGGTGATTTTTGAAAGGTTTGATTCAAAAAGTGTGAAGAAACCGCGAATAGACAATAATACTATGTAGATAGTTCTCGACGCTCCTTGATCTGTGGCCGTAGACTCTTGAGAAGGGGAGGACGGTGTATATACAGCTAGCTGGGCGGTCTCGTGACACGGCCGGCGATGACAAGACTTGGCCGGCGGCGGGCAATGAAACTTCGCCAAGACTACGCTTCGCAGTATACGATGGACGCCAGGCGTGAGGCACTTACAAAGTTACACCTGAGACTCCTTAACTCTTTGTGAGAAGTCGGAACTCAACTTCATTCAGAGAAGAATGGGGACTTTAACTTTTCCACACAGAGTTTGGACTTTGACGTGAGTCAGGGAGTTGCCTTCGGAAATACAGGGCTCTGAAGAGTTGCCGGGGGAAATTTGCTCGTGCTCTCCTGTGAAGGAAGCTACTTGTGGTGGCGTTCTGATGTGATACTTTGCGGGGAAGATGTAGTGTCATGGCGTTTCAGGGGTAATAAGTAGAGACCTGAAGAATTCGCGGATTCATTTCGGGACACACTATAATTTGAAACCCGTTCGTTTATATAAATTTAGCCATTGGTCCACGCGGTGTTTGAAACCTCCTGGAGAACGGTGTCCAATTGTCGCTTTCCACTGTGACACTAGGCAACCAATGTGCAGTTGATATCGCCGTATGTGTACACAAGACTGTAGAGTCTATCCTGCAGGTCATTGAACTCGCGAATTTTTCAGGTCTCTCGTGATAAACAAACTACAAAACGGTAGTCTGCATTGGGTGATTGGTGTTTTGGACTTGGAGGTTGGAGGTGTGTGAAGCAAGTGATCAGGCGAGCAGGGCCAGCATCGCAAGATGTCTTGGTGGAGAGAATAAACCCGGCTCTTTCCTGATCTGTATGTGGTACAGTAGTGAAGCTCTACCAACTCCTCCAGGGGTCGAGCGAGAAGATTATCCCCGGCTTACGGCTTGTCGTATGGATGGCGTATCTTTGTATCAATGAGCCTTACCTGCACCCTCAGAGGTGAGGTGACGCATCTGTACTCATGCTGCGAACTATTTTTTGTGTGTTTATGTGAGACGAGAAGAAAGATCACGAATGTTAAATTCTTCGTTTCTCGGGGAGCTTCTCGTTTAGAGCCTGTTGAAATGCAAATTGTATATTATATCTGCAAGTATTTAACAATGTTTTTTCTGTTGATTTTTCGGCCAGATAGATTTTACTAAAATTATTAAATGAAAGACGATTTCACTTCTTTTATAAACTAAACTTAGCAGCATTTCTGAAAGAAAAAAAGGAATATTTATTGCTGCAATCATATTGGAATATATTATTTTATCTTAGTCATTTGCAGTTACACTACATAAATATAGGAAAGAAAACTAGTGTTAAATGTGCTCTTTCTGGTTTAATGTGAATGTTGAAATACTGTTTCCCACCCATTACTCATCTCAGTTGCTCTTGTGGGTGCGATTAGCGGAGGTTGAGGTCGGAATTTGCGGTGGATGTTGAAGGAGGAGAGAATCCGCCCCACGCAGTGGTGCCTAAGCATACTCTGTTTTTCTCTATACAATTCTAAACTGCTCAATGGAACTGGAATAAATTTGGCAGACATACCCCGTGTGTGCTAACATTGGCTACTGTATCTCACTGTGCGCGAATCACCAACAACGGGGTCGTATATCTCACATTCACGACATCAGGACCAAATTTTGGCAGAGAGAACCGTCTCAGTGCCCAATTTAAAATACGGTATCGGCAGAAACGGGCTCCGGCCCCCATTCCCCCCCTTTCCACCATTCTTGCTTACGGCCTCACCAGCATAAAAACGTTTCAATTAATATAATATGAGGGCAGCAACGTGTAGGTCAGTTAGTGGTCAGTGATTATAAAATTATACAATAAATGGTTACATTAAAAATATTTATTTCATCTTTATGATTTTGTTATTTCATTAGTAATCAAAATAGCTATTTTCACCCATATTAGACAACTTTTCTACCAATTATTATTTTTTTTATATTTCTGGAGTTTGAATCATTAGGGACAATGTTACAATCCTGACAGTTTCTCACCAAGGAAGACGATAAATACGCAGGGACTGCACACACTACAAGAGAGTAATGAAACGCGTATGGGATGCGAGAGCAACATGATGCGAGTCTGAGAAGTAGTGCGGGAGAGGGAAACCGATAGCTACTGTATCGTTGCTCGCCTTGATCGTTACATCAGCCGGAGGGCGACAAGACACATCACTGTACACCGCCGAGAACAAGTACAAATGTTCTGTGTGTGCCGAGTCCTCTGAATTAACTAGCACGAAAATAAGCGGTGTCTCTCCAGGGTTTTCCGTACATGGGAATCGTGTAGTATGATGCCGCTGGTCGGCGGGTTTTCTCGGGGATTTCCTGTTTCCTCGCCCTTGCATTCCGGCACTGCTGCATAATCACCTCACTTCACCCTCCTCGGGTGCCAAGACCTCGTTAATGTGAGTGGACCACGAAAGCCTTGTATTTGCCTTAATTCTGGTCAAAAGTTGTTATTCAGAGAATGATTCAAAATTTTTTGCAAGGGAAAACATAAAGAATCATTTCGAACACCTTCTTACATTGATAGATATTCAGTACCATTACTATATGCTGTTCACGGTAAAGTAAGCACTTTTTAAGGCCCTGATAAAATTTTCGTTTCAACTAATTTCTAACTTTCTGCCACTTTTTAATATAAACATTGCAATATGACTAATAGACACAGTGTATATATTTCACCGCTGTCAGAAGTCAAAAGTTAACGTCTGATGCTGCATTAAATATATATTTATTATGGGTTAATGCATTTTGAAAGGGTCTTAAATAGTGCTCACTTTACCGTGAACGGCCTATACTATCAGAGCACTGATGGAAGATAAGAAAGAATATCTTATTTCTCATCTTCCATCAGTGCTCACAGAATAAGAAAGGTAGTGAATATTTAACATTGCAAGAAGTTGTTAAAAATCAATATTTACGTCTTGTCGTGCCAACAATTTCGATAACTCATCTGAAAAACTAGTTATAACGAAAATCGGGTAAATATACTGCTTTTGTGGACCATTATCATTAAGAGTGGAGCAAAATTGTCCACTCCATGAAAAGAACAAACGTGTACAGTCTATTCACGGTAGTGTAGGCACTTTATATAAGGCCCTACCAACAGGCGTTAACCACCAGTATATATATTTAATTGCAGTTACAGTCCTTAACTATTGAGTGTAGTGAAATTCATACGCCACATCGAAATGTTTATATTTAAAAAAAATGGCGGATAGATATAGAAATCGGCTCTAATGGAAAACTATGCACGGCCTTAAAAAGTGCTCACTTTATCGTGAATAGCCTATGTAAGCAGGTCTGTGCAGCGTCGTCTATAGAAGTTTCTTTGGGTATGCTTCCACAGGCCACTTCTCGTGGAACGCTCTTGTATAGTCTGTTCACGGTAAAGTGAGCACTATTTAAGGCCCTTATAAATTTTCCTTCCTTCCATTTCCATCTTCCTGCTGCTTTTTAATATAAACATTGCAATGTTACCAACAAACACAGTGTATACATTTCACCACCATCAAAATTTAATGCCTGAGGTGAAATAATATATATTTATTAGCGGTTAATGCATGTTGGTAGGGCCTTAAAAAGTGCTCACTTTATCGTGAACAGCCTATAGGAGTATTATTTATGCTCGCACGTATCGCTTCCTTGTAGCAGCTCGTAAAATTTCCGCCGCGGAGGTCCAACGACACGCAAAGGGTCGGTGTAGAGGCTGGCGCATTAGGACTCGCTCTTGGCCATTGTGCGTGAGAGATAGATGAGGATAGCAGAAACTCCAGGACGACACCATGCATCTCAGGCGACAAGACCTCCCGGTGGGATATTCATCAGCAGCGAGGATCATGACTCACCCCCACCCCTTTTCCCACTCCTGTTATCATCCGAGTTGGTCCACGTGACACACTCTTTAACGTGCTACCTGATATCGACGTCGTACGAAGTTGCCGTAATGTCAGCCGAGTTTTATGCGAGTTTGCCGTTATATCACGACAAACCGTTTTCCGCAAAGGCGTTGACCACGGAAAAATTCGTTGTTTTATATTTGGATTAGGTTTGATTAGATTAGGTAACCTTAGGTTAATTTAGGTTAATTAAGATTAGGTCAGTTTTGTTAGGTAACTTCAAACAGTGTAAGTAACCATTTCACACTAGGCAATATGAATTAAGCAAATGAATGGAACACAATATCATTTTCGACATAGCATTATTATTTGTTCAAAATATTCACACAAGATATCAAGTTCCAGTTACAATGTCATTATATAAATTTATTACACACTAAGTTAACTGTATTGCACACATGTCTTGATTAATATTGAAAACAGCCACCTACACACCTTTTAGACATCAGTAATTACTCTTTCCTCACGAGAAAATTTAAGCCTATAGGTTTTGCTTGAATACACGTCAGTGTGACAATTTAACGGCGTTAGAAATGTACATTTTATAAATATTTAATTACGAACAGAAATGAAATATTTCACCTTATGAGAAGTTACCAAGAGCTTCTTTCCAGTCGTCTGTAAAATAGCACAAGAAAATATTTTTTATTTTAATTTTTAAAAAATTGGAAACGTTTGCATGTTTTTGATCTGTGGTTGCCCCTGAATTTTTGTAAAATAACTTTTGTTAGCGTACTTAAAGATGCATTAAGACTAGACCTTCCGGTTTCCCTTGTTAGATTTTCCGACGAGATGTTCATAATAACGTCGGGAACCCGAGTTCCTTCTGTGCAATAACAAATACAATATAACTATTTTTGTGTTATTAAAAAACTCCCACTAATTTCGTTATTCGTGTTCACTTGAGTTTTGTGTATTTATGCGCGTACACAACACCGACAATAATTCCCACTGTTCACGTAGAGAATTTTTTTTACCATTTGTAAACAGTTTCGTTCTTGATTAGTTTGCAACAATGAATTTTACGACGGACGTAAGACGTGTGATTGTAAATGGCTCGGCTGAGAGACGGATGGACGGACGGATGGATGTATGACGGACGGACGAGACGGGCTGCTGTAAATCCTGTCCAACATGCGTGGTAGTTTTTCTGCATTTGTTCAGGAAAGAATGCAGGGGGCATTGAAGTTACCAACTTTCTTTGGAAGCTCTTCTATATTTGCAGACTGATGTATGCTAAATGGCCAAAAACTTAAAATTAAAGTTTAGCAGATTTACTTATTTATTTACAGTGACCTAAAACACAAGCGAATTGGCTAAATGTGGTCGAAAACTGCATTACGAATAACTGTATTAAGCTACGTTGAACTGATATTCATTATAAGATATCCATTATTAATGTAAACACTTTAACGTTCGTTTATACAATACTTTATCACTCATTGTTAATTACAATTCTAAGGAGAAATTCAGGTTTCGTTTAAAACATTGCGGACTTACTGCATTATCCTTCTGTCATAGTTCCACCAAGGCGATCCGCGTTCAATCCCCGGCCGGATCACTCCGGATTTTCGCACGTGGGAATCGCGCCGGACGATGCCGTCGGTCGGCGGGTTTTCTCGGGGATCTCCCATTTCTCCTGCCCTTTCATTCCGGTGCCGCTCCATACTCACCTCAATCACCCTCATCGGCTCTCAAGACCTAGCTATTAAGAGCCGCCCAAATCTCTTCTCCCACTCAATCATTCTTGCTTCGAAAAAAGTAGCGTGGTAACATGTTAAGGTGAAAATTTGTAGTGTTAGTTTTGTTGTTTGTTATTGGGAAAGTGTGAAACTAAGATACGAGGACATACGTTACTGGACGGAACATTTTTACATGCTGCTACACCCGTTCTGTTACAGGTTATACCACATAAAATAGGCTACGCGGAGCGGGAATTCGAATACGGTTGGCAACACTGCTCGCGCAGGCGACAGACCTCCCAGCGGGAGATTTATTTGCACGACG
This sequence comes from Dryococelus australis, assembly GCA_029891345.1. NCBI lineage: Eukaryota > Metazoa > Arthropoda > Insecta > Phasmatodea > Phasmatidae > Dryococelus > Dryococelus australis. The sequence continues at coordinate 384,103,768 of CM056993.1, forward strand.
GATCATCACACCCTCATCCCCGCCCGAGCTGGTTCACGAGACACGTCATTATCATCGCTCGCAGCCTCCCCTTCCCACGGGATGAATCGAGCAGGCCGTATTCTCCCCTCCCCACGGCCGCGGAGCGGAAATATAATTTCTGCTCGCTGTTTACCGTCGCGCTTGCACATCTTTATTCTCGGCCTGGCGATGTGATTGATGGCTACCTGCCTGTGTTACACCACCGGGGCGCAGAGGAGGCGTAAAGGAAAGCGGGAGTGTTCCGCTACATCTTCTCGCCCCTTAATATTATCTTCCCCCCCCCCCCCGCCAAATGTACTCTTTGCCAACTGAACCTATTTCAATCCGCTGTGAACTGCCGTAAAATGTCTTTCAAAAAAAAAGTTCCAAACTCAGATGAAGTACGAGTTTCTAACATTCAGAGAATGTCGCAACTGGTGCAAATTACTTTAAAGGGAGGAAGTTGTGTCTTATGAATTCCATGTTCTTTACCCAGGTGATTTTGAACAACTGACTGTGCAGAAAAAAAATTGCTGAAATTATGCAATAGTAATGAAACTACAATGCGTTGTACGGGCAAGCAAAATCGTCATAATAATTACTCTGCTTGTCTATAGTAAAAAAAATTTAGCGGTAACGTATACAAATCAATTTTAATAGTTGAATTAGTGAACATACATTTCAACTACCAAATTTAACATTTTATAACATAAATTAACGTGCATAGAACAATTTAAAAAATATTATTTTACTTTAATAGCACCATTTTCTTACATTCAACAATAGTGATTTTTACGAATGTTCTACTTGGCGAAGGTTTACTCGAGAAAGATCTTTCTGAGCAATACATAAACGAAATACACCTAAATAGTGAGTTGAAACTAAACTATCATTATTTGATTAAAAAACATTTAAACAACTGAATTCAAGCTAAATATTTCAGAGTTTAACAAAATATAAATATTCTTCCTTCATATACAACACAAATATTAATTTTGTGACAATCCCGGTAGTGCATGCACATTGTATAACGGGGTACAGTTCCACATTCAATATTGCGTCATACAATCAACTTAAAACTTAATAAAACTATACCTTCCACTAGAGTTCTTGTGGTCATGGTTGTAATATCGTAAAGAAACATCCTGGGAAATATTTTGTCTCAAGCAGAGCTTCAGAAACTGCCGAAATTTTACAGTTGTATAAATAACAAAAAATAGTTTTTAATATTTCACTCAATTAAATTTAACATCTGTTATAATAAAACGACTTGAAATCTCGTTACCTTGGCCTCGTGTGTGGTTCCTTTAAACATTCCAATTTATGGAGAGGTACCCGGTTTACAAATGAATATGCAGCCGAGGATATTAAAATATCCCAGGACTTAGGGTTGAATTAAATTGAACAACAGGCGCCAAAAAGGAATAAAATATATTTACTCAGGTTAGATTTGAGTCGCGTGGCAGTAAATAAAATCACTGATTTTACTAATCGCTCCTGCTACGTTTAATCGTGCGGTAAAAAAACACGTGACCCGGCGCAACAGTTGAAACACAGATAGACTGGCCGACTGAACAATCCGTATTAAAGCCGAATACACCCGTGCGTGGTATAAAAATGGGGCTTGTCTTTTGAAAAAAATGTTCACACGTGAAGAGGAAACAAGTGACTTATAGCGCGCTAAGAGAAACGGAAGTAACGTGGGTAAATGAAAGCCTAGAATCTTCCACTATTGTGAAGATGGATAGGTAAGGCTTCTAGTGCTGGGGTGATCGCTTGTAAGATAATCGATTATTCAATTATAATTGATTCATCGATTATTTTATAACAATTAGATTATTTACAATTTTCAGCTGTTTATACTTAAACAAATCAAAACATTGCAGAAACCTACATGGTTCACATTTATTAAAACTTTAAAAACTAATTTAAAAACAAATATTCAATTTTCTAAGTACGTAATGTAAACAACATGTATACTTTCTGTACATATTACACGAATAACATGTATACTTTCTGTACATATTACACGAATAACATGTAACTACTAAACAATTAAGCCATTTAAATAATAGGTTATCACAACTAAACACAGTTCTTTAAAACTACATACAAGATATGTTTTCGAAACAATGTTTTGACTCCATTTGATTTGTGAAACCCCTCTCTCATTTTTTAAAATGGCATAAATTATTATAAATTACAGAAAATTTTTGGTGAGAATAGTTTAAAAGAGTTTTATAGAAATATGCAATATTCTCCATCAATTAATATGTATGGGTCAGAACAAGGCAATAGATTATTTTTACCGATTATTTGTTCGATTAAAAAATAATCGAAATCGATTAATTCGAATTACAAAATGATCCGACTATCCCACCCCTAGGCTTAACGTCTCGTCGACAGCGAGGTACATTAAATACAGAGCATGTTACTCAAAGAAACAGCAGTGGGGAAGGAATAGGTCGTAGCCTGTATGTAGTAAGGAACGATCCCAGCATTCGCCTGGAGTGATTTCGGTAAACTGTGTAAAACAGCCAAGATGACTGCCGAAAGGGGATTCGAACACAGGTCCTCCCAAATGCGAGTCCGAAAGTTCACCACTTTTTTTTTTTTACACGTGCATTTGACATGATACAGTGTTCATTGGCATTTCTCCTAGATAGGATGACTCATGCAGGCGTACAGAAATGTGCCTCCATGCCGTGTCCAGGACTTAAACCCGGAGTTCCTAGCACTGTGAGACAGTGTGTAGCCAACTAAGCTATGGAGGTGGCTCACTAACGCCAACACGCTCGGTATTATTGCGAAGATAGGGGCCGTGGTGGTGAAGTGGGTAGACTACTCGCCTCCCACCCAGACGAACCGGGTTCGGTTTCCGGTGGGGTTGCTCCCGGATTCCCGCATGTTGGAATCGTACAGGACGATGTCGCCACACGGCGGGTTTTCTCGGGGATCTTCCGTTTCCCCCGCCCTTTCATTCCGGCGCCGCTACGTACTTACCTCGTTTCACCCTCACGCTTACTTCCAACTCTTCTGAAGTCGTGATTCAAGCTTCTTACATAATAGAATACAATAGCATTTGACATTACATTTAATTTCCTCTGACGAAACCACCAATTCACAATACAATTGTAAAGTCAGAGTTCAGAAAAGTGAACATCGGTTCTGCGAACTTCATAAGAGTGTGATCTTGTTATGTAAATAATTATGATATTATCCAGGAATGCGTTTTAGGTACCTTTTTTAAGAATAGGCTTAAGATTTATAGATGTTAAAAATTTATTTCAAAACAAAAGACTCAATTGTTACTTTATTAAAATATGCCAATTCATATATTTCCTCTTCACATCGTATCCATTTGCCATTTATTTAATTTAAGACGAGGTTTGTTTAATATACCGAGATTAAAATCGCCCTACAATAAAATAATGCACTTTCCACATAACCTCTGTTAGATTCTCGGCAAAATGGCTGCTTGACTTTGACTTTATATTTCAACTTTGATTTTGCCTTTGACAGTTCCATTGTGTCAAACTCCATAAGAAACAACATGTCGGAAAGCAATCGTAAAGTCAAATGTTAACGTTTTCAATTGTGTAAGCGCCTTAAGTTCTACTTCCAAGATATTCCTCCACCTCATGCAAACAAAATTGAACCAAGTATAGGAAATTACAACAATGGGGCAATGCACTGCATTAATGCGCACTCAATGCATTAATAGTTCGCCTAATATATTTTTCTTGCTAGGAATTACCAACACACATACGTTCTCACTGTTTTAATTCATATTAATTAGACTCAGGCGCATCGCCGTGTCTGAGGGCGTTGGCCTGTGTTGTCTCGTGCAGTCTTCTGCACGAAGCGATAGCTAGTGTCTTTGTTAAGATACAATATCCGACAAATATGAATTGCTTGATTGCCATTCTTCTATTATTAAATTTTTAATTACTATTCGATGTAACAAAAGAGATTATATTATATATGCTGGTTTTACATGAGCTTGTTGGTTGACTCTTTTTTTTATTATTACTGAAGCAGTTGTTCACAGACATGAATAATAAATAAATAATTCGTCTGTTTTATTTGAATTTCAAGAGTGATGTTTGAAAGCTGTTATTTGTATTGAATACAAGATGTCTACGAGAGCTTGTAAGTTATTCTAAATTATTTTGGTTGCTAATTTCTAAAAATCAAGGTTCTCAAACTGATTTCCTACAACATTTTGTTAATACCTTATTACTTCTAATCTTGGTTACCGCTTTATTATTTCTACTCTGGAATTGTCATTCAAAAATCTGTAACTAGTCCTGCAAATTACAAAAAATTTAATCGTCAAGTACATTTATAAATTGCCATCACAGCTCAATATCCGTTACACTTACGGAGTCTTCGTGAAACTGAAATGACTGTACCTTCACAATACAAAAAAAACATTACAATTTATAGATAAATTATAAGTAAGAGTTTATTTTAACAAAAAATAAGGTGCTTTTATGTTAAAAACAAGTCCGCTTTTGGTACATGACGTATTTGGGAGACGATCAATCACGTCATACATGGAGTGGTTTTTCAAAGTTCTAATTCGAAAAATTGGGTTGGTTGTGTTTGGGTAGCGGCCGTTTGTTTTGCATGAATACTTCTGCGTTGACGCTCTCGGTCGCCTTGGTGTTTATTTTACGTTCTCGGCATCGCTCAAACGATCATATGGAGTTTTATGGATATCACTGAATTACTTTTGAGATGCTCTTTCCAACCGTATACAATTTCTGTATTTCGACTTGGCTTTGTGACGAGTATAGACCGACATGGTGTTAAGTTTTTTTTTACGTTTTTACATTAAACGCATACAATTGCACCATAACCACGCCACACAAATATTTTTATACACGCAATGGATTGATCTTGATGAGAGCTGTCGATTGAAACATAAACGAGCGTCGTAGCTTCTCCTACTCAAAAGTTATACTACGCGCGGAAGTTATGAGACGCGGCGAAACGAACTAAAAATTGCGCCCCCACCCCCCTTTTTTCCCCTGAATCTCTACTCGCACGATGCTTCGCAGTCCTCACTTAACGCTTAACGTAGCATATTCTTTGATCCTTTGGCAATCGAGTGGTGTCATTGAATTTCGAATGTAGGCGATAGATTCGGAGCGGCAATGCCAAACTCTATCTCCTGGTTTTGTTATCATCGGATTTTCTGGATTCTACGGTTGCAAATTAAAATACGCATTCACGTCAAGATGTGCAAAGAAACTGCGAATAGACTATAGACAGGGATACGATGTGGAACACTGAGGCTTGTGTTGGTTACTCTTGCGAAACGTGAAGCTGTGATATAGGCTGTTCACGGTAAAATGAGCACTTTTGGAAGCCCTGCTTAAGATCTGCTTGCTTGCACATTGTGTATTCTTCCGCCTTATGTAAAATTAACTTTGCCATGTGCCTCATCACTTTATTCACGCGTCGGTCAAGTGAAAATGTGAAATTTCCAGAATAGTAATTATTTTACAAAACTGCTCATTTTTACACTTCAGTGAATTAAAAAAAAAAAAAAAAAACAAAAAAACAACAGAAAGCGAAAGAAATAATTTAAATTATCACAGATGGTTACCTAACACTTTCTATTTGACGTTAATATATGGAACTACGTTCCATCCATCGTTACCAACTTTACTGGGTGCATATCACTCAGTGCGTCGGTTCAAGTATATGCACGCAGGAGCAGTGACTTTTTCGTAAGTTAAATTTCAAAGCTGCTCACTTTATCGTGGACAGCCTTTATCACAGAAAGGGGATGTGTACTCGCGGCGTGAGACTGTAATCCCGCCAGCCACAGTGGCAGCTCGCGAACGCCGCTGGCTGCGGGTAAGAGCGTATGGCTGAGTGCCGGACGCACGTCGCGGGGAGGAAAGAAGTCTGTTGTGTGAAACATCAGTAAGTCGTTATCGGCCGTGTACCGGCCGCGGGCCTTGCGTCTTCCGCCCCGCTACTGACATATCCTCCCCAGACAGCCCGCCGTACTCCCCTCGTGCTCGGGTAACCACCCCCCCCCCCCCCCCACTTCTCCACGTTTACCAAAACTGCGTGCCGTCACACAATCCTTCGCAACCTCGCTCTGTCGTCATTGTATAGTCCATTCACGGTTAATCCCAACTTTTCTGAAGCCCTGATCGAGTTCTACTTCCACGATATTTCTCCGCCTGATGCAAACAAAGCTTACCCGAGTCCAAAATATTACATCAAAGGGATAAACGCACTTCACTCATGCACACTCACTCTAATAGCCTTTTTCATAACAACAATTTATTAAAGGCTGTTCGCGATAAAGTGAGCTCTTTTGAAATCAACCTTAGAAAAAAGTCACTACCTCTACCTTCATATATTTCAAAGGGCGTCCTGAGTTACTTGCACCAGGGAAGTTGGTTACGATGGATAGGAAGTAGTTCCGTATCTTAACGCCAAATAAAAAGTGTTAGGTAACCATTTCTGATGACTTGAAATATTTATTTCGCTTTCTGTTCATTTTTTTAATGCATCGAACTTTAAAAATTTGCATATTTGTCAGATATTTATTTTTCAAATAATTTCATAGTTTCACTTGACCAACGCATGAATCAAGTGATGAGGTCCACGGAAATGTTTACCATACATAAGGCGGAAGAATACACACGTGCATACAAGTAGATTTTAAGCAAGGCTTTCAAAAGTGCTCATTTTACAGTGAATAGCCTTATATTAGGCATCACCAACATACGTATTTCCTCGCTGTTTTATTAATGTTATAATTATAAATTAAATACTAAAACTTATAGATAAAATACAAATACAAATCCAGTTTAACGAAAAATAAGGTACTTCTATGTTAACGTAAGTATAAAACGCTTGTGATGTACGACGTATTTAGGAAAGAACCAGAGACGTCCTACATGGGGTGATTTTTCAATGATTTGATTCAAAAAGTGTGAAGAAACCAGGCTCTAACTTCTCTCCCCCTCAACAAACACATTTTTTATTTACTTATCTACATTCTTTAAACCCTGGAGCGAGAAGTCGAATGAAGTTCTTCAGTGGTCAAAGACACTAGTTTTATCTTGTATCCTTGGTTTCGTCATCACACCAAAAATAAATGTCTGTGACGCTGGCTCAATTAATTGATTTGCTGTAACTAAGCAGGGGCCTCGGTTGTGTGGTGGTCAGATCACCCACCCTTATAAGGGCGAAGTGGGTTCGTTTACCGGCGGGTTTGATGGGAATTTTTTTTATCGCACTTGGAAAACGTGGCGGACGATGGCGTTGGGTTTTTCTCGGGGCACTCTCGTTTCTCCCCCCTTGCATTCCACAACTGCTCCATCTTCATATTTTTTCACGCATTGTACAATGTTGATAGCATTCCAGAGGCTGTAGAATCCTTGAAAGAAAAACTTAGTCGTGAAGAAGAATAAGAATTATGGCCAAGGGTTCCGACTGGATACTTGCTAACATAAACTGTCTTGAACCGCGTATGAGAAGATTATATTTATCACGTGAAAAGTGAACATGTTGCTGGAAAGGCACTACATATATGGTGTGGCTAATGTAAGGATTCTGTTTTTATGTTTGTAATATGAATTAGATAAAAAAATACATGTTTTCAATGAATAAACAAAAGTATTTTATTTCTTGTTGGTGTTGTATCCTGTATCAGCATGCCTGCTTCCCTGATATAGGGAATATGATAGGCTTAGTTATCATATGTACCACTACTTGTTGGTACTGTAAGTAAGCACGATAGTAGAAGATAAAAAAAAAACAGGGGTTAAATATACTACTTGAATGTTAGTACTTATCAATGATGTGGGAGCAGAGGTATATGATTAAATGAAATTCACAAGATATGAGAGTGGCTTAATATTGTAATACATTGCCAGTAGTTTGGACGCAACATGCTTGGAAGCATGCTGTTGTAGTGGTAGAAGCATGCTGTTGTAGTGGTAGAAGCATACTGTTGTAGTGGTAGAAGCATGCTGTTGTAGTGGTAGAAGCATGCTGTTGTAGTGTTAGAAGCATACTGTTGTAGTGGTAGAAGCATGCTGGCAGAAGCATACTGTTGCAGTGGTAGAAGCATGCTGTTGTAGTGGTAGAAGCATGCTGTTGTAGTGGTAGAAGCATGCTGTTGTAGTGGTAGAAGTTTGACCTTGAGACTTGGAGGGAGGAATAAGGTCGAGTCAGGTCTGTCCATACCTGCTTCAGTGCAATATTTGGTGAATACAGGTCCTAGGTAATTTCTACATGACTGGTCCTGCTATAATATACCAGAATTATTATTTTTAGTAAACACAAATGTCTAACTAAATGGAAGAGTTCGATAGTTAAAGATCGAAGTCATATGGCATAATCAAAGGTGGTGGAAGAAATGTAACCAAAGTTGCAAAGTTGGCAAATTCAAACAAATGTGAGTAATTGGGAAACAAGATGAGAGTAGTGATTTAATCCTAAATGGTGAGAATGAAATCCAGGGTGACCACCTACAGAGTAATAAAAGAGGTCGTCAGCAGATAAAAAGAGAGGGTAAGATGGTTCAAAGGCGACTAAAAGGTGAAGCACTTGTGACAGAATGAGTAATCATCAGGTGACTAAATCGATGTGGAGTGACAGATCATGTGGTGACATGATAGAGCAGGAGAAAATAAAAAAACCTAGAGGACAGTCGAATGAAAATTAGTAGCAACTTGGAAACAATATGGTAGTTCAGAGGATCTGTTTAAATAATAGATGACTCAGGTAAAAAGCAGTGAAAGAGCTTGAGAACTTAGGAATTGAATGACAGAGCATGATGTTAAAATGGTGAGCATGGAATGACAGAGGAGAAGAAAATAAAATACAAAATGGCGGGGATGGAATTGCAGAGTATGAGAAAGTAGGAATGGGGTGATAGAGCATGAAAGGAAGTGAGTAATCTGGAAACAAGAATGTGGTGGAAACAAAATGGCAGTGGAAACAAAGTGGTATTGTAATACAAAATAGCGATGATGACGTAATACAAGATGGTAGCTGTAAAAAAGATGGCGGTGAAAACCAGACGGTGACATGATCCAAAATGGCAGCTATGTGTTATGAATAAGGACTTATGATCATATTCGCACAAGATAGAGGTTAGAGGCGTAGCTGTTTGATAAATGAGACGGTAGAGCATAACTGTTACTGAGGCGGGTTTTATTATGATATGTGGCACAGACAATGCAGGACACTGTAATAATAAATGTTGGGGAGCCACTAGAACTGACAGTAATGTTAAAATCATGTTATCACAAGCCAGTTTAATTATTATCTACTATGGACAGTCCCCGCCTGAAACTTGATGCCGGAGGCTGTGTCATCTTGTAGAGAGATTAGAGCCGATCGGCCATACCCATCCTGCGGTCTTCCCCTAAAGCTGGCCGGAGGTGGAAAGACACCGCGCCCTGGCTCCTGCTGGCCGATATCGGCGCGTTATTTAGACATAGCTGTCCTCGATTGTCGGCTGGTGGAGGGTGATAATGTTGTCGGCCCTTCTTTTGCAATACGCTGTCGTAATTGCTGGCGTCCTGGTTTACTGAAGTTGTGCTGGCGGGTTCATACGAGCATTTTTAAGTTAGGGCTCTTTCTTATAATCATAACATATGATGTAATACATGATGGTGATGTAACCCAAGATGGCCTCGCATCGGGCTTTTTCTACCTACGTATTTCGTTCAACAACATACGCCCTTGTTTGACGAGACAGTGCGGTTTGCATTGGAATAAGTTCCATTTTTTCGTCGCTCTCGAATTTTCTCTGGCTGTTGTAAACTTTTTGAGCACAACTGTTATATTCCTGCACCTGCACCTGCGACCTAATTGTACATAACCAGTTTTTCCCTTCTTTGGTTTCCCTGTGCAGTATCGCTGTAGAGTATTTTTTATCTCTCGTATAATGGCCGTTGTTTTGCCCCGGTGTCCCTCTTCCTCGGCCATTGTCTCGCATCCTGCGGATAGATCCACCCCTAATTTCTTCCGGACTGTGATCCTGCCCACTAGCCTGGAAGACACGTGATCACAGTTTTTTTTATCTACCTTCCCCGCCACTCTTCCCTCGCTAACCGTCAGCTGCCCGCTGCGCATCCAGTGGCCCTAAATGACGGTTTTTTTTTTATGTTCACGTTTACGATTTGTTTATAGTTCAAGTCTCTCGGTGCGCACTGTATTTTTATGTTTATAATAAATGAATCATATCACATTACATTTATGAACATATTTCAAGTCGTTTAATGTGTATTTTACAAAACTTAAACTTAATTATTCTGAGTAATTCTACAAAGAATATCTAATATTTTGTCCACTAGAGATTTGAAAGTGTATAAATAAAAACTTTAATCCTTCGCGATAATCAAAGGTCTAACTGCTACCAATGGCTTTAATATATGAATTCCTAATTTCAAATGTATTTGTTGGTTTCATTAAAAAATAATTCTGTATAGTCTTGTTCTGAAAATCATAATATTTTGGTCTTGTGGCTTTAATTGTTGTTAGAAAAAAGCATTCATTAAAAACGTCAACCTCTTCAACGATGGTTATGCTCTCATGGGCTTTTTTTTTTGTTACGACATGACGTAATGCACGTGATCTGAAATGGACGTCACGAGAGAGCGTGCGAACTTCGCAAGTGTCTATTACGGTCATATAAATGTACCTAGAACTGACCTTGTGACCTCCCTACACTGCACTGTCTGGGTTCTAAGAGACCTTTGTGCAGACTGTCCACGGTAAAGTGAGCACTTTGGAGACCCTAAATTACTTTTTCCTTTCAGCCATTTCTTATCCTTTAACCAACTTTTAAAAAAAATTATCATATAAGTAATAAACACAATGTATACATGCCACCGCAATCGGAAGTTTACGTCTAAGGCTAAAATAAAATATATTTTTTGACTGTTATTACAAATGAGAGGGCTTTCAACAATGCTCACTTTACTGTGAACAGCCTATACGTGATCTTGCTCTTTAAATATAATATGATTCTGATATGACAATTTTAACCATGTAGCCTACTCCTTAAAATGTGATGTCTTCGTAGGCTGCCGAAAAGCGACCACGTTGAAAGAAAGATACGATTGCAGGTGTCAAATTAATTTACTTGACTATTTCTTTCTTTTAGGCCACATTTTGTCGAAACAACTTATTTGCTATTGTTCCAATCGTATGCGTTTGTTTCCTTGGATAAGTTAATATATTTGGAAACAATGTATTGAGCTTAGTACTTATCTGGTTGTCCCGACACTATCCACACGTATATGGTACAATAGACCATTTGACAAGTATGCCAAAGATCAACTAATCACTTTGATTGCTAGGAACTTTTTAAACTACAAGATAGTATAAAAGGAATAGTTTGTTTGGTGTGAATACATATGTGCTTAGCTGATACAAATAGATAATGTAGGTCTGTTAATACAGAATTTCTAGTGGCAACAAAATCATCAGGGTCCAGTATCGGCATATATTATGTCGACTGTACAGTAATCAGGCCATTTGCCTTGGCTCAAATACACGGCTCAAGAGTTAATCGCAATGAAATAATTGCAAAATAAAACAAAAAAAAAGTTTAAAAATTCAAAAAAGGTATAATATATATATATATATATATATATATATATAATATATATATATATATATATATATACACATATATATGTTACATATGTATATATGTAACATACATATATATATATATATATATATATTTCGTTAAACATTTTTTTTTTTTCAAATAAACGTTTTTCTAAATACGAAACTTCAGATAATGAGATTCAATAGCAAACGTTTTGAACGTATTTTTGCTATATATACCTACGAATTATATTTAAAGAACATTTTACGTACGAAGGTAAAATTTTCCCATTTGCAATTTCCTTTAGTTGTGTGCATTTTTCAAAAGTGAAACTGAAACGTGTGTATTTGCTATAATTTTCAGGCACGAAAATTCGGTGCAGGATGTCAAAAATAGTCTAGGGCAGTGGCGTAACTACAGGGAGAGGTCGTCTTGGTAATCATGCACTTCCCAGAGTCCAGAGTCGGCGCCCATGTCTAACGGGGAGTTTGCCTATCCCCTAATGGCCAGATACAATTCCATTAGAAAATGGTTTAAAATGATCATTTGGAAGTTAGGTTTTAAAAATGTTCCTGTGGGAGGGTACTACACCCCCAAACCCATTAATAATTACGCCACTGAGTATAGGGATGTACAGCACACATTCATTTTGATAGATTCCTCCATAACGTTATAAGGTCACCATTGAATATATTGACCGGAAAGTGTTGTTATGATTGTATGAAAGAGCCCAACTTAAAAATGCTCGTATGAACCCCATCACAACTTCAGCAAACCAGGACGCCAGAAATTACAACAGCGTATTGCGAAAAAAAAGGGCCGGACAGCAATATCCCCCTCCACCAGCCGACAATCGAGGACAGCTATGTCTAAATAACGCTCCGATATCGGCCAGCAGGAGCCAGGGCGCGGTGTCTTTCCATGTCCGGCCAGCTTCAGGGGAAGACGCAGGATGGGCATGTCCGGTCACCGCTAATCTCTCTACAAGATGACACAGCCTCCAGCATCAAGTTTCAGGTGGGGACTGTCCATAGTAGACATTAAGTTAACAGGTGTGAGCTTAACCATAATAATACTGTAGTTTAATATAATATAGCTGTTGTAGTGACTTTCCCGAGACATTTAACCCTCTGAGTACGGTACAAATTCCTTGCCATCGAAGACAAGGTTGAAATGAGTTGCCTATATTCTCCACCACAGCAATAACAGTTCAGTTGGTATCTGCATTTCCACTTACCATTGTCCTATAGGTCCTGTATACACCAGACTGTACCCTGCAAATCTTATTATTGGCTGGCCCTCGACGAATTAATTCACGTCTCGGCTCTGCACCAGTTAAAGTATCGCTGCAGATGTACCAGGTTTTATCATTCCCGTGTTCATTTGAGAAATGATTAAAAATAACACATTTTAGTCTTAAGAGCTTAATTGTTGATTAATGATATTTTTTTTCACTTATTTCGACAAAGTCCTGTGAAACATTAAAACTATAACATTGTTGGTATGGTCTTCAACAGTATAGAAATTTACATAATCGTTGCCCCGAATACATGCGTGCATACTCCTCAAAGGGTTAATATTTCAGTGTTTGTATTGTCTGTGCCTAATACCATAATTAAACCCCCTCAGTTACAGTAATGCGCTACCATCTCATTTGTCAATCAGCTACCCCCCCCCTAACCCTATCTTGCGTGGAGTGACATAAATGATTACTTCATAAAAGTGTACCGTGAGTTCGGTTGTTTGTCAGTAAGGACGAGTTTGATAAACAACGCGAAAAACGCAAACACGCGAACAGTAGAACGTGCGTATTTCAAAGCTACAGTTCGTTAACTACGCAGGACGCAAGAACACAACGCAAAATTCGATTAACTTTTAAACTCTTCCGTATTTGCTTGTGCTTCGCGCCTTCTAAATTAGCAGTGGTCCATTGAAAAATAGTGTTGCACTCGTATACAAGGCTGTGATTCTGTTATTATTATATTATTTGCTTGCACGTTATATTTATACCTACATTTATGCGTTGCATCATAAGTAAATAGTCGCGTGTTTGAATATTCAGGTATCTCCATCTTGGTGAGAAAATTTAGTAGTTTTCTTAGTAATTCGTTATTCAGGCTTTTAAAACCTACATACCAGTATAGGCTATTCGTGGTAAAGTGGGCACTTTTGAAAGCCCTGCTTAAGATCTACTTGTGTGCACGTTGTGTACTTTTCTGCCTAATGTAAAATTAACATCGTCTTGGGTCTCATCACTTTATTCATGCGTCGGTCAAGTTAAACTGAAATTCTTACGAAAGTAAATATTTTACAAATCTGCTTACTTTCCCCATTTCGGTGCACTAACAAATAACAGAAAACAAAATAAATAATGTAAGTTATCACAATTGGCTACGTAACACGTTTTATTTAACTTTAAGATATGGAACTACTTTCTCTCCATCGTTACCAACTTTGCTAGGCGCGTGTCACTCAGTACGCCCGTTGAAATACATACAGGTAGGAGCAGTGACTTTTTATAAGGTTGATTTCAAAAGTGCTCACTTTATTGTGAACAGCCTTTACCTTCTCGAAGATCAACTTTAGAAAACTATTTACAGCAAACAAAAATGTGTTTGAAAGAAGAAAAAAATCATGTTCATTAAAAACACTAGGGGAATACATTTGTTTTGTACCTGTTTGGTATTTTCATTTTACAGTGTTAATGTCGTCTTTTGTCGTGCGGTTTTTATAAACGATTGTAATTTTCTTGCGTCGAGTCGTGGTGTTCTTAAGTTCATTGCGTAGTTTATAAACCCGCCCTAAAGGCTACGGCGAGGCATGCATTGGGCGTGTCTGGGTCGCTCCTATCGCTCTTGCGTATCTATAGCCTGTTCACTGTAAAGTGAGCACTTTTGAGGCCCGATTTACTTCTTCCTATCAGCCATTTGCTATCTTCCTACCACTTTTTAAAATAAATATTACTTTGTAAGTAAAAAACACAGTTTATATATTTCACCGGACTCGCAAGTTAACGTCTAAGGCTTCGATAAAATATATTTATCATCTATTATTCGAAATGAGAAGGCTTCAAACAGTGCTGACTTTGTCGTTAATAGCCTATAGGCCTCGGGTATGCAGAATACGGCCACGACCTGGGATGCAGAATACGGCCACGAGCCCCCCCCCCCCCCAGTGTGCCTATAGTCTATTCATGGTTTCTTCATACTTTTTTAATCAAACATTTGCAAAATCATCCCATTTATGTCATATGTAGATACACGTGTCATGTGTAGAGACCTGAAAAATTCGCGTTATTATTTGGGGATACGTTAAACTTAAAACACGTGTACCTTTTTTCGACACGTGTGTCATTGGACCATACGTTATGTAATACATCCTGGGCAACTCTACGCCAATAAATGAACGCATCACAATCGTGTGCACCAATCACGGCAGATCAGCCAGAAAGAAAGCGAATTTACATTTATGCAGCAGCCATTGGAGAAAAGACGCCTGCTCTAGTGCATACAGTACTGTGAAGTTCAGCCTGATGCAAAATAATAACCCAAATTTTGCATGTCCCTAATGTCAGAAGCGTTTTATACTTCCGTTAAGATAAAAATCTTCATCTTGTTTAAACTTAACTTTTACTGACATTTTGTTACATGTTATAATATTTCATATTTATTTCATGTTATTATATGAATGATTCTAAAGAGGAAATAGGTATGTTGATGGTTAGAGCTAGTTACTTTTCACGAAAAAAATATGAGAACACGGTAGACTTTAATACTATAAGCATCCAAGAGCAGTTTGTATATTGCCGTAGATTGCTGTCTGCTTGAGAAGGCGTTTTCACATTTTAACGGACCAATCTGAATTCGACTACATCGGCACGGCTCCTACGTGATTCGTGCGCAGACAGTTAACACGTGTCAAAAATTAATGCAGCCAATTAAGATAGGCAAATGATCCTACAGTGTTTTGAAATATAACTTGTCTTGAAATCTTCTCGCGAAATTTCTCTACTCCTCTTGATAATGCCTAGCGAGGAATAGCTCTTATGCCAAATATAACTAAACTATGTGCGCAAGAAAGCGGTGCGCAGTCCCTTTGGTGTAATTTTGTAGATTTAGCTAAGCTTCCATTGCGTGAGGCGGAGGAATATCCTGGAAGTAGTATTGCCCTTGGTTGTAAGTAAGTATTTTCTCGCAAGCGGAGGGGCCTAGAGTCTTACAACTTTTTTTATACGTTTCAGGGTGATGATTAATTATCAATGTTGTAATTGTACACTGTTAAAATTTCCGTATATTTACGGAATGTTTTTACGGAAATGTACAGTGTATATACGGAAAGGCAATCCCGTAATGACGAAAAACGGAACTAAGTCCGTGAATACAAAATACAGAAAGTCTTTGTATTCCCTTTGGCTTCGAGTTACGGGGACGAACAATGCCGATTCTACACGAAGCTTTCTTCGCCACTGTAACAAGAGAATTATCGTTTCTGCGGCAGTTATTGTTATCCACGCGACTATGATCTGTTCTTTCAAACATTAAAAAGTAGCATCAGGCATCTGAAACATTTTGCAACACTAAAAATTCACTAGATTTAATAGAAACAGAATTTTTTCTTTTGTCTTTTGAATATAAATACTAATGTTATACCACGGTTCTCCAGTAGGAGTATAGTGAATATAAATACTAATGTTATACCACGGTTCTCCAGTAGGAGTATAGTGAATATAAATACTAATGTTATACCACGGTTCTCCAGTAGGAGTATAGTGAATATAAATACTAATGTTATACCACGGTTCTCCAGTAGGAGTATAGTGAATATAAATACTAATGTTATACCACGGTTCTCCAGTAGGAGTATAGTGAATGGTTAGAGTCGTGGACTGGTAATTTTTTTTGACTCGGATTCAAACCTCATTTAGGTACAAAATATTTTAACTTTTTTAATATAATTTTTTATACACGGTATAACACCCACATAACGAAAATTAAATAGGTTTTCATTATCTCTTTTTATTTTAAATGGAAAGTACAGAAAACTAACTTGCAAATTAACGGAGAGGTTCCGCGAAATTTACGGAAAGTCCGCTTCTGAAAATCAATGTCTCCGTAATTTTACGGAGAGTTTACGGACACTTTTGGATAAATTTTACCAGCATTGTCCCGTAAAATGCAGGAAATATTTTTTAACAGTGTATCAAGTACTGATGATTGCAGCATTTACTGTGATGTGAGTGTTTCAACTCCTATTTTGTTTCATGACTTGAGATGTCATTCAACTATATTTTCAAAGTTTGATGATATTTGCTTGCTTATACACTGTGCGAACTCGTTTCCTTTCGTATCTATTATTTACTGATATTTCTAACTAAATGGGTTAAATTTCCCAATTTTCAAATTAATTTATATCGCCCTAAATATATATAATCCCTACATAATTTTCTAACCGCAGTCACCTCTCAACCCTTGTTTACACACGAAAAATAAATTTTCAGTGATTAAGTATTGTTTTATCGTTTATAAAAAATTCTATTTCATGTAGCACTTTGGAGAAGCTGCCACTTGTTGCTAAGAAGCGGGGAAGGAATTCACCAGTTGTGTTCGCCGGTTTGCCGATGAAACAGTCTGCCATCCCGATGCTCTGACGGGATCGTCCAGAAGGTCTGCTATTTATGGGCACTTTCATGTGCCCGTGGCTTCCAACGCGAACTGGCTATGAATTCGGAACGGTCTATACAACGCACTGGCAAACTGGAACCACACGCAACCTGCCTCTGGCAGCCGTATTACTCCACTTCTCTTAAGAACGAGCTGAAGGATAAGCTTCCACCACATCCACCCCCAAACAAATATCACGTTGTGTCCTTTGAAGAGAAGAGCCATGCGTTAAGAAGCAAATAGGTGTGAAATAATCCATTCACGGTTACTTCACACTTTTCTGAAGCCCTGCGTAAGGTCTACTTCCAGGATATTCCTCCGCCTCGTGCCAACTAAGCTTAATAAAGTCTATAAAATTACGCCAAAGGACAACTCACAGAATTCGTGCGAAGTCAATTGAAAAAATATTTTGCATGAGGACTGTTTCTTGCTAGGCGCTACCAACACTCGTGTTTTCTCAGTGTTTTCACTCTTGTTTATTATAACATATAAATAACATACAGGTAAAAATTCAATTTAACTAAAAAATATATACGTCTGTGTTTACAGAGGTATAAAATGCTTGATGCGTGGCATATTCAGGAAATAACTAAATATGTTATACATGGGGTGATTTTTCAAAGGTTTGTTTTAAAATTTCCAAAGAAACCGTGTACGGACTATATACTTACTGTCTCAACGGGCATCCTTCATGTGCATCCACAGTTATTTCCAACATTTCTGAAGCCCTGCTAAAATTATGCTTCCTCCAAGTGTATTCCTCCGCCTCACACAAATAAAGCGTAATCGAGCCCAGAAAATTACAGCAGAGAGAAAACGCACCTAATTCGTGCGAGCTCGGTGTAATAACTTTTTGCATAAGAACTGCTTCTTACTAGACATTGCCAACGAACATATGTTCTCTGTCTTTATTCACATTGATTATACATGAAACATTTTAATTTATTGATACAAAATATGTAAAAGTTCAAGTTATGTTTACATAAATACAAAACGCTTGGGATATCTGGAATATTTAAGGAAACAACCAAACTTGAAATGCACAAAGTTATTTTTCATCAAAGGTTTAATTTAAAAAATAAATAAATGCAAAGAAACCTCGAATAGACTATATTTAAAGGTGGTGTAAATGTCTTTGAGGCGTGAATTGGCATGTTTGAGATCAGCACGGACTTTATGTCAAACGAACGCGGCTTGACGTCTTTCCTGATGGCGCCATTTCCTGTTGAAGGCAGGAACTGACCCAGTTGTCACGCCAGGCAGTTCTTTTGCCTTCTACGTCTCTGACGTCATGCCGACGGCCACTGTTCCATTTATTCCTCGGTCGATGGAGGTTTCTTTTTTTTTTTTTTACTAGCGGTTGGCTCGGATGTTGTAGATATTCTGCCAACGCCGGGCGGCTTACATCTCCTGTGCCCAGATTTTCTCGGCCTTCTCTCGGGAGGTCGGGATCCCTCCAGAAGCTCAGCGAGACTCGAACCTTATCCGACTTCTTCCGCGGCCAGCTGAGGTATAGGCTGTCCACGGCAAACTGAGCACTTTCGAAAGCCATGCTCAAGATCTGCTGGTATGCGCGGTGTGTGTTATTCCGCGTTGTGTAAAATGAACACAGCTATGGGCCGTGAGTCCAGAAACAGAAAGCGAAAGAAATATAATTTAAGTTATCACAAATGGTTACCTAACACTTTTAATTCGACGTTAGACATGAACTTCTTTCCCTCCATTCGTTACCAACTTTACTGGATGCATGTCACTCAGTGCACCCGTTAAAATATATGCAGTTAGGATCACATGCTGTTTTCTAATGTGGATTTCAAAAGTGCCTATTTTATCGCGAACACCGTTTAGCAGCGTGATCGCTGACATTGGCGGTGCATGGTGAACTGGGCGCTTTTGACATCATCGTTTCAAAAATGTCACTGCCCCTAACTGCATGTACAATTTAACGGGCGCACTGAGTGGCATGCGCGCTGTTAAGTTGGTAACGACGGGGAAAGTGAGAGAGAGACAGAGAGAGAGAGAGAGAGAGAGAGAGAGAGAGAGAGAGAGAGAGAGAGAGAGAGAGTAGTTTTCTGTTTAAACGTTGAAATAAAAGTGTTAGACAAATATTTGTAAATATAAAAATGAAAGATATTATTCCTTTCTGTGTTTTAAATATACATACTACAATTCCGGACTTGAACAATTCGCGAGTCCAATGACCTGTTCACAGTCTTATATAAACTCATGCAGATATGAACGGTTCATTAAATGCTTATTGCGGCAATGTAAGGCGGTGATTGGGCCTGCAGCTTATTAAATGCTTGTTATTGGCTCATTCATTTCCAGGAGGTGTCAAACAACGTATCCACCAATTACAAAAGTAACGTGACAGACAGTAGAAGTTTGTGAAATCCAACTTGTGTCAAAATGTAACCGGGAATTTTTCTGGTCTCTAACTATAAGAAGAAAAAAAAAAAAAAGAAAAAAAATTGTAATATACTGAATTTTTTGAATAAATTTTCAGATTCACTAGACGGACGCATGAATAAAGAGAACGCGCCCACAGGAATGTTGATGTAACATATGGAGGAAGAATATAAAACGCATTCAGGAAGATCTTAAAAGAGTATGGGACGGGAGCTATTTACGCATTCAAGTCGCAGAAACGAGGGAGCGATATGGGCGACACTAACACGCACGCCTAGCGTCTCGTCGCCCCTACGCTTAACGTCTCGCCCACAGTGAAGTCACTAATGGCCAGTTGCACCAAGGTGGTTCGAAACTCGATCCGAGATCGGATCTAAGATCGACACAGAAAACTGTTGCACCATTCGAGTTCAGAGATTAACTGGAGATCGAGATGAACTTAATTTCGAACCGCCGAATTCGGCGTTTTGAAATCTCGATCCGAGATCAGAGATAAATACAAGTCTGTTGAATATAGGTTATGTGCATTTTAAAACACTGTTAAATTTACTAGAAATAAACTTAGTAATATTTCAATCGTTTAAAAATGGATTCGGTCGTTGTTTACTGTTGTAACATGTAACTTGAAACATTTTACAAAGGTTTAAAATCAAATGCTTTTTTTAAATTGCAGATGTAGTAATGTTTTGTCAAATGAGAACGAAATTCATGCTTATTCCTCTGAGCAAACCCAGCGTAAAACTGGAAAAGCCATTCAGAATATTATAAACTCTCCTAATTTTCCGCACAAGCTATCACATCAAATTTTTTTTTAATCACGAAAGAACAGCTGTCGCCGACAAATGTATTTTGAAAATACGCTGACAGATAAGACTGAGTAAAATTGTTTTCTTGGGAAATTAAAACAACATTAGACGAACTTTAATATTATTCAATAAATTCGTAGAACAATAATTCACTTAAAAAATATCAAACATCGCACATATAGTTCTATATACGCTACCTTCTTCAATAACCTTAGAATTAAAAATAACGAAAAAAGTTTGTGCATTGTTTTTCCAATCAAACAAAAAAACTAAAACGGAAAATCTGCAGTGCATTCAATTTAGTAAAAAAAATCTTCTAGAGACTTACATTCCTCATTTTTCAGTTTCGCAAAAAACGGGTATATTTTTTTTTACATCCAATGACATACAATTTGTTTTCTATCAAGTCAACGATAACTCTTTTCCCTTTTTATGGAAAAGTATTTAATTTCGAACCACTTGCAGCTTCATCCATATTTTGTCTCCATAAAATTGAATAATTAGCAGTTGCGGAGACTTGATAGAGAATATTATGTAAACACAAACGTCACAATACCAAAAATACTAGTCAGAACTTCGATAGATAGTGAAAACTGCACCTAAATTCATGACGTCAGATATTTCAAACCGATAGCAAAATTTGTCTCGTACCCAATCTCGATCTCTCACTTTGGAACCAAGATCGACGAATCGGAGATCCAGAATAGTGCTATTTCGCTGGTGCAACACTTTCACACCGGAACCAAATCAAACCGAATCCTGGTTTGGAACTAGGATCGTCCTATCTCGGATCGGGAAAGATGTTGGTGCAACCGGGCACAAGAGACGGAGCAAGTTTCTCAGACAAGCAGGAGCGGTGGCGAAGAAGAGTGAAGAGATTTGGGCTGCTCCTAACGTCAGGATCTCGAGAGAGTAGCGGGGAAATAATCTACCACTGTTTGTAAAGGCTGTTCACGATAAGTGAACACGTTTGAAATCAACCTTAGTAAAAAGTCACTGCTCCTACATGCATATATTTTAACAGGCGCACTGAGTGACATGCGCCTAGTCAAGTTCGTAACGATGGAGGGAAAGTATTTCCATGACTTAAAGTCTAATTAACAGTGTTATGTATCCGTTCGTAAAAGCTTAAATTATTTTTTTTTGCTCTCTGATATTTTTTATTTCATTTACGTTCAAAAATTACCATATTTGTAATATATTTACTTTTATGATAATTTCACAGTTTCATTTGACCAACGCATGAATAAAGTGATGAGCCCCATGGCAGCATTAATTTCATATAACGCAGGAGAATACACAACGTGCATACAAGTAGCTCTTAAGCTGAGCTTTCAAAAGTGCTCAGATTACAGCGAACAGTCTGTAGTAAGGAACCGTTCCAGCATTCTCCTAAAATCATTTCGGGAAACTACGGCAAACGCCGAAATCTGGATGGCCTGATGATCGGTAATCGAACCCAGGAAATACTGAGTGTGATTGCAAGGGTTTACGTCTTAAGCCACCTTGATCAGTGGCGTATGTGAACACATGCCTCGAGAACTGACATCGAATTTTTGTACTTTTGCAAGAAAATTCCTTGGAAACACAGTTGCCAAGAAAAACCTTTGTTAAACTACGAACAGTTTCATATGTAATATCTGCAAAACATATATGTGTAATATTACGAATGGTAGCCTTGTATTACAACTTACAGAATTTAAAAGTGTACATAAGATTTTTTTTTCTTCTAGAAAACAAATGTGATGAATTAACAAAAGAGAATATCATTAAAAAAAATTTAAAATAAAAACTTATAAAATATTTTTTTTACCAGCACTAGAACCTTAACCACTAAACCAACTTGACTTACGTTGTTAGCGCTTACAAAATTTTAAGGAATTAATTTGATTAAGAAGAATACTTTTTATCGGTACTGTATTTCATTTTAAGAGTTCCGTGTACCTAGGAAACATGATCAGTTTATGAGAAATATGGTCACGTTTGATTGAAATTGTCGTTTTATTACGATTATTTGAGTTCTTAGAGCGTTTTGCGTTATTCAAACTCGCCAAACATTTATTTTTGCACGTAATTACACTTTACATCACCCATAGTGTTTTTTACACAAACAGACACTTTTACGTTGTTTGGTTGAGTGTCCGCCATTTTGCTGAAGCTCGTGGATACGGATCGGTATAGTAGAAACATAAACATTTCTCGAGTTCTGCCACAAACACGGACCTTGTAGTTCTACAAGAGAAATCTTCCTACTGTTACAAACATTTGTAAAATTACAAATAACTTCTCAGTAAAAATTACAGCAAAAATCTTGCAGTGTACTGTCAAAACGTCAGGCTCGCACTTGAAACTTCGCTGTAGGGATTATTCTGCACTAAAACTTCATCTGCGCCCTTATCGCTTCGAACCACCAGTTCTTACGTCAGCGCTACGGTTGCTATCTTGCTGACATAACGAACGAGGCAATAAATAAAAACAAAACATAACTTCGCGTTCCACTATCGCCTTCTCAGAACTCGACGGGAAGCATACGTAGTTTCGAAAGGCACAGGGGGGTCTCGTGACCTGATCGCATGAGCAGCCACTTGGCATCATTCCAGAGACAGTAAACTCGAATGTTATCGTTGGCTACAAGAGCGAGCAGAAACCACTTTTCACGTCACACGATGACAAACAGAGGAGCGAGCAAGATTTCGGAAACCCCATTATCTTCCCGAGGGCTTATTTCTTACTACCCGGAAAGCTCTACCACTTCTTTAAATACGTCTCAAGAAACGAGCTTCCCACAAGAAGGGCACCGCATTTGTGGCGTTTTGATTTAACTTCTGGGTGGAAATGTAATTCACCGCGTGCAGTAAATAAAACCACTGCTTCTCTCTCTTTTACCCCGAATTTACTTCCTTAGAGAGAAAATCTTTTACTGACTAGTTTCTTTTTGTAAACAAGAATACAAACTCTGTAGACGGGCGCATAACATTTAATTATTCCGGTACTTTAAACCTTGCCTCATTTTCATTCCTCCTGACTCGAAATTTACTTGCGGCGGGATTTTCGCAACTAGTCTGAAGTCAACGTTTCCACGTAAAATGATCGTGGAAAGTAGGTTCACGTAACGGGATGCATATCGTCAGTTGTTCATAATTTATCTGGTTCGTAATTTTAACGATAGTTTGGCGGTTAAATCACGCATGCGAAGCTAACGGAGGTTCGAAGTCGCATGCACTCTCTGAACCAGGCGCGCGAAGAAGTGGTATTATACAAATCTCATGCGTATTTAAATTATCTTTTCAAGAATGAATAATGGCTCTTCGCATCACCGTAAGTTCTAGTTCTAGAGGGATATGCTAACTATGCTATTAAATATAGTGATGCCTTGTTATGGAATATCACTGTATTGCGCGTTAACTACACCGTTGATGATATGATACGACTCTCATGCATTGTAACATTAAAACACGGCATATTAGCACAATTTACCTTGTAGAAAGATCAAATTTTTTTAAAACATTTAAGTGTTTCGAAATATGTTACTTGTATTGTTACTTTGTCAAGTAAAATAAAATATGTGTAGTATCTGCGACGGTAATTAGGCGTAACACTGAAGCAGACTGCAGAGTGGAACATCTTGATTGTTTCTTCTTCATGGAACTAAGTTTCGAGATAAATAACTCCGGTTTATGTTAAAAGGTTTTACCTTCGACTTCAATTTATTTTAAAATTGTATGAGTATCACAGAGTAAGGATATTTACACATGTATATGTTCACGGATTACCAGCAATTCACTTAATTCATTTACAGTATCTTAGGCAGTATTCTTATATCATGAAGTTGAGTTGAGTTTAATTCTAGACAGTTATACTTTCCGTCAATAAAAATCTCTTCGCCTAGTGTCAAGGTGGTTTTTGAACTCCTTGCAAATTCAAGTGCATGACCTATACTGTCGGCTAAGAAAAATATTCACATTCAGTTTTCAGTTCAGATTAGAAACAGTAATGATATTCCCGCACTCGGCACTTCGACTTAATCACAGATAAATTTCGTTAAGCACAAAAACTGGTGTCCGTAACACTTATTAATAACATCAGTCTTGCGTATTCACGGGTAACGAGCCGTATTATAAATGCGATTTCTTATCTGTTACCGAAAAATGCGCGTGTAGAATTGGTGTCCTTGAAGCTGGATCTCCGGCGCTAAAATATGTGTTTTATGTACTTCGTTATTCTGAACTTTGGGTGAAAAATTTACTATATGATTCCCCATTCAAAATGAGGTGGAAAACCTTAACACGCTTTATAACCCAAAGAAATTTTGAAGCGAAGCGCTATCCTGAAAAGCAATATTTCAAAAGACTTAATTTTAATTTAATAAAAACAACTCTAGGTGAAAAGTCACAACTGTGGACAGCGTTTTCTCGAAGCAACATATAAACTCTGTGAAACTTTGTGGGCAGTATCAGGCCTATCAGCGTTCGTGTAAGAGAATAGTGTGTGCCTACCATTGTATGGAATAGAGTGTGCCTAACATTGTATGGAATAGTGTGTGCCTACCATTGTATGGAATTCTGAAACTGTCGCCTAAGTTCAAAATTGTTGTCTGTGTACAAATGATCAGTTTTAAATTTGCAAAATATGTTTTGTCATAAAGTGATCAAACGAATGGTTATGGATAAAACAGTTTGGTGGTCTGAAATTGTTGCTGTTTGCTTTGCTACTTATGGAACTCAGCGTTTTTTGTTCTTGAAAGGGAGAGGTACTACATGTCAAATTACCCGATAAATGAGATTTAAATTCGAGAAACGAATACACTTTCCTGCGAATTGTTGTTTATTAATACGTAGTTCGTAATTATTCACGGGTACAACTTACAAAAACATCTCGATTTTTAAGGACTTATGCCTCGCTTTAATAATGTGACGGAATGTTCTCGTCATTTTTTTTTTTTTTTTTTTCCCCTCCCCTGTCTCCAATACTTCAGGTTTCCTTGTTCTTGGGAGTAATAATACCTTTATCTTCCATACATGTGTACTTTACTTACGTTCAGTATGTGAACTGGGCAATGAGACGTTGAATTCACGTCTTGGTTCCTGGGTTGTACGAAGAAATATGTAAGTTTGATATGTTGCTTCGCCTGGATAACACACTACTTGCCAAACGTAGCTACTGTGCGGGTTGCGGACTGAAGAAGGGTAGGAGTATTGTTTTTGCTGGTACGAAGCGTCCTTGTTCATTTTAATGTTATTGGCCTTCCTGGTCCCATCCTAGTACTAGAATGTGATTTTCTATCGATGAGGAAATTTGATGTGATATATTACGTCACAGACGACTCGAGCACCAACAAACAAGATAAACAAATAGAAACACCCACGCTAAAACTTCTTGTTTACAACGTCATTACCACGGGGGAAATTTCTAAACGTATTGCGACAGAGTATACCTAGTGTGTCATATGCTATGCGTGTGGAACTCTACGTCCATAGCCTTGAAATATAAAATGATAACCGCGGAAGAAACTTCGGTCAATCAAACTTTATTGGCATTTATATATTATACACAAGCTCTATATGACCTGTAATATGCAAATTGCCGCTAGTGCATTAATTATCTATAAAACCATATTTCATCACCAAACTCGAACTTTACTTTATTACGAGAAAACAAAACAGGCGATGAATGAATAATAATTACAACTATCCTGATTAATACCACCTTCATGTGCAGTAATTAGTTCAACAATTAGTGTCACGGGGATCCAATCCCGACATACTGATAAACGTCGGGTTACATTAAATATCACGTATCATCTTCATTATCTACATCATAATTTACACTTCGGATATTACGATAGTAGATGTCTATTGCAGATCTTGGCGCAACTCAATAATTTAACTAAAATTCAACCAATTTCACGCTAAATTCAAACCAATTTCTCATTCCCCGTCAAATTTTTCAAAGCGCAAATCAAAATCAAAATCAGTTTTCAACTTGTGTTCACTCTTTGTGTGTGGTTCTTTAAAGACTAATTTTCGAGCTAAATCATCATATTTTTGATGAAATTCCAAGAATCGTCATAATTTTCTTGTGATGTTATTCAAATTTAAAGTAAATATTTGCCTTTCTGACCTAAATTTAGTCTCACTAACCCTGAAAATGGGCTACTGATCAAAGAGTGAACAAAGTATGTTTTTTTTTTTAAAGTACGCTTGATTGAGAACGCAGATTTGAGTCAAATTATCTTGATTTTGGGTGTTATATTGAAGAGATGGATCATGTTTTCAGAAAATATTATGGAAATAATGTTTGAAAGTGAGAAGCTTGCGTAAAGTTTCTTTAAACTATAGAGCTGCGCCAATATCTGCGATAGTCTTCTATTTACGATGGACTTTCCTTTGCTACAGTAATATCTTCTCATGCGACATTGTCTTCGTAGCATGTTGCTTGTTGCCTTATGTTGTAAACACTTTTTCTTTCTACGTTTAACCATTTGCTCTTGCGCCTTCGCATACTTGCCTATGCATACTAACTACTCTGCTGTAGTTCTGTGTCTGACAGATGCTGGTGCCTAGAAGATTTGCAACAAACGAAGACTTCGAATCTTGAGGATCACGTATTGATACACTCAAAACGCATTTTAGACACAATATACGGCGAACGTCCGCTAGCAATGGTTGTTACATGAAATATCCATCGTTCTTCCCTACCTACCACAATCATAGTATATTATTTGTAAAATACGTTCGGCAAACTCACGATAGAGTAGTTCAGACTTAAAGTAGACATTCGTCGTGTTATTAATTGATTGAAAGCCAAATAGATACGGGAGGCCCGAATCACTGTTCCGCGCTATCCATCGCGGAGGGGACAATTAGATTCCAGAGTCAGGAACACCCTGGCTACAGTACTTAATCACTTTGTAAGTATGTACTTTGTATGCGTAACCTGCGTGAAATGCTGTACAAAAGTCGACTGACACACGAACTGTCGGTTGAGGCAAGAGTTTAGCACACAGCGAATTTTTTTTTTCTACGGGGACTGACAAATTCTTGTATAATTACAGAATTTCGTTGACTCACATGGTCGTATTTTGTAAATCTACAGCGTTTGTTCATTTGCAAGATTAGAATAAATGTGAATAATGAAAGAAACCTATGTTGTTGTTAAAAAGACTTAACAAACAGCTAATGACATTGCCGTGTGTCGCCCATCACTTCTACAAATTCCGCACATTCCGAGAATTTCCTACATGGCTCGTGGAGGGTTACATTATCCAAGAATGTCATTGCTGCGACAGACATCAGCAAAGCGGCAAATCATATTTTAACTAATATAAAGCAGTTCATAGAATTTTCAATTTATTAGATTTTATTGAAGTATTTTCAAATTTGTCGTTGAGAGTATGGACAATGTCTTCGGGGCTTACAATTTAGATAAAGGATTACAGTAAAGCCAGATATGAGCTATTCACCGCAAAGTGAGCATTTCCGGAAGCTCTCTGATTTGGAATAATATTCAATAGATATATTTTACTGTTGCCTTAGACTTTAACTTTTGAGTCCAGTGAAATGTGTACACATTGTGTTTATTACTTACATGTTAATAATTATTTTGGATATTGGCGGAAGGACAAGTAATGGCTGATATGAGAAAGTAACTGGGGCCTCGGAAGTGTTCACTTTAATGCGATCAGCCTATAATGGATTTCATCTTAAATTATTTCATCTCGACTATCATAATTGCAACAGAGAAAATATCTTAACAAAATATTGAAACGTATTGAAATAATGTCGTGTGAATGTATATGTAGCGCAGATCCAACGACCACGACTCGTACAATTGTACTACTTTGACTTTGATGTTCTCCCGTTTCGTTCGTTACCACGACCCTCAATCTCAGGTACACCCGTGGGAGGACCGCAGTCACTTGAACCTACGTCGCGTGTTCGGACTTTTCAAGCCGTGCCGAAAGTTGGACTCGAACCTTCACCGGTTCTGATGACACGCCGTCTAATGCGTTACGTTTCTCACGATAACAGCGATCAGCGCATTGTGTAAACCTGTCAGTAGTCTATTCACAAAGTAAGCACTTTACAAAGCCCTCTCATCAGGAACAATACCCAATTAACATAATTTATTTTAGCCTTGGACGTTAATTCCAAGTGCAGTGGAATATACACACTGTGCTTATTACTTACATGGCAATATTTATTTCGAAAGTTGGCTGAAGGATAAAAAAAAAAAATTGCTGATTAAGGCTGTTCACAGTAAAGTGAGCAGTTTTGAAATAAACTATAGAAAAAATTTACTGTCCCTACCTGCGTGTATTTTTAACAGGCACACTTAGTGGCATGCGCCCAATTACGTTGATAAGCGTGCGGGGATACAGCTATATGAATAACAGTATACTGACAATGAATATAAACAATACCCTTACAAATTGGCTAGGGCATTACCGAGCTCGTGAGGGGCGGAGATCGAAATAAAACAAATACATTTTTAA
Source organism: Dryococelus australis (assembly GCA_029891345.1). Classification (NCBI taxonomy): domain Eukaryota; kingdom Metazoa; phylum Arthropoda; class Insecta; order Phasmatodea; family Phasmatidae; genus Dryococelus; species Dryococelus australis. The sequence goes on from CM056993.1 coordinate 384,132,748, forward strand.
TTCTTACTTTATTTCGAATTTTTTAAGAATGCACATAGGTCTCTCTCTCTCTCTCTCTCTCTCTCTCTATACGAAATTAAACTACCAATATCTACCATTCTGGTATTATATACATGCATTAAATGCAACATTAAATGCTAATCTTTGTTATAATTAACGTCCTTTATAATTTTATTTATTCTAGCTACTGTCTCTTAATCCTTGCTTATTATTTACACGTACACTACCAAAATGTCCATTAAATGCTGTTCACGACAAAGTGAGCACTTTTGAACTCAACGTTAGAAAAAAGTCACTCCCCCTGTCTGCGTATATTTTAACGGGCGCACTAAGTGACATTCGCCCAGTAAAGTTGGTAACGATGGTTGGAAAATAGTTCCATATCTTAACGTCAGATCAATAGTGTAAGGCAGCCATATTTGTAATAACTTAAAACTACTTATTTCGCTTTGTACTTTTTGTAATGTATCGAAGTGTAAAAAAGAGCGTATTTGTGAAATACTTACTTTTCTAATAGCACGAATAAAGTAATGAGGCCCATGGCAGTGTTAATTTTAGATGAGGCGGGATAATACACAACGTGCATACAGGTAGACCTTAAGCAGGGCTTTCAAAAGTGCTCATTTGACCGTGAACAGCCTTTACCAGATTGTCGTAGCTCCAAAGGTCTGTCGCGCATCTAGTCCCACAGTCCATCTAGTCCCGATGCTCGCAGACTACACTCCCTGCTCGCTGTTGTTTCTCGTCGCCCCGACGGCTCCACGCACTACCGCCAATCACCGTCCACGAGTCTAAAACCCTCGACAAACAGGAACGCAAGAGGCTGACCCGTCCCAGAAGGTCCTTCGCACCTCGCGCCTGCGGAGGGAGTGCTGTTTGTTTAGGGAGGGGGGGGGGGATGACCAAGGAATACGCGCTGCGACTTCCGAAGAAATCCAACTTTCCAAGGGCAGGAGCGGAATCTGTCCCTATAGCCTTATCGCGGCACGCGCCTGTGTGATTCGACGTCCCGTTTGCATAGGCCGTTCATGGTAAAGTGAGCACTTTTGAAATCCCTCTCGTTTAGAATAGCAAGCAATAATTGTATTTTATTTTAGCATCAGACGTTAACTTTAGAGTGCGGTGGAATTAAACGCAATGCGTTTATTGCTTACATGAAAATATTTATTCAAAAAGGTTGTTAATGGATAAAAAAATGGCTGAAATAAAAAATTAACTAGGGCCTCTAGAGTGCTCACTTTACCATGAACAGCCTATAACTATGCTCATGCTTCTCAAGTTACCTGTGATGACCTTGGAAAACTGCGCTTCGCACGCCTAGGGGGAGGGGGGCGGAGGGGCGAGAGAAAAGAAAGAATGCGGAGCAGCTGCATGTCAAGAGTGGGATGGACCTGCGCGTTTTTTGTCAAATAGTTGTTTGCGCGAATACGCCTATTGGGTAAATAAATGTTCTGCAGATACGACTTTTTCTCAGAAAAGATAAAAAAAATTTTTTTATCTATGCCCATATTTTTTTATTACTTTTGTCATATCGAGTGTATTCTCGGAGAAAAAATTCCGTGAAAATTGTCAAATATCGCATTTTTAAAGCTTGCCTATGCAGTTTCCTTAAGCGGCAAGAGAAAAGCACAAAGATACGGGCGTAGTTTAATCTGTGGTCTTTCACCACGTGTAATAAAACCCCACAGTTACTAATCTAATTTGCACAGTACAGCGTCACGACGAAAACACTGCACGTCTTGCAGGTAGGAGCGATGAGGCGCTAGGCGTGCGTGTTAGTGTCGCCCGTATCGCTCCCTCGCTTCTTGTGACCTTGGACGCGGGGTGCCCACGAGGGTCCATTCCCCTATTAAGCTGGCGGTAGATATCCTCGATTCCTATTGGCTCTTCCTTGTAGCCTGGGCGGGGTTACTGACGTTAGATGTTGATGAAATTGCCGCAATCCCACTGTGTCAACCAGACCCGGATAAGCTACGTACTTTTGCAGATTCCTGCGTTTGCAGTCGTTGCGTTACAATCCTCGTTGTTTGTGAACTTGGTTTTAATAACAGTCGTTGGCCGGCTTCCTGCCTCACCCGGCCTCGCTTCTTGTGTTGCAATCGTAACATCAGTAGCCAGCTGAAGGAACTATAACCCCGCATTACCCGAGAAGGGCATTAGCGCGGGAGTGACATTAATGCGTGAATGCCCTTTCCCTGGCCAGTGCTTGCTTTGCAGTTGTCACCGGGGTTTTCTCCGGACACTCCGGTTTCTCTTGCTCTTACATTCTGCCACTGCTCCATCTTCAGCTCCTCGGTGCCTACCAAAAGCTCTCAACACATCATTAATATTTTATTTGGAAATAAATTTTGTTGTTTCGATTCTATATTTATTATTAGTTGTACATGCTAAATATGAATCAGTGACTTTCATCAGTACAATTATTTCACTGGCTCTTCAGTTGGTCAGCTGTTGTCTTCTCACGAACACGTGGAGTGTACTGAGGTTTTGCTGACAGGCCAGTGAAATTTTAGCAAGAATCAATAGACATCGCTGTGTTCTCTGTGAATACCAAAACTATAAAATTATCAGTATAATTTCACTGATTCAAGTGGAGCAGTTTAAACAGATTTGTGGACAAATACACTGTTTCAAAGCAGTTTTAACTCTTTAGATTTTAGAGTGTACGCATCCTATATCTAGAGACCTGAAACATTCGCGAGTTCAGTGACCTGCAGGCTAGACTCTACAGTCTTATGTACACATACGCAGAGATCAACTGCGCATTGGTTGTCTGCTGTCACAGTGGAAGGCGACGATTGGACCAGCGTTCTCCAGGAGGTGTCAAACACCGTGTGGGCCAACCGCTAAAGTCATATAAACACAAGTGTTTTTCGTTCTAGCTTCTCCCAAAATGAATACAAGAATTATTCAGGTCTCTACCTAATTATCTAAATATTTATTGTCCAATTTTTCATCGGTACACTTTCTTGCTTTATACATACATATTTTCGGTTTGTGTCTTATCTTTTCTTGTGTACGAGGTGTTTTTTTTTGGATTTGGATTGATTTTTCGCCATAACTAGAGACCATTACGTGGCTGTCGAAAATTGCAGTGTATTGAAGCCCACAAAGGCGACAATCCCAAGAGGTTGAAGCTGCGGGCAGGATTAACGCGCGTTTGTATTCTGCGGCCACAGCGACCAGCGGGAGTAGAAGGGAACGGGATTCGGTCCCAACGGGCACAGTACACAAAGGACGATGTTAATAAACTCTGAACTGTCTCCTCCTAACCTCGGCAGACATCCTCGCCCATGCCGACCACAAGAGCTTTGTGCATTTCCTATTGCTCCGAGTTGGAGCTTGATTAAAACGGAAGCACACAAACAAACAATAGCGGTGGCACAGGAATCAACATAGGCAAGAACTATGGTTTCCAACAGATTCTCCTGACTTAAGAAAAAAGTTATTAAAACCGATTGAAACTAGAACACAGTAGCTGCATACAAACTTGTGTGAAGCTTGGCTGGATCACCAAACACACATATAACCTCTATGCATCGACTGTTTGATTCACCGCACTGCGTAGGAAGCAGAAGATTAACAACTACAACGTTGAAGGTTGATGAGATTCATTGCTCGTGCTACCTTATGCACGAATGGCATCGGAGATATATCTCGGGGTCGATACAAACCGGTCGCATTTTGGGGTGTTTACCTCGGATGTTCATCCCACTGTGTTTTCTCGTTATATCTCAAACACTTGTACAGCCTGTTCGCGTGTGCTACAACGGTTGAGATATGGTAAATCAGTTAGAATATATAATATATATATATATATATATATATATATATATATATATATATATATATATATATATATATATATATATATATATATGTTTGTGTGTGTGTGTGTGTGTGTGTGTGTGTGTAACTTTTGGCGAAAGGCCGTAGAAAATGGGCAATCAACAACGTGGATCGAGGACAACGTTTTGGAAACTATCAAAGATAAAAGAAAACTAATTCGCACTAAATACCAGCAAAAGTGTATCGCCGATTCCTGAATAGGAAATCATAAATAACATCTTCAGTCAGAAACAAAACATGGGTTACTATTCTCACATCGCAGTAATGTTGTAGCCATATATACCAGCTAAAATTAAACTCCGAGTTATTCATCCTCACGTCCAAATGCACAGACATAAGGATAGTCATCCAATATCTTGGATGTAGGCAAATTCAGTGGTGACGGAATCTACGCAGCTAATATCGTAAATTTTGTCGCGAACACTTGTCACCTTGACATACGTGTACTTTTTCCACCTGCAGGAGAGGGTTACTTGATCCGTAAACTTCCCACTTCCGGAACTGGAACATAGTCACCGCGGAAGACAAGGTCACAACCAGCGTGTACGCTAGCCTCGCCTTTTTATTCTCAGTAGAACAACAGGACAGTACCCGGTCACTTGTGACTGCACGGCGGTAAACATAAGATATATTGCCTATGTCCAGTACTGAGTCTGGGAAATGTCAAGTATAATGTTCTATTTTGAATCTAAATTTTGTTTACTTCATTCATTGTGAACCTGATCGGGCTTTTCATCATATCATTACTAGTCGGGACCCCATGGAGCAATACCAGCGGAGAGCAGTGTCAAGGAATGTCCCAAGTTTAAGGTACTGAGAAAATATTAATCTGGGTTTTTTTTTCAAACTATTATATATTATGCGATGTGTTGGTTTATAGTTAGTGATCTGAGGAACATTTATAACTAGAGACCTGAAAAGTTCACGAGATTATTTGGTGAAATGCTAGATGTCACTACTCTGTATCGACGGGAGCGAAATTCGTGATTTCATTGGTGACTGGCAACTATAAGGGTCATTTACCCATGTCGCCGCTTTGCTGCGGATTGGTTGCTCGACCGTTGAAGCTTTACTGTTGGCTAAAAGCGGCCTAGAGGCATATCACACCAGTTGTCGGCCAATAGCAGAAGTGATACGAGCACATAGAGTCTAGGAGTTTAGTCTGTATCGATAAAATAACGCGAATTTTGCACGTCCTTATTTATAACTTTTGCGTCTTGATGTAAAGGACCTCTGGGCATAGTACTAGTCTACTGTCGACTTTGCAGAGCCTTGTACACGCTAATGAGTTTTTTTGTGAATGCCTCCATCAATGATCTTCTTATATCTTGTGTTATTTCATCTGCGATTCCGTCAGAAAAGACTTTAAGGAATTATTAATTCGTCAGAATACACAACGAAAAATCGCCAAAAAAGGAAGATAACTGTGAAGCTAGCTCGTATAAAAGGGAAGAAATTAGAGACTAAATTATTTACTTTGACTGCCATACAGACATAGGAAACAATTGAATAATTTTTTGATGTTTCGCAGTCCCTTTCCCATAGCTGCTTTACCAGTTTCGTAAGCTCTGTCACATTTAACACTATTATGTGAGGTATAAAACCTGTAGACGAAGGCATTAACTCTACAGAAATTTTTGTGAATGAATTGTGTTGTCTTAACAATAAAGTGAATTCCTTAATGTCACATTTGACTGGTAGTTTCCGCGATTCCCACAATTCAACTTGTTCAGAGAAAATAATTTTACTTTCAAGAAACTCTTCCCCAGTTTCCTATACTATTAAGCAGTATGGAATCCCAAGAACTTATTTTGCCAATATGCAGTCTGTTACCTTTCAGACACGGGTTAAGCAAGCGTCCTAGTAATTTAATTGGACACATAAGACATTGCTCTATGGATATATCCAACCAGATGCCTGACCAGAATTTTCCACTTCTGTGAAACTGTTATTTGAAGCATCTATATGTATCTCACTTACTTAGAAAGTTACAGAAAGAGAATCACGTGTTTAGAGTTTTATATATGTGAATTTGTACCGCCTTGGTGATTAATATTAAAGATAATGTCTCTTGGATCAAAGTAACATACTAGAAAGGCAAAGCATGAAAATGATTTTCTAGATTCGACCGTTAATAACAGATTTTTTAAGTGATTGAGTGACATTTTGTATTTTTACGCTTCGGAGGGGGTGAGAGAAGGGAAATACAAGGAAGGTAAGCAGATACTATTTAGGAAATGCATATCCCATAATGGTCTATCATCCGAGAAAAATTCAGCTGTCACTAAATTAACTTCGACGAAAAACCTTTGTTTCCTGGGTTAGTAGTTTCATCTCATGATGTCCAGAGAACTGCTTATAGTGTTTTTGCTAAGAAACCAGAGCACAACATTGAAACGAGATCTTTAATCACTTTTCCTACAGACAAACAATTCATTCACGCGAATTAATGTGTGTAAATAGGATTATCGCCTGACTTGTCGAACAGTCGAAAACATTGCTAAGACGCACTTTAGGACTGCGTTGAAATGGAACATTAAAGTCGTTTCTTTGAAGCACGAGAACGTCCCCAGAAGCTACTGCGGTACCGTAATTTCGGGAAAACGCGAATATCTCGTGATTCATCTCGTGTAATCTCGCACGTGTACGCGTATTCAACACGGCGCGAACAAAGGGGACGCGGCGGCCTTTCTCATGATCGCCGGAGTAGCGAATAAGCCCGCTTTGCCGATGAGAGTGGGGTCGATGGAAGTGAGTTCGATGGAAGTGAGTTCGATGGAAGCAGGAAAGAACCGCTTCAATTTTACAGACCGAGCTGAGGTTCCTATCCTGTACTTAAGGGGTATCGGTCCCCGCCATCTTGGATCTATGGAATTTTCTCCGTAATTTGTATCACAGATTTTATATTTTATTTCGGGCGTCGACAAGGCATAGGGCAAAGCTTTGCACATGTTCTATACCATATATTGCTAGGCTATTGTTAGTATAATTTCTGTAACCACCCTCATGAAAAATTCAGTTATTTATTGCCGGTGGTCACCAGTCAAAAACTAAGTAGAGTTGTAATAGTTTAATAAAGCTTTAGAAACCATTATTTATGCTATGTCGTGAGAAAAAATTCGCTGAATATTCTTAAACGAAACACATAGCGAAAATAGTGAAAATACAAGATGCCGGGGCCTGATCCCCCTTAAGCATGCTTAAGTGTTTCATCAGTCTGCAGGCAATTTGTGCGTTCCAAGCATCGAAATGCGTGAGTTGTAAGGCTGACACTTGCTCATTCACCACACGCCTCATCACCTCTATGTGCAAGGCGCTATCGATTAGCATACAGTCTGTCAACCATAACGGGATTTTAAGCGGTCACCCTATTTTTTATGGTATGCTAATAAATATAAAAGTATTATGCGTGTTTAGAGAGAGAGAGAGAGAGAGCGAGCCCTGAAGTTGATGTATGCAATTTAGCAGCTAAAATTGAAACTGAAAATTCCCATTTTAGTCATTTTCACACAAAAAAAAATTCCTTGAAGTTACGGAAGTGAACTAGTCCCTTGTATTAATGTTGAATTAAAAGTGTAAGGTAAACATTTGTGAATACGGGAATTATTTATTTGCAGTCTGTACATAAATAAAGTGATCCGGCCCATGGCAAAGTTCATTTGAGATACGGAGGAGGAATACGCTACATGCATATAAAGTACATCTTAAGTGTGCTGGCCACTAAAAATGTCATTATTTTATACCGAAGCACCGTTCAACTTATAGACATTACTTGGAAGTACTCTTTTCGTGCATAAAATTTTTTTTTATATAGTTCATTCTTAGTTTTTTGCATTATGGTATGACAAAATCACATTATTTTATTACATTAAACTAACTAATTTATAGAAAATGTAACAATTGTGACTGACATGTCATATTTTCATTCATGTTAAGGTTTGTTTAGCAAAAATAATTTTACAAAAAAATCACAGACTGCCACATATAAAAATTTTTGTAACCAATTTTTTAAAAATAGCGAAAAAAATTTAACAGCATGATTTTGAATATTGTTTGACGCAACTCATGGCATTTCATTTCAATGCGAATTATCTCATTTTGGCGAGTCAATTTTTATTTTTGTACATTCCAAAAAAAAAAAAGTTGTGATTTTGACAGCATCTTGTGTGAAAAATATGCAGTCTGATTATTATTTTTATGCGGAGGAATAGTACTTGCGAGTAATGTCCAAAAAAATCAGACAGCATTTTGCACAAACATAAAATAAGGAATTTTTCAGTTACCAGCGACCTTAAGGCTCGACTCGACATGTTATGTAGAAATGTTTAGTTTTTGTGTAATAATTTCTGTTTCAGATGTATTGTTGGGCATGTTCGATTGTGGAATATCCATAAGTTACTAGTTGTTTAGTATTGTTACAGTTCTCTCAAACGTCAGTGGGCTATGAAAACTGTAAGTTTGAAAAGCAATTTTGACAAACACTAAACAATATTTTTTAAGCGAATTACTTGTTAATAACAGTAAACCAACCAATGAGAGATTTGGATTATGGTTTTTAGACAGAAAATTTAAATAATAATCATCTTACTACAGATATCAAACCTATAGTTTATACAAATAAAGAAGAAGCACAGGAATTAAAATCTATAACAGGTCTATATTATTTTCGATAACTACAACCAAAACTTCTCTCGACGTAGTGCCTCGCAACCAATTGTTATCACTTGTTATTTACAATTATTGAATCAAATCAATACAATTTACAATTACCTCAAGGAGACTAGTGTAATTAAATAACTTAAATCAGTCCCAATCAACAGTGTATCAAAATATATTCTATTACTTTTTAAATGATATGCCCATATTTGACAGCAGTTCCTATGTTTGCAATAAAGACCGTATGACATGTTAATTCTGTCCCACCTCAGCTCAGTCCAGATCCCACCAGTCCGCAATCTTCTAGAGTCCTCCAAGCTCCTTCATGCTAAGTAGCATTCACTCGTCGGGTTCCACGCCCTCTCGTCCTTTTCACACCACAAGCACCCTGTCCGCCGTCGTCTCGCGACCGCCCGTCGTCGTCCGTCCTCTTCGCCGCTGTCCCTCGCCGCACACGACTTCATTCGGTTACTTCACTCAGCCAGGAGGCTTCCACCAGGATTGCCAACTCTTGGACCGCTGCAGTGTTCATAGGGTCGTAGGCCATCGCCTAGAAATTTCTCTAAATAACCGCGTTGCGCCGAGGGACCCAGCACCCAGAATGTTCTTGCGCACCCTCTAAACTCGTCGGCTGCTCCAGCTGGAGGGGAGGGGGGCTGTGACACCAACCAGTAGCCGGGCAACGCGACGAGGCTGACCGTCTGGGGGGAAGAGAATGGTCGAGGGCAGTTGGGTTTATTCCATAGACGCAAGATAAGCAATGCTTACCTAATGCATATTGTAAATGTTTGATCCTTAATAGTTTTCGCCTTAACTTTAAACACATTTAATTCTAAGATTCCCGTTTCCTATTCGAGAAACAGATTTTTTGTGTAAACGCATAGTGCTGCTATCTGGTATTTATTCCTACAAACGGGAGCGACTAGCGATGAATCGAACTCGCAAGCAACAATACGGGCAGGGTACGCAGTCGTTCTGTTTGCGTCCTACAGTCCTATTTTTTCCCTGGAAAGTGGATGAAAGTATTCGGGAAAACGTGAATTTTCTTATGAATTATGCTCTCTAAATAATATTCAGTTTAATTATTATTATTACATTAATTTCGTCTCCGTTTTTATAACTAATGTTTAGGTAGGTATTACTAAACGTAAAATACATGTGGAGGGTAAGCAAAGTTGGAAGTCGCGTTTGTTATAGTCCATTCGCGGTTTATTCGCCCTTCTTGAAACAAACCTTAGAAAAATCTCCCCAAATATGAAGTGTTTAATTATTTCCAACATATGCCATATATCACAAGCATTTTGTACTCGTGTTCGTAAAAGTAACTTTTTTATCTGTTAAATTGAAATGTTATTCATATTTTTACCTATAAATTATTATGCTTCATTTACAAATAATTTGAATAAAAACAGTGTTTTGGTAGCGCTTAGTGAGAAATAGTTCTATCACAAAATACAGTTACACTGAGTGCACACGAATTCGGTGCGCTATCCTTGGTGTATTTTTCCAGACTTAGTTAAGCTTTGCTAGCATGATGCGGAGGAATATCCTGGAAGTAGAACTCGACCAGGGCTTCAGAAAAGGATGACGTAACCGTGAATGGATTATAGTATAAATTGAAAATGGAACAACAGCCCGGATTATACCAACCATTTATTGTATTGTAAAGAGTGAAAAATATTATATTTTAATGCCATTTAGCTAAATGTTATCTAAAACACAGAAATATGTGAGGCTATGATATTGCTTAGCCTGTAAAAAAACTCACTACACGCCACTGATTGAGGGCCGGTGAACCCTCCCACAGCGCCTGCCTGCGCGTAATGGGAGCTCATCCGCGAGGCGAGAGGTCACGAGAGTGAGTAACCTTAGCTGTGTGCCTAATTCTCACTGCTTGTTATTTCCTGCTTGCAAAAAATAAGGCAGGGACGTATTGGTAAATTATAAATATGTTCCTGGGTTTTTACAACAAGCAGATAACTCGAATATTAAATTTCAGCCCAGAACTGCTAAACAACTCGTAAAATATAGATCAATACTAATATTATAAAGACGTAATGTGAGATTGTTTATTTGTTTATATGTCTCGGTTAATCTCGGAAACTACAGGGCCAATTCTTATTATTCTTTCGCTATTAGAAAGCTGCATTCTTTTAGATGGACATAGGATATGTTTAATTAAAAAAATATATATATATATATCCTTGAGAAATTTCAAAATTTGTAAACAAAGTCGGAGAAAATAAGCTACTTGGCTGTTGTCTAAGGATGCGTTAGCAAAACCAGTAACGGGTAGTCACGGGTAGTTGCAGTATATTTATTAATAACTCCATAACATCTGAGCGAAGCTATCGGGTGCTGCTAGTGTTCTATGATCATACATTGTCGGTAATTACTACGAATCTGACGTTATGACGCTAAAATGAATAATTTCTGCACAAGGGAAAAAGCTGAGCTTTAAGCAGTACTTTCAGAAACTCTCAGTTCATGGGGAACAGCCTATAAGTGCCTTTATGTAAAAACAGTGAAATGTCAAAGACTAAGCTCCCGCCTGGCCGGTGTGCGGTAATTGTCCAGCGGCTCTCTGTTGCATTGTCTAACTGGAAGACGACACGCGCCCAGGGACAGCGACAAAGGCGCAGACTCGCGACAGTTAATTTCCCGCCCTTCTGGAGCAGCTTTGTGTAGCACCTGCTTTGTCTACAGCAGTCCTCAACTCCTAGGGGAAAAAAAAAATGTCCCTCCAAACTATTGTTCTCCTGCGCTTTGTCGGGAGCGGACGGTATATGACCAAATACTTTCACACGCGTCCAGTTACTGCCGCCGTCGCGGTCCTCATGTTATGTTGCATTTACGCGGAGATGAGCTTAACAGATGCTCTAAAAAAAGCACAGGTTGTAATGCTCCCCAAGGTCTGTATTAAAGCACCCACCTTTTCTTCGATACCAAGTAGTTTTTTCCATGCAACAGTGTAATTAAATGCTATGTGTTTGTAGGAAGTTTTTAGATATAACTGAAAAGTCAGTGCTACTTTAATATCTACAATTTACACAGCCTTTTGAGATATATTTTACTACCTTTAAACCCTATTCAAATATTGTTCTGATTGTATGTGTGGAATAATTCATGTGTGTTGAGGAAAAATTTTAAAACTTTAAATTTGAAGAAAATATTCCAACAGCTCAAAAATGAGTCACGAGTAGAAAGCTCCTTACTTTTAAGAGTAAATAATCTAGGAGCACTGGGTACGTAACTAAAGATATTTCTTGAGACCTTCAGAAAGCCAAGAAGCAACTTCTTACTTTTAAGAGTACACAAATTAGGACCACGGTGTACTTGACTAAATATATTTCTTGGAATCTTAAGAAAGCCAGGAAGCAATTTCTCTGAAATATGAGTCTAGCTTGAATCGCCTGCAATTTGGGTTAAAATTCTAGCATTTTTCAAACTGAACGTTTATCGGTTAAAATTTAAATAAATCTATAAGTTATCCGCGTCATGAATTCCCAAGAACTTCGTATAAGGCATCCTTGGAAGACATTTCGAAATTATTTGGCATAATGTATCGCAATTTAGTTCATTTCCATTTTTAAAACCAAATCCTACTTGTTCTAGTATTTATTGTAACTGTGTCGAATAGCAAGTGACAAACAAAATAAGCATGAAGTTAAAAATAAAATTGTAAATTGAACATTTCAGCAGTTCCAAGGCCCAGTCTTAGTAGCAATGTCAGATTCTTGGATTTCTTGCTGATGTTGTGTTTTAAGAACAATTTCGAAAATGCGACTGTAGACCTAAAGCTAATTTACAATGCCCTGTAATGCAAACATTACATCTGAAATATTCACAATACATATGTTTCAATTAATACAAAAAAGTATCTGAAATGTCAGTAATTTCTCGTCAGAAACAAAAAAAAAAAAAAAAATCTTAAGTAACATCTTACGGGAAATTTTGTTGTAGAAACTGTAAAAATTTAACTAAAGTTACGTCAATAAAATGAACAAATTCTCTTTAACCTTTTCATTCTCATTGTAGACTAGTTGCACAAGAAGCTTATGTTTGACCAGCACTGTATACTGTACGGCTCAGTGCCCAAGAATTTTACATACGGTTAACATATTCCTAGACCATGCTACTGCGCTACGTTATAATTGGTTCATATCATTGATCACTAAGCACTAAGACAACAGCTTATTGGCTGTGATCACTTGATAAATTCTTTACCAGATAAAGTACAGCACACTTCAAAAATTCTCTAATTTGCAACAGTAGAAATTATATATTAATGTGGGAATGAAAGACGCCTGCCTGCATATAATTTCTCCTTTTCGGCAGAGAACTGCGGAGATATAAGGGTTACATTAGCACGAGCTACGAGAGTTCCATCGCCGCTACGAGCAGGGCTGTGAACCGGCGTGTAATGTTCTCGCAGTGCTATGTGGGACTTTCAGCGGGGACGCTATCATATTATTTATGAAACGTCTGTAGAAAAGTTCAGCAGAGGTTCCTATCGTAGTTTGATTCGTGTCCGGCTAGTACATGTTAAGATACGACAGTCTGAAACAGTAGTTTTCAACTATACAGGAGGACTCCTAAATAATATTTACAACACTTGTGGTAACTTTAAAGTACCGTTTCGTTCTCGTCTCGAGTATGTCTTTCTATGGGTTTCGTCAAAAAACCTGCATTTCAAACACTCTGCAACTACTGTGAAGGTGGCTGCCCTGGCAGCAGCTAAACGGTGCACACAGCTTCAGCAGAAAATAATAATAATAATAATAAACTAAAGTATGACGAGTATATTGCAATGTAGCCTGGTCGCGTAAATCACGTAAGTAAAGTTACTTGTGTGTAGCATATGTTTCAGATTCTACATTTCTCTTAAGAGCCTTCTTTTAGAGCGGAAATATTACAAATGGGAGCGTTCGCCACTACTTTTATGCATGAACTCCTAGTGCTAATGTAGGGACGTGCAGTAAACCGTTATCTCGTTTGCGCGCTAAAATGTTGGGACATCCACTGAAAGTGTTGAGTTGTCAGTTCAGTGGCTTGCGCGCAGATTGGAATACAGGGTAGTGTATACATGATAGCTGCTTAGTATTGGACTGTTTTTACTGCCCGCGGCTAGGGAAGTACCTAATTGCGAAACTAATTGCAGACGTAAGAGAAATGCGTGTGTGTTTGAGGTCTAGCTTGTCGCGATAGGAATCCGCGAAATTTTCCAGTCCCTGCATATACACTGTAAAAAAAAAAAAAAAATGGTTCTGGTAAACTTCCTAAACTGTAATGGAAGTTTTTAACCTATACACTGTATGGTAATAATACCACACAACAAGCTGCAGATATAGGAATGTTTAGCATCGCTACTATACAAAGTAGAGAACCTCCTGATACATTTGACTGTTTCCTGAGCAAATTAAGAACGCTACAATGAATGTATAGGGGAAGACATTGCCATTCCTGCTTTCTCGCTAAGCGTATACACTGGTGTTGTAAACTTCCGAATAATTTCTTAGAGTGTAGTACTATCATTCCGTGTTGTTTTTTCATGCTCTATCATTCCATGTGTAGGATTTTCTCGGGGTCTTCCCGAAAGTGCAATGTAGTAGCGACTCCCATACATTCGGGTATTCTACTAGAGAAATCTCACAGCAGTTAAACGTGTTTCGGTCGACATTTAGCTCTGTCACTATTTGGTTTTCCGGTCACTTCAGTCCTAGGAAGTCACTTATCACATGCACTAATTCCCGACAGTTACGGATCTCACCCGAGTGATGGTTCATGTTATGATTTCGCACTTGGAAGGGACATGTATGGACTTGGGCAAACATCATTTTCAATATATCCGCCGAGTGCTATAATTTTAGTCGATGGATTAGTGAACACTGGCGAGTATCAAAACTATATGAACAGAAAATTCTTCCTACACAGTGATACAATTAGGATTAGGCATTTCATTCTATCAGACTGTTCACTCTCCTGTCCATAAGCTAGTGTAAACTACGTTGTGAGTGGTTTCAAGACCAGAGCCAAACTTAACACCAAACAGAACTTCTTGAGGTGGAAGTACGGTTTAAGTGCCAGACCATAGCGACTAACAAACTGTTAAGCATAATACACACAATAAGGAAACAAATTTCACCAGCTCTAACCTAGTAGATAGCATACCCTTAACACCATAGAGAGACCTATCATCCTATTAGTAACACATTTGGTGCTTTTGGAACTAAAAACAATGGATTTATGGTGAATTTTGGTTACATTGTCTACTCGGAGAATGTATTCCGCGTGACAATAATCTCGTCGTCTTTTCTCCTCGTACAGCACCGAGCAGAGTAGCGCGGTGGCAGAACAGTCAACTCGCATTAGGGGGGGAGCCATGATCGACTCCTTGCTCAGTTATTCTGAATTTGGTCTCCTATTACTTTCCGAAATCCCTTTGGCCAAACGCTGGGATGGCTCTTTGTTGCAGGCCATGACCGTTTCTCCCCCATCCTAAAAAATCAGTACCACTTGTAAAGTCGCTAATGACCCTGTTATCGACCATACATTAAGGACCACTTAAAAAAAGCAAGATGGCTTACTGTGCCATCTCCGTCTTGTCACCTCCGCGCTGGTTCGCCCTGGATCTGAAATTATGGTGGACGTTGCAACTGCCCGGCGGACTTTCTCGAGGCGCTTTCGTGTCTTAGTGGGGCCCGGTAGTCTGGTGGTCAGACTACTTCACCTCCCACCTATGCGAACCGGTTTCGATTCGCGACAGGGTCGCTCCCGAGTTTTCGCATGCCGGACGATACCACTGGCAGGTCTTCTCGGGGATGTCCCATTTCCCCTGTCCTTTCATTCCGGCGCTACTCCATACTCACCTCGGTGTTAAAAGCCGTCCAAATCTCTTCACTCGCTAACTCATTCGTGTCTCAAATACTGCACTCCGACGTTTTTGCGTCTCCACTGCGCTCCATCTTCGTCGGAGCTGAAGACGACCGCAGTTGAGTCATCCAACTATCTCGCACACTCGCTTGCCTCGTCCCTTCGCGGGGAGTTCTGCAGGTCGTGAGTGTGTTTATAGAGCAGGGGAGGAAGGGGACGATGCGGCACTGCATGTTTGAGCATTAAGTCGGGAGAAGCCACTCGAGACTGCTAGGTTCGTCGCCGTCGAGTACTCTTGTGCAGCGCTACTGATGGCGCCAGCTGGAAGCATGTTGACGAATCCAGTCTGCGCCGCCCGCTATCCGTCAACATCGCCTCCTCGAGAACAAGAATTTTGCTTTCAGATCTGCGTGTCTTCGATGTCAAACCGTAATGTAATAGTTTGGTGCTGAGTCAAGCCTCCTCTTGTGTTCTCTATTTCAAAGGCCACATCGTGAGTTATCCTAGTGTTTCACAGTCGGCTTAGTTCACCACGCTAGCTAAAGGCTGTTCACTATAAAGTGAGCACTTTATAAATGAACCTTAGAAAAAAATCACTGCTCCTGCATGCATATATTTTAATGGCCGCACTGAGTGACATTCGCCTAGTAAAGTTGGTAACGATAAATGGAAAATAGTTACATATCTTAACGTAGAATATATAAAAAGTGTTAGGTAACTATTTGTGATAACTTAAAATTATTTCTTTCGCTTTCTGTTTGTTTAATTCATCGAAGTGTAAAAATAAGCTCATTTGTAAAGTATTTACTTTCATAATAATTTCACGGTTTCATTTGACCGACGGATGAATAAAGTGATGAGGCCCATGGCAATTTAAATTTTACATAAGGTAGAGGAATACACGATTTGTAAGCAAGTAGATCTTAAGTAGGCCTTTCAAAAGTGCTCATTTTATCATGAACAGCCTCTATGCATATGTGCAAATCATTCAGTTACATATCAGTGGCCATGTTTTGAATACTGCTGAGATTGTATGTTTGATTTGTTGATAAATTCTTAGTTACTGCCTTGGCATAATTGCGTCATTTTGTTCGTAATTGTGTTCTGATTGATGTCGATTTTGTCTCATCGCTTGCTAAGGATATTTCATAATACGGAAAATCTTCAGAAAATTAAAATTATTTACATAATTTATAAATACTTACAATTTTTGTGTTTACTGTGTTTTGCTTTCATGTGCAACACTTCTTGGATGCAATTTGTTAAGGATGCGCTCACATATGTTCCCATTTTGGCTGAGAACACCAACGAGTGTCTTTCTCACAAATCACTAACGTATTGAAATAACAATTTTCCTTCAAAATTATGCCAGAAATTCAACCAGTTTTCACGTCGCAGATTTTATGATCGTCTCTTTTGTACGTAGTTTCTTTTTCTGTAATAATTTCACTTACCCTCAAGCATACAATCTATTTTTCGAAAAATTCCATTCAGTTCTAGTTTTATACGGTATAACGTTAGACCACCATGAAAATTAACGTAGATCGATTTTAGGATTAGTTGATTTGTAAATGGACAGTCATCACTAGTTAACTGCCACCAATGAACTTGAGTGGAAGATTTCCGTAATGCTTCATTCATATTTTACAGATAGTATTTGTCGAAGTACACAGTTCGCTGAAGGTGTTATTAACTGCTTTATTAAATTTTATTAATCGACTTACACGAAAGTAGCACAGCAGAAGACGGGGTCGTGTAGACCAGAGGTTCTCTAAATTCACCACAGATCACTAGGTGTAGACTGCCAACCTAACACGGGCCTGTTCGTCGGCACCT
This sequence comes from Dryococelus australis, assembly GCA_029891345.1. NCBI lineage: Eukaryota > Metazoa > Arthropoda > Insecta > Phasmatodea > Phasmatidae > Dryococelus > Dryococelus australis. Next base: position 384,149,962 of record CM056993.1, read on the forward strand.
CTTACATTCAAGTAGCAAAACATGTAAACTATTATTTAACTACTCATTAAAATGAACCACCGCCATAAACAATCGTCATTATCGTCATAAGAACTTGTTAAAATTTCTAATTGCTTTAAACTTCTAATAAAGTAATGTCTTATTTTGCGGACCACCTAGGACCAAGCCACGGATCACGAATAGTATGTGAACCACAGTTTTTGAATCACTGACGTAGAGTGGAGTGGAGGGATTTGGGCGCTCTTAAAGAGATAAACTAAGGCCTGGGTGTCCAGAAGGGGTACTTCGATGTCATGAACTATGCTTAGGTTGGAGCATAACGTCGGGCGAGGGGAAAAATAACAAAATATAATAGTACAAGTAGGGAGGGGTCTGGGGACCTTCGTGTTCGTGGGCGGAGCCATTATACCGCTGGGTGCCATGGCGGACCGGCCGAAAGGCTAGTTAGCTGTGTGCGGGCCCGACGGCGTCTGGTCGCGCGGGCGGATTCATGCCGGTCCCTAGTTTGTTCCGGCGGGGGCGGCGAAACGGGGGGCGGCCGAAAGGATACCCGTCGGGGAGCTGTCTCGGTCGGGGCAGAATAGCTCACCACCTTCCTAGGAAGTTTGAATGAAGATTCTGAATAGAAATAGAATTTGTAGCTTAGATTACGGGCGCTCAGACGAACAGCCACCCTCCCACAAAAAAAAATGGTGACTCTATATAACTAATATACTGTTTGTTAAATTGTAGTAGTCATGATAGAATTGAACATCCTGGATGGCTGTACTGCTAAGTAGGGTTAATAAAATTTAAAAAAAGTCTGACCACTGCACCACCGGGTTCGATCCCCGGCGGGGTCGCTCCCGGATTTCCGCACGTGGGAATCGTGCCGGATGATCCCGCTGGTCGGCGGAGTTTCTCGGGGTTCTTCCGTTTCCCCCCGCCTCAGCATTCCGGTGCTGCGTTGCCTGCCAGTAGCTTTGGTGTAGTGCTTCTACCATCATATCTAGAAAATTTTCGATTAACTCAAAAAACCTTTGGGGGCGGAGGGGGGTATGAATTCGATTCGGCGATCTATTCGCTGATAAGCATGCATCTTATCATCAGAGCGACGGAGCTTCGTTTGGTAGAGGTGTCTGTAAATGCTGCTTTATATCGATTATAAAGTTTATTAACTCGCACATACTTGCCTTATATATTCACACGTCATATTCTCCATAGCAATGTATGTAATAAACAAAGTAATGGCAGAACAGGGATATATGTGGGATTTGCAAATTTTTGGAGCCAAATCTTACTAAAGTTATTCAGTTAGTAAAATAAGATGTAAACAATATGAGATTGCAAATTTTTCCAATCGTTTTCCGTCATCGCCTGCAATTCAATATTTGTGTAATAAAACACGAAACCGACATTAGTTTATGTTAGTAACTATATTAATTAAGCATCATCTAATTGTGTCCTATTTTTTATGTACAATGAAAAACATTTACGTTTCATCGACAATTTTTTTTTGTTTATAATGTTGTCGGTGAATGATGCCCCCGAAATTTGTGGTCCAGTAGGCCCTATTCAGTGCCTACCGCCTAGTGCCAACAGCATTCTGTGGCTGCGGTGAGCAAGGGAGAGAAGAGGCGGAATCAAGTAGCGATCGGTGGCGTTCAGATAATCGACTCACCGCGTTACGGCGCTGCGTGTAACGTAATTAGTCACAGAGCTACTTTCCGTCCAGCCTCGGAAGTAACTCCCCGGAAGCTTGGGTATTTTTATTTTGTGGTTTCGTTACGTGTAAGGCATTATTTATATTCAGCGATGGAACGCGGGGTAGTGGCTTCAAAGACACGCGCTCCAGAAAGCGATCTGACGTTGATTCATCGTGTTTTTTTTTTTTTTTTTGTTGACAAAACCTGACAGATGGCACCGTAAATAATACGCCTCGCGGTATACCGCTACATGTTCACCGCTCGCTCCGGCGCTGACGTAAATTCCCAAATTAAAAAATGCATGGCTTGTGGATCGTTTAATACCGGAATCGCATAGCCCCGACGCGCACGACACGACGGCCAACAGCCAATGAAATACAAGATAGCTCGTCGTAAGCCCGACCGATTTTGTCGTCCGAGCAGCAATTTTGGATTAGAAATGATTTCTATTCTTCGTCGTGTCGTGCGACACGACCCGCAGAGTGTACAACATTGCAAAATGAAATTGCATTGCAAGATTTCCCTACAGCGGTAAGTACCCAGCTTAAAAGAAAAATTACTGTATCTAACTCTTAAAAATAATAATTTTACCTTTGTATGCATTAGCGATACCAATTGGTACCATTATGTACTACAAATTTCCCTCTTGTTCACCGCCTTTGAAACTAACGTAACCTATCAGCGCCTTCTAAATAGTTAAGTTAAATGCCTAGAGCGTAGTGTCAGTCGTGCTGTAAATTCAAGTAGTCACATTAAAATGTGTCGTGTTTGCGTTTTTGGTCTTGTCGTGCTGTGTTGGTCGGGGCTATGTGATTCCGGCATAACTCAACGCTACCATAGTTTTCCTCCCACCGATGGAGGCCCAAACAGTAGCTATAGGCTATTTACGGTAAAGTGAGCCCTTTTGAAAGCTCTCTCATAGTAAATAAATAAATAAATAAATTTGATTTTAGCCTCAAGACAATAACTTCGAGTCCGGTGGAATATACATACTGTTTTATTACTTAAATTGCAATAATTGTGTTAAAAATGGTTAAATGTAAAAAAGGTCTGAAAAATAACAGGAACTAGAACCTCGAAAGTGCTCACTTTACCGTGAACAGCTTATACCCGGTCTCATATCAATCCCTAATATTACTGTATAAACGGAGATGATTTTATTAATTGTTTTCTAATTACGTATTACACATTTTCCTTTAAGGCGTTGTACGGATTCCTAAATATATTTTAGCATAGGCGGTTCACGGTTAATTCAGCACTTTTGAAATAATGTTTGGAAGAATTTCACTACTCCTGCTAGTATATTTTAACGGGCCAAGTAACTGGCACGTTGTTGTGGTGTGAGCTAGCCCTTACTTGACGCTCGCGTGAACGTAGCATCACACAAAGCGGTGAATCAGGAGGCGAGGTATTGCGACAAACGGTAGCCAGTAAACAGCATGGCGATACATGAAACAGCGCGTGGGTATAGGCCAGCGCGAGGTTCGTCGCGGGGCCAGACGCCAACGAGACGCCGGCCGTCGGGACGTCAGCCAGTGGCGGACCTCCGAAGGAGGGCCTCGGAGAGGGGTGTACCGGGGACCGCCGCTGCTGATGCGTCGAGGTGACGCAGCCTTCGGCAACAAGGATTAAGGGCGCCGCCTACCTGGCGGTGGAAACGCGATGCAGAGTGTTTGAAATCAGCGTTTTACGAAGCAATTAAACGTGTCCCCATAATACCAACGTACGAAAAGAAAACACATTTCGGGCGAGGTATGTATAATACTCTCAATACATCACGTACACGTGATTTCAGTTAACTTAAAACGTGTCCAGATAGGGCCATCTTGCTTTCGTAGCCAACTTTTCAATAAGTTACCGCAACACCTTCAAGAAATTTGCTTCTCTAACCAAAAACTCTTTAAAAACAGCTGAAATATTTTTTTTTCTGAACTTAACATTTTATAGTGTAGATGAATATCTAAACTACGAAAATTAAGACACTATTGCATAACATATCTTTGTATGCATTTCTTGTTCCAGTTTTTCTCGTTTCCTTTTTCTTCCTTTCAACAATTTATATCAGACTACACATACATGCATCACATCTTTTCCTCATAATTTGGCCAACCCTCCTCCAACATGTTGTAGAGCATCGTCAGGTTGTTGAAACAGAAGAAAAAGGAAACGAGAATAACTGGAACAAGAAATGCATACAAAGATATGTTATGCAATAGTTTCTTAATTTTCGTAGTTTAGATATTCATCTACACTATAAAATGTTAAGTTTAGAAGAAAAAAAACTCTTTTAGCTGTTTTTATATATTCAGCTCTGTATATATATATATATATATATATATATATATATATATATATATATATATATATATATATATACACACACACACACTCACACGCGCGCGCACACACACATAAATGTGTGTGTGTGTGAGTATGTGTGTCTACTATATCCAGTGTTTAAACTTTGTATATTGACATTTGACTTGTCCAATATCTTTGTACAGCTACGTATTGAAAAAAGATCTTACGGATGCAATAATAAAAAAAAAAAACCACTATAAATGCTATTCTCGAGCCATTCAACATAGTTAAAAACGGTTTTTTTTTTTTTTCACACAGCTGTAGCTCATAACATACTGGTTGGAAACATGTGAAACTATTATAGAAACCTGCACTGAATCTTGCTACAGACTTCCCACCAATAAAACGATAGGGTCATCGCTTAAAGTCCCATAGGTAGACGCGGCACAACGGAAACACTGCACGCCAGTTCAGCGCGTAGGTGCGAAGGGGCATCAGCCGCGCGTGTCAGTGTCGTCCTTATTGCTCCCGCGTTTCCCTTCCTCAAACGCGCTAGATACATCCAAGTAGGCGGCGCCCCTTAAGGAGAACTGGTTCCAAAAGTTTACGTCGGAGAGTCTTTAGTATGGTAACTAACACAAGTGGCTTTTACGTAGTCGAATAGAAGTAAACATGATTACTCTCCCGTTTGCTATAACGTAATGATTGTAAAGTGTTGTACTCTTGTGAGTTATTGAGTTTTATATAAAGACGATTATGGAGAAGCCGGTCTTTGTCTTGAGCTCGCCAGCCATTCTTAACAGGCTCATATTGCACAGGCGGAGTCGCCTGTACTCGCACACAGAATATTTATAGGCTGTTCACAGTCAAATGAGCACTTTCGAAAGCCCTGATTCAAGTCTACTCATATGCGCATTGTGTATTCTTCCGCCTTACGCAAAATTAACATTGCCATTGGCCTCGTCACTTTATGCATGCATCGGTCGAGTGAAACTGTGAAATTATATATAAGTAAATATTATTCAAATCTGCTCATTTGTACACTTGGATGCATGGAAAAAAAAAAAAAAAAAAACAGAAAGTAAAATAAATTATTTATGTTATCGGAGATTGTTACGCGACACTTTTTATTCGAAGTTAAGAAATGGAAATACTTTCCATTCATCGTTACCAACTTAACAGGGCGCTTGTCACTCAGTTCGCCCGTTAAAACGAATGGAGGTAGGTATAGTGACTTCCTCTAAGGTTGAAATCAAAACTGCTCACTTTATCGTGAACAGCCTTTATATAGTCTGGCGCCAGTCCTAGTAGGACAGACTAGAACAACAAGAGCGGTGAAACTGGGAGGAAAGTAGAAGCACGGTTTAACGTCGAATTAAAACTTTCAGGTATTTCATGTATTTTCCTTTCCTTTTTTAATGCATATACCTAAGTGAAAAATTAGCATTTTGCTATATTATTTTACCATTTCAGTTGACTGACGCATAGATGACGTGATCAGACCCATGGCAATGTTATGTTACACACTGCGGAATATTACACAATGTGGGTGAAAGTAGATCTTTAGCGGAGCTTTCAAAAGTGCTCAGTTTGCCACGAACGGCGTATAAGGCTCTTGTAAACCGCACTCGTTGGCATGGCGTAGCTGTTGACGTATTTCCAACTGACAGCCACATCTCGACAAAGGAAAACTCAGCAAAGTGAATAAAACTACACCACGAGCTATAAAAATTATTTAGTTTGTGTTACCACGGCATCCGACGACTTCATAACTAATGCCCGGTTGCACCATCGTGGTTCGTAGCTCGATCCGAGATCGGATCTAAGCTCTACACAGAAAACTGTTTGCACCATTCGAGTTCAGAGCTGGACGGGAGATCGAGATGAAGACCGCGAAATTGGCGGTTTCGAAATCTCGATCCGAGATCAGTAGCCATCGTCGACAAATGTAGTTTGAAAATTCACCAATAGATAGAACTACGTTCGATTGTTTTCTTTGGGAATTAAAATAACATTATACGCACTTGAATATCACTCAGTAAAATTACTACAACAATAAATCACTTAAAACAGACAAAACATAGCACATATAGTTCTATCTATAGTGAGAAATACGCCTACTTCCATTGCGTTATATATTACGAACCAAGAACAAAATTTGTCTCATATTTAATCTCGATCTCTCACCAAAGGAGACGAATCGGAGATCCAGAATCACTCAATTTCGTTGGTGCAACACTTTTACAATGGAACCAAGATCAAACTGGATCCTGGTTCGGAACTAGGATCATTCGATCTCGGATCGAGGAAGATGTTGGTGCAACCGGGCATAAGCGTTGCATACTGGTTTGGAAGTGAGGGACGCAGCAAATTAACACCGCACCGTAGCGAAACTGCAGATGAATCACTGCATGCGTTTGGCGAGGAACTGTTAGCTCCACAAGCTCCCTGGATACCTGCGCTTGGGCCGACGGCAGCCGATATCAGTGACGACACAGCTGTGTACAAACTGTTACAAAAACATGCGGCGTAGCATCGGCCAACGCGCAACTGATAATAATACGGAGACTAATTTTTTTTTTTTTGCACGACGTTCAGGCTGCAGCAGGCTGCGCGCGCAGCTAACACTTCCCTAACTGGCCGTACCACGCGCTCGTAACTTCACTCACCAGAAATTGTGGCGCAAGTAATGTTAACGGTGTCTGTGCGAGTTCACAGTACACGCTGATATAGGCTGTTCACGGTAAAGTGAGCACTTTGTTACTTTATCCTTTCAGCTATTTTTTATCCTTTAACATCCTTTCTTTAAATAAATATTGCCATATAAGTAATAAACACGGCGTGTATATTCCACAGCACTCGGAAGTTAACGTCTAAAGTAATGATAAAATATAATTATTGATTATTATTCCAAGAGAGAGCTTAAAACAGTGCTCACTTTACCATGAATAGCCTATATTATTTTAATGCACTTCATATCAGTATTACAAACACTTTGAAAAATATCTGTAAAAATGGCGCTGGTGTAGATTATAGTGTGTAATATACTGCTTTGTTAATATTCCAAGCAAACCTACTATATTAGCAAAATATACATACTGTAAAAATGTGACAAGTATTCACAAATTATTAGGTACACATATTGTATAGCAGTATAGTGTGTTAAACTGTGGCCATCAAGACAGTAAGGATATTGAATGTATTACCGCACCCAATCATACAAATAATAGGATTTGCTACCCTATTGCGTGCAATAAAACGTGTCGGGCCATGCATTATGCCTTGCGATGTCGTGGCATGTAATTAATCGCAATGCAGTGCAATAACGCGCAATGTAATGGATTGTAAAGTCATACAGTGGAATGTACCGAAATGTAATGAACTGACTCTCGCAATTAAGCATTGTCCGTATAAATAAGTGCAATTATCTGGTATACTATGCAAGGTAGGCAGCTACACAAAGAGACTTTATGTATTGTGACCTTCGGTTTCATTATTTGTACCGAAAATGTGACAATACATTTCCTAGCACATCTTATCACATGCAGTAGGGCGACAACCTCTTTTATATGTATGACGGAGATGGGCAGAGACCTGCAAAATTCGCCTTATTTTCTGGCTGCACGATTAACTTCACCGTCCAATGTATATTATAGTCAGGGTGTTTTGTTTATTGGCTCCCACAGAAGTCAAGTGCCATTTTTCCTTTCAACGTGGTAGTACGCGATTGGGCCATGCTGTCGTTAGTTGTTTCTTATTGGTTCACATACGTCCGGAAGATGCCAGGCCAACTGTTGCCCAGTAATAAAAACCAATATAAATGTATAACGTTTCGAAGTCTATTCTGTCCTAAAGTAATAACGCGAATTTTGCACGTCTCCATAGAGATGGGTAACACATTCAATATCCTGACCTTCTTAACGGCCACAGATTAACACATGACTGCACAACATCGCATTGACATACTGCAAGGCTTTTTCATATGGCATCAAATAAAGGGCGTATTAAGACCTTCTACTCGTCGTACTTTCTTAGGTGGATCATGGGCTATTCGTCTTCTTTTACCCTCAGGAATAGCCTGCAGAAGTTTGTCCCTATGTTTAGAAGCACGTTATAAGGGGAGACTAAATGTAAAACTGTATTTCAAGGTGTTTCATCCGACTCTGCACTAGAACGTGCGAAGGAAGTTACAAAACCCCGACATACAGTCTGCTGATGAGAATCTTGCCAGGCTGCACTACACACGTCTGTGCACGGTTCGACATAGACAAGAACAAGAACTGTGGTTCGAACTTTGGCAATTTGTATGTGTTTTTTTTTTACAGCGTACCAAGTTGGAGCTGGGTTTATATAATGGATCCACTACGCTGCCACTTTCTTCGCAACAACAATCCTTTATCCACCAGGGCTGAGCTCCCTTCCAACTCGATCGTCTCTGCTAGACTGAAGTGGAGCCTGCTTGCGTAGAAAGAAGATAAACGCGTGTGCTTGTGAGGATGAATATGTTTAACCTTACAAACACAAACACACACATCTATTATAGATGTATCACAGTAAGAAGGAAAATTACCCCTTAGATATGACATGGGTTATGTATTATACATTTGGAACAGGCCACATTTACGTGACAAATTCTCCATATAAAATGTATCGGCATGAATAAACTGTTTCGTATCTGTTTCACGGGATTTCTAGCTCGATGCGAAATAATGTTAAAAGACAACAGAGGGGCGTATCAGAGTTCGTAAAGAATGGAGGTCTTAATAAAAACTAAATAACTAAATTAGATTTTTCATTTATTCAGACAGCTATTACTTACAACTTTAAACTGTCTATCTCCACTATTATCTTTGATATTTTTATGCGCGGTTGCACAAACATCTTCCCCGATCCGAGATCGAATGATCCTAGTTCCGAACCAGTATCCAGTTTTATCTTAGTTCCAATGTAAGTGTTACACCAACGAAATTTCATGATTCTGGATCTCAAATTCGTCGATCTTAGTTCCGAAGTGAGAGATCGAGATTAAATATGAGACAAATTTTGCTATTGGTACGTAATATATAGCGTCATGGAAGCAGGCGTATTTTTCACTACAGATAGAACTGGATGTGCAATGTTTTACCTGTTCTAAGTGAATTATGGTTGTACGAATTTTACTGAATAATATTCAAGTGCATATAATGTTGTTTTAATTTCCCAAGAAAACAATCGAGCGTGGTTCTATCTGTTGGCGTTTTTTCAAACTACATTTGTCTGCGATGGCTGCTGATCTCGGATCGAACCGCCGAAATTGGTGGTTCTAAATGAACTTCATCTCGATCTCCAGTCCATATATTTACTTTCCTAATAATTTCACTGTTTCATTTGAATGGCGCATGTATAAAGCCATGAACCCCATGACAATGTTAATCTTACGTAAGGTGGAAGAATACACAAAGTGTACACAAGTAGATCTTAAGCAGGGATTACAAAAGTGCTCATTTTACCATGGAAAGTCTATAACAATATTTACTAAATAATGCAAATGTTGCTTTGCAATTTCTTCTTATTGAAACAGTCACCTGAATGTGATGCTACAAATCTGCTGCCAGATTCCGAGTGTGGAATATAGCCTTACATAAGAGGAGGTGTGATCTAAAAGTGCGTAAGTAGACAAGACGTCGATTCACAAAGGAAAGTAATACGTCCAAACCAAGAAATTCTTTTTTAATTGGGTCGAATAGTGAGTTTGATGAAAAACCCTAGTTTTTCGAACCAAAATAAATAAATACTAAGACTGAAATGAGTAAACAAAACTGCCACGGCAGCAGAATGCGACCAACAAAATGGCTGGAAATATTTGCATTAACATTTCGTTCATTTTGCTTATTTTCGGCGATGTACACTATTAAGAAAAATTTTCTTCATTTTACGGGAAAGTGCTGGTAAAAATTTATCCAGAAGAGCCCGTAAACTCTCCGAAAAATTACGGACACATTGATTTTTCAGAAACGGACTTTCCGTAAATTTCACGGAACCTCTCCGTTAATGTCCACGTTGGTTTTCTGTACTTCCCGTTTAAAATAAAAAGAGATAAAGAAAATGTCTTTAATTTTCGTTATGTGGGTTTTCTATCGTGTATAAAAATTATATTAAAAAAGTTAAAATATTTTGTACTTAAGTGAGGTTGGAATCCGAGTCAGATAGCTGCCAGTCAACGACTCTAAACATTCGCCTACAACTCTTACTTTAAAAATTGATATAACTTCTATATTTTTATTAGAAAGACCAAAGCAAAAATTCAGTTTCTATTAAATTTAGAGTATTTTTAGTGTTGCCAAATGTTACAGACGCCTGATGCAATTTTTTAATATTTGAAAGAATATGTCATAGTCGCGTGGATAACCTTAACTGCCGCAGAAACGATAATTTTCTTGTTACAGTGGCGAAGAAAGCTTCGTGTAGAATCGGCATTGTTCGTCCCCGTAACTCGAAGCCAAAGGGAATACGGAGACTTTCTGTATTTTGTACTCACGGACTTAGTTCCGCCTTTCCGTATATACACTGTACATTTCCGTAAATATACGGAAATTTCTAACAGTGTAGTTCTGTGTATACGGGTACTTTTTTCCCCCTCCTTTTTACGAAGTGCCAACTTGTGCACGTGAAACAGGAACTTTTACACGACGCAGTGCGGAGCTAGCTGTTTTCCGTAAACCGGACTGCCACGGAACCATGTCGGCTAAGTGATGACGCGCGCGTTCAAGGCGTAGTTTGATCGTCTCTGACGCTGTTTAATGGGAGCACAAGTCGAGCGCAGCCGCTTTACGACTGTAGTTCGCGTTACCAGGTAATTTCCGGCCTGTCGTGTTATCTAGCTTGAAACCCCACTCTCGTTTCGACCGTGCGTGCAAGTTTGGACAACTTACTGCCACTCCTTTTTAAAAGCGGAGTCCAATTTCGCGACCAAGCGAACACCAGTTGTAAGTGCGTACGACCTAGTTTCAGAAACTGCGGGATCTCAGCAACCAGACTGAAATACAAGCAAGAATTGTTTGGATTGCCAGCTCACTCGCATTATAATTACATAAGCCGCAACAGTGCTAGGAAAGCCAGTTCACTTAATATGCTACTATTTGAATTGCTTTGTAAATTTTGCAGCCACCAAGCGATAATTAATTAATTAAAATTTTTCTTAAAATTAAGATAACATTTAGTTCCACAAGGTTTTGCGATAATATGATAGAATGCAATAGTACAAAATATTGCATTTACCTCGCACAAATAAAAATTACTCTTGTTTGTCACGTAACTTTGTCTCTCTCTCTCTCTCTCTCTCCTCTCTCTCTCTTGTGTATATATATAAACACAGAGAGAGAGAGAGAGAGAGAGAGAGAGAGAGAGAGAGAGAGAGAGAGAGAAAGAAATTACACACGGTGTTTTTAGAAATATAATTTTAATATTTTTCATTTTGTGAACGAAGTGTAATTAATGTCTCTGTGTAGAATTCCACAACTTCCTGTAACACTGTAATTGAAACATTTACGGAAACGCTTCAACGAACTGGATGGCAGTTCATAATTACGTATACAGGGGCCTGCTTTTCGTATATGAAGAACTGTCTCGTCCTTTTCGTCCAACAGAAGAATACTGCCGGAACACATAGCGCTCTTTGTCGTCACAAACAACACACAGTCGTTTCAGATTCCATTAGGATCGTCACACCGTTTGCGAGTATTTGAAACATTTGCTGTTGGCTCAATCCATTTCTAACAGACAGTAAGCAACCACTGTTCCCTAAATTATGCAAAAAAAAAAAAAAACGGAAATTGTGTACATGCCATAACATTAGAAAAACATCGTGGATTTAACTTAACTATGTTGGAAATTCCCAAGTAAGTAACAGTTGAGAAGATGCTGTTTTAGTAATTTGTTTATGATTCCATCGTCGTGTGCAAATCAACATCCGTATATCGAAATTTCGACTTATTTACAAATCTAATCACTTGTACAATACTATGTAAGCTTTTACTACATACTGTACCGACTTTAGATTCAGTTAATATAATTAATAAATCTCAATGAATTCATAGACATGTAGCGATAAATTTTGACTTCTCTTCGGAATCGTGCCTCACGATGTCATTGATCGGCAGGTTTTCTCGGTGATCTCCCATTTCCCTCGGCCTTTCATTCCGGCGCCGCTCCATATTCACCTCAATCACCCTCATCGGCTCTCAAGACCTCGCTGTTAACAGCTGCCCAAATCTCTTCATTCACTCACGATAAATTTCGATAGCGTTTCGTGCAAGATTAAGAGTATATTTGTTACAGTACGCCGTACCAGTACACGTGATGACAAAGGTACGCAATTTTTTTTTTCCTCATAATAATTAGATGAATCGCAATTGATCGCGTGGATGCCTCAGTTCAGCGGACTAATAAATAATCTCTAGTGGGCAGCCGAATCTCGCGAAAAGATTTCAAGACTAGTTGTGCTTCACAATAGATCCACCTTTGTGATTGGGTGATCTAGATGTTACGCGTCTAAAGTTTCTACCCACGAATCCGAGACGTTGGCCCTCCTGTAGGGCAGCGTGTTCCACTTGGCACTATCCCTCTCCCCTCATCGCGTCCATTGACCCTGCCTCGGTGGGAACAAAATTGGATCATTGTTACTGTAATCCACAATTACATTTTGCCACAGAGTAGCTATATTACGTAAAGTGATCTGCCATTTCGTATGTGAACTGTGGAACATTGTTAAACTAGATAAATGTGAAGTGTACAATAACATATCAATGGTTTCCAAACCCATTATACAGCATGGCATCGTGACGACACGTTTGTAGTCAAATGCTTGAGACGTGGCATTGTGGGTTATAGCAGAAATCTGAAAAAATATGTGTTTATATTCTCTCTTTTTGTTTATACTCTCTCTTTTCTCATTGTAGCAGTAAACATTCTGCATATGAACAATTAGAGAGTTTGGTGCACATGCAATAATGCCCAGGGTTTTATTCCACATTAACCTAAAACAAGCTCTGTAAAATATATACAGTATAAACATGGGCGACCAGAAAACCGCAAAATAATTTTGTGTGACTTTTGAGAGTTAAAGTATTAGTTCCTGAAGGACGGCATCCTGGTGCCCCCTTTGACAGCTCAGCAACACACTTTCATTAGGGCTGATTTGTGTGATACCAAACTGGCTACTTGACAGTCATATAAGTAATGCAGTCATGCTAACAGAATAGCAGTACAATATAGATAATTATATTTCTTGGGCGAGATGTTAGAATACAATCCATTACAAAACATTACACTAGTACATATATTAATTCGTGGCATTCTTAATTGGCACCTAAAAGTATATTTGCGGAATAGAGACATTGCATGATCACTATTATGGAGAAATACAACAATATGATAAACCCAATACCTACAGCAGTACGCCTGTGAAGTAATAGCATTCTAGTGTTAGGTACAGTATGAATATTAATATTGGGACTCTAGCCGTTTTATTTGCTGTGTACATGAAACAATAATAAATTTATTTCTAGGAGCCCATAATTGAAATTTTCAACACTTAAAAGTGTTACTGCCAAGGTGTTTATTTCATTAGCAACGGTCTGCTTATATTTGAGATACACTAGCCACAGGATTTGTTCTATAACATGAGAGCAAAGCATAAATATGTTCCTTGAATGGAGAAAACGTTTGAGTGCATGTAAGTAATAATGTGTGTGTCAATAACACATCTGCAGTACAAACATGACAAATGTTCCATAATCCAGCTTCACATGCATGGCAGTGTGTGGCTGGAGTGATTATGTGATACACAGTTACAAACAAACCAACTAAAAATAACTTAATCATTAGTGACATGTAAATGATACGCGCCCATTATTGCTCCTATTATTAGTTTATTTAAAGCCATGTTTCCGCGCTGGCCCCCGTGGTTATTTGTTTACTTTATCAAAAACCATAGAAGATGTCGTAACGTATTTATAACACCATGCATCAAATTTTCTGTTGTCACATAGTGTCTGATATTTCAGCCAGAATGCACGACCAGTCTAACATGACGAGGCGATTAAGTGTCTGAATAGTTTCAACAAGTACTCGACTAGTACACATCACTGCTAGTACGCGAATTTATATACTTGACAAGTATACACTGAGAATTCAGAAATAGCCTAAGTTATTTTATTGTTAATTGGTTGCCCCAAATAGTAAGATTCTGCCGGTGCAACTAATTAATTTAAACTGTTTCTGTTATTATTAGGGACACGCGAATTTCGCGAAAATATTTCCCCACGTGCTATATTTCAATACCTTACGGGAATGCCAGCAGTTTTCTATTTCTTATTGGCGGCGAGTCTTCCTGAGAAGACTATGACTATGGCCAATCAGAATTATGTTGCTGCGATACTGTACGTATGTGATTCCCGGGTAGACAGATAAGACCCGTTACGCCTAGATAATCCAATCACGAAAGTGGATCTGAGCTTAAGTTTTATGAAATAACTGGCCGGGAAATGTTTTCGCGAAATTTTGGGCGTCCCTAGTTACTATTAAAGAAAGTGAGAGCACAGCCAAGTTTCGAACCTGGACCGTTCGTGGCCGAACGCTACGCCCTAATTACATGGCTCTTAACGAACCTGCGATGTTTCTAAATGCGCATAATTCAAATAGATGACAACATGAATTAATTAACATTTTTAGTTTTACAGGTTTACTTCATAGTTTTCTGTTAAATTTGTTATATTGGGATTTGATACCATTACTGAGCATCGGTATACACGCTAATAAACGGTCTTCCTATCTTAATTGTCACAAACATTAAAACTCTCGCGTTAAATTTTCGAAAGAAGGCAACAAGAAAAATTAAAGAGTGGCCTAGCATATATGCATAGCTGATTCAAGTAAATATGTTGTTTATGGTTAATTCTGTTGTCCCTTTGTTTATTCAAGCATGTATTTTGTTAGATGAGCAAAATCGATTTTGTCGCTTTTAACATTTTTTTTTACACAATAATGTTTATTTGTTGGGGTTGCTTATTGTGTATTTGGCGACACACACACAAATAATTTTGTCATCTGGAACTAACCATCCCATTAGTGCAGTGCAGCAAATCGCAGGCTGGGTGCGCCGACTTAAAACGCTCTGAGGACTACTCCCGAGCGTAGCTCGTGCAAAACCATTTTCATATTATGAAGATTCTTTGTTCTACTTGTACGTAAGCAAAGCCTACGAAAACATTTTAGCCCAGAAATAATGATTTTCAGGACCAAATAACAATACTTTATTATACCGACTCAAAAGGACGCGTTAGACTGCAAATTCTTTTACCGTGTAAAGGACACTTGATTGGTGCAAAATCAACTTTGCAATCCCATTGGCCGACGGCCGGCCAATAAGGAACGTTGTTGTGTACAGTAGACGTTCCCGACGCCACGTGAACCAGTAGGATGGTCGTGAGTGGCAAAACACGAAAACTAATCAAATATGTTATAAGAAAAGGCTGGTGACAGGTGACTCACTTCTAACTCGTCCGGAACACCAGCAGATGTGTGCAGACTTCTAAGTCGTCCGGAACGCCAGTAGATGTGTGCAGACTTCTAAGTCGTCCGGAACGCCAGTAGATGTGTGCAGACTTCTAAGTCGTCCGGAACGCCAGTAGATGTGTGCAGACTTCTAACTCGTCCGGAACGCCAGTAGATGTGTGCAGACTTCTAAGTCGTCCGGAACGCCAGTAGATGTGTGTAGACTTCTAAGTCGTCCGGAACGCCAGTAGATGTGTGCAGACTTCTAAGTCGTCCGGAACGCCAGTAGATGTGTGTAGACTTCTAAGTCGTCCGGAACGCCAGCAGATGTGTGCAGACTTCTAAGTCGTCCTGAACGCCAGTAGATGTGTGCAGACTTCCAAGTTTTAACCCTTGAAGGACTGCGCAAATTTACTGGTACTGAGGACAAGAATGAAGTAAGCTGCCTATATTCCCCCCCCCCCCGGCTCCCCTTCAGCAATATCAATTGTGTTGGTCAGTGTATGTCCACATGCCCTCGTCCTATTGGTTCTGGCTACCGGGCGTACTTGCTGTGCCATGCGACGTTTATTTTTGTCTGGCCGTCGACCAATGAAGTCGCGCGCTAACTGTTTGCCAATTAACGTGTCCGAAGGAGTCAACATGTTTTACAAACCACCGTGCTCGTTAGAGAAATTATTAAAATTCACAATTTCATTCTTATGAATTTAAATGCTGACTATAATTATTTGCTTAGTGTTCCATAGAGTCCAGCGAAACAGCAAAACCATAGAAGTGTGAAATTTATCTTCAAGAGCAAAGACATTTCAAAATAAACGTTGCCCGAGTATATACGTGCGTACTTCTCAAGGGGTTAATAAAAGGTTATGCATACCGCTGTATTTTTCTTCAAATAAACACACATGCGCAGTTTGGAAGTAGGCCTACTATTTATGAAGTATTAAACGTAGTTAAATATTGGAATTGAAGTGTGTTTGTTATAATCCCTATGTCGATATATTTTTATTTCGTAGGTTACATACCGCGTATTAGTCCCCTCGTCCCGTTGACGCATTCCCTTTTTGTTTTCTTACGTGTCCGTGTATTGTAAGGCTGACCGTATCACTTACGTCGTAAACATGTGACAAGTGCAGTAAAAACCAGGTTATTTCCTTAGACTAATCGTATAGATTAAGATTAGCTCCATTCTGAAATGCCTAACTCTTTAATGCACTACCTAAAAGCGGCGAGAAAGTTAATGCTTTAAAAGGGGAAATGATAAAAAAAGTAAACAGTTAGCGAAACAAAAGTGCGAATATGGAAACAAAATAGTAGTGATATTATTGCTGCAGTGGAAAATTAGTCGCAATAAAATGATATTAAGATTAATCTTCTTAGTCCTGGTGTAATAAAATAGTCTTATCAGGAAAGAGCAAAAAATCAGTACATTTACAGACGCCTGGGGGAAATTGACATCGAAAATTTTTATAAACAGACACGTCCCAGCGTGATATCTGCCTCACAAACTATAAATTGGGTTTTGAAACATACTCGTGGCGAGTATCAATACCATAGTCCTTATAAAAAATTTAACCCTTTGGGGAGTATGCACGCATATACTCGGGCAACGTTTACATGGAAATTTCTTTACTCTTGATGACCAATCCCACATTTCTATGGTTTTACTGTTTCGCTGGACTCTATGGGAAATCATGCAAATAATTACAACTACTCAACATCTATATTCATAAGAATAAAACTGTTAATTCTAATAATTTCTCAAATGAACACGATGGATTGTGAAACATGTTACATCTGTCGCGACACATTGGTTGGCACATAGTCAACAAGCGACTCCACTGGCTGATTGACAGACAATAATAAACGTTGCGGTATATTGTAAGCGTGTCAGGCGTAGCCAGGACCAATAAGAAGCGGGTAAGTAGAAATACAGAGACCAACACAACTCATATTGGTGTAGTGGAGAATATAGGCAGTTCATTTAATCCTTGTCTTCAGTGACAATAAATCCGTTTCTTTCCGAAGGGTTAAAAGCCAAGCAATTAATTTTCGTTCTTGAACTTAAAGAAAATATGCACGCATTTGTATGACGGTATTATTGAAACGAGTTTGTCATATGTGTATAATAATAATAATAATTCTAAAATATGATAAATTATCCATATTGTTACGCGCTCGTTGCGTTTTCCCGCGCGACCGAGTGGAAGTGAAGGGCAGAGTAGTTAGATGATTTATGGACGAGCGCGCTATCAGTTGCAACCGGAGACGCAGCGGCTTTTCACAAAGTAATGTTTACAAAGCGTGCCTGTTATACTTATCAGGGCGTGTACTGCTCCCGACCTTGGGTATCGGGCGTCTTTGGGACATCTGAAGAATGCTCTGGATTACTGGCCTCGTTCCTTTCAGCTAGACTCGGTGTGCGACGAACCTTCCTGGTCAAGGCCAGTGACTATATAAAGCGCGTCGGGCCTCCTAGCTGGCATTTGATGAATTGATAAGTTTCGGCGATAGACGATTAGCGAGAAGAGAAGCACGCGGCGAGAGAAGTGACCAGCGGGAGGAAAATCTGCGACTGCGAGCATAGGCGGAGTGAAGAGTGCGACTACAGGCTGGACTATTGGATTAGATGCACGAGCGAAAGATATTACAAATGATGACAACAGATAGACTGAACGTGTGTTAATGATAAGTATGAGTTGATTGACAAAAACCAAACAGAGACATAAAGAAGGACGTTAATTAGAGTTGAAATAGACATTGAACTGACTGTTAATTAAAAAGAGTAATATTTCAGACAGATAGTTTAATGCTGTAAATAATAGCTGTGTGAGTATGTTTAAAATAAATTTTAGTTATTTTGTTTTTATTAAGACCACCGTCCCTCACGAACTCAGATACACACCTCAGGTGTTAATGTAACAATGGAAATTTTGCTACGCAATAAACACTATAAAGAATGTACGAAACCAAACGTCGATAAATCCAGATCACGTATTGTCTTAAATTATTATACTCGGACCTTTCAGTCAATTTCTTGTATTTTGCACAAGCTGCAGTGCATACTTACCTACATACCTACACACATACACACACCTATTGTGTTTGTGTATAAGTCGTGAATTTGATTATTTTTTAATCGTTTTGCAGTGCTTAATTACATTTTTTTTGTCATCTACAGTACAGTATGTTCCGCGACGAACCCGACAAACTTGGCCAGCGTGTTCTAGAGGTTATTAGCGATAAAAATGGCTTCTACACATGTAGACTATGAAGCCCCGTTTCAGAATTCCAGTGATGCAAACACAGTAAACACAATATGTGTAATTACTGAATATCTTTATTGGCATTACCTACATGTTGGAGGCATTATACGAACTGTTCAAAATGGGCCCAACCTGACCGTAAGCAGTCTGCGACAAATCGCACCATGGCGTTCTGCCACTGCATGTCCACAAGTTCATTTCGGAGTTGAGTGGCGCTATCTGCTGTCGCCCGTATCAACTGGACCTGTGGCGTTTATTCCATAAACGCAAGGTAAACAACGCTTACTCTATGCATATTGGAAATGTTTGATCCTTTATAGTTTTCGCCTTGAATTTAAATCTAAACACATTTAATTCTGAGTTTCCCGTTTCCGATTCGAGAAACAGAGCTTTCGCAACGCCCGTACTGAACACGCATAGTGCTGCTATCTAGTGTTTATTTCCACAAACGGGAGCGACTAGCGAGGAATCGAACTCCCAAGCGAGTTACCCTGCCGCGTTCCTTCGGCGGGGTAAGCAGTCGTTCTGTTTGCTTCCTCCAGTCATAATTTTTCCCTGGAAAGTGTATGAAAGTATTCGGGAAAACGGGAGTTTTATTATATCTTGTAATATTCTCTCTAAATAATATTCAGTTTAATTATTATTATATTCATTTCGTCTCCGTTTTTATAACTAATATTAGGTATTATAAAACGCTGAACACATGTAGAGGGTCAGCAAAGTTGGAAGTTGTGTTTGTTAGTAGAAATTAAAAATGGAACCACAGCCTGGCACTAGTAAATTTGATCTAAAACACTCAAATATTGGGGGGGGGGGGGGGTTATTATATTGCTTACCTTGTAAAAAACTCACTACACACCACTGGACTAGACCCGTGTGCCTGGTTTCCGTCCGCTGTACACCACACTGTTCAGGCAGCCCCAGAAGGAAAAGTCCAGCGGGGAGGTCAGGAGACCGCGGCGGCCATGGAATTGGTCTACGCCCTCGTATCCACCTGCGCGGATACTCAGCAGTCACAGACCTTCTGAAGTGTGGAGGTGCCCCATTCTGCTGCGACCAAATTTCGCACCGTACTGCTGACTTCACATCTTCCAATTAGGGTAATAGGTTGGTTTCCAGAAATTATCTCTAGTAACGAGCATTGGGAATTGTCCAGTATGATGTGTGGTCCAGTGAGATGATTGCCAAATATTCTGCACCACACATTCACTGAAAAACCGTTCTTGGAAAATCGTATTTATTGTATTTCTGTCACTGTAGCTCTGAAACGGAGCTTCATAACCTACGTGTATATACGACTGGTTTTTGTTGCTAATTATCTCTAGATAACGCTTGCGAAGTTTGCCACTCTCATTACGTGTATACAGCGACTTTCTGATTGCACATTAATACAAGTGAAGTTATTTGGTTAGGCTCAAGTTTTCTGTCGCATGAGTAATATTTCTCCAGGCGCTCGGGAAAAGGTAGTGGAAATGACGTTACAAAATGGTAAACGCGAGTAGCCTGGACAAAAGAGAAAAATGCAAAAATCTTCCTCTCTCTATCCTCGCCGGTCCCAGATACTTATGGACTAAATACTTTCGCTCGTTGGACGATAGTATCGCTGTTCATTTTACAAATACCATTTAGTGTAACACTATAGACCGAAGTGGTTTAATATATTTATATCGCAGCCCTCAAAGTATATGAAACGCAAACGTTTCAAAACAGGCGTTAATTGAAATTGTTAAGATTATTTGTTCTCCTATAGAGGCTTTAAGATTGCCATTTAAAGTCCTACGAAGTTTGTTATACGTTTGCTTGAAAAAATTAATTTTTTGAAAAATATTGACAATTTATTTGATATATTCATATCGCGTTTCATGTCTATGAAACACACATATAAAATAACATCGTAAAAATAGAAAATACTTAGAAACTGAAACGAAAGATCGAGAGCCACGTCTTATTGTAATGGTGAAGATATGCAAAGAGTTAGCAAGTATTTATTTGGAATAGAGTTAGGCCCGTTGGAAAAGGAGGTTAGGATAGGAATATATATGAACACTACATTTTAATACACGCGGGCATAAGGTAAATGGTTCGCGAACTGTGTGCCAGGCACGGGGTAACTTAGATAAAGGACAATGGCGCTGGCAGTTAACACTCTCCGCCATAAAATTGACCACACTCCGAAAAATACGTCGGGATGGAATGGAAATAGGCACAGACAATCGGAACAATAATACTAATAACGAATGACAACGTCCAAACAGAGGGCCGTTTATTCGGGAAAAGTATTCTTAGCAATACTGTTGAGCTACTCATAACGTGAATACATGCGACGATAAGGTTATAAACTGGCTGGCGGACGAAAATGGTTGTCAGCAACCAAAAAATCATTCTTGGGGGAACCCGTACTCTGGGTGGGCGGGCATTATCTTGTTGGACATTTACCTGTTGGAACATAGCCATAAATAGAGACATATAAGGCCGCAGAATTTCCTGGAGCCTAAGTTGTGGCATGGGTGTTCCCTTGAAAACTTCCGGGAAAGACAGGAAGTCATAGGAGATCACTTCCCACGCCATAGAGCCACCAAATGTGATGGCGGGTCACTATAAATGAAGTCCGGATTTATGTGCTTGAGTCAGGTTGCAATTCGTGTCCACACGGAAGTGCATTCATCGCTAAGGACTATTGCGCGGTATAAATAGATGTGAGTAGCTATTCAAAACTCGCACATTTGAAGCATACGCCCCTATAAAGCTTATTCGTGATAAAGTGAGCACTTACGAAATCAGCCTTTGCAAAATGTCGTTGCCCCTACCTGCATGTATTTTAATGGACACACACGCCCTCTATAGACCTATTGGTAAGGAGGAAAGAGAATATAGTTCCAAGTCTTAACGCTGAATTAGAAGTGTCAGGAAAACTTTCTATATTTCTAATGAATGTGAGTATATGAATAATTTCACAGTTTTACTTGACGGAAGCATTAATAGTGATCCGACCCATGACAATGTCAATTTTACGTATGGAGAAAGTATACGGAATGAGCGCACGATTAGAACTTTAGCAGGGCTGTCAAAAGTGCTCACTTTAGCAGGGCTGTCAAAAGTGCTCATTTTAGCAGAGCTGTCAAAAGTGCTCACTTTAGTGTGAACGGCCTTTATGAATATGAAATTAATTTGCTAGCACCAAACTATTTTCGTTTTGTTGAATGAAAACTTCCTCTATGTGCATATGTAAACATGGGCAGTAACATTTTTCAAAGGTTGATTTAAAAAGTGCCCAGTTTACCGTGAAGAGCGTATTGTTGTATATATTGGCAACACTGGTTGAGAGACAGAGCAGGGATGTGAACCCCGGGAGTTAAAAAAGTAGTACAAGTATACGAGAATCACAGTGTTTAGTACGAAATTATAGTGCGTTTACGAAAAAAATTTTTAGCAGCCATTTCAGATTTACTATGTACTGTATTTCTGTTAACTAACTCCACCTTAATATTTTTTAAATGTTCTACAACTTATAGATATGTTAGGTGTTTCTTTATTACTTATATTGAAATTTATTCATAAAACCTTTACGTCAGTGTTTTCCTCACCGTATACTCTCTACGTTGACGTATGGAGTACGTATCATTGTAAATATTGAGAAATTAGGGCTCATTTTAAATAAGAGTATTTTGCGTTTTTTTTTTTGCGTACTATAATGCATGTGCTATATTATATCGTACATAGCTGCAAATTATAGTATAAATACTACAATTATAGGACAGTTCACATCCCCGGATGTAGGGCACGTTCTCGCCCTTCGCTGGAGGGGAAAGAGTTGGAAAAAAGGGGGGGGGGGGGTGAGTGAGTACTCGGTGACAGCAAGGCGCTTCAGAACGTGCGATCATAAAAATGGAACGACAGCAGAGAAAGGAAAAACAAAGCGAGCCACGAAAAGGGAAACATTTAGTGATGAAACGCGATGAAGCTGTATTATACGAGGCGTTATTATTGCGAGCTACATTGCGACCCCCCCCCCCCCCCCATAATTCGCAGCGATTCGGATGCAAAACAGTCGTGCGGGAGAGGGAAAAAAAACAGTTCTTTAAAAAGAAAGAAAAGGATGCGCTCTTTCAAAATAATATAATAAGCTGCTAGGATATTTTACAAGCAATCCAGAAAAACAAAACAGAGAGAAATGCGAAAACACAAACTGTACCATGATTAGAATGAAGTAAAAAGAGGTTATCCAAACAAACTGAGGGAAAATAAATCTAAAAATTAGATTCAAAATTAATTTCAAATTATTGTATTTATTGCAATTCTTGGCCTTATATCTTGCGACTATCATGAAAGAAAGCAAACTAAAATGTGCAGATTTCAACAATTTTAATTGAAAGACCCATTCCTACTTTTTTCATTTGTAATAATACGTATTAATTATGGATTCATTGACGTCATCGCAATGAAGTATTTTGTAGATTTCTTTACAGTAAAATTAATAATATAATCCTTCAGAACGTGGTTTCGCACATATATAGACAGAATTGAGAGTCCAAAATTTCCGGACACGGTTAAGTTTTAAGTTTCGAAAGTTATTTTTCCATGATAAAATTAGTTGTGTTATACATAAAATCCATTGAATTCTTTTTAATGTGTTGCATACCGACAACCAACATTTAAAAATGAAGTCACAGGAAACGTGAATTAAACTGGGCTGTTCCACCCGACATAATTTAGAACTTCTGAAAGCACCGAATTCCATCAAGGCTCGTAATTTTAGAATCCCTGAACTCCAAAGGCCTTTTTTTTTTTTGTTTGCTTAACCACGCGAAGCTAATGAGTGCAGATGATACCGATTCAACAGGATTTTTGCAAACTTTTAAAATTTACCGTCAAAACTTTAGTGGGCAAGTGCTGTTTTCGCCGGGTAGTCGTTTAACACTTTGTAGACTACGCTCGAGTGTAGCTCGAGCGAAGCTAATTTGAAAATTTATTTTTGGTTCAGAACAAAGCTCTCATGGATGTGCCGTCTTTGTTCTGCCAGTGTTTAACACGACCTCACAAGAACACGACAGCGCAGTAACAATGATATTGCTAACAATAGTAGTTCTTTTTACAGCCATCCAAAGGGACATGATTGATTGTAAATCCTTTTGCACGATGCAGGACATCTGATTAGATTAATATCAGCTCGGCTCTCCACTGGTTGATCACAGGCCAATAATGAACGCTATAAAGTGCAGGGCGGGGACCGGTATGGTATGGACCAATAGGACGATGGTGAGTTCTAACACAGACACCAACAGAACCAGTGTTCTTGCAGTAGTGGATATAAGTGACTCGCTTCTAATTTTGTCTTAAGAGCCGGTAAATGTGTGCAGACCTCGATGTGTTAAGACAAACAGAACCGGTGTTCTTGCAGTAGTGGATATAAGTGACTCGCTTCTAATTTTGTCTTAAGAGCCAGTAAATGTGTGCAGACCTCTGTGTGTTAAGACAAACAGAACCGGTGTTCTTGCAGTAGTGGATATAAGTGACTCGCTTCTAATTTTGTCTTAAGAGCCAGTAAATGTGTGCAGACCTCTGTGTGTTAAGACAAACAGAACCGGTGTTCTTGCAGTAGTGTATATAGGTGACTTGCTTCTAATTTGTCTTAAGAGCGGTAATGTGTGCAGACCTCGATGTGTTAAGACAAACAGAACGGTGTTCTTGCAGTAGTGTATATAGGTGACTCGCTTCTAATTATGTCTTAAGAGCCAGTAAATGTGTGCAGACCTCGATGTGTTAAGACAAACAGAACCGGTGTTCTTGCAGTAGTGTATATAGGTGACTCGCTTCTAATTATGTCTTAAGAGCCAGTAAATGTGTGCAGACCTCGATGTGTTAAGACAAACAGAACCGGTGTTCTTGCAGTAGTGTATATAGGTGACTCGCTTCTAATTATGTCTTAAGAGCCAGTAAATGTGTGCAGACCTCGATGTGTTAAGACAAACAGAACGGTGTTCTTGCAGTAGTGTATATAGGTGATCGCTTCTATTATGTCTTAAGAGCCAGTAAATGTGTGCAGACTCGATGTGTTAAGACAAACAGAGAGAGAGAGAGAGAGCAATACGAATGTTGTCAACGTTTCCAATTGTTTTTTTTTTTTTTTTGCGCTTTCTCACGCACGGTTATAACAAATGTTATCTTCGGAACTAGGCCAGCTCTCCGCTAGTTTACTACGGGCGTGATACAAGTGCTTCGCCTCGGCGAGGCTGTTATTCTGGGAAGTAAGGCGTAAATATCGCACTCGTGAGGAGCGGCGAAAGAACACACGATAATGAGCGGGTAAAAAGAACAAACTTGAGGACGCGTTACTGCGTGAGGAAGTAGAGTAGGGAAGCGAGGTGACGCTGTTTACACGGTAGTACGCGGAGGAAAGAAGGCGTCGACGTGAACGAGCAGCAGGTAACACTTCAAGGAGAAGCGAAATTTCCACGAAATTCCGGCTTGGCGGAGGAAAGGCGTGAAATCTGTCGTACGCATTAGGCGTAAAGCGTAATGGTAGATTAATTTGCGCAGTTGGAAAGTTCAGGATAGGAGAGAAATTTAATTACTGTGCCGTTATTCCCATCCGTGTTGTGCTTTAACAAACTTCGGTTGGTTAAACTTTGTAATCATGTAGTTTTGCTGGATCGAAGCTTCCACGTCAAATGGCAGGCGCATTAATTTGCATAATTGCGATCTAGTGTTTAATATATTGTTACTACAAGTTATTTATAATGAGACCATGATAATTTGTAAGAAACTTAATTTATCATGCCCATGATGATATTGTTTTCTGGCCTGGATGCTCAATGCAAATTTATCTGGCTTGCATCTGATTTAGTACGTGGACAAAACCCACTTATAATGATTGCCATACATTTAAGTGGAATAAAAATACAGTAAACCAATTAAAACCGGTTGAAGTTGCTCGCTGATATCTCCAAACATAATGCACCTTGCACGTTCATATTTTAGAGTTTTTTAAATGATGTAGGTAACGGCACAGTTTGCTTGCATTGATTAAAACAGCTAATAGTTCACCTGTAGCTTCAGATTAAAAACAATTTTTATAACGTACCTACACCTTAATTTTTAATTTCAACTGTTGCAACACAAGAACATTTTGGTCTGGAAATTACCCACTAAGAGAACTTCGTAGTAAAATATTGTATTTAAACCAATGCACGTGTATTATACGCGTGTAGTAGAAATATTGTATTTAAACCAATGCATGTGTATATATACGCGTGTAGTAGAAAATGAATATTTTGAAAATACCCTTTTCTCCAGGAAAGGTAAAGAACTATCATCAACAGCCACCACTTTTGATTTTTATCCTATTAGCTATACTTAGGGACCTGAAGAATTCGCGGGTTTATTTTGGGACAAGATATAACGCAAAACACGTGTGTTTACACAGCTTTAGCGGTTGGTCCATGCGGTGTTTGATTCCTCCTGGAGAACGCTGGTCCAATCGTCACCTTCCACTGTGACAGCAGAGAACCAATGCGCAGTTGATCTCTACATATGTGTACGTGAGACTGGAGAGTCTAGCCTACAGGTCACTGAACTCGCGAATTTTTCAGGTCTCTAGCTGTACTCGGATAGAATCTTTAGAGCTTGAAAGCTTGGTTTCCTTACAGGACGTGATGAAAGTACAAAGTGGTATATGAGGTTTAATCCATTCGCTTTCGTCGCGTGTTATGTCCTGCTGCTGCAGGTCTAATTTGTAGAGACCTGAAAAATTCGCGAGTTGAATGACCTGCAGGCTAGACTCTACAGCCTTATGTACAAATATGCGGATATTAACTGCACACTAGTTGCCTGCTGTTACAGTGAAAGGCCACGATTGGGCCAGCGTTGTACAGGAGGTGTCAAGCACCGCGTGGACCAATGGCTGAAGATATATAAACATACCGGTTTTGAATCCTAGCTTGTCTCAAAATGAATCCGCGAATTCTTCAGGTCTCTACGATTTGCGAGAAATTAAGCTCCCCGGGTATGCATGGCGCAGCCTTGAGAGGGCCCATCGCGTGCTTCCTTTAACCCTTTAAGGACTGCACAAATTTACTGGTACTGAAGACAAGATTGAAGTGAGATACCTATAATATTCACTTGAGCAATATCGATTGTGTTGGTCACTGTAAGTTCACATACCATCGTCCTATTGGTCCTGGCTACACCGGGAATGCTTGCTTGAAGTCGCACGTTGACTGTGCCAATTAATGTGTCGCGACGGAGTTAACACATTTCACAGTCCATCATGTTAATTTGATAAATTATTAAAAATTACAGTTTTATTCTTACGAAATGAAATGTTGACTAATTGTAATTTTTAAAATTATATTCCGATATAGTCCAGTGAATTGGTAAAACCATAAAAGTGTGAGTTTTGTCTCCAAGAGTAAATAAATTTCCACATAAACATAGCCCCGTATTTATGCGTGCATACTTCTCAAAGAGTTCAAGTCAGCCATACGCTTGGGGTGTTGGGAAAAAAATTACTATTGTTTCCCCTTAACATCTGACAGTAACTTACAAAATGTAGCCTGTTATAAGAGCCATCGTTTCTCTACTGCTGAAGCGGCAGCCAGTTCGTGTGAACTGACGTGACAGCAGCTGTCACTAGTGTTACCACAGAAGAGCCATGTCCTTATTTGTGTGGACGGCAGCGGTTATGACTCGGCGTATCCTGCAGCCAGCCGTAAATTAATGACAATATTCCGGATAAATTATTTGGGAGTTGCAATTGAGACGTTTCTTCCCTCACTCGTTAGCGTGAAAATGACCGGGAATAAATTAATAAACTACCTTGTGTTCGTTAAAAATCTGGGGAACTAATAGAGTTAGGAGCCGAAAGGTGAAGTTTCATCTTAAATTACGCTACACGGATTCTAATTATTTCCTTGCTCAAGTAGTGTACCAAAAACTGACTGCAGTAGAGATCCTCGTATCAGGACGACTACATACATTATGCTTATTATCGATTTACAATGCCACGACGAGGTCTTCCCGACAGTCAGACATGACATTACAGTCCGACCATTTTCGCCACCAAAATTAATTCTATGTTTACAATACCCCGACAATTTCCATCCGACAAGTGTTGAGTGGCTTTCGGCAAAATCCTAGGATGGCCAGTAACTTACTATGGAGTGTGAGGAAATCACAGATCATTGTACGCTATTTTGTTTTGATAACTTTCTAAAAATAGTATTTTTGGATTTTAGAGCAGTTATATTTCTACGAATATTTATTTTCGTCAATTCATTAGCTTCCTGTTACAAGAAAGCCAGGATTTACACTTAAAAAACTAATGTTTAGTGTGAAATTTACCACAGTAGTGAAATCCGCACCACATTTTGTTTTGTAAGGTTATGTTTCTGTTTTTTTTCCTACTGTCAAGCGAGGCTGACCGGTCCGACGCCCGACGAAAGTAGAAATAGAATCTACTTTTATCGGGACTGTGTTTGTCGGGGTGACCTTGCTCCTGATTGGCTGATGAAAAATTTTCGTCTTTGTCGGGGCTGTTTTGTCGGACTGTCGGGTCATTGTAAATCCAGCTTTAGACTTCGACATAAAGAAGCCGCGAGACGTAAGTACGGTGAGTTTCATGGCTTGCCGTAAACATGAGGCGTCGTACTGATGCCCTTGCTGCAGGACTCCTCCGGGAATCGATCCAAGGACTTTGTAACTCACCTTGTAGCTCTCCCCAGAGACGTGTAGTCCCGGTAGGTCGTTCCGCGCCCTAACTGTACCCTAGCTGTAGAAAAGTTTATCAAAGCACCCCGCCTCACCTGGATGCTCCTTTGAGTGACACACAGAGGAGCAGTAAGGGCTACTCTAGCTGGCGAACTGCGCACGACATCTTCTCTACGTGCAATCTATTATTATTATTCGTGCAACATACAACTACGGGGCTTTGGAGCGATGCAAGTTTAATTGATGAATAGTCTGTAGCAAGCGCCGACGCAGTCGACCATCATGTTTACACAAATACCTACTTTATTTTCACACTGTTTGCTTTTAGAGCATACTTACTGCATACATATTTTTAATATATCAGAAATAAACTTATATCACGACGTATGGATACTTTCGAAACGAATTCATGCATATCGTCACGATACTTCTCAACACCGAGTTAAGTTTTTACTGAAGACAAGTCAATGTTTAAATGATCTTTAACCAACCAAATCTTCATGAACACAGATTTTTACTTTAGCTGTCGAGTACTTATAACAGCACCTGTTCGTAGCACTAAGTATTCAATGTTTCCCGGTAAACTTCAAATCTATGAAGCTAGGTGTTAGGTCTTAACCTGAACTGAACCAAGCTTCGCACTACAAAGAACCTCCTTTGTGGCATTTCAACAAACATTTTAGCCAAATAAAAGAACTGCGTTTCATTACATTTACTCAATTTGTTTCTAGAAAATATTATAGTACAAATATTTCTAAATGACCTACCCCAAACATTTTGGCCAAAGTTTAATTTAATTTTATTTTTGTTAAATTATTTTTGAGGGCAGCTTCTAAAAATATTAATATTTCCACAAAGCCCGGGGGAAAATAAAATGGCACTTGAACGGCCTTAAGCTAAAGGCTGTTCACGATAAAGTGGACACATTTGAAATTAACCTTATAAAAAAGTCACTGCCCTGGCCTGCATATATTTTAACGGCCGCGCCGAATGACATTCGCCCAGCAAATTTGGTAACGATGGATGGAAAAAGTTACATATATTAACGTCAAGTAAAAAGTGTTAGTTAAACATGTTTGATAAATTAAATTATTTCTTTCGCTTTTTATTTTTTAAAGCATCAAAGTGTGAACATTAGCAGATTTGTAAAATATTTATTTTCCTAATAATTTCACATGTTTTACTTGACCGACGTTTGAATAAAGTGACGAGACTCGTGGCAATATTAATTTTACAAAAGGCGGAAGAATACACAGCGTGCACACAAGTGGGCAATGAGCAGGGCTTTCGAAATTGCTCATTTTACCGTGAACAGTGTATAATAACATGCATGTCGTAGTAGCAACCAACTGCGAAGATCACACTGGCGTGGCGGGATTTGGGAGCTCGCCAGTTATAAACAAACAGATTACGACGAGTTGTGTTGGGTCGGGCATGCTGAATGAGCGGATGAATCCGCGGATTGGTGACCGTGCGTCGAGTCCAGACGGCGGCGGAATTATATCGATTTGTTAATTTACCACTAACCCGCCAAAAAATATTGAAATATTCTATTCGCGGTTTCTACCAAAATTAAAAAAAAAAAATCTTTGAAAAAATCAGGCCATGTATGACGTGTTTGGTTGTATCCTAAATATGCTACTTATCACAGGCGTTTTATACTTATTAATTTAGGTTAAGCTGAATTTTAAATTATATTTCATGTATAAATTATAATAGGTAGTTCATTTATAGTTGGCATGAGTAAAAACAGGGAGGATACAGGTGTGTTGGTGATGTCTGCGAATGCGTTACGTTAACCATTGTGTGTCATTTCCTATAGGCTGTTCTCTATAAAGTGAGCACTTTTTAAGGCCCTCCCAACAGGCTTTAACAGCTAATAAATATATCTTATTGCAGCCCTAGGCATTAAATTTTGATGGTCGCGAAATGTAGACACTGTGTTTATTGGTCACACTGCAATGTTTATATTAAAAAGCAGCAGGACGGTAGAAATTGGATGAAAAGAAAAAATTATAAGTGCCTTAAAAAGTGCTCACTTTACCGTGAACAGACTATAGACTTTGGCTGTGTTCGAATTCACCAGCTAAGGGCCGTTATCTGACTTCGTGCCCTTAAAAAGTGCATCTCGGATATGACGTCACATTGCCTCTGTCCGAATTCGCAGCAAGGGCACATATGCACCCTACAATGTCCCCTTCAGCCAAGGGCGCGAACAACTTGCCCTTCTCGAGCCCTAGAGAGTATTCGATTCGCAAACTGTTTGCAATACTTCATTTGTTAGTGTTCGTATTGCTTTCACAACTCTGCACGGCCGAGGAAAACACTTGCGAGCGTCACAAAAACAAAAGAAACTCGCATAGAGCCAAATCCGACCGGCTAAAACTCGAGGTGGAAACGAATACAAGCGTCCGATTTGACTAAGGAATGCATCCCACGAAGGGAACAAGGGTTCGCGAAACGGAGAGGGATCAAGGGCATATTGGGCCGAAATCGAACAGAGCCTTTGTTTGCACGAGGCGGAGGAATATGCTGGAAGTAGAACTTTAGCACGGCTTCAGAAAAGTGCGAAGTAACCGTGAATGTACTAATCAGTACGGTGACGGAGTTAGTAAGAGGGGGGGGGGGCGGAGGCGTGTTACTTTCTCTCAAGTCCGTTCTACTCAGGTTGGGGAAATCATTGCTGGAAGTTTGGCAAATTAATTTCTTCGCCGCTTGGTAACACTGGTGCGGGCGCGTGCACCAAAATCCCTCCATTTTGCATCTATACGATACCTTTTTTTTTAAATATTTTTTAATAAATTAAATATAATTATGTGTAAACTGTTCCGATTTGTACTTGGTAGAAGCCATGTAAGAAATTAACTTTATTCTGTGTAGTTGGGTGCAAATCCAAGGAAATACGTCTACATGTTGTTTAATATTTGGCCGTAAAACTGAAACAAGCAAAACGGTGGATTGCACATTGCTTAAAAAACTTTGTAGATTATGCTCGAGTGTAACTCGGGCAAAGTTAATCTGAATATAGGTTACATAAAATAATAACAGTACTAATACTCAGGGATATTTTAAAATACGAATTTATTGTACAACATATTTA
Source organism: Dryococelus australis (assembly GCA_029891345.1). Taxonomy (NCBI): domain Eukaryota; kingdom Metazoa; phylum Arthropoda; class Insecta; order Phasmatodea; family Phasmatidae; genus Dryococelus; species Dryococelus australis. The sequence continues at coordinate 384,181,548 of CM056993.1, forward strand.
GTTTTCCCTTTCGTTTTTAGTTTAATTGGTACAATTAGGGTTTGTTAAAATGAATAGTATATATGAGTGCGCTCTCGTCACCACATCATATGCGGTTTAAACCTTCTAACAGAGCGCTGTGATGATTACATGAAAACGAAATGAAAGAGGTTGTGGCGCCCTCTATGTCAGAGGACGCGACAAGGGGGCAAAACCACGAGCCCAAAAAAATCAATGAAACCTGAAAGTGAATATACTTCAGAAAAACCCCTACGAGTAAAATGCACTGTTTTAATGGGACACAAACACACACACACATACACACACTGTATTTCAATAAGAAAACATGAATTTACATCCTGGGTTGTATTTATTTTTAGTATGGATTTCTTTTTCTTTGTTCTGTTTTTGAAATCATACAGATCAATAGAACATTCTACAAGAAGTTCCTTATTAATTACACATGAGCTCCAAAGCAACATTGACAAAAAAAACACTATTAGATAACATATTAATTTTGAAAATATTACAATTTTATCTTTCGAAAGGTTAAATACAAGTAAGTACACACTGACTTAGTAGATTATATTTTTATTTGTATATTTACTCTTACTGGGTTGGCAAAACTAGTCTTATTCACATCCCAGTTACTCAATATATGTATTATTTATGAATATCATTCTGGACCGAAATAAAAATATACAACAATTTCCAGAACCCTAGAATACATAACATAGTCAACAACTGCTCCCTTAAAATCTCCCAACATATTCTTTTAATACTGCTATTTTTTTTCAGTTTTAAAATATTTAAAAATCCTTATCTTTTATCTTCTGACTTAGCACAAGTGATTAAACCATTTATACATACTAACCACTAAGATAGCCAAGGCCAACAAGAAAAAAATTATTAATTGTAAAGTCAAAATATGGCCACTCAGAACAAACATTTTTATTTTACGAATTTTACTACTATTTTCTGGCAAATCAAGCAGCAGAAGGCCACACAGAAGAAAAAGTTTATCTTATGAGTTTTAAAACATTTACAGGCCAATAGACCTACTAGGAAGCCACCAAGAAACATACCATGTCTGTTTGATGATTTTTTTTTTTAAACGTTTATTGTTTATTGGCCATTAAAGAAGGCCGAAGACCACTAAAAACAGTAATGGTCTTTTCATAAATTCTTCATAATTTTCTGGCCCATCTATCCACTAAAGGCCACCAAGAAAAATTCTATGTCAGTTTTTCATGCATTTTTAATATTTACTGGCCATTGACACATGACACATAGGCCAAACGAGTATTTTCACCTTTTTTTTACCAACGCTAAAGCTAAAGGACTCAAGTCCTATAAAAATGCCATAATTCCTTTAAAAATTTCACTTTAAAAGAAAAAGAAATTCATGATTTTTTACTTGTAATAAGGTTGAGTTGTTTCAAATTCTCCTAAAATACCTGCAACTTGGTCTTTCTTGAACCTGCCTTACGGCCTACATGAATAAAGTTCTTCTACGTCTTTACATTTTTAAGAATGCTGTAACACGGGGACTGACTGTTCTTATGAGCTTACTCCACTTATAATAAGAACATGAAATGGAATGATAGTGTTGTGTAGAAGGGTAAGCTAAGATGAAGATGACTTATAGAAAGAGAAAATGAAGGATTTAATTTCCATCTCCAGCAGTTATAAAATAGTTACACTGTAATTTTTTTTTTGGCAAACTTCCTAAACTGTAATGGAAGTTTTTAACGTATACACTGTATGTTAATAACACCACACGTCAAGCTGCAGGTATAGGAATGTTTAGCAGCGCTACTGTACAAAGTTGGGAAATTCCCTATGCAATGGACTGTTTTCTGAGCAAATGTAGGAACTCTGTAATGAACGTGTAGGGGAAAACATTACCATTTCTGCTTTCGCACTAAGCGTATTCACTAGTATTGTAAATTTCAGGATAATTGCTTAGAGTGTACGTAGATAGTACTTAAGACATGATGCCAACGGAATAAAGGACGGTAAGGAAGGTTAATTAGGTTAGAAAGAGAGAGGAGAGGAGAGAGAGAGAGAGAGAGAGAGAGAGAGAGCATGATAAAGAAGGAACTCACCCGGTCTCACACACTGGTTTCGCCGCATTTTCTTGTGTTCTTTTGCGCATTACTACGGCAGTTTAGAGATTCCACTCCGCCTCGCTCTTATGGCTTCTTAGTTTACCAAACTCGCCCGTGGCCTCCTTCACATGTATTGTTTTGACAGGCGATGCACAACGGGGCCGTGTATAACACAGTGCGCAGCCAACGTGTTCGCTCTACGCTTGCGTCACGAAGAGACATCCGTCGGTAAGTACTCTCCGGGCCCAGCACTCCGGCGCGGGACGTCACTCTTGGGCCCCATCCAGCTGCGGGCCCTCGGGAAATACTCTCGCTCCAGTTTGCTCTGCAGTCCAACCAGCTACCCCCTCGTACACCGCTGCCCCCTCCCCAGACGGCGTGGCGCAGCGGGCGTGAATTGCCGCACGTGTCTGACCTCCATCCCGGCACAGAACACGTGACCATACAGAGGTCAAGCAGCAAAATGGCGTCGCTGACCGGCGGCATATAAGGAACATAGACTAAAGATGAGTAGACCGATCTCTCTGGCTACGCACAACCAATCTCCGCGACCCATCATTGAACTGCTTTTCTGCCTATACAGCTAGCAAAAATGGCGTGGATTGTGTTTGATGTTATAACACTGCTTAGTAAACAAGTGATTTTGAGATGTTTTTAAACTTCCTCTAACCAATTTGTAATGCTTTTTGATTAAATTCAAACTGTATTTTATTAATATAACAGTGCTTGTCATTTAACACATTGAGGTCTGCGCACATGTTCTGGCACTTGAAGACAAGTTAGAAGCGAGTCACCTATATCCACTACTGCAAGAACACTGGTTCTGTTGGTGGCTGTGTTAGAACTCACCATCGTCCTATTGGTCCATACCACACCGGGCACTACCCTGTACTTTACAGCGTTCATTATTGGCCCGTCATCAATCAATGGAGAGCCGAGCTGATATTGACCTGATAAAATATCCTTTACCAATGAATAGCCGAGCTGATATTGACCCAAACAAATGTCCTTTATCGTACAAAATATTTTACAATTAAACATGTCCCTTTGAGTGGCTATATAAAAAAAGAAATTCTATTGTTAGCAATATCATTGTAACTGCGCTGTCGTGTTCTTGTGAGGTCGTGTTAAACACTAGTTGAACAAAGACTGCACATCCATGCAAGTTTTGTTCTGAACGACTAAGAAATTTTCAAATTAGCTTTGCTCGAGCTACACTCGAGCACAGTCTACAAAGTGTTAATTACTGGCCACTGCTGCATAGCGGAATTTGTATTGCTGTTTGATTAATGAAAGTAGTGTCTTGTAAATGAGCGCTCTTTCTATATAGCTACATTAATCCCCCTAATTAATGCGTGATCTTATCCACTCAGGACACGCCATAGCAATACGTAAGATCTTGGGTAGAAAATTAAATTAGAACACATAACAATAAAAGAAGAACGAAATAAAAATTACGTGGAAGGCAAAACACTTATTATCACTAGGGATGATGGTACATGGCGGGAAAAGTTGACTGCTTGCTAGGATTCAACGTACTATACATATGTCCGATTTCTTATTTACTTATTGGCTGTCCTGCATTTATGAAGCTACTGCCCTATTTATCTGGGCCAATGAGGATTCTGATACTATAAGGCAGAACGTTTGTAATTGGTATGCAAACAGGTTAGCCGAGACACAACCTTGTTCATCGAATCCTGAAAGAATAAACTAGTTGGAGTGTTACAGAATAGATATTGACTCAAAAAAAATTCGCGATTTTCCATCATCTCTAATTATCACTGATTTGCAATGGCGTGTGGAAGCGAATTCCCGACATAACAGGTAGAGCATAAAATCATATTCTGTGTTTTCTTTGGGAAGATTCATTGTTTCAATATGCTAAGCCAACAACACGCGACCAAGCAAACAGAATCATACTGCAGCCTGTTGCAATCTCAGTTGCCCGCATTCTCAGTATGTCACGTGGGTTGGTTGAGTACACGTCGACGGACTGCACCGTACAATGCGGGTTCATCCCCACTTCGCTGCGGGTTCACCCCTACTTTGCTCGTGTGGCTTGCGTGCCAAGAAAGCATAATGCCGGCAGGAAAAGAGGGAGAAAACAATGTGAACAAATCTCTCTCGTGTTCGACTATTTTTCACGGCAGAGGATAGTTATAGGCTGTTCATGGTAAAATTATCACTTTTGAAAGCCCTGCTTAAGATCCACTTGTGTACACGTTGTGTGTTATTCCACCTTATGTAGAATAAACAATGACATGGGCCTCATAACCTTATTCACGCGTCGGTCAAGTGAAACCGTGAAATTAGTAGAACATTAAATATTGTACAAATCTGCTCATTTTTATACTCGATGCATTAAATAATACAGAAATCGAGAGAAAAAATTAAGTTATCACTAAAGACCAGCAAAAATTTGTGTTATTATTTGAAGACAGTTTAAACTTAGAAATTGTGTACATTTGTAATGCGTTTGTCATTGGACTGTGCTCTATGTGACACGCCCCCGGTAATACTGCGCCAATAAATGAGCATTTAACATTCGTGTTTCCCAATCACGTACAGTTCACTCAGAAAGAGAGGAAACTTCACATCTGGGCAGCAGCAAACGTAGAAACGACGCGGACTCGAGTATATACAGTACTGTGAAATTTACCTTGATGCCAAAAAATAACGTGAATTTTGCAGGTCCCTAGTTATCACTTATCACAAATGGTTACCTAACACTTTTTTTCGACGCTAATGTATGGAACTACTTTCCCCTCCATCGTTACCAACTTTACTGGACACACGTTACTCATTGTGCCCGTTAAAATATATGCAGGTATGGGGCAGTGACTTTTTCTAAGGTTGATTTCAAAAGTGCTCACTTTATTGTGAACATCGTTTAGCAATCTGTAGGCAACGCTTCCGTACAATAAAGAAAAAAAACATAAGCACGGAGCATAGGACATAATATTAGAAAACTCGCACGACCACAAGACTTGTGGGAGATTGATTCACAATTGAATTATTATGTACCCTAGATATTATTTTTAGTCAGTTAAATTTTGCGACTCATCTGTCACCAGTTAGCAGTGAAGGTAAATTGCGAATTTCCGTAACACATTGTGATGCTCTCTTGAAAATGGACAATGGTTAAAAATATTTGAGATTTTTGCTTTTATTTGAAATGTCTACCATTAAACTATCGACGAAAATTTTCTAGTCTTTTGCGATTGGCTGTTGCCCAATGCGCCTGGGTATGAAATGAACTATAATAATTTCCTTTGTCCATTATGTCAGGACCGCTCATGCACACGACCTGTTATGCGCAATTGTGACTCAATAGGTTCGAAAACATGGCGGCCAATTCTTGCGCATGTGGCATATGTTTGAGGCCACCTGTTTTTCGCGAAAAGATGTACGCGAAGGATAGACTTCAATGTCCTATTGCATACGTGCAGTTTTCCTTTGGTAATTGGCCACGTGTCTTTGTCGGGAGACAGTCCTTACCTGACTGGGCCAGTCAGAATTAGGTAACTCCAACACTGAGTGCCCGTGATTCACTGGCAGGCACGTACAACGCCTAACAGTTGAACTCAGCCAATCAAAAAAGTGGATCCAATATCTTGTGTTTTGGAGTACAAGTTGTCCTGAAATTTTTTCGCGAAAAACAGGTTCCCCTACATATGTTCTATGATGGTTACGGTTATGCTTTAAACTTTGAACCAAGTCTGCTATAGGCTATTCACGGTACAATGAGCACCTTTGAAAGCCCTGCTTAAGATCTACTTGTGTGCACGTTGTGTAGTCTTTCGCTTTATTTAAAATTAACATTGTCATGGGCCTCATCACTTTATTCATGCCTCGGTCCAGCGAAATTGTGAAATTATTAGACAAGTAAATATTTGATCAAATCTGGTTGTTTTTACATTTTGATGCATTAAAAAGAAACATAAAGCGAAATAAATAATTTAACCCGTCGCAAATAGCTACCTAACACTTTTAAAATTCGAAGTAGTTATATGGAACTACTTTCCATCTATCGAGACCAACTTTAATTGGCGCATGTCACTTAGTGCGCTCGTTAATATAGGCTTATATGCAGTGGGCTTATTTCAAAGTGCTTACTTTATTGCGAAGAGCCTTTACAGGCCGAGAAGATCGGTTAAAAATTTGGAAACCAAAAATTGTTCTCCACTAATAGGCGCTTGTGTCGGCAGTGTACCAGATTTTCTCTATTTTCTACTTTAAAACAGAGTGTAATTGTAACAACCATAAAAAAAAATATATAATAACTTCATAACTAAGAAAAATCTTTCTTTTTTATTACTCATGTATCTTAAAATTTAGAATAAAATTTACCTTTCGGAACACTGCGCACCTATTGGAGGAAATTTTCCCAAGACCAGACTCCCCAATAAGAAATCTTGTTTTGTTCCAATCCGGAGTATAATAAACCTTAACCCTTTAAGGAATGCACAAATCTACTGGTACTGAGGACAAGAAAGAAGTGAGATGCGTATATTTTCCCCTTCAGCAATATCAATCGTGTTGGTAGTGTATGCTCACATACCATCGTCCTATTGGTCCTTGCTACACCGGGCATGTTTACTGCACCCTGCAACCTTTATTATTGGCTGGCCGTCGACCAATGAAGTCGCGCGTTTACTGTGTGCCAATTAATGTGCCAGGACAAGTTAACATGTTTTACAAACCATCGTGTTCATTTGAGAAATTATTATAAATAACAGTGTTATTCTCACGAAATGAAATGTTGACCAATTGTAATGTTTTTAATTTGATTCCGATAGTGTCCAGTGAGTTTCTAAAACAATAAACGTGATAGTTTTGTCTCCAAGAACAAATAAATTTCCACATAAACATAGCCCCGTATTTATACGTGCATGCTCCTCAAAGGGTCAACTTAGCTTAACACTGTGGCAAGGTTGGATCTCTGTAAGTCAACAGCGGAACAGCGTGATATCAGCCGAGTCGCAAGTCTAGGAACATCTCAAGGAAAATAATTATAAGCGACGTGACGTATTACTCTCGAGCGACGGAATTCTCCCAGGCGAGGAACTTCACAGCGACTGCAATGGCATTCGCAGACTAGTCTCATCACATTGTGGCTTGCAGCAGAATACGGTGTAAACGCATCACTTCTCATATTTGGTCCGTTCCTGAATTACAATAGAAGTCAAGAAAGGCAGTAACCAAAAAAAAAAGAAAAAAAAGAAAAAAGAAAAAAAAGAGAGTGGTCGGAAATATAACTATGAACATACACAAGAAATAGTTGATAGTGCCTTTTATACGGCCTTAAAAAGTGCCCATTTCTTTCGTGAATAGCCTGTATACTAGAGTCACAAGACATGTTATGTTTTAGCTCAGCACTTGCATATCTCTAGAGCTAGTGATTTTTCGCTCAAATATACGAGCTTCGATGCTGTAAGCAGTTTGTCTATTGCCATTGGTTGCTGTCTGGCTCGAGAACGAGTTTTCATATTTGACCGGGCCACTTAGAATTCGGCATCACCGGCACGGCTCCTACGTGATGTGTAAGTAATTCAGCCAAACACGATAAGTAGAGACATGCCAAATTCGAGTTAAAATTTGAAGTAGACGAGACTTCAAACACTTGTGTTTGGTATGGCCCTTGTCATTGGACTATAGTTTGTTAGGACACGCCCAGGACGGCTTTGGGCCAATCAAGTCGAAAGGATTTGTGTCCTCACTGCTGTATAAGTCAATACACAAGTGACACCGGCTCTAACATGTATAGGACAGTGAATTCTAGCGTGTTGCCAGAAAATAACGCCAATTTTGCATGCCTCTAAAGATAGGTAAACGACACCGCAGTGTTTTGGAATATAAATTGTCTTGAAATCTTTTCGCGAAATGTCACTACCCCTATATATCGTTGGCCTTGTTCAAGAACAGTTCCAATACGTGCTTGTAAATACCAGAGGTGTTGTGACTTACCTCTGAGAGCTGAGATTATCTGCGGTGTCCGTTACGGACGTCTTGCTCCTGAAAGACAGAAAACCAACATATTATATTTCAGATAAATAAGCTCCAGGTCTTTTAGTTCACATTTCTTCCGTGCGCACACACACACACACAAATCACTCACAATCTCACTTCGATACACTCAAGACATGACAATGTGAACCGTGTTTCAACCCGTTCACTCTGCAAGTCTACGATTGTGGACACAGATTGTGGACATACTGTACATCAACAACATTTATGTTCAGTGCTGTACATAGCGAGGCTAATCTGATTTGTGGAATCGCCAGTATTTCTTAGGCATGAATTATTAATGCAAATATCATAAAGCCCGCAGCACGTTCTTCACAGGCTGAAGAAAAATACTGAACACAAACACAGCGTATGTAAATAAATTTCTTGATTGAAACATTTGAACTTGGAAATTAACGCATGGCTCAAACGGTTAAAAACTAATGCCGGCATACTTTCATTCTCTGAACTCTTTGTTAGCAATACACACTAGAGTAAGGCCCCGTCCCCAATTGACTTATCTTAAATAACATCACTTATGCAGCATACCAAGCGAAACCATCTGTCTATAATCGACGTTAACATAAAAAGGGGGGGGGGGGGCCTATTCTGGCCAACTACAAAAGTGCAAAAGAAAGGGGAAATAATTTGTACTAGCAAAAGAATTTTAGTACGCATAAGTTGACTATCTTGATTACAGAAATTTTTATGACGTTTCACATTCTTGTTGATTGGCATAAAAAGCGTGACGTAAGATACTCCCATATTAACGCCAAGCCAAGCAAATAACGCTAAGTAAGTCACGCCGATTATAGACAGTTGGTTTCGCTTGTTATGCTGCATAAGTAATGTTATTTATGCTATGAGTATTTTGTGCGCAGTGTCGATTGTGGGCGTGGCGTAAGGATGTCTTATGTTGGAAACCATGACAGTGAGGTCTATTAATCAACTAATAACCATTTATCTGATAGGTAGGTGCGGCTTAATGTTTCGTCAGCAACGAGGCCCTTAGAGATGGAAAACATTTTGGGGAAGGGATTGGTCTCCTGGTATTCGTCTGGAATATTTTCGGAAAACCAAGAATTACCAAAAATCCGGATGGCTGCAGGGCGTAGCCAAGAATTTACTGTTTGGGGGGGGGGGGGGGGGGGGGGTTAGTGATACAAAAGTTATATTTTTGAAAAAATATATGAAAGCTGTAATACTAAACATTAATAATTCAAAAATTATTTACAACCAATGAGCTAAAAGAGATGGAACCACAAAATGTTATAAACATCCTTCATGTTGAAGGGGGATCACACATTATATTGATATGAAAGAAAGGTTGTAATTCATTTTTAAAATTTTATTTTAGAATCTTAATTTCTCCTCGGGGGAGGTGGGAGGGGGGGGAGATATGTCCCGATATCTAGCAACCCCCCTTTTTTTTCTGGCTTCGCCCTTGGGACCGAGACTAGTACCCGGTTCCTCTGGAATGTCATAATTCCAGTGGGTTACTACCCAAATGTTCTTAAAAAGCTGTAATTTCATCTGAAACGATCAGTGATATAATCATGAGTGAAGAGATTTGGGCGGCTCTTAACATCGAGGTCTTAAGAGCCGATGATATAATCATGATCACATTTACATGCATATCTACTTATCCATGTAATTCATAGCTATCGTGCCTTTAACATCACTGGCCGAGACAAGTACATCATTTTGTTTTAATTTCATTATATATTATCATCAGTGCTGTAAAATAGATGAAAGGGAAAGAATGGGAACTAAAACTTTGTATAATACCCAGTTTTATTTAATTACACTTCAGGAGTCATCATCAATCATGGTAAAAAAATATTTATAACTACTTGTTTGATAGATTTACAAAAAACAAGCGAGTTTTTGATCATCTGAAAACTGTTCGCATCTTACGGAAGCTTCATACAGCTTCTGAAAACGGTCGGCAACATGAAAGACATTTGAAGCTAAGTGTGTGAAATTTTTTTTCAGCATAACCCAAACACTCTTTCTTGTACACGCGTGACTGCTTTTCTTTACTGTTGTAAGACAGAAGTAAAACAACACACATTCAATGCATCTCATAGAATTATTCTCGCATATGAACACGCCTTCTTAAAACACGAGTAGTATAAGTCATGAAAGTATTCTTTAGTAAAGGCAGTTCACGATAAAGTGAGCATTTTAGAAATTAACCTTAGAAAAAAATTACTTCTACTGCATGCGCATATTTTAATGGGCGCACTGAATGATACTCACCCAGTAAAGTTGGCAACGATGGACGGGAATTAATTCAAGATCTTAACGTCGGATAAAATGTGTTAGGTAGCCACTTGTGACAACTTAAAATGATTTCTTTCGCATTTTCTTTTTTTTTTAATGCATCGAAGTGTAAAAATGAGCATATTTGTAAAGTATTTACTGCCTTAATAATTTCGCAGTTTCGTATGATGTAGCCCATGCCAATGTTGATTTTACTTTAGATGGAAGAATGCATAACGCATCTACAAGTGGATTTTTAAGCAGGACTTTCAAAAGCGCTCTTTTTACCGTGAGCAGCCAACATTGTATCACAATACCTTCAAGACTTTAGAGCAGCCACATAGTCCCATACTGAGAAAGCAAACGTTCTCTTCGTGCAATGTTTGTTCTTTTCTAAAAGAATAATGCCAACCCCTCGAAAGGCTGTCACGAGCACAGGCTGGGAAATTTTATGGGCGATGAAGATGGCGTGTGCAAAAATGAACTAGGTCAGAGAGATACAAAAATTTGGACGACCACACACGAAAATGCCTTCGTCGTGTACGACATCTAGGTCTGTTAACACTTTGTAGACTACGCTCGAGTGTAGCACGAGCAAAGCTAATTTGAAAATTTCTTGGTCGTTCGTAACAAAACTCTCATTGATGTGCAGTCTTTATTCGGCTAGTGTTTCGCTCGACCTCAAAAGAGCATGACAGCGCCTTAACAATGATATTGCTAACGATAGGATTTATTTTTTTAAACAACTCAAAGGGACATGATTGACTGTAAATACTTTTATACGATAAAGGACATTTGATTAGGATATCAGTTCGGCTATCCATTGGTTGATGACGGCCGATAATGAACGCTGTAAAGTACAGGGTAGTGTCCAGTGTGGTATGGACCAATAGGACGATGGTGAATTCTAACACAGACACCAACAGAACCGGTGTTCTTGCAGTAGTGGATATAGGTGACTCGCTTCTAATTTGTCTTAACTGCCAGTGAATGTGTGCAGACCTCGATGTGTAAAAAAAAAAAAGCTCAGCAATTTGCTGGTATAGGTCAGCGTGATCTGGCTGTCAGCGTTACATCGCTGGCAAGAACCTTTTTGCCGATCTAACCGAAGTTATTTCTCTACTCATCCATGGCGGTCGCGGTTGCTGAGCGGTTAAACTGCTCGCCTCCCACCAAGGTGAACCGGGTTCAATCACCGGCCGGTTCACTCCGGATTTTCGCAAGTGGGAATCGTGCCGGGCGATGACCCTGGAAGGGAGGGTTGGGGGGGGGGTGGTTTCTCTGGGATCACCCGTTCCCCCTTCCCTTGCATTCCGGCGGTGCTTCGTTCTCGCCTTGTTCCACCCACATCGGCTCTCAAGACCTCGGTTTTTGAGAGCCTCTACAATCTCTCAACTCCAACAATGTGCCACTGCATGGGTTCTCAGCAGGCTCTCAACTCCATTACCAGTTCCTCGTCTATATCTAATGTTGATTGTACGTGAACATCGTGGACAGTATGTTACTTTACAACACGGACATGCTATATATATATGCTGAGAACTTAAGTTTTTCTTTACGCCTATAAAGTTATTCCTCATGGCGACTTAAACCTAAGAAGCTGGAGATGATATAACTAGCGTACGCAAATGTTGAAGGAAAGTGTCCAAGAATAAGTACTGGGGTCTGAATATTGGATAATTTAACAAAGCTCTTTTGTTATCAAACTATTTCAACGAAATAATCGGCGTTGCTATTGCTACTCTTATTTTGGGTTAAATTATTTTTTGGATCAAAAGTATGGTTGGTTTTTCGACATCGGATCACTAATCAGAATGTTAAGGGTAACAGTGAATATTATCTCACGCAATTAATTAACATAAACATGAACGTTTTCGAGGAATTCTACTTAATATTATTAAAGAAGACTGCTCTCCTTCAGACATTCCATGTTTTATCTTATAAACATCGGGTAAAGTTCATGAGATCAATGGCATTAATGAACAAAACAAAGTACAAATTAAACATTCGATTATGGCATGCTGATCAGTCGTTGTTGGAAGACAATTACTCTTCCACGCCATGAAATTCAACAGAATTTTGATAGCGACAGGTTTCTGAGCCATAGCTAACAACATTTTCAGTGTACCTTGTGTAACAGCAACGACTTGAATGCATTCAGGCATCAGTTAGGCGAGGAGCCGTTTGTAAGTTCAGCTTTTTTTTGCGACAATCCAGTATCCGTTTTGTTGCCAGTGTATTCAACTATATTTTGCATATCGGGACAAATTAATCTATACAATTAATTCCCCATATATATTATTTATGTTGTATATAATATTATTTATATTACATAATATATATTTTATATCATATACAATATATTACAAAAAATATATAATATATACTATACATTACATTATATATTATATGTATTTTATATTATATACGTTATATTATGTATTATATATGTTTCTATTGTAATTTAAAAAAAAAGATGGAATATTTCAATGTAAATATTTTCTTCAGTACACAAATGAAAGTTGATATTTTGTCTCCAGTTCATATATTTGGTTACTGAAACACAAATGTGCTCGTTGAAAAGTGTCAGTCAGTGAAAATCGTTGTAAGCAGCCCACATTTTAGAATATGTGTACTTATATGAAACCGTGTTTTAAACTGTAAAGATAACGCTGCATCTTTCCCGAACATATTGCTGCGCCAGAAACCTTTAGGCACTGCTTACAATTCTGAGGAAACAGAACTCACCCTGAGCTTATTCATAATATTTTCCTTTGTAGCATCAATGCTTCCATTGAGGTGTTTAACCATTATAGGCTGTTCTCGGTAAACTGAGCACTTCTGAAAGTCCTGTGTAAGATCTACTTGTATAAAACTGTGTATTCTTCCGCCATATGTAAAATTAACATTATCATGGGCCTGGTCACTTTATTCATGAGTCGGTCAAGTGAAACTGTGAAGTTACAACTAAAGTAAATGCATTACGTATCTGCTAATTCTTACAATTTGATGTATTAAAAAAGAATGTAAACAGAAACGAAGAGAAATAATATGAGTTTTCACATATGTTTCACGCAACGCTTTTAATTCGACGTTAAAACATGGAACTACTTACCCCCCGTCGTTACCAACTTTACCGGGCGCATGCCACTTGGTGCGCACGTTCAAACATATGCAGGTATAGCCAGTGACATTTTTCTAAGGTTGATTCAAAAGTGGTCACTTTATCGTGAACAGCCTTTACCATAATATCCCGAGCATACTCGTTCCCGTCTACATGTTGCAGAATAGCATGGTCTCTACTGCGCAAGTACAGAAGCTATCACCAATACGGACAGCACCATTCCTTCTGGACAATGCTATTGGCTGCTGCTGACACATCAACTATAATCCATTCACGGTTACTTCTACTTTTCTGAAGCCCTACTTCCAGGATATTACTCCGCCTCGTGCAAACTAAGCTTAAGGCCACGATCTCCCATTTTAGAGCTTATGCGAGAATTCGATTTTTTTGAACCCAAACGTAGCTGATATTGTAAAATAGTCTTACAATTTTTTTGCAAATTGTTTTTATTATTAGTCTAATTTTTTAGACACAAAAAACGGTATATATTTCGTTCAATTAATTAATTAACGAAAATTCAGTTTATTTGAGAATCAGTTAAAATTATACAGTTCTTTATGTTGAAAAAACTAGACTACATAATAAAAACAATTTTGTAATAAAACTATAATCTGATTTTAGAATATTGGTTCTCCTTTGGGTTTAAAAAATTAATTCTCGAAAAAGCTGTAGAAATGGGGATCGCGGCCTTAAACAAGTCTAGAAAATTACACCAGAGATAACGCACGGAATTCGTGCGCACTCACTTGTAATTATATTTTGCATTAGAACTATTTCTTACTAGGCGCTACCAACATACATTTTTCTTTGTGTTTTTATTCATGTTTATTATAAATTAATGATTATAGTTTATACATAAAATATAACTCGAACTTCAATTAAACGGAAAATAAATTACTTTTCCGGTAACAGAACTATAAAACGCTTGCGATAATTTGTATATTTATGAAATAACTAAACATGCCATACATCCAGAGCTCTCAGCTCATACTCCACGATTAGTAAATACTAATTTAGCCTCGGTTGTGCAATTTTTTGTTGCTTTAAATTCCATATTGGCTCTGAATTTTTGCCCTAGGCAAGTGTATATGCCGCTGTTACCTTTAGGTTACCCAGATATTACAGTCTATTTTTGTAAGGCTAGGGAGGAGAATTGGGAGGCCACACAGTTGACCAAGGTTTGTATAGACCATGTGGCTAGTGAGGTGTTGGTAGCAAATATCAGACTCAAATAATTAGAAAAGAAATAATTTCCAAAACAGACCATGCAGGAGTTTGTACAAGAGGTGGTAGGATAGTTGGTGTTTTGGGGTATCCTTATTTTACCCAGATTATGTTTCACAGTTTGCTTCCGAAGAATAGTCGTTTATTCGCTTTTTCCAGCAAGCCAATATCTATGCCAGAGATATTGTCACTAGTTATTGATGTTGAAAATACTCTAAGGGATTGTTCCTTAGAACGTACCGGGTATGAATCAAGGACTGTAGGAAAGTAAGTTGGATAGGTAGGAACATCTAAAATGTGCATAATTTGCGGTAAAAATAATCATTATCAAAAGACTGTTATCACAAAATGTCGGTGTTTGCAGTGAGCCCAACCGATAATCCGAATAAAGGAAGTGTTAAAACCCGTTCCTGGTACTCTGAAACAGGAAATGTGAGGGAAAATACAGGATGAGAGGATCGTTTGAAGGAAATAATATGTTTCGCTTGTAAACAAACGGGGCATATAAAGGCGAAATGTCCCTTGAAGGTAAAAACCGTAGGAGATAATTCGGTGAATAGGGTATGAGAAGAGACATGGCTTGTTGTAAGTGCCTGTGGTCATTGCTGACCAGGTTGTAGAACCTGCCCTTCTGGACTCGGGTGCCTCTTGCTCATTAATTAGTAATGAATTTTGTAATTTCTTGTTAAAAAAATTTCATAAAGGGCTTATAAAAGAACCGAAAAGTCTAGAAGCGGGGTTCTCTCTAGCTTATGGGCGCGTCGTTAAGTCCCATGGTGTTGCTGTTTTCAAAATTAAGGTTGACAACTTTGCGTGGAAATTTCAGTTTCGATTTTTACCGGGGTTAAATCATTATTTATTTCTTATAGTAGATTTCCTGGGAAAAACACAAGCCAGCATCAGTGTGGCTAAGAGAAGTTGCTGTTTGCATTTTGTCCCACCGAGCCAGTTAGTATTTCTTCTAAGCATTTTTCTTTTCATTTGCAGACATTAAAATCTAAAGATAGGCACAGATGAGCAGTTGATAGCTTTGCAAAGAAATTTTCTGAAGTAGTAACTTTTAAACTAGAGCATTACAGCAAGCATCCCATCGTTATAAAATTAAAAGATCAGGAACCTGTAACCTCAGTGCCATACCGAGTTGCTCCTCCAAAGCTAAAGGCTTTTCGAGAAATGGTTGAATAGTTACAGCAGGAAGATAGCGTGGAACTTTCTGATAGCAATTATTCGAGTCCTGCTTTCCTCGTTCCTAAAAAGGAACCAAGAAAATATCGGGTAATTTGTGATTACAGAAAGGTGAACCTGAAGATCTATGTTGACCAGTACCCCTTACTAACCACTGAGTCAGTATTTCAGCATGTGGGAAAGGCCCGGTATTTTTTCGGTCTTCGATTTAAACACAGCTTTCTTTTAGTGCGACATTCACCCTGAGTACCGTGGTGTTTTGGCTTTTGTTGCCCCATGGGGGCAATTCTAATGTAAATGGCTTCCCATGGGTATAACTTCTGGACTGCAGGCTATGTCTCGAGTTTTTTCCAGGTCCTGGGTAAATACCAATATAAGTTCCTGTTCACCTACATCGATGATTTATGAGTATACAGTGAGACCTTTAGTGAACACTTAGAACATCTGAGACACTTCTTAATTGCTTTGCGTGAACCGGGCCTTACAGTAAACCCAGGTAAATTTACATGGGCCAAACCTACGCTCGGTATCTGGGTTTGTAATTTCCAATGGACAACTTTTGATGGACCCAGAAAAGATGAGGCCAGTAGTGAACTCTCCGGTGCCAAAGAACTTGTGCGTTGTTAGGCGTTTCTTGGGTATGGTGGGGTATTACTCCAAATTCATTCCACAGTTCGCAAACATGGCTGAGTCTTAAATGCCTTAAAATGTAAGGATGTAGAGTTCTCTTGGGGTGAGGACGAAAAACATGCCTTTTGCTTGCTTAAGAAAAAATTAGCCACCCCTCCTGTTTTACAACTTACCTCTTTTCGATAAACCTTTCGTGCTGCAGGTAGGCGCACGCTCAAAAGCACTTGGTGCTGTTTTATGTCAGAGAAATGGTGATGATCTGTTGCCTGCTGCCTATGCCAGCAGACTCCTGATACCACCTGAGCAAAGATTTTCGGCTTATGAAAAAGAAGTGTTGGCCGCCCTATTCGGGATGGAAAGGATTAGCAATTACCTTGAAAGTGGAGAATTCGAGCTGTTCACAGATAATCAGGCATTGAGTTGGTTTTTAAAAACAAACAAACCAGCTGGGAGGTTGGCGAGGTAGTTGGTTTGCCTTCACGTGGATTCGGTTCCTGTCCAGCATATAAAGGGTTCAGATAATGGAGTGGCTAATGCCCTCTCTCGTATGTTTGATGCGGAGGAGTTTTATGTGGATACCCCATATTTGGTAACAGAGGGAGAGGATGACGGTTTTTCATTAAGAGCTAGTAAAACCAATCTTGTAAAAGCTAAATAAGTCATTGTTCTTGCAGAAAATAAAACTAGTTATGTTTTGGTACAAATTGAGTAATTAGTAGATGTTCTAGGTAGTAATACTAGTGATAGTTCTGTACAAAAGGGTAATTTGGTATCCCTAGAGGAAAAAAGCAAATACTTTCTCAGTTAAAGAAGTTGGCCAGCAAACTCAGGTACCCCAAGAATTTCCACAGGCATATTTAAAACTCCAGTATTATCAGAAAATAGACCCTGAGAATATCAGCATGAAGGCTGATAACGATGCAGGGAAAGGAGGACACTATGAAATTCGTAAAGGTCTTATCGGGTTTGTGGATCCTAAATCTCAAAAATTTTATTTCTTTGTACCCAAGGCTTTGCATGTGTCCATTTTTCGTATTTTCATAACACCTATTTTGGCGGACGTTTAGGACAAGACAAACCCATTTCGCGCATTCAGGAGGTGTTCTTTTGGCAGGGACTTATCAAGGAAGTCGAACATCTAGTTAAATAATGTGAGGATGGTCAAAGGGCCAAACCCCGTAATGCAAAAATGGTAAGTCCATACAGTGCTATGGTAGCTAAGCTTCCTTGGGAAAGGTTGTATTTAGATGTCTTCTGTCCCTTGCCCCGCACGAAATCCAGTTTTACTTTAGTCTTTGGGGCCGTTGATAGTTTCAGCAAATTTGTTTTCTTTTTCCCCCTCCATTCAATGAAATCGGCCGAAATTTGCAAGATACTCAGTCATAAACGTTTTCCTATCTTTGCATCTCCAGTTAATATAGTAACCGATAATGCCGCTTATTTCGTTTCGGTCGAAATAAAGAATTTAGCATTTTCACGGGGAATGAAAATGACTCAGACTACTCCTTACTACCCAAAGGCGAATGTAGTAGAGCGCTACAATCGAAATCTGAAAACTGCATTAAGAGATTTCCAAGGAGTTACCATAAGGAGTGGGGCATGTTCTTTGCCAACTTTCTCTGACATTTAATAATGTAGTAAGTAATGCCACCAAAAAGGTGCCCGTAGAATTTTTTTGGAAAGAGTGATTCATCCCTTAATCAGTGATTGGGGATTAAATGAGTCTTGCTGGGAGGCTGTTGATAAAAATAATTCGGAGGATGTTTGGGATGAGGCAACTCAAAACCTCCCCCCAACATCACGTACCTGTTTGACCAAGAAACTTGAGCGAAGACAGCAAGAAGATTTACCTTTTGTGAACTAACTTTAAAACATGTTTGAGAAAACATTTATGTACTATATCAACGAATCAACTACAAAAACTTTTTGCTTGAAATTATAATACGACTAACCTATTTTCATCTCCATCACCGACTCTGTGTAGAAAAGTTTCTTGTTGACTGAAAAAAAAAAAAAAAAACAACATGGCTTAGCACAGATAAAACACGTCCTTCTTATATCGGTGACTGCCTGATTCTGGAAAACGAGAACTCTGGTGTTTCGCACAGGTGTCATCGTGTGGCGCTGCCATCACTGACGGTGTTGGCAAGCACAGAGCATCCTCCACGTGACGCCATTTCCGCTGTGTGACAGTTGTGTTTCAAAAAATAAAAACTGGTGGAACCTTCCACGGTCCCTGATTGGACAAGCATTTTGCTGTACCCCGATAGGGGTTATTGTAAGTTTTCATGTATATATAGTCCGGAGACGGCCTTGGCAGACTAGACATGGACAGCCTGGGGTCTCCTACTTCAGCTAAGTATCTGAACAAATTAATGCCATAATTAAAAAGAGTTATGGTCCATCCGGCCTGAGAAATAAATATACTTGATGTCATAATTTTAGGCGCATTAGATCATGGCGCAAAGTATAAATTCATGCATTGCCTACAAATCGGCATTTTTTTAATATATTTTTTTCAAGATTAGTAAATTTTTAGTATTTGCCGAATATAATTTGAGAAATGGAATCATGCAAATGAGAAAATGTTTTACCCAAGTGGTTTTAGATTGGGTCTATGTTTGACATTTTTATGGTTCATTTGTATCCATTATGGACTTTATGCTAATGTAATGTCAAGCTACTTAGGTGAAAATGATATTTTAATGTTTTCTATCTATACGCCAGTTAATTTTGTCAATGTTTAATTGACTATGGGTTCGACGGCGTATTTAAAGAATTTAGTTCCCATGTCCCTGGTATGCATATAGATATATTTGACATTAGTAACTTTAAAAGTAGTACATGTTAAAGTTTGATGGTATTAAAATTATCCAAGTGTCGTGTGCATTTATATTAAAGGTTGCGTTCATAAGTATTGTCCGCGTGGGACATAATCTTAATAACTTATATGAATTTAAAGTTATGCACATGCACTGGCGCACCGAAACCTGAATTTGTACATTTTGTCTACATATGACTGTAGCAGGTTTAAAAATAGTCCACGTTAAACTTGAGAATATTAAAATCCAGCCACGTGTCGTGGTACATATGTATATATGTTTTTTGTGTTGAAATTTTGGGACACGTAATGTATTCTTAAAGAAATCCAAGTTGTCATGTGTCGTGGTGTGTAGTACAGAAATATTTTACATGTTAGTTAGTATTTCGTATGATGGAAATGTGAACAATGCTTGCCACACATTTTGGAATAAGTAAAAATAATAATCCAAGTCCAGTGTTAATTTTTTCTGCTTTTCAGTAATTGTATATTGCTTTGGTCGAGATTGCAGATTTACACTCCTTTGAAGTTTGAATTGAGGAAGGTTTCAAATACATAGTTGTACTTGATTAAATTTTGGGCTGTGTTATGTCCCTTTGCCACGTCCTTGGTATAAGGGCGTCGCAACTGAAACCATTTACATAGGTTTCTAAGTATCAGTTGTTAAAAGAAATTCGCAATACTTTTCCGCACATAATATTTCTTCTTTTGCAACACCTCAACCGAAAAATTAATGAGTACGTAAAGGGGTTGAATTTCTTTACTACGTAGGCCCCTTAAATGTTTAAGTATTACATGCACGAGTAATACCCTTCAAAATATATGGACGTATTATAAGCGTGAAAAAGGTTATTTACTATGTTCAATAGTGATTTAAGTTGGGAATGCATGAGTACGGAGTTGTGAAGGGTCCCTCGATATCTTGTAATTAGTACTTCGTGAGGGTAGCAACAAAGGCAATGATTTTTCGCATAGCGAAGCGCGCCTCGTTACGTAGGACAACATGGAAAGCTCCGGATATGTAAGGTCGAGGTTCCGGTGGTCAGGGCGAAAGCGCTCTCATTTGAGCCTTCATTGTCACGTCGGATTATCCCCTGATCAATGGTGATTTCGCCCATTGTGTACACCGCGTCCAGTCAGCGGCCTGCCCTGCGTCAGTTTTGCCAACCTACGTGGCGTGTATCTGCCGGGATTGCTGGGAATTGGATCGCAATTTAGGCGTACGCACTCTGACAGTATTAAAGGTTTTAATTTATTTTTTGAACCTATTTAATCATCATGAGGTGTTCTGGACCATAGATTATCACATTTGGATGTAACCATGCAACAAAATCCAGTTTTTTGTGTTGAGTGCGTCAGGTTGTTGGAAGTTTTACAATAGAACTAAACACTTGTATTTTCCATGGGAAAATACGGCTTATACAGATTTCGGTGCCATTAATATTTGATCAAGAAAAGAAACGGTAGAATGAATCTTATCATAATTATCAATACAAGTGTAAGAGTTATGGAATAAGTTTTCACACGGAATCCCTCAGATGGCTCACCCGTGGGTTTGTTCGTTTTTGCACTATAACTGCGTGCGTTTGATCTTCTTAGTCTCCGTGACAATTTCATTAGCCAGTGTCATAAATGTAAAATGTTTTTGTAGTTATTTTTAGTTGTAATCATTCGCTTGTTTAGTATATATGTTTAAGGATATCTTTATTGGAGGTTACCAAGGTCAATCGAAACGCTTTAAAGAATTAATAACTATATCTAGAGTTGGAATACTTCTCAGTTACTTGGATCTTATCCGTGTACTGACTTATAGCAGGCTTGCGTTGCAACATATACATCTAAAAACGAA
Organism: Dryococelus australis; assembly: GCA_029891345.1. Classification (NCBI taxonomy): domain Eukaryota; kingdom Metazoa; phylum Arthropoda; class Insecta; order Phasmatodea; family Phasmatidae; genus Dryococelus; species Dryococelus australis. The sequence goes on from CM056993.1 coordinate 384,202,745, forward strand.
AATAACACAAAAATCACGACAATCTGCAATGATCTTACATACAGGTCCAGATGTGCCCATTCGCGTCGTTATTATATGATGTGCAATGATCTGGATGGATGCATTTCCCCAACTCCAGAAAAGTTGTAAGTGACTACGAATGGGCTACAGCCTACACTGTATTTTCTATGTTCAGTCTTTGATGCCTGCAGGATGATTGTCGACGAGTGGTCAGGATGGGATATCGAACTGGGTCGCACGAACGTGGATGGTATCGAGTTATCGACCGCGAAAGGAGAGGAGGAAGGCGCCCTATCGTGATAACAGCAGGGAAAGCAGCTGCACAGTATCGAACAGTTTCGTAGCGAACAGCACAACAGCACTTCATTTACAATAGGCGTCAGGCTCAACGAGGTACGGAGGAGGCAATGCAGGGCTACAAGGTAGAAAATTCCACTCGGACTCTTACTACAACTGCGTTGAGAGAAGCAAGGTGATAATTAACAGGAAAGGTCAAGAGTCGGCAGAGCGAAGTTAAGGGGAAGCTGTAGTAAAAGACGGGCCTCGATGGGTTAGTGGTCGGACTACTCAACTCCCATCTAGAAGAAACTGGTTCGATTCCGGGCAGAGCCGCTCCCGGATTTTCGTACATGGGAATCATGCCAGACGATGCTGCTTCCCCGAGGAAAAGGTTTTGTTGAATCAAACAAGATTTGTTTGGTGCAACCAAATTATTTATTTGTATAGGGTCAATGAAATATTTTGTTGCTGGAACCAAATTATTTTGTTGTTCTCATTTGATTGCCCCAGACTGTACGATTTTCTCGGTGCTACTAAAGATTTGTTTGGCTACAAGTACATTAAACAGTTTGGGCCAATGTGTAAAAGTTTGCAAACAAATATTTCAAGTTTTACAGCTTTACTTGTCAGTTTCTTGTTGCATTGTTTCATTAATGTGTTTATACGATTGTTAAGCAACAATTGATGCACTAGCAAACACGCGGTTACTATCCTAATTGTCACAAAAAATACAAACAATTTCTCTAGCTGTATTTTCGAACGAAAGCAGTCAAATGAGTGTCCAAACAAATATATACAGTTGATTCAAAAAAATATTTAGTTGACAGTCTAATTTTTTTTGGCCCAACAAAGAGATTTTGTTAGTTGAAATAGACGAACAAAAGTAATTTTGTTGCATTTAAAATTTTGTTTGCTCAACAATATAATTTGCTTGGGCAACTAAATATAGATTTGGCCCTATACAAACAAATATTTTGTTCTATTTTCTCTCAGTGTGCTCAGCGGGTTTTCTCGGGATCTCTCGTTTCCCCCGCCAATGCATTCCTGCGCTGCTCCATACTAACCTCGCTTCACCCTCATCGTCTCTCAAGACCTCGATGGTAAGAACCGCCCAAATCTCTCCACTCCCTCTTATTTCACTAAAAATCAAATTAATTTCTAATCGCTTGTGACTAGTTGAATATAAAACGAGTACATCCACTATGAACCACGCAATTTTGTAAACTTTAATTTTATAAGTCTCACACATACACGAAGTTAATCATGAAGAGACATTTACTCGCGTGACCCTCCATTTTTAGAAACTGTTTTTTTTTTTTTTGTTTTTTTTTTTTTAAGGAATGCAGCACCATTGAAAAATATTTTATAAAGAAAACTGTATGGATTACGACACCTTACAGCGACTTGCAGAAGTATTCTGGTAAACAATCATATTGCATTTACAGCATATAAATTAGCTCGTGGTAAGTTAGGCTACATATGCGCCACAATAACCAGGTGTTATACACTGCGAACAACCGGAAAAATCGTTACTGTTGTAAGTTCCTACATGGCTTAAATTTTAAAGTAAAAGAACATTACAGGCACTAACTCAGACGTTATTGGTTTAGGACTGAATTACCAGTTTCGAATCATGATGATTAATATTTTTTGCCCTTTATGTTACACCATACTCAAAAACTAACATTGCCATTAACCTAACCTAACTTAATTCCTATGTAAATGTCATTTCAGATTACAAAATGTCGTGGAGGAATAGAGTGTACAGAATAAATGGGCGTAATAGAGCACCTACTGCTATGAAATTTTTTTTATCCCATAATTGAGACTTCTAATATGGTGTCAGCATATATCCAGTTCGTATGTTTTGAGATATGGCCGTCTTTAAAAGCCGTTTTCAGCCATGTCGGATGGCGTGAAAATGTTTCCAATGCGCGAGATGCATTTGAAAGTACCATGCTGTTATCGTCTGGAATGTATTTTCTTTTCGTAGCCAAACCTACTTGGGGGCGCGTTTGAAAGTTTTCGTCAAAGAACACATTTTTAAAAGACGCTGCCACGTATTTCAAGCGACAGACAGGCGGCCGCCTTCAAGCTCTGAACTTGCACTTTTTAAATTAAATTCTTTGTAACATATTCTGGTTATTCTGTAGCCGTAATAAGCGCAAAATAAAAGTAAAATTGTGATTTTTCATATTTGGGGTGGGGGGGGGGGGAATAAAAGACAAAAAAGTGCAACGGGGTGATAGATGAATTTTCAATGCATCGTTAACGATTATTTTGTATTGACTCCGAGTTCAAAACGCCGCGCACAGCGAACAAGCGAAATTAATTTCGTGTGAAGATCCGCGCTTTGTAATTATTTCCTGCTCTCTGGGCGGCGCGGTTCGCCGTGGCGAGTACAGGCGAGATGTACCGCTGTGTTCGGCGCACGGTCACCGTGCCAGAGTTATTTGCGGGCGACCGGAAGCTGAGGGCCGGCCGGAAGTGGCCGCGGATTGGTCGAGATGATGGATGGTGGCCGGGTCGCTTCCCTCCCTTCTTCCTGCAGCCACTGGCCGACGCTTATTCCCCTCCCCTACACCGCGTCCCACAAACGGAAACGGACCTTGCTCTTCTGCAGGGGAAATTTGACGCAGCTAAGGGGACGAGTCTTTCGCCCTAAGGGCTTTTGCCCTAAAACAATTTTCTAGTCTTTCTTTCGCACAACTGATCCAAATAGATGCTTGCCATGAACTTTGTTCGTCCTAAATGCTTTACCCCTAAAATACTTTTCTCCAAAAGGAATTTGCCCTGAAGAATGTTGACCTAAAAGTTTCCATTAACACATCGTTTGGCAAATGACTGTATGGCATATATATATATATATTTTTTTTTTCGCGCAACTTTTCCGAACACGTTTGACTTAAATTGCTGGCATTGTCCCTAAAGGGCTTTGCCCTAAAACCCAAACAAATGTACCCCAAACTTCGTTTATCCTAAAGGAATTTGCCTTAAAATGCTCTCCTGAAACATGCGAAGCCGCAAGGACGTTTTCTCTAAACGGCTTTATTCACCAGTCGTTTGCCCTACAAGTTTGTCTCCTGTCACTTATCCGGGAACCAACAAACAGGCATTTACCCTAAATATTGTTTCCCCTAAAGTTATGTGCTCCAAAGTCGTTCGCCCAAAAGGACGTCTGGCATAACGTTTAGGGCAAATGACGCATACCCGCGGCTAACAAGGGTCTCTCGCTCTTTGGGGTTCAAATCGCTGCAACAATATATATGACTTAAAAAAGTGAGCGTAGTGTTTACAACATATCTGCCCCCTTATTATGTGAATCTTATGATGTTCATGACATAATTAGAACAAATGACGGGCGGATGGGAAACAACAACTGTGACAAACAAAATATATTTGTAAGACATGGGGAAACTAGCCAAAACCACAAAAGTTACGAAAAAAAGTAGTTTATAAGAATAACTCTAAACATATGCAGGATATATATATTAAAAGGACATGAAAAATGATACAACTTACAAATTTGTTGACATAGGATACAAAATAAACATGTATGCGAAGCGGGAAGTAATGATTACATCGATGTAGCTAGTATAATCTGTAGGTTGTTGCCAGCTGCAACAAATTTTCGTCCTCCCTCCCTCCTTGTCCCAGAGCTAGGTGTGCACTATAGACTGTTCACGGTAAAATGAACACTTTTGAAAGCCCTGCTTTAAATCTACTTGTATGAAAGTTGTGTATTTTCCGCCTTGTGTAAGATTAACATTGCCATGGGCCTAATCATTTTATTCATACGCCGGTCAAGTGAAAATGTGGAATGATTAGAAAAATAAACACGTTATAAATATGCTCACTATCACACTTAGGTTATATGCATTATTAAAAAAACAGAGAGCAACGGAATAAATTCAATATTTACGATAGTTTACATAACACTTTAAAACCAAACTTTAATACATGGGGATACATTCCTTCCGTCGTTACCAATGTGTATACGGGGTTATGCGCCTCGGCGTGCCCGTTAAAATAACGGACAGAGATGTTTTCAAATGTTGATTTCAAAATTGCTCAATTTACCACCAACAGCCCACGCGATCCTGTTCGGGCGGGGACCAACACTTAAAAGCAACATGGTCGTGGCATTTCAACAACAGTTTTATCTCGACAGCTTTTCCCGAAATATTTACCGAAACTCTGCTGCTGTGTTCTAAGGTAATACTTCATCACACAAACCTTTTTTTTTAACCGTTTGAAGACGGCACAAATTTACTGGCTATGAAGACAAGGTTGACGTGAGCTGCCTATATTCACCACTAAAACAATATCAATTCTGTTGGTCACTGTATCTCCACTTACCATCTTCGTATTGGTCCTCACTACACCGTACACGCTTACAGTTCTTTGCAACGTTTATTATTGGCTGGCCGTCGGCCAATGAAGTCGCGCCTTGTTTGGGTGCCAATCAATGTGCCACGATGTATCTAAAACATTCTCCAATCCATCGTGTTCATTGGAGAAATTATTAAAAAGAACAGTTTTTTTTATTACTAACTAAAATTTCGACAACTTGTAATTTATTTCTTTTAGATATCGGTATGGCCCAGCGAAACAGTAAGACTATAAAAGCGTGCGTTTCGTGTTCAAGAGAAAATAAATTTCCATATAAACGTTGCCCCGTTTATGTAGGTGGATACTCCTCAAATGGTTAATGGCAATTCATAACTCCTTGAGGCGCAGTTCAAATGCTTAAAATCTCTGATCTCACATCTCCATTGGTCTTTTGGACTGCCAACACTAGTTTGAGTGAGGGTGAGGACAAGAAGGGGAAGGTGGGACGGGTGCGCATGGCTGTGGGAGGGGGAGGGCCTTTTTTTTTTTTGTGAGCTCTAGGCTTTTGAAGATTCGTCTTTCCCAGCAAAGGGGCGTTTGTTATCTGGTGACGGGGGTAGATTGTACGTTTTTATATGCATCCAATGTGCGCCTGAAATTAAGTACACCGAAAACCTGCGTTTCGGCCGTCAGTTAATGTTAGTCACGTGCGGCCTCGTGAGTGTTGCAGCCGGCACTTTCCACCTGAATTAGACATCGGCACTCGTTGTTACAATTTGAATGTGTGAATGGTGCGTGGAGTGGAGAGAAGAGATGTACGCGTATCTTAACATCGAGGTCTTGAGAGCCGTACGATCATCATATATACTCGTACACACATAAATACTAAAAATATTAAAAGAAACATAGGACCATTCATTGAACACAAATGTTTTTAAATAGTTAAAATTCAATAGGTGTACTAAAATGTGAAAAAAAGTCGTTATAGCGCTAACACCATTATGTCTTATGCCATCTACGTGCATTACCTTACATATAGGAGATCACTAGAATAAATAAAACAATAATACATTAATACTTAACTATCAATTAATGTTGAAATATTAAAATTTCAAAATTCATGTTCTGAATAAAGGGTAGTAGTTTGTCAACTCTTATTAAAAATGAATTTTTGTTTGAAAAACATAACTCCTTGAACCGTTGTCGCAATGAATTAGAAATTTTTATCAGAGTTGAATACATACTTTTTTTTTGGAAAAGAGAGAGCAAATTTGTTGGTATAAGCCAAATACTGCAATTTCTAGTTTGATAGTTACGTACATATATCGCAGTTAAAGTAAAACCGATATAACTAGCTGAGTAGGAAATAGCTTTATAAAGTAGCGCCGTCTGTCATCGCTAGGTCTCACAGGAGGGTTCTGTTCTGTGACTAAGCAAAGGGCCGGACTCTTGGTGGAGTAGTGACATGAAGCAGCCTCGGAGGGTCCCTCCCCTGCCAAGGACGGACGTAGAGAGTGGAGTCACTTCGCCAGCTCGACACTCACCTGGACAGCCAGTAGGGCGTCACAATAGAGCGTCGCGACGCGATGTGACGAGCATCGGCCAATCAGAGCCTTGACGCTAGCGACGGGGAATTAAGCTGGACTCACAACCATCTGTTCCATGCGTCAGTCGCCCGCCCGTCCGTCGGTCACGTGATCCACAACCAATCGCAGGGCAACTTTTTTTCTATCCGTCAATGCGTCAAGCATATCTCAAACTTTAACTTTCGACGGACGGACGGATGGGCCACCGCCTTGTAATATTGTTCCTTAAACATGGCTGTCGGAAAACAGTCACTTGTTTATTTGTCTGAATATCTTTCTTTTTAAATACACAAGGCAGTGAAGTTGTTTACTTTCTTTGCGGTTCACCTTCGAATTGAACTGAAGACGACTTTTAGATTTTCGGAGGAAATGCTAATAAATTACGTTAGGGAAAGATTATATATCTGTGCGCGAGAAAGTTAGTGTTGTTGGGTGGTAGCACTGAAAATTTTCTAGCTCGACGGATTGACGGACGACGAACTGCTGTGAGTCGCTTTCAATTAACGGACGAAAAAAAAAACCGACGGATGGTTGTGATGAGCTAAGCTTAAGAAGAATAACATTTCTGTACTTCATAATAAATAAACTGGCGAGAAGCTGAGGTAAAGAACAAATGAATATCTACATAATAAATGGTTTGCAGATATACTAATTGGAGTCCAAATTTATACAGATTTTTCTTACCTTTAGAAAAACAAAATTATAATGTTCCCGGATGCCTGAAGTGTCTTTCATATTCTCTAGCATAATTTAGAATTCAAATATATTTTTATTACAGAAAAGTGCAGATCACTAAAGAAATAATTTTACTAACTAAATGGCAAAAAAATTCACTGATTTTCGTTCGCTTTTAAAATTTCATTGCGAACTTCGTTGCAGGATAACAGATGGCAGCACGCTTTGTGTCGCTGGCCGCCGGCGACAGAACATAGCTCTATTGTGATGAAGACGCGAATAAAGCTCGACGCTGGCTGCAAGCGTCGGACGCGATGCGGCGCATCGCGCCGCTCTATTGTGATAATCGCTTAAGGCGCCCGTATACCTGGTGCTTGAAGTGCGTTACGGAATGTTCGAAATACACGTTTTTGTACGAAACTATTAAACGTGCGTCCAGTGTACTGACCTACGAAAATAACACACATTTCAGAAGAGGGCCATTGAAAATTTTCAAGACCTCGCGTTAATTAGAAACACCATTTCAGAGGACGCCAAAATGGCTAAAAACGGTTTTTTTTCAAAGCGCTGTATCTCAAAATGTACGTGTCAGATCCATACAAAACTAGTCATGGGGCATGCATTGAACCTCCCTACACACTTTCCACCAATAAAATAATAGGATCGCCCCTGAAAGTCCCATGGGTACACGCAGCACGACGATAACACTGTATGCCAGTTGAAAGCCTTGCGATTAGCGGCGATGGGGGACTTGATGCGCGTGGCAATGTCGCCTTTAACGCTCCCTCGCCTCTCGGCATCAAACGCGGAAAAAAAAAAAAAAAAAAGCTCTAGGTAGAAGGGCGTCTTAACTGAGGGGAATAACAATCACCGCGGTACGTATCGCTTTTAGCGTATTGAGTTACGTACGTGAGCATAGAATGTAAAAGTAAAGTTAACGCAACTGCAACACTTGTTTAGAGAATCAGTATCGCAGACTTACAACGGCCTTTGCTTGGCTCGACCTTCAAATGTCGCGGGTGTCATGAACGTGTTGTTTACCGTGGCGTTACGCGCTCTAGCCAAATATGCGAGGGGATAAGGCGAGCCCGAGATACGACAAATCCCTAGTTACGGCTTGCAGGGGCGGCAATCTTGTTTCCGATGCCGCGAAACTGCGAGGTATAAATCTCGGTCCCCACTGGATTGTCGACGCATCGTGCTGCGACGATCGCACAAAGAGAGACCCTGAAATAATTGCCACCATTGAGGGATGTGTGCTTTACTTAATGACGAAAAGAATAACGTCTCTTGGGAAGATGCCAGAATACATCAAGCGGGGGGAAAACATACCAGTTTCGGGCACGTGTTGAGGGGGTAGTATCCACTCCATCTTCGAATTTTCTTCCAAATCTTCGTAATGAGAATGTATGACCAGAAATAAAAAAAAAAAAACCGAAGCTAGACATGACATGGACGAATACTTAACGAAATCTTTTTTAATTAGTAGGGTTTGATTACGGTTACATATGTGACACTAATCACGCAAGAAAAATAAGTTGGATTTAGAAATAACTGTTATAATGTTCCCTATGTCATGACTAGGTTGGTTTTTAACTATTGACTCCGAAAATTAAGTTCATGAGGAAAATACGTAATACCAAGATAGCAAGGATACTTCCACCTTAAAGGTTGTTTAGTTTTGTGCTCAGTTGAGTACCTCACCACCAAATTTCAACCAAACAGTTATATTTTTTGCTCGAAACTTTTTTAATAATAAATCTAATAGCTTTAACGAAACAACCTCCTCAAACGAAAAGGTTTGCCGGTCACCTGCAAGATCTCCCTGAGACGAAGGCCGGTGTCTTGAAAGTGTTGTCTTCTGAGGCATTGGGGACGCGGTGGTGTGGTGGTTAGACAACTCTCCTCCCGCCGAGGAGAACCGGGTTCGATTCCCGCCTAACTCACTCCCGGATCTTCGCATACGGGAATCGTATGCCAGCGGGTTTTCTCGGGGATCACCCGTTTTCTCCGCCCTTGCATTCCAGCGCTGCTACATGCTCACCTCACCTCGCCCACATCAGCTCTCAAGACCTCGATTATAAGAGCCGCCAAAATCTTTCCACTTCTGAGGCATTGCGCTTTCTAGCTAAACAATTATGTTCGAACTAATGTCAAATTAGTTGTAAGATTTATTGGTAGTTTCTAATATAATAAATGTATTCTCTAAATTATATATGTTGCTGTCTTGAAAATTAGCGAACAAGAGGGGAAGTAAATTAGCTTACTCAACAGTCATAATATATACTGCTGTCGTACAGTGTTTTGTAGAAACTGTTGTAAGATTTTGGTAGGTATGTCATAATAATCTCAATATTTATGGAGTGTCCATTTAAATAGGCACACGATGCACTAAGAAGTTGTGGATTTATTTAATGTAAGATACGCTCAGGCTCAAGATGCAGACCAATATGTAGAGATGTCACTCGTGTCCTGTTACGTTCATATTCGACACCAAGGTATGTATGTACAAGTTAAATTACACTACATTGCGTCTATCAGTTTCAATGTTACGAAGCAATGTCAGGTACGAAGGGTCAGTGAAACATATGTTATAGCACTAATTGTCGTGTCCTTGGAGAAACCAAGCAACAGATACTCATGCTTCGAGAAAGCTAAGCACTACGCCAGCTTCACCGAGTAATTTCATTTTTTATCACCGAGTCTACATTCTTTAGCACAAAATAACCCTACACTGGTTTCACTTGCTAAGCCTTTGTTTTGCGACCCCGAGTTCGAAGGTTGGAATCCCACCCACGGGGCCTCCTTTTAAAAGACCCAGCCTGTGGTTACTCACTAAGTTCGGCTCGCCAATTAGCAGAAGATAAAAATCAAAACGACATTGAATGAAGCGATAATCTGTTCAGCGAACTTAAGTAAGTCTGATTTTCCGCGAAAGAAGGAATTTGCTAGAACTAACGTGAAGAAATAAATTTTTTAATGCGTGAGAAAAATGGTTGCAGATTGCGACATGAGAAGTGGTATTAACCTGGCGTTCGTCTTTGTCATCTTCTGGAAATGTTTGGCAAAGGTCTTTCTAAAAAAGAAAAAAAAAAAAAGATCCTTTCAGTGGTTTGAGTGTCGTCTCCCGTGGATAAATCATCATTTATAAGACTTAGTGGATGACGTCTGGGACTTCGTCAAGTTTTAATGAGCGACCTGCTCAACCAGAGAAACAAATCACAAATTCATGGAAAATATTTGCTGCTCTACTGTGATGCATGGACTTAAACAAGGCGGAACTGAATGGACAAGCGATTATATATATATAATATATATATATATATATATATAATATAACACACACACACACACACACTGGAATTGTAAAATATAAAATATACAATTTTAAAAGCAGTTCAATGTGTGTTATTAAACTATTTATAAACTGATTTTCCTTTCCTGACTGTATCAATTTCTGTGAGGTGACAGGCGATTATGTAAATATAAGTTATACTACATATTCGCTGTTTCTTCACACTTTTGGATCAAGCTTTTGAAAACTCACCCTTATGTATGACATATTTGGTTGTTTCCTAAATATGCAACGTGTCACAAGTGTTTCATGATTTTAAAATGAATGGATGTTATTTTTTGTTAAATTGAACTTTTACTCATATTTGAAACATAGATTACAATATTTCATTTGGAATTAATAGAAATAAAACAGAGGAAAGCATATGTGTTGATAATGACTATAGGCTGTTCACGATATGTGAGCACTTCTGAAAGCCCTGCTTAAGATCTACTTGCATGCACGTTGTGTATTTTTCCGCCTTATATAAGATTAGCATTGCCATGGGCCTCATCATTTTATTCATGCGCCAGTCAAATGAATCTCTGAAATTATTATAAAATTAGATATTTAACTAATCTGCTCATTTTTACACTTCGATGCATTAAAAAAACAGAAAGCGAAAGAAATAATTTAAGATACCGTACATGGTAACCTAACACTTTTTATTCGACGTTGAGATACGGAACTACTTCCCATCCAGCGTTACCAACTTTATTGGGCGCGTATCATTCAGGGCGCCCGTTAAAATACTTGCAGGTAAGGGCAGTGACTTTTTTCTAAGGTTGATTTCAAAAGTGCTCACGTTATTGTGAACAGTCTTTAGTAAGAAATAGTTATCTGCAAACTACTACTAAACGGAGTGCGTTGTCCCTTTGGTGTAGTTTTCTAGATTCGGTTAAGCTTTGTTTGCACGAGGCGGAGGAATATCCTTGAAAGTAGAACCTCAGCAGGACGTCATAAATTTGGAAGTAGCCGTGAATGGACTATGGCCATTAATGTCGATATATTAATGTTGAAGAAAATGTTTGGGTTTGTTTATAAATAAATTAGGAAAACATTATATTAACTCTTATATTTAACTAAGACCTCCAGCCCTCAAAGAACGTCGATATGTCCAGAGACTTTGCGTACATTGTAACATTATGATGGAAGGATACAAAATACAAAACTAGTAGAAAAGCATATCTCAAGAACAACATTCAAAAATGCTCACTTTACCGTGAACCGACAATAGGCGATAAAAAGTGACCAACTTATAAGTGTTTCCTTTAAACGCTCATATTAAGCACCCAAGGTAATGCAAATTAATTGATTATCCAGTGATATAATAATCTCATACGTATTTTATTTTAGAGAAAAGTATATCGTGAAATCTTTTATAGTGAAATCCAGTACAGATACGTAAGTTTCGATAGCCAAAACAAAATATTATTTTTACAGTATATAAAGTATATTTATTTCTCCGCATGCTGTATCTTATATAAAATTTCATATATTACAGATTTTGTAAATTAAATCCTATATATATAAACATTTTTGGGGTTTCAAAGTGCCTCCTGTATGAATTTAAAAACCAAATTCTATTACTAACTGCTTTACCATCGAATTAAATTCTTATTTTGAACTACCTCAACAAAGTAATTTTTTCTATACAAAGAATCGATTTCCAGTGAACTAGCAAAATTCTTGTCGTATAAAAGATTTCTTGGCGAATGTTTTCGTAACTTTGTAGGATACTGACACGTCATTTCGTAACTTATGCCATGAAAGAAAGTCATTCGCAGTTTTCTTGTGTCATTTTTCCATTTAATATAGGCTGTTCACTGTCAACTGAGCACGTTCGACAGCCCTGCATAAGATATAATTGTATTCACATTGTTTAGTCTTTCTTCAGTCTGATCACTCTGTTCATGCTCAAACACTGTTAGTAATGTAAACGTTAGAAAAATAGAAATTATTCCACTTAAATGCATTTTAAACACAAAGTAAAATGAATAATTTCACTATTCCCAAATGTTAACTTAACACTTTTAATTTAACGCTAAGACACGGGATTATTTTGACTTCGCCGTTGCCAATTTAACTGACCGCACGCCCCTCAGTGTAGCCGTAAAATGATATGCAAGTGGGGGCAGTGACATTTTTCAAAGGTTCATTTCAAAAGTGAAGAGACTGTAAAAGGCGGTCTCAATGGCTAGCATCATCCAATATTGAACCGAAGGGGTTCTCATCTGCACAAATGGGATCGATGCTTTCATCCCGGTGCAAAGCGGGCGGCAAGATCACCCTGGAGAGATACCATGGCTTCCAGCTGCTTAACCGCCTAACCTAGTAACCCGCTGACCTGGACATGTGTGCAGTCGTCGTGCTTCCTCATCACGTACTCTATAGAGTGGTTGAGTGGTTACTCTATAGAGTCGTCAAATACGAGTGCGCTGTAGCTCCTTAACCAACACATTCATTTCTCGTTCCAGGTGTCTCAAAATAGGAGATTTTTGGTCCGTGAGTATCTGCGAACTCCTTGTAACAACCCAAGCATTGGGAAAATATTGTTACCCCTGCAGCTACAGACATGCTAGCCTGACTGCGGTAACACAAACAAATTGCGAAGAAGTGGAAAGAAGCCTTTGGGAGCGCTTCTAAACAAACTCCGCCAGGCAGGCCGAGTGCGTCGAATGTATTACGTCTGGAAACCCGGCGAATGAGGTCTTTGTCGCCGAGATACTGCGCCAGCAAGACGTCCAGAGATGGGGGCGTGCCGTCTACCGACATGCGTCTAGTCTTCAGCCTACGGCGTCATGGACAAGGTGAAGTCGTACCATAGTAAACTAGTGAGAGTGGCCTTTTATATATACACGAGTAATCTAATAACGAATCACGTTTATATCTAACACAAAGTAACCAAGTCAACTGAACGAGAGCTCTTCCCACTTAGTGAGAAACTAACATTCTGTAACGAGTTGTAAATCATATTGTAACGAGATGTAATTTGATAGTGATTTTAATACAAAGACGAAACTGGATATATTTGAGTTCACCATAGAGTATACATTATCCCAACATGTACGTTTAATATATAATATATCTAACCACATTAAAGTCACACGGTTTTAAAAACGTAATGATATGAAAATAATTTATATTGACATACAGCCCAGGCAGCAACCAATAATAAAATGTTGGTTTGCCAGCAGCACCCAATAACAATAATCAAGGGAAATACGCTGTCTCTATTGGAGCTAGCTTCTTACCTTGTACAGCAGCGACCATCATTTTACACATTTTGCAACATGTTTTACGTGAACGAATATACTCGCGATAATACGTTAAGGGGTTAAGGCGTTCACGGGTATCTGATCAGGAAAACGTTCTTTCTTAAATAACAGCCACCATAAACTTTTATACACATTTCTCGCTTAAGCATATAAGTGCAGAACACGCTATGTGACTTCAGTAATACGGAGGGATAAGAAAATTCCTTGAATTCATTTCGTGACAAGATAGGCGTCTAACACATATACAGAGCAGTCACATTTTCAGTTGGATGACAGTTTATTAGACACGCCCTGGACGCCTCTGAGCCAATAGCAGACTTGCACGGAAACAAGTAGCGAATCCCATACTGCCAGGTGTAGGGTAATACTGGCTTCCCTCTGAGGCAGTAGCAACTGAACAGACACCTAAGGCTCCAATAGACACAGGACTGTGGAGTCTAGCCTACAGGTAATTGAACTCGCGAAATTTTCCTATCCCCAGCTGGCTATAAATCTTCATTTCCCCCACATGAAATAAAACTCGACACTCTCAACGTGTTTACGTAAAAGCAACTGCCATTCAATGTATGAAATGTCTGAAACATGCCGATGAAGTTACTTGGTATAAAGTGCTGTTTCGATAGTTACTGAATAAGTGCAGGCCTACTCGCTGAGATGTAATGGGCTGAGATGTAAGAGGTTTACGGCGAAGGTCCACTTTCTTGCGAAAAAGCTACCCTAAGAAATTATATTTCCGCATTAATACAATGAATGTTGAGCCAACGAATATTTATTCAACGGCTTGAATTTTCGATGAAATGGCCTCATTTGAAAGAAAATAACGAGATGAATGTCGTACTTTAAGTTATAGGTTGTTCACGATAAAGTGAGCACTTTTTAAGGCCCTCGCAACAGGCATTAACCGCTGATAAATATATCTTATTGCAGCCGCAGGCATTCAATTTTGAGGGTGCTGAAATCTATACACTGTGTTTATTGGTCACATTGAAATGTTTATATTAAAAAGCAACAGGAAGATGGGAATTGGATGAAATAAAAAAGGTTATGAGGGCCTTAAAAAGTGCTCACTTTACAGTGAACAGCCTATAGTTTCTAGGATCACTATTATTTTTTCGAAATTTCTAAAACGTTTTCTGGACATAAAATTTCGAAGCAAATAGGCGATAAATTTACACACGTGCAGAATTTATGTTTAAGAGGCATAAATGCAGTTCAATACCTACAATAAATGTGCACATCCTATATGTAGCCATTGAAATTTATTGAGTATCTGACTTGTGCATGAACTATTTTACAGCATTTGAAAAATGCAACACATTTTTACCAACTCCGAGACTTATATTGATGCTACATTTTCCTAAACAGTTTTCAAGTAATAATATTTCATGAATTTTATATTTCGTTGCAGTTTCGTTACTTCCTCTAAAACCAATAAAAGTAATATCCGTAATGGAGGTTACTAAGACATTGCTTTTTGACCATAATATTCTGGGTTCAAATCCTCGGTAAGCTATTGATATATATGCAGTCTTTAAACATATGGTTAGGTCATCTGTAGTTCACCACTCATTTAGCCTACCTGCATAAAAGTAATAGGGGCGTTGGTTTTTGACATTAAATTACATTAAGACTTACAGAATATTGCCACGAACTGTCTGTGTATTAATTACGAAAAAAAATTTGATTACGACAACACCGTTTTTCAAAAGCCTGTAAAATTTTTCTGCAGGTATACCGACTAAAATCGAAGGACGAAGAGTTTCCTAATCTTTACTTTCCGATCACACCTGCTTTTGTCTCCATCCCCATACCAAGGAGCTGATACGCGGACAGGTTTGTTTAAATATTACGTGACGTTGCAAACACGAAAGAAAAATTTTGATTTAAACTTTTAGTTGAAAGGATTCTGTCGGAGTGGCAATTGAGGCACGTAGGAAGACATATCTTTAATTTAATGTATGATGAATGTTGCATACAATTACACACACACACACACACACACATATTTTCGCTCGGATAGCTAGGGCACACATTTTGTCATTTCACCTTCTTTACGAGTTCATGGTTTCCCTGTCTCATGTAGTTTTTCCTTAAAAAAAAAATCGCAAGAACTTCTTGTAAGGAAAATATCTGTTTTTAATCAGTTCTGTTGGTCTGTTGTTAGAAACGATTTTCCCGGCACTGTTTCCTCTTTTATTTTTGTATAAATAAATTCAACCACAAATAAAACTTTCAATGGCATTACTGGTTCTAATTAAACTTCTTATACTCCTGAGGCATAGCTTGGCGGCAAAACTGCCAACTTTTTAATCCAGTTTCGCTACGACTCAGGTTATTCAGTGTCATTTGCCGCAAATGTAAGAGAGTTCCTTATAATATCTCTGCAAGCAGTCAAGTTAAAACAAATGTCAAAAGGTTAAAATTTCTAGTTTTTCTCTGAGATTCTTCATTACATTGAGTTTTTTAATGTAAGCACTCGCGCGAACATAAATGTGCACATTCATAGGTATAAATTTATATTTATAGTCTACATACACACACGCATCATTACTCCAAACTTCAGAATAAACTTGTGAGGCGCATCCTTACAAAAATGAGAAATAAAACACAATGTAATTATGATCTTCAATTATCATTATGATAGACTTGGTTTCGTGAAAAATTTACATTTAAAAATGACTCTTTTGGAATTCCTGTGGTAAAAAAAAAACTCGTGAATAGTATAGCATAACTTAAAATTGATAACTAAAATGCGTGAAAATATGTATGGTGGTTAATATCACGTATTTAAAGAAAATAAAACCTGTTCGACAATTTGCATAACTGGTTACAATGAACCGCACCATATCAAATACAGTAATTAGTTTATTCTTGAAGTCTCTTCTACGCTTGAAAACATCTTAACTAGAAACACTGTTTCGAAACAGTTTACCCAAAACTATATATATATATATATAATTTACAAATATTTTTCAAACAAATGAGAAGCAATTGTGAAACAAATTACAAATTAGGGTTTATGTGGGGAAATAAATAAGGTTTTTTATTTTTCAACAGATAGAAAACACGTTACGATGTTTTGTATGTCTGGACGTATTCAGTAATCAGCAACTAGGTGGGGGAACAATCCTATCTGAACATAAGTCAGTTCGGATTCCTCAGCTGTCAAAGGTTCTAATATCTGTTTTGGTGTTTAAACAACCTATTGTCGTCCGTATTTGATAGCCTTATTAAAATAAGTACTTGTTGTCACTCCGTACGCATTTAAATAGGCACACTGCAAAATGTTTTTTTTTATTCAGGAATTTATGTCTTCTGTATGAAAAATACACATTTCAGAGCCACGATATCTTCAACGTAGACGAAACTGGAGTTACAATCTTTTAAAAAACCAACCAAGGTGATTGCAACGATAAGCGCAAGACAGGTCGGCGCTATGGCGTCTGCAGAACGAGGAGTCCTTGTTACCGTCGCAGTGGCTGTTAGTGCAAGAGACAATTTTATTCCGCCATTCTTCATTTTCCCGAGAAGAAATTACAGAGACTACTTCATTGCGAATGGCCCAGGTGGGTGTGGTGGTTCTGTCGATAAATCAAGATGGATGACGGGGAACAGATTTTAAAATGTTCATGGAACATTTTATAAATCATACTAGGGTATCAAAAGAAAGGCCAATTCTGTTATTGCTGGACAACAATCAGTCTCGCCTAAACCTAGCTGTTCTTGATATGGCAAAGGAAAATGGAGTTGTCCTTTTTACCTTCTCTCTGCACACATTTTCACAAGTTACAGCCTTTGGACAGGTTTGTTTTTGGCCCATTCAAGAAATTTTTTAACAGTTCATCAGATGCTTGGCTTAAGAGTAACCCTGGAAAAACAATTATCATTTATTACATTCCGTCTATAGTGAGACGAGCATTGCGCAATGCAGTGACACCAAAAAATATCACGTCTGGATTTTCAGTGACAGGAATTTGGCCTTTTAACAAGGACATATTCACCGATGAAGATTTATTGCCTTGCAGTGTCAATGACCTCCACTTTGTAACCAAAATTGTAGGCCTAGATAATGCAACCTAAAATATTTCTGAGTGTGCAAATTTAGACCTAATTGAAAATGCAGACATTATAAGTTAGCCATCTACATCTGGTGTACAGACATCTGTGCCACAATAATGTTTGCCCACTCATCACACCAATCCTGAACAAACAAAATCTTTCCCCATAGCTGGACCCTGCAAGCTGACACCTAAAAGAAATGCGAGAGTGAGCGCTAATTTAACTGACAGTCCAGTTGAATCTGCATTGGAGGCAGAAAAAAAAAAAAGAAAAAGAAAAAAAAAAACCAACCTGAGAAGTCAAACGATATCTCAAATTTGAAGATTGTCACAAGTTATCGAAAAAATGGAAGCACATTAAAAATAAGGCTGTGGTTCCTGCTTCATCTGAAGACGACGAAGAACCGTGTTTGTGTGTTGAGTGCTCTAAACCATACTAACTGTCTAAAACACAGTTTAATAAGTTTTGTGTACGCAAAAACTGCAACAGTGATGATAATTCTGTTTATATGACTTGACTTCTCCTGATTCAGGATAAACCATCAATATTTTAATAGGCGCTATCAAACGAAATGACAGAAAGCCAATTATTTGTGTTTTTTTTTTTTTTTTTTTTTTATCAAAGTTGCCATGTGTTGTGATATTGCAGTTAACCTACAGGAAATATAATATATTTAGGCATCTCCTATTTGTTTAGATTAAATTTATGTTTATTACTTTTTCTGCATTGTAATAGTATGTACTTGGCATGTTTTACATGTAAATGTAATATATTTGTAGTATCTGAAACTTGGTTAAGTTGTCGGTAAAATGTGATGTTGTCGATGTGTAAATTTTATGACGACATAATTTGAAGTTTAACGAATTGCCCCAGCTTGTGTAACAACGTATTCCACGGTGGGACAAATCGTTGCATTATGCAAGAACGCAATTAACAGCAAATCCCAAATAGAATGCAATCACGGAAATTTGTGAAAAATTGGGATCATCATTATGCACTTTAAATACGCAGCAATGTTTGACAATGCATACATGGATTAACCAATAATTGCGCAATGGTAGCAACTTGCCCCAGTCCCCCCCTTCATTAAATCCGCCTGTCGCGGCGCCCAGCAGCTGCGACGTTTAGTACCGACGTGGGTGAAGAGACTTGAAGATGGAGCAGGGTCAGTATGCTAGGAAAATGGTCACGGAGTGGTGCAGTTGGTGAGGGGGATGAAGGGTGCGATCAAACCCGCCGACCGGCGGCAATGACCGCCACAAGCAAGCACCTGGGGTTGAGGATCTCTAGTCTCTAGCCCAGTTCGACGTGTTGGAAGGCGAGTCTCTGACCACTACACCACCGAGCGTCAGCCGGTGTGCACCCTGAAATAGTTTTTTTTTTTTGTAATTTTACAGGAAAAATCATTGGAAACCTAGTTGGCAAGAAAATACTTAGTAAAACTTTGTAAAATATGCAAAACATTTCTTTGTAATATTACAAATGATAGTCTTGTATTACAACTGACATTATTGAGAAGTGTACATAACAGTACATTTTTCTTCTAAAGAACAAACGTGATAATTTTGTAGCAAAAAAACAGAAAAAAAAAATTAAATGTATAATTAGCAAAAAAAAAAAAAAATTACACTGCGCCAGCATTAGAACTCACGCCCCTTGTATTATTAGCCTAACAAACAGACTAACTTGACTTACGATATTAGCACTCATTTTCTCAAGTACATACAAAATATTATTGTAGTTTATAAGGTTAAGAAGAATAGGTAAATGTACTTCTTTTTAAGAGTTCTGTTGTTGAGTTAAAGGGATTTGGACACCTCTTAACAAACGTGATAATAAGAGCCGATTTAAGAGTTCTGTGTAGCTAGGAAACATGAACAGATAATGAATAATATGATCACGTTTGATTGAAACTGTCGTTTTGTTATGATTATTTGAGTTGTTTTGAGTGCTTTACGCAAATTCAGACTTGAAATACATTTCTTTTTGCACGCAGCTACACTCTTTAAATCACCAATAGTTGTCACACAAACAGCCAGGTATATACGGTTTTACGTTCTTAACTGACCGCCATTTACCTGAAACGAGTGGATAAGGCTCAGCTTAGTACAAACATTTCCTAAGGTCTATTACAAACCCGGACCTTGTAGTTTTACAAGGAAAATATGTGTACTGTTACAAGCAGTTGTAAAATTACAAATAATTTCTCGGTAAAAATTACACATTTTTTCTCTAGAGTGTGGGAACATCTTCCTTGGCACGAGCGATAGAGAGTACTCCTCACCTGTTCGTTACCTGGATATCTCTTGTATTCAGACAGCAGTAAGTGGAAATAGTATCTTTACTTGGTGTAAAGTTACCAGCAGTAAGAAAAATTTAACTAAAACAAATATAATGTCTACAACGGCTCCTTTTGAAAAATGTTGTTTTATTATACGATTTCATTAAATAAATGCACAAACGCCAACAATGTCAATATAACAATCCGAACGTCATTACCAGTATGTGTCGGTAGGTAGAGAAAATCAAGGTGTATACAAATGAAGAAATGTTAAGCGTCCGATATGAATTAGATATGTAATGTATCTGAGATCGTGTGCTTAACTTACGTGATGGATGTGACGAACAGAAATCACACAATTGCTTACTTAGTAAAAAAAAAAATGCATCTCTATTCCTGAAATTTCGTCTTTAAAGAGCCATACATCTCTTTGATATAAATTGTGAAAGTAAAAAAAAAAAAAAGGCTTTCAAGTTGGTTAGGGATGCGGGACAACAGCTTATTTTTTTTTTTCAAAGTGATCAGATATTAATATTTTCGAAAAGAAAAAACAACGAACTATACATGTCATTTATTCACTGTGTGTATGATATACAACACAATTGAGAGAGCTGTGGAGATGACGTGACATCTGGTGCCGTTTTTTTCGTGGACCAAAATGTGGCCATCGTGAGTCATTAAAAAAATTTTTTTATTTTAAATAACACTGATGGACTAGTGTGAAAAATTCTTTTGCTGGACTGTTAGCACGTTTACAGTAGCCTGACGATCCATGTATGCTTTCACGGTGTAACTGGCGATGGAGACATCTCCATCTCCATCGTACATGAGAAAATTCGTTGACGTATGCTTTCTGACGTGAACTTCGATGAGCATGAACTGTGCACTCAGAATGTACGCGCCAGTGTAATGCGTAAGGCATCAGTATAAGTCCGTTAGCGTTCGTCGCTCGTAATTTCTGCCCACAACTCAAGAAACTTAAGTTTTACTGTGATCAATACTGATTGATGAATGCTGCTATGTTTTTCTTTGCAGAGTGACGAGCTCTTATAGGCTGGTCGCGGTAAAGTGAGCACTTTTGAAAGTCCTGCTTAAGATCTACTTGTGTGCACGTTGTGTAGTCTTCCGCGTTATGTGAAATTAACGTCGCCATGGGCCTCATCACTTTATTCATGCATCGGTCCAGTGAAATTGTGAAATTATTAGAAAAGTAAGATTTTTCAAATCTGCTCATTTGTACACTGATGCATAAAAAATAAGCGAAATAAATAACTTAATTTATCAAAAATGTTTACTCAACACTTTTTATTCGAAGTAGTTATATTGAACTACTTACCCTCCATCGTGATCAACTTTACTAGGCGCATGTCTTTCAGTGCGCCCGTTAAAAGACAAGCAGGTAGGGGCAGTGACTTATTTATAATGTTAATTTCAAAAGTGCTCACTTTATCGTGAACAGCCTTTAGCAGCGGTGTCCGCGGGTAATCCTCGACTACTTCCTGTCTGGTTCGTGCTAGGACACCGTAAAATATGTTTAGGCCCTACAACCTTAATTAAAGTAGGTTCTATTTCCGTTGAAACGGAGTCCGTGTTCGACACTATAGAGCGCGTACTGAACCTGTGTTACTTGTTTGGAGATACACGTTTCGCTGGCCATTTGCTAACGTAGAATGAAGCGGGAAGCCGATCACGCGGTTAAGTGTAACTTAAAATTAAAGTTTTTGTTGCGGCCAGCTTATATTAGATTTTTGTGCTACGTCACTGACATGTTTTCGCACTTGTCGCCGTTTTCACCGATGTCGATAAGGGCGAAAGTGGTGTAGAAGCTTACTGAGTTAGAGCTTGTGGACACAACTGCTTGGGCGCGTCACTCTCTCAAATTAATTTATTCAGATTTAACCAAATTCCGGCAATAACAAAAGTTTCACAATTTAACAGAAAAATAAATAAACTGGACGATATAAGCCTACTCCACTTAATGTATATGGCCATTGCTCATATTTGCTGAATTAAGGTATTTGATATGTGTATTTTGCTATCATATTAAAAATTAGAGAGTTTCTTGTAGGCTAACATACGCATAAGAAGTACATAACGACTTTACCGAGAATTTTAACTCTGGAAACAGTCCAACTTCCACCACTTCCTTGAACGAAACATTAACCCCTTAACGTACACGTTAATATTTTAGTTCAGGTGTTGCAAAAGACGAATTTTTTGGTGGGAACAGTACCCACGAAATTCTAATAAGAGCTGACATTTTGCAGCCTGTGGAAAGCGTTTGGGAAGATCAATGGCCCTTGGAGCAAACAATGTTAAAATTGTTTATGAGTCAGTAGCAGCCAGTAGCATTGCCGAAGAGCTACGAAGTCTTTGGTATGTCCGTATTGGTGCTAACTTGGGTACTTGTACAGCACCGACCATGATTTTGCCTGTTCTGCAACATGCCAGACGTGAACGAGTGTACTCGGGATAACATGTTAAGGGGTTAAGTTTCTAGAACTCAGCTGCTTTGAAGTTCGCTGAAACCGATCTGTCTAACTAATCCCGAATGTTGGGCTGATGGGCGATTTAGCTTAGCGGGTTCATTCTCGCATGGAAGCCAGTTTCTCCTACTGTCTTCCCTTTACTGATTCGAGCCTTCCACCACGTGATTCGTAGTCACTTCCCACATTGTCAGTTACCGCAGGTTTGGTACTAATGAAGCATCTCGAATACAGACTGTTCACGGTTGTTCGGAGGGCCTTAAAGAGTGTTCACTTTACCGTGAATAGCCTATAGATGCATTTAGGATACATCTCCTTGATTGTTGCGACCCGGCAATACGAGAAGTTATAAAGAAAATCTGAGTTAGAGGCGGCGGAATGTAAGAATATCTCCTTTTAGCAGTGAAAATTCGGCTTGTTAAAGGTCTGTTTTTCTCTCTGCATATTCCTCAACGTGGCGGATTATCCTCAGGGTATCATGTTAGTGCGGTGAGAATATTGGAACTGGTCCAATTAAGTCATAATTATGTGTGTTAAGTCTTGTATCCTCCGCTAAATTGGGTTAATAAAGCCACGAGATAGCGGAAGGATTAAAGTGAGACGCGGGGATGTAAAAGAGTATCAAATGAGAAGAGAATAAAGAGGGTGGGTATGGGGAGAGGAGAACGCTGCCTGGTGGTCACGTGGGACCACGTTTCTTGCGCCTGCGGAGATAACGAACGGTGATTAAAATTTATCGCCGCGGGTAAAGTAATAACCCGGAGCGGTGTCTGGTGTGAACTCAGGCGGTATGGTCACCGACCTTCTTCCGGCTTCTTTCCGCCATTGCTTCGTCCACTTTTCTCTTTACACTCTTCGTGTTTCCTCCTCGGTTGGACTGCTCGTCTCCCACCAGGGCAAACCAGGGAGGATGTATAGAATACAGTGGCGGCTGCTGAGGTACGGCTGCGTGGCGCAGCCCTCCTAATAAAATCCCAGAACCCATACCTCTACTTGTCTGCTACTCAGTAAATAATACTGCGTACGAATATGGAGGATATTTCGCAGCCAATGTTTTTGAGATGGACGTGACTCTTGTCACGAGAGAAATGTTTTTGGAAATGTCGAGTGGTGGGTCGGCAGATTATTCGCCCCGAAGTGGGTAGCGCTGACCGTAACATAGGACTAGGGGTGCTACGGGAGGGAGGGAGGGAAGACTTCAGGGGCTCGGCCCTTTTCAGCCAATCGCATGCTGTAAATTGGAGAGAGCTATCCCACCCCCCTTGCTCAAACAAAAAAAAATGGTTTCCTGGAACTTGACAAAGCTACCAAAACTACATGTTTTGTAAGCACACTTTCGCGCTCCACTCTTTTGCAGTTGTTAAACACATTTCTTAACAATGCTTGTATTTATTTAGAATAATTTTTATTTATAGATATTGTTCAAACTCGCGTGAGCTTCAAATATAGTGTGTAATACTCTGAATAAGTTTGTTGTTAATTAATGACGAGCTATTAGCATCGGTCAGAAGCTGGGTTGGATTGTTGTAAATGTCGTGTTGTGTAAACTTGTAAATAATTGTTAATTCGGCGAGTAACATTTAAAACCCTATTACGACAAAGATTTTCAATTACGAGAATAAACTAGAGCTACAGAATCTGGGACCAGCAAGGCCACAGTTAAATATAATTCAACAACAAAGCCAAGGTAGTAAATGGTTCGTATACGAGAAAATCCGATGTAAGTACACACAATTTCGCGGACTGGCTATGCGGGTGTGAAGTTGGAAATATGTTGTTTGTTTAATTTTTTTTGCTAAGGAAACCTAATGATCTTGCGTGGACTGACAATGGGGTAAAAGATTTAAAACATTTGGGTGACAAAGTTAAAATACATAAATCATGATCGCAACATATAAATAATGCCATAAAATTTTCATTGCTTGGTAAGGTGAATATACATTGCCAGTTAGATAGCGCGTACAGGTTGACGAATGGATTTTTTAAATAAATATATTAATTAAGATATGCTAATTTCATTCTTTAATTTAAATTTGACATGAATTTTGTATGTAGTGTAGGCTATGTAAAATAGTATTTGGTTTTAAAAATATTAGTTTTAGTATATTTAAGTTATTATCATTAGTATGGTAGAATTAGTATTATGTTATCTCTCGTCTCGTGTAATGTACCACGCCATGTAGGTACTGGCTAGAAGGCATATAACCTAAACAACATTAAAACAAATACATACCTGTGGTAGGGAATAGATCTGAACCAGCGGTCACAGTATGTTGATCTTTACAAATCGGACGATGATACGTTTTTCTTTAAACAACCACACTTATTTTCTTGTATTTAACTACATAAGCTACATTTACTTAAGCCTGTCGTACGGAATATATTTATCACTGTGACTATTAAAGAAATTATATTTGTAATGATATGAGTTAGGATCGCTACAGCCCTCCCAGTTTAAAAAGTCACCATCCGCCACTGCCTGTCATCCTCCTTGGGACAAACCAAGTGTAATACCCGGTTCGGTTCACTCCAGATTTTCGCAAGTGAGAATCGTGCCGGACGATCCCGTCGCCGGTGGGTTTTCTCAGGGATCTTCCGTTTCCCCCGGCCCTTCATCCCGGCGCTGCTCCATAATCGCCTAACTTTACCCACATCGGCTCTCAAGACCTCGTTGTCAAGAGCCGCTCAGGTCACTCAATTAGACCGTGTACGCCATGGCGCGTGGCTGCATGCACCCGGGAAGCCAGTCAGTCCACGAATGTATCGGCTGAGGTAGTACAAGGTGAGGCCTTCAAGGGGGAACGTATCGGCTGAGGTAGTACAAGGTGAGTCCTTCAAGGGGAAATGTATCGGCTGAGGTAGAACAAGGTGAGTCCTTCAAGGGGGAATGTATCTGCTGAGGTAGTACAAGGTGAGGCCTTCAAGGGGGAATGTATCGGCTGAGGTAGTACAAGGTGAGTCCTTCTAGGGGGAATGTATCGGCTGAGGTAGTACAAGGTGAGGCCTTCAAGGGGGAATGTATCGGCTGAAGTAGTACAAGGTGAGTCCTTCAAGGGGAAATGTATCGGCTGAGGTAGTACAAGGCGAGTCCTTCAAGGGGGAATGTATCGGCTGAGGTAGTACAAGGTGAGTCCTTCAAGGGGAAATGTATCTGCTGAGGTAGTACAAGGTGAGTCCTTCAAGGGGGAATGTATCGGCTGAGGTAGTACAAGGTGAGTCCTTCAAGGGGAAATGTATCGGCTGAGGTAGTACAAGGTGAGGCCTTCAAGGGGAATGTATCGGCTGAGGTAGTACAAGGTGAGTCCTTCAAGGGGAAATGTATCTGCTGAGGTAGTACAAGGTGAGTCCTTCAGGGGGAATGTATCTGCTGAGGTAGTACAAGGTGAGTCCTTCTAGGGGGAATGTATCTGCTGAGGTAGTACAAGGTGGTCCTTCAAGGGAAATGTATCTGCTGAGTAGTACAAGGTGAGTCCTTCAAGGGGATGTATCGGTGAGGTAGTACAAGGTGAGGCCTTCTAGGGGATGTATCGGCTGAAGTAGTACAAGGTGAGTCCTTCAAGGGGAAGTATCCTTGCTGTCTTGGATTTACGTATTTTCCTCATTAATTTATTTTCGGAGTCAATATTTAAAAACAAGATAGTCATGACATAGAAACATTTAACAGTTATTTCTAAATCCCACTTAGTTTTCTTACATGATTAGTGTCACAACTGTAACCGTAATCAAACATTATCTAATTATTTAATCATTTCATTCGCACATGGGAAAATACAAGTATATTTGAAATCCTACAAATTAAAAAAAAAAAATTCGTTGAATAGTCGTCCATGTCATGTCTAGTTTTGGTTTTATATTTCTGGCCATACATTTATATTACGAAGATTTATAAGAAAATCCGAAGATGGAGTGGATACTACCCCCTTAAAGGAGGCCCCGTGGGACATGCGTGTAACGGAGCGAGGGAATGAGGAAATACAGTCCAGCAAAATACATAGAGTAGGTGCTGGAAGTGACCGCCATTGACCTGGAGGCAGGCGTGTGTTGTTGTCACACTCGACTGTATCTCCTCGTGCACGCGCTCTGTTACACACATGTCCCACGGGACCTCCTGTATTAACACCCTTCTTGTGCCCATAATATAAGGGATGGTTGCTTTTTTTTTTTTTTGTATTAAAGTTATAAAACTATAATTCAGTCGATCACGAAAATAAAGTGGGAGCAAAGTTAAATGTCCTTGTGTCGAAGTCTCGAGTTTCCAGATGCTATCACGTAACTGACGGAGTTACATATAATAAAAAAAAAAAAAAAAGAAAAAAAAGTAATTTTTGTATGCAAAATTTATTTACCCTCGGAAGTTCCTCGCAGCGAAGTAGTATTTCAGGACTGCCTCATCTTTTCCCGTCCTTTCAAGTGTTCGTACGGGCAGAGAGGGAAGACGCGCAGGAAAGGAGAAGAGGTTTTAAACCGTCCAACGAAGGAAATAAATAAATAAAAAAAAAAAAAAAAAAAGGCGCTGGAGAGGGAACTGGAGTGCTATTGAAAAAGGAAGGAATAAGAAGAAGTTGGCGTGGTAAGTCAGGAGGAAGTCTTACCAAAGTGTTTTCAGCTGGCTTTTTATGAGAAGACTTGGCCTTCCCCTCCTCTCTCACCTCTTCCGTAGGTTCGTCTCGCCATAAGGACGGGAGTTCTCTACGACGATAATCATTACTCGCCCGTAGCAGACTACCGTCTCCAGATATGTAGGATATTCACGGGAAAATGAGCACTTTTGAAAGCCCTGCTTAAGATCTACTTGTATGCACGTTTTGTACTCTTCCGCTTTATGCGACATTAACATTACCACTGGCCTCATCACTTTATTCATGCGTTGGTCAAGTGAAACTGTGAAATTATTAGAAAAGTAAATATTGTACAAATCTGTACATTCATATTCTTTGATGCATTAAAAGTACAGAAAACGAGAGAAATAATTCAAACCATCGCAAATGATTACCGAGCAAATTTTGTTCGATGTTAATATATGGAACTACTTTCCCATCCATCATTACCAACCATACTCGGCGCATGTCACTCACTGCGCCCGTGAAAATATATGCAGGTAGGCGCAGTGACTTTTTTTCTAAGGTTGATTTTAAAAGTGTCCACTTTATCATGAACAGCCTTTATACGCGAAGCAGGAACTTCTCTTCTTAACTACTGGAATCTGCCATTTTGCAGTTTTATCAGCCTCACGAGAGAGAAGCCCATCTCAGGATTGCTAATAGCGGAATATTCGAGGTAGGCATGTGCAGTGAGATCTGTCTCATTCGATGACTTCGAAGTATTGAAATATTTTAATGGTTCTACAACTCGTTTGCAATGAATGAAGTCGGTTCATCGCTTCCTATACTCTCTCTCTCTCTCTGGGGCTTAACTGGAATTTTCTCACGTAGGAAACTTTGCGTACGTTAACATGACTCAGTAGGTTTCCTAGTGGTATTCCAACTCCTCCCACCATTGCATTCCGTCAATGATCCATATTTTCTTCATTTTATCCCAATCGGCGCTGAAGACCTCAGGTGTTATGTGTCTCTCACATTTGTCTAGCTGTAAAGGAAGTTGCAAAATTGCATGTCAATTCTTCGGGGAAACATTCCTCGCATCTGGATGATGAAAAAAAATGTTATGTGAGCACAGGTCCGCAAACGCTTCGTTTCTTTACTACAGTCCGTAATACATAACGTACAGTGTAAGACCCGCGGGCTGGATCATGTTACTGTGGAATGCCATCGCAGCTGTAATTTGCAGCCCCATACCAGCCCCCGAGGAGCCCTTATTTGAATTCGCTAATCTTTTATTTGTGGGGACATTTAAAGGCACGTGTGTATGCAACCAGATTAGACGATTTGGATATCATTCGTAACCGGATTACAGCGGTTGCGAAACAATCAGGAATACTCTAGGGATTCATCAACGCATCCGGGTTGTTGCATGTGTTCGTGCTTATGGAGGGCATTTCGAACATTTCCTTTAGTGCCGACGATAAGCTTTCACACATGTGTAACTAATTCCACTGCATTTCCTACATTCTAGGTGTAGTGTCGTAGCGTGAGATGTCGTGTATTATGAAGAGGAACGCTGCTACGGCATTCCACAGTAACATGATCCAGTCCACGGGCCATACACTGTACGTCATGTACTATGAGCTGCAGTCAAGAAACGAAGCGTTCGCGGACCTATGTTCATGTAGCATTTTTTCATCTTCCAGCAGTGAGAAACGTTTCCCCGACGTATTGTGATGCAATTTTGCAACATTCTGTATTAGCTCCCATATTCAGATACACGTTTTGCACCAAAATCCACATGTACAGTTATTTCTTTGAAAATATGACACAAAATAATTCTACAAGTTTATTTCGAATACACACTTTTTATTCTGGAAGGTGATCGTAGAGCTGCTTAGACACCAAGATAACGTAAAATCACGTTCGGAAACGGCATGCGAAATTCAATGCATAACCAGAATTCAAAACCCAGAGATTAGTGCTCCGAAGGCAATGCTTACACTACCTCGGCTATGGGACCGGACACTGTAGTCTATCAACGGTAAACGGAACAATTTTTAAGTCCCTGCTTAAGATCTACTTCTACGCACATTGTGTACTCTTACACGCCAAGTAAAAATAACTTTGCCATGAGCCTGGTCACCTTATACACGAGTCGGTCAAGTGAAACTGAAATTATTGGAGAAGTAAATATTTGACAAATTTGCTGATAATTATCGTAATATGCATTAAAAAAACAGAAAGCAGAAAAAAGAATTTCAGTATTTACAAATGTTTAGTTAGCACTTTGAAGGAAGGCAACGATAAGGTATGGAACTACCTTACCTCCTTCGTTGCCAAATTCGCTGGGCGAACGCCGGCCAGTGTACTCGCTCAAATATATCAACTAAGGCCTGTGAAATTTTTGATAAAGGCTATTCACGATAAAGTGAGCATTTTATAAAAATCACTGCCCCTGCATGCATATATTTTAAGGGGCGCACTGAGTGACATTCGCCCAGTAAAGTTGGTAACAATGGATGGAAAGTAGTTCCATATATTAACGTCGAATAAAAGGTGATAGGTAACCATTTGTGATAACTTAAAACATTTTTTTTTCGCTTTCTGTTTTATTTTAATGCATCGAAGTGTAAAAATGTGCAGATTTGTAAAGTATTTACTTTCTTAATAATTTCTCAGTTCCATTTCACCGACGCATGCATAAAGTGACGAGGCTCATGGCAATGTTAATATGACATCAGGCGTAGGAATACACAACGTGTATACAAATAAATCTCAAGCAGGGTTTTCGAAAGTGCTCATTTTACGGTGAACAGCCTATACCTACGTTAATCTCAGAAGTCACTAGGTAATCATTAACAGACTATACATACAGTTTGCTTGAAATCCTTATATTTCTTAGTGCGATTAACTGTGACATTTATAAGTTCAGGATTGTCGTCACATCAAACATGTCGCTTATCACGCATGGAGTTCAATCAAATTATGTCAAAATGCAATATGGTGCAGTTTACATTATTACCATCACAAGAAACTGGTCTATATTTATCCCCTACACGACAACCTAAGAGTCCGTTTAAGTTTACTTTGTATCCATTAAGCGAGTAGACATACAGCACAGAGCAAGATCACGATGCCTACAGGCGTCAACACGAAAAAGTTTTACAAACAGCAAACAACATTGTACACTATCTACACACTAATTTTACCGTGAGCAAGACATGTTAAAAAACTGACAATGCATAAGTTTCTCAGCGGTATATCCGTCTTCTTCCGGATGCAAATTTCTACAAGTTAAATCACTAATTGGTGAACCTCAACGTTCGAACACACCGTGGTGTATTTTGGAATGCCTGAAAGTTGCGGGAAGAAGCGGTGTTATCAGCTGTCCAGCGGTAAAATGAGCACTTTTGAAAGCCCTGCTTAAGATTCACTTATATACGCATTGTGTATTCCCACGCCTTATGTAAAATTAACATTGTCATGGCCCTCATCAGTTTATTCATGAGTCGGTCAAGTGAAACTGTGAAATTGTTATAAAAGTAAATATTTTACAAATATGCTAAATTTTACACTTCGTTGCATTAAAAAAAAAAAAACATAATGCAGAAGTAATAATTTATGTTATCACAAATGGTTACCTAACACTTTTTATTTGACGTTAAGATATGGAAGTAGTTTCCCTCTATTGTTACCAACATTGCTGGGCACATTTCACTCAGTGCGCCCGTTGAAATACATGCAGGTAGGAACAGTGACTTTTTATAAGGTTGATTCCAAATGTGCTCACTTTATCGTGAACGACCTTTTTAAAACCAGACCTACACACAAGGCACCATGACAGAATACGGCGATGTAACGTTTGTAGGGTGATCGATTCTGATAATGTAACTTCGAGACTATTAATACGATTGAAATAAACGTGATTCGTTCGACTGGGTATACGAGAACGATGCTAGCATGGCCTTGAGTTGGCGTGCGCAAAGCGCGGGTGGGGGCCCGCGACGACTGGCGGACAATCTCGGGGCGATATATCTCGCGACGGCGTTGTACTGGCGCGCTGATCTCGGTGCCAAATGAAAGATCTCGTCTATAGTCCATTCGCAGTTACCTCCAACTTCCCTGAAGCTTTGCTGAAGATCTACTTCCCGGATATTCCTCCGCCCCATGCAAACGAAGCTTTGACTAAGTCTAGAAAATCTCACCAAAGGGTACAGCGCACCTCATTCGTGCGCACTCGCTGTAGTCATATTTTGCATGGGATAAAATTTCTTAGTAGGCATTACCAATACGCCTATGCTCTCCCTGCTTTTATCCATATTAATTATAAATGAAATTATTAATTTAACAGAAAATTAGGGTGCTTTTTCTTTTTTTTTCTGTAAATGTGCAAGCCATTGTTTTGCTAAATCCACTTTTACGGCAGAATATTAAACAATACGGAGATATATTTCGTTATATTTCCACCCTAGTGCGAGCAATAAAGTTTTCTCTTTACATAAGTTAGGATATAACACAATACTAATAGGAAAATTTTACACAATTTTATTTGTTTTACGAAAATTGCAATTATTTCAATCACCTACGTCTAAAGGGGAAGAACCCGGTAGGCCTTACACATGCGATACCAGAACACATATCTTTGCGGCGATAATGCTTAGTTGTCAAACTGAACGCATTCAGTTGCCTTGGTTCGGTGTTCGACCCTTAAGGCTGACTCACAACCATCCGTCGCATCCGTCGGTCGCCCGTCCGTAAAACGGTCACGTGATCTTCGACCAATCGCGGGGCAATGTTTACTTTCCACCCGTCAATCCGTCAAATATATCTCAAACGTTGGCTTCCGACGGACTGACGGATGGGCCACCGCCTTCTGACGACATTCCGTAGACGCGAATACGCAATTTGAAATAAAATGCAAGGCGGTGGATGTATGT
This sequence comes from Dryococelus australis, assembly GCA_029891345.1. Classification (NCBI taxonomy): domain Eukaryota; kingdom Metazoa; phylum Arthropoda; class Insecta; order Phasmatodea; family Phasmatidae; genus Dryococelus; species Dryococelus australis. The sequence goes on from CM056993.1 coordinate 384,234,536, forward strand.
TTATTTATCTTGGTGATAAATTCAGGAATTTAAAGGGTAAACAATAATTCAGTAAAAAAGAATTTTTATCACGTTAAATTATTTATCCAAAATATTTCTCTCTTGAAAATGTATTTCAACGGAAATACACCTTCTACGAAGATTATATCGCGATGTTAAGTTGTCACGTTGAAATTTTGCCGGACGTAAGGATCGATGGACGACGGATTGTTGTGAGTCGCTTCCAGCTGACGGACGAAAAAAACAGACGGATGACTGACTGACGGACAGCGACTGACGGGTGAGACGTAGCTGGGCGTCCAAGGTCAAGAAGCGAGGGAGCTATACTACTGGCGACAGTTACACACACACCTAGCGCCTCATCGCTCCTACGCGCAAGGCGTGCAGTGTTTCCGTCGTGACGCTGTACTGTCCAGAGTAGATCTGTAATATATGGGTTTCATTATACGCGTTGGAAGTACACAGTTGAAACTACATGTCTATAATCGTACTTTTCTCTTACCGCTTAAGGAAACTGCATAGGCAAGCTTTGATAATGCGATATTTGACCACATTCACGAGTTTTTTTCCCTCTATTAATATAATTAATATTATAAAAGTAAAACGATAGGGATATTGAAAATATTTTTTTAAAAATCCTTTCTGGAAAAAAGTCGTATTTCCAGAACTGTTATTTACAGAGATAAGAGTTCACGGACTAACAACGTGTTCACAGAAAACTTTCAGTATATAGTCCTCTGAAGTGTGTACGATGTGGTGACATGTGACGTGGTTGTTTCCGCGCTTTGTCGGATGTTCCTTGTGACGGGAGACTGCCGTGAGCCTCGGTAATGAGGCGAGGTGCTCGACGTGAGACAGGTAATGCGGTTCCTCGTAGATTGATCCGGCAAACCCTCCCGCCTATACTCCTGCACCGAGGGTCGCATCCAGGCAAGATGATAATGGCAAGTCGTCTGGCGTTTACCCTCCGCTGTCAGCGGCAGGCGACGGCCGACATCTCAACCTCCTGCAGCCACCCATGTACTTCATCGTGGTAACATTACACCCGTCCCGTCATCACCTCCGCGTTGGCTAAGTACCTGCTCTGAATATGCAGGCAAAGAGAGTGTCTTCGGGCTTTGGGAGTTAGCTATCTCGATCGACGTGTCCTGCCTGCTTGAATCGTTTCTCAAGCGAATGTTAACACTAGTAAAGGTTGTTCACGATAAAGTGAGCACTTTTGAAACTAACCTTAGAAAAATGTCACTTCTCCTACATGCATATATTTAAACAGGCGCACGGAGTGGCATCCGCCCAGTAAAGTTGGTAACGATGGAGAGAAAGTAGCTCGATATCGTAACGTCCAATAAAATGTGTTAGGTAACCATTTCTGTCACCTTAAATGATTTATTTCGTTTCCTGTGTTTTATTTATGTATCGGAGTGTAAAAATGAGCAGATTTATAAAATATTTACTTTTATAATAATTTCAGTTTCATTTGACCGCCGCATGAATAAAGTGACGAAGTCCATGTCAATCTTCATTTTACATGAGGCGGAAGACTACACAATGTACATACAAGTGGATCTTAAGAAGGGCTTTCGAAAGTGCTCATTTAACCGTGAACAGACTATACCTCTGGGATTTTCTCCGGTGACGCTATCATTTTATTTACGAAACGTCTGTAGCAATGCTCAGTAGAAGTTCATATCGTAATTTTACTCGTGTCCGGTTAGTATATTTCAAGATACGGCGGTCTGAAAAAGCCGTTCTTAACTACAATGGAGGGCTCAAAAATAGTATTTACAGCACGCATGGTACCATTACGCCCTGGTCTGGAGTATGATGTATTTTCGTAGGTTAACATACTAGGGGCGCGTTTAATTGTTTCGCAAAAAGGAAAAGGCATTTGAAACACTTTGCAACGTAGTAACACGCAGCTCGTTGCGTGAGCTGTAACTGTTTAGCGTATTCGACGTCGAGAAGCGAGGGAGCTGTATGGGCGAGACTAACACAAAAGCCTAGCGCCTCATCGCTCTTACGCACTAGGCGTGCAATGTTCCGTCGGTGAAAATTGCTCTGCAAAATAGATCTCAAACACTGGTATAGGCCGTTCACGGTAAAATGAGCACTTTTGAAAGCCCTGCTTAAGATCTACTTGTATGTACGTTGTGCATTTTTCCGCCTTGTGTAAAATTAACACTGCCATTGGCCTCGTCACCTTATCCATGTGTCGCTCGGGAGAATCTATGAAATTATTGGAAAAGAAAACATTTTACAACTCTGGTAATCTTAATAATTCTGTGCATTAATAAAACAGAAAACGAAATAAATAATTCAAGTTATCACAAATGGTTACCTAACAATTTTTATTCGACGTTAAGATATGGAACTATTTCCCACCCATCGTTACCAACTTTACTGTGCGTAAGAGAAAATATATGTCTTAAACGTCGAATTGGAAGTGTTAGGTAAACATCTGTGACTATTGGAATTATTTAATTTTATTTCTGTTTTTCTAAACCTATTTGAGTGTAAGAATCAGCTGATTAGTAAATTATTTACTTTATTAGTAATTTCACAGCTTCACCAGTGCCCCGGGTTGCAAGGGCGGAGAAAACGTGAGATCCCCGAGAAAACCCGACGACTAGCTGCATCCTGCGGCACGATTCCCACGTGCGAAGTTCCTGAAACGACCCTTCCGGGAATCGAACCCGGTTAGCCTAATTGGTAGGCCAGCAGTCTGACCACTACACCACTCTGGTCCCATACAAATGGCGGGAGAACACACAATGTGCATACAAGTAGATCTTAAGCAGGGCTTTCAAAAAAGCTCAGTTTACCGTGAAGAACCTATGACAAATTTTACTGTAGCTCTGCCCACAGTCAAGGAATCTTCTACTCGCGGTTTCTTCACACTTTTTGAATGAAACCTTTGAAAAATTTCCCCATGTATGATGTGTTTAGTTATTACCTGAATATTCCACGGATCGCAATCGTTTCATACTTGTGTTCATAAAAGTAACTTTGTTTTTGTTAAATTGAAATATTATTTATATTCTAAATTTTGAATTATACTTCTTAATTTATAAATAATTCGAATAAAAACAGTGGGAAAATATGTGTGTTGGTAATGCCTAGTAAGAAATAGTTCTCATGCAAAATATTATTTCAACTGATTGTGCACGAATGCCGTGCGTTGTCGAGTGGTATAATTTTCCAGACTTAATTAAGCTTGGTTTGCGCGAGGCGGAGGAATATATCGTGAAAGTAGAACTTTAACAAGGCTTCAGTAAAGTGTGGAGTAACCGTGAATGGAGTATAGTTGGCAGCCTTGATCCTGCGTGGTAATAGGGTAGTATCTTGATGGGGAGACCTAGGGGTGAAACGGGGGAGGACGGCGGGCTGGGGTTAACCTTAAGCGGCGGCGAAGGTAAATCAAGCGGCGTCGACGTGTAAATGATGTTTGCCGCGCGATAATCGACTGGCGCGAAAACGGATCACCTCGAGCTGCGCGGCGAGGGGTCGACAAAACACGGTCGCACTCACCCGCTACGACGTGTCCGGATACAGTGTCGCCGGAACACGTAGAAGTCAGTGGCGTGTGGTGAACTGTTGCAAGGTAAGCTGGTGCTTGCTCACTGCTGTGCGGTATAAGTGCGCGCAGTAAGAACAAATATCCACTGTGGAACCAAGGGAAATTTAGTGTATTTCGACCAATCACAACGATCAAGCAAGGACCCATTGTACACGGCCTATGGGGTCAGCTGCCGAACTACGTTTTGATGGCGGAATAATAAACTAGCAAGCAACAGCGTACACATCAGAGCCAATAAAATTTTTCCAAAAATAACGCAAATGCACTCATCGGGTTTTGAACCCCGTACCAGAAATCGAAGCTCCTTATCGGAATTGTTCCAAGTTCAAAATTCTTTCAAAATTTTCCAAAACTAACATAAATACACTAGTCGGGTTTTGAACCGGAAGTGCGTTGCACCGGATGTGCGAAATCTAGATCATCGGGTGGGATAAAATTTAATCTAGGTCACCGGATGTGCAAAAATAGCAAATATAGGTCATGCTGTGTAAAAAAAAATACAGTAGGTCACATTTTCAAAATCATGTCAAATTTTCAAAAGTAGGTGAAAAAATAGGTCGAAGGCCAAGGTCAACATCAAAGGTCCCACTACCTTGAAACAGTTCACCACACGCCACTGGCCTAAATGCCGTGCAAGCACTCTTTTGTAATATTTCCATACTGCATAAGCATTATTTACTATTGTTAATAATTTTTACTGATTTTTTTTAGCGAACTTATGAAAACGCGACCGCAAAAACCTATAATCTATGATCAGAGACCTGAAAAATTCGCGACTTCAATTACCTGCAGGCTAGACACTTCTTTCTTATGTACAAATATGACAAATTGGTTGTCTGTTGTCACAGTGGAAGACGACAATTGGACACAGTTCTCCAGGAGGGGCCAAACACCGCGTGGACCATTGGATAAAGTTATATAAACGCACGTGTTTTGAATTCTAGCTTGTCCCAAAATAAATCCGCTAATTCTTCAGGTCTCTATACCATTATGTTTTAATGCCTTACACTGTTTGCTTAGAAATAAGGGCAAATCCTATATAATAAGTAGACGATCCTGTATGTCTGTCTGTCCGTCTTTAATACCTCGAAGTCATTTGAAACTCAACATAAGTTCTTCAAATTTTGCAGAGTGAATCCTCAGGTTAAAATACAGGTCAAGTTCGAATTTCAGCGAGATCAGATTACGTAGTAATTACCTTTTACACTAAAAACTCATTTTTAAATTACTTTTTTCCTATGAAAAGTTTTGTAATAATGCATAGAGAATATTGCATAGAGATATGAAGGTAATGGAATATCCTTTTTTTTTTTACTTTAAATGTCTCGCTTCAACGTTGAGTTAATTAAGTGGGGCCACAGTGGCTCTGTGGATAGAGCGATTACAAGTGGGGGTTTAGTGGCGCAATGAATAGAACTATGTTAGGTGGGGCCGCAGTGGTCGAGTGGATAGAGAAATATTAAATGGGACCGCAGTCGCGCTTCAATGTTGAGTTAATTTCACATCATTTCATTATTACCTACACACACACACACACACACACACACACACACACACACATATATATATATATATGTATTATTTCTTTCAGTCTTTGTATGATAACCAAATTTAACATGGTAACTGTTCTAGTCCCGTGACAATACAAAAAACAAAGGTCACTGGCTGGGTACCCCAGTTATTTAATATACAGGCACTTTAACTTGAGAAATTATAACATTTGTACGATAAGTTACTATCGTAGCATAATTTGCAATACAAAGCTGTCTATGTTGTCGCAGTTGGCTATCTTTCATCGCAACCCTCCGACTACAACCCATGCAGTGTCCTCTGCTCCAGCACCTTCCAACCTACAAGGTTCAAGGTCAAGCTAGATTTGATCGTTTGTTGCTCACTTCAGTTGCTTGGTTATTGAAATGAAATGTAAATCATAACATGTGTGAATTAATAATCTATTTCTAATCAAGACAAAAGGTTTGGAGTATATGAACAATTTTATTATATTTTACCTTAGTGAATTACGAAATAAGTAACTGTTTTCACCCCCCTTTTTTTAAAATCAAACTACCGCCAAAACCAAAGCGTCCCCTGACTGCGAAATTTACTACAACACGCCTCGATGTCGCAATATTTTTGCGGTATCTTCAAGTTTTTAAAATGAAAACCCCTGAAATTCACCCCAAATGTAACATGTCTCTTTCTAAATGCGATTGAAGCCTAGTTTGTCATAATAGGAATTTGCAAAAGTTTCCAGTCCCTAGCTATTAAACTACAAAAATTTTGAAAGGAAAACTTAATTGGTAGCAAGACTGATAAGACAAGCCATGCATGAAACAAAAATATCATCGGGCGCAAAAGTCAAATAGGAACACATTCGAAACCGGAATAGTCCTTGCGCCGAATGACTCTCCCCGTGCTTAGTTGAGACTTGTGTATTCAAGATACCCGGATGTCGGCAGACTATACAGATACCTAATACAGATACCTAAAAGGGGTAATTCGGCGAACTTGCCCATCTCTTTACTAGACACGCAGGCATGAATAACGCCTCGCTTCTCCGGGAACGATCTCGCGTGAACTCTGCAGCTCGCAGCGAAGTTTGAAGTCTGGCGGCGCGTGGGCGTGGAACGGAATTGTCGAGGGGGAATTGTACTGGAACAACGCAACTTAGCGAAGCAGTTGGAAACTTTGTGCAAGTTCGTTCCTCGCACCGTAGGAAGTGGCTTCATCGACAATTGTGGAGATCATTTTACCGATATATACTGAAAATATTACTACCACGTTGCCAGTTATTGAATAACTGAAAAAAAAGAGACCAGTGAAAGGATAAACAGAATTCGGGCGCAACGGATTCCGGATTCGGATCTGGAGCCAGCTGGAATGACAGAGCATGAATATCTCTGGTCACCCGTCCACCATATTGGAAGATAGTAACCGTTGGCCACTGATCCTTGACCTTTGACCTGTTGCCACAAAATCTCAACAAAAATTCCCAAAAAAATATTCACCAAATTAAGAAAAAAATTAATTATAAAAATATTAAACTATGTATTATTAAAAATTAGTACAAATTATTAAAGAAGATTATTTTAAAAATTATTTTAAAAAACTTAAATTTCTGTACGTCACCCTTTTCCAATACTTATTCCACCATCTTGGTAGGCTGTCTAATTCGTGCTACCACCATCTTGGTTGGTGCAACCGACCACCATGTTGTGACATCGCTTGTCTGCAATCTCGTAATCCAATTCCCTGTAACCTTCGACCTTGGCCTTGACCTTTGACATTTTATGTTGGACTTGACATTTGACTTTGGCAATGACCTTTGACCTTGGCCTTTAACAATGTCCTTGATATTTGCCCTTGAACTTTGACATTGAATAACCTTGATAACAAAAATCGCAAAAAAAAACATAACATTTAGCAAGCATATTATGTTGTGCTGACTACCACTGCCATATTGGATGCAGGTGATCTTGACCTTTACCCTATGACGTTGAATGTTCTTGAAAACAACTCGAGAAAAAAGGCATAATACTCACCAATCATATTATGTTACTGACTACTACCATATTGGATGCAGGTAACATTGACCGTGGCTCCGTGACTATCAATTACCTTGAAAACAAAAACTCGAAAAATTAGTCATAAAAGTCAGCAAGCATATTACATTACTGACCACCACCACCATATTGATGCAGGTTACTTTGACCTTGACCCCATAACCTTGAATGACCTTGAAAACAAAAACTCGAAAGAAGTAATAAAAGTAAGCCAGCATATTACATTACTGACTAACACCACCATATTGGATGCAGGTGATCTTGAGCTTGACCCTGTGACCTTGAATGGCATTAAAAACCAAAACTCGAAAATACATAAATCAGCAATTGTATTACCTTACTGACTGCTAACACCATAATGGCTGCAGGTAATCTTAGCATCGACTCTATGACCTTGAATTACCTTGTAAACAAAATCTAGAGAAAAAATTCATAAACGTCAGCAAGCATATTACATCACTGACTACTATCACCATATTGGGTGCAGATAACCTTGACCTTGACCCCATGATGTTGAATTACCTTGAAAACAAAAATTCTAGAAAAAGTCACAGGATACCTAATTGCAGTAAACTTGGTACCGAGGTACTGAACGAGTAATGCACCTCATCTTTACAGGTATTTGCATGTCTAAGTAAACTGTCGCTACAGCTGAACTGCTTGCCGTACCTGTCACACAAATATAACATATACCAGGGATTCTTGGCACAATTAAAGCACTCATGTCGATGTACATTATGGTCAAAAGTAAATGCCTCATCACAAAAGTGACACTGATGACTACGTAGTGGTTCAGGCAAAGACTCGGACGGATCTGTTGGAGATGTAGGTGCTGGAGCTAAGGAAGCAGGTAACGCCGGCAATGGTGTTCTATATACCTCAGCGGAAGAGGTCGATTGCGAAGTCACTATGGAATGCCACTTGAAGAAGTTGATGGCATTGCTGGTACCACTCCAAGAAGTTGATGGCATTGCTGGTACCACTCCCAAAGAAGTTGATGGCATTGCTGGTACCACTCCCAAAGAAGTTGATGGCACTGCTGGTACCACTCCCAAAGAAGTTGATGGCATTGCTGGTACCACTCCCAAAGACGTTGATGGCATTGCTGGTACCACTCCCAAAGAAGTTGATGGCATTGCTGGTACCACTCCCAAAGAAGTTGATGCATTGCTGGTACCGCTCCCAAGAAGTTGATGCATTGCTGGTACCACTCCCAAAGAAGTTGATGGCATTGCTGGTACCACTCCCAAAGAAGTTGATGGCATTGCTGGTACCACTCCCAAAGAAGTTGATGGCATTGCTGGTACCACTCCCAAAGAAGTTGATGGCATTGCTGGTACCACTCCCAAAGAAGTTGATGGCACTGTCGTAGCCACCATTAGCTCTGGAGTGCCCGAACACATCGCGGATGCAGAATGAGACTTAGATGCGAAGATGCAGAAGCTAGCCGAGACGATGTATCTTTCACGGCAACCATTGTTAAACTAACCGACCTCCCTTCTGCTTATAATGTACGTGTATTCAAGCCCTATAACTAGAGCAGCTAGTATTTCGCGGATTGATTTCGCACCAGGCTAGACTTCACAGTCCTCTATACGGTCGAGACACTATCGTTTGCTTATTGGTTGCTGCGGTCAAGTGAGACCTTCGTACAGCACTGTTCAATGCCAATCCACCCTGCTGCTTCCTGCTTACTACTGGCTCACTGTTAAATGGGGCCTGTCTAAACAACTGCCGTCCAATTACAATGGAAGGAGGGAGGAACAAGTGATTGAAGTCTGTCTTAACACAGAATGAGTTCGCGAAATACTCGGGGCTCTACGTATGGCCTCACATTGACTTTGAACCAAATGTATTACACCATTAATATATTGTTCGGACACCGACCAGCCAATCACCAAGATGCCAAGTGATTGTAGCTGACCAATCGCATTAAGGCAGTGAGACATCACACACACAGGCAGGTAGACATGCTTTAGGTGCTAGTTCCTTGATCACATTACCATGCAGTTATATCTTCAACAGTTTCTTCCAGACAAGTTCTTCGCTCAGCTTGAACTCATGGTCACACTTAAAGCAGACTGTCTCCAGCAGACTCACTCCTCGTTGCGATTGCAGAGTTGATTGCGAAAGATTGCGGATGTAATTGCGAGTGCGGATCTGATTGCGAAAGATCACGGAGCTGATTGCTTAAGATTGCGGAGTTGAGTGCTAAAGATTGCGGCGCTGATTGCTAAAGATTGCGGAGCTGATTGCGACTTTGGAGTTGATTGCGAAAGATTGATGGAAAGACTGACACCAGCAGACTGAACGCGCGAAAAGGACTCATCGTACAGGCCTTTCTCTAATGTTATCGAGCATTTTGAACATAGGTGAAAACTCGATCGCAGAATCAACACTGGCGACAACCAGTTAGCGATGCTGCAGGTCGCGGCTCCATGTTCGTCGAGGTCAAAGGCTGGCCTTCGCATTCACAATTCATTCTCGTGGTATAGGAGCACTCTGAGAAAACCCTAATACTCGTTCGCCCCAGATTAAAACACACAGGTACTAAATTTATTCTATACATACATGATGGGGTGATTTTTCAAAGGTTTGGCACAGAAAGTTTGAAGTTACCGCGAACAGACTATACACGCTGACGGCCTGTGTTGCAGCTCTTGGGCTCGAATCTCCACGACGGCATGTATGTGCGTGTTAAGTTGAGTGAGTACGTTAGTGTGTGTGAGCCATACTGTATCGGTTAACCGACATAGGTGACAAATGAAAACATAGCACCCCGACCTCCAAAAGGGATATTTATGAGATGCTGCAGCGGCCTTTATGTCGGGGTAGCCGTCCACGAAAAGTGGGTTGCAGATTGCAGGCGGTATTGGTGTTGGAGTTCGCTGCAACGAGACGCGAGGGATGTGACAACGCAATAGCGTCGGGTACAAAGAGTAAATTTTGTGGTGTGAGGGAGGGTGGGCGAAGCAGCGCATGGGAAGAACGACGCCCAGGAGCGTCATAAACGACACAGCTAGCCATGCTGCCTCGGTAAACGGAGGAGAAGTGATGGCCGTCGTTGTGAATGCGTTTTCCAGCCTGTCACAACGTGACTCTTCGCTTACACCACGTCTCTTCCGGCATTCCTTGATATGGCCGTTGAATCTAAATAATGCCACGGAAGGAACCAAGGTAAACAGATGCTCTCTGGGTTTCTTTGAGCTAGTTTCCTGGCTCGGTACAGGAAGCAGGGGTTGCAGCAACCGCTTCCTGTTTCTCGCCGAGAGTAAATATGAGATTACCAGTGTCATCGACCTGGCTATTCGTCACGGCTGCGCCATATGCAAACGCAGCCAAATATCATGTGGAACGGAACTTTAGTTTATGACGGAGTTATTAAAAATGTTAACGAATAAAACACGCAAACACCACTTCTCAACTAACAAGATTAGGTTTTCACATAGTAAAATACTAGTTTGCAGTCTGCCGCTATACCGACTCCCGCCACAAGGCAACCAAGTGTCAGCGACTATGGTTTGGCTATTTGACTGCAAACTTAAAGACTGTTCACGGTAAACAGAGTACTTGTGGAAACCCTGCTTAAGATCTACTTATTTGCAAATTGTGTACTATTCCACCACATTTGAAATTAACATTGGCCTAGGTCTGGTCACTTTATTCCTGCGTCAGCCAAGTGAAACTATGAAATTATTAAAAGAGTAAATATTTTACAAATTTGCTAATTAATACACTTATGCGCATTAGAAAGGAGCATAAAGTAAAATAAATAATTTCTGTATTTACAATTGTTAACCTAACACTTTCAGTTCAAAGTCAGGACAAAGAACTATTTCCCCTCCGGCATTGCCAACTTCACTGGTCGAATGCCAGTCAGTGTGTCCGTTAAAAAAAAAAAAAAACACAGGTGACATTTTTCAAAGGTTGAGCTCTAAAGTTTGCAATTTACCGAGAACAGTTATTTTTTAGAAAGAGAGAAGGAATGGAACGATACGGGAAGGTAAAATGTCTTTCGGAAATCAGGGCAAATCTAGGCGCCGTTTTTTTGCTGGAAATTATAAACGTGAGAACCGTCTTAGTTTAATGCTTATAGCCCCCTGTCTGCTATAGAAATGCACTGGGAAATTAATGTTGGTAGGCCTACATCGAGGAAAAGTTGGTTAAAGAGGCAAACAGGTACAGGCTGTGCGAAACTAAACTAAATGAACCTTGCAGGCTTGTCTGTACTTCACTTAATGCTCAGGGAGGATTTGAAGAATTTGCGCCCCTTCTCCCTTTCTTGCCCACTCCAGTCGTTCTCTCGGCATGTTCACTATCCCCCTCCCCATACACGCATACAACACGCACAGTGTTCATGTCTATGAGGTTGGCGGAATCTTATATTCTATGTATTTACCCATCACTGGCTGTATAATTGCCCAAATAACGTAAAAACACGTGTTAGAACCGTAATGTTTCCTTAGTTTACAACAAAACTATGCCTGTAAGAAAAACCAATCAATTTTTCGCAACCTTGTTACGCGTAGTAGCATTAAAACTTAGTTGCAAGTAGTGTACCAGCATGTCAAAGCTTTTATTTTAGTTAACACTGTGGAGCGGTGTAAATCTTAGTCGATTCCATGTGGTTATGACATCTCTGCGGGAAGAACAGAAGTTGGTCGGGACACGCTACTATGCAGCCGGCATGTCTAGTATACCCAGTGTTCAGTCTGCGGTTTCTCAGAAAGTCAAGCATGTGTACAAACGTGGTGTGTACAGATGAAAAAGGGGAGGGGGATATCGCACTATTATGAAAAATAATGATAATTCCAACATATTACAACCGATTTTAAGTCAGGAAGAGTGCACAAGGTAGTGCTAATTTAACATTTAAATCGGTTTTGCCGCATCGACGACCATTTTATTTTTCCCGAAAGAGATACGTTACATTTCCGAGGACACATAAGTAGGGACACCCGAATCGTGCGAAAAGATTTCCGCTTCTGCTTATTGGCGGCGTGTGTCTGTGAGAAGGCAATTTGTTACTTGACTGGACAATCAGAATCAAGTTACTCCGATACTGAACGTCTCGGATTCGTGGGTAGACACTTAGGACGCGTAACATCTAGATCACCCAATCACAAACGTGGATCTGAGATAAAGTATTATGAAGTACAAGTATTCGTGAAACATTACCGCGAAATTTGGGTGCCCCTTCACATAAGCATACTTAGCATATTACGGGTATACGTTGCTCATTATTTGTCACTTCCACATTGGCCTGAACCAAATCGTAAGGCAGCATGGTAAACATATGCCGCAGTGACTTAGTGGATAGAACTATATCAAGTGGGGCCCCAGTGGCCAAGTGGATAGATGTATATCAAATGGGGCCTTAGTAGCTCAGTGGATAGAGAGATTCCAAGTGGGGCCGCAGTGGCTTAGTGGATAGAACTATATCAAGTGGGGCCGCAGTGGCCAAGTGGATAGATATATATCAAATGGGGCCTTAGTAACTGATTGGATAGAGAGATTCCAAGAGGGACCTTAGTGGCTCAGTGGATAGAACTTTGTTAAGTGGGGCCGCAGTGGCTTAGTGGATAGAACTATATCAAGTGTGGCCGCAGTGGCTGAGTGGATAGAGTGATTCCAATTGGGGCCTTAGTGGCTCAGTGTAAACAACTATGTTAAGTGGGGCCACAGTGGCCGAGCGGATAGATAAATATTAAATGGGACCGCAGTCGCTGCAATGTTGAGTTAATTTCACTTCATTTCATTATTACCTACATATATGCACGCATTATTTTTCTGTCTTTGTATGATAACCAAATTTTTTTAACATGGTGACTGTTCTAGCCCCGTGACAATACAAAAAAAAAAGTCTTGGGCTGGGTCCCCTAGTAGAATAATAACAAAGGCGACACGAGGTATGTAGCGACTTGTATAAAGCTGCCTCCAACTCAAAAAAGAATTATTACGTACAAGGAGTAGTAATGAAGGGAGGGGAATAAGGGGAAGAGTCTAGAGGGTAGCCGAGTTGGGCATAGAGCAGGCCACCTTGCAGAGGAGAAATTCCAAAGACGAATGACGCGTTGGTGCTAACGTCGAGAAAGAAAAAACCACAATGACACATCAGGAAAAAGTATTCCTTGTCAGATTATAACACCAAATAATTCAACACTAAGAACAACACAGGAACCCCCTTCTTCAGGTGAGACACTGGAAGAACAACCGCAGTAGACTCTAGTAGTTTTGTAATAGTAAGTTGTTCGTTCATATTATTCTCGTTTTAATAATATGCATATTTGTCTTCTATAGAAAGGGAAATAGCTTTCCCTAATTATCTGTCTGTGGTGTTGTAAAAATATTTTTCAGTTTTTGTCTAGCTGAGTTCTTCATGTGTGTTTTTATTTGGTCTCATGGTCGATAATGTACAGAGTCCAATCACACCATCATGACATAACATTATCTCACCATTGCCATTAAACTTCAAAAATGAAAATAAAACTAAATGGGTTGCTGGTAGGAATTGCACCGAATATTTGTATAAACGCCGTGAAATCACAGATGCCACGCTGTCTCATGAATATAGATGAAGGCTCACATCTGCTGTAGAGATAAATGCATTTTGAAAATTTATATTTAATGAACGATAATTGTTTATTCACTGTTGTTGCCAATGTGAAAGGTCTAGAAACAACTCGTTTACGCATGACACGGCCACCATATTTCTTCTTGTTTGTGTCTGGCGCACAATTTCTCCAGGGAGTGTCAGAAACCCTATAGTGCAGCCAGGCATACGTTTTTCAAGTCTAACCCGCCAGTGAATGCAACAAAGAAATACACAGGAATACACTGAGTAAACAATTATGGTTACAGGAATCAACTTGCTGTATCCATAATCCATCTAGACTGTTAATGTGGGGTCACCTATCAGATTAATTGTCGGTACCTACGGAATATTTGTTGACTTAGACTGTAACTATAAAACTGTTTGTTGTGGTTTTCTCTTGTGATTGTATCTGCAACCGAGAATACAGTTCCTATAGCAGAGCTCTTTGTTCCTAGTTCCGGTAGAACAAATACTTTCTTCAACAGGAAAACTGTTTGTTGTGGTTTTCTCTTGTGATTGTATCTGCAACCGAGAATACAGTTCCTATAGCAGAGCTCTTTGTTCCTAGTTCCGGTAGAACAAATACTTTCTTCAACAGGAAAACTGTTTGTTGTGGTTTTCTCTTGTGATTGTATCTACAACCGAGAATACAGTTCCTATAGCAGAGCTCTTTGTTCCTAGTTCCGGTAGAACAAATACTTTCTTCAACAGGAAAACTGTTTGTTGTGGTTTTCTCTTGTGATTGTATCTGCAACCGAGAATACAGTTCCTATAGCAGAGCTCTTTGTTCCTAGTTCCGGTAGAACAAATACTTTCTTCAACAGGAAAACTTTAACGTCTGGATTGTTCTCACAACCAACAGAACTCTCATAAACTGACAGAATATTCTGTTCTTGGCACACAAGTTTACAAAACCGTTCTCTTGTCACAGCTCTGCTGATTGTTTTTTTTTTTTTTTCAGTGTAACTCTTCATCACATACAATTATCACATTTTTAGTTCATATGTAAGCTCTCATATTTGAAATACATTTTTATGCCAGTGACATACGTCATACATGTGCTACTACCAGAGTGAAAAATAAATAAAACGGAGGCGCGACTCGACCCCAGAAGTGTTTGTTTTTGGTCCGCTTACTTTCTCAGTGTAAGCGGGTGGTCGCCTCCTTCAAGTCAACAGCCTTTACTACCTCATAAACTTACCAAGTACCCCGTCCCGACGGGTGATAAAAGTTGGAAGTCGCATCCACTGGAAGTAAATCGCAGTATGTTATGACGCACCTGGAGCCCCCATTTCTTCCGTTCCTATCGCGTTGTGGCGTGCCTCGGCGGCCTTTACTGCACGCGGCGATGAGAACTGAGTGTGTCAATACTGCATCAGCACTTATATGCGACCATGAAGTTGAAGCAAAGTGTCTCCATACTCTCAGGTCGTAAACTTTGCTGTCGCCGAGAGTCATAAATAGACTTTGGAAATTAAGTATACTTTTCGTGGCAGTAACCACATGACAGACAATGGGATTGTGACTTTCATCAATAAAATGATCTCAGCTTTTAAGATGGTACGAAAATCCACCTTCGGAAAATTATTTAATTATTTACTAAACAATAGTTGTTCTTCAACAGAGTTAATGGTAGCATATATATATATATATATATATATATATATATATATAATATTATATATATATATCATAGACTGTATGTGAAACATTTGTTCTTCTACGGGCTAATTTTTTTTTATTCGACTAAAATGAACCGCTCGTTGAAATATATAAATAAGGTGCACTTTCCAACCTAAATTTTACGTATAGGGAAATATTTTCTTTTTTACCTCCGCGAGGGGTCCTTTATAATATATACGTGCGCGCACACACACACACACACACCTAGGCACACACACATCAGTTATCATACTTGATGGCGAGCTCTATCAAACACGGAGAGGACATCTCACATCCGTATACAAACAAATGTCACCATACATTCATTAAGAGAGCTTAAAAAAATTTTACCTGCCAAAATTATAAAGGCTCTAACAGAACCATTAATAATTTCACGCCTTTATTATGGTGATATAGTCTTCAGTGACCTGCATGGAGATCTATCTCAAAGACTTCAGCGAATACAAAAAAACTCTGTACGTCTGGTTTAGACCATATCACCAAATTCAGACATTCTCTCTTATGGCTTGATTAAAAAAACTCGACGTTCTTTGCACAATATCTGCTTGTTAAAGAAATTGTTTTTAACAAGATGTCCTCGATACCTTTTATCTCGTTTCTTACCGCCCAATACTTCAAACATTCGTTCTTTCGATCAACAAAAGCTTCTAGTACAAAACACAACTCAGTTATGGCTTCATCTTTTATCGTCACCGCAGCCAAACTCTGGAATTGCATGCCTCAGGAAGCAAGAGATACGATTTCAATCCTAATTAATATATAATTATATATATATATATATATATATATATATATATATATATATATATATATATATATATATATATAATATATATATGCAGGAACAGCTTGGTCACGCTATAAATATTTGAATGAACGTGAATTATATGTTTAATATAAACAATTTTTGTTGTGGAGGTTCCTCTTTTACAATATCTGTCAGGGGCGCAGCCGGGGGGGGGGGGGGTATCAGGTTATATCCCCCTCCCCCGAAACGAAAATAAAACATTCAAATATAGAATATATAAATTTAATAAAAAGATTAAATATTATATAAGTTATATATATATATCCCTTGATGATAAATTGCAAGATACTCTTGATTAATCCAGTGGCTTTGTGCTATGTTCCATAAGCAAGCTGAATTGTACACTTCTCAGATGCCAGATGGTGTCACTTAGATTGCATCCCTTTCTGCTAGCCATTGTCCTTTCAGGGTCAAGTGGGGAGTCGAGTGTCGCTGGAGATAAGGTTTTCTCGGCTGGGTGGGACTGCAAGTGACATGCGCAGATTGGACTTCCTCCTGTAATGAATGGGCCATAAAACATTACACTTAGAAGTCTTAGTACTTTATTCTTTTCAATTTACACATTCTAAATTGTAAATAAGTGTATCCAATTTTTCTATTTTATAACTTCTCATATTCAAATGGATTTTCTCTCTGCTCATTTATATAATGTATAAAAGAGTTTGAACTTTTTGAGGTATTTTCAATGCACTGCTATCACAAAGTAGGAGGAGATTAATGAACATTTTGTAGTTCTATCTCTGTGTGTTAGCCCATTTGTTGCCAATAATTTGTTTAGCTAGACATATGTGAAATTATAATTATTTATTCAAATATATTACATTTATAATTCCCCTTAAGCATGAAGGAAGTTTGTAACATCTTCTGATTCTTCCATCTCTGTATATTAGCCCACATGATTGTAAACAACTTATTGGATTATAAGCATGAAAACTATAATTTTAAATATATATAATAGGGCGTTTGCGTTTCTATTTATTACCTCGTTAATCGTAAATAATTTTTTAAAACTAATAAAATGTAATATTATAAATTTTATCTTTTCAAATATAATAACTTTGTAGTCACCCTTAAACATGAATGAGGTTTATATCTTTCAATATTTTTATCTTAGTATGTTAGTCTATTGATTCTACAACTTTAAAAAAAAATGAAATATAAGAGATTTGCTGTCTTTCTTGAACACAACGGAGTTTTATAATATTTTGTGGTGTCATTTTTATATATTTGCCCATTGGTAGAAAATAGCTTTTTTTTTTAACCAAACATTTGTTTATATATATAAAGCACTTGTAATCCAACTTAAATTTGAAACATGTGTATAGTACTTAGTAGCTACATCTCTGTATATTATCTCTGTTTATATACTTTTGAAATATAGATCTTTAAAACTTTAAATTTTATAATTGTTTTTAAAGCAATAAATTTTTTATTTCTCTTGATTATGAAGGAGGTTTAAAACATTTGTAGGTCTGTTTCTGTATTTTAAGCCCATTGGTTGTAGATCATTTTGAACTAATTTTTTCAATATTTGCCTTTAATATTATTCAAATATAACAATTTTTAATCTCCCTCCCCGAAGTAAATTCCTGGCTACGCCACTGATAGCTGTAACTTATTACCGTTATGCTTCATGCGACCATAGTCATGTTTTTTATGCTTATGTTCCAGTTTAATTTAATAAATATACTGTTATTTTATGTAGGTCCGTGAAAGTGCATGTGCGAGTAAACGATGTAATACTATTTTAATTTACGTATATTTTCTGCCAACTGACATAAGTTTAGATGTAGCAGACATAAAATGTACTATATTAATTAATTTATTTCTTGTCTTTCTTCCCGTTTTTAAATAGTTATTTCTTGTGGTTTCCTTTACTTCAGAAATCCATAAACCAAATTGAAGTTTTAGAATCTTTGCTAATCGACGTTAACTTATAGTTTATTTTTATAAATAGTACAATTATATGTATGCGAATAAGTCGTATGTGGTTTTGTGTATGCGTGTTTGTGTATACTTATACATATACGTATACACATATAAATATACATCAAAAGAGAAATTGTGTTAAGTTCGCTATTCAGCTTATTTTTATTTTATGTATGTTACTTTTATATATTTCGTATAAGCTACTTTCTAATTTTATAGGAAACATCAAGTTTTGTTTCCTTTTCTATATTTATTTATTTTTCAAAAAATAAGTCTTTTTTTTTTGTTATTTAAAATAGTTCAGTTAAGAGAAGCTGGCAATACCATAATTTCGCCTCGAAAAAATAAAGTAATAATATTATTATTATTATTATTATTATTATTATTATTATTATTATTATTGTTAACTAACAATAGAGAATTAATTGTGTTTTCGTTTGAAATGCTATATTTTGGCGCATTATCAAATATCTTGTCGCTTATCTTCTTTTATGATTTAGTGCACGAAGTGAGAATTCTTAGTTTGTGAGTTCTGCTACCTATAATATGTTCACAAGTATTTGCACGAGCTAATATAGCCGAAATGATTGCCAAATATGGCTGACATGGAAAGAGAACTTCACTCTAAGATACAAAAATTAAAACCACCGTCTCAAACAGCTCTGTTAAAACATAGTTGGCTGAGGCATATTTCAGTAGTCAGTTATAGCTATATCGATGCTGCCCATGATTTAGAAGTAATGTAGTTGTGAGATTGTGTAGTCTCAGTTAGGTGTACCTTGTCAATGGTGTTGCATTTGAAAACAGTGAATCAGCACTTTTTTTTGTGAGTTGTCTATCGATGGCAGATAGATTATGTACATAAAGTAGGAATAGTAGCGGAAGTTATGGAATAATTAATTATCGTACTGTATGTTTCAGATGTGTATGAACCGAAGCAGGGCCTCAAAAAAATATCCCAGACGTACAATAACTTCTTCAGTTCCAATGATGATTTCCAAATTTTTGTTCAACCGAAACTGATAAAGCTTAAATTTGCTTCGTGTTTTTTTCTTAAAAACTATCAATTCTTAATATAATCTTTAACACAAGTATTTTTTTTTTGCCTTTACAGATGCAACGTACCGCAAACTATTGTTTTACTATGGAAAAGATAAATTGGTTTTCGAGAAATATTATAGTGCTTAGGAAAGAGTAGCGCGTGAAATATATAGCAATATTTTCACACTCTCATTTCGCAAAGGCGCTTAGAAAACTATTTTATCGCCCATTAAAACAAAGGAAACTGTACTTCCACCACAAACATGTCGGAAGTTCCAAAGATCTTGTCGTAAAAGAAACGTCTTTATTACTTCAGTATTTCACCAAAGAAGGTTATCTGAAACTGTGTGTGGGTGTGCCATCTTATGTGCGTCTATAAATACATCATCGCACCTGCGTTGCGTCATCACATATTTCCGTGCAATTAATCAGTTCTAGTAGTTCTGTTTATTTGGTCCAATTCCAACTACGGCGAACAAATGTGCACAGAAACATAATAAGATTAGTTATCTAACCCACTGAAAAGTTATAAAATATTTATTTTTTCTCTGTACGCTGTAAAAGTAGATCCTGTATGATACTTTACGTCACCCGACATAATATTTATTGCGTGCCACAGAGTCCAAATTAACTTACTGATGATGAATAAATACGTGAACACTCTCAGCCAGTTCCAATTCGCATCGCACGTAAACTCACCTGTAAAAGTCATTTTATTACGCGAGGAAACGTTCAACATTCGTATGTTTTGCTGCCGCGCGTGTTTTACGACTGCAGGCAACAATATATGTGGAGTATGGGAAGAAATCGTGAGTGTTATTGTAGTTATTTTAAGTGTAGATTCTACAACATTCGATGCCCTATTTGTATGTTTATTTCGTTTGTTTCGCAGAGTGGTTTGAGATAAAGTGTAAGGAGAATATTCTTGAACGTAAAGCACGCGCCTTGTGCAGGATGAAACGTCACCTCATTTATAAACGTTTGACCATCTATTTCATGACAGCTTTACCCGTGTCGATCTCTTCTTCATTTCGTTAAGATTCTCAACTATAAAACTGTAAACGAGTTCTGGCTCTCCCCAGCTAGGTGGCCTCGAACCACAGATCTCTGATCATTACGTATATACGTGGACTGTAAGTTATGATTAATAAACTACGGATGAAATTAGGTCACAGTTATACGTG
The DNA here is from genome assembly GCA_029891345.1 of Dryococelus australis. NCBI lineage: Eukaryota > Metazoa > Arthropoda > Insecta > Phasmatodea > Phasmatidae > Dryococelus > Dryococelus australis. The sequence continues at coordinate 384,254,916 of CM056993.1, forward strand.
GGAAAATCACGATGTGTTCCCACTCGTTATATCTGCACTCACACGTGTGTATGCTCATATATCAGGCGACGTAATACGCACGATTTCTTGGGACGCGAATCTGATTAGTTGGACGCCTGCTAACATCACTGGTGGCATTCAGCCGTTAATTTTGCTGAAAGGCCAAACTAACTGACTGTTTGAAAAATGCGTCAAAAATACCTTTCAGCTCATAAATATTTAATAAAGATTTCCACAAAATATTCTTAAATTCCCTAATTTTCCAATAATATATTTTTTGAACGTACCAATAATATAAACCAAAACAGTTACAAAAAAAAAAAAAAAAGGAGAAAATTATTTCTCAGTCCAGTACACGGCATGTTTAGCCAGCGGCAGTTTTTTGAAAGTACACGGGAAACAATATAGAAATTGCAAAAATGTTTTAATAAATTTTTTTTAATCTGTAAAAGGTATGTATACATTTGTGATTATCCATATTTATTAAAGTAGTTCATGCCCCAAATCAGTCTAAATTATATCACATGAAAGAGATATTTTCATTCGAAAACTGGAGTTTCCTGCATTCACGTACAACCCTCGACTTCATGTTCCTTTGTTTATCTCCGTAAGGACGAAGAAGACGATATATTTTTGAATCGCGGAGATACGAGTTTGTGAACTTTGTAAACCTTGATTATATAAATCGTTCTTGGCTGCCAGTATGAGTGAATCAGTGAGTGAAGGGATTTAGGCGGCTCTTAACAGAGAGGTCTTGAGAGCCGATGGAGGTGATTGAGGTGAGTATGGAGCAGCGTCGGGATACAAGACATGGGGAGTCGAGAGAAGAGCCATGACTGCAGGTCCTTAAACCCTCAGAGCCACGATACAATAAATGGTTACAAAGTATAGGTTTCTGATTAATCATATTAATTAATTAAGAACGGAAGTTTTTGCACAAAAACGCTTTTTTGGAGCGCCGCTGTGGGCAAACGAAAGGGAGGATGGGGGAAGCCGACCCCCTCCCCCTTCCATGATCTTCCATCCTTCCTCTTTGGAATCCTCTTCCCCAAAGTGCCCCCCTCCTCCATCCAGGAAGGAGTTAGAGGGACAAGAAGGGTATGTTTCCCATTTGGAAAGCGCATTTTTCGACCGATTTTCTTCACATTTGGGGGAGGGATGCCTTTCCGTCCCCCGCACACCCCCATGGGTAGTTAGGCCCTTCGTAGGCCCTACGCATTAGGTCTTCGTCTTACTCTTTAAGTCTTAAGTTTTAATTATTAAGTCTTAAGTCTTAAGTTTTAATTATTAAGTCTTAAGCCTTACTTTCATCATAACTGCTACTGCATGTCGGGATGTGCGAGCTAGCACGTGCCATATTTCCCAGACGACATTGCACCATAAACACTAATTCGTACGGTTACCTGCTTTATCTATGGTGGCTCAGGCCGCTTTGTAACACACACCTTTGTGTTCTGTTCTTGTGAGGGTTCGTGTTTCCTTTCTGGGAATATTTTCTCTCGGCAAAACGGTCTTTTTTTTTTTTTGTTTCCAACATCTATTTTTTTTGTATGGTAAATATTGGATCACTGTAAGTATTTTCGCGTCACTGTTCCGGTGACTTAGTTCTTTCCCAGTATGTGTTAATGTAACTTTTGAAATTTAATGATAATAATGTAAATCTGTTATTAATTTTGGAGTCTGGAATTTTACCAATTAGAAGCGTAGTTATTTACTGTTTCCACAAACCTTGTTGTTGCAAAACAAAGATAAACTATTTGCCATTTATGAAGTTCCAGTAAAAATGCTGTGTAATAATTGTAATACTTTCATAATTAATTCGTGTTTTTCAAGGTATGGTGTCAGTGCACTATATTTTAAATATTTATGTTTTATGGACGAGTAAAATTTAATTAAAGTGTTTTCCTTAATTAGTTCGTTACAAAAATATTTGTAAATTTTCGTAACTGTCATTATGTTACTCGTTATTAATTTTATGAGAGACAGCTGGTGTTTTAACATTATTAATTAAGTGTTCCATGTAAAACATAATATTTTCTAATTAATGTTTGTTCATACTAATTTTATGTGTGACAACTTGAAATTTTCATAATTATTTAGGTTGAAGAAATCGTGGCACATATCGATTTATCGTTTGGGTTGGCTATTTTAGGAATCGACTGTTGGTCGCATCGCTTTCCTCAGGCGTCTTTTCCGGCCTTCTCCAAGTACACAATATGGCGTAAACAGTTCTAATATTTCTCTCTTCAGCAATCTTCAGTCATCTGATGTAATTACTTTGTAATCCCACTCAGGGTAACTGTTTCTCGTTTTTGCCACGCGATGCTATAGGTGTTTTTGGGCGATGTCCAAGTTTTCATGGTTTTAATTAATTATTAATTTAGCGGTGCACAATTTGAATGGACCCAAATTTTACATGTCATGCAGTGGATCATTTCTTCAGTTCAGAACACATACAGCAGTGTCGCCATATAGGCAGTTCACGGTAAAGTGAGAACTTTTTAACCCCCTTCCAACATACTTTAACCTTTAACCTCTAATAAATATATTTTTATTGCAATTTCACACGTTAACTTGTGAGAAGGATGAAACGTATACACTGAGATTGATCAATGGCAGTGTTTATATTAAAAAGTGGCGGAAATTGATTGAAAAGAAAATTTTTGCAAGGCTTCAAAAAGTGCTCACTTTACCGTGAATAGCCTATAGTTCATAACACTGTTGTACAGAACAATAAATATCGTAAACAAAAAGCTACTTAAAGCGATATTTGCTGACTTTGACAAAACACGACTACATTTATGTCCCGATAAAGAAATTTCTAAATGGGCGACGAAATATCGACTTTAATTTATGTCCTGAATACAGACGTACATTGAAATATTCCATAGGTTAAAAAAAAAAAAAAAAATTAAAATTAAATCACAACTGCTTACAACCCGTATGATAACTTCAAGAGTTGGGATATGTGTAACCTAGATGTATTTACTTTCAGACGCCTCACTGAGATACTATTTGATAAAGTCAAATACTATATTCGTTGCTCGTGAATGTACATTTATTCTCTTTAATTTTTAATAAGAAACTTTCCCGCAAGGAACACTAAGTTTCTTAATAAAAGACTTCTAAAATCTCTTGTTCTACACGATAAGAATTTAAGCCCTTCGTGCGAACTGTAATGGAATTAAATGAACTACGGAGCTCTAAGTGACAAACTTTGGAACGAAGTTAGCGGTTTCAAGTTTTTAGCCTGTTCTAAAAGCCCCAAACTTGACTTAATAGTTGAGCTTGCAGCAGCCTGGCACGTTGCAAAATTGGCTGCTGGGAATTAGTTGATCTTCTAGTCACAAACTTCATGCGTACAGAGACATCATATTAAATTTCCAAACTATGCTCAAGAAATTGAAATATATTATGTATACTTCGCAACTACATGGTTGATGAGAAGAAGATAAAAAAATAACGCTTGCGGTTGAAACTAAACATATGTCTAATAATATAAATATTTCTACGAGTGTACTAATATATGTGAAATGAGCCTATGACATTGGCAAGATTTTAAGCGTGGCGCCGTAACTTTACAGCAAAGTATGGGTTTTAATACTTTTATTAAGGAAACTGCTCTCACACAACCGTAAGTGTTAAGTTACCTTTCTGTTTACGGCTTGTTAGATCTCTGTTGTTAGTTTCTACTTGGTAGTCACTTTCGCGCTGCAAAGTTGCACCAACATCTTCCCCGATCCGAGATCGAATGATTCTAGTTCCGAACCAGGATCCAGTTTGATCTTGCTTGCAATGTAACAGTGTTCCATCGATATTTTGAACCGCTAATTTCGGTGGTTTGAAATTAACTTAATCTAGATCTTCAGTCCAGCTCTGAACTCGAGTGGTGCAACAGTTTCTTGTTTCGACCTTAGATCCGACCTCGGATCGAGTTTCGAATAACGATGGTGCAACCAGGCATAGGTATTATCGATTATTAATAGGATTGGAATGACTGGGTTGTTGTGTTTGTCAGTCTTTGAGGATATTATGATGTCTGTGTGACGGTATTCATATTATAGATTATTCACTGCAAAGTGAGCACTTTTGAAAGCCCTCTCTTTTGGAATAATAGTATATATATATATATATATATATATATATATATATATATATATATATATATATATATATATATATATAAAATATCTTAACCCTAGAAATTTCCTTCCGAGTTCAGTGTAATATACACACTAGGTTTAGAACTTACATGGCAATGTATATTTAAAAAGGTGGTCAATGACTAAAAAATAGCTGAATGCAAAAAGGGACTAGGGTCTCGTAAGTGCTCACTTTACCGCGAACAGCCTATACGCACGATAAGCTTGTCAACGCTTGCCTATGGGTAGAGCTAGTGACTTTTCGCGAAAAATATGAGAACACGGTAGACTTCAATACTATAAGCATCCTAAAGCAGTTTGTCTATTGCCATTTGTTGCTGCCTGCTTGAGAAGGCGTTTTCATATTTGAACGGACCAATCATAATTCGGCTACATCGCCACAGTTCCTACGTGATTCGTGTGCAGACAGTTGACACGTGTCAAAAAATGAATTCAGTCAGCCAATTACGATAGGTAAATGCACCTACAGTGTTTTGAAATATCATTTGTCTTGAAATATTTTCGCGGAATTTCCCTACCCCTACGTGGGGCCAAGTTGGTGTAGTGGCTAGACTGCTCTCCTCCCACTCAAGCAAACCGGGTTCGACTCCCGGCGGGCTCGCTTCTGGATTTTTGCTTTTGAAATTCTTGCCGGACGCCGCCGACACTTGTCGGCGGGTTTACTTGGGGATATCCCGCCACTCCCCGCCCCTCCCCTCATTCCGGCGCAGCTCCATACTCGCCTCGCTTCACCCTCATCGGCTCGAAAGACCTCGATGATAAGGGTCCTGTGTACAGAAACGTTTTCTGTAAAATCATCGTTTGCGCGTAAACGCGTATATCGGTTAACAAAAGTTCTGGAAATGCGAAGTTTTGCCAGAAATGATAAAAACCATTATCTTCGTCAACATTTTTTTTAATTGTTCATATTATGTGTATTAATCGAGAAAAAAATTCGTAAAAGTGGTCAAATATAGTATTTTAAAAGCTTGCCTGTGCTGTTTCTTTCAGCGGCGAGAGAAAAGTACCATTATACCAGGTAGTTTGATCTGTGGACTTCCATAGCGTGTAATAAAATTACACTGATACAGATCTAATTTAAGCGTAAGAGCGATGAGGCGCTAGGCGTGCGCAGTAGTGCCGCCCGTATCGCTCACTCACGCCTACCTACAAAAAATCGACGTCACAGCAGTGGTGTAAAGGTAGCCTGTCTTCCAAGTGCCAGCTATGGGAGAAAGACAAAAGATAAAATGTACTTTCCTACCTTTTACGCCTGTGGTCGTTTGCTTGCGTCAAGGTTATAGCTAGGGATAGGAAAAATTCGCGAGTTCAATGACCTGTAGGCTAGACTACACAGTCACGTGTATCCTCGAGCCTCAGATGTTTGTTAATTGGCTGCTGCCCCTTAGAGTAGCCAGTGTTACTTCACACCTGGCAGTATGGCACTCAGTACTCGTTTCCTTGCAAGTCTGCTATTGGCTCAGAGTAGTCAGTGTACACGTGTTTGACGTCTATCTTGTTCTGAAATGAACTCGCGAAATGTTCCTATCCCTAGTTATAGCGAGTGTTTGACGAACGGGTCCATCCAGTACTACGCGGCTCTAGATTAGGCAAGTGTACAGAAGCCAGACGGCGTGACGGTTCCTATGACGAGCAGGTACCCGTTCGCTAATTGGCTGGGCGAGGCTCTGGAATGGGTCTCGAGTCTCATTGGCCGCTGAGCGTTATGAAACAGTCCCTACTGGCTCGACTGCCAGCTCGCATGTTTACACTTAGAAGTCTGCACATATCTACTGGCGTTCCGGACGACTTAGAAGTCTGCACACGTCTACTGGCGTTCCGGACGACTTAGAAGTCTGCACACATCTACTGGCGTTCCGGACGACTTAGAAGTCTGCACACATCTACTGGCGCTCTGGACGACCTAGAAGTCTGCACACATCTACTGGCGTTCCGGACGACTTAGAAGTCTGCACACATCTACTGGCGCTCTGGACGACCTAGAAGTCTGCACACATCTACTGGCGTTCCGGACGACTTAGAAGTCTGCACACATATACTGGTGTTCCGGACGAGTTAGAAGTCTGCACACATCTGCTGGTGTTCCGGACGAGTTAGAAGTGAGTCACCTGTCACCAGCCTTTTATGAGCGCATGTTTGATTGGTTTTCGTGTTTTGCCACTCACGACCATCCTACTGGTTCACGTGGCGTCGGGAACGTCTACTGTACACAACAACGTTCCTTATTGGCTGGTCGTAGGCCAATGGGATGGCAAGTTGATTTTGCATCAATCAAGTGTCCTTTACACAGTAAAAGAATTTGCAGTCAAACGTGTCCTTTTGAGTCGGTATAAGAAAGTATTGCTATTTGGTCCGGAAAATCATTATTGCTGGGCTAACATTTTCTTGTAGGCTTTGATTACGTACAATTAGAACAAAGAACATACATCCGTAGAAGTTTTGTTCAGAAACAAAAGAAAACCACGAAAATGGTGTTGCATAGATGGAGCTACACTCGGGCGTAATCCTCAAAATGTTAACGTAATTGTTAGGTCCGCGAATTAATTACTAGCGCAATCTTAACCCTTTCAGTGACGATGTACACAATGATGGACACGTTGCATTTGAGTAATATTTATTACCAGTGCTGTACACATCTGTGTCCAGTCTTCGTTGTAGCTAATCTGATTTGTGGAATTTTCTATACCTCTTTGGCATGAATAGTCACTGCCATTATCATCGAGCAGCCAGCCCATTGTTTACTGGCTGTAACAGAATCGCTCAACACAAGTAAAATGCATACAATAAAATTGCGTGATTGAAACACTTGAACTCAAAAATTAATCTGTGAACAAACGGGTTACATTTTGCTGGGCGTTATGTCTCGAGCGTGCTTCTCGCAGCCATTTAACTACGAACTGCGTATTTGTTGCTTTAAGCACTAGCCAATCACAAGTGAGAGGCGGATATATTACAACAAGTCAGATTACTAAGAAGGAAGACGCCCAGAACACCGGCAGCTGATTCCTTGTAGTGTACAGTGCCGACCATAACTATATTTCACGTGCAACATTTCTAGATCGTGGACACGATGAATGAACGAGTAGGGCCACCTGTTATGCGCGAAAAGATTTCAGGACAAGTTGTACTCCGAAACACTAGAGCTCAGATCCACTTTTCTGATTGGCTGAGTTTAATTATCAGGCGTTGTAGGTGCCTGCCAGCGAATCACGGACATTCCGTGTCGGCGTTATCTAATTCTGATTGGCCCAGTCACGCAAGGACTGTCTCCCGAAAAAAGATACAAGAAGATGAGACTCGGTAATGCATAGCAACGTCTAGAACACAGGTCGTTTAAAACTCGAAATTCCCATGTCCCTAGTTACGAGTAGTTCATCTCACTGTCGTGGAAACTTCGTAATGGAGACACACGATCGTGTCCGCTTAACTGCACCAACTCGTGAAAGGAAAGTTTTGTTTGCAACTCCTGACACCGTAAGCTAATGTGGATCTGCCAGGGTTAAACTGGCACGTGCTGTTGCGCGAGCGGCTCTACTACTTCTGTGTTCTCGAATAGAGCCAATTCATTGCTGCTTCCAACTTTCCTCAAGCTCTGCTTAAGTTCTACTTTCAGCTTATCCCTCCGCCTCGTGAAATAAAGCTTACCAAGTCTAGAAAATTACACCAAAGGATCAACGCACCGTATTCGGGCATGCTAAGTATAATACTACTTTGCATGAGATACTATATCTTTCTACGCATTAAATATTAATTACCAATGTAATTTTATAATTTATAGAATTAACCAGGAAAAAGACTGTCTGTGTTGGGGCTAGCTTCTAACCTGGTACATATTTTGCAACACGTTATACACGAATGAGTACACTACAGATAATTTGTTAAGGGGTTAACACTTTGAGAACTATACCCGAGAGTATTTCGGGTGAAATTGCTTTGAATATTTGTTTCCGTTAAAAGGATTTGGTATTTCTGAAGGCAAACGAGATCGGGAAGAGGCGCGAGGCGCACGGACACAATGTTGGATTCCGGACTTCCTGCTATATCATTCCGGTCACGTGTCTACCATATCGGATTCCGCCATATTGCTGGCCAATACGCTGCCATATTTGAAGCCAGTACGCCACCACCTTGGACCACTATCTTTGTAGCCAGTACATCACCATCTTAGACCGCCATTTTGGTAACCAGTAAGTCATTTTATCATGATCTTGGATTCCGAGGGTTTTCTCCAAGTGCTACTATTTTTTCTCTTCTGCATTATTTTTTTCTTACTTCCTTTCCTTCTCCCTTCTTCTTTCCTTCTCTATCCTTCTCTCTTCTTCTTTACTTTCTCTCTCATTATCCCTTTCTCTCGTCTTTGTTTAAATTGGTTGTAACTGGAGGCCGCCATCTTTGTTTACATTTATATAGAGGCCACCATCTTGATTTTTGTTTGTCATTTGTTTCCCCCAATTAGTTCTGGCTTTGGCCATTAGGGTCTCCGCCATATTGGTTCTTTCATTGGCCACTAGGAGAACTGGTGTCGCTTTGTGAAAATACCACACTGTTTGGAGATGTGCACCAGGTCACTGATCTTGGCTTTAGGCTTGCGCGTGTCCTTCCTCATCGGAATAGCATAAACGGACTGAAACAAAGAGTCGTCCTCGACATCTTCAGGTTTCATGTGAGTGGTAGAATGAACGCTAGAATTATACTCGCAAACGAGTTTCGGCGGTAGTTCACGCCACTTGTTTCCATTCGCTGTGAAATGCCTCCACAATTTGCCCTTCAGAGTCCAGCCAAAATGCTCGACGATGCTAGCCTTGAGTCCAGAGTACGTGGAATAGTGATTTATGTCATATTTTATCATTAGTGCACATGAAGTAATGTTAAAGTATTCTTTATCGTCGTCGGTGTGGAGATTTTTCAGAATGCACCCTTCACTCAACACATCCGCCATGGCCTAGGTGACGTCATGTGCATTCTTCGACTTGAGCGGCCTGGTCCAGACATACTTGGAAAACATGTATATTATGGCCAAAATGCAGCGGTGACCTTTATTCACACGAGCAAAGTCTTGCATCTCGATCAGATAGGATTGGAAAGTATCGTTCATCCTTTTCATGACGTACTTTCTTTGAGGGCAATTCCTTAGAGCCGACCTGTGCATTCGCCGGAAACAGCATATTTCGTCATCGCACGACATAGCCAGCTTCGACGAGTTCTTCGATGATGGGTATAATCTCGGTGTGCGACCGGTTTCCAGCAGACTGTGAAGAGGCCAGTAGTCGTAGTCTATCGACGAGTTCGTTTGGATCGTCTCAATACACATAGTCTATTTTGCGTTTGGCGTCGGTCTTCTCCAGCAGCAGGCCCAATCCAGTACCTTCAGTCAATCATGGAAACAGTCCTGCGATAATGCCAAATTTTGCATGAGTCGTGTCCTTAACACGTCGCGTTGAGGGGTTATCGTTCGCATAATGAGCACAACTGGACTGTAGCAGGCGACGGTACTTCTGCAAATCCGATTCGGTGTAGTGTCCGCGATGCCTACGAAACAGAAGTTCGCACAGATCATGTGTCATTTTCACCTTGCGCTTGCCGATATGCATCACAACTCCTGGAAAAAACATCACTTCCTTGTTTCCGAGAAACAATTTTGGTCGCGGTGTCTCAAGTCCATTCATTTTGTTGCTGTTCCGATTGGAGCAGGAAGCGATGTAATGCCCGACCAGCATGCCCACCTCGGGTCCGTGCTCTCATGCACGTTTCCTTTCCTATGGAATGCAGCAAATCGATCAGGGGCAGATCATCTTCGTCACTGGTGATGTCACCTTGCGATTTGGGCAACTCCGGGCTTCTTTTCCATTTAGGTGTCACGGTCGATCCTTCCACCTTGATTTCAGGTTTGATATTTGGCCGAGGAAAAACTTCCTCCCTGCATTGTCGAGCAAGTTCATCGAGACGGCTGGTTATCAGCTTGTAAGCCTCTTCCCTTAGATTCTCGAGAGCCAGTTTGTTACTATTCGCGAGTAGATATTTCGTACGAACATCTTCGATGGCTTGCTGCATCTCAGTCATCAGTTCGGTTCGGTCCATCATCATCATCATTCATAGAATGAAATAAGCAGTGAATATATGTATGTATATATATATATATACATATATTCACTCTCGAGTTGTGGAAAGTAAATCTTCGATCCTTTCCAGTCGGTCGATGCATGCAACCAGCACCTTCTTGCTATGCCTCGTAACATCGGTTTTGGCAGCCAGTTTGTATATTAACATATTTTGAAGAGTCTTCACTTCTTCCTGTCTCTGTGCATTCGACACAATGATTAGGTCTATTATCCGTGCCTCCACACTACTTATGTGCCTGTCGATAGCCACCACATCTTCCACCACTTCATTTTACGCACTCTCAATCTTTTGGCCAAGAAGCGACTGACATCTGCGAACATCGGCGAGGTGAGCTTTCGTTAGCACATTTCCATCATCATCAGCATCATCTGAGCGTAGACCATGTCCGAACTTGGAAATTGAATTGTGACCCATGGTGAGTGTCTTACTATAGACTGATCGAAGCCGCGCCTGTACCTGCCATTATATAGAGGCTAGTCTTTTAAGAGCACTAAAAATCCAAATTTCTCTTTCCAGCTCAAGGCACACATATCCCTAAACTCTGCAAACGTCATGTCCATATTGATGTGGTTGTCGTACGCATGCCGCATGTTCAAATCATCCATGCGAAACAGTACCAACACTTTAGCACTATCGCGAAGCAGTTGTTTGGGAATGCGCGTATAAGTCTGGCCGAGGTGCATACAGTCAACATGTGTGTGTCATCCCATGCTAAAATACTCTTGAATACAAGTCTGTTTCTAGCAGGCAATGTCATGAAAGACAAATTTCGAATATATCAGTGCTTCGCTCGGCGATACGTTGGCTTCATTATCGTTGCATGGGGAGTAACCCAAACCTTCCACTGCCCGCAGTATTAGTGCCAGTCGTTGGTATTTCGGTTGCTGGAGAGATTTGGAGTACAGGTACACATTCTCGAACCGAAGGACGTTCGGTTCTTCCAGCAGACTCAGTAGGACATATGTCTTGCCGCAACCTGATGGTCCTGCGATGGTATAGCACAACGTATTCGGAAATAGGCTTCCATGTCGCGATTCGTGGGAGATAGCTTCATCTTCACCATGAATGCGTATGGGAAGGGTAACATCTTGCTTGACAATCTGTGTGTTAACACCGCAATTTTCTGGAGCATGCGGAGGTGGAGGCGGAGCCGATTGTAGTTGCAAGAAACCAGTGTTACAAGTTTTAGCATGTCTCTTCAATATATCACTCCGAGAAAACTGTCTCTTGCAGAAATCGTACTGAAATGTCACACTCGAACTTTTCATTCTGCAGGTCTAGCTGTGGTAGAGAGAGCAGATAAGCTTTTTTCTGTCACTACGAGAGTGCACTGCAGTTTAATAAATGAAGAAGATACGCAAATTTGTAAAAGTTATCGGTAGTCGCAGCTTTGCAACTACACAAATATTGAATTCACAAGAGAGAGAGAGAGAGAGAGAGAGAGAGAGAGAGAGAGAGAGAGAGAGTCAGAAAGAGAGAGAGAGAGAGTTAAATATAACATTTTTTTATTTTATTTCTATACTTACTACTGTCCATTTTCCTACACAAATTTAACGTTAGAAAACCATAAATTTCGTCCCAGCACTTGGTATATATATATCTCTTTAAATTTCTCAAAACTCACGTGTCCAACAAAATCGCAATATATATGTCTCAAATTTGTTTCATCTAGTCGAAATATACACAGAAAACTTGTGTTATCTCGTACAAATTGCTTGGGGACACTGGAATATGTCTGCACAAGATAAATAATGTCAATATTTTTTATGCCGACCCCTAGTAAAATATTCGCAGACTTCATCTTGCTCATCCAATATTACATCATCGAAAATTACGAGAGAATTATTTTCACATTGATCTAGTGAAACCATTTCACCATTGCTACTTAAAAAATAAGCCATTTTTTTCATTAAATTTTTTGGATATCACTTCAAAATCATATCGTAATTGAATATATTTTGGTTGATTCAAACTTTTAGAGCAAACATAGAGTTTATTAAAATTTAGCCATCCTGTCTTATAAATTAAATAAATGATTCAATTCGTCTTCTCGCGGTTGCTGGGCAAAAACACGCCAATTAGTTTTATTCTTGGAAGTTTCCTCAGAAATTAAAACACCAACACACAAGTCAACTTATTTCATTTAATTACAATTATTTTTGTAATAAATGGGTAACAATAAAGTTTTCAAGTTAACAAACAATCGTTATATTCTTAAGAAGAAACTTCACTATGATATAATTCATAAAGATAGATCGATATTATTAATTAGATTTCAATTGGATGAATTGGTGAAAGAATACAACACAAAGCACAGCACTATTCGTATGAAACCAATAGAAGTTAATAAAAAAAATTAAAAAAATTTATTGCAAACAAATTTTGTGTTTACTAAACCAAAATATAAAGTTGGAGATATTGTTCATGAGAGCAAATTAAACAAAAATTTTCAATAAGGTTATACTGCTAATTGTCTAACAGAATTGTTTACTTCTTCTAAAGTGTTAAACTTTGATGTGCTACCTTACAAATTAAATGATAAAAAAGGAGAAGAAATGATGGGTGTTTTTATGAATATGCAATTATGAAAACAAACTATCCTGATGAATATTTGGTCGGAAAAGTTTTAAAAACTACTGGTTAGGTTTTGATAACTCTCACAACTGTTGGATTAATAACACAGATGTAGTGTAAATTTAAATATTTTTACTTATATTTACAACACGATTAACCACATCAGCTATATCAAAATTTATTTCATCAGGATTAAACCTTATAAATTTACAATTTAATTGTGTCTCTACATACTTTTGCCTCTCTATTTCAAAATTAATATTTCTATTTCTGTGGTTAAATTCATCACCTTCAATATATAATTTTAATTCTGAGAAATATAAATCAATTCTATAATTATCAATTTTATATTGTTGTTTATAATATAATGTTTAAAACATTTAATAATGTGTGAAATAAATTTAGTTTCTTTTTTTCCCTTCAAAAACCTTTTATGTATAAACTAAGCAGCTTAGAAATTTTTTTTACCAATGTTTTATGGCTATTCTAGACTTTTTCTATAGTTCTGTAAATCCATTTTTATTTATATAAATTGTGTTACCAATATTGCTAACATATTTATTCAGTTTTATGTTTTTATAAACATTTTCATGGTTTGCACTAACGAGCTTTCTGATAGCCTGACTCGTATCTATATATTGTAAAATTTCAGCAACATCTTTTCCTCTAAACCATGGCTCATTATTATTATCTAATACAACTCTTATTTCCCTATTGTAAAATTAAATTATTATAATATTCTAGTTGTAGGTTCTCTAGTTGTTTTTCTAGTGATTCGGCCATTTTGTATGCGGGGAAATATGTTTTTTAGTATATATTCTTTATTTATAAATAAAACAAAAAATTGAAGAAAGTAATTTTATAAAATATAGCCCAAATTCATTGATAAATATAGTTTTATTTTTAAATATAATTCCTGGTCCTAAATATTTAGAACCTGGAATGTAATTAGAAATTCCTGAAACACCATAATGAATATAAAGATATGTGTCCACGAATCTTGGACACCAGATATATTGATAAATTCTTACTCAATTCGACTAAGAATATTTATATAATTGATTAATTATTGTTGTGTATTATTATTTCGAACAATGCTAAAATAGTTGCGAAAATATTCAAAGTTGCCATTCATGGTTTCTTTAATTCTTTGATATAAATTGATAGAATTTGGAATATATTCAAATGTCAATAATTCTTCACAATTTGGATGTATATTTTCGATTCTTTGCAACTGTTTTCGAATATTTCTTCTTTGAGTTCCAATCACATAATACTCATATTCACAATCATCATCGAACAATTCTAGAAGAATAAAAGTTGGATTTAATTTGGTTTTGTGTTTGCTGTACAGCATGTAGAATCATTTCTCTGATTCCGTCATTTCTGCGAGCTATTACATAGAAAGCCATATGAACAGTACCTCTTAAATTTCCAATATGATCACCTTTAATTATATCTATATCTTTTAAAGGATTAACTTTAATTTCGTTCATTTGTTGTATGCTCTATTTGACCTTTGTATAATTGCATTATCTCTCTTTTAATCTTATATTCGCTGTGTTTTCTAATTGATGGTAATAATTTTTCGTAAACCCAATCTTGAAAATCTAAAGCATTTGACAATTTTCATTTCATTACTAGTAGCTGATTCGTTAATAAATATTGTGTTTGAATGTGCTTTTTTTTAGATAGCACCATTTTAGTGCTATGAAAATTCTTATAAAATATCTGGTATTTTTTTTAATATGCTTATTAATAGCCTTTCTAGGTCTTTCGTATCCCAATATTTTGGCTACTTGATTTCCACAAAACCAAGGATTATTATTCTCATCAATAATCATAAAAACTCTTTTACCAGAGTAAATAAGCTTATTATTTATGTCTATAATTGACTCCATCTTTTATATGTGAAACTATGAGCAAGTGAAATTGGCGAGTTGTGATAAGTATTTTTATTTTTATTCTTTTTTATGACGAAAAAAAAAATTGCAGAAAATAATTTTATAAAATATACCCCAAATTCGTTAATAAAATCTTGTGTGCAGTTGCATGCTTAAAGGCTGTAACTGCTGGTCACACCCTATATTTTTCAATAATTATATAGCTCTTAAGGAGTTTAATTTTCTAAATCATTAGCAATATATTTCATTTTATTTATAATTTCATTTTTTTACCCCTGGATATTGTATAAATTTGTAAAGTTTTTTCTGTGAAAATTCCCAGCGAGTAAATTTTTTCTCTCTGGATTTGCAGTCGGTAAATATTTACTGCCTGAAATATTATATAATTGTCGTAATACCTCATTTTTGTTTATCATCTTGACAGAATTTCAGCACCAAAATTTTTTCTTCTTCTTAATATCATTTTTCTTTCTAAATAACTACAAAACAAAAAAAAACCGCATTCTCTGCTCAACCATTTGAACAATTCACTTGAATCCACCAAACTACAAGATGTAGAAAATAATAAATGGTTTAGGGCGACAGATTTTGAAATTTACGAATATAATTTTGGTAAAAAAAAAAAAAATTGTGTTCTAGATCACAAATTAAAAATGTCATTACCAGAGCACTATATCATGATACTCGATAAAAATTCTTTGAAAGTAATAAATTAGAAGGAAATTTCTCTGAAGTATAAAGGTTTAAAAGAAATGAAAAATGGAAAATTTTTCAATGATCTAGAATTCTCCTAAGCACGCTTTTTAAGAGTTAGTTAATTTTTATTTATTATTTTTAACAAATTTGTTTCTTTGTAAATAAACATGACTTCGCCTATTTTTCCTTGCAGTTTGTCCAATATTTTAAAAGGAGGCGATGGCACAAATCCGCTGTCGTATAAATTAGATAAAGCATCTGAAGAGCTGAAAAATGCAGTTCATACATTAAATTTAAATTTATAAAGCTTGCAATTATCACTCTTAGATTACACTGACGACAAATATGAACTTAGAGAAATGAGTGAATATCTAGAGAAAATAGAAGAAGTGTTAAAAAAAATTAGTAGAGCTTCGAGTATAACATTTTTGTTTGTGTGGATTTTCTTGGATTAGCACCAGCATGGCGCTATCTGAAGATATAAAAAAAATTACTTAATTAATCAATGAATATGGTTTATATAAAATGTATGACTGTTTTATTTTGTTTTATCTTAATAAAATTGGTTTCTTTATAAATAAAAATGGAGAATAGCAATATGAGCAAGCAATGTAAAAAATGTGGTGAAGTTATGAACATTGAAGGTTTTCCATCGCATAAACACACAAAAGATAAGCACATTGACATCTGTAAAAACTGTTACATTGAATATTCTAGACGTCGCTATGAGTTAAATAAAAGATGTAGTACTTCGCGAATGTGGAAAATCTGTTTGTAAGGTAAATTTCGAAAAATTCAAAAATACTAAACTACACAATACTTATGAAATTTTACAATGCGATTCTTCAAACAAGACCTGCATAGTATGCAGGGAGAATAAAGCTATCGATGATTTTGCATCTCATAAAAACACAATAGATAAGCATTTTAACACTTGCAAAAATTGTTATACTGAAAGAAACAAGCGGCAAACGATAAACCAATATGGCGGCCTCCAGTAACGTTGATGGTGGCCTCCGGCAACAAATATGGCTGCCTCCAGTAACAACCGATGTAAACAAAGAAGAAAAGATAAAGAGAGAATGAAAGAGTGAGGTAAGAAGAAAACAGGAAGAGAGAGAAGGTAAGAAGAAGAAAAGGAAAGGAAGAAAGAGAACTAAAAAATTAAGAAAGGATGCAAAAGAGAAAAGAAATGAGAGTACTTGGATAAAACCCTCGGAATGCAAGATCATGAGATACTGGTTACCAAGATTGGCGGTACAATATGGCGATGTGTTGGCTACAAAGATGGCGGTCCAATATGGCGGCGTAAAAGGCTTTAAATATGGCGGCGTGCTGGCTAGCAACATGGTAAAATCCCAGATGGTGGACAGGTGACTGGAATGATAGAGCAGGAAGTTCGAAATACAACATGGTGGCCGTGCGCCTCGCGCCTCACTCCGATCCCCTATGCTTTCGGAAATACCATATCCTACTATTGTTTCCATACAAAAAAAAAAAACAGATCTGCTCCGGATATACGTACATAAATTCCTTTTTTTTTTTTTAACGATTTTTAATAGGAACTAACACAACATCAACAACGATCGTCATATTTAAACGACAAATTTTTGTATAGTTACAGAAATGAGCACGATAGTAGGTACATCCTGTCACATATGAAAGAACATTTTGTTGGAAAACGGTACACTCGGCCCTCCATTGGTCTATAGCCCTCCAATACGGAAAGTCTGGTGACGTTTTGACCAATATAATGGCTTTAAGTGAAAATAGGGACCAATAGAACATGGTAACCATGCATAAGTAAGTAACGTCTAGCTTGTTATTTAAAGCTGGTAGAAGTATGCCGACCTCAAAGGGTTAATAAGACCATTCCAATCCAATCCAACCCTAGTTGAGTGATGCGGAGGCGATGACGGCGGAATGAAAACTTGGCGAGGGCGGTATGCGTGGACCCACTTGGCCGGGCGCCACCAGTATTACGAGCGTATAAACGGCTGCCAGACTCGCTCCTGCATTTCCTAGCGCCCTCATCCCGCCCGTGGCACATTGCCCAGGAATTTGAGTGCGAGCTCCGCTGAATTAGGGCGCCTATATGCACGCGTCATGAGTTGGACAAAATACTCACTGGCCGTCTCAGTTCACCACCCCAGAGAGAGAGCGAAAGAACGAGAGCAGAGGAGAGAGAAGAGAGAGAGAGAGAGAGAGAGAGAGAGAGAGAGAGCACAAAGTTGCGTTCTCACTGGCGCTCTCTCGAGGAGATTATGACCAAGCGCCAAATTTTTTTTTTTACATTGTTTCAGTGTTTGAATAGGGCTACAGTAGCCTTCTGGTCATTTTACATATATATATATATATATATATATATATATATATATATATATATATATATAATATATATATATATATATAGGGATAGGAAAATTCTGCGAGTTCATTAACCTGTAGGCTAGACTCCACAGTCCTGTGTCTATTGGAGCCTTAGGTGTCTGTTCATTTCCTACTGCCTCAGAGAGTAACCAGTATTACCCTACACCTGGCAGTATGGGATTCGCTACTTGTTTCCGTGTAAGTCTGCTATTGGCTCAGAGGCGTCCAGGGCGTGTCTAATAAATTGTCATCCAACTGCAAATGCGACTGCTCTCTATATGTGTTTGACGTCTATATATGAATAGACACGTGAAGAATTCGCGGAATTATTTTGGGACAAGATAGAATGCGAAACACGCGTGTTCATACAACTTAAGCGATTGGTCCACACTGTGTTTGACGCCTCCTGGAGAACGCTGATCCAATCGTAGAATTCCACTGTGACAGCAGACAAACAATGTGCAGTTGACCTCTGCATATGTGTACATAAGACTGCAGAGTCTAGCCAGCAGGTCACTGAACTCGAGAATTATTCAGTTCATCTACAAGATGATTCTCAATTGGACCGACAAACTTCGGGAGGTGAGTCGTCATGAAAAAGTAAAGGGAAAACATATGTGACACTCTACAACTAAGCAGAACATTAAGGGAGGTTTGAGCCCCTAAAAAAGATATTTTAAGCCTTGTTTGTGCAAAATATCGCCTCTTACATCGAAGGTCCCGAAAACAAACAATAATATTCCGAGAGTTTTCATCGCATTTTACTTCGTTACCGATATTTTCCACAAATACGGTATAAAAGCTAGTTTTTTATTAGCTTGAACCTCCCTTAGTATTCTGTTTAAGTATAAAGTGTCACATAAGTTTTCCTTCTAGTTTTTTTTTTATGAAGAATTACCTCCCGGAGTTTTTCGGTCTAATTGCGAATCATCCTGTATGTATGAATAATTATAACGATTTCAGTCCAGGGAATTACTAACATAACAAGAGATTATAAATACTATACAGATAAGGATATGTGAAAAATTCCATTCTTTTTTGTCACTTTGCTGTGCGTGCGACGAGGTCAGCAACCCAAGGGTTGGTCGGAACCAATGACACAACGCTAGATAGAGGTCGCGTCGCGACCAAAGCACCAAGGCAGGAAGATACCGCGTTAGTTTACCATCGCCTTCCGCGCGGTGGAGAAGATGAATCGAAAAGAGAATGGAGCAGCGCCGGATCGCTAGATAGAGGCATCGTCGCGACCAAGGCAACAAGGTAGGAATATACCGCGGTAGTTTACCATCGTCTTCCGCACGGTGGAGAAGATGATGCGCAAGGAGAATGGAGCAGTGCCAGACCGCTATATAGAGGCATCGTCGCGACCAAGGCAACAAGGCAGGAATTTACCGCGGTAGTTTACCATCGCCTTCCGCACGGTGGAGAAGATGATGCGCAAGGAGAATGGAGCAGCGCCGGATCGCTAGATAGAGGCATCGTCGCGACCAAGGCAACAAGGTAGGAATATACCGCGGTAGTTTACCATCGCCTTCCGCACGGTGGAGAAGATGATGCGCAAGGAGAATGGAGCAACACCGGATCGCTAGATAGAGGCATCGTCGCGACCAAGGCAACAAGGCAGGAAGATACAGCAGTAGTTTACCATCGCCTTCCGCACGGTGGAGAAGATGATGCGCAAGGAGAATGGAGCAGCGCCGGATCGCTAGATAGAGGCATCGTCGCGACCAAGGCAACAAGGTAGGAATATACCGCGGTAGTTTACCATCGTCTTCCGCACGGTGGAGAAGATGATGCGCAAGGAGAATGGAGCAGTGCCAGACCGCTATATAGAGGCATCGTCGCGACCAAGGCAACAAGGCAGGAATTTACCGCGGTAGTTTACCATCGCCTTCCGCACGGTGGAGAAGATGATGCGCAAGGAGAATGGAGCAACACCGGATCGCTAGATAGAGGCATCGTCGCGACCAAGGCAACAAGGCAGGAAGATACAGCAGTAGTTTACCATCGCCTTCCGCACGGTGGAGAAGATGATGCGCAAGGAGAATGGAGCAGCGCCGGATCGCTAGATAGAGGCATCGTCGCGACCAAGGCAACAAGGTAGGAATATACCGCGGTAGTTTACCATCGTCTTCCGCACGGTGGAGAAGATGCAGCGCAAGGAGAATGGAGCAGTGCCAGACCGCTATATAGAGGCATCGTCGCGACCAAGGCAACAAGGCAGGAAGATACAGCAGTAGTTTACCATCGCCTTCCGCACGGTGGAGAAGATGAATCGAAAAGAGAATGGAGCAGTGCCGGATCGCTAGATAGAGGCAGCGTCGCGACCAAGGCAACAACGCAGGATGATACCGCGGTAGTTTACCATCGCCTTCCGAACGGTGGAGAAGATGAAGCGAAAGGACAATGGAGCAGTGCCGGATCGCAAGAGCGGGGATAACGTAATATCCCTGAGAATACCCCGACTAGCAGTGGCATTGTCCGGCACGTTTCTCACTTGCGGAAATCCGGGAGTGTCCCGGCCGGGGATCGAAACCGGTTCGTCTTGGTGAGAGGTGGACATGCTAACCGCCCAGCCACTGTGGCCCCCTCTCTTTGCTGAAACATGATGGAAATGCATACAACAAATAATAATAATTGTTATGGCCTTACATTTATTCCGGTGGTGCTAAAATAATACTTTTTTTTTTAAATTATAGCCTATAAATTACTTTCAACAACCTACCTACATCTAAACGCTGTTCAATATAAAGCGAGCACTTTTGAAATCAACCTGCGAAAAAAAATCACTGCTCCTACCTGCGTATGTTTTAAGGGGCACACTGAGTGACATGCACCTTGTAAAGTTGGTAACGAAGGAGGGAAAGTAGTGCTTTATCTCAACGTCGAATAAAAAGTGATAGATAGGGATAGGAAAATTTCGCGAATTCATTTCGGGACAAGATAGCTGTCAAACTTATATACAGAGAATTCACCTTTACAGTTGGATCACAGTTTATTAGCAGACTTCCAAGGAAACAAGTAGCGAATCACTTCCTGCCAGGTGAGAGGTAACACTGAGGCAGCAGCCAGTGGACAAACATCTGAGGCTCTGGTGTACACAGGACTGCGGAGCTAACCTACAGTCCATTAAACTCGCGAAATTTTCATATCCCTAGTGATAGATAACCACTTGTGATAACAAACAATTATTTCTTTCACTTACTGTTCCTTATGCATCGAAGCGTAAAAATGAGAAGACTTGTCAAATTTTTTCCCTCGTAATTATTTCACAGTTTCCTTTGACCGGCGCATGAATAATATGTTGAGGCCCATAGCAATGCTAATTTTACATAAGGCTGGAAAATTCACAACGTGCATAGAAGTATATCTTGAGCAGGGCTTTCGAAAGTCCTCATTTTGCCGTGAACAGCCTATACGTACCCAGGAGGCTTTGAGAACTTGCACATTCCGTCGTGGGTCTTTCATGTCTTCGCAGTGTGATATTTGTGGCTTCGTGGAGGCCTGTCTAAAACTGTGCTAACGTATCCTGTGTCTTCAGACATGGATACGTTGATTGGCGCACGCGACCCTCTGGCGTTACGGTGCTGTCCTAACCTCCCGTGTTCCAAGTTAAGCTTCTTACACAACAGAAAAACTTTATCATTTTACTGCACGCTTCCTTTCCTCTGACGATACCACCAATACACAATACAATATTGTAAACTCAGAGTTCATACAATTGTGGTACGTCGGTTCTGGGAGCTTCATAAAAATGCGTATCTTGTTATGTAAATAATTATATTATCCAGGAATTCATTTTACGCACCTTTAAAAAAATAAAAATAGGCTTAAAATTTCCATTAAAAGTTTATTACAAAATAAGGAACTCATTTGTTTACTTTATTAAAAAAATGTCGATTCATATATTTCCTTTTCACATTATATTTGTTTGCTATTTATTTAATTTAAGACGAGCGCTTGTTTAATATACCGAAATTATAATCGCCCTACAAAAAAAAAAAAAAACGCACTTTCCACATAACCTCTGTTAGATTCTCGGCAAAATGGCTGCTTGACTTTGACTTTAAATTTCAACTTATCGACATAGTTAAGTCAAGAGTGCTTGGCTTCACCTTTGACAGTTCCATTGTGTCAAGCTCCGTAAGAAACAACATGTCGGAAAGCAAACGTAAAGTCAAATGTTAAAGTTTTCAATTGCCTAGTGGCCTTAAACCCCTGTCTCAAGTCACAGCATTCAGAAAAATTGTACTTGTATCCCAAAATGATAGATAGAGAATACTTCAGATACTTCCGCGCGTATCGTGGAATGTGGTAGTCATAAGTGTAGGCGGACTTATCTCGAGATGAACGTGACGAAATACTAATAAGTGCTACCCGCTTTTGGCCAGGATTATAAAAAATTAAGGACGGAAGTTTTAAAACGTCCATTAAAAGGGAATTCCTGGGTGCTAGGGGACAGGTTTATTTAAAATCCCACAATTATAACGTATCTCGAAACCAAAACCATTTAAGACTGCACAAATATACTGGTACTGGGGACAAGATAGAAGTGAGCTGGCTATATTTTCCACTTCAGCAATGTCAATTGTGTTGGTGAACGTATTTTCACATACCGTCGTCCTATTGGTCCTGGCTACACCGGGCATATTTACTGTGCCTTGTGACGTTTATTATTGGCTGGCAGTCGACCAATGAAGTCGCGCGTTGACTGTGTGCCAATTAATTTGTCGTGACGGAGTCAATGTTTCACAAACTATCGTGTTCATCTGAGAAATTATTATAAATAACAGCGTTATTCTCACAAAATGAAATGTTGACTAATTGTAATTTTTTAATTTTCATTCCGATATAGTCCAGTGGATTGGTAAAACAATAAAAGTGTGAGATTTGTCTCCAAGAGCAAAGCGATTTCCACATAAACATAGCCCCGTATGTATACTACGTACATACTCCTCAAAGGGCTAAATGTGGGCCATAATCGGACTGCGTAAATGTGACTTCACTTTAAGGGTGCAGGTCCCCGAAGAATGCATTGCAGTTTTTTTTTTTTTTTTTTTTTTTTTTTTTTTTACAAAATGCTGTTAACTTGTAGAAAATTCTTATGTGTGATGTTTCCTCTCATGAGAAAAAAATTTATTCGAAATATTTTTTACATAATGGCTTGTGAAAATCACAATTTTACTGTTTTCGGGATACACAAGCAATAACAAGTAACTCACGGTATTAGATAATTCACATTGAAATACGATAATCCGAATAACTTCAAGGGATTTTTTAAAACACGATATGAAATGTTTTCGCAATTTATAAAAATGGAATTGCATATTTTTAATTTGTTGTAGTCTATAATTTTTTTAAAATATGTTTTGCTAATCATGTATTCAAATGAGACAAGGCATGACCTTTCAGTCACCCTTGTTAAATTCCCTGTAAATGACTTCGCTTATTTTATTTGTGATTTTGTCATGCCATGAATAGAGACCCGGGAAATTCGCGAGTACACTGAACTGCAGGCTAGACTCTACAGTCTTATGTACAAGTATGCGAAAGGTGACGATTGGACCAGCGTTCTCCAGGAGGTGTCAAACACCGTGTGGACCAACCGCTAAAATTGCATAAACACACGTGTTTTGCATTCTGCCTTGTCCCAAAATAAAGCCGCGACTTTTTCAGGTCTCTAGCCATGACGCAAAAATAAAATATGCCATCTATTTTGTTTTTTAATCCAAGAAAAGAGTAGTTAAAAGTAAAGTCTAAAATTTAAACGCTGATTCGTACAATCATCAAATGATGTAGTTTTTGGTAGCCAGGAACCTTAACATTGGGATTGGGACGCGACCTCGTCCACATATGCGGACGACTGTAGACACGCGCCTTAACGTAGAGAACGTCGCTTGGAACAATATGCATTATAGTCTATTCACAGTAAAGTGAGCACTTTTTAAGGCCTTGCTAAATTTTTCCTTTTTTCGAATTTCTATCTTCCCGCCACTTTTTAATATAGAAATTGCAGTGTGACCTATAAACACAGTGTGTAGAGTCCACCACTCCCAAATATAGACATTGCAGTGTGACCTATAAACACAGTGTGTAGATCCACCACTTCCAAATATAGACATTGCAGTGTGACCTATAAACATAGTGTGTTGAGTCCACCACTCCCAAATATAGACATTGCAGTGTGACCTATAAACACAGTGTGTAGAGTCCACCACTCCCAAATATAGACATTGCAGTGTGACTATAAACACAGTGTGTAGAGTCCACCACTCCCAAATGTTAATATCTGAAGCTGCCACAAAATATATTTATTAGTGGTTAACGCCTATTGGAATGGCCTTAAAAAGTGCTCACTTTACCCTGAATAGCCTATACTCGGCAGTATCCTAGCTGGAGCTGCCTATGCGACTTTAAGCGGTGACCCTAATATTTTAATGGTACAAAGAGTAGCGAAGTTCAATACATGATTCTATAAGCTGTTCACGGTAAAGTGAGCTCTTTTGAAGGCCTAGTCACTTTATTCCTATCAGCAATTTTTTTATCCATCCACCACTTTAAAAAAAATGAATATTGCCATGCAAGTGTATATACTTCACCGCACTCGAAAGTTAACGTATAAGGCTACAATTAAATATATTTCTTGACTTTTATCTTAAATGAGAGTGCTTCAGAAATTGTTCACTTAGACATGAATAGCCTATGTCATTGTTCCGCTCGTAGCTGGGTAGTAAAGACATAGTAAAGATAGAGCAGCCTGGAAAAAAACATTTCTTTACTATTTAAGAGAGCTGCATAATATTAATAATAACATTAGAAACCGTGGGATCTTGAAAGTATTATTCCTTCTTCGTGTGGGGTAAGTTTTTTTTTTGTAAGTAAACATGTTATTTAGTAAGACATGTGCAAGCACAAAATGTTTTGCAATTAATTTTTATGGTAAAAGTTTCTCGCTTAGAGTCCGTTCGAAAACTAGAAAAAAAATTATTTTTCTAAAATTAAAAGATAAGTTTTCGATTGTTTAAATTTTGCAAGTAAATAAAAAACGCAGGCTGGGTATTGGAGGTATTTAAAACATATTTTGAGATTGATAATATTCCTGGAAATGTCTATTATGTATGTTTTATGAAGAATGAATGTAAATTATGCCCAACTACGGTAAAGTAATTCAAGGTACTTAAGATTTGAGGGACTTGTGATCGTACATAATTTGAATATTATGAAAAAATGAGAGAGATTAATTATAGCTGTACTGAAATGTATTCAAAAGGTTAAAGCGTAGTTTTATGCAGTAAAAAATCGTAATTATGTAACAGGTTGAAGTGTAACGATTTTTTACGCATTTTTATTTAATGTTATGCGAATTACTTGCTTAATTGATCGTTACACTACGAGTTTAGGGGATATTATTTGAACGTTATTCGAACTACCGGACTAACGAGATTTCAGAAGCTCGCCTACATAAAGGAAATAGTGGTTCAACCCTTGGTTTGCCAGTGTTCAAAATGCATTATCCGCGCGAAATGGTAAAAAAGCATAATGGTGATGAAACTTTAGCCGCTTGCCGAAACAAGAACAGCTGTTAATAGCTCTGGCAACTCGTTACTGCTTCTTTTATCTTGTTTTAAGTGTCTCTGATATCTTAATCCTTTGTAGACTATGCTCAAGTGTAGTGTTTAACACGTCCTCACAAGAACACGAAAGCGCAGTTACAAAGATATTGCTAACGATAGAATTTTTTTTATTTTTATAGCCACTCAAAGGGACATGATTGATTGTAAATACTTGTATACGATAAATGCTATTTGGTTGGGTTAATATCAGAACGGCTCTCCATTGGTTGATGACCGGCCAGTAATGAACGCTGTAAAGTACAGGGTAGTGTCCGGTGTGGTATGGACCAATAGGACGATGGTGAGTTCTAACACAGACACCAACAGAACCGGTGTTTTTGCAGCAGTGGATATAGGTGACTCACTTCTAACGTGTCTTCAACTGCCAGTAAATGTGTGCATACCTCAATGCGATAAACTTTTTAGGAGTTCTTTTATTGCTGTGTCGAAAAATATATGCGTTGGCATCCAGTATTACAGCACGTGAAATTGCTATCTGGCCTATGCATCTTGTACTGTTATAATGTTATACCTTGACTGCCTTGTTTGCACGGAATAAAAAATACATCTTGCCTATCAGCTTTTTCGTATTTACAGTGCATCCTTTTAACCCTTTAACATATTGCCTCAAGTATACTCGCTCACGTATGAAGTGTTGTTGCAGAGTAGATAAAATCATGGCCGGTACTGTGTGAGGCTAGAAGTGAAGAGAACAGATTTGAGCGGCTCTTAACAGCGAGGTCTTGAGAGCCGACGCGGGTGATTGATGTGAGTATGGAGCAGCGCCAGAATGAAAGGGCGGGTTAAACGGGCGATCCCAGAAACCCCCCCCCCCGCCGACAAACGGCATCGTCCGGCACGATTCCCATATGCGAAAATCCGGTGACCCGGCCGGGGATTGAACCCGGTTCGCCTTGGTGGGAGGCGAGCGGTCTAACACCGCTCAGCCCATGGCGACCCCATGAGGACAGAAGCTAGCGCCGATACAGGCAGCGTCTATGTCCTGTTCAATGCTATTGACTACTTCTAGCTCACCACAATGTCATAACTGGCTGCTACCGTCATCGTAGACCAATAGGAACTCTTCTCATAACGTCCAACATATATAAGTTACTACAAGAAATTCGTAAATGCGTGTCAGGTCAGAAGTATCATCTTTGTGATACACCTGGAACTAAGTGTTCATGTTGAAGCTAAGGGGTTAGATTACCGACCACAGGTGAGCTACAAAATCGTACTGCAGTACCATTTCGTCGGATATTGGTTCAATGGAAAGGGTGTGTTTAAGACGATCTTGCGCGATCGTAATTCAATTACAGATAAGTAGTTTTATACTTTTTCATATTGCTTTAACAGTTTTTACAGTTCGTAGATAAACAGCTACTTGCACGTAAATTTCGTGGAACATTCAGATAAAGATAACACGGTATAATTTTCGCAGAAAGAGAGATCTACGTACATACATACACGGCCATGTCAGAGAAACAGTACATGAGAAGCGATGATAGTCGAGGTAAACTGAACTTTACCAAGATTCTCGACAGCAGAGTGGGCGCGGACTATCGCGGCCTCAGTTTGCTGGAGGTTACTTATAACTGCTTGGAAGCAAATAATGCTTTCTCGGGGGTTGACAATGTATATTTTAAATAAATGGTATTTATGTTTTTATCAAGGCTGCGAACATCACCATAAAAATTATCTGGGCTACGTAACTTCTGCACGGAGTGGAGAGTTTAATGGCTGTGTAAAGATTTCGCAGTGCGAAAATTCCCGAAACGTTAAATCAAGAACATAATTTATCTAGTTTGTATATTTTGATGCTAGATTTACTGACATGAGATTTGAAGAGGTTTAAAGAGAATAAATTCGGTTTAAATTAAGAATGCTGTCTTCTTTTCGATTTTGTTATTATTAAGTACTACAAACATCTCGATAATATTAAAACAATTATTTTTGCATTTCTACTGATTTTGTGTTTTATATACGTTTCTATTTGAAAAACAGTCAACAATTTTTTATTAAAAAACTGAACATTGTGCTAACTATTGATGTATAATATGTAAGGACAGGATAATTTCGCGAGTTCATTTCAGGACAAGGTAGACTCAAACACCTATACACTGAAGTTGAGTTTGCAATTGGATCGTAGTTTAATATACACGCCCTGGACTACTCGGAGCCAATAGCAGACTTGCAAGGAAACAAGTCATTGCAGGTCATTGAACTCGCGAAATTTTCCTATCCCTAGTAATATGTAAGGGTTGCCCGAATTTCGCCAATAGATCTTCGCACATGCTAGATTTCCATACCCTACGAGCATTCCAGCAGTATTATTTTGCTTACTAGCGGAAAGTGTTTGTGAGAAAATATTTCCTTACTTGACTGGCCAATCAGAATGACGTTCTTCGCTACTGTGCGTCTGTCATTCGCGGACAGGCGCTGACGTTTATCGAGCCAAAGTGTTATGAAATACAACTGGTCGTGAAATCTTTACGCAAAATACGGGTGCCCCTAGTGACGTGTTTGTTAGATCAGATACCACATCGAAATATTAAGGGTGCGTGGGACATAAATTAAATCCAAATACGTAAATTGAAGTTTACAGCTTTTTGGAAGCCAATATGGAAAAACTAAAAAAGGTCAATCCTGGATAATGGTTTTTGCCAACTAAACGAGCAACTATTTCGCAATATTGGTGTATCAATTTCGCATAATGTCTTAAGCCACGAAAACACACAAAAATTGATGGCGTCTGAAATAGCTTGGTATAAATCGTAACGCTGTTAAAAAAATTTTCTTTCGTAGTTAGTAAAAACAATTCTGTGTGGTTGCCCTTTCTTTGTTTTCCTCTGAAGGCTTCCATAAAATCGTCCTCAATAGCATTGATTTATGTCCCATGTCCTCTTAAGTGCCGGAAGTTAAACTCTTCAATTGTATTTCGGTTTCGGAAATTGGTGCAGAGTAAAACTTTTCCATATAACTCGAGTATCGATCGAATGTGTGGGCCCGCCTCTCCTCAGTTCAACCGTTCGAGGAGTATGCACGTGCATACACGGGGCCACGTTTATGTGGGAATTTATCTTCTCCTGAAGACAAAACGCTCACTTTCATAGTTTCCCGGCGACAAGTGGTTCAACAAATCTGCTTTCCTTAAGCCGGGAATGCGTTAGTTTAGGACAGTTGGTGGCGAGTTTTCTTTGTTACTATAAAAGGGATCGTGTTTGTGAGTGATTGTGATATGTCTGGAAACAGCGCCGAGGGTCTCGGCGACGCGCGAGAAATTGATGACCGTGACTTTGGCGAACTTGGCCCATGGAAAACCTCTGGTGGGCTCCAGCATCTGCGAGGAATTTATCACCGTGCTGTATCCCTCGCCGGCTGCGAAAACACTGCGTATTTCTGAGCAAGACGAGATATGTTTCAACAAGCAAGAGAGAGAAAGAGAGAGAAAATTGGACTAGGGTTCGGCCAATTCGTATTGTTATTTGGGGTAGAAATTTTTCATAGTAGTATTACAATAAACACAGCTGGCTTGGTACAATACCCAAACTCACATTCGAAAGGTCCTGGATTTCATCCTGCTCGACTGCACTGGATGTTATTTTCCCAACATGATTTTCATGAATTCCATGGAAATACCAGCGCCGTTCCTTGTCTTGTGACGAAGCTGTTCTTGGAGTAGTGTCTTAGTCAGCATCTACACTTATACCCGGTTGCACCAACATCTTCCCCAATCTGAGATCGAATGATCCTAGTTCCGAACCAGGGTCCAGTTTGATCTTGGTTGCAATGTAATAGTGTTGCACAAACGACATTTCATGATTCTGGATCTCCGAATCATCGATCTTGGTTCCAAAGTGAGAGATCGAGATTAAGTATGACACAAATTTTGCTATTGGTTCGTAATATATGACGTCATGGAAGTAGGCGTATTTTTCACTATAGATAGAACTAGATGTGCGATGTTTTATCTGTTGTAAGTAAATTATTGTTCTACGAATTTTACTGAATAGTTTTCAAGTGATTATAATGTTGTTTTAATTTCCCAAGAAAAAAATCGAACGTATTTCTATCTGTTGGCGTATTTTCAAACTACGCTTGTCGACGATGTCTGCTGATTTCGGATCGAGATTTCGAACCGCCTATTTCGGTTTTTCGAAATGAACTTCATTTCGAGCTCCAGTCCAGCTCTAAACTCGAATGGTGCAACAGTGTTCTGTGTCGATCTTAGATCCGATCTTGGATCGAGTTTCGAATCACGATGGTGCAACCTGGCATTAGATTTCATTTGAGCATTTTCGCCACATGGCGGGAGGTAAACCAGGACAAGACATAATCGTTAGTAAAAGCATATCGCGGTGGGAAGAGCAGTCAGTCTGCAACCAGCCACCGAGACGACAAGATGCTACCCTGAACGTAGCGCCATCGTGCACGACTCCGTATCCGTAATGACGACCAGACTACGGCGACGACGACTCAACACAAGGTGAGCGAGCAGACAAGGACACTAAGACTAAATATTGATGTGCCATTGAGCTACGTAATATCCCTCCGCGCGCTACAGTAAATTTAATTGCACAACATTATTGCACTCCCTAAATATTTTTATATACTTTGTATAATGCGCATTGTGAAACTCCCAGTCTAAAATACTAAACGTATGGTATGTAATAATAATATAACAAACGATACCATTTTGAACGCCTCAAGGTACGTCCGGCCATAAGTAAGCGTTGCCAAGGCGATGAAAACCAGCACAAACAAGCCTTG
Organism: Dryococelus australis; assembly: GCA_029891345.1. Lineage (NCBI taxonomy): Eukaryota > Metazoa > Arthropoda > Insecta > Phasmatodea > Phasmatidae > Dryococelus > Dryococelus australis. Next base: position 384,285,126 of record CM056993.1, read on the forward strand.
TGCGTGTTCTGCATGGTCAGAATTGTAAGTGGTGGCTACAGGTTTCAGTACAGTAATGTGTTCAGGAGCGATACAGCATTGTCGCTAGTTTTTTTTTTTTTACACAAGAATGAATATCGTAGAGGACTATTTTAACCCGTTCGTTCACATATTAATTCTGGAGTTCAAGTGTCGCAATCACGCAATATTATGTACTTGGGTTTAGTGATTGTGTTACAGCCAGCGAACAACGGGCCGCCTGCTCGATGATACTGGCGTTAACCATTCACGACAAAGAGGCGTAGAAATTTCCGCACATCAGATTAGCCACAAGGAAGACTGGCCACTGATGTGTACAGCACTGGTCAAAAATATCACTCGAATGCAACGTAGCCACCATCGTGGACACGCAGACTGAACGGGTTAAGCAATTCTTGTTGACTTTGGCAGTTTGCAACGACCACAGTTGTGTTTCAAAAACCATAATTATGAATGGGCACCAAATGTCGACTTTCATTTCTGCCATGAAAAAAAAAATTGCATTGAGATATTCCATAGTTTAAATAAAAACTAGAATAAATGTAACTGATTACAATGAGACCCATACGCCAGCTAGGCAGGTCTCTTAGCAGCGAGAGCTTAGTGCAGGTGAGGGTGAAGTGAAGTTAGGATGGTGGAATGCAAGGGCGGAGGAAAACGGGAATGCTCCGAGAAAACCCACCGCCTACGGCAGCGTCCGCCACGTTACACACATGAGGAAAATCGGGGGGGGGGGGTGGCTATATGGGAATCGAAGTCGGTTCGCCGCGGTGCGAGGCGAGTAATCTGACCGCCATATCACCGCGGCCCCCCATGAGTTATTTAATTTGTTGTTATTCCAGTTATAACTATTATATGCGCAACTAAGTCAGTCCGTTAATTCTTCCCTTCCCCCGCATTTGGTCCCGCGTTACATGTTTCCATCTGCTCCCGGCAATACAAATATGGTGAGCCAAAAACACTGGGAGATCGGAATGCCGAAGATTCCAATGTGGGACAAATCTACGACGCAGTGCTCTGTTATGTCCGTTTATCGAAATTTCTGTTTACGAGTGTAATAATGTTGTCTTGCAAATAACCATAACGAGTCAACGACGCGCATAACGCTGATATACGACACGTTGCAACGGTGTGGGAAGTTTTATAGGCTGTTCACGGTAAAAATGAGCACTTTTGTAAGCCCTGCTTCAGATCTACTTGTATACACGCTGTGTATTTTTTAAATTAACATTGCCATGGGCCTCGTCACTTTATTAATGCGTCGGCCAAGTGAATGTCTGAAATTATTAAGAAAGTAAATACTTTACAGATATGCTCATTTTTACACTTCGATGCGTTAAAAAACAGAAAGCGAAAAAGATGATTTCAAGTTATCACAAATGGTTAACTAATACTTTTTATTCGATTTTAAGATATGGAATTACTTTCCAGCCATCGTTACCAACTTTACTGGGCGAATGTCACTCAGTGCGCTCGTCAAATATGTGCATGTAGGGGCAGTTACTTTTTTCTAAGGTTCGTTTCTAAAGTGCTTACTTTATCGTGAACAAGCTTTAACAGCGTAAACCATTGGTTCTTAAACTGCTGTCCTTTTCTACATCTCAATTGATCCGCAATATCTACTTTCTGAGTGTGTCATCAAGTAATGTCATTGACTTGAGATACTCTTGTTTCTAAATCTTGTTTTTTCGGGTTTTTTTCCAGTCTTTTTAACCCTTTAGGAAGGCGCAGATTTACTGTCACTGAAGACAAGTTTGAAGTGAGCTGCCTATATTCTCCACTACACCAATACGAGTTGTGTTGGTTTCTGTATTTCTACTTACCCTCCTCCTATTGGTCCTGGCTACGCCGGACGCGCTTACAATATTCCTCAGCGTTTATTATTGTCTACCCATCGGCCAATGGAGTCGCTTGTTGACTATGTGCCAACCAATGTGTCGTGACAGATGTAACATGTTTCACAATCCATCGTGTCCATTTGAGAAATTATTAAAATTTAGTTTTATTTTTATGAATTTAAATGTTGACTAACTGCAATTATTTACTTAGTCTCCCATAGAGTCCAGCGAAACAACAAAACCATAAAGTGTGAGATTTGTCTTCAAGAGCAAGGAAATTTTCAAAAAAAGGTGCACACTCCTCAAAGTGTTAATGTCGAGTTCGTTGATGTAACACGCCATTTTGTGTTTTGAAATATACTTTACATATGTTGCATACACATACATTAAATACGTGCATACATCACACATATTGATACAGACATGTCAGTTTGATTGCCAAAAACAATAGAATTACACAGGTAAACGTAGAAAGCGAAGTCTTATAACGTATTCTAGAAGAAGTCGTTTCCGTATGATGCCATGAAAATGAATCCTGTTTACCCTGTTTAAGAACTTGCAACCTTTTGACTGGGCGTTTATGCGTAATATCCAACTTATTTTCATGCTGTCATAGCTGTTATAATAAATCGATAACCATACAGTGTGCAACTTAGAAAACAATTTAATCACATAACACATTATTTTAAAAATACCAACGAAACGACTTATCGTGCGCACACATTATTATTAAAATAGTTTATTGTAATTTCCACTTAAAAAAAAAAACTCAGTAAATAGTAATGAGAGCAAAATACATTTGCATATATGCAATAACTAGAGACGTGCAAAATTCGCGTTATTACTTGAGGACAGAATAGACTTCGAAACGTTATACATTTATATTAGTTTTATTACTGGGCGACAGTTTGCCTGGCATCTTCCGGACGTATGTGAACCAATAAGAAACAACTAACTACAGCATGGCCCAATCGCGTACATCCAAGTTGAAAGTAAAAATGGCACCTGACTTCTGTGGGAGCCAATAAACAAAACACCCTGACTCTAATATACATAGGACGGTGAAGTTAATCGTGCAGCCAGAAAATAAAGCGAATTTTGCAGGTCTCTAGCAATAACGTATTCGGTCTCGCTACGGCGTGTCAACATGAACGTTTATGTGAACTGTAAATTCCGATTTACTGTTGAATCGAGACAGCAATGCTCGCATGTTTCTGGTGTGGCGTTCTGACAGACGGTATGCGTGCCTGGAATCCGAACATATGTCTAGTGGTGCTTGCCTGGACGCTGGACCAATATCTGGTGACCTATTGCGCACTGCAGCATGAAACAAACGAAACAGTTGGAGGGTATTTGTTTTTCTTTAACTTCTCTCGTCGATTCCGAAACGTGCTGCTGCCTTCTGAGATTACTACAAACCACATCGGCGTAACGTAAACAAATTGCCACGTGTTAATTTTAACATTCTATAGTGGTTATTCATAAACAAATATGCAGGAAAAAGGGATCACAATATCGCGACAGTTTCCTTGAAATGTCGACCTGCGGAAATTTCAGGAAAGGTTATTTCCGCATACCACAATGTTTCCGACCACCATATTTTATTCCTGCATTGTCGTGACTACTCCTCGTTTTTCCATAAAAAGTGTCTTTAAATGACTTGCACCACTAAGTTATAAATAGGGATAGGAAAATTTCGCGAATTCATCTCGGGACAAGATAGACGTCAAACACATATACAGTGGAATCACCTTTGCAATTGGATAACAGCTTATTATACACGCCCTGTACGACTCTGAGCCAATAGCAGACTTCCAAGGAAACAAGTAGCGAATCACTTACTCCCAGGTAACACTGAGGCAGCAGCCAATGGACAAACATCTGAGGCTCTGGTGTACACAGGACTGTGGAGTCTAACTCACAGGTCATTGAACTCGCGAAATTCTCCTAGCCCTAGTTATAAACTAAATGCATTGGAATTTCTGCACTGTATTCAACATGAGATAAACACTTATTTCGTGTCCGTAAGCCATTTTTAAAGATATATTTAAAATACGTAACGTAAGACAACTAAATCGGGGGAAAAAAACTCGAGCAATAAATTTATTCTGAAACCCAAACATCTGCTTTTTCAAATATTGCATTTGTTACTGCTGTTTCGTGTATTTTAAAATTGTCTGTAATGCAATGAAGTTGATAAAAACAAGTAATGTTTTGTTGTCTCATAACAACTAATTTCAGATTCGTCCTAAGAGAGCGATCTCTTTAGCCAGGGACGAAAAATGGAGTGCAATTGAGAGGATTTGGCGTCTTACACATTTTTTTAATTTTTTTTTTTTCATTCTAGCTGTTGCAACAGATGAGATTTTTGGTCCCACAAGTACTTAAGACTTCCGTGTAATAACTTACACGATCGAACGTATGACAAGTATTTGTATTTTTTAACGGCGCCAGCAGCAACCAATGGTAAAATTATTATGTGTTAGAAACAGACAGGAAAACACTGACCAGGAAAAAGACGCCGTCTGTATTCGTGGTCGGTGCTGTCCTTGTACAGCAGCGACCATGATTTTACCTATTTTGCAACACGTCATACTTGAACGAGTATTCTCGGGATACAATTTTAAGGGGGTTAACATCGGGTACTTGAGAGCCGATGAGGGAGAAGCGAGGCGCGGAGAAGTACACTTTTTTTTTAAATGTAGGTTGATGCACACCTTAAGAATTCCTTCAGTCGCCGGCTGATAATTTGTTTCACACACGTTATAAGGAAGATGTAGGGAACTGTAAATGTAGGTTGATGCACACCTTAAGGATTCCTTCAGTCGCCGGCTGATAATTTGTTTCACACACGTTATAAGGAAGATGTAGGGAAACTGTAAATGTAGGTTGATGCACACCTTAAGGATTCCTTCAGTCGCCGGCTGATAATTTGTTTCACACACGTTATAAGGAAGATGTAGGGAACTGTAAATGTAGGTTGATGCACACCTTAAGGATTCCTTCAGTCGCCGGCTGATAATTTGTTTCACACACGTTATAAGGAAGATGTAGGGAACTGTAAATGTAGGTTGATGCACACCTTAAGGATTCCTTCAGTCGCCGGCTGATAATTTGTTTCACACACGTTATAAGGAAGATGTAGGGAACTGTAAATGTAGGTTGATGCACACCTTAAGGATTCCTTCAGTCGCCGGCTGATAATTTGTTTCACACACGTTATAAGGAAGATGTAGGGAACTGTAAATGTAGGTTGATGCACACCTTAAGGATTCCTTCAGTCGCCGGCTGATAATTTGTTTCACACACGTTATAAGGAAGATGTAGGGAACTGTAAATGTAGGTTGATGCACATCTTAAGGATTCCTTCAGTCGCCGGCTGATAGTTTGTTTCACACACGTTATAAGGAAGATGTAGGGAACTGTAAATTTGATATTTTAAAGTAAAGAACGTAGAAGATGAACCACGTAATAAGAGAATTTGTGTGCGAACTTAATTACCTCAACATAATTAATTCGATTGGAAATGCAGTGACTATCATTACGTCCAGTTTCTAAGCAAAAAGCTAATAAATTGCAGGGCATGGAAATTCAATTACGTTCTTGATAAAGCGAGACGATATTCATTATTGTTCCTTTCCTATACAAATGTAATTTTTATTCGATATCGTACGAAAGAAGACGTTTCAGCGTGTTTCTGCAGCTGCGGTGAACTATTCGTGTCAAAGTGACGAGAACTGACAAGGAAAATGCCATAGAAATATATTTATATTTATTATAACAAAAATTAAAAACTAAAAATCAGTGCTGTGGTATAACGGTGAAGTCGTTCATATTAGTTAAAAGCAATATATATACTAAAATTACTATTTATTTATTTAGCATATCACATTTGTTCCCCATTGTGTTATGAAACAATGGGTGAAAAGAATGTGACAATTACTTCAAATTAATTTGCAAACAAACAGTAAGAATTGTAAATTTGTATAATTTTTTGAAGAAATCTCGAAATTGAACAAATTTAATACGTTAGATTGCGGCTCGAAATAATTGACCATGTCTTCAAAATTTAATTATTATTTTTATTTTATTTTTTCACGAGGTTTTAATATTTCAATTTTAAGAATTTAGATAACATTTAGAGTCCAATTACTTACAATTTAAAACCTTACCACGAGTGAAATAAGAGTTTACACGGTACTCTCGAAACTTCAATAACACTTTAGCTGAAGCCAAATATCGAGACAAATTATCTGTTTTAAATTTGTCGCATTTGTATCAAGTTTTTGATTTCGTGTCCCGAAGCAATGATATATTGCAGTACCTAGAAAAAAAATTATTTTTAACTTTTGTGAAACATTTTTTTTTAAGGCGCTTGTCTACCTGACACACGTATCGAGTTTGTGTGTTAAAACGCATGTTTCTAAGAAAAATCTCTTTGGCGTTGGTCTCCATGGCTGGGCTCCCTTAAGATCGCGGTAAGAGTGAACGTAACTTACATAGATTTCTTATAGAAAGTGACAAACATTGTCACGGTGTAGGCTTTTTCTCAATGCACTTCTGTTTCTTCCCCATATTCATTCCTTCGCTGCTTTACCAACCTTCAATCAAGTTATTCTTCGGGCTCGGCCGGAACAACAGGTCTATCGCTCTTGCAAAAAAAAAAAAAAAAAAAACTCGAGTGGTGAGTGAACCCGTCATTCGGAGAGTGTTGCCCCAACACTCTCCGAATGACGGGTTTTCCAGCTGGGATCCGTAGCTGCCCGTCATGCCCGGACATGACATGAAGTGAAGCCCTAGGATGGAGCGGCGCTGGAATGCAAGGGCGGGGGGAAACGGGAGTACCCCGAGAAAACCCCGCAGGCAAGCACGATTCCCACGTGCGAAAATCCGGGAGTTAACCCGCCGGATACCGAACCCAGATCGCCGTGGTGAGAGGCGAGCGCCCTAGCCACTGCGCCACCGCTGCCCTTGTCGCTCTTCTGATCCATGTCGACTCTTTCCTCACAGTGTAACAACGAGCAGTTTTGTATTTAAAGTCCATTCACGATTACTTCCAACTTTTCTGAAGCCCTAAAGTCTTCTACTTTCAAGTTATTCATCCGACTCATGTGAACTAAGCCGAATATGGTCTACACAATTACACCAAAATGACAACACATCGCATATTGCATGGTAGCGGTTTCTTACTAGGCATTACCAACCCACCTAGCTTATTTTAGATTGTTTTGATACTTTCCGTTACTATCTCTAGCAAATAGTTATTTCCTTGCCATACAGTTTGGTTTTGTTGCTTTTTTATCTCGTGAAAATACCATCTCGTCTGCTATAAACTATTCACTTTATTAACGTAAAATACCGAACATTTTCTGTTGACCCGAGCCGGCGAAGTGGTTACCCATCGAACACCGCGATAAAGTCAGAAAATCGAGACAATCTAATCTCGACATTCTTGACGACGGATAATACGTGGCGAAACACGCTCGATATTATCGAGATAAAAATCGCAGTTAAACTTCTCATCTCGATAAAATTATCTCTATTTTCCGAAAATCTAATCGTCGCTGGTAGGACCGGCCCTAAGGCCCCCGCCTACCTGGAGTTTCCTCCTGCGATTGACTCCGAGAAACGCAGGAGCGTTAAGGTCGACACTGCTACACGCATCAAGTACGCCATCGCCGCTAAGCGCGAGGCTTCGAACTGACCTGCAGTGTTATCGTCGCACTGCGTTTACATATGGGACTGACTTTCAGGCGGCGACTATATTATTTTATTAGTGGAAAGTCTGCAGGAAGGTGCAACTCGGAGCCCTCGAGTAGTTTTGTTTGTACACTGACGCGTATATTCTGAGACACAGCGCCGTTCTTAGCCGTGTTCGGATTACCCTTAATCTTTTCAGACCCACTTTAATTTAAGGTTTGAGGTGTTGCAAACATAAACATTTTATGATGCGTGCTGTACTTGAGTAGACGCAAAACTCGTTTCGCTGTCACAGCCACTGAGATGTAGGCTATATGTTCGGCTACGATTACATGGACCAATCATGACCTAGGCCGGTAAGACGGCTTGCGGATCATTTACCCACACGTAAGATCGATCACTTGTCATTGATCTTCGCAGAGTGCAGTACAGACCAAAAATAACCTTCACGTGCGTAATGCACACAGTTGTGTACACTGGGTCTGAATGGGTTAAATGGAGTTTCTAAAGTGCGCGACATTTTGAATGCACTCAACAGCTCTCGCCTGAAGTGCATGCTCTTTTCGTACAACTGCGCATTGGAAATACTTCTAATTTTCACACACACACTCCCGCACGCAGTTCGGGCGCCGGGCAGGCAGGCGAGGGCCTTAATGGCAGGATCGTCTAGAAGCACGTGAGTGCACACGCGAGGACTAGAGAGTCGGTGTGGCGCCACCTACAATGACGTCACCGGGAGTCTCACACAACAAGGTAACATTTCATTACTTCATGACTAATAGATATAATCAGAGACTTGCAAAACACTCCTTATTTTTCTGCATCAAATTAAACTCCGAGGTACTATGCTTGCTATTGACGTCCCTCAATGGATGCGCGTATTCGTGGCACGACGTGAAATACTATTATTTTATTTTATTTTACCAATAGTAACAGTTCAACGTCAGCGTGACCAATCGCCTGTAACATAGTTACACAGGCACATGACCTCGTATAGAAGCCATCAGCCAACGAAATCGCGGGTCGTGCTCACAAACTTATAGCGGAATGACGTCTAGCTTGTCTCTAAATAATAACGCGAACTATGCAGGTCTCTAGTTAAAATATTTATGAGCGAATGTCAGAAGCGGAGACCGAATGAAACATCCAGTATTCGTCACAATATAATATCGAGGGTAAATATTAGAGCACAGATTAAATTCACAAACTTAAGTCACATGATACACCCTTGGACAATTACAAAAAAAAAAGTTACAAATAAATGCACACAAAAATTTTACATTTTGAACTGAGCTTCCCTGGAAAATCCGACATTATATATATTTTTTTAAGTTTAAATTGTTTGTAAAATATTTTGAAAATATTTAATGAAACATTTGTTTAATTTTGGTTGTTTATATAAATGTTTTAATTATCAAACCTAGATTTTACTCATACTACTAACCCTTTGAGGAGAATGCACGTATAAACTCGCACAACGTTTATTTGAAAATTTCTTTGCTCTTGAAGACAAATCTCACACTTTTATGATTTGACTGTTTCGCTGGACTCTACGGGGATCTAAGTAGAAAAATTAAAACTAGTTGACACTCAAATTCATAAGAATAAAACTGTTAATTCTAATAATTTCTCAAATGAACACGATGGATTGTGAAACATGTTACACCTGTCACGGCACATTGGTTGGCTCATAATCAACAAGCGACTCCATTGGCCGATGGACAGACAATAATAAAGTTGCGGAATATCGTAAGCGTGTCCGGCGTAGCTAGGACCAATAGGAAGAGAGTAAGTAGAAGTACAGAGACCAGCACAACTCGTATTGGTGTTAGTGGAGAATATAGGCAGCTCACTTCAACCTTGTCCGTCAATTACAGTACATCCATGCCTTCCTAAAGGGCTACTACAACACAGGATGAACACGTAGGCATGTATAACCAGGGGGGGGGGGATGCAGATCACCACGCATTTGGAATGTATCATAACGTGAACACTCTTTAAGTTCCATGTGAATGACAACTAGCGACGTTACGGGAAGTGTGTAAGTTCCCGTTTCAAAAATACTGTGTGTGTGTATATATATTTATTTATTTGTGTGTGTGTGCGTGTGTGTGTTTGTGTGTCTTTCATGCGCAGTAATAATTGTTAACCCTAGAAGTTGTAAGACGGTAGAACTTCGACTGACTTTCGCCGGTAAATGTCGGTTCACAATAAATCTGGTGTACGTAAGAGACGTGTGCGTAGAACCTTTACAACCACGTGTGGTTCCTAGTGAATGTAGTCGTCTTACGTTCAACCAGTCACACACGACTATCAATTATCTTGAGTTTCCTAAAGTAATGATTTATTCGCTAATAACTTTTCATGTAACTTAATTTTATTTGCATTCTTGCCCTGTTAGTTTACTTACTGCATCGGATTTGTTAATGATATAACAAAATTAAAATACAATTTTTTACTAAATACTTTTTAGACGTAAATTTAAAATGAGTACAGGAAAATAAAAAACTTAAGTATATTTTAGAAATAATATATTATATTAGATGCAATTAATTATTTCCCGGTCTTTATTCCTTCAATTCAATTAGCAGAAGGCCTTGCGTACGCGAAGTGAATTAGAATATCGCCATTTCCTGCACGTCTACATAATACACGCCAAGGATGTCCTACACGACACATACGCGCTGTATATGAACAGTTTCTTAAGATTACCTTATTTCCGTTCAGATACATACACGTTTCATTGTGTGGGCGTTTTTGCATCGTAAACCGGCCTTAAGGCCAGGCTTCATCATGCATGGGCGTATAGGGAATCAAAGGCTAAATTAGGACAAAGATATCTCAATCGTTTTTTGTGGTAGTATTTTCAACTAAAGACTTTTTTTGTTAGAGATTGAACTAATCTAGATTTGTAATCCTTCCAAATTTTAATTTTTTTTATTTCAAATGTACGTTTTTATTATTTATATAATTGTAATATTTTATAAATAATTAAATGTGTTTTTTAAAATTTTTACGGTGGACAGATGTAGATGCGTTCAATCTTAAACAAAAAAAAACCTTAGTTGAAAATACTATCACAAAAAATGACTGAGAGATCTTTTTCGGAATTTAGCCTCTAATTCCCTATACGCCCATACATGGTAAAGCCTGGTCTTAAGTAGTTCGTGTTCAGTGTGTCTAGTTTCTCCTGCGATAGGCGCGTGGCAGTCGCATGTGCGGGATGCGACTCGGGAGAGCTCGTGTGATGTCGGGCGCGCTCGGCAGTCAGGACGGCGTACTGCAATTTGGCGAGGCGCCCGTGTTTACTTTGTCAACACGCGCTGCTGTCCGCGCCTCTAGGTCGTCGTCTTCCTCTCCAACACACACACACACGCGCGCTCACGCACACACACACACGGTCTGCTGAACCTCGCTGATCTTCGCCCAGGGCTGGGGCCACGGTGGTTGGGCGGTTAGCACGCTCGCCTCCCCCCAAGGCGAACCGGGTTCAATCCCCGGCCGGGTCACCGGATTTTGGCAAGTGGGAATCGTACCAGACTATGCCGTTGGTCGTGCACTAGGGTACTGCAATGGGTTTTGGACCTGTCTGCATCGACGGTTCGACGCCGTCTGCTGCTGGTTGGACTGGTGGCACACACGCCATTGCGTCGGCTTACATTGTCCAGAAACCATAAAAGCATCAGACTGCAATACGCACTTGAACGCCGTCTCTGGCGTGCTGACTGGCAACATGCAGTGTTTTAGGCCGAGTCCCATTCCCGCTTCAACCTGTCCTACAGTGATGGCCGCATACGTGTTAGACGCTGCCATGGTGACCGCAATCTGGTAACCTGCGTTGTGGAGCGGCATAGCGGACAAACACCCAGTGTGATGGTATGGGGCGCCATTGGACACGACATGCGATCCCGACTCCTACGTATTGAGGACAATCTGAACAGCAACCGCTGTATCAGGGAGGTTTTAGAGCCCGAGGTACTGCCCCTACTTGAGGCAACTCCACGCGACATATTTCAGCAGGACAATGCCCGACCACATGTGACGAGGAATGTGCAAGCCTTGTTCAACGAACGACGGGGATCACTGATTCCCTGGCCTGCACGTTCGCCTGACATGTCGCCCATCGAACATGTCTGGGATATAGTTGGTCGGTGATTTGTTCGTCACGGTCCTCCAGCGACTACTATCGACTCGCATACAAACCGCGTGGAGGGAGATTCCCCAGGATATCCACGTCCTCTTTGATTCCATGCCACGCCGGTTAGGGGCTCTGATTGCAGCACATGGAGGCTTCACACCAAACTGGATTCTAAAGGACAGAGATCATCATGTACATTTATGTAATAAGTCTCGCCTGCGCGTAGATACTTTCGTAGAAAGAAGGTGGTCGTAATCATAAGCAATCAGCAGCCTCAAGCACGCACCCTTAACTTTGAAATTACAATAGCTTTATTTATGCCAGGCACGCATTTGTTCCGAAGTAAATTCTTCCCATCTAGGGGGTCGCTCCTGGATTATCGCAAGTAGGAATCCCGCTGGTCGTCAGATTTTCTCGGGGATATCCCGTTCCTCGGCCCTGGCATTCCAACGCTGCTCCATACTCGCATGCGTTTACCCTCGTCGGCTTTCAGGACTTCGCTGCTAAGAACCGACCAAACCTTTCCACTGCCCACTCCTTATATTTAGGATAAAATAACCAGAACTTTTTCTTTCTCATTTGTAACGGCTTTCCACTATTACGTTATTCGGCATATGGTGACACTCCAGTCCGACCCTCAGAGCCCACCATTTGGGACAAAACTGGTTATTACCTAGTTGCGAGCATGTATTGTCTTGCATGCGCTCAAAACCTTTAACGAAGCGAGTAATGATTTCAATTAATTACGTTTGACCTTAAAATTTACACGATACCTTCGGAACTATTATCTGCCGTCGTATTACTGTGAAAAGACGAGCCTGCCAATGGCACTGGTGTTGTCGAACTTTGCTGCTACGCTGGAGCAGATAAAGTATAGCTCATGCTTGCTTGATGATACTCGCTGTAGTCGGTATAAAAAAACTACAGGAGTAAATGAAGGCGTATTTTCTTTCGTGTTTGAGTATAGTTTCCTGACCATAAGAACGCGTAGGTGCGTAATAGCGTTTGTTTGTCCGTGTCCTTATTGGAATGTGGCTCCTTCGGGAGGAGAATAATCAAATGCTGAAGATAAACGAAACTTCAATCTAACGAAAGGCACACAGATGAGTAGCTTATAAGTGATTGAAACACCAAACCTTGCAATCCGATCTCAGCAGGTATGTAGGGAGTTACGTCTCGCCGACAGCAAGCTCATTAGAGACCACAGACTAAAGATGCACTGTAAAAAATAATGGTAATATTACCTGACAAGCGTAAAGTAATATTCGCAAACTTCTGGGGGAAACACAGCTTTCCTTACAGGTAAGGTAAAATTACCGCGCTCTAGAGTAAAATTCATCTATATGGTAATGGAAAATCACATACATGGATGGGAAAATTACCTTACAATGCATGAATCTCTTGAGCATTCTCAACAGCTAATTGGAGGGACGGGCGGAAGAAATAATCCTCTAACACTCTAGTATTCACTGATACTGTCAATTTGTCGTAGTGGTGTAATGGATAGCGCATATTGTGACAGACGATCATGGTTCGCGCCGACCCACCAGCAAGAGTTGAGGATTTTAGTGTTGAGATTTCGGTTACTATTCGTCAGAGAATATAGGTAATAAAAAAGTTAAAAGTACAAATACTCCAGGATATTTTTTAATATAATTTTATTATACAATTAAGTTAATTTTTACTTAGTTGTGTGAAATTATTCGCCCACTTTTGTCAGGTACTTTTTCGGTACGATTAGGTAAAAGTACTTCATTCGCGTCTTGTAATTATATTCCACATTTAAGAGGAAATTTTACCTTACATGTAGAGGTAATTAGCTTCCCTTACTCGTAAGGTAATTTTACCTTACATGTAGAGGTATTTAGCTTCCCTTACACGCCAGGGAATTTTACCTTACATGTAGAGGTAATTAGCTTCCCTTACACGCCAGGGAATTTTACCTTACATGTAGAGGTAATTAGCTTCCCTTACACGCAAGGTAATTTTACCTTACATGTAAAGGTAATTAGCTTCCTTTACACTCAAGGGAATTTTACCTTACATGTAGAGGTAATTAGCTTCCCTTACACGTAAGGAAATTTTACCTTACATGTAGAGGTAATTAGCTTCCCTTACTCGTAAGGTAATTTTACCTTGCATGTAAAGGTAATTAGCTTCCCTTACACTCAAGGGAATTTTACCTTACATGTAGAGATAATTAGCTTCCCTTACACGCAAGGAAATTTTACCTTACATGTAGAGATAATTAGCTTCCCTTACACGCAAGGTAATTTTACCTTACATGTAGAGGTAATTAGCTTCCCTTACTCGTAAGGGAATTTTACCTTACTTGTAGAGGTAATTAGCTTCCCTTACTCGTAAGGAAATTTTACCTTACATGTAGAGGTAATTAGCTTCCCTTACTCGTAAGGAAATTTTACCTTACTTGTAGAGGTAATTAGCTTCCCTTACTGGTAAGGAAATTTTACCTTACATGTAGAGGTAATTAGCTTCCCTTACTCGTAAGGTAATTTTACCTTACTTGTAGAGGTAATTAGCTTCCCTTACTCGTAAGGTAATTTTACCTTACATGTAAAGGTAATTAGCTTCCCTTACACGCAAGGGAATTTTACCTTACATGTAGAGATAAATAGCTTCCCTTACACGCAAGGTAATTTTACCTTACATGTAAAGGTTAGCTTCCCTTACACGCAAGGGAATTTTACCTTACATGTAGAGGTAATTAGCTTCCCTTACACATAAGGGAATTTTACCTCATTTATTTACAGAGATAAAAAATACCAAATAGGTTTATTTGAAAAGTACTTGTTTACACTGAGCAAAATTTTATTCACTCGACCAATCTGCTCTTGCTTTAAACATCTGCATTCGTTCCCTTGAACCAACAAAGTACTTAAAAGTAACTTCCTGTTCCGAACATTTACTAGACTGTTTCAACATCATCTATATGTATTCAGTACCCACAACAATTCTACAGTGCATTTCATCTGATTTGTTTGTTTCCGTAAACTTTATAAGCATCAATGTAGTCCTATTAATTTTTAATTTCAAGCGAATAAGCATTTAGTTGACTTTAACTGTCTGATATGTCACTCATTACAGAATTTTTGTCGACAACAATGTCAGTTTCATCCAGCACTGGCATTTATTTGCTTGACTGTGAGGTAATCGTATGCTTTGATTTCCTTCGTTCGAATTTACAGCTCCAGAGTTTTTTTTTTTTTTTATAAATTTTGCGACGATTAAGATACTAAGATGTTAGTGTATTTACCGATTCTTAGTAATGGCATATCTACACAATCCTGACGAAATAAATCCCACAGGGAACAAACGGAATATTGAAAAACTTTAAAATATTTATGTATGCAGGCTACATATCACAAATTAGACTTAGAAATTCGGCTTTTCCTAGCAGTTAGTTTATTCCAACTTTCTAAAGCGTAGCATTCGGACATTATACTCGTGGGTTCGAGTATCAACGTTTCCTTCAATTTATTTTCGCCAAACAAATCTTGCATGTTTGGGCCAACCAAATAAGAACAACAACAAAGAAATATTTCATTGCCTATTGTAAAGTTACTCATCGCCACAGTCCTGAGTTTATTTGTTTTAGTAACTCGCTTATCTGTGGAGATAATGATTTCGAAACCTCACCCTCCTCAGCTTTGTTGAATTATCGATGGCATGAAAATAAAATTGGAATAAACAAGGAAACAGCGTTATTTGTACTTAATGAGATGGGTTTTAAAAAATACATCGAAATATATTTTGGATTCAGTATAAGAAGATTAAATCAGAGTAGGCCTAAAGGTGAAAGCCTCAGAAACCACTTTGCTTCCGCGAGCTTTAAATGGACCTTCGCAAGAGTAATAAAATTAACTGGGTTTGTTTCACTAAGAGATAATGAAATAATCTACGTATAATCTAAAGGCTGCCGCGTTAGACAACAGAAACAATTAAAATGGTTGCGGTAAACTATGATAGCTGAGTCGTCTATAGAAATTCTGACTCACCGTAAGATAAGAGGAGCACTAGTAAAGGCTATTCACGGTAAAATGAGCACTTTTTGAAGCCCTCTCATTTTGGATTAATAGTCAATATATATATTTTATTTTCGGCTTAGGCATTTACTTTCTAGTCTGGTGGAATATGTACACTGTGTTTATTACTTACATGGCAATATTTATTTTAAAAAGTGGTGGAAGGATAAAAAAATGGCTGATGGGGGAAAAAGTAACTAGGGCCTCAAAAGTGCTCACTTTACCGTTATAGGCCGTTCACGGTAAAGTGAGCACTTTTGAAGCCCTAGTTAGTTTTTTCTTTCAAATAATTTATACCCTTCCACCATTAATTAATGCAAACCCTGCCATGTGAGTAATAAACACAGTGTATAAATTCACCACGCCAAAAACCAAACGTCTGAGGCCACAATGAAATGTATTTATTGATTATCATGTGTGTTGAAATGGCTTCAAAAAGTGCTCACTTTACCGTGAACGGCCTATAGTAGTATAATCTCGCTGTTCGTTAAAGAGGAGTCAATAACGGACTTCATGGGAAAAGTAACAAGAGAACTACGCTAACTTCTAGAAATACCTCCAAGTCACGGAGCTTGTTTGGAAATGAAAGAACTGTCAGAAACGAAGCCGACCTTCTCGCCTCAGCTGTACAACAGTGCGGCGAACTTTAACGTTGTTAGTTGCCGCCCCGAGCTCGGATTCGGAAATGAGACAAGTTTTTAGATTCAGGTTGTCATTGGACACGTGACTGGTATACGGCAGTTTTCTGAGGCACCCAGAGATAAAAAAAAAAGAAACTAGGTCAGCGCGCATGAATACAAGAGCAGCTCAGCGTGAAACGTGCTTTGTCACAGTCATGATGGGCGTATATGACAGACCTTGTACGATGCTGAGCTGAGATATATATATATATAATATATATATATATATATATATATATATATATATATATATATATATATATATATATATAGTCTATTCACTGTCTCTTCACGCATTTTGAATATAACCTTTGAACAATTGCCCCATGTAGGGCTTTTTTGTGCGTCCCTAAATATCCCATGTATCAACAACGTTTTGTAAGTGTATTAACATGGCATTATGTTAAGTTATTTCAAATTGACTTGTTGACCTTTTATATATATATATTATCTGTAAATTATAATTTCTGATTTATAATTAATATGAAGGAAAGCAGAGAAAAATACGGGTTGGTAATGCCCAGTAAGAATTTCTCACGCAAATGTTATTAAAGTTAATGTGCACAAAGGCAGTGAGTGTCATTTTTGTGTATTTTCTAGTTTTAGTTAAGCTTCGTTATATGAGACGAGGAATACTTGAAATTACAGGACTTCTCAAAAGTTGGACTATAGATTTAAGAAGTGTTTCAAAGAGCTCAATTATCGGCGAACTTCCTATACAGACAGCAACCACCGCCAAGGCACAATTTATCTCACGACGTGCGAGATGACGATAGTATTACAGACAGCAACCAGCACCAAGTGCACAATTATCTCACGACGTAGCGGATGAGCGATAGTAACTAACAGACGCAACCAGCACCCAGTGCACAATTTATCTCACGACGTGCGAGATGAGCGATAGAACTAACAGACAGCAACCAGCACGCCAAGTGCCAATTTATCTACGACGTAGCGAAATGATCGATAGTAACTATACAGACAGCAACCACACGCCAAGTTCACAATTAATCTCACGGACGTAGCGAAATGATCGTTAGTAACTATAACAGGACAGCAATCAGCACCCAAGTTGCACAATTATCTAACGAACGTAGCGAAATGAGCGATAGTAACTATACAGACAGCAACCAGCACGCCAAGTGCACAATTTATCTCACGACGTAGCGAGATGAGTCGATAGTAACTATACAGACAGCAACCAGCACGCCAAGTGCACAATTTATCTCACGACGTAGCGAGATGAGCGATAGTAACTATACAGACAGCAACCAGCACGCCAAGTGCACAATTTATCTCACGACGTAGCGAAATGATCGATAGTAACTATACAGACAGCAACCAGCACGCCAAGTGCACAATTTATCTCACGACGTAGCGAATGAGCGATAGTAACTATACAGACAGCAACCAGCACGCCAAGTGCACAATTTATCTCACGACGTAGCGAGATGAGCGATAGTAACTATACAGACAGCAACCAGCACGCCAATGCACAATTTATCTCACGACGTAGCGAAATGATCGATAGTAACTATACAGACAGCAACCAGCACGCCAAGTGCACAATTTATCTCACGACGTAGCGAGATGAGCGATAGTAATATACAGACAGCAACCAGCACGCCAAGTGCTACAATTTATCTCACGACGTAGCGAAATGATCGATAGTAACTATACAGACAGCAACCAGCACGCCAAGTGCACAATTTATCTCACGACGTAGCGAGATGATCGATAGTAACTGCCACCGTTAATTGCTTTCACGAAATATTTCTTTATATATTATTTTTTGTATTCCATAGCACAAATGATTTATTAAGATACCGTGAATGCTTTTTCGTTAAAACTTTGCAATGTGAACATGAACAGGAAACCTATGCCGCCGAGATCAGATCGACCGAGCAAGTAAACCAGTGAACTCGCATTTTGGATGATACTAGTTAGACTCCCGGTCCACACCATAGACTAAAGATGAGGTAGACCGACCTCGCTGGCTGCGCACAAGCAATCTCCGTGTCCCAACATAGAACTGCTTTCCTGCCTGCATGTCTAGCAAAAATGGCGTAGTTAGAATTTTAGGTTAGAAAACTGATTTATAAACAAATGCTCTGAGATAAATGTATACTTCCTCTAACCAATTTGTAATGCAGTTTGGCTATATTAAAACTGGCAAAACTATTTTATTAATAGAATAGTGCTTGTCATTTAAAAATTAAGATATGAACAAACACGTACATAACTGTTGACCATATGACTTTGGCAGTTGTGTAGGAGTTTTGTAGGATTGGGGTAGGTCAATATTGGGTACATGCGTAGAAAACGAATAAGCGGTCTACCTCATATATAGTATATGGTCTAGACACCCTGATTTCGGTATACCGTTATTTCATTTAATCACTCTAATCTCCGAGCATGGTTCCTTATCTGTCTCTGCTTATCTGAGCAACTTGCTCCGTCTCTAAGCAGAGTGACTATGGGTAGAGCGATCTTGCTCGCTGCGCAGGACCAGTCTCCGTGTGCCAAAATTGAACTGCTTTGCTGTCAACACGAACTATCGCCAACGAGGTGCGAGTATTATTTGAGATTAGAAAAAAATCATCATAACATGTGCTTAGAGATGTTTGTATACGTCCTCTAACCAATTATTAGAGATTTGAATAATTTATTTCGGGACAAGATAGAATGCAAAACACGTGTGTTTATACAGCTTTAGCAATTGGTCCACACGGTGTTTGACACCTCCTGGAGAACGCTGGTCCAATCGTCGCCTTCCACTGTCACAGCAGAGAACCAGTCGCGCAGTTGATCTCTGCATGTGTGTACATAAGACTGTAGAGTCTAGCCTGCAGGTCACTGAACTCGCGAATTTTTCAGGTCTCTACCAATTTTAATGCAGTTCGATCTACTTAAAATCAGCGAAAGTATTTTATTTACATAAAATTAAAATATAAACAAATATATAAAAAATTAAAATATAAACAAACACGTTCATCAGTGTTGACCATGTGAGTTTGACAGTTGTGTTGGTTTGCGGTAGGACAATGTTGGGTACATGCACAGAATACGAAGAATCGGTCTACCTTATGTTTCTCTCAGTGAGCAGTGGCATCTCGTTACGGCAAGCAAGACAAGCAGTGTTTGCCCAGACAGTTTCCTGACAATGCTATATTTAAAAAAATATTAAATTCTAACTTATATTTAATTAAGGTAACTTTTCACTCACGTGGTTCACATTCTACTCGGGAAACAATACTGTACATTATAAGAAAACAACTGTTGGATAGCAAAACCAAGATGTTGGAAGCGCTGTAAGTATGCTTTCAGCAGGTAGGCAGTCGCAATGGTTTCCCGGCCGCGGAGGGGTGACAGGGTAGGAAGACCACCCGGGAGGGGCGGGGCTTATGGCTGTGTCAGCCTGTGTTAGAAGCTACGATGGTAGAGCTTTGCAGGTGCTCCAAAGGTTCCCGGCCTCGAGGTGACAGGTAGAAGACCACCGGGAGGCGCGGGCTTGGCTGTGTCAGCCTGTGTTAGAAGCTACGATGGTAGTGCTTTCTTCACTGAACTGAAGCGGACACAGCCGAAGCTGGCCTAGCCGCAGGCAGTTGCGTCGTGTAGTTTACAGTAACTAGATCGATGCGTGGGTAAATTCGGCGCACAGCACGAATCGTATTGTTTTTATTTAATTTAGTTTTGGTGCTGAGAATGTTATACATATTCGTGCGCCGCCATGTATACCCTACATAAAAATTATAAAATTACAGTGTGAGACCGAGAACCGAGTAGATAGAATGATGCAACGAATCACGCGGATGTAAGTGTGTGTGTTGTGTGTGGATTACGAATGAAGCATTTTTTCCAGCAGTGATTTCACTTTCAGGAAAGATGGACATCATAAAGAGGTTAGGCCGACATCTGAACTTACGATCACGACAACATGCAAGAAAGGTAATTTTGTACGTCATTTCCAAAAAAAAAAAAAAAAAAAAAAAAAAAATCGCTAGAAACACTTGTGGTTAGCTGGATGTAACAGCCTAAACAAACTGTTTTGCTGCCATGTTTATTATTTTCAAAGGATGTTAACACGTGGGTTTTTACGTTAAAACATTAATTTACTGCATATTAATTGTGACGGACGCGAATGTTTGCAGATGTAATTATAAGTGTAATTTGCGCTCAGTTATCAGAAATGTTAATGCAATGCTATAATATGTTATCTCACTCCGTACCGGTGATGAACCTTGTGAACTATTGATTTCAGTATATAACGGGTGTATAGCAGCTAGAGTGAAAACATTAATATGCAAGCGGTGCGGGAGTGCTTGGACATTCTATATGCACGAAGAGCATAAATTAACGTACGTATTGTAATATTTCCTTTGATAAAATAAACAGTTGGAACAATAGCAAGGTAAAGCTGTGCACAGTGAATGCAGGGAAGTAATTTTAATGTGCTGAAGTCAATGACCAATGAATCAGAGGAAGGCATTCAAATACCACTTTCTGAGGTAGCGAGAGGAGTCAGTGCAGCGATATTTGTTCCACCCGCAGTTGTTTACAGAATGAAACAGGAAGTAGGGTTCAAGGATGGTACATTAAAATCCTTTTCTACCCCACACAAACTTCGAGCGAAACGACGAATTGGCGATTTTGACATTCAGGTAAGTGAGGTGGACAATAAATAACCCCACATGATTGATAAGTGTCAACCGATTTGGGGCGGCCGGCAGTGCATTTGTGCGATTATGATCTGTGCTCCTACAACATCGATTCAGAAGGTGAACGGTACTAGAAAATCGCGCGTACACATTAGTTGACACGCACATTTCAAGGCTGATGTAAATATTTGCTCTATAAGTACAATAAAAGTATGTAGGCCTACATGTTTGAATGTATCAATACCACATGTTCCGAAAGCACAAGGCAGCTTTTCATGGCACATTTTTGTAGCTATTTAGTGATGTGGCATGTGGGATGTGTGTGTTGTCTAATCTATGCGTATTACGTTTGTATTCGGGTTGCGAGACAACCTTTGTGGCGCGAACTATCTCTCTGGGTGACAATGTTCAGTGTCGGTGTGTCAAAGTACACTGATTAGCAATTCAAGGACATTAGGTATCGTAAACACCTGTTACACCCGTGGCAGGTCTTCTCACACACAACACATGATCTGCTCATATGTCCCTATATCTTCGCAACTGTGCTGCAGCTGGTTGAAATATAATCATCAGTTTATTTTTTGTGAAAGACAGCTGCACGGTACGAACGGTAACTCACACGGGCGCAAGGATAATGGTAAATATGTTTTCAACTCGGCTGTTATGACTTCGGCTATCCTCCCTCTCGTGTTCCCTCCCTCCTGTAGGCTATCACTGAACACATCCCCTTTCTGTGCTTCCTCCCCTCACGCTGTGCTAGAAGAATCTTCTCTTTCGATGCGCACTCTACCTGCTTCGTTTTTTCCTGCCTTCTGCTCGTTCGCGTTGATTGCTTTCCATCTTTAAACAAACGAATAATGATTTGTCCTGTCTACACTCCTGTACAAACAAAATTTCTGCGTATGTAAATACCTCACTGTCAGAGGGTATTTAAATAATATTGATTT
Organism: Dryococelus australis; assembly: GCA_029891345.1. Classification (NCBI taxonomy): domain Eukaryota; kingdom Metazoa; phylum Arthropoda; class Insecta; order Phasmatodea; family Phasmatidae; genus Dryococelus; species Dryococelus australis. Next base: position 384,307,148 of record CM056993.1, read on the forward strand.
TGAGTGGATAAGGTTCCGGGTTTTGTAATATTTTTCACTCGGACAAATTTTACGTTAAAATATATTAATATTTTTACAAGCAGTGTATTTTATATTTAGATATGAAAAAATGTTTAAATGGCACCATTTTGCACATTGAAATCCAAATTTTTCCCGGGGAGTTTCCCCGGACCCCGCCCCCCCCCCCCTTCTTGGGGTGATCAACACCACTATTGGCCCCTGCACGCAGTAGCTTGCCCATGAAATTATAGTACGCTTCGCCACTGTCAGTGAGGATTGTATCGCTGTGATCGACACCAGCAAGGGGTTGCCAGGCCAAGCGCTAACGCTGGAGGGAAGGCGGTCTCGGCAACCAGCCGCCAAATTATGACAACAGCCGGGGAAATGGTGTTCAAACAGGGTCGGGCCCCTGCGTATACACTTTTAAAATTGTCTATATATTTACGGAATGTTTCACGGAAATGTACATTGTATATACGGAAAGGCAATCCGCAATGACGAAAAATGGAGTTAAGTCCGTAAATACAAAATACGGAAAGTCTCCGTATTCCCTATGGCTTCGAGTTTCGGGGACGAACAATTTCGAGTTACGGGGACAAACAATGCCGAATTCTACACGAAGCTTTTTTCGCCATTGTAACAAGAAAATTATCGATTCTGCGGCAGTTAAGGTTATCCACGCGACTATTATACCCATTGTTAAAAAAAAAAAAAAAAAAAAAAAAATCAGGGTCTGTAACATTTGGCAACACTAAAAATACACTAAATTTAATAGAAACTGAATTTTTGCTTTTGTCTTTTGAAATAAAATATAAATGTTATGCCATCATCTTCAAGTGAGAGTTGTAGGTGCATGGTCAAAGTCGTAGGCTAGTAGGTTTTTGACTCGGGTTCAAACCTCGCTTATGCACCAAATATGTTAACTTTTTTATAATTTCTATACACGGTAGAACACCAACATAACTAAAATTAAAGACATTTTCACTATCTCTTTTTATTTTAAACGGAAAGTAAATAAAACTAGCTTGGAAATTAACGGAGAGGTTCCGTGAAATTTACGGAAAGTCCGTTTCTGAAAATCAATGTGTTTGTAATTTTGCGGAGAGTTTACAGACACTTCTGGATAAATTTTTACCAGCGCTTTTCCGTAAAATGAAGGATTTTTTTTACAGTATATAAGCTGCGAGTGATGGTAGCTCGCGGCCATCTTGTTCCGCCGCCCCCGGAGGCCCTGCCCGGAATACTGCTGCCAGGAGGACCGCCATCCTGATGGTCCTGGGTCGACGCTTGTCAACCTCGCCGTCGAGAGAGCCTACACTGTGCCGTCGACCTACCTCGGGTTAAATATAATTCCCGTTTGGGCGAAGTAGGGTGTGTGAGGCGACAGGATAAACGAAGGCTGACATACGTGCTCCTTAAGAGCTAGAGCACTCTACAACTAAGGATAGGATAATTTCGCGAGTTCATTTCAGGACAAGGTAGACTCAAACACGTGTACACAGAAGTTGAGTTTGCAATTGGATCGTAGTTTCTTAGACACTCCCTGGACTACTCGGAGCCAATAGCACACTTGCAAGGAAACAAATAGCGAGTCCCATACCACCAGGTGTGGAGTAACACTGGCTACTCACTGGGGAAGCATCCAATCAACAAACAACTATGGCTATAGTATACACACCACTTTGGAGTCTAGCCTGCAGGTCATTGAACTAGGGAAATTTTCCTATCCCTGTCTATAACGTATCTAATTTGTTCCATGCTGTGGAATTTCAGAGTATCTGCATTCTAAACGAATTATTGCTTTAATTAAGACGCACTTCATGCGTCGGAGTTTGTAAATGCTTGGCTTGAATGAAATGAGTGATTTGTACGAAAGTGCTCTACCTCTCTCTGTCTACGCATAACCCCTATTTGAGTGCGTGGACTCTTCACTTAGAAGGGTCACGGCAGAATGTTGACGCAAAATTTACGGGTTCACCCCAGTAGAGGATTTTAATAAAATTTTCGGTGGACTAAGAAACCGCTCGCCAAGACAGTAAGCTGATGTTTTATTCTGGAATGGGAATTAGTTAAAAAGGGGAGATGACCAAACCACCTCTAAAACTGTTTCTACGGAGCGAACCTACATGGTTGCTAGTCAGGTCCGTCACTGCATCACGAAAGTTGCTCACTTGATTCGTGAATCGTTACTCTTGTAACCTTACAACACATTATTTATGAAACGTAAAATGTGTTTTCATATCCCGGTGTTTACAATAAATAATACAGTATGTACTCGTTAATACTCAACATTTGATTTAGGCGTTCCACAATACCGTGTACTAGAATTTGATTTGATTAATTTTAATTTCTACAGCAATAATTTGGCAACTACTTTCAAAAACATTTTTATAATAAAGAACAATTTTTTTTTCAGTGTAGGAAGGGAGTTTGTGAAGATATTTATTCGCCTTTTTTGATACTAGTTTCGTGGCATTTCACAATATGAATTCATAACCGCTTCAATTTGCAAGTAGCGCCAACATGTGGCAAGGCTGGTAACTTACACTAGGTGTTGAACCTTTGCAAACCTCATCCATTCGGAGATCTTTAGTGGCCGCGGTTACGCAGCAGGTAGAGCGCTCGCTTCTTGCCATAGCGAACCGGGTTCGAGTTCCGGCGGGGTCCCTGCCGGATTTCCGCACGTGGGAATCGTGACGGACGATGCCGCCGGTCGGCGGGTTTTCTCGGGGATCTCCCGTCCCCCCCACCATATTCACTTCCCTTCACCCTCATCGGCTTTCAAGACACTGAAGACAAGAACCGCCCAAATGTCTCCAGTCCACTCCAGACCTTCATAGTTGAAGTTCACTCTTAACCCCTTCAGAAGTTGGAGGTAGGCTAGAGTTAACTTTCTCAGCTAGCCTCGCGATGGTTTCACAAACAAACGGAACAAATGGATTACTGCTGGTTGGTTTTTAACGTCTAGTCAAAAACTAGGACATTATATACTGAGCAAGTTGTTCAGAGAAGCCATGAGCGGGGAAGAAATCGGGCTCGATAAGAGTTCGAAGGAACAGCCCAAATATTCGCCTGGAGTGATTCACGAAACCATGGAAAACAGAAAATCACCGGATCGGGAATCCAACCCGTGTCATCCCGAATGCGAGACTCGTGTGTTATTACTAGAGACCTGAGAGATTCGCGAGTTCAATGGCCTGTAGACTAGACTTCACAGTCTTATATACTGTCATACAGATATCAACTGCTTATTGGTTGATTTTTGTGGTAGTAAGAGACGGTGGTTGGGCGCACATTCTATTACATGTTTATTATTGGTTCATTTATCTCCAGGAGGTGTCAAATAACACGTCGACCAATTACAAAAGTAACATGAACGTACAAGTGTGTGAATTCCAACTTATCTAGAAATGAACCCGCGAATTTCTCGGGTCTCTAGTTATCACTGAGCCGCCTCGAACAGCGAGACTACTGTAGCTACCTTGAGTAGGGACATTAAAATACAAAAACGGAGTATATCTCTTTAGTATCCACTGATTGTACAGTATTCCTTATATAGTATATTCGTAGTATCTTAATATTTTTTAAATCAAACATTCGAAAAATCTCCCCATATATGACTTTTCCGGTTTTTTCTAATCATGCCATGTATCTCAAGCGTTCTATACTTCAGTTAGCATACAATTATTTTATGTTATGTAACATTGAACACTTACTTACAATTGATATATTCCTACATGTTTACATTTGATTTATAATTAATGTGAGTAAAAACAGAGAAAATATGTGTGTTGGTAATGCTTATTAAGAAATAGTTCTTATGCGAACTATTATTGCACTGAGCGCTCAAGAATCCGGTGCATTGTCCCTTTGGTGTAATTTTTTAATCTCAGCTAAGCTTCATTTGTATGAGGCGGAGGAATATCCCAAAAGTAGAACTTTACCAGGCTTCAGAGAATTTGTAAGGAACCAGGAATGAACCGTGTAGCTGTAAGCTACAAGGTTGGCTACAGTGATATGAACCAATTATGACCTGGACCAGTAAGATGGTTTGGGAATCACTTACCCACAGGTAAGATCGTTGGTCATTCGACTTTGCAGTGTGCAGTACAGACCAATAATTCCCTACACGTGCGTAATGTACGCAATTGTGTGCACTAAGTCTCAACGAGACGAGAGGCTGTAAAAGAACGGATAACAGCTAGACGTGTGCTCGGGATCGAAGCTAACATCTGGTGCAGCGTACTTCACCGGGCGACGTTAATCGCATCGCCAATGCGCGCTGGAGGCCGAACTGAACAGCCACTCGCCACGCTTTAACGCACCGTGTGCGGCGAGCCTGGACACCCGCCAGACAACCGACAGCCGCAATAAACGCGGGCCTCAACACGAGCGCAGTTTGCGCGTCTAAGCGTATTCGCGCTCCGCACCACAGACTCAAAGATGAGGTAGACCGCGTATTCGTCTTCTGCGCACGTACCCGAGATTCACCTGCCCCAGTCCTACAAAGCTGTCAAAGTCACACCGTCAACAGCGATGAAAGGGTTTGTTTATATCTATCTTAATTTTTAAATGGCAGGCACTATTACACTTATAAAAAAATTTTTTCAATTTAAATTTAATCAAATTGTATAACAAGTTGGTTAGAGGAAATATACATACATATCAAATCACTCTTGTTTACAAATCACACTTAAAAAAAAAAAACCGGAAAATTACCTGACGAATGTAAGGTAATATTCACAAACTTCTTTGCGAAACATAATTTTCCTTACGTTTAAGGTAAAATTACCGCACTCTGGAGTAAAATTCACGTACGTGGTAGTGGAAAATCCCACACATAAAGGGAAAATTACCTTACGGCGTGTGGATCTCCTCGTCCATTTGTAACTATTTGATAACTGTATTTGATATATTTTTACCTTAAAATAAATTTATATTTTTTTTAGTCGTGCAAGCTGTCCAACATGGCTCTTTTTATATAAGGTATAATTACCGCACTCTAGAGTAAAATGCATGTACTACTCGAGCTTTTCCCATATACCCATGGTAACGTTCCTACAGTTGCTCAGGAAAGAGACAGATGCGTAGGAAAGTTCCCAACTTTGTATAGTAGCGATGCTAAACATTCCTAACTTTTCTACCTGATACGTACACTCTAAATTAGAATCAGTGGGAAACCACTGATTCGCAGTGAAATTCAACTACTCGAATCAGTGAAAATTCCTCCACTTAGAACTGGTGGAAAACCACTGATTGTTTCAGTGAAAAAAAATTTTCTGATAGAATTGGGGACGTGAAATTATTTCACTGATTGAATAAGTGACGGCCGACTAAAGTGACGAATTAAAAATTGTTTCCATTGAATGTAGCCAAGTAATTACGTGAAATAAACATGTTTCCTATAGTTTACTATTTATATTGCCAATTTACCGTAGTTTAAAAAAGTAAAAACAAGAAGAAATTCAGATGAAGCTAGGATTGAACTCGCACACCCTTAGACTTAAATGTGTTTGTTACCTTACCGTCTACGCTACAACGCCAACTTAAAACGCAAGGAGGAATATATGTGTTATGGTACATCGTGAAATCGTGAAGATTTAAATTGTATTCCATGACTCTTCGTTTTTGTGTTAATTGGTGCCGTTAGGACTGTTACAACAAATAGTATGCGTGAGTGCACTCGCTTCATCACATTATATGCAGCTGCAAACCTTCAAACAGAGCGCTGGGACGATTACACGAAAACGAAATGAAAGAAGTAAAAACTGAGGAGAAAGCTGGAGCGTTCATATTACCTCCTAAAATGGCGTTTTGAAAGACAAAACACATTTTACAAAGTATTTTGTATTGGTTTTTATTCGTTAATTCGATGTTATTTCACTCGATACACGTAGTTTAGCGGCTATTTTAAAACGTTGTTTAAATCATCCATCAGACAAAAATAAACCGCTGAATAAACAGTGAAAAAAAACAGATTGACGAATCAGCGGAAAATGTCACTGAATCAATAAGTGAAGGAAATCTGGTATTTCTCACTCATTCATCAGTTAAATTCACTGAAGTGACTGTCGCATCAGTCAGATACGTTTGACTTATTGAAAGAGTGAAATTCTCACCGATTGACATTTTGAGTGTAGTACTACTTCCATGGGGTGTATGGGTTAAACATTCCATTTTTTACAGTGTATAGTGGTTTGTGTCTTTGGCGCAGTGTGCCGGCGACGGATTGCGTCGCGACGCAAGTCGACTTCCACCGGCGCCCAATCGACCCGCGGTCGTAAATCGCCTCGGGTGGAACAGCCACAGGTGTCTGCTCCGCCCAGACTATTCCACCTCCGCAGCAGCGAGCGTTCCTCATCTATGTCCGCGCCACGACATATCGCTGTAGGCAGGGACATGCAAAATTCGCGTTATTTTTTTGGCACCATGCTAAAATTCACAGTACTGTGTATACTTGAGACGGCGTCGTTTCTCCATTGGCCGCTGCCTACGTGTGAAGTCACTCGCTTTCTGTACGTGATTGGGGCACACGATTGCAAAGTGTTCGTTTATTGGCGCAGCGTTACCCGGGGCATGTCAAATAAAGAATGGTACAATGACAAACGTATTGCAAAGGAAAAGTGTTTTTAAGTTTAAAATGTCCTCAAATAATAGCGCGAATTTTGCAGATCTCTAGATATAGGGAGTGATAGGAAAAATTCGCGACTTCATTTCAGGACAAGATAGATTCCAAACGCATGTACACTGATGTCACATTTACAATTGGATCAAAGTTTATTAGACACTCCCTGGACGACTCCGCGTCAATAGTCGACTTGCAAGGGAACAAGAAGCGAATCCCGTACTGTCAAATGTGGGGTAGCACTGGGGCAACAGCCAATGAATAAACATCTGAGGTTCGACTATACAAAGATGGCGGAGTCTAGCACACAGGTCATTGAACTCGCGAAATTTTCCTATCCCTAGCTATAGGCTGTTCATGGTAAACTGAGCACTTTTGAAAGCCCTTATTATGATCTACTTGTATGCCCGTTGTGTATTCTACCACCTTATCTGAAATTATCATTGCCATGGGGGTCTCGCCGCTTTATTCATGCGTCAGTCAAGTGAAAATGTAAATTTATTATATAAGTAAGTATTTTATAAATCTGCTAATTTTTACACTTCGAAAAATTAAAAATAACAGTAATTGAAAGAAATAATTTAATTTATCATAAACGGTTACCTATCACTATCACTATCCATAAGATAGGGAACTACTTTCCATCCATCAATACAACTTTACAGGGCGTATCTCACTCAGTGCACGCGAGAAATATATACAGGTAGGAGCAGTGATATTTTTCTAAGGTTGATCTCAAAAAGTGCTCACTTTATCGTGGATAGCCTTTAGAGACCGGCAAAATTCGCGTTATTAGTTGGGGACACGTTTGACTTCAAACACTGGTACCTTCGCAATTTCCACCTTTGTCATTGGACCAAACTTTATCTGACATGCCCTGGGTAACTCTATGCCTATAATCGAACACTTTCACAATTGTAACCCCCCCCCCCCGGTAACGTGTATTTCAGTCAGAAAGGGCGTGGCTTCACATCTAGCCTATGCAGCAGACAGTGGAGAAACGACGCTGGCTCCAGTACAGAGAGTGCTGTGAATTCCAGACTGATGCCGAATAATAACGCGAATCTTGCATGCATGTACATATAGCCTGTTCACTAGGGGCACCAGTTTTAAGCGAAAATATTTCAGGACAAGTCGTGTTCTAAAGCACCTTAGTTCAGAACCACCTTTCGTGAATGGATCATTTGAACTGTCACGCGTCTTATCTGACTGCCCGCATGTCACGGACGGTCAGTGTCGGAGAAACTTTGTTCTGATTGGCTGATCCATGTAACAGACTATCTTCACACAAAGACAAGGGGCCAATAGTAGAATGAAGACTACAAGAGTACACATAGGATATTGAAGTCTACCCTGCACGTAAATCTTTTCGCGAAAAACAGGTGCCTCTACTGTTCACGGTAATTTCAGCACTTTTGAAATCAACCTTTCAAAATGTCACTGCCACTACCTGCGTATATTTTAACACTTTGTAGACTATGCTCGAGTGTAGCTCGAGCAAAGCTAATTTGGAAGAATTTCTTTGTTGTTTAGAACAAAACTCGCATGGATGTGCAGTCTTTCTTCGGCTAGTGTTTAACACGACCTCACAAGAACACGACAGCGCAGTTACAATGATATCGCTAACAATAGAATTTTTTTTTTAAATATAGCACTCAAAGGGATATAATTGATTAAGATCCTTTTATACATACAGGACATTTGATTGGGTCAATATCAGCTCGGCTCTCCATTGGTTGATGGCTGGCCAGTAATGAACGCTGTAAAGTACAGGGTGGGGTTTGGTGTGTTATGGACCAATAGGACAATGGCGAGTTCTAACACAGACACTAACATAACTGGTGTTCTTGCAGTAGTATAAATAGGTGACTCACTTCTAATTGGTCTTAAGTGCCTGTAAATGTGTGCAGATCTCAATGTGTTAATAGTCACACTGACTGGCCTGCACCCAGTGAAGTTTGTAACGATGGAGGGAAAGTAGTTTCATGTCTATAACGTTGGATTGAAAGTGTCAGGTAATGCATTCATGTTTTTTTCTGAGATTTATTTTTAAAGTGTAACAATTAAATAATTTTTAAAATATTGACTCTTTTGATAATTTCAGAGTTTCATTTGGCTGACGCTTGAATTAAGTGACCAGGTCCATGACAATGGACATATGGTGGCAGAATACACAGTGTGCATGCAAGTAGATCTTTAGCAGGGCTTTCAAAAGAGCTCAGTTTACCGTGACATCCTATATGCGGAGGTGAAACGGCCGCCTATTCCGTGAACTCCGGCCACAGAGTACATAACTTCACAGAGGCGAAATGACGTGGTGGTTCCTGTGATGGGGCGTGCCCTTATCTCTGATTGGCTGCGCGGGGCTCTGGAAGTGGTCACGTGCCTTATTGGCCACGGCACACTGAGAAAGCTTCCCTATCGGCCGGACTGCTGGCTGGAGAGTAAGTTGCCAGAAGCTGAATGGATAACGGTGTTTCTACACGACTGCGGCAAGTGACGCCATTTTGCTGGCGCGTGCGCCTTGAGTTATCTTCACAAGCGACTGTTTCAACTCTGTATTATCAAGTATTCAGTGCTACAGCCCCCCATGCAAACAAAATTGGCTTCACTGGCCTCATATAACCATAGAGTAAACTTGAGGTAGACCTCTTATTCGTCTTCTGCGCATGTACCCAAAATTGACCTACCCCAATCATACACAATTGTCAAAAGTCACATGGTCAGTAGTGATGAAAATGTATATTATTATCCTAATTTATCAATGACAAGCACTATTATATGAATAATATACTTTTACCAATTTGAATTTAATCAAACTATATTATAAATTGGTTACAAGAAGTATACATACATCATACAGCATTCGTTTCCAAATCAGTTTTCTAACCTGAAATCCAAACCATGCAGTTTTCGCTAGACGTGTTGGCGGAAAAACAGTTCAATGTTGGGACCCGGAGATTGGTTGTGCGCAGCCAGCGATTTCGGTCTACCTCATCTTTAGTCTACGCGTAGAACAGAATAGAGAACATTTTGATAATGGCAATAGCCAACTAAACACAATGGCCGTTCCAGGGCCTCGCACGAGCAATCAGTGAACGGCAGAGTCTAGCCGAGGGTAAGGGTGTGTCACCCCCCGGAATTTGAAAAAATTACTCCCTCCCGGAAAATTAAACACTTTCAGCGTATGAAAATGTTAGACGTTAACTCAAGCATTGTAAGTATTTACTTGGCATAGACCAGAATAATTTACAATCAGATCTGACTCTTTAATACGTGGCCTCCATTGTGGACGATAATCTATCGCCATTAAATATTACTCTTCAGTCTTATATTGGTTATGACGAACTGAAAGAGTACTAGTGTAAAATACTGACGTTACCAATATCAACAGCTGTTGTTGCAATGTCATTTAGTAGTCTGAACAGAATAACGACTCCACTGAGACGCTCACTAGATCACTGCAAGAGGATTCCTACTGAAGGAAAAGAGATTTCAAGGTAAATAATTCCTGCACTGAGTTCTGGAGCGTCTTCGCAATAAATGACAAAAAGGAAAATACATCAGCTTTCAGTGTGCACCAAAACAATCCTTAGATAGTATTACTAGCGCCACATGTTTTTCGCGATAATATTACGATTTTGCGGGAAATTAACTTTCGTAGGCGATTTTGTGAACTCACAGGTAGTCAGAGACCGGACACTTAAAACTTGATAATATTTGTTATGAAATACGCTTGAGCATTTGTTGTGCTAAACAATTTTTGACTTATTTATAAAAATTCTATTTGGTATTATTGCACGTTTGAACGTTTAATGAATATGAAAATGCTAATTACAAGCCGCAAGTTGTTTGCTTTATAATTCGACTTTAAATGCAATGTAACTATCAGAAATATCATTGTATTAGGCTGTTCAAGTTACGGCCGGTGTGTTTCATGGAAACATTAAAATATTATAAGTTAATTTTTAACAAAGTGTTTGTTACATACTGGGTTTCGTAAAATACGATATAAGAAACATTTTACTTATCCTGTCAGATATTTCAGAACGCATTAAAGTAAGTACTGTGTTATGCTTCCCCTGATAACAGAACTATGTTGCGTGAGCATTGATCAAAATTAAAAATTGTGGCTAACCATTACTATTAGAAGCGCGTATATCTCCTGTAGGCCTACCGTGATTCTTAAATCGAAAGAAGTGCAGTAGCCACTGTCGAGCTCGAAACTGAACTACTCCATTGATAAATTCATAGATAGCAGCACATTCGAACAAGGACACGGCATTTTATTCCAAGTCTTTCAGTCGCGGCGGGCAGAAGCGAACGTACTAGATCGTGCCTGGCAGCGTGTCAAACCACCAAGATCGTCAACAGGAAGTCGGTGTTAGTCGGTTACTAGCAATGTTTGTGCGTGAAAGTGAGGAGAAATCGTAATTAGATTAGGCGTCAATGAAGAAGACGCCAACGGCACAAGCTTCTTTTAAACAAGTTGTTCTCGCATCAGGAGGAAGACAAATCACCCGAGCAAAACTGATCCTAAAATGTAATATTGCTTGCCTTTCTTGGCTTAGTGAGGCTAAAACACATGTGTTTTATCAAGTGGATCCTATTGTTAAAACTTATTGTTACATTTTACTTCAGGAGGTTGTCCAACATTAACGTAGGATTCTGAAAGCAGCTATGGGCACAGCAACTGAATGAAGACAAATGAGCTTGGACCTTCTGCCTCAGAAAAGAGTCATCCCTTTTGCATGCTGGCATGAAGCAAACACAAAGAAGGTTCGGCAAAAGATGTTTAGGAAGCCAGGAACAAATATTTCCGCCCGTTGTAAGGAAGATGACAACGAAAGAAACGTACATTCTAAATCGGAATCAGTACTTTTTTTACTGATTGTCAGTTGAAACTGCTCCATCCGGAATCAGTAGAGAAAGGAAATTACTAATATCTTCAGTTAAATGAAATCCACTAATACAAACAGCAGAAAATCAGTTATTTGTAGTCGATTAATAAAAAGCACAAGGATTACAAACCGCGCATTACGGTTTGAAATAAATTAAGTACAATTATTTTGTCGCAAAACAAAATTATTACATAAATAAGGATATTTTGGAAGTGGTTGGTATCGAACTGCTGCCCCAAAACGCAACATATTCTGTTGTTTCTTTCAGCTGACGTTCTACCAACTCTGCTTCTTTGCCACTGAGATAAACGGTCTCTCATTTGCGTAGTAACATAAACTTACTACGACAAACGGCTGTAAGTTTCGTAATGAGAAAGTACTTCATGTTGTCGAAACATAAACATATTATGCGTACGTAGATACATGTCTTTCTAAGGCTCGAAAGTCATTCTAAGTTAAGTATAGTCCAGATTGGTGCTTTAAAAGAGAAATACAGTGATTTTAAACGGTGTTGTCGGTGTTTTATACGTATCTGCCATTTTACAATGCAACGAGATTTCACAGAATGAAACTGTTATTTTGAAGAGACAGATCGACTAGTAATAACTGTGTTTGTCGTTTCCTCATCATTTGATCTGTTAATTCGCAGACCACAAAACTTTTATTGGTGTAAATTCTCCTTTCTTATTGAATCCCCGCACTATCGAGTCAGTAAAATTATCACTGATCTATCTGTCACTAGAAATAACAGTTTGACTCTGTAGTGTCTCGTTGCATTGTAAAATGGCGGATATTAGCTAACATCGATAACCTCGTACGTTGAAACCACTATATTTTATCTTTTAAAGCACAGAATCCGAATTAAATTAAAGATAGATTGAATTTTGAACTTTGCAAATATATGCACTTGCATTAACCAACTATAAATAACTAGTTTTCTACTGAATAGTTTTCTGATGAATTAGTGATATTATTTCTATAGATTCCGGATGGAACAGTTTCAACTGACAATCACTAAAAAAAATAACTGATTCCGATTTAGAGTGTACAGAGGCGAATAACAAATATCCTGTAAACATAAAGTTGCCTCCCCCCCCCCCCCCCCGGTTCGTCTATAAGAAAACATTTCCCACGAAAAAAAAAAAAACATTAAAATGTAGTGAAAATTATTTCCCGTTCAGAAAACCATTTTTTGTATTTTTTTTATAATGACGACGGTAAAATTTGACGTTATATTTGTTTTCTATATCGATTCAAGTCTTGAAACTTCGAAGTGAATTATATTTAGCTTCCCTAGTGTACCGAAATGCTGAGCATACATTTCTTCTTTATTTATTTGGTTTAAGATATGTAGCGTACGTGAAATCCATAATGACAAATTACTTAACGAAAGCAATCGTTTGTATACTATGTATACTAGGTATACCTACTAAGCGAAACCGGTCATCTCACATACTCTGTGTCGCCTAGTGGGCCTCTCTCTCTCTCTTTTTTTTTTTTTTTTGTAATTTTTACCAGCCGAATACCGTAGCTACGCGGTCACACTGCGAGATTTACCGGAGCGGTTCTTTGTTTGCTTCTGCCTGAACTCGGGCAAAACCAATTTTGTCGTGGATAGATCTGTAGAGTGCAATCACGATGGACCAGCACTTACGGATAAGCATACGAAAGATTAGTTGGGGCAGGTACTGTCGCGTAAGATCGTGGTCAGAAATCCGCGAAAACATGCACGAGCATGTTGAGAAGGACCTCTAGTTACCAGAAAGAGACGAATCCATTTTTCTGCAGTTCGCCGGTTCTTATGCGCTTCAAGTGCATACGCAGTGAGGGAACTATGACACTTCAAACAAATTGCCGCATACTTTCTCTTACTTCACACCATCCTCTCGACTCTCCCGGTACATGTCTGTTGTCATGCGTGGTTTCGTTGTCCGTGTTAACTTTTACTACTAGCAACAGATATAAGGTGTTCACGGTAAAATGAGCAGTTTTGAAAGCCCTGCTTAAGATGTACTTGTATGCACGTTGTATATTCTTCCGTCCTATGCATGATTGACATTGTGATGGGCCTCATCACTTTATTAATGTGTCTGTCAAGTGAAACTGTGAAATTATAAGAAAAGTAAATATTTTTCAAATCTACTCATTTTTACACTTAGAAGTATTAAAAAAAAAATTAAAGAAATAATTTGTTATTAGAAATGGTTACCAAACACTTTTTATTCGGCGTTAAGATACGAAACTAATTCCCATCCATCGTTACCAACCTTACAGGGTGCATGTCGCTCAGGGCGCCCGTTGAAATATATACAGATAAGAGCAGTGACTATTTCAAAGGTTGCTTTCAAAAGTGCTCACTTTATGGTGAACAGCCTTTAGAAAGAAACATCTTCGTTTTGCAAGTAATCGACTTGCAAATGTTTCGACCGAGCTGCCTGTACGACCTTGAAGCTGCTGCCACAGAGAAATGAAGAATACATAGGTGAAAGTATGTTACACCGCGAACTCTTAAGATGAATTTACAATAACCCGACAGTCCGACAAAACAGCCCCGACACCGACAATAATTGTTCATCAGCCAGTCAGGAACACAGGTCAACCCGACGAAATCGCAGCCCTGACAGCCCGACAAAAGTAGATTCTATTTCTACTTTCGTCGGGCGTCGGACCAGTAGGACTCGCTTAGCAGCAGAAAATAAAACACAAACATAACCTTACAACACATTCTGTGCGAATTTCACTACTGTGTTAAATTTCACACTAGAAATATTTTATTTATGTGTACATCCTTGTTATATTGTAACACAAAGCTGTTAAATAGACGTAAACCTACATAAATGCTCCAAAATCCAAAAATGCTTTGTTAAAAAGTTTATCAAAAAAAAATAGTGTACAATTATTTGTGATTTATTTGCATTCTATAGCACGTTACTGGCCATTCTAGAATTTTCCGAAAGCTACGCAACACTTATCGGATGGAAACTGTCGAGGTATTATAAACACTGAGCTAATTTTGGTGGCGGAAATTGTCGGACTGAAAAGTCGTGTAGGACTGTCGGGGAAGAGCTCGTCGTGGCATCGTATATCCAGCATTAGCCAGACACGCCAGAAAAATGGCGTCGCTGGCCAGCAAGATGGTGAGACGCCGTTCGCCAATCGGTGCCTGGTAACCTATGACAGCCTGCCGGTGAGGCAGGCGAATTTTACCCCCAGGCGATTATCACCCCATGAATGCCTGAGTGGCGGCGAGTGTCAAAGCAGCTTGGCGGTCCGCTGACAAGTCTCGACTCCAGTATAACACTGTTTACAACCCTCGGCTGACCGCAATACATTAGGTTGACGCTAATCCCCGAGATCATTACCCTCGTCACCTTCTCACCAGACAGTGTCCCTTGTGGTATAATAACCATTTAAGTAACAAGTGTAGCCCCCTCGTAAATAAAATGACGGCTTAAGCGTAGCCAAAAATTACGCACCAAGCCAGAGTCCTCAGCGCCAGCAAGGGAGTTAATCCCCACAACAGTGATTCAAGGTACACACTGGTTGTTTATTGTAGGTGGTGAGCGCGAAGCGGTCACGCATCAGAGAAGCTTGAAGTTTCCCCAGAAATTATTTTCAAGCGTAGTAATTCCGTGTTCTATGTAATTAGTACAGTGGAATTTTACCCCTTTTATTTCGGCATGGCACCCTACTGTGCCGAAATCCTATGAATGGTATAACGATGTACTTCGTACGTTCTTTTCGTGTCTCGATCGCGAGGGTATCCGTCCATTCCTACCTAAGGGTTAAATCCGCGTAGGGGGGGAAATTGGCCGGTTACACCGACAGGTCAGCCAATGAGGAACCTTAAGCAGAATGCAGTCGCCAATCAGACTCAAGACCCCACTCCCAGTATCTCGCACAGAAAATCAGAGAATGGGCACGCTTGCATCAAAAGAAACGCCGTGCCATTTCGTGCATGTGTACTTGTTTACTCTGTGTTGCTGCGTAAAAATAAAATAAAAGGGAATGTTCTTAGGTGGAGGGGGGGGGGTGTGTTTCACATATTTCACGGCATTACACTTGAGTTTGTCGAGCTGCAAGAAGCTAGCTTGTTCCACACCACTATTACACTCTAAATTTGAAACAGTGATGATTGAGCCAAATCAGTGAAAACCAGTGGAAAATAATTGAGGGAATGGTGATAAGTGCCAGAAATCGAATTAATTTGATGGCCCTAATTTCACTGCTTTATTTGTGTTTCTCACTGAATCTCGATAATTCCAGTGTTATAAGTAGATTCCCGAGAATTTCGTGGGTTGATTTCTAGACAAGTTGGAATTCACACACTTGTACGTTCATGTTACTTTTGTAATTGGTCGACTTGGAGATATATGAGTCAATAACAAACATGGAATAAATTGTGCGCCCAACCACCGGCTTTTAGTACCACAACAATCTACCAATAAACAGTTGATATCTTTATGAGAGTGTATAAGACTGTGAAGTCAAGCCTACAGGTCATTGCACTCGTGAATTTCTCGGGTCTCTAGTCATAAGTCACTTGTTGTGTGTTCATTTTGCTCGATCTGCCAATTGGCAGTACCATATCGACTGGATCTCAATGTATGCTATTTCACTGATTTGTAGAGCTAGCGACTTTTCGTGAAAAATAAAAAAAATGAGTACACGGTAGACTCCAATATTTAGGTACACATGAATTTCGCTAAAAGATTTCACGACCAGTTGTAATTCATACCACGTTAGCTTATATCCACTTTTGTGTTTGGGTGATATAGGTGCTATGCATCTTAGGTGCCTGCCCACAATTCAGAGAAGTACTATATCGGAGTAACTTAATTCTGATTGGCCAGTCATCAAAGAAAATATCTTCTCACAGACATACGCCACCAATAAGCAGAAGTAAACTGCTGGTACGCTAGTAGGGTAGTGAAATCTAAAATGTGCAGAAATCTTTTCGCGAAATTCATGTGGGACACATGACAGCAACCAATGGCAATAGACAAACAGCAGTTTGTCTATTGTCTATTCATATTTGACCGGGCCACTCAGAATTCGGCAACATCAGTATGGCTCCTATGTGATTCGTGTACAGAAAGTTAACAAGTGTCAAAAAGTAATTCAACCAATTAATATAGTTTTTTGAAGTACATCTTGTCTTGAAAATCTTTTCGCGAAATTTCACAGCCCCTATTTATAGGTGTAGGCAGTTCACAGTAAAATGAGCACTTTTGAAAGCCCTGCTTAAGATCTAATTGTATGCACTTTGTGAATTCCTACGCCTTATGTAAAATTAACTTTGCCACGGGCCCCTTCACTTTATTCATGCGCCGATCGGGAGAACCCATGGAATTATTAGAAAATTAAATATGTTACCAATCTGGTCATTTTTAAAATTGATGGAATAAAAAAACAGTAAACGAAAGAAATAATTTAAGTTAGCACAAATGAATACGTATCACTTTTTATTCGACGTTAAGATATGGTACTACTTTCCCTCCCATCATTACCAACCTAACTAGGCGCATATCACTCAGTGCGCCCATTGAAGTATATGCAGGCCTGGGCTGTGACTTTTCTCCAAGGTTGATTTCAAAAGTGTTCACTTTATCGTGAACAGTCTTTATTAATGATTCGGTGTTGGAATGGACCGCTTCTACGCTACTTTATGGAAGACACCGTCACGTAGCAGCTCCCGCGGGAATGCCAGCGAGCCGGGAGAGAAAGAATCCGGAAGAGCGGAGAGAGGATGGGGTGTGCTTCCTGAATGACTCCCTCGCATAAACTTCGTCAACACGAAACCTTACACCCCCGACCCCACCAGTCAACCAATCCTCTGCCCCTTCACCCTCGCTCGCCTTCTTTTGACAGCAATGGCTGTGACTAATTACACACCGTACGCCATTACTCATAATGATGCGGAGTCCCAAAGTGAAGGACTACCCCCCCCTCCCTTCAACGTAACAACCGGAAACTCTGCCCATTGGTTGACACGTATGCTTGTTACAGCCTGTTCGCAATATCGTCACACTTTCTGAATCACAACTTTGAAAAACCACTCCATGTATGAGGTGTATGTTTTTTTTTTTTTTTTTAAATATGTCACGATCACAAGCGTTTTATAGTCCTGTGAACATAAAATTACTTTAATTTTGGTTGTATTAACCCTTAGAGGAGCACGCACGTATATACCCGTGGCTACCTTTACATGGAATTTTCTTTTCTCTTGAAGACAAAACTGACACATTTATAGCTTTACTGTTTCACTGGACTTTATCGTAATATAAGTAAATAATTACAACTTCTCAACATTTTAGTTGTTCTTTTTAGTGATGCTTGAGATGAACACGATGGATTGTTACACGTGTTACATATGTCGCGGCACATTAATTGGGACACAGTCAACGCGCGACTTTATTGGCCGACGGCCAGCCAGTAGTTGACGTTACAGAGTGTAAGAGGCGTGTCCGGTGTAGCCAGGACCAATAGAACGATGGCAAGTCGAAGCATAGAGACCAACACAGCTGATGTTCTCTGTAGCGGAGAATATAGGCAGCTCACTTCAACCTTGTCTTCAGTGGCAGGACATTTGTGCCGTTCTTCAAAGGATTAAACTTTCACATAGATCTTTTTTATTTTAATAAAACAAATAATATATAGCTGTGTTGTAAACGCCTAGTTGTAAACAGTTCTCGTGCAATGTATTATTAATCTGAGCGCTCATAAATGCGGCGCGTTATCTGCCTGGTGTAATTTTATAGACTTGGCACTTAGTTTGCGTGAGGCGGGGGAAAAACCTAAAAATACAACTTTAAAAATGGATCGGGAAAGTTGGAAGTAACCAAGAATGGACGACAGGAAGTGATTAACGGCTCTGGTCATTACTTTGTTGTCGTGTGTCCGAGCTGTTGAATTTTGTTTTCGCAGTGCAGTGTGGCCGACCGTAGCGGAATTCGGTTACATGTAGCCTAATTTTAGGCTTGTGGCAGAGCAAGTGTAGCAGCGTATTAAAATCTAGCCAAATATGGCTTGGATCGAGACACAATTTGTACGTAATTTTATAAACGTTAACCCTTCGTGGACTGCACAAATGTACTGGCACTGAAGACAGGGCTGAAGTGAGCCACATGCATTCTCCACTACAGCAATATCAGTCACTTACCATCGTCCCATTGGCCCTGGCTACGTGGGACACGCATACTGTGCTATACAACGTTTATTATTGGCTGGCCGTCGGCCAATGAAGTCACGCGTTGACTATGTGCCAGTTAATGTGTCGCAACAACAGGTTTTTCGATGCATCGTATTGATTTGGGAAATTATTAAAATTAACAGTTTTATTGTTACTAAATGAACTGCTGACTAATTGTAATTTTTTGCTTAGATTTTGATGTAGTCCAGGGAAACAGTGACACAAAAAAATTTGCGAGTTTTATTTCCAGGCATAAAGAAATTACCATATAAACCTAGCCGCTGTATATACGGTCACGCTCCTCGAAGCGTTAATTTTCTCTTTTCCCTAGTCAAAGCAGCACGAATACTCCCTCCTTTCAATTTGAAAGGTTATTTCTCTGTTTACTTCTCAGGAAGGGGATTCTCACAGTTTGGTCACACAATATGATCGCAATATTTTGAACAAAACTTACAATTCTTTTTTGATGTGTCTGATAAACAGTACGGGACTAAGTTATTTATGAACAAATGTTAAGTATTTACATTAATAAGAGAAATGATTATTAAATTATGAATGGTGGCGTGTAAAAGCTTTAAGTTTGGAACGTACCTTAAGAGTGGGATGGAGCTGCGAGTCCAAGGTCAAGAAGCGAGGGAGCTATACGGGCGACACTAATACGCACTTCTAGCGCCTCATCGCCCCTACGCGCAAGGCGTGCAGTGTTTCCGCCGTGACGCCGTACTCTGCAAATTATATCTGTAGTCGTGAGAGTTCAGTACACGCTATGAAAGACCACAGATCAAACTACGCCCGTATATTGTAATTTGCTCTTGCCGCTTAAGGAAACTGCATAGGCAAGCTTTAAAAATGCGATATTTAACCATTTTTACGATTTTTTCTCCAAGAATATACACTTAATATGACAAAAGTAAATAGAAATAGGGGAATAGATGGTTGTTTTTACCTTTTCTGGCAAAAAGTCGTATTTACACATTTATTTACCGAGATACGCGTATTTGCGCAAACCACTATTTTACAAAAAACGCTGGGGTCCATCCTACTCTTAATATTTAATTGCAGCCGAATTTACGAACGCTATTTGATCTTTAGGATGGTAACACATCTTTGCAATGATGTCGTTTGAGTTCGATGTGATTGATGTATGCTTGGGATATTCTTACAGCTCACGAAAAATGACGCAAACCAGTTAGAAATGGCGGTGCTGAGTTCAACCGACAAACTCAGTCAGGTGCTTCCATACAAAAAATCAAGTCGGAAATTTATGGGACGTTTGCTACCTGAACTGAATATTTTTAGTAAATGCAATGCCTAGAATATCTAGTTTTTAAACTGTATTTGTGCAAAATATCGGAAACAAAGCGTACTCAAATTAGAATTCTACAAACGTCGTTTTATGTTATCGGTATCTTCAACCTAAGAGCGAGCTCTGATGAATACCTCCCGCCGTAGTGAAAATTATATGGCTGGCCACCCTCTTATTGCATACAGATTGTTTGCCGTCTGGAATTACGGACGTCTGGTGCTGATCTATTGAGCACTATAACCAAGTTGAAAAGATTGGCCTCTTGTTGGAACGGCACGCAATCCACCGTTTACGTACAAAAAGCACGAAAGCGTTACGTGCCGTGATACATAGCCTAGAACCTAGGCAATGCTATAACCTGTTCCCGTTTGCAATCAACCTTAGAAAAGAGTCACTGGCACTGCCTGCATACATTTGACGAGCACGCTGAGTGACATGCGCCCAGTAAAGATGGTAACGTAGGCTGGAAATTAGTTCCATATCTTAACGTCGAATGGAAAATGTTATGTGGCCATTTGTGATCATTTAAATTATATCTTTTCCTTTCTGCTTTTTTAAGCATATAAGTCTAAAAAAAAGAGCAGTTTTTTTTTAAATATTGACTTCCTTATAATAATTTTACTGTTTCACTTGAGCTACGCATGAACAAAGTGGCGAGGCCCATGGCAATGTTAATTTTCCGTGGCAGAAGAAGAGACAACGTGCACACAAGTAGATCGTAAGCAGGGCTTTCAAAAGTTCCCACGTTGCCGTGAACAACGTATACCTAGATGCATGTATGGTCAGCTGCATTGCCCACTCCACAGACGATGGCGGAGGACATTTATAACCCTCGCTGCAAGCAACATGTGTCATACGTTAGTGCTGCAGCTGCCTGATCTGTTTCTGGCAACAGTCGGTGTGTGATCCCCTGCAGGAAGATTTGGTATTGCCCAAGCACCCGTGACTCTAACCCTGCCGTCGAACTCTTTGTGTGCGTTTCACACGAGAACGGCGAGTGTTGGGTAGGGGACAAATTTCTGTTAAGTTGGTCATACTGCTCAATAAACCAGCATCACACGTTCGTAAATCCTGACGGTTAGGTAATTTTTGTAGCTAATAAGACGGTGGCCACTCATGTCATTTTCTCTACGGTAAGAAGTATTAATGAGTTTGTCCTTAGGTAACAGATTCCTGTAACATGAAACCTTCTTCGTAAAAATTTGATTTAACTTCACCTTGTTTCCGATGTTTTTTAGAAATACCTTTTTTAAAAAATAATATCCAAGTGCTTGTATCTCCTTAAATATTAATTTTAGATATAAATTTTCCGATATATTTCACAATTAATTTTGCATAGAGAGTAACTTCACGAAGCTTGTCAGTTGAATTCAGCCACACCTGCAAGTATACAGTGTAATACTGTATATTTATTGGCTGTGGGCGTATATAAAAACAAAATCTTAATTTTGAACTGTAAATACGGGGAATTAGTATGCTCTCGTCAGCCGTGTGAATATACGTGTTCACGCACCTTCTTCATAATATAACAATAATTCCTGAAGATCATAATTTTTTTTAAATAATTGAGAGCTTTTGGGAAAAACATTAATGTAAGACGAAATGTATTAAAATAATCAGAGGCAGCCACATATAAAACACATGAAACATTTCTTAATGTAAAACATAGTAATTTAATAGCAAAAAAATTTACCGTTCACGCAGTTTTTTTTTATTGTGTCGTACCCAATTTTCGCAGGTAGTATTTCATCACTCATGTGTTCAAAAACAATAAATTATCAACTCTGACATGAAATTATGTAATATAAATTTGGAATGGAAATTTTATTTTATTATGTTCAAGTGATATCGCATGCAATGAATGCATGCGCGTAATTAGTACTTTTTTGAAAAATGGTTTTTTTCTGTTCATCTATCTGAGCATTATAACCCTAATAAGTTGTTTATATGCAGTCACTATAGTTAAATGAAATAATAATTATGTCACATTAAAATTATTGAACAGTCAGTATTTTCCGATTTCGAAAATAGCCATTGTATGTTGAATAACAGTTTTAATTTAACTTTATTATAGGTATTCTGTTAAAAAAAGTACCATATTAATTGTGCCGACAGTACTACAAAAATAAGTAGAACTTTAGTAATTAAAGAAAATATCTGGAAAAGTTAGTTATTTTCGACCATGTAACGTGACTTTAAATAAGATGTTATTAAATACTAAAAGCTCATATTTGGATCATATGGTTGCACTTCCAGAATTTATAAATCGTTTAAAAAAAACAGTTACTGAACATGCTGTTGCAGCAAGTCGCGTAGGACAACTCCGAAACTTGCGTGAACGTATACATATGTATAGGCTGTTCACGGTAAAGTGAGCAATTTTGAGAGCCCTGCTTAAGATCTACATGTATGCACGTTGTGTATTCTTCCACCTTATGTAAACTTAATGTTGCCATGGGCCTCATCACTTTATTCACGCGTCGGTCAAACGAAACTGTAAAATTATTTGCAAAGGAAAATTTATCGAAACTGCTCATTTTGACACTTCGATGCATTAGAAAAAAAACAGGAAGCGAAAGAATCCATTAAAGTCACTGTAAATGGTTATCTAACACGTTTTATTCGACATTAAAATATGGAACTACTTTTCCCACATCGTTGCCAACTTTACTGGACGCATGTCACTCAGTGCACCCGTAAAAATATATGCAGACAGGGGCAGTAACTTTTTTTTAAGGTTGAATTCAAAAGTGCTCATTTTATCTTAGATAGCCTTTTAAGTCAATGAACACATGGGTGCGATATCTTCCTCTATTGGAAGGTCTTTCGAATAAGTAATCTCGAGGACTGGCCTTTAACCCTTTATTAGTTAATGGGTTGTCGCCCATACAGCAAATATAATTAAACTGTGTTTCATTTTATGTGGGGAGTCAATTAAAGTTATTAAGGACAATACGTACCAGCTAGCAGCCGTGAAATTTAAATAGGAAATCACATATTACGGAAATTTTGCCTCAGTGCGTTCATTTTAAAGTTAGGCTCTTCAAACAAAATTTATTTTTCACGAATTTTTTAGGAGAAGATTGATATACGCAAATATTTTTCAATATAGATAGGCAGTATGTACTTTTTTTTTTCGAAAAAAAAAAAAAAAATTAAAAAATTCCTTGCAAACAGGAACATCTCCACTCCAGGGAATTTTCTTTCTAAAGAATTCGCGAAGAATACATTTCATTTTAAACGCCTATATTTTTTAATTAACGCCTGAGGCGAAATTTCCTTATATGGTATTTCGTTTGAAACGCCTATATTTTAAAATTAACGCCTGATGCGAAATTTCTTTATATGGTATTTCCTATTTAAATTTCGCAGCTGCCAGACGCTAGGCAGGGACCTTAATAAAAGGGGTGAGAAACTCCGACGCTGGTGCCAATTACCTCCACGAAGCTTGAAAAATTTCTCTTATAACTGAGTCCCTACTGTGGCCTAGTCCATTCGTAGTTTCTTCACACTTTTTGAATTCAACCTTTGAAAAATCCCCCCCCCCTCTTTTTTTGTGACATGCGTAGTTATTTCTTAAATATGCGATGCACCGTAAGCGTTTTATACTTCTGTTAACGTACAAGTATAAAATTTTGGGTTCAATTGAAATTTTAACACTTTGTAGACTAGCTCGAGTGTAGCTCGAGCAAAGTGAATTTAAAAATTCCTTTGTCGTTCAGAACAAAACTCGCATATTCGTGCAGTCTTTGTTCGGCTAACGTATAACGTGATCTTACAAGAACACAACAGCGTGGTAACAATGATATTGTTAACGACAGAATTTCTTTTTTATAGCCACTCAAAGGGACATTATTGATTGTAAATCATATTTATACGATAAAGGATATTTGACTGGGTCAATATCAGCTCGGCTGTCCATTGGTTGATGGCCGACCAATAATGAACGCTGTAAAGTACAGGGTAGTGTCCGGTGTGGTATGGACCAATAGGACGATGGTGAGTTCTAACACAGACACCAACAGAACCGGTGTTCTTGCAGTAGTGGATATAGGAGACTCACTTCTAATTTGTATTGTGGCAATACGTGTTTGTAGACCTCGATGTGTTAAACTTTTACTATTTTTCTAAATTATAATATATCATTTAAAATTAATATGAGTAAAGACAGTGAGAAAACAGTTGTGTCGGTAATACATGGTAAAAAAAAAAAAGTTGTATCGAGGTCTTGAGAGACGATGAGGGTGAAGCGAGGGGAATACGGAGCAACGCCGGAATGCAAGGGCGGGGGAAAAGGGAGATCCCCGAGATAACCCATAATCCAGTGCGATATCCGCGTGCGAAAATCCTGGACTGACCCCGACGGTAATCGAGCCCGGTTCGCCTTAGTGTGAGGAGAGTAGTCTGACCACTACACCACCGTAGCCCCCCTTATAGAAACTGAATATTTGGTCAGTATAGTAACGACTAAAGGAACTGGCTCTATTTCTTGTCAACAATGGTGTCAATACAGACGGGAAATATATTCGGTTAATCAGGAACGGCGAAATAGCAATCATTACCTGTATTAACCCCTTATCAACATACGAAATACTTTTTAGTATCATGTGTTGAAAAGGAGAATTTTTGTGACACTCTAAGACCTTTGGAAACGGTTTCAAAGTATCCATGACACAGAACGCGACCAATTATAAAATAGTTGGTATCAGCATCAACCAATAGCATTGCCAAGAGTAAGGAGCTGTTCGTATTGGTACTAGCCTATGACATTTTACGACTCCGACATTATTATAAAGTGCTTATTCTGTAACATGTCATATGTGAACAAGGATGCTCGGGATAGTATGTTAACAAGGTTAAGCCTTTAGGAAGGCACATATTTACTGTCACTGAAGACAAGGTTGAAGTGAACTGCCTATATTCTCCACTACAACAATACGAGTTGTGTTTGTCTCTGCATTACTAATTACCCTCTTCCTATTGGTCCTGGCTACGCCGGACACGCTTACAATATTCCGCAACGTTTATTATTGTCTGCCCATCTACCTATGGAGTCGCTTGTTGACTATGTGCCAACCAATCTGTCGTGACAGATGTAACATGTTTCACAATCCATCGTGTTCATTTGAGAAACTATTAAAATTTACAGTTTTATTCTTATGAATTCCAATGTTGACTAGTTGTAATTTTTTACTTAGATCGCCCGTAGAGTCCAGCGGGACAGCAAAACCATAGAAGTGTGAGATTTGTCTTCACGAGCAAAGAAATTTCCAAATAAATGTTCTGCTCCCGAGACCTCGCCGTCCAGAGCCGCCCAAATCTCTTCACCCAAATAAACGTTGCCCGAGTATATACGTGCGTACTCCTCAAAGGGCTAAGGAATCGTCCTGGCGCTATCCTGGAGTAGTTGGGAGAAACTATGTAACATGTCGTACATCAGAACTGAGAACGTAACTCGGGTCGTCCCGAAATCGAAACCAGCGTGTGTCACCACTATACGACCACGCTCACCCGGTGTGATTCTGGAGGAACATTCTGTTCGTAATTGTAGTAGACATAACATTTAGGTGATTGCTAGTAGAATAAAATACAAAACAGACTGCTCGGGGACATGGATTCTGTAAGTGTAATGTGCAGTCAATGGATCATGTTTTCATATTCTCTTACTCCAGTTGGGCAGCGGCTATGTGGCCTTGGCCTAGACCAGGGCGAGAGAGCATTAAAACCTTGTCCATTAGGGCCAGACTCAACTTGCTGACTCCATGTCCCCGAACTCTTTGCCAACTATGTGCAATAGCTTAATTTTTTAAAGAGGAATTTTAACTTGGAAGTGAGTTTTCTTTTTTTTCTTAATTAAATTGCTGCGGTTTGTGATTTGCGAATACTTCTGGCGTGTTCGTTTAGAGGTGGTTGGTTTTTCGGGCACGAAGCACTATTGCCAGACGGTGGGAAAATGGAAACGTGTCTTGTTCTCCTCTTTCTGGAATAACAACGAGGGGCATTGCATTTCGTTAACAGCGAGCGAAGGAGACGATCTTGTTTGCTGCCCCGCAGACAAACAACTGGGGAGATCGTCTCCATTACTTTTCTTACGACCTCCGCCCGAAGAGAAAGTTACTTGATGAGAAAGGAGGGGGGAGGAGGGAGTTTGCAACGATAGTCCCCTCTCGCCGTCCAAGGGCTTGGGTTGTCGACGTACAGTATACGGGGAGGGGAAAAAAAAAAAAAAACTTTTCCCGCCCGTTGAAATTTAATCAACGCTGGAAGCGGCTGCCTTTCATTTCGTCAGGAGGACGGCTGAGAAGTGAGCAGTTTCATGAGGAAGGAAGAAGGAAGTTTGAAGTGAAGACTAGAGGAATTTGTGGCAGCCACGACGTGACAGACAACTCGAAGGCTGAAACTTTTGGCGGGCTGATCATGAACACAGCACATACCGTAACTTATCGCTCGCGGAGGCACCGTTGGATATAAACTACGCTAATGGAAGGAACCATGTCGTTTAAATTATTTCCTGCTCTTTGAAGATGGTTTCCTAGCTCGTGGTGTCATCGCGCCTAGAGGCAAGTAACTTAGGGGTGCGTAATTTTATGAAGGCGTGGGCATGCCTTAACTCAGTGGCCTGCCTGAACGCGCTGTCGCACTGACGTAACCAGACCTGTGGCAGAAGATTGCAGAAATCGGGACGCCATTGACCAGTATTATGTAGCTGCGCGTCCAAGGTCAAGAAGCGAGGGAGTGATACGGGCGACACTAATTGCACGCCTAGTGCCTCATCGCCCCTACGCGCAAGGCGTGCAGTGTTTCCATCGTAACGCTGTACTGTGCAGATTAGATCTGTAACAGTGGGGTTTTATTACACGCGGTGAAAGACCACAGATTAAACTACGCCCGTATATGTGTACTTTTCTCTTGCCGCTTAAGAAAACTGCATATGCAACCTTTAAAAATGCGATATTTTACCATTTTCACTATTTTTTAAAAGTCGTATTTCCATAACTTTTATTTACCGAGATACGCGTTTGCGCGCAAACGACGATTTCAGATTGTGCTACAGTTGGCGCCACAAATGTTGGCACTGTAATGATGGGGCTGGGGGGGGGGGGATGTAGCTGCACGCGCAGCCTGCCGTGGCCTCATCCCGTGCTGAAAACATTAATCTCCGTACATCATTTGCGAAATGAAATAGGAAAAAGCGGAACGAAAGGCTGAATGTAATACCGGGATTAAACTTATACACTCTTTCTGCTTCGCTTTTAGGCCGTGGCCTTGACATCTGCGATACCTTATTTTTTTTAATTTGACGTTATTGACTTTATACATGTGCTATTTGACAGAGCGTGGTTGACGTTTGACAGGGTGTGTTACACACACGCCTCACGTAGGAGGAGACAGCCGGTATACACACGTGCCTTATCCGGGACTCGAATCCGAAACCCCCGCGCCGTAAGCAGGCACGCAACCAACTAACCACGCAGGTCTCCAGCTACCAAGTCAACTTCAATAACTCGCGGAAAATATCTGTCCTAAGTGTCTCGCCGCAAGCGTGTAGTTTTAAATTGTGTGATGTTGGTATCGTTAGGATTGTTGAAACTAATACTACATAAGAGTGCACTCTATTCCGCCATATTATATGCCGTTTAAACCTCGAAACAAAGCGCTGTGATGATTACATGAAAACGGAATGAAAGACGTAAAAACGGAATGAAAGGCTGAATGTTCATATTGCCTCGTAAAATGGTGTTATGAAAAACGAAAAATAGTTTAGGAAGTATTTTGTATTGGTTTTATTAGTTTATTCGTTGTTATTTCACTTGATACACTTCATTTATCGGCCATTTTTACAAGCTGTTTAACTGACCCTTCAGTCAAAAAACGAACCGCTGAAAAACACTGAAAAAAAAATGACATGAATAGAGACCTGCAAAATTCGCGTTATTATTTGAAGACCGTTTGAACCCCCAACACTCTTGCCCTTGAAACACGTTTTTCATTGGGCTGTACTTTATTTGACATGGCCCGGGTATTTCTGCGTCAATAAATGGGAACTTCACATTGGTGTGCCCCAATCACGTACATTTCAATTATAAAGGGCGTGACTTCATATTTGGGCAGCAGCCAATTGGGGAACAACGCCGTCTCGGGTTTATATAGTACTGTGAATTTTAGCCTGATGCTAAAATGTAACGCGAATTTTGAAGGTCCGTACTGACGAATCAGTGGCAAATGACACCGAATCCATAAGTGAAGGAAATCTGGCATTTTGGTCACTGATTCATCAGTCAAATTCACTGAAGTGACTGTTGAATCAGTCAGGTACTGTTTTTTTTTCTGATTGAAATAGTGCAATTTTCACTGATTCATATTTAGAATGCACAATACCGTCACTTAATATGCACTCACCAGCTACAAGTATACGATCAGAACGTGTCCACTGCCATACACTTACATTATTCTAAATGTTCGTCACCCAAGGAGCAAATCCCACGTCCGTACAGTCCAGTGTCTGCTCTTCTGATAGCAACTCACTGCACCAACTGGTCTCCGCGTCGTCGCCTGGCGTCTATCTACTAGACCACGTGGTCCGCACCAGGCAATAAAGGCCAATCGAGACTCACCCGGCACACCCGCCCAGCTCTCATGTGCCCCCGGAAAGGTCGTGCTGTCACCAGACCAGACCCCTAGCACGTCATAGTTAACACCTTGTCCGGAAATATTATGATCGGCACGGAAATAGTACCTACAGTTTCAATACAGAAGTTTCATAAAAACCTGCTGGCAACTGTTCCCACAACACGGAGAAATTCTCTTGCGTCTTCGTCCTTTCTAAACGGTTCTTCGTATTCAGTGGTGCGTCTGACCCAAGTCGCCCTTGCTTGTCTTGCGCTCCGCAGGCCGAGGGATCGATCCTTTCCGGCTGCACTGCGGGGGTAATTTCCACCCTTGTGGCTTCCCACGCACCCCTCCCCACCCACCCACCCACCACAGGTGCAGTTCCTCCCCTGTATCGCCGGCCAACTCGCTCCTGCATACAAAAAGAAAAGAGGAGAAGAATACTGTATAATGCTACTCGCCATTCGGGGTTTCTTACCAATCACTAGAGACCCGAGAACTTCACGGGGGTTAATTTCCAGACAAGTTGGAATTCACACACTTGTACGCTCGTGTTACGTTTGTGATTGGTGGACGTGTTGTCTGACACCTCCTGGAGATAAATGAACCAATAACCAACATGCAATAAATTGTGGGTCCTATCACCGCCTTTTACTACCACAACAATCAGCCAAATAAGAGTTTATATCTCGAGACTCAGGAAATTTCGCGTATTCGTCTGAAGACAAGTTAAACTGCATTCAGGTGTACATAGGTTTTTATGCGCTTCCATTGGACCATATTTTGTTAGACGCAGCCCGAGAGACTTTCAACCAATAAAGAACCTGCAAGGAAAATGAGAACTGAGGCTGTTCACGGTAAAGTGAGCACTTTTTAAGGCCCTTCTAAATTTTTCCTTTCATCGAATTTCTATCTTCCTGCCACAGTGTATACATTTCATCACCCTCAACAAACCTAATGCCTGAGACTGCAATAAGATATATTTATTAGTGGTTAATAACTAGGGACACCCCGAATTTCGCGAAAAGATTTCCGCACGTGCTAGATTGCAATATCCACGAGCGTACCAGAAGTTTCCTTTTGCTTATTGGCGGCATGTGTCTGTGAGAAGACATGTTCTTAGTTGACTGGCCAATCATAATTAAGTTGTTCCGATACCGTACGTCTCTGATTTGTGGGCAGATACTTAATACGTGTAACATCTAGATCACCCAATCACAAACCTGGATATGAGCTAAAGTTATATGAAATACAACTGGTCGTGAAATATTTTCGCGAAATTCGGGTGCTCCTATAAATGACTGTTGGAAGGGCCTTAAAAAGTGCTCAGTTTACCGTGAACAGCCCATATCAAGCTTGGGGTTGAACTGGAGCAACAGCCAATGAATTACTAACTGATGATCGAATGCACACAGGAATGTGCAGAGACATGCAAAATTCGCGTTATTATTCGCCATCAGGCTAAACTTCACAGTACTGTGTGTACTGGAGCCGACATCGATTCTCCATTTGCTGCTGCAGAGATATGATGACACGCCCTTTCTGACTGAGCTGCACGTGATTGGGGCACACAATTGTGAAGTGTTCATTTATTGGCGCAGTGTTACCCAGGACGTGTCGGGTACATTATGCTCCAATGACAAACGTATTGCAAAGGTGCGCGTGTTTAAAGTTAAACGTGACCGCAAATAATAACGCGAATTTTGCAGGTTTCTAGGAATGTGGAGTCTAACTAACTCATTGCCGAATGAATATGTGTGCTTTCGAGGTCTTTATTTATATCTGTAAGAGAGTATATAAGACTGTGAAGTCTAGCCTACAGGTCATTGAACTCTCGAATTTGTCGGGTCTCTACCAATCACACTCTTCGTTAAAGCGTTCAGTGATGGTGTCCATGATGGCGGACACGTTGCATTTGAGTGATATTTATGATAAATGCTGTACACACCGATACCCAGTCTTACCTGTGGCTAATCTGATTGGTGGAATTTTCCACACCTCTTTGTCCTGAATGGTTACTGCCAGTATCATCGAGCAGCCAGCCCGTTGTTCACTGCCTGTACACAATAACTCGACACAAGTACAGTCGTACCATAAGATTGCGTGATTTGCAACACTTGAACTAAAAAAAATTAAACCTTTCAGACTCACTTTAATTTACGGTATCAGGTGTTGCAAAACAATTTTTTTTTAGATGCGTGCTGTACTTAAGCCAAGGCAACACTTGTTTCTTTATCACAACCAACGGAAGTAAGCTATGTTTGTTTACAGCTAAATGGACCAATTATGACCTATACCAGTAAGATGGTTTGCGAATCATTTGCCCAAAGGTAAGATCATTGGTCATCGAGTTTCGCAGTGAGTAGTACAGGCAATCAATTTCCTACATGTGTGTAATTTACACAAATGTGTACACTGGGTCTGCATGGATTAATGTGGAATGAACGGTTAATTTTCATTCATGGGAGTAGTCCAAGTTATCTAATGAAATTATACCTTTAACCTGAACAAAACTGCTTCAGAATTGTCCCAAGCATCTTTCTTGCACAGGACTCATGCTTGAATAACCTATCCAAATATCCAACACAACTGAACACGGGACTACCCGAAAAATCGATTACAAAATGACGGACTGTTTTAATGTACAAAACCAATTTTGTAGTATACGTATACTTTTTTTATTTTAAAAATTTTGCACTCTAAATGCATTGTTACATAATAAAGAACAAAGTGTTTTCTTGGCGGGCCCAGTCAGTTCGCCATTTTGAAAACCCTTTTTAGGGGGATTTTTAGTCGGATTTTTTATATTTTATTTAGCAATGCCTCCTGAGCTGGCACAAGTTGAAAAAACTTCTTAAGCCCTTTTCCCAGGTATAATTTCATATTTCCTAGACTAGAGAATACTGGCGCTAATATAAGCCACGTAGACGGAATGTGGGTAAAAATGCTCGTGCTAATTGCGTTGTAAAATCTCCGCGGATTGCTTTCCTTATAGCAGCAATATCAGAATAAACGTGGGTCGCTTTTGAGGTTAGAAAACATATTAGGTAATTATAGTATGTTATAAGCTGTTCACGATAAAATGAGCACGTTTGAAAGCCCTGCCTAAGATTTACTTGTATGCTCGTTGTGTATTCTTCCGCTTATGTAAAATTAACATTGCTATGGGTCTCGTCACTTTATTCATGCGTCAGTCAAGTAAAACTGTGAAATTATTAGGAAAGTAAATATTATTTAAATCTGCTCATTTTTGCGCTTCGATGTATATAAAAAAACCGTAAAGCGAAAAAAATAATTTAAGCTATCGCAAATGGTTATCTAACACTTTTTATTCAACGCCAAGATATGGAACTATTTCCCATATAGTTACCAACTTTATTTATCAAATATAACTCAGTGCGCCCATTAAAATACATACAGTTAGGAGCAGTAACATTTATCTAAGGTTCATTTCAAAAGTGCTCACTTTATCGTAAACAGCCTTTAGCAGCAAATTAAGCATTCGTGAAAGCCCTTCTCAAGATCTAATGTCCACTTAATTTTGTAAAGTTAAAATTATCAAGGTCTCGGTCACTTTATTTATGCGTCAAACAAGTGAAATTATGAAATTGTCAAACACGTAATATTTGATTGTTACTCTCCTATAAATAAAACTAAAACAAATAAGATATATTAAGTGTCCACAAATTTCAACGTGATTTCAGTATAACACATTTAATAAGACATAAAGGCATTGCATTACTTTTCGTTCATCGTTGCCAACTTTAATGAGAGCGTGCTGGTCAGTGTATCCTCACGTGCGTTTGCTGTCAGGAATTAATTCTTTTTTTTTCTCCAAAGGTTGATTTCAGAAACGCTCAGTCTCTATGGCGCTTTGAAACTTTTCACGCTTCCTCTAACCTGGTTTTAATGCAAATGAAATACTGTGTTGAAGATTGTCGAAGCGTTCTGTGCATGTGAAAGGACGGGTCTATTAGAAAAACCGAATGCAAATAAACACGTTTCATCACTGCGTGGACGTATGATTTTGATATTTATTTTGGCGATGCGCTATATGCGGAAATAGGCCTAGCTCATATTCAGTCCACGGGGCAGAGGCTGCCATACACGAGACACAAGCCCGTCTCTGATCAGCATGCAAGAGGGTTGGATGTGTCGGTACATTCGCGCCCTCGTCAAAGGCTTGGTGGCACACTTTCAAAAGCCCCTCTTAAGATGTAGTTTCCTGCTTAATATGTGTTGTCCTGCTGTTCGTACGTTTGGTAATGTTACTACACGGGCTGATGTTAACTGCTGACTGTAGTGCCGATGGCAGTTCTCTAAGTGTTACAATGAATGCTGATTCTCTGCTGAAGTTCGTAGTTCCATTGACATGCTGTAGGTGGCAGGGCGATCACTTTTTTTTTCACATTTTTTAACCCACGCACATTAGGTCTATGAAAGACGTTTTCCCTCGAGTTCGTCACTTTTTCCCCCTCGAAACGTGTAGAATTTACTCTATGTAGTAGCAGAAGTTTCTAATAGATTATTTTGTGGATTTTATTCGGTTGCCCCAAACAAATATTTGTTTGGCCCGATTATGGATTTGTTTGTCTCTGTGTACATTAAACTATTTCGGTTAATATAAAAAATTGGAACCCCAACCGGAATTCGAAACTAGATATTTTGCGCTACGCCCGAGCAACCTCAACTGAAATGACCGTTGGTTAAATTGGAATGTTTTTAAGCATATATATTCCAAATAATGGACAACGTGCGCAAATGAATATTTAGAATTTTAATCAATTTTACTTTTTAATTGTATGTTGAACTTGTTTATTAGGACGTTTATACTATTATTTAATATTCAATAAATTCTTTAACAAACACTGTCAAGCTGAACTCACAACCATCCGTCGCACCCGTTAGTCGCCCGTCCGTCAGTCAGTCATCCGTCTGTTTCTTCGTCCGTCAGTTGAAAGCGACTCACAACAATCCGTCGTCCATTGATCCTTATGTCCGGCAACATTTCAGCGTGACAACTTAACATAGCGATCTTTCTTTCGTAGACGGTATAATTTTGGTTCGAAATACATTTTCAATAGAGAAACATTTTGGGGAAATAAAATTTTTACATAATAAAAATTCAAACTGAATTATTGTTTACGTTTTAAATTCCTAAATTTACCACGTAGATAAATAAACACTTATCCACCGCCTCGCATTTTATTTCAAAGTGCGTTTTCACGTATACGGAATGTCGTCAGAAGGCGGTGGCCCATCCGTCGGACCGCCGACAGTTGAAGTTTGAAATATATGTGACGGAAGGACGGATAGAAAAAAAAAGGTGCCCTACGATTGGCCGAAGATGACGGGCAACTGACGTATGCGGCGAGTGGTTGTGATACCAGCTTTACTATCCTAATGTTGTCACAAAAATGCAAGCACACACTCGAGCTGTATCTACTTATGAAGGCAATCAAACGAGCGGCCTAATAAATATACACAGTAGATTCAACTAAATATATTGTTGACAGTCTAATTTCCTATGGTTCAGCACAGAGGTCTTGTTAATATAAACGTTTATTTTGTTGTATGGACAGAATAATTTTGTTGCTTTTCAGGTATTGTTTACGCCACCAAATATTCCTTTGGGGCAACTAGATATATTTTTGCCCCTCTGCCCCCTGGGCTGGAACAGACCATTCGCTCGGTGTAAGGAACCGTTCCAGCATTCGACTGGAGTGATTTCCACAGTACCATGTTAAACCTAAGCAAGGATGGCCGGACTGAGCCTTGAACCGAAGTCCTCCTGAATGCGAGTCCCAAATCTAACCACTGCGCCATCTGGCTCGATCCAAACCACTGGAGGATGCAGTCTAGATCACTGACTGGGCCTGCATAGGTAAAGAGACTTCGCGATAAAGTGAGCACTTTCGAAATCGACCTAAGAGAAATGTCACTGCTCTTATCTGAAACCGCACTGAGTGACATTCGCCCAGTAAAGTTGGTAACGATGGATGGGAAGTAGTTCCATATCTTAACGTCGAATAAAAAGTGTTAAGTAACCATTTGTGATAACTTAAATTATTTATTTCGCTTTGTGTGTTTTAGCCCTTTGAGGAGTATGCACGTATATTCTCGGGCAACGTTAATTTGGAAATTTATTTGCTCTTGAAGAAAATCTCGCACTTCTATGGTTTTACTGTTTCGCTGGATTCTATGGGAAACTAAGTAAAAAATTACAACTAGTCGTCATTTAAATTCATAAGAATAAAATTGTTACTTTTAATAATTTCTCAAATGAACACGATGGATCGTGAAACATGTTACATCTGTCACGACACATTGGTTGGCACATAGTCAACAAGCGACTCAATTGGCAGATGGCCAGACAATAATAAACGTGGCGGAATATTGTAAGCGTGTCCGGTGTAGCCAGGACCAATAGGAGGAGGGTAGGTAAAAATACAGAGACTAGCACAACTCGTATTGGTGTAGTGGAGAATACAGGCAGCTCACTTCAACCTTGTCTTCAGTGAAACTAAATCTGTGCCTTCCTAAAGAGTTTATACATCGAAGTGTAAAAAAAAAGGTAGATTTGTAAAACATTTACTTTTCTAATAATTATATGGTTTTACTTGACCGACGCATGAGTAAAGTGATAAGACCCATGCCAATGTGTATTTTACATAAGGAGGAAGAATACACAACGTGTATACAAGTAAATATAAAGCAGGGCTTTATAAAGTGCTCACTTTACCTTGAACAGCCCATGCCCTCTATTGCGTGAAAATAGGACCGCACAACGACCTTAATTTAATTTAATCGAGCTCTTTTGCCTGTTTTCCCCACAAAGAAGAGTTTTTTTTTTCTGACCACCTTGCTGTATGTCGCGTGTGTTGCAGAAGATTAACCTCTCGCTGACCGAATTCAATTAAAATTCATCTACTGTTCTCACTCGCCAGACTGCAGTGCAATTTATGTGATGGTACAATGATAGCTTCTTCAAACATCTGAATGCTTTTCGAATTAATTATAGATAATGGGACTTTGAGATTTTTTTTTTTAGAATTCCGGATTTTGCTATAGCTATTAAAGTACCAATTTTAGCCCATTTCCTTACTTTTTAGTTCGTATTTTTTGCATTTGAAAGTGCCGAAAATAATATAAAGATATGAAGTTAAATTACTTCTATTACAACCTCGTATACGAATTTATATTCGTGCGTAATGAGCGAACTGCAGTCATGCAAATAGAAAATGTACCTACTGAGAAAGATAACAGAGAAATTTTTTTTTCATTTTTGCGGTTATGCTCCGGATGATAATCAATGTGCTGTAATTTATTCGTGTTTTAAAATAAGTACATTATGTACTTACTTGAGTTGTGAATATATTAGCATTTTTTATTTTGTACTAATTCTGAACAAAAACGTCTGGATTCCCTTGAAGTTTTACTTAGGAAATGTGTGTACTAACCCTTCTGTCTAAGAAATTTCGATAGTGATATTCTCTATGTAAACACCGATTCGCCGTAGTTCTCTTATTTTATCACTTAATTAGCTGTCTCTTAGTGAAACGCTCACTGAGTTTTATCTAGCACGCTAGCAGTTGTGTGTTTGCTGCGCGAAGTTTCGCCACGTGGCAACATACGTGCTAAATAAAACACAAAGAGACGACGCGGGTTCGATTCCCGGCAAGGTCGTTCTCGGGTTTTCGCACGCGGCAATCGTGCCGGTCGATGGGCTTTCTCGCGGATCTCCCGTTTCTCCCCGCTCTTGCATACCGGCGCTACCCCGTCCTCGTCGGCTCTTATAAACCTCGATGCTAAGAAGCTCGCCTTTGTCGTTCGTCCACACTTGTCTGTGGGCAGCTCTGGCTGTCGGGCTGTACGCAGTTTCTTTGCAATTAAAGCTGCCTTTGCACAGTTGGTGTTAATGTACTGCATTTATGGTCAAATAACATCCACTTCAGTTTCAAGATCTTATAGCACGCGATCTTTGAACGAATAGCGCAATCCCAGTAGGTTTCTTGTTTGTGGTGGTTTCTATATATGTTATCTGTTGGTCATGTATACATATATTTTTCGTAATTAGTTGCTGTTCTGTTTTTGGACTCTACTCCCTCTTGTAATTTTCCAGTGTTGTATACAGATGTTTATTTTCTCGTCCATAGGTTTCTTGTCATTTTTAAGTATTTTTTCGTGCTCAGTCCTGTTTTTCCCATGACAGGCATCTGCATCGCAATAGGCGAATGTCCAAAAATCTCCATGTTCTTATATCTCGCGTTTCTTACGCTGCATCTGTTTAAAGGCTGTCCACGATAAAGTGAGCACTTTATAAATGAACCTTAGGAAAAAGTCACCGCCCAGCTTGCGTATATTTAAATGGGCGCACTGAGTGACATTCGCTCAGTAAAGTCGGTAACGTTGGATGGAAAGTAGTTCCATATCGTAACGTCGAATAAAGAGTGTTAGGTAACCATTTATGATAACTTAAAATTATTTCTTTCGCTTTCTATTTTTTAATGCATCGAAGTGTAAAATTTAACATATTTATAAAGTATTTACTTTATTAATTATGAGACAGTTTCATTTGACAGACGCACGAATAAAGGGATGAGGTCCATTGCAATGTTAATTTTACGCCAGGCGGAGGAACACACAACGGGTATAAGACTTCAAGACAAGTTATATTTCAAAACACTGTTGTGTTGTTTACCTATCTTGATTGGCTGAATTACTCTTTCCCACGTGTTAATTGTCTGCACACGAATCACGAAGGAGCCGTGCCGATGTTACCGAATTATAAGTGGCTCGGTCAAATTTGAAAACGCCTTCTCAAGCAGACAGCAACCAATGGCAATAGACTAACTGCTGTTGGGTGCTTACAGTATTGAAGTCTATCGTGTTCTCATAATTTTTCGCGAATAATTACTAGCTCTACGCATAGTTATACTTAGGGCCACCAGTTTTTCGCGAAAAG
Organism: Dryococelus australis; assembly: GCA_029891345.1. Taxonomy (NCBI): domain Eukaryota; kingdom Metazoa; phylum Arthropoda; class Insecta; order Phasmatodea; family Phasmatidae; genus Dryococelus; species Dryococelus australis. The sequence continues at coordinate 384,344,747 of CM056993.1, forward strand.
ATTTCAGGACAACTTGTACTCCAAAACACAAGAGCAGATCAACTCTTCTAATTGGCTGAGCATAACTGTCAGGCGTTGTAGGTGCCTGCCAGTGAATCACCGACATTCAGTGTTGGAGTTGCCTAATTATGATTGGCCCAGTCAGATAAGGACTGCCTCCTAATAAAGACAAGTGGCCAATGACCAGAGGAAAACTGCACGAATGCCGTAGGACATTGGAGTCTATCCTTCGCGTACATCTTTTCGCGATAAACAGGTGGTCTTTGTTGTGCTGGTTTAATCACCCTTTCGACGCCATTCGAGACTGTATCTGGAAGACTTCCGCTTGGGACGCTTGTAGTTAGTGTAAGATCTGCAGCGTAGTGTGAATGCGGATTAAAGTACGTATATCAGCAGCGCAGAAACGCGATAGGTAGGGCCAGTGATTTTTCACGAAAAAAATACTGCATGTGCACTTCAGCTGTTGTCATGCCTCCATTGGCTGCTGGTGTCGTATTCGCATTTGACCCGCCACTCAGGATTCCTTAACTCCAACGCTGATCCTTCGTGATTCGTGCGCAGACAGTTAACAAGGACCATAACATGTATCAGCCAATTTAAAAAGCTGTACGACACTACGCTATTTTGCACTCTATCTTGTCTGGAAAGTTAAAAAAAAAAAAATCACTGCCCCTAGTTATAAGTTCAGAACTTCCAATATTTCACGCTTGAAGTTTCAAAGGTAAATACGGTCTATAACTTCTTTGTTATAGAATTTTTTACAGTTATCTTATAAATGCTTTTCTCTGCTCGATTTTCAATCCATCCGCATCTTGCGAAACAGTCTTTTTTTTTTTTTGAAACGATGTAAGCTTTATTACCAGCCGGTGGCGAAAATTCATCCTGCAAAAGCAGCTTATCCAGAATAAATAAAACTGCTGCCTCCACCAATTAAGCGGATTATCTTTTGCTGGCGATAGTAATTATAAGGGAGGGCGCACCAAAAGGTCAATGGTATGGAGGGCTGTTCCATATGCCATTATCACTCTGAACACGGATCTTGCTGTTTCACGGCAGGATGAACATTTTATTTAATTAGTGGGACTACCGACTGGACTGAATCATAACAAAACACGAGATCGTACCTGGAAATGCTCGCACAGATGGGGCGATGTAACACTAAAGGGAAAGACGCAATATTTAAACACCAGTGCTACTATTTATTCAACGTGGATTTGATTAGTTTAAGTGGGTCGGAAATTTCTACTTCATTATGCATAGTATTAAACACGCGTTTAACAAGGACAAGAATTAAGTATTTTTTAAAGTTTTTCTATCGTTACCGTGCGCGTGCCTGCTGTCATCATACACAAACACTATATATATATATATATATATATATATATATATATATATATATATATATATATATATATATATATAGGCTAGTCACGGTTAAGTGAGCACTTTTGAAGGTCCTATAATTTCAAATAATAGTCAATAAATATGTTTTATTTTAGCCTTAGACTTAAACTTCCGAATACGGTGGAATATACACACTGCGTTTATTACCTACATTGCAATGTTTATTTTAAAAGTTTGTTAAAGTATTTAAAAAATGGCCGAAAGAAAAAAGGTAACTAGGCCCTCAAAAGTGCTCACTTTCCTGTGAACAGCCTGTCCTCTACATGTATAAATATGCGTCGCAATTGTGAGGCAGGCTATGTACTGCAGCGCTGGTTATACAACGTATGAGAACGGTCAAACACGCTACAAAGTTCCGTCGTGTTTATATCACGTTCTGCAACTGTGGCATCCAGCGTGTGAAGTGTCCCCGTATGTTCCACAGTGTGTGCTGCGGGGACATAGCGCGTTCCTGCTCGTTTATCGTGGTCGTAGCCCTTGGTTGTGAGATATAGTGCAGTGCAATTCACAGTTATTTCGAACTATTGTCAAGCCCTGCTAAATATATACTTTCAGGATATTCCTCCGCCTCGCGCGAACAAAGCTTAACCGAGTCTAGTCAATTACAACAAAGGGACAACGCACCGCAGTCGTGCGCAGTCGAAGTAATAATAATAATAATAATTTCTTAACAGGAATTACCAAAACACCTGTTTTCTCCCGGTTTATTAATTATAAATGGAATATTATAATTTATAGATGAAATGTAAGTTAGATTAAAATTGTACCAAATAAAATGTACTTTTGTGTTAACAGAAGTATAACACGCTTGTGATACATGTCATGTATAGGTATTAACCAAACACTTCATAAACGGGATGCTATTTCAATGGTTATGTTAAAAAAATACTAAGAAACTATGAATACATATACCACTCTCTAACAAAAATTTGTAATTTTTACTGAGAAATTCTTTGTAATTTTACAAATGCTTGTAACAGTACAAAGATATTTCTTGTAAAACTACAAGGTCCGTGTTTGTAATAGAACTTAGGAAATTTTTGCACCATACTGAGTCGTAACCACGAGCTTCAGCAAAATGGCGGACACTCAACATCGTAAAACCGTAAAGCTGGCTCCACAATAGTGCGATGTGTTGAGCTGCGACGAGCCATACTTGCTGTGTCACAACTATGCGATGTATCTGCCGGCTACGGACACCGTCTGAGATGGTGCTGCTATCTAGTTTAACGGTGGAAATTACATTTTCAGACATCGCGAATGTAACAAAATGACAAGCATAAAAAGGTGAAACTGTATGTTTTAGTGGTAGAAGATAAAAACAGAGTAGTATAAACGCGATGTGTGATGAAAACTAGCGGGAACGAGACGAAGGATGATTATTTTGATGTTAATAAAAGAATTTCATTTTATTGTCCATATGTATAAGAAGCCTTGTCTTCTATTTTGCACGCCCAAGCAGCAATAATAAAAATTCAAATACGAAATTGCCGGCGCAAAAAAAAAAAAAAAAAAAAAGATGTTTTCATTCTCCTTGTAAACAACCACTTCTTATTATTCTTCTTCTCCGTCGCAGGCTGCTGTCGACAATAGAATCTCGCACAACGCACTCGACTCCGACGCGCTGCGACGGAATCTGCATCATTCGGAGAGTGGAAAAAAAAGAGGGGGGGGGGGGGGGGGGGTAAGCTCGAACTGCACTCGTATACGAAATATTCGAATTACGGCTGTAACTCGCACGGTTTTTAGAAAACCGTAAGATCGAACCATACGAGAGCCATCGTATACGTCTCGACCGCGCGAGTGGCCACTCTCGCGATCATTGCCGTGCGAGAGGTGGAGTCGTAGACGAGTAGCGCATCAAAATATTAGACATGAGATGACTGTTGACGCTGCGTGAATCCAATTTACACATCATTTATGCTGTGCCGAATGTATAATCGTATACAAATTAAGAACTTGTTGAACGGACAAGAAGTGAAATTTGTGTTGAGAGTGCAGATGAGATTATGAGTAAAAGTATAATTTACATAGGCCTACTACCGACGTTCGTTATTGCTCAGTGACTCGTAGCTGGTTGGTTAGACGTCATAAGTTATTATTTAGTCAGTCTTGCATATAAAACTCTGTAAATAACATATGTTATTATTATTGCACAGTCTTGTTGTTAATATAGACCACAATCAAGTATAAGTACTTAGGTTAGCCTATAACAGGCAGTAGCCTAGATACTCATTTGGTAAGTAATTGGACAGTGTAGCATGTGATAAGTAGCCTAAATAACATCAGTCGCATATTGCGTTTATTATGGCCGAAGAATGGATGAATGGAGTGGCAATAGAAGAATTGGAATAAGTTGAACTACGTGGCAACAGGTTGAGATTATTGCACTAGAAGTATCTATGGACCGTTCATCACAACGCATCGCATCGGATCGCACTATTGTGGAACCAGCTTAAAGCTGTTTGTGCAGAAACTGTGGGCGATGTAAAGTGTAGCTGCGTGCAAAAAGAAATGTCCTGCAAGTTTGAATTATGTAGAACACTTAAAACAACGCAAATAATCATAATAAAACGACCATTTCAATAAAACGTGACCATATTATTCATTATTTGTTAGTGTTTCCTAGCTTCATAGAAATTGTAAATAATCTCGTAATACCCCGTAGTTAAGAGGCGCCTAAATATCTTAACGCAACAACAGAACTCTCAAAAAGAAATAAATGTACCTATACTTCTTAACCGTATGACTAAAATATTTCGCATGTACTTGCACGTGTGTATGTGTATGTGTTTGTGTGTGTGTGTGTGTATATATATACAGTAAAAATAAGCTTAAATGTCGTAAGTCAAGTTGGTCTTGTTGTTAAACGTGCAGGCTTGTAATTTTTTTTTGCATTTGAGTTTTTTTTGTAGTAGGTTCTCTGTTACTAATTCATAACATTTTTTTTTTTTAGAAAAAAAAGAAGCAATTTTATTTACACTTCTCAATAATGCCAAGTGTAATACAAGGCTATCATTTGTAATATTACAAAGAAATGTTTTGCAGATCTTACAAGAAACTCTTTGTTGTTTTACAAGGGATTTTCTTGGCAACTGGGTTTCCAAGGATTTTTCTTGTGGAAGTACAAAATTTTTTAAGTGTATAGTTGTTTACAATGCCACGTACAATTTCTACAGAAGAATAAGCTGATATAGAGTTCGGTGGTCAATTTTAAACAATTAATTTTTGAATGATAATTTATGTTGTTAATTCTGAAAAGTTTATTCAGCTGTTATTTGATCTTTCAAATTTTTCTGCCGAGTTCTTTCAATTTGCCACAACCATTATAAACACAATTTGAAAACAGCCCGTCACAGCTATATACTTTTCCATAGATCTGTATCTCGAAATAAACACGTCAGATGCATACAGCAATATTCGAGGGCCCTGCATTAAACCTTGCTAATGGCTGTTCACGGCAAAGTGAGCACTTTTTAAATCAACATTTGAAAAATGTCACTGCCTCTACCTGCGTACATTTTAACTGGCAAACAGATTCCCATGCTCCCTGTAAAGTTGGCAACATAGTAAGGTAAGTAGTTCCATGTCTTAACGTCGAACTAAAGAAAGTTTGGTAAAGATTTGTCAATACCAAAATAATTTATTTTACATTCTGTTCTTTTTTTTTATGTTTAAAAATGCATGTAACAAGTAGAAGTAAATTTATATTCTATTTACTTTTCTAATATTTTTACATTTTTCTTTACGGATGTATGGATAAAGTGACGAAGCCGATGGCAATGTTGATTTTACAAATGGTGTAAGAATACAAAATGTGCGTACAAGTAGACCTTAACGGGACTATGTAGATGCGCGTCCAAGGTCAAGAAGCAAGCGACCGACACCCAAGCCTAGCGCCTCATCGCTAGGGGCACCTTAATTTCGCGGAAAAATTGCACGACCTGTTGTAGCTCAATACACTTTAGCTCAGATCCACTTTTGTGATTGGGTGATCTAGTTGTTACGCGTGTTAAACGTCTGTCCCCGAATCAGAGATGTACAGTATCGGAGTAACTTAATTCTTATTGGCCAATCAACTGAGAAAATGTCTTCTCACAGACACACGCCTCCAATAAGCAGAAAGGAAACTTCTGGTACGCTCGTAGGATATTGAAATCTACCACGTGCAGAAATCTTTACGCGAAATTCGAGTGTCCCTAACAATAGCTTTTTATACTTTCTGACAAAACTTCGTATTTCCAGAACTTTGATTTGCCGAGATACGCGTTTACGAGCAAACAAAGGATTTCACAGAAAACGTTTGAGTACATAGCACCCTTAAGCAGGGCTATCAAAAGTGCTCATTTAACCGTAAACAGTCTTAAGAGATTTTCCATCAATAAAAATATAGGATCACAGTTTAAAGTCCCACAGGTAGACCCAGCAGGGCGACGACTCTGCACGTCAGTTCAGAGCCTTGCGCTCAGTGGTGATGGGGCCGCGGAGGTCTAGTGGTCAGACTACTTGCCTCTCATCCAGGCGAACCGGGTTCGATCCTCGGCGGGCTCTCTCCAGGATCTTCGCGTGTGGGAATCGTGCCGGACGCCGCCGCTGGTCGGCGGGGTTTTCTCAGGAATCTCCCGTTTTCCTCCGCCTTAGCGTTCCGGCGCTGCCCCATACTCACCTCACTTCACCCTCATCGGCTCTCAAGACTGTCCACATCTCTGGACTCGCTCCACTCCACGCTTAGCACATTTGAGGAGTATGCACGTATAAACTCGGGCAACGTTTATTTGGAAATTTCTTTGCTCTTGAAGACAAATCTCACACTTCTGTGGTTTTACTGTTTTGCTGGACTCTACGGAGATCTAAGTAAAAAAATTACAACTAGTCGAGATTTAAATTCATAAGAATGTAACTGTCAATTTTAAGAATTTTTCAAATAAACACGATGGATTGTGAAACATGTTACATCTGTCACGACACATTGGTTGGCACATAGTCAACAAGCGACTCTATTGGCAGATGACCAGACAATAATAAAGTGTTGAGGAATATTGTAAGCGTGTCCGGCGTAGCCAGGACCAATAGGAGGAGGGTGGGTATAAATACAGAGACCAACACAACTCGTATTGTTGTAGTGGATAATATAGACTGTTCACTTCAACTTTGTCTTCGGTGATAGTGAATCTGTGACTTCCTCAAGAGTTAATGTTAGGGACAGGTGTTTTTCGCGAAACTATTTCAAGACCAGTTGTACTCCAAAACACTTTAGTTCATATGCACTTTCGTGGTTGGATGCTTTTAAATGTCACGTGCCTCAAGTGTCTGTCCACGAATCGTGGACGTTCGGTATCGGAGTTCTTTATTACGATTGGCCCAGTCAAATAAGAACATGCCTTCTCGCGTAGACCCTCGGCCAATAACTAGGGATAGGAAAATTTCGCGAGTTCAATACCCTGTAGGCTAGACTCCACAGTCCTGTGTATATTGGAGCCTTAGGTGTCTGTTCATTTGCTACTGCCTCAGAGAGTAGCCAGTATTACCCTACACCTGGCAGTATGGGATTGGCTACTTGTTTCCGTGCAAGTCTGGTATTGGCTCAGAGGCGTCCAGGGCGTGTCTAATAAACTGTCATACAACTGCAAATGTGACTGTTCTGCATATGTGTTAGACGTTTATTCTGTCACTAAATGAATTCGAGAAATTTTCTTATCCCTACCAATAACCAAAGTAAGTCGTGGGTCCCGACGTAGGATATCGAAGTCTAGCATGGACATAAATATTTTCGCTAAAAACACCTGTCCCTAGTTAGGGGTGATGTCGCACTTGGTGGGTGTTGGAGTGTCGTCCTTATAGCTGCCGCCGCGTTTCTCGGGCTCAGGCGCTGGGAATAGCTAGCTGCAGGCAGCCGGGCACGTCATGTACGGTGCGCTGCAGGGGTGGTCGAGGACTGTCTAGCGAAGTCCCGAGGGCGTGTGTGCCTGTGTGTGTGGAGGCGTCTGGACGCGGCGCCGCCGGGCAGACAGCTATGGCCAGTTGTCCAGGAGGCTGGGTCGATAACCGCTGCTGCCCGCTCGGCTATTTATAGTTCGGTCGTCCCTCCTCGAGCCGGTGATGGATGCAACCGCTATCTCACTGGACCACGACGTGCCCTGCCCATCTCTGATCAAGTGAGAGGGTGTGTGTGTGTGTGTGTCGCCACTGGTCTGTCGCCGCCACGCGTGGCGCTATGGACACCCGCTGCAGGTAGCCTGCGCCATCATCACCGAGACTTCGAGGTCCTAGACAGTAGTCCGTCGCGTCCGTCAGGCGGTCACGTGATCTTCAACCAATCAAAGGGTAACCTTTTTTTTTTTCTATCAGTTCATCCGTCAAATATTCACCGAACTTTAACTTTCGACGGACGGGCGGATGAGCCACCTCCTTCTGACGACATACCTTAGACATGAATATGCACTTTGAAATAAAATGCAAGGCGGTCGATCTGTGTTTATTTAGCTTTGGTGGTAAATCCAGGACTATAAAAAAAACTGAGTATAAAATCTTATTACGTAAAAAATATATTTCCCCAAATATATGTCCTGCTCTTCGGCTCATAACATCGAGGCCTTGAAAGCCGTTGAGCGTGATTGAGGTAAGTATGGAACAGCGCCGTAATGAAAGGGCGGGGGAAACGGCTCATTTGCGAAACGGAAGGGATCATTTGCGGAGCAGGGTGTGTCATTTTCGGAGCATGAGTTCAAGCTGAGCAAAAAGCTTGTCTGGAAGAATCTGTTAAAGATGTAACTGCATGGTAATGTGATCAAGGAAATAGATAAAATGTCTGGGTGGATGGATGTATAAAAATGCTTAAATCTCACTGATGAAAATAGTAAGTTTATATATAGAGCAGTAGCTTGGAAAAGTAAATACACAAGTGTTGCGCCGGGACGTGCAGGGCGTCCTGACCTCTGGGCTATGTGTTCTTTGCTGTCTGGAGAGGGAAACTTCCTCAGCCCGCAGAGAGATACAACTGCTGCAACCGAATGGGTGGTATAAGGGCCCTCACAAGGGCCCGAGCACACCCCCCGCTCTGAGCTTCGGCAATGATGAGAGAGATACACAAGTTGCTACTGTGGAAAGAACGTTAGTTTTTTAATTAATATGATGTAAGCTAATGACAGTACGAAGTTTACTATAGAGCTTAACTCTATAGATGTACATAAATACATTCTCCCACTGCTCGAGAATTACATAGAAAACGGTTTTGCTACTGTGGAAAGATCTTCAGCTAAATCTGCCATGACCGGGGACATGAGAGATCCACCTGCACGAAGTCCTTTTCGCGAGATGAAGCGTTACGATATTGGTACCATGCAGTTTATGCAAGGCGATACACTGAAGGAACGCATCTGCAAGGGTCCGTCTACTGGCAGCCAGAAAGTGATGTCGCCAATATCCCATGCTGCATCGGTGGATACTGATGCATGACGCGATAATGATGAGACAGTTGAAGCTAAAGACGGGATGAGTGCAGTACAGTCGGTTCGTGTGGAATGTGCACTTGCAAGACTGTCGCGTGAATTCGACGAACTACGAAATAAACGGTCGTCGGCTCTAAATACTGATGACGGCCCTGCGACTCCTACAAAGAAAAAGTGAACATTATATTGAGGATGAAACAGGAGGTGAAGACGATCATGAAGACAGCATTGGCGATAATGACTACGAAGACAGTGTTGTTGAAGTGTGTGATCAGAATAATGATGATTCTCTCGATGTTCCAACACATTTCACCAGCTAATTTCCTTCGACAAGTAGCGTGAAGAAGGCTGAAGGCGTCAAGACCTGTCATTCATTTGCTGCAACGAGCGAAAGGGAGAAAGCAGAAAACCCTGAGAATACTTATTACATGTCTACCGAAGACCCGAATGAACTTGTTGATAGACACAGACATCTGATTGCTTTGCAACAATATGGAGATTTCTCGCACATTAACATGGTATCTTCTTACACTAGTGAACTGAAGGGCCGGTGATATATCATATGAGACTGTTGGCTACTATCCATGATCTACAAACATCTGGGAATTGTAAAGATCGAATGTATATAATAAGTAAAGAAATTAAATTTATGCATACCTAATAATGTGAGTTTAGTTTCTTATGCATACCATTATGCTTCTCTGAAAGACTTATTATTTCAGTGGCGTGTACAATCGATTGCGAGAGTCTGTTTTAGATAACATGTATGCGATCGTGTGCAGAAGAAGGGGCCATGGCAAGATCTGAAGTATTATACCTTACTCGGGTCGATTAAAAAATCGGCTGCGTTCTGTAAGGCGGACGAATGAATGGGGAATATGTTTCAGAAATGTTTCACAACTGGTTAGTTGGTCTGGTCATATATATTAGTCGACTTTTTTGAAGTTGGTTGTCATCGACTGTTGGTATAGCTGGGTGGTATGGTGGGTTGGTCTTGACCACTGTTCTAGCCATTTTTGCAGGAATTGGTCTTGGCAAGAGTCAGTCTTGGGTAGAGTTAAGTCTCTTCAGGAACCTGTTGAGGTTTCGTTTAGAGAAAGGGAGAGGGGTGGATAATCGTGTGGTTGGTTGATGGCAAGGGTGGATGGCGAAGGGACGAACTATTTGCGAGTTATTGTGGAAGGATGGGTGGCTGGGGGAGGGGAGGTCCGTTGAATGGATGGTGACATGCGTAAATGTTGATGGCGGCTGAGCTATGGTAAGTAAATTGCAATGAAGTAAAGCGACAAGTGGTGTGTTGTCGGTGGAGGGGGAAGGGGAGGGGATATATGTGCTACATAAAGCTAATACTTTGCTTTGGGGGCCGTGAGATTGATCGACTATATAGCCAATTAAATATAGAACTGGGAGTTCAGATTTCTGCTGATCGCCGTACCAGGGAGTGGGTGTGATCTCCCATATTTACAAGAATTGAACTTTTGCGGTCACACAATTCGAACTTGGTTTCTCGTATTAGGTGTGTAATTATTTACTGATTTTTTTAAAGTTTATTTTGTAATTTTTCGTAATGTTTTCTTGATTTTCTAGTTTCAAGGTTATTTGGGTTGTCACCATCATCCAAAATGGGTGTTGGAGTCAGTGATGTATTATTTTGCTAAACTTTTATTAGTTTCTTTGGGTTTTTTTGCGATTATTTCAGTTTTTAATGATGGGGGGGGGGGGGGGGAGTAGAAAAGGTGAGGGTAATGGAATGAGTGTGAGTTTAACCTTATATGTTCCTCAATTTTTTTTTTAGACTTTTTACAATTTTTTTACAAAGTTTTCGATTTTTTTATGATTGGATGAGGTGTGGGTGGAGATGGGGTTAGATAATGGTGGTGAGATGAGTGTGAGGTTAATGTTGTATGTTCCTTGATCTTTAGAAATTTAGAAATTGTTTTTCTTCTTTAATATATTATCAGTAAATACTTATTGTTTGGAATCGCCAAAAAAGTTTGGGCGTTGATGACATGGGAGGTCTTTGGTGGTAAATGCTAAAAAAGAAACACGTCGCACATTCTATAGCATCCAATACTGGCAAAATATGGTTTAAAGGCGTAATTTAGCTGCTAATGGGCATATACTATTGAATGATAAGGGTGTAGGGATAATTTCTGCTATGTAAGGCCAATGATTAATTTGGGGAAAGGAGGTGTGAATTGGGGGTGTTGACTAGGTTCTTCGATTTTTAGTAATGGTTTTATATTATTCAATAACTTTAATTTCAATGTCATGGGATCCAAGGTCAAGGTCAATGACATGGATTATTGGTCAATATCATGGGTAAATGTCATGGGTCAATATCACTTGTCAAGGTCAAGGTCATGGGACATGGCCAAGGTTATGGGTCAAGATCAATGTGTGCCGCCTTGTGGCACACGCTTTTGTGTTCTGTCCTTGTGAGGGCTCGTGTTCCCTTTCTGGGATATATTTTCTCTAGGCAAAACTTTTTTTTTTTTGTTTCAAATATCTATTTTTTACTTATTTTGTATGGTAAATATTGGGTCACAGTTAAGTGCTCTCGAGTCACTGTTCCAGTGACTTAGTTCTTTCCTAGTACTTGTCCATGTAACTTATGTAATTTGATGATGATAATGTTAAATCTGTTATTAATTTTAGATTCTGGGATTTTACTAATTAAAAGCATTTTAATTGAGTGCTTCAAAAAAACCTTGTTGTTGTTGCTAAACAGACTAAACTGTTTCTCAGTTATGGTGTTCAAGTAAAGATACTCTTTAATAATTTTAATACTTTCATAATTTATTCGTGTTTTACAAGATATGATGTCAGTGCACTATATTCTAAATATTTACATTTTATGGACGAGTAAAATTAAGTTAAAGTGATTTCCTTAATTATTTCGTAAAAAACTTTTTTGTCTAATTGTGGTACTGTCACTATGTTACTCGTTATTAATTGTATGAAAGACAGCTGGTGATTTAAACTTAATTATTATGTGTTCTATCTGCAATATAATATTTGCTAGTTTATATATTTTTAATACTTATTTATGTGAGATAACTTGTAACTTTCATAATTCTTTATTTTTAAAGAAATCGTGAAATAGTACATATCGATTAATCGTATGTGTTGGCTATTCTTGGAATCGACTGTTGGTCGCATCGATTTACACAGAAGTCTTTTTCCGGCCTTCTCCAAGTACTCAATATGGTGTGAACAGTTCTAAATTTCTACTCTTCTGTATTCATCAGTCATGTGATGCAGTTTCTTTGTTTTTCCGCTAACGGTAAGTGTTTCTCGTTTTTTCTTTTGCCACGCGATGCTATATGTTTTTTTTGGGCGATGTCCAATTCTTCATGTTTTCTTTAACTGTTAATTTAGCAGTGCGGGTGTACCCCGACAGAAGCATGGGCCATTCCCTCGTCGTCCGATCGTGATGTCCTGAAACAGGCCTTTGGTACAGGATGTGGTCCTGATTACAGCTTTGCATCATCGCGGAGCAGAGCAGCCAGGAAATGCAGTCATGGGCATCGTTTCCTCGACTGAACTACGACAGGCCAAAATGAACATTTAATTAATTTTTGCTTGTGCATGCTGTGGGCTTAAACATGGCCTGAACTTTCTAAACCTTTCGAAATCAATTAGTTTGGACAGTAGTCCAACCCAATCTGGAAAACGGAAAAAAAAAAAATTAAAAATTATTTAGAATTTTTTTTTAACGAAGATGTGAAGTGGTAATCTAAGATAATCGGCCATATGCAATGGTCATTTATGTGATTTAGTGTAAAATACTTTGTTCATGCTATTATTTAAAGGTCATAGCAGCGATCCCCAATTCTTCTCTCAAATTTAGTAAGGCAACCAATGATGAACCTATGATATTATGTTAACCATGTTGAGATCAAGGTAATGATTTTTCTTGTTGCAAAGAATAAATAAATATATATATTGTTGCGCCATCCGATTCTTTCGTACTTTGATTATTTTTAAACTTAAATCAAATTTCTTTCATACTATATGAGTGAATAATATTTTACTTAATATTCCATATGATTCTATACATTTTTTAACCTGATTTCGATTAAATATTGAAGGGGAGCTTATGCTCTCAATCTCTAACTAAATTACCTTTGTTCTAGATGCTTGGCACCCAAAGAAAGGTTCGGTCATTGTTTCTTTACAAATAAAACTTTAGTTATTAGTGTATGCACACTGGACGCAGCCTAGTCCAAGAGTTTCGTGTCCGTGCTGGCATTGTTTGGGGACTACTGGCTTTGGGTTATGTTTATTAGTTTGCCACGCTTCCACGTCCCTATATTAATGCTGGTGCACCACAAATGTCATGGGTCAAGGTCATGAATCGTGATAAAGGGTAGAGTTCAAGGCCATGGGTCAATGTCAGGGTAAGACCAGGGATCACTGGGTAATTGAATGGGTTAGGAGTAGTTGCGCGAGGGGGGGGGGGGGGGGCTTGCGAGGGGATGAGTATCCGTGGGTGTTAATTTTCTATAATTTTTATTGAGATAATTTTTTATTAATATGATTTAATAAAATAATTTTTAATTAAAACTAACTTCTTGGTATGTCGGGGGATTAACATCCAACATGGCTGTGATGCCTACGAAGTTGTTGGACGGAACCCACCAACATGGCCGCCTGCCACGCCTACCAAAATGGCGGACGGATCCTGGCTCCCGTTGTGCCCGATGACCCATGACACTACTATTCTGTCAACTGTGAGTACGATGTTCTCCTACAGGAAGTGTTTTATTTGCCTGCGAACCCTGAACTGTATCGCTGTCACAGAAAGTTTTGTATGCAGTCTGCACATAAACGGTGGGTCATGGGCAGTTTCAATAATATGGTAATTTTTGCTCATTATGTAATTCTGCTCCATAAATTAGCATCAAAAATCCATACATTTTGAATTGGAAAGTGTTGTTTGCAGCAAGATGGTCATCTCTGTTAGTTTCATTACCTTGAGATGTTGAGATGAATGTTCTCTCTTCGGTTGAAGATCCCGATAGCATAAACAGCGTTCGGAGATTATGAATTTAATTTCACTTTGCTTCCGATACTTTGCAAAACTTCATATTGAAAACTCTGTTTTCAAGGGTCATATCACCCTTAATATTAGTGTCCTGAATATTTCCCACTTGATTTTGCTTAAGGCAACGAAGTATGTCGGTAGAATTCCGCCCCATTCTTTACATGTATATCACGATTAGAACACAACGCTGCCATGATATCAGTTAATTCGACTGGAGATTTAAATTCATCAAACTAAACCTTATGGAATGCAAACTTGCTGGCTGTAAGTCACGTTACTTATTATCGCCTTAAAACCTGCATTATCTGAACCGTCTCAAGTACAGAGCTAAGTAGGTGCAGACATTTTAACGTCACTGAGTGTAATCTGGTGCCCCACTCACCGCCGCGGTTGACGCCGCATGCTGCATGTTCGCCGGACAAAGCCTCAGGTAGGCCTCTACTGATCGCGAGGCTGTTTCAGCGAGTTGGCTTCGCCCCCTTTACTACTTATTAACCCTGCGCAGCGCGCCTCAGGGGAACGCGCGTCGGGCTGGAAGAGGGTGTGAATTTGTGTGTATACAGGATGATTCTCAACTAGACTAACAAACTTCGGGAGGTAACTGTTCATGAAAAAGTAAAAGAAAAACATAGGTGACACTTTATACCTAAACCGAATATTAAGGGAGGCATGAGCCCTTAAAAAACGAGGTTTTAAACCATATCTGTGCAAAATATCGGTAACGAAGTAAAATACAATGACAACTCTCGGAACATTACTATATGTTATCGGGACCTTCAACGTGAAAGCCGATATTTTGCACAGATACGGTCTTAAATCTCGTTTTTTTTTTAAGGGCTCATACCTCCCTTAACATTCGGTTTAGGTATAGATTGTCACATATGTTTTCCTTTTACTTTCTCATGAAGAATCGCCTCCCGAAGTTTGTCGGTCTAATTGAGAATCAACCTGTATATACCGGGTCTGGCACTTGGAGGCCGCTCACTTCTGCGGGGTCGTCATGGATACTTTAACTCATACTCCCGGTAGGCATATGTGTTTATGGGGTTCCTGAAGCAACGTCTGTTTTTTTTATATTACTTTGGAGAGACAGGTTTTATCGGCTTTGGTCGTTTGTTCACGAATTACCTAATTACTATTGCGACACTGCTTCCCAACTCAGGTCAAAGGTGTAGCGTGAACTGAATAAGCATTCAAGTCTGTTAATGCTAGCTTTACTTCGTCTTTCTCTCTACAAGCAAATTGCATTGACTCAATATAATTGCTGCTAAGCAGCTGCAGAAAATACTGTTTAGAAAGAGCCAGACTTGGAACCGTTAATTGCCTCTTGGCCACTGCGCCCCTTCTCACACCCTCGATGGGTTAAGCTGAACTCACAACCGTTATTCGCACCCGTCTTTCGCACGTCCATCAGTCAGTCATCTGTCTGTTTTTTCGTCCGTCAGTTTAAATAAATTCACAACAATCCATAGTCCATCAATCCTTCTGTACGGCAAAATTAAAGTATGACAACTTTACATCGTGATCTTTCTTTCGTTGGAGATATATTTTGTATGTAAATACATTTTCAAGAGAGAACCATTTTTGGAAAACAATTTTCTACATAATAAGAATATATATCAACCCTTTTTTACATTTTGTGTGTCCTGATGACTGCTTATAAAGGCTTATTCAGCTAAGATATTCGCCCCAAATATCTTCTAAGCCGCCGAGGGTCGCGAATTTGTAAATGGCACTTCGCTGCTCATAACACACCATATATATATATATATATGTTCCGAGATGACATTAAGTACTGAGTGAGTGAGTGAAGATATTTAGGCAGCGCTTAACAGCGAGGTCTTGAGAGCCGATGAGGGTGATTGAAGTGAATGTGAAACGGCGCTGGAATGAAGGGGCGGGGAAACGGGAAATCCCCGAGAAAACCCGCTAATCTACGCCATCGTCCGGCATGATTCCCTCTCGCGAAAATCCGGTGTCCCGGCCGGGGATTGAGCCCGGTTCGCCTTGATGGGAGGCGAGCGTGCTAATCGCTCAGCCAACGAGGCCCCAATAAGTACTGAGATGACTGTATCAACTTTTTTTTTTTAAATGGGGATAAACCAATTTCTCCCAATAGAATAGTATAACGCGTTATTAAGCGGTAAGTTCAGTGACGCGATTATTTTGAAAACCCGTCGATTATTTTTTGAGATATAAAGGGTTTTTTCATAGGGGTGTGGAACTTGACTGTAGCTGTGGCGAGGTTGGCAGCATCACACGCTGGGAGACGACCAACGGAATGTTCCTATACTGAAGACACATGCGCCAATGATGCAGTGACACAGGTATCGAACGCACGCGCTATGCCTGCGTAGTTGTTAATGTTGCAGACCATATACTAAAGATGAGGTAGGCCACTTATTCGTCTCTGCGCATATACCCAACACTGACCTACCCCAAAGGAACACAACTGTCGAAGTCACATGGTCAACAGTAATGAACGTGTTTGTTAATATCTTAATTTTTAAATGACAAGCACTATTGTATTAATAAAATACTCTTACCAGTTCGACTCTAATCAAAAAGCTTTACAAATTGGTTAAAGGAAATATAAAAACATCTCAGGAGCACTTGTTTACTGACTAGTGTTCTACCCTCAACCACAACCCACGCCGTTTTTTCTAGAAGTGTTGGCAGGTGAGCAGTTCAATGTTGGGACACGGAGATTGGTTATGTGCAGCCAGCGAGATCGGTCTACCTCGTCTTTAGTTTATGTTGCAGACAAATAAAATGTGGGTTTAGTTTGATGTTCATAGCTTCGTCGCAACTGATTCACCGAGCACTCGTGCCTGTTACACAGTCCACACCAATGCAAGATCTCCCAGCGGCTGACACAACATACCCCGCGACAGCTACAGTCAAGTACATACGCCTATGGAACCCCATTTAAAACTCAAGTTGCCAGTCTGAATTTCATAATAATCAAGTCACTAAATTCGCCTCTTAATAACATGTTATGCTATTGGGAGAAGTGAGTATATTCCCATTAAAAAAAAATTAATGTTTGTATAACTTACGAATTCCATATCAGAATTTCGATACCTTCAGCAGTTCGTAAGATATTTGGGGCAAACATCTTAGCTGAATAACTTTACATATGCCACACAACGAGAAATAGCAGCGATGGAGTTAACATATTTCACAGTCCATCGTGTTCATCTGGGAAATGATTAAAAATTACAGTTTTATTCTTACGAAATGAAATGTTGACTAATTGTAATTTTTAAAATTACTTTCCGATATAGTCCAGTGAATTGGTAAAGCAATAAAAATGTGAGTTTTGTCTCCAAGAGTAAATAAATTTCCACATAAACATAGCCCGTTTATATACGTTCGTACTCCTCAAAGAGTTAACCAACAGTGACGAGTGAATACACATCAGTCATATTCGTGGCCTGCAATTATGTACAGAAATAAATATCGTGAGCGAGGAGCGACTGTTGTAAATAATTTGTGCGGGATGTCATTCACAACGTCTGACATTCGCAAACACACGGATCAACAGGCCGCCATACATACATACAGTACAGTTCTGACGTGCACAGATGTCCTTCGGAACTGACGAGCGGGAAACGCAATGCAGACCTGAGTGATGGAACAGATGGCGCAGGGCAGCAGTCAACAGTCAACTTATTTGTTTAATAACATGGGTACACGGTACTTCCAACTAGACAGTTTATAATTGAACTTCCATACAAGTCAGCTCAAAATATACACACATTAAAAGTAGTGTCCAAGTACATATCTAAAAATTTAAGATTTTTAGCTAACATCACTTTCAGTACATTGAGGGTAGATATAAGTTTTTTTTTGTCAAACAATGGTGTGTGCATACAAAATGCTGTCGATACAAGTGCAACCTTAACTTCGTATGTCAGATATACATTTATTGTAATTTTATTGGTTTTGATACTAAAGAAAGCTTAGGTCAAACCTATGTAGAGGAACTAATTTTCATATTAAAAGTATAACGTATAAGATGCTACGAGAGCATAAACTGCAGTTATAAATACAAACAATTATTATTTTGCCCAAACTGACAAAGTAGCTTTTGTAAATACGATTCATTTCTGTTGAGTAGATAGATTATTAGTTATACATGGCGAAGAAAATGCTGGAAATAAAAATTATCACAATGAAAGAGTAAGCATAATGAATATGCTAAACAATAAATTTTCTAATTTTGTTGTCAAAAATCCAAAAGCAATTCCTTATCTTACAACAGTTTTAAATATGTAATTCGACATTCATTTTGGAATTCTGAACATCATGGAAAAGGTGTAATAAATTGGGCAGCAAATATTTTAAATTTACCAGTAATGCATTCGGTGGTTATAATTTTTGTGGTCAATTCACAAAATTGGTTGAAAGGTTAGAAAAAGGAGAAAACCAGCAAGAAGAAGTTTTCCAAGAAGAAAAGTAATATCATATGGAATAGATGATTTATGGCAAATTGATCTTGTTGAGATGTATACTGGGAAATTAAAAGGAATATCACTTATAAATAATGGATACAAAGATATTCTGACGATAATTAATGTTTTTTATTCAAAATATGCATTTGCTATGCCTATAAAACATAAAACTGCTAAAAAGGTAGCAAATGCTTTAGAATCTATATTAGTTAAGAGAAAACCAAATAATTTACAAAGCGATAATGTGTCAGAATTTTATAATAAATTATTTAAAGAACTTATGAAAAAATATTAAGCCATTCACTGTTCTACATTCAGTGAACTTAAAGTCAGTGTTGTAGAAAAATACAATCGTACAGTGAAGAACGAAATGGGAAGAAATTTGCTTTAAATAGAAATTACAAATGAGTAAATATATTATATGATTTTGTTAAAGAATACAACAATAGAAAACACAGTACTAAAAATTTAAAACAACGACATTTTGAGAATATGTTCACTAAACTGAAATATAAAGTCGGAGATGTTGACCACGTGAGCAAAAATAAATGATTTTTTGAAAAGGGTTGTACTCCTAATTGGAGAACAGAATTATTTTATTTAAATTATTTTTTGATTATTTAAATTATGATGTGCCAACATACAAATTAAAATATATTACTGTAGAAGAAATAAAAGGCAGCTTTTATGAATACGAAATTATGAAAACCAACTATTCGGATGAATATTTGGTTGAAAGAGTCTTAAAAACCAAAGGTGATAAATTTATGTAAAATTGTTAGGTTTTGATAATTTGCATAAATCTTGGATTAATAAAACAGATGTTTTGTAAATTTAAAAATAAAAATGAGCTTCTTACTCAATTCGATAAAGATTATTAACATCATTAATTAACTGTAGTTGAGTATAACTATCTCTGGCAATATTGAAATAGTTACGAAAACACACCATGTGACCATTCAATGTTTCTTTCATTCTTCAATATAGATTGATAGAATTTGGAATATATATAAATCTCAATAATTGTTCACAATTTGGATGCCTATCTTCAATTCTATGCAATTGTCTTTTAACATATTTTCTTCGAGTTCTTATGACATAGTAATCATATTCACAATCGTCATAAAATAATTTCAAAAGAAAAAAAGTCGGATTTAAATTTTAATCTTATATTTGCTGTACAACATGAGGGGTCATTTATGCGATTTCCTCATTTATGAGATCTATTTCCTCTAAAGCCATATGAACTGATTCTCTTAAAATTTCCAATATGATCGCCTTCATTTTTATTTATTACTTTTAAATGAATAACTCTAAGTTTGTTCATTTTTTAATATTCTCTATTTGGCCTTTGTATAAATAAATTATTTCTTTTTGAATCTTATATTCGCCATGTTTTCTAATTGATGGTATTTCTCCTTCAATATCCATATTTTAAAAGCCTTGGCAATTTTACAATGTGAACTAAAAATAAGTTCATATAAACTTGGCTCACTAATATAAACTGCTTTACCATTATGGTAACTAAGTTGGGATGAATTTTTCATCCAACCATTTCTGATAAAGGTTTCTTATATTTTAATTAAATTTGTTTTTGTAATCCATATTTTCTGTTAGAATATTCTAATATTTCAGCAATATCTTTTCCTCTAAACCAAGGATTATTTTCCTCATCAATAATCATAGAAACTTGTTTACCATTATAAATAAGTTTCTTATTATTTATGTCTAGAATTGTCTCCATTTTTTCGTGTGAAATTATATGCAAGCTGTTGAGCATATTAATTATTCCAACTTTTTCATTGTAATAGTTATCATTTCCAGCATTCTCTTCGCCATTAATAACGAGAAGTTGATCAATAAGCATCCTAACATAATTCATCCATACGAATTCTTTGGGATAGTCTTATATTTCTTTATACCTTTCCCTTTTTTAGGCGAGGGAAGTTTCTTTTAAATCTAATCGTAAATAGGTTTAACAATAATTTTCCATTTATTCCCTTTACTCGAATTTGGCGTTCCCAAGTTTGGATCATTGTTTTGAAAAACTGTTTGTATCTGATAGGATACAACTATAGTATTCATAGTCGGTTGCATTATAGTCACTTTCTGTTACTTTCTTACTAGTTAGTAATTTCATCAAACCATCAGTTCCAGTATATGTTCGGCCTTTTACAATAAATTTGTCATTGATGAATGTTACTTTGCTATCTCCAATATAAAATCTACCTTCATCAGCCTTTAGTCCAAAAACATAGTCTTTGCAGTCAATTAAGAAATCGGCCACTTTCTTATCAATAAATGTAGTTTTGTAGTTAGTTAACTGTGATATATCAGTTTTCAAACGTTCCGATGCTTCATCATCGCCATAGTGTTCATCGTCGCCGTCATAGCATTCATAATCATCCTTATAGCATTCATCATCATCGCCAATCCATTTAACACCATCATCATAGCATTCATCATCATAGCATTCATCGTCATCACCAATTCGTTTAATGCCATCATCATAGTGTTTATCGGTGCCTTTTCTACGAAACAGTTTTCTCATAAGAGATGTTTCTGTTGGTGTCTGTAGGTAGTCTAAATTCTAAATATCAAATGGAACAAGTTCTTTTATTAAGTTCTTATTCTCATTTGTTACGTGTTCAATTTGTTGTGCCAAATCTTCTATTTCATCTATTAATGGTTGTTCGCATTTTTTGTTATCATATTCATCTAGGTATATTTTTCTAAAAGTTTTAAACTTTCCAATTAGCTGTCTTCTTCTCTCTATATTCTTCTTTATATTGTTTGAAATTTTTTGTTATCTCATTTATTATATAAATAAATAAAATGAACACTGTTAACTTAAATGTATACTGTCTCAAATGTATGAAAAATACACTAAGTTCATATGAGCTTACAAATAATAAAAAAGGAAGAATTAAATGTGTTTGTAGATGGCATGTTACCAATAACTCAATATTTACTGGTGGTGGTATAAAAACGATATTGTAAATGAAATTCATAAACCAATGCGAAAAAACTTCCCCAGAAAGGCTGTTCTATCTTTTGGCATCGATGATCTTTGGCAAGCTGATTTAGTTGAGATGAATTCTGTATCTTTAAAATGTATACACAGAATTAACAAAGGGTTGAAATATATGTTAATTGTGATAGATATTTTTTTTCTTCCAAATATGCATGGGCAATACCAATCAAAGATAAAACTGGTGAAAATGTTACATTAGCATTTAAAACTATTTTGAATGATCGCAAACGCATGCATTTACAAACAGATAAAGGGAAAGAATTTTACAATAAATCATTTAAGGCATTAATGGCCAATAACAACATAACACACTATTCAACATATACAGTGAAAAGAAAGCCAGCATTGTAGAAAGATTTAATAGAACATTGAAGGAGAAAATGTGGAAGATATTTACTGTGGAGGGAAGCTATAAATGGGTGGCGATATTACCTAAATTAATAAGTGTTTACAATAACACTGTTCACAGTACAATCGGAATAAAACCCACCAATGTAAGTGCAAATAATGAAAGTGTTATTATAATCGATATGTATGGAGGAGAAAGGAAAAGGTTAAACCAAATGTTTGCAATAGGAGATAACGTTCGTATAAGTAAAAATTTGTTTGAAAAAGGATATACACCAAATTGGTCCACTGAAGTATTTGAGGTGTGTGAAGCATTGCGCACAAATCCCACGACATACAGAATAAATGTTTAAAAAAATGAACTTATTAAAGGTATTTTTAATGAGCCAGAGCTGCTTAAGACCAAGTATGATAAAGACTACTTAGTGGAAAAAGTTTTGCGAAGAAAATGAAATAAGCTGCAAATTAAATGGTTAGTTTTTGAAAGTAGTCATAATTCTTGGGTTGATAAGAAAAGTGCAGTTGTTTAAGAATTTTTTTCTATATAATAAATGGATCACCAAAAAATTGAAAGTTATGAGCATCACTTGTTTCCGCCAAACGACCAAACAAAAAATAATTTGAATGAATACAAGCACATTGAATTTGATATTCCTATTGGCGATGCATTTTCACATCCGAATGAAGCTTATGTATACCAACACTATAAGCTAACTAAAAGAGATACAAATGCAGATAATGAAAAAACTTCAACTATTGATCTTTGTGAGAATTTCTTCCCATTCCAGTTCTTAAGAATAGAGATCTCTAAACATGGTTGTATAATCTAAAGTATTGACAACCTTGGCATCACTTCAACAATGATGCATACATTGCTGGGTTCAGAATCAGAATCAGCATACTTCCAAATGTTTTGGATAGAACTAGGTGAATATGCTAGAAAAGATAGGCGTAACAAAATCACCTATCCATAAAATATTTGTTTGGGTTTATGAGAGATTGTAATGAAATATTCTGGAAAGGTGGGTACAAGATCACATTCATTCGAAATTCTAATGATTATGTTTCTTTTTCAGAAGACCCCTAAAGAAAGCAGATGGATCTGATGATGAAGATAATATACCAGATGCTGGTAAAATTGTTATTGAGAAAATGGAAATTCTGTAGCCAATTGTTGAATACAATCCTATTTATGGAGATGAAATTAAAGCAAAATTGTACAAACACTCAAAAATTACAATTGGTTTTAATTATTGGCAATGTCTTGAACAACCAGTACCTACTAATGCAATATCATTTCAGTTTGATGTAAAAGATCAATTCAATTCAATCCAATTCGATATGCCAGACGTTGTCATTGTTGGTTTTCAGCAAAACAGAAAAGAAGATCTTGGACAATTCACACATGGTTCAATGCTTGACTCTTGTTTTGTAAATAATATTTCTATAAAAATGGGCAGAATGGAGAGTTTCCCAAAGAGAATTGGAATTTAAACATTGATGATAAAATTTTGAATAAAATGTATATTGCTTACACTGATTTTAGAAATTCAAAGACTAAACTAGATACACCTTATCGTAATAATGAACTGTGCTTCAACTCTGTGTCATTTATTGGAAGAAGACCATTGTATGTTATTGATTGTTCTTACAGAATAACCGCTATTGTAAAAGATCGAACTAATCTGAAACTTACAGTTGATTTTAATAAACCAATATCAGCTACAACTATTTGAAATGTGGTAGTAGTAAGCCAAAGAAATCTAATTTATGATGTTAAAAGTGAAAGAATCACAAAAGTTCAATAGTGCGCATACATGTATGGTTATTAGTTTTTAATGGATGGTTATGCATTAAAATAATTTACTGTTATATAATATTTCATAGTATTACTCTTTTTAAATTTTGTAGTGTTCCCATGGTAGTGTATTAATATCATCTTTAAGAATAAATATTTTATGATCTTCGGAACTTAATGCTTTTTTTCTCAACTCAATCGTACCGAGTTCATGTTTCTTACTTTTAATAAGATTCATACTTTTGTACAACACTTTTTTTACCAAACAAGCTCGTTTTGCAGTCACCAAAACTAATCCCATTTCTAACTACAGTGTTTTTCACACCCTTTGCTCTTTTGTTTGCACCAATTTCCCATTTTTTGCATACATTTTCGATTTCAATCCAATAAATTCTTCCATTATTTTTCCATTACATTCATTTTTCATTTTGCCAATAATATTTTTGTTAACTAGCGGTATACCATATGGATTATCTTTTTTATAGTCAAAAGTATCAGAATGATCGACCAATCCTGTCATGTCATTGTAGAAGTCTGATGTTTTTATATAATAGATGTATGAATCAGTATCTTGGTAGCACAGTTCAATATTTTTCCCATACTTTGATTTCATTATATTGTAGTGAAAATCGTACATTAAGACTTTCGATAGATCAAGTATGCTCATTCCAACATAAATGGGTTTGTTAAAGCACAGTTTTGTTTTAATCATATGAACTGCAACCAAAGAGCTAGTAAATATAGTTCTATCTTTAAAGTTTAGTTTAGCCACTAGTTTATCCATTTGCTTAGAATTTGTGCACAACCGTATATCCACTCTGTTTCTATTATTTTCCATTGATTTTCCAAAAACAGAATTGTTCATTAATTTGTAGAAATCTTTTTCAAAGTCAAGTGTAGAATTTTCTCTCATATTTGTGTTTAGGTCAATATAGGGCTTAAGCCAATCTGTTTTATCAAACTCCAGAACTCTATGAATATTTTTCAACTTCATTCCGAGAGGTAGATTGCTTAAGATTTACATAGTGAAATACATATTTTTTTATATCGTACAGAGTAGTTAAGAGTTTGGGATTTTTTGAACCTTCTGGTATTTTATTCTCTGGTGCCAATGGCAGATATTTGTGGAGATTGTGTAGTTCATTTTGGTATTCCAAATCAGCTTCCAATATACAACCATTTCTAGAATCATCTTGTATTTTTGTTACATCTATATTTCACTTATTGCATCCACTTAAACCCAACACAGTGTAAAAAACTGGCTCATAGCTAATCCATATAAATTATTGGCCTCGAGATATGTAAGATAAAAGATTTCCTTTGTACTATCATAAGTATTTATATATTTATTATTTGCTTTAGCATATCACTTACAATATTGCGAAATTCAACCACCAACACCTGTTTCTATCATCAAAATCATGTCATATTCTGTTAATAATTCTAGTTCTATTTTAGTATGTTTGAGCAAAGCATCCCATACTAACCCTGGGGCTGTGAAATACCATGCTGGATCTAGCTTATATATTTTGATACACACATCTCTAAAATTTTCCATTATATCAGACAATATCAATACATCAGATTTGTTATAAAGTTCTGTGTACTCTCTTAGAGATTTTATGTTGAATTTTTTCCACGCCTTTCTCGCAAATTCGTAATCTTCGTCTGTAATGTCATATTTATTGAGTTTGTTGTAAAATGCGTCTTTGGATGGAAGTGATGTCTCACAAATTTTTTCAGCACTATCCATGTAGTCATATGGGTAAACACCTTTTCTTATAACAAAGTCAAGAAGTTAATTGGAAAAATGCTTACACGTTTCTCGGAATTGGCTTCTGGAAAGGTTGCTAGAGAATTTATGGATAGCACTATCCATAAATTTAAACGTCTCAATAAATCTAAGATTTACACATTCACATACATCTTTCATAAAAGAAATATATTTTTCTTCATTGTTGGGAATTAGATCAATTTTATTTTCATCGATGCCAAGATCTATGAATAAATGTGTGTCATAACTAGATAGATTGTGTATAAACCCAGGGACAAAACATGGATTTCTATATGTTAAGTTACAATCTCTATGTGCAGGTCCCATAAATTTTCTCGTAAGATGATCAAGATCTCGCACAGAATCACCATTCGAAAACTTTTCACGTATATGTCAATGGGTAGCTGTGTCATAAACGATTTGTTCTTTCTGAGTTAGTGGAAACGTTGGTGTTTCATTTGTGTATATATCACCAATAGACTTTGCTTCTTCCATTAACATTTTAACGAACACAGTAGATGCATCAGATCCTTCATAAGTTATTGGTGGTTTATAGTATCCATGTTCGTATTTTACATAGTAACAGATGCTAATAGGCTAGTGTTTTTAGTATGGTTTCGTGTAGGGTTCGATGGGGTTTGGTTGACAAGTTTCAATTTTAGTCAGCAAACATTCAAAATCAGCATATATCACAAACGGAACTCTCAAAGAATGATTTTTGTTTTTAAATCTTAATATGTAATTTTTTCCTTTAGATGGTAGTTCAACTCTAACACCATCTTGATCTCGGCAGTCTTGTTCGATTTTTTTTAGCTTACTTACAGAGTAGAAATGTTGCGAACATCTATCGCATATATATATTTTATGACAATTATTTGATACTTGTGATGTGATTAGTCTCGATCGACTTTTTATCCCGCAGTAGTGGTCGTTCTTTTTGTCTTTGATATAGAGTAGGTTAATGTGCTTATCCATCTTATTTTTTGTTGTTTTTAATGTGTAGATAATATATTTTTATCACCATCTTTTTCTTCGTATTCGTGTATATTAGTAGAAATTCCACTTCTTTTCTCAAAGGTTGGTATGCTATCCAACTTCATTGGAAATTCCAAACCCTTAAGTGCATCATCAAACTCATGTTTGTAAGCTATGTATTTATTCACTCTTTGGAGGTCTTTTTGTACTTGATGCAATGCAGACAGAACAGACCACAAAAAATGTTTTTGATCATTGTTCTTAACATTAATTACCACCTGCGTTGCTTTAATTTTTTCTGGGAGATAAACATAAGAACTGCTCTTGATTGGTACATATTTATTTATTCGCACTTCTAGTATAAATATTCTGTTGAGTATTCACTGAGTTCCCTCTTTACTTTGAAAGTTTCCCATCTCAGCTATGATTTTCGATATGCTGTTGGTATAATATTCTTCCAGATTAGTCGATTTCAGTATAATTTTGTTCTTTATTTTAAAGGGACTTTCTACATATTCAATATTCTCACCAATTCCCCTTTTGTGCTCAGTGAAGAGTTTCATGTTCACTTTGAGTGATTTTAAATGTTTATGAGTTATTCCCTAGACAGTTTATTTTACATCGTTTAGGAAATGATTTGGGTCTATGTATGAATTCACATTTTTTACAGCATAAGTCTTGATTCTACTTTGAAATGCTGTTTCAATTTCTTCTACACTGAATCTGGGTGTGTACTTATGAATTTTACTTCTCAAGTGACTTCTTATGAGAGATGGTTTGTAAAAGTGATTACAAGTTTCACACTTGACATACTTCTCTTGAGATTTCTTCTTCTTTCTTTTCACAAAAAATCTTTCTTAAATTTATATTCTTTCCAAACATTACCAGTTGCGTTAACCTATTTGATTGCCATGGTCGTCATCATATTAGATATCAGTTGATTTTTATTTGCGTTCATTTATTATATACAATATTTTAATTTTTACGTATTCAAATTTTTGAGCCACTTTTTTGCAACTGCTCCCAAAACGCAACTTTTTGAGCTACTTTTTTGCGGTGGCGCTCGAATCGGCATTTCTACACTACTCCCACATTTCCCTTACTTTGTAATAATTTTGTCATAAAATTGTTGTTCGAATGTTTGTTTTGGTAAATAAGTAATCTATACTTTCATTGCTACAATTATTTATTGTGTTAGCAGATTAACAATCGGGGCAACCATGCTAAAAGTACCCATGATTTTGAATTATTATTATTTTTTTTTGGAAATGTATTCACTACGAAATTGCTTCTTTACAAATATTTCTTTCCTTTTTTTTATTTTATTTCCCCCCCCCCCCCATTTTTAACTACTCCAATACTATTTTCAATAATAAATTTCGACTTATAAACAGCCATACAACACCAGATATCCTTATATAACAAAGTGTATCTATATTTGCTATTTCTAGAAATATTTCTCCAAATTTAAGGCACCCTCGTCTTAAAATGTCAACATAAGAATCACAATATTCAACAAGTTCTCTTTTGAAATCAAAAATATTCTTTTCTTTTACTTTTTAAGCATTCTACTTTAGAAAATCTTTTGTTGTTATTGTTTCATTGTGTTGACCCCATAATATTTCGTGGGTGGTATTTTTCCTACATAATTTTGATTTTCTGCTATATTAAAAAAGTGTGGAAAATGTACTTTTTTACGTCTTGTAGACCAAATGTTTTGGGACATGTTGCAAGACTTCCTTGACTATAGTTTATACTATCAATTATTTTAATATTTAGACTCGAAATTGTAAGTTGCATAATTTTTGTGCCTTGGTATATGTATGAGGTTTTATAGTATTTCTAACACAACATTGTAAAATAAAATATGAATCGTAGCGTTTTGAATTATGTGCAATAAATATATATCCTCTATTTTCTTTAGATATTGCCCATTCGCAAAACTCATCATTTGTGCTAAAATGTATTTTGTTTCCATTGAAATCCAGTATCTTGTGTGGCTTCATAGTAATAAAGTAGTATTTTTCTGTGTAAGAACAATCCTTATTTTTTGTTGCTTTGTCCATTACAAGTACAAGCTATTGTACAAAAACCGCCTTTTTGCTGCCTCTATTGTATATAACATTTATGTTGATCAGTTTCCACAAATTCCCTGCAATTACAACATTTGACATAACCGCATTCGTGTTTTTTATTTCTTAAACATATTTTGTTACAAGTTTTACACTTATAAATCATTTCACACATCATCGTGATTAGTAAAACATTCCTGTCCAAAACAATATCTATTACATTTTTGACAATACATAATAATACGATCTTCGCCTTCCAATACTTTTTAGTGTTTTGGTTTTTTACACAAATTATATATATATATATATATATATATATATATATATATATATATATATATATATATATATATATATATATATATATATATATATAATTTTTCTCTCACTCATGTTGATCTTTACTATTTTACTGTTTGTCATATTTTTTACAATAATAAACACTACCTAAAAATGCTTTCATACTATTAATTACATCGTAATGTTCATCGCGTAAATACAAATGAGTAGTTGTTGATTTTTAGTTCCAGACTGTATAATATAATTGAAATGTGCAGCGGAAACAACTTTAATTTGAATATTTAATAAAATTTTCTGTGTCCGAATATCTTACAAACTAAACCAATTTCACAACTTTTTCCCGTTCGAACGCTAAGTTTACGAGCCAATTCTCCTTATAATTTCCTTCCTTTTATAATATAAATAACCTCATTATTCACTAATTCTCTGTCCAAAAGGATATTAGTTTCGTATGTTAAAGCTGTAATTATTGCTCTGAAGTACACATAAACTATCATCATTGTTAATTTTATTAATACATTATTTTGTCTTTATATGTTGATTCACCATTTTTTTTTTTTTTTTTTTACCTCTTGCACCATTTCCTCTTGGAATTCTATAAACATCAATATAAAAAGTAGTTTCGTTTATGTCTACATTTTCATTCTATGTAATTGTTCTTTCAATTTGATCAAGTAAATTGTTGGGATTTATATCGTAATTTCTTGCTGCCGGAATTGTATGGCGAAAATTCTGATTATTTGCATATATTCTCATTTGATCACCGTGTTTATGACCAGTTATTATTTTTTTACAGCTTTCGTTGTCATGTGAACAGCATTTCGAACAGCATTCATTTTTTCTATAGATTCCCCTTGCGAATTATTTATGCGAATGCTGTATTTTTCTTGCCAAATATTGAAGTTATCAATTCAATTATTATTGAGTTCACAAATCTCGAATGGCGGGTTACTTTCCACACGTTCATATACATTTTTTTTTGTTTAAAAGGAAATATTTGACCCGAGGTTTTATTTTCTTCTTTAGTTTCGGCTTTTGAAATGATTAAATTTTTTAAATTCCGGTTACTTTTATTTTTCGGGGATACAAATATATGATTAGAGAATGGAAATATTTATTTTAATTCATTTCTATAGTTTGAATATAGTTCTCTAGCATTGAGATGTGAAAATGGTAAATTTGTAAAGTTTATTTTTCTTTTTTCATTTTTAATAAATGAGATAATAGCTGTAATTAATTCAGCTTTCCTTAAGTTGTATCAATATCTAATTTTAAATTCTTTAGCTAAGATCTTTAGCTCTCGCACTCTCCTCCCACTCAGCTTAGCTGTTAGATTGTTCGCAGGCATTAGTATGCTTTTATTTATATGGAAATAACTATTGAAAGTTTCAAAAATATAAAGATGATGTAGAAATATGAAAATAATATAAATAAACGAGTAAAATTGTAAAAGTGTTTTAAATTATTGATAGTAATTTTTTAATACTTAACTTCATCTATGATAATATTTCCCATTGACACATCTTTTTGCATATTGTTTTATGCTTGTCCTTAGTAGTTTTATGATGAGAAAATGATTTTATAGGTTTATTCTCAATACATACTGTACATGTCTTGGCTGGATAATTATCACGTTGAATTTAATTTGTAAACATCATTGTGTGATGTAGTATTTCTATGTTCTTTGAGGTATGTTCCACAAACATATTTTCCACGTGCACACAGTATTTTCTCATTAAATTTTTTTTTACATTTTGATGTGTGTTTGTCTATAGTCGCTTTATGAGGATAAAATGAATCAATAGGTTTATTCTCTTTACATTATATAAACATCTTAGTTGCATTATCGCTATGTCGATTCTCATTTGCAATGTGTAATTTAGTATTTTTGTGCTTTCTGAGAAATAGTTTATATAGATATTTTCCACATTCACATAATGTTTTCTCTTTATTTAATTCATTTCTATATCTAGCACATGCTCTATAACTTTTTTGCAAGTGTAAATATGCTTATCTTTTGTGTGGTTATGTGATGGAAAATATTCAATATTTAATACTTCACCACATTTCTACATTGTTTACATAAGTATTATTTTCCATTTCGAGCAATGATTCCATTTTATTTATAAGGAAAGAAATTTGTTAAGATAAAGGAAAAAAATTTTCTTTATCTTAATAAATTTTTTTGTAAATAAAACAAAATGGAATCACTTATCAAGAAGTTGAAAAATCCATACGAACTGACTAAACTACAAGATCTCGAAATTAATAAAGGGGATGCTGCTACAGAATTAAAAAATTTTGATTCTAAGTTTGGTAAAAAAATTAATTGTATTCTAGATAGTAAGCATAAAATTACATTACCAGATCGCAATGCAAATATGTTTGATAGAAATGCTTTAAAATTAATATATGAGAAACAAGTTTTTATTATGTATAAAGGTTTAAAGAACTGAGAAATAAAAAATATATACATGATATAGAATTCTCTTAAAATGCATAAATGCTATTAATTTTAATCTATCAAATATTTTTCTTTTATTTTTCATCTTAATTTTTGACTTAAATTGGCTTTATATAGTTTGCATTTTTGGATCTAAATTTGGGTGATTTGCTGCATAAACACCGATTTTGCTTAATTTTTGCGGGAGATATAATGTTCATTAATTCGTGCAGGATTTTGTACGTAATTTTTATTTTGTAACATTTTTGAGGTAAAAAGCATGAAATTAGAGAAAAAATAGAGTATTTTAAGAGAAAAAATTAAGTGTCCTGAACCTACCCGTATACTACTAGCAAAAATATATTTACGAGAAGTCTGGCCCTTATTTCCAACAAAATTCAGTATGCTAATACTCGCTCACCTATTTATGAACCACACTCATACTGAATCAGAATGTTCTGCACACCATGCAGATTGCATGAAATGCAATTTGATTGGTAAAAAAAATATCCAGGAGCAAAGCCTATTATCTTGCAGAATTTGGGAAATTAAAACTTTTGGGTGTTATATTTTGAAAACTATGATTTGACAAATAATAACTGCATGAAGGGGGCACTTTTCGAAAGCTCTTTGAGATAACCAAATAAAAAAAATGTGAAATATCACCTTAAGCCCTCACACTATGCCTTATCCTGTATGCGCGGGATAAATCAGTGATGATGTTACAAACATTTAATGGATCATGAACGGCGAGGGCATCAATTTGAGGCAAGGAACACTGGTCTGAAAATGACTCAGTCAAAACTCCAAGTACACACATTGAACACGTGTATTTATTAGAAGAAATTAACTTGCATAACTGGCCCAATCAGAATAACGTTTAACTCCGACAGTGAACGTCTGCGATTGGCGTGACAAATAAAATATTACAGCGACTGAAGCTGATCTGGGCTAGAGTGTTTAAAAAAGGAAAGGAGGAAAGAAACATTTCCCCTGGAAAAGCGAGTTGTGGCTAGCAGTAATCCGTACAGACGTGGGTTCTTCGCCTGGAACGTGTTGGAAATTCCTGAGCGGGGACCAGGAATGCGGGCGACTTCGGGACCCCCGCTGCCACGATGAACGACCATCAACAACATTTATTGCATTCGCGCCAAGTGTGTGTCTGAGCGAGGGGAAGACACGAGGCGTGTCCCTTGCTTCTGAATCCTGCCACTGGAACACGCGCGCGGCAATTACACTGTATTTTACAAATATACGCCTCTCGCACTCTAAAAAAAAAATTCCATACTCCCATACATAGTTTCCTGTAAGACAAAGAAAACCATTTCTTTGAGGTTGTTTGGTATACAGTAACACAACGCAGCTTTAACTCAAAGAGAATGTCGCAGAAACATTAGTTTTTCTGCTAATAAATGTTTTACTTTTACGTGTGGTTTTATGGCATTATTACCTTTCGCTGTAGCAAAGAAATAAACAGTTTTCAGCTGCTTTTGTTAATAGTCAAGAAATATTAATTTGTACCGATTTGAATATTTTCCGTCGTACATTGCAATTTTCAGTACGTAACTACTGTCTCAACGCAGACATTCGCAAACCAATAATGGGCCCTATTTATTCTGCTGTTACGATACTTGAGCTGGGGAAATTTATAATCCTCCTGCAGACGTTTAATGTCATTCTGAAGTTCGGTGATTCTCCATGCTACTAATCTCAAGTCTTCCCCAAGAGGTGGCATTGCATTGTGGCCCACGTTTCAACCTCAGATAACATGCCTGTAAAAAGTCATTCGAGCGCAAAAACAGAAAGTGATCGTTTGGTGCCAGTTTAATCATACAAGGTGTGTGGAGTTTTGATCTAAGAGCCGCCATAGTTTTTGTGAGTGTTATTTAGAAAAAAAAAATTTGCTACTTCTCTATTACTTGCAAATTACGTTTGTTTGTCAGAACTCAAATTTCTTTTACTGTGTAATTGACATTATCTGCTGAAATACTGTAACGTCTATATAAGGTTATCATAGCAATTACTATGTAGATCAAACCAAAATTATGTTTGTGGCAAGGCTACTTTGCAGTAGTTCATATTTAAACAAATTTCTCTTTTTGCGGCAATAAATTATGTGTTCCAGCTGTGAAAGCGTTTTTACAGCGAGTGTTCACATTTCTTCCTTGGAACTCGACCACACCATGGTGTAGTGGTTAGACTACTCGCCTCCCACCTACGCAAAACGGGTTCGACTCCCGGCTGGTTGGCTCCCGGATTTTCGCACGTGGGAACCATGCCGGTTCAATGCCGCTGGTTGGGTTGTTTTCTCGGGGGTATCCCGTTTCCCTACTCCCTATGATTTCGGCGCTGCTCCATACTCGCTTCTCCCTCATCGGCTCTCGAGAACTTGTTAAGATTTGCCCAAATCTCTTCACTCCACTCGCTCAACTCCTTCTTTGAATTTGGCACTCGTTCAGTTTTTCTTTTCGAATGTCGTTGTAAGTTTGAGATATTCACCCCCCACCCTCCTAAATCCCACTTTCTTATTTCTTCCCTGGAATTCTAAATAGTACCAGACAATTCAATTACCATATATATAGGCTATTCACGATAAAGTGAGCACGTTTAAAAGCCCTATCATTTGGAATAATTTACCATAAATTTATTTATTTTAGACTTAGACGTTAACTTCCGAGTGCAGTGGAAGGTGTGCGCTGTTTTTATTATTAGACTGGCAGTATTTATTTAATAAAGGTGATTAAAGGATAAAAAATGGCTGGAAGTATAAGTAACTAGGGCCTCGAATGTGCTCACTTTACCGTGAACTGTTTATAACTGACTTTAACCTTAATGCTACAATGCAAGAGGCGACTGGGTAACCACCAGAACATATAGGCCTATCTCAAATTTTAGGGGCCACGGTGGCTGAGCGATTAGCACGCTCGCCTCCCACCAAGGCGAATCGGGTTCAATCCCCGGCCGGGTCACCAAGTGGGAATCGTGCCGGACGATGCAGTTGGTCGGCGGGTTTTCTCGGGGATCTCCCGTTTACCCCGCCCTTTCATTCCGGCACCGCTCCATATTCACTTAAATCACCCTCATCGGCTCTCAAGACCTCGCTGTTAAGAGCGGCCCATATCTCTTCACTTCACTTCACTTCTTAAATTGTAACGCGCTATAGACGCCAATTGCTAGACCGAATGTCTCACTCGCTTTCGGGAGGTCGTGCATTTGATCCCGATTCTCTGCAATGTAAGTGGTTTATCGATCCGCATGCAAAAGTCGGTGAAGTGGTTTGATTCTCGTTCAAATGTGAGGAGCGGCGTTTGCGTGGGCTGTATCAAGCACGGAGGTGGACACGATATCCTCCAACGTGTTGATTAATTGCATCTCTGTCATCGGCTAGCTAGTTTTACACACTTTGCATGCAGGATGCGAGAGCTATTTCTCATAAACGTTGCTGAGAATATGTCGAACTGTTAATCTGATGTAATACCTAATATGAAAGTGAAAAACATTATAATTAGAACAATATAAGCATATTTTATAACAAAACTCTAAAATATGTTAGAAAAACCTGTGTATTGAAGTGCTAGTTTGTAGGTTCAATTGTAATCTAAGCAAAAAAAGTAAGAATAAAAGGTTATAATTATTGAGGAGATTATGAGACAATGTTGTAAATAGTTGACGTGCACTCCCTGTAGCAAGTTGCAGTTGTCTCTCAGTTTTCCACACTGCACTATGACGACGCTTCTAGAGATGTGGCGTTAGGTGGGAGACCAATCAGAGGCAGCCTTTCCCTGACCCTTACTGCAAGTGCTTGCGGAGTGGCTGTAGGCCCCTCCTTCACATCCATAGGCAGCTGGCAAGAGGTACGGTCTACGATATTGGCCTAAGTGCCATCATAATAACCTGGCGAGGGGGTGGGATGGTGAGCACACAAACTGGCGCTCCCCCCACCCATCCAGAGGTGTGTTGTGATTGGCTGTACCCTATCCCCTCCCCTACCTGAGCTGTGTTGTGATTGGCTGTAAGTGTTGCCTTTCCTTTCTCCTCTTTTCCCTGGAGGTGTGCTGGGATTGGTCGGTTGGTTGTTGGAACAAGAATGGCACAAGGGGCATTGGGAGGAGAGTCGATGTTGACTCTTTGGAGTCCTAAACACGACTGAGCTCTGGAGCGGCATAGGTGTTCACTGGTGGACGTCTGACGACGGAATGAGTTGTGAAAGTTGATGGCGTTGGGGGGGGGGGGATGTGTGGAATGGACGGATGGGGGGAGGAGATCCGTCCAGCTCGGTGTCTGATCGACTAGAACAAAGACTTCCTCGTTTTGAACTTTTTAGACTTACTCTTATTGACTCCACGGATACAACCACACCTAACACCCTGGCTAATTGATCTGGTAAATGGCCTCTAGCACTCAAGATGATAACCTAGTGCTGGATTTGTTCTGATCGCCTTTCCGGATGTCGTACAGTTCCCACTGCTGCCTTTCAAGCACATTCACGTGGGTGCATCTGTAGATAAAAATAATCTACTTATATATCTAACTATCATACATCCCTATACACACCTATGCGAGTAAACCCAGTAAAGTAGTCCCTACTCTAAAACTATGGTACATGTGTGTTCAAATAATATATTTATATTGTCACTTCGAAAATAAGTGCCTGGTCCACTTAAAACATACCAGTTTATATGACGTGCCATAGTATTTCTTTTCTGCCAAATTTGGTAGAAATCAGTTTATTATTTACCAGGATATGACGAAAACTTTATTTTCCCATGGGTCACTATCTTACCAAATAGTGAACAAAATAGGTCATGCATTAGTATAATAATTGATACACGCAATTAATCCTGTCACCATACCAGGTTTGGTCAAGCATAGTTTAAATACCAAATTAACTTAATACATTTATAGGTCCACCATGTTAAGAATAAGTGTCTTAACCATTTTGAAATCATGTGCTAACATAGCGTGCCATAGTATTACATACTTGCATAACCTGACGCAAATCTATTGAGTAATTCTCGAAACATGCTGTTAAAGCTATATTTTTCATTTAGTACTACATCTTCCAAAATTGTGTACCAAGAACAGTATAACTCTTGAAATGAAGTATTTGCATAGTAAACAGTCAAACTACGAGATTTTGTTTGAACTGATTAAATGGTTTCCAATGGCCACCCTTCTGGAAACGAACGTCCTTGCTAAATGTGTATGGAGTTTGATGAAGTTTCGTTAACGGGTTAAAACGGTAGAGAAGGAGGGGAGGGGACATATACACACTTACAGACAAGTGATCCCATAAGCCTCTTACCTTCGGAAAGTTGGCTAAAAATTAAATTCTATAATCTTGTTTAATGGCCTGGAAATGTTTAGTTGAACACTGTTTCCGACATAGAATCACTGCAGACGCATTACGTTCCACATGTGTAGCAATTCTCATAAATATCCATCCTGCCTCTGGAAGGCATACAGTACGACCCTTTCCGAACTGTCTTCATTTAATACAAGGAGTACTATACATCTTCATGGCGCGACAACAGTTTGCAGTGACAGTTACACCACACTGCAGCATACATCACTCCCTGTAGCTAACACTGCAGCATACATGACTCCCTGTAGCTCACACTGCAGCATACATACTCCCTGTAGCTCACACTGCAGCATACATCACTCCCTGTAGCTCACACTGCAGCATACATCACTCCCTGTAGCTCACACTGCAGCATACATCACTCCCTGTAGCTCACACGCAGCATACATCACTCCTGTAGCTCACACTGCAGCATACATCACTCCCTGTAGCTCACACTGCAGCATACATCACTCCCTGAGCTCACACTGCAGCATACATCACTCCTGTAGCTCAACAGAGCATACATCATCCCTGATGTCACCTGAAACAGCATAATTGCACATCCCGTGTATGCCAGGTTTGAAATGTTGCCTTTCAAAGTGTTGCAATGGTTTCCCCGTCAGTTTAAGTTGCGTTAGAATCTTACTGGCACTAGTTACTGGTGCCAGAACACCAGTCAAAGAGTTTCTGGAAACATGTGTAAGAATATTAAAAAGTCCAAGTATGACTTTTCGTGGGGCAACACGAGATAGCGAAATACAGTAATAAAATGAATTTCACACTTTTAGGGGCTATCACGCTACTTAAGATCATTTTATGTTGTAAAACTGCATTTAATGTGTACAATAAAGTTTTTCCAGTGCAACAAACCGGATTGAAAAATACGGGTTAAACTACTAAATCATTTCATAATTTCCTTTTGGTAATGCAAAAAATAACCAAGGCTTCGAAAATGTTAGATCACTGCAGACTTGAATGTTGAAAATGCGTCATTGTGATGTGCGTGAATTATACATGGTACTTGCACTTCTTTTTTTGTCCGGACTTCGGTAAAGAATACAGTTATTGTGCAGTGGAGCTAAATGACAGAGACTATTAACTAAACCAAATCGCTAAGTAGATTTAGCAAAATTCTTAGGATTGACCTTGTTGGCGAAACAAAACATAATATCTCACTAAAAATAAATAAATAAATTGAAATCTTATAGCTGCATTTTACACTGTTACTTACAACTTTTCCGAAAACCCTCTTGAAGTTGAACATCAGAAAAAAATTCCTCCGCCTCATTTCACCAATCTATAAAATTTCACCAAAGGGTCAACGCACCTGGGCGCACTCGCTGAAATAATATTTTCCATAAGAACTATTTCTTATTAGTAGAGACGTGCAAAATTCGCGTTATTATTCGGTACCACGCGAGGCTTTGGTGCCCTATAACTACTTGCTTTCTTTGTCTACTGGTACACTGCTTTCTTTGTACGCTGCTTTCTTTGTCTAAATGCTTGCTTTCATTGTCTACTGGCGATTACACGACGCCATTCACCTGTGTGACCGCTTCAATGGAGATTGGTTGCTCAACCGCTGGGCATTCACTATTGGCTCGAAGTGAACTTGGTTCCAGCTATATAAGTTGTCTGCCAATGAGAGCAGTGCAAAAAACATATAACATTTTGGAGCTCAGCCTGTCGTCAAACAATAACGCGAATTTCGCGTGTCTCTACTTATTAGGCATTACCAGCACATTTATTTTGTCACG
Organism: Dryococelus australis; assembly: GCA_029891345.1. Classification (NCBI taxonomy): domain Eukaryota; kingdom Metazoa; phylum Arthropoda; class Insecta; order Phasmatodea; family Phasmatidae; genus Dryococelus; species Dryococelus australis. The sequence goes on from CM056993.1 coordinate 384,382,954, forward strand.
GTTCTTATTCGTATTAACTCTAACTGGAATATTATAATTTGCCATCATCAAAAATGACTGGTTTAAATTATTTGAGCGCGGAGCCGTCAAAGATTCATCGGGTTCAACTTAATGACAAATACGACACTTGTATATTTTTGGAAAGATATCTTTTCACCCTCCTTCAAAGTTTTTAATTATATTTTTATTTACTATTTTAAAAAAGAGTATTTCTCATCCACAATACACGATATCTTGGCATGCTTGCTCCATATCTTCTTTCGCCTGTTAGTGAATTTTCTATTATGTACTTTCCAGTATAGTACATTAGACTAAGCCAAACCGAGCTTCCTTTTGACAAAGGAGGTATGGAGAAGGAGGCAAAACATTTCAATCTCGTAGATTTAGCACATATGTTATTTAGAGTCTTTGCGTGGCCCTGTTGCCCGGTAAACCCACACACAGTGTTAAGTTTTCCTTTAACTCCGGGCCAGTTAAGCCGCAGCGGATGAATAACAGTCCCCTTTTATCAACGGGAATTTTGTACGGAAATGAGCACATAGTGTACGGACATGCGGCCATTAATGAACAAATCCGGACCTCAACTCCGTACTGTTAAAACACGGATGCTCTACGTATGTTATGTATCGTTGTGTGTCGGTCACGAACAATGCAGACAGAAGGAAGTGTTCGTCACATATGCAACACGTGAGTGATCTCTGAAAGAGTTAATACATTCATTGCACTTTGATTTATCGTAACACAAACCACATGTGTGACAAAAGAGACTCTTCAAAATACTATTTCATTTCAAGCGCATTAAATACGTGAAAAGCGATAGGTGAATTATTGTGATGTGTGTTTACTATCGTATTGGTTCGTGTTCACATTACTTTCCAGGACAAAAGAAGAGTATTTACGTATATGTATTTTTTTTTTTTTAATAGAGCTGCACCCACACAAAGTGATAAATTGTGTTTCAGTAACAGAAAAGTAAAAATCCGAAATACCTTAAAAAGATTGGGAAAATTTGTGTAAACTACCATAAAGTCCTCGACACCTTGACGTAATTTAATTGCGAATTTGCTTAATATCTCCCTGGAGTTCTCGCCCTTCGATTCTCGTTTAAAAGAAGTTTTCAAACCAAATAACTCAATTTGGAATCATTTTTCTGATTGCCAACTTTCGAGGTCATATTTTGTGAAATTTCTAGCAAATCAAATAGTTTACTGATGGCGGAAATTTGACTGTACTGTTTAGTTGGGAGAGAATTCGAGAACTGGGAAAACAGTGGTGATAGACAGCAGTATTGGTTCAGGAAACGGGAATATGTCATGAAATGAAGCTAAAACAAGTTCGTGTTATATAAAGTGAATATATCTTTATTTTAAAAATTTTGGGGAACTTTTATTTATGCCCTGTCTTGCTAAACATTTTTGATACGCCTTCAAATGTACACATGGCTGAGAGGAATATCTGAATTACGAGGGGAATACGGAATAACTAGCCGGCCGATTGACGACCCAACATAATTACTAAGTCATTTTACAGATAGTCTAACGTTAGGCCAGCCTTTAAAGCAACATGGTAAATTTAACTTAGTCTGTGAAGTCAAATATGTTAGTTTATTATGGCCAGAGTCGCAGACTTCTTGTATCTAGTGAAGGGAAGGATGCAAGTTTCAAACTTTCTGTAATAACACCCACGTTCATTTTAATCTTATCACACACACACACACACACACACACACACTCACTCACTCTCTCTTTCTCGCTCTCTTTTTTAATCCCTCTTTCTATTTCCCTTTCTCTGTTTTTTTCTACTTTTTTCCCTTTTTCTCTCTCTCGTTCTCTCGTTCTCTCTTTTTCTTTCCCGTTCTCTCACTTTCTCCCTCTTTCTGTCTTTCTTTCTCTTTCTCTTTCAGTCACCCTCTTTCTCTATCTTCGTCTCTCTTTCTTTCCCTCTCTCTTCACGTTTCTCTTTTTATCTTTTTCTCTCTTTATTTCTCTCTTTGTCTCCTTCTTTCTGCCTCTCTTTCTCCCTATTTCTCTTTTGTTTCTCTTTCTCACTGTTTTTCTTTTTCTCTTTCTCTCTTTCTCTATATCTCTTTTTGTCTTTATTCTCTCTTGATTCTCTTTTTCTTTTTTATCTCTTTTCTCTTTCTCTTTCTTTCTTAATGTGTACATATTGTATGTTTCCGCATGAAGTTACCCACGAATGTAAAGCACTCAAAGACAGCGTTAATTATAAATGTTTTCGTAATTTAATTTTTTAAACTAAATATATTAATTGTAACAAAAATACTTTTAATATAAATACGAAAATATAATATTTGATAAGGAGTGAGGCAAGAAGTTCACCATAAGTTGTACTTAATACAAACTGAACTAATGACCAACCACAAGATGGGGAAACACCGGCCCTCTTGCCACCCCCCCCCCCCCGAAGCCTATGTTTGCGTTTCAAAGTGAGTACTTCACTTTCTGTAATACGATTCTGATTTGCCTGGAATTTATGCTAACATGATGCAAGAGTAAACGAGAGCGTTGTTTATAATTTGTCGCAATACGCGCACGGCATTTCACTGTCAGTGTATGATCATCACGCGTTACACAGAAAGTCACGAAACTGTAGCATGTTAAAACTAAATGGATATTAATATTTCCGAAGATGGATAAACAACAGTTTAACACACAAATTAAATAGCGGATGTTTCCGTGAAGTGTGGAGAGTTTCTGGCGATACTAAAAGTGTAATTTTGCGGTCATATATTATCATGATTATAAAAACGGTGTTTTAATGCAGAAATATAAGTAATAATATTGCTGTAATTTTTTTATATTTTAATAAATGTTATGAGTAATGTGAAATTCAGTAAATTATTGTATTTACATCGATGTCCGTCCATTAATACAAGGATTTTCAAATCTAAACAGCTACAATTATTTTTTTAGAAGCAGAAATTTTTCGCTATAATCAAAAAATTTGTTTATGATTTGTTGCGGTTTAAGTTTTTTATAAAGTGTCAGTTTTACTAACCATGCTGAGTTGGATAAAAGGGTGGACTCTATGTCGAAATCTTAAAAACTATTTACATTAATTAATAAATTAATAGGGTTGTACAAGGAAGATTTATCTCACGGGTAAGCGGCCTGAGGGTCTCCGTAGGACGATGGCGGATGCTGTTTCGATTTCACTACGACCCCTCTCTGAAGATGTTGAATCCGTAATTCAGACTTCATTATAAAATATTTTGTAATTGTTTGTTACACGCTCGCTGCTTCGCATCTCGCGCGAGCGTGTGGACGTGAAGGACAAAAATTATATGATAGCGGCGGCAAGTTAATAGAATGTTTTGAACTACAGGCATACGCTAAACCAAGAGCCACGTATCTGTTACCAAAAAACCAGCCGACACGATAATACTCTTGCACTACGCGCTGCCAACCTTGGTTGTTTTGAGTTTCTGTATATACCTGAAGAATGTTCTAGTGGTTTGCTGTCCTAGTTTCTCTAAGCGTAACTCAGGGTGCATGGAATTTTCCAGGTCACGGCCAGCAGAGTATAAAAGGCGCGTCGGACCTCCAAGCCGGCAGTTATTGAATGGATGAGTTCCAGCGATAGACTACTAACGAGAAGAGAAGTGCGCGGCGAGAGAAGCGACCAGCGGGTGGGAAATCTGCGACTGCGAACATCAGAGCAGTGAAGAGTGCGGTTGGCAGGCTGGACTATTGGACTGGATGCGTGTGTGAAAGTCATCACGAATGATGACAACACATATACTGAACGTGTGTTAACGACGAGTATGAGTTATTTGACAATAACCAAACAGAGACATATAGAAGGACGTTAATTAGAGTTGAAATTTACATTAAATATTGCGCTGACTGTGAAATAAAAAGAGAAATATTGGAGACAGGTAATTTAATGCTGTAAATAATAGCGACGTGGATAAATTAAAAATCAAATTTTTGTTATTTAATTTTTATTGTGACCTCCATCCTCACGAACTCAGATACGCTACCCAGGCGCCCTTGTAACATTACTTAAACCTGCCACATAACTTGCAGTTGCTGGTGAACTCTTACACATTACAAAATATGCAGTCGCTTCGTAGTAATCATTACAGAGTATTGTTGTGACAATGAGCTACAACACCATTTTCATGTTAGACTACCATTAAACATTTGAAGGTGCTATAAAGACACAATACATATTTTGTAATCGTGGCCGTTCATAACTTCAGCGCATGTTCCAGGAATATGCGGGTCTGCCATACAACCGTATCGCTAACTGAGCGTGCCATCGTGTACAACTGTGTATCTTGTTATTGCAATTTACGTCGTGCAGTGAATCTTCGTTAAACATGCTCGGGAGTTACTGTACTAAACATATGTGTGTGTTGGGTTCGGAGGGGAGGCGTGGCGGATATCTGAGACGGGAAGTGAAGGCGTGGGAATACGAACTCTATAGAATACAAAATTACGTCCCAGCTATCATTCCAGCAGACCTTGAACTCCCGAAACCTGAACTTAAACCGCTTTAATACCATTCAATATTGGAATTACGTTTTCTATTTGCGGTTTGTAAAACAATATGGGATCGAGCTGGCTTAAAAAAAATATATTTATTATTAGATTGTTTCTTTTTTCCCCTTTACATTATTATGTTCGGGAATTCCCTGAACTCTCACACAAGAAAAAATTTCGTAATGCGCAAATGTTTCTTTCCCACGACTATATATATATATTATATATATATATTATATATATATATATATATAAACTATGAAATGTAAAAATGTTTTTTGAATGTTATTATGTGACTTTGGTTTTCGGCCTATTTTTGCGGTATTCAGACAGTTATTCGCTCCTGCTGATTTTGTGAACGAATAAGTTTTTTTTTGAGATTTGTTTAGGGGTACATACTAAGGCGGACTGACATACAAAGTGTCGGTATTCCGAAGTGAGATCATTAAGTGCCCTTCATTCATGAGGGGTGGGTTGGGATGGAATGAGGCCTCTAGACGATCCAGCGAAGAAGTGAAAGGAAAAGGCAAATAGGAGCACGCCGAGAAATTCCTCTCGCCAAAAAGGCAACGTCTGCCACGTCTCCTGCAAGGGAAAATCTGGGAACGGAGCCGCAGGGAATCGAACTGAGTTTACCCTGTTCAACGGATAAGTAGTCTATTACGCCACCGTCGTCCTCGAAACATAAATCAATTTAGTGGTACGCACGGAACTGATTCCCTTCATATCTTGCTGGAGACACGTTTTCCACTAAAATATCACGATTTTACGTAACACGGACTAGACACGCGCATCAGTTCAAGCAACATAAATCCTACCAACACAAATGGTTTGAGAAAAAAATCTCGGTTTCGCCTTTTTCAAAATCTGTTCGATTATGCACACCGTATGGCGAAATATTTAATTATTCTTTCAGTACGTGTAATTATTCTTCTAGCAAGTCCTTCCGACCGGACAATTAAATTAGTGCGGAGGGGAAAAAAGAGTTTCGAAGCAATAAAGTTCATCAAAGGGAATTACTTTTCAACCAACAAGATGAAGCCATCGTAATGAAAAATCCAGTGCCGGTTATTGTAGAGAAAAATTGCGGGGTTGCTTAACAGAAAACATTTCATCACATTACAGTCTAGGGCGTACGTCAGTGATAAAAAGTAACTAGGTAGCGCAGACAATAAATTAATGTTCTTATGGAGGAAGACTGCAATAATCGTACTCTATTCGGCGGTGCATCAGAAGTTTGAAAGGTACGCTTCACACTTCGGCATGTTACTTTAAGAAATTGCTGCTCGTTTTAATTTGAATGCATTGATTAATCACTATTAGAACGCACTTGTCTAGTATTTTCGTTTATTTCTAAGTCCATTGACAGTTCTTCGCCTTTGGAGCGGAACATTGTCCCATTTAAAGCTGTAAGAATCTTGTCAGTCGATCTGGCAAGACTTCAAACAGTTTCTTGAAATACACACGAAGCGATACGGTATGCATATTCTTTGTGGGGGGGGGGGACACATGCCACGTGATACATGCTGCTTTGTCCTGTGTTGCATAACATCGCATTCTGTTAATGGACTGGAAGAAATATGTTTACTAACACGCTGTTTGCTCAAGGTGTGCGTCATGGTGTCATAGAAATTTCATATTCTCATTAGTTAAGTGTAGAAGTCGCCCGCCGAAAGAATGTTCGTGGTTAACTAAGCACTTCTGGAAAAGATCTTTTCTTGCACGTAATGCATTCTTCCCCTACACGTAAAATTAACATTGTCATAAGCCTGATCACTTGATCCACGCGTCTCTCAAATTATTCTGTTAAACCCATCAGAAAAATAAATATTTAAAAAATTCGCTAAGCCTAGCACTTACATGCATTGTTAAACAACAAGCAAGAGAAATAATTTTAGTATTCACAAATGTTTACTTAATACTTTAAATGAAACGTAGTTTCCGTACGTATTTACCAACTTAAATGGGCGCATGTCACTCTGTGGACCCTTTAAAATATATGCAGGAAGGAGTAGTGGTGTTACCGTGAACAGCCTATAGAGGTTGTTCACGGTAATATGAGCACTCGTTGAAGCCTTCTCATTTGGAATAATAGTCAATAAATATATTTTATTGAAGCCTTAGACGTTAACTTCCGAGTGCGGTGAAATACATACACTGTGTTTATTCCTTACATGACGTCATTTGTTTAAAAAAGTTGTGGAAGAATAAGAATGGCTGGTGGGGGAAAAAAAGTAACTAGGGCTTCAAAAGTGCTCACTTTATCGTGAACAGCCTATACCAAAAATAAAGTCTAGTCGGTCAGTTAACAGGTTGTTCACGAGTGTAAGTAACATGTTCGAACGTAAGTTAACGCGCAAGCCGTCTTCTTGACAGAAGTCTAGTCGGTAAGCTTAAGGTACGTTCATAAACAACACTACTAGTGTTATTACGTACTAACATTGTGGCAGATAACATTGCGGCTCTTAACAGCGAGGTCTTGAGAGCCGATGAGGGTTATTGAATTGAATATGGAGCGGCGCAGAAATGAAGGGGTGGGGGGAAACGGGAGAGTCCCGAGAAAACCCGCCGACCAACGGCATCTCGTCCGGCACGATTCCCACTTGCGGAAATCCGGTGACCCGGGCGGGGATTGAGCCCGGTTCGTCCCGGTGGGAGGCGAGCGTGCTAACCGCTCAGGCACCGGGCTGCTAAGGTGCTTTAAAAATGTTCGTTTGCTGCGTTACTTGTCTACAACCAGTCACGACAGAGTAATGGAATCAGGACTCGATAACACAATGGCACTTGTACCTGTATCTGTTAACGTGCAGATAAAGTTCCAGTGGCACTGCGTCTTTTTTCTGGGCTAAGAAACCCGTTATTTGACTGAATACATTCCAAGGTGGTAGCTTTTTATTACTCCGCCTGGCCCTACACTTGGAAGATATTGATTATGATGTCGTCCGCTAACACATACGTATACGTCTTGAGGCAATTATCGGGATCCAGTTAAAACATCAATAATATTATAAAAAGCATATTTATATTAGTTACGTATTTCCATGGGCTATTCTCGGTAAAGTGAGCACTTTTCGAAGCCCTCTCATTTGGAATAATAGTCATATAAATATATTTTATGTTAGCCTTAGAGACGTTAACTTCCGAATGCGGTGGAATATATACATTGCGTTTGTTACTTACACAACAATATTTATTTTAAATGGTTGAAAGGAAAAAAGTTAGCGTGGCCTCAATAGGGCTCATTTTACCGTCAACATCCTATAATAAAGTGAATTATTTATTTTTACCATAAAATAGTAATCAATATTTCTGGACTGAATGTATTTCGGCACTTTAGCCTGACCCGCCCGATCCACCATGTTGCGCAAAGCTAGTTACTTGATGCGTTTTTACATAAAAATGACAAATAAAAAATTAATTAATTAAAACTGCAAGCACGTTGACTATTTTAATATTGCAGAATATTGAAGGATGCAGTTAGAAATCTAAATTACTAAGATTAATTTTAAATATTTACAAAACACGTTCGCGACTATTTTCTATGACAATCAAATTGTGAACAGGCCATCCAGACAGGAAATGACTCAGGCGTTGTCCTTCCTCCCACGTCGGAATGGGTAAAGTGTGAAAGTTAGTTCTCGGGGGAAACTGACTAGATTGCGGCTGCAGTATATCTTCCACCGCTGCAATTAACAAACGATCGTGCTATCTATCACCGCGATATCGCCCTTCGCGGGTGTCAATACCAGATAACGCTGTCAGTTTAACACATCACGGTCCCCGAGCACGGACACCAAAGCGACTGCCTATGGAGCACTGCACCCGACTATACAATTTTCCGAACTCGTAAAACACGAAAACTGCCGGAAAAGTGCGATTTCTCCTGAGAATGTACATATTTTGCAGCATTATAAAATATTATATTAAAATATACTTTATAATTGTGGAATATAAATCGATCGGTAGAGTTCGCATTTCTAACAAAATTTAAGTGCATATCCGTTTTGGATGCTTCGGAAAGCAGAATTTACAAGTAATTCTTCTCCCAGAAAGATCGTCATAATATTTACTGTGATCATGTGCAATAAAATCATAGTAATAATGTATCAAAACGATTTTATAATTAACTTTATTTACGTTAGTTTTAGCCACAAATGTTTGTGGCAAATGGACGCACATAAAAACAAATATAAAAATTATTTCTTACGTTATTATTGCAATTTTCTTACACACAATAATATTAAACATTAAGGCGCTATTCCATGACGAAGAATTTTTTGACAAATTCTGCTTTCTGAAGCATCCAGAATGGAGGTATGCTAACCTTTTGTTAAAAATACAGACTCTTATTATCGATTAATTTTTTATATTTAAAAGTTATATTTTTGTAAAACATCATATAACGTTGCAAAATATGTACATTCTTCTTTCATATGCAGCACACATCGCACCTTTATGACAGGTTTCATGGTGTCTGTATTACTTTTGTATGAGTTCTTCATATTGTATAGTCGGGTGCAGTGCTCCATAGGCAGTTGCTGTTCTTCAACCTTAACATCGAGGCATTGAGAGCCGACGGGTATGAAGCGAGGTGAGTATGGAACAGCGCCGGAATGCAAGGAGCAGGGGGAAAACGGGAGATACCCGAGAAAATCCGCCGACCAGCGACATCATCCGGCACGATTCACACGTGTGAAAATCCAGAACCGACCCCGCTGGGAATCAAACCAGGTTTGCTTGAAAGGATAGAGTTTTGGATGTTGAATGGTTTCAGGCGCGTCTCAGCCACGTTCCACGATATCGCAAACAGAAACAGGATTCACTTTGTCCACCTTTGCCCGGGCCACGTTTCTGCATAGCCTTAACAGCCTGAAAATTAGAGGTAATTTATTATTTATAGTCTCAATAACGCACAAGCTCTTATGCGCTTACTCCTGCCTGCTCTCTTGCAGCATTATTTCTCTCTTCAAAGGGCACAGAGAGTTTTTTTTTCTGTTTGGAAGCGATATTGCGAAAGGTAACTGAAGAACGCCTAATATCGTTTAAGAGTGGCATGGGCCCTCACGTCCAAGGTCAAGAAGCGAGGGAGCGATACGGGCGACACTAACACGCACTTCTACTGCCTCATCGCTCCTACGCGCAAGGCGTGCAGTGTTTCCGTCCTAACGCTGTACTTTGCAAAACTAGATCTGTAACAGTGGAACTTTATTACACGCGACGCAAGACCACAGATTAAACTACGCCTGTATATTTGTACTTCTCTCTTGCCGCTTAAGAAAACTGCATAGGCAAGCTTTAAAAATAAGCGATATTTGACCATTTTCACGATTTTTTTTTCTCCAGGAATACACTCACAGCCTAATATGAAAAAAGTAAAAAAAAAAAAGATAGGAGCATAGATAATTGTTTTTATCTTTTCTGACGAAAAGTTATAGGCATATTTGCGAATATTTATTTACCGAGATACGCGTATTCGTGCAAGCAACTATATATATATATATATATATATATATATAATATATATATAAACGGGAGATCTATACGATTCACTACGGATTATTTAACGAGATCTGTACAATTCACTACGGATTATTTAACGACATCTATACGATTCACTACGGATTATTTAACGAGATCTGTACAATTCACTACGGATTATTTAACGAGATCTGTACAATTCACTACGGATTATTTAACGAGATCGTACAATTCACTACGGATTATTTAACGAGATCCGTACAATTCACTACAGATTATTTAGCGCTCACTAAGGTGAAGAGATAAGGTCACGAGCGGTGGCGGGATGAAGGGGAAAGGAAACGGGAGTATCCCGAGACAACCCACTGGCTGGCGCGGCAGTACTTTATAGGTGACGTGGAAATAATTGCGACCTGTTTCTCTCCGCGTGGCGGCCACGGTGCGGCGTGTATGCTGTAGCGACTGAACCATGATCAAGGAATGCAGGATAATTGTATGACCTTGCCTACAGACCCTCCTTCACGTATAGAAGTCTAAGTATTTAAAGTACGCGTGCTCTCTGCACAATTCCACACAGTTTTACATATCTTTACCTAATTTGGCAGCAAGACCCTTCAATACCAAACTTAAAATATTGTGTAAGCCATAATGGGCTCCTGTAGGCTGTTCACGATAAAATGAACACTTTTCGAAGCCCTGCTTAAGATCTACTTGTATGTACGTTATGTAATCTTCCACCTTATATAAGATCAACATTATCACGGGCCTCTTCACTTTATTCATGCGTTGGTAAAGTGAAAATGTGAAATTATTAGAAAAGTAAATATTTTAAAAATCTAGTACTTTTTGCACTCCGGTGCAATAAAAAACAGAAAGCGAAAAAAATAATTTGATCAAAAATGGACACCGAACACTTCTTATTCGACGTTAAGATATAGAACTACTTTACATCCATCGTTACCAACTTTACTAGGCGCATGTCACTCAATGCGCCCATTGACACATATGCCGGCAGAGGCAGTGATTTTTTTCTAAGGTTGATTTCGAAAGTGCCCACTTTATCGCGAACAGCCTTTACCCCCCCCCCCACTCCCAATTGTGCCCGAAACCTCTACCCCCCCCCCCCAGTACTTGGTCATGTATCTCTCATTGCCCTCGTGTGCCCGAGTAACACCAGGTAGTTCCTAATGAAGTTGTCAAGGAGACTCGTAGCTAGAGAGAATCTACGATCGTCGGCGAAACGCCATAAAATGACCAATATTTTATTAAAAAATTACTTGACTTATCAGATTGCGATCACGTAAGATCGTGATTTTCTTTCCAAATATATTGTTTTCATCACTTCGTTTTTTTTTTTTTTTTTTTTTGCGCAAGCAGAGTTTAGGAAGTTTTGAAAACATTTAATTATTACCTATAGCATCGTCAAAATGTAGTTTCATTCTCACACAGTAAATTAACAGATTAAACTTATTACTTTATATCAATGTTTAATTAGTTAAGAATGAAGGGGAGTATGGCTGGGAAATCACACTGAAAAAATGTTAGTTACATCAAAGACTAGACTTGTTAGTGTAAGACCCAATTAATTCATACAGCTGTTCCAACAAGTGGGAGGTGTTTCGTATACACAACGAATAGGATTTGTCAACTCAAATGTGTATATAGATCGACAAACGAACAAAATCAGTTTAGGGCATTTTAAAATTTTCTTTTGCCAACAAAATATTTAACGGCAATAAATTATTTATTTTGCCACAAACCATACACAAACAATACTCCCTAGCTGAATAAATCCTTCTCTCGGTTTCATGGAAGAAAATTAATACACTATATAACCTGTCCCTAAATGAATTTCGCTAACACTGTGAGACTATACGCTACGCAAAAAGTGTATATTACGAGGGGGTTAGGGGGGGGGGGGGAAGTGTTGAGGACATTAAACGAAAATATATTAAAAGAATGAATGGTTTTAGTAAATTGTTATTATCTACTTGACATTAACAACACTTTTGAAGACTACTTTTATTTGATAGAAAAACTATATCTCTGTAAACTTGGTTCCTAACTTCAACCTCATTCAGGTAACACGATTTTTACCTGCCCACGCAGGAATCCTGCTGTACTGACCAGGATCTGTACTGTCGAAAAGCTTTGACACATCTCACGAGATTCCTCTTCAAATACAGCACACGTTCAAAGCCCCCTAAATAGCGACAACCTACAAAATTCACGGAGCGATCAGTTGTACGAGATTCCACAGATGCCGGTCGCTGTATACGACGTATTTATAAAACATGGGGTGAAACTTCGGCTGCGCAATCCTGACGAGAATATGTCTAAATGCCAAGCACCACTGTGCGCACATGAAATATCCTAGTTTAGATCTCCTTTTTACGAATAGTGTCTTGCCTACCTGGTTGAATGTTCAACGTCGATTATCTCACAAACGATTCACCTGAGTGTTCCGACAGTAATACATTTTTTTTTTGTTAAATTATACGTGCTGATTCACAGGTTGTCTTTAAAAATTGCTTAGATCGCAGTGTTACAAAGTTTGATGCAAACATAGGATGCCAACAGCCATTTCCAAAACGACGGGATACGATATTACGAACAGCGTTTTTTGAGGTGTAAGATCTCGTTTGTTCAAAACACCATTAACCGAATTCTTGTTTAATCACGAGTGCTCTGTGATGTTTTAAACTAAACGCATTTTAAAACTAGAATTTTGGGGGTACATAACTCCCTTAATAATTACTTCAGGGGAGAAGTTGTATGTACCTTTTAGTCTTTATTGTTTCGTAATGAACTGCCTGCCTAAGTTTGCCCCATTGTTTTAGGAACACGAGGTACATGTTGTTACATTTCACACAAATCACAATAGTGGAAATTTCAAGTTTATCAATATTTTATTTATCCACTATTCTTCTTCAACAAACTATTCAAATATTACTCGTTCGTCGTTTCAGGGAAATTATATACGTAAATCTCTTACATCTTCTAAAAAAAAACACAACATAAATTAAGATCATTTTTCTTCAATTATCATTTCTTCACATTCCAAAACATTTTGCAGAAATTCTACTACGTATTAAATTGTTAATCACATCAATAAAACTTATTTTAACTCTACTCACGTCCATCCTTGAAGGCGGTGAGAAATGTTCTAAAGAAAAAATTAGTCCTATTTTAAAAATGCCTTACTGATGTTGTCTCCTGTCCTCTGGTTGGCTGTCGTCTGATCATGACACATCTCTCCGCCAATCAGCAATGGCGAGACGAGAGACAACCAGGATAATTTTTATAGTACTTTTGTTCAATAAGAATTTGACACCGAATACCCTCTAGGAAAGAAATGAAAAACACTTACACATGTCCCTAAATCAATAAATTATTAAAATAACCAAAGATTAAATAGTTAACATATACAACGAAACTTAATTTGGAATAATATTAAATGAACTCACAACATAAGCAAGTACTCTTTAATTATATTTACTGACAATTTCTATGACCAATTGTAAGTATAACCCCAAAAATCAGCACTGTTACAACGTGACTTCCGGACGCAATATTTGACACGCAAAGAGGCATTACAATGTGCTTGCAATGACTCGTTTGCACAATTTTCTGGTATATCAGTGAAGCGAAGGAAACTGATTTCCATTTTTAGCTCTAATTTTGTTTTAATTGCGAGCACAAGAATATTTTTTTCCAAGTTTTTTTTTAACACATTACAAAATTCAATTTATGTACAAATAGCGATACTAATATTCAATTATAACTATTAGCAAAATAGTGGGTTAAATAATATTATAGTAAATACACGGAAAAAGAGGAAATTATACGCAGGATGTTATATGTTAGACACAAATTTAGCAGCGGGTAAAAATAGTGAATTTTTTTGTTAGATTTGATTTTGTTAACAACCGAACTGTTATTCGGCTGTATAATTGATTTTAGGCGGAGAGGGAGAGTTGAGAGAGGCAATTACATCTAAGCTAACGTAAACATGTTGTATTTGTTAAGAGTTTATGCATGTCTCGCAGCCTACTTTCTTTGGTAACACGTGAAGAGACAGTCCGTCAAACGTCTGCATAAACTGAATGTAGCTACTAGAGTTCCATATTTAGTAAACTATAACTACTTTAAGGTTTTTCAGACTCGGTATGTTTAGTGAGAGTAACAATGCTGACTAATCGCTTATAATTTCCTTCAGCTTTAATTCCAATGTAACATGGTCCTGAAAATGCTGTAATAGGCTATATTATCCGTTTTGAACGAAACTTTTTAAATTTCTTTTATATTGAAGATATTTTTTTAGCCGCCATTTGGATTTTAAGACGGGAGTTATACAGAAATTATTACAGTACTTGTCCAAGTATAAACGAGCAATCTTAATATCTTCAGTGTAAAAAAGATATTCCCGCATAGATATGTGGGAAGTAGCACATTAATATTATTCTACAGCATACTACAGAATTATAAGGAACCCGCATCAAATCCTAAGAAGATACTTATTTGAAGGCACAAAAATATTCGAAAAAGTATAATTTAAATACGAACGAATTAAACAAATATTTTGCAGCTTACTTATGCTGCATACGTATCGCTATGTGAATTTTTTTGTGCTGGGCTATGTATTTTTCAAATTGAATTTTTTTTTTCTGTATTACTGGTTATGTTCTTAAATATTAATAACATTTTCCTTACACTTGATTATCGTCAGAACATATTAATTAATTATCTATAGTGAACAAGCTACTTTTACTATACATGTTCCGTCATTAAGTAAAAAAAAAAAAAAAAAAAAAAAAAAAACATATTTTCTAAAAATTTCGAGGCAAATACAAAATTTTAAAGCCTGGATTAAAACCGGTAACTTTTGATGAGGAGACAGACAGACGACCTTCGACACATACGATTGTTTAGCTGTATATTGTTACCAAACATACACGCTCGTTCCATTTTCGGTTAATATGCATCAATGAATAAATTTTTCATTTGGGCAAGCGTAACTTTTTATCTGCAGATGAACATATAACGCGCGATATATCATCCCACGTGGCCATTATAAACGATACTAACAAGAGTTTAGAAAAACTTTTTGCATGGAAGCGTAGTCACACGCCCATAGCGCACGTAGCCGAGCTCGCGCGCGCACACACACACACATACACTTCCATTCTCACCCACCTTCGTGCACACCTACACTGCACGTCACTGCCACACTAGACCATGCACACGAAAAACGCATTAGCTTCTAGTAGTAGTGTGGAGAGAGTTCATGAACAGGACTCATGATTTGGAGCCCGGAGCACGCTGCCACATTGGAACTTTTTCCCGCTAATCCGTGTTAATCTCCTTTTCCCCTCTAAATTTCTCTTTTACACTCAAACTTTCACTTTTCTCTATGAAAAATTTCTCATTTTTTTCTCAAAACAAAAATCTATTGCCTAGAAAATGCAGTAACGAGCCCCGTTTTTACAAAAACGAGTCATTTTTAAAATTTGTGGAACTCGCTTTTCACTCTCAAAAAGTACCATTTTCTCTCGAAATCACTCTTTTTTTTTTACAAGAGTGGGAGCCGGAAGACATCAAAATAAAATTAATTTTTTAAAAATAATTTTTTGAAAAATTTAAATGTATTTTTACAATTAAAAAAATTTAAAGGCGTAAGTATTAATATCACCGGACTCGTCTTTTCAAGGCGCATACGATCGTAATGTCATATCGATTATATAACCCAATGTCAGGACCGCCATTTTGGTTTAATGCCGGGGGTATACCACCCCCGCCACCTCTCCCCCCACAGCTCGCAAGTCCTTGAGCGTGTATCGACCTTCTCGCGAAGCACTCAGCTGACCAGCCTTGTCAAATCAGCCATACATCTAGGAATCGACGCATTGATAAATAATTCGAGTTATTTTATTTCAATTTATCATTTTAAAAATGCCGAAATCTTTGTAAAATTCAGTAAAATATATCGAAAACGTATTTTTTAATGTAAAATCGGTTTAAAAAAATCTTATGCCAAGTCAGCTGCTAACATTTAAAAACAGAATAAATTCTAATGCAGTGATACGTTTCGAACCCACAACCACTCGCATAGGAATCCAGTAAGCTAACGACTGGACCACCATAGACTCACGGCAAGTACGAGTGCTTTCTGAATAATATGTACCTAAATTTATTTTATATTCATTTAAAATCATTATCTGGCAAGCCTTATTCTCGCAAGTTGGGCTGTGAGCATATTTATAAGCAGGTTAATACAGTTTGTGAACTATTAAGACCAGGCTCGTGAAATTCAGTATGCAAGAATAATTTATAGATCAGGTATATGATGTTTGTATGTATTTACATATGTATGTAAAAACCCTTTATAATCATAGTAATTAGCCTGCATATTTTTTATAGTGATTTTTTTTTAACTAAAACAATTTATAATAGACTGGTTACGATATAGGATTCAAATAAATAATAAAAAGCGTGTATTTATTATTGAACTTTAAAATTTATTACATTTTTATATGATGTACTGAAATTGTAGACAGAATAGAGCGGACAAAGTAAAAAGTTCTCTCGACTTCATTTCCAGTCTCCTATCTTCAAGACTAAATACTACACGATGTCGGTATCTGTTAATTATTTACTGTCTCGACAGATTTGTAGGCATAACTACCCTACTCGGATTTTATTAAATGTATGTATATGTGAACAATACCAAGTCCATCGTATTCTCTATATCAGGGGATATATACAGGATACAACACCAGCAAGAAACAGAGGAAAATCATAT
The DNA here is from genome assembly GCA_029891345.1 of Dryococelus australis. NCBI lineage: Eukaryota > Metazoa > Arthropoda > Insecta > Phasmatodea > Phasmatidae > Dryococelus > Dryococelus australis. The sequence continues at coordinate 384,399,742 of CM056993.1, forward strand.
ATATACGTACTTCAGACTACAAACATAAAAACAGAATCCTTGCATTTTCTACATCATTCACATAGTGTTTTTACAGCAGCATGCTCACTTTTCACATAGTTAATATAATCTACATATAGGAAGCTCAAGATTGTCTACTCTAACAGGCGTCCAACCAGAACCCTTGGCCATATATTCTACACGGCAATGTTTCACTGCTGCCGCTGTCAAACTAAGCTTCCTAACTGGAACCCGGCTGTTTTATTACCTGCACACAGGTACCATACCAGTCACTCTAACTCGTGCATGCCATCTGCTCTACCAATCAACACCCGACGAAATATACTCGTCTTTCATACCTCTTGCTGTAACTCAAGCATACTGCAACCATTCAATTCACCCTAACATTACCAAAAATTTAATTACTGCTCACCCTTTCTGCTCTACTGGTCGACACCAGTCAAGTATATAGTCACTATACCATCATGGCAACCAAAGATCCATTATAACCCTAGTCATACCAGACCCCAACACCGCATCTCCTCTAACCAAAGAAAAATTCAGTCACACAAATCAACCGCACCACCCAATACACCAAGCACGATATCCATCATAACTTAAGTGTGCCAAGCAACTATACAGATGAGGCCATCCCATAACCTAACACCAATTCTAATTGTTCTACCAAACACCCCCACACTCTTTTACAATCGTTCACGTTCATTCTATCAATTTTCATCAATCCTCCACCTCAGTCGCAATCTTTCCATCAATCTTTAGCAATCCTCCACCTCAATCGCAATCTTTCCAACAATCTTTAGCAATCCTCCACCTCAATCGCAAACACTCCATCAATCTTTCACATTCAGCACTGCACTTAGCACCGCAATCGCAATCATCACTGCTATCTTTCAGTCTTTCCATGTATGCAGACAACTATCCATGTAATTTTTATACTTAAAATAATTTAATAAATATTCTGTGTGTAGATATTTACGTTTATAGGCGAGTGCTCGTAGCACCACTTTAAAGTTGTGAGGGATGATAGAATATAACACACAAAAAATTACGGAAAAATAATAAAGAAAAAAAAGCAAATAATTTTATAAAAATTATAATAATTTAGTAATTGCATATTCAGAAGAAATAAATTCATCACCTTATCTTATGTAGCCCCCTTCCTTCAGTTTACTAATGATTTAACATGTCTCCACAAGTCGTAAGTAATTCCTACCTCTTTTGCTTAGAGATTGTGGTGCTGATTGCGATTGCGGTGCTAAGTGCGGTGCTGAATGTGAAAGATTGATGGAGTGTTGGCGATTGAGGTGGAGGATTACTAAATATTGATGGAAAGATTGCGATTGAGGTGGAGGATTGCTAAATATTTATAAAAAGATTGTGAGAGATTGTGAAAGATTGTGATGGTGGTGGTTGGTAGAACAAGTAGAAAAGGTGTAAGGTTATGGACTGGCCTCAGCTGTATAGTTGCTTGGTACACCTGAGTTATGATGTATATTGTGCTAGTTGTATTGGGTGGTGCAGTTGATTACTATGACTGGTATTTTTCTTTGGTTATAGGCGGGGAGGTCTTAGGTGGTCTGCTATGACTTATGTTATTATGGATGTTTGGTTGGTATTGCGGTATAGTGACTAGTATATATGTGAGCCTGTTGTAATGATATCGTAACTTTAAGATCGATTATTTGTATTACCATGCAAAGACACTACTGCCCGTTGGCTGAAGTTAACATCATCGCCAAGATTAACTGCTGAAATGCGCGAGCTATGTGGCATTTGTTTCAAATGGAAGCCTACAAGTGCATTCGATTACAGTACTGTTAAAAAAATATTACGTCAAAATTCCAATTATCTCTCAATTGCATATGACATATATTGTTACAGGCTATTCATGGTAAAGTTAGCACTTTGAAGGTAACCAAATGGCATAATAACCAAAAACTTGTATTTTATGGTCGCCTCACGCGTTGGTTTTTGAGAGAGAGAGAGAGAGAGAGAGAGAGGAGAGAGAGAGAGAGAGAGAGAGAGAGAGAAAATGTATACATGCTGCTTATTTGTCCCGTGACAATTTTTATATTGACAATTGGTGATTATTCCTTTGGTCATTTGGAGGAAAATATGTCATGTAAACGTGGGCCCTATTCCAAATATATACAGAGAAATTCGAAAAATTTTGAAGGTGTAGAAAAGGCGAACAACCCAATAACAAGTAAAAAAATAATCCACTTATGCTTTACAGTTGAGCATCAAACACCATATCGGCGTATTCATCTGTGGAAAATGTACGTGGTATTGTTACACAATTTTTACATTTCACAACCAAAGGCTACAACAACACAATAAATGTACAGTAAAGTGCTGTGTTCACGCAGTACACGGTGAAACAGCTACACTTCACAATGGTCAAGGTCACGCGCTCTCATAGGCTGTTCACAGTCAAATGAGCACTTTTGAAAACCCTGCTTAAGGTCTATATCCCATTCCCGATTGGAAGCGACTTATAAAAATCAACCTTTGGAAAAACACTCTAGGCATAACATGTCAAGCTGTTTTTTTCAATAACCTGTATTCCACAAATATTTAGCACTGTGGTTAACTATTAATGAATAAATGAACCTTTACCTTGATATCTTCTATAACTTGTAATATTTATTTCTTTTTTAAATATGAATTAACAACAGCGAATGCAGCGAAGTGTTGGCAACGACCGGTAAGAAATAGTTCACAGTTAAAATATTATTTTAACCTCGTTTGTTAGTATACTATTTGTAAATTAAACAGTGCCTATCGAAATATTTAAATATTTAGGTAGCCCCGATGGCAACATATTACATTTTTACAGTTTAAAATAACAGCGGAAAATATCGTGAGTAGACCGTAATGGTATAGTATTGTTTTATCGAGCGAGAAAGCAATTGAAAAACTGTCTGCTGGCGAGACTTGTCTCTCTCCTTCTCTTTCTTCGTCTCTTTCACACTCGTGAAATTTCACTTCGCTGGTAAGCAGGCCCCTTTATACATGTTTTCAATTGTAGCATATTTCATACTTATTACAGCAAAATAATGATTTTTGCACTTGTAATTTACAATTGAAAAGAGATTTTAATGTTTGAATACTTATTTTAATATATTTAGATATGATGGAGGGGCAGTTACCAAGTGAAGTTGGCAGACGTGGCGAGCCATGACATGGCATGTTGCTTGTTACCAAACGAAAAGTAAATTATTTTCTTCTTACTCCGAAAAATACTTCAAATTATCACATCACGTTTGTAGACGTTGTGTTTTTTAAACCCACCTAGGCAAGTTATGATGTTTAGATAAATCTGTGTTTTTCACGGCAGTAATAAATATACTGTGACGCGCGTTTCGTTAATCATTACGTCTGTGAAATGGCGTGCCTTTGTGAATCGTGGTCGATACGCTGGCCCTATGTGTGCGTGATTTCAAATATTTGATTAGCAATATTTATACGTTTTAAATATGAACTGTTTTCATGACGAAGTTATTAATTTACATCCACGTCTGTTTATTTATCACAACGGTGTACCTTTGCCCTAAGGGGTTTGAAACACAGTCGTGTAACGTAATTTGCCACAATCCCAGAAGAAAAACCCAGCCCGATAAATTTCAGTAAACCTAATAAAGAGTAAGTGGCAATACATAGAAATATGAGCGGAATAAAAGTTACCGTAGGCTTATATGCGTGCATGTTCAATGCTATCTTTTAAAGATCGTATGACAAAAATGAGCAACACGAGTTGCGTGCTTAAATTAATGTGCCTTTTTCGTTTATATGATTGTTCCTTCGTTTTAATATTTATTCCAACTGAGACCGTCTTTTTAAATAAATGACCCCAACACATATAAATAATATAAATAACAAAAGGATAATTAGTACCACCCTTTACCTCGCAATTGTAACAGTGTTAAACACAGTCGCGGCAAAATACTAACGTGCAATACATGTATTGTGCTATGTCGTGGAAAACAAATATGTTAATGTAACATAACCGTAAGAACTGTCGCCAATTCAGGCATTTTTAAAACGTCATATAGCCGAACTAAATAATCTAGAGGCCTAAACTGTGAATATTCATACGGAATGGTTTATGGAATATGACAGAATTCTTTGAAAAGCTGTAAACACTAAACAACACATTTGACAGGTATAAAAGGAGAAGTCACTTTCCAATGTTTATTTTTAGGTGTAGCGAAAGTATACGAACATATGAACACACACAATGGAATGTAAACATTGATTTTGTCAGATACTACATGGCAGTCACATGGCAATGTTTGTTTACATTTGGCGGAAGGATACGAAACGGGCCTGCAAGTAGATATTTATCAGGGATCCGAGAAATTTGCTTCCAATGGGGAATGGACTATACTTGTATGCAAGTTGTGTATTGTTCCGTCTTATGTAAGATTATCTTTGTTATGTACCTCATCACTTTATTCATGCTTCGGTCAAGTGAAACTGATAAATTATTGGAAAAGTAAATATTTTACAAATCCGCTCATTTTTACATTTCGATGCATTAAAAAAACCAAGCGAAATAAATAATTTTAATGATCAGAAATGGTTATCTAACACTTTTTCTTCGGCGTTAAGATATGTAACTACTTCCCACCCATCGTTACCAACTTTGCTGGGCACATGTCATTCAGGGCACCCATTACATTTTTGCATGCAGGGGCAGTGGCATTTTTCTAAGGTTGATTTCAAAAGAGCTTAATTTATCGTGAACAGTCTTTAACAGCTATAATCAAACAGCATTAGTAACACGCCACGAGCTGATCACTGTGATATGTTTCCAATATCTAGAATTACTCTGTAAATATTGTCACTAGGACAGACATTCATTTCGCATAATTTAGTCCAACTGACTTGAGGAACAAGTCCTCCAAGCGGCGGGTATCCCCCGTGAATCATTTAGTATGTGGTGAGTATTAAGGAGCAGCGCAACGATAATGGAAAAACAGTAGTCGAAACAGCTCTTCTCTTCGACCCCGTCGGATTCGAAGCCATTAACTCAGCAACTGAAGTAAGTCGAGTTAGCCGCTTAACGCCAGCTTCCCCGTTAAAGGCTGTTCGCGATAAAGCGAGCACTTTTGAAACGAACCTTTGGATAAAGTCACTGCTCCTTACTGCGTATATTTTAACGGGTACACTGAGTGACATTCGCCCAGTAAATTTGGCAACGATGGAGGTAAAGTAGTTCCATATCTTAACGTCGGATAAAAAGTGCTAGGTAACCGTTTGTGATAACTTCAATTATTTATTTCCCTTCCTCTGTTTTTTTTAATGCATCGAAGTGTAAAAATTAGCATAGTTGTAAAATATTTTCATTCGTAACAATTTCACAGTTCTACTTTACCAACGTATGAATAAAGTGATGAGGCCTCTGTCAATGCTAATTTTACATAAGGTGGAAGAATAACAACGAGCATACAAGTAGATCATAAGCAGGGCTTTCAATAGTGCTCATTTGCACTGTGAATAGCCTTTAGTAGGTTCAGCAACGTATATAAACCGGCTTACCTGGAGCAGGGTGCTAAGCAATGGACGTCAGGCACAGTGGGTAATGCCTCACGCCACACGGAGTAGAAGAGTGGTCGATTGCTGCTTCGCAAACTGCATGATCGACGGTTGCATAAAGAGATTATTAAGCTGGGTTCACGATTTAAAAAAATATTAACTATGGGCGCTGTGTAGTGCAGGACCCGGCCGAGTGAAAACATACTGTTTCTCATTTTCAATTAATCTTAGACATTTCCCAGCTAGCTTCACATCGCATTTGTTTAGTGAGCCACTAACTCCCGGTTGCATCACCGCGATTTGAAACTCGATCCGAGATCGCATCTAAGATCAACACAGAAGACTGTTGCACCATTCCAGTTCAGAGCTGGACTGGAGATTGAGATCAAGTTCATTTCGAACCACCGAAATTGGCGGTTCGAAATCTCGATCCGGGGTCAGCAGCCACCGTACGAAAAATGTAGTTTGAAAATGCGCCAACAGATAGAACCACGTTCGATTGTTTTCTTGGGCTATCAAAACCACATTATACGCACTTGAATATTATTCAGCAGAATTCGAACAACAATCATTCACTTAAAAAAGATAAAACATCGCACATATAGTTCTATCTATAGTGAAAAATACGCCTACTTCCATGACGTTATATATTACGAACCAATAGCAAAATTTGTCTCATACTTAATCTCGATCACTCACTTTGGAACTAAGATAGATTAATCGGAGATCCAGAATCATGAAATTTCGTGTAACACCTTTACTTTCGAACCAAGATCAAACTGGATTCTGGTCCGGAACTAGGATCATTCGATCTCGGATCGGGGAAGATGTTGGTGCAAGAGGTCATAAGTTATCGTGGTCCCTAGAGACTAACTTATTCGGAGTTGTTGTGAAAGTGTACTGGCAATGTATTCATTCTATGCATTCATATTAATTTCAGTTCAAAGTAAGAACAATACATTACTGCATTACTATATGACATGTCTTTGTTTTATTATATTTATGCTGTATATATGCAGAGTTAATGACATATTGCCAGGTAATCAAGGGCTGCGGTGGTGTAGTGGTTAGACTATCGCCTCCCACCTAGGCGAACCGGGTTCCGATTCGTGGCGGAGTCACTCCCGGATTTTCGCATGTGAGAATCGGACGATGCCTCTGTTTGACGGGTTTTCTCGGGGTTCCCCCGCCCTTGCATTCAGGCGCTGCTCCATACGTGACTTCACCCTCGTCGGCTCTCAAGACCTCGATGTTAAGAGCCGCCCAAATCGCTCCGCTCCATTCCACTCCAGGTAATCAACCGATAAATACGTGTCTATTTAGTTACAGTTTACTCCGCATTGTGTGCGCGAGTGTTCGCGACTACCTCCGAATACTCAACAGGAGAGAAGCGTTATTTGCTGATTTGCCAGTGAAGATAGCCTGGCACGACAGGAGCCTGGTAATTGGCCGTGGAATCGGACAGCGAAGCGCGGCCCGCGAAACCAAGAAATGTAAAGGATAGCCTCCTAACGCGAATAATGCCAACTCCGCTACACGTGGCGAACCACGTTAAGGGGCCCGTCTGCCTGCATCTTTTCTCTACGGTTTGAGGTCGAGAAGCGTAAGAACGATAAGGTCTACAATACCGTGCGAATCAAGTGCCCCATCGCCGCTACGTGCAAAGCTGTGTACTGGAGATCAGCGTTCTCGTCGTGCTGCGTGTACTTATAGTACTTTAAGCTTTGACCCTCTCAAGCTATTGCGGAAAGTAAATATCGAATGTCAGTGCAGGGCTCTATACCAGTTTTACAGGAGTTAGCCCAGAATATTTTAAACTATAACAGTGTGAAAATGCAATTTTTTCATGTTGAAGAGCTTCAAAATAGTGTTAGCAATAAGTCCTAGTCTGAAATGTTATTGATTTTTGTGTGTAAACTGATAGTGCACAGGTGAAATAGTTTGATTATGGTATGATTTATCGTTCATCGTCATACCTTAACGGGGCTATAGGGGCGTAGCAAGTTAATTGTAAGCGTTACATAATGAACACTGTATAATAGGGGCTTATTTAATATTAAGTTTGTACAATATTATTTCAATATAAACATAGTAAAATATACGCGGGGGGAGTTGTGAAAATATTATGAAATTTTTATTCATAGTAAATTATAAAGTTTTAATCAGCCACGTTTTGAGTAAAGTCTGATATGAGAGTCCCCACCTTGTTCATGATCCCGTAGGCTGATTAGGATGAAGGAAGTCGACGCCCGGACAGACCCATCTTCAGTGGTCTTCTCGTTCCAACGGCCCGACGACACAAGACACCGCCCACGGGCTACACTGCCCTATATCGGCTGTGTTGTCTCCGTTTACTGGCCGGCGGAGGCGGTTTATGTGGTTTGCGATTTCCAAACTAATCTCAGCAATCACGGCCCCCTGTCCTCGATAAATAAGTGAAGGCGTGATCAGGCAGGCCGCTCAGCTAAGTCGTGATCACTCCTTGCAGCAGTTTGTTTTGAAAAACGTGTATCGCAAACACACTGCAAGCCAGCTCACGTTCCAGGTAGATGCGCGTCTCAAGGTACCTGAACACACGCTATATACACACGTGGAGGATATTGGCGCCTCTGAGCAGTCAGGAAAATGAACACGTGGTACCACGGAATGTCCTTAACGTACGACTGTTGCACTCAGTTACCCTTGATGACTCTCCAGACTATACACTGTAAAAAAATCTTCTGGTAAACTTCCTAAACTGTAATGGAAGTTTTTAACCTATACACTGCATGGTAAACGATGTTCACGATAAAGTGAGCACTTTTGAAATCAACCTTAGAAAAATGTCACTGCTACTACCTGCATATATTTTAACGGGCTCACTGAGTGACATGCGCCCAGCAAAGTTGGTAACGATGGAGGGAAAGTAGTTCCATATATTAACGTCGAATAAATAGTGTTAGGCAACCTTCTGCGATAGCTAAAAAATATTCGTTCCGCTTTTGCTTATTTAAATGCATCGAAGTGTAAAACTGAGCAGATATGTGAACTATTTACTTTTCTAATAATTTCACAGTTTCACTTCACCGACGTATGGATACAGTGATGAGGCCGATGGCAAGGTTAATTTTACAAAAGGTGGAGGAATACACAACGTGCATACAAGTAGATCTTAAGCAGAGCTTTCAGAAATACTCATTGTACCGTGAACAGCCTTTGGTTTTGCGATTCCAGGGAGCTCGCTCTACACCACACCTACTATGCGTTCCGGACCGTCACACCGAAATAGCAGCGATGAACGATGCTGTAAAGTAAGGCAGCTCTCACAGTGTCTACCTGTGATATTACAAAACCCGTAGACCCGGCACGGCTACACCAGGTCCGACATACCGCGAAGTAGCGACGAACAAAAACGTTTTCCGCCTTCATTTGCAGTGGTGTCAGCAGATTGCAATACGAAATGCTACAGGCTGGCGAAATCTCGCCTTTAACTGCGAGTCGCATTGTTCTTCGATGGCCAGTCTGTTTATTTTCAGTGTTACCACAAATCCGCATTTTTTAAAATATCAATGAAATAAATTTTGTGTAAATTAATTACACGTCGTGTTTACGTGACAACTTTGTAAAAATTAATGTACTAACAAGCGTTTGTGTTAACAGTGTAGTAAAGGTTGTCCACGGTAAAGTGAGCACATTTGAAAAGCGTGTTTAAGATCTACTTGTATGCACGTTGAATATTCTTCCGCCTCATGTAATATTAACACTGTCATAGACCTCACAGCTTTATTCGTGCGTTGATCAAGTGACACTTTGAAATTACTAGAAAAAGAAATATGTCGCAAATCTGCTCTTTTTATACTTCGATACATTAAAAAACATAAAGCAAAAGAAATAATCCAAATTGTGTACAGGGGATTACCTAAAACGTTCAATTTGACGCAAATATATGGAACTATTCCCTTCCATCGTTACCAACTTTACTGGGCGTATGCCACTCAGTACGACCGTTCTAATATGTACAGGCAGGGAGCAGTGACTTTATCTTACGGTTGGTTTCGAACGTGCTCACGGTACAAAGTTGGAGCAGGCAGACTGTAATGATGCGCCTGCGGCATGCGCGCCCTACGCCGGTCCCGACAAGCGCGCAGCAGTTGGGCCAAGTTGTGCAACTGACAGGCCGCTGCGTGCAGAGAAGCTGTTCGCGCCGCTGCACTGTGGGGCGGGCGCTGGGCCGCTCTTGCTCCGCGCCCCAGGTGATTAATATTCGCTCTCGACGTCGGAGCGGTGTGAACCATGGCCACCTCATAACCCCTCCCCGTCGCCATCTCCATGCAACAAGGCTTCTCCTCCATATCGACCTCCCCGTATGTGTCACACTACACCTGCTACTGGGACATTAGCAATATTGGTGGTCCGCTCACAATATGGCACACACGTCACACCTTCGATTTTTACTTTTTTTTTTACTTCCTTTTCTCCTCGTGAAATATGCCCCATATTTCCTCTTCAATCGCAAATGCGAAGACACATTTTTCTAATACCCGGTTGCACCAACATCTTCCCCGATCCAAGATAAAATGATCCTAGATCCGAACCAGGATCCAGTTTGATCTTGGTTCCAATGTAATAGTGTTGCACCAACGAAATTTCATGATTCTGGATCTCAGATTCTTCGATCTTGTATCTAAAGTATGAGACAAATTTTACTGTTGGTTCGTAATATATGACTTCGTGGAAGTAGGCGTATTTTCACTATAGATAGAACTAGATGTGCGATGTTTTATCCGTTTAAAGTGAATTATTGTTGTACTAATTTTACTGAATAATATTCAAGTGCGTATAATGTTGTTTTAATTTCCCAAGTAAACAATCGACCGTAGATATATCTGTTGGCGTATTTTCAAACTACAGTAGTCTACGATGGCTTCTGATCTAGGATCGAGTTTTGGAACCGCCAATTTCAGCGGTTCGAAATGAACTTGATCTCGATCTCCAGTCCAGTTCTGAACTCGAATGGTGCTCCAATTTTTCATTGTCGATCTTAGACGCGATCTCGGATCGAGTTTCGAATCACGATGGTGCAACGGGGCATTAGTGTTCCTTACAAGTAACATCATAAGAAGAGGTTAAAAGTTTTATTTTTCACATACATATAAATTACTACAGTAGACCTATTTTTGAAGACTGTAAAAAGGATAAATTATTTATCACATTATATTGGCAATATCACATTATACTGTTATGAATTCGTCTTAGCTACCATGACTTTATTGTAAAAATAATTAACTAAATCCAAGCGACATAGTCCATGGTTCCCTCGTACTAATAGCACTAATATGTCTCCGCGTCGTAAGATGCTACGTCAGTGTTATATACGCACGTGCACTAAATTTACGTACATAGTAAAATACGACGGAAGGTTGAACTATACCTTTCGTATTAGAATCAAGACAGTGTACCTCGTTGTACTCCTGGGTTGTCTCTGTAGGCTGCGATACGGTTCTGTAATCATTTTCAAACGTAGTTATAGTCTGTTCGAGGTTTCTTCACACTTTTTGAATCAAACAATCGAAAAATCACCCCATGTATGATATGCTTGGTTTTTTCCTAAGTATGACATATATCATAATCGCTGCATAGGTCTACTTCTGTCAACCTTAAGGTATATTATATTTGGTGAAATTGGAATATTTCATTAAAATTTGTCCATAAATTGTAATATTTATTTTGTATTTAATATGAATAAAAACCGGCATAAAATTGTTGTATTGGTAATGCTCGGTAGTAAAAAGTTCTCATGTAAAATATTATAAAACTGACTGCGCATTGACTGCGTTGTCCCTTGGTGTAATTTTGTGGACTTAGTTAAGCTTTGTTTGCATAAGGCGGAGGAATATCTTGGAAGTAGAACTTGAGCAGGGGTTCAGAAAAGTTGGCAGTAACGGCGAATGGACTTGAGTGTGTACCGGAACAAGAGGTGAAACATGACGGAGCATGTCGTATGCGTGTCTGTGGCGTGTAGATACGTGTGCATTCCGTTTTGATTGCAACACAAGAAGCGAGGCCGGGTAGTGCAGGAAGCCGGCCAACGACTGTTATTAAAACCAAGTTCACAAACAACGAGGATTGTAACGCAACGACTGCAAACGCAGGAATCTGCAAAAGTACGTAGCTTATCCGGGTCTGGCTGACACAGTGGGGTTGCGGCAATTTCATCAACATCTAACGTCAGTAACCCCGCCCAGGCTACAAGGGAGAGCCAATAGGAATCGAGGATATCGGAGAAGGTGGGTGTGAACGAGAAGTGTGGAGAACACGGCGGCTAAGGGTCAGGATGTCAGTCGGCGTATGTCCTCCCTGAACGGAGGTCTCCGAGCGGTGATTGGGGGTAAATGTCTTTATGCTAGGGTGAAAGAGCGAACCCGGAGCCCTCTATATATTTTTCCTCTCATAACGGATAGTCCTTCACATCTACCTCGATCATTAACCCTTTAAGGACTGCAGAAATGTACTGGTATTAAGGACAAGACTGAAATGAGCTGCCTCTACTTTCCACTTAAGCAATATCTATGGAGAGGAAAATTTCAGGAATTCAATGACCTGTGAGTTAGACTCCACAGTCCTGTGTACACCAGAGCCTCAGATGTTTGTCCACTGGCTGCTGCCTCAGTGTTACCTCTCACCTGGGAGTAAGTGATTCGCTACTTGTTTCCTTGGAAGTCTGCTATTGACTCAGAGTCGTACAGGTCGTGTATAATAAGCTGTTATCCAATTGTAAAGGTGATTTCACTGTATATGTGTTTGATGTATATCTTGTCCCGAAATGAATCCGAGAAATTTTCCTATCCCTAGCAATATCAATTATGTTGGTGAGTGTATTTTCACAAGCCATCGTCCAATCGGTTCTGGCTACACCGAGCACACTTACTGTGCCTTGCGACGTTTGTTATTGTCTGGCCGTCGACCAATCAAGTCGCGACGGAGTTAACGTGTTTTACAATCCATCATGTTCCTTTGATGAGTTATTAAAAACAACAACTGTATTCTTAGCAAATTAAATGTTGAATAATTGTAATTTTTTTTAAATTTGATTCCGATGTTGTCCAGTAAATTCGTAAAACAATAAAAGTGTCAGTTTTGTCTCCAAGAGCAGAAATATTTCCACATAAACGTAGCCCCGTACTATATATATATATGTGTGTGTGTGTGTGTGTGTGTGTGTGTGTGTGTCTTAAAGGGTTAACAGCACTAACCACGTCACGCTGATAATATAAGTTGAACAAGTAAAGGTCCTCCTGAATTAATTAGTTTTGCTTAGTTAATTGTCCCCCGACTTCCTTTCATGAACTGCATCAACTGTACTCCCCTTGAGGAAGTACAACAATTCAATCCTCAGTGGCTCAAATTAACCACGGAAGGATCAGCGGTCGTTCAAGGTACGCCATAATCGAATGATGATGTCCAAAATACCACGTAACCCTCAGAGATTCATTCCCAGGGTCACCTGTGTTTCGTACAGAACGGATATGTCAACTGTTCCTTCAGAGAAATGGACGTCCAAGGAGTACAGCGCTGTAATCCATTCTCTGTTGCTTCGAACTTTTCTGAAGCCCTGCTTAACTTCTACTTCCAGGGTATTCCTCCGCCTCGTGCAAACATAGCTTAACCAAGTCTTGACATTTGCACCAAGGTTATAACGCACAGCATTTGACCGCGCTCGCTTTAATAATGTTTTGCATGAGAACTATTTCTTACTAGACATCTCCCGGTTTTCATCCATTTCAATTACTAGCTGTTACCCATGGCTCCACCCACGTGCTAAATTCAAACATTAATTATAATGACCAGGTGCTCTATCTTAATTGTTCTTCTTTATTATTGTGATATTCTGGATTAGCCCAAGGGATACTTTTCATCCCTGAAAAACGAACATTTCCTTAACACATGGAAGTCTGCACACATTTACTGGCACAAATTAGAAGTGGCTCACCTATATCCACTACTGCAAGAACACCGGTTCTATTTGTGTCTGTGTTAGAACTCATCATCGTCCTATTGGTCCATCCACACCGTAAATTACCCTGTACTTCACAGCGTTCATGATTGGCCGGTCATCAACCACTGGAGAGCCGAGCTAATATTGTCCCAATCAAATGTCCTTTATCGTATAAAAATATATACAATCGATCATGTCCCTTTGAGTGGCTATAAAAAAAATAAATTCTGTCGTTAGCAATATCATCGTTACTGCGCTGTCGTGTTCTTGTGTTAAACACTAGCAGAACATAGACTGCACATCCATACGAGTTTTGTTCTGAACAACAAAGAAATTTTCAAATTAATTTCGCTTGATCTACACTCGAGCGTATTCTACAAAGTGTTAAGCGATATAAAAACCAGCCCCATCCAGCGTCTACTAAAATTGTTTGTATGTATTCCCTAAGAAACTTTTCGTTTTCCGGTATGAAATGTACCTTATGTGCTAATCCAAAATATAATCTACCCCTGTACCAAATTTTATCCAAATCCATCGAGCCGTGACGACGTGATTGAGTAACAAACAAACATACAAAAGTTTCCATTTATAATATTATTAGAATAAATTAACACTAGTATATCTGTATATATAAAATATAAAAAATCAGTTTACCCAAAAAAAAAACACTTTCATGTTAACAGAAGTATACAACGCTTGTAATATATGACATATTTAGGAACCACACTGTAAACAACTCTGTGGTAATATTCCTAAACTGTAATGGAAGTTTTTAACGTATACATTGTAGGGAAATAATGCAACACGTCAAACTGCAGATATAGGAATGTTTAGAGTCACTACTATACAAAGTTGGGAACTTCCTTACGCATTTGACGGTTTCCTGAGCAACTGTAGCAACGCTACAATGGATGTCTAGGGGTAAGAATTACTATTCCTACTTTCTCCTTATTTGTGTACACTGGTAGGGTAAATTTCCGAATAATTTCTTTGAGTGCAAGGTAACATTTCCTGCAAAGTTTGATTCGAAAATTGTTATGGCGATGCTGAGAATAGACTATATGAGAAAAATGTTACTTAACCCTAAGTGATAGAAGACGCTTGCTTACAGTAGGGAATATTAGCTCGGAGACCTACGAAATGCGTCCTTTGCTCTCTATCTAGAAAACTGCGCTATTATTATAGTGCAGAGATCACGGAGCCCAGGGGCCGCAGTGATGTAGTGGTCGGACTAATCGCCTTCAACTTTGCTGTCATTTCAAGCGTCACGCGTCTCGAACCATCGTCAAGGAGGAAATTAGTGCGAGCAGACAATCGGTTCCGCAGGCTCTTATGAATAGACACCTGGAAACTTCGCGAGTTCAATGACCTGCAGGCTAAACTCTACAGACTTATGTACACATACGCCGATATCAACTGCACACTGGTTGTCTGCTGTCACAGTGGAAAGCGACAATTCGATACCGTTATCCAAGAGGTGTCAAACACCGCGTGGACCAATGGATAAATTTGGGTAAACGCACATGTTTTAAATTATAGTTTATCCCGAAATGAATCCGCGAATTCTTCAAGTCTCTACTCATGAAGCGGAAATGCCGATTGTAACCTCAGGCTATGTTCTTAAGGTGTCCGCCTGGTTAGACCGCCGAACGGTGTGCACATCTCCAGCAGAAAACGTTTTATTAAAAAACCGCCTAAGGAATCTCTGTGAGATTTCCTTCCGAATAGCATTTAATAAACGTTACGCGTCTCTATAAGTTTTTAAGTTTCTCTATTTCTTTCTAAATCTTATTTTTGTTATAGTGAAAATGGCTCGAAAGGAAGTTTTCACGTCAATTTTTAGGTATGGACATTCCGGTACAAAATATTAAAAAATGAATAGGGAGGTGCATAAGACCTTTAATTTTATTAGTACATCATCAAATGATAGGGTTTCTGTTCAAAGTCCCATGAAGGCTTGTTATCGACAGCAAGACTGCACGCCAATTCAGTGCTTTGCTCGTAGAGGCGATGAGACAGTTGATACGCATGTCTCGGTCGCCTCTAGAGCTCCCACTATTGTACACATCAGACGTGCAAAATCCTTCAACCAGGCGGCCACCTTACAGCAACTTCGTGGTAAAAAATTTCCAGTGGCTTAAGAGGTTACGTCCGACTATAAGGAAGGAATCATTGCTACATCGATGGGGAAAAAGCACAAACAAGCTTTGCGTGTGTTGTGGTTCCTCAGAATGTTAAACGGTGTCTATAGGGTTTCTATATTGTAATTTCTTCAGAAAAGATAAAGATACAGAATTTTCGCTATAGCTTAAAACAGTTTTTAATAGAAGAATAAATATCGTAAACACAGGGGTACACTACAAAAATTTATTTTGTGCTTTTACAAGGACTATCTTTGAAAAACCAGTTGCCAAGAAAATCCTTTGTAAAACTACAAACAGTTTTCTTTTAAAATCTGCAAAACATATATTTCTAATACTACAAATTATAGTCTTATATTACGACTTATATCACGAATTAATAACAGAGAATAACTTAAAAAAATATTCCAAAATATCATTTTCGAAAGAAAAAAAAAACACCTGCACGGTAACTATATCTCACGCCCCATGCGTTATTATCCCGCATCCTTAATCATAGGACCAACTTTACTTATTGCCTGTAGGCTCTTTTATATATACTAAACACACCTGCCAGTACTTACAAAATATTAAGGAATTGACTTTATTAAAAATAATATATATATTTTATCTTAAAATGTTCTGTGTAGCTATGAAACATGAACAGTTAATGAGTAATACAGTCACATTTTATTGAAATTGTCTTTTGAGCTGTTTGAAGTGTTTTGCCCTATTAAATCTTTCAATACATTTCTAATACAAACATACATTTATTTTTGCACACAACTACACTGTATATCACCCATAGTTTTTGCACAAGCAGCTATTTACGGTTTTACGTCGCCGAGTGTCCGCCATTTTGCTGAAGCTCGTGGATCCGGGTCAGTATAGTACAAAAATTTCTTGAGGTCTATTGCAAACACGGTCCTAGTAGTTTCATAAGATAAATGTTTGTACTGTTACAAGCATTTGTAAAATTACAAATAATTTCTCAGTAAAAATTACACACATTTTTACTGTGTATTTACAGTCATTTTTGCTGACTTCGACAAATTTCAATAACCACATTTATAATTCAATAATATCATTCGTAAATTGGACAGCAAAATACGAACTTTCATTTCTGTTCTGAAGAAATATCCACGCAAAAAAACCGAAATAGACACAATTAATTGCTTACGATGAGATCGATATGACAACTGGGGAGGTCGTTTCAAGCGAGAGGAATGATTACTCGTTGAGCTTGCCAGACACTATAGTGTGTAATTTGCTGACAAGCTCGTCAAGTTTGATGATGTTGGCGAACATCCAGGATCTCGGCGAAGTTGAAGTCTGCGCTTGATTTATGCGACACTTCTGCCACGCTTGTACGCACAGTGTTCGAGCTATTGCTTCCAGGGCGCGTTTTGTTTCCGCAGCATAAGTCAGCGAGAACAGACCGCGAGGGAAATTTAACTTCGGCGTGTACGAGCGAGGAAAATATTTATTATAAGATTTGCGTTGTCCGTCTGGATCTCGTACACTCAGAGTGTTATCAATCTTATTTTAGTCGGTCAGCGGATCCCTTACTTATTTTTATGCGTGTGTATTTTCTGTATCGTTATTTATTTAATTTTTGGTCGTTTCGTGCCTCTGCTTTTCTGTAATACATTTTTCATCTGCGATTATTCTTACAAATCTTCGTAATGGAATTTACGACGAGAGACAAAAAATCGAAGCTAAACATGACATAGAGGATTACTTAAAGAATTTTTTTTTCAGTGTGGTTTAAATAATTATACCTGTATTATTTTCACGTGTCGGATTGATATTATTAAATAATTAGGTAAGATTTTATTACTGTTACATATGTGAAACTAATGATGTAAGAAAAATACCTGGCATTTCAAAATAATTGTTAAGGTGTTCCCTACGTCTTGACTAGCTCGGGTTTTTAAATATTGACTCTGAAAGTTAAGTTGTGGACGGAAAATACTTAAATCAAAGATGGCGAGGATACTTCCCCTTGTAGTCATGCAACTTGCGTGGCTCGCTTTCGTAACATCCACTTCATTTCCGACCGATTTAAATGTACATCAGTTAATACAAGTGAATATAAATGCTGTTTACGGTAAACTGAGCACTTTTCAAAACCCTGCTTAGGATCTATTTGTGTGCACGTGGTGTATTCTTCCACCACATGTAAAATTATCATTGCGATAACCTTCATAGGTGCAGTGAAACTGAAACTACTAAAAAAGTAAGTTCTTTACAAATTTGTCTAACTCTTACACATACGCATTTAAACGATAAAAAAAATAGTAATCTCTTTAGTCCTCGCAATTATCCGACACCTTAGATCAAAGTGCATACATGGAATATATTACCTCCTCGTTGCCAACTTACGGTGGTATAGGCAGTTTTCCTCTTACAGTATCAGGCAGGACGGTGACATTTTCAAGGAGATTTCGAATTATCATTATCAGCACCTTCATGATATGATATGCCTAGACGCAGTGCAGTTACTATGCGTCACGAAGTTTATTTCACCTTAATCAAGATTGTTACTACTAAGTTTTGTCAACTTTACTGCAAGCTTTGTACATGTATAGCAGTTTTCCTTACATATATCACCAGACGTACATATTTTAACTAGAAATTTCTGAAGTTACAATATCAAAAGTAGTAAGTTGTTAAGTCCCTTTGTGTGTAATTGTCTAGACTTAGTTAAGCTTTGTTTGCACGAGGCGGAGGAATATCCCGGAAGTAGATTTTTAGCAAGGCTTGAGAGAAGTTGGAAGTAGCCGTAAACAGTATATAAAGAGGATTATAGATTTGCGGCTAGCAGAATGTTAATAAGAACTATACATTTTGCGAACGTGCAATATCCGTCGGACTGATGAAAAAAAAATCACTCTTTACCTTCTGTACGCCAGTTACTTGCTGTCGTATTGTTGTACCGGAGATCTATCCGGCGGTACAATACGCCTTCCTGGAGTTCCATCCTCGCACCGTGTTATTATTCCCTCCCCCCTTTTTTTTCTATTTATACGAGAGTTGTTCACTTTGAAACTTCGCCGTGTTTCTGGGAACTAGCTTGATGTACCAGCGACCCACGCCTGCGTAACCACGTGGTGCTTGGAAAAGGCGCGGCAACGGAAAAAAAAAAAAAATTGGTCACTTGTGGGTGTTTTGCTTTTCCGATGGGGATGTCGTGGGCTGGGAGTTGATATTGGCTTTGAGCAATGGTGGGCGGCGAAACTCAGCTTGTCATTCGCCTACGTGCGTGCGTGTCGTGTTTGCGTCCACGCCCCCTTGGGTCCGGCGTGCGTCCTTTGCTTTGGCACCCTGTCGCTCGTACGCATGAACCAGCCGGTTCTCACCCCTTACAGCTCACCCTTCCCGGTCAACAAACCCAGCCATCTCATATCCCGCGACACCCATCAACCAGCAAGCAGCGCCTGGGAGGTGGGCAGCCCGCCCTGTTTGCCCCTGGCAGGATACCGCACCGCATCGCACGACACACGGTTTTATTGAGTCGCAGTCGCCTTTATAGGCTGTTCACGGCGAAATGAGCACTTTTGAAATCCCTTCTTAAAATATGCTTTTAAGCACGTTATTTATTCTTCCCCCTTATGTAAAATTAACATTGTCGTGGGCCTCATCAATTTATTCACGCGTCGGTCAAGTGAAACTGTGAAATTATTAGAAAAATAACCTTTTCGTAAATCTGCTAATTTTTACACACTTAGGGGTAAAAAAAAAACCAAAAGCGTAAGAAATAATTGAAATTATTACAAACTATTACCTAACACTTTTTATTCGACGTTAACATATGGGACTACTTTCCACCCATCGGTACCAACTTTACCGGGTGCATGCCGATCAGTGCGCCCGTTAAAATATATGCAGGCAGGGGCAGTGACATTTTTCTAAGGTTGGTTTCAAAAGTGCTCACTTTATAGTGAACTGGCTTTAACGGGGCTGCCTACCACGCCGGCAGTCACGAACTTCAAATGAGGAATCAATGTTAAAACGAAATTCCCTCTCATTGCGCCAATTTTAAAGATAACTATTTCAAACAAAAAAAAAACGTTGACGCGGTTTTCTCAGAGAATATTGCTACATAAAAAAAAACATTTATCCATTTTTTCTTATATGTAAATTTCAATATTTACATTTTATAAAAAACATATTTAAAAAAATTGGCAACATATTCTAAAGTAGAATAATTCCTTAAGAAATTTCACACAGAATGCTTTTTATTTGAAACAGTAATCTTTAAAATTTCGTTTAACATTGATTCCCCATTTGAAGTTCGTGATTGCCGGCTTGGTAGGCAGCGCCCTTAATGTGACACATATTAGGTTCGTTCGCATGGTTTGATATTCTGCTAGTTCAGCTCTGTTTTTTCGTATCTTATGGTAGTCCGCGTTTCTGTTACCGGAATTTATTATATTTATAATCTGTTCGGGTGACGGTAGCAGTTGTTATTTCCGCTACAAGAAGCAGTTATTTGTCCTCTTGCTCGCCGAGGTACAGGATAAATAGTATATCGAAAAAAAGAAAAAAAAAAAAAAAAAAAAACTTAGAACAGTTTCGATAGTCGTGATTGCGAAAAGTAATTTCCTTCTGCACATATTGATGACGAGGTGTTTAGTGCACAAGGATATGCAATTAGTAATTAAAACAATGGAGTCATGTTTGTATCCGGAAGCAAGTTGTCCTGAGTTCACCGAATTTTTCATACACGTGAACTACACAAGGACAATAGTTATTATCGCCGTTTTCCTAATAATATCTATTTATTTACTTCCAAAATGCCAGTTTTATACTGTTCGTCGTTCGTGTCGTCTAGCCAAGAACAACTGCTCTTTCTGCTATTTTGCTGCTCGGGAAAATATACCACTTGCTCTTATACAGCAGAAATAGCATACCATGAGAACACACCTCTTGGTTTGCTGAACCGAGGGCGTGGTGGGATGGCTGGAATGTTGAACACGGTAGCCTGTTTCACATTGAAAATGCTCCTTCCGCCGACAGAGCAACAAGATTTGTTACACTTTCTCTTATCTCGTTCACAGTTTACTCGATTCCGTTGGTGTCCACTGTCATTTGTTGTTTCGCTGAAAGTGTCAACTCTTATCGCTATAGAGACCTGAGAAATCCGCGTGTTCAATGGCCTTCAGGCTGGACTCTACGGTCTTATGTACAGATATGCCGAAATAAACTGAACATTGGCTGTCTGCTATCACAGTGGAAGGCGACAACTGGACACCGTTATCCAGGAGGTGCCAAACACCGAGTGTCGACCATTGACTAAAGTTATATACACCCACGTGTTTAGAATTCTAGCTTGTCCCAAAATGAATCCGCCAATTCTCTAGGTCTCTTCTTATTGCTGACAACATACAGTTATAGAAGTCTTAACTTTGCATGTCATCCACTCGTACACAACCATTAAGTTGCTACGTCGATAAGAAAGAGTGATGTATGAGGAAGAGTAAACGAGCATATATTTCTCGGGGTTCCACTTGAGTTTGTCTAACAGTATATTGACTTCGAAAGAGCGTGCAATCTCTAGCAGCTCACCTTTAAGGGAATTTAATAGCTAATGTTATTTTCTACATTTTACCTAATTACATACTTTTTCATTAAGGTAGGAAATAACAGCATAATAAAAAGTATGGAAATTTTTGGAATGACTTTTATATAGTAAATGAAACACTCTAAAGACTGTTCACCATAAAGTAAGTACTTATGAAATTTACCTTATAAAAATTGTCACTGCTCCTGTCTGCATTATATTTTAACGCACGCTCTGAGTGACACGCGCACGAAAAAATCGATAACAATAGATGCAAATTAGTTCCATATGTTAACGTCGAATAAAAAGTGTTAGGTAACCACTGGTGATAATTTAAATTATTTATTACGCTTTCTGTTCTTTTTTAACACCTCAGTGTGTAAAAATTAACAGATTTATAAAATGTTTACTTTTATAATAATTTCAGAGTTTTACTTCACTGACGCATGAAAAAAAGTGACGAGACCCATGACAATGTTATTTTTACATACTGCGGAAGAATTCACAACGTATTAAATTAAAAAATTACTGTTAGTCAACATTTCATTTTGTAAGAATAAAATGGTTATTTTTAATAATTTCTCAAAGGAACACGGTGGATTATAAAAAGTGTTAACTCCCTCGCGACACATTAATTGGCTCACAATTAACGCGCAACTTCATTGACCAACGGCCAGCCAATAATAAACGTTGCAGGACACAGTGAGCACGCCCGGTGTAGCCAGGGCCAATAGGAAGATGGCATGTGAACATACACTTACCAACACAATTTACAATGCTCAAGTGAAAAATATATTAGGCATCTCACTTCAGTCTTGTCCTCAGTACCTGTAAATTTGTGCAGTCCTTAAAGTGTTTAGTATAGGCTGTTCACGGTCAAATGAGCACTTTTGATAGCCCTGACTAAGATATACTTGTATGCCCGTTATGTATTATTCTCCTTATGTAAAATTAACACTCACATTATTACAAAAGTAAATATTTTACAAATCTGCTCATTTTTACACTTCGCTACATAAAAACCATAAATCGAAATAAATAGTTAAAACTATTACAAAAGGTTGCGTAACACTTTAGATCTGACTTTAAGATATGGAAGTACTTTCCCACCAATGTTACCAACTTTACTGGGCGCACATCACGCAGTGCACCAGTTGAAATATGTGCAGGTGGGGGCAGTGACTTTTTTCTAAGGTTGATTTGAAAAGTATCGTGAACAGCCTTTACTCCGTGGCAGGACTTTGGTTTGATTGCTTGCTCGATCGTGTCGAAGCATGCGTAGAGACACGAACCAGTCCGATGAGTAGGGACGAGCTTAACTGATATTTTCAAGCATCTGTAACAACTGTTATAGTAACACACAAATATCTGCGACATATCTGCGATTTTGACACAGTCACAAAAATATATTTCTAAAAAAGGCACAAATGTAACCGAGGTGATGATAGCATTACCAGCGTTAATTTGAAAACATATGTAGTGAAAATTATGATGAAGTTTACTTTTGCGAGGTTTAATCATTTTCGGTAGTTATTTTTTCGTTACTGGAAACTTAATATAATTCTACAAAATATTGGATAGGGTTGGCCAGGCCAGTCCTGACGATGTCCACAATTAGGTATTACAAATTCCTGTTTTCCAAAAATAACATATAAGTAGATATAAAGATACTGTAGCGTATTTGTTAGCATTAAATATTTTGTACGCTAACTATAAAACTATATAGTAGGTCGGCCGAAACATAATAAAAGGAAAACTTAAGGAATTCACGTGAAGAGATTTATTACCGTTTCAAACAGAAACTATGTTTACTCATCGAATAGTTTGTTTAAAAGCAGTCAGCCGTCATCTCTTTACAAACATGCAAGGCTACCTGTGACGCTGCGACATGTCACAGGCAGCTGAAATAAACTGTTACCAAAGAAGCATCTTCGCTTGTCACAGTTAGTTTCGCAAGCTGTGATATATCTGTGACAAAGAAGCAGGCTGTGATTTTTCAGCCATCTCTTTGTCGCCAGTGGTGGGAAAATCGTCTTGGTGTAATTAAATTGCCACCACGTTTTTTTTTTTTTTTATCCGTTTCTTAAAAACCAGCGATATTTTCCTTTAACTCCAACCATTATTTTCGCGGTGTTCAAATTTTTATTGCAAGGATTGTATAAAAAAAATTTTTTCCCAGGGTAGTAAACCTTGGTAGCTTGGAATTCTTTATCTTGATGGAAACATATTCCCGTACTACGCCAAAGCCCATCCACGAGTCTGATGGACAGTAATCGTTTCTAGCTGCCTGTCCCACTCCCCTTCATACGATGCCAGTCCGAAAACATCGGAGATTTGTACTCATCGTTGCTCCCTCGCATTAAATAAGATCTTTTTCTTCCGGATTGTTTACAACTGCCTTTCTTGATAAAACTCACGCTTAAGACTGCCATGTCAATAAATTATACGATATTCAAATAGAATAATTACCTATACGAGAGCAACGCCTTATAATTTCCAGCCAGGGATACTCTGTGAATAATGGAGAAAATTATGTAGGACTACAGTTTTGGAAAAAAAGTGTTTTGGCAATCATTAATTATACAAAAATGGAAATACCATACATTTATATAACCAAGTCAGAAATCATAATAGCACTAAAGCAATCCCGTTAAAAATCATTATAATATTTAAGTCGATTTTTGTTTATACTTGAGAAGTTATAAAAAATGTCATGTCTGCTAGACGAATTATGCCATACTGAACTTATCAGGTGGCTAACTGCGACATGAGAGTGATGAAAACTATTTATTGTACTGTACATTATTATGTAGTGGGAAATTAAATTTCATTTTATGTGCCTCTCATCATCGCGTCAGACAATATCATGCCGGCATGTAACGCACGCCGTAAGATCTCCATTTATTGTTATTGATATATCGGTTTAACATTTTAACTTCCATACTAACAGCCAAGAATAAATTTAGGATATCTGTATTTTTGGACAAAGAAACACCAGTATCGGTTTGCCAGATAATTAGGTTCTTTCGAACTCCTACGCTAAGATTATAATTTGACAGGAAATATCCGACTGGATTGCCGAGAAGAAATAAGTATATTTAACATGTCGGCTAGAGAAAATCATGTCCGCTAGAGAAGGAACTTCTTGTCAATGAGTCACCGTGAAGGCTCAACTACGCGAAGCGTGACTAGCATGAAACCTCAAATTCAAGCGAACCGTAGTGCAGGAATACTAGTACTTGCTACTATAGGTTCTCGCCGTAAACTGAGTACTTTGTCAAACACTGCCCAGCATCTACTTGTATAGGCTGTTCACGGTAAACTGAGGACTTTTGAAGCCCTCTCATTTGGAATAATACTTAGTCAATAAATATATATTATTTGAGCCTTAGACGTTAACTTACGAGTGCAGTGCAATATACACTCTGTGTTTATTACTTCAATGACAATATTTATTCTAAAAAGTGGTTTAAACAGTGGCTGAAAGGGGAAAAATTTACTAGGGCCCCCAAAGTTCTCACTTTACCGTGAACAGCCTATATGTACATAAAATCAACGTTGCCATGGAATTGTCAAGAGCCAAACTGCGAAGTTATTAGAAAAGTAAACTTTTTATAAATTTGCTAATTCTCATATTTATATGCTTTATAAAAACGAAAAGCAAAAGAACTCATTTCAGTGATCACAACGTTTACATTACGTTTTCAATTTGACGTTAAGATACGAATCTTCCTCCCCTTCACCGTTTTCATATTTACTGGGTGCATACCACTTTTAGTGACCGATAAAATATTTGGAGGTGTGTTGTGAAAGCCCCGTCGTGCACCTGTTATACAAGGTTTCGCCTAAGTGGAGCGGCAGTATGGAGGCCACAGATAGTCCAGAACATAGAGCCAAAAGTGCAGCCAGTTAACGATCACGAAAATGCGCCGAGGACAACAGAATACATGGGTCCGGCTAACTCAGTGATATCCGCAGTAAGCAGAAGATCCTCTTGACAAGACTCCACCCACAGGGCACGGCGAGGGCCCAATCATAATATTATACGTCACAGGCACACGTGGTGGGGCGGTGAGAAGTGTGGACGGAGCTACGAGGAGCAGGAAAGGGGCAGTCAAGGATGGCGAGCCAGACAGAGAGGCCAGTGGTCCAGGCTGCGGAAGCGGAGATCCCAGGGAGAGAGACCCGGTAAGTCCTCTCAACGTGCTCTAACTTAACCACTCTAAGTGACTCATACTTCCCTTATTCTCTTCTCTCCAACTGACATAATTTATTATTTATATTTAGGGATAGGAAAATTTCGTAGTTCAATGACCTGCAGGCTAGACTCCACAGTGGTGTGTATACTAGATCCTTAGTTGTTTGTTGATTGGCTGCTTCCCCAGTGAGTAGCCAGTGTTACTCCACACCTGGTGGTATGGGATTCGCTACTTGTTCCCTCCCAAGTCTGCTATTGGCTCGGAGTAGTCCACGGCGTGTATAATAAACTGCAATCCAATTGCAAACTCAACTTCAGTGTACAGGTGTTTGAGGTCCACCTTGTCCTGAAATGAACTCGCGAAATTTTCCCATCGTTATTTATATTGTAAGATGTATTGAGATAAAGACCATTGTAAATAGGGCTCTAGCCTGTTATATTTAAATTAATATTTGATTCGCTTGTACTCTTATAATCCCCATCTTTCTGTCCTCCCAGTTTATGCTCCCCTAAGTGAGGGACATAACGAGGTGCAGGAGTATAATTCATTCACGCATACGTCACACTTTTCTGAAGATCTGCTAAAAGTTCTTCATCCGGGATATTCCTCCGCCTCGTGCATACTTAGCTTAGCTAAGTCTAGAAATTCACACTACAGGACAACGCACCGAACCCGTGCGCACTCAGTTGCAATAATATAAGCGTGAGAACTATTTCCTACTAGGTTCTTCCCACACACACGTTTTCTCACTGTTTTTAATCATAGTTATAAACTGATAGAGACCTGCGATATTCGCGTTATTTTTTGCAACGGACTAAAATGTGAGATGTTGTGCGTGCTACTGACGTCCCTCAGTGGCTGAGAGTATTTGTGGCACGACGTGAAAGACCCTTTTAAACCAATAGTAACAGTTCCACGTCAGAGTGACCAATCGCCTGTAACACAGTTACACAGGCACATGACCTCGTATAGAAGCCATCAGCCAACGAAATCACGGTTCGTGCTCAGAAAATTATAGGGTAATGGCGTCCAGCTTGTCTCTAAATAATGACGTGAACTATGCAGGTATTTATTTATAAATGTAATATTATAATTGATAAATAAAATTAATATAAAACTTGAATTTAACGAACAATGAGACACTCTCTTGTCCACAGAAGTATAAAACGCTTGTGATACATAGCATATTTAGGAAATAACTAAGCACTTCATACATAGGGTGAATTTTCAAAGGCTTGATCCAAGATGTGCGAAGAAAACGCGAATAGACTATACAGTGAGAGTTTTCAAAGGTATATTAAAAAAGTGTTGAGTTAAGCGTAAGCAGGATATGCCGCTCACTCATTACACCCACCACAGATGTCATCGACCGACAATATGACTCTCGAAGTCCGGTTGCACTATTTAAGATACAGACCACACGAAGCAATAAAATAACTTGCCCTTTTTTGGAGTTAGTTTACTCACCTGACTCGATAAGGCGCTCTTCGGAATGTCTTCACACTTTTCGTGTCGAACTTTTGAAATGTCAACCTCACGTGTTAAGTAGCACCCCAATTATGTCGCGTGTCAAGCGTTTTCCATTTATCTTAACCCATTCAGACCCAGTGTACACATTTGTGCACAAAACGCACGTGTAGGAAATTTTTGGTCTGTACTACAAACTGCGAAACTCGATGGCCGATGATTTTACCGTTGATTAAATGATTAGCAAACGATCTTACTTCTCTAAGTCATAATTGGTACGTAAAGCTGTAGCCGAACATATAGCTTACATCTCATTGGCTGTGACAATGAAACAAGTGTTGCCTTGGCTTAAGTACTGCACGCATATAAGATTTTTTGTTTGCAACACCTGACACAGTAAAGTGGGTCTGAAAAGGTGAACATAAAAGTATATATTTTCTAAATTGAACAGTTTCTTAAATTCTATTTATAAATAAAAATAATTAATTTATAATTAACTAGCGACCCACCCCGCTCTCACTCGGGTGCGATTTACAAATATGACGTTGTTTAGGTGTACAGCAAGTATATACAGTAAATGCTTAACCCTTTGAGAAACATGCACGTGTATATTATATATATATATATATATATATATACGGGGCTATGTTTATGTGGTAATCTCTTTGCTCTTGGAGACAAAACTCACTCTTGCATTGTTTTACCAATTCACTGGACCATATCGAAATATAATTACAAACATTACAATTAGTCAACATTTCATTTCGTGAGAATAAAACGGTTATTTCTAATAGTTCCTCACGTGAATACGATGGATTGTAAAATATGTTAACTCCATCGCGACACATTAATCGACACCTAGCCAATGATCGACTCCATTGGCCGGCGGCCAGACAATAATAAACGTTGTAGGGCGCAGTTAGCATTCCCGGTGTAGCCAGGACCAATAGGAGGATGGTATGTAAAAATACACTCACCAACACAGTTGATATTGCTGAAGTGAAAAATCCTGTTCTCAGCACCAGTACATTTGTAGAGTCATTAAAGTGTTAAGGTAACTAATATGGGGGTAATACTATGTTGTTCACAAAGTCTTCGTAAGAGAACTCATATTTTTAATCTAATTTTAAAATACAAAAATGGTTACTGCTGGTCATCCTTAGACGATAAAACATAAGTGGTCGCAGATTTTCAGATTTATGTAGACCTTTTTGAGATTTACAATTCTGTAGGACTTAATTTGGTGTATCTCTTATGGTTTAGTCAGCGTAAGCCACGTAAGCGCCCGAAAGCGGCTTTAACTGACTTTTTAATAAAACGTCGACATTTCTCTACTATCCTTGGATAAAATCTTGATGTATTACACATATAAACCTTCCTCAAGAATTTTTCTAAATGGCGGTGAAAACCGCATCAAATTCCATCTCGTAGTTTAGAAGCTTTAGCCGAATACACCAAACACATGCGGCCGGGCGACTTTGTTTTATACTATGTATAGATACAAATGAAAACAGAGAGAAAATTGATGCGTTGGTGTTGCCAAGCAAATATTACTAAATAGAGTGATCAGGAATGCTGTTAGTTGTCCCGTTAGTGCAGTTGTCTAGACTTAGCTAAGCTTTGTTTGCATGAGGCGGAGGAATAGTCTGAAAGTAGAACTTTAGCAGAGCTCCAGAAAAAACCCCAAACGTTAAGATTTGTCTGGTGCAACTAAGGATTTGTCTGGTGCAACTAAAGATTTGTCTGGTGCAACTAAAGATTTGTCTGGTGCAACTAAAGATGTGTCTGGTGCAACTAAAGATTTGTCTGGTATAAACAAAATTTGCAATGTCGGCACTTGATCATCTTCGTCCGAGCGCAACATCTTAGTAATATCAGCTAATGGGACAGCTGATAACGCCGGAAAGCTTTTAAATTGATATACTGCAAATATTGAGCAACGTGTGCAAACAAATATCGGGGTCTGTACACAATTACTGGCACTTAAGATAAATTAGGAGCGAGCCACCTTTATCCACTACTGCAAGAACACTGGCTCTGTTGGTGTCCGTGTTAGAACTACTTATCGTCATGTTGGTCCAGATCACACCGCACACTAGACTGTACTTTAGAGCGTTCATTATTGGCCGGTCATCAACCAATGGATAGCCGAGACCTGCAAAATTCGCTCTAATATTTGAGTAAATTTTAAACTTAAAAACATGATTACGTTTGCAACACGATTGTCATTGGACCATACTTCATTTGACACGCCCCAGGTAACTCTGCGCCAATAAATGAACACTTCACAATCGTGTTTCCCAATCACGTACAGTTCACTCAGAAAGGGAGTAACTTCACATCTGGGCAGCAGCCAATGGAGAAACGACGCCGGCTTCAGTATATACAGTGTTGTCAAGTTTAGCTTGGTGGCCAAAATAACGTGAATTTAGCAGGTCACTAATCATGTTGCTTTGAGTGGCTATAAGAAAAAGAAAATCTCTCGTTAGCAATACCAATGTTTCTGCACTGTCGTGTTCTTGTGAGGTCATGGCCGAACACTGGCCGAACAAAGACTACACATCCATGTGAGTTTTGTTCTGAACAACAAAGAAATTTTCAAATTAGCTTTGCTCGCGATACACTCGAGCATAGTCTACAAAGTGTTATACATAAGTACAAGTTAAATAAAACAAAAAATGAGATACTTCTGTTAGCATAAGTATAGAAGGTTTGTGGTTCGTGGCATATTAAGAAACAAGCACGTAATAAATAGGGTGATTTTTCAAAGGTTTGGTTAAAAAAAGTGTGAAGATACTGTTAGTGTACTATACTCAGCACGCGTGATGTATGACGCCATGGCTAGGTAGGGGTATTGTCCACAGCCCTACTGTCTTTCCAGGGCATCAACGGCGTGTAGTGGCTAAACTAGTCGACTACTCATTGGGAAGTGATCCATCTTGATCTTCTGTAGCATACAAAGTTGAATACTACCACCGCGAGTCCAACCTCAACGGATCTGTCACCGGAGAGATCCTTCCAACAAACCCCAAGCTGATCGCCCATGTCACTACCTACATCATAAAGAGGCTGTTCGCGGTAAACTGAGAACTTTTCAAAGCCCTGCTTAAGATCTACTGTGTATTATTCCGCCTTATGTAAAATTAACATTGCCATGGACCTTATCACACTTTTCATGCGTCGATCAAGTGAAACTTTGAATTTATCAAATAAGTAAATATTTCACAAAACTGCTCTTTTCAACACTTCGATAAACTAAGAAAAAAATACAAAGCGAAATAAATAATTTAAGTTGTTACAAATTGTTACCTACCAGTTTTAATTCGACGTTAAGATATGGAACTATTTTCCATCCATCGTTACCAACTTTACTGGGTGTATTTCACCAAGTGCGTCTGTTATAATATATGGAGGCAGGAGCAGTGACTTTTTTCTAAGGTTGATTTTAAAAGTGCTCACTTTATCGTGAACAGCCTATATCCCACAATAATTACCTTTATTCAAACGATTGTTGTTTTGTAATTAATATCGCTTTAGAAACAAGATTTGCTACAGAAATACATATAACCATAAAGTTTTATTTCAGGTGTTTTCTTCAATTTTTCTCGTAGCGTGATTGTGCTTTAGTTCGCGATCCCGCCACAAGGAGCGCACCGCAGCTGATTCTATAAAATGGCGTCAGTGCAGGAAACGGCGTAATGTGTTGTGTATCAACTAAATTTCGGAACTATATACGGAAACAGTCAAGTTGGTGGAGCTACGGATAGGGAAGTTTTAAGCAAAAGACACAGTAGAAAAAGGAAGGGAAATTAAACAGTGAGCGACCATCGACATCTGAACCGACTGTGAACAACCTCTGGCTGTCTTCACCAGATCATTTAAACAAGCAGCACATCTGCTTCAAGTACAGAAGCTTCACTGCACAGTGCATTGTGCAATCGTCAGCATTTATGCATAGAAGGTCATGTCATTTTAAACCAGTCAATTTTCGAACACCGTATTTCAGAAAATGAACATTTCTTGCAGCAAACACAATTTTCTGATGAAGCCACAATTTCGTTTCTTGCAACATTTTTACTAAGCACAATGTGAAAACTTGGGGCCTATGTTCGTTTGGAATAAGGGTAGCCAATTTATGATATCCTGTAGGTACTTTATTTTCCATGACGTGGTTTGTGGGGTTTTGTCAGCACTGACCCCCGCAATCGCATGATCGCCAACAGTGTGGAGTGAAATACATCGTGCTTGTCGTAGAATAAGCACTTCTCGTGTGTGGAAACGACGTAAAACGATAAAATTCTGCATAAAATGTTCTCAGGTACGTTAATGTGAGCTAACGTCAACAAGACAATTACAGTAAGCTGTGAAATTGGGTAATCTTACGTGATGCCGACTTGGCGTGGTCGTAAATATATAATATATATTATACATTTGCTTGCAAAACTTGAACACTATAAAACATTCACTCGGACACTTCTTTATACTAAACCCGAATATCCGTCTAATTACAAAATCTGCATAAATTCGAACACTCTTTATTGCCACTTTGATACATTTTTGCGACTGTTGTATCGTCAGAATTTTTTCACCACAGTTTTATCTAACGAAGTTCACAAGCTTCGCAAAAAAAAAAAAAGTTTTCTTTTTTCACATTAAGTGAAGATAACGTTGCATTTCTCTCTGAAAACAATTACATAAACAAATCAAATTATAAATTCAAAAGTTAGTAATATAATATAGGTATTACGTGAATCTAAAACATCATAACTATACCCGAGGTACTAGGCTGTTACGGTTTTGACTATTTATAACGTTATAATGAGCCAACTTATTAAATAGTTTTAAAGCAGGATGTCTTTTCGTATTATTATTTCTTTACTGCTGTGAACTTGGTTACTTCTGGATTATTAGCAGTTTGTTCAGAATGATGTTCCGGCCATCTTTGACGTGTCTTAAAACACCATGTAACAGGTAAAAATAGTGAAATGTGAGTAGGGACATCAGATTTTCGCGAAAAGGTTTCAGCACATGCTAGACTTAAGTACCCCATGGGAAGGTCAGTTCTACTCAGGTTAGCAACAAAAAGAGTTTTCTTATGGAATAGTTTGGCATCGTATGAGGAAAGTTTCCGCCGCTAGGTAAGCGCTAGTGTTCCAAAGAGGTCAACTATAATTACAATTTTCAGCTACGTGATTAATAAAAGAGAATGATTTTACTTAAATATTGCTCACGATAAAGTGAGATCTTTAGAAATGGACCTTAGAAAAAGTCACTGCCCCTGCATTCATACATTTGAACGGGCGCATCGAGTGACATTCGCCCAGCAAAGTTGGTAACGATGGATGGAAAGTAGGTCCATATCTTAAGGTCGAATAAAAAGTATTAGGTTACCATTTATGATAGCTTAAAATTAATTATTTCACCTTCTGTTTTTTTTTTATAGATTGAAGTGTAAAAATGAGCAGATTTCTAAAGTTATTTACTCTCTTAATAATTTCACAGTTTCATTTGACCGAGGAATGAGCAAAGTGAGGAGGCCCATAGCAATGTTAATTTTACATAAGGCAGAGGAATACGCAACGTGTATACAAGTAGATATTAAGCAGGGCTTTCAAAATTGCTTATTTGACCGTGAACAGCCTATATTTATGTAATTGTTTTATATTTGATTTATGTGTATTGCAATCATTTAGTTTTTTAACATTGAACATAGAGAAAATGTGATACACATGCGTTTCCCACCCTGTTTAGAATAAACCTTGCCCATGTGCAAGGCAGAGAGAGCGATCTCCTAACTGAAATTACCCGCCTAGTTCTACGCTATCATGCTAGCCAATGGTGGTGCAGGATTCAAACCTGCCAGCCAACCGGAAGGTTTCCTACTCAAACAGCCAATCTGACACACTCCTAACGGCCTAATTCCCTATGTCAAAGAGTTACAGGTATCGTAGAAGGTACAAAAATAACACAAATTCCCTGAAACAATTACAAGAATGTGATACCAAGAAAATTAATGAAAATATTGAATTATTAATTAAAATACAAACAAAAACAAAATCTAGCTATCTAAGGAATTGAAACATAAATTATTGCAATTCTAACATCTAATTATTCAAATTCCTAAACATACGAAAATTAATAAAAATAAATGCAAATGAAACTTTTGTAAAAAAAGTATGCAAATTACAGTGTTTGAAATTGATAGTGTAGAATGAGTAAAAATATACGTAGATTATAATAATGAATGCAGAAATTGCAAAAGTTTATGTTTCATAATTGCACCTCCTGTCGGTTATCTTCTATATCAGGAGACAAACATACATATAATTTAAAATGTAACATATACATTAGCAACATTTTTGCATTGTTAGAAAAATCCTCTGTAGGAAAATGTTCATTTAGCAATACTTTGGTGTAGGATCAGATAAAATCACATAAATAGTTTTTTAATACATATCGTGAAACCAAAAAAAAAAAAACATAGCATAACAATTACATATCATTACGAGGGGCATGATTACAGTCAATTCATGCGGGCCACTCCTATTTTTTTTTTGCAGACAGCGGCGGTTCGCGCCACGCAAGACCAGGTGGCGTGATTTGCAGGAATTCTTCGGCTTACAGCGAAGGCAGCCGACCGGACACGAAGTCGGACCCCGCTCGCAGAAAACAACCGCGGGAAGCCGCTTCAGTATAGAGAGAGTGTCCGTGGCCGGTAGGTGGTAATCCCTGAAGGAAAATCGCGTAGCACCTCGTCGTACAGGGTCTGTGTACAACTACCAAACCTGTACACACGCTGTATCACTTTACAAAGCAGCGCGCCATCACTGAAACGTGGCACAAAGTTCCGTCGTTCGTGACGTCTTCGGTCCCCAGCAAAAACAAGAAACACGTGCTTACAAAAATATCTCCGTTGCAAGAACGTGTCTAGTGAAGTGCGGTTGAGTAGTTTTTTTCCACAACAAGCGTCACTAGTCGAAGCACTATAAGTGCTTGGTGGTAGTTAGTGTAAACGGCACTTGTTTCAGACTAAAAGGTTCATTGTTTACATTTCACTGCAATGTTTATTTTAGGGTAAATACCTCTTCACTGACCTCTCCTATCCGAGTTAGCCCTATGCTTTACTCAGACAACATTCAACACAATACATGAAGACTTCGTGTCTATACAAATACCGCCTGAAACTGTAAGGCGTCTCATTAGATTTAACTTCACTTTACGCTGCACCTGTATAGTAAACAACGAAACGACAGCAGACATATAAAACGAAGGATAACAAAAAAAAATACGTGAAGAACATTTTACCAACAATAATCGTAGCCTACAAGAATACCAATGGCTTAACCAAGCCGGAAAAATATCTTCAAAGTAGTAGACCATCATTGCGACTTTATACATTGGAATATCGAGAGAACTTCAAAAACCAATGGGATTAATGTTTACTCATCATCAACACAGAAAATAACGACGGTACGTAAGATTCAGTATTAGAGTGTTTGTTGTTACA
This sequence comes from Dryococelus australis, assembly GCA_029891345.1. Lineage (NCBI taxonomy): Eukaryota > Metazoa > Arthropoda > Insecta > Phasmatodea > Phasmatidae > Dryococelus > Dryococelus australis. Next base: position 384,434,117 of record CM056993.1, read on the forward strand.
AAAGAACATCGTTGCTTTGTTACCTGATCCATGGTTCGCCCCTTCTTTTCTGATTGTTCTAGGTCCTCAGATCCTTGAGGATGGCAGGACACTGTCGACTTGGCAGTGACGTGGCAGGCAGCTCAGTTGCGTACGCAAGGTAGTTTAGCTCCAGATGTTTCTTGGTTAGGGTCCCTGGTGATAGGCAATCTGCGCAGCTTCAAAGTAAAGCTTCTCTCTAGACGTGGTAACATAATCCTAGCGCGGCTTTAAAAAATAAATGAAATTCTTGGGAGGTATACTACTTAATTATCATGGCTCTGGCGCGGTACTGCTGACTCAGACGGGTAGCGCACAATCTCGCGGCCCTGCGTAAAAATCCTATTTATAAACATTACAGTCTCTCGCTAGCCAGCATATCACAAAGGCGGTAACTTGACTTCGTCTTCTCGCTATTTCTGACTTCCAGCGCGCGCTAAGCCATCCTCTTGACGTGAGCGATATACTCTTCACTACTGTTCACCAGATTATGCCTGCCTGTTTTATCAGTGATGCCGGGGACTACCAACTCGTAACAGTTCGGGAAAACTTCTCGTTTTACTTCGAATGGCCCAGCAAATAACGGCATCAGCTTACCCATCACATGGTCGTAGTGTTGTTTACGTACACCAACAACTCGCTTCAGAACCAGTTCACCTGGAACCGACTTGTTTACTTCGGATTTTTTCACGTATTTCGCACGTCTTTCTGCGGCTAAATGCAATCTTTGCCTCACCAATACTTTGATTGCTTCTCTAATATCTTCCATTTGTTTCTTATCGCAGTGGATAATGATTGAGGGTTGCAGTCGTTTTCCATGGTTATAAATATCCGAACACTGGCCGGTAAGGGTCTCCCAAGGGGTATAATTTGTGAGAACCTTCACACATTTGTTAAGATTCGTGAAGTAGTGGTAGAATTTACATTTGAATTTTCTCTATGCAAAACGATTTTTGTTTGTGTCACTTTTGCACTCAACTACGCGAAAATATTGTCAAGATATTCGCCTCCCAGTTTTCCGTGTAGGATGTTTACAGTCACATGTGTGGCGATTGCGAAAGAACTTTGCGTTTTCTCTGGCGCTTCACACCGCGATTGCTGGTCTCTTTGCTCATGTGATCGCCTGTGTCACATTCGTGGTATAACTTACGTTTCCTCCTTGGCCACGCGGAGCGATCCTTATTCGTTTTATTTCTTTCTCTCGCTTCGCATCTCAGCTCGTGTTCTACGGCCGCCTCTATCTGTCCCTAGTTTCTCCCTGGATATTTGTTTTTGAGTATTCTGCAGTGAAATAGCAATACATTTTGGCGTCGAAACTTCAGACAAGCAGCTAGTCAAGGAGTGGATTTTCTCTATGGCGTCCTCAATTACTTTCTCTGGCCTAGGAATCGTAGCAACTTTTAACGCAGGGTTTTCTTGAGCTACGCAAGCATAAGGCATCTCAAACTATCATGATTGCTTAGCCCGAAGATTATGGAGTATTCTTCAAACCTGACAGTAAAATTGACTGGGTTTTCTCCGAATTTTCCCTGAACTTAGGCATTGGTTCTCCCAGATTCCTGAAGGTCTGTTGCGTGTTATGTTGCTCGTCCATCATTGCGCTGGGCCTAATCTCTGTGTAATGCACGCTGATTTAAGGGCTGCACCTCCACGTGTTCAAATTCAGGCATACTCAGGTGAAGGTCCCTCACCACTTCTACAACCTGGGCTAACTGGACTACCTTGTCAGCCACCTTGGCCAACCTGTTTGCGGTAGCTTTCTCTACATGTCCACACCTTATTTTCAACATGAGCGTTTTGTGAATCAAACTTCTCGCTCACTAGCTGATCAAGTGTACTTAAGTCTGTCGCAGCAGCCGGTCTGTTTTCCAGCCTATTCACTGTTTGTTCAAACTCACTTAACTGCGCAGCACATGTCTGTCTCACCTGGTCTATTCCTTCTCTAGTCTCTGTGACCTCCTTGTGTACCGTAGTTACTTCAGCTGCCAGCTGTTGTTAAATTAGCAGCTACGTCTTTCTTGAACATTACTAGTTGATTTTTCACGTCCCTCATGTGTGTTTGCGCATTCGCCCGCGTAGTTTCAAACTGCGTCCGAGTGTTCGCCTGCATAGCTTCCAGCTGTGTCTGAGTTCCACCTCGCACGGACTCACTTATTTGACATGACTTGCGTTTCCACTCGTACAGCTTCGAACTGGGCCTGTGTAAATGCGGTGAGCTGCTGTAAATCTAGAGTCTGTGCAACAGCAGTTTCTGTTGTTAGTGTTAGCCGGGGAACCTAGACTTACTTCCTCGCTGCCTGCGTCTGTGTGCTCAGTTGTAGGCGAGCTGGGAGTACATAACCTAGTTATTTCGGTAGTTACTTCCATTTCATAAACAGTATATTCTAATGATTTGTAGTTCAAAGGTGTGGTTTTCCTTAACCTGTAAGCTGTTCTTTCGCCGCGGCGCAGTTGATACGGGGCTTTACCTCTTCTCCTCATTTACTATAACACTTCTCAATCGCAGCTACAGCTGTTGAAAGCCACCTCGTTGTTGGCGCCAAATTCATGAAGTGTAAACACCACATTCACATAATAAAGTAGCACGGAGTCGTATTGTTTCCCTGTGTCTATATAGCCAGAATATTACTATAGTTTATGCACACCAGCTTACTGGAAAACGTACACGTGGCTAGCCTGCAGTGCATGCGTCATAGGATGCCAAGTGCCCTGCCAGTTCTATCTGCTGCTCGTGCTGTAGGCCTATTCCAAGTACTTAGTATTAACATAACATATAAGCAGACAGGATATTACCATGCGGCGCTCAATAGAAAATACATGACAACGTGTGGAATAACGGTAGTATACTACTGAGTTGTTTGAATAACCATACTCTCCCGCAGGCTTATAAAACAGTGTGAAATAAAAGCACGTGTTGATATCGTGTTTTAGGTTAGGTATATTGTTGGCAAAATTTATTATAACTGAGCAGAATATTTCTCCCCTGAGGAAAACGTCTGCCTGCACCCTTGCAGGCTCCAGAAACAGACACTCGCCTTAGTTTACCACACTTTCTGGAGACCAGTGACCATTTGTCACACTCTGAAAATTATGCAACTTACTTTTCATAAGGACAAGCATAAATTAAGCAGAATTGGGTTATCAGTGAAGGCGAGAAAGTAAAACAATTATTCACGCGAATAGGAAAAGACGTCAGACTACATAAAGTTTCCAGCCAAATTATTTTACTTCAATTTCAGTTTCTTTAATTTAATTGATATGTATTCTGGTTGTAAATGAAACTAATTAAAAATCCTGAATGGCAATAGCAAAGGGTTTATGGAAATCATTCAAACATGCCCTTACTAAAAAAAAAACCGTAAACTAGTCTGACGTGGCAGTTTGTAACTTCAAAAAAAATTACTGAATGAAAACGTCTGTAATTAATACTTGAAAATTAAACTTGGCTCAGCTTAGTGGTAGAACATTAAAAACTATGTCTCTGGGGTTAAATTATGTTTAAAATATGCTGGTTCTTAGCTGTTAAAAACGCCGTGCCAACATGGCGGTTTGGAGAATGTTCTATTACAAATTGCCGCTCACTTAGGCCTATACGACGTGTAGACTAAACTCGTGGAAAAACTAGTAGTGCAGAAAAATAGTTTACTTGTAGGATGATATCATTTATAGTAGAAAGCAAGACGGGATGTCAGGAAAATGTAGAGTAGTATTCAAACTTCGTAGAATTAAGGTGTTTCTTAGCGTGGCTTACAGCTCACGGAACACCACAGCGTCTAACTGACCTAAGCTGCTAAACAGCTGCTTGCAATACGGAGAGGCTTACAGCACACTTCTCTACGTAGAAACAAAGCAATACCAACTAAACAAGCTGTAGAAACTAAAACATCCTAATATTCTATTTAAAATAACCTATGCTACGTCCAACTTCTGGACGTGCGTCCTGACTTAGGTCTTAACCCGTTCAAAGATGGCGGCAGAGAGAGCTATCTCCTAACAGAAATTACCAGCCTTGCCCTACACTATCAAGCTAACCAATGGGGGTGCAGGATTCAAACCTGCCAGCCAACCGGAATGCTTCCTACTCAAATAGCTAATCTAACAAACTCTTAACGGCGTAATTCTCTATATCAAAGAGTTACGGGTCTCGTATAAGATAATAAAAATAACACAATAAGTTCCCTGAAACAATTACAATAATGTGAGACTAAGAAAATAAATTTAAAAAAAATTATTCATTAAAATACAAACAAGAATATAATCTAGCTATGTAAGGAATTTAAACTAAGTTACTGCCATTCTAACATCTAATTATTCAAATTCCTTAACATACGAAAATTAATGAAAATTAATAAAAATAAAATATATGTGAAAAACGTATGCAAATTACAGTGTTTGGCATTGACAGTGTAGAATGAGTAGAAATATACGTATATTATAATAATAAATGCAGAATTTGCAAAAGTTTACGTTAGGGTCCACATAGCAGTTTCAAAAGCATCCATGTACTTTTAATTGATCGGCTGTACCCGACACCAAGAAAACGATTTTTTATTGAATTACAAAATGTTATTTTCTAAAATTAATTTTAACAGAATTTATTTGAATGGAGATAAGATAACGTATCTTTGAATTATTTTTTTTACCCCCAGAGGAAACAGTGACACAACGTGAATACACACGGCAATACAGTATATATTCCTGTTCTGTGCACGAAAAAAATGCGTAGACTGCTCGGGCTAAACGGTTTAACATTTGAAATGGAATGCTTCCGCTCTTCAGACGAACTCCAGAATAGCTCAATAAACTGGCTTCACTGCGTCGCCAGTAGAACGTAACAAAAATGACGACGATTTGTGAAAAGTTTTCACGAGCCAGTGTAACACACGAACTGAGCAGAAAGTCAAAACTTTCCCCTTTTCAGCTGGGAACAAACGTGAGGTTATATTCAGAGTGCAGTGTACGGTACGGAGGGACGGGAAAAAACGACAGAGAGAGAGAGAGAGAGAGAGAGAGAGAGAGAGAGAGAGAGAGAGAGAGAGAGAGAGTGTGTGTGTTTATTTATAAGTAAATCCGATTTAGATGGCCGTTTCCGGAGGTCGTGGGTGGGTACAAAGTCATTCAACAGCTACCAACTTCAGCTAATTAATGTGGAATTTAATGTTACGCGTAATTCATGTAAAATTATACTTCTGACACTTCCTATGTGGGAAATGTGGTTTATTATACATTATCTGGGCTTTCTAGTTTGAATATCCAGTTAACGCGGCAGCTTAGTTTCGTTTCATTTACTTAATTTGGGAATATTTAATTTATTTTTGTAGGTTGGCTTCAAAATAAAGTTTTTGTGACACTATGGTATTTCTGTTCATACCACAAATCCCGGATCTCAAAATTTGGGTTTTGGGTTTTAACAGGCTCATTCCTATATTCAGAATAGCTTTAGAATTACATCAATAAGCTGAAGTGCAGAAAAATCACGACATCGCAAAATAGTTTTTGAAACTAATCTGTAGGTACACACAAATTTCGCGAAAAGATTTCCGCACATGTTAAACTCCAATACCCTGCGAGAGTACCAGCAGTTTCCTTCTCCTTATTGGCGGCGTGTGTCTGTGAGAAGACATATTCTTAGTTGACTGGGCGATCAGAATTAAGTTGCTCCGATACTGTACGTCTCGGATTCGTGGGTAGACACTTAGGACTCGTATCATCTAGATCACCCAATCACAAACATGGATCTGAGCTAAGGTGTTATGAAATACAACTGATAGTAAAATATTTTCGCGAAATTCACTTATCTGTGTTAACCCATTCTGACCCAGTGTACACATCTATGTACATTACACATGTGTAGGAAATTTTTGGTCTCTACTACACACGGCGAAACTCAGTGACCAATGATTTTACCTTTGTGTAAATGATTCGCAAACCTTCTTACTGGTCTAAGTCATAATTTGGTCATATAGCTATAGCTGTGTATATAGCTTACAACTCATTGGCTGTGACAACGAAACAATTTTTCCCCTGGCTTAAGTACAGCACGCATCTAAAAAATGTTTTGTTTGCAACACCTGATGCCGTAAATTAAAGTGTTTCTGAAAGGATTAAATGAACATCGGAATGTTTCAAGAGTTATTTTGAAAGAGACCAAGTGTTGTATCAGTGTATAGGTCGTTCATGGATACTTCCAACAAGCCCTGCTCAAGTTCCACTTCCAGAATATTCCTCCGCCTCATTCAAATTACGCCTAAGGGACAATGCACCGGATTCGTGCGCCCTCACTGTAATACTATTTTTTCATAAGAACTATTTCTCACCAGTCATTATTCCCAGCACACCTATTTTATCCCTCTTTTCATTCATGTTAATAGGGGCAGTGATTTTCCACGAAAAAAATTTCGAAACGAGATAGAGTGCAAAGCAGCGTAGTTTCGTAAAGCTTTTTAGATTGGCTGATACATGTTATGGTCCGTGTTAACTGCCTGCGCACGAATCACGAAGATTCAGTGTCGGAGTTATAGAATCCTGAATTCCTTGGTCAAATGTGGATACGACACCAGCAGCCAATGGAGGTATGACAACAGCTGAAGTAAAGTTATATATAATATTAAAGTCTACTTTGTGCTTTAGTTTGTTTCGAGCTAAATCACTGGCCCTACATAGGTATTAATTAGGGCCTATAAAGTATATGTTAAAATGTATAGACCAAAATATAAGTAAAACTATAATTTGACCGAAAGTAGTATGCTTGTATGTTAACACGAGAGTAAAGCGCTTGTGGTACCGGTTATAGGGAACAACCAATCACGTTTTACACGGGGTGATTTTTCAAAAAGTGTGCACAAACCGCTAACAGTCTACTACAAGTGTATACGAATACTAAAGTCATTTTCAACTGCACCGTACTGGCACTGACAGCGGAATAATTTGGAAACACTTGTATTCAAATTATGAATACTCTTGTTTTCGAACTGTTGTAACGGATACGTCACGTTATGAACGTGTAAATATGAAAGACGTGCGCTTTAATTCCGCCATAGCCCAGTCAAGATAAAACAAACTGTAAGGGACAAAAACCAACAGAACAGATAATCAAACGAACAAAAAACGAGGATAGTATATACTGGTGGATGCAAAAAAAGACTAAGCTATAAAAACACAGGCGAAAGAAAAAGTAGGTGTTTGAAACAACATTTCTGAGAACTGGTACGGTACTGAGCTTGTTTCATTCATACCTGCGATTCTGTATCATAGTCTATATTTTCTGTTACGTACCGCTCAGGAAAGGCGTTATGTGAATGTTTATATCTTGCCTCGCCTTCAACGGAAATGCATATTAAAAACCCGACTTAACAGAGAGTGGAAAAAATTTAAAAAAAATCCAGTAACAGTGCTCCAACGAGTTTGTGCAATCTTAGTAACGGAAGTTGAGTCATTTTGTCGGAATATAAATTTATGTGGATTTTAATGCCACTGGATTTTTACATTAAGAGTAAATCGAATTAATTGTAAGTTTTGGGGAAAATGCTAAGAATAAGTCCGGACGACTCCGCTGGCAGTTCCAAAACTAATGGCTGGAATTTAAATATACATAATATAAGTAGTAGTGGTAGTTTAGTGCCACAATATAGGCATACTGCAATCATCAGTAGAATAAAATGTCAAGAAATTGTTCCTCAAGCTGCTAGGGGAGTCAGGGTGGAATGCAGGTGAACCGCGCCACTCTCACCTTCCGGGCAACTTGGTGTAGATGGTTTGCAATATTATATAGAATTGTAATCCATAAAGACGGCAATGGTAAAATAAAGTTTCAAATAAAAGAAAACACACACAAAAAAAAAAAAGGAGTATCCTGTACTCCTGTATTGCCCAGAAAAGGCACAGGTACGGGGGCGATAAGAGAAATGCGCGACCGCCTTTGGCTGGCCCCGAAAAAAAAAAAAAAAAAAAACTCCTGAGATGACGTTAGGGTGGCGAAGGCTGTTCACGGTAAAGTGAGCATATTTGAAATCAACCTTTAAAAAATTCACTGGCCATAGATACACACTGGCATGCCCGCTCCTAGTAAACACATTGAGGTATGCACACATGTGCTGACACTTGGCACAAATTAGAAGCTAGTCACGTATATCCACTACTGCTAGAACACTTGTTCTGTTGGTGTCTGTGATAGAACTCACCATCGTCCTATTGGTCCGTACCACACCGGACCCCACCCTGTACATTATGGCGTTCATTATTGGCTGGTCATCAACCAATGGAGAGCCGAGCTGATTTTCACCCAGTAAAATGTCATTTATCGTAGATTTACAACCAGTCGTGTCCCTGTGAGTTTCCATATAAAAAAGAAAGTCTGTCGTTAGCAATATCGTTGTTACTTCGCTGTCGTGTTCTTGTGAGATCATGTTAAACACTAGCAGTACAAAGACTGCACACCCGTGTGAGTTTTGTTCTGAACAACAAAGAAATTTTCAAATTAGCTTTGCTCGAGCTACACTCGAGCGTAGTGTACAGAGTGTTAATTTGGCAGCGAATTAGTAAAAATAGTGCCAAGACTTGGCGTTCAATAAAGTGAGACGGTTTATGATAATATTAATCTTACATGTAGCGGAAGGATACAATATTACAGGAAAGTATATCCTAAGGAGGGCTTTCAAAAGTGTTCAATAATCAATTAATGGCGTACATTTCTTAAATATCTGCCAACCATACCAGGAGCGTGGCGACCTGCGTATAAGATAAAATATATGTTGTGTTCAATAGATTTTCTATAATTGTACGAGTACTCAGTAAAGGTTGATGGCCATGAACATTTGCTATCTTATATTTATACCATATAGTGTCGAACTCAATAGAAATTATCTGTAACTACTTTTTCCCCTGATAATTGTTTTTAGATCCCATGTTTTTTGATAAATGACACGCCAAAGTCAGAATTTTATGCTTGGTTAATTTTATTTGTGCATTACACACTTATTTAAACCAAACTATTTGCAGACGGTTTAACAAGGGCAACGGAGAAAATATTGTCTTAGTTCATTTTAATGAATGCTTAGCGAAAGTTATTTTACAAAAAAAAATCCACGAGTAGCAACAAATCAGACACATGCGAGAATTTCCTTTTTTCAGCTTTTTTTTTTCAATTGGATAAACCTTTTCTTGTACGATTTTACAGATTTCTCAAATAACTCTTGGCAACTTCTTTCATTATTAGTTATCTCATTCCTGTATATAAATAATTTTAAATTTTGTGTGAATTTTTAAATCAGCAAAATAATGATTTTGAGAGGTATTTGTGGGAGGAAAAAGTAATTACACATAATGTCTAAATGATGAACGGAATTTGTAGAGATGGTTGAAAATCGAGAAAATGTTTTAAGGTAACATATATTGTATAACACTCTAACTAATTTATTCTGTAATGATTGGATTAACAATGACACGACTAAGATGTTTGCAGACCAATCACGAATGTTCTGTCTTATAATATCGAAACCTTGTAAAATGCAGATTTTTTTTAGTCATATTCACCGTTGATCGTAGACATTTTATTTATATATAATGAAAGTGATCTTGCATATGTTTTCACTTTATCTAATATAATTCCAAATAACGGTTTATTATATGAGTGAACTGCAAAATATTTGGTTATTTTAATAGTTATTTGACATAGAGAACATATGTAAGTATTTTTTATTTATATCTAGACAGTATTCAGTATTGATATTTGGTTTGTAATTATTGATTTCTTTTCTAGGGCATAGTCAGCAGTAAATGTTTATTAAACAATGGTACTAGCGAAAATCATCCAGGTTGTTTCTATCGTCTCGCCACTACTGATTGGCGGAGATATGTGCCATGGTCAGACGACAGCCAATGGGAGGACAGGAGACTACATAAGTAAGGCAGATGTAAAATAGAACTAACTTTTCTTTAAAATTGTCACCATCTCAAACGATGGACGTGAGTTGTATAGTATGAAAGTTTTAATGATTAAAAATATTATAAGATTGTTGCCAATACGTTTTGAAAGGTGAATAATTATTAATTGAAGAAGATTGATTATTAATTGTATCGTGTTTAAGAAGAAGAAAATGTTATAGGTATAATTTTGTTGAAGAAAAAGAAGCACCAATAAAAAAAATTCTGAGAAGATTTAAATTGCAATATTATGATTTCTACTTCAAGGTAACAACTGACTACTTCGATAATTATTTGAAATATTACAAACGGCGCCCCACGTGTTAATGCCAGAGTTGTGATTTGTCTGAAATGTAATAACTGGCGACTCAGCATGTGGCTGAAGGAAGAACTCCGAGACAGTCTAGAACCACAGAAGATATAAACTTCAGCAGAAGGAAGGACTACGACTGAGGAAGGCGTTTTTTTCTTCTTCTACAAGTCAAGAACTTGTGAGAGTTGGAGTGCTGTGCTCCGAGGTATGCTGAGAACACTGAAAATACGTTCACAGAAGCTGTACGTATTTTTCCTCGGCGCGCACTCTGAATATGAATCAGTGGTAATTTCACTGTTTCAACCAGCCAAACGTATCTGACTGATGCGATAGTCACTGGTTTATCTTTTTACTGATGGACCAGTGAAACATCTGAACAACTTGCTCCGTCTCTAGTTATTTTTCACCGAAGTATGAGTGAAACTGCTTGTAAAATTCACCGACGAACATCGTGTAAGAATGGCCGTTAAACGACCTGCATCAAGTGAAGTGCCATAACAAAGAATAAACGAGTAAAACGAATACAAAATACTTTCTAAAATTATTTTCGTCTTCCAAAACGCCATTTTACGAGGTAATATGATCACACAGACTTTCATTCCGTTTTTATGTTTTTCATTTCGTCTTTACGTCTTTCATTTAGTTTCCTTGTAATCGTCACAGCACTCCGTTTGAAGGTTTAAACTGCATTTAATGCGGCGAAGAGAGTGCATTCTACTACTCATTTTAACAATTATAACGGTACCAATCAATCCGAAAAATAAAAGTACGAGCAAAGAATTTCAAACTGTACGATTTCGCAGCGATACTATAAAACATGTATTTCCCTCTAACAATTTCGACTTGACGAGTCAACGGCCTAGAAGTGAAGGGTGCGCGAGTTCAATCCCGGCCAGCTGAGAATTGTTTGTTCACGTTTTAAACCACGTTAAATTGCACAATATAAACAGTAAACTAAAGTAAATATGTTTATTTAATTTAATTATTTGCCTTGATTCGATAAAAGCAATATTTAATTCGCCACTGCAGTCAGCCGTAATTTATTCAATCAGTGAAATTTTTTCACTGAAACAATCAGTGGTTTCCCACTGATTCGAATTTAGAGTGCGGGACATCTCTGGATTCTGGGAAAAACAAGGGCTGACGCAAGAAAGAAAAAAAAATATTGTTGTGTTTTTGCAGGTTAAATGATAAGAAATCTTTTACGTATCGAATTTTAACAAAAATTGCTATAATTTATAGTGGACGCGAATAATAGTGAAGTGGGAAGAACAAATGTTGTAGGGTTTGGTGACAATTTAATGTGTCCGCCTAAGATCAGCAAACATTGCTGTTGATAGTCGAAAAAAAACTATGTCATACAAAACAGTAGTGAAGCAGAAAAAAATTGCAAACTGGTATTAAAGACATGCATAAAGGAATGTAAATGGGTGTTGGCAAGTTAGAATATAAAAATTAAAACATATGAACAAAATCATAGGGAACGAAAGGAAAAATTAGATTACAGAAAAATTGAACAAGAAGATGGGTTTATAGAAAATGAACATGATATGGAATTTAAATATAAAGGTTATGAAATGAGTAAACGGATTCTGTATCACTAGATGATAATAGTTATATACGGATAATCTGGTTTTTGAATGGGAAGTGGAAAATAATTTTTGTAAATAACAGCGGACCAAAACAATACATGCACGAGGGTAAAGTAATGTTGAAGTCATTGTGAAAAAGGGAGGGGGTTCAGATAAACAATAGATACAAACGTACAAAACTTGTGAAAATTGCAAGGAAAGGGGATCGATAAATTCTGAAGGCACATACAAGGTAAAAAGGGCAATCAGGACAGGGTAAATAGTAAAGGAACATTGGCGGGGTCAGATGAACCACATAGTAACACATCCAGGAATAGAGTGAGGCTGAAGAAAATGATAGGGGTAAATGCTGAATGGGCACACAAAAATATAAAGGAAAGGAAGAAAAGGCAACGAAAGAAAAAAGTTAAAGGAACATCGAGAAAGTGTTCATGGAAAAGTCATAGTAAAATTGGAAACAAAATGTAAATAAAAAATCGTACCAGTAGTAATTTATTTATATGGTATTATGATAGTGTACACCAGCAAAACTGTCACACTTACAGCTGAAATACATAACCTATACATTTATTAGAAAATGTATTTTTTAAATTAAGATATCTGCATCAGGTCATAGAAATCATAATATTAATAATATAATAAAATCAAGATACAAAGACAATATACTGATATAGGTAGAATGCTATACATAGATGCTAATGTAGTTACAAATTATGTATATTGATGTGGGTAGAGTGTCATGTACTGTACAGTTGGTACTTAAAAAATTTTTTTTTTACTTAGATGACCAAATGAAAATAAGTAAGTATTAAGAGTGGCGATAAAACACCGGGGAGTAAATAGTGTAATAATTAAACACAAGCTGTATTTAAGTAGTAAGAACAAATAATTTTTTTGGAAACCCCAAATATAAATTTGTTTAACTGTATAAGTAATATGGAAAAAATTGAAGTGAATTTTTTTTAATGAAAGAGTTACTGTAAGATTATAACATTGATATATTATAATGGTTGTAAATTTTGAAAAAAGAAAGTTTTTAGGTGAATGTTTTAATTAATGAGATAATGTAAAAACGTATTGCAGCAATTATAGACAATCCACACTTAGGTTTATTTCAGTTAGTAACAAATTTGTAGAATTTGCTCAAAACCGAGGAGGGGTTGTGAAATATTGTAGAATTTCGGGGTCATGTTTATCGTTAGTAATATACATTTTTATTCTTATATAATTAAAGAGCACGTGCTTATGTTGTTACTTTATTTAATTTTATTCCAAGTTACGTATTATTATATGATTAGGGATAGGAAAATTTCGCGAGTTCAATGACCTGTATGCTAGACTCCACAATCCTTTGTATAGTCGAACCTCAGATGTTTGTTCATTGGCTATTTCCCCAGTGTTACCCCAGGCCTGACAGTACGGGATTCGCTTCTTGTTCCCTTGCAAGTCGACTATTGGCGCGAAGTCGTCCAGGGCGTGTCTAATAAACGTGACGTCAATGCACACGCTTTTGGAATCTATCTTGTCCTGAAATGAAGTCGCGAATTTTTCCTATCACTATGTACGAGTTAACACTATAATCTTTGGATACTTTAATAGTTTATTGGCATAGAGATCACATGTAAGAATTTTTTCATCTGTTTCTAGACAGTGTATTCAATATTAATATTTTGTTATTTTTAATTTCTTCTCTAATGACTAGGCAGCATTAAATGTTTATTAAACAAAAGTACTGAAGAAAACTACCCTCGTTTTTTCTCGTCTCGCCATTTCTGACTGGCGGAGAGATGTGTCCTGGTCAGACGACAGCCAATCGGAGGACAGGAGACAAAATAAGTAAGGCAAATGTAAAATAGAACTAATTTTTTCTTTAGAACAATTTCTACGACCTCCAACGATGGATGTGAGTCGCATAATATGACAGTTTTGATGAATTCAAATATAATAAGATTGTTAGAATACATTTTCAAACATGAATAACTATTAATTAAAGAAGAATGAATTTTTTTTTGTCTTTGAGAAGAAAAAATCATAAATGTTGTTGAAGAAAAAGAAGCACGAGTAAAATACAATTTTTAGGAAATTTTAATAGCAATATAATGACTTCTACATAAATGTAACAATTGACGACTTAGTTATTTGAAATATTACAAACGGCGCCCAACGTATTAATGGCAGAGTTGTTAATTGTATGAAATGTAACAACCTAACCGGCCCTGTGAAAAGGGGTAGTATCTTCATACATGCGTGAAAAGGGGTAGTATCTTCATACATGCGTGAAAAGGGATAGTATCTTCATACATACGTGAAAAGGGGTAGTATCTTCATACATGCGTGAAAAGGGGTAGTATCTTCATACATGCATGAAAAGGGATAGTATCTTCATACATGCATGAAAAGGGGTAGTATCTTCATACATGCGTGAAAAGGGGTAGTATATTCATACATGCATGAAAAGGGGTAGTATCTTCATACATGCATGAAAAGGGGTAGTATCTTCATACATGCATGAAAGCCAATAAGGAAAGAAAACTCTCGAACATGTGTAGAGCACATTGAATCTCAGCAAAGTCAACTTTTCCCGCGATAAACAATAATCTCCAAGAATTTGGTACACACATAAAATATATAGTATATTCGCGGTATTTTCACATTTATTGTGTCAAACCCTTGACAAATTATCCCACTTTCGACGTGCTTTGTTGTTGCTGAAATGTCATATATCAAAAACGTCCTATACATCTCTTAACATAGGCGACAGGTGTATTTCGCGAGAAAAGTTTTCAAGGTACTAGTTGTACTACAAAACACTTTTGATCTTATGCAATTACGTGTTTGAATTATTTTAATAAATATCACGCGCATCAAGTGTCTGCCCGCGAATCGTAGACAGTTCAGAATCGGAGTACTTTATTCTCATTGGCCCAATCAAATAAGAACATGTCTTCTCACGTAAACCCGCGGCCAATAACCAAAGGAAGTTGTCTTTGGGGACGTGGGATGTTGAAGTCTAGCATGGCCATAAATATTTTCGTCAAATATACCTGTCCCTACATAGAACTCTCTTACTGTTAGTTGAATTGAACTTTTACTTAAATTTAATCTACACAAATTACAATATTCCATTTGTAATAAATGTAAATAAAACAGAGGAAATATGTGTGTTTGTATTGCCTAGAAATAAATAGTTCTCATACAAAATATTGTTGAACCGGATGCGCACGAACACAGTGATTTGTAGAGACATGCAAAATTCGCGTTATTATTCATCAGTCTGAAATTCACAGCACTCTCTCTACTGGAGCCGGCGTCGTTTCACCATTGGCTGCTACATAGGCTAGATGTGAAGCCACGCCCTTTCTGACTGAAATACACGTTACGGGGCCGGGGGGGGGGGGAGGAGGCGATCGTGTAAGTGTTCAATTACTGTCGCAGAGTTACCCAGGGCACGTCAGATAAAGTTTGTTCCAACGACAAACGTATTGCAAAAGTACACGTGTTTAAAGTAACGTGTCCCGAACTAACAACGCGAATTTTACGGGTCTCTAGTGATTTGTAGGGACAGGCGTATTTCGCGAAAATGTTTATGTCCATGTTGGACTTCAAAATCCTACGTCAACCACCACAACTTCCTTTGGTTATTGGCCGCGTGTCTAGGTGAGAATACATGCTCCTATTTGACTGGGCCAATCAGAATAAAGCACTCCGATACCGAACGTCCACGATTCGACGGCAGACACTGAAGGCAACTGACACATAAAATCATCCAACCACGAAAGTGCACATGATCTAAAGGTTTTTGGGGTACAACTGGTTTTAAAAACATTTCGCGAAATACACCTGTCCATAGCGATTTGTCCCCTCGGTGTAATTTTTTAGACTTGGTTAAGTTTCAGTTGCCCGAGGCGGAGGAATATCACGGAAGTAGAACTTCGGCAGGGCTTCAGAAAAGTTTGAAGAAACCATGAATTAGCTGTATTTTTTTTCCTCCCACGGGCAACGCCCCTGCGCCCCACGACCACTGCTTGTCTTTCCTCTCCGGCAGTGGAGGTCGACATCGCAGAGGTCGCTGTAACACGAGGTACATCTTATTTAAAAAAAAGGGGTCGGGTAAACTGTGCTCCCGCCTTCCTACGCGCTCGTAATCTCGTTACCGCGCAATCCTATTTCCAGCTCCGGGATGCTCCAGGAGGAGGTGGAAGGGATAAGAGGAAGAGATAGAAAAGGGAAACAATCCCAGGGAGCGGATGATTTATTTGCTCCGGTCGAAGTGTACGTTCCCAGTACGACCTCCTGCGTGCTTGTTCCCGTGGAGTTTCTCTGCCCGGAGTAAAAAACACGCCTGCCGTTTTATTTTATATTTTACCAGCAGAACTAACCGACGATTCCCGGTTATAATGTGGCTATAAGAGAGACTCGACCTCGGTTTAGGGGTTTCTCGTCCAATAGGGGCACGAAGATTCACGAACCGGTTTTAGGAGTTTCCGGCCCAAAAAAGGACCGGAACCCATTTTGGCATGTATGTACAATTTTTTTTCTTAGTTATAGAACAATGACTTTAAAATCATTACATTAGAGCATGTGGACATTATGGGAGGTCTCCGCACACCCGGTGAATGTCATTGAGCTCTCTTCTTTCATCATAACTTACCTAAATATATGGAGTGATTTTGTTTTGTATTTGCATATTTTATTACTTCGTCGTAGGTGCCTTAAAATGTTGTATGCTTGAGTGAAATGTGTGTCAGCTGCTTTGTAAGAGGGTTCCGTATAAAAAAAAAAAAAAAAAAAAACACACACACACACCTGTGTCCTGGGGGTCAATTCTTGAGATATTACCAAGATTATTTCGAAATGTCGAATCTCTCTGTTATGATTTCGAAACCTTTATTTCGCTATGACAGGGAGGTATTCTTGAGTTCACATTTCGAAATGCGAAATCTTTGTGTGAGATTTTCCTCAATCTCGAACTTCCGGTCACGAGTCGCTTGCAAGCGATACAACATCATATTTATTTCGCATACTGAACGTATTCCTTTCGTCTTCGTCGTGTTTTGTTATTCATTGTGAAGCTCTGATAGGTCATGTGATTGCAATGGAGACTGTGACTTCAAAGAAAATTACGAAAGAGCAGAAGGTCCTGCTACTCGAATTTTTTTGTCACTTAAGTCAAGCTCATCATCACGTTCACTAAACACACGCTGCCGTCTAACATTATTTTCCATTACAATGATCTCACTAGTAAATATTCCATTCACATGTCCGCCATTCTACATCGAATATCTCTTCACTAGGCCATGCGGAATACAATCTCACCACGCGGGCGGTTAGTGAAATTCTTCCGAATGGAATTATTTCATTTCGAAATTCTTTTCTCTCGAGAATAGCTCAAAGTAAAACATTGCGGAATGTCAATCAAACTCGCAATGGAATAAAATCACGAGATCTCGATAACTGACCCCCTGCTATTTGAAGCTAAGTTATTTATTTATTGTTTCACCAAGTCGGTTACTCATAACTCACTCACAGCAAGTACAATGCTGAAAATTTATATATTAATCAATTTTGTTTGAAAAACCCACAAAAAGGTTTTCCCAAAACACACGTCAAATGGAAATAATACAACTTATTACAAAGGCGGTAAACAGTAACTATTTCTTCCAGCTACACGGGAATCGCAAGGTGCGATCTAAAATGTGTATAATCGTATGTTGGGTCACAGATAACTACGTTCAGTATGATGCTACTGCGAAAGAACAACATGAACCTAGTATCTGGATTTTTTATCTCATAGTTTCGGACTCAATGGCCCATAAACGACTATTTCTTCCAGTTGGCGATGACCTCGGATGATAGTGAGCGACAGGATGCACGAAAATTTAGTCAATGTCATCGGTCTGACAGATTCTTCACAGCGTCTTATCAACCACGGTCGTGGAAATGCCTTAAGAGATCTAATGTATCGTCAAGATGTATCGATGGGTTGAAATATTTAGTTGGCGACCACGTATCATTTACAATATTTTGTTTTATTTAAACAAAATATACTTACGTATTATTTAAATTCTTATCCTTTCTTGTTTCAGCTTGAGTGAGTTATAAAGTTTGTTCGGAAGGAACTGTAGTGAAAGCGAGAATTGTTTTAACAACAGCTCTTACTAAACAATGAACTTGTACAGTTAAGTGAAAGTAAGAAATAAACAACGCAGAAATTAGTAACGAATATTCTTCCAGCACGAGAAGTACCCTAATCCTGAAATTATTCGCGCAATATATTACTAGATCTGATTTGTGATTCTTAAATACTACTCGGCAAGAACAAATGAAGTAAGTTAGTTAAGGCATTAATGTGAGAAAAATTGAAATAGATTACTTTAATGTGTTTGGCACATATGGTACGCTAATTGTACTTCTGATAAAGTTTATGCTGTAGTGCTACAGCTTATGAAATTATCTAATATTCCAATTTCTCTGACTCAAGCCGAGAAAAAAATAACAGGCCAAGTTTGGATTTCAGCAAGATAAGATTACGTAGTCATGACTTCCGACCCTAAAAACTCATTTTTTAACTACTTTTTCCTATGGAAGTTTTGTATTAATGCATAGAGATTATTGCATTGAGATATGAAGGTAATGGAATATCATTTTTGTTTACTCTAAATGTCTCGCTTCAATATTGAGTTCATTAAGTGGGGCCACAGTGGCCTAGTGGATAAAGAAGTATAATTTTTTTTTTTTCAGTCTTTGTATGATAAAATTTTTAACGTTGTAAATATTATAGGCACGTGACCATACTGAAAACACGGTCACGGGGGCTAAACCATTAGTCTGTATAAGCATGTCTAGGCCATAGACCCGCGACACTGTACATACAAGGCCGACAGCTATGTGTGAATAACTTTTATCAAGCATAACGCGAGCACATACATAAGCCAAATTGGTTTTTGTTTTTAGAGACACGCACCTTGTGAAAACAGTTTTTGGCCATACTAGAAAAACTTTCGAGCAAACTCGCAATCGCGAACTTGGGTGCAGTGCAGCTGACTCATCATTCTACGTCTGCCGCTGCGGGCTTGAGCTCCGCGACGTGTCTTTTCGCAATACTACACCTCACCTCACCTCACTGTTCACGGTAAACTGAGCACTTACATTTTATTCGACGTTAAGATATGGAACTACTTTCCATCCACCGTTGCCAACTTTGCTGGGCGAAAGTCACTCAGTGCGTCAGTTAAAATATATGCAGGCAGGGGCAGTGATTTTTTCTATGGTTGATTAAAAAAGTGCTCACTTTATCGTGAACAGCCTTTAGTCATGTATGTGATACACCTGCGCCAACCTCTGCTCTCCCAGGCTCGCGTTGCTCTGCTGGTGATGTTTGAGCAACGCGCTGCATGTCACGTATGTGACACACCTGCGTCAACCTCTGATCTCCCAGGCTCGCGTTGCTTAGTTGGTGATGTTTGAGCAACGCGCTGGCCGTGACATGCCACAAGGGACGCTAGGACAGATAAAGGCTTGTCAGCAACCGATATGGAATTTTTAATACCTGCAGCTCGCGCCTGTACATCATGAATGTACGTAATTTCTTTTAATATCTATTTTCACATCAGGCAGTCGAACAGCAATGCATATTAATGTTCCACCTATCGTGTTTTTTCCTTAAGTTTTTCTGTATATGAGAGAGGCGTTTTTAAAACGACAGCCGCAAATATAAATGAACCACGTACAACATTTTGAGCAATATTTTTCACGATGCAGCTTGGTTGTAAAACAGAGGATTGTTTTTTTTTTTTCTTGGGCTATGTTTAATGCCAGTGTTATAACATTTTTGATAGTAGAAGACCCTTAAAGACAATCGACAGTATTTCATACGTACCTCGACTAAAGTCTGAAAACCATAAAATATCCCCACATTAAAAGCAACCACTATGATTTTGTGAAACCAAGCCACTATACTCTTGCCCAACTCATGCCTCTTTTACTTACAATATATGATTATAATATGCCAAATAATTAAGTGTGGGGTGTTTCAAATACTTTTTCAACGGGAGGGGAAAGCCTGATAATGACTCACATTAAAAACCCAGGGCGAATCCCAACCTGTAGATACCAACCGTTATCAAATTGATTCGAGAAAAAACTTACTGACGAATTTGCAAACAATTTTTACTTTACACAGCTCGCTTCTCAATTCAATCGAGCAACCAGGACAAAATATTTCATACACTTTAAAGCAATGTACAAATTCTCGCAACAAGAAAGGTAAAAGTCGCCTGCATCGTAACCGAGAGTTGCCATTACCTTCAGCACCCATACTAAATATACTTTCTTACAAACTTGTAAACTGTCCACCTTCTTATATCATTGACTTCTTATTGTCAAGGCAATAGAAATTATATTAAATTTACATAAACCTTACACCCCAAAACCACTCTGAAATTAGTATCAGTACATGAGATAATTTAATACACAAATACACACACTTCTAATTAAAAAATAATTATAAATAAATAAAATTATGTAAAATACTTAAGTCTGTGATAGGCAAAAAAACTTAATAAATAATTATGTCTACATGAAAAATCTTAAAAAGTAATTCTGACTAAAATAAAAAATTTAAAAAATAATTATGCCTATATGACAAACAATTTCTGTCAGTTTAAAAAATACTTCAGCCTGGGATAGTACGAAAAATATATGTAAATAAACACACCTTTGCCTACTTAATTCAATATGGAGACGAAACTGTGCGAATAATCAACATTCATAATCTTCCTTTAGCAATCGACTTGAAAACACAAGTCCGAAAATATATAATAGTTGGTATATATTTACTAATACATTTTTATATATGCTTATAAAAATATCCAATATGTGGCTGGTCACAGTCACACAATCATATTTTCTGACGATATATTCTTATCTGTCTAAAAATATATGATACGTCACTAGATACACCTGTTTATAAAAGTTAAATAAAGTATATGTATAATGAAATGCATACATTTTAATGTTATAGAAATTATTCGGCTGTTGTGATCCTATAATCGAATTCTTCTTGAAAATACGAGTTAGTAGAAAGTCGCTTGATACATTTAATATCTGTACATTTTTTTACAAGTTAAATTAAATACTTAACTATACATAAATTAAAAAAGTCTGAGGTAGTAAAAAAGTTCTATTATATGTAAAAAGTGTATACGTTAAATCTGAATAATAAGAATTTTTTATGAGAGACAATATATTTATTCATCGACATCATCATATTATGTATAATTGTTATAAACTCTTGTCCCAGCGTATGTCACGATAGCCAAGTAGTCTAAGGCATTTGTCTGGCGACCCAAGGTTCGGCTGTTCGATCTCGCACCATTCCAGATGGTATTTTGATTTAAAAATAAAGCAGCGCCCCTAGAGGTCAACTCCAGAACTAATTCGAACGAAAGTGACTAATCGAATGACTGGTGTGCCACCTAGCGGCCAACACCAGAACTAAGACTTCAGTGCTCCTAGTAGAAGCCAATGTAAACAAAGATGGCCGTGGAGAAAATGAAAATAATCGAACAAAGCTAAGATGCAAATGACGAACGAAAAAACAAAGATGGCATCCTCCAGCAACACATAAAAAAATGACAAACGAAAAACCAAGATGGCGGCCTCCAGCAACAACCAATGTAAACAAATATGTCAGTCGGAAACAAATTAAAAACAAAAAAAAAATAGCAGTCGAACGAATATGAGAAACTAATGATAGCCAATACAAACAAATATGGCGTCAAACGACTATGAGAGATAAATGGCAGGCTATGTAAATAATTTACAAACGAATGGGAGAGAAAGAAAGGAGAGAAGGAGGAGAGAGGATGTAAGAAAGGGAAAGAAAATAACGAAATAATGAAAGAGGAAAAAGTGGGAACACTCGGATAAAAACCTCAGAATGCAATAGAGGCAACATGGAATGATAGAGCATAAAAATTGACATACCAGTTACCAAAATGGTGATCCAATATGGTGACGTACTGGTTACAAATATGGTGGCGTACTGGTTACCAACATGGTGGTATCCAGTATGGCAGTCGCGTGACCGGACTGACAGAGCAGTAAGTCCGGGAATACAAGATGGTGGCCGAGCCCCTCGATTCACCAATCCACAGCACTAAGCCTTTGCAACCGAACCGACAAATTCCTACTAAGGTAACACGGGATTCGGTCCTTGTTTTCCTTGCAGGCTCGTTATTGGTCTGAATTCACCCGAAGTGTGTCAAACAAACAGTTGTACATATGACTGAAGTTTAACTTGTCCTTAAATGAACTCGCGAAATTTCGGTGTCTCTAGCGATTAAAGTGAACGCAATGGAAGTAAATTAGTTGCGCCATAAACAGTTTATTCTGTAATGGCCCAACTCAGCATTCGAACTATACCGTTACTCATTGATACTGCTTATCCTGGAACAAATTAATTCATAAATTGTTTCACAATTTATTTTTAACTCTTACAATAATTGTTTATTTAATGGAAATAGGGACCTACGGAACTAATATTAAATATTTGTATCTAGATGAACAGTACTTATTATAATTTCCGAGAAATTCATTTCATTCTTGTACCTCCACATTTGGTAGTGACCGTGATTAGCACGACCTGTTTTTCGCGAAAATATTTACGCGGAGGCTAAGCTTCAATATCCTACATGCACACTTGCAGCGTCCGTTTGGCTACTAGCCGCCTGTCTTTGTGTGGATAATATAACTACTACATGAGTGGACCAATCACAATTAAGTTTCACAAATACTGACTGTCCGTGATTCGCGGGTGGACAAATAAGACGTATAACAATTCCATTGATCAAACCACGAAAGTGGTTCTGAACTAAAATGTTTTGGAACACAGCTTGTCCTGAAATCTTTTCGCGAATAACAGGTGCCCCGAACCATAATCTATTATAGGCAATCAACCTGGTTTCCCGCTAGCCGTTGGGAACTTTTGTTCACATATATTACATGTGCATTTCAAATGCATGTTGTTGCGAGCAGGAACAGGCATGCTGGCCTGATTGCGGTAGCACAAACAAATTGCGAAGAAGTGGAAAGAAGCCTTGAGCGCTTCTAAACAAACTCCGCCAGGCAGGCCGAGTGCGCCGAATGTATTACGTCTGGAAACCCGGCGAATGAGGTCTTTGTCGCCGCCACACTGCGCCAGCAAGACGTCCAGAGATGGAGGCATGCCGTCCGCTGACATGCGTCTAGTCTTCAGCCTACGGCGTCATGGACAAGGTGAAGTCGTACCATAGTAAACTAGTCAGAGTTGCCTTTTATATATACACGAGTAATCTAATAACAAAGAATGAATATCTAACACAATGTAACCAAGTAAACTGAACGAGAGCTCCTCTGATTTAACGTGATGTAATTTGATAATGATTTAAATACAAAGAGGATAGTGAATATACTTGAGTTCATAATTGAGTACGCCTTATCCCAACATGTACTATTAATGCAAACTATAATCATCCACATTAAAGCCACACGCTTTTAAAAACATAACAATGTGTATTTACATGCTTACACAGACTATTGTTATATATAATTACATTGTACGTTCTTTAGAGAGCTAATGTTTACCTATTTGTTGAGAATGTGATAGTGTTCCTGTAGTTTAATTTAAGCAAAATAATCCGTAGCTTAAAAAGATAGTATAACAAGTCGTTCGAATATATAATTGTATGTGAACGTGTAATCGTTGTAAATGTTTTCGAAGCATTTCCCTAAAGTCCTACGCAATTCATAAGTGGGACAGTGTGTATTGAGCGAGGCAACGCATGTGTACAAAGCCTTTAAATTGGAGGTTTCAATCTGCGGATTGATATTCAGTGCTGCGACTGCTTTAAGTATTGGTATCATTAAACACAGAGGGAAGCGCCAATAGTAGTTAGTATTTCTGACGGCCGTGCAAGCGGCTCTATGTGGAGTGATCATCGAGTTTGAACACATTCCTATTGCCATATTTTTATTACTGGCAGTCATGTTACCTTGTTTAAAGTATGCAGTAAATCGCCTGTGGAGAGAAATCTGTCTGGAAATTTTTAATGGAAGTGTACAGACTGATAGTCGAAAAATTTACTTTATTTTATTACTAAATGATTAGGTACTTGCAAACATCTAATGGGAAAAAAATACTGCGTGTTCAGTGAGGCGAAGGGCTGTTTCTGAAATCGCCCGACCACTGAAAAGCTAAGCATTGTTTTGCTCAGCTGAACGACTCGCTTAATGAACCTGAGATGTAAACAGAAAAACTGCAAGACTAAAGGAGGTCATGAAATAAGTGCACAGGCTGCGTAGAATACTCACGCCATTTAACCGTCATATGGTAGAACATATTTCCTTTATCTCGGCAGAGTGCTCGCTCGATTTGGCAATTCTTTTCCGCTCTCGAACCGACGATTTTAACCAAAAACGAGTGGCCTTTTACGATTTTATAGGCGCTGCTTTTACAGGTAAGGCGGATATGAAAACGCAGGCACAGTAAAACTCTTAATGGAAACCCGTAGTAGCGGTTTCAATTAGCACAGCTCACGAATCGGGCCAGCTTTAGCTCTCTCATATTTCGACGAGTCGGTTTTCATGACGGTGTGGTTAAGCGTGGCAGTAACAAGTACAGGTAGAGAGTTTTGATCCGACTAGATTATGTTTATTTTATTTTAGGTTTTGTTAGTTGGCAATATTGCAGTAATACATTTCTTGACGTAAAATGAATGCATAGTTGTTCCATCTGGCATGTACGTGTAAGTGTCAAAACGAGCTAAAACAATTACAAATGTCTGACACACGTTCTATTTTGGGTGGCTTTCCTTTTGTCATGTCTTCTTGCAGTCTATCTATACGTGGATTACGATATCTCCTACGCACAGCTATCAATTCAGTATTTCGATCAGTCTAAGTTTCTAGTATGTTCACATCTCCTTCTCTATCCAGTCAAGTTTTATTAAATATATTCGTCAGTAGTAATGTTTCTGCAACCACCAGTTGTTGTAAGGTATACTTCTGTCACTTACTTTTTCGATGCACATGCCAATATTGGTCTTACTAAATATTTATATGCTCTTGGTTGAGTGTCCTACCGTAGAGATTTATTTTACCATATTGAGTAACTGAGATAGACAGGAATTCTGTTTTCTTTAGTAATTTGTTCCTTTCGTTTCTTTCTCTGGCAAACTTTTATATGTTGTTGTTTCCAGATATTCTGTCTTATGTAAGTAACCAGTTATGCGATTGTCGACGACAAACAACTTACAGAGTACAGGGTATTTTGCTAATGTCATACTTCATGTCACAACAAGCAACCAATGAAAAGTTAACATCTGCGTGAATGTACATAGGACTGTGAAGTCTAGCCTACAGGTCCTAAAAACTCTAGAATTTTTCAGGTCTCTTAACTATTACAACCGAGTGCACATGAATTCGGTCCGCTGTCCTTTGGTGTAATTTTCTGGACTTAAACTTAGTTTGCACGAGGCGGAGGAATATCCTGGAAGTACAACTTAAGCAAGGCTTTAGAAAAGTGTGTTTAGAATATATGCAGGTAGAGACAGCGACATTTTCAGAGGTTGGTATAAAGAGTGCTGAAACAACCATGAATAGCAGCGTATAATAATCACGTATATGAATTTGCTAGGGTGTTATCGGGATTCTCTTAACCTAAGTCAGGATGGCCGGACCGTAGATAGAATCAAACGATGTCCAGCTCACGAATCAAAAAATTTTATCGCTGCTACATCTCGCTTGTTCCGTGCGAAGCGATTAGGGGAAATTATTACTTCGAAAATGCATGTTAAAAAAAAAAAGGTTTTTTTTTTTGCCTATTTCGCGTTACATAAGAGGTCGTGCCCTTTTTTTTTTTTTTTTTTTTTTTCGACTATGGTTAAAACAGATAATTAATAATTGGCTAAAGGCTGTTCAAGGTAAAGTGAGCACTTTTCAAATCAAACTTTGGAAAATGTCACCGCCCCTACATGCACTTATACTTTAACGGGAATAAAGATTGACATGCGCCCAGTATAAAGTTGGCAACGAAGGATGCGGGAAAGTAGTTCCATGTTTTAACATTGAATTAAAAGCATTAGGTAAACATTCGTAAATACTAAAATTATTTATTTAATTTTCTGTTTTTCAAATGCATAAAAATGAGCAACATTGTATAATATTTACTCTCCTTATAATTTCACAGTTTCCCATGATCGAGGCACGAATAAAGTGATATGGCCCACGGCAAAGTTAGTTTCACGTATGGTGGAAGAATACACTGTGTCCATCCAAGTAGATATTAAGGAGGGCTTTCAGAAGTGATCAGTTTTCCGTGAACAGCCTATACACACAAAACGAATGAAGCTCGGCAGTCGAGAACAATGTTTTCTGTGCAATAACAGTTATAGGAATGGCGAAAGAAAATTTTGCTTATAGTTGAATGATTCAAAAGTATTTTGAACAAATATGGGAGATAAATGCTCTGTTAACCAGCAAGCCATTGCCAAACTTTCTTAGAACATAATGTAAAGACTTTTAGTCCTGCCTCAGTTTTCTATAATGCGCCTACTTGTAAATGTGAGTGGTTTTAATATCTGAAGTCGTGTATCAATTCAACAAGAGCTGGATCAGAATTGTGAAGGCTTTCTATTCCATACCCGTATGCAGTAACAGCAACGCTATCATAGCACGCTATACGCCCAATGAAGATTTTAAATATCTCTTTTAAGGCAATCAAGTAAGATATGACATTATGAACATCGTAATTTATGATTTAACCTTAAAAAAAGAAAAGTATTAAAAATTAAATATTTTTAAAAACATTTTATTATAAAAAGTCAGAAACAGGTAAAAGTTTGCTGAACGTATAAATAGCAGGATTTTAATTTAGATTTTGTGGAATTCTTAAAAGATCTAGCGAGGTTTCCACAGAAGTGAAATAAATATATGTGACAATATTTTTCGCACACTTAATAGTGGTGAGATATAACAAGCATGTAATGATACTTATAGAACCACGCAAGTAAAGTTTTAACTTTTAATTAACTGTATTGAAATATACTTATATTTCTCAGTTTTTTCCTTTCTGTTCGTGGGTACCATGAAACTTCTAATAACGTAACGAAATCCAAATAACATCACATATCTATTTAATTGAACTTTTCGCTGAAAATATCATTCTTTAGCCTATGTTCTTACTATTAATAGCTCAGTCTTCATATTGAATACATCCCAGGACATCTGGCTGTAAAGGACTAACGGACACTAAAATATAACGAGGTGGGGAATCCAGAAATTTAAATGTTCAGACTTACAGTTAAGTTGAATTAATGAGCAACCTCGCGTTTTCAGACATCAGGAGCTCAACTAGTATGAATTGAAAATATCTTAATTCAATTATTTCAGAATGCCGAGAATCGCAGTGGAAGTAACATAGTTGACTGACAATAAACTAACGTTAAAGGCTTGGTCTCCTCCAAGCTGAAAACTGAACTGAACTAGACTCGAATGAACGTAACTGATAACTGAATTAATACATTTTCAGTTTGTCTCTAACATTTTAAGTTTTCCACTAGAATTCTCGGTGGGGAAAATATCGGCGCGAGTGGTTTTTTTTTTTTTTTCAGTTAAGTTGAGTTCAGTTGTTTTCTCGCTGGAATTTGCTAGTATTAATTGTGTGTTGAGATATTTACGTTGTTCTTTATAGTGCGTCAAATATAAGCAATGAGTGTTAAATGCAAGTTTGGTGCAGCAGAAGAAGAAAGGATAATTGATTTTGTTTTCCAAAATTAATTTTTATACAATGCACAGCATAAATAATACAGAAACACTGAAACGAAGCCGCGTGATTGGAAGGAGCTGGGTGAACGACTGGGAAGATCAGGTTAGAAAATATAAATTGTGTTGTATTAAAATTAAAGGGAAACACACTCAATTTTTCTATGTGCCATTCAATTTTACAATTTCCCACAGGACAGCTTCGAGCACACATGTAATGCAGGAAGATCTTGAGGGGAGATGAGCACTGATGACGAACAGATAAGCGTTCTTGAAGAGCATACTTTTAGTTCTTCGCAGTCTGTCGAAGCAGACACTGTTCTTGAAACCTCAGTGTCTACATGGAAGAATAGTAGGTGGATCTCCAAACCATGCCCACAAGACAATAGCGAGCAACAAAATTTGAAGCTTCTAAAAAAATTTGCGTTCGATATGAACGGCCGGAGAAACCAGACAATATCGAGTTATTATTTAATTATATCTGTGACACAGGCCTGGAATTCCCGAAATCGAAAATTGCCAAAGTTAAGCTAGCAGTACCTCAGCTAGTAGGGGACGTCGAGCCTCAGCTCGCAGAAAGGAAGAAACGAGTCAGGCAACGAAGTGCCAGCGTATATATATATATAGTAATAAAGACGGGAACAATGATAATGTCACAAGCTAGTTTGTTGTAAACATAGAATCATAATTTAGGTTACCTGTGTATATTTACCCAATTTATATTGTGGTGATGTTACATACATTTTTGTCTATTGTATTTTTGTATATGGCAATACGCGGACCATAAAAAAGAAGACAGTGTGCATGTAGTATTTTGAATACAAATAAATGTAGCCATTCGTACAACAAATACAGTATTATGAAATACCACTACAATGAAAGTGATGTTTTATTTAACTCGCCTTAGTGTTATACACAGTGTTTCTACTGCTGTTATGATGTTTGTTCCTGTTGCAAGGTAGGACATCGATATAGGCTATTCACGGCAAAGTGAGCACTTTTGAGGTCCTAGTTACTTTTTACTTTCAGCCATTTTTTTCCTTGAACCACCTTTTTAAAATAAATATTAAATTAATCTTGATTTAATGTTTATGGTTTTGCATGACTACAGAGCAAAATATTTTATCTGCTGTCTTCTGGTATTCCAGACAACATTTACCCATGTGGGAAACACAATGGACAGTGCCGATGGCCAAATGGTTTCCTCCGGGTACTGTGGCTGAATTTCTTGATATCAGTACTAACGACCTGGAGTTATAAACGAAGTTCTGTTATCAGCGGGAGTTTACAGAATAAAAAGAAAACTGGACGCGCAATTCGGGCGGACATAGGCTCCTTTCCCGGTCCAGCAATCCTGATTTGTTTTCCAATACTTGGATGTTTCCTTGGAGGCAGGAGCCGGCCGATTCCTTTTCCAGTCCTGAAGGTCTTGTGTTTCTCTACCAAGTACTTCGCTCTGTTCAGGGGATTCAAAACACCAAACAAATAAATAAATGAAAATGTGCATTTTATTGTTGCAAAAACACACACTGATCACAGGCAATGTCTGGACGGAGGAGTTCGCGTCGAGAAATGCAGCAGTTGGAAATATCCAGCGTCGTGCCGATACGTCAAAGCACAGCCGTGAGCCGTGGGGCCACCTCAGGAAGTAAGTAAATAATTAAACAGTGGGTG
This sequence comes from Dryococelus australis, assembly GCA_029891345.1. NCBI lineage: Eukaryota > Metazoa > Arthropoda > Insecta > Phasmatodea > Phasmatidae > Dryococelus > Dryococelus australis. The sequence continues at coordinate 384,463,436 of CM056993.1, forward strand.
GGAGCAAAAGAGCAACTGAAAATTATCAGAGGATCTTAATAGGCTCGAAAATACGCTGTGAATGTTTGTAAGCGTCTGTAGGGCCCGTCCCGTCCATATCGCAGAATATTCAACACTTTTGAGTGTGGTTAAGATTTACTGCCATTTAAGGGCGTTGGATACCAGAAATTATTTTATATTCACATAAAACATTGCTAAATTTCTATGGATTGTATGTTATGTCATTTTCCTCAATAGAAAAATTTTCACACTTCGAATTTTTTAAATAATTTAGTGCTAAAACCAAAATTTTAGTGTTTCACTGCAATTATGGTATCACACACTAACTACGTTGAATAAATGATAAAATTTACAATGTAAACTAATGCCATGTGCTACCATGTGACACATATGTAATCACCAAATAACATGCCCAAAACACAGGCTGTACATATGAAAAACTTATGTTAATTATCAGGACAATTTTGGATATTTTCAAAAAAATTTTATGCACGAACAGTTATTTCGTGATTATGTATGTACATATGTCAAGCGGTAGCCCACTGCATTAGTTTACCTTGTATTTTTTTTGTTAGTACATCTTATTTTGTGTTTCTTATTATCGCTACAACAAAACAGACAAATCTTGGATTTTACATAAAATAATTCAGAAAATATGAAGTGTAAAATTTGTAAGGATAGTGTTATAACACACAATGCGGACAAGTTGAACACTGTTTGGTACAACTACAAAATAATGAATTTCTTGGTATCAAACACCCTTAAGACCAAGTAGTTGTGAGACGACTATATTCACGGCTGTTAGTATCTGAATTCCCATTAACACCCGTCACATTGCGTCACACAACTTACTATACTGAGCAAGGTTCATTAGCTGGCCGACTCTATGCCTACCTCATGTCGAGACAGAAGCGTCCCCATCAAATGATTTTTTTCCCATAATCTGGTCACCATTAATTGAACATTCTCGAAATCAACATTTGAAAAATATCATGGACTAGAATGAGCCTAGTTAATTTGGTTTCAAACGAAAGTAAGGTAGTTCCATATTTTCAAGTTGCATTTAAAGTGTTAGGTAAACATTAGTGTCGAGTTGAGTTGAGAGATATGACCTGCTCTTACCAACGAAGTCTTTGTGGCCACCACAATTGCAGTTCCATATCAAAACGCTAAATGTAAAGTATTAGGTTTAAACATTTGTAAATACTGAAACAAGTTCGTTTGTTTCAGTTTTGTACCGCATGTAACATAAGGGTCAGAATGACCAAATTTGTTGAATATTGGTTTCCCTAATATATACAGTTAACTTAACACTTTACGGACACATGAATAAAATGAAAATGCCCTTGAAAATGTTAATATTACATATGGCGGAAGAATACACAATATGTATACCAGCAGATTTTAAACAGGGCTTTTAAAAGTGCTCAGTTTATCGCGAACAGCCGTAACAAATAGTACATACATTTCACCTTTAATTTTATTTAGAATTAAATTGTTTTAGGATTGTTAAAGTGAGTGATAACTAAACTCGATATACGATTTCCAATAAAATCCTAAATACAGTTCTATAACATTATTCCAACTAACCTTGCAAAACCACAGTTTTCTTCCGTATAATTTTAGAAATGAACTTGTGTAAAATGGTGATATTTTCAGTGTTACATTCTTGTTGATGTCGTTAAATACCTGTTTATTTTTGTGCGAGATGGGTCAGTTATGGACGGGTTTACAGCAACCAACAGATTTTCAGCTTTAAGTTAAGGGATTAAGTGATGATTCAATTTTACATTTGATTTCGTATGCACTCTGAAAATGGAATAGTGAAAACGGGGAGCCAAATATGTTTATACAGGCTGTTCACGGTAAAATGAGCACTTTTGAAAGCCCTGCTTAAGGTATACTTGTAGATACGTTGTGTATTATTCTGTCTCATGTAAAATGAACATTGCCATTGGCCTCTTCAAGTTATTCATGCGTCGGTCAAAAGAGATTTTGAAATTAGTAATGAAGTAAATACTTTGCAAATCTGCTCATTTTTACACTTTGATGTATTTAAAAAACAGAAAGCGAAAGAAACTAATTTTAAGTTATCACAAACGGTATTCGACGTTGAGATATGGAACTACTTTCCATCCATCGTTACCAACTTTACTGGGCGAATGTCACTCAGTGCACCCATTAAAATATAGGGATGCAGGGGCAGTAATTTTTTTTTAATGTTCATTTCTAAAGTGCTCATTTTATAGTGGACAGCGTTTACCAGCGAAAGTAACTCCAGGCAGCAGCATGTGGTGAACTGTTGCAAGGTAAGTTGTGTTTTGCTGTGTGCTGTACCCAATCATTTGCTAGTTTACATATCTACCACTTAAACATAGTAGGGCAGTTGACGTCACAGCTTGTGGTAATAGGTGCCTCGCCGCTCTCTCGTGAGTGGCCGCAGTACATTCGGTTTCTCCCGGCTCCGCTCTGGTTATTGGTCCCTGCTGCGTGCGCCGGGTGTGTACAGTACTGAGCAAGCACCAGCTTACCTTGCAACATTTCACCACACGCCACTGCTCCACTGAAAGTGCAGTGGCAGCTAACCGATTTTTACGGCGGTTGATGTCATGGCGTTGTAAAATGACAGACACCACTGAACAGCAATAACCTCGTGAATTTAAAACTCTTTAAAAACATAATACCTATTATATTTTATCATTTATTAAACTACGTTGGTTTTGAAATTTTTCAAAGCTGTAGCAATAAACATAATTTCGTGTGTTGAAACACTTACTGTTTATTATTGTATACATTATTCTGGAAACTTAAGTCGAATTTTTAAATCGTATTTTCAACATAGGATAACGAGATGAAAGATAGCTTAGGAAAGTGCAATGCTCTTCGATACTTAACGGACTGTTCCTCTTCCAACCAAGTACCTCCACATTATTATTATTATTACTACAACTCGTCAACTATTTTTATTTGGTTACTGTCAGCATCTTTTCCTATAAATGATTGCGCGTAAAATGTCGAAGCCATTATCCCAAGAATAAGTGATCAAAAATAAGCACGTCTTACGTATATCCAAAGTCGACAACGAAAAATACATAGACAGTAGTTTTCAATTATTTCAACTGATTCAGGTGTCTTATAACAACTTCTTGACTGATTCTCGTAAATAATATTCCACCGGCAGATATCACTGATTTGAGTTTAGCGTGTGGCGTCCTTGCGTCAAGGTTTGTTTATTTCGTAAGACGGTTTTCCTTTTTGAATTTTTATAACAATACTTAGCAAATTGCAGATGCATAAAGCAGGAAACACGGGAATTAAAATTGTATGTAAAATAATTAAAGTCTACTGAAGTAAATTTCGAATTACTTTATCTGAACATTTCCTTTTGGTTTACTGCAAAAGTAGGGGTCATGGTGGCTGAGCGGTTAGACTGGTCGCCTCCAACCCAGGGGCGAACCGGGTTCGATCCCCGGCCGGTCCACTCCCGGATGCCGCTGGTCGGCGGGTTTTTGCTCGGGGATCTCCCACCCCTTTGCGCGTTACTCCGGCGCTGCCTCGTTCTCATCTCGTTTCACCCTCGCCGGCTGCGAAGACCTCGTTGTTAAGAGCCGTCGAAATATCGCAACTACTCGAACGGTTCGTGTGTTCCATTAACTGCGAATGCCCAGCGACGCAGGCCTCGCGGATGGCACGTGCTAAATATAGGCAGTGTGGTTGTAGTGGGGTTCGGGAACATTCTGTAGGGGCGGTTTCCAATTTGCGGCGGTTTCCAGCCATTAGTCGTGTTACGTGCCGATCGGCCGGCTCGGCATGGATGCGGTGAACTGTTTCCCCTCCGGCTGACGATGAGAGAGAGAGAGAGAGAGAGAGAGGAGAGAGAGAGAGTGACGTAAACACCGACCGTTGATCGGTGCATCGGTTCAATCGCGTCTGTTCGCGACAAGCCATTTCCCTGCCCTCGTGCTGCACCGACGTATTCGCAACAGGTGGCGAGGAAACCTCCGCCAAGAAGCGGATGTTTACAGCTACTTTTAAAAAGAGCACACATTCTGTAGGCTGCTGGCTCTGTCAGATTTTCTACCAGGGTGTATACTGTTCGCGGTTTCTTCACACTTCTTTGAATCAAACATTCGAAAAATTACCCCATGTACAGCGGGTTTAGTTATTTCCTGTGATTTTCATGTATCTGACAGTTGAATGATTAGTATTTATTTACTTTCCACTTTAGATGTAAAAACACGCAATTTCAGGACGTGTAAAAATAATTTACTAATTGCGTATCGAGAACCACAATTTAAAAAAAGTTTTAGGCCAGAAAGAACTCTTCGTGCCACTTACGCATACAGCGAGACAAGAATTACTTATCATTATATAATTACCTTCAATTATTTTCTTTGAATATATTTGCTTTTTTCTTCTGTGTTAATCAGCTGCAGCAATGATTTCGCCGAATAAAAAATTGCCGCACAATTCCTTAAACTTAAACTTCTACAGCGCAGTATCAAACATTTCAGGAAAACAATGTAGGCCTATGTTAAATACAGCACTTTTCTGAAATTTTTCAATGTTATTTACATCTTGCCGCTGTGTTTACGTGTCACCTAAAAATTACGATGGCATTACATGTTACGGAAACTTGCATGGACTTTCGTGTGTTGCGTAATAGTGACCTACTCTTCTGCCCGTTTCGAGAGATAGCAGGCATCGTCCGCCCTTCTGGGAACTTGGTGCAGTGGAGAAGGGGGTTAACACTGCAACCTCCTCTACACTCCTGGACTCCGGATACTTGGTCCACATGCATCACTGAAGAACATTGGCAGTTGCTGCTGCTGCAAATACCGAAAAGATGCCGAATATTTTCCCATTGGTCAGAATATATCACCGGTAGCCATTTTCCTTCTCCGCCCCTCACAACCCCAAGAGGAGTAGGGAGAAGGAAAAAAAAAAAAAAATCGTTCGTAGAAATGACGAAATCGTAGAACTGACGTAGAGCCGTTCAATCCTCGGCCCGGGTCTCTCCTGGATCTTCGCATGCGGGAATAATGCCGAACGATGCCGCTGGTCGGCGGGTTTTCTCGGGGATCTCCAGTTTCCCCCGCCCTTTCATTCCGGCACTGCACCATACCCACCTCAGTCACCCTCGTCGGCTCTCGAAATCACGCTTTTAAGAGCCCCCCCCCCCTAAACTCTCACTCTCTCAGCGTCAGTTGTGGCGCTCGTGAACTGGAATGCTACCACTGGGTGAAGCATCTCAGTAAACGTCAATTACTAACACTGTGTTTATTAATATTCAGTTTATTTTCGAACCCATACTATGACCATACGTGGCCCTAGGATGCAGGAAATCACTTACAAAACGGGTCATCGGTCTGATTGGGCTGTCACCCTATCAAGTTACTGGGTAGTCTGGCCAATTTTCCTGGCGTATGTGTGTTTTTGGAGCTCATCGTGTATGTAAATGCCAATATTTTGGTTTCTGTATTCTCAAATATTCTGTGATCATGCTGTGTACCTTCGTCGGCGGGAGATTAGTTTTTAATAAATAGAGACATGCAGAATTTGTGTTATTTTTTCTGCAGCAGACTAAACTCCCAGGTGTTATGTGTGCTACTGAAGTCCCTCAATGGCTGAGAGAATGTGTGGCAGACGTGGAGAAGACTCTTAAACCAATAGTAACAGTTCCGCGTCAGAGTGACCAATCACCTGTAACACAGTTACACAGGCACATGACCTCGTATAGAAGCCATCAGCCCAACGATATCGCGGGTCGTGCTCAGAAACTCATAGGGCAATGACGTATAGCTTGTCCCGAAATGATAACGCGAATTATGCAGTCTCTAATAATAAATGAGAAGGGACGCGCAAAATTCGCGTTATTTTGTAGCTACAAACAAAACTGCAAGACGCTATGTGCTCGTTTCACTTATGAGTTTGAGATTGGCCGACAGCTTGTGTGACACGCCCCTAGGCCGCTTTTAGCCAACCGTAAAGCCTCGATGGCTGAGCAACCAATCCGCAGCAGAGCGGTGACATGGGTAAATGACGTCTTATAGTTGCCAGTCCCCAATGAAATCACGAATTGCGCTCACGTTGGTATAAAATAGTGAGATGTAGCATTTCACCAAATAATAACTCGAATATTGCAGGTCTCTATTAATGAGACAGCCGCGAGTCCCATCATATTGTAGTAATGGTTGGCAAAGACAGTCATGAACATATAATATACTATTTGATAACAATGTCGCTCTACTGCAGGAAGACCTCACAGCACTGTGTTTCTTGCACCTACCGCCTGATATAGTCTACTCACGGTTTATTCACACTTTTCTGAAACCCTGCTAAAGTTCTTCTTCCAGGATATCCCTCCGCCTCGTGCAAGCTAAGCTGAACTAAGTCCGACAAATTACACCATAGGACATCGTACCGCATTCCTGCACACTCAGTGGCAATATTATTTTGCATGAGAACTATTTATTGCTAGGTGCTACCAACACATTATTTTCTCACTGTTCTTATTCGTGTTTAGTATAAAAGAAATATTATAATGTAAAGATAAAATGTAGATAAAACTTAATTAAAGAAAATGAGATACGTCTGTGTTTGCAGAGGTATAAAACGCTTCCTGCATAGCATACTTAGGACATAACTATATACGTAATATATGGGGTGATTTTTCAAAGGTTTGTGTTAAAACGTCCGAGGAAAACTTAAATGAACTACAGATGCCAACTTTTACCCTACTACTGCTTTATGTCTCCTAATGAAAGCTACAAAAACTTAATACGTTCAGTAGTTTTCGTTTAAAAATAAGGAAATTTCCTCGCAGCATTTAACACTGTAGATATAACGGAAATTTTACGTGGCACGTGAAATAACACCTTTAAACAACAAAATATTATTTCGTAATTAAAAAAACGTTTAAGAGGGCTCTGTGGAAGACAACACAGTAGGTAAGCTGAAAATTGTTTGGTAGACGGGATGCAAACCTTTAAATATTTTTACTCACGTACAGTAAAAGGGGAATATTTTTTTTTACAAGGCAATAACGAGCAGAATTTATCCAAGCAAAGATATTTATAGAGCCAATTTTTTTCAACCCAACGGAAATTTTCATCAAACAGATAGTTCTTTTTTTTTTTTAATACGTACGAAATAAATTTTTTGCTCTTCAGTTTTACTTGTCTGGAAATAAATATTCAAATGGTTCATTTTTATGACACTGTTTAGCTGGAAAACTTTTTTCCGCTGTACACTTAGCACTTTTAAAAAATACCGATTGTCGTCATCATCGTTACGGCCAACAATAAAAAAAAAACATATTTATCATTTCATCAAACGTACGTAAAATCTACCCATGCCCTTAGCGACATTTTAATTTTTCGTATCTGCGGGACGAGTTTTAATTAGTTCCACATCATGTTCTTATATTTCACCAGTACATAGAACTCGATATGCACGAGACTATCCCAAACAAATGATACCGTGGCTGTGTACACGTGACAAGGAGAAATCTAGTAGCGCTTGTTAAGCGCAGAAATTAAAAATATGAATGTTAAATTATAATCGGGCAAAAATTCATTTTCTCATCCCTGAACCGGAATTTATAAACATGCGCATTAAACTGTTATTAAGATTATTTTTTTTTAATAACTTATAAGCATGTAAAAATTATTTAACAAATTCGAGTAGTAAGTATTTACTGCGAATAAGTTTTGGTTTTCGAATTTTTCATGCTGAGGCTTTCTGAGTGAACCAAGATATGGTGATTGTGGTCGAAGAAACAATATAGAAAATAACACTAGAATGTAATGGTATATTGGTATATTTGTATATTCAAGAGGAAATGTAAATAAAATATGCTTAATTGGTGACGCGTTGTAGTTGCCGTGGTGAAATGGGGAAGAATGGAGAATGACTTTTGTTTATTCAAACGCTAATTTTAGTTTATTCGTAAATCCAAGTTTCTGTTTATTTGATTGCCAATTCTCATCTATATCCTTGACATTCGTAAAAAGCTGCCATATTGAACAAAGATAAGTCAAAGTTTCCACTATACAAATTGGATGTGATTTGCAGAGAATTGAAATGCGCGAGGTACGCTAGCGAAAGCTTAGCTTCATAGAAAACATAGAGAAAGTTAACAACACTCTATTGGCTACATCAAAATCGTCTATAAAATATTTGCCTGTTTACATGAACGTAGAGTTCATTACAACGTAGATAGCCACCACGTTCGCCATATTTTTTTCCAGCAGTCATGAAAATTTAATAAACGTATTTGAAAGCTAGTTTCCTACCAGCGCTAATGTATTCATGAAATTGCCTAACACTACATTCTTTACAACAGCATGAACATTTCATTTCATTTTCTGTATTTGATAAAGCAATATATACACCATGTTTCAAGACACACGAATGTTCAATTAAAAGACACTCCGAGCCAGTAATTTAGAATATTATGTCACTTTGAAAAACATGCTAATAAAATCAAGTCAAACAAAATAATCTTGAATGGAACTATTTGAAATATAGGAAAACAAATGGTAATTCTGAAATTCGTGATTTAAAAAAGTAGAATAGTTGTCTGTGTAATATAAAAATTACTATGAAATGTACCTACTGTGATTAGCAAGGAAGGTACGCGTCAATAAAATTCGAAATTCTCAAAGAATTTTTGAACCTAATTAGTAACTACGCTTTGCAATACATTTGTCAGTGGACCATACTTTACCTAACACACCCTAGGTAACTCTGCACCAATAAATGAACAACTCATATTGGTGTGCTCCAATCTCGCGCAGTTCAGTCATAAAGGGCGTGGTTTCAGATCCATGGAGCAACTAATGGAAAAAAAAAAAAAAAACGCCCGCTTCGGTACATACAGTAGTGTGAAGTCCAGCCTGGCCCCAAATAATAACGCGAATTTTGCATATATCTTATTATCACCTCTTTAGCAGATTGAACTTCTGTTAGTTTGAATAAACGTTTCACTGCGAGGAACAGGCGGTGCCATTTATGTTGAATGTGGGGGATGCGAAGAGTGAAGAGATTTGGGCGACTCTTAACAGCGAAGTCTTTAGGGCTGATGAGGGCGATTGAAGTGAGTATGGAACGGTGCCGGAATGAAGGCGCGGGGGAGACGGGAAGTCCCCGGGAAAACCCGCCGACCAACGGCATCGTCCGGCACGATTCCCACTTGCGAAATTCCGGTGACCCGGCCGGGGATTGTACCCGGTTCGCCTCGGCGGGAGGGCGAGCAGGCTAACCGCTCTGCCACCGTGGCCACGCGGGGGATGTGGGGGAGACTAGGGCACAGCCAAGCATCTGTCCAATAAAAACTTCTTCGCGGAGATGGCGTTGTGTTGTCATGTTACAGAATCTATTAGATGTTTTTCCTAAGATCAAACATTTCATTTCTCACTTGTTACGATATTACCCAAACTGAGAAGATGGTACGGAAGGAAAGAACCTGCTTGATAGGCCACAATTAGACAAATTAGAAAATAGAAATGAGCTATCCGAATAAAAGGGAGACATTCAACAATTCAATTTTTACCCTACATTATAAAGAGGTTCAATAAGTTTGCATATATTTACTATTGCCATTAGTAAGTTAAGTTCAAATAATGACGCGGTTTGCGAAATATTTCATACGTTACACGATCTCCAAAATTTTGATGTAAAACCGACCAATTTTTTCTGATGTTCTTGTCTGGTGTTATGAGGATGTCTATGTAGTAAAACATGAGATTTAAGTGGTAGAGAACAAGCATCCATTTTTTAAAGATAGATTCCCGAACTCAAAACCTATTTTTTTTTTAAATCAGCGTTAAAACGAAAGATATTGTTCTCAGTATATATTTTGTTTTTTCAACTTTTCTCTCTCCAGCTGGCGACAATGGTAGCTAGTAACAAGTGATAAATAGTTTTTGTAACCAACGCGTGACTTTTTCCACATATACAAACACTGAAACTAATTTTTAAGTCGAGAAAAAAATGTAACACGTGTCATATGTTCGGCTTCAGGGGAATTACAGCAGGCTTTAGAAAGGTATAATATTTCTTTTCCCTCGTCCTCGGCGTTTTTCCTTCTCGAAGTTGCAGCTGCTCCACTGGCCTCGTTTTCATTCCCATCTCTTCTGGAAGATCGCCCATTTATTTCTCCAGCTTTATGTCTTACCAGGATGAAATAGTGTCTAAGATAAATGGGACAACTTCGATACATGTCTCGTATCAACGACCTTGCACAGTGTCTTGGGTTGCGATCCGTGCATGCATTACGGACTGAACGTCATACATAAACGTTCCTTAACCACGGCTTCACACAACATTAGTTTAAACACGATCCTTCCAACATCCGTTTAGCAGACAACTACCTTGTTGTAAGTGTTATGTGAAGTTAAGGCCCGAAGGTAGGGCGGGATTTTATTGCGTCTCAGGGCTAACCCCTTACGCCTACTAGGAAGGAAAATATCATGCAGCATATACTACGGCCGTTACGTTGCTAAGAATTGCGCATACACCACATGCCTAGTTGTACAAATTATCTGCTCAACAGCACACGACACTGACCGTTACTATTTCAGAACTTGGAAATGGGGGACGTGATAATTTAATCAATTTTGTTGAAAACAAAACAAATGCAACGTTTATTGTTCGGAAAATTTGTTAAAGTTAACTTCAATTACAATAGTAAATAATTCGTCCCTTTATGACGTGAGCTTGTAAGCTTTTAAAGTGACTTTAAGGACGATTATATATGAAAATTCGTGAATCCTACGTGATATTTACGTGAATTCTCGTATGTTACAATACAAGCTTCTATCTTTATCATGGCCGATGCCTTTTTGTTTGGTCGACACGGTTCTCATATTCGATATAGGAAAGCCTTTGTGAAGGTGCTTGCAATTCGGGCATTAAAAAACAAGTTAGGAAAATGAATGAGTTTTAATATTGATTGGCTAGTAAATATCATGTCAGGATGAATGCTTCATAATATGTGAGATACTGTATCAAAAAGAGATCAAACAAGAAACTAAATTTAATTGAGATTTAGAGATTTAAACTTTATAGACTTCTGAAACCGAATATTTCGATACTTCAGTTGGTTCGGCAGTTAGTGTCGGTGTCATCAAATCTCAACGGTTAAAAATAATTCACAATGTCATATGTTGAGATGTCTATTGTAATGTGTATCACGGAAACTATTTGGTTGCTCTTATCTCTGGACTCAAAGGGCCCTTTTCAACACTCGACAGAAATACTGTTGTTAAATATCAGTATATAGAGTCGCCCAAAACGTCACCTTTTCTTATATGCCAATTAACGAAGAATTAGATGCTTTTTAAGAATTGGCATTTTTCAAAACTTAATAAACGGTGGCGTAGCGGCCACACCACTCGCCTCCTAACTAGGTGATCCGGGTCCGATTCCCTGTGACGTCACTCCCGGATTGTCGTAAATGGGAGTCGTGGCGGACGATGCCGCTGGCCGGCGGATTTGATCGTGGATCTCCCGTTTCCAGCGTCCTTGCATTCCGGCGTTGACCCATACTCACCTCGGTTCTCGAGACCTCGATGTTAAGAGCAACTCAGATCTCTCCAGTCCAGAAGAAGTGGAGGGGTTAGCGACCTTGCATTCCGGCGTTGACCCATACTCACCTCGGTTCTCGAGACCTCGATGTTAAGAGCAACTCAGATCTCTCCAGTCCAGAAGAAGTGGAGGGGTTAGCGACCTTGAACTCAGAATAATACGTTCTCACGGCCTTCGTCCTGACATTCTTCTGCTCGCCGCCTGGAACTCTGCGCTCACAAAAGCACGTAGGAAGATGAGCATGAACTACGCGCGAGGGAAGTTTTACGGGGTCCAGATTGTACCGAGACACCATTTCTGGACCTTTAGAGCTTCACGTTTGAAATTTACTAAAGTCACATCATAGTAAAATTTACCAACTCCCTATAAGGATAATTGTATACATTTAAACTACTTTTTTGCCAATATCCCGAAAACGGTTGTTTCAATGTCAACACAGCAAAATGAGAAAGGAAACTATAAACACTACTATTAAAAAGTTTAATATTGTATGTCTATTTGCCACGTGGTGTGTGTATATCTATATAGAGAGAGAGGGAGGGAGAGAGAGAGGGAGAGAGAAAGAGAGAGAGTGTGTGTGTGTTTGTGTGTATGCATGCAGCATGTTCCGAAACTCCAGACATAGTTTCTTTAAGGGGCCTTTCCACTGACTCGTGTTCGGCGAACATGACGTCACGGGTGGGATGCGTGCAGGACAGCCTCATGTGCTGTGCGTCGTCGGGCGTATGGGGGGGGAGGGGGGATCCGTCTAGAGGCGATCCTCCACGTAGCTGTGCGTGTACATGAAAGACGCCGACGGAAATAAAACCCCTTGTTTTCGGAGTGTGAAGAGACGCACAGTGGAAACAGCGTCCGCACAGTGTGATCGTCGTTTCTAAGAAGGGCCGGGCCTCCCCCCCCCCCCGATCTTAGTCATGGTATCTTGCGCAGTGGAACGCTACATCTGCATGCCATTGCCGTATACTTCTCACGTCGCATTTTGGCTCCAAATTTTTCTATATAAATTGCAAAACTATTTCCCCCTATTTCTATTGCTTCCCAAACCAACGAATTCGGCGAGGATAATCCGGGATATTGTAAGTCACTCATTACAACAACGTCATAAACTGCCTGATAGTTAACTTAAACAATCTTTAGGCCCTTCCGCGTGATCAAAGTTCACTTCAAATCTTCTTCAAAATTATTGAATTCGATTTATTGAATCCTGTATTACGTTACTTGTACGTCATATTCACGGCCATTTTGTCTCTCAAGCCATTGAATAACTTTAATTCCTCCAACGTTTTTCTTTAGTAACATAAATGTTTCTGAATAAAATGTTTCCACTAGCACTCCCAATCATATAAAAAGTATAAATGTAAAGTGTCGTGCCATAATACAGTATTTAATGAGCATTTAAGCAACAAAGGTACTTACATATAATTATTTCATACAAAGTAAATAAATCATGTTAGAAAAAGTTTGTATCGATTTCGAGAAGTTATTTTCGTTTAGTGCATGGTTTGTAGTGGTTTGAAAAACAATTCTGAACATATATATTTTTTTAACTGGAATAATATAACAAATAGTTTAAGTTTTAACTTTAATATTTATAGAATACAACTGCATGTGTGAAAAGCTCTTCAAAACTCTGAAGTATTTTATTCTATTCAATTCAATAAGTTGAACTACATGAGTATTTAATAATTTGAATTCAACTGATTGAATTTAATAAAACACTTGATAGTGTTAAATGGCGTTTAGAGTGTTATTAACACCCAAAAGTTTCATGATTTCTTTAAATTTACTATACACAAACCGTTTTGGAAAAATATAGATTCCCAGGTTTCCGTTAAATAGCCTAGAGATAAGAAATATAATTTTACTTAAACATATTTGTTTATATACGTTGTCATCAGCTATATAATAAATTGAAAATATTTTGAAGTTACACGCGTGTTGGTACAAGCTAGGAATTTTATAGAGAAAAGTTGGTTCTCCTAAAAAAAAAAAAACTTAGGCGGAAATATTAATGTTGTATATTATACGGATTATTTGTGTAGATGCATTATCGCAAAACGTATATTGAGTGTTACAAACAAACTTGATTGTCAAAGTTGGAGCTCCATATTTGATAGAGCTTCTGAGTTGTAGTAACTAACAACGATAAACCACATTATGGAACGTACATGTACATGAAACACGTTTTAGGAGTTTTTATTTGTCACAACGTTTTAGAAAATTACGTCACGTTTCAGCTACTAAAACAACAGTAAGCTGCTGTAACGCCGGCACATACTTCTACCTCGAGATCCATGTCGACCAACTAGGATAAAAGCCTGCACTGCAGTATCTGCTCGACTGGGAGACGCACACAATGGGAATTCCCTCTGTGCGTCTGTCAGGTATAGGCTGTTCACGGTAAATACAGCACATTTTAAGGCCCTTTCAGAAGCCATTAATCACTAATGAATATATTTTATTGCAGCTCCAAATGTTATATTTTGTTAGTGGTGAAATGTGTACACTGCGTGTGTTAGTCTGATGGCAATGATTATATTAAAAAGTGACAGGAAGACAGAAATCTGACAAAATGGAAACTTCAGCAGGGTCTTAAAATGTGCTCACTTTACCGTGAATCGCCTGTAGAAGGCCTCCTCCTCCACCACGAGCACGAGCGGGCCATTGCGAGCAAGCGGGGCGGGTCTGGCCCGTAGCCTGAACTGCAGTGGGAAAGGCGTGATCGTGAGCAGGCGACCGTCGATCGTCTCGGCGGACCCACGAGCACGTGACGTCACCTTGTGCGTGCGGGCGCGCACCAGTGGAATGCCCACTTTAGACCAATGGTAACGCAAAAGTCCTGTACACTCATATCCGAAAACGTATTCCTGCTGCGTTCTACATCTGGAGAACATGTCGGTGAAGTCATGTGTGTGAAGAGAGTTGCATACGAAGAAGGCGCGCGACGTAGCGTATGTAATAATCTAGTGTCGCCCACCTACGACGTATGCAACTTGTCCTGCGTGTGTGATCGCACCATATTGTTCTCCAGGCGTTGTATGATGCAGCTTTGAACACAATTATTTGATATGCAAATAGGTTTCCCGTTATAAGTTCGTAGGAGTTTGGTATTACTATTTGTCCAACAAAACTATGCCTGGGATTTGGACAGTGATTTCTGAAAATTCTGTATACCTAATGTAACAAAAGTAAACATTATTATCTATAATTTTTACTGTAGGGCAACCAAAAAAATATCAATGATATATATATATATATACAAATATATATATATACTGTTCAGGGTAAAATTAGCACTTTTGATAGCTCTGCGTGAGATCTGATTGTATGTACGTTGTGTATTTTTCCTCCTTATACAAAATTAACATTGGAATAGGCCTTATCACTTTATTCGTGCCTCAGTCAACTGAAAATGCGAAATTATTACAAATATTTTAAAAGTCTGCTAATTTTACACTTCGATGCATTAAAAAACAGAAAATGAAAGAAACACAAACGGTTTCCTAACACTTTTTGTTCGCTGTTAAGGTATGGAACTACTTTCCATCCATCTATACCAACTTTACTAGGCGCATGTTACTCAGGAGCCCGTTATATATATATATATATATATATATATGCAGGCAGTAGTAGTGACCTTTTTCTAAGGTAGATTTCAAAAGTGCTCACTTTATCATGTACAGTCATATATATATATATATATATATATATATATATATATATATATATATATATATATATATATATATATATATAACCTTACTACAGTTAATATGTTCGTGCACTATTTGACACTTCGAGCGTAGGCAACAACGCATCACGGCTCAATGAACCTACTGTGCCAAATACAATATGTGACAACTTTTCCCACCCGAACAATACGTCGCCTTTAACTGTCTTTCGGTCTAACCCCGATGGAGCCGCTCTCAATTTACTAGCTGGCCGTCCGCGTGATAGCCTCTGCAACGGCAGGCGAGCGAAGGAAGTTAATCAGTTAGCGTCAGTTCTCGGAGAAGGAAATAAACGACGAGTGGCGCTACATTCTCGGAGGGACAGTCGTTACTTTCCCCCCCCCCTTTTTTTTTTTATTTAGCCGCGTGTAAGGGTCGAGGATGAGTCGGTTTTAATCTGGCAGATTACAGCGGCGAACTCCCCGGAGAAATCACATCATGTGTGCCGCGCCTTTCTCCTGAATAATGAATCCATGAATACCGAAGCAACTGGCGTATTGGACGAGGGGTGAAAGGAAGGGAAGGGTGGGAGGGGGAGGCGATCTTGCTGTCCGAACGAATAAAATTTCATTGGTCGCCTGTGAAGCGACGCCCCGGCAGCTACAGGTGAAAACTTTTTATCCCGATGTACGTAGCTCTCCGGTCCTTGCCTAGCAAATGCACGCGTTGCGCCACGGGCCAGTTTTGTATAGGCTATTCACGTAAAGTGAGAAATTCTTAAACCCTTCTCATTTGTAATAATAGTTAATAAACATATTTCATTTTAGCCTTAGAAGTTAACTTCCGAGTGCGCGGTGGAATATGCACACTATGTTTATTACTTGCACGGCAATATTTATTTGAAAAAAAAAATATCGTGGAAGGATGAACAATGGCTGAAAGGAAAATAGTAACTAGGGCCTCAAAAGTGCTCACTTTACCGTGTACAGCCTATAGCTACAGCGAAAAGGAAATGAGTTAATACTTTTATCTCTCCCTCCAAAACCCAACACTTCCAGTGAAAAAGCTGCTAACAGGAATATTAAGGCATGTATTTTTTAACCGGTTTGTCGTGTATTACTACTGTGTAACAAACAGATCAGTATATGTTTAGGTTATAGAATAAATTCAAATTAATTCATGGTAGTGTTTTTTTCTACAGTTTATATTAATCCTTAATAATAAAATAAGCAATCTTCTAAGTAAAAAATAAACTTTGGAGTTATAAGTGTAAATTACAAAAATATCGAACACACAATGAATTCCGTAAAGGACCGTAAACAGGCGTGACACTGCCCTACAAATGATAATAATACAACTTAAAGTATAAAAGAAATCGGAATTGTTGTTTAAATACGAAATATTTGTTTTGTTTTCAGAGGGAAATGCAGTTAATGGATGTCTTAGTTTACGGTGAAGTTTCAAACATCTGTAATTATTAATTGTTGAGTGTTTCTCCTGTGGCGTATTCTGACCTCTACGGTAGCATTAAGCACTTGAGCATTAAAATTCTCTAAAAAAAATGAGCCAATAGTAGAATAAGGTGTCCATATACAGGTTTGTAATCTTACAAAATCATGCTGGGAATATTCGATTTGAATAAATCCAGTTTTAAAATGTATCCTCGAGGAAAACTATTTGTAGGGCAACAATCCTTATAAATACTACACTTGTGCAGACGGTGGTCAAATATCAAGAGCATGTGTCGAAGCCCTGCGTCGTATGCGTTTTGTGTCCTAGCACAACATTCTTCACGCATTGGGATATCAACGATATCTCTGTTACTGTGGTAGCGCCTGCAAACTTCAGGCCTGTGACCCGCACAACTGCTATGTGTTACGAAAACCGCGTGTGCAGGCGCTGTACACGTACCGACAATAACAGTTAATTGACACAGCTTGATTACAAAACGCCTAAACCATATTTGCTTTTCTGAGACTCATTTGTCTAGTTTCGCCTGTTTGAAGGCATTACCCACTTTATGCATTTCGTTGATTTAAAAGGATTTTTATTCAGACACACCCTTTTCTTGCAGATATTTTTAATTTACGCGAAAAATGCTCTGGGTGTAAACTGTAGGTAAAATTATAATAAACCGGTTTGCCTATTATATCAATTTATAATTTAGCAATAATGTAAAATATCTACCAAAATATTCCAAAAATGCCATTGTTTGGGTAATCGACGTATGCGCTTTATAGTTGTTTGAAGAATTGTCTCACACTGGCTTGGTGTTATACGAGGGTACTTTGTTTAATACGAAATGTTATTCGTGCATAATAAGTAGGGTTGTCATTTTGATAGTTTATGATATTTCAGCCCTTATAGGTCTCATCATAACTGTCCTATTTTCCACTGCTCTGAACTTCAAATTTTGTCATACAGTTCACATTTTTTTTTATAAATGTCTGTCGTTTTCAATACGTTAGTTCAAAACAGCCCAAGGTAGTTTTGTTGAAGGTGATGGGTAGGTACAAAGAATTTTTCAATAGTATTTCCGTACGTGCTAGATTTCAATATCCCATGGACAACCCAGCAGTTTTCCTTTCCTTGTCGGCAGCGTGGCTTTGTGAGAAGACATTTCCTTATTTGACTGTCCAATCGGAATTAGGTAATCCCGATATTGTACGTTTGTGATTCGCGGACAGACAACTATGACGCGCAACACGCATGTCAGCCAATCAAGAAAGTGGATATGAGCTATAGTGTTGTGAAATACAACAGGTCATGAAATCTTCCCGTGAAATTCGGATGTCCCTGGTGCTTGATCTTCCCTGGTCACGCACTATGCCTTACTAATGAGGTTCACAAAACTGACCTACACAAACTTTAGTGCATATGAAACGTCGGAAAACTCACTTAGTTTGGAAGTGCGCAAGAGTTTAACACTTTAAAGACCACGCTCGAGTGTAGCTCGAGCGAAAATATTTTGATTTCTTTGTCATTGCAAAATAAAACTAGCATTTTCATGCAATCACTGTACTGATTGTGTTCAACAGGATCTTCAACACTCTACAGCCAGTAACAACAACTCTACAGCCCAGTAACAACAACTCTACAGCCCAGTAACAATAATTTTCCTGACTAAAAAAAATATATTTTTGTTACATCTCCGCAAAAGGACAGGTGTGATAGCAAAACAATTGACACAAATAAAGACATTTGACTTGGAACAAATCAACTCAGTTCCTTAGTGACAGATGACAGCCAATAATGAACGTTGTAGAGCACAGTAAGAGTGTCCATTGCCGTGTTGGCCTGCACTAGAACTGTAGTGAGTGTATACACAAGAGGCCAATATAACCGGTGTTCCTGCAGTCGTGGATGTAAGTTACTCTCTTCTGACTTCTATTGGTTGTCTTGTCTGCTGACGTCAATGTGTTAATTACGCAGCGGACATTACAATTGGTGTAACAAACTCACAGCCAGATTTATACCTGTCTACGAAGTACCAAGAGAGCATTGTGGCTGTGTAAACGGGATGCAAGTTGATTGTGTTGACAAAGTTAGCCAAGCGCGGATGCTACATATCTCGTGACTTAACGCAGTTTCTCTCGAAGTAACCTTGAGATAGTTATGCACTTGACGCTTTCCCGAGCAAATGAAGGAACGCTGCCATGTATGCATGGGGAAAAAACTTTACCACGTGTGTTTTCCTCGCTATAACATATACACTGAGGTGGTAAATATACATATACACTGAGGTGGTAAATTTGCTAATAATTTCTTAGGGTATGCAGGGACACTTGATTTTACGTTTTACGCAAAAAAAAAGTTACACGCAGGCTATACTCAAATATCCTGCACACACTAATGTATGTCTATTCGCAGCTTATTCACACCTTTTGAATCAAGCCTTTGAAAAACCACCCATGTATGACGTTTTTGGTTGTTTCCTAAATATGACACCTATCACTCGCAAGCGTGTCATACTTCTGTTAAAATGAAAGTGTCTTGTTTTTTATTTGAATCGAACATTTACTTATTTTATTTATAAAATTATAATTTTTCGTTTATAATTAATATAGTTATGATGGGCACTGGCGTAAACCTGCCTTTAAACCAACATACTCGCTGAACGTACCGTAGGTAGACACCGCAGTGTTCAGGACAGTTTGCAAACACCCGCGACGAAAGAATGTCAATACGACGCTAGCCGCGAGGAAACATCAACACGGGAACTAAACAAGCTCCCAGCAGTTTCGCCACGAGGCGGGAGGTAAACCAGGACAAGACATAATCGTTAGTAAAAGCATATCGCAGTGGGAAGAGCTGTCATCTGCAACCAGCCACCGAGACGACAAGATGTTACCCTGAACGTAGCGCCATTGTGCACTACTTCCGTATCCGTAATGACGACCAGACTACGGCGACGACTCAACACAAGGTGAGCGAGCAGACGAGGACACTAAGACTAAATATTGATGTGCCACTGAGCTCACGTAATATCCCTCCGCGCGTTATAGTAAAAGTAATTGGATTATAATACTTTTAATCAGCTATAACTCTAATCATAACCCTTTTTATATTTTGAATCCTGTGATTTATTATTAACTAAATTCTAATCTAAAGTACTAAATGTATTGTTTGTAATATTAAATATAACAAAACCACAAAAATATGAATAAAAGAGGGATTATATCAGCGTGTTGGTAATGCCTAGTAGGAATTAGCTCTAATGCGAAATATTATTATACTGGTTATGCACGAATGAGGAGCGTTGTGATTCCCTAGATATACTGAAGCTTAGTTTGCATGGAGCGGAGGAATATCCTGGAAGTAGAACTTAACCGGACTTGAGACAAATTTGAAGTAGCCGCGAATGGACCACAGCTATTTTGTAGTTATTGACCGCGCGTCTTTGTGAGAAACCTTTAGAATATTTGACTTGGCTGGTTAGTACTAGGTTAGTACGCTACTGAACGTCTGTGATACGCGAACAAACACCTAAGAAGGGTAGTAATAATAATAATAATCCACGCTGTCACAAAAGTGTACCGGAACTAGGGTGTTCTCAAATACAACTTGACAGGAAATCTAGCCTCGAAAATCGGGTGTATAGCTAAATCGTAAAACTATACGGGTCGAAAAAGCAGGTCTACTTGTTAATTGTGTGTCAAAAAAATATGTTGTATGTTGGCAGAGTTAGTAAATGCATTATTGACTTAAAAAAAAAAACACATGAATAAAAGAATGAAGAGCTGAGGCGTTAAACCTGTGCTTACAACGGAGTCTGCGCTGAAATTAAATTCTGTTGAAATACTATCTTCTCTTTGGTTTTCAAAATTAGATCAAAATTTTATTCTGCCACACAAATAGTTCCTACAGTATGCGATTCGCGGTTTAATCCTGGTGTATATCTCTGGGAAAGAATATTTAGGCGTCTGTTCTGAGAGCACGTAATATTTGTGAATTTGTCTCTATGAATGGCTTTCAGTCGGTGATTCCACACTTACGTGAACTAAATTATAGGCTGTTCACGTTAAAGTGAGCACTTTTGAGGCCCTGTTACTTTTTCCTTTAAACAGTTTTTTATCCTGTAACCAACTAATATATAATATATATATATATTATATATATATATATATATATATATATAATATATATATTGTGTGTGTGTGTGTGTGTGTGGTGTGTGTGTGTGTTGTGTGTGTGTGTGTAATAAACCAATGCATGTATTCCACTGCACCTGGAAGTTAACGTCTAAGGTTAAAATAAAATATATTTATTGACTATTATTCTAAATGAAAGGACTTTCAAAAGTGCTCACTTTACCGTGAATGGCGTATAAGTATAGGTTGCTCTGTGGTAGTGAAGTCAGCGTTCGCTTGAGTACGAGAGTGCGCGGATAATTTATTGCATAAGCGAATTACATTTTCCCCACTACAAGGAAAAACTCGGAAAAGTTACCGCCGTTGAAATAAAACCCAATAAGCACCGAGCGTGTTCCTCTTTGTTTGTGGAATGACTTAATTTCCTGCCAGACGCGTCACCGTATCCGCAGATCAGAGGCTGAAAAAAAAAAACAAATTCTTTGTTTGCTCTCCCTTAAACACTGTCTTTCGCAAAAACCCACTGGGTAAAAACAAAATCCATGTAAATAAAGACCTGTTGTCAGCACAGACCGATCCCTTCCTAGCGAAATCTAAATCCGTGTGTTCGGTAGCACATTTGGCCGTACATGTGTGCCTAAGCGCGTGTTTTAGAATTAGGAATACACGGGAGGGTGTTTCGTGTTGGTGTTGTGCAGAGCAGATTTATTTTTATCGATGTAACTTGCGTATTGGCTGTTCGTGGTAAAATGAGCACTTTTGAAAGCCCTGCTTAGGATCCACTTGTAAACACGCTCTGTATTCTTCCGCCTTGTGTAAAATTAACATTGCCATGCGCCTCGTCACTTTATTCACGCGTCGGTCAAATTAAACTGTGAAATAGTTAAGAAAATAAATACTTTACAAATCTGCTCATTTTTACACTTCCATGCATTAAAAAAAAAAAAAAAAGGGAAATAAATAATTAAAAGCTACCACAAATGGTTACCTAACATTTTTTATTTGACGTTAAGATATGGAACTACTTTCCATCTATCGTTACCAACTTTACTGGGCGAATGTCACTCAGTGCGCACATTGAAATATATGCATGCATGGACAGTGATTTTTTCTAAGGTTCATTTCTAATGTGCTTATTTATCGTGAACAGCCTTTAGGAATAGTAGGTATAGGAAAATTTCGCGAGTTCAACAACCTGTGGGCTAGATTCCACAGTCCTGTGTATATTGGAGCCTTAGTAGTCTGTTCATTTACTACTGCCTCAGAGAGTAGCCAGTATTACCTACACATGGCAGTATGGGATTCGCTACTTGTTTCCATGCAAGTCTGCTATTGGCTCAGAGGCGTCCAGGGCGTGTCTAATAAACTGTCATCCAATTGGAAGTGACTGCTCTGTATATGTGTTAGACGCCTATCTTGTCACGAAATGAATTCGCGAAATTTTCTTATCCCTAGGAATAGGTCCAACGTAATTTTTTTATTTCACAATACACATTTCATCAGTGTTTATCGTTTCTGACTTCAGTTTGTTATTTAAGTCTTTTTATATAAGAGTGGCGCAACCGCATTAATTTTCTGTTGAAAATTTAGAAAGCATTTCTACAGCTGCTCGAATGAATTCCATCGAATAATACTTCTGCATATACGCAGAGAATAGCATTATCAAGCATGAACTACAATTTACTACTATATAGATGTACAGTAATTATTGTCTTGTCTATAATGGAAATTCTCTGCGTTTTAAAATTTATAATTGCGTTGGTTATCACAGGGCAAACTCTGATGTGTCGCACACTTAGAGTGCAGCACTAATGTGAGAAACATGCCCTGCACTATTCTTTGTTCCACGACGGTAAGTTACTTCACTGGAGAATTATTCATTGTTTTCACCTACTTTATGCCTTCTTCTTCTTCTTCATGTTTGTTTTCGCGAATGCGGTCCTGGAAGTCTCAGTAAAATTAGACGCTGGACGGGCAAAGGGATGGTGAAAAGTCTCGACGTATAAAATGAAGGAACGAAATCTAACTCGATATATTTAGATGCATTTTGTTACATTAAATATATATATATATATATTTTTAATCAAGAGAATCGTTACATACACCAACACTTGATACTCAGTAATTTTTAGAATCAAAAATGTTTGATCGTTGTCGAGATGAAATTCATCTCAATTCCCAGACATGCAACTGAACTCGAATGGTGCAACAGTAATATGTGATGAACTTGGATCAAGTCTGAACATGATATCGAATTTTGAAGTTCATGTTTCTATTCGAATAATAACGTCGGTATTAAAAAAAAAAAGAAGTTATTTTGGCATATTTACTTAAATTGTTTGACTACGGATTTAGTTGGTGACACAAAATAACGATTTTTTTTTGTCTCGTAGCCCTAACATTTTCTTTCCCGATCTTTTGCGCACTTGATTGACTCTTTGAAGTGCGTACATGTTTCCTCAAACTTAGGCCATTGTAGAAGTGAGTTGCCTGTATCCACAACTGCAGGAACACCATATTTCCTGTTACATCGTTTCATTGGTCCGTAGTAAACCAAACACACTTACTGTACTGTAAAAGCGTTCACTACTGGCCAGTTGCCAGTCAACGTAATGCCGAATGCGCAATGTCCTAATCATGTGTGTTTTCGCTGGACGTGACATTGCTAGAGCCGTGGAAATTTCGCGGATTCATTCGCGCAACAAGCTAGACTCCACACTACTTTATGCAGTCGAGCATCAGTTAGTAGTTAATTAGCTGTTGCTCCACTTTAACTGCAGACCAGATTTCATGGGATTCGGTTCTTATTATCCTTGCACGTTCGTTACTGGCTGAACGCCGTTCGGGACTATGGTCCAATGGAACGCAAGCACATGTGTGTACTTGAATGCAGTTCAACTTTTCCTCGGATGAATCCGCGAAATTTCCGGATCCCTAGACATGGTATATACAACCCAACACATTCATCTGAGTTATAGTTACACTTTGAGTGTCGTCAATGCAATATTGCACTGCAACAAAGTTCATAGAGACAGCTGGCGATCTAACACACCACTATCGATATCTTCAGTAGAGGAAAAAACAATATGGCGCTCTCCAGCAATGTATAAACAAGTGACAGACGAAAAAAACAAGATGGAGTTCTCCAGTACTGTATACACAAATGACAAACGAAAAAACCAAGATGGCTGCACACGATAAAATGAGTATAGGTGAGGGGCGATGGGGTTGTAAGTCTCTTAAAATAAATTTCTAAATAATTTTTATTAATAACTTTTAATATCAATTTCTAATAATGCCTTTTTAAATAATTTTATAAAACTTTTTTATTTTTAATATTTTTTATAACTTTTTAAATAATTTTTTTTTTACATTTTTTATCAATTTTTGGGATTTTTTAATTTCGAGGTTAAAATTCACCCGGATCAAAGGTCAAAGGTCATAGACATCCAACATGGCGGACAAAATGGCCACTGGCCGACCGGAATAACAGAGCATGATATGTTCCGAGCTCCGCCGCCCCACTTCCGTTCCCCCAAAACGAACTATTATACTTTACTACATTCTTAGAATGCATATTTGCAACATTACACAAAATCGCTTATAACTGTATTGAATTCAGACAAAGCAATATTAAGTTTACAGAACTCGAAATTTTAAGGGGCCTCTCCTAGTGGTCACGCGGTTATCATTGTACACAGTTGTGCCTCTTATAAATAAAATAATAAACTATGGAATATTTTAACCCTTTGAAGAACGGCACAAATGTCCTGCCACTGAAGACAAGGTTGAAGTGAGCTGCCTATATTCTCCGCTACAGAGAACATCAGTTGTGTTGGTCTCTGTATTTTCCACTTGCCATCGTCCTATTGGTCCTCGCTACACCGGACACGCCTCTTACACTCTGTAACGTCAATTACTGGCTGGCCGTCGGCCAATGAAGTCGCGCGTTGACTGTGTCCCAATTAATGTGTCGCGACAGATGTAACTCGTAATACAATCGTGTTTATTTGAAACATTACTAAAAAAAGAACAGATATATTCTTACAAACTGAAATGTTGAAACGTTGCAATTTTTTTTAGTTACATTCCGATAAAGTCCAGTGAAACAGTAAAGCTATAAATGTGTCAGTTATGTCTTCAAGAGAAAATAAAATTCCGTGTAAAGGTAGCCACGGGTATATACGTGCGTGCTCCTCGAAGGGTGAGAAAAAAATTCCTGTAAAGGTAGCGACGGTATACACGTGCGTGCTCTCGAAGGGTGAGAAAGAAAATCCATTAAGGGCGCGGTATACACGTGCGTGCTCTCGAAGGGTTGAGAAAGAAATTCCATGTAAAGGTAGCGACGGCTATATACGTGCGTGCTCCTAATAGGGTCAATGTAAATATCTTTTCAGGGTAGAAATGAAATTTATATTTTTTACCCCATTTACAAATTTGGTTATTTAAACATAAATGCTGTCGTTAAAGTGTCAAAGTCAGCATCAGTTTACGTTACTCTTTCTTATGTAAAACCGTATTTTAAACTGCATGAATTAGAAAAATTACAAAATAGAGCAATAAGAAATGTTTTCAAATTTCCTCCTAGTACCAATACAAATAAGTTATACATAGAAACAAGCATTATGCCCATAAAATTATGCGCAGATATGAACTCCCTCATATTATAAAAACAAATATTAAAGATAACCTCATTTTGAGCAATCTAAAATTCACATAAAGAGAGGCAAACCACCAGCACTACATCAGAAATGCATAAAATCTGGCATTACCACGTATGTCATCTGTTAAATATGGATACAAAACTTTTCGCTTCCTGACACTCCAAACATATATCAAACTGCCAAAAACTGTAACGTCTTGTACCAGTAAACTTAAAATTCAAAACAAAACTAAAATAATTATTATGGGATGGGTACAAAAAAGATGAGTGAATATTTATGTAAATTTAATATTTCCCTCCTGTACCTGTATTATAATAATTTGTTCTTATAGCAATTTATAGCAGCACAATGACTTAAAATATTTTTTTAAAAATAATTTCTTACCTGATATCAAATAATTCTTCTATTTTTGCAACTGTAGTACATCGTTTCATTTATGTTATGTTAAATGTATTTGCATTGTATGTTTTGAAATGCCTATTATAATCTCTTGCATAATGTATGTTATTGTATGTTACTTAAGTACTTATGCATAACAAACTGCCGAATTTTTTTTTGTATACCATCTCACTTGCTAATTTTCTTATTGTAATTTATAAGAGCACCATTTTTAATTTTTTTTTTTAAAAGGTTTTTGAATAATTTCTCCCCTATTATCAAATAGTTTTGTTTTATTTGAAATTGCAGTCAATCTTTCTCTTTCTACTGAAGGAAAATGTAATTGTACTGTATTTCTGAAATGCCTACTTTAACTCCTTTATAGTGTTTAACTGTGTGTTATTTGTGTATGTATTGTGTGTTACTATGTATGAGATCACAAACCGCCATTGTGTTTTTTTTTTTGTGTGTAGAATTTCATTTTTATGAACGGGGTTGTTCGTGGGAAATTGCAGCAAATAAATAAATAAATAAAATAAAAACTGTAACGACGATGCGGTACCATCTCTGAACAGATTGATGTATTAAAACCGTGTACCCACCGCTTGAAATTCTGGGTAACCAGAACACATGGCAAATCTTTCTTTATTATTGATACTCTCCATCTCCGTCGCAATTCTTCCTCGTGGCCGGACGTGACCTTGAGGCGTGTGACGTCGTTTGCTAGGGATCGCGAGAATACAACGAGACGAGAGGGCGCCGTTACGTGTTTAAGACGTGGCAGAGAGTTTAGAAGCGAGGCCCAGCATGACGCGAGCGGAGCTGTGGTTGGCTCTCTAGGGGGTCGCGCCTCCCGCCGAGCGACGGCTGGCTTATTGCAGAACAGCCCGTGTAATATCCGGGCTCAGCGTAACTATGGCGGCATACGTGAAGGTGTACAGGCAAGGAAGGCGATATTTTCACTGCTGTGAGAGCCATAAAATATAATCAAGAGAGTACAACGGGCAGCCTAACAAGAAAAAAAAAAAAAAAAAAAAGAAAAAAAAAGAAAAGTTGTAATATTTATTGGCGAATTATAAGTACCAGAAAATGCCATTATATTTGCAGTCACCATGGAGGGTTTTATAGGGGTGCTCACATTTCCCCACACTCGCTCTCCACCGCTGCTCCAACCTCATCTCATTTAACCCTTAGTGGGTCTCATAATTTCGCTGTAAAACGCCGACTTATACCTATCAACTGGACGCAATTTACGGCCAGTTTAAAAGCGGCCTCTTTAAAAACCAGCACGTGTTGCGGGTGTTGTTTGTGTGGAATACCTTTCTTATCTGGATTTTATTCAAAGGATTTAAATTTTGAAATTTATTCTATAAATTATATAAATATTTTTGCTTATTTTATTTATTATTTTTCCCAGGGTTTAACTGTTTGTTATAAATTCCGCTTAGTATATTATTTAATTATTAGGGATTTTTCTTTTTATAGGTATAATTTAGTAATGGACGAAAGATTAATTATATTAAAAAGTATAGTAAATATAACTTTTATTTCAGTATTTGGAGGTTGTATACTGAGATGAACTTTATAACCTATTCCTTATATAATTATATTACTAGGGATAGGAATAATTCGCGAGTTCAATGACCTGTAGGCTAGACTACACAGTCATGTGTATCCTCGAGTTTCAGATGTTCGTTTATTGGCTGCAGCCCCATAGAATAGCCAGTGCTCCTTCACACCTGGCTGAATGGCACTCGCTACTTCTTTCCTTGCAAGTCTGCTATTGGCCGAGAGTCGTCCAGGGCATGTCTAATAAACCGCGATCCATTTGCAAAGTCAACTTCAGTGTACACGTGTTTGACGTCTATCTTGTTTTGAAATGAACTCGCGAAATGTTTATATATATATATATATATATATATATATATATATATATATATATATTACCATTTGGTTAAAATTTCAAAGTTATTGTTGTTTGTTTATTATGTGCATGGGTTGGTTATTTTATTAATAAATTTCGATTATTTGATTATAATTATGATTATAGCGGTGTTTGTATGCTAAACTCTCCAACACGCAATCTTGCTCTCTTCCAAACGTGAGACCAATAAACGTCAAAGGGGCTTTCTACGTGGCGCTGGTTCCCTCGCCTGAAGCCAACAAGCATGGAAACGATAAGAGCGCTATTGTCACGCGCATCGCTGCTACGCCTAGTGTTCTTGTGCTGCGAGTAAGCTTACGTAGCAATGGGTAGGGACCTGCGAAATTCGCGTTATTATTTGCCACCAGGATAAATTTCACAGTACTGTATAAACCCGAGCCGGTGTCATCCCTCGACTGGCTGCTGCCCAGATATGAAGTCACGCCCTTTCTGAGTGAACTGTACTTGATTGGGGCACGCTGTTGTGAAGTTTCCATTTATTGGCGCAGAAATACCCGGGGCGTGTCAAATAAAGTATGGCCCAATGAAAAACGTGTTGCATGGGTAAGGGCGTTTGAAGTTTAAACTGTCCTCCAATAATAACGCGAATTTCGCATGTCTCTACCAATACGTCGTATGCTCGTTTCACGTCAGCCATTGGCCGAATGCTTGTGAGGCAGGTCCCAAGAAACAGTTATAGCCAATATCCAAAGCTGAACGATTGAGCAACCGAACTCCAGTGACGCGGTCACACAGGTTAATGACGCTGCATGGCTGCCAGTAGTCTATGGAATCACGAATTGCTCTCAGACAGATATAGGACATTGAAGTCCAGCGTGTTACCAAATAATAACGCGAATTTTTCACGTCTCTACGGTGGCTTTTGAAGCGATAAACGTGTAATTTAATTGGTAGTAAGTTTGTAGTAAAGTTCAGTGCAGGGACTTATAATAGTATGGTCTCTCAAGACCTGGGTGTTAGGGGCCGTCCAAATCCCTTCGCTCACTCACCCAATATTAGTCACACAGGAATTCGCCCAGAATATTTCAAACTATAACACTGCGAAAATGTCGTTTATGCCAAGCTGAATAGCTGCAAAGTAGTGTTTGCTATAGGCAGTTCGCGATACAATGAGCACTTTTCAAAATCCTGCATAAGATCTACCTCTAACAATTTTGCGTATCCTTCCGCCAAATGTAAAATTAAAATCGCAACGAGTCTCATCGCTTTATTCATGCGTCGGCCAAGCGAAACTCTGGACTTATTAGAAAAGTAAATATGTACGATTCTGGTAATTTTTATACTTCGATGCATTAAAGAAAGAAAGAAAGCGAAATAATAAATCATTTAAATCTTCACAAATGGTTAACTAACGCCTTTTATTCTACTTTTAAGAATTGAAAGTATTTTCCATCCATCATCACTAGAGCTAGCGATTTTTCGCGAAAAAAATATGAGAACACGGTAGACTTCAATAATGTAAACACCCGACAACAGTTTGTATATTGCCATTGGTTGCTGTCTGCTTGAGAAGGCGTTTTCATATTTGACCGCGGGCCGCAGAGTTCGACAACATCAGCACGGCCCTACGTGATTCGTGTGCAGACAATTAACACGTGGCAAATAGTAATTCAGCCAATCAAGATAGGTAAACGACCCAGCAGTGTTTTGAAATATAACTTGTCTTGAAATCTTTTCGCGAAATTTCAATACCCCTAATAATCGCCAACTTTACTGGGCGCATGTCGCTCGGTGCGCCCTTTAAAATATATGCAGCTAGGGGCAGTGACTTTTTTCCAAGGTTTATCTCAAAAGTGCTCACTTTATCATTAACAGCCTTTATAAGCGTTAAGTGTTGAAACTTGTATTCCCGCTCTAGTATGAAGTGTCATTTATTTTCGCGTGCAAAAGAGATAGTGCACGCTTGAATGAGTCAGTTTAGCCCATTCCGACCCAGTGTACACATCTATGTACATTACACGCGTGTAGGAAATTTTTGGTCTGTACTACACACGGCGAAACTCAGTGACCAAAGATTTTACCTTTGGGTAAATTATTCGCAAACCATCTTACTGGTATAGGTCATAATTGGTTCATATATATATATATATATATATATATATATATATATATAGCTTACATCTCATTGGCTGTGACAACGAATCAAGTGTTGCCTTGGCTTAAGTACAGCACACATATAATGATTTTTTGTTTGCAAGACCTGACACCGTAAATTCAAGTGGGTCTGAAAGGTTTAGAAAACGTGTATAGGAAACAGTCGGCAACATGAACGATGCCGCTGGTCGGCGGGTTTTCTCGGGGATCTACCGTTTCCCCCGTCCTTGCATTCCGGCGCTACAACATCTTAACCTCAGTTCAACTTCATCCGCTCCAAGACCTCGATGTTAAGAGATGCCCAACTTTCTCAACTCCGCTCGGTACGGCAGTTTTACCTCGGTGCAGGGAAATCAATCGACAGGGACCTGCATAATTCGAGTTATTATTTGGTGAAATGCTATATCTCGCTACTCTATACCGACACGAGCGCAATTCGTGATTTCATTGACGACTGGCAACTATAAGACGTCAGTTACCCGAGTCACCGCTGTGCTGGGGATTGGTCGCTCAACCGTTGAGACTTTACTGTTGGCTAAAAGCGGCCTAGGGGCGTGTCACACAAGTTGTCGGCCAATACCAGCAGTGAAACGAGCACACAACGTATTGGAGTTTAGGCCGTGTTCGAACTCAGGTATATACTTGCGTACTTGCATCCTTGCATACTTCACTTACCCTTGGCACCAAACTTGATGAATTCGGACATGCAGTCTTGTTAGCTTCGGTACCAGGTATTAGCCAGCTAACCACATTATGTTATCCGACTAATAATTTGATAATTACCGAAGGTTTTATATGTTAAATAAAGTATTAAATAACATTTAAATTTGATTTACATTAACATTTATTGCCTTGCATTATTGTCTGTAAGTGCAGTTTGGATTGCTTTTTTTATCTTAGCTTCTGTAGGTTAGGAGCATAGGCCTTATACGAATTTATTGCTTAGGCATTTTTTTAAGGTGAAACTTGCGATAATTATTTATTCAGTTCCAAATTCTATTCCTACGAAGTAGTAATGTTGCCCTATTAAACTTTAAATCAAATAATTATGTCGGAAATCAATTGTAACCTACAAATTGCTTCACAAAATGGCGGTACATATTCCGCAAGTACGTGAGCAGTATGCGACTTCGTTTAAGTGTATACTTGCATACTTCACCTGCAGTTCGGACAGCACTTACGACGTCACTTCCGGGGACAGGTACGCACAAGTACGTACTTCAGGCGAATTCGGACACAGCCATAGTCTGAAGCGATAGCATTACGCGAATGCTGCACGTGTCTATCAGTCGAGCCGAGAGCACGGCTGGCGGAAATGCCTGACCCGGCTTCTGCCTTCCGTTAATCAGATGTGCTGGTTATTTTCGGACGATATCGACCGTCTTTACTCGCCGCGACCTCCGTGAACCTAGCAGGAGGGAAGGAAGGGGTAGTGTTACATCAACCACCTTATCCCTTGTTCATCATGCCCGTATCTACCGGCCCGGCATTATTAAACACATTCACACGCTGTTAAAAATATGCCCTTTGGACATATTTATACGTGAAATGAACTAGGAGCTTTATGGTTGTGATTAATGATAGGGGCTGTAGCTAGTGGTTGACAAGGGTTGATTAACTGTAAAACTGTCTAGGTTGAGAGTCTGGTTCTTATTGAATTTCTGAACATTAAAATTACGTAAATGCAGTTTAATTGTACCGGGGGAGCGAAACGAGATAATGAAAGACAACTATTACTTGATTAGACAAATGTTACGCTATTGGTAGGTATAGGAGAATTTCACGAATTCAATGACCTGTGAGTTAGACTCCACAGTCCTGTGTACACCAGAGCCTCAGATGTTTGTCCACTGGCTGCTGCCCCAGTGTTACCGCTCACCTGGCAGTAAGTGATTCGCTACCTGTTTCCTTGCAAGTCTGCTAATAAACTGTGATCAAACTGTATAGGTGAATTCTCTGTATATATGTTTGACAGCTATCTTGTCCCTAGATGAATTCGCGAAATTTTCCTCTCCCTAACTATTGGGCTTGTCCCACCTTGACTGTAGTTGTTCCGAGGCTGCTGCTGGAAATGGCGATACGGTGGCGGCACAGCTATTCTCTGCAGTGGTCCTTCATGGCTAGCGTCACGAGGAGAAAGGCAATGGCCGCCACTCCACACAGCTAGATATCGGCGTCGCAGTGGTGCAATCTGTCCTGGTTTCTGGTTCGTAGTGGGGGGGGGGGGGGGTCTCGGCTTACAGTAATTTGGCAATGCGCGCCCCGTTTGTTGCGATCGCTGTGCTGGACTATATTATACTGAATGTGAGCGGGCGTGTTCAGGTGATGATGTAAATTATAGGCGCCTTCACTCCGGCGTAACAAAGCGCTCTTCTTCACAGTTCTTCGTTCTCTTGTCGCTGAGATAGAGGTTTCCGCGCGTGCGCGTGTGTAAGTGTGATGTGCAGAGACGCGGAGAGAAATCAGCTTGACAGCGGAGTTCTTGAATGCCGACAGGAGCGAAGCTAAGTGAAGACTGAGGTAGCAGGAAAGCGGCTTCCAATGTAAGCATGCACACAATTGCATGTTACAACATAAACAACTCATTAAAAATAAGTACATCCAATGCCAAATTTGTCAGAAAAGAAACATTTTTACTACATAAGAAAGAAAAACACATAAACGCCGTAAAATATTTTGCTAGGATTTACTTATTTAAACATTTTTTTCAAAATCAATTAATAAGAGTCTGCTTGAAATCAAATTGCAAGCAATAATAATAGAGCTTGTGTAAGACAAATCAGCAATAATGTTTACACATATTTTTAATAATTCATCCATTCCTGTGATGCAAATTATCAGTTTCGTAACTGAAATTGATGGGCATAAAATTAAATATTTAAAATATGAATATACATTATTACCAATTTTATTACATACTGAGTAATAAGTGTTATAGCCTCGTTTGCTTGAAAAAAAAAGGGGGGGGGAGGGAGGTCTCGCAAAATGGTCACTCTAAACCACTCGGAATGAAAATACGCTTAAATTTTGTTTACAAATACACATATATTATTTAATTTTTAACACTCAAATAAGAAAATTTTAGCAAAATATTTTACATTGTTACAAAACATATGCATAATTATTCTTTTATATGCGTAATTTTCTGACAAATATGGTAGCGTATTTACAACTTTTAATTAAATGAGTTTTGTACTTATACATTCGATTGCAACGATCCGTTTGAAAATCCTCTCCTCTCTTAAACCACGACTGGATGCAACGGTTGCGGGAAGTGGGGGGGGGGGGGGAGGGGCAAAAGGCAGTATCATAGGAAAACCATCCTTGCCAATGGAAATCTCCGCCATGTTTTCACTGCGTGAAAATCCTGTTTTGACTCAATTCGTAGACATCGACTCGAGTGTTCCTACCACTGCAACCCTGTTAGTATCATTGCAAAACGATCTTTATCATGTTAATTTTTATATTTAATTTGGTTCTTTTATTAAATTTTTTCTATTCACTTTTATAGGCGGGCACAATGAATGCTCGTGTGTCGATGTGTACGCGCTTTGCTTGAATATACGTTCAAACTGTATGGGAATGTTCCTCACATGCAGCGGAAAAAAAAGTTAGGCACAGCCCCTCAAACGGTAAGGAAATTTCCTACTTGATATCCCATCAATTTGAACCCTACGCACTGTAAAAAAAAATTGTAATTTTTACTCATAAATTGTTTGTAATTTTACAAATACTTGTAACACTACAAATATTTCTCTTGTAAAACTACTCATTTGTAAAACTACAATAGCCGTGTTTGTAATAGACTTTAATGAATGTTTGTACTATACTGAACTGTATGCACCAGCTTCAGGAAACTGGCGGACACTCAACAACGTAAAACCCTTTATGGCTGTTAGCGTAAAAACTATGGGTGATACAAAGTGTAGATGGGTGCAAAAAGAAATGTATAGCAAGTTTTAATAACGTAAAACACCTAAACCAACTCAAATAATCAGAATAAAACTACAATTCCAATAAAACTTAACCGAATTACTCATTAACTTTTCATGTTTCCTTGTTACACAGAACTCTTTGAAATGAAAAAATAAGTATTCTTTTAAATAAAGTAACTTCCTTTGTATTTTATAGGTATTTGGATATAAATTTATTATGAAAATAAGTCTTTTAGTTCGTAAGTAAAGTTGGTCTTGTGGTTAAGGTCGCGGGATGATAATACAAGGGGGTGTTGGTTCTTCACCCCGCGATGGCGATGTATTTTTTTTAAAGTTAATCACGTGGTATTGATTCTTCACAAATGTTTCTAGAAGAAAATATACAATTTTATGTAGTACACTTCTCAAAAATGTGATTTGTAATACAAGGCTGTTATTTGTAATATTACACATGCATGCTTTGCAGAGTTTACGACAAAACAATGCGCAGTTTTTATAAGGGATTTTCTTGGCAACCAGGTTTCCAAGGGAATTTTTCGTGTGAAAGTACGAAAACTTTTTTTTAGAGTGTACTCGCGATACAACGTTACAGTTTAGAACTATTTTACTTCAATCCATCGCCAACTTCTCTGAGAACTGTGCGTCGTGTGTACGGGCAGCAAATATGGCGCAACGTATTTTTGAAACGTTTATTTCGAAACTGCTCATTTTACCGCGTGCCGTCTATACCGCTGCTGGTATCCAGTGGCTCTCGTGAGCACGGCCGCAAAGCTCGAGGGGATAATGAGTCAAAGTTCTTGGTTTAGCTGCATCCACTTGATACGTTCCCAGAGCTCGCTGAGGTGAAGCTAGTTTCGAAGTTAGTCGCCGAGAAGTCCCGCGAAGCCCTCTTCATTGCACCGCTTTATCGCATTAGCTACTTCTGTGGCTTTCAATGCGAACACGAATTCATTTACGCGAAAACTGATCTAAAAATAAAAGAGAAAATATTTAAAGTGATAAAAATCTGCTTATATTTGTAAGCATGATCTACGGACAATAAATAATTAATATTTCTGTTTTTTTTTGCGGCCTAAAAATTACACCAAGATTCACTGCGCGCATAATTTTGTCTCCATTGCGAAAATGCAAAATCTGACACAATCATGTCCCTTATCTGCGGGATTCCTCGCAGTACGTGAACACATTGTATGCAATAATTGCGTGGAGTAGAAAATGAAACACAAATATGATACCACCCCCAATATGAAGTGTTAGTGACAGAACTTGAGTGTAACTAGTTTTGAAATCCCTATTATATTTCCTCTAATTAAACGTCGCCAGCATGAAACAAATACCTTTCCTGACGCTTTCAACACGGAAAAATTATTACGTTTTTGATCCATCCAGACCCTATGTACACATTTGTGTACATTACGCGAAGGTAATTTTTGTCTGTACTGCACACCACAAAGCTCAATGACCAATGATCTTACCTGTGGGTAAATGATTCGTAAACAGTCTTACTGGAGTAGATAATAAGTGAATAATATTACTGTTTCTTAACATACAACATACAGTTTATTGGCTGTGACAACGAAACAAATATTGTGTCGAATTAAGTACATCACAATTCATAATTTTTTTTTTTGTTTGCAACACCTCAAACCGTAAATTTAAGTGTGTATGAACGTGTTAATGCACAGTAAACGATCTTGCAATCAACTTAGGGGTTAAAATATCAAATTACCAGCTGTGCTTATTAAACACTACTACTTCTGTATAACTGTGAGGCATAAAATAGTGTTTAATATTTTCCTCCGCCTGTTTACTGCGAGAGCAAATTAAGTTACATCGTTGGACATGGCTAGCAGTTTTCATGACTGGAGTACAATAACGTCAGCTTAATGTTAAAATTTAATATTTATTATAATATATATATTTATAGGTAACTGTAGTTTTCGTTATGATTTCATGGATAATTTGAATTCGTTAACTAGGTAGCCAACCCCCTGTTTTATAATCAAACGTGCTACTAATAACATTATAAAATCACTTCTTCAGTATGAAAATCTGCCTAATTGGCAGTCTGAATTTGGCAGTCAATTTTAATGACGTATTTCACGAATAAATATGATTACTGAACTACCCCATAAAACGCATTGTAGTATTAATTTCAGTAATATAGAAGTTACAAATGAATTAGTATCATTGGCATCTAGGACAGAAGAATCTTGGTATTCGTATATATTAATGCATTATTCATTAATTTCGCCTCAATATTTTAATAAAAATAATTGGGCTTATTTTAGTTGCACATTATTAATTGTATTTCATTATGTTACCTTGCATGGCCAATTTTCTCATCTGGTTAAAGGGTTATAAAATAAAAAAACATCAATTTCAAAAACATATTATTTAACTTCATATAAATAAATTAATTAACAGTCAGCAATATATTAAAATTAGTAATTATTTCAAAGACATTTATACGACATATTTTGAGACAGCATGACACCCCCCCAAAAAAAAGAACAGTTTAAAAACAAGGCAGGCATCAATAGCGCCAGGGGGATTTTTGCATTGGTAGATTCATGTTCAAAAATAATTTCCGTATGTGTGATTCTATAGATTTATACTAACGTTGGCCAAATAATATCGCATAATAAGGGATAGGAAAATTTCGTGAGTTCAATGACCGTATGTCAGACTCCACAATCCTTTGTATAGTCGAACCTCAGATGTTTGTTCATTGGCTGTTGCCCCAGTGTTACCCCAGGTTGACAGTACGGGATTCGCTTCTTGTTCCCTTGCAAGTTGGATATTGGCGCGGAGTCGTCCATGGCGTGTCTAATAAACTCTGATCCAATTGCAAAATGTGACGTCAGTGTACACGGGTTTGGAATCTATCTTGTCCTGAAATGAAGTCGCGAATTTTTCCTATCACTATGTATAATAAATTTATATAGAAGAAACTCATAATTTAAAAAAAATTTAAGAATAAGTCGGAGCCACACAAAACTCCCCAAAAAACTGTCAGCATAAAACGTAATGGATTATTTAAAATTTAAGTAAGATTTTTAAGTATATACACTTTTCAATAATAAAATTTGCCTGAAAAAGTGGCGAAAACTGAAATATCAATTTACGCAAGTTCTCGTGTATGTCACTGTATAGCTGTATTGACATACGTTCATGTTTCGTCAGTTATCACTTCACTAGAGGTTGCACGACCGCGACCCTATACTGCAATCAATCTGGGTTCGAATACCTGTCAGGCTTTAACTTTGTACTGTTATAAGTGAAACTGTTAACGCACGTAGAGCCAAACAAAACCATTAGTTCGACCAACCAAATCTTACAGTTAGGGCCAACAAACTAAGACCAACAAAATTATCAGTTTTCAACAACAAAATATTTTATCGCCCTTATAGAAACAATTAATTTTGTTGCACCAAACTAACTTTGTTTTATTCAAGAAAGCCCTTTATTTGTGTGAGCCAACCTCTAAGTTATATCACCGATGCTATCTGGGTTCAATCCCCGGCCGGGTCACCCCTGATTTTCGCATGAGGGAATTCTGCCTGACGATGCCGTCGGTCGGTGGTTTTCTCGGGGATCTCCCGTTTCCCCTCCCTTTCATTCCGGAGCAGCTCCATACTCACCTTAATAACCCTCATCGGCTCTCAAGACCTCGGTGTTAAGAGCCGTCCAAATCTCTTCACTTACTCGCTCACTCTAAGTTATATGACTCACGCGTACTGCCGAGAGACATCTGGGCCTGAAAGTGGGAGTATATCGCATGCCCACGACACTGCTACATTTCCTAGCCTGTTCTTCCAGACTCCAGACCTGAGGGATCTTCGCCGAACGAGAGTCACTCAGCGGGAACAACCTCTGGTTTCGCCCGCGAGTCTCGACTGCAGATCTGAAAGTGGAAGTATATCGCATGCCCACGACACTGCTACATTTCCTAGCCTGTTCTTCCAGACTCCAGACCTGAGGGATCTTCGCAGAACGAGAGTCACTCAGCGGGAACAACCTCTGGTTTCGCACGCGAGCTTCGACTGCAGATCTGAAAGACCGCATAATTTAGCTTCTTTATACGCTGTTCACGGTAAAGTGAGCAGTTTTTAAGGCCATGCTAAATTATTTCCTTTCAATAAATTTCTACCTTTCCGTCACTTTTTAATGTAAACATTGCAATATTACTAATAAACACAGTGTGTACATTTCATAACTCTCGAAAGTTAACGCCTGAGGCTGCAATAAAATATATTTATTAGGGGTTGGTGCCTTTTGGGAGAGCCTTAAAAAGTGCTCACTCTACTACTTGGTATAGGCTGTTCATAGGGCCACCTGCTTTTCGTTAAAAGATTTCAGGACTAGTTGTATTCCAAAACACTAGAGCTCAGAGCCACTTTTCTGTTTGGTTGAGTTTAACAGTCAGGCGTTGTAGGTGCCTGCCAGCGAATTACGGACACTCAGTGTTGGAGTTACCTAATTCTGATTGGCCCAGTCAGGTAAGGACTGCCAAAGACATGTAGCCAATGACCGAATGAAAACTGCACGTAAGCCATGGGACATTGGAGTCTGCCATTCGCGTAAATATTTTCGAGAAAAACAGGCAGTCGTGGATATTCACAGTAAAGTGAGTCAATAAACATATTTTATTTTAGAAATAGACGTTAATTTTAGGGTGCGATGCAATGTACACACTGTGTTTGTTACTTACATGGCAATATTTATTTGAAAAGTGGTTATAAGTTACTGTTAAGGATCAAGTAACTAGGACCTCGAAAGTGCTCACTTTACGGTGAACAGCTTATAAGGCCCTTCACAAATTACAATACTGTCAACTTGTTGGCCATGCTGTATGAACTTGTGCATCTCATAATACAGCGTGTTACATTTCATACCATTCACAACTGTGTCATTAATACGTTGAGTACCATTCGTAATCTTTCAAATAATTGTCCAAATCGTCAGTTGTTATCTTTAAGTAGAAATCATAATATTGCTATTACAATCTTCTCAATAATTTTTTTCTTGCTCGTGCTTCTTCTTCAACAACATTATGCATTTATTTTTTTTCTTTTCATACACAACTCTATATATATATATATATAGTCAATTATAATTATTCATCTTTAAAAACGTATTGCAACAATCTTATTGAATTTTTTATAATTCAAACTTTCATATAATATGACTCACGTCCATCGTTGGAAGTGGTGATAATTGTTCTAAAGAAAAGTTAGTTCTCATTTATAACTCCCTTTCTTAAGTTGTTTCCTGTACTCTGATTGGCTGTCGTCTGACCATGACACACATCTCCGCCAATCGGCAATGGCGAGACGAGAGACAAGCAGGATAATTTTATTTAGGACTTTTGTTTAGTAAACTTTTAATGCTGACTACACTCTAGAGAAGAAATAACAATTAACAAAAAAAATATTAATACTTAATGCCGTATTGAAACAAATGAAAATTACTTACACATGATGTCTGTGTTAAAAAAAGCTATTAATATAAACAAATATTATGTTGTTAACTCATATAATAAAACGTAATTGGAGTAATATTAACCCTTTGAGGAGAATGCACGTATATACTCGAGCAACGTTTATTTGGAAATTTTTTTAGTCTCGAAGACAAATCTCACACTTCTATGGTTTTACTGTTTCGTTGGACTCTATGGGAAACTAGTAAAAAATTACAATTAGTCGTCATTTAAATTCATAAGAATAAAACTGTCAATTCTAATAATTTCTAAAATGAACACAATGGATTGTGAAACATGTTACATCTGTCACGACAGATTGGTTGGCACATAGTCAACAAGCGACTCTATTGGTCGATGGATAGACAGTAATAAATGTTGCGGAATATTGTAAGCGTGTCCGGCGTAGCCAGGACCAATAGGAAGAGGGTAAGTAGAAATACAGAACCAACACAACTCGTATTGGTGTAGTGGAGAATACAGCAGCTCACTTCAACCTTGTCCTCAGTTACAGTACATCTATGCCTTCCTAAAGAGTTAAC
Source organism: Dryococelus australis (assembly GCA_029891345.1). Taxonomy (NCBI): domain Eukaryota; kingdom Metazoa; phylum Arthropoda; class Insecta; order Phasmatodea; family Phasmatidae; genus Dryococelus; species Dryococelus australis. Next base: position 384,503,330 of record CM056993.1, read on the forward strand.
ACTTTGTAGACTACGCTCGAGTGTAGCTCGAGCGAAGCTAATTTGAAAATTTATTTTGGTTCAGAACAAAGCTCTCATGGATGTGCCGTCTTTGTTCTGCTAGTGTTTAACACGACCTCACAAGAACACGACAGCGCAGTAACAATGATATTGCTAACACGATAGTATTTCTTTTTACAGCCACTCAAAGGGACATGATTGATTGTAAATCCTTTTGCACGATGCACGACATCTGATTAGATTAATATCAGCTCGGCTCTCCATTGGTTGATCACAGGCCAATAATGAACGCTATAAAGTGCAGGGCGGGGACCGGAGTGGTATGGACGAATAGGACGATGGTGAGTTCTAACACAGACACCAACAGAACCGGTGTTCTTGCAGTAGTGTATATAGGTGACACGCTTCTAATTTTGTCTTAAGAGCTAGTAAATGTGTGCAGACCTCAATGTGTTAAATGAATAGACATCATAAGCAAGTACTCTGTAATCATATAAAGGAATAAAAATGTCTATGACTAACGGTAAACATAAACCGGAAGATATGGGATGTTAGAAGCGGTCATGATCTAGCGAAGCGAGACCACTGATATGATCTTCTGTCTCACTCAGGTAGTCATGCAACCACGTGCTTCCATTTCATACAAGACCGTCTCTTCCAAGCAAGCGAAGCACATGTTTCATCGCAGTGTTTAATACAATGTATTCCAGATCCGGCTTTCTCCTTTGTTAGCGAAAGTGGAGTGAGTGAGTGAGTGAAGAGATACGGGCGGCTCTTAACGCCGTCGTCTAGAGAGCCGATGAGGGTGAAGCGAGGTGAGTATGGAGCAGAGCTGGAATGATGACGCAGGGGGAGATACCAGAGAAAACCCGCCGACCAGCAGTATCATCCGGGACGATTACCACTTGAGAAAATCCGGAGTGAACCGGCCGGTGATTGAACCAGAGCCACCTAGGTGGGAGGCTAGCAGTCTAGTCTAACCGCTGAGCCAACTATGGCCCTAGCGAAAGTGGAAAAGCCAACGGTTTTGTGCGGTTGTGTTAAATATTTTGGCACGTGCACACATTTTGCTACAGGGGAACTCTCCTAAAACGACGTGATGTGGTGTGGAATGCCACGTGAAACTTGTAGCGTCACTGGCGTTGTATCATATAGTCTATTCGCGGTTTCGCCACACTTTCCGAATCTAACCTTTAAAGAAAATCACTCTCTGTACAACATGCTTTGTTGTTTACTAAATATATCATCCGTCACAAGAGTTTTACACACGTGTTAACATAAAAGTACCTCATTTTCTGTTGAGTTAAACTTTTGCTTGTATTTTATCTGTAAATTATAATGATTCGAAGGGGGTCACGGTGGCTGAGCGGTTAGCATGCTCGCCTCCCACCAAGGCGAACCGAACCCAATCGCCGGCCGGGTCACCGGATTTTCGCATGTGGGAATTGTGCCGGACGATGCCGTTGGTCGGCGGGTTTTCTCGGGGATCTCCTGTTACCCCCCCGCCCCTTCATTCCGGCGCTGCTCCATATTCACTTAATTCACCCTCATCGACTCTGAAGATCTCGCTGTTAAGAGCCGCCCAAATATCTTCACTCACTTACTATAATAATTCGGGTATAGTTAGTCTGAATTAAAACATGGATAAAATAGGTGTGCTTGTAATAATGACTGGTGAGAAATAGTTATCAAACAAAATATCGTTACACCGAGTGCTCACGAATGTGGCTCGTTTTCGCTTTGGTGAAATTTTCCAGACCCTATTAAGGTTTTTTTTTTTTTGCACGAGGCGGAGGAATATCCTTGAAGTATAACTAAGCGGGGATTCAGAAAAGTTTGAATTAATCGTGAATGGACTATAATTAGAGATCAGCAAAATTAGAGCTATCATATGAGGACATTATAAACTTAAAACATGTTTACCTTTGCAACACGTTTGTCATTGGACCATAATTCACTTGACACGCCCCGGTTAACTCTGCGTCAATAAATGAACACTTCGCAATCGTGTTTCCCAATCACGTACAGTTCACTCAGAAAGGGAGTGACTTAACATCTGGGCAGCAGCCAATGGAGAAACGACGCCGGCTTCAGTATATACAGTGTTGTCAAGTTTAGCTTGATGGCCAAAATAACGCGAATTTTGCAGGTGCCAAACTTTACGCTATCCTACTGAATCAGTTTGCAAATACTGAGTTTCTTTTATTTCAGTAACACTACTTAACAGAACAGCCATCCAGGGTGTTCAGTTCTATTATGACTACTACATTTAAACAAACCGTATATTACTTACATAGAGTCACAATTTTTTTTTGTGGGAGGGTGGCTGTTCGTCTGGGCGCCAGTAATTTAAGCTACAAATTCTATTTCTATTCAAAAGCATCATTCAAACTTCCTAGGAAGGTGGTGAGCTATTCTGCCCGGCCGAGACAGCTCCCCGATGGGTATCCTTTCGGCCTCCCCCGCCGGAACAGACCAGGGACCAGGATTCCCACGAATCCGCCCTCGCGACCAGACGCCGTCTGGACTCTCCAAATATTGACGATGACGGAATTGATCACGGTGACAGGTCTGTCACTGTGAAGATCAACGTTACCATCCGTTCTTCCACACGTGAATTTTATCCGCCATTTCTCACAAGTGTTGCAAATTGATTGCTGCTCACCATAAATCCCTGCCCCTTATCTGTGAATTTTGTAAAAGGGGGGGGGGGATGAGGTCCACATTTTAGTCCTGAAAACATCATTCAAAGAGAATTTTTCTGTGCCCTTCCACACAGAAAGCTGTGTCGATATTACACTTCACGCTCCGACGACTTGGGTCGTACTGTCATAACGCTCTGCGTGAGTGAAGAGATTTGGGCGGCTCTTAACTTCGGGGTCTTGTGAGACGATGAGGGTTATTGAGGTGAGCATGGAGCTGCACCGGAATGAAAGGGCGGGGAAACGGGATATCCCCGAGAAAACCCGCCGGACCAACGGCATCGTCCGGCACCATTCCCACATGTGAAAATCCGGAGTGACCCGGCCGGGAATTGGACGCGGATCACCTTGGTAGGAGGCGAGCATGCTAACCACTCAGACACCGCGGCCTTGATGACGCTCTGCAACATAAGAAGTTTGTACATGGGTAAAAATTGTAAATTACCCTAGCATGCTAAGAACTGCGGGCGTAGTATAACAAAAATAAAGTCTTAAACAAACTTACTTACTATATTTAAAGAATTTTATAGAAATCCTTTCGTCCTCGTAATTTCCGTCTCGAGTGTGGTGCCTATAAAAATGTTCGGTGCAATTTCCGGTAGGCAATGAGACTGCAAGAAAATATAAACTACGCGGGACCTCAAACTTAAGGCAGGGACGGTGTCGAAATATTCAGTCGTGATTCACTTTAAGATTGAGTCCCGTAGCAAAATTAAATGAAACATCACTCAAGTCTTAATCCCGAACCACGCTAAATCGGTCGACAAAACACGCGCAAGGGCGCAAATGCGAATGCACTTTAAATATGCTGGCCGAATAGGAAAATTGTACTTTATGCCCGGTATAGCCGTATCTGGAAGGAAATTGTGGTTCTCCGCTTGTTTCTAGATAAATCATGTACAAGCCAGCTGTATCTGGAACATCAGCTACCACGAGAAAGACCATACACACCGAGCAGTGGAGGGCGTAGAGAGAATACATCTGGGTGGCTCTTAACATCGAGGTCTTGTGAGCCGACGTGGGTGAAGTGAGGTGAGTATGGAGCAGCGTTGGAATGCCAGAGCGGGGGAAAACGGGAGATCCCCGAGAAAACACGCATCTCCCGGCACGACTTCCACGTACGAGAATCCAGGACCGGTAATCGAACACGCTTCGCCTTGTTTGGAGGCGAGTAGTCTGACCACTATAACACCGCGGCCTCCTGTGCTCGCAGAGATAAACGGCAAAAATTGCGCTACGAGAAACGCAAGTTACGTGTGTAAAATCGGTGTAGAATGTCCATGTATTCTAAAGAACACAAGATACACAAAATGCATATTATTTGCGAAGTTAGAATTCTTTCCTCCGAGAATTATGTATCCTATCTGCCTTGGTCGGTCCACGGAGTAGGGTATAATATGCAGCCCTAACGAGGATATCAATTATTTTTCCACATTGGACATGGACGTGTCGACACACGGGGATTTCGCTTATTTGTGAACTTCTGTAACGTAAACTTACTTATTGATCCACCCTCGTTAGTAAAATATCTTTCTGTAGGCCGTTCACGGCAAAACGAGCACTTTTGAAAGTACTGTTCAAGATCTTGTATGCACCTTGTGTATTTTTCGCCTTATGTAAAATGAACATTGCCATGTCCCTCATCACTTTATTTATGCGCCGGTCCGGAGAACATGTGGAATTATTGGAAAAGAAAATATTATACAAATCTGGTAATTTTTTATTTCGATGCATTAAAAAAATCATAAAGCGAAATAAATAATTTAGGTTATCACAAATGGTTACCTAACATTTTTTATTCGACACTAAGATATGGAACTACTTTCCATACATCGTTACCAACTTTACTGGGCACATGTCACTCAGTGCGCCCGTTAAAATATGTGCATGCAGGGTTAGTGAGTTTTTCCTAAGGTTGATTACAAAAGTGCTCACTTTATCGTGAACAGTCTTTACCTGGCAGTTTCACAGTTTCAGCAGTGCAGCGGAGTGGAGAGAGCTGGCCGGCACTTGGCAGCCGATTGAGGTGAAGAGAAGCGAGTATGGAGCAGCGCCGGAATGCAAGCGCAGGAGGAAACGGGAGATCCCAGAGAAAACCTGCCGATCAGTGGCGTCACACGGTTTCCACGTGCGGAAATACGGGCGCGACGTCACCGGAAATCGAACCAGGTTTACCTAGGTGGGAGGCGAGTGTTCTACCCGCTGTGCCACCACAACCCCCTTTCAAGTAGTCGACTTTTATATGCATGTATTAAGTTCATAATAATATAAGTTTTTGTATAAAGCAAAAGTATTCGCAACAGGCTAATAAAATTATCAACAGGACTGTCTAAACTATTCATCTACATTCATTAACAACATAGACATATAAATTGTACGCAATGTTGACGGATACAACATTAGATGTATTATTAGTCTAAGCAGGGCTATCTAAATTGTTCACTCGCCCGTGAATCAACCATAAAAGATGTGTATTTTGAAAGATCGTTCTTTTAAGCCAGTCCATACTTGAAAAGATTTCTTCCATATAGATAAATTATATGAGAATGCTATTGGAATACGAACACACGCTGTAAGTGAATGAAGTCGGGAATTTTGATTATAAAAAAAAAACCCTTTTTAAGCTTGTTTGGGTTGGCAAATTATCTTTTCTGGCCATATAAGAAAAATGAAAAGACGCGGAGTTGGGATGAAGGCAGCGAACCGTTAAAGTCAACAATGAGATGGAGAAGAGTTGGCGTCCAGGAGCATGAAATTAAAACAGTCAACTTGTTCACATAGACACGAACACAGCATCCATCTTGGAAAAATAAATTACTGTCCGTTTCGGAGCACGTATTTTGCTCGCCAGGGCTCGGGCAGTTGTAGGATACGTGGCTAAAACGTAAGGATTTGTTACGAAACCCCTAAATAATGGACGCGAACTAACGAGGGAAGTTTGTGTGTGAGGACATACATATAATCTTTGTGCACGTGTATGTGCTTTCACAGTATTTCGACAGGCTTGCGACGAGAAAGCAGCTATTAGATTGATCACATATTTAAGGGAAATATTAAGACTTGAGTATTTGTTGGTTGTCGTCTGTCGTGCATTGCTCCGTTGTTCGCCTCAAGCAATATATGATGACGGTTTTCGAAAATATTTGTATTTGTGGGCCGTTTCACAGGAAGCAGTTTCTTCGGCATGATAACGTGTTTTATTTATTTTTCAACGTGACTGTATTCCTTATGTTATAATGTATACAAATTTTGCTTTCTAGAGAACGCTATTTTGTGTGTTGGTAAGTGCCAGAATTTTATATTATTCCTATCTGTCACCAGGTTTTATGAAATTAGCGTAGTTCATCAATAATATGACTCTAATTTGATTTTGACAGTACTATATTATAATTGTAACAATTTTTCTGGATGTATGCTATCTACAAAATGTATACTTACTAAAAGCTTAATGCGTCTTGATATTCATGGCACTTTGCATTAAAATTAATTTCTTAATTTTTTTTGTAACTTAGGTGTTTCAATTCATGTGAAAAAAAAAAGTTAAAACTTTTAAAATATTTCGTCCTATAGTAGACGTTGAACACGAAACGAAGGTATTTTAGGCTGTAGCTCTAACCGACAAAATTTTAAATTTTTTTTAAATCTACCGTCTTCAACTCTCATAGTTAATGTGACGTCCTGCTATTAGGCCGAGGGGGGGGGGGGGGACTATTACAGAACTGACAAGAAAAATACGAACTGACACCCGTGAATTATCCGGGAGTTAAACCCGGAACCTCTCGTACCGTATGCCGACACGCAGACAACTGCTCCGTAACGGGAAGTGGATTATTTCGTGGCGCGCACGTGACTCCCTTACTTTCTATCAGTGTTGAAGTTTTAAAAGTGTTCCTGTCTTACGTGCGATCTACGCACTGTAAACCGAAGTTATGGGGAATCTGCGGATCCCCTATACAGCTTCGAGTTTCCTGAGCAAGTAATGCAGAGTCTACGACAAGCTTTCTTCGTCACTTATGACCTATTCCTTTAAACTTCAAAAAGTAGTATCAGGGGTCTTTAACATTCCGCAACACTTGAAACACACAAACATTAATAGAAACTGAAGAAGTTGCTTATCCGACTACCCTATAAATACCAAAATTATGTAATCCATTCAACGGTTATTTCACACTTTTCTGAAGCCTTGCTAAAGTTCTACTTCCAGGATATTCTTCCGCCTAGTGCAAACTAAGCTTAACGAATTCTAGAAACGTACACCAAAGGACATCGCACCGAGGCTACAGAACAGTCTTAGGCCATTTCTCAATTTATATAATACTCTTTCGAGAGAGCACTCTTTCGCACTCTTTCGCACAACCTGGCTCTGTGGAAGAGAGCCATCCACTCTCTGGTTTCTCTCCGACGTCATGTAGAGAGCTGATGCCGAAAGGCGGGAAATCATGTTAAGCTAAAATATTAATCATAGCTTTCGTAAATAACATACTTGTGTTCAAAATAATTCACAAATAATTATAACATTATCAGTATAATTATAAGCTCATACAAGACTACTATTTTTGTTTTACATCGTACCGTTACGTTGCAGCAAAGTGACAAAAACACGAGACTTTGTCAGATATCCGTATTTACATTTTTATAAATACGTGTTATGTAAGTTATTTCGTTGTTTAAAACAGTTGAAATTGTTCACTTACATGTAAAATGCGACGAGGTTTCGGCCCAGAATGCTGCTGTAACCTTTTTTCAAACACGGAAATAATGTAAACAAATATGGCGCGTGGCCAGAGAGTGCGAGAGAGCGCCAGCTAGAATACAGCTTCGTGCTCTCGCTGTGCTTTCGCACTTCCGCACTCTCTGCGACAAATTGGGACGACCAGAGAACGTTCTCTCTGAAGTCATAATGATGAGGTCGCGAGAGCGAGAGCGCGAGAGAGCGCTCTCTGGGCCAATTGAGACACGGCCTCGGCAGTGAATGATGTCTCCTACACGTAGAGAACCTTTCTCATTGGACGGTAAGTTCTGCTGTGTACAGTGGACGCCATCCAAGCCACTTCATATGCAATGTCCCAGGTAGAGGACACAGTCGCTGAAAGCGTTAACCCTTTAGGAAGGCACAGATGTACTGTAATTGAAGACAAGGTTGAAGTGAGCTCCCTATATTCTCCATTACACCAATATGAGTTGTGTTGGTCTCTATATTTCTACTTACCCTCTTCCTATTGGTCCTGGCTACGCCGGACACACTTACAATATTCCGCAACATTTATTACCGTCTGTCCATCGACCAATGGAGTCGCTTGTTGACTATGTGCCAACCAATGTGTCGTGACAGGTGTAACATGTTCCACAAACCATCGTGTACATTTGAAAAATTATTAAATCTAACAGTTTTATTTTTTTGAATGTAAATGTCGAATAGTTGTAATTTTTTACTTAGTTCCCCCTAGAGTCCAGCGAAACAGCAGAACCACAGAAGTGTGAGATTTGTCTTCAAGAGCAAAGCAATTTCCAAATAAACATTGCCCTAGTATATACGTGCATGCTCCTCAAAGGGTTAAGTAGGGCTTTGAAAAGTGCCCAATTAGACGAACAGTTTATACCGCTTCGCTCTGCCTGGAGTGCTGGAGTTTGTTCGCCACACCTACCCTGCGATGCACTTTTGACCTTCTCCCTCCGGCGACCAGCGTCCTTACCCCCACCCCATTAACAACGTCGTCATTGCTTCGCGTCAAAGAGCCGCTTGTGTCCCCCCCCCCACCAAACCTTTCCTCCCCGAACCCCGTGACGAAGTCATTACACCTCCAGATTGCAAGTCAAACTTCCGGGCGTGTCTGTACTTGTGGATGTGCTCCATATACTTCTAAATATCACCTCGCCTGCATTCCTTTGTCATGACCGATTGTCAAATGAACGAGTTCTAAAATAAATGACAAGTTACTCAGCTATATCTGCCAAAGCAATCACGCTATGTTTTGTGCTATGCAATTACACGTCTTAAACAGAAATTCCAAGTGCTGCAGCCCGTTTGAGGCAATACCACAGAACGTGGTACAAAGTTTCAGAGATATTATTGGAACTGTTTGGTTATAGAATATCTACACGTTACTAGTTGTATAATATTTTGGCATATCATTTTCTCTGTGTGTTATTTCTTGCTTGCGAAAAAGCAGAAATTTATTCATAAAATATGGATATGTTCCTGACGTTTTACAACTAGCTGATAACACACAATTAAAATTAAGCACGAAAATATTAAATAACTCGTTAAATGTAATATTTCTATAATCGTACACTGTTAGTAATTACTCTGAATCCTAAATTATGACAAGAAAACGAAGAATTTCTGGAAAAGGGTGGAGCTAAGCGGGGGATGAATTTGTCACTGGAGTGGGAGTCGCATATAGTAGGGCGAGGTACAGGCAAAGCACAAATGTTGTAGCTCAAAAAGGTTCAGCAATTTACAGGGCTCATAAAACGGAGTCGTGGTGGGGAAGGGACTAAATTATTTGTGAAAGTTGTCAAATAGTGTTGGTAGGTAGATAGTTGGGCTCAACGACTCGTCGACAGCAAGGTCATTAATGATGGTGAAGGTTGCTCAGGGAAGAGGTATGGGTAGAGACCTGAAAAATTCGCGGGTTCATCTCGAGACAAGTTGGAATTCACAAACTTGTACGTTCATGATGCTTTCGTAATTGGTCGACGCGTTGTTTGACACCTCCTGGAGATGAGTGGACCAATTACAACCACGCAATAAATTGTAGGCTGAATCACCACCTTGTACTGTCACAAGCAACCAATGAAAAGTTAACATCTGCGTGGGTGTATATAGGACTGTGAAGTCTAGCCTACGGGTTCTTGAATTCGCGATTTTTTCAGGTCTCTAGGTATGGGTAAGGAATAGGCCTTTGCTTTCGTTATGGACCAATCCCATCATTCGCGTCGAGTGATTTTGGGAAACGACGGGAAACTGAAATCATAATGGCCGGACCGGGAATCGAACACGGGTCCTCCCCGAATATGAGTCCATCGAGTTACCGATGCGCCATCTCGTCCGGTAAATAGTGTTGGTTGGGTACATGTTAAGTGTGTATACTGTACCTTAACACATTTGAGCGCAGTGCAGGTTTACTGGCAATGAAGAAAACTTGAAGTGAATCGCCTACATTCAAGTCTGCATGACCTTCAGTTCTGTTGGTTACAGCAGTTCCATATAACACTTTGTACGCTATGCTCGAGTGTAGCTCGAGCAAAGCCAATTAACATTTTTCTTTGTCGTCCAGAACCAAACTCGTATGGCTGTGCTGTATTTGTTCAGCTAGACCTCACAAGAACACGACAGCGTAGTTACAATAATATTGATAACGATAGGATTTCTTTTTTTTAATATAGCCACCCAAAGGGACATGATTGATTGTAAGTCGTATTTATATTATAAAGGACATTTGATTGGCCCAATATCAGCTTGGCTCTCCATTAATTGCTGACCGGCCAATAATGAACGCTGTTAAATACAGAGTAGAGTACGGTGTGGTGTGAACCAGTAGAACGATGGCGAGTTCTAACACAGACACCACCAGAACCGGTGTTCTTGCGGTAGTGGATATATGCGTCTCACTTCTAATCTGTCTAAGTGCCAGTAAATGTGTGCAGACCTCAGTGTGTTAAAACTATCCAATCGGTTAACCCAGCAACGGACCAGCTTAGCATACCGAGCAATGTTCAGTGCTGCCCGACTTTCTGCCAATATAATACCTCTTTGAAAGCGTTCGAATAAAACGTTCTTTCCTACATATAATAATCCCCAATCCACCCTATTCACTTGAGCAATTTACACTTTGATTGTTGGTGTCGTAAAATGACATTTATAGAACCATAATAAAACTGTTGGCGAAATGCTATTTCTTCATCTGTGTCTTAAAAGAACTCAGATTTCTGTTAACTCAATACAGCTCAAGTTAAGTTCAGGCGACGCGACGCAATTTTGCGCCGGGAACACTCAAAGTGTTAAACTTCAGAAGTGGTAATGAGGAATGTAAATTGATGAGAGATAATAGTAGCTGTAGAAACGGCAGAGCTGAAGAAGGGTTGGATACATGAACATATGAAAACCATAGGGACTGGAAGCTATGTTGGAAGGGTGTCTGGAAAGAAAATAGTTTATTCAACTGGGAAAAGTAAACTGCCAAGGTTGGGTAGAGACGTGCAAAGTATGAAGGTTCTAGCCGAAATTGTTTAGCAAAGAAAACCGTATAATTTCGCCCTTTCAATGACAGTGTACTCCATCTGGGACTTTACATATGAAGCTCCATGAATGGTCTGCACTGTACACAGCAGAACATACAGTCCAAACAGTGTATGTACGGAAAGGCAATCCGTAATGACGAAAACCGGAGTTAAGTCCGTGAATACAAAATACGGAAAGTCTCCGTATTCCCCTTGGCTTCGAGTTACGGGGTCGAGCAATACCGATTCTACACGAAGCTTTCTTCGCCACTGTAACAAGAAAACGATCGTTTCTGCGACTATGACCTATTCTTTCAAACATTAAAAAATATCATCAGGCGTCTGTAACATTTGGCAACACTAAAAATACACTAAATTTAATAGAAACTGAAATTATGATTTTGTCTTTCAAACACAAATAAAAAAGTTATACTACCATTTACAAGTGAGAGTTGTATGTGAATAGTTGAAGTCGTGGACTGGTAATTTTTTGACTTGGGTTCAAATCTCGTTTAAGTACAAAATATTTTTACTTTTTTTATATCTTTTTTATACACTGGCAGAACTCCCACATAACCAAAATTTTAAAGACATTTTCACTATCTCTTTTTATTTTAAACACAAAGTACTGAAAAATACCTTGGAAATTAACGGAGAGGTTCCGTGAAATTTACGGAAAGTCCGTTTCTGAAAATGAATGTGTCCGTATTTTTACGGAGAGTTTGCGGACATTACTGGATAGATTTTTACCAGCACTTTTCCCGTTAAATGACGGAAATTTTTTTAATAGAGTGCAAGTAACATAAAGCACAGATTGATTTCTATTGGTGCCGATGTAAGACAAAGCGTCGTCTGGAAATCAATACTGTCCCGAACAAAAGATCTGTGTGTTGCAAAACCCTTAAATTACATATTAATTTTTGGCTGAAAGAGTTAAATGGACGGAATGTGTGACAAAGTAGGCGAACAGCAACATTCAATTATGTGGTGAGTATTTGTTTAACTGCGTAAGGGAAAATGCATGCACTACATTATACACAAAGTTTAAAATATCGAAGTATTCGCAGGCATATCTGCAATTATATATTTTGTGGGACGTTGGGGAGGGGTGGAATAGAGAAGAAAAAAAAAACTATATTCATATATGAAATTCAAAAGTGCTATGCTCGGGTAGAAAATGACGTGGAAAAGGGCGTGAAATGCAATTTTTATAATTACATGCGTGAAATATGAAAATACATACATGGCAAAGTCGTGCGTTATGAGTGTACCGATAGAAAGTGTTTGATTGGGGCAGCAATACCCCAAAAAAAATGACACGCATAGTATCATTGGATAGGAAATGAAGGGGTTAGTCTTGATTAGGGAAAGGTGTTTCCCCTCGAAAATATTCCGATATCAGTTGAACTCTAAATCCTTTTTTGTTCATATGCACTTTCGTGGTTGGATGATTTTAAATGTCACGTGCTTCAAGTGTCTGCCCGTGATTCAAGGACGTTCAGTATCGGAGTACTTTATTACGACTGGCCCAGTCAAATAAGAACATGTATTCTCAAGTAGACACGCCGTCAATAACAAAAGGATGTCGTGGTTGTGGACGAGAGGTATTGAAGTATAGCATCGCCATAAATCTTTTTTCGCGAAAACAACTGTCCCTAATCCTGAGCATTTCTGGATATAGAAAAAGGTATCCGAATACCTACCACACAACACACACACACACCACACACACACACACACACACACACACACAATATATATTATATATATATATATATATATATATATATATATATATAATATATAGTGCGGCAGAATTCAACCTACAAACAAGGTAATCCTTACATAAAATTATTTAAAAAATAAATGGAACACATTTTTATCTAAACTAAATGTTAAGCGAGATATGAGTCCTTGATAATAGTGCGTAAAGCCTATTTTCGTAAACAATCGGAAGCAAAGTTACATTGTATTTCAATTCTCCAAACATTGTTTTATGTTTTAGGGGCCTTCGACCTAGCAAACGCCCATTATTACACCCCTTCGTAATTTAAATAAGAGGGGTGGCCACCCTCTCATTACATGCAACTTTTTACTGGCAGGATTTCTGAATTTTCTATGCTGGTTTATATGACCTATAATTGACCCGTTCGTTCACACGTTAACGTTTGAGTTGAAATGTTGCAATCACGGAATAATATGGTGTGCACTGTACTTGTGTTGAGTAATTGTGTTACAGCCGATGAACAATGAGCTGCCTGTTAGTTTATACAGGCATTAACCCTTCATGACAAAGAGGTGTAGAAAATTCCACAAACCAGGTTAGCCACAAGGAAGACTGGCCACAGATGCCGCTTTATTACTGTGTACAGCACTGATAATAATTATCACGCAACGTGTCTACGATCGTGGACACAGTCACTGGGAGGGTTAAAAGCACAACTTGCGCTTATAGGCTGTTCACAGTAAAGCGAGACCTTTTGAGGCCACAGTTAGTTGTTTATTTCCGTCATTTTTTATCCTTTACAGACCTTTTTAAATTAATATTCTAATGTAAGAAATAAACACAGTGTATATATTCTACTACACTCGGAAGTTATCGTCTAAAGCTAAAATCAAATATATTTATCGACTGTTATTACAAATAAGAGGGCTTTCAAAAGTGCTCACTTTACCGTGCATTAGACGCCATATCCACTCTCCTTGATTTCAACATCAGCCATGCCACTTCAGCATTTGCAAATAGTCAATAGCTTGCGCCAAGTATCTTATCTGTGCGACATACCGGAAGAAAACAAAACACAAATAAACATCAGTTCAAGATAAATAACATTTATACAGTTACAGAATTAATTTCCGAAAATCTTGAGACAATGCCGCCATACAAATACTTCACTGCGTGTGTGTGTGGCCAAATGAGCAAATAAACATATAAACATTTTAAAAATCCACACAGGCCAATGAAATACAAAGCAAGCCTTAATTATTTTTTTTTTTTTTCAAGAATCAGATGTAGGATTTCCCCGAAATAGAACAAGATAGTATTGTTGCTAAATTTAATAAGCCTTAAAAAAACCAACGAATTGATATAGGGGTTAAAGCTGTATACGAAGATTCTAGGACGCCAATTGTAAACAAATGTCCATGTTTCCAACTTGCACAAATAAATAGGCTAAAAATTGGTCACGTAACATTTCTTACATGAAACAAAACGGTACTGCATTCTATCGTTACTTCACATGATGATGGGCACAAAATTACGAAACCCAATTTAAACTTTTGTAAAGTCTGGGTAAAGGTTGTTCACGATAAAGTGAGCACTTTAGAAATGAACCGTAGAAAAAAGTCACTGTCCTTTCATGAATATATTTAAACAATTTGTAGACTACGCTCGAGTGTTGCTCAGAAAAGCTAATTTGAAAATTTGTTTGTTGTTCAGAACAAAACTCGCATGGATGTGCAGTCATTGTTCGGCTAGTATTTAACACTACCTCGCAAGAACACGACAGCGCAGTTACAGTGATATTGTTAACGATAGAATTTCTTTTTATAGCCACTCAAAGGGACATGATTGATTGTGAATCCTTTTATACGACAAAGGACATTTGATTGAGTCAATATCAAATCGTCTCTCAATTGGTTGATGACCGGCCAATAATGAACGCTGTAAATTACAGGGTGGAGTCCGGTGTGGTATGGACCAATAAGACGATGGCGAGTTCTATCACATATACCAACAGAACCGGTGTTCTTGCAGTAAGCGATATAGGTGACTCACTTATAGTTTGTCTTAAACGCCATTAAATGTGTTCAGACCTCAATGTGTTAATGGGCGCACTGAGTGACATTCGCGCAGTAAAGTTGGTAACAATGGATGGAAAGTAATTCCATATCTTAACGTCGACAAAAAAAGTTAGCTAACTATTTGTGATAACTTAGAATTATTTATTTCGCTTTCTGTTTTTTAATGCACAGAAATTTAAAAATGATCAGATGTGAAGTATTTAATCTCTTAATAATTTCACAGTTTCACTTGACCGATGCATGAATAAAACGATATTTTGTATAAGGTAGAAGAATACACTACGTGCATACAAGTAGATCGTAATCAGGGCTTTGAAAAGCGCTCATTTTACCGTGAACAGCGTATAACAACATTTCTAAACCAGTTAATTGTAATCCTTCCAGGCAATACGGCCATACAAATAAAATATTTTACACAGAAAAAGTTTCAAGACTAGTCCAGAACAGAGAATAAATGAAGCGTTCAGTAATACAATTCCTGTACACGTGGAGTACGCCATTTATCGTTCGATATTTATACTTTCGTTCTTTGGGAAGTACATTCCGTAGTAACATGCTGAAATAAATTTTTTTTCTTCATTTTTCCTCTGAAGTACAGGAGCTTTAAACCATTCCAGGTGTGTGTGTGTGTGTGTGTGTTATATATATATAATATATATATATATATATATATATATATATATATATATATATATTATATAATAAAATATTTAGTCGCAGAACATTTTATAGATTTATCTGCGACTGGAAGGATTGATATAAACTCGTGGGCAAGTGTTTTCATTTTCATAAATCGGCATGGACTCACCCAGTTCTTCATGTCCTCCATCAAGATCGGCAGACTTCGGTAATACCCAGGCTCCAGTCGTTCCCTCCTTAGAATTCACTTGGCCTGCTGTCCTGAGTCCGGCGGCCAAAGACTATTGGACAATTGCAGTGGCCACGCAGTGTTACGTACCTGCAAAAAGAAGCCGAAATAAACTCAATTCAAGAGAAATCACATTTACAAATTTTTGCAATTTATTTTTCGAAAACTTTGGACAATAATACCGTTGATGATTGTGATATGCCACACCACTACTTCGCAGGAAATGCGGTCAGTAAAACCAGCAGAAAAATAATGAGCTAGCTTTAAATACCAGTCAGAATAAGGAAATGTTAAACAAGCCAAAAATCAAAAACGAAATACTCCAACACGGGTTTAGGCTGTTCACGGTAAAGTTAACATTTTTGAAACCTAGGAACATTTTTATTTCATCCAATTTATACACTTCCGCCACTTGTTAATATGAAGACCGCCATGTTAGTAACAATCACAGTGTATACATTTTATCATACTCAAAACCTAAAGTCCAATGTCACAATTAACTGTATGTGCTGGTTTCATGTCTGATGAGATTGCCTCAAAAAGTACCCATTTTAGTGTGAATAACTTATAGTAATCGTGTTTAGTTAAAACCCCAAACCTCTCTTCTTGGGTAGAATGCATTTTTAATCAAGTAAGAGTGAGTGAGTGAAGAGGTTTGGGCGGCTCTTAACAGCGATCTCTTGAGAGCCGATGAGGGTGACTGAGGCGAGTATGGAGCGGCGCTGGAATGAAGGGGTGGGTGGAAACGGGAGATCCCCAAGAAAACCCGCAGACGAACTGATCGTCTGGCACGATTCCAACTTTCAAAAATCTGGTGACCCGGCCGGGGATTGAACCCGGCTCGCCTTGGAGGGAGGCGAGTGTATCAAGGAAGAAGCATACACTCATACATATCTGTGCATATAAGAAATTGACGAACTTCGACATGTGTTGAGCTATATACCCTGTCATTCACCATTCACTTGTGTAAAAAAACATCGAATCAGAATCAAATGCAACTAGTACAATCATATTTCTTCACCAGAAAGTTATTTGGTAAACAATAAACAACATGTAAATATCTCAGTCTGTTTACTTTGTCCCGTCTGCCGTTCCCTCACCCTCTTTCCCCCCCCCCCTAAAAATTCAGACGAGGGTGACAGCAAAATGCTCCTCCCCGCTGTTCCAGAGAACAAGTTTAAAGATACGAAATAGCGTGTCAGTTCCTTAAATGTTGGCGTACCCGTTCCCTGATTGGTTGTGCGAGGGCTCCGGAACGGCTCTTGTGTCTTATTGTCTACCGCATGCTGCCAAAGGCACCCTATTGGCTGGGCTGCCGGGTGGTGCGTAGGTTACCAGGCGCTGATTGGCAGGGACAGCGATTTTTCCAAGAAATAAAATCGAAGCACACGGTAGATATAGATACTCTAAGCACAAAGAGAAATTTTGTTTCGCAATTGTTCACCGGGGAAAATTGGGTTCAACAACTTTGGCAGTGGTCCAAGTGATTCATTGCCCCTGCAGATTAGCGAACTGCGTCCTCTACATTTTGCTGGCACGCGACGCAATTTTGCCGGCGTATGCGGTTAGAGTTCGCGTTATAAGCAGCTGTTTCGCATCTGTATTGTCAAGCACTCTGTGGCTAGGGGTAATGGGATTTCGATAAAGTTTCAAGGCAAGTTATATTTCAAAACACTGTTGGATCGTTCACCTATCTCTAGGGACTCCCGGATTTCGCGAAAAGATTCTCGGCATGCTAGATTTCAATGCCCTACGAGCGTACCAGCAGTTTCCTTTCGCCTATTGGCGGCGTGTCTCTGCCAGAAGGCACATTCTTAGTTGACTGGCCAATCAGAATTAAGTTACTCTGACACTGTACGTGTCGTGGGCAGGCGCCTAAAACGCGCAACACCGAGATCACCCAATCACAAAAGTGGATCTGAGCTAAAGTGTTATGCAATACAGGTGGTCGTGAAATTATTTCACGAAATTCTGGTATCCCTACCTATATTGATAGCTAAATTACATTTCTGTCACGTGTCAACTGTCTGCATACGAATCAAGTAGGAGCCGTGCCGATGTTGCCGAATTTTAAGTGACCCAGTCTAATATTAAAACGCCTTCTCAAATAGATAGCAGCCAATGGCAGTAGACAAACTGGTGTTAGGTGCTTACATAATTGAAGTCTACCGTGTTCTCGTAATTTTTTTTTTCCGCGAAAAATCACTAGCTCTACTTGTGGCTGAATTTGGCACCCACGCCGAGTCGCAGAATCACTGGCGACTTTCCAGGTTCCTATACAAAAACAGATTTCATTGTGTTGCACTCAGCTTGTCCCCGCCCACAACTGCTGGAGCCTCAAGAGGAGTGTTTCTAGAACAGTACTAGGAACGCTGCCAGAAGTTACTGGCTAATGTCCTTCTGCCCCGAGGCAAGACTTGCTGCGTTTCGCCTTGCAACAACCACGGCTATTTCTGCGTAGTTGAATTCCACTCTCTTGGAGCACCCACCGCTAGCTATTCATAGGGACCTGCAAAATTCACGTTATTTTTTGGCACCAACATAAATTTACCAGTACTGTATAAACCCGAGCCGGCGTCGTCCCTCGACTGGCTGCTGCCCAGATATGAAGTCACGCCCTTTCTGAGTGAACTGTACTTGATTGGGGCCACACTGTTGTGAAGTTTCCATATATTGGCGCAGAAATACCCGGGGCGTGTCAAATAAAGTATGGTCCAATGAAAAACGTGTTGCATGGGTAAGGGCGTTTGAAGTTTAAACTGTCCTCTAACAATTGCGCGAATTTCGCATGTCTCTAGCTATTCAGTAGAAGAAACACATCCCTAAGAGACGCCCTCCGATTTTTTTTTGGAGCTAAGTTAATGGTCCTACACAAAGTGTCTTTAAAATAGCTCCCGTTTGTCCGTGCTAGAAGTCAAGAGACTTAAATGGCAGCCATAACAACAGAAAAGTTAACAATACTGTAATTTAAATGGTTGTTTGTATTACTTTGTGTTGTTATAGGATTTAAGGTAATTTCTCGATCGTAAATTTATCCTTATCGTTCCAAACTATTATTCATTTCACCACTGCTAGCTTATTTGACATGATAAGGACGTCTCGAACAAAACACCACGAGTCTACTACGTTTTATATTTACACAAATCTTTGTTTATTATGGCTCATCCTGATTCTGCAATTTATACAAAACGTTACTCAATGATAAAATTTTGATAAGGTATTTTTTTTCTCTTGCTTTGAATCATTATATGGGAATCAAATTTATATATTCTCTTCTTGCCAAAATTGATGCAAAAAATTATTAAAATGGGTGTGCACGAATGCAGTGCATTGTCCTTTCGTATCATTTACTATAGATGGCTAAGCTTTGTTCGCTAGAGGCGGAGGACTTAAGCATTTCTCCGGAGAAGTTCGAAGCAACTGTGAATGGACTATATTTAGGGGTAGTGAAATTTCGCAAAAAGAATTCAAGACAAGTTATATTTCAAAACACTGTTGGGTCGGTTGCCTATCTTGATGGGCTGAATTATTTTCTGTCACGTGTTAAATGTCTGCACACAAATCACGTAGAAGCCGTGCCGATGTTGTCGAATTCTAAGTGGCCCGGTCAAACATGAAAACGCCTTCTCAAGCAGACAGCAACCAATGGCAATATACAAACTTCCCTTGGGTGCTTACATTATTGAAGTCTACCGTGTTCTCATATTTTCCGCGCAAAATCACTAGTTCTAACTATATTCAAAGAATCTTAAGATAAATGTAGCAGTTCTCGGAAACTTCATGCACACTGAATGATTTTACTGAACTCAGAGTTAGTTTAGTTTCAAAGTTTATTCTAAGTTACTACAAATATGCGCGGTTCTTAATGTTTAACTCACTGCAGTTGGAAATACGCATTTTTATACTGATTCAGAACGGGCAACTTCACTGCAGATACGTCGAAACTGCTATACTGTAATCGGTAAAATTTTGATCATTTGCGTAGCTAGTATTGTTTGACTTAACAGTTATTTATGCTGATCACAAGGAATTACGATGACCTGGCAGTAAAATCTGCAGCGAATTCTACTGGTTTACGTGTAGGTAATAGTTCGTTAGTGAAATATTCAGTAAGAATAATTTCACTGATTGAAATCAGTGACGAAAATAAATAGTGC
Organism: Dryococelus australis; assembly: GCA_029891345.1. Lineage (NCBI taxonomy): Eukaryota > Metazoa > Arthropoda > Insecta > Phasmatodea > Phasmatidae > Dryococelus > Dryococelus australis. Next base: position 384,523,084 of record CM056993.1, read on the forward strand.
AGATGAGTATCTATGTTCAAGTTAAAATACTATCACAAGCAATTGTTCAGCGTTGCGGTAATATAAGTCCGTAGCTGCCTAAGGCGACCAGGCACTGTGATTCAGTAGAGGTTTGTCATTACTAGAGATCTGAGGAATTCGCGAGTTCAATGACCTGTAGGCTAGACTTCAAAAGTCTTATATACTGTCATTCAGATATAAACTGTTTATCTCTTGATTGTTGTGATAATAAAAGGCGGTGGTTGGGCGCACATTTCATTGCATGTTTGTTATTGGTCCATTTATTTTCTGGAGGTGTCAAACAACACGTCGACCAATTACAAAAGTAACATGAACGTACGGGTGTGTGAATTTCAACTTGTCTAGAAATGAACCGGCGAAATTCTCCAGTCTCTAGTTATTACCCGTTGCAGTACGGAGGTATCAAAACTTGAAATATTTCTAAGGGACGGTGGAAGGAATAGAACATCGACGCTTCGGGTGAGAGATAACAGTATCTCACCACTATACCCCAGAGTATACGTATTTACATTCTGTGTTTACGCATGCAGATATTGTATAATATTAGCTTTTTCGTGTATCTGAATAGTAGCTGAATCTTCATACTCGCATATAGTCGTATCAGTAGTTATAGGAAAAATTTGCGACTTCATCTATGGACAAGATAGATTTCAAATGCGTGTACACTAAAGTCACATTTGCAATTTGATCAGAGTTCATTAGACACGCCATGGACGACTCCGCGCCAATATCCAACTTGCAAGGGAACAAGAAGCGAATCCCATACCGTCAAATGTCGGGTAGCACTGGGTCAACAGCCAATAAACAAACGTCTGAGGTTCGATTATACAAATTATTGTGGAGTCTAGCATACAGGTAATCGAACTCTCCAAATTTTTCTATCCCTATGTATCAGTAATCCAGCTCGCATGATGTGATCGTAATTATTTATTCATGATCTCATTTCTCTTTCCTCGTTCCGTTTTCGTCAAATACCTAGGTACAAAAATTAATATTTTTCTAGACCGTTGAAAAGTACAGTGTAATAAGAGAGCAAAAGGATTCATTTCAATATCCAATATTCACAAAAGTTTAACAAACACTTTTAATTATACGATCAGACAAATAACTGGAACTCCTTCCGCCTCCGAAGTTGCGAACTTGTCTGCGCGAATACCAGTCAGCGTGCCTGGAAACGCCGCACTTAGAACTACGTAGAGGGAACAAGCATGGACAAGAATATTTCGCGAATTCATTTCGGGACAAGATAGGCGTCAAACACATATATAGTGAAGTCACCTTCGCAGCTGGAACACAGTTTATTAGACCCGCCCTGCACGCTCCTGAGCCAATAGCAGACTTGCAAGGAAACGCCCTGCGAATCCCATAACTGCCAGGTATGGGCAACAGCCAATGAACACACCGCTGATGCTCCAGTATGCAGAGGACTGAGAAGTCTAGCCTACAGCTCATTGAACTCGCGAATTTTTCGTATCCCTAGGATAAAGGCAAGCACATTGCATTGCACGCAGTCAATCATAACCGACACCTCGGTATCGATCTGCAGCCGTTCATCATCCTTGGGATGCTACTCCCTCAGCGCGGGGCGGGAGAGGTACAGGCCATGTGATGGGCCCTTGTCTTCCCATTTGGTTATCATTATCGAGCCCAAGTTGGGGACAACTAGCCTGCCTCGGTTGGCTGTTTTCAAACTGTATTTGAACTGCGGCAAGCCACAATGTAATTTTCCCAGTGTTCCAGGGTAGCACCTGGAACCTGTACCCATGCTGAGACTATCCCCTTTCTCTTTGCCTGGGGGAGGGGGGAGGGGTAGTGAAGTTAATTTTTGAGGAATTTCGAAAATTACGGGACTTTTAGTTTTTGTCGCGAGTCCCTGGCAGGAGGCTCGCGACAGTTGGTAAATTGAGAAAGGTGGAAGTTAAAGCCAAAGATTAATTTTAACTTAATTCGTTTTTTTTAAATTTAATATGTATGATTGGAGTGGTTCAGGAAGTGAAGTATTTAATTAATCATGATATTAAGTTAATGTATTACTGTTATTGCAGTACTGAAAGGTTTGAATTCATAGTGTCGTTCTGACTCGCGCAAAACATGTTAAATACAGGGATATTTTTGCCTTAAGACATTGAAGTGCGGCAGCCCGCGCAGCACTACTGCTCTGCAAGCAGTGACGTTTATTACTAAAACCATACCAGATAGAACTCGTGCACGCCCTACGCCAAGGTGATAAACAGCTATGCGTGGCATTCTGTGTATTCATCCTCGAAAAGGAAATGGTTAGAGACGTGCGAAATTCACGTTATTTTTCTGCAGCAGACTAAACTCCAATGTGCTATGCGTGCTACTGACGTCCCTCAATGGCTGAGAGTATTTGTGACACGACGTGAAAGACTCCTGTAACCAATAGTAACAGTTCAACGTCAGAGTGACCAATCGCCTGTAACGCAGTTACACAGGCACATGACCTCGTATAGAAGCCATCACCCAACGAAATCGCGAGCCGTGCTCAGAAACTTATAGGGCGTTGGATCTCAATGCCCGATTGAGAAATATATTCTCGGAAGCAGTATACATCTAGGGGAGACTTCAAAGCCAGTCCAGAAACCGGACTCAGAGGAGTGGGAATTTCAATTTTCGGGCATGAGGGAAATTTTTGTGAGAAAGGTGGCGATCTGGGTGATGAGACTAAGACCTTGGAGATTATTTCTAGTAGGGGAGAGAACGAAAGTTTTGCATGGGCAAATGATTTTGGTGAGCATCCTACGTACTTGATGTATGGTGAGGGGATTACCCTCGGCTCTGAACTATTCGAGACTGAGAAACCTACACACTCTCTTGGAGTTTGTGTTCGAGACAATATATCATCAGGCCCCAACGAGAATGGTACGAGTCTTAGAGGCTGGATGCTGCACCACTCTGGGTGAGTAGTTTATTTCCAGACGATACCACTTGAGGTGATCTAATTCATCTGTGAGAGATGTAGTGACGCTGGGTAACTAAGTGTGAAGATTGTCTCAAGGTTTCTCTTCAACCTCGTGAATCAGTGTTACATTGGTTTTAAAGAAATATTTTGCACCCAGGCAACTCTGGATGGGGTACGTGGTTGTATGGTGCACCTCTCGTTTATAGTTGCTCAAAGGGTGTATATCCTCATATCTAAAAGCCACATGAAGTCACGATAAAGAACATAGTTAGCATGTTTGGGTGTCCTATCAGAATCTGTGTAATTGAACTTTTAAATGATGACATCCAAAAATAGTTTCGAGGCCACCTGCTGTATGTTGTTTTTACCAGAATCTCTTTAAAAGCCACTTCTCTCCCAGCAAACTTGAAAACAGGGTTCAAATTTATTATTGTAGTAATCTCTCTTTACGGATGAGTTTTATGATGAATTGTAATACTTCTCCTCCCTTCCGTTTTAAAATCTTTACGTTGTATTTGCAGATGTTGGGTTGGGGCGTTCTGGTGTCTCTTGTAGTGTTGTCACGCAAGTACCATTTTCCACACGGTACCTATTCGTTGGTCAAATGGCATTAATTGTTTCTTACAACTTTCTTATATTAGGCACTGAATATATGCATTACTGTAAGACGAATCAAAGACATAATACATATTTGTTATATTTCTGGAACTTATTTCGTGATCTTACAAGGTATTTCTGTAACTAAGTCAGTAATCCCGTGACATCATCTTACGACCAACCATGTAAATTACACTACTCGTCACTTCATTTTCCCCCGACCTTTGGCACAATTTAGATGCACGCAAGTCTGAACGTCTTAGAGAGGTAAGGACCAAACAAAATATTTATAATTTTAGAAATTTAGCCAAACATTTTTCTCGCCATCTTATCTAGCGAACTCAAAATGTGGAACTGTCGCATGGTGTTTATCTGTTTTCCTCCGCTTCCATCCTACATCTTCCATCGCATATCTAAGGTTTTAATATCAGAAATAATTTTACAATTGATAGGAACTATATAACTACAAGTTTTTTTTTCTGCAACTCTGTTTAGTTTTACTTGTGTTGATAACAGTGGAGTCAGACACATTGACTGTTGTCGTCATCATACGTCGTTGCCTGAGTTCAGCGGATTTTCATAGAGTCTGCCTTAATGTAATCCTACGACGTCCCTCATTTGTCCAACATGCTGGAAAAGTACTAATATAACGCAGACACCAGTTTTCATGAAGTTCGCAGCAACGTCAGCGTAGCTCGAAACGCAAAGAAACTGAGATGAACAGAATGGATTGAATGCTTTACTACCTGCAAGGAATATTTCATTGCTACAAAGTCAACCCAGCATTCTATTGGTAGACAGCCGGCCGATAATGAACGTTTTACGTTCCAGTAAGTGTTACTGGTGGAGTGTGGACCAAAAGGACAGGGACAGGTGAACAAATAGGCCAACGGAACTGGCGTCGTACGAAGTGGCTTACATAGCTAACTCATTTCTAACTTGCCTTGATTATGCAAATATTTACGGCACTAAAAGTGTTATAAAATATGTTATTGAATAACAGTAACTGTTTCTTGCATTGTAATGTGTAACAGTAAGAGGATGTTGTTTTTGATATAAACAACGTTCAATTACTTGCGTCCATGCCGTGTTGGTAACTGCTTCAGTGATTCTTTCATGATTCTGTGTATAACATGTGTGGACTCAAAGCAAATGTTAAGTGTTACAGATTTAAAATTTAGTTTCGTGGTTTTTTCTTACACCATATGAGGCACTGCTGTAAATTAAATCGTATTAGATTTTATTAAACTTTATAGTTATGCACGAGTCATATACCAGACCAATTCCCAAGTACGCTATTGGGGGAAATAAATATGTCAATGACTTTCCAGTTCTGAGAGAAATATAAGCTCATGAATGTTCATAATAGCATTTTGCAACTACAAAATTCGCTAAGATTTAGAGTAAGTGGGCACTCTTAATTCCAAAAAGAATATATTATTAATATAATTTATAGCATGTACTTCTTGAATATTACAAATTATTTTCAGTACAGGTAGCGGACTTCACCATTTTCGATACAACGCACAAAATAATTTTGTTTTAAATTTACGTTTACTTGTGAAAATTTGTTCGTAAATTTTCATGATCAATACAGCATTACAGTCGGTACAATAAAAATAGAATGGACGTAAAATACATACCTCAAAAAAAAAAGTTCTACACCACCTGGATTTCCGAGTTAACAGTTTGCCCAGGAGAAAGCACGGGATGAAAATACCCACTGTCTGTACAGAATACCACCACGCCATACGTCACGGATGTATCTTTGTAATGCGCATATTATTTCAGAGAGCATCATTCATGTGCAATAAAATACACGTGGTGCAGATTTTTTTTTTTTTTAGTATGTGGTTGTTTCAGATCAAACGCCGTGCGTGGACGCAGACGATATGAAAAATTCTTTTGAATGTTCGGACGTTTATCTTCTAGAGTTAGTGTGTGCTGACAAAATTCTTTTCGCCATAAAGTGAGCACTTAAGGAATGTACCTCAGAATAAGTCACTGCCCCTGCATGGACATATTTCAGGACATATTTCAATGGGTGCACTGAGTGACATTCGCCCAGTGAAGTTCGTAACGATGGATGGAAAGCAATTCTATGTCTTAATGTCGAATAAAAAGTGTTAGGTAACCATTTCTGATAACTAAAAATTATTTCTTTGCCTTTCCATTTTTTTTTCATGCATAGGAGTGTAAAAACTAGCAGATACGTAAATTATTTACTTTTATGATAATTTTACAGTTTCACTTGACCGATGCACGAACAAAGTGATGAGGTCCATGGTGACGTTAATTTTATATACGACAGAGGAACACACAACATGCGTACAAGTAGATCTTAAGAGGGCACGGGACATAAATTAATGCTATTTAGGTTTATCGTATTTTACAAATTTTCTGGAAGTCGATAGAGAAAACAAAGAAAGGGCAACTATACAGAATAGTTTTTATTAAATACGAGAGCAAATATTTTATCTCAGTGACGTCATTCTGCCAAGATATTTCTGACGCCGTCAATTTTTGCGTGTTTTCGTGGCGCAAGACATTATTTGAAATTGAAACAGTAATACTGCAAAATACTTGGTCGTTAAGTTGGCAAAACGTATTCTCTAGGATTGCCATTTTTACTTTTTTCTATGTTGGCTTTCAAAAACTAGTAAAGCTCTTAAGCAGGGCTTTCAAAAATGCTCATTTTACCATGAACAACCTATAGCTGGAAAAGTGTATGTGCGATAACAAGACTATTATAACGCGGCATGTGGCGTGGTGTTCAGACGCACTGCGTATCGCCTTTAACAGGCCGGTCATTATTCATGATTAGCTTGTTTGCGACGAACACAGGTAGGCCGCGCTACAATGTTTCCCTTCCGCATTCAACCGCATCTACCTCCGTGTTCTGGCCCACTGCCTGCCTTTGTGTTCTGTTACGTCCATCGTGTTATTATTAGGTGTCTCTTCCCTAGCACAGAGGCCGCTAAGGGGCTGTTTAATCTTACGTAAACACTCCATTCACTCTTATGCTCGTAGCCGATTGTAGGAAACTGTTCCAGGATGGTCGTTCTGTGGGACGGATACATAGAGACTTGCGAAATTCGTGTTATTATTTGGCGTCAGGCTGGACTTCACACTACTGTATGTTTCGGAGACGGCGTCGTTTTTCCATTGGCTTCTGCATAGATCTGAAACCACGCCCTTTCTGACTGAACTACGCGTGATTGGAGCACACCAATACGAGGTGTTCATTTATTGGCGCAGAGTTACCTAGGGCGTGTCAGATAAAGTAAGGTCCACTGACGAATGTATTGCAAAGGTACACGTGTTTAAAGTTTAACGTGTCCCCAGATAATAACGTGAATTTTGCAGTTCTCTACGAGGTACAGATACGGTGATTGCAAGTTATAAGTTAGTTTATTCCGATATTCACCGGCACCTTATTGAAGACTTTGAGAAATGGCTGGATGTGTGCACGTTAAAGTCACTCCGATTGTGAGATCACTGTTGGATTATCAAGAAGGTGGTTTCTACACTAACCCAGACTACTGAGAATATAGAGGCGAAACAGTTGCTTACTCAGCAAACGACAGGCCCTTACACAATTGGAAACTTAAACATTTGACTTTACGTTTGCTTTATGACACGTTGTTACCTACGGAGCTTTACACAATAGAACTGTCAAATATAACTTAAAGTCAAGCATACATTTAGCCAAATATCTAACAGAGTTTATGTGGGATAAATATTTGCTTATTGCAGGGCAATTTTCGTCTTGGTAGGCTATGTCAAACCAAGCTTAACTAAATTTAATAAATGGCAAATAATGTAATGACAAGATATATGAACTCATATTTATGAATAAAGAAGATAAGCGATTATTTTTTCTTTTGTTTTGAAATAAAATTCTAATATATATATATACCTGAGCCTATTTTAAAAACATGTTGCCTACGAAAAATGCATCCCTTGGCATATATAATAATTTACATAACAAGATACACATTTTTATGAATATTGCAGAACCGACTTTCAATTGTCTGAGCTTTGAGTTTACATTAGTATTGTGTACCGGTGGTTTCGTTTATGTAAAGGAAATGTAAATTCAAATGTTAAGTTTTCTGTTGTGTAAAGAGCCTCGAAGACGCACGCACCTACCTGCAAGATGTCGGAACGGCGCTCGCCAATCAGCGCGTGGTTACATACTCGCCAACCGGCAGCCTGGCCAATAGGAAACCATCCGTAGCGCACAGTAGCAAGTCGGCCACGAGGATCGTCCCCAAATCCCCGCGAAGCCAATCGGAGAACGGGTATGCGCGCATCAAAGTAAACCGCGCGCCATTTTGTCTCTGCGTAGTTATCCACTCTGCTACACCATGCTATAGGCTGTTCTCGGTAAAATTAGCATTTTTTTAAAATCAACATTCGAAAAGAAGTCATTGCTCCTACCTGCATATGTTTTAACGGGCGCACTGAGTGACATGAGCCCAGTGAATTTTCTAACGATGGAGGGAAAGTAGTTCCATATCTCAACGTCGACTGAAAAGTGGTAGGTAACCACTTGTGATAACATAGACGACGTCTTTCACTTTCTGTTTTTTTATGCATCGAAGTGTAAAAATAAGCAGATTTGTAAAATATTCTCTTTCGTAATTATTTCTCAGATTCACTTGACCGGGGCACGAATAAAGTGACGAGGCCGATGGCAATGTTAATTTTACATAAGGCGGAAGAATACACAAAGTGTATGCAAGTATATCTCATTACTAGGGACCGGAAAATCTCGCATTTCAAATGGCTTGTATGCTAGACTCCACTGCTCCAGTGTCTACCCAGTTCTACCTCAGACCAGGTGGCACTTTATTTGGTGCTTGTTTACGCGTGGGTCGGTTATTGGGCCAGAGTTCAATCTGGACTTGTCTACACTCTAAGAAATTATTCGAAAATTTACCATACCAATGTACACACTTAGTGAGAAAGCGGTAATGGTAATGTTTTTCCCTATACATTCATTGCAGCGTTCCTACATTTGCTCAGGAAACTGCCAATTGCATAGGGAAGTTCCTAAATTTTGTATAGAAGTGATGTTAAACATTTCTATGTCTGCAGCTTGATGTGTGGTATTATTACCATACAGAGTATAGGTTAAAAACTTCCATTACAGTTTAGGAAGTTTACCAGAAAAATTTTTGCATTGTAATAAACTGTGATCCTAATGCAAACATAATAGAAATACACGTGTGTTTGAAGTCTAGCGTGTCTGAAAATGGATTTGCGAAATTTTCCAGTCCCTACTCATGACCCGATACAACTCTAAGAAATTGTTAGTCATTTTCCACATCGCTGTTCGCACGAATTTAAAAATTGTGTTTGACTGTGTTGAGGAGACGGCCGTTTGTTTTGCGTGAATACGTCTACATTAACGCGCTCGGACGCCTTCATGTTTATTTTACGTTCCCGGCACAGCTTCACTCGATCATATGGGGTTTTATGGGTATCACTGGATTGCTTTTGAAATGCTCTTTCCAACCGTATACGATTTCTGTATTTCGATTTTGCTTTTTGACGAGTATAGGCAGAAATTTGTACAAAGTTTTCTTTATTTTTTTTTTTTTTACACTAAACGCGTAACCACGCCACACACATGTTTTTACACACGCGATCGATTGATCTTGATAAAAGCTGTCGATTGAAACTTAAACGAGAGCGTCGTAGCTTCTACTAGTCAAAAGTTATACTACATGGAAGTTATGAGATGCGGCAAAAAGAACTCAAAAATTGCGGTATCCCCCTCCCTCCCGCCGCGCTTGATACTCCGCAGTCCTCATTCAACGTTACATATTCTTTGATCCTTTGGTAATCGAGTGGTATAATTGAATTTTGAATGTAGACTATAGATTCAGAGCTGCAATGCCAAACTGTAGCCCCCGATTTTGTTATCAACGGATTTTCTGGATTGCCTCCCACTATGGTTGCAAATTTAAACGACGTATTCACGTCAAAAAAAGCGCAAATGTCCAAGCTCTCTCTCCACGCATCTACGATATAGTCCTTTCACGGTCACTTCTAACTTTTATGAAGCACTGCTAAAGGTCTACTCTCCCTCGCGCAAACAATCCTTAACCTCAGTGGCGTGCGGTGAAGTGTTGCGAGGTAAGCTGGTTCTTGCTCACTGCTGTACATTCTCGGTACGCGCAGCAGGAGCCAGTATATCACGACCGACCACCCACGAGCGAGCAGCAAGGGACCCGTTACACTCGTCCTGTGGCGTCAGCTGCCGTGCTACGTTCTAGTGATGGAAGTGTACACTAGCAAGCAACAGGGTGAAGCACAGAGCTAACGCCGGCTTACCTTGCAGCAGTTCACCACACGCCACTGCTTAACCTAGACTATAAAATCACACCAAAGGCGCAACGCACCGCATTTGTGCGCAGTCAGTTTGGTAACACACGACATGAGAGCTATTGATTACCAGGCATTGCCAATGCGCCTATTTTCTCACTGGATTGATTCATATTGATTATAAATTAAATTTATAATAGTAGATACAAGATAAATAAAATTTCAATTAAACCCCTTCAGACTCAGTGTACACATTCGTGTACACTACACATGTGTGGTAAATTATTGGTCTGTAATACACAATGCGAAACTCAACGACCAATGATTTTTACTTCGGGTAACTGATTTGCAAATCATCTTACTGGTGTAGGTCATAATTGGTCCATATAGCTGTAGCCGAATATATAGCTTACATCTCATTGGCTATAACAACTAAACAAGTATTGCATTGGCTAACGTACAGCACGCATCTAAAAGTATTTTGTTTGCAACACCTGATACCGTATATTTAAGCGCGTCGGAGAGGGTTGAAATGTGTTCGGCAGAGATCAGTAAATACTGAAATTATTTCTTTCGCTTTATGTTTTTTGATGCATGAAAGTGTAGAAATAAGCTAATTCGTAAAATATTTACTATATATTTAAATTTTACAGTTTTGCTTGACCGATGCATGAGAAAGTGATGAGATCCATAGCAGTGTTCATTTAACATGTGGCGGAAGAGTACACAATGTGCATACAAGTAGATCTTAAGCTAGGCATTAAAAAATGGGCTCAGTTTACCGTGAACACTCTGTAGGTAAAGGGTTTTCGTTAGAGTTAAAAAAAAAAAACCATCGAAATAAATATATGTACAGTACGGTCTGTGCAAGATTGGACTAAGATGCAACCTGCTGAGATCAATGCCACGAACACGGTTTGTTTTGCATCATTGCTCTAATACTAAAGGACTGAACCTTACTATATATCTAGGGGGTAGTGAAATTTCGCAAAAAGACTTCAAGACAAGTTATATTTCAAAACACTGTTGTGTCGTTTGACTATTTTGATTGGCTGTATTACTCTTTGCCGCGTGTCAAATGTCTGCACGCGAATCACGTAGGAGCCGTGCCGGTGTTGCCGAATTCTAAGTGGCCCGGTCAAGTATGAAATCGCCTTCTCAAGCAGACAGCAACCAATGGCAATATACGAACTGCCCTCGGGTGCTTACAGTATTCACGTATACCGTGCTCTCCAATTTTTTCTCGTGAGAAATCACTAGCTCTAGCTACAGCATTCTCGTTAACCTTAACCTGTTGAAGTTTGAGCATCTCGCAAGTTACATGGCCCCATTTGTTTGCGAGCGCGAGAATATATAGATCTGCTGCGGCGGGCAGTGAATGCGTCACGGCCGAAACCTCCGGCTGCCAAATAAACAACAGTAAAACTGCTAGTAAAGATACAGTTCCTGGCAAATTACGGAACCTCGGCGTCCCCTCCTTGCCGAGGAGTGCAAGGCGTCTTCTTAATGCCGGCCTTGTTAGAAACTGTTGGCAATAAAAAATTCTCTCTAGAATTTTTACGTGGGGACCGACGCTAACCGCAGGCGTAATATGGGTAGAGTGCGCATGCATGTTATGCACGGTCCACTTTCTGTATTCGAAAATGAACTGCTTATTTGCCAATATCACTAATTAAAAGACTTACACGTGATTAGCGATCAGAACACTGTTCATATAAAGCGTTCTTTAAGAGTATAATGCGCTTCAACTAGCCTTGTTTTGATGCAACTATAATATATTGTTATTCAAAATATATTATTATTGTTAACACCTTAATGAGCATATTAATGTTGCATTTCAGGTGTTGAAAAGGAGGGATTGTATGGGGTGAAAACATTCAGCGAATTTCGTATAACAACTGGCAGTTTCGGAACCTATGGAAATGTTTCCATTAGATTGACGGCACAAGAACCAACCAATTATAAAATAGTTGGGTGTGTAAGCAGCAGCCAATAGCGTTGCCCAGGGAGAAAGGCGCTGTCTGTACTGGTGCTGGATTCTGGAATTGTACAGCACTGACCATGATTTCATATATTCTGCGATATGTCAGGCGTGAACGAATATACTCGGGATATTATGTTACGGGGCTAACACTTTGTTCTCGAGTATGGTTCGAGAAAAGCTAATTTGAACATTAATTTGTTGTTCAGAACGAAACTCGCATGGATGTGCTGTCTTCGTTCGGCTCGGCTAGTGTTCAACATGACCTCACAAGAACATGACAGCGCAGCAACAACGACATTGCAAACGATAAAAAAATATTTTATAGCTTCTCAAAGGGCCATTATTGATTGTAAATCCTTTTGTACGATAAATAACGTTTGGGTCAATATCAGCTCGGCTCTCCATTGGTTGAAGACCCACCAATAATGAATGCTGTAAAGTACAAGGTAGTGTCCGGTGTGCAATCAGAACCAGTGTTCTTGCAGTACGGGTTCTAGGTACAGCTAGTGATTTTTCGCGAAATATTATGACAACATGGTGGACTTCAATACTGTAAGCACCCAACAGTAGTTTGTATATAGCCATTGGCTGCTGTCTGCTTGAGAAGGCGTTTTCATATTTGACCGGGCCACTTTGAATTCGGCAACATCGGCACGGCTCCTACGTGATTCGTGTGCAGGCAGTTGACACGCGGCAAAGAGTAATTCAGCCAATCAAGATAGGCAAACGACCCAAAAGTATTTTGAAATATAACTTGTCTTGAAATCTTTTCGCAAAATTTCACTACCCCTAGTTATAGGGGTTTTAATTTGTCTTAAGCGACAGTAAATGTGTGCAGACCTCAATGTGTGCAGACTGTAGGTGTGATTAGAATCCAGACGTCACCAAGCTCAGTGATCGTTGTCTACAACATGACCGACAGCTGTAGTAGCGGTCTGTCTACCTGAATCTTAGTACATGACGAGCAAACACGCTTCACCGCTGCTATTTGGTTGAAGTTTATCTGCAATACTTTTCCCCACTTTTGTTTCTAGCGATTGAGGAGCAACGTGACGCTGTGGTAACACGTAAAACTTGCGTGTCTAGGAAGACCCAGGATCGATTCTCGATCCAGCCAACCTGATTTACGTTGCCCGTGGTTCAGGTCCAGGTGAACGCCGGAGTGGTTATTCTTGACTGCGGGCTGTGGGCGGGTCTCCCCCCTCTTCTTCTTGTCAGAGTGGCTGTTACGGTCTCCAAGGACTTGTATGGCGATAAGAATTCTAGTCATAATTAGTAGATACATGCGAAATTCGCGTTATTATCCGGCATCAGGCTGAAATACACAGTACTGTCTCTACTGGAGCCGAAGTAGTTTCTCCATTGGCTACTACATAGACGTGAAGCCACGCCCTTTCTGACTGAAAAAACACGTCACTGGTGGGACACAACTGTGGAAGCGTTCATTTAATTGCGCAGAGTTACCGAGGGTGTGTCAGATAGAGTATTGCCCAATGACAAACGTATTGCAGAGGTACACGTGTTGAAAGTCTAACGTGTCCCCGACTAATAACGCGAATTTTGCACGTCTCTAATAATTAGGAACTAACGATTTTTGCACAGATATTTCGCGACCAGTTGTGTTTCTCAACACTGTAGCTGAGATGCACTTTCGTGATTGGATTGCTTCCGTATTACGCGTCTTGGGTGCCTGCGCGCGAGTCAGTGAATTAGGAAATATTTTCGCACAAAGACACGCCACCAATAAGCAGAAGAAGACTTTTGGCACGTTCTGTAGTTAGAGCTAATGATTTTTCGCGTATAAAAAAGAATTAGTACACGATAGACTTCAATACTATAAGCACGCCACATCAGTTTGTATATTGCCATTGGTTGCTGTCTGCTTGAGAAGGCTTTTTCATGTTTGACCGGGCCACTCAGAATTCGGCAATATCGGCACGGCTTCTACGCGATTCGTGCGCAGACAGTTAACAAAAAGTAATTCAGCCAATCAAGATAGGTTAAGACCCTATAGTGTTTTTAAGTATAACTTGTCTTGAAATCTTTCCGCGAAATTTCACTACCTCTACATATAGTATTGAAATCTAGCCTGTGCGGGAATTTTTAGCGAAATTTGGGTCTCCCTAGTCATCATAGCTATACAAATATACAATTCTTCACAATAATAAATGGATTTTAGTTTCCTTTTCCATAACACTGTGAATGAATTTTATCGAATGTAAAATAGGGTCTGCTAAAATTATATTTTCCTTAATTTCTCATAATTGAAAAAATGTTTAACAATGTTTAAATCGTATACATTATAATCTTGGCATCATACACTATTTTACACTTTAATACAATACACCTAGCAGACATCAACTAACCATCTCGTAATTCGTCAGGAATGTTTTCATGAAACCTTGGGTCGACAATACTTGGGGCTTGAAAGTTAATTACAACTGAGTTTAGTAATGAGCTTAGGAAAGATCCGATGAGAGAGAAACATTACTAGAGGAAAAAACAGGCTGCATTTGGATTATAATAGCAAGATCTGAATACTCAACTTCATCTTATTTGAAACATTACGACTCTGTCTCGCAATCACATACTCCCGTTCTCATCTTTTTTGAAGCACTTTTTTTTTTTTTTTCACAGTCGTTTGTCTAATAATTTTTTTGCCTTCCTCGTAGGAGTTGTGTGGTATTTTTTGTCAACATTCTTTATGATGGAAGTTTATTTTTCTGTTCTCTCTTTTTCCGTGGTACTTTACTGTCTCTTCCTACGCCCGTGGGGTATTCATTCTCTTTCAAATTTCGTCTGGCCTTCTGATTCCAAACTCTGTTCATCCACTGCCTCTCCTGACATGTTCTTGGTCAACTTCACATCAGTACCTAGCTTACTACTTATTGTGGTTTCCAAGATACGTGCTTCGATATCTGTTAGCACCGGAAAAAATATTTGTGCACAAGGAATTATTCAGAAACTGAAATTTTATGTAAAATAAATGCGGAATTTTAATGATGAATCATTGTAGACTTCAAGTTTATTATAAACGTCGATGTGTACAAATAATGTTGTATGGTTTCTAAAATAATACTTAACATGCAATATGTTTTTTAGTACCAGAATTACAATAAAAATTTTGGTAACTGGTTTACAAACAATTGTTTGTACCAAGTACACAAAAGTTTTACTCTGTGTAATATTTCCTGGCATTTCAGCGGGACCGGTATAGTGGCAACTTCACACTTTTCTGAAGCCCTGCTGAAGTTCTACTTCCAGTTTTCCTCCGCCTGGTGCAAACTAAGCTTAGTCGAGTTTAGAAAACTACACTAAACGACAACGCACCTAATTCGTGCGCACTCAGTTGTAATAATATTAGGCATGAGAGCTATTTATTACTAGGCGCTACCAACACACGTGGTTTCTCACTGTCTTTATTCATATTTATTATAAATTATACATTATAAATCATAAATAAAATATAGTTAAACTTCAGTTTCACGAAAAATAATATACTTTTATGTTAACAGATGTTCAAAACGCTTATGATAGATGGCATAATTAGGAAATAACTAAATACGTCGTACAGGGGATGATATATCGAAGGTTTTATTCGAAACGTGTGAAGAAACCGCGAATATACTATATACGCGTCCTAACATCATGCCGGACTCCGGATGAAGCAACGCAGTGCTTCGCAGTACAGAGGGCGAAACAATCGGTTATCCCGCGAGTTACAAAGCACACACGCTGGCCAACAAGCCGTCGGAGCGTCTGTGGCTAATCAGCAGAGACGTGCAAAATTCGCATAATTAGTTGGGGACATGTTAGACTTTGAACACGTCGCGACGTGCAGCGCCATGCCACTGCCCGTCTGTGAATAACTATCAACTTTCAACTGCAAAAAAAAAAAAAACTCTTAAAATTAATGGGTTGGACCACGTCGAACTCACCCTCGACTACTTACTGTGCTTGCTTGGTTCACCCGTTGAATTGAGCAGCGTACCGTCCGATAGCCGCGAACACTTTCACAAGTTGTTTTTGAGGTTTAAATACCTCCGATACGACTTGAAACACTAATAAAACTAACCTGTAAGGTTCCCGCCAGCTTCGCGTCACGGTAGAAAGATCTTGAAACCTCTGAGGCACAGGGAAAATAACTGTTAATATCTGCGAATATTTTCACGTGCAGCAGCAACTAGATCTGGCAGACAACTGTGCAGCGGACTGATGTTTCAGTGATTCGTCACCGGAGCGCAGCACAGTCGCCGGCAAGCTTGGCGACCAGCTTGTGATGGTGCACGCGCCGCTCAAAAACGTGACGTTTTGTTATGTAGTTTCCGGCAACTTGGTCAAGAGGACGGAAGTTGAGTGCATACTGTAATATTATTGGGTGTTTAAGTCTTCATTTTGTTAGACCACCTAAGGGATATTGAAGTCCGCTGCGTCGGTTACCACATTTGGTAATGTCAAACGCTATTGGTCGTGATTAGCTTGATTCCTCCCAGGAGTAATTGAAAACCCCATCGATTTCTTGGAAAATCGGGTTTTGAGGGGAAAATTAATTTGATTGGTAGCGCAGGAGGGCGGACCTGTGCATTTGATGCCGGTTCACGCTACCATCGGGGCCATTTCAGCGACCTCGAGGCTGAAAGCTTCTACCAGATACAAGTAGCACTCTTATTGATTTACAATGTAGGCTCATAAAGCAAACCGGTCACTTACGTCACCTCGACGTTAGGCGAGGGCCATGCTGACAGAAAATTTCTAAAAGTTTTTTAAGTTTTGCGAAATGTTGGCCTTTTAGCCAAAATCCGATAATTTTACCATCTGCAACCAGTGACCATGACGTCACCGAGAATTAAAGAACTTGTAACCACTTGCAAAACATTTGTAACCACTTGCAAAACATTTGTAACCACTTGCAAATAATGGTAGACACTTGTAAACACTTGCAACCATTTGCAACGATTTGTAAACAATTGTAACCCAGGCATTAATTACGGTCTTAGCTTTTTGTACCACGTAGGGGATATGCGGAACTCCTTGCTTTTGTGACATTCCTTGCTTTTGTGACATTTTTAAGAGAAAACTTTACGAAGTCTAGGGCTTTTGAAAAAATCACATTTACTCGCGGGAGTTAAGGCTGGCATTGCTTAGCAGTTGCTCCCATCCACTTGGGATCGCGAGTAAATTAGCAAGTAACCATTGTGGTTATAATGTTTTTTTATTAATGACCAATAAGGTGTTACCAAAATGGGGTTTTCCTTATGTAGGACCTAAAAATTACGTTGTAGTGTCAAGAGTGAATGTAGGTGCGACAGAAATAAAGCCGCCATTTTTAACGATGGTAATTTGGGGTCACTTGATCAATATTTTTTTTGTAATGGCCTTTTACATTTTGTATTTATTTATTAAAACGGCCAGTAAGGGGCATACATATAACCTGTATGGAAATTTTGCAAGTATTATCTGAATACCAGCGAATGTATTGGTACCTGAGAAATCTGGTTGCGTTTTAATCTAATTTTTCCGGTAACCTGGCTTTTTATGTAAATATTTTTAATATTTTTTTTTAATATGGGAAAGGAAAATATTAATGTTATCTTTTCAACATGAAATGTAAGAACGATAACGAATGGAAGTTTTCCACATGTAATATTTATGAAATATGAAAAAGAATTGAAAGAACATACTCAAAATAATGAATTTTCCACACTTCTTTGTTTCTGTTATAAATCGTTTATAACTATCAACTTACCGTTACACTGTACAGAAAAATGGTATTTTTTGCATGGATTTTGCCATATGTTGTGTTCTGGTGGTTTTGCTAAGACTTATGGAAATCCTGCCGTGCCACGCCCTTGGTTTAGAACGCAGCAAGGTCAGAACGTGTACTTCTGTAACGCGTTTGTCATTGGACTATAATTTGTCTGACACGCCCTGGGTAACTCTGCCCCAATAAATGAACACTTCCACAATTGTGTACCCCAGTCACGTGTATTTCAATCAGATAGGACGTGGTTTCACATCTCTGCAGCAGAATGGAGAAATGACTTCGGCTCCAGTACAGACAGTACTGCGAATTTCAGCCTGATGCCTGACATTAACGCCAATTTTGCATATCTCTAGTAATCAGCTCATGGTAGCCTACTCGCCGGCCAGCAGCCCAGCCAATAGGCAACCTCACGCAGCATGTAATAACCAATCAGACACAGGGGGCCGTCCCCAGAACCTCGCCCAGCCAATCAGAGAATGGGAAAACCCGCGTCAAAGGTAGTGGGACGCCATCTCATCTGTTATGTGCTTATCTACCTTAGCACCGACAAAAGATTCCGCCGAATAAAACAAGATTTGTTTGGCGCAACAAAATTAATTGTTTGCGTAAGGGAACCGATAAATAAATAATATAATTTTAGGTGTTGCAACAAACAAATCTTTTGTTCGGAACTTTACTGGTATCAAGACGACGCTTTGTATTACATCGGAATCAATATAAATACATGTGAGATTTATGTTACTGGCAGCAGCGAATTATGTCTTTCACACGAGGGAACATTTCTCGTTGGACGGTATGTTCTGCTGTGGGCAGTGCAGACCATTCAGGCTACTTTGTATAGAACATGCCAGATAGAGTACACTGTCACTGAAAGGGTTAAAAATATAATTAATCCGATTTCAAAACACTATATCTTTTAAACTAAGGACCACACAACCATGTGGTAAAAAGTGAAACGTATCTCTAACAACACAGTTTTACTTACAATCATCACACATGCTCGATATATTTCTCCAGGTTGCAGACGCACAGCATACATCTACACGACAGTCAAATTCGTGTCACACATAGGTGAGCATGTCTGGTGTTTTATTACAGCCACTGCTGCTGTTATACGATGACGAAGTTCACCCATTGCTTAAGGAAGAGGCGGCATATTAACCCGTGGGTTCACACATTAATTTTTGAGTTCAAGAGTTGCAATCACGCAATTTTACGGTATGCACTGTACTTGGGTTCAGTAATTATCTTACAGCCAGTGAACAATGGACTGCCCGCTCAATGATACCTGCATTAACACTTTCTAGACTATACTCGAGTGTAGCTAGAACACAGTTAATTTAAAAATTGCTTTGTTGTTCAGAACGGAACTCTCATGGATGTGCAGTCTTTGATCGGTTAGTGTTTCACATGACCTCACAAGAACACGACAGCGCAGTAACAATGATAATGCTAACGATGGGATTTCGTTTCTTTTTATAGCCACGCAAAGGAACCAGATTGATTGCAAATCATTCTAATACAATAAAGGACATTTTATTGGGTCAATGTCAGCCCGGCTCTTCATTGGTTGATGACCGGCCAATAACTAACGCTGTAAACTACTGGTAGTGCCCGGTGTGGTATGGACCAATAGGACAATGGTGAGTTCTAACAGAGACACCAACAGAACCGGTGTTCTTACAGAAATGGATATAGGTAACTCACTTCTAGTTTGTGTTAATTGCCAGTACATGTGCTCAGGCCTCAATGTGTTAACCATTCACGCCAAAGAGGTGCAGAAAACTCTACACATCAGTTTAGCCACAAGAAAGACTGGGCACTGCTTTCCCTTATTGCTGTAAGTACAGAACTGTACATAAATATGACTCAACTACAACGTGTCCACCATCGTGGACACAAGATCACTGAACGAGTTGACTGAATCCTTTACGAACTCCCAGCAATAAATACCACAGACAGCGAGATCGGGTGGCCTTGGTGGGCAGCGGCGCAATGCCAAATCAGCAGGCCCCTGGCGTACTGTCCACCGGCGCGGAAACTCGTCGTTAAGGACAGTTCGAACCCGCCGGTTCCAGAGCTGCGGTGCCCCATCCTCCTGGAAAATTAGATAAGCGGAATCTGCCTAGAACTGCAGGAAAAGCCAGTTCCGCAATATTTGCAGGTTTGAGTTGCCCGTGACAGTGTTGCCGGGGGAAAAAAAGAACGGGCCATAAACCTTTCCTCGGGACATGGCGCAGAACAATCACTTTAGAGGAGTCTCTCTCATACTCGACTACATGTGGCTACTATTAGTCACATAACCGTACGTTTTGGCGGGCCACCGTACCACTGAGATGAAGCGTGAAAAAAAAAAAAACAACTGTTATTTTTAGAGCCGCCTGTTGTTTTTCGCTAAAAGATGCATGCTCAAACTAGATTTCAACTTCTTATGTGCGAACTTGCATATTTCCTTTGGTTACTGGTATATACCTGAATAATTCGCGTTATTATTTAGGGACAAGCTATACGTCATTGTCCTATAAATTTCTGAGCACAACTCACGATTTCGTTGGCTGATGGCTTCTATACGAGGTCATGTGCCTGTGTAACTGTGTTACAACAGGCGATTGGTCACTCTGACGTTGAACTGTTACTATTGGTTACAGGAGTCTTTCGCGTCGTATCACAAATACTCTCAGCCATTGAGGGACGTCAGTAGCACGCATAAAACCTTGGAGTTTAGTCTGCTGCAGAAAAATAACGTGAATTTCGGACGTCTCTAACCATTACCTTTTCAATGACTGAATACACAGAATGCCACGCATAGCTGTTTATCACCTTGGCGTAGGGCGTGTACGAGTTCGATCTGGTATTGTTTTGAGTAATAAACTCACCGCAAAACGCGTTAGAGAGTTGTACGGTGATTGGTTAGCTCTCCGTCAGCAAGAAGAGTAGACTTTCGTGGTCTTCTTGCAAAACTCCTCCGGATGGGCTCGACGACTTCGTCATCAGACACACGGGTGGCGACACCTGTTGATTTCCCCTCGCACAAACAACCTGTTCGTCCAACTGCTCGCGCCAATGTCGCGTGCTGTGAGCAGCGGGCAGAGGGTGCAGCGCCGTACTCTCGCCTAAAATCACGCTGCACAGTTGTCACAGACTTGCAATCGTTGACCTGGAGAACGTAGAAGTCTCCTCTGTCATGGGATCTTCGTGCCGACGTATACTGAAAGAAAGTTCGCCTGGTCTCCGGAGAGATACCTAGCGACATCCAAATGAAACATCTCAATCCTCTCTTATAGTTGATTCACGATAATTTCAGCCTTTTCTTTTGGTTACTGATTACGTATCCTTCCACTACACCTAAACATAAACACTGGCATGTGACTTCTACTCTTATGACTGTCAAATGCGTTGGATGCTGTTTACGGCTGTTCAAAGAATTATGTCATATTGCGGAAACAATTTCCTACGAATGTTCACAATGTAGGCCTATAACAATATTTATGTCAGCTTCATAACTATTTGTTACACACGATATAGCACGTTACACATAATACACATTAATATTTTGCAACGAAGGTGGTTGTTAAAACTTTGGCGTAAACAACAGTAATATTTAACTGTTGTTATTAATATGTATTTGGAATAAAAATTGAAACGAAGGGACAACCAGTCCAACGAAACGACGCAGTAAATTCAAGCACGCAACTCGTGTCGCTTATTTATTGAACATCAGACGAACGTAAAAGATAGTGGTGAACATGCAAACACATAGGCCTACCGTATCATTTATTCTGCTAATATTTACATGCATTAGTACTTACTGGTTTGTAGATTAATTTTATTATTTATTTAATTTTATCTGGGCGGGCTTAGTATTTCGTTGGGATTGTTGCAGACATTCAAATCACAGAAACGTAAGCTCGTTACACAACTGTTTTCCAAACACTTTGCGAAAAGGTACAACGTTGTGATAAACCGACGTGAAGGTAAATAATTAATTTCGTCATAACATCAGTTCATGGTTAAAAAGTATAAATTTTTGCACATATTTGAAATCAACACATACACCTGGCCTGCGTAACGATTACAACGCAGCCACCACGCCCTTTCATACGCAACGATCACAACACATTTCACTCTGCCGTGGAAAAACATATTTATCACAACATTGCAACTTCCGTAGGATGTTTCAAAAACACGAGTACGAACTTGACGCTTCATTGAGAAACACGCCGTGTCATTGCATGTCTCCCGCCGCCGCCATATTGGGAACGCTTTCCACACCACGTCTGCCAACCTGCTGGATTTGTAAGTGTCGTCGCGCAACGAGCTTGTGCCGCGCCATCGCATCTAAAATATGTCGTTGCATCTAAATAACATATAATAGGTGTTTAAACAATAACATCTCGTTCCAGTTGTAAATTACAATCTCAAACATAATTACTCTTACTGTAATTAGTATGAGATGTGCTGAAATTAGAAATAACAAAATGTTTACCTTTCCTACACAGGTGGTACGATCTTCCCGAGAGAGAGAGAGAGAGAGAGAGAGAGAGAGAGAGAAGAGAGACAGAGAGAACGAGAGAGACACGCTCTGCTTCGCTTATTGAACCTTTATTCCGGACGAAAA
This sequence comes from Dryococelus australis, assembly GCA_029891345.1. NCBI lineage: Eukaryota > Metazoa > Arthropoda > Insecta > Phasmatodea > Phasmatidae > Dryococelus > Dryococelus australis. Next base: position 384,545,327 of record CM056993.1, read on the forward strand.
AAAAAAACATCAGCCTACACACGGGAATTTGCACGGATATTTTTAACTGCGGCAATGAAATGTGTTTCCGTTAGTGCTACCTGACAATACAAATATATGAGTTGGCAACGTTTAACTTACAAATAGTATACATAAAAAGATGTTAAAAAATATTGTAACTGTGAACTATTTCTTACCGGCCATTGACAAACACGTCGCTGCTGTCGCTGTTGTTAATTCATATTTAATACGAAATAAATATTACAGGTTATATAAGATACTAAGGTAAAGTTTCATTTATTCAATAATACAGTACTCTACAGTTAATCACAGTGTTAAATATTTGTGGAATACAAGTAATTGGAAAAACAGGTTGACATGATACGCCTCGGGTGATTTTTCAAAGGTTCGATTCTAAAAGGCAGAAGAAAGCGTGGATGGACTATAGCAGTGAACGGACATGCTTGGTGAGGTGTGGGACCACGGATTCGCTCAACCGAAAACAGAGTCGCCACCCAAATGATTCAGAGCCCGTTGGCGGAAATGTGAGGCATATTGAGCATCTGCAACACTTGTAGGCATTACTTCACTGTCGTACATGTAATTCACTATTTACTGAATTGATATTCGTTCTTTAGTTTAAAATATATATCCTTTTGAAATCGGATGAATCTTTTTGAAAAACTCAGCACTCTTTAAGGACTCCACAAATGTACTGGTACTGAGGACAAGATTGAAGTGATCAGCCTATGTTCTTCACTTGAGCAATATCAATTGTGTTGGTGAGTGTATTTTCACATACCAGCGTGCTACTAGTTCCTGGCTACATCAGGCATTCTTACTGCGCCCTGCAAACTTTATTATTGGTTGGCCGTCGACCAATGAAGTCGCGCGTTGACTGTGTGCCAATTAGAGTGTCGCAACGGAGTTAACATGTTTTACAATCTATCGTTTTCATTTGATAAATAATTGAAAATAACCATTTTAGTGTTACGAAATGAAATGTTGACTTATTGCAATTTGTTTTTATTTGGTTCCGATATAGTTCAGTGTATTGGTAAAGCAATAAAAGTGTGGGTTTTGTCTCCAAGAGCAAATAAATTCCCACATAAACATAGTCCCTTTATTAACTCCATCAGACCCACTTTAATAAACGGTTTCACGTGTTGCAAACAAAAAATAATTATTATGCGCGCTGTACTTAAGTCGACACACACACACACACACACACACACTTGTTTCTTGTCATAGCCAATGAGCTGTAGACTATAGGTTCAGCTACAGTAATATGAACCAACTATGACCTAGTCCAGTTGGCAGGGTTGCGAATCTTTTACCTACAGGTAATATTATTGGTCACTGATCTTTGCAGTGTGCTGTACAGACCAAAAATTACCCACATGTACGAAATGTACACAAACGTGTACACTGGGTCTGGATGGGATATACGTGCATACTCCTCGAAGGGTTAATAAAGGTCAAACAAGGTGAAGCTTTTATTGTTTGGGTGATAAAATCTTTTTAATGTTTTCGTACAAGGGAAGTTTTATAAGTAGAGGACAAACTACTCGTCCGTTTAGCGTAAAACAGAACGTTTAAAAGGCGACCGTGCAGGGCACGATTGCGAGTTGTTCCACGTATCCGAAGGGAGGCGAGTTTCAAAGCAACTCTTGGCGATAGCTGGGGTGAGATGAGAGTTCGCAGGTTCTGGAGAAGTAGCGTGGCGGTCTGTTGGAGCTACCCAACGAGTTTGGCTAACAGTTCGAACTAAATGGAGCAAAGCACGGGCAATGTTCAATTCCAACTCTGTAAATGGCGCACCGCGAGAGCTCCACGCTCGTGGTGCAGACTGAACACGCTTTTGTGTCCTTTTTTTGTTAGATGTGATCATTTTATCACGGGTGGAGAGAATCGCCAACTCTTTCAGTCCCGGATTAATTTCCGAGCTCAAGCGTTGCAATCGTTTAATTTTATTATCTGCGCTGTACTTGTGATTGGCGTGCTTCCTGTAAGCAGCGAACAATGTGCGGCTTGTTAATTTGATGTCAATATTGACCACTCACGAACTAGAATTGCTGAAACTTCAACAAGTCATATTACTGAAGGTTTTTCACGATAAAGTGAGCAATTCAGAACTAAGCTTTAGAAAAAAGACACTCCCAATGCATGCGTATATTTTGATGGGCGCAATGAGTGACATTCGCTCAGTTAAGCTGGTAACACTGGACGTAAAGCAATTTCATATCTTAACGCCAAATAAAAAGTGTTAGATAACCGTTTGTGATAACTTAAAAATATTATTTTGCTTTTTTTAATGCATCGAAGTGTAAATATGAGCCAATTATTTAAATATTTACTTTTCCAATAATTTCACAGTTCCACTTGACCGACGCATGAATAAAGTGTTGGGGCCCATGATAATTCTAATTTTACATAAGGCGGAGAAATACACAACGTGCTTACAAGTAGATCTTCAGCAGGGCTTTCAAAAGTGCACATTTTCCCGTGAACAGCCTACATAGGTAGGAAGACGTTAAAAAAATCGGCCAGTGGTTTTTTTGTTGTGTACAATCGCGACCATAAATATCCTTCAAGCGCAACGTGTCCTCGATCATGTATACGGGGAGTGGACGAGTTAAAGTAGGAAAACACAATCATCTAAAGTGAATTAAAAGAGTATAGAAGTTTAGGTACACTGTTTAAAAAAAATTCCCTCATTTTTTTGGGGAAAATATCTGTAAAAATTTATCCAGAGGTGTCCGTAAACTCTCCACAAAATTATGGATACAGCGATTTTCAAAAACGGACTTTCCGTAAAATCCCTGTGTTACCCCACATTTGACAGTACGGGATTCGCTTCTTGTTCCCGTGCAAGCCGATTATTGGTGCGGAGTCGTCCAGGGCGTGTGTAGTAAACTCTGGTCCAATTGCAAATGTGACTTCAGTGTACACGCGTTTCAAATCTATCTTGTCCTTAAATGAAGTCGCGAATTTTTCCTATCACTGCACGGTGATATGACGTTCGCAGGGTGATCCATTACGACGCTATAACATCCTGACCCGCTCGTGTGCGAAGCGACGGTGGGGGTCCGCGGCGACTACTGGCAATTTTGGGCGAGGGCGAAAATCTCCAGCCAGTATATCCGTTGTGCTAGCGCAGCGATTTCAGTTCCAAACGAAAAACCTTGTCTATAGCTGTCTATTTCAGTAGTAAAATTAACGTAAATTTAATTTCATTCCCAGTCCTGAAGGAAATGTGTTCCGCTTTCGGAGACGCGTTCACATCAAAACCGACAGCCTTATCCCCGTCACAGCCTCGTCAATTTATTTCTTCTACATTAAATTCGAATGTCATTGAAATGTGAAATGAAGAAATTTGGATGGCTCCTAACAGCGCTTGAGAACTGATGAGGGTGATTGAGGTGAGAACGGACCAGCGCCGGAATGACGGGGCGGGAGAAGCGGGAGATCCCCGAGAAAACCCCGCCGACCAGCGGTATCGTCCGGCACGATTCCCATATTCGAAAACCCGGTTCCCCCGGCCGGGGATGAAACGCAGTTCGCCTCGGTGGGAGGCAATATGCTAACCGCTCAGTCACAGCTCCCCCTCCCCTCTTTCTCCTTCCGTCATTGAAAAGTGTTCTGTACAAGAGGACTCGTGACCCTGGATCTTCTCTGCAAAGTTTGAGTTCGTGGACGGTATTTCAAGTTGGTAAGTTTAAGTGAACTGGTTCTCTTCTTTACATAACTTAAAATAATCGTTTACCTACTACCTGAAAAACATCACAAAAAAAAATCAATTTTAACGGTTGGGTGTTACTGTTAAGCATATCCAATTCGGGGCCGCGGTGGTGTAGGGGTTAGAAAACTCGCCTCCCGCCTAGGAGAACCATGTTCGATTCCCGGATTTTTGCATGTGGGGATCGCGTAGGACGATGCCGCTGGCCAGCGGATTTTCTCGGGGATATCCCATTTCCCCTCAGCCCGTTCATTCCAGCGCTGCTCCATACTCGCCTCGCTTCAGCCTGATCGGCTCTCAAGACCTTGATGTTAGGAGCCATCCATATCTCTTGACTTCACTTCACATACGCAATTAAACCCTTTGAGGAGTATGCTCGTATATACTCGGGCAACGTTTATTGGGAAATTTCTTTGCTCTTGAAGAAAAATCTCACACATTTATGGTTCTGCTGTTTCGCTGGACTCTACGGGGATCTAAGTAAAAAAATCACAACTACTCGACATTTAACTTCATAAGAAACTATTAATTTTAATAATTTTTAAAATGAACACGATGGATTATGAAACATGTTACATCTGTCACGACACATTGGTTGGCTCATAGTCAACAAGCGACTCCGTTGGCCGATGGACAGACAATAATAAATACGTTGCGGAATATTTTAAGCGTATCCGGTGTAGCCAGGACCAATAGGAAGAGGGTAAGTAGAAATACAGAGACTAGCACAACTCGTATTAGTGTATTGGAGAATACAGGCAGCTCACTTCAGCCTTGTTTGCAGTGACAGTAAATCTGTGCCTTCCTAAAGGGCAAACATGCATGTGACATGTAAGAGGGTACTCTCTCACTGGTCTCCCGAACGTGAGGAAGCCTAGCTGGCTTCGAGTGTGCTCATCGTCTTGCAGGTTTGTATAGCAGCTGCAAGTGGGGTGGCTGGGCGGCATTAGGTTCAGAGTACGTCCTTCAGAGGCAGTCCCGAGGGTGTCGTTACAAGCTCGCCTGCCTTTAGGGCTCCCACGCAGGAAGACCTTAGCAGACCGGGAGAGATTCGCCGTGTGAAGAGCAAATCCCGGTAGGTAAAGGATGTTCACGATAAAGCGAGCACTTTTAAAAATCAACCTCAGAAATAGTCACTGCCCCTGCATGCATATATTTTAACGGGCACGCTGAGTGACATGCGCCCAGTAAAGTTGTTAGCGATGGATGGAAAATAGTTCCATATCTTAACGTCGAATAAAAAGAGTATAGGTAATCATTTCTGACAATTTAAATTATTTATTTCGCTTTCTGTTTTTTTTTTGCTAAACCTTCTATGTGTAAACATGAGGATATTTGTGAAATATTTACGTTTCTAATAATTTCACAGTTCCACTTTACCGACGCATGAATTAAGTGATAGGGCCCATGAAATTGTTAATCTTACATAAGGCGGAAGAATACCAAACGTGCATACGATTAGATCTTAGGCAGTGCTTTCAAAAGTGCTTATTTTACCGTGAACAGCCTTTAGGCGTGTGACGTCATCTAGATGTAGTGTTGTGTATCATGAGGGGAAGGAGCAAGCCGGGGGATTTCCCCTCTCATAAATATTTTTGCTGTCGCGTGTAAGAAAAATTATTCCCCTTTGACAAGGAATGTGATTAGCCTCCGTGAAGAGTAATGATTTAGAGACCTGCAAAATTTGCGTTATTATTAGAGGCCAGTTTAAACTTCAAACGCCCTTAACCTTGCAGCACGTTTTTTATTGGACCATGTTTTATTTGACACGCCCCGTGTATTTCTATGTCAATAAATGTAAACTTCACAATAGTGTGCTCCAATCACGTACAGTTCACTCAGAAAGGGCGTAACTTCATATCTGGGCAGCAGCCAATTGAGGAACAATGCTGGCTCGGGTTTATACAGTACTGTGAATTTTATCTTGATGCCAAAAAATAACGCAAATTTTGCACGTCCCTAGTAACGATTAGAGCTAGTGATTTTTCGCAAAAAAAAAATGAGTACATGGTAGACTTCAATACTATAAGCACCCAACAGCAATTTGTCTATTGCCATTGGTTACTGTATGTTTGAGAAGACGTTTTCATATATGAACGGGCCACTTAGAATTCTGCAATATCGGCAAGGCTTCTACGCGATTCGTGTGCAGACAGTTAACACATGTCGAAAAATAATTCACCCAATAAAAATAGGTGAACGACCGTATAGTGTCTTGAAATATATCTTGTCTTGAAATCTTTTCGCGGAATTTCGCTACCTCTAGTAATGATGCATGGCGACTAGATACACGGAAATGTCCCGAATTCATCTGAGCACAAGTTAGACTTCAGTCTCACGTACATTTGTGTTTGTACTTACATTGGACTTCTGTTTGTTCGATACTCTTCGGGTGAGTTCCGACCAATAACAAGCCTGCAAGGAAAACAATGACGGAATCCCATGTTACCTGGTCACGGGAGAAACTGGAGAGACATGCAGCCAATAAACTGCTAGACGATGCTCGATTGGACAACGGTCTATGCAGTCTAGCTTGTTGCGGAATGAATCCGCGAAATTTTCGGGTGTCTAATAATGACAGATGACATGAATCGTAGGTGTTCTATTCCATGACTATAGTTAGTAGCTTTCTGTTCATTAAGCCGTATCACCACTGCGTCTTTCAGTTTCGTCGTCTCTGGAATGTTTCTTCGCCTTGCCAAACAGGCGAAAGACCTAATGTGCCAAGTCCGGACTTGTATGGTGGTGAAACACCACCGATGCCAGGTGTACACTAAGGGTGTTGTGCGGCGGGCGACACGAGGCAGGGCTTTATCGTTAGATACCTGAAAAATTGGCGATTTCAGTGACCTTGCAGGCTATACTACACAGCCTGATGTACGTACAAATATGTGGATATTAACTGCACATTGATTGTCTGCTGTCACCGTGGAAGGCGACGATTGGGCCAGCGTTATCCAAGAGGGGTCATTCACCATGTGGTCCAATGGCTAAAGTTATATAAACACACGTGTGTTGAATTCTAGCTTGTCTCAAAACGAATCCACGAATTCTTCAGGTCTCTACTTATCCTGCAACAACTTCACTCGTCGTAAAAGACCAGCTGGTAAATTTTCCTGCTCCATTGATACTCTGTAGACTAAGCTCGAGTGTAGTCCTAGCAAAGTTAATTTCAAAATTTCTTTGTTGTTCAGAACGAAACTCGCATGGCTGTGCAGTCTTTGTTCGGCTAGTGTTGGACATGACCTCACAAGAACACGACAGCGCAGTAACAATGATATTGTCAACGACATATTTCCGTTTTTTATAGCCACAAAAGGGGACGTGATTGATTTCAAATCCTTTTATACCACAAAGGACATTTGATTGGGACAATTTCAGTTCGGCTCTCCATTGGTCGATGACCAGCCAATTTTGAACGCTGTTAAGTACAGGGTAGTGTCCGGTGTGATTTGGACCAATAGGACGATGGTGAGTTCTAACACAGACACCAAACAGAACCGGTGTTCTTGCAGTATTGGATATAGGTGACTCACTTGTAATTTTTCTTAATTGCCAGTGAATGTGTGCAGACCTCAGTGTGTTAACCAGTATAAACCTTTTTCATAGGTCCCATCGTGTAATTCATTACAAGCGATCCGTAGAGATTTGGAATGCCAAAAATCTCTAAAAAGAAACTTAATGTGAAGTCAACGGGTTCATTGATCGGTTTTAATGACACGTTTGCACAACTGATTGGCAGAACTATGATGATATATTAAGTTAAACAAACATGTGCTTCAGTGTAAAGGAGCGTCTTACTTTGGCAGACTACGTTGAGTGTTTGCATGAGTGAGTTAAACACCAGGCTCCATAATACAACCTAAACACCCAGATAACACATACGCGCTCTACCACCTGCTATCTTCAAACGGCGTGCTAATTGGGCTGCTATCTGCGCTTACATTTCCCAGAGGATGCGGTTGTAAACATAAATTATTAAAATACCATTTCAAGTAGCGCGCATCTTGAAGTGGCCCGAGCTGATACGAATTCGAGAATGTTAACTGCTATAGACACTACACACGCGACATTAACATAGCGTGGAACATTAATTAAATCCTAATGAGTCAGTTAGACCCCAATATGTAAAAACTAACAAAGGGGCAATCTTAGATAATAATTTATGCTATCTTCATCAGCAATTATTTCGATATATTAGTGCATTTAATTTAGCACTAGCGACCCGCCCCGTCCCCTCTCAGGTGCTATTTACAAATATGGCATTATTTAGGTTCACAGCAGTGTGTGTGTGTGTATATACAAAAGCATTTAATATATATATACTAAATGCTTAAACCATTCATATCCAGTGTACACATTTGTGTACATTGCTCACGCGAAGGTAATTTTTGTTCTGTAATGGCACACTGCGAAGCTCAGTAACCAATGATCATACCTGTGGTCTAGGTCAGAAGTGGTTCATATTACTGTATCCGAACACATAGCCTACAGCTCAATGGCTGTGACAACGAAACAAGTATTGCGTCGAATGAAGTACAGCACGCATCATAAATTGTTTTGTTTGCAACACCTCTAACCGTAAATTTAAGTGGGTACGGAAGAGTTAAGGTAACTAACATACGATCAATACTGTGTTGTTCACAAAGTCTTTGTTACTGTGGGTCGTCCGTAAGAGATAAACATATGCTGTCGCATACTTTCGCTGACCTTTTTCGAGATCTACACTTCTGTAGAGAATCAATTTAGTTTATCTCTTATGGTTTAGTCAGCGTAAGCCATGTAAACACTCAAAAAGCGGCTGTTTCTAACTTTATTGTAGAACGTCAACATTACTCTACTATCCTTAAATATTACTGTATTTTACACTTAAAACTTCCCCAAGAAATTATCAAATTGATGATGAAAACCGCATCAAAATCCATCAAGCAGTTTAGAAGCTTTAGCTTAATACACAGATAAACGTGCCCGGACGACTTTATTTTATACGACGTATAGATGATTAGAAACACAAAAAAATAATGGAGAATTTTTTATCCAACATATCTTCCAAAACATTGTGCCAGATTGCAATTTTGTGACTGTATGATCAAGATTTTGACTTAGGAAAATTATTTGCAGGCCAGTCACAAACCCGCTTTAGAGTATGATTATCCTCATTGGCCCAGTGAAACAGGGCAGTAGCTTCATACGTGTATGGAAGCCAATAACGAAAGGAAGATGCCAGACATTAGTACGCAACGTTTAATTATAGGAAGAAGTGTACTTTCTCCGCGATAAACCATGGACTCTATGGACAATCTCTTCCGCCGCATTGACATGTAAAAATTTCCGGTGCAAGAAAGATTTTGGCAGAAATACATACCTACGGTAGAATGTTTGTTTAAAAGTCTAGTCGCAGTTTCTTCTCACTTTTTTGAATCAATTTTCGAAAGATCGCAACGTGTATTAGGTATTTGGTTGTTTATTGAATACGCCATGTAACACAAGCGATATATTCTTGTGCTAACATAATAAAAGTATGGTACTTTGAGTGGCTATGAAAAAAATGAACTCAATCGTTAGCAATGTCATTGTAACTGCGATGTCGTGTTCTTGTGAGATCAAGTGAAACACCAGTCGAACAAAGACTGCACATCCATGCCAGTTCAGTGCTGGACATCAAAGAAATGTTCAAATTGTTTTGCTCGAGCTACACTCGAGCGTAGTCTACAAAGTGTTAAATGTTTTCTTTGTACGATTTGGTTTCATAGCGACATTACCTCCCTTTATAGCAAAGAAAAAGATATTCTTTGAACTGCTTTCGTGTTATTAAATGCTCCCTGTCATTCATTGCAGTCTTCAATACGTAACTCTAGACCCAACGTAAATCTTCATAAAGACTTTTCACAATAAATTAAGCACTTTAGAAATGAATCTTAGAAAAATGTCACTGCCCTGCATGCATATATTTTAACGGGAACACTGAGTGATATTTGCCCAGTAAAATTGGTAACGATGGATGGAAAGTAGTTGCATATCTTAAAGTCGAATAAAAAGTTTTAGGTAACCATTTGTGATTATTTTAAGTTATTTCTTCCTTTTTGTGTTTTTTTTTTTAATGCATCGAAGTGTAAACATGAGCAGATGTATGAAATATTTACTTTCTTAATAATTTCACAGCTTCATTTGACCGACGCATGAATAAATTGATGAGCCCCATTTCTCCCAACTGGTGACATACTCTAGCCCATGTCACTACCTGGCATAAAATACAATTCAAAAGTAGCCTCGACATGATGAGCCAAAGTGGTCAATTGGTAAAGAGCGTTTCACTATATACGAGAGAGGGTACGGGTTCGAATCTCATAGCATCCATTGTTATTTATTAATTTTTTTAGTGAATATAATTTTTTACGCTTCGTCACGTCTCTGTTTTTTACTGATCCGGTTGTTTTTTAGAGCACAATAGTTTTTTACAGTGTAACTTATAGTACCTACTACAAATACGTCTGCTGAACTATCTCACAGACAATGCAAGGTTATCAAAGTCATTATTTCAAAATACTACATACAAAGATCAAACAAATATTATGTTTGTGGGAAGTCTACTTTACAGTGGTTCTTATTAGAGATTTTTTTTCCGGTAACAAATCTTGTGTTGCACGTAAGAAAGCGTTTTTACAGTGTATCCATAAATTATAACATTTAATTTATAGTTAATGTAAACAAAAAAACAGTATGAAAATGGTGTGTTGGAACTACCTAGTAACAAATAGTTATTACGCAAAATATGATTACACTGTGTGCTCACGAAAGTAGTACGTTCTTCCCCTGGTGTAATTTTCTAGACTGATCTAACCGTGAATTGACTATACATAGGGCAACCCGCGGTTCATAAAATGTTCTCACGGCCAGTTGCACTTGATAACACGTTAGCGTCTTAGGTGTCTGGCCGTGAATCACAGACGTACAGTATCAGAGTAACCTAATTATCACTGGCCAGTCAAGTGAGAGAATGTCTTCTCACAGAGACACGTAGGCTATAAACAAAGGAGAACTGCTCGTACGCTCGTACGTTATTGGAATATAGCACATGAGCGTAAATATTTTCGCCAAGTTCACGTGTGTCTAACTTACATAACGCACTCTTAGATACAGCCTGGCTAGAGTACACACAAAATATCGTTGTAGCCACGAAAAAAAAAAAAAAAAACTATTTTTATAACAAAACAAAATAAACATGCTACAAGAGGTACAGGTGAACATTCGTAATTAATCTTTCCTTATCGGTAATGATAGGGAAAATTTCGCGAGTTCATTTCAGGGCAAGGTAGACGTCAAACACGTGAACACTGAAGTTGAGTTTGCAATTGGATCGTAGTTTATTAGACATGCCCTGGACTACTCCTAGCCAATAGCAGACTTGCAAGGAAACAAGTAGCGAATCCCATATCACCAGGCGTGGAGTAACACTGGCTACTCACTGGGGAAGCAGACAATCAACAAACAACTAAGGCTTGAGTATACACACCACTGTAGAGTAGAGCCTACAGGTCATTGAACTAGCGAAATTTTCCTATCCCTACGTATCTGTCTTGAGAGTTTACAAGTGTAAATAATGGAAAATCTCGAAAATGTGTTACGCCAGCATATCCTTTATAACACTCTAACTATAGGCTATTCACGGCAAAGTGAGTACTTTTTAAGGCCCTCCCAAAATTTTCCTTTTAGCCATTTTTTTTATCTTCCTGCGTGTTTTTAGTATTATCATTGCCATTCGACTAATAAATATGGTGTATACTTCCACCACTCTTCAAAAGTTAATGTCTGAGGCTGCAAAAAATGTTTCTTAGTTTCTAATGCCTGGTGGGAGGCCTTAAAAAGTGCTCTCTTTATCGTGAACAGCCTATAGTTTATTCTTTCATGATTGGGTAAACAAGGTTTTGACTCGGCTTAGTTGTTTGCAGACAATCGCGTATGTTCTGCCTTAGAATATCAGAATTCTCATTGGCCCAGTGAAAAGGATTAGTTTCTTTATACATGCATGACAACCAATAAGGAAATAAAACTATCGAACATGTGTAAGGTATGTTGAATCCCAGCAAACAGTAAACTTTTCCCGCGATAAACCACCACCTCTATTTATAAGTAATAATTGGATATCAACCTCTGTGGCGTAATTACTTAGCATCACACGCACATTCATCACGTGTTCCGTGGTTGAATATCGGGTGATATAAGGACGTGTGTAACTTTCTTGGACGAGGCTCTCATTGGAATTGGCTTACAGAGAGTTAAGCGCCCCGCCTATGTAGGTTGTCACATATGTGAGCAAATCCGGGTTCGATTCCCGGCGAGGTCACCCGGACTTGTGAACGTATGAAACGTGACGGACGTTGCCGGTAGACAGCAGGTTGTCTCGGAGAACTCTCCATTTTTACACCCTCGCATTCGTCTGCTGCTCCATCCTCACCTCACAGACGTTCACGACCTGACTGTTACGCGCCGACACAAACTTCTCAACCCTCTAATGGCGAGTAGAGCTTCAGCGATAAACGTTTTGCTTAAAACTGATCTACCTGGAAGTTACATTACTTTGGAAAATCATTTTAGCATAAATTTCATTTGCGAATATTTGAGAATATATATAACATTTTTTTAAATTAAATTCTTTAAAAGGGGTGTTTCACTTTGATTGTTTATGTCATGTAAACTCTGGTAAAGAATATTTATAGTATCACAGAGGCATTCAGTACAACTTTGTGTTTAATATTTTAGCATAAATGATACGTGATAATGGTCAAATTGTTTCACACTACTTACGAAATAATTTTGGCTGTCATTTTCGTATCGTTTGAGGTAGACTCAACGAATTCAGTACCCGAGATTGTTTTCTGAAGCTCGCTCACATTAATATGCAATAATACTATACCATAAGCTCTTGTTTTCTAAGCATAGTTGACTGCCATTTTTGTTCCATGTAAAATAGAGTTGCCATGTCCGGATAGTAGGTCACACTTGCAAGTCCAAATAGGTTGTTATGGCCGATATTATTTTAAAAAAACCAGACACGTTTGTTTTACCCATAAACTTATTCGATAATCTCACTGAGTAAATGTGCCTATGGGAAGGCTTCACATTAGTTCAGTGCCTACCACGTTCAAGCTGTGGTTAGGGTTGTTTTTCGCGAAAAGATTTACGCGGATGCTAGGCTTCAGTGCCCTATGTGCGTACTTGCAGCCTTTCTTTGGCTCTGGCTGCTTGTCTTTGTGTGAAGAGAATCCGTTACATGAGTGAGCCAATCAGAATCGAGTTTCTCCTATACTGACCGTCCGTGATTGGCGGGCAGACGGATAAGTCGCGTTTCAATTCAAATGATCTGAATTAACCTCAGTGGCGGTGGGGAAGTGTTGGGTAAGTGTCTTGCCCTATGTCTTCGGTGCAGCAGGGAGCGTATATCACGACGTGCGCTGGGAAACTGAATTTGGTCTTGCTCACTACTGTACATCTCGTGCACGCCAGAGCATATATCACGACATGCACTGGAACGATGTGGTGCTGTCATGCGTACACCTCGTGCACGCAGCAGGAGCCAGTATATCACGACCGTGCAGCCTGGGGAAACTGAATGTTGGTGCTTGCTCACTACTGTACATTCTCGGTGCACGCAGCAGGAGCCAGTATATCACGACCATGCAGCCTGGGAAGAAGTTGGTGTTGTTATACTGTACATGTCAGTGCACGCAGCAGAGCAGTATATCACGACCGTGCACTGGAAACGAATGTTGGTGCTGTCACTACTGTCACTCGGTGCACGCAGCAGGAGCAGTATATCAGACCGTGCAGCTGGAACTGAATTTGTGCTGCTACTACTGTACATGCCATGCACGCACAGGAGCCAGTATCACGACCGACCACAGCGAGCAGCAAGGGACCCGTTACACTCGTCCTGTGGCGTCAGCTGCCGAGCTACGTTCTAGTGATGGAAGTGTACACTAGCAAGCAACATGTACAGCACAGAGCTAACGCCGGCTTACCTTGCAGCAGTTCATCACACGCCACTGATTTATCTAAATTCCTCCAGAACTAAGTTTACATATTCAGTATTTATAAGACCAAGCTTGTCAACGTACAACGAATATATTAGTCCAGCTTATTTTCCTCCCTTTAGTCGTTTCACATCTGTAACCGGAATCAACGGTTTCCTCGCAGTATAATAATTTTTGTCCCGCGTGGCCAAAATATCGGTACAAGTGAAACCGTGCGCATTTCAAAAGTTCTGTTATCACTTTGACGCTTACGCCCGAGCGTAGCTCGTGCAACGCCTTTTTCATATTTATTTATTTTTGTTTCTAAATACACTTGTAAGGATGTAGATTCTTTGGTCGACTTGTACGTAATCAAAGCCTACAAGAAAATGTTAGCCCGGTAATAATGATTTTCCGGACCAAATAACAATACTTTCTTATACCCACTCAAAAGGACACGTTAGACTGCAAATTCATTTACTGTGTAAAGGACGCTTGATTGGGGCAAAATCAACTTTGCAATCCCATTGGCCTACGACCAGCCAATAAGGAACGTTGTTCTATACAGTAGACGTGCCCGACTCCACGTGAACCAGTAGGATGGTCGTGAGTGGCAAAACACGAAAACTAATCAAACATGTTATAAGAAAAGGCTGGTGACAGGTGACTCACTTCTAACTCGTCCGGAACACCAGTAGATGTGTGCAGACTTCGAACTCGTCCGGAACGCCAGTAGATGTGTTCAGACTTCGAAGTCGTCCAGAGCGCCAGTAGATGTGTGCAGACTTCTAAGTCGTCCGAAACGCCAGTAGATGTGTGCAGATTCTAGGTTCGTCCATAGCGCCAGTAGATGTGTGCAAACTTCGAAGTCGTCCGGAACGCCAGTAGATGTGTTCAGACTTCGAAGTCGTCCAGAGCGCCAGTAGATGTGTGCAGACTTCGAAGTCGTCCGGAACGCCAGTAGATGGGTGCAGACTTCTAAGTCGTCCGGAACGCCAGTAGATGTGTGCAGACTTCTAAGTCGTCCGGAACGCCAGTAGATGTGTTCAGACTTCGAAGTCGTCCAGAGCGCCAGTAGATGTGTGCAGACTTCGAAGTCGTCCGGAACGCCAGTAGATGGGTGCAGACTTCTAAGTCGTCCGGAACGCCAGTAGATGTGTGCAGACTTCTAAGTCGTCCAGAGCGCCAGTAGATATGTGCAGACTTCTAAGTCGTCCGGAACGCCAGTAGATGTGTGCAGACTTCTAGGTCGTCCAGAGCGCCAGTAGATGTGTGCAGACTTCGAAGTCGTCCGGAACGCAGTAAAATGTGTGCAGACTTCTAAGTCGTCCGGAACGCCAGCAGACGTGTGCAGACTTCTAAGTGTTAATAAGCCCTGCCAAGCTCTGGTTTTTAATGTCCTATATTGAAGTTTAATTACGATGATTTGTAGAAAAATTCAAGACGGATTGCATCCCTCTACGTTGGCATCGACATCGCTAAAAAATAACAACTTGAAATAATTTGGCAGGGTTCTGTTTACAGTTTAATCGACTGGTGAATTAGGCAAATTTGGCGGCCGCGCTGGTGCTCCAGCCGATCAGTTATCGCGTTCCAGCTGCGGCTGTTTACACATGCATAATTCAGCGCCCAATCCCGTGCGGGAACACGGGGTTTGATTGCGGCGAAGGGAAAATGCGTACGCTGATTCGCGCTCAAACATGTGCTCAGTCCATTAATCTCGCGGAACCGCTCGAGCAAAGTGCAGAGTTCAGCAACCAGGGAGCGAGTGTGCTCGATTTCCTGCGGCGGTTATCTTGACCCTTCCAGACTTGCTTAATTTACGGTATCGGGTGCTGCAAACAAAATAATTTTCATGCGTGCTGTACTTGAGTCAAAACAACACTTGTTTCGTTGTCGCAGCAAATGAGATGTAAGCTATAGACTCAGCTATAATCTATATCAACCAATAATGACCTTGGCCAGTAAGATTGCTTGCGAATCATTTATCCAAAGGTAAAATCATTTGTCATTGAGTTTCGCAGTGTGTAGTACAGACAGAAAATTTCCTACACGTGCGTAATGTGCACAATCGTGTACGCTGGGTCTGAACGGGCTAAAAAACAAATTTCGCAAGAGTCGTATTGGCGCAGGGCGGATGCAGCTCTCGATGGGTAATGGGAACCCGACATCCCCCTTCTATGTACTAACGAGATTCATGCGGAAACTGCCGACAGACACCAAACACGATTTCCGCTTTGGCAAAGTCGTGTGTAGCCTGCGAGTTCACGGTTAATTGAACTCTTTAATGGTCGCACTGCGTGGCAAGCTCCGAGTAAAGTTGGTATAGTCTATTCAGTGTAAAGCGAGCACTTTTAAGGCCCTGCTAAATTTCTTCTTTTAGCCAATTTATATATTTCCCCTGCTTTTTAAAATAAAAAATTTGCCATGTGACCAATAAACACAGTGTATACATTCCACCACTTCCGAAATTCACCTATGAAGATGCTATAAAATGTATTTATTAGTTGTCAAGGCCTATAGGAAGGGCCTGAGAAAGTGCTCACTTTATCGTGAACAGCCTATAACGACGCGATTGAAGGAAAGTAGACCGATGTCTTAAAATTGAATTCAGAGTGTTATATACGTAAAACATTTGTGAATTCTGAAACTGTCTTTTTTCTTAATACTTATAGAAGTATACGAAGAAAATTAGTAAAATATGTACTTTTATAATAATTTAACATTTTTATTTGACCGGCGCATGAATAAATGGATTAGGCCCATGGCAATGCTATTTTTACATATGGTGAAAAAATGTCGAGTGTACGTACAAGCCACGTGGAGTATAGCAGGAATATAGAGTGCTTACAGTCGTCTAGCTAGCTAAGATATGCATAGCTTCTTTCCTGGGGTTGCGAAATCTGTCGTTTCCACCACGGGCATCTGCGCTGGAGTTAACAAACCAGAACTCGGTTTATAAAGCTAAATTCTTACATGATCCCTGGAATTAATTTTCGCTAACACTGTTCTGAAAATGATTTTAACCAAAAGAAAAGAGATTTCTTGATACTCCAGCGTTAAATGCTTCAATAATATGACTGCGTTTAAAGAGCACCTTTGCGCTGTTAAATGGAGCCTTGCTGGTGACGATTGGCGGAATCATCTACCAGGATTTAGGGTTGCAACCACGTCCAGGATTTCTTGGACAAGAAACCATGGATATGGATCAAATCCAGAAGCCTAGTAGTTGAAAAATAACATTCTTTTCTCCCCTAAAACAAATTTGCTTTTGAGGAGGATATTATTTTAAGTAAATATATCTAGGCTCTTCGACATAACTCATTTAACATACGAACTTGGCGTACATCTACACCGTTTCCTGAAGCGACCTTTTCTAAATTTTCTAACGTTTGTTGGCTACATCACATTTAGCGAGATCATTTCTTGCTGATATTTGTTCACTGTGATGTTAGTGAAAGTAACTCTTTATTGAAATATGTCAAAAATGTAAGCGTACAACAATTTAATATTATATATATATATATATATATATAATATATATATATATATATATATATATATATAATGTATGAGAAACAAGGAAAATGACCTATTTTAATCCTCGAATTATTTTTCTCTTTTTTTTTTTTTTTAATACGAGATGTTATACGTCAGCTTGTTACTCATGTTACTATAGCAACACCCGTGATCTTTTTGTCATAAACTGTGACATTTGAATACTTTTCAGGTTTGTTTGAGGTAGTAGTATTTTCCATGCCTCAAAGAATTTTTTTTTCTCTAATAACTGATACAGGCTATTCACAGTAAATTGAGCACTTTTGAAAACCTTCTCAATGGGGAATAATAGTCAATAAATTAATTTTATTTTAGCCTTAGACATTAACTTCCGAGTGCGGTGTAATCTACTCACGGTGATTATTACTTACATGGCTATATTTATTTAAAAGGTGATTGAGGCTGGAATAAAAAAGTAACTAAGAGCCTCAAATGTGCTCACTTTATCGTGAACAGCCTATGTAAATAAAGCTGCTACGATTTAGTTTCGGAATAAATATCAGTGATGACCAGTATTGCAATAGCGACTCTTCCGATTTTGCGACATTGTTTCTGAAGCGTTGTTATGCCGGACATGTGGCGTATATATTATTTATACAACAACGAATAGAATAAACGTGCGTGCAAGTTTTTAAGTAATTTGATGTAACATAAGAAATAAATTTCGTGAAATCAGAAATTTTCATAAATTTTAACTACGCCATAAATGACAAGTATGCAACCATATAGTGTTTCGTGACATGCGAAATGTATTTATCCTCCTCATGCAAGAAGGGCACACTAAGGAAAATATTCGTTTAATCAACCCTAATATTACAAATGGAACTCAAGAAAATAAATTGCGTATCATTTAGGGTTTAAATATTTTCAATGTAGGTAGCATATATATTTACCTGTAAGCTGATAATACCGAGTTGGTGGCTAACTGATACTTCGTCTAACCGACATACGTGGCGCAGTTGGTTGCGTACCGACTGGCACCGTGGGGGTTCTGGGTTCAAGTCCCGCGTGAAGCATGGGGTTATATTTGTGTACGTCCGTCTGATTCACCTTTCGGGGGAATAAGTCACCAAACATCGTCAGCTGTCAAATGTATCAGGCAATAAAGTAGAAAATAAAATAAAGTGGTAAGATGGAGCGCTGGAAGTGGGATAATATGCGTTCAAACCAACGACATCGCAATTTTATCTTTTAATTATTTAAAATTGCATTAAGTTGCACATCATGAACAGCTACTATGGCTAATACGTATATTTTTCGTAATCATTTTGCCAATTTCAATTAAAACAATATTTAACCCTTTGAGGAGTATGCGTGTATAAATACGGGGCCTATGTTTATGTGGTTATTTATTTGCTCTAGGAGACAAAACTCGCACTTGTATTGTTTTACCGATTCACTGGACTATATTGGAATCGAATTTTTAAAAAATATATAAATTTTCAAAATTTCAATTCGTAAGAATAAAACAGTTATTTGTAATAATTTCTCAAATGAACACGTAAACTCCGTCGCGGCAATTGGTCGACTTCACTGGCCGACGGCCAACCAATAATAAAGGTTGCAGGGCGCAGTAAGAATGCCTGATGTAGCCAGGAACTAATAGCACGCTGGTATGTGAAAATACACTCACCAACACAATTGATATTGCTCAAGTGAAGAACATAGGCTGCTCACTTCAATCTTGTCCTCAGTATAGGCTATTCACGGTAAAATAAGCACTTGTGAAAGCTCTGCTTAAAATATACTTATATGCATGTTGTGTAGCCTTTCGCCTCACGTAAAATTAACATTTTCACGGACCTCATAACTTTTATTCATGCGTCGGTCGAGTGAAACTGTGGAATTATTATAAAAGTAAATATTTTACAAATGTGCTCATTTTTACACTCCGTTGCATTGGGGGGGGGGGGGGGGAACGAAAGAAATAATTTAATTTTTCGCAAAAGATTACCTAACACTTTTTATTATATGTTACGATATGGAACTACTTTCCCCTCTATCTTTACCAACTTTACTGGGCGCATGCCACTCAGTGAGCCCGTTAAAATATATGCAGGTAGGAGCAGTGATATTTCTATAAGGTTGATTTGAAAAGTGCTCACTTTATCGTGAACAGTCTTTACCAGTACGTTTTTGCAGTCCTTAAAGGGTTAATTCGCAACATGCAGTTGGCAGTGTCCCTTATTCATTCAGTGAGAATCTTTTCACTGTGACAACAGGTGGTAATCCGCCGATTCTAAGTGGAGCCATTTTCACTGATTCGAGTAGTTGCATTTGACTGCGAAACAGTAGTTTTCCACTGATTCGACTTGAGAGTATACTAATAATTTTTCGTCGGATGTCCAAACTATATGACCTAGTGCATGCATGTGGCAAAGTTTTCTTGTCAGCATTTGGATTTTATAAACGTAGGGTTCAAACTATCTATGATCAACACTCAACGTGAGCGAGATCTCATTCAAAAAAGCCCGGAGGAGAGACAAAATGTGTGCATAGCAAAACAATTTGAATGCAATTATTTTTATTTAGTAGCCTTATCTCCAGTTGGTAAATGCATTTTTGTGGATCTGTTGTAATAACAGTAACAATTCTGTTTTTAAATATAAAAACTTACCTATTTCTTAACGTTGTAATATAAATAAATATTTTCATATTATTCAAAATCACTTTACAAAAAATGAGAAGTTTTGTAACTAAGATTCTCATACTAAAAACGTGGGTACCAAAAGCTACCAAGAAAGGAATAAATTTAAGTTTGCAAATATTTACCATACTATGAATTCATATTTCCTTTAAAATATAAAGTATACTATGTAATTAAAAAATATTCCAAGGTGTTTGTACAACCACACACTAACCTAAATACACATATCAAATGCCCATTTACACTGGTAAATCCCGCAGGAATGTTAAGAAATATTTTACTTTTAAATGCGATTATATCTATCAATGCAATAAGTAACATTTTTTCATTGTCTGATAACAATATACGTAGGTAAATACGCTGACGGCATGTTTTAAAGTGGTCGTATGTTAATAAATGCTCTTTTTTTCAATGGACTATACATATAACCTCTAGTCCTTGAATAAAGTGCATATTTCAATGAATTTTCGTGTAAAAGTTTAATCCTGAACCCAACATCCTCATAAAACAAGGAATGAGTAGACATGAAATATTCGCGTTATTGTTTGGCATCAGGCTAAACTTCACACTACTGTATGGAGCGCAGCTAACGTCATTTTTCCATTAGCTGCTGCATAGATCTGAAACCACGCCCTTTCTGACTGAACTGAGCGTGATTGGAGCACAGCAATATGAAGTGTGCATTTATTGGTGCAGAGTTACTTAGGGCGTGTTAGATAAAATATTGTTCACTGACAAATGTGTTGCAAAGGTACACGTGTTTAAAGTTTAATATGTTCCCAAATAACGCAAATTTTGCAGGTCTCTAGGAATGAGGAAAAAAAAAAAAACTGATAATTACTTTTCTCGAATAGCTTGTGATGTCCACGGGAGAAACATAGTTCCGAAATCAGTTGCACATAGGCCTATTTATACTTTTCCATAACCATTCGTGATTGACTGACGATCGTTCTCTCTTTTCCCGATTATATTCGTGCGTGAAGAATTTGCGGGAGTTGAGTTGAGAGATTCCGCCGGCTCTTAACAACGAGGTCTTGATAGCTGACGAGAGTGAAATGAGGTGAGAGTGGAACAGCGCCGGAACGCAAAGGTGGTGTAAACGGGAGATCCCCGAGAAAGCCCGCCTACCAGCGGCATTGTTCGGCACGATTCCCACCCACGAATGTCCGGGAGTTAAACGCAGGGGATTGAACCAGGCTCGTCTTGGTGGCAGGCGAGAAGTATAACAGCTTGGCCACCGCGGCCCCCTAGAATAATTTGCTGGACTTGGCAAAAATTCAGTCTGAAAGTCTACACAATGTCCGTTGCTTGACACTGTTCCAGCTATTTCCTGATCGAGTGTTGAAATGGAAGATATATCAGGTCACACTTTGTCGTACGCGGTCCCGTCGCGTACAACCTGCCGCAACAACGCCTGTGAAGGGAGCCACAGGCAAGTTTACTAAACTAAAAAAACCATAAGAGAAGGCCGGAATGGAATCTCTGAACATCAATAATAAAAATGCAGAGAACAACGGGAAATGTGCGTCCGACAGACATCAGGACATTCATGCCTAGATCCAACAAACTATGAGCAGACTCCGCCTCCAGTGTACGACGGCCGCCAGTCAGAGGTCGTTACGAAAACACACAGACGTGGTTCTCCCGTTGGCCCCTCATATGCATACATCATGGGAATGTGTATTATCGATCTGCAGTAACGGTAGCAACTATGCATCCTTGGGCCTTTCTAGTCTGGCCGGAGTTAGAGTGTAACTTTTCGAGGTGAGCGAAAATAGTTTTCCCTCGCCTGGTTTCATCCTTCACGGCACGTTGTATACGCTGCACAGTGAGATTGTTCTAACGGGACGTGAAGAAAGTGGTCATGAGTGTTGGAGGCGCAGCCTTCTCCCCGACACGTGTTCCGGCAACTTGTCTCGTCATCAGAGGAGCACACGAGGAGGGCCGGAACTCTTCTGCTCTCTCTCTGTTTTCCACTCCAGTCGCTCCCTTCCACTTGGGCGGGCAGCGGCGATCGCCAGCTCAACCCGCTGTCTCGACGTCTGAAGAGGGTTCGAATGGACGTGTGATTCCTCTGCCAGAGGAAGGCCTGCCGCATCGATAGGGCAGCGTTTTTGTTTCTAACACTTGAAACGAAAATAACCATTTTGTTTTGTTCCTTTATTATTGATGCTTGGAGATGATGGTTTATCGCGGGAAAAGTCAACTGTTTGCTAGGATTCAACGTACTGTACACATGTCAGACAGTTTTATTTCCTTATTGGCTGTCATGCATGTATGCCCATTTCACTGGGCCAATGAGGATTCTGATGCTATAGGGCTGAACGTTCGTGATTGGTCTTCAAACATCTTAGTCGAGTCAAAACTTAGTTCATCCAATCACGAACGAATAAACTTGTTAAGAGTGTTATGGAACGTATTTTGGCTCAAAACATTTTCTCGATTTTCTATCTTCTCTAGTGATACTTAAAACAAATAGTATTCCGGGACTTGGCCCTGTGCACACAACTGTGTACGTTACACAAGTGTATGTGATTTTTGATCAGTACTGCACACTTCGTAGCTCAATTATTCGCAAACAGTCTTTCTGGTCTGGGCCGTAACTGGTCCATATAACTGTAGCCGAACATAGCCTACAGCTCATTGGCTGTGACAACGGAACAATTGTTGTGTCGACTTGAGTACAGCACGCATCATAAAATGGTTTGTTTGCAACACCTCAAACAGTAAATTAAAGTGGGCCTGAAAGGGTTAAGCAAACTGTTACACTTCCCATGTAGTACACACAATAGTATTCCAAAGATAGTTTTTTTTTTTTTTTTTAAATCTAGGTGGAGTACAAAGTAGGAGGAAAAGTTCGGAAATGTTCCAAATTACCTCACCTGTCTTGAGTATGTGCCAGACAGAAAATATACCAACGTAACGCGAGGAATGATGCGAAGCATTGCTATACCACCCGTGCAACGTAAATTGCTCTTCAGGGATACATTTTACCTAAACAAACTCAGCATGCAATAATCAGTTTTCCTGGTAGACACTTCTTCAATTACGACTACAGCTGGTATTGGATTTTAATACCAGTGTCTGGGTATCGTGTTGATGAGCACAGTGTGATTTTAAGCTTGCATTTCCAGTCGCTGTTACTAAAGCCCGCAAAACACACACTTCAGAGACTAGGCATACAAAGTAGCACACTCTTCGCACGGTCAACACGATAGAGCTAATAAGGTCTGAAAATGAGTGACGCCCTTGTTAGTTTGTATGCAATATTAAGGTAATTTTGATGCTGTGAGACCTCGTTTGTTTTCTTAACATTTTCATTCACAAATAAACACTATCATCTCAGATATATAGCAAAATATTTTTTTTGCAAACGCCATTTAAAAAAAAACCGTAAATCACGTTTATTTGGAAATTATTTGTTAGTCTACACAGAACTCAAATCACGATTTGTGGTGGAAACATGTATCGCATAGAAATTTGCCTTGATAGCTCGCGTGAATTGACGTGCAAATATGAAAGCCTTAGAAATTGCAATAAAATAACATTATTCATGAATTTGGTGTACATATTATGTGATCATATGCTTGTAAGTAAATAATGTAAGATGTGATAGCTGCTTCCTTCGTTTTTAATGCCCGTCTCGTGTTTTATCGCTGATATTTTATATAATGTCAACGTACCAAAGCCAGAAGCAATTTATATAGTAACAGCATTTCACCTAATTTAAAATTAAAAATATGTGCTAGTAAATTTATGCAACATTCTGTTAAATACTATTACCACAGCATGATTTCTTCTTAGTGTTTAATTTGACGTCTGAGGGGCGTATCTAAATTCGTGAAGGATGGAGGTCTTAATGAAAAAATAAAAGAAACTAAATCTGATTATAATTTATTCACACAGCTATTATTTACAGCATTAAATTATCTATCTCCACCCTTGCTCTTTTTAGTTCTTAGTTTGCGCAATATTTAGTGTATATTTCAACTGTAACTAACGTCCTTTTCAATGTCTTTGGTTACAGTAAATTAACTCATACTCATTATTAACACACGTTCACTCTGTCTGTTGCCATAATTTCTATTGTCTTTCATTCAAGCAACTAGTCTAATAGTCCAGCCTTCCAGCGGCACTCTTCACTGCTCGATACTCGCAGTCGCAGACTTCCCTTCCGCTGGCCACTTCTCTAGCCGCTCGTCGTCTATCGTTGAATCTCAGCCACTCATCCATTCAACAACTCCCGGCCTAGAGATCCGTCGCACTATGTATACTATGCTGGCCTTGACCTGGGAGGCTCACCGCGCCCCGAGTCACGCTGAGAGAAACTAGAGCAGTAAACAACTAGAAAATTCCTCAGATAGATACAGAAATTCAATGCACGCAAGGTCAGCAGCGCGCCCCGCAAAAATGATCATCGTGTCGGCTAGCTTTTTCTAACAGACACGTGGTACACTGTTAAAAAATATTCCCTTCATTTTACGGAAAGGTGCTGGTAAAAGTGTATCCATAAATGTCTGTAAACTCTCCGTAAAATTACGGACACATTGATTTTCAGAAACGGACTCTCCGTAAATTTCACGGAACGTCTCCGTTTATTTTCCAAGTTAGTTTTCTGCAATTTCCGTTTAAAATAAAAGGGGGTAGTGAAAATATCTTTAATTTTCGTTATGTGGGGTTCTACCTTGTTATTAAAAAAGTTAAAATGTTTTATACTTAAGCGAGGTTTGAACCCGAGTCGAAAAATTACCAATCCACTCACCTACAACTCTCACTTAAAAATGGAGATATATCTTTTATATTTGTATTAAAAAAAAAAAAAAAAAAACAAAAATTCAGTTTCTGTTAAATCTAGTGTATTTTTAGTGTTGCCAAATGTTACAGACGCCTGATGATATTTTTTAATGTTTGAAAGAATAGGTCATAGTCGCGTGGATAACCTTAACTGCCTCAGAACGATAATTTTCTTGTTACAGCGGCGAAGAAAGCTTCGTGTAGAATCGGCAATGCTCGACCCCGTGACTCGAGGCCAAAGGGAATACGGAGACTTTCCGTATTTTGTATTTACGCACTTAACTCCGTTTTTCGTCATTGCGGATTGCCTTTCCGTATATACACTGTACATTTCCGTAAAACATTCCGTAAATATACCGAAAATTTAAAGAGTGTATCTGGTGTTATGGGCAAGGACGGCAAACTATCCGAGCAGCTGACTCGAGCCACTCAATCCAAGGTGGAAAGAGAGGAAATCGACAACACGGCCAGCGTATAAAAAGCTCGGGCCAAGCAAGGTCAGTGGTCGCCAAATGATCGCTCTGTGGCCGAGTGTCCAGCATACCGGACTTCTATTCAAGAGGTCGTGGATTTCGAATCCCATGTCTCCATGACAATTTATTTTGTCCGACGGTCATACCGCCCTGGTAACATGGCGATCCATATGATCGCCGTGGTTCAACAGGGTTGGGCGTGAATAGTACTGGGATGGGTTGGCGTGAATAGTACTGGTGGGTTGGGCGTGAATAGTACTGGGATGGGTTGGGCGTGAATAGTACTGGGATGGGTGGCGTGAATAGTACTGGGATGGTTGGCGTGAATAGTACTGGGATGGGTTGGGCCTGAATAGTACTGGGATGGGTTGGGCGTGAATAGTACTGGGATGGGTTGGGCGTGATAGTACTGGGATGGGTTGGCGTGAATAGTACTGGGATGGGTTGGCGTGAATAGTACTGGGATGGGTTGGGCCTGAATAGTACTGGGATGGGTTGGGCGTGAATATACTGGATGGGGCTGATAGTACTGGGTGGTTGGGCGTGAATAGTACTGGGATGGGTTGGGCGTGAATAGTACTGGGATGGGTTGGGCGTGAATAGTACTGGGATGGGTTGGGCGTGAATAGTACTGGGATGGGTTGGGCGTGAATAGTACTGGGATGGGTTGGGCGTGAATAGTACTGGGATGGGTTGGGCGTGAATAGTACTGGGATGGGTTGGGCGTGAATAGTACTGGGATGGGTGGCGTGAATAGTACTGGATGGGTTGGGCGTGAATAGTATTGGGATGGGTTGGGCCTGAATAGTACTGGGATGGGTTGGGCGTGAATAGTACTGGGATGGGTTGGGCGTGAATAGTACTGGGATGGGTTGGGCGTGAATAGTACTGGGATGGGTTGGGCGTGAATAGTACTGGGATGGGTTGGGCGTGAATAGTACTGGGATGGGTTGGCGTGAATAGTACTGGGATGGGTTGGGCGTGAATAGTACTGGATGGGTTGGCTGAATAGTATGGGATGGGTAACAGTCCGGGGAAAGTCACGAATCCTGAGGCACATACAATCATATACTAAAGATGAGGTAGACCGATCTCGCTAGCTGCGCACAACCAATCTCCGTGTTCCAACATTGAACTGCTCACCTGCCAACACGTCTAGCAAAAATGACGTGTGGAATGGATTGGAGGTTAGAACACTGTTTAGTAAACAAGTACTTTTGAGACGTTCTCGTACCTCCTCTAATCAATTTGTAATGCAGTTTGACTACAGACAAACTGGTAAAAGTATAACATATAATATTGCTTGCTTGTCATTTAAAAACCAAGCTGTAAACAAACACGTTCATCACTGTTGACCATGTGACTTTGACAGTTGTGTAGGGTTGGGGTAGGTCAATGTTGGGTACATGCGCAGAAGACGAATAAGCAGTGTACCTCATCTTTAGTCTATGGTTGCTATCCCTGCGTGTTACTGAAGCAGGAATAATCACACGTACTCTCTTGTTACTCGATACTCTACGATGTAATTTCGTCGTTCCTGAACAACCACATTCGCAGTGCCCATTTCGCATGTGATTTTTTTTGCAATTGTTTGGCAACGAAAAAATTGTTCAAATATTTTGTTTGAAGTTATAATTAATTTTTCCTCCTCAGAAGGCCTCTCTGGCTGTTCTTTTGTGCCCCTGTTATGGATTTTGACTTAAGGTAATATCCGGACAAAAAGGGTTTAGGGGCGTAGCTGAAATGATAGTTAATAGTAGAGCCTTTATGGTACCTGAGGGGGTATGTGTGAGACACAGACAATACAATACTGAGTGAGTTACAGTAATGGGGAGCGACTCTATAGGTAACTAAGATATTAACATAAATTAAGTAATGACTATCTCACGCCATTTCTCTTTATATCTAAGTCGTACAGTCCCCGCCTTATTCTTGATGCCGGAGGCTGTATCTAGCTGATCAAGGAAGGAGGGGGGGGGGGAGGACGGACAGTCTAGGCGGCGTGTTCCGGGGCGAGGCAATGGTGATTGCTATCCCTGCTGTGCTTCTATCCATTTCCTAAACTTACCCTATACCCTTCTCCTTCTCTTTCTAGTTGGCCAGTCTGTTAATTCAGTGATGTTGTAATGGTATCTTTTTATACAGTAAAAATAACTTAGTACAATTTAGCTTCGCTATTCTTCTTATCATACTCATTTCTTTATTACCCCCTTCTAGTAACAACACCCGCCGGAAAATTGCTATAGTCACTGTACTCCCAGGAGAACATGAGACGCGAGGAGGTATATTTACCTCCTCATAGCTAACCTCCTCGAGTGTCATGTTTCCCTGGTAGGACAATCATAATGCTCGATTTTAACTTGCTCTGCAGGGAATCTCCCCTCCCCCCTCTTATTTCACTGATGTGAACACTGGAGTTGTGTTTTCATGTGTGTGTGTGTGTGTGTGTATACATTATATATTATATATATATATATATATATATATATATATATATATATATATATATATATATATATATATATTAGGTTCTGACGACTTTCAATATTTTCAGAAGGTAGTAGAAATAATCTAACTACCAGGAGGGTATGCGCTGCGTAGAGGTAGCGAAAAATATCAGACTAATAAGAGGTATTCAAGAACAAGGTGAGATAGTGGAACAATGCGGCCTGGCACACTCCTTAACCCACAACAGGTATCCTGAATAACAGGCATTAGAAACAGGTATCGACTGGTAATAGAAACAGGTACCGGGCGTACCTGAAAAATACTGGTTTAGCTCATCTCTACTTTTAGATAATCAAAGAGTAGCAGAGCTTCCCCGTAAATGTTTTTTAGAGCATAATACCGTGCTTCTGACGGGAGAGTAAAAGAACTGTATTCTGTTGGATACAATTAAAAGTTATTTGTTTATACTTAGTGTTCAGCTTATTATTAACAATAATTAATAACCAAGCTAAAATATAACACTGGGTATTGCTTCCTTGTCATTCAAAAGTCCCACTGATTTTCCGCCGCCGCTATCATATAACTGCTGCGTCCTTCACTTCCACTCTCTCGCGCGGAACAAAGCAGCGAGAGCGTGAATCTCAAGATTTGAGCTGATTTCTACAGAGAAATTCTCGGGACACAAGGACAAGTTCCAAATTATTTTTCGTCGCCGAAATATGTTCGCGTTGAAGTGCGGCAGTGTCAAAACTATTTGTCCGTCACCGAAGCAATATGGTTCGCGGTTGAAGTGCGGCAGTAGTCCCAGAAACTTATTTTGTTCCGTCAGCCGAAGCAATATGGTTCGCGGTTGAAGTGCGGCAGTAGTCCCAGAAACTTATTTTTCAACATAAATGTTTTACGAGGGGGTTTTTTTTTTTTTTCGAAGAGTCTATTTCCGTTACCTCTTTGACGTGGAGGCATGGGTATCTAACGCACTTCCGGAATTCAAGCATGGTAGGTTGGGATCTGTAGCATTAATGAAAATAAGTGCTCGTGGAAAATATTTACGCCTGTTTCGCTATTCGCATGCAACCTTATCTCGAAAGAACTAATGCGTTAGAAATGTCCGTGAACCATCTCATCTCAGACTTGTGCCGTCAACGTACGGAAGCAGAGCTCGCAATAACCGAAGCGCACGCCTGGTCTCCATATACTGTACACGACGTAAGGAACGTTCCGTATCAGCTAGGAACGTTGCCAAGGCAACGCGATGTTGCTGTCACCGCTGCAATAAAACAAAAAAGATGGTCCTGCGACAGTTGAAACATTCTTGCCTCATACTCGTGTAATTTAAATTGCTGTTAATGTTATCGCAAACTGCCTGAAACCGACAGAAGCGTTTCAGAATCGTTACGAAGACGAGGAAACTGAAAGATAATTTTTTTTTTCGCCTAGCAACACAAACATTTAAGCTTCCTCAAAAGTTTTCAGTGTAAGAACACGGTAGTTCAGTAAACCAATAGTTAACCTCACACCTTCTTTTTGATGTTCAGAATCGCGTCGGAGAAAATATATAAATAAATTTAACTCACAAATTGATAGGACGCTGCGTTAAGAGTAAAGAATTTATGTTACTGACGATGTGTAAATTATATTATTATAAAAGTAACTTTCGTAAATTTACGACGAGTCAAATTAATTCAGCAAATTTTTCCTCGTAATTTCTCTGACTTTTTAAATTATGTAAAAAATTTTTTATCAATGCATGTATAATAGTAGCCACCTGTTTTAGAGACTGGAGGAGTGAATGTTTTGACAGCTGCAAAACGGGGGAAGGTAAAATAAAAAGTTTAAATAGATGTCGGACAAAATTCTGGTTTGAGCTACCTATCCCACTTCATGATTAACATTCAGTTAAAATGTGGGTGTAGTAGTTTTTTTTTGTCATCCAATTCTTCAAAAAAATATTTCCTGGGCGATTTGGAGTGTATCCTGCTAACAAAGAGTCATCTGAGTTCACATGCTGCCTATAATCCGTTCACAACTGGAACAGACTTTCTCGGAATCATTTCCTCTCCCATTTTTAAGCAATAGATTTAAAAAATAAGTCAAAACATTCACACTACATTCTCTCTCCGTGCTGCCAGACTAACTGTGCCCGCGCCAGCCACTGTTTGTATAACGATGCATGCAGCTGACGACTAAGGTGTTCGAAGGTCTGTTCCAGTCGTAAACCGACTCTAGACAAATCGTTGCTTTCTTATTTCGTCGTGAATTTTTTCGCCTTGTTCGTGATTCTTTTCCAACATTTTAAACGTATCTAGACGTCAAGCCATGAGTCACTGAACTCGGATATTTCTCACAATTTTTCTCATCTTCGTATGCCCAATAACCCTCCCCCCCCCCCCTTCCCCCAAACACATACACAAAAAAGGTTGGTGTTACATTTAGGATTGTGGGTGTATTTTTAAGTCGACGGTGTGTCGCATTGAGTTTTCTCAAGAGAGGCTGAACATCGGTTGCCCTGGAGATTACGAGAAAAGTAAGAGAGGAAAACTTGTTTTGATACCGTTGCTGCTTCAAAAGTGCTTCGACCTGATGAAAAATTCCATCACGATTTATTCCGGCCAGTGATTTTCTTATTAATGCCGTAGACTAAAAGCATACTTTCGAAATTCTCGGGCTTTACGTAAATTATTTTGGAGTTTATTTGAACTTTTTGTGGGTTTATCTTCCCCGTGAGGACGGACTGGTAATGAGAATAGCGAGCAAATGCAGCGATGTAAAAAGAGTTTTCCTTCTGTGACACGAATGGCAGTCTAAACGTTGCTTCGCTTTTATTTTTCACGTAAACTATTGCTGCCTGCGAAAACACAAAGTTTTAAAGTGCATGCAGTAGGATTCCTTGGAGCCGGTTTAATTTAAACTTACGGGAAGAGATAATACAACTTAACTCATTCAAGTAGAGAGGTTTGGGTGGCTTTCAACACCGGGATCTTAAGAACTGATGAAGGTGAAGCGAGGTGAGTATGGAACAGTGCAGATGGGGCATGAGCGGAGGGGGCGGGAGATCCCTGAGAAAACCCGTATACCAGCGGCATCGTCCGTCACGTATCCCACACGCGAAAAGCCGGGAGCGACTCCGCCGGGAATCGAACCCGGTTCCCATCTAGGAGGGAGTCGAGCATTCTGACCACTACACCACCGTGGCCCGCGCAGTAAAGGCGACATTTGAAGTGGTTTTAATGTGGCTGTATAAACGTTCATGTTGAGGTAAGGCGTACTCTACGGTGAACTCAAATGTATCCAGTTTCGTCTTTGTATTAAAATCACTATCAAATTACATCTCGTTACAATATGATTTACAACTCGTTACAGAATGTTAGTTTCTCACTAAGTGGGAAGAGCTCTCGTTCAGTTTACTTGGTTACTTTGTGTTAGATATAAATGTGATTCGTTATTAGATGACTTGTGTATATATAAAAGGCCACTCTCACTAGTTTACTATGGTACGACTTCACCTTGTCCATGACGCCGCAGGCTGAAGACTAGACGCATGTCAGCAGGACGGCATGCCTCCATCTCTGGACGTCTTGCTGGCGCAGTATCTCGGCGACAAAGACCTCATTCGCCGGGTTTCCAGACGTAATATATTCGGCGCACTCGGCCTGCCTGGCGGAGTTTGTTTAGAAGCGCCCAAGGCTTCTTTCCACTTCTTCGCAATTTGTTTGTGCTACCGCAATCAGGCCAGCATGCCTGTTCCTGCTCGCAACAATATGAAAAGTGTAACTTCTAAAAAACTTTTTTTTCGATAGGGTTGCAGAGTTTCGAGAGAAAAAAAGGTGTGAGTTTGTCTGGGATAGTGAACACTTTGGGAGCCGCTTCTTTGTTTCTCGTGAAGCGAGTGGAGACCTTGAAGTCGCTGTATAAGTTTGACGCGGTCTGAAGAACGTAGGAGCAGTTGTAGGCCATGTGGCAAGCTTCCCTTGCACCCTCGACTCTCTTGTTTGTATTCCCTTCGCCCTCGGAGGGTAGGGGGGGGGAGGGAGTATGTGTTCGGCAGGAGCGTTCTTGGTAAAGTTGTGGAAGGGTGGAAGTTGTTCCCGTCGACGGCTCCAGTTACAGAACTTCAACTACCATAGGGACGGGCGCGGTTGTGCAGTGGTCAACGCTGCTCGGAGAACCGGGTTCGAGTCCCACGGCGGTTTCGCTCCCGGATTTTGGCACGTGGGAATAGTGCCGGACTATGCCGCTGGTCGGCGGGTCCTCCCGTTTCCCCGCCGTTTCGTTCCGGCGCTGCTCCATACTTGCCTCGTTTCACCCTCATCGGCTCTCACGACCTCGCTGTTAAGAGCCGCCGAAATCTCTCCCGTCACCATAATCTTCAGCCACCATCTTCGCGTGAAACACAGTAATTGAGGGGAATGGTGCATTAAACCCTTGAATTTATAGGCTGTCCACGGTAAACTGGGCACTTTGGGAAACCCAGCGTAAGATCTACTTGTATGCACGTTGTGTATTCTTCCACCTATGTTAAATTTACATTGTTATGTGCCTTATCGCTTTATTCCGTCGTCAGTCAAGTAAAATGCGAAATCATTAGAAAAGTAAATGTTTCATTACAAATTTGCTCAATCTTAAACCTACAGGTATTTAAAAAAAAAAAAAAAAAAATAAATAATTTCAGTTTTCACAAAAGTTTACTTCACACATTTAATTCAGTGTCAAGACATGGAACTACTTTCCTTCAGCTATTACCAAATTAACTGAGCGCGCTCCAGTTAATGTGCTTTTTAACACATTGAGGTCTGCGCACATGTTCTGGCACTTGAAGACAAGTTAGAAGCGAGTCACCTATATCCATTACTGCAAGAACACTGGTTCTGTTGGTGTGTGTTAGAACTCACCATCGTCCTATTGGTCCATACCACACCTGACCCCACCATGTACTTTACAGCGTTCATTATTGGCCGGTCATCAACCAATGGGGAGCCGAGCTGATACTGACCCAATCAAATGCCCTTTATCGTTAAAAAGGATTTAAGATCAATCGACGTCCTTTGGGTGGCTATAAAAAAAATTCTGTCGTTATTAATATCATTATTACTGCGCTGTCGTGTTCTTGTGAGGTCGTGTTAAACATTAGCCGAACAAAGACTGCACATCCACGCGAGTTTTGTCCTGAACAACAAAGACATTTTCAAATTAGCTTTGTTCGAGCTACACTCGAGCGTAGTCTACAAAGTGTTAAAATATATGCAGGTAGGGGAAGTGAAATTTTTCAAAGGTTGATTTCTAAAGTGCTCGATTATCTGTGAACAACCTACAACACGACGTTGGCTGAGCAAGTCGTGCTGTAAATAAGCTACTCTGCGGTGTTTTTAAGTCGCACTCGTTCACGTTCCTCCGTCGGTGGTCTATGAATATCCCGCCAGTATTACCTTGAACTCTCGCCGGGGTGTAAGCTCGCAGTGGAGCTGCTAGAACAAATTCTCTCGGGAGATTCTGAGTGCTGTTGCGTCGTTCTGCCATCACGCCACAAAGCGCCGGCCAAAAGAGCGACGGAGACGGAAATAAACGTGGCTCCAGCTCGGGGACTCGGTTATGGAGACGGTAAACCGCCGTGGTACAGCGTAAGTGGCAAGTTTTGTTTCATCAGGGAATGACCGCCAACTATCGCGCGTCGAAGATAAATGGGAGAATAACAACGCTACGATGTCTGCGATGTGTAAATCGATTCCACTAATAAACGTTTCCCTGCCATGTCAAATTAACTTTCCTTGTTTCTGAAGATCGACGAATTGTTGTGTATGTTAATCTTTTGCACTCCTATGCCAAGCGAGGTTCCTCACATTCTAATGAGTGGATAAATATCTGCCTGTAACGACGCAGGAAAAAAGCGGGACATTCCAGAACATGCAAAAAAGCAATGCAACACAATTTATGGCAACTGAAGATCTAGTTTAACAGACGGGATAAGCAACTATAGGCTATTCACGGTAAAATGAGAACTTCTGGAAGCCCTCTCAATTGGAACAACAGTCAATTGAAACATTTTATTATAAGCCTTAGAAATTAACTTTTGAGTCGGGTGAAATATATATACTGTGTTTATTAATTACATGGCAACATTTATTTTAAAATGTGGTGGAAGGTTAAAAATAACTGATAGGAAAAAATCAACTAAGGCATAAAAAGCGGCAACTTGACGTGAACAGCGTATGAAGTCGTTGTTCCTGGTTCGACATGGCAGTGCAAGGAGGTTCCCACATAAACATACTCGAAGATAAATGGTCTTTATTTATCGTGCTCGCTGTATGCCAATGTAAGACCGTGAATGATAACACGAGTTTTTGAGCTGTTCTATAGAGTAATAAAGTTAGCACGCGAGGAAGATATATGACGTTTGTAGTTGTTAGTCTTGATTAGTTGTTCTGGCAAGGTATATTCGTGTTAACCGTCAAAGTACCTCGTTCGATAATGAAGATGATCCCTACCGTGAGTTAGTCAGTTTCACTTTCACTCACACTCTAATCGTTTTAAAGTCATTACACAGTAAGATCGTTTGCAAATTATGCTGAGAAAATATGTGTAGAAATACAAACCTTTGCAAAATGCAATACTTTCTCTTGTAAAATGTCTTCTTTGTATCTTTACAAGAGCCGCATTTCTAATACATATAAAAATAATAATATATATTTGGGGGGGGGGGCAGTAATCGCTTCAGGTAACGGAGTAGAAGTTACAATATTATTACCTCCGTGGATAATAATTTCCGTCTATGACGTGCTATAGAATAAATATTATTGGCATGGGGAAATATTCCTCACGATTTTTATAGTGTCTTAAATTTTAATGCTTGAGCTAACTTTCACAGGAAAGATGGCTCCAGGCGATAACGCAGCTATGTGTACATTGTAATAATTGTATGTATTTTCTCAAAGAATTCTTTGTATAATAGTTTCCAAGATGGTTGTTCCAATGCTACAAGTAAACATATCGAACTTTACGAAATGTTAATGAGATGGCAAAAAAAAAAGTTGACTTTTTTCAGCAGGTATTGTAGACCTCCAAGTTTATTACAAATATGAAGCTACATAAAAAATTCCGTAAGTTTCTTACAACATTGTTTTGTGAAGATACGGTACTTCAGTTGTAGAGCTGAAAAAAAAAAAACTTTTTGGCAATTAGCGGTTTTCAAATAATTGTTTGTAGAGGGCAAAAAAAAATTACCAGTTAATCCCCTTCGCTCAATAAATTTTGCAATCGATTAAATGGAACATAATAATAATTTTTCGGTGTGATATCAGGGATGTCAGTTAACGTCATTCCGAAGCAAACATTTATAAAACAATAAATTCTCAATTATAGCACTGTGACCCTGAAAAGGGCAGTCAGCTTACTCATTTCAATGTCGTTTTGAAGTGCAGCCATTCTCATAACCACTGGCCTAATTGTTTTTCTAGCAGTTACCAGTAAATCATCTTCCCCTTGAAAACCTTAAGTACTGTAACAGAGGTCATGTGGTAAAATTCCTGTGACGAAAATACAAGGGTTTTTGAGATGATTCTCAGCGCCTTTACTCGTATTTTTCGTTTAAATAATTTTATTCTCATCTTCAGTTCTATCTTATTCATCGAATTTATTTAAGGTATTCATTTCCAAACAATACGGGATTAAATACAGGCTTATAAATTTTTATTTTACAACTAATACTACATAACTTGTATGTCTACTAAGTCTATTGCTCTTCTTAAACTATTTCTGTTTAGTAGGTGCTATGGCAACAGGATTTCCAAAGACATTTGTTTTAAAATAAAATATATATATATTATAATTTAGAATGCATTATCATAGGGATAACAGTACAACTTCTCAAAAAATAAATAACTTAATAACATTTTTCTTGTTGAAATGGACTGAAATACCTTCTCCGCACTCTGTCGCTAAATGATATTTCGCAGATTCATATGTCCGTAATTACGAAAGCGGCATGCATGAAAGGTCGCTGGCAAATACGGAACAATTCTTCGCCGTGATGGCGTTCTCAGGGCACGCTAGCAAACTAATTACACCAAGCCACTGCTGGCTTGAACTTTACATGAATTACAACTACGTTTCACGCGATTTCTTCCCTAGGTGAAGAGACAAACGTGTCAGCAGTTCGCGTGGGGACTTTCAGGCTTAGTTTATGAGCCCGCTTCTTGCAGCTTTCCCTTTGTTTTGCAGTCCATTGGCTTGTAGTTTTAAAACTTCAGTAGCATAATGTTCGTATTTAAAACTTACCTCTGAACACATGGCGTCACTCAGTTTATATCACGACTCTGTGTTTCAAAAACGAACTGAAATAGTTTCAGCCGCTTGTCGTACTTGATATTTTTTTTTTTGTGAAAAAGCTGTATCGACACGAATGAAGAATCCTTTTAGTTGATTTGCTTAATATTTTGTTATGAATACATATTTACAAAATATGCAAGTGCTGGGTTAGATGTCTCAGTAACTAATCTATAGATATAACGTCCAATTAATTTTAAGAATATTATTTTTATCATTTTACATTAGTGAATAATAAATAAATGAAAGGTTTATCTGAAATATATGTTATTGTATTAATTATAATTTGTGCACAAATAACTATTCACAACAGGTATACGCCAAAAAAATATTTGGAAGAAATAATAATTTTAATCGTACATAAAAAATTCACCCTAAACTGTTGTAAACGTCCAGGCACCGATACATACTCTACTTTCTTTAACAACACCTCGCTAGGAAGAGTTGGGATAAACATCATTAAGTGGTTAATTTTTTTCTCCTCTGATAACTTACTCTACTGCAATTAATTCTACATCGCAAGCATAATCATTACGATAGCGAAATTTGAGTATAAGTTTTGCTGCAATTCTCACTAATAAATAAGCGACGAACAATTATTCACAATTTTCTGTGTTTTATTAATTATTTCAATTAAATAAAAATATATTAAATTGTAGGCGTTTCAACTAACAAAATTTTGCTTGATACTTTGCTATAGTGTTACTATGGCACTCTGTCATTTATTTAGTCATCGATAAAAATGTATTTGAGGTTGATTTTATTGGCAGAAAATGTTTACGAGACTACGAAATAAATTATCAACAGCGAATGATGTCTCCCACCACGTAACACAACCTCCCTTATTGGCTACGTGCGAAGATCTATTTTCACCCTCCGTCTTCCAAACAACTACTGATAAATTTCTGAATTTATCCCTCACTCTTAGAATGAGTTTGTTTTAGCACTTTTGATAGATAATATGACTGTTTTAATTATTTTTAAATACTCAGGAGGAATGCAAATTAAGGTTGGTATACCAAAATTAGAATATGCAAATCGTATTTTCTTAATTTTTTAAAACCTAATACAAATACATTGCATTTGTCTAAACAACAATACATTTTTCTATATTTATGTCAAATGTTGACAAATAATGTATAGTTTAGTAAAATTCTGGATAACATATATTTTATCGCAATATTTTACTAAACAACATGTTGACGTATATTACGTTAAATTCTCACTGCATTGCGAAGAACAATGTTCATTATTTTCGTACACGGAGAAAAGGGTTTTGTTGAATCATACAGTTTGTTCGGCGCAAACAAGTTAATTGTTTGCATAGGGGCAATGAAATACTCTGGTGTGGAAATCAAATTAATTTGTTGCGCGTATTTCATTGCTCCAAACAACCATTCCATTGTAGTGACTAAAGACTTGTATTTGCTCTACGTACATTAAACAGTTTCGAATAATATTTTAAAAAAAATTTAAGCGCGACCGGAGTTCGAACCCAGGTCAACTGCGACCGATACACTTTCCCGTTGGACATGGCGTGTGTAACTGTTGGCTGTGTGAGCGTATTTTGCCGTGTGACGTGTTCAAATAAAGGCTGTTCACGGTAAAGTGAGCACTTTTGAGGCCCTAGTTACTTTTTTCTTTCGGGCATTTTTTTTATCTTTCAACCACCTTTTAAATTAGTATTGCCGCGTAAGTAATAAACGCATCGTGTATATTCCACCTCACTCGGAAGTTAACGTCTAAGGCCAAAATAAAATATATTTATTGGCCATCGTACCAAATAAGACTGCTTTCAAAAGTGCCGACTTTACCGCGAATAGCCTATACCTCAGAAATTGGATACTTATATGTAAAATACTGAAAAACGTCAGCAAATAAATATTTAAATTTTTACAGCTTTGATTTTTACTTTCATGTTGAACTTGTTTTGTGAGGATGTATATTAGGACGACATTATTAACCATCAATAAATTCACTAAGAAACACGCTTAGTATTCTAATTGTCACAAAACATTCAAACTCTCGAGCTGTATTTTCGAAAGAAGGCGATCAAATGTTTGGCCATACAAATATATACAGTTGATTCAACGAATTTTTTTGTTGACAGTCCAATTATTTCTTTTGGCTTAACACATTGGTTTTGTAAATTCAAGAATGTATTTTGTTAGATAAACAAAACTAATTTTGTTGCTTTTAAAGTTTTGTCTACTCAACGGGCAACTAAAAAGTTTTTGCCCCTACGCGTACAAATATTTAGGGACACCCGAACTTCGCGAAAAGATTTCTGAATCCTACGAGCGTACCAGCCGTTTCCTTTTACTTATTGGTGACGTGTGTCTGTGAGAAGACATTTTCTTAGTTGACCGACCAATCAGAATTAAGTTACTCCCATATAGTACTTCTCTGATTCGTGGACAGACACCTAAGACGCGTAACTCCTAGATCACCCAATCACAAAAGTGGATCTGAGCTAAAGTACTATGAATTACAACTGGTCGTGGAATCTTTTCGCGAAATACGGGTGTCGCTACAAATATCTCGTCGGCTGTTCTCTCAGTGTAGAATCAGAAGACTCTGCACAGTTATATTATTCTATTTTATTCTAGTTATATATATATATTCTATTTGTTTATGTACAAAACCGAGAAAGTCAGGTATACACGCAACTCCAGTGCTACCTAGTGGCAATAATTAATATTCTTTAAGTACAGTATTAGAATCTTGCTTTCCAATCTGGATAGAATAAACCTTACACCGGCTGACTTGAGACGTGAACCCGGTACCTCGTGGCGCTAACATGCATCCGAGACGTCAACCACGAAAAGCACAGTGCAAGGTATATACTATTCACGGTAAAATGGCCACTTTTGAAAGCCCTGCTTAAGATATACTTGTATGCACGTTGTGTATTCTTCCGCCTTATGTAAGATTAATATTGCTAGGGCCTCATCACTTTATTCATGTGTCGGTCAAGTGAAACTGGGAAATTATTAGAAAAGGAAGTATTTTACAAATCTGCTCAAATTTACACTTCGGCGCATCACAGAAAACCGGAAACGAAAGAAAAAAATTAATTATCAGAAATAGTTACCTAACATATTTTATTCGACGTTAATATGCGGAACTACTTCCCATCCATCGTTACCAAATTAGCTGGACGCATGTCTCTCAGGGCACCCGTTAATATCTATTCAGGCAGGGGCAGTGAGATTTTTCTAAGGTTGATTTCAAAAGTGCTCATTTTGTCGTCAACAGCCATTAACCCTTGGAGGAGTATGAACGTACAAACTCGAGAAACGTTTATTTGGAAATTTCTTTGCTTCTGAAAACAAATCTCGCACTTCTATGATATTGCTGTTTCGCTGGACTCTAAGGGGATCTAAGTAAAAAATTGTAACTAGTCGACATTGAAATTCATAAGAATAAAACTGTTAATTTTGATAATTTCTCAAATGAACACGATGGATTGTGAAACATGTTGCATCTGTCACGACACATTGGTTGGCACATAGTCAACAAGCGACTCCATTGGCCGGTGGACAGACAATAATAAACGCTGAGGAATATCGTAAATCATAAAGGAATCAGAAATGCAGTAGCGTGCTTGAGACCTGACTTTGAGATTCTCTCAGACTCAGCGAGATATATCACTTCACAAGTTTTGTTCTCTTTTAGACGCCTCCATGCCATGTCCTGCAGCAAGGAAGCATTGCGACGGCGCGATGGCAAATAACATTAACATCCTTCACATGTGTTGTGTTTCCTCAGCATTTTAAGCTGCGAATGCAGGTTTTTAACACAGCAACATGTCCGGAAATAATACAGCATTGTCAGTATAGCTTAAAACACTGTTTTACAGAAAAACAAATTTCGTCAACAAGTGGTTACTTACGGCTATCTTTGCTGAATTTAAATGACTCGAGAATGAGCAGCGCCGGAATGCAAGGGCGGGGGAAATGGGAGATCCCCTAGAAAACCCGCCGACCAGCGGCATCGTCGTGCGCGATTGCCACGCGCTGATATCCGGGGGGGGGGGGGGGCGCAAGGGAATCGAACCCGGATCTCCTTGGCGAGAGGCGAATACCGCTACCCCACCACGGCCCCTTCCAAGAGGTAACGATGACGTCAGAGCACAGGAGTCGTTCAATGTCCCTAAGCGAGTTGGTCGTTCCCTCCCCGAGGAAGATACAAAGAAAAAACTAATTTCGCTTAGTCTGGCGCGCGCATTTGCCAGCTTAATGCATGCACTTAGCATACCTTCATTAAGGACGACACCTGGACGTGGGGTGGAGTCGGAAGGAGGCCGGCTTCATTAGCGTCCTTATTTTTGTACGGCGCCCCGCGCCTTGGATCCGCCTGATTAGGTAAACGCCCCCCGCCATTAGGGCCTCAGCTCGTGGGAGTTAATTGAATTGCGCCGGCCGAACCAGAGAGCCGGCAATCTGCGTCGGGGCTGACCACGAGGTGGAAGATGTTATCGTGTTGCACGCATGTCGGACATCAACTTCCCCCAACTTAGCCAGCAGACTTAAACGGGAACTATACCTCGCCATGTCGTATTATTGACTTTCAATTTGTTTTATATTTTTAACCCCTTTAACTTACACGCTCATTTTTCGTTCGAGGTGTTACAAAAGTGTAAATTTTTGGTCTAACGAGTAGCTGCGAACTTCTTGTAACAACCCGCACGATGGTACATACACTCAAAGAAATCGTTTGTAAATTTACCATATCTGTGTATACGTGCAGTGATAAAGAGTGAATATTAAATAATTTTCCAATGCATGCATGGTAAAGGCTTGTTCACGGTAAAGTGAGCACTTTAGAAATGAACCTTAGAAAAAAGTCACCCACTCTGCATCCATGTATTTTAACGGACGCACAGATTGACATTCGCCCGGTAAAGTTGGTAACGAGGGATAGAAAGTAGTTCCATGTCCAAACGTCGAATAAAAAGTGTTTCGTAACCATGTGTGACAACTTAAAATTATTTCTTTCGTTTTCTGTTTTTTTTTTTTTTTTTTTTTTTTTTTTTTTAATACATCGAAGTGTAAAAATGAGTAGATTTTTGAGGTATTTACTTTCTTAATATTTTCACAGTTTCATTTGAACGACGCTTGATTAAAGTGATGAGTCCCGTGGCAATGTTAATTTTACATAGGATGGAGGAATGCACAACGGGTTTACAAGTAGATCTTAGCAGGTCTTTCAAAAGTGCTAATTTTACCGTGAACAGCCTATAACGTTCCTACAGTTGCTCAGGAAAGAGTCAAATGCGTAAGTTAGTTCCCAACTTTGCATAGTAGCAATGTTAAACATTCCCATATTTTCAGGCTGACATGTAGTATTATTTCTATACACATTATAGGTTAAAAACTTCCATTAGAGTTTAGGAAGTTTACCAGATAGGTTTATACAGAGTATGAGAATAATTTCTATTGATCTACAGCTCAGGCAGCAAACAATAATAAAATGTTGGTGTACCAGCAGTAGCAAATATTGATTAAAAAAAAAAAAAAAAAAAAAAAAAAAAAAAAAAAAACGCTGTTTCTATTGACGCTAGTTTCTTGCCTTGTACAGCGCGACCATCATTTTACATATTTTGCATCATGTCTTGCGTGAACGAATATACTCACGATAATAAGTTAAGAGGTTAACCCTTACAATCCCATATTTATTTGTAATTTACGGTGCTGCAAATTAGAAATGTTTTGATACGTGCTGTAGTTAAGATGGCAAAGATATTATTTAAAGGCTCTTCACAATAGTATAATGTAGGCAGTTTTGCAAATAAACGTTACAAAGTTGTCACAGCTCCTACCTGCATATATTTTAACGGGCGCAACGAGTGGCATGCGTCCAGTAAAGTTGGTAACGATATGGAGGGGAATTATCTCCATATCTCAACGTCGAATAAAAAGTGTTAGGTAACCATTTATGATAGCTAGAATTATTTCTATAGTTTTATGATTTTTTTTTTTAATTTATCGAAGTGTAGAAATTAACAGATTTTTAAAATACTTACTTCGCTAATAATTTTATATTTTCACTTGACCGACGCATGAAGAAAGCGATGAGGCACATGGCAATGACAATTTTGCATGAGGCGGCTGAACACACAACGTGCATACAAATAGATCTTAAGCAGGGCTTTCAAAAGTGCTCGTTGTACCGTGAACAGCCTGTAGCTATCACAACCAATAAGCTGCAGTAGTCTTTGTGCTTGGTGATGAGTGATGTGAGCCAGTATAGGGCAGTACTATGGTTTAGGAATCAGTGGTGACCTGCAAATTCCGTGATTTTA
Organism: Dryococelus australis; assembly: GCA_029891345.1. Taxonomy (NCBI): domain Eukaryota; kingdom Metazoa; phylum Arthropoda; class Insecta; order Phasmatodea; family Phasmatidae; genus Dryococelus; species Dryococelus australis. The sequence goes on from CM056993.1 coordinate 384,587,598, forward strand.
TTTGGCGTCACGTTGAACTTTAAGCACTTGCTCTTTGCAAAGCGTTTGTCATTGACAATACGTTATCTGGCCGCGCTGGTAACTTCTGCTCCAATAAATGAATACTTCAAAATTGTGTGCCCCAATAATGTACAGTACAGTCAGAAAGGGAGTGGTTTGCATCCATGCAGCAGCCAATGGAGACACGACGTCGGCTCTGGTATGTACAGTCAGAAAGGGTGTGGCTTTGCATCCATGCAGCAGCCAATGGAGACACGACGCCGGCTCTGGTATGTACAGTACAGTCAGAAAGGGCGTGGCTTTGCATCCATGCAGCAGCCAATGGAGACACGACGCCGGCTCTGGTGTGTACAGTACAGTCAGAAAGGGCGTGGCTTTGCATCCATGCAGCAGCCAATGGAGACACGACGCCGGCTCTGGTATGTACAGTACAGTCAGAAAGGGCGTGGCTTTGCATCCATGCAGCAGCCAATGGAGACACGACGCCGGCTCTGGTGTGTACAGTACAGTCAGAAAGGGCGTGGCTTTGCATCCATGCAGCAGCCAATGGAGACACGACGTCGGCTCTGGTATGTACAGTACAGTCAGAAAGGGCGTGGCTTTGTATCCATGCAGCAGCCAATGGAGACACGACGCCGGCTCTGGTGTGTACAGTACAGTCAGAAAGGGCGTGGCTTTGCATCCATGCAGCAGCCAATGGAGACACGACGTCGGCTCTGGTATGTACAGTACTGCGAAGTTTAGCCTGAAGCCAAATAATTACGCGAATTTCAGCGTCCCTTGGAAACAGCTACACACAGGGAAGATCATTAGGCACGGATCCTTGCTGAGTACAGTACAGGTCAAATATACGCAGGCTGTGCAACATGTTGACGATTATCTGCAATGTGCCCTTTGAAGAACGGCACAAATGTACTGCCAGTGAAGATAAGGTTGAAGTGAGCTTACTTTATTCTCAGCTACAGAGAACATCAGTTGTGTTGGTCTATATTTTCCGCTTGCCATCGTCCCATTGGTCCTGGCTACGTCGGACACGCCTCTTACACTCTGTAACGTCAATTACTGGCTGGCCGTCGGCCAATAAAGTCGCGCGTTGACTGTGTCCCAATTAATGTGTCGCGACAGATGTAACTCGTAATACAATCGTGTTTATTTGAAACATTACTAAAAAGAACAGCTTTATTCTTACAAACTGAAATGTCAAGAAGTTGCAATTTTTTTTTAGTTACATTCCGATAAAGTCCAGTGAAACAGTAAAGCTATAAATGTGTAAGTTTTGTCTTCAAGAGAAAACAAAATTCCATGTAAAGGTAGCCACGGCTATATACGTGCGTGCTCCTCGAAGGGTTGAGAAAGAAAATTCCATGTAAAGGTAGCCACGGCTATATACGTGCGTGCTCCTCGAAGGGTTGAGAAAGAAAATTCCTAAAGGGCCCCCTTTTATACAAGTAGCTATTGTTCTTCCACAGTAGTGCAGTCATGGCGACTGATCTACGAGCACGTACTTACGTCACAATAATGATTTTGCTAAGTTTTGGCACAATCAATATTTTGACATAAATACGAGTTCGTAGTTTACGCGTTATGTCTGCACTGCAGTGCGAGGACAGTAGCCACCAGGGTACAGTGGTACTTTCGGAATCTTCTTTTTAAAAATATATACAAGGTATTAAAATCATGAATCTAATATTGCGGGGCAAGTTTCGCCTTAAGTGAATGTGCGCGACCGAAGAACTATCCTAAATTACTTCCAAGTTTTTTGAAATTTACTCCAAAGGGACAACGCACCAAACTCGTGCGCACTCAATGTAATATTATTTCGCATAAGAACTATTTCTTACTAGGCTTTACTAGGGCCGCCTGTTTATGCGAAAAGATTTACGCGGAGGCTACACTTCAATATCGTATGTGCAGATTTGCAGTCTTCGTCTGACTACTGGCTGCTTGTCTTTGTGCGAAGACAGCCTGCTACAGGAGTGACCCAATCAGAATTCATTTTCTCCGATACTGATCGCCCGTGATTCGCGGGCCAGACAGATAAGCCGTATAACAATTCGAAAAATCCTATCACGAACGTGGTTCTGAACTAGTGTTTTGGAACACAACTTGTCCTGAAATCTTTTCGCAAAAAACAGGCGCCCCTGGGCATTATCAACACAACTTCTTTCTCCCTAATTGTATTCATTTTAAATATAAATGAAATATTATAATTTATAGACAGACTATAAGTAAACGTTAAATTTAAATAAACACAAGGTAATTTAGTTTTAAAAAATGTATAAAACGCGTTTAATGGGCCGCATAAGGAAAGTACCAAACACTTAATACATAGGGTGATTTATTAATGATTTGATTTAAAAAGTGCGAATAAACCGTGAATAGAGTTTTATATCACAGCACAGAAAGTATGCGTTTTCTTCTAAAAATAATGACGGAATGAGAAAGAAATTTGATCAGTTGGAAAGGGGAAGGCCAGTGGCGAGTATTAAGCAGAGAGCGTTGATAATGGAAATCACGTGGGTGAAACACGCCTTCACTTCAGCCCCGTCGGATCTGAAGCTATGAACTGTGGTACTGAAGTAAGTCGTATTAGCCGCTTAACCATTTCAGACCCACTTTAATTTACATTATCAGGTTTTCGCAAACAAAAAACTTTTTATGCGTGCTGTACTCAAGCCAAAGCAACACTTGTTTCGTTGTCACAGCCAATGAGATGTAAGCTCTATATTCAGCTAAGCTATGTGAACCAATTATGATCTAGACCAGTAAGATTGTTTGCGAATCATTTACCCAGAGGTAAAGTCATTGGTCACTGAGTTTCGCAGTGTGTAGTACAGACCAAAGGTTTCCTACACTTGTACAATGCACACAATCGTGTACACTGGGTCTGAATGGGTTAACGCCAACTAGCCTGCTAGCAGGTTCGGCAACGCGTATAAACCGGCTTACCCGGAGCTGGGTGCTAAGCGACGAACTTCAGGCACAGTGGGTAATGCCCCACGCCACACGGAGTAGCTGAGTGGTGGACGATTGAATGAAGAGCATTTCACAGGCGTTGGCTACAAGTGATCGACACATAGAGAGCTAATAAATTCGCGAGTTGAATGACCTGTAGGCTAGACTCCACACTCTTATATACTCTCATACAGATATCAACTGTTTATTGGTGGATTGTTGTGGTAGTAAAACCCGGTGGTTGGGCGCACAATTTATTGCATATTTGTTATTGACTCATTTACCTCCAGGAAGTGTCAAACAACACGTAGACCAGTTACAAGACTAACATGAACGTACAAGTCTGTGAATTCCAACTTGTCTAGAAATGAACCCGCGAGCAATATTAAATTGTGCAACTTACAAAAATTTAATTTGTGATTTTGTTCAGTAATGGGGGAACGCAGTACAGTAGAGTTCTCCACCACTACATCTAAAGAGATTCGGGCTCGGTTTCTCAGCGAGCAAAACTTCGGGACTTTCGCACTACTGTTGGACAGTGTGTTATCTCGGAGCACTGCCTTTGAACTCATCATTGCTCCATTTCCACCCCATCTCAGTCCCATCAGCGCTTAAGACCTAATTATATTTTTTCCCAAATATCATTCACAGACTCGTGCTACAGAAGAGAACAGAACAAAATGAAATTTTATCTGTGCCCTGCTGTTGGCCATATCTGATCTCTCTTATATATATATATTTATTTATTTAAAATAATGTTAATGGACTTCCTATTTAACATTATTCAATTCTTTTATCAGAGAGTAGCCGAAAGGGGTATCTTTGGACATATTTTAAATCCCTCCTCCTCTGCATTAATCCCAATCAAAAGTCATGAACTTTTTTGTACAAAATCAAATTATATTATATTTTTAGGGGGAGGGAGTTTTAATGTAGGAGGAATTATATTATTTAACATTTAATAATTCTTTAACCTATCTACTATACCTATTAGAACAGTAATTATAAAATTTGATCTAATATTTGATTACATTTAACTTATGATGATAGAAAATGAGGTTTGACGAAATGGGTTAACAATTATAATGATGGTGAGTAGATGTAAAAGTGGGTTCTGGACCATCTCAATTTTTGATCGAAAACCATGATTTTGGAGCAAAAAACCTTATTTTTTGTTTCCCAAAATAGTCGTCCAGTATGCGACACATGGTAAAACAAGCAAAATTATGCAAATTATCGAGCTCATTTAAGCTAAACACAAGTGAAATATTAAAAGGATTCAAATCAATAGAAGTTATATATTTTAACCAACTTCAATATCATGTACAGATTTTCCATTTTTGATTTCTTTTAAGCCTTTATACATTGTAAAAACTTGTTTATCATTTATTAATTATATAACATTTTATTAAAAAGGGTTACATATCGATCAGGTTATATAATTTTATAATTACAATCTAGAAAACAATTTTTTTACCAAACTTAGATTCATGAATTTGAAAATCTGTAGCAGTAAAGCATTAATTTTTTTCTAGATCCTGTAGTTTAATCAATTCATACGAATTGTTTAACTTCTTGAGAAGCGATTCCATTTTTGTGTTATTTATAAAGATCAAATTATTTAAAAAAAACTTTTTTTCTTTACCTCAATAAATTTATTTTCTTACTAAATAAAAAGAAACGATGCTCGAAATGGAAAATATTATATCTAAGTAATGCAAAAATGTGATGAAGTATTAAACATAGAAAGTTTTGCACCACATAAACACACAAAAGATAACAATTTGAACATCTGTAAAAAATGTTATAGTAAATATGCTAGTAGTCGTTACGAATTAAAAAAAGACAAAGTAATGTGCGAATGTGGAAAATATGTTTATAAAACTTCTCTCGAAAAGCATAAAAATAGTAAATTACACAATACAGCATTAGATATTCTAAACGAAAATCTACATGATAAATATCCAACAAAAACATGTAAAGTGTGTAATGAGAATAAATCTATACAATTATTTTCTCTTAATAAAAAAAAAGGGGGACATATATTCAATCACATGTAGAAAATTTCTTAGTGATTATATGAAGAATTATCGTCATAACAAGAAGTTAAATACGGTTTCCCAGTAATTTAAGCACTTTTTTTTATTTATTCAATATATCTGGTTTTGCATTTTATTTATAATTTTCTTCTCTTATAAATACATCTATAAAAATGGAGGCTTATATAACAGCTGTGTTGAGTGACAGTTCAGAAGTTGAGAGATTTTGGTAAAAAATTACAAATGAAATATTATTCTAAGGAAAGCTGATTTAATTTCATTTATTGTACCAAGAATATTCAATTATATATATAAAAAAAAGAATTTTAGCATTTTGCCCTTTTCAAAAGTTAAAAATATATATAATCAAGATAAAAAAGAATTAAAAGAAATATGCCCATTTTCTAATAATGTGTTTGAAAAGCCTAGAAATAGACAAGATAGAAAAGAATTGAAAGAAATATTCATATTCTCTAATAATATATTTGTAAATAAACAAGATAAAAAAGGAAAAAATGTTTCCATTCTATAATAATTATTTTGTTAACAAAAACTAGAACAAGCAACAAAAATTACTTAGTAAGGCTTAGTTAAGCTGTGGGATATCAACGTATGACATGAAAATTACTTTCAATTTAGTACAGCCTATTAATTTTTTGACCAGTAAAAAATAAGATTTTTGAAATTATACACAATTAAACTTAAAATATTTAGAAGAGTTAAAACCAGTATTAGATTATATGCTAATAATCAAGTACAGTTGTTCACATTTCAATCACAAAATTATACAATATTGAATGCTGGAGATACTAAAAAAATGTATAAATTCGTCATTCAAGAAATACTTATACAATTATCTGAATTTCAAATAAGGGGTTCGGATTGGGCTTTAGATAGAATAATTGGATTACAATTAGCAATAAATAAGTATAATCCATTAAATACTGCATCATATATTGAACTACTAGAAGTTATTAAGAATAAGAATTCATTCATACATGTTAAAAATAATGATCAAAAATGCTTTCTTTGGTCAATAAAATCTGCATTGTTTCCAGTAGACAAACATTCGGATATAGTATCTAAATATAAAAATGTAGGGCTGAATATTGATAAAATAATATATAAATATGAATTTCCACTTAAATTAATGATATACCAAAAATAGAAAATAAAATTGATATCTATAAATGTATACTCTATTGAAAATTAAAAATTTATGGTATATCCATTAAACCCCACAAAAAATAAAAAGGAGAAACATTTAAATTTTCTTTCTTTTGAAAATTGTGCAAACTCGCATTATTTTTGGATAAAAGATTTATCGCGATTGCTTTCAGTACAAAAATAATAAGAAAAGTAAATTTTATATATTTGATATGTTTCTTTAATGTTTTTACTCTCAAGAGAAATTACATAAACACACAGAAAATTGTTCAAAAATGAAGCAGTAAAAGTTGTTTTACCATCGAAAGGAGAGCAAATGCATTAAAAAAATTATAAACATAGAATGAAGGTTCCATTCACAATATATGCAGATTTTGAATATATATTGAAGAAAATAGCAACTACTAAGCCAAATCCAAAAGAAATAAATAAATTTCAATTAATCAATAAATATTCAGTTTTAACCGAAGATGATATTGATAAGGTTTTTATAAAGAAATACTTAAAGAAAGATATAATCTTACTAATGAACAAATATATTACATTGATTTACAGCTAAACGATGAATGATTCATAATGAAATATACATTGCATGAAGCATCCAGTTTTTGTTATTATATTGTATCTAATTATGGTGATTATAAGCCTCCGGTAGTGTATCGAAGCCCAAATGGGCATAAAGTTTTTATACAATAAAAAAAAAGAAGTATCGATAATTGGGGAAACATATTCACAAATTGAACCAGTGCATCCACTAACAAAAGAAGAAAAAAATTATATAGGAAATTTAAAAAAATACTGTATGCAAATGCGAATAACGGAGGAAAATAAAAAAGTACATCATAATTATCGCATAAGTGGAAAATTCATTAATCCAGTATGTAATAATTGTAATCTACAATTAAAATTACCAATTTTCGTACCAATTTATTTTCATAATTTCGTTGGTTATGATGCACATTTAAATATTAAAGAGTTAGGATATGATGAAAAAAATTTAGTTTTAATAGCAAATATTGAAGCAAAGTTTATTAGTTTTGGGAAAGCAACAGAAATTTAAAAAATGAGATTTATTGACACTTTTAAATTTATGGCCAGTAGTTAAGATAAACTATCATCGAATTTAAGTAAATTTCAAATGAAACATCCATATGATTATATGGATAGTTGGAAGAAATTTGAAGAAACAAAAATGATATAAGTGATGATGATTATGAATATTAGATAATTATATTATAAATTAAGAATCAGATTATTTAGCATATCTTGATGCTAATAAGTTATATGGTTGGGCAATGACGCAATATATAGGACTTTTTTTTTTCGGAATTTTGTACAATTTCACTCTACTGATTACACAGAAAACGGCATTACTATGCTTGAAAATCATTTCTGGGGGAACTCCAAGCTCCGCTGATGCATTACTGCTTCACCGTCACCACCTACAAAAACAGTCGGGGCGCTTTGAATACTGTTTTGGGGATTAACTCCCCTGCTGGCACTGAGAACTCTGGCTCGGTGCGTAATTTTTGACAGCGCTTGAACAGTAATTTTATTTGCGAGGTGGCTACACTTGTTCCTTTAATTGATATTCTGCCAAGCGACACTTGTCTGGTGAGAAAGTTATGAGGGTAGTGTTCTCGGGGATTAGCGTCAACCTAATGTATTGTGGTCAGCCGAGGGTTGTAAACATTGTTATACTGTGCTAGGGAGTAAAGTTTCACTAGAAAATTTTCCAGGGGAAGTATAAATTAACGGAGAGTTAAATTCCACGGTTACGCCGGAACACCCGCCGATCAGCGGCAGCGTCCCGCACAATCTCCACATACGGACATCCGGGAGCGACCCTGCAGGGAATCGAACCCTGTTCGCCTGGGTTGACCAATACACCACTACGACCCCTATAGTTGACTGTGAATAAGGCGCTAGGCCTCTTGTCTGCGGTGGAGGAAAGCACAGAGCAGTTGACCTCAAGCCGGGCCGGGCGCCTCATTAGATACTGTGCGGGCTATCAGTCAGCGATAAGGCCCAGTCCGCTAATCCGGGCTTTGAGCTGGCGCTCCGCCGTTTAATCCCCTCCCTTCCCGCGGCCGCCTACTAATCGCCCAGCCAATTACGGGCCGGCGTGCGTCTGTGTCCCTGAGCAGTGACACTAGGGCGACCTACAAGCTTGCACCAAGTGTGCTCTCGCTACCAAGGAAATAACATGTGCAGTAGGAGATCATGATCTGATACTACAGTGCCATGTCCATCGTTTAGAATATTAGATAAAGTTTTTTGTACTCAATATTCATAATAACTATTTATAACGGTTCTGATAATGGACTCGCATTCGGGAGGACCCGGGTCAGATTTCTGGTCCGGCCATCCTGATTTCGGTTTTCCATGGTTTTCCGAAATCATTCCAGGCGAATGCTGGGATGGGTCCTTAACAAAGGCCATGGCCGATTCCTTCCCCAGTCCCTCTTCCCTGTGCAGCTTGCACCGTCTCTAATGACCTCGCTGTCGACGAGACGTTAATCCCAGCTACCTACCTATAACAGTTTCGAAATAATTTTTAACAATTTACTTAAAGGAAAGCTTAGAGAAGTAATTTTAAGGCTATGCTGATTTTCAATTGTCTGCTTGAAAAGACTAGAGCCACTGTATGAAGTATTTAAATATGATATACATATTTTGTGAAGACACATGCGTTACTATTCGCTACGGCTCTTCAGGATCATCTTAAATGTAATGTTAGAAGACAAACCTTTTCATGTAACAGCAGCTTTGAAGATACTTGGATTCTGTAATGGTGACCAATCTGTTGTTGCTCTATAGACAGTTACAGTGGACCTCTCGGTATTGATTTTGTATTTTAACGCAGCGCTCTTAGCCTTGCGGCCTTGCCGCTCTTCGGCCTCCCAATAAGCAGGGGACAGGAATCACGTCCTCTTAACGCAAGAAGGCCAAGATTAATGCGACCGGTGGCCAGATCCGAAGCCCAAACCTGGCACGTCAGCACATCCTCGCCCCCTCTACCTCAGAGGTTCTGAGATCTTCGCCCTCTGAAACCAAGCGTGTGGTGTGGCCAGGGTTCTATCCACGCCCCTAGTGCCTTTCCAGGGCACAACCGGAGCAGGTTGCCGCTCACAGCCTGGCCTGTCATCGAGAGTGGGAATCTCTCCAGACCTCCTCCAGCATATGGAGTCAACTACTACCAGCACGAGTCCAACCCTATGATCGGACACCAGAGAGAACCTCATGGTGGGACCAACCGATTGTCCCGTGCTACCTTTTACTTTCCATGGCAGTTGTGGGTTATTCATGGCCGAAATTATCCCCCGAATGTAGCGGCAATAGCAATTCCCTTCCACAAAGTGGTTGAGAAGACCTCACCGAGCATAATGTTACACCCAATGAAGGGCTGGTCTCACTCCACTCCCTGGGAGCCACATCCCAAGTGGCGGGGAATTGCTATGACCCAGAATGGCCACCGCCCTGGTGGCTGGGCACAAGAGAGCAGTTGGGACCCCTCCCCGGTGTCGCGGTTCACCGGGGATAGCAGTCCTTGCTCTGAAATGGAGAGTTTATATTGTTCTATAGACAGAAAGAACTACTTGGGATACGAAAATTGTTCAGAAGGACCATTACATTGACCACAGCCGTACCACATTGGAACAAGATATGCAAGCTGCCGTCGTCTGTCGCTCCATAAAAATTGAGGGGTCGGCAACATTATTCCTAAAATCCGGAACGGCCCTTCTAGACGAGTCGGGATAAGCCCACCTCAACAGCGAAACTCTAGACGAAACAGCCTTGGTGGGCGCTCTTGAAATATAGGGCTAACTAATTTCCGCTAAAATATTTATGCCCAAGTTATAGTTCAACTTCTTACGCGCAAACTTGAAAATTCCCTTTCGTCATTGGCCGCGTGTTTTTGTGAAAAAAAACATTTTCTACTCGATTGTGCCAATAAGAATAAAGTTACCCAGACACTTAAGACGTGTGCGAGTTAAAGTCATCCAACCACGAAATTGGTTCTGAACTAACGTGGTTTAGAGTACAACTAGTCGTGGAATATTTTCGCGAAATACAGGTGGCCCTATCCATGACTAGAGACCAGAAGAATTCGCGGATTCCTTTTTTGACAAGCTGGAATTAAAACCAGGCTAGTTTACATAACTTAAGCGATTGGCCCACATTGTGTTTGACACCTCCTGGAGAACTGTGGCCCAATCATCGCCTTCCACTGTGACAGCAGACAACCAATGCACTGTCGACAACGGCATATTTGTGCATAAGGCTGTAGGCTCTAGCCTGTAGGTTATTGAACTCGCCAATTTTTCTGGTCTCTATCCATGACACATTGAGATCCTCTGCTCTCAGACACCCGTGGTCGGATCGAATACATCATTCCTCGTGTTGTCTCTTCAGAATGGGGGATATGTGTCCTGAACTCTGATGTATTTTCTCTGGCGAGGAAAGCATATCGCTGCTGGATGTGTTGGAGTGGTACAACAGCCTGATATCCGAACTTTATATCACTCGCAGGACACCTGAAGGGGTGGAAGAAGCGATGGTTCTCTGAGACCCACATAGTATCTCTCCATAAAAGTGACCCAAGGCTCCTGGAGCGGTACTTCAGCGTCCGCCATCCTTCGGTGGATAGAATTTCTGGGTCTATCTCAAAGAATGTTCTGGTTTAAAGCCATAATTTCCCTCAGTGTGACACAGGGTATGCTGAATACTCCAGATCTTGACCACCGAGATTATTTAAGCCAATACAGCTTTCGGAGTGTTGAGGGTTTGGGCGATTGTGCGACCTTGAGCGACTGTAGTGCGAAGACCAGCGAAACGACGGGCCTGCAAAGCGTCGAGTGGCGACGAAAGGGATCAGCAGGAGTGAGGTCTACGAACTGTGATGGTCGGTACAGTGGAGAGAGGGACTGGCGGCGGGACTATTGAACTGGATGTGCGAGAGTAAGTCATTTCAAGTAATGGCAGACAGACAAACTAAACTAAACATGTGTGAATTAAGTGACGACAATCCATATGGAGACATAGAGAAGGGATTTAATTAGAGTTGAGATAGGCATTAAATATTGCGCCTACTGAGAATAATTAGTGGTAGTGGAGACCAAAATGATAATTTTGTAAATATAGCTGTGTGAATAAATTAAAAATCAAATTTAGTTCTTTTATTTTTATCAAGACTACCAACCCTCTGGCCTCTTGTAACAATTTATTTTAACGAACTGACTGCATGCATGCAGTAAATTTGGTAACATTGGCGGGGGGAGTTGTTCCGAGCGTTAACTTCGAATTGAAAGTTCCACGTAAACATTTCTGAGTACTGAAATAATTCTGTGAAATATTTACATGTCTATTCAGTTGGCATATTTCACTTGACCGACGCATGCATAAAGTGACCAGGCCAGTAGCAATGTTAATTTTACTTAAAACGGCGGAAGAATACACATTGTGCATAAAACTAAACTTTTGGTAGAGCGAGATATGTCGTAGAAATAAGTGATGTATTTTGTACGTAAATTAATTGAAATTGATAAAAAATACTCTGTCTCATAGTCTTGTGTGCAGTGACTATGCCTCACTTTATGCCACATTCGCTCTTATCGCCCTCCGCGCTTCTGTACCTCAAAGGTGGAAAGCTGGCCCAGGCTGGCGAACAGGGCTACAGACCTGTAGAAAGTTGTCGCGTTGAGAAGGATCGAAGAAGCCACGGGAGCTGGGGTTGCCAGAAGTTAGTCGGCGGCGTCTTGATAAGAGGCTGGCGGCAGGTATCTACAACTGCGTCACTAAGAGGTAGGACGTCTCGTCAAAGAGGAGCAGGCAGGGCGAAGGAAACTCTGAGGAACGATAACTAACCGCCGCGGAAAGTGAACCCCGTCAGCTGTGACCGTATAACTTCAGGAGGGGGGAGGAGGGGTGCAGTGGCTGGGTGGTTAGCCTGCTTGCCTCCCACCAAGGTAAACTGGGTTCAACCCCGGCCGGGCCACTCCTGCATTTTCGCATATGGGAATAGTGCCATACGATTCCGCTGGCTCGGAGGACGGTTCTCTCGAGGATCTCCCGTTTCTCACGCCCTTGCATTCCGGCGCTACTCAATGCTCACCTCATTTCACCCTCATCGGCTCTCAAAACCTCGTTGTTAAGAGACACCCAAATCTCTCAACTCGATTGTGGCGTGGGGAGGGACGTACACTAGATACAAGATACCTAGTTTCGCCTCCTTCGAATGTCCCCATGGGTTGTTCACGAAAGAAATCTGAGTGCTTCTGAAAGATGGCTACTTGCGCACCTACAGCTAGATATGCGACGGCAGCGACGTCTACTAACTATCGCAGTTTCAAGTGGACTGTCCGGGAGCGTCGCCCTGCATCGTCCCACGTGGCACAGACTCATGCTTCAACCAATGTGCAGGACTGTGTCGGGGATCTGCCCCAGGCGGGGCACAGACCTACGGTCCGCTCCCAGTATCCCGGGTCCAGCGACGCATACACCCACACGCCTGCCCACATAAAATTTTTTTAATAGGTAAGTCATAGACCGGGAAGTTCATTCCGTCGCTCCACTAACTCTGACGAAACTTGAGGCGTCAAAACTGAAAATACGATTTTTTCCCTGAGCATAATTTTAACTATGATTTCCTCAACGTAATCTTTGCTTCCAACAGGCTAAATGCGAAACGTCTATATGCACCAGTGTATATGTCAATGTATTGTTACACAGATTTGCCGCCATGCTTTTGTATTTTTACGTAGCGCTCTTAGCCTGTCGGCCATACCACTGCTACAACGCCCAAATGGTGTGGGAAAGGGATCATCCTCTTTCATCAAAGGTGTCCCAGCTTATCACCAGAGGTGAATCAGGCTGTGTGTCTGGATCTGGTCATAAGTACACCAAGGGTGCACCCTTCCACAACTACTGGGATCCTCGTGCTCAGCATTAAGAGCGTGGTTTGGCCAGGATACTGTCAACATCCCTAGTGCCTCTCCAGGACACAATAGGAGCGGGTTGCCGCTCACCACTTGGCCTTTCTTCGAGATGTGGAATATCTTCAGAGCTCTTCTAGCATCCGGATTTGGCCACTTCCAGCACAAGTCCTACCCATGATCGGCGCAGCAGAGAGAACCTCTAGCGAGGCTCGACAGATCAGCCTCGTGATCCCACCTATTTTCCATGGCAACAGTGCGTTTTCAGAAACCGACCGCTCCGCCTATGGCGACCATCCAAGCGAACAGGAAGACAGCCCTTTCCACTCCGAAGTGCTGAATATGATATACACTAACTGTAGGGTGCCCTCCGGGTGATGGTTGAGGACACTTTGGTGGCTCACCGGACATAAGCCTTACACCCATTACAGGCCGTTTGCTTGCTCAAGAATCCCATCCCTAAACTGCGCACGCTGAAAGTCGGGCCGTGCTTAAACCTTTCAGACCCACTTTAATTTACGGCATCAGATGTTGCAAACAAAAAAAATTTTATGCATACTATACTTAAGCCAAGGCAACACTTGTTTCGTTGTCACAGCCAATGAGATGTAAACTATAGATTCAGCTACAGCTATATGAACTAATATGACCTAGACCAGTAAGATTGTTTGCGAACATTGCGAATCATTGGTCATTGAGTTTAACAGTGTGTAGTAAATACCAAAAATTTCCTAAACATGTGTAATGTACACAATCATGTACACTGAGTCTGAATGGGTTAACAGCTTATGGTGTGGAGCAACCCCCAGGCCCTGACCTAGGACAGGACTGACTGAGATCCCGGTGCTCTGAGATGAAAGATTATTTCCAATCATCACCCATCCACAGGTCTTTCATGTTTTCATCAGTGCCTCCATTGTGTACAGCACTGCTGTCCGTCCACCAGTAGGACAGCAAGGCCACCAGTAGGACAGGAAGGCCACCAGTAGGACAGCAAGGCCACCAGTAGGACAGCAAGGCGGCCGAACTGTCATCGGCAACTGACCATTGCCGTACGTTATAAATCCTTCACCTTGAAATTCCAATCTTGTGGCCCAATGGCTTGAGTGCCAAGTGGTTCAATACCTCGCCAAGTGGTTGAGCCTAGGTAGCAACTGTCTGCCCAAGCCGTCATGGCAGATACCAATGTCCACTCACGAGTACTGCTCAAATTTGTAATTCCTTTGTTTGTTTTGTTTTGGCCACTCACGAGGAAGCTAGTATCCCATAGGAAAATGGGCGGCGGGACCCAAATATGCATTTCTGGGCGATGGTATACGACCCTGTGAATAATGCAGTGGTCCAAGGGTCCGGCAGTTTTTTGTTATATTACCCAGGGGTGGCCAGATGAGCCTTGTGTCGCTATGTGCGTAGAGAGGCTATAAAAGATGCATCATCCACCATTTCTAGGGTCGTGTGCGGTAACCGGGCTAGGCTACTATAGCATGGTTCTGCCGCACCACCTCAAACGGCCGGATATCTTCCTCCATAGAACAGAACATATTAAAATTTGCACCAGTACCCAGCTGAAGGCCATAACTGGTCTTAGTTACTAGAATTTAAAATAAATTTGGAAAATAGTCAAAACATAATATGTGTCGCGTTATAAAAATTAAAAACAAGTTAAATTTTAAAATTACAGAGGCTTAAAATTATATTTTGTTATAATCTTAAAGAAAAAGGTTACACTATAGTTTAAAAATGTGAAAAGTTAAAATTGCTCTGCCTCCACCCTTGAACCCCTTGAACCCTCACCCCGCCATTCTCTCCGGAGACAGAGGAGCCGACAGTTGTTGTTTTTGTGAGGTGTCCGTCATGAGTTTGATGTTTGTGTTTGTGTTGTGTTGGTGTCAGTGTAATGTTGTTTGTGTAGTGTGTGTACAGTGTAGGTGTTGTTCCTTTAGATTATTGGTTTTTGTGTGTATATATATATAATATTGATGTCTTGTGAGTCGAATGACATCAATATACATAGGGGAACCTCACCTGCCGAGACACCTACCCATTATATGAGCCAATAGCGGGAACAACATTTTATTGACTGCTGTAGTTTGCTTTCGCTATGTCATTATTTCATTTGTCCCCACAGTTTGTTTCGTCTACACTATACATTTGAAAGACATATTTCTTACCGCATGCTCTTCTCTCACTGGTATTAAGGATAACAGTAAATAAGAAGATTGTAGGAAGATTTGCCAGAGAATAAATACTAATAAATCGATGCCCGTATAGCACAAGGACATTGAGTTCAAAGTGTTGAGAATACAAACGTGGAACAGCTGTTTACATCGCGAAATCCAGCCGCAAAAGCCAGTTAAATGGCATCACCGGCCAAAAAAAAACGTTGGAACGCCGTTAGCCAATCAGCGCCTGGCAACCTGCTCGCCACCCGGCAGCCCAGCCAATGGGGGAACCTTTCACAACATGCAGTGGCCAAGCGGACTCAAGGTTCGTTGCCAGAGCGTTCGGTTGGGCCTACTAGTACACTGAAAGTCGTAATGAAATATGCCCAGTGAATCTTTGTATGTTAACCTTTGATGTGCGAAGTTCTGTCAGAGATAGTCGACCGACAGAACGAACTTCCCGGTCAAATGAAGTATGTATCTGGTTAAAAAAAAAAAAATGTAACGCGGGCTGAAGTAAATCGTGAGAATTGGGAACTATCCCTTGCACTACGCAAGGCGCCACTGTAATAGTTCGAAGGAAATTTGGTGGAGAAACAATCAAACTCTTTAGCCGCCACGTAGAAGGCCACTGTGATGTATTGGGTAAACTACGTGGAGAATAATAATAATGTGAAAATGTGTGTGAGAGAAATACGTGTAACCCAGAATGTGTGTAGGAGAATGCGTGTTTGGCCTTTTTGCCTTGAGAACTTACTCTCCGACATACTGGCCGTCTCAGGAACTCTGCGAGGACATCTGCATACACTGGCATTCACAACACATAAAACTTTCAAACTTTTCAACAAGCACTTAATTTATATTATTATTTCTGTAAAAGAAAATCTGATAGGTGTGGCGCAGTATTACCAATAAAAGAAATCAAAATGTTAATAATTATCTTTATCAAAGCAGAGAAATAAAAAAAATTAAAAATCAAAATAAAAAGGTTTAACTGTGCATGGAAAATGCAATCAATTAATTTTAAGACCTCTGTTCCGCAATTAATTTAAATTTATTAAAATATTATCACCATTCGAAAACAATAATTACTTAAATTGGAAAATAAAATAATATTTAATGTCTTTAAGCTGCTTTCAAAAATAATTAGGTAAAATGTAAATTTATTAAACTGTGTTCAAATTAAAAAAGTGTCTGTAGTTCAAGTGCATCTTAGACAAGTTCTACGTACTAAGCTCCATTAAACCATATCATTACATATTCCTATCACTATCCCAAATATCTGACTTAAGTTCGTTATCTCTTCAAAAATGATAGCAAAGTCTTAAATGTTCTCCGACAAAGTTAAGTTTCAATTAAACACTAGTTCTTCACTCCCAATTTAAGATAAAATCAATGTAAGTTCAAAAATTTTCTCCGGTTACTAGCTCCAGTTGGTTAGATTATGACCACTGGGCTGAATTAATAAGTCAAACCATGATGTAGTTTATAGGTCCGAAAATTAGGTTGGCGTCACCTTAATCTGAAGTCACGCTGACGCCACCAGCATGGCGTCGTGGCGTCGGTGTACGCTCTCCTCGTAGACAGCGTCCACTAATGAAATTAACTAACGCAGCTAGACTTTGGCCTATTCTTCACTTGCCAAACTAGCCTGTATATTACACTCAATTCAGTGTACCAAAACACTGTTCTAATTTATGATGATGCCGGGATTTCGTCCATGAAATCCATACTCTCAAAACCACGTCTCTGGATCGTCAGATCCATACCCAGAAGCCCTTGACTTCCGCCATCTCCGTTATCAAGTATTATTAATGGAGCTCAGCTACTTCCGGCCCATAACGTCACAAAAATAGCTTAACACCAAATACAATTAAAACTGCAAATAAAAGAAAACAGTACGGAAAAATAAAAATAATAAATACTGAGATGTGAAAAAATTCTGAAAAATCATTGTCACATACTTAAATTAAGTAGCTAAAATACTCACAATAATATCCTGGCTTACCATAGCGTAACCTACATTAAAATGCAAACATTGAAAAAGAATGGTGGGTTCTGAAATTGCACATTTAAAAATAATAAAATCAAATATGTAAAATTGCAGAAATATTCCAATTAAAATAAATAAGTGTTTAAACACAGCCAAAAATATGTATGTGTCATACAGTACAAAACAATACACGTGTTAATTTTCATACTAGCTGTGTGACATGTAAATGAGCGTATATGAGACTGTCACAGGGCAGACGCCGCACTGAAGTTTAACTCGTCATGCGTAGAAAACTGCTTTCTACATGTTACATGAATTAATTGATAGATCCGGCTACACGTCGCATAGATGGATAGCTGGGCGACTTTAAGGTGTGTATACATGGGAAAGTATTCTTGGCCAACAAGTAGACCAGGTGACTTACTGTGGTATATCCATGTGGACAAATTGGTAGCGCAAGTTGTCATCCTGGTGAGGGAAATTCCAATATGGCCGCCAGTGATCTGTTGGTTCTAAGGAAGCCCCTCAAATTACTTAAAGTTCCTCCAAATTGTCTTTCAGGGGCTTTATTTTGCAAATGAGGGGCTTACTACTGTTTGAGGGAATAAGGGAAAATTGTTGGGGAAAAGGGAAAATTTTTAGGGAAATTTAGTCGATTTTGAAATTTATTTTAAAAATAACTTTTAATACCTTTTTATTAATAAATTTGTTATACATTTTTATAAATTATTTTGAAATATTTGAAGTTTTTGGGGTCAAAGGTCAAATGTAAAATTTCAAGGTCACGTGGATCCAAAATGGCGGATGGCGACGTCACAACATGGCGGTCGGCCGGCGCCTGGCTCCTGTGCTAGATGCCGTTATGCCTGAATGCCCATAATCCTACTTATGTACATTTTTGGATTTCGTTTGACATTTTTTGCTGATTTCTGAAAATCGCAGACATTCATCTTAAGAGAATTAGAATTATTGATGACCCAGACGAATGAGAAGTCAGGTTGTCACGTGAACAACAAGAAACAATGAAATTATTTCGAGGAAATTTACAGTATATTAAAGCCTACGAACGAATTAAAATTTCTCGGAGGAAAACTGTGTTTAATTATATATCTCACATGATACAACAGTAACAGGCACTTAACCAAGGTTTCCATTTTTTATTGTCTACAATCTTAAAAAATTTTATCGTCAAATGAACTATATTTAATATTAATTTTAATACAAATTCAGAGATAATAAACTCGTAGCAACGACAACAATGAAATTTTATTGCTAACTTACAGTCCAAAGATAATACATGTTCATAACTATTCATTCACTATACAAAAGCTGCCCTAAAAGTGTGAATACATTTTACCACATGAACTGTAGGGATTTTCGGCAGTCAGATTTTAACACTACGTCATTTTCACGGACCGGTTCCAGAATGGATCACTCGGATGATACGAGTACTGTACATTTTATACTATAGTTTACCAGATTACTTACGTCATACCAAAAATCACTAACGTGAGCATTATTCGAATTTGTCTATGGTCCGCGTGATAACAGGGTGGAGGGTGATTAACGGAACATATCTTCTGAGATGATCTCATAGTTGTGATAAGAGTGTGGAAACGTGGAACCCTCCGACGTAGCGGCGGCTTACCTACGGAAAGGACTCGTCCTATGTGCAGAAATATATCAGGTTTCACGCCTCACGTCACTTGGAAAGCTCACGAGGCGGTATCAGACAAAGACAATCCTTAGAGTGGATGGAGTTAGTCCTTCCAGAGAATCCTTTCCTGCTTTTGTTGTGAAGTCTGCCTGATAACAGCGAGGAAGCGACTTCAAAATAACCCCGGGGAAATCTTCTGAGGGTATGTCATTTCAATATGAAATTTCTATTACGTAAACAGTTTTTTTTTGTGGAAAAAAAAGGGGGGGGGGGATACTGAAGAAGTGTCACGAGTATTTCAGGCTTAGTTCAAATAACTGATGACTTACCACGAAAACTTTTAGAGATATGATACTGGATTGCTTGAATCTCCCCCCCCCCCCCCTTTTTATATTCACGTCACTGCCAGAACGCATGCTGTCATTCTTTCTTCCGCTCACTGCCATGAGCGGATCACGCGAATATAGGCTATTCGCTGTAAAATGAGCACTTTTGAAAGCCCTGCTTAAGATCTACTTGTATGCACGTTGTGTATTCTTCCGCCTTATGTAAGATTAACATTGTCATGGGCCTCAGCACTTTATTCATGTGTCGGGCAAGTGAAACTGTGAAATTATTTGAAAAGTAAACGTGTAACAAATCTTCTCATTTTTTTACACTTAGATACATTAAAATAACCATGAAGCGAAATAAATAATTTAAGTTACCACAAATGGTTACCTAACACTTTTCATTCGACGTTAAGATACGGAATTACTTTCCATCCATTGTCGCCAACTTTACTGTTCGCATGTCACTCAGGGCGTCCGTAATAATATATGCAGGTAGAAGCAATGACTTTTTTCTAAGTTTAATTTCTTATGTGCCTCGCTTTATCGTGCACAGGCTTTACAGCGGAGGTTGTCACACAGAGTTTCCGTAGCCCGACATGTGTCCAATTCGCCTTTAATGCGGTTTGCTTGCGCGGGTGTGCCGCTAGGGGCAGACATGTCCCTTCATCATTCGTGGCTGAGGCACTGAGGTCTTGTTAGCAGTGCAAGCCACAGAACCTTGTTCAGTGACCACGGCAGCAGCGTGCCCGGACCGCACATTTGACAAGCCTTTGCCCAGCTTGGCGAGAGAGTTTTACAGAGGCCTTTTTAATACACGTTTATCCACGAAACTATCAAAGATGTGTCCAGTGTGCTGATCGAAAAGAAAACACGCTTCAGTCGAAGTCTTTTGAGTACTTTCAAGACGGCACGCTCATTATAAACATGATTTCAGAGTACTCTAAAATGCCTAAAACCGTAATTATCGCAGCGCTGTATCACAGTATATAGCTGCAGATACATACTAAACTACTCAAAGTCTGTGCATTAAACCTTCCTACACTAATTTCCACCAATAAAATAATAGGGTTACTACTAAGTCCTATTGGTACATGCAGAATATACAGAATGTGTACGAACAACGTCGACAAACTACAGCAGATTATTTCTTATAAAAAAAAAAAAAAAGACTAAATTTACGTACACTTTTCCGGTTAAATTATTATTTAGGGAGTCATTTGCCCCCAAAAATCAACTTCTAAAAATCTTTTAGTTCAAAATATCATAAACTGCTTGCGATTGAGCAACAAATCGTTGAATTGTATTTTGCAGAACGGGGATCTTACACCACTGAAAACGCTGTTGAAAATATTATCCTCCTGCATGGCAAAAGTGGAAGTTGGCCTCTTATTTATGAATGGAACTGAGTAACTCTAAGATGTACGCGGATTTTATGACATCTTATAAAACAGCACGTACATTTCTTGTAAGAGATCGTCTTATCGGAAACTCTCAGGTGAACGGTCTTCTATAAATCCATGCTTTACTCTCAAAACACAAATGGTTGCAGCCTTACGGGTATGAAACACACGTCTCGTGAAGGGATTTTAAACTAGGATATTTTGGGGGTGCACAGCTCCACTTAAAATTCCCTCTAGGCGAGAAGTGAGTACACATTTTCGTCTTATATTTTCGTGAGGAATAACATACCGGTGTTTGACTGTCCTACATACATATACCGAATGTTTTTGAACACCGACAAACTAGTGACCATTCTCTTGGTGTTATTACGAGGCTGTCTTATAGCTATTTCGGCCATACTGAGGCCACGACCGTCCACTTGCCGGAGGGGTAGGGGATTTGTCTCACACCCTTTCTTCGCAGATGTCAGTCCCAGCTTAGCACCTGAGCTGACCAGATCCAAATCCAGATACACGCAGCACGACGGCAACATTGCACGGCAGTTATGGCCACATGGGTGCGGGGCCCTAAGATTATCCACAGTCATTTTTTACCAACATAAGCACATTTTAGTACTTAGTTATTATTGACTTGTTAATTACGCCCATTCAATAAAGTAATCGTAAAAATGGCGCCGGAATAAAAAAATAAAGTAATAGCTGATACGATTTATATGATAAGGTTTATCGTAATATTGTGTCTTTTACTCAGGATGTCAATAAATATGATACGTCTTGGACAGCTGAGATCCTTAATATAGAAGAGAGTTATATTTTTGTTGTCTTTTTTGTACCGTTTTGGTCTTCAAGGAATAACTGCTAAAGCTGTTAGTGGTTTGTTGGAAATGTGTTTCTTCAGAAGGTCTCGTATCGAGAAGGATCCTGCACCAAAGGATATTAGTGAGATTGATCCAAACAGGATAATCTGTTGGAAGACGTCTCCAGTTCATGAGGGCAAAATGGACAATACTGCTGTAATTAGTGTTTTTGGTAATGCGTCTATGTATTCACGTAAGAAGATGAAGATGGAACTTGGTAATCAGATTTGGTTGTATCGGAAATTAGTTGGTACTACTGGCGACATGCATATGGAATTGTCATGTGGAATTGTTTTTCAATCCGTGATTATGTGTTATATATAGAGCTTAAATCTATTTCACTTATCTGTCATTAGAATTTGATTAAACGTGGTAATTCACTATAAGTATTTTCTGTCGGTTGTAAGTTGTGTCTTCATTCTAATGATCTTGGATGCTGTGATGCAATGAGTATTTCTGACGTAAACATAAACATAGACCTATAGGCTATTGAACATAACGTGAGCACTTTTGAAAGCCCTCTCATTTCGAATAACAGTCAATAAATATATTTTATTATCACCTTGTACGTTAACTTCAGAGTGCGTTGTGATATACAAATTGTGCTTATTACTTACATGGCAATATTTATTTAAAAAGATGGTTAAAGGATAAAAAATGGCTGAAAGATAAATGTAACTAGAGCGTCAAAAAGTGCTCACTTTACCGTGGACAGCCTTGCCACTAATAATAAATATTCCAAATTCACATCGTATTGTTTTAGTTTAAGGACTTTTAAATATTAGCTACATTTAAGCTCGTGTAATTTGTTTTCGTAGCATGGTAATTACGTTAAATGACACCTAACTTCACTGTGGAACGAAAAGGCTCATCGCAAAGAATGATGTATCTAACATCTGCTGTAGAAACATACCAATATAATATAAATTACGCCTTATCATTCAATCTCCGTCCAAGTATATAAGCATAAAATTAATATCAACCAAAATATGCAAAATACCGTTAACACCTTAGAACAAAATGTCCTTCACATATTATAAGTACCGATATAGAATAGTGGCCCGTGGATATTGAGGTAGTAATACTCGTCTAACGAACCGGATATCGGGTAGTAATGAGCAGTCAACGACTTTATTCGCTGTGACATGTCCGAAGGACAGAAGGGACTATCCCAAACGTCACGGAGGAAGCAAACTCTAATAAGGAAGGAAGACGTATAAGTACCTGAAGGGATGACACAAGAAAGGAGCCGTGAAGATTATAAGCGGGGAAATGGAGATGGAAACAAGGGGAAGATGAAAGACTGTAAGAAGAGGAAGGCCAAGGACCGGCTCGGGAGCAGAATGGCCGCGACGTAAGTAGATGAAAGAGCTTCGCTTCCGGTCATAAGCCAGAGGGTTGGCAGCCGTGGTGTGGTAATGAGGTCTTTCAACTGGAGCGCAAGACTGGGTGAGCTGACACCTCGCACAGCTGCCAACTTAGTGATTTCCTCACCAGACCTGGTGGTTGCGGAAGACAGTCTGGTGGCAGAATTCCATATTTGCAAGTTGAAAAGTTACAGATTTCCGTTTAAAAAAATCTTCTGTAAGCTCTGGGGATTAAAAGGGAGATTGCACTTCTTTATTTAATTTTGTGTCCCAGGGATTGTTCATTTCCATAAAATATATTACGTAAACCTGGAGAGATCATGTGGATATATTGAGATGCATATGTCATGTGAAGAGAAGTGAAGAGATTTGGACGGCTCTTCTCAGCGAGGTCTTGAGAGCCGATGAGGGGAAAGCACGTTAAGAATGTAGCAGCGCCGGAATGAAAGGGCGGGGGAAACGGGAGACCTCCGAGAAAACCTTTCGACCAGCGACATCGTTCGGCACGGGAGAGATGCGATACCGTGGTCCCCTTTAATAATTAATTTGTTTAAATTTCTTTCAGGGCCACGGTGCCGCTGCGCTGGTCGGCGGGTTTTCTCGGGGATTTCCCCCCCCCTTTTTTTTCAGGCAATGCTCCACACTCACCGCCAAAATCTCTTCACCCACTCACTCTCTCAATTTCTTACAATGGAACTACGGCGGTAAGCAACTGTAATAACCAATTGGTAGAAACCTGAAAAATTCGCGGGTCCATTTCGAGACAAGTTGGAATTGACGAACTTGTCCGTTCAAGCTGCTTTCGTAATTGGTCGACGCGTTGTTTGACACCTCCTGCAGATAAGTGGACCAATTACGAACACGCAATAAATTGTAGGCTGAATCACCGCCGTTTTACTGCCAGAACAAGTAACCAATGGAAAGTTAATATCTGCGTGGGTGTATGTAGGACTGTGAAGTCTAGCCTACACTAGTGGATTTAGAGTTCAACCTCTCATTAACGCAAGATCCAGTTCTAGCTAGTTCTACATTTATGGAAGTTCTTTTGGTTAGACAAACCAAATATGTTGATTATTCGGTAGTGAAGGACGCGATAGCTATTAATCCGCTATATATTTTAGCTCACAAGACTTTCAATGTTGGTGTTTTTGCTAGTGATACTCGTGCAATAATAAATATTGCTCCTTGTGGTGTTCTATTCCTTAGAGAAAAGATACGTATGGAGGAAGGAACAAATATAATTATGATGACTAGGACACATTATTAAGTACCATTAACCTTACAAGGTGTTTGTGATGTAACTTTTGTTGTATGAATTATCATGGTTGCAATTATGAACTGGATGTATCCTTTGTAATATTCTTTACGGGTGCTTGAACTCGCGAATTTTTCAGGTCTCTGTCAGCAGGCCTAATAAATACAATTTCAATATGCGTTGGAATAATATTGCACACTCGTACATTTTACTTAACTCTTTGTAGACTAATTTGACAATTTCTTTGTGGTTCAGAACAAAACTCGCATGGATATGCAGTCTTTGTTCGGCTAGTGTTTAACATGACCTTGCAAGAACACGCCAGCGCAGTTACAATGATATTGCTAACAATAGAATTTCTTTTTTTTTTATAACACTGAAAGAGACATGATTGATTGCAAATCCTTTTGCACGATGTAGGACATCTGATTGGGTCAATATAAGATCGGTTCCCCATTGGTTGATGACCGGCCAATAATGAACGGAGTGGTATTGACCAATAGGACGATGGCGAGTTCTAACAGACACCAACAGAACCAGTGTTCTTGCAGTAGTGGATAAAGGTGACACACTTCTAATTTTGTCTTAAGAGCTAGTAAATGTGTGCAGACCTCAGTGTGTTAAATTTAATATTAAATTAACGGATATTACACTCTGGTGATTTTTTTTGCATTGATTTGAACACTTTGTGTGATGGAAGTTGGCTATTCTCCGTTTGTCACGTGTCTCTCCTGCCTCCGTCTGCTAAATGACGCGCGAGCAGTGTGTCATAGTCGCTGCTACTCTCTACTGTAGGGGGAGAAATAACCTCTCTACGAATTTATGAGTTTCCTTTGGCTATCTCCAGCGCGCAGCTGACTGCGTGGGGCAGGCACGCCGTCATATCACTCTGCACACAATTAACCTGGCGGTTGTCTGATGCCGTCCTCACGTTTGGCCGCCAGTCAAGGTTCGGAATATTAAACGACGCCAAAAGAAGATATCGCATTAACCATTTAGGAAGGCACAGATGTACTGTAACTGAGGACAAGGTTTAAGTGAGCTGTCGATATTCTCCACTACACCAATACGAGTTGTGTTGGTCTCTCTATTTCTACTTATCCTCTTCCTATTGGTCCTGGCTACCCCGGACACGCTTACAATATTCCGCAACGTTTATTACTGTCTGTCCATCGGCCAATGGAGTCGCTTGTTGACTATGTGCCAACCAATGTGTCGTGACAGATGTAACATGTTTCACAATCCATCGTGTACATTTGAGAAATTATTAAAATTAACAGTTTTATACTCATGAATTTAAATGTTGACCAGTTGAAATTTTTTTTTTTTTAGTTTCGCATAGAGTCCAGCGAAACAGCAAAACCATAGAAGTGTGAGATTGGTCTTCAAGAGCAAAGGGATTCCCAGATAAACGTTACTCGAGTATATACGTGCATTCTCCTCAAAGGGTTAAGGCTCCTATGCACTGAAACGTTTTCTGTGAAATAGTTGTTTGCGCGTAAACACGTATATCGGTAAATTAAATTTCTGGAAATACGAAGTTTTTCCAGAAATGATTAAAAAAAAAAACGATTGTCTATGTCATTATTATTATTATTTTTTATCATATTAGGTGTATTATGGTGAACAAAATTCGTGAAAATGGTCAAATATAAAATTTTTAATGCCTGCCTACGCAGTTTCTTCAAGTGGTAAGAGAAAAATACGATTGTACGCAGTTTGTTTGGTCTGTGGACTTTCATCGCGTGCAATGAAATTACACTGTTACGAATGTAATTTAGACAGTAAAGCATTACGACGGAAACACTGCACGTCATGGGCGTACGGGCGATGAGACGCTAGACGTGCGTGTTAGTGTCGCCCGTATCGCTCCCTCGCTTCTTGACCTCGGACGTGCAACTACATAATCTCCTTAAGGCCCCTATGTATCTGAGGCGTTTTTGCGCGTTTAAGACCCGGAATTGAGGGAGCGATACGGGCGACATTAGCACGTGTGCCTGGCGCCTCATAGCCCCTACGCGAAATACACTGAACTGACCCTCAGCATTTCCGTTGCTGCGATGTAATGGGCTTAAAGTCCGTTCGCGGTTTCTCCAGACGTTTTAACACGAACCTGTGAAAAATCACCCCATGTATTACGTATTTAGTTATTTTCTAAATATGCCATGTATCGAGCTTTTTATACTTCCATTAACACAGCCGTATCTTGGTTTTCGTAAAATTGCAGTTTTACCTACATTTTATTTATTCATTAAAACGTTTCTTTTATAATAAACACGAATAAAAACAGTGAGAAAAATGTGTGTTGGTAGCGCCTGGTAATAAATAGTTCACATGCAAAATAATATTACAACTGAGTGCGCATGAAAGCGGCGCGTTGTCCTCTGGTGTGATTTTCCAGACTTAGTTAAGCTTGGTTTGCCACGAGGCGGAGGAATACCCTGGAAGTAGAACTTTAGCAGGGCTCCAGAAAAGAGTGAAGAGACTCAGAATGAATTACAGTAGATGTGTACCAGTAGGAGATCATTGCACGCCACAAAAGACCGCAGATTTAACTACAAACGTGTAATTTTCTCTTTCCTCTTATCTCTCACTGAAACTAAACGGGCAGGCTTCAAAAATGCCAAGGGGCCGTGGCGATGTTGTAGTGGTTAGACTACTCGCCTCCCAACCATCGCGAACCAGGTTCGATCCCCGGCGGGGTCTACCCCTTTGATTTCGGCGTGTGGTAATCGTGCCTGGACGATGCCAAAAGTCTCGAGGAGGAGGGGGGGGGGACGGGCACGGGAGGATATTCTGTTTCCCCGGTCCTCGCGTTCCGAGCGCTGCTCTATACTCACCTCGCTACACCCTCATCGGCTCTCAAGACCTCGATGTCAGGTGCCACCCAAATCTCTTCACTCGCTCATTCAAGGTCGCGTGTGGCTATTAAGGCAGCATTGCAAAGGAAGCTGCAACACTGCCATGTACATTTCCGGGAAGCTGAATTTCTCGAAAATTAGCTCTGTAACAATGGGATATTTGTCACGCAATGAAAGACAATG
Source organism: Dryococelus australis (assembly GCA_029891345.1). Taxonomy (NCBI): domain Eukaryota; kingdom Metazoa; phylum Arthropoda; class Insecta; order Phasmatodea; family Phasmatidae; genus Dryococelus; species Dryococelus australis. The sequence continues at coordinate 384,614,761 of CM056993.1, forward strand.
TAATATATTGCATATGTCACTTTGTAACTCCTTTCTTTTAAGAAATCTGCGAAAGATACGACGCAAAAATGCCATATTTGGTTATTTTATCATAAGATATATTTCACAGGATAAAAAGTGGTAACTGAAGATAATAGATTTTTATCTTTCAAGAGAAAGTATTTGTATTCCCAAAACATTTATTTAATGAAATAAACATATAAAGACTGCTCACGATAAAGTGAGCACTTTTGAAACTAACCTTAGAAAAAAGTCACTGCCCCTACCTGCATATGTTTTAACGGACGCACTGAGTGGCATGCGCCCAGTAAAGTCGGTAACGACGCATGGGAAGTAATTCCGTATCTATACATCGAATAAAAACTGTTAGGTAGGGGCCTAACCTATTTGTGATAGCGTAAATTATTTGCTTCTCTTTCTGTTATTTTTTAATGCATTAAAGTGTAAAAATGAGAAATTCTTTAAATATTTACTTTTATAATAATTTCACAGTTTCACTTGACCGACGCATGACTAAAGTGATGAGGCCTATGTCAATGTTAATCTTACATTAGGTGGAAGAATACACAACGTGGATACAAGTAGATCTTAAGCAGCGCTTTCAGAAGTGCTCATTTTACCGTGAACAGCCTGTGCCTTGATCTGATCTGCGCACGTGTGTCCCACGTGCTTTGTACGTCCGCCACGTGACTTTGAGCTTGTTCCAGGCGGGGACGTAATGCAATCGGGCCGCCCGAGCGCGCCTTTGTTTGTCCGGGACGAGTCTTGGACACGCGCGCCACGGCCACTCAGCCGCGACACGACGTCGGCGCCGGCGCCTGGCGTTGCCACGGGCAACGTAGCATCGTTTGACGCCCCGCGCCGTGTTGTTCGCGGCGGTCTCACAAATTAGGTTAGGAACCCCCGCCACGTGACTCCGCTGTACCGCAGGGAACAAGCAGCCCACGTCGCCTGCCAGTGGCGTCTCTAGGAACTTTTTCTTCGGGTAGGGCCGATATGATTGAAGCTTCGGAGTCGTTATAGGCTGCTCACAGTAAAATGAACACTTTTAAAAGCCCCGCTTAAGATCTACTTGTATGCAAGTTGTGTATTTTTCCGCCTCATGTAAGATCAACATTGTCATGGGACTCATAACTATATTCATGCGTCGGTCAAGTAAAACTGTGAAATTATTAGAAAAGTAAATATTTACACAATCTGTTCGCTTTTAGACTTCGGTGCATTAAAAACAACAAAAAAACGAAAGAAATAAGTTAAGTTAACGGAAATGCTTACCTCGTACTTTTTATTCGACGTTAAGATACGTCACTACTACCTGTACATTGTTGCCAACTTTACTGTTCTCATGTCACTCAGTGCGCCCGTTAAATCATATGCAGGTAGGGGCAGTGAACTTTTTTCTAAGGTTGATATCAAAAGTGCTCACTTTATCGTGGACAGCCTTTAACACGATGATACAATTACAATTACTTATATTCTATATTCGCGGTTTATTCACACGTTTTGAAACACACCTTTGAAATATTACCCCATGTATGGACGCGTTCTGTTGTTTTCAAAATATGTCACACGCCACAAGCGTTTTAGCCTTCTGTTAAAATGAAAGAATCGTTTTTTTTTTTTGTTGAGTTAAATTTTAGCTTATATTTTATCTGTACATTAGAATTTCTCATGCATAATTAATACGAATAAAAACAGCGAGGACATAAGTCTGTTGGTACCTAATGCCTAGTGAGAAATAATTCTGATGCGAAATATTATTAGTCCGAGATCGCACGAGTCTTTTTCCAGTAATATTCTAAACATGGCTAAACTTTGTTCGACAGTTTGTTTGCATTTTTGTGACAATTAACATAAGTTAGCAACAGTGTTTTTAGTATATAAATTTATTCTTAATTATGGCAAACACATCCCAATTAAACCAGCTGAACATGAAACTAAAAAGTTAATCTGCAAAACTTGAAATATTTATTTGCGTACTTTGTCCAGTGTTTTAGATGCACGTGTTTTGAAACGTTCCGATTTTACCAGTCGCCACCTTGGCTGAAGTTGGCAGAGCGTGGCGCTCGGGTGCCACTGATCTGGGTTCGGATCTGGATAACGATTCGCAAATTATTTTCATATTAACCGGAACCGATTGAAGTGCGTATTTTTATTTTTTGCGCCAAACAACTGTTTCGGTGCAATAAAATAAGAGCAACAACATAATTTTGTTCGAACAACAAAAAATTTCATCGCCCCTACGCAAACAATTAATTTAGTTGTTTTATTTGACAAAACTTTTTTCTCACAAATATTTTAAATCATTATTTTACTATAAATGTTTTCCATTTAGCTCGTAAGTCATTTTCATGTTTATAACTATTTTTTATACTACCCGAGCGGCGTCAGTTTTGTGACTTGTCGATATTCACTGAGCGATATTCATTTTAGACCTCTAAACATGTAAACATTTGTCGCGTATGCATTGTGACAACCTGTTCATGTAGCAATCTATGTTACGTTTCTGAGCCGTCCACTTTGACATTGCCTAACTTGTTTACTTTACCCAGAGCCATATCGGCGCTCCCCTTAAATACGCCCTTGTCGTCTTACAATGATAGGTTCACGCCACACAGGCCTTACGGCAGTGTGTTTGAAACACACGTTTTCCCACGAGACTATTGAACGCACGTCCAATGTGCTGTTCTGCGAAAAAGAATACACACTCGACACGAGGGCTGCAGAGTGCTTTTAAGACTTCGCCGAATTAGAAACACAACTATTGGCTACTCCAAAACGACTAAAAACTGCTTCTCCAGGGCGCTGTAGCTCCAAATATACGAATCAGATACATACAAAACTATACTGAACCTTCCTACAAACTTCCCACCAATAAAATAATAGGTGGTCATCCCTGAAAGTCCCACAGGTAGAGAGACCTGCAAAATTCGCGTTATTATTTGGGGAAACGTTAAACTTCAAACACGTGTACCTTTTTCAACGCGTTTGTTATTGGACCATACTCTATGTAATACGTCCTGGGGTAACTATGCTCCAATAAATGAACGCATCACAATTGTCTTCCCTAATCACTGCAGAGCAGTCAGAAAGGAAGTGAATTCACATTTATGCAGCAGCCAATGGGAAAAATACGTCGGCTCTAGTGCATACAGTACTGTGAAGTTCAGCCTGATGCAAAATAATAACGCGAATTTTGGCTGTCCCTGCCCGTAGGTAGGGTTGGGAAAATTTCGCGATTTCAATGACTTGTATGCTAGACTTCACAATTCTCAAGCCTCAGGTGTTTGTTCATTGGCTGTTGCCCCAGTGTTACCCCACATTTGACAGCACAGGATTAGCTCCTTGTTCCCTCGCAAGTCGCCTATTGGCGCGGAGTCGTCCAGGGCGTGTCTAATAAACTTGATCCAATTGCAAAATTGACTTCAGTGTACATGCGTTTGAAGTCTATCTTGTCCGGAAATGAAGTAGCGAATTTTTCCTATCCCTACCCATAGGTACGGGTGATGAAATTACGCGAAAATATTTCAAGACAAGTTATACCAAGCTCTATAGAGTAATTTACCTATCGTGACTGGCTGAATTACTCTTTGCCACGTGTTAATTGTCTGCACACCAATCACGTAGGAGCCGTGCCGCTGTTCTCGAATTTTAAGTGGCCCGGTCAAATATGAAAACCACTTATCAAGCAGACAGCAACCAATAGCAGTAAACAATCTGCTGTTGGGTGCTTGCAGTATTGAAGTCTACCGTGCACTCATTTTTTTTTCGCGAAAAATCACTAGCTCTGCCCATAGACTACACGCAAAGCGACTAGAACACTGCACGCTAGTTCAGAGCCTTGCGCTTAGAGGCGATATGAGACTTGATGCGCGTGGTAGTGTCGCCCTTATTGCTCCTGAGCTTCTCGGCCTCAAACGAGAAAAAAGTCTCCAGGTAGGCGGGGGCCTTAATAATACAGTGGTGAAACAGCCGCTTATACCTCCGGCTCCAGTCGCACGCACCAGCAAAATGGCGTATCTGGAGAACAAAATGCAGGAACGCCGTTTGTCAATCACATCCCGGTAACACACTCGCCAGCCGGGAAGGCCAGCCAATACGGAACCTTTCGCAGCGGCTCCGCCAAATGTTATGAAGTAACCTTTTATGTTACTCCACACAAGATAGGTTTTGGGGACGTAGATGATTGATAAATTAGTAGAGACCCGAGAATTTCGCATGTTCATTTCTTGACAAGTTATAATTCACACACATGTACGTTCATGTTACGTTTGTAATTGGTCGACGTGTTTTGTGACACCTCCTGGAGACAAATAAGCAATTAACAAGCATGCAATAAATTGGGCACCCAACCACCGTCTTTTACTACCACAACAAATAACCAATAAACAGTTGACATCTGTATGAGAGAATATAAGACTGTGAAGTCTAGCCTACAGGTAATTGAACTGACGAATTTCTGAGATCTCTATGTATTAGTCACAGACAATAAAATAACACTGAGATATCATATGTAATGGGGAGCCACTATAACTCATATATTACATTAAACTACATTATTATGGATAAGTGGCGACCTCCCGTGGCGCAGTCGGTTGGTGCGCCACCGATCTGGGGGTGCAGGAGGCTCTGGGTTCTAATCCCGGGCAAGGCATGGGTGCTAATTTAAGTTAGGTTATAAGTTAGTCCGCTGCTAAGCTTTAAATCATAATACAGGGGACGTTAAAAAGCCCTTTACAATAAAATCATGGATAAGTAGCGGATTGATTTAGGGACAAACTAGAATTCAAAATACGCGCGTTAAAATAACTTAAGCCAGTGGTCCACACAGTGTTTGATACATATTGGAGAGTGGTGCACAATTGTCACCTTCCACTGTGACAGTAGACAACCAATGTACAGTTCATATAGGCATATTTGTACACAAGACCCTAAGCGTCTAGCCTGCAGGTCATTGCACTTGCGAATTTTCCAGGTCTCTATGGATAAGTCACACCTTATTTTCTACTATGGACTGTCACCACCTTAAACTTGATACCGGAGGCTGTGTCATCTTGTAGAGCGATTAGCGGCGATCGAACGCACCGATTCTTCGGTCCTTCCCTGAAGCTGGCTGGAGTTGGAAAGGCCATGCGCCGCCTCTCGTGTCGACCTATATTGGCGCGTTGTTTGGTAAGCTGTCTCCCCCCCCCCCCCCGGTTTACTGGCTGGCGGTGGGGGTTATTGCAGTCGGCCCTTTTCGCCATAGTTTGCTACGCCCTAGAGCCTAGTACACAATCACCTAGGTGATAACCCTCGTTAAGGCAAAGTGAATAAAACATGGAAGAACAATAAAGTTGGAAAAATTCTACATACTGTGAGCTGAAAAGCAATACACATGAATTATGATACTGTGTTTTGATTTTATTAATTTTTTTTTCAGACATATTTTTCGTATACAAGGTAAATTTTTGTTGCCGCCAATATCTTTCACAAATGTGAATTTTAAAATTTCCCATTAAAATAATTAACATTTAATATTCTGGCTTTAGAGTATTAAGAGCTGTCATTTCTCTCTTTTATATTGAATGTTACAATGTATTTTCAGGCTATCTACAAGTTTACCTAAAGCCATAAAAAAATGCAGGAATATTATGTGGCATATCATAGTTTATACTGAAGGTTACAGATGATTTTCCGGCCATATGCTGGTTACCAAAGGTCATTGAATTGCAAATATATATATTATTTAACATGTTTTCTTCAAAATAAGGAGAAATGTTTCATATAGTTCTCTATTCAAAACGTGCTTTTGTGGGTTTATCCAAAATTGGAATATTTCAATTTTATTTTCCCAAATTTAATCAATTTCATCGGGAAAAGTCCAGAAAAGATACTTACAGATCTTAACTGGTGAGCTTGCAAAATTACAATATTCTGTCCTGAACCCTAGCATTTATTTTTAAGAATTATTTTCCAGATTTCAGGGAAAACTCTAAACCACTTCCTTGGTTTAGCTCGTGTACAAAACTTATGCCCATTTTCCCCCAGATTGCCCATAATTTTGCAATTTGTTGATTCATATTTAATTAAAAATTCGGCATTTCATAAAAAAATATATTTTTCAAAGATTTAACATTTTTATTCAGATTTGCCGAGGATAAAACAAAGCATTTTATAGAGATTTAACTAGGTTGTTTTAGGTCATCATGGCCCCCTACGTTCTGCCTATTAGGACATCAAAGTATGTCTCGCCATAAGGGCCGGCATGACAACTAGTGGCATATTTATCTTGGCATTCCGAAGCTCTCTCGAGGCTGCTGTCTGACCTCGAGACAACTCCGCTCCCAGTATATGTAGCGGAATTTGTTTAATTCTCCCTAGAGGGTATTAATTAATGATCAGCCAATGGCTGCATTTATTACCTAAAAAGGAAATGTTCAAGGGGCGATGGGTAAACAGCCAATCGCCAACAAACACGTCACAATTACAAGAAAGTAGTAGCGCCATCAGCTACCAATTTAGCAAACAAATGAACATCGATATTGGTGCTCCTGCGCCGCCTCCCTGGTGATGTCACAGGAGTGCGCAGTGGCCGCAGATCGGAGCGCCATCTAGACAGCGGAAAATTCGGCGCCACGTCAAAAAAGTTCAGTAACAAAACAGGCTCCAAGCGGCGAAGCTATGTCCGATGTCCTGGTGAACTTCCGTGTCGGTAACCAAAGTTTGTCGTAACAAACTTCAACGCAGCTCTTCACGTTTTCACAAACCAGGTTGGTAAAAGGGTAGTAATAGTTTATAAGTTCAGGCAGAAGATATTTTAAACCAAAAGCGGGAAAGGTTCTTTCACTTCACGTAGTCGTGTTGTGTCGTACTTGAGTGGTCAGATGCAGTCGTCAAACATGGTTGATGAGCAAGGAGACGGCAAAACTCCGTGCAGGCCGTCTCAAGTTGATGCAATCCCTGGCGTCGTGATTTACTCTGAAGATGTGAGACCGGGTTCACACGGAGATGCTACGCTAAGGTCCAACCATACAATCGCAACAGCAGTATCCAATCAGACACAAGGCACGTTCCCAGAGCCTCGAGCAGCCAATCGAAGAATGGGTACGTAGACATAAAAGGAACCGCCATACTATTTCACCTCTGTGCACTTATCTACTCTATGACAGTAGATAGGCAGCGAAGAGTTTAGAGCACTCTTGGCGACTATCTATCGACCTTGTCGCGCCAAATCGAGACAGTCGATTGTTCGCCGTATTCGCGAGCGGCCATCGCAACGGGTAGGCGCCACTTGGATAGCGTCCTAGACCTTATTCGTCAGCTTGTACGCGAGATGCATAACTTGTAGCCACTGCCACGACCAATACGTATCTCTTAACGAACCGTTGCCGAACCACACTTCGTTAGAGTATTCCTCGCAGAGGAAGTGCGAGGTAGCGTGTCCTTTGCCGGCTGCGCATTTAACACTCCCAATGTTCCAACCAGTGGCGTGTGCTGAAATGTTGCAAGGTACGCTGGTGCTCGCTCAGTACTGTACATTCTCGGCGCACGCAGCAGGAACCAGTAAAGAGAGCGTAGCCAGAGAAACTGAATGTATTGCGGCCACTCACGAGAGAGCGGCGAGGCATCCTTTAAACACGTGCTGTGACGTCAACTGCACACCTACGTTTAAGGAACTGATGTATAAACTAGCTAACAATTACACTGTTAAAAAAATTGCCTTCATTTTAAGGAAAAGTACCGGTAAAAATTTATCCAGAAGTGTCCGTAAACTCTCCGGAAAATTACGGACACATTGATTTTCAGAAACGGACTTTACATAAATTTTACGGAACCTCTTCATTAATTTCTAACCAAGTTAGTTTTCTGTACTTTCCGTTTAAAATAAATAGAGATAATGTTAAAGTATTTAATTTTCGTTATGTGGGTGTTCTACCGTATATAACAAATTATATTATATCAGTTTATATTAAATTTAGTGTATTTTTAGTGTTGGCAAATATTACAGATTCCTGATGATATTTCAAATATTTGAAAGAACAGATCATAGTCACGTGGATAATCTTAACTGTCACAGAAACGATAATTTTCTTGTTACAGTGGCGAAGAAAGCTTCGTGTAGAATCGCCATTGTTCGTCCCCGTAACTCGAGGCCAAAGGGAATACGGAGACTTTCCGTATTTTGTATTCACGGACTTAGTTCCGTTTTTCGTCATTACGGATTGACCTTCCGTATATACACTGTACATTTCCGTAAAACAGTCCGTAAATATACGGAAATTTTTAAAACGGTGTAGGTATAGTATAAATCAACACACAGCTTACCTTGTAAAAGTTCACCACACGCTGCTGGTCCAAACCATAGATAGGTATAGGAATAATTCGCGAGTTCAATGACCTGTAGGCTAGACTACACAGTCGTGTGTATCCTCGAGCCTCAGATGTTTGTTTATTGGCTGCTGCCCCATAGAGTAGCCAGTGCTCATTCACACCTGGCTGTATGGCACTCGCTACTTGTTTCCTTACAAGTCTGCTATTGGCTCAGAGTCGTCCAGGGAGTTTCTAATAAACCGCGGTCAACTTCTGTGTACACGTGTTTGGCGTCTATCTTGTTCTCAAATGAACTCGCGAAATGTTCCTATCCCTAACCATAGATTAATGATAAGGTGGACCGATTTGTAGTCTTTTGCGCATGTACCCAACATTGAAGTACCCCACAGCTATTCAACTTTCTAAATCACATGGTCAACAGTGATGAACGAGTTTATTTACATTTTAACTCTTTGCGGAGTATGAGCGTATATATAGGAGGCTATGCTTACGTGAAAATTTCTTTGCTCTTGGAGACAAAACTCACATTTTTATTATTTCACCAATTCACTGAACTATATCAGAATGAAATTAAAAAACTAACAATTAGTCGAAATTTCATTTCGTATTAAATAAAACTGTTATTTTTAACAATTTCTGAAATGAACACGATGGATTGTAAAGCATGTTAACTCCGTTGCGACACATTAATTGGCACGCAGACAATTAACGCGCGACTTCATTGGTCGGCGGCCAGCCAATAATAAAGGTTGCAGGACACATTAAGCATGCCCGGTGTAGCCAGGGCCAATAGGACGATGGTATGTGAAGTTACAGTGATCAATACAATCGATATTGCTGAAGTGAAAAATATAGGCAGCTCACTTCATTTTTGTCCTCAGTGCCAGTAAATTTGTGCAGTTTTTGAAAGGTTTGTTTTCAAAAGACAGACACTTTTATATCGATGAAATATATTCAGCAATTTGAGTGCAATCAAATGATGTTAAAAATTGGCCAGAGGAAGTATAGAAATCTCTCAACGCACTGGCTGGTTTATACGAACAGCGTTCTAACATTAAGTATTATTCACGTCAATTATGACGCTCGTAATGCCAAAGAATCAGTCCATTAGCGGGACACGGAGATTGGTTTTGCGCATAAGGCGTGATCACTCTACCACATATTCACTCTATTGTTTCTACATCAGTCTGCTTTTTTTATTTTGCCAATAACACTATTAAAACAGACGTGCATAGCATTTGAGCTCAGATCACACACTGATAAAAAGGTTTTGTTGAATCAAACAAGATTAGTTTGGCGCAACCAAATTAATGGTTTGTATACTGGCAGTGAAATATTTTTGTTGCTGAAACCAAATTATTTTGTTGTTCTCATTAAGTTCCACCAAACTGTAAGATTTGGTTGGTGCAACTAAATATTTGTTTGTCTATACGTACATTAAACCGTTTGGGCCGATATAAGAAAGTTTTACAAGTTCGGCCAAGTTTCGAACCTGGATCACCTACGCTCGCGCTCTACACCTTAATAATCTCAGCTAATGTTACTAGTTATTACGCAGGGAAACTTTTAAATAGATACACTGCAAATATTGGGCAACGTGTGCAAACAAATATTTCAAGCTTTACAGCTTTATTTGTCAGTTTCTTGTTGCATTGTTTTATTAATGTGTTTACACGATTGTTATCAAGCTTTACAGCTTTATTTGTCAGTTTCTTGTTGCACACTTATGTGTTTACACGATTGTTATGCATCGATAGATGCACTAACAAGCACGATTACTATTCTAATCGTTAGAGACCTGAAAAATTTGCGAATTCATTTACTTGCAAGCTAGATTCTACAGTCTTATGTACAAATGTGCGGATATTAACTGCACATTGGCTGTCTGCTGTCACAGTGGAAGGTGACGATTGGACCAGGGTTCTTCAGGAGGTGTCAAACACCTCGTGGACCGATGGGTAAAATTTTATAAACACACGTGTTTTGAATTCCAGACTATCTCAAAATTAATCCGCGAATTCTTCAGGTCTCCAGTAATTGTCACAAAAATTACAAACAAACTCTCAAGCTGTATTTTTTAACGGAGGCAGTCAAGTTAGTGGCCAAACAAATATCTTCAGTTCATTTAACACAATGTTTAGTTGACACTCTAATTTTTTTGGTCCAGCACAGAGATTTTGTTTATTCGAACATATATTTTGTTAGACAAACAAAAGTGATTTTGTTGCTTTTAAAATTTTGTTTGCTCAAAAACATATTTTGTTAGGGTGGCTAAATATATATTTGGCTCTATGCAAACAAACATTTTGTTCGATTTTCTCTCAGTGAACTTTATGTAAACAAGTTCATTGTGATGTTTTACACTTCTCTTAACCTAGTATTAATGCAACTGCAATGCAGGCTACTCAGCTTATTAAAAATGAGTTGTGTTTATAAAACGGTAGGTGTGTTGGAAAACCGGATGTAAACGAAAAAGTTCTTCACTTGACCGTGTGTTCAGATAGTTGTTCTATTGGCGATGGGTAAGTTAATGTTTGTGATGCGAGCAGCAGACGAGAATCAGCAATATGAAACAGAATATTTAAGAATTCAGTAGCGAGACGGTCGGTGGCGTGAAAAGCGGACTACAGCCTCACACACGCCAGCAAAATGGCGCCACTAGACAGCAAGAATTCGAAATGCCGTTCGAAAATCAGCGCCTGGTAACTAAAGCTGGACTCACAACGATCCGTCGCGTCCGTCAGTCGACGGCAACTGTTTTTTTCTATCCGTCTGTCCGTCAAATATTTCTCAAACTTTCGACGGAACGATGGATGGGCCACCGCCTTTTGACGACAATCCATAGACGCAAATACGCACGTTGAAATAAAATGCAAGGCGGTGGATTTGTGTATATTATCTTTGATACTAAATCCAAGAATTTAAAATGTAAACAATAATTCAGTATGAATTCTAATCTCGTAAATAATCATTTCCCCAATTTTGTCTCTTTTGAAAATGTATTTCCAACCAAAAATATACCTCCAACTAAAGAAAAATCACGTTGTTATGTTGTCACATTGAAATTTTGCCGTACGAACGGATTTACGGACGACGAATTGTTCTGAGTCGCTTTCAACTGACGGTTGAAAAACAGACAGATGACTGACTGACGGACGGGCGAAGGATGGTTATGCACAGCACAGCTTAACTTGCCAGCTACCAACCCAGCCAGTCGGGAACGTTTCAAAATATGTGATAACCAATCAGGCACGAGGACCCTTTCCCAGATCCTCAAGCAGTCAGCCAGCGAACTGGCGCGGCCACATAAAAGGAACCGCGGCGCAATTTCGTCTCTATGTATTTATTTATTTATTGTGTGACGAGGTCGTGCGTAAATCCTGAATGTGTACCGCTATGGCATTCAACTTTACGTTGCTACAGAATGTACAAGTTATCCCCTGGTAAGCATACGACGGCAACGGTAAAAGGAAATAACACAAAAAAATATTACACGTGTTTGATGAATAGTGAACTGGCGCTATCTTAATCATATCATGCAAGTTCTAACGGTCATTCTTTATATTTTAATATTGCTTTTTACGCATTAATTCTACTCCAGTAAACGTGCCTGAGTAAACAAAACGGTTAACTAAACACAAACTAAAGCCTAGAAAGATACGCAGATCTATGCCTCATTCGGAAATCAAAAATGGAAAAAATTATCCAACTGAAAAAAAAAATAAAAGCTAATGTTTATTAATGCTGCAAAAAATGCCTTAGATATTTTGATTTATCTTAAAAAAAAAATTCAGGAGTTTATTAAGAATACGAGATATAATAAATGGGCTTTTTATATAAACCATAAATTTCTTGAGTATAATTTCTACACACATATGTATTACAGTTGCATGCCCTATTTGTTTATTGAGAAAAATTCATAATTTTTAATAACACGAGCATGACAAAAGTATGTAGTAGACTGGTGAAGCATAATACTGCAAGCTGGGCAACGAACTAGCATGCTCGGATACAGAAGACCTGAAATGTAAACAATTTGTCGTACAGAGTAGGCATAGAGTTTGTTATAAAATGAATATTTTTGCATGTAGCCGCTTCGCGTCCTTTTCCTCGCCCTTCCTCCTCCTCCTCCTCTTCGGGCTGCGAAGCGCAATGTTCCAAGAGCATCGCAGGTGACTACGGGCGCACGCAGAGTTACAAATAGGCTACCGATATTGTCGCGTGCCGCGATAAAGCTATCAGGACGCGTGCCACTCCCGTCCTTGGAAGAATAACTGTCTTGTGATAGTGGTTACGTGAATTTTTTGGTAAACACCTCGCCTCCCTCCTCAGCGCCACCCGGAAGAATCTTCTGGGCCAGGCCGACTGAGCTATATAAACCGCGGCGTACATCTGTGTAGAGAGTTTGAAGTCATGGGCGACCATTAGCACCAGGTATGTGGTACAATCAGAGCGATGAGTGGAAAATGTGACCAGAGAGTGTAGCCTGCGATATTCGGAAGCAGAGAGATCGAGAGAGAGAGAGAGAGAGAGAGAGAGAGAGGAGAGAGAGAGAGAGAGAGAGAGAGAGAGAGAGAACTGACCGGCTAGATTGTGGAGAAAGTTGGACTTGACGGACATTTGGAACGATTTTAATGTATATCAATGGACATTTTTATCGCGTACATGTAAATAGTAAATGAGGATCAGGTGACTGCACGAGTATAGTATACAGAAAAAGTAATAAGAAAATTAATAATTATAAGGATTTGCATAAATTATTGCGCTCGCTAATGGCAATGTGGGTTAATAGCTGGGATAGGTAATTTAATGTTGCAAATAATAGCTGTGTCTATTTTTATAACATTGGAAATAAATTAAGAAATTAAATCTAGCTCTTCAGTTTTTATTAACACCTCTATCACTCACGATACTTGGATTCTCCCCTGGCGATTTCTGAGAGTGAAATTAACTCTTTAGATGAAAATAGTCCAGAATAATTATTTTGTAGGGTACGTCATAGAAATTCTAACCTTAAAAATTACAACTGAATATTATAATGTATGTAATAATAACGCTTAATAAACGCTATTCCTGTTCTGAAAATTGAATTACAAATCTTGTATAACACGCTGTTTTCTCTTAAAGATGTTGCGTAATTCATCTCGGGAATACTAAACTTGTTAACTCGAATCCCTCACTTTCCTCTGTCATTAATCATTCTTTGCAAATAAACACAATCTGAGACCTTTCACTCAAATTCAAAGAAAATATCTGGCGTTTTCAGCTTTCCACTTCTGAAGAAAACAAGTTTAGATGCTTTTTGAGCCGAAGAAACTTCAAACGGTACAATCCCATCGAGATTAATTCGTTTGCATATACCGGCTTCTCTACCGGATTATAAAAACGTTGATCCTCTATACCTTTGGCAAACGTGACATTGTTAATGGTATGTTGAAAAAAAATATTTTAACATTTCATCCTTTAAAAAGAACTGTATATACACTTACTGGATACAATAAAAATAAACTAAGGTTTGATACATGTTTCTACTTCAAAGGTACAAATCTGGAGGGCTATACTATTTTAATTTTTTGTTTAGCCACAATTTAAAAACATTAAAACATTACATTCATAAATAACTTCAGACTATATCCGACATATTACGGCCTTTCGTGCCGTTGGCGTGTGACTGTAAAAAGAACACCGATGTTTAGTTTGTAAAAGTAATTTGACTGGTTTTCAAGGTACGAGGCATTTGTCCACTTGGGACTACCGCATGCTGGAAACAGCAATCGATCATGATGAAATTCTAGCCAGGAAAGTTTGGAGTAACGTGAATAGACTACACTGTTACAAATCCACACCAAGTCAGTGAGCTAAACCAGCTTCGTTGCGGGAAGGAGGTTTAATTAAATAATAGTTAATATTAATTTCACAATTTATTTAAAAAAAGTACAAACGACGTACTCTCGCCTCAATATCTCACAATAAAGTGATATCTCTTGCTATTTACAACTGATCAATTCAATCAGTACAATTTACAATTAACTCGAAGAAATTAATAAAATGAAATAACTGGAATCAGTCATAATGGACCGTGTATTTAAAACCTAATGAATTATTTTCTATATTATAAGTCCATTTTTGAAAGTTACAATTTTCACCATAAAGTCCGGTCGCACCTCAGTTTAAGCCAGACCCCACCAGTTCGCAATGTACTAGATTTATCCGAGCGTCCTAATGCACAGTAGCCTCCACTCATCGGTAGAAACCTGCCAAATTCGCGTTATTATTTGGGGACACGTTAAACTTTAAACACGCGTGCCTTTGCAATACCTTTGTCAGTGGACCTTACTGTATCCAACACGCCCTAGGTGACTCTGCACCAATAAATGAACACTTGATATTGGCGTGCTCCAATCACGCGCAGTTCAGTCAGAAAGGGCGAGGTTTCAGATCTACGCAGCAGCCAATGGAGAAACGACGCCATCTTCGCTACATACAGTAGTGTGAAGTTCAGCCTGACGCCAAATAATAACGCGAATTATGCACGTCTCTACTCATCGGGTATCACGCACTATCGTCCACTCACACCCTCCAGACACCTCGTCCGCCGTCGCCTCGCAATCTACCGTCGTCGCCTCGCAATCTACCGTCGTCGCCTCGCAATCTACCGTCGTCGTCCGCCCCCTTCGCCGATGTCCCTCGCTGCACCACGCGCAACACGATTACCGCACTCAGCCAGCTGGCTCCCACAAAAAAAAAAAAACTGCTGACCCTACAGCTGCAGCTGTATTTATAGTGTCTTCGGCGATCACCCGGTAATTTCTCTAAATGCCTCGTTGCGCCGAAGGTTCTAGATCCCAGAATGTTCTTGCTCATTCTTCCAAGTCGTCGACTTCTCCAGCAGTCGGGGTTGGGGGGGGGGGATCTGTGACCCCAGGCAGTTCAGTCGTCAATCATTCGCCCGGGAGGGCGACGGAGAGCAGCGAGCGGGTCTGCCTGGAGGAAGAGGAGGGTCGAAGTGGGTCACCCTACCACAAAGGCGAGTCGGCGCGTTTCGGCAAAATTACTAGGCAAAACTACTTTAGGCAAAATGACTTATAGTGAAAACAACTTTAGGCAAAACGACTGTATGTGAAGTTAAGCGATACTAAAATTTTAGGCAAAACTATTTTTGGGCAAAACGACTTTAGGCAGAATGACTTTAGGCAAAACGACTTTCAGGCAAAACGCCTTTAGGCAAAAAAAGTTAGGTCAAATGACTTTTAGGAAAAACGACCTCAGGCAAAATGACTTTAGGCAAAACGACTTTAGACAAAACGACGCGCTCCCAATGGGAGCTGGCGGCCGGTGCGAGCTACATTCCATAAGAATATTGTATTTTTGCACACATATGCATCTATATTATGTAAACATAGCCTGCCAATTGTCTATTAAAACTAATATAGAAGTGGTTGCTATGCCACTGTTCACCATAATTGACTTTAAATACGAGACTTAGCTTTGTACTTTTGTCGATCTTCTGTGGACGACGTAGTGGAAAATTCGCACAGCGGAAAAAATTCATCAAGCGAAGATATTTTGTGCTTGAAACGAAGGAAAGTTTGGTTGTTTTCGACCCACGTACGGTTTGTATGGTCCCGCCAGCTGACTTGTGATTACGTCCCCTCAGACAAACAGCCTGCCTGCCAGCGCCCAGGGCGGGATCACAAGAGGTTCTGTGGACCGCGGGGTACGTAGTTATTTTAAATATATATTTTTAATATTTTAAATATATTTTAATAGCTGCTCTACATAATTTTGATCATTAGTAAACGTTGCACTTCCAGATGTGTAATGTTATTATTATTTTGGTAGTTTAGGATGTAGCACCGAAACATATGACAAAGGTATTTTTTTAAGTATCTTCTTGTTAAGAGTATTATTTTACATGCAAATGCATTGTAAAGTCTGGGCCATAGCACGTACGTTAAAGTGTGACATAATCATGGGCCATAAAAATTAGCAGAGAAACACTTCAGAAAGTTTACAGCGGCGCCAGCACAGTGGGGCGTCAAACGTTTACGTAGTCCATTCACGATTACTGCAAAATTTTCTGAAGCCCTGCTAAAGTTCTACTTCCAGGATATTCCTCCACCTCATGCAAACAAAGGTTCAACTGTCTGGAAAATCACACCAAAGGGACTGCGCACCTCATTCGTGCGTACTCACTGTATTAATATTTTCCATGAGAACTATTTCTTACTAGGCACTACCAACACACCTATTTTCTCACTGTTTTATCCATATTAATTATGAATTAAATATTTCGATTTATAGATCAAATATAGGTAAGTGTTCAATTTTGAACAAAAATGAGGTCCTTTATGTTAAAAACAAGCATAAGACGCTTGGGGTGCGTGATATACTGAAGAAACAACGAAGCAGTTAGATATGGGGTGATTTTTCAAAGGTCTGATTAAGAAAGTGCGAAGAAACCGCAAATAGACTATTGGCGTAATTTACTTTTGGTCTGCAAAGACTTCTAAGGACACTGCACGTCCATGAAATATGAGATTTTCAAATAACATAATTTAAAAATTATCACCATTCAACTCAATGTTCCCAAAATATTTGTAAACAAACCAGTTACGAGGGATTTGGCGCGAAGTACGCAGATTTACACTTATCGACTATGTTTATGGCACTGCTTCAGCAGTTTCTGGAGCTTTTTCCGATACGTATACACGAAAGTATTTAACATACGCGAAACGCCAACGGAATTGACTAAATTTTTGCCGACCTCAGCCCGCGGAAACTTCGCAAAAGTTCCTCTTTGCAGTACCTCTAGACGCGGTAACGAAGCTATCTATCCCTGACTCGAATTCGAGCGCGCGGTTCCTCTTCGTCTTCGCCAGCCAATCACGGGCCTTGCAATTTGGCGGGGTGCACCTGGCCTTGATTGGTTAAGGTTCGGGCAGCGCGAATTCTCACCACTCAAACTGGAGAACGACTCGTCACTTTCCCTTTTATTTACACTGTAAAACATATTAATGAGGTAAAATTCCCTTACATGTAAGGGAAGCTAATTACCTCTACATGTAAGGTAACACTATCTCTTCAATGTACAGTCAATTTAAATAACAAGTAAAGTACTATTCTCTAATCGTGCGGGAAAAGTACCTGGCAAAAGTGTGGGGGGGGGGGGGGGGGTCCCATACAGGTAAGGGAAAATTATCTATATTGTATAATAAAATTATACTTAAAAATACCGCGTAGTATTCTCACTGCTAATTCATTTATTACGTACATCCTCTGACGAAGTCACCGAAACCCTGGCACTAAAATCCTCGACACTTGCTGGTGGGTGGGCGCGAACCATAGTCTTCTGTCATGAAAGGCCGATGCACTATCCATTATACCACGACGACAGCACCACTGAATATTAGCGTGTTAAATTATCGTTTCTGAAGAGATGTACGCTGCATACGGTAATTTTCCCTTCCATGCATGGTATTTTTCACTGCCATGTAAGTGAATTTTACTCCAGAGTGCGGTAATTATACCTTACCTGTAAGGAAAACTATGTTTCCCCCACAAGTTTGCGAATATTGCCTTACACTTGTCATGTAATTTTCCCGTTAGTTTTTACAGTGTAGCCATTGCTAATATATGTTTTAGTTCTGTTTCCAAAGAAGCGGCCGATGCCAATATTCGTATAGACTGTTCACGGTAAAGTGAGCACTTTTGAGACCCAAGTTAATTTTTCCTTTAGCCATTTTCATTCTTTAAAACCACGTTTCTACGTAAATATTGCCATGTAAGTAATTAAACCACTGTGTGTATTCCACCGCACTCGGAAGTTAACACCTAAGGCCAAAATAAAATACATTCATTGACTATTGTTCCAAATTAGATGGCTTTCAAAAGTGCTCACTTTACCGTGAATAGCTTATAGAAGGTAGTGTGCATGTGCGTTATTCATGCGCGTCTGTGTTTCTCGCCACCACGTAATCTGGTTCGTACCACTATTTTTGCTTCCTCGATGTAGAATTCAATATTGGCGGCCAGGTCGTCGACACAGGACCTACGGCTATTGACTGCTGGTCGGGCGGTAGTCGGACTGTTTGCCAGGGCGTGACCTCGCGATCTGCTGACCTCATCTATGTTTCATGTTCCCTATGGGAGACGAAGGAGTTGGGTGTGAGTGGAGACGTCACCTCCGCATCCTTCCGTGTTCTTGCGACCGCGGGGGAACTCGGAAGATGCTCAATGATGCACAATGTGGGCGTGGCTTGCCCCTAGGTAGCGTCCCTCGCGCCCAACCAGGGGCGGTTCTTGACACTTTTTTTTTTTCCCCAGGTTTATTATCATTATAGATGATGGAAAGTCACCAAAATTATTTGAGCCAACATACCTTCGATAACACTCTAACTAGTTTATGCTTTTATGATTGAGTGAACAAAGTTTTTACTCGTCTAAGTTGTTTGCAGATCAATCACGAACGTTCTGCCTTATAGTATCAGCATCCTCATTGGTCCAGTGAAATGGGCATCCATGCGTGACAGCCAATAAGGAAATAGAACTGTCAGACATGTGTACAGTACGTTGAATCCTAGCAAACAGTCAACTTTTCCTGCGATAAACCATCATCTCTTATTATCGTCAATTTTACAATTTACATGAACTTAGTCCTGTCAGTATTTAGTGAAAAACATGTACCAGATCATGAACTCTTACACGTCAACAATATGAATTTAAGCTTACCATTAATCATATACAATCAAAATCCAAAATACTAATGTTGGGAAAGTACCAAAAAACCCAACTTACAATTATGTACAGTACAGATTTTATATACAAAACCAAATGAAAAAAAAATACTTTTTACAGTAGAGAGAGGAAGATGTATCTCCCTCTTGTATTAAAGTGTACAATCTATTCACAAAATCAGATCACAATGGGTGCAGGGGAACGTGCCCTCCCAAATAAAATTTATCGTCCCCCAACAAATAAATGCTCTTTTATAGATCTTTCTCCCATAATTTAAGTGTGACAGTAGCGTATTTGGTCATTAAGTCCTGCAACTCTAGGGTACGAATAACGTCTGCTTACTCTAGGCGCGGACGATACTTTTCCTCGCAGCTTTGGGCCACATATGGTCTGTGCCCACGCTGTTGTATGTCTTCCCTTGCCGAAGGCACACGAGACGTCTCGGAAATAGCCGAAGTGCGGTAGAATCGGAGCACAAGCCACACATTCCCATGCAGTTCACACAGTGCTGTAACAGCTCGATAAATGACACTTGCGTCTCGTCTGCGATGTGTTTTCTGACGTAACGCATTATGTACTCTTACTGTTGCAGTATTATATCCAAGGCTTGAGAATCTGTGAATATTTTGCAAATAACCGTGCATGATATCGTAGATTTTAAAGTTTGTGTATTATTCAGTTTTTGATGTTTATACGCAGCATTTTTATAGCTGTGCTAAGGCCTGTCTACAATCGGCCGTACATATGAACGTAAACTTGTCCGAATGTTAAGGTGATATTTCACCATTTTCTTTATTTGGTTATCTGAAAGAGCTTTAGAAAATTGCTCCCTTAATGCAGTTATTAGTTGTTAAATGATTATAGTTTTCAAAATATAACACTCGAAAGTAATAATTTCCCGAATTCTGCAGCATACTAGGCTTTGCTCCTACAATTTTTTTTCCAGTTGAATTGCATTTAATGAAATTTGTATAGTGTGCATAACATACTGATTCAGAACGAGTGCGATTTATAAACAGGGGAGGGAGTATTGGCACTCATAAATTTTGTTAGAAATAGGGGCCAGACTTGTCGTAAATATATATATTTTTGTTCATTCAAGCGAAACTGTTAACATTCATTTAATAAATAGTTTAACCCATGGACTGTATAGGAAATGTTGCTATTGTTCCTTTCGTATCTTGTAACACAAATGCAGTATGCCGCGCTTAGACTCTAATTCAACACTTAGAACCTGCCTATAGCTCTCTTGTATCGGAATTTGAGTGTTATATTTTGAAAACTATAATGATCTGAGAACTAACAACTTCATTAAGAGGGCACTTTTCGAAACCTCTCTCAGATAATCAAATTTAAAAAAAAAAAAAAAAAAATCACTGTAGAAGTTTACATAGGCAAAAGGGTCAAAAAATGTATAACTTGCTGTAACGAATAACATATATTGTTCACTTTTATGTAACAGTGATGGCTGTGATTTTATAATTTTTTATGCTGTTGGTAATTACGACAATGCAAATTCGTATACAGACGAGATTTCCTTGCATTTTAAGGCAATTTTACTTAAATTGGTTCGTCAGAAAGCGAAAGGTTATATAGATTCCCTCTGAATTATCGTATTATTTATGCGTGAGTATGAATAGTTTGGTGAATGTTATGAAATGTAGAAATAACAATGTCGGTGATATTTTTTAAAATTTCCTGCATCCCAGCTCTGTGTGTTTTAGAGATTTAGGGAAATGTCGTAACGAAGTAATAATAATGTGAGTATTTCTGTTAGAACTTTCGGCTATTTACTTTTCGCAGGAATATTTCCACCTCCAGCTTGCAGTGCAAGATAAATCCTACTGCTCTGTCAACATTACGCTGATTCGGAGATCCGCCACTAGAAGTGAACCACATCAATTTGCGTCCCCCATTTCATTAGGACCTTCCCCTGCAGTAGCTTAGTGTCCTTCGTACTACATATATAGAATAAATGTGGCTCAGTTTTCAGCCTTTCGCAAATAGAAATTTTGAACTCCAGCTGTCGCCAAATGAATTCTTAATATTTTAGAATTCCTACCCTTAATTGATATAACATTGAACTTCATGGTCGTATAAATTTGATGCATTATTTTTCCTAGCGTGATAAATGTAGCTAAATAGTCTTTTTAACTCCATCGTAACGAAAATACATTATGATAAGAATCGTTTGGTTAATAAATATTGGGATATTTTCGTAAGTCTATATATTTGATAACAGAAATTTTTACTTATCGTTCAGGTATAAACAAATGAAGATATGAACTTCAATATTAAAACTCTACACCTATAAGAAAAATACTGAGATACTCCAGAGGAAATGAACAGCACAAACCACAGCAGATAGCAGCTATTTTTTTTTTGTGTGTTTGTAAAGCCAAAGCGAGGAGGCAGAATAACATGTAAATTGTCATGCGCTTCACTTAGACCGCCAATGCATCCAGTGTGTTTGAACTACCTGCAAGCTTGGTTGTCCAAGGATACCAAAATCCCCATCCAGTGTGTTTGAACTACCTGCAAGCTTGGTTGTCCAAGGATACCAATATCCCCATCCAGTGTGTTTGAACTACCTGCAAGCTTGGTTGTCCAAGGATACCAATATCCCCATCCAGTGTGTTTGAACTACCTGCAAGCTTGGTTGTCCAAGGATACCAATATCCCCCTCCAGTGTGTTTGAACTACCTGCAAGCTTGGTTGTCCAAGGATACCAATATCCCCATCCAGTGTGTTGAATACTGCAACTTTGGTTGTCAAGGATAACATATCCCATCAGTGTTTGAATACTGCAAGCTTGGTTGTACAAGGATACCAATATCCCCATTAAGTGTGTTTGAACTACCTGCAAGCTTGGTTGTACAAGGATACCAATATCCCATCCAGTGTGTTTGAACTACCTGCAAGCTTGGTTGTCAAGGATACCAATACCCCATCCAGTGTGTTTGAACTACCTGCAAGATCGGTTGTCCAAGGATACCAAATCCCCATCCAGTGTGTTTGAACTACCTACAAGTCGGTTGTCCAAGGATACCAAATCCCCATCCAGTGTGTTTGAACTACCTACAAGCTTGGTTGTCCAAGGATACCAATATCCCCATCCAGTGTGTTTGAACTACCTGCAAGCTTGGTTGTCCAAGGATACCAATATCCCCATCCAGTGTGTTTGAACTACCTGCAAGCTTGGTTGTCCAAGGATACCAATATCCCCATCCAGTGTGTTTGAACTACCTGCAAGCTTGGTTGTCCAAGGATACCAATATCCCCATCCAGTGTGTTTGAACTACCTGCAAGCTTGGTTGTACAAGGATACCAATATCCCCATCCAGTGTGTTTGAACTACCTGCAAGCTTGGTTGTACAAGGATAAATATCCCCATCCAGTGTGTTTGAACTACCTGCAAGCTTGGTTGTCCAAGATACAATATCCCATCCAGTGTGTTTGAACTACCTGCAAGCTTTTTGTCCAAGGATTACCAATATCCCATCCAGTGTGTTTGAACTAACTGCAAGCTTGGTTGTCCAAGGATACCAATATCCCCTCCAGTGTGTTTGAACTAGATGCAAGCTTGGTTGTCCAAGGATACCAATATCCCCATCCAGTGTGTTTGAACTACCTGCAAGCTTGGTTGTCCAAGGATACCAATATCCCATCCAGTGTGTTTGAACTACCTGCAAGCTTGGTTGTCCAAGGATACCAATATCCTCATCCAGTGTGTTTGAACTACCTGCAAGCTTGGTTGTCCAAGGATACCAATATCCCCATCCAGTGTGTTTGAATTACCTGCAAGCTTGGTTGTACAAGGATACCAATATCCTCATCCAGTGTGTTTGAACTAACTACAAGCTTGGTTGTACAAGGATACCAATATCCCCATCCAGTGTGTTTGAACTACCTGCAAGCTTGGTTGTACAAGGATACCAATATCCCCATCCAGTGTGTTTGAACTACCTGCAAGCTTGGTTGTACAAGGATACCAATATCCCATCCAGTGTGTTTGAACTACCTGCAAGCTTGGTTGTCCAAGGATACCAATATCCTCATCCAGTGTGTTTGAATTACTGCAAGCTTGGTTGTCCAAGGATACCAATATCCTCATCCAGTGTGTTTGAACTAACTACAAGCTTGGTTGTACAAGGATACCAATATCCCCATCCAGTGTGTTTGAACTACCTGCAAGCTTGGTTGTACAAGGATACCAATATCCCCATCCAGTGTGTTTGAACTACCTGCAAGCTTGGTTGTCCAAGGATACCAATATCCCCATCCAGTGTGTTTGAACTACCTGCAAGCTTGGTTGTACAAGGATACCAATATCCCCATCCAGTGTGTTTGAACTACCTGCAAGCTTGGTTGTCCAAGGATACCAATATCCCCATCCAGTGTGTTTGAACTACCTGCAAGCTTGGTTGTCCAAGGATACCAATATCCCATCCAGTGTGTTTGAACTACCTGCAAGCTTGGTTGTCCAAGGATACCAATATCCCATCCAGTGTGTTTGAACTACCTGCAAGCTTGGTTGTCCAAGGATACCAATATCCCCATCCAGTGTGTTTGAACTACCTGCAAGCTTGGTTGTCCAAGGATACAATATCCCATCCAGTGTGTTTGAACTACCTGCAAGCTTGGTTGTCCAAGGATACCAATATCCCCATCCAGTGTGTTTGAACTACCTGCAAGCTTGGTTGTCCAAGGATACCAATATCCCCATCCAGTGTGTTTGAACTACCTGCAAGCTTGGTTGTCCAAGGATACCAATATCCCCATCCAGTGTGTTTGAACTACCTGCAAGCTTGGTTGTCAAGGATACCAATATCCCCATCCAGTGTGTTTGAACTACCTGCAAGCTTGGTTGTCCAAGGATACCAATATCCCATCCAGTGTGTTTGAACTACCTGCAAGCTTGGTTGTCCAAGGATACCAATATCCCATCCAGTGTGTTTGAACTACCTGCAAGCTTGGTTGTCCAAGGATACCAATATCCCCATCCAGTGTGTTTGAACTACCTGCAAGCTTGGTTGTCCAAGGATACCAATATCCCATCCAGTGTGTTTGAACTACCTGCAAGCTTGGTTGTCCAAGGATACCAATATCCCCATCCAGTGTGTTTGAACTACCTGCAAGCTTGGTTGTCCAAGGATACCAATATCCCCATCCAGTGTGTTTGAACTACCTGCAAGCTTGGTTGTCCAAGGATACCAATATCCCATCCAGTGTGTTTGAACTACCTGCAAGCTTGGTTGTCCAAGGATACCAATATCCCATCCAGTGTGTTTGAACTACCTGCAAGCTTGGTTGTCCAAGGATACCAATATCCCCATCCAGTGTGTTTGAACTACCTGCAAGCTTGGTTGTCCAAGGATACCAATATCCCCATCCAGTGTGTTTGAACTACCTGCAAGCTTGGTTGTCCAAGGATACCAATATCCCCATCCAGTGTGTTTGAACTACCTGCAAGCTTGGTTGTCCAAGGATACCAATATCCCCATCCAGTGTGTTTGAACTACCTGCAAGCTTGGTTGTCCAAGGATACCAATATCCCCATCCAGTGTGTTTGAACCCTCAACCTGTTTCCAAGTACATTTCCAGGTTTGACTACCGCAAGTGTTTCCAATATCCCCATCCAGTGTGTTTGAACTACCTGCAAGCTTGGTTGTCCAAGGATACCAATATCCCCATCCATGTGTTTGAACTACCTGCAAGCTTGGTTGTCCAAGGATACCAATATCCCCATCCAGTGTGTTTGAACTACCTGCAAGCTGGTTGTCCAAGGATACCAATATCCCCATCCAGTGTGTTTGAACTACCTGCAAGCTTGGTTGTCCAAGGATACCAATATCCCCATCCAGTGTGTTTGAACTACCTGCAAGCTTGGTTGTCAAGGATACCAATATCCCCATCCAGTGTGTTTGAACTACCTGCAAGCTTGGTTGTCCAAGGATACCAATATCCCATCCAGTGTGTTTGAACTACCTGCAAGCTTGGTTGTCCAAGGATACCAATATCCCCATCCAGTGTGTTTGAACTACCTGCAAGCTTGGTTGTCCAAGGATACCAATATCCCATCCAGTGTGTTCATCCAGTGTGTTTGAACTACCTGCAAGCTGGTTGTCCAAGGATACCAATATCCCCATCCAGTGTGTTTGAACTACCTGCAAGCTGGTTGTCCAAGGATACCAATATCCCCATCCAGTGTGTTTGAACTACCTGCAAGCTTGGTTGTCCAAGGATACCAATATCCCCATCCAGTGTGTTTGAACTACCTGCAAGCTTGGTTGTCCAAGGATACCAATATCCCCATCCAGTGTGTTTGAACTACCTGCAAGCTTGGTTGTCCAAGGATACCAATATCCCCATCCAGTGTGTTTGAACTACCTGCAAGCTTGGTTGTCCAAGGATACCAATATCCCCATCCAGTGTGTTTGAACTACCTGCAAGCTGGTTGTCCAAGGATACCAATATCCCATCCAGTGTGTTTGAACTACCTGCAAGCTTGGTTGTCCAAGGATACCAATATCCCATCCATGTGTTTGAACTACCTGCAAGCTTGGTTGTCCAAGGATACCAATATCCCCATCCAGTGTGTTTGAACTACCTGCAAGCTTGGTTGTACCAAGGATACCAATATCCCCATCCAGTGTGTTTGAACTACCTGCAAGCTTGGTTGTCCAAGGATACCAATATCCCCATCCAGTGTGTTTGAACTACCTGCAAGCTTGGTTGTCCAAGGATACCAATATCCCATCCAGTGTGTTTGAACTACCTGCAAGCTTGGTTGTCCAAGGATACCAATATCCCATCCAGTGTGTTTGAACTACCTGCAAGCTTGGTTGTCCAAGGATACCAATATCCCCATCCAGTGTGTTTGAACTACCTGCAAGCTTGGTTGTCCAAGGATACCAATATCCCCATCCAGTGTGTTTGAACTACCTGCAAGCTTGGTTGTCCAAGGATACCAATATCCCATCCAGTGTGTTTGAACTACCTGCAAGCTTGGTTGTCCAAGGATACCAATATCCCCATCCAGTGTGTTTGAACTACCTGCAAGCTTGGTTGTACAAGGATACCAATATCCCCATCCAGTGTGTTTGAACTACCTGCAAGCTTGGTTGTCCAAGGATACCAATATCCCCATCCAGTGTGTTTGAACTACCTGCAAGCTTCGGTTGTCCAAGGATACCAATATCCCCATCCAGTGTGTTTGAACTACTGCAAGCTTGGTTGTCAAGGATACCAATATCCCATCCAGTGTGTTTGAACTCCTGCAAGCTTGTTGTCCAAGGATACCAATATCCATCAGTGTGTTGAACTACTGCAAGCTTGGTTGTCCAAGGATACCAATATCCATCCAGTGTGTTTGAACTACCTGCAAGCTTGGTTGTCCAAGGATACCAATATCCCCATCCAGTGTGTTTGAACTACCTGCAAGCTTGGTTGTCCAAGGTATACCAATATCCCCATCCAGTGTGTTTGAACTACCTGCAAGCTTGGTTGTCCAAGGATACCAATATCCCATCCAGTGTTTGAACTACCTGCAAGCTTGTTGTCCAAGATACCAATTCCCTCCAGTGTGTTGAACTACCTGCAAGCTTGGTTGTCCAAGGATACCAATATCCCCATCCAGTGTGTTTGAACTACCTGCAAGCTTGGTTGTCCAAGGATACCAATATCCCCATCCAGTGTGTTTGAACTACCTGCAAGCTTGGTTGTTCCAAGGATACCAATATCCCCATCCAGTGTGTTTGAACTACCTGCAAGCTGGTTGTCCAAGGATACCAATATCCCCATCCAGTGTGTTTGAACTACCCGCAAGCTTGGTTGTCCAAGGATACCAATATCCCCATCCAGTGTGTTGAACTACCTGCAAGTTGTTGTCCAAGGATACCAATATCCCCATCCAGTGTGTTTGAACTACCTGCAAGCTTGGTTGTCCAAGGATACCAATATCCCATCCAGTGTGTTTGAACTACCTGCAAGCTTGGTTGTCCAAGGATACCAATATCCCCATCCAGTGTGTTTGAACTACCTGCAAGCTTGGTTGTCCAAGGATACCAATATCCCATCCAGTGTGTTTGAACTACCTGCAAGCTTGGTTGTCCAAGGATACCAATATCCCCATCCAGTGTGTTTGAACTACCTGCAAGCTTGGTTGTCCAAGGATACCAATATCCCCATCCAGTGTGTTTGAACTACCTGCAAGCTTGGTTGTCCAAGGATACCAATATCCCCATCCAGTGTGTTTGAACTACCTGCAAGCTTGGTTGTCCAAGGATACCAATATCCCCATCCAGTGTGTTTGAACTACCTGCAAGCTTGGTTGTACAAGGATACCAATATCCACATCCAGTGTGTTTGAACTACCTGCAAGCTTGGTTGTCCAATGATACCAATATCCCCATCCAGTGTGTTGGAACTACCTGCAAGCTCGGTTGTCCAAGGATACCAATATCCCCCTCCAGCTTCGTAGTAAGTATTACTTGTTAGTATGAATAATTTTTCCCGTACGTTTTAGAGTAGTTTGTTAGGAGCTGTTTCTTTTAACTTAAGTAATGACAAATATTTCGGCTTTAATTTTTTTCCAGAGCACAGAAAATTTGTATTTTCGTATTACACTGTAAATATTGTTTTCATTTAGGATATTTAAATAATATCCGACGTAAATGTTTTCAAATAAAATTACTTGTACATTAATTTGGACAAATTGTAACTACTTGTGTCCATTTAGTCAGCATAAATGATTTAATGGAATCCAATAGAGTAAGCGAAATAATTCCACTCTACCAGCGCCCTGTCAAAAAATGAAGCAGCTTACGTTGAATGCCTACGGATGTGTAGCATATTATTGTTGGTGTTTCCTATGTAAGTTGCAAAAACAAAAAACGCCCAAATGAAATAATATATAACTTTGACCCAGAATACTACTCAGATATCGTTATATAAGTAAGGATGCTTCAAAACGTTTGACTGAAAGAATTTTGAACTTCAAATAGTGATAAACATATATTGTAATACGGATCCTGCTGAATATAAATGGTTGGCGATAGTGCATTTAAAATGGTTTTGTATTAATTTCACGTTTTAATTAAAGTTTATATAAAAAAAAACCCGAAAAAAAAATTTACATAGGAAATAACAAAAACATATTTATTTCGAACTATCATTAACTTAAAAATATATTTTGTCCCGTAATTAAGAACTAATAAAATGTTACTTAGTATAATTATAATTTTATTTTATTCTTTTGCATAAATTTTCATTAAGACAAATTTTATATTTATTTTAACCCGTTCGTCCACACATTAATTTTTTTTGAGTACAAGTTTCGCAATCACGCAATGTCGTGGTATGCACTGTGCTTGTGTTCAGTAATCATGTTCCAGCCAGTGAACAATGGGCTGCCTGTTCGATCCACTCATGTCGGAGAGGTGTCGACAGTTCCGCAAATCAGATTCGCCACAAGGAAGACTGGGCAATGATGTGACTGATGCCCCGTATTGCTGTCAGTACAGCAACGATCATAAATATCGCTCATGTTCAACGTGGACACATCCGTGATATCTGAACTTTACACAGCAAGGTAGGCATCGTCGTTCAACTGTCCTTGTGACTAGACTAATATGATTTGTGAGATACTCGACTTCTCTCTGACATGAATGTTTCGAGCGGGCAGTCCATTGTTCATGTTCCGCAATACAAATGTTGACGCAAGTACAGTCCACACCGAAAAAATTCAGTTACTGTTTCACCAGCATTTGTAACGGATACTTTTAAAAGGCTTCTTTTCTCTAAGCTTTGTCTGTCTTAAGTTGCTAAATTAATGTAGAAACGCACTTTACTATAAGATGTTCATTGTAAAATGAGCACTTCTGAAAACCCTGCTTAAGATCTACTTGTATGCACGTTGCATGTTCTTCCGCCTTGTGTAAAATTAACACTGGCAAGGGCCTCGTCCCTTTATCCAGACGTCGGTCCAGTGAAACTGTGAAATTAAAATAAAAGTAAATATTTTACAAACATGCTCATTATAACATTCCGATACGTAAAAAAAAAAAAGCAACGCCAAAGAAATAATGTAATTTATCACTAATTGTTACCTAACATATTTTGTTCGACGTCTAGATACGGAACTACTTTCCATCCATCGTTACCAACTTAATTGTGCGCATGTCACTTAGTGCGCCCGTCAGAACATATGCAGACAGGAGCATCGACGTTTTTCTAAGATTGATTTTATAAAAAGTGCTCACTTTATCGTGAACAGCCTTTACTAATGAAATAAATATTGAAAGCAATATTTGTATGCTAAAGCGTAAGACCAAATAACTGTAATGTTTGCCTTACTCACCAAGGTGAACCGAGTTCAATCCCCAACCAGGTAATTGGACGATGCCGGTGATTGGCGGGTTTTATCGGGGATCTCCCGTTTCCCCCGCCCTTTAATTCCGGCGCTGGTTCATACTCCCCTCGCTTCACCCTCATCGGCTCTCAAGACCTCGATGCCAAGAGCAGCCCAAATCTCTTCACTCACGTTTTAATATCTTCCCAATTATTGACCCTTTTCTCTTCTCACGCCACTCAACCCAACCAACATCTTCTCACCACATATTCCACCGAGAGCTCTTGGCACAGAACTTTAACCTTGTGGACGCAAATTAAATCCAGAAGAATCGCACTGCTCAGATATATATTTTATAATTTATATAATTATATTATTTATATTATTTATTTAATTTTACTAGCTTCACAAGTATCGTGCCAAAAATAAATACGTTTCCATACATGCCATTCATTTAAATTCCGAATAGACCACAGACACGCAATTAACACAGAACTTCAAAAACTACGAAATAATTCATTTTTGACATAGTTATACTTTTCTGTTGTTTGTTTGGCGAATTATGAAAATATAAGCAGATCACTAATCGGTTTAATTGGCCCTATATGTGATAGCAATGAAGTAACCGATTAAATAAAAGTAAGATTTTGGTTTCCGTGCACGCCCTATTACAAATCATGTTTTCCGAATGTTCGTATTCACGTGTTTTTCTTAAATGTTATGACAGGTTTTATAGCGATACAGATGTGAAACAGACGTTACAGAGTACTTGAGATAGAGATGTGAAACAGATGCCACAGAGTACTTGAGATACAGGTGTGAAACAGATGCCACAGAGGACTTGAGATACAGATGTGAAACAGACGTTACAGAGTACTTGAGATACAGATGTGAAACAGATGCCACAGAGTACTTGAGATACGGATGTGAAACAGACGTTACAGAGTACTTGAGATACAGATGTGAAACAGACGTTACAGAGTACTTGAGATACAGATGTGAAACAGATGCCACAGAGTACTTGAGATACAGATGTGAAACAGGACGTCACAGAGTACTTGAGATACAGATGTGAAATAGATGCCACAGAGTACTTGAGATACAGATGTGAAACAGATGCCACAGAGGACTTGAGATACAGATGTGAAACAGGACGTCACAGAGTACTTGAGATACAGATGTGAAACAGACTTCACAGAGTACTTGAGATACAGATGTGAAACAGATGCCACAGAGTACTTGAGATACAGATGTGAAACAGATGCCACAGAGTACTTGAGATACAGATGTGAAACAGACTCCACAGAGTACTTGAGATACAGATGTGAAACAGATGCCACAGAGTACTTGAGATACAGATGTGAAACAGACGTCACAGAGTACTTGACATACAGATATGAAACAGATGCCACAGAGTACTTGAGATACAGATGTGAAAAAGACTTCACAGAGTACTTGAGATACAGATGTGAAACAGATGCCACAGAGTACTTGAGATACAGATGTGAAACAGACGTCAGAGAGTACTTGAGATACAGATGTGAAACAGACGTTACAGAGTACTTGAGATACAGATGTGAAACAGATGCCACAGAGTACTTGAGATACAGGTGTGAAATAGATGCCACAGAGGACTTGAGATACAGATGTGAAACAGATGCCACAGAGTACTTGAGATACAGATGTGAAACAGATGCAACAGAGTACTTGAGATACAGATGTGAAACAGACGTCACAGAGTACTTGAGATACAGATGTGAAACAGACTTCACAGAGTACTTGAGATACAGATGTGAAACAGATGCCACAGAGTACTTGAGATACAGATGTGAAACAGATGCCACAGAGTACTTGAGATACAGATGTGAAACAGATGCCACAGAGTACTTGAAATACAGATGTGAAACAGATGCCACAGAGTACTTGAGATACATATATGAAACAGATGCCACAGAGTACTTGAGATACAGATGTGAAACAGACGTCAGAGAGTACTTGAGATACAGATGTGAAACAGACGTTACAGAGTACTTCAGATACAGATGTGAAACAGATGCCACAGAGTACTTGAGATACATATGTGAAACAGAAGTCACAGAGTACTTGACATACAGATATGAAACAGATGCCACAGAGTACTTGAGATACAGATGTGAAACAGACGTCACAGAGTACTTGAGATACAGATGTGAAAAAGACTTCACAGAGTACTTGAGATACAGATGTGAAACAGATGCCACAGAGTACTTGAGATACAGATGTGAAACAGACGTCAGAGAGTACTTGAGATACAGATGTGAAACAGACGTTACAGAGTACTTGAGATACAGATGTGAAACAGATGCCACAGAGTACTTGAGATACAGGTGTGAAATAGATGCCACAGAGGACTTGAGATACAGATGTGAAACAGATGCCACAGAGTACTTGAGATACAGATGTGAAACAGATGCCACAGAGTACTTGAGATACAGATGTGAAACAGATGCCACAGAGTACTTGAGATACAGATGTGAAACAGATGCCACAGAGTACTTGAGATACAGATGTGAAACAGATGCCACAAAGTACTTGAGATACAGGTGTGAAACAGATGCCACAGAGGACTTGAAATACAGATGTGAAACAGATGCCACAGAGTACTTGAGATACAGATGTGAAACAGATGCCACAGAGTACTTGAGATACAGATGTGAAACAGACGTCAGAGAGTACTTGAGATACAGATGTGAAACAGACGTTACAGAGTACTTGAGATACAGATGTGAAACAGATGCCACAGAGTACTTGAGATACAGATGTGAAACAGACGTTACAGAGTACTTGAGATACAGATGTGAAACAGACGCCACAGAGTACTTGAGATACAGATGTGAAACAGACGTCACAGAGTACTTGAGATACAGATGTGAAAAAGACTTCACAGAGTACTTGAGATACAGATGTGAAACAGATGCCACAGAGTACTTGAGATACAGATGTGAAACAGACTTCACAGAGTACTTGAGATACAGATGTGAAACAGATGCCACAGAGTACTTGAGATACAGATGTGAAACAGATGCCACAGAGTACTTGAGATACAGATGTGAAACAGACTTCACAGAGTACTTGAAATACAGATGTGAAACAGATGCCACAGAGTACTTGAGATACAGATGTGAAACAGACGCTTGTCTCGCGAACTCCAGACGTACACGCCAGAAAAATGGCGTCGCTGGCCAGCACATGTCGGAACACCGTTCACATATCAATGCTTTCCTGTATAGGCAATTCTCGGTAATACGTGCACTTTCGAAAGCCCTGCTTAAGATTTACTTGAACGTATGTTGCGCATTCTTCCACCTTACGTGAGATTAACATTGTCATGGGCCTCATAACTTAATTCATGCGTCGGTCAAGTGAAACCGTGAAATTATAAGAAAAGTGAGTATTTTACAAATCTGCTAATTTTTACACTTCAATTCATAAAAATAATCAGAAAGCGAAAGAAATAATTGAAGTTTTCATAAATGTTTACCTAACACTTTTCCTTCGACGTTAAGATACGGAACTACTTTCCATCCATCGTTACCAACTTTACCGGGCGCATGTCACCCAATGCGCCGGTTAAAATGTACGCAGGGAGGGGCAGTGACTTTTTTCTCATTTTGATTTCAAGAGTGCTCCCTTGATCGTGAACAGCCTTCACCATACTTGCCACCTGGCAATGCAGCCAACAGGGAACCTTGCGCAGTGTGTAGTAGCCAATCAGATACAAGGTCCGTTCCCAAAGCCTCGCGCAGCCAGTCAAAGAATGGGTGAGCCCGCCGTGTCAATCCGTCTATGCGTTCTTATTCACTCTGTGCTACCACGGTGTTTATTCCGTCGTATAAGCATGTTGCTGTATAATCCATTTGAAGTTACTTCACACTTTTCAGAAGCCCTGCTAAAGTTCTACTTCCAGGATATTACACCGCCTCGAGTAAACTAAGCTTAACTAAGTCTATAAAATTATACCAAAGAACAACGCACCAAATTCGAGCGCAACAAGTTGTAACAATATTTTGTACGGGAACTTTTCTTACTAAGCGCTACTAACACACATGCTTTCTCGCGGTTTTTATTCATATTTATTATAAAGGAAGGGTTATAATTTATAAACAATATATAGGTTACACTTTAGTTTAACTAAAAATAAGGTATTTTTATGTTAAGAGAAGTATAAAACAATCGTGATACACGGCATATTTAAGAAATAACTTAAACATGCGGTTAATTTTCAAAGGTTTCATTTAAAGAGTGTGAAGTGACGGGAATAGACTATATAAATAATTTAAAGAATCCTATATTGGCTGTAACTGCTTACAGGTCATGTTTAGACTCACTTGGGATACAAATTCTGGCACCACCGTTCAATGACATATTTTGGCTGTAAAAAGCAATCGCTGGACAAATAATTACGAAATTGGATAAGTGAGGACTATGTAAAAAGACCTTGTAACGAAAATCGCCAGCAAGTTTAAAATTCCCAGGAAGTCACTTTTATTTAATTTGTAACCAAATTATTAATTTTTTCATATGGTAGAATCATTTAATTTATGTGGAAATTTTTACCGATGTATTACTCTACACAGTATAAGCACATGTGTTTGTCTTAATGTGTACAATATTTAGGCCTACACCCTCGTAATCGTTACTAATTAAGAAATTTTTTTTTTTTAGTCATCCACATTTCCCTCGCCGTGGTTTCTGCGCATTTTTTTTTTTAAATCGGACCTTTGGAAAATAACTCCATGTGTCATGTGTTAAGTTATTTTCTAAATATGTCATATATCAAAAGCATTTTATACCTCTGTTAGCATAAAGGGATATTATTTTTCGTTAAACTGAAGTTTTACAATATATTTAATTTATAAATTATAATATATAATTTATAATAGATATGAATAAAAACAGTGAGAAAACACGTATGTTGGTAGCGCTTAGTAAGAAATAGTTCTCATGCAAAATCCTATTACAACTGAGTGCGCACGGATGCAGTGCGTTGCCCTTTGGTGTAATTTTCTAGACTCAGTTAAGCTTCGGTTGCATGAGGCGGAGGAATATTTTGGAAGTAGAACCTTAGCAGGGCCTCAGAAAAGTGTGAAGTAACCGGGAATGGATTATATACGTTCCGCGCAAAATACTGAAATATGTGCGGAATCAATAGGCAGCCAACTGATAGACCAAAGATGAAGTAGACCGCTTATTCGTCTCCTGCGCATGTAGCCAACATTGACCTACCCCACAGGAACACAACTGTCAAAAAGTCACGTGCTCAACAGTGATAAACGTGTTTGTTCATATTTTAATTTTTAAATGACAAGCATGTAAGGGTTAGCCCTTACAGTAGTTCCAAAACAATGTTCATGATTTGTTTATTTACTTTAATGCCAGTTTATGTTTGAAAGGAAAAGTAAATGTTTTTATTTACCTTAGTTCTCTGCACTATCATACTTTTTCAAAGGCTTGAAAAAGAAAGTGAGAAAAACCGATTTTTGATAATAATAAACTGAATTAATTATTTATATTTAAACTAACTTTGATTCAGTTATTTACAACTCCTTTATTGGTATTTTCATCAACGAACTGAAATTAGCATTTTGATGGTCACATATATGAACTCATTTATAATTTTCTCTGTTGTCATAATTTGCCAACATTACTAGCTGGACGAACTCTATAACCTTAGACAGCTTGCTAAGAGGTTTATTTTTTTGGTCTATGCCAATTGCCACCAAGTTCAAATCTACAATTAAACTTAAAAACTGTTTGTTGCAAGCGAATGTTACTAAGGAACTAAGGAGAGGAGTTCAAAAGAGAGAGTCTGTTCTACAACGTGGAGATGTACGGTAAGCTAGTGTGATAGCTCCGAGAGGACGTCTGGTTATCTACGAGGACCAACGACGAGATGATGTCAGATGTACGTAGCAGAGGTGCAGTGCCCAAGACTGGAGTCGTATTATTCTGAGGGGAGATGAAGTTCAAAAGAGAGAGTCTGTTTTACATCGTGGAGATGTAAGGTACGCTAGTGTGATAGCTCCGAGAGGACGTCTGGTTATCTCATTTTAATGTAATCAATGTGCATTACAAATTAGTTATAGGAAGTATACATTCTCCTCAAAGCATTTGTTTACAAATCAGTTTTCTAACCTAAAATCCAAACCACGCCATTTTCGTTAGACGTGTTGTCAGAAATGCAGTTCAATGTTGGGACACGGAGATTGGTTGCGCGCAGCCAGCGAGATCGGTCTACCTCATCTTTAGTGTATGAGCCAACTCTGCCCGTAGTAGGCCTACATTGTAACCTCGCCCACGTGAGGAAGAATGTGTCGTTTTCGGACGGGCCGGCTCAGCGGGGAAATTTATGGCATCGATTACTCATCAACTGTCGTCGTGTGGATGATGAAGTGCAACCTCCTCTGATGTGTTTCTGGCAGCCGCCTCGCAAACTCGTTCACGGAAATATTTGCTGATATTATTTTTGAAAGTGCGCGTCTCGCAATCGATTTCGGGTTCGAGGCGTGCGAGATAATCACGAATGCCATTCCAGTCAACCTCTTGAAAGCAGCGCGAGTACAAGAAGACACATGACCCAGTACAAACTGTCCACTGTAAAACTGAGCACTTTTGTAACACCTGCTTAAGTCCTACTTATCGAATTACATTGTGTGCTTCCACCATATGTGAATTTAACATTGCTATTGGCTGATCGGTATATTAACCCTTTAAGACCCACTTAAATTTACGGTATCAGGTGTCACAAACAATAATTTTTTAGATGCGTGCTGTACTTAAGCCAAGTTAACACTTGTTTCTTTGTCACCAGCCAATGAGTAGAGACCTGCAAAATTCGCGTTATTATTTGAGGACATGTTAAACTTAAAACACCTTTCCTTTGCAATACGTTTGTCATTGGACCAGTCTTTATTTGACACTCCCCTGGTAACTGTTCCAATAAATGAACGCTCCACAACCGTGTGCGCCAATCACGTGCAATTCACTCAGAAAGGGGGTGACTTGCCATTAAGGTAGCAGCCAATGGAGAAACGACACAGGCTCGAGCATATAC
Source organism: Dryococelus australis (assembly GCA_029891345.1). Taxonomy (NCBI): domain Eukaryota; kingdom Metazoa; phylum Arthropoda; class Insecta; order Phasmatodea; family Phasmatidae; genus Dryococelus; species Dryococelus australis. The sequence goes on from CM056993.1 coordinate 384,651,255, forward strand.
AGTACTACTGTGAATTTTAGCTTCACGCAAAAAAATTACGCGGATTTTACAGGTCTCTACCAATGAGATATAAGCTACATATTCAGCTATAGCATATTTATATGAACCAATTATGACCTAGACCTGTAAGATGGGTTGCGAATTATTTACCCGAAGGTAAACTCATTGGTCATCGAAATTCGCAGTGTGTAGTACTAACGAAATATTTCCTGCACGTGCGTAATGTACACAAATATGTACACTGGGTCTGAATGGATCAATGCGTCCGCCACATAACACTGTAAAATTATTAGGGAAGAAAGAGTTTTCGTTCTATATGTGCTTTTGTAGCCTATTTAGTATAACTTTCTCAAATACTTTAGAAAGCACACTTGAGAGAATGATGGGGTTTGTCTTCCCCAGGCTTGTGGGAAAACAATGACGTTCACGATTTTCCATGAGATGAGGAAGTGAGCAAATTTGAAGCTGCTGTTAGCGATAGCTTCCAGCGCGCTGTCAGGGACATGCCTTACTGTGAGGGCTTGTATATCATCAAAGTCTGGGGCCGGCGCTTCATGCGATCTTCATCTGCATGCGTGTTTTCAGGTTCCGCAAGAGTGGGTTGTTGGAGACGGAGGGCTAGGTCGTGATAAATTTGTTTGGTATGTTGGGGGTCATTGGGTATAGTATTAGGCTGGAAGACCTGCTCCGGATACGAAGCAAGAGCCTCAGCTTTATGCTGCTGGGCGTGAACGACGCAATTTGGTGTGCATGTATGTTTGTGAAAGCCTTGGTAATTTACATCAGGCTATTGTCTTGGATTTACATTTGGGATCTTTTTTTATCCCACTGGCCTTCTTGCCATGTGTGGATTTCAATGTCAATTTGCTCTCGCAATTCGTTGAAGAGAATTTTGTTTTGTGGATTTCGAGTGCACAAGTAACGCCTGCGAAGTCTCGTTTTTTGTGAAATCATTTCACTAATGTAGAATGGGAGTGTTTGATTATTTGGTTTAATTTGTTTGGTTGGCACGAAGTTGTAAATGCCTCTCCGTATAAACTTGGTAAGTGTGGCTACAGTAGAGTCTAATTTGTCACATGTGTCTAAGTGGAAGGGCAGTAGGAGCCCTTCCTCCAAATAACCCTGGAAACCACACCAGTTTGTTTGTTTAAAATCCTCAAATGTGCCATGCTGGGTCGCGTCAGCATGAACTCAGCAGTGACAGGATAATGGTCGAATGAAAACTCGTGTGAAACAGTGAAATGAAAGGGAGTTTGTAGTATTCATGCTAAGACAATGTCCAAAATATCTGGTTGATGTCTGACATTATATGGGTCGAAGGTGGGGCGTGAACAACGCAATTGTGACGCTCTTGGTGCTTGAAAATGCGTAGTCATTTACCAAGCGCGAGCGACAATTCCATGATGCATACTTGCCATTGAAGTCACTTGCGGCAGTGAAGGTGGGATGCAATATTTGCTAGCTCTCCCAAGTCTGATACAGTTAGCCTGACCTGATGGGCAGAACACAACGTTGACAGCGCATGCATTGGGGAGGGCCGTCAGGTCAGTGGTAGCGCTGTACCCGCACCACAAGGCCGCACGGCCTAGTGAGCCGAGAGAATCGCCTACCTTTCTTCGCTGGGTGGCAAGTCGACTCCTTCCATGCCGAGTCGCATCCTCTTGGGATGTACGGCGATGGGATTAAATCCCTGGGTAACAGATTCTTCTTGTGTCATTTATAGATCCATAACTCGGGTCACTGGCTTTATGACAGCCTTGAATGGAAATTCACTCCTGGGCAGCAGCACGCTGTGGCCCAGGCCAGATTCACGAATCACCTGCAGTGACAGATGGTAGTCTTCCATCGTGGTTGCCTGATAGGCAACGCCCTCAGGTAAAATCTGTTCACGATAAAGTGAACACTTTAGAAATCCACCTTAGAAAAATGCCACTGCTCCTACCTGCATATATTTTAACTAACTGGCGCACTGAGCGACATGCAGCTAGTAAAGTTGATAACAATGGTTGGGAAGTAGTTACGTATCTTAATTTCTAATAAAAAGTGTTAGGTAACCATTTCTGATAACTTAAAAATATTTATTTCGCTTTCTGTTCTTTTTTAATGAATCTAAGAGTAAAAATTATCATATTGGTAAAATACTTACATTTCTAATAATTACACGGTTTCACTTGTCCGACCCATGAATAAAGTTATGAAGATGATGACAATGTTAATCTTACATACGGAGGAAGAATACCCAACGTACGTGCAAGTAGATCTTAAGCAGGGCGTTCAAAAGTGCTCATTTTAGCGTATACAACCTATAAGTATTAAGTGTACGTCCGAGGTAGGGACGGATGCTAAATGCGTCTCAGGACTAAGCCCCATACGCCTACAGGAGAAGGAATTTGCGGCCTTCATGCCCTTATGTAACCTAGTTTAAACAGGAGGGACTGGGTTGTTAGTTCAATCCCTGTCTCCTTCCTCCCTAGTTCGCTGAGTTAGTTGGCCAACCAAGTGCGAGTTCGTCGCTGTCATTTGTTACAACTTGATTTGATTGTTTTTAAAACTGGTGCCCGGATATTAAAAAGCAACGGATGTTACGCAACTACAACCCAGAAGCCGAGAATACACGTACAGTGACTGCGAGAGCCGGCCAACTGTTATCCAAGTGTTTACCGGACATGAATTTGTATTTCGAACGTTTAAGCGCATAAATTGATGCACGAAGAGAAATAAACGAAATTTTGTGTAGCATGGCGGGATTTTGGGGAAGACGGTGACAGATAGAGATCGTCAGCACATCATCCTTTCCTCTCCCTTGCCTCACGTCTCCATTGTGAACTTGGCGCCAGTTAATCCTTCTGATGGAGTCTTTGTGGACCGCGTCCCCTTGTAGGACTGTCTCTAGCGACACCACACGCCCGTTCTCTCATTGTGCACAGTTCCTTCTTCGCAGCCGGCGATCACTAATGCATCGCGCTCAAGTGACGAGCCAGGACTGGTGATGGTATAAAAGGCATTTAAAAAGTTTGTGAATTGAAAGATTTCCCTTGTAATCGCTGTTTGCGTGAATGCGTGTTTCTCGGTAAATAAATGTTCTGGAAATGAGCTTTTATGCCAAAAAAAAGACAAAAAAAAAAGGGTCCATTCGCAGTTTCTTCACACTTTTTGAATCAAACCTTTGAAAATCACCCCATGTATGATATATTTAGTTATTTCCTAAATATGCAAAGTGTAACAAGCATTTTATAGCTCTGCTACCATATAAGTATCTTATTTTTCTTTAAATTGAAGTTTTACCTATAATATATTTATGCATTATTATATTTAACTTGTAATAAACGTAAACAAAAACAGTGAGAAAAATTCTGTGCTGGTAGCGCCTAATAAGAAATAGTTATACGCTGAATAATATTACAAATGAGCGAGCACGAATTCTGTGCGTAGTCCTTTGTTGTAATTTTGTAGACTTAGTTAAGCTTATTTTCCACGAGGCGGAGTAATATCCTGGAAATAGAACTTTATCAGGGCTTCAGAAAAGTGTGAAGTAAATATGAACGAATTATATCTGCTCCGCTATTACTTAACTATTATCATATTAAGTGCATTCAAGGAGGAAACAATTCGTGAAAATAATCAAATATTGCATTTGTAAAGCATGGCTATGAATTTACCTTTTAAGCGGCAAGAGAAAATACGACGGCACGAGCGTAGTTTAATCTGCGGGCTTTCTATCGCCTGCAATAAAGTCCCGCTGTTATAGACTGTTCACGATAAAGTGAGCACTTTCGAAAACAACCTTAGAAAAATGTCACTGCCTCTATCTGCGTATATTTCAACGGGCTCGCTGGGTGACATGCGCCCAGTACAGTTGGCAACGATGGATGGAAAGTAGTTTCATATTTAACGTCGAATAAAAAGTGTTTACTAACCATTTGCGATAACATAAATTATTTCTTTCTCTTTCCGCTTTTTTAATGCATGGGAAGTGTAAAAATAACCAGATTTGTAAAATATTTACTTTTCTAACAACTTCACAGTTTCACTTGACCGACGTATGACTAAAGTGATGAGGTCCCTGGCAATGTTAATTTTACATAAGGCGAAATATTACACATTGTAGATACAAGTAGATCTCGAGCAGGGCTTTCAAAAGTGCTCGTTTTGCCGTGAACAGCCTTTACAGATATAAACTGCACACTACAGCGTCTCGACGGAAACACTGCACGCCTTGCGCGCAGGAGCGATAATGCGCTAAGAGGTGCGTGTTAGCGTCACCAGTATCGCTCCCTCGCTTAATGACCTTGAACGCGCAACTACATACTCCTCTTTAGGTATGACTCTGGATACGATCACCGGATCGGAGACGAAGCATTTGGGATCCCCCGAGAATCAGGAGGATGCGTCTTTTTTTGAAACTATGTTTCACTCTCGAGTTGTATTCCTCAACCTCGTAGTTGATTGGTCACCACAATAAGGTCTACTCATTTAACGTCGCTTAAAAGCAAATAATATGTGTATAAAACTAACAAATGCGTATTAATTAATGGAGTCAGCACATATCAGTAAACTATTTATGGTATCACTGTTCCTTTCCAAGATTTTTCTATTTTTTGGTGATCGTATTCACCCGCGTAAGAACGAACAATTTCCAGGATTTTGTAGCTACGCATAAAGTAGAAGCGTCGGTAAATTATTCCTGACTGACTTTAAATGAAAGTTATAACTTGGTTTAATGGGCAAAATACGTTGTTTCAGAGGATTTCACTTACAACTTCCGAAATAATTCAGGTGTAAAATATACGTCTGTAAGTTCAGTTGGTAACTATATACATATACTGCAATATCGTACAACTTCCGAAATAATTCAGGTGTAAAATATACGTCTGTAAGTTCAGTTGGTAACTATATACATATACTGCAATATCGTACATGACTCTGAAGACGAAGCTGAAAGTAATATAATCCTGGAAACGTAATTGCAAAAACCTCAGAAAATTTTGAAATGCTGTTACTGTGTTAGCTGTTTCTATTAGCACCTGGCATCATCGTGTTTCTGGAGTTGCTGCAATGATCCTTGACGAGTAGCAAATACGTTCCAAAAAAATTAGCTAACACGCGTGCATTAATTTCAATAAACATTTCATGCTTTTATGAAATTACTCTGTAATGCAGGCAAATTGTATTAAATTAATAATTGTTCGTCGTAAACTTCTAAAACTAGATTGGAAAAATACATATATGTGTATAATGTTGAAAATTGTTGTACGGGGCTTTTTAACGTCCCCCCCCCCCCGGTTTTTTTTGCTTGAACGCTTAGCAGAGGACGGCTTACAGAATAACTTATAACCTAACTTATATTAACACCCATGCCTTACCCGGGATACGAACCCAGAGCCTCCCGCACCCCAGATAGGTGGCGCACCAATCGACTGCGGCACGGGAGGATGGCCTGTTGAAATTTGAATTACTGTTCCCAAACAGTTTAGCGCTTGTTTACTTGCAGTTTCTTCACCAGCCTATCGTGAATGCTTTGAAACAATGGGTTGCTAAACCCCTTAACAAACTAGATTCTAGTAGCGTAGGCAACCAGCAATACCAGAGTTTGTGATTGTGAATGCTTAATATTTAAACAATTGTGAAGCCGCATACAGTAAGTTTTCGTCTCTTGTTAATATTTTTTTAGTATGTATTTATTATAAGAAAATCTGATTTATTATTATCATTTTATTATTATTTTGATGATTACTATTATTATTATTATTACTTTAGGGTCTTCTATGGATAACGAGCCAATTTCAATGCTTCGTCCTTTGCTGTTATTTCTTCTTCCTTCAGCATTCCTTCATCTTCTCACTATGTTTCTTTTTCCTTTCCTCGGACCATTTCGAGCATGTTTTCTTTTCCTTCCTGCATTGGAATCCTTCCATTTCTAACACTTTTTAACTAGAACTTTCTCTCTTTGTGGCATCTTCTTTACTTATATTGCTTCTTTCCGAATATTTCTTAACTTCCTGAATCCAGGTTGTTGTTGATTTCTTGTTCCAAAGATATTTGAAGATCCGTTTGGTTAATCTGTTGTAATCCATTCTAAATAAATGACCAAAAAATATAAATTATTATTATTATTACTATTAGGTGTGAACTATAACAATTAAATGCCTACAGTAGCTGGCAAACATTTGAGAAATTTATTTTATAAATTGTATTGCGATCGCCAAGACATCCCTGCTATATGGCAAAACAGTGATTGACATCTACGATTTGCGAACGAATACAGTACACGCTCCAGCAAATAAAACCGCAGCAGCTGGAGCATGCGAACACGTGGAATACTGCGCCGTTTCCAATCAAGCGTCACACGCATGCATGTACGGCGTGTAAATAAAACCGCTGCAGCTGGAGCATGCGGACACGTGGAATACTGCGCCGTTTCCAATCAAGCGTCACACGCATGCATGTACGGCGTGTAAATAAAACCGCTGCAGCTGGAGCATGCGAACACGTGGAATACTGCGCCGTTTCCAATCAAGCGTCACACGCATGCATGTACGGCGTGTAAAAATCCACTCATCTTCCATCGGGAACCGTGGCTCGGATCGACGAGCGGACATGTGTTAAGTTGCTGGAAAATAATATTCCAGGACGTGAGAACCATTTCCATGCTTACTTACAGTAGGCCCGTAGTTCGCAACCTCCAGCACACGATTTGAAATTTAAAAAAAATTTAACTTTCTCGCGTGCAATTTTATTGCAGCAATGATTATCTGTTATTTGGATCTAGGTAAAAATAATAAAAGAACTTAGGAACTGACTCACAAGACATTTTTATATTAATTTTAATATCATTCGAATGTAATAAAATTTTTTTTGATAAATTCTAAGTATAGTCAGTTCATGAATACTTCCAACTTTTCTGAAGCCTTGCGAAAAATCTTATTTTCAACAGAACTTAAATAAGTCATGAAAATTCCACCCAAGGAAAAGTATTTGTTTGCGTTCTGTTTGGAAATCGTTTGCTAAAGAACTATTTCTTACTAGGCGTTACCAACACACTTATTTTCTCCCTGTTTTAATTCATATTGATTATAAATGAAATTTTATGATTTATAGATAAATTGTATAAAAACGTTAAGTTTAATAAAAAATAATATACTTATCATGTTAACAAAAGTGAAAAACGCTTATGATAAGTAGCATATTTAGAGAACAACTAAACATGTTATAGATACGGTGATTTTCAAAGGTTAGATTCAAAGAGTTAAAAGAAACCGTAAATAGATTATAATATAAATTTCATGTAATTTAAAACTTACATACATTAATACTTGAATGGAATGAAGGATACTCGCCATGTTCTGTTCCCACCCGTGAAATAATACGATTTTTTAACCGCGGTGAATGCACGTCCTCTGGCGAAGGAAGTTGTTGGCAGGTGTAAGCGACGCCATGTACAAATATAGTGTACTGAAGAACAACAGGGCGATATAGCGCTCCGATAACACACAAGGCTCGCGTGCGGTAGGACCCGTATGTTCATATATGTAAGGTCTGTATATGGTTTAGTGTTTGCGTGTATGTGTCAAGAGCAATCGTGTAAGTTCACTATTAAGGCTAATTATATTTTATGTAAGTTGCTTTTATATATTTCATATAAGCTTCTTTCTACGTTTATAGTAAACATTAAGTTTTGTGTCATAGTTTTATTTCTTTTTCTTTTAAAAAATCATTGTCAAGTTATGTTTTACTATGCAAAGTGGTTAAGTGTAAGAGAAGGTGACAATACCTTAACTTCGCCATCAAAATAAAGACTTTTATTATTATTATTATTATTATTAACTGTAGGGTGGCACACAAAGCACAAATATATAAATAGATAATAATAATAATAATTATTATTATTATGCTAGGCTCGGCCAACCTATTTTCCCTTTCCCAAAATTTCCGGAAGTCACTCCAAGGAGAATACTGGGGTGCTCCCGCATTGTAGGTCAGCTGCTGGCCCTCCAAGTTAAATGGCTCCTCGAAGATGAGCCATTAACATTTGTCTAATTTCCGGAAGTCACTCCAAGGAGAATACTGGGATACTCCCGCATTGTAGGTTAGCTGCTGGCCCTCCAAGTTAAATGGCTCCTCGAAGTTGAGAAAATTAACATTTGTCTAATTTCCGGAAGTCACTCCAAGGAGAATACTGGAATGCTCCCGCATTGTAGGTCAGCTGCTGGCCCTCCAAGTTAAATGGCTCCTCGAAGTACAGCCATTAACTTTTGTCTAATTTCCGGAAGTCACTCCAAGGAGAATACTGGGATACTCCCGCATTGTAGGTTAGCTGCTGGCCCTCCAAGTTAAATGGCTCCTCGAAGTTGAGAAAATTTACATTTGTCTAATTTCCGAAAGTCACTCCAAGGGGAATTCTTGGGTGCTCACGCATTGTAGGTCAGCTGCTGGCCCTCCAAGTTAAATGGCTCCTCGAAGTTGAGCCGTTAACATTTGTCTAATTTCCGGAAGTCACTCCAAGGAGAATACTGGGATGCTCCCGCATTGTAGGTTAGCTGCTGGCCCTCCAAGTTAAATAGCTCTTCGAAGTTGAGCCATTAACATTTGTGTAATTTCCGGAAGTCACTCCAATAAGAATAGTGGGATGCTCCCGCATTGTAGTTCAGCTGCTGGCCCTCCAAGTTAAATGGCTCCTCAAAGTTGAGCCATTAACATTCGTTTAATTTCCGGAAGTCACTCCAAGGAGAATACTAGGATGCTCCCGCATTGTAGGTCAGCTGCTGGCCCTAAAAGTTAAATGGCTCCTCGAAGTTGAGCCGTTAACATTTGTCTAATTTCCGGAAGTCACTCCAAGGAGAATACTGGGATGCTCCCGCATTGTAGGTCAGCTGCTGGCCCTCCAAGTTAAATGGCTCCTCGAAGTTGAGAAAATTAACATTTGTCTAATTTCCGGAAGTCACTCCAAGGAGAATACTGGAATGCTCCCGCATTGTAGGTCAGCTGCTGGCCCTCCAAGTTAAATGTCTCCTCGAAGTTGAGCCTTTAACATTTGTCTAATATCCGGAAGTCACTCCAAGGAGAATACTGGGTTGCTCCCGCATTGTAGGTCAGCTGCTGGCCCTCCAAGTTAAATGGCTCCTCGAAGTTGAGCCGTTAACATTTGTCTAATATTCGGAAGTCACTCCAAGGAGAATACTGGGTTGCTCCCGCATTGTAGGTCAGCTGCTGGTCCTCCAAGTTAAATGGCTCCTCGAAGTTGAGCCGTTAACATTTGTCTAATTTCCGGAAGTCACTCCAAGGAGAATACTGGGATGCTCCCGCATTGTAGGTTAGCTGCTGGCCCTCCAAGTTAAATAGCTCTTCGAAGTTGAGCCATTAACATTAGTGTAATTTCCGGAAGTCACTCCAATAAGAATAGTGGGATGCTCCCGCATTGTAGTTCAGCTGCTGGCCTTCCAAGTTAAATGGCTCCTCAAAGTTGAGCCATTAACATTCGTTTAATTTCCGGAAGTCACTCCAAGGAGAATACTAGGATGCTCCCGCATTGTAGGTCAGCTGCTGGCCCTAAAAGTTAAATGGCTCCTCGAAGTTGAGCCGTTAACATTTGTCTAATTTCCGGAAGTCACTCCAAGGAGAATACTGGGATACTCCCGCATTGTAGGTTAGCTGCTGGCCCTCCAAGTTAAATGGCTCCTCGAAGTTGAGAAAATTAACATTTGTCTAATTTCCGGAAGTCACTCCAAGGAGAATACTGGAATGCTCCCGCATTGTAGGTCAGCTGCTGGCCCTCCAAGTTAAATGGCTCCTCGAAGTACAGCCATTAACTTTTGTCTAATTTCCGGAAGTCACTCCAAGGAGAATACTGGGATACTCCCGCATTGTAGGTTAGCTGCTGGCCCTCCAAGTTAAATGGCTCCTCGAAGTTGAGAAAATTTACATTTGTCTAATTTCCGAAAGTCACTCCAAGGGGAATTCTTGGGTGCTCACGCATTGTAGGTCAGCTGCTGGCCCTCCAAGTTAAATGGCTCCTCGAAGTTGAGCCGTTAACATTTGTCTAATTTCCGGAAGTCACTCCAAGGAGAATACTGGGATGCTCCCGCATTGTAGGTTAGCTGCTGGCCCTCCAAGTTAAATAGCTCTTCGAAGTTGAGCCATTAACATTTGTGTAATTTCCGGAAGTCACTCCAATAAGAATAGTGTGATGCTCCCGCATTGTAGTTCAGCTGCTGGCCCTCCAAGTTAAATGGCTCCTCAAAGTTGAGCCATTAACATTCGTTTAATTTCCCTAAGTCACTCCAAGGAGAATACTAGGATGCTCCCGCATTGTAGGTCAGCTGCTGGCCCTCCAAGTTAAATGTCTCCTCGAAGTTGAGCCTTTAACATTTGTCTAATATCCGGAAGTCACTCCAAGGAGAATACTGGGATACTCCCGCATTGTAGGTTAGCTGCTGGCCCTCCAAGTTAAATGGCTCCTCGAAGTTGAGAAAATTAACATTTGTCTAATTTCCGGAAGTCACTCCAAGGAGAATACTGGAATGCTCCCGCATTGTAGGTCAGCTGCTGGCCCTCCAAGTTAAATGGCTCCTCGAAGTACAGCCATTAACTTTTGTCTAATTTCCGGAAGTCACTCCAAGGAGAATACTGGGATACTCCCGCATTGTAGGTTAGCTGCTGGCCCTCCAAGTTAAATAGCTCTTCGAAGTTGAGCCATTAACATTAGTGTAATTTCCGAAAGTCACTCCAAGGGGAATTCTTGGGTGCTCACGCATTGTAGGTCAGCTGCTGGCCCTCCAGTTAAATGGCTCCTCGAAGTTGAGCCGTTAACATTTGTCTAATTTCCGGAAGTCACTCCAAGGAGAATACTGGGATGCTCCCGCATTGTAGGTTAGCTGCTGGCCCTCCAAGTTAAATAGCTCTTCGAAGTTGAGCCATTAACATTTGTGTAATTTCCGGAAGTCACTCCAATAAGAATAGTGGGATGCTCCCGCATTGTAGTTCAGCTGCTGGCCCTCCAAGTTAAATGGCTCCTCAAAGTTGAGCCATTAACATTCGTTTAATTTCCGGAAGTCACTCCAAGGAGAATACTAGGATGCTCCCGCATTGTAGGTCAGCTGCTGGCCCTCCAAGTTAAATGTCTCCTCGAAGTTGAGCCTTTAACATTTGTCTAATATCCGGAAGTCACTCCAAGGAGAATACTGGGTTGCTCCGCATTGTAGGTCAGCTGCTGGCCCTCCAAGTTAAATGGCTCCTCGAAGTTGAGCCGTTAACATTTGTCTAATATTCGGAAGTCACTCCAAGGAGAATACTGGGTTGCTCCCGCATTGTAGGTCAGCTGCTGGTCCTCCAAGTTAAATGGCTCCTCGAAGTTGAGCCGTTAACATTTGTCTAATTTCCGGAAGTCACTCCAAGGAGAATACTGGGATGCTCCCGCATTGTAGGTTAGCTGCTGGCCCTCCAAGTTAAATAGCTCTTCGAAGTTGAGCCATTAACATTAGTGTAATTTCCGGAAGTCACTCCAAAGAATAGTGGGATGCTCCCGCATTGTAGTTCAGCTGCTGGCCCTCCAAGTTAAATGGCTCCTCAAAGTTGAGCCATTAACATTCGTTTAATTTCCGGAAGTCACTCCAAGGAGAATACTAGGATGCTCCCGCATTGTAGGTCAGCTGCTGGCCCTCCAAGTTAAATGGCTCCTCGAAGTTGAGCCGTTAACATTTGTCTAATTTCCGGAAGTCACTCCAAGGAGAATATGGGATACTCCGCATTGTAGGTTAGCTGCTGGCCCTCAGTTAAATGGCTCCTCGAAGTGAGAATTAACATTTGTTAATTTCGAAGTCACTCCAAGGATATGGAATGCTCCGCATTGTAGGTCAGTGTGGCCTCCAAGTTAAATGGCTCCTACGAAGTAAGCCATTAACTTTTGTCTAATTTCCGGAAGTCACTCCAAGGAGAATACTGGGGTGCTCCCGCATTGTAGGTCAGCTGCTGGCCCTCCAAGTTAAATGGCTCCTCGAAGATGAGCCATTAACATTTGTCTAATTTCCGGAAGTCACTCCAAGGAGAATACTGGGATACTCCCGCATTGTAGGTTAGCTGCTGGCCCTCCAAGTTAAATGGCTCCTCGAAGTTGAGAAAATTAACATTTGTCTAATTTCCGGAAGTCACTCCAAGGAGAATACTGGAATGCTCCCGCATTGTAGGTCAGCTGCTGGCCCTCCAAGTTAAATGGCTCCTCGAAGTACAGCCATTAACTTTTGTCTAATTTCCGGAAGTCACTCCAAGGAGAATACTGGGATACTCCCGCATTGTAGGTTAGCTGCTGGCCCTCCAAGTTAAATGGCTCCTCGAAGTTGAGAAAATTTACATTTGTCTAATTTCCGAAAGTCACTCCAAGGGAATTCTTGGGTGCTCACGCATTGTAGGTCAGCTGCTGGCCCTCCAAGTTAAATGGCTCCTCGAAGTTGAGCCGTTAACATTTGTCTAATTTCCGGAAGTCACTCCAAGGAGAATACTGGGATGCTCCCGCATTGTAGGTTAGCTGCTGGCCCTCCAAGTTAAATAGCTCTTCGAAGTTGAGCCATTAACATTGTGTAATTTCCGGAAGTCACTCCAATAAGAATAGTGGGATGCTCCCGCATTGTAGTTCAGCTGCTGGCCCTCCAAGTTAAATGGCTCCTCAAAGTTGAGCCATTAACATTCGTTTAATTTCCGGAAGTCACTCCAAGGAGAATACTAGGATGCTCCCGCATTGTAGGTCAGCTGCTGGCCCTCCAAGTTAAATGTCTCCTCGAAGTTGAGCCTTTAACATTTGTCTAATATCCGGAAGTCACTCCAAGGAGAATACTGGGTTGCTCCCGCATTGTAGGTCAGCTGCTGGCCCTCCAAGTTAAATGGCTCCTCGAAGTTGAGCGTTAACATTTGTCTAATATTCGGAAGTCACTCCAAGGAGAATACTGGGTGCTCCCGCATTGTAGGTCAGCTGCTGGTCCTCCAAGTTAAATGGCTCCTCGAAGTTGAGCCGTTAACATTTGTCTAATTTCCGGAAGTCACTCCAAGGAGAATACTGGGATGCTCCCGCATTGTAGGTTAGCTGCTGGCCCTCCAAGTTAAATAGCTCTTCGAAGTTGAGCCATTAACATTAGTGTAATTTCCGGAAGTCACTCCAAAGGAATAGTGGGATGCTCCCGCATTGTAGTTCAGCTGCTGGCCCTCCAAGTTAAATGGCTCCTCAAAGTTGAGCCATTAACATTCGTTTAATTTCCGGAAGTCACTCCAAGGAGAATACTAGGATGCTCCCGCATTGTAGGTCAGCTGCTGGCCCTAAAAGTTAAATGGCTCCTCGAAGTTGAGCCGTTAACATTTGTCTAATTTCCGGAAGTCACTCCAAGGAGAATACTGGATACTCCCGCATTGTAGTTAGCTGCTGGCCCTCCAAGTTAAATGGCTCCTCGAAGTTGAGAAAATTAACATTTGTCTAATTTCCGGAAGTCACTCCAAGGAGAATACTGGAATGCTCCCGCATTGTAGGTCAGCTGCTGGCCCTCCAAGTTAAATGGCTCCTCGAAGTACAGCCATTAACTTTTGTCTAATTTCCGGAAGTCACTCCAAGGAGAATACTGGGATACTCCCGCATTGTAGGTTAGCTGCTGGCCCTCCAAGTTAAATGGCTCCTCGAAGTTGAGCAAATTTACATTTGTCTAATTTCCGAAAGTCACTCCAAGGGAATTCTGGGTGCTCACGCATTGTAGGTCAGCTGCTGGCCCTCCAAGTTAAATGGCTCCTCGAAGTTGAGCCGTTAACATTTGTCTAATTTCCGGAAGTCACTCCAAGGAGAATACTGGGATGCTCCCGCATTGTAGGTTAGCTGCTGGCCCTCCAAGTTAAATAGCTCTTCGAAGTTGAGCCATTAACATTTGTGTAATTTCCGGAAGTCACTCCAAGGAGAATACTAGGATGCTCCCGCATTGTAGTTCAGCTGCTGGCCCTCCAAGTTAAATGGCTCCTCGAAGTTGAGCCATTAACATTGTTAATTTCCGGAAGTCACTCCAAGGAGAATACTAGGATGCTCCCGCATTGTAGGTCAGCTGCTGGCCCTCCAAGTTAAATGGCTCCTCGAAGTTGAGCCTTAACATTTGTCTAATTCCGGAAGTCACTCCAAGGAGAATACTGGGATTGCTCCCGCATTGTAGGTCAGCTGCTGGCCCTCCAAGTTAAATGGCTCCTCGAAGTTGAGCCGTTAACATTTGTCTAATTTCCGGAAGTCACTCCAAGGAGAATACTGGGTTGCTCCCGCATTGTAGTCAGCTGCTGGTCCTCCAAGTTAAATGGCTCCTCGAAGTTGAGCCGTTAACATTTGTCTAATTTCCGGAAGTCACTCCAAGGAGAATACTGGGATGCTCCCGCATTGTAGGTTAGCTGCTGGCCCTCCAAGTTAAATGGCTCCTCGAAGTTGAGCCATTAACATTTGTGTAATTTCCGGAAGTCACTCCAAGAGAATACTGGGATGCTCCCGCATTGTAGTCAGCTGCTGGCCCTCCAAGTTAAATGGCTCCTCGAAGTTGAGCCATTAACATTGTTTAATTTCCGGAAGTCACTCCAAGGAGAATACTGGATGCTCCCGCATTGTAGTCAGCTGCTGGCCCTCCAAGTTAAATGGCTCCTCGAAGTTGAGCCTTAACATTTGTCTAATTTCCGGAAGTCACTCCAAGGAGAATACTGGATGCTCCCGCATTGTAGGTCAGCTGCTGGCCCTCCAAGTTAAATGGCTCCTCGAAGTTGAGCCGTTAACATTTGTCTAATTTCGGAAGTCACTCCAAGGAGAATACTGGGATGCTCCCGCATTGTAGGTTCAGCTGCTGGCCTCCAAGTTAAATGGCTCCTCGAAGTTGAGCGATTAACATTTGTCTAATTTCCGGAAGTCACTCCAAGGAGAATACTGGAATGCTCCCGCATTGTAGGTCAGCTGCTGGCCCTCCAAGTTAAATAGCTCCTCGAAGTGAGCCATTAACTTTTGTTAATTTCCGGAAGTCACTCCAATGAAGAATATGGGATGCTCCCGCATTGTAGTCAGCTGCTGGCCCTCCAAGTTAAATGGCTCCTCAAAGTTGAGCAAAATTAACATTTCGTTTAATTTCCGGAAGTCACTCCAAGGGAATCTGGTGCTCCGCATTGTAGGTCAGCTGCTGGCCCTCCAAGTTAAATGGCTCCTCGAAGTTGAGCCGTTAACATTTGTCTAATTTTCCGGAAGTCCTACCAATGGGTATACTGGGATACTCCCGCATTTGTACCTGCTGGCCCTCCAAGTTAAATGGCTCCTGAAGTTGAGAAAATTTACATTTGTCTAATTTCCGAAAGTCACTCCAAGGGAATTCTTGGGTGCTCACGCATTGTAGGTCAGCTGCTGGCCCTCCAAGTTAAATGGCTCCTCGAAGTTGACCGTTAAATTTGTCAATTTCCGGATAGAGTCCCTCCAGGAATACTGGGATGCTCCCGCATTTTAAGTTAGCTGCTGGCCTCAAGTTAAATAGCCTTCAAGATTAGGATGCCATTAAGATTTGTGTAATTTCCGGAAGTCCTCCAATAAGAATAGTGGATGTCTCCGAACTGTAGTTCAGCTGCTGGCCCCCAAGTTAAATGGCTCCTCAAAGTTGAGCCATAACTTTGTTTAATTTCCGGAAGTCATCCAAGGAGATACTAGGATGCTCCCCTTGGTCCTTAGCTCTGTGCCTCCAAGTTAAATGTCTCCTCGAAGTGAGCCTTTAAATTTGTCTAATATCCGGAAGTCACTCAAGGAGAATACTGGGTTGCTCCCGCATTTGTAGGTCAGCTGCTGGTCTCCAAGTTAAATGGCTCCTCGAAGTTGGCCGTTAACATTCTTAATTTCCGGAAGTCACCCAAGGAGAATCTGGGATGCTCCCGCATTGTAGGTTAGCTGTGCCCTCCAAGTTAAATAGCTCTTCGAAGTTGAGCCATTAACATTAGTGTAATTTCCGGAAGTCACTCCAATAAGAATAGTGGATCTCCCGCATTGTAGTTCAGCTGCTGGCCTCCAAGTTAAATGGCTCTAAGTTGAGCCATTAACATTCGTTTAATTTCCGGAAGTCACTCCAGAGATATAGGTGCTCCCGCATTGGTCAGCTGCTTGTGCCTAAAATTAAATGGCTTCCGAAGTTGAGCCGTAACTTTGTCTAATTTCGGCATCAGTTCCAGGAAATACTGGGATACTCCGCATGAGATTAGCTGCTGCCTTCCAAGTTAAATGGCTCTCGAAGTTGAGAAAATTAACATTTGTCTAATTTCCGGAAGTCACTCCAAGGAGAATACTGGAATGCTCCCGCATTGTAGGTCAGCTGCTGGCCCTCCAAGTTAAATGGCTCCTCGAAGTACAGCCATTAACTTTTGTCTAATTTCCGGAAGTCACTCCAAGGAGAATACTGGGATACTCCCGCATTGTAGGTTAGCTGCTGGCCTCCCAAGTTAAATAGCTCTTCGAAGTTGAGCCATTAACATTAGTGTAATTTCCGAAAGTCACTCCAAGGGGAATTCTTGGGTGCTCACGCATTGTAGGTCAGCTGCTGGCCCTCCAAGTTAAATGGCTCCTCGAAGTTGAGCCGTTAACATTTGTCTAATTTCCGGAAGTCACTCCAAGGAGAATACTGGGATGCTCCCGCATTGTAGGTTAGCTGCTGGCCCTCCAAGTTAAATAGCTCTTCGAAGTTGAGCCATTAACATTTGTGTAATTTCCGGAAGTCACTCCAATAAGAATAGTGGGATGCTCCCGCATTGTAGTTCAGCTGCTGGCCCTCCAAGTTAAATGGCTCCTCAAAGTTGAGCCATTAACATTCGTTTAATTTCCGGAAGTCACTCCAAGGAGAATACTAGGATGCTCCCGCATTGTAGGTCAGCTGCTGGCCCTCCAAGTTAAATGTCTCCTCGAAGTTGAGCCTTTAACATTTGTCTAATATCCGGAAGTCACTCCAAGGAGAATACTGGGTTGCTCCCGCATTGTAGGTCAGCTGCTGGCCTCCCAAGTTAAATGGCTCCTCGAAGTTGAGCCGTTAACATTTGTCTAATATTCGGAAGTCACTCCAAGGAGAATACTGGGTTGCTCCCGCATTGTAGGTCAGCTGCTGGTCCTCCAAGTTAAATGGCTCCTCGAAGTTGAGCCGTTAACATTTGTCTAATTTCCGGAAGTCACTCCAAGGAGAATACTGGGATGCTCCCGCATTGTAGGTTAGCTGCTGGCCCTCCAAGTTAAATAGCTCTTCGAAGTTGAGCCATTAACATTAGTGTAATTTCCGGAAGTCACTCCAATAAGAATAGTGGGATGCTCCCGCATTGTAGTTCAGCTGCTGGCCCTCCAAGTTAAATGGCTCCTCAAAGTTGAGCCATTAACATTCGTTTAATTTCCGGAAGTCACTCCAAGGAGAATTGATCAGTGGATGCTCCCAGCATTGTAGGTCTACTCAGGCGCTCCCATGTAGTAATGCTCCCCATTCTCTCGAAGTTAAGCCATTAACATTTGTCTAATTTCCGGAAGTCACTCCAAGAGAATACTGGGATGCTCACCGCATTGTAGGTCAGCTGCTGGCCCTCCAAGTTAAATGGCTCCTCGAAGTTGAGCCATTTAACATTGTCTAATTTCCGGAAGTCACTCCAAGGAGAATCTTGGATGCTCACGCATTGTAGGTCAGCTGCTGGCCCTCCAAGTTAAATGGCTCCTCGAAGTTGAGCCTTAACATTTGTCTAATTTCCGGAAGTCACTCCAAGGAGAATACTGGGATGCTCCCGCATTGTAGGTTAGCTGCTGGCCCTCCAAGTTAAATGGCTCCTCGAAGTTGAGCCATTAACATTTGTTTAATTTCCGGAAGTCACTCCAAGGAGAATACTGGATGCTCCCGCATTGTAGGTCAGCTGCTGGCCTCCAAGTTAAATGGCTCCTCGAAAGTTGAGCCTTAACATTTGTTTAATTTCCGGAAGTCACTCCAAGGAGAATACTGGATGCTCCGCATTGTAGGTCAGCTGCTGGCCCTCCAAGTTAAATGGCTCCTCGAAGTTGAGCCTTTAACATTTGTCTAATATCCGGAAGTCACTCCAAGGAGAATACTGGGTTGCTCCCGCATTGTAGGTCAGCTGCTGGCCCTCCAAGTTAAATGGCTCCTCGAAGTTGAGCCGTTAACATTTGTCTAATTTCCGGAAGTCACTCCAAGGAGAATACTGGGGTTGCTCCCGCATTGTAGGTCAGCTGCTGGCCCTCCAAGTTAAATGGCTCCTCGAAGTTGAGCCGTTAACATTTGTCTAATTTCCGGAAGTCACTCCAAGGAGAATACTGGGATGCTCCCGCATTGTAGTTAGCTGCTGGCCCTCCAAGTTAAATGCTCCTCGAAGTTGAGCCATTAACATGTGTTAATTTCCGGAAGTCACTCCAAGAGAATACTGGGATGCTCCCGCATTGTAGGTCAGCTGCTGGCCCTCCAAGTTAAATGGCTCCTCGAAGTTGAGCCTTAACATTTGTCTAATTTCCGGAAGTCACTCCAAGGAGAATACTGGGATGCTCCCGCATTGTAGGTCAGCTGCTGGCCCTCAAGTTAAATGGCTCCTCGAAGTTGAGCCGATTAACATTTGTCTAATTTCCGGAAGTCACTCCAAGGAGAATACTGGGATACTCCCGCATTGTAGGTTAGCTGCTGGCCCTCCAAGTTAAATGGCTCCTCGAAGTTGAGAAAATTAACATTTGTCTAATTTCCGGAAGTCACTCCAAGGAGAATACTGGAATGCTCCCGCATTGTAGGTCAGCTGCTGGCCCTCCAAGTTAAATGGCTCCTCGAAGTACAGCCATTAACTTTTGTCTAATTTCCGGAAGTCACTCCAAGGAGAATACTGGGATACTCCCGCATTGTAGGTTAGCTGCTGGCCCTCCAAGTTAAATGGCTCCTCGAAGTTGAGAAAATTTACATTTGTCTAATTTCCGGAAAGTCACTCCAAGGGAATTCTTGGGTGCTCACGCATTGTAGGTCAGCTGCTGGCCCTCCAAGTTAAATGGCTCCTCGAAGTTGAGCCGTTAACATTTGTCTAATTTCCGGAAGTCACTCCAAGGAGAATACTGGGATGCTCCCGCATTGTAGTTCAGCTGCTGGCCCTCCAAGTTAAATGGCTCCTCAAAGTTGAGCATTAACATTCGTTTAATTTCCGGAAGTCACTCCAAGGAGAATACTAGGATGCTCCCGCATTGTAGGTCAGCTGCTGGCCCTCCAAGTTAAATGGCTCCTCGAAGTTGAGCCGTTAACATTTGTCTAATTTCCGGAAGTCACTCCAAGGAGAATACTGGGATGCTCCCGCATTGTAGGTTAGCTGCTGGCCCTCCAAGTTAAATGGCTCCTCGAAGTTGAGCCATTAAAATTTGTCTCATTTCCGGAAGTCACTCCAATAAGAATACTGGGATGCTCCCGCATTGTAGGTCAGCTGCTGGCCCTCAAAGTTAAATGGCTCCTCGAAGTTGAGCCATTAACATTTGTCTAATTTCCGGAAGTCACTCCAAGGAGAATACTGAGGTGCTCCGCATTGTAGGTCAGCTGCTGGCCCTCCAAGTTAAATGGCTCCTCGAAGTTGAGCCGTTAACATTTGTCTAATTTCCGGAAGTCACTCCAAGGAGAATACTGGGATGCTCCCGCATTGTAGGTCAGCTGCTGGCCCTCCAAGTTAAATGGCTCCTCGAAGTTGAGCCATTAAAATTTGTCTAATTTTGAGGGCAGTGATTAATCTTCCCTTCCCGGCAGTTACCAGATTTCTTCCCGCCCCTCTCCAGCTCTACCCGGGGATTCGAGAGTAACTCTTGCGGCAGCTCGTATACCGACGCGAGCGCCATGTTTTGTTGCCCCCACCCCTGACCGCTGGTGCTGGGTCCCCCCCCCCCCCCCCCACATTATCCCACACGATCTGAAGACTAACTGTGTTATTGTAGGAGTCTGAGGGTCACGCCGCGACCTTTCGCCCTTCAAAATGCTTTCCGCTGACCTATATACGCCCTGCCATAGACGTGGTAGCCAGTATCAACACAGCTTTTCAAGTGTATTTATTTATCTCCAGGGTGAGTCCTTTACAAGAGACCCCGCGGGACATGTGTGAAACTGAGCGAGGAAATGCAGACCAGTGTGACAACAACATATAGATTAAGGAGCTGGAAGTGTCCTCGAGGTCAATGGCGGCCACTTCCAGCTTCTACTCTCTAAGTATTTTGTTGTCACACTGGTATGTATTTCCTCATCCCATCGCTCCGTTACACACATATCCCACGTGGCCTCTTTTAAAGGACTCATCCCGTATTTATTTGCACATTTTTTTCTACCACCCGACAATCAAAAGCCCTAATAAGCTGTTCGCGGATAATTCAGAACTTTCGAACTCAACCTTTGGAAAATGTCACTGTCCCTAACTGCATATATATATATGCATATATATATAACTGCATATATATATAAGATGTATGTATAATATTGTATATGTAGTCCATGCATGGTGTTGTGGGCTGAACGAGTCACTCCAGCAACATATCCAGCACAGAAGCGGGAATTGAGGCTTTGCTACACGATGGCTTGGCGATACAGCGGCGAAGGCGCTGGTTTAGGTGAACGCAGAGCTCGCCGCGGGTCCAGTCGCCTGCGAACCGCCGAGACGACGTCATCGAGACGTCATCTCAGACGGGCCACGAGAGATGCGTCGCGTGATCGCCGCTGCCGCACGTGAACGGACGCAGCCGTCGGCGTTTGGAATACCAACGTGAACAGGTCCCAGGGCTTAAATAGGAAGGACGTTAATTGGAGGTCAATTTATAAGCGGCTTTTAATTAAGGAATTCATATTAAAAATAAATAGCCTCCCTCCCCCCCCTCTTTTTGCGTACCATTTAATTGTAAAAGGGCTGTACTTTGATGTGTTGAGCTACGGCTAAGTGAGGTAATCCGAAACCGTCGTAATTGAGTTAACATCCCTTTCCTAATAGAGCGATAGAAATTAACTGTGAGCCAGCTGAGAGCTAGCAATGATAATAATTAGTCTGACTGAATACGAACAGTGTAGTGTTGGAATATTGAAGGGGAGACGTATCATTACATGTGACTATAACAGTTATTTATATCCGACCAGAACAATGGTTACCTCCAAATTTCCCGAAACACTGCTGAAGTTATACTTCCAGGATATTACTCCTCCCCATGCAAACAAAGCTGATCCGAGTATTAGGAAAGTACGCCAAAGGGACAATCCACCGCATTCGTGCGCAATCTATATCATTTTTTTTGCATAAGAACTATTCCTTGATAAGCATTACCAACATTATATTTTCCCACTGTTCTAATTCATATTAATTAAAAGTTAAATGTTAAAATTCATACATATTATATTGCTAAAATTATCTTAAACCAAAAATAAGGCACTTTTAATTTTAACATAGCTATAAAACCTTTGTAACACATGACATAATAAGGGAAAACCAACAAATACGTCGTGTATGGTATTATTTTTATAAGGTTTGTTTCATAGTAAGTGTTAAGAAATCGCGAACATACTATACCATGCGTATTATAACTCTTTTACCTAGGACCCGGAACATATGGCTCCATAAATACACACAATAAAACCTCTTCCCTACGAACCAGACTGAAATCACTCCCCAGGATGTGTTTAACGTTGGTAAAGGCTGTTCACTATAAATTGAGCACATTCGAAATCAACCTTAAGTCGCTGCTCCTACCTGCATATATTATAACGGGTGTCCTAAGTGACATGCGCCCAGTAAAGTTGGTAACGATGAATGGGAATTAGTTCCGTATCCCAAGTCGTATAAAAAGTGTTAGGTAACCATTTGTGATAACTTAAATTAGTTCTTTCGCTTCCTGTTTTTTTTAATGCATCGAAGTGTAGAAATGAGAAGACTTATTACATGTATACTTTTCTAATAATTCCACAGTTTCACTTTCCCAACGCATGAATAAAGTGAAGGGGCCCATTCCAATGTTAATCTTTCAAAAGTGCTCATTTTACCATGAATAGCCTATATCAAATGGCGATACTCGGAGACTTCATCGTTCTCTGGTCCCTTATAGGTTTCCCACAGTTTATTGAGCAACAATGAAAACCCTTCCGAGTGTATTTCTTCTCGTCATTCTGTATCTTATTACCACGTTCAAAATTAACACTGCCATGGGCCTGGTCTCTCGGCTCATGCGCCAGCCAATCGGGGACGTGAGATCGTCAGGAAAGTAAATGTGTTAAAGGCTGTTCAAAGTAAACTGAGCACTTTTGAGAGCCCTGATTAAGATTTTTTTTTTTATGCATATTGCGTACTCTTCCGCCATACGTAAAATTAACATTGTCATGGGTGTGTTCAATTTATTCATGCGTCGGCCAAGCGATACTGTGAAATTATTAGTTAAGTAGATATTTTACAATCTTCCATGTTTTCACCCTTGTAGGCATAAAAAAAACAGAAAGCAATGATATTATTTCCATATTAACATATGTATATCTAACATTTTTAATTCAACTTTAAAACACGAATGTACTTCCCCTTTGTCATTACCAACTTCACTGGTCAAATGCCACTCAGTGTGACCATTTTAATTACATGCCGGTACGGGGAGTGACATTTTTCAAAGGTTATTCTAAAAGTGCTCGGTTGACCGTGAACAGCGTATACTAACAATGAAATCCATATTCTTATGAACATAAAGTAAAGAACAATAACTTCTGTATCCGTATATTTAGATATGTCATTCGCAATACGTCAAATATTAAGGGCCCAGTCTACCTGATGCTTGATCTGCGTTACACTGTGTTATAAATTCGCGTTTTTCTGCGAAACTATTAAACGCGCGTCCAATGCGCTGATCAAAGAAAATAACGCATGTTTCAGACCAGAGCTATTAACTGCTTTCCAGAAGTCCCGCACATTAGAAGCACCATTTCAGAGTACTCCGGGAAAAAAAAAACTGCTTTTACAAAGTGTTGTATCTCAAAATATACGCGTCAGATATATGCACTGACACTTCCTACAGACTTTCCACCATAAAAATAATAATGTCAGTGCTGCAAGCCACGAGTATTTCGCGAATTCATTCGGAGACGAGGTAGACTCAAAATAATTGTTCTTTTCTCCTACTGTTGTGATTGGACGACAGTTGTTTAGACACGCCCCGTTTAACTGTGAGCCAGTAATAAGCAGGAAGCAGTAGTGTGTGTGTGAGTGTTTAACATTCCTGTACAGAGGCCTCGCTAGATAAACAGCAACCAATGAGCAAACGGTAAGGTCTGCACAACCTCTTGCTGCCAACTCAACACGAGAAATACTCGGGGCTCTACCCATAGGCCCACCTGGTGCGACGAGAACCCTGCACGTCAATTCAGAGCCTTGTGCTTAGTGGCGATGGCGTTACTTGATGTGTAAGGCAGTTTCGCCCTTATCGTTCCTCCGTCTGTCCGCCTCAAACGCGGGAGACAGATGCAGGTAGGCGGGAACCTTAAGAAATATGGACTTTTTTTTTTTTTCATTTCACTTCCAACCTAACTTGGACCCTGCAAGCCAGTGTTCACTGTAGCACACACGTGTAATTATGGGTAGTGATTTTTTTTTCAAAGGTTCGTGTTGAAAATGCTTATTTTATCGTGATCAGCCTTTTACTGTTGGAAAATTATGGGAAGGGGGGGGAGGAGGGGAACAGTTATCTAATTCTTACGGCTACCAAGGTTCAGCGATCAGACCTCCCGCCTCTCAACATGGCGAACCGGCTTCAAATCCTAGCAGGGTCAGTCCCGGAATTCCTCATGTCGGGAACTTGACGGACATTGCTTTTGGTAGATATGTGTTAATAACCGTTCACGATAAAGTGAGCACTTTTGAATTCAACCTTTGAAAAATATCACTGCTCCTATCTGCATATATATTAATAGGCGCACTCATTAGCATGCTCCTAGTAAAGTTGGTAATAACGAAGTGAAAGTAGTTCCTTGTCTTAACGTTGAATTAAAAATTTTATGAAAATATTTGATAATACTGAAATTATTTTTTTTTTTATGTGACTTATGCATAAGAATGACCAAATATGTAAAATATTTCTTTTACTAATAATTTCACAATTGCACTTAGCCGATGAAAGAATAAAATTATGAGTCCCGTGGCAATGTTAATTTTACATAAGGCGGAAGAATACACAATGTTCATACACGTAGATCTAAGCAGGGCTTTCAGGAGGGCTCAGTTCACCGTGAACAGCCTTTACCTCTGAATACTTTAATTTGCTCCACCAATGTATGCCTTCGATAGCGCACCTTAACGTGTCACGTGTTCCTCCCCCAACATAGCGGCACCAACGCCAACGCCTTTTAATCGCCGCCAAGATCTCTCACTCACTCCATCACAAACATCATCCTATTGTCAATGTTTTCTCATTTATGTAGCACAAAAAAAATCCTACTCATTTCCTATATATGCGTTCATTGTTTCACACAATATTTCTACCTTAATAAATGCGTCCTTCGTTACTTGAATCCATCGTTTTGTTCATGTATCATTAATTCACACACACACACATGAATGCATTTTTTTCATCCTTTTACATTACAACTATTATATCACACTCCTCTGCCCATATATGCTTTGTTTTTAGCATATTCATTTTCATTAAATACAGTTTGCATGTATCGACGATTTTTTGTAATAATAAGGATTATTTTGAACTCTTCTGTGTCCTCGATCAGAACTACACAATCTGTTAATATCGCAGTTTTTTTTCTCCTATCATTGTTTACGCTTACCTTACAATTTGTTCGCACTGCTGCGAACTCGTGTTTCTGTGTCATGTTCAGTCTTATCTATTCCCAGTGGGTTGAATATTTTTTTCCGTCGTTTTCACTGACACAACAATTTCACACAGTTGAAAGCTTATCATATCTCACTGACACAAATACAGTACATTATGTGGGTTTTCTTAAATAGATTTGTTTGTCAAAGTTCTAACAGCACCCATTACTCTAATTAGTCACATTCTCACTTACATTACTCTTCAGCTATCGTTTACCCTTATATACTGAATTATTGTGTCTTTACTTATTATGATATTCACACATGAACGTTTCAAGTCGTATCCTCCCTCACTTATAGAGTACTTATTTGATACAAACCAATTCCGACTTCATCACAGCTTATTGTTTCCCGTGAATGTTTTTAAACCAATATATATTTGACACCTAATGGGTGAGAAATTATCGAAAGAATAAACAGTTTAAATTTGAAACTGGTTTTCCTAGCGTATTGAACTTATGTATTTTAGTACGACTATAGGCCTAATACTATTTGTGAATGTTTTTATACTCTAAACGTTATTAAATAACTTTCTACTAGTTATCTGCCACAATAAATTATAAAATCATGGTAAAACTATATTTTCTCATAATTTAAGATTATATTTTGGTTTCGTTTATTTCATTAATGGAACAGAATACTGAAATTTCAGTACATATATGAAAAAAAAATGTTTAAACATCCCAGGCATACTGTAACAATCAAAAAGGTCAATATGACAAAAAAGATAAAAATAAAATAACTATCGTAATGAGCATACATTTTTTTCTCCAGAGTAAAGCATTAAAAATGTTTGTATTTTCAAATATCCTGAAGCAGCCATCAATCACAGTAGAGCAAAAAATTAACGATATGTCACTTCTCCGTGAAAACGTTGCAAACCAGCCCCAAGTGAATTGTAACATTCAAGGATATGTATTTCATCACAACATTAAAAATCAAAAACTTGGAAAAAAAAAAGTAAAAAAAAAACTATAATTTCGAGAAGTTCCCAAAGGGGTTGCGTCGCTAACGCATAGCCTTTCACGGAACATGGTGGCAGGCAATTGGATTGTCACATGTGGGTAACATGGCGGAT
Organism: Dryococelus australis; assembly: GCA_029891345.1. Classification (NCBI taxonomy): domain Eukaryota; kingdom Metazoa; phylum Arthropoda; class Insecta; order Phasmatodea; family Phasmatidae; genus Dryococelus; species Dryococelus australis. The sequence goes on from CM056993.1 coordinate 384,677,164, forward strand.
GTTGCCTTCAACTGGTTGGTTTTCTCGAGGCACGCCGAGAAAAAAGTTTTGTTGAATCAAACAAGAATTGTTTGGTGCAACCAAACTATTGGCTTGTATAAGGGGAATGAAATATTTTGTTGCTGAAACCAAATAATGTTGTTGTTCTCACTTGGTTGCCCCAAACTGTAAGATGTAGTTGGTGCAACTAAATATTTGTTTGGCTACATGTACATTAAACAGTTTGGGCCGATATAAAACAACTTCACAAGTCCGGCCGTGTTTCGAACTCAGATCGCCTGCGCCCGAGTACTACGCCTTAGTAACCTCGGCTAATGTGACAACTGCCGACTCTAGAAAACTATTAAATAGATATAGTACTGCAAATATTGGTCAACGTGTGGAAAAAAAAAAATTCTAGTTTTACAGCTTTACTTGCCAGTTTCTTATTGCATTCTCTTATAAATATGTTTATACGATTGTTAAGCACCAGTAGATGCCTAACAGACACGGTTCCTATCCTAATTGTCACAATAAATACAAACAAACACACGAGCTGTATTTTCGAACGAAGGCAGTGAAATGAGTGGCCATACAAATATATACAGTTGATTCAACAAAATATTTGATTGACAGTCTAATTTTTTTTTTGCCCAATACAGAGATATTGTTTATTCGAAAACATATTTTGTTAGACGAACAAAGGTAATTTTGTTGCTTTTCAAATTTTGTTTGTTCAACAATATATTTTGTTAGGGCAACTAAATATATATTTGGCCCTATACAAATAAATATTTTGTTCGATTTTTCTCTCAATGCGCTTCCAGTTTTCCTCGCACTTACGTTCCGTCGCTGCTGCATCTGGAGGTTTCATTCCATGTCAACGGATGATGATGATGATGGACACCGAAGGTTGTTATCACTGTTAGACTCCACCCTCCTTAGGCATTTTCCCTATTGAAAACTCACAGGCCTTGTTAAGAGGAGGACTCAACCTGGACCATTCACGATAACTTCCATCTCTTGTGAAGCCCTGCTTAAGTTCAACTTCCAGGACATTTGTCCTCACGCAAACAAACCCTAGCCGAGTCTAGAAAAGTACACCAAAGGGACAATGCACGCTTTCGCACGCGCTGAGTATAATGATATTTTGCTTAACAAATATTTCTTACTAGACATTGCCAACACACCTATTTTTGGCCCTGGTTTTATTCTTGGTAGATATAAATGCAATATTATAATTTATGAATAAAATATCGGCCTAAGTAAAGATTCAATTTAATCGAAAATTATATAAAATTACTGTAACAGAAGTGAATGCTGTTCACGATATAGTGAGCATATTTTAAACCAACCTTAGAAAAATGTCACCGCCCCTACCTGCATACATTTTAACTGGCGCACTGAGTGGCATGCGCCCAATAAAGTTGGTAATGATGGAGGGGAATGTAGTTCCATGTATTCACGTCGAATAAAATTTGTTAGGTAACCATTTGTGACAACATATTATTTCTCTCGCTTTCTGTATGTTTCATGCATCGAAGTATAGAAATGAGCAGATTTCTAAAATATTTAATTTTGAAATAATTTCACACTTTCACTTGACCGACGCATGAATTAAGTTTAGAGGCGCATGGGAATGCTAATTTCACATGAGGCGGAAGAACACACAACGTACACACAAGTAGGTCTTAAGCAGGGCTTTCAAAAGTGCTCATTTTACAGTGAACAGCCTATATCAAAAGTTTGTGCTCCATCAAATATTTAGAAAACAACCAAACACGTCATATATAAGGGTGATTTTTAAAAGGTTCGATTCAAAAAGTGCGAAGAAACTGCGAATAGACTATAGAAAACATTTTAAATAGGAACCCATATCTGTAAATGTGTCGTGTCACTAACCCGCCCACACGAAAATACTTAATTCACCACGGATTCAAGTCAGGGGCGTATACAGAAGAGGAGGGCTGAGGGGGCAGCACCCCCCCTCTAAATGATACACATTGTTTAAAACCATATTATCAAAATGTCAATCACTATATTTAGATATTTGTTACTAACCACATGAGACACATTTTTACGCCCTATATTAAAATGGAAATTATTATATTTATTTATTTTTTATTAACCACACATATGATTACATCTTATATAAAAACTTCGTTTTCTGAATAAACTTAATTTTGTGCTTTGACGTCCTGTGTTTTTTTCTGTTTGGTCTGAAAGTTTATTGGAATTTTTGAATGATTTAATCAGTCATATTACTGCATAGTAGTTCAGTTCTTTGACTTAGTAAAATATGCAGGTGCATTTCTCATACTTTTAGCCATTTTAACAGTCAGTTTATTCGTGTGGCTGAGGAATGTCAATTATGTACCATAAGATTTGTAGGCCTACGCTCGGACTCTAATGGACATTTAATTGACTTAAAATATTTATCTTTTTTTTTTTTGTAACCTAAAGTGATACGGTACCATCTGTGCATGTGAAATAATTATACTGTATTACCTACTTAGTGTAATAAAATGTGGCGATTATTAGCTTTCATGTGTGAAAATATTAGTCTATATTTACAGATTTAAAATGTAAGATTTTCTAATGGCAATGCAATTTACATATGCCTATTGTGTTGACCTATTGTAAATTCGTGTGTGTATGTGAGCGAGTTTGCATAGATAGTTTCTATTCTCCTTTCCTTGTCTGTCTTCCACTGTGACTTGTGAACGATGTACCACTGGGCACAATACTAATACTCATCAGCACTCTCTCTCCCCTTTCCCAAATAAAAAAAATCTGGATACGCTCCTGATTCAAGCGGTAGCATAAAATGTTCGTCACACTCAGGGTACTGTTGAACGAGTGTAACCAAAATATGCTTTGCAGGTGCAATAGTACAAAGTTGATACAGAATTTGGTTGGATTCCAGATATAACAGTTCTTGTAATGCTCATGGATGCAACGTCGAACAAACAACTGAAGTTGCAAACCAATTGCGGAACGATTAAATTAATTAAAGCGTTTCTCTTCTGGGATATTGGGTACCTCTTAACTAACGCTCTTTCACCAGAGAGAAGACAGGGAATGACTCCTGATTTCATTTCATTACACTTGTTGCACAGTACCTTACCGTGCATGCTTTATTATTTTTCAAAAACTGTTGGCAGCAATCTGTATAAAGTGTGATAATAAAAAAAAAAAAAAAGGCGAAAATGTATTTGGTGCATATTTTTAAATTTTATTTTGCTAATAACTCAAAATTGAAATACTCGACGCGAATATATGTTTATTGTGCATAATAACGTCCTTGCTTAATGTCGCAAAAATTATTGGAGAACGGCGAGGAGGGCTACCATCTAAACAAACCTAAAAATATAGTGTATTCCCTGTTTCTTAATACTTTTTTGAATCAAGCCTTTGAAAATTATCCCATGCATTACGTATTTGGATGTTTCCAAAATACGCCATGCATCACAATTTTTTTATATTTCTGTTGATGCAAAAGTACAGAATTTCTGGTTAAATTGAACTTTTACCTGTATTCTACCTATATATTATAATATTTAATCTTAACAAATTTGATTAAATACACAGTGTGTGTATGTGTATATATATATATATATATATATATATATATATATATATATATATATATATATATATATATATATATATATCAATGCTTAGTAAGAAAAAGTTCTTATGCAAAATTTGAATACCCTAATGCACATGAGTACAGTGTGTTGTGTGTTGTCCCTTTGGTCTCTAGACAAGCTTTGTTTGCACGAGGCGGAAGAATATGTTGGAAGTAGAACTTTAGCAGGGCTTCAGAAAAGTTGAAAGTAACCATCAGTGGACTAAACGTATGAATACGGCACACACGAAGAGTGTGTGCCACTTAACTACGTCGGTGGCCGATATTGAAAGATAAATGGCCCAGCGTGATTTGGTATAGAATATTCGCGGTTGAAATAAGCAATTTTGAAAGTCCTGCTTAGCATCTGCTTGTATGCACGTTGTGTAATCCTCGGCCTTATGCAAAATTAGCATTTTCACAGGCCTCGTCACTTTATCCGTGCGTCGATCAGGTGAAACCGTGGGAATTATTGGAAAAGTAGATATGTAATAAATCTGGTAATTTTTAAACTTCGATGCATTATTTAAAAAAAATAAAATAAATAAAACCAAAGAAATAATTTTAGTCATCACAAATGGTTACCGAACACTTTTTATTCAACGGTAAGACATGGAACTGCTTTCCATATATCGTTACCAACTTTACTGGGCGAATGTCACTCAGTGCGCCCGTTAGAAATACATGCTGCATGCAGGGGCAGTGAATTTTTTTCTAAGGGTGATTTCAAAAGAGCTCACCTGATCGTGAACAGCCTTGAACAACAAGCGCGTGCAGGAACCCCCTGAACGCGAACGACTTTTGGACGATGTTTACAGCAGGCCTCGAGCAAGTGAAGTTGGTAATATCCGAGGGGATTGTCGGCGGCGAGCAAGTTTACAGCTCCAGTGCCCGCCCGTTGTTGTTCTTGACCTGCGTGCAGCTGCGCGGGGTGTGCGAGTCGCCGCCCCTGTCCTCGCCTGCCGGCTTCCCGCGTCCGACGACCGAGGTCTTGGCACTTGAACACCGACAATCGCCTTTCGCGCCCCTGGAAGTACCGCAGCCACGCGCGCAGAGCAAGCGAGGAGACTAGAGCGGGGCGGACGCTTCCAAGTTGTAACGATCTTCTTATTTTCGAAGTCTTTTTTTTAGGTGTGGTGTGTGGGTGCCTGGACGAATACCAACAGCAGACACGCGTCGCCTAGTACAATAAAACCAAAATAAAAGATCTTAAAGATTATTTTGTGATAAATATGCTTCATTGAAGTAGTTAATAATCACTTTGTGTTCAACGTTTAGTTAAATTAAATAGCTTATTTACAATTTTATTTCTAAGGCCATTGCCGGGGTAGTATTAACAATGTGTTCACAACTTGCGTTATTCTTGAGAGGTTCCAGAACGAAGTTTTGAAATTGCTTAAGTTAGAAACTACTTGGCTAATACCATTTAGTTGCCGTTTGTGTGCTGTTTGTGTTAGCTCTGTCTTTTGAATATTTACGTCACCTCCAAATGTGACCAACAGAATAGAATAAATCTTGCACAAGCAGTGCAAGAAACGAATTAAAATATTTCTAATCATTTAAGTAAGCTACTAATTCAGCAAGTGAAATATGTGTAGGTTAAATCAGTATGTTCGAGATACAAAACACTCATAGTTTTGTCTCAAAACCGATCTGTTCCATAAAATCATTAATTCTAATGGTAAAATATTTATGTTGGTGTTTCCACAGGCACTTACTTCAAATAACGCGATTGTAGTCCGTATCTACTGCCACCCCCCTGATCAAGGGCTCGCTGCTTTGCATCGCTTCCCTGCTCGCCAGAGCGGAGGAGATTTTCAAGATCAGGCAGGCGATAATCCTAGCAGGGCTTTCAGTCACGAAGTTTCCCCGCCGCTCATACATCCGCGTGCCGCCGCGATAACCCCATCGCGACGGCCAGCCGCGCTCCGCACTTCCAGCGGATTCAGTTTCTGCGTTTGTCGAAAGCATGTTCTGGGGACCTATTTCAGAAAAATTACAATTTGACAGGTAACAGGTGATAGGAAATGGTCCAGCAGGTTTACAATCCGACAAATGCGTGTTTCATAAAAGTTTCCAAGTACACAAATTTGTCCTGACGAATTTGAAGAATTGTATGATAATTTGACAAATAGCTGTTTTACAAAAGTTTTGAGCTGACAGGTAAAAATCTGACAAAAGTGTCAAATATTACACTACAGAATGTTTTATGAAACAGATAAGTATAATCACTCGGTGACATATATATATGCAAATGTGTATAATTGTCACTGCAGAAGTGACAGGGAAGCTATCCTAAGTAACCAGTAATATGTAATGTTTATAAAACTTTGCAGTGCAACTGTGTTTCAATATTGTGTGAATTAACATTGCTTTCCAAACAACACATCCTTTTACTCTCGGATCATGTTTAATATAGTAATGTTATCCACATTGCTCGACATGCTGCTGCTAGAGTGAACAAAGTTATGTGGGTACAATTATTATTTACCGCTTAATTATTTGTGGCAGGAATCGACTGTTCGTGAATCATATATAAGGCTGCGATCGATTATCGTAAGCGCACTTGAGGGCTATCTAGCGTGTAATAAATGAAACTTACGGTTTGACGTATAATTGTCGCGTTCATGAAACTGTTATTTTAAGGCTGACAATGTAAACTTTTTTTGCTTGTCAAATAAGGTGAACGAGTATAATTTATGTAACATAACATTGTCACGACATATTGACAAATTAGTCGTATTTGACATAATTGTCCTATATGTCACACCTGTCACGTTTTATGAAATAGGGCCTTGGTTTAGTGCCTTAGCTTCACTCAGTATAGTACTGAGTGTGAGGGGCTTATCAGATCGGGAAAAGCGAGACTATTTAAGCTGCGACAGCCATCTGAGCCGACATAAGATATCCGCCTCTCTCTCGTAGTATCTTCTCTACCCACTAATAAATAGCACTGTTCCTATAGGCTGTCCACGGTAAAGTGAGCACTTTTTAAGGCCCTTCTATCCGGCATTAACCATTAATAACTATAATTTATTACAGCTTCATACATTAACTTTTGGGAGTGAAGAAAAGTATACACTGCCTTTGTTTGTCACAAGGCAATGTTTTTATTAAAAAGTGACAGGAACATAGAAATCTGCCAAAAGGAAGAATTCAGCAGGGCCTTAAAAAGTGCTCACGTTACCGTGAACAGCCTATACCTATCTGTCGCCTGTATCACTTCTGTTAAGAGTGGGATGGACCCCCGTGGGAACCTTGCGTCCAAGGTCAAGAAGCGAGGCAGCGATACGGACGACATTAACACGCACGCCTAGTGCCTCATCGCTCCTACGCGCAAGGCGTGCAGTGTTTCCGTCGTGACGCTGTACTGTGCAAATTATATATGTAACAGTGGGGTTTTATTGCCCGTTATGAAAACACACATATTAAACTACGCCTGTATCTTTGTACTTTTCTCTTGCCGCCTAAGGAAACTGCATAGACAAGTTTAAAAAATGCGATATTTTTAAAATTTCACGAATTTATTTCTACAAGAATACACTTATTATGACAAAAGAAAAAAAAAAACAGGGCTATAGATAGAGACGTGCAACATTCGCGTTGTTAGTTGGGGACACGCCAGACTTTCAACACGTGTACCTCTGCAATGCGTTTGTCATTGGACCATACTTCATCTGACACGCCCTGGGTAACTCTGCCCCAATAAATGAACAGTTCACACTTGTGTCCCCCAGTCACGCGTATTTCAGTAAGAAAGGGCGTGGCTTCACATCTATGTAGCAGCCAATGGAGAAACGACTTCAGCTCCAGTACAGACAGTACTGTGAATTTCAGGCTGATGCCGGATAGTAACGCGAATTTCGCATGCCTCTAGCTATAGATAATTGTTATATATATATATATATATATATATATATATATATATATATATATATATATATATATATATATATATATATATATATATATATATATATATACTGACAGAAAGAGTGATTTGCAGAACATTTATTTATCGAGATACGCGTACTCACGCAAAGAACTATTTCACAAAATGCGGGAGTCCATCCCACACTTAATGGATGCTACAATTTTTTTTTTCCCCCTGTCGAATGGGTTTTTTAGTGTGTCTATGTCGGTTTTTCCTTTTATCTCCTTAGTTATAGCAGTTTAGCTATAAACACACTCAGGGAGGTTGTCATGGCAACGCAGTCCCTTGCTGCCGCGATGCATGTTCCCTTGTTTCATTTCCTTCCCTTGTAGGCGTACCGGGCCCAGCTAGCACTGAGGCGCACCTAACCCCCGTCCATACGGCGGGCACGCGCCTGACCCTTAGTTTTAGAGTAGGTTAGAGGAACAAACGAGCCGACAGTTTTGATAGTTGAGTGTTTGGGCGATCGTGCGACCTGGAGCTCGAGCGACAGGCGTGCCAAGTCAGCGAAGTGACTAGCCAGCAGGGCGACGAGAGAGACCGGCGGGAACGGAGTCTGCGACTGCGAGCATCGGCACAGCGAAGGGTGAGAATGGACTGGCTGGTGGGGCTACTGCGCTGTTAAAAAATTTACGTGTATTTACGGAATGTTTTACGGAAATGCACAGTGCATGTACGGAAAGGCACTCCGTAATGACGAAAAATGGAGTTAAGTCCGTAAATACAAAATACGGAAAGTCTCCGCATTCCCTTTGTCTTCGAGTTACGGGGACGAACAATGCCGAGACTACACGGAGCTTACTTTTCCACTGTAACAAGAAACTTATCGTTTCTACGGTAGTTAAGGTTATCCAAGAGACTATGACGTATTCTTTCAAACATTAAAAAAAAAAAAAAAAAAAAAAAAAATCAGGCGTCTGTAACATTTGGCAAAACTAAAAATACAATAAATTTTATAGGAACTGAATTTTTGCTTTTGCCTTCAGAATATAAATATAAAAGTTATTCCTCAATTTTCAAGTGAGAGTTGTAGGCGAGTGGTTAAAGTCGTGAATTAGTAATTTTTTTTTACTCGGGTTCAAACCTCGCTTAAGTACAAAGTATTTTAACTCTTTTAATATCATTTTTATGCACGGTAGAACACCCACATAACGAAAATTAAAGACATTTTCATTATCTATTTTTATTTTAAACGGAAAGAACATAAAACTAACTTGGAAATTAATGGAGAGGTACCGTGAAATTTACAGAAAGTCCGTTTCTGAAAATCATTGTGTTCGTAATTTTACGGAAAGTTTACGAACACTTCTGGTTAAATTTTTACCAGCACTTTTCCGTAAAATGAAGGAAATTTTTTTAACAGTGTGAACTGGATGTGACAGTGAATGACATTTCGAATTATTGCACTAGAGAGACTGAACCTATGTCAATAATGAGCGTGTATTAATTGCTACAACCAATATAGAGACTTTGATAAGGACTTTAGCCCTTTAGGAAGGCAGTGGTTGAAGTGAGCTGCCTGTATTCTCCACTAAACCAATACTAGTCGTGTTTGTCCCTGTATATCTACTTACCCTCTTCCTATTGGTCCTGGCTACGCCGGACACGCTTACGATATTCCGCAACGTTTATTACTGTCTGTCCATCGGCCAATGGAGTCACTTGTTGACTATGCGCCAACCAATGTGCCCTGGCTGATGTAACCTGTTCCACAATCCATCGAGTTCATTTGAAAAATTATTAGAATTAACAGTTTCATTCTTATGAATTTTAATTTCGACTAGTTGTAATTTTTTACTTAGTTCCCCCTAGAGTCCAGCGAAACAGTTAAGTCATAGAAATGTGAGATTTGTCTTCAAGAGCAAAGAAATTTCGAAATAAACGTTGCCCCAGTATATACGTGCATACTCCTCAAACGGTTGATTAGAATTGTGATATAAATTAAATTTTGCTCTTACTGAGATTTAAAATAAATATTGTTGTACATAGTTTAGTGTTTAAAATAATATTTATGAGAATAAATTTATAATCAAAATTAGTTCTTATATTTTTATTCAGATCTCGTTCCCTTACGAACTCGGACACGCCACAATGCGAACTGAGTTGAGAGATTTGGGCAGTTCTTAACAACGACGAGGTCTTGAGAGCCGATGGTGGTGAAATGAGGTGAGTATGGAGCAACGCCGGAATGCAAGGGCGAAGAAAACGGGAGATCCCCTAGAAAACTCGCCGTCCAGCGACTTCGGCAGGCACGATCCCCACTCTCGAGAATGCGGGGGTGACCCGGCCGGGGATAGATGTCCCGGTTCACTGTGGTGGAAGGCGAGCAGTCTAGCCGCCCAGCCACCGCGGCCACCTCCTTCGCAACTCGGGGTTTTATTTCCACTGCGCCGGCGCCATGGGGTGTCGCTCAATCGCTGTCAGGGGGAATATGAAATCCACGCGCGGCGAGCAAAGAAACGGAGAGACTGTCCTCAGTCGGACGTCGGGCTGCCTGCGAGGAGAGTCCATGTAAAAAAGCAATACAAACAAAGTCACAAACGAGAGAAAGTCACACACTCGTAAACGCACGTATACACTCAATTATTTATCTGTGCATACGTGTATGTGCTGTAGTCACATGGCCACGCACGCTCGCTCTCTCTTTGTTTAAATAGTTCGAATTATAACTCTAGAGTCACTGAAAATGTACTGACCAGTTCAGTGCCTCAATGTATAAGGCAGTTTTGAAAGCAGCCAGTGAGAAATATCACTGCCCCTAGTTGATCGACACACGAATAAAGTGACGAGGGCCATGGAAATGTTAATTTTACGTGTTGCGGAAAGAATACACAAAGTGCATGCAAGTACAACTTTCGTAGCTTTTAACCTGTTTAAATTTGAGTTGAGAGGATATGGTCGGCGCTCGAGAAGGAGGTGGGCCACGGTGGTGTAGCGGATAGACTACTCGACTTCCCACCAAGGCGAACCTGGTTATATACCTGGCGGCGCCGCTTGCGTCGTGTCCCGCTGGATGCCGCTGGTCGGCGGGTTTTCTCCGGGATCTCCTTTTCCCCCCGCTCTTTCACCCTGCTGCTGCTCCATACTCAATTCGCTTCACCCCGTCGGCTCTCAAGACCTCGATGTTAAGAATGGGATGGACGCCCGCATTTTTTGTGAAATGGTTGTCAGGGACATAGATATATACATATCTATGTCCCATTTTTTTTTTTACTTTTGTCATATTAAGTGAATTCTCGGAGAAAAAACTTCTTAAAAATGGACAAATATCGCATTTTTAAAGCTCGCATTTTTAAAGCTTGCCTGCGGAGTTTCCTTAAGTGGCAAGAGAAAAGTACAAATATGCGGGTGTAGTTTAATCTGTGATTTTCCATTGCGTGTAATAAAACCCTTATGTTACAGATCTAATTTGCACAGTACAACGTTACGACGGAAACACTGCACGCCTTGCGCGTAGGGGCGATGAGGCACTAGGAGTGCCTGTTAGTGTCACCCGTATCACTCCCTCGCTTCTTGACCTTGGTTGCGGGGGGTCCATCCCACTCTTGAGAGTGCGAATCTGCTTGTCCAAGGTCAAGAAGCGAGGGAGCGATACGGGCGACACTAACACGCACGCCTAGTGCCTCATCGCTCCTACGCGCAAGGCGTGCAGTGTTTCTGTCGTGGTCCTGTACTGTGCAAACCAGATCTGTAACAGTGGGATTTTTATTACATGCAATGAAAGCCCACAGATTAAACTACGTCCTCATGGTTGTACTTTTCTCTTTCCGTTTAAGTAAACTGCATCGGCAAGCTTCAAAAATGCGATATTTGACCATTTTACCATTTTTTTTCTCCTTGAATGTACTTCATATGTTAAAAGCAAAAACATAGAGTCATAGATAATGTTTTTTTTTTTTTTTTTTTACATTTACTAGCAAAAGGTCGTGTTTACAGAACATATATTTACCGAGATACGCGAATACGCGCAAACAACGACTTCACACTCCTCTTAAGAACCTCCTAAATCTCTCCTCTCCACGCTCTAAGACCGGCGGAGGTGAAATGAAGTACACAGTGGAACGACGGTGGATTTCGAAGGCAGAGTAAACGGGAAGCGGCCACAGAAAACCGACGCCAGCCAACGTCAACGTCCACTATACGTTTCCCAAATTGCGAAAATCCGGGAGCAACGCCGCCAGGAATCGAACCAGGTTCGCCTTGGTGTGAAGCGAGTAGTTCAACTATTACACTGCCGCGGTCCCGCAACTGACTTAAAAGTGATTTACTCGGGTCACTAGTGAATTATACTGCTTCAAAGCCCTAACTTCGTGTTGTTGATCATAAGTACCGCCTTGAGGATTCTCTCGGCCTAGACCTGCACCGTAGCGTGTGAGTCGTCTTACCACTGTGTATTACGTCGAACGGGCAGGAGCTCCTCTAGTCCCAGTTCTCGTTGGCGGATGTCGTGCAGTCTTCAGTAGTCTCGCCCCTGGGTCGCAGCCCCCTGCTGTTCCGCGCCGCGACACCTCTTGCCGCCTGTTTACTGGAGTGTCTTAGAATACTGTGTCCACTACAGTGTACTTTCGTAAGAGTGCGATATCAGTGATTCAAATTACTGATTCAGTTGTAGTAAAAGAGTGTGTAAAGGTCTCTAACTAAGGCATGGCAACATTTCTGTCCTGACTAACACGAATCGCCAGGTGAGATTTCTAGAGGTGTCGTTGACACATGGAGTCTTCTCTTATGTACACCACAATGCTACCGCGTTCAAGGATTACGAAGTCGTAACAATGCAAACGCCAGCGTGTTTCTTCGGTCACATCTTGCCCCTTAAAAAGAACCGTGTACTTCCATCTGTGACGCTTATAAAAGTGTGTGTGCTTTCTATTCTAAAGCGAACATCGATACTATGGATTCTCTCCAAAATGGCGTACAGAAATGAATGGCAGATTCTCACGTGACTTCTCCAACCTCTTCCACAAGTTATTTGAGCCATATACGATCGGCGTCATAATTGTATAGAAAGTTGGTATTACGTCACGTCATTTTTGCTATAGGTTGTTCACGGTAAAATGAGCACTTTTAAAAGCTCTTCTTAAGATCTACTTGTATGTACGTTGCATAACCTTCCGCCTTACGAAAAATTATAATTAGGTTTATCATGGGCCGCATAACTTTGTCGGTCAAGGGAAGCTGTGAACATCTTAGAAAAGTAAATATTTAACAAACCTGCTTATTTTTACACTTTCGATGCATTAAAAAAACAAGGCGAAAAAAATATTTCATGTTTTCACAAACGTTTAATCTAACACTTTTTATTCGACTTTAAGATGTGGAGCTACTTTCCCTCAATCGTTAGCAACCTTACTGGGCGCATGTCACTCAGTGCGCCCGTTAAAGTATATGAAGGCAGTGACTTTTTTCTAAGGTAGATTTCAAAGGTGCTCGCTTTATCGTGAACAGCCTTACATGTGAGGATTCAAGGTTAGTTTGTTTGAGCCTAGGGGTTGGGAAGCGAGGAGGTGTTGCCACGATGGATCATAAATCTCCCTGCCAAGCAGTTGCTATACACAGCTGCTCCACACCTCCACGTCGTCGATCTCGCCCATTATTTCGATACAGTTTTAGAAAGTTTCTATAAACGTGCTCCAGCAACAGCGTGATGTGATGTTCAGAAGACAAGGAGTCGTTAATCACGACAGGCTCACGGCTTTGAATGATTACCCGGTGCCTTACCGAGGGAGGCCGTAACACTCCCGACAAGAAAAAAAAAAAAGAGTTCTTTCTCCCTATCCTTTGACGACCCATTGTGTTGAAGTATGCCAGAACATAGTTTGGAAATGGAGAAGCACTATACAGAGGTGAAGTTGCTGCTCATCACGCGAACTACAGCCAACACACGCCAGCAAAATGGCGTCACTAGCCAGAAATACGTCGGGACGCCGTCCGCCAAACGGCACCTGCTAACCTACTTGCCAGCAGGCAGATCAACCAGTAGGTAGAGCCCCGAGTATTTTGCGAATACATTCGGTGTCAAGATAGACTTCAAACACACTTGTTCATTTCTCCTAATATTGTGATTGGGTGGCAGTTATTTAGTCACGCCCCCGTTTAACTTTGAGCCAGTAGTAAGCAGGAAGAGGTAGCGTGGGTGAGAGTTGAACAGCCCTGTACAAAGGCCTCGCTAGATCGCAGCAACCAATAAGCAAACGATGGTGTCTCGAGTGTATAGAGGACTGTGAAGTCTAGTCTGCTGCCGAATCAATCCGCGAAATATTCGTGGCTCTATCAATAGGGAACATTTCGCAGCATGCATCACTCGGTCGGAAACAAGGCAGCCGACTATAGCATGAGTAGTGTACTGCAGCTGTTTCACCTCTGTATTATCATTTACTCAGTGTCCTGGTGAGTGAGTATTTTAACGTTGTAGTACCGGCGGACACCGTGCCACACTGTTAAAATTTTTCCGTATATCTAAGGAAATTTTTACGGGTATGTACATTAAATATACGGAAACGCAATCCGTAATGATGAAAAAACGGAATTAAGTCCGTAAATACAAAACGCGGAAAGTTGCCTTATTTGCTATGCCTATAGCTTCGGGTTTCGTGAACGAACAATGCCGAGCCCACACGAAGCTTTCTTCACCACTGTAACCAGAAAATTATCTTTTCTGCGGCATTTAGGATATCCACACAACTAAGACCTATTCTTTCAAACGATAAAAATTAGCATCATGTGTCTGTAACATTTATCAACACTTAAAATACACGAACTTTAATAGAAACTGAAAAATTTGCTTCTGTTACAGCAGTAGAAATACGTAAGTTAAACCACTGATATTGTGCGGGAGTTTTGGTTGAGTGGTTTTTGTCGTGGACTTGTAGATTTCTTGACTCAGGTTCAAATCTGGTTCAAGTACCAAATATTCTAACTTTTTAAAATATATTTTTTTATACACAGTACAACGCCCACGTAACGAAAATTAAATTCTTTTTCACTCTCTATTTTTATTTTAAACTGGACGTACAGAAAACTATCTGTGAAATTAACTGGGAGGTCCACGAAATTTACGGGAAATTCATTTCTGAACATCAATGTGTCCGTTATTTTACGAAGAGTTTACGGACACCTCCGAGTACATTTTTACCGGCATTTCCCTTAAAAATGAAGGAATTGTTTTAAACAGTGAGTGCCATCGCCGCTACGTGTTAGGCTCCGAACTGGCACACAGTAATATCTTCGCACTGCGTGTATAGGCTGTTCACGGTAAAGTAAGCACTTTTCAAGGCCCTCTCAACAGACGCTAACCGCTAATAAACGTAATTTATAGCAACCTCAGGGGTTTACATTTGACAGTGGTCAAATTAACATACTGCGTTTATTAGTCACAAGGCAATGTTTATATCAAAAAGCGGCGGAAAGATAGAAATTGGCTGAAAGCAAAAATTCAGCAGGGCCTTCAAAAGCGCTCACTTTACCGTGAATGGCCTATACGACAACCCTACACTCTAAAAACTGTTTGTACTTTTACAAGAAAAATCCTTGGAAACCCAGTTGTCAAGACAATCCTTTGTAAAACTACAAAGAGTTCTCTAGTAAAATCTGCACAACATGTGTTTGTAATACTATTTTTTTTTCGTCTATAAATCAAATGTTATGAATCAATTACAAAGAATTAATAAAAAAAATTTAATGTCATAATATAATGAACGACAAAAATCTGTATGCCTTACCAGCACGGGGACTAGAACCCACGCCTATCGCATTATCAGCCGGCACTCTCTACCACAATACCAACTTAACTCACGAGCTTAAACTTTTTTATAGTAAATACAACTGTATGAACCTACAAAATATTAATGAAGCTTTTTGGTTAAGAAGAATAGGTAAATTTATTCAATTTTAAGAGTTTTGTTGTTGAGTTAAGAGATTTGGACAACTCTTAACAACATGGTTTTGAGATCCGATCTTAGAGTTCTGTGTAGATGGGAAACATTAACATTCTTTGAGTCATACGGCCGCATTTCGTTGAAATTGTCGTGTTATTGTGATTATTTGAGTTGTTTTTTCAGTATTCAAACGTGCAATACATTTCATATTGCACGCAGCTACACTTACACTTCATATAACCCATACTTTTTGTACGAACAGCAACATACGGGTTTTACGTTGTTGAGTGTCCGCCATTTTGCTGAAGCTTGTAGATATGGGTCAGCATAGTACAGACATTTCTTGATGCCTATTACAAAAACGGCCATTATAGTTTTCCAAACGAGTAGTTTCACAAGAGAGAATACTGTACTGTTACGAGCACTTGTAAAATTACAAACAACTTCTCAGTAAAACTCACAATTTCTCTTACGGTGTACAATTTTACTGGTTGGAACTCTGTAGGAAGATTCATTGCAGGAACATTCAGTGGTTTCGTATCTACCTGACGCACATATTTTGAGATACAGCAGTCTGAAAATGCCATTTTTAATTACGTTATTGGTTATGAAAATAATGTTCGCAATGTTCGCAATGTCTTGAAAGAACCATTCCGTAATTTCTTATAGTTAGCAAACCGCGTATTCGAATATTCAACGGTGCATTCAACGATGTACGCCGGACGTTCGAAAATTAATCGTTTGGTTGAGTCCGGTTGAACCGGTTTAGCCATCGGTTCCCCCGGCCTGAAAATCTGGTGGATATGCACCAAAAGCATCAACCGATGAATTTTCGAACACTTTATCTGAAAAATAAAAGTTAAAAAAATCCACAACTCGTAATTTTCAAGCCTCCCAGAATACCCTATAACAAAAAAAATTCAGACATCGAGTTTTACAAATGGGCAATGAGAACTTTAAAATTTGAATGAAACGGTATTAATATGTGTGCGAAAGCAGGCGAAAACACCTCTAAAAATCAACCTGATATTCGGAAAATGCCTCAACCGGTGTACAACGGTCTATCAACCACTGATGATTCATCGGTGAATTTTTGAATACGCAGAAACATACTGGTTGCAGGTTTAATAGTTTCATTTAAAAAATAGGTATTATTTCGAATACGCTGATACGCAATTCAAGTACTAGATAACTACCGGCTGTTCACAGTAAAATTAGCACTTTTGAAAGCCCTGCTTAGTATCTACTAGTATGAACGTTGTGTCTTCTTCCGCCTTATGTAAAATTAAGATTTCCGCGGGCCTCATCACTTTATTCATGCGTCGGTCAACGGAAACTGTAATATTATTAGGAAAGTAAATATTTAAAAAAATCTGCTCATTTTTACACGTATATGCATTAAAAAAGCAGGAAGCAAAAGTAATTATTTAAGTTATCACAAATGGTTACCTAACACTTTTCATTCGACGCAAAGATATGGAACTACTTCCCGTCCGTCGTTACCAACTTTACTGGGCGCATGCCACTCAGAGCGCCTGTTAAAATATGTGCAGGCAGGGGCAGTGACATTTTTCTAAGGTTCATTTCAACAGTGCTCGCTTAATTGTGAAAAGCCTTTAGGAACGCCACCGCAGTCTCGGGCTGTGCAATCCAAGAGCAGAGACGGCCGAGGAGGAACTTGAGTTTACGACTTGCCTGTTGGCAGAGCTGGTGGCGGCGATCAGAAGAATCTGAGCATTCAAGTGTGAATGTACAGTGCGCCTGCCAAGAGCTGGCCGTGCCTGAGGGCAGGCGCGCCCTACTCGCGGTCCGGGGTTATTCCAAACCCACCGTGTTCGCCTCGCAACCCGCAACATTTTTAACACCTAAACTAGAGATAAGGAAAAATTCGCGAGTTCAATGACCTGTAGGCTACACTCCAAGGTCACGTGTATCCTCGAGCCCCAGATGCTTGTTCACTGGCTGCTGCCCCATGGAGTAGCCAGTGTTTCTTCACACCTGGCAGTATGGCACTCGCTGCTTGTTTCCCTGCAAGTCTGCTATTGGCTCAGAGACGTTCCGGACGTGTCCAACAAACTGCGATCCAATTGCAAAGTCAACCTCTGTGTACACGTGTTTAACGTCTACCTTGTCCTGAAATGAACTCCCGAAATGTTCCTATCCCTACACGTTTATATTTCAGTTCAGGCGTTGCAAAATACGACATTTTCGGTGTGAACAGCACCCACGAAATTCTTATAACAGCTGATACTGTGTAGGCTATGGATAGAGACGTGAAACGGATTATATTTTTGACAAGCTAGAATTAAAAAAAACCTGAGTTTATACAACTTAAGCTATTGGTCCACGCGGTGTTTGATACCTCCTGGGGAATGGTGGCCTAATCATCGCCTTCCACTGTGACAGCAGACAACTAATGCATAGAGTCATGCGAAATTGGCGTTACTATCCGGCATCAACCTGAAGTTCACAGTACTGTCTGCACTGGAGCTGAAGTCGTTTCTCCATTGGCTGCTACATAGATGTGAAGCCACGCCCTTTCTGACTGCAATGCACGTGACTGGGGGACACAAGTGTGGAACTGTTCATTTATTGGGGCAGAGTTACTCAGGGCGTGTCAAATGAAGTATGGTCCAATGACAAACGCATTGCAGAGGTATACGTGTTGAAAGTCTAACGTGTCCCCAACTAATAACGTGAATTTTGCAGGCAGAGACCTGCAACGGCGTATTTGTGCATAAGGCTGTAGAGTCTAGCATTTAGGTAATCGAACTCGCGAATTTTTCAGCTCTGTTCCCATGGAAAGAGTTTCAGAAGATCAATGGGTCTAGAGACATGCATAATTCGCGTTATTACACTGGGACAAGCTAGACGTCATTCCGCTATAAGTTTCGGAGCACGACCCGCGATATCGTTGGCTGATGGCGTCTATACGAGGTCATGTGCCTGTGTAACTGTGTTACAGGCGATTGGTCACTCTGACGTTGAACTTTTACTATTGGTTAAAAATAGTCTTTTAGGTCGTGCCTCAAATGCTTTCAGCCATTGAGGAACTTCAGTAGCACGCATAACACCTTGAAGTTTAGTTTGGCGCAGAAAAATATCGCGAAATTTGCAGGTCTCTATCAATGGTACGTGAAGCAATCAATGTTAAAATTGTCGATCGGACAGTAGCAGCCAGTAGCATTGCCCAAGTAAATGCAATGTCCGCTTTGGTGCTAACTTCTGTACTTGTACAGTACTGATCATGATTACACCTATTCTGCAACATGTCAGGGTCGGCATTGTATGTCAAGCGGTTAACATTATCTCGCGTGGGGCTGCAGTTGACGTAGTGGCTAGACGACTCGCCCTCACCAAGGCGAGCCTCGTTCGATTCCCGGCGGGTTTTCTCGGGGGTCTCCCGTTTTCCACCATTCCTTGTATTCCGGCGCTGCTCTATACTCACCTCACCCCCAACGGCTCTCAATACCTCCATGTTAAGAGCCGTCCAGATCTCTTATTTCCACTTCAATCTACTTGCGTTTTAACACAAGAGACACTTTAATTTGTAGTTCAAGGTGTTGCAAACAAGAAATTATTTGATGCGTGCTGTACTTACTTCGACACTTGTTTCGTTATCACAGCCAATGAGCTGTATGTAGTCTTTGTGTTCGGCTACAGTAATATGAGCCAATCAAAATCTAGGTCAGTCAGACCATTAACCGCCGAGTCTCAGTGACCTCAAGTGTTCAGTACAGACGAAAACCTATATATAGGCTGTTCACGATAAAATGAGCACTTTTGAAATCAACCGTAGGAAAATGTCACTGCCCCTGCCTGCATAATATTAACGAGCGCACTGAGCAATGCTCTCAATAAATCTGATAACGATGGATGAAAATTAGTCCCATATCTTAACGTCAATAAAAAGTGTTATAGCCGTTTTCTTGTGACTTTAAGATAACGTACGTTGATTTGCGCACAGTAATTCAAGTCATAAAAATGTTATAAGCGTAGTGTATGATATAACCCATAACCATTTGCGTTAACTTAAATTATCTCTTTCACTTTCTGTATTTTTTAATTCGTCTAAGTGTAAAAATGAGTATATTTTAAAATATTTATTTATTTTTAACAATTTTACACTTTCACTTGACCTATGAATGAAATACAGTAGATGAGGCCCACGGCAATGTTAATTTTACATAAGGCAGAAGAATATGCAACGTGCATACAAGTAGATCTTAAGCAGAGCTGTTATAGGTGCTCACTTTACCATGAACAACCTACACGCGTGTCTAATGTACGCGACTGTTCACAACGGGTCTGGATATGTTAAGAAGGGCGAGCGTTCGTGCTTTCAGACTATTTCCTTAGCCTCGAATGGTCATGGGGGAGGCAACGGCATCTATCACTAACGAGTGTCAAGTAGCTTGAAGTATCACTAAGTGCGTTGAGAGTTTAGAGACATTAAATTTCACTGTGCAGGGAGAGCCTGTGATAAATAAAATTTAAATTTAATAACGAGTTGAGAAAACAAAATAAAAGTATTCGTTATATTCCATCCTGTAATTGACTGCGTAAAAACACAACAACATTATCTCAATTTAAAAATAAATTTTAAACGAAAATTCGAATTAGATCGTTCTAGTAAAAAAAAAAAATTGGACAGCGTGATATATTTTAAAACACATATAGGATTATTTGATAAAATTTTTAGGAAGGAAAAATTTGATGTTCGTGTTTGGTCTTTAAATTTCTCTGTCGAGTTTATTTGAAGGCGAAAATTTGACAGCGTGACAGGGGCTTTAGAGAGCTCCTTTCCTTCCATAAAAAATGAATTTTAATTCAGTAAAATAGATGACATTTCATATTAATTTGTCTCATTTTTAACCTGACTAATAGGTTGCGTAGTTACTGTATGCCAGATCGTGGTTTCAGCAAAGAGCTTCACGATTAAATTACTTAGTTGTAACTTGAGCACTTAATGATGAGCAGTAGCATTTAGCTAATTGGGCGGAGCGTGTGGAAGGATTGTAAGCGCAGCAACAAATTGCACGAGTGACGGATATCAGATCAGGCTATTAGACGGCCCGGGATCTTGCTCGTTTAACAAAGCCATTCCCATCAGGGTTTCACCCGCTGCACCAGATGGAAGATACAGCCTGTTTACGTACCCTAGACATGTACTTATTATCCATACCCACTTCCTTAAACCATAGCAGCCGTAACTGAAACGAGTGCATCCAGGGATGCAGTGCAGTCGTAACTGAAACGGGTGTATCCAGGGACGCAATGCGGCCGTAAACGAAACGGGCGCACACAGGGATGAAACGCAGCCCTAACTGAAACGGGTTCACTGCAGCTGTAACTGAAAAGGCTTCATCCATGGATGCGGTGCAGTCGTAACTGAAATGGGTGCATCCAGTGATGCAACGCAGCAATGCAGATGTAACCGAAACGTGTGCATCCAGGGGTGAAATGCAGTCATAACTGGATTAGTTAGGGTGCATACAGATAATTAGCACAGTCATAACTAAAACGGGCGCATCCGGAGTGCAGGTATATGATAGGGTTTTTGAGGCTTTTTTTTTTTATTCGTGTCTGATAACTCTTTCAGACCCGCTGAATGTATGGCTACAGGTGTTGTAAACAAGAAATGTTTTTAATACTGTTGTACTTGAGTCAACACCACAACACTCGTTTTCATGTAATAAGCAAAGACCTACATGCTTCGTGTTTAGCTATAGTAATATGAACCATTCATAACTTGGAATGGAACAGTAACACATCTAACGGATCTGTTACTACAATGAAGATCATTCATTGGGCATTAAGCTTCTCAGCGTACGGTATCGAAGGAAAGTAACTTTCCTGCTCTCAATCAGTTTACTTTTTCCATACGAAATTAATTATTAAAATTTCAATGAAATATGTAGACTATTCATTTCTAGGCTATTTTTAGCCCGAGTTTTAGTTCAATAAAAAAAGTGAATTTCGCATAGCTTATAGCAAATTAATATTGAGATGAACGAAACAAAATCATGTACGTAACGAGTGTTATAAAGACGTTTCTTTAAAAATAATAATGACATTTTTGCATCAACGATAAATTATATGTCTAGCTCGTTGCGAAGCTGGGGATACTAGTGCCGAACCTCTTGGCTAAAGAGACTCGCGGCAATCCATCGGCGTCCCTTTCCAGAACCAAGGTTGCTAACCAAACACGGTGGAGTCCTTCAAGTATGTCTCCCAGCTAACGCATCTTGTAAGGGCACTGTTCGGATACACGTTTGGCGGATACAAGAACCCTGTTGTCGGTCACCTAGGACATGGTACGGGATGACGTAGGATGCTGTAATGTGCGCAGAGAGTGTGTCCAGATGACAGGCACCAACGTCCTGGGACTGCGTCACGCTTGGCACCAAATACGTAATACTTTTACGGTAACCTTTCAGACTGGACCGAACTCGGATTGCAATCAACTCGTAGCGAACTCGGAGCGAAAGTAAGCGGGATTGAAGCACTCTATTGGCGACTGGCAGAACTATCAAATAAACGAATTACGAAAGTCCAGTAAAGGTAAAATATGTTTTTCCAACATAATATAAAATAATAATTACACATATTTCTCCTTCCAAATATTTCTGTTCCTTCGTGGCCATCTATTTTTCGCTTCACCTCCAAACAAACACTTATTTAGCGTGTCTCAGAATGATTCTAACTTCTTACATAACCAAACTAACGAGTCAGTATGACGGCCACTTCTTCTTTCTTCTAATTTCATTCCGATGAGTGTTTAAAGTAAACTTTTCAATCCGGATTCTCCATTCCAGTCCACCTCGACATCTTGACTGGATTATCTCACTCCACTTCTACTTCAGTCCAGTCCGGATGTGTTTATACTAACATTTCAATCTGGATTCTTCAGTCCACTTCAGGTTCAATCCGGATTGAAATGTTACTGACGGTGATCCTCCCTTGGCATGGTCAGTCTTACGGCCATTTCATACGATAAAATAATTTTTGTCTTCAATACTTGAATTCTCTTTATTAATAACTGAACACCTTGCCATTTTCCTTTCAATGAATTGCAATCAATAAGCTTTCAAGGCTCCATATGAAAATTTTTCACAAACGTTTCAAAGAGAAAAAAAATACCCAAAGTAAATTTTTAGAAGTATCTACGACTCATGCACAACACGAAAATAATTGGCTAAATGACAACAAATGTTCTCACATTTTGAACGTTTTCTTTTTTAAATATATGTCCTTATTTGGTAACAACTTTAAAAGTGTGCACACAACACTATTATTATGAGATTACTACGTTAATATCGTTAGAAAAGCTGTGATCGGCTATAGAAATTTTGGATTAAAAAATTATAGAACATGTTCGAAACGAAAATATTGAAGGAAAACAAGACAACCAGGAAATTGAAAGAGAAAATGGCCGCGATTATAACGTTCGTATAACGTCATACAGCATTGATTGAATTGAACTCAATAAAAATTGAAGGTAATTTGAAGGAAAATTTGATGGCGTGAAAGGGCCGTTAGTGTGGAACCTCCAGGAAGTGTGGCGGTGATGGTGTGAAAGGGCCGTTAGTGTGTAACCTCCAGGAAGTGTGGCGGTGATGGTGTGAAAGGGCCGTTAATGTGGAACCTCCAGGAAGTGTGGCGGTGATGGTGTGAAAGGGCCGTTAATGTGGAACCTTCAGGAAGTGTGGCGGTGATGGTGTGAAAGGGCCGTTAGTGTGGAACCTTCAGGAAGTGTGGCGGTGATGGTGTGAAAGGGCCATTAGTGTGGAACCTTCAGGAAGTGTGGCGGTGATGGTGTGAAAGGGCCGTTAATGTGGAACCTCCAGGAAGTGTGGCGGTGATGGTGTGAAAGGGCCGTTAATGTGGAACCTTCAGGAAGTGTGGCGGTGATGGTGTGAAAGGACCGTTAATGTGGAACCTTCAGGAAGTGTGGCGGTGATGACGTGAAAGGACCGTTAGTGTGGAACCTTCAGGAAGTGTGGCGGTGATGGTGATGCCATCGCTTCCAACACCTTGTGCGCTGTGACATTGTTATGTGTTACCAGCGTGGCGATTGCAGTTGCACCAAGAGGTTCTTAGCTCAGAATTTAACTGTGCTGTGTGGACACAGTCTTGCCATTTTAATATGTGTTCATATTAATTAAGCTTGTAAGTCACTCTCGGTTAGCCTTGGGAGATAAAATTTGGAGCAGCTAACTGTCAAAGTCAAATAAAAATGCCAACCATAATAAGTAGAGCTAGTGATTTTTCGCGAAAGAATATGAAATCACGGTATACTTCACTACTGTAAGCACCCAACAGCAGTTTGTATATTGCCATTGGTTGCTGTCTGCTTGAGAAGGAGTTTTTATACTTGACCGGGCCACTTTGAATTCGGTAACATCAGCACGGCTCCTATGCGATTCGTGTGCAGACAATTAGCAAGTGGCAAAGAGTAATTCAGCCAATCAAGATAAGCAAACGACCCACCAGTATTTTGAAATATAACTTGTCTTGAAGTCTTTTCGCGAAATTTCACAAACCCTAATAATAAGTAATACATATAGAGTAAATCTGTGAGAGATTTTTTTTTTAATTGACGTTTTAATCTGTTGTGTTATTTTGCCAGGGAATTTTTTGTATAGTGGCGTGCCTACTGAACTAACATTAACTTACATACACAAATGTCATTAAATTGCATACACAAGTGTCATGCATAATCCTTCTTTCCCGGGATTTGAAACCAGAACATAACGATTTAAACATTTGCCTAACAACGTGGACCACAGAGGTCATAGACAGTTTACCTGAGCATGTGGGCTAACTTGAAAGGGACAGGCCTCCGACGAAGGAACTGGTAGTGACAGAGTATTATAGTATTATATATATAATTTTAATAATATACTGAGTCGGTTATAGATTTGGACTCCACTTAGAAACATAAAAAATGCAATGTGTCGATAATTTTCCCTGGTGATATTAATGAACTTTACAGTTTACAGATAATTAACAGACAGAAATGAAATACAGTATTTTAGTTGAAGTTAAATAGCTATTGATGGCAAATTCTTAATGAAGGCATTGCCAAGAATTTACTGCTAACTCAATACGTACAAATATGGTGTTTAAATTTTGTCTGTTCAAATGCATTTTGGGTAGACCACGTGCATGTTTACGGCTCAGTGGATTATGTGTGTTGCATAATGGAGCGCGAGGGTGTGGTCGAATTACCATGCGGTCGGGAACATTTTACGTCAATACAGTAGTATTTGGCCATGTCCGGCTTTTGTTCGCCACTAAGCCAGCTTTGTTATCATCCGTAGCAGATTTGTCCATGCATGGACGAAAAAGTAGGTAGGAGGGACCTGAAGTCTATGGAAACAGCCCATCATTGCAGAGAGATTGTATTTCATAAACACATAAAAGGCAGCCGCAGAATTTCATCAGCTGAGGCAGATGACCTTCCTCTCTTTCTGTATTCACATTGATTCAACCAAACGTCAAGGTGGAGAAATCTCACACCTGATTTGTACATTTTTAATAGCGCCGGGGTTTGCTTTCACTTATTCTGGCAGAAAATCCAAAGTAAACAATGTTGAAATATTTCAGGAGAATAAAAGTGTTTCACAAAATGTTTATTTTATTGTGTCTGAGCTAGACAGGAATGTGTCCACATAGTACTTAATAATTTAATTGCCAAAATTAAATGAAAATGCAAAAATAAATACAAATAAACGTACATAACTAGTTAAATACATCGTAACGAGACACGTTAGGTATAGAGTTCTTACATTCTGTGCTACATTAGCAGGAATTTATATGACATACCACGAAACTTGGGAAACGTAGTTCTGGCGTGAACACAAAAGAGCTACGTAATTTTTCAGCGTCACGACCCAACAACGCGAACTTTCTAGCGCAGAGACAAATGTTTTTAATGGATGTAATAAATATTTTTTCTTTCCCTAACATAATTGATCAGAATTTCCTCCGAAAATCTACAAAGTCGTCTTCAGTTCAATTGTAGGGGGAAACGTAAAAAAGTAATCAACTTCACTGCCTTGTGTATTTAAGAAGAAAAATATTGGTACAGACAAACAAGTGGCTGTTTTCCGACGGCCATGCTCAAGGAACGATATCACATGGCGGTGGTCCATCCGTCGGTCCGTCGAAAATTAAAGTTTGAGATATATTCGACCAGATTGGCGGATAGAAAAAGAAAGTTGCCCACCGATTGGTGGAAGATCACGTGTTCGACGGACGTACGGGTGATTGACGGGTGAAGCGGATGGTTGTGAGTTCAACCTTAGCGGATTCAAAACCTTGTTCCTCCAATCATGAAAGAATGCACTAGTTAGAGTGTAATAGAAGCTATGTTGGTTCGAAAATTTTTTCGCTATTTTCCACCTGCTAGAGGACATTTCTTCTTTGACGGAACAGTACCATGTTGCGGGGAAAAATTGTGTCTGCTGTTCATCAGCTCTGCCTAGATGACGATTGTTTGATCCAGTGAGATGGTGCACCACCCACATTGCCATGGAAACGTACGGCTGCTCCTGCATGGAACATTTGTTTCGAGATGGATATGCCGACGAGGAAGTGTTGATTTTCCTCCTCGGTTTCCAGATTTAAAGCATTGGAATTTTTATGAGAGGGGAACTTTGAAGAATACTGCGTGCACCACAAATGCTCAGACACCGGATGCTATGGGAGAGACGATTGTGACCATCTGTTAATCCACTTCCATGGGAACCGTAGCTACACTGTTTGTAGTTCTGTTCTACGGCGTTCCAGACTATGTTTTCCTGCTGATGACGGACATTTTGAATACTTTTGATATCCTCACGTACTCAGTGTTCTCGCATAGCCAGGGATAGGAAAATTTCGCTAGTTCAATAACCTGTAGGCTAGACTCCACAGTCTTGTGTCTATTGGACCCTTAGGTGCTTGTTAATTTGCTACTACCTCAGAGAGTAGCCAGTATTACCCTACACCTGGTAGTATGGGATTCGCTACTTGTTCCGTGCAAGAGAGAGTTCGGTTATTCCAAGTCAAAAATTGTAAATATTAATTTGGGGCACTCGGTATAGTTTCCACAACGAAGGAACTAGAATCTCTAAGCGTACCTGAGGCTCCTGCGGTTTTGTTGGCAGTCAGTAAAGAAAATCATGTGCTTCACAAAACTGCCACACAATTTCAGACTGCAGAGCAAGTGCTAAGTTCTTCCCCACATGACATGTGAGACTCGGGGTATGTAGAAGAGACGTAAAACTCATACATTATTTACACTTCCACAAAGCCTTGTTCCATGGGAAAATCAATCACCCCGTGTATTTTTCCTTCGATAGCTTTAGTTGGTCACGAGACAGCGGTGTAAACAAGTACACTCACACTACTTTGTCACGAAGCCGTAGTACCAATTACCACTAGCACAATGATCTCGGGCAGATACGACCAGTACGCCGTACATAGTTAAAAACTGGGTTGAATGTACAAGGAAGTGGCCGGCACTAGAGCTGCGCGAACTCCTCATAAAAAAATAACTTGCTACATTACGTAGATGCATTTTATTCTCCTTCATTAACTGAAGCCCTAGGTCTGTATATACATCCAGAGCGCATGTATTCTCATCTGTTTAGTTGATGTCCGACATTTCTTTTGTCTTGTTGTTTTTAATGTAATATGTGGTATTATATCGGAAGTCATTCGTCGAATGCGCCAAGTGAGTGAAGATATAT
Organism: Dryococelus australis; assembly: GCA_029891345.1. Lineage (NCBI taxonomy): Eukaryota > Metazoa > Arthropoda > Insecta > Phasmatodea > Phasmatidae > Dryococelus > Dryococelus australis. Next base: position 384,704,323 of record CM056993.1, read on the forward strand.
GGACGGCTTTAACAGTGATGTCTTGAGAACTGATAAGGGAGATTGACGTGAATATGGAGCAGCACTGGAGACCACCGAGAAAATTCGTCGACCAGCGGAATCGCCCGGCACGATTCCCGCATGCGAAAATCCGGGAGTGACCCGGCCGGGGATTGAACCCTGTTCGCCTTGGTGGGAGGCGATCAGGCTAACTGCTCAGCCATCATGGCCCCTAGGAGGAAGAGGATGAGTCTTTAAATGCCTGATAAGTAGAGACGTGCAAAATTCGCGTTATTACTTGAGGACAGAATAGACTTCGAAACGTTATACATTTATATTGGTTTTATTACTGAGCAACAGATTGCCTGGCATCTCCCGGACGTATGTGAACCAATAAGAAACAACTAACGACAGCATGGCCCAATCGCGTACAACCAAGTTGAAAGGAAAAATGGCACCAGACTTCTGTGGGAGCCAATAAACAAAACACCCTGACTCTAATATACATAGGACGGTGAAGTTAATAGTGCAGCCAGAAAATAACGCGGATTTTGCAGGTCTCTACTGATAATAAATAGTTCTTATGCAAAATATTATTGTACTGAGTCCGCACGAATGCGGTGGGTGGTTTCTTTGGTGTAAGTTTCTAGTCGTAGTTAAGCTTTGTTTGTATAAAGAGGAGGAATACCCTGAAAGTAGAACTTAAGCAGGGCTTCAGAAAAGAGTCAAGTAATCGCGACTGGACTGTACCAAATTATTGGCTGTTGTGCTGTATATAACAACAGAGCATATTAGTACACAGATAAATAATGTCTCGGTGGCACCTTTGAAGTGATCCTACCCATTTAATGGTTGGTCGCGCGAGACTGTGGAAACTGGCCTGCAAAATTCGCGTTATTTTTCTGCAGCAGACTAAACTCCAAGGTGCTATAAGTTATACTGAGGTCCCTCAGCGGCTGAGAGTAATTGTGGCACGACGTGAACGGCTCTGTTAACCAACTGTAACAGTTCAACGTCAGAGTGACCAATCGCCTGCAACACAGTTACACAATCACATGACCTCGTATAGAAGCCATCATCAGTAGAGACCTGAGAAATTCGCGAGTTCAGTGACCTGTAGGCTACACTTCACAGTCTTATATAATTTCATACAGATATCAACTGTTTATTGGTTGATTGTTGTGGTAGTAAAATACGGTGGTTGGGCCCACGATTTCTTGCATGTTTGTTATTGGCATGTTTAGCTCCTGGAGGTGTCACAAAACACGTCGACCAATAAACATAACATTAACGTACATGTGTGGGAATTCCAACTTGTCTATAAATGAACCTGCGAAATTCTCGGGTCTCTAGCCATCAGCAAACGAAATCACGGGTAGTGCTCCGAAACTTATAGGGCAATGACGTCTAGCTTGTCCCAGAATAATAACGCCAATTAAGCAGTTTTCTACTGATTGGCTACTGCTAGGAACAGGTATTTTTCGCGAAAAGATTTCATGACCATTTGTACTCCAAAACACTTTTGTTCATATGCACTTTTGCTGTTGGGTGATTTTAGATGTCGCGTTCCTCAAGTGTCTGTCAGCGAATCACGGGCGTTCAGTATGGGGTACTTTATTAAGATTTCCCCAGACAAATAAGAACCGAGTCTTCTCGCGTAGACACGCAGCCAGCAACCGAAGGAAGTTGTGGTCGTGAACGCAGGATGTTGAAGTCTTGCATGACCATAAATATTTTCGCGAGAAACACCTGTCCCTAGCTACTGCTGCATACTGCGAAAGGTTCCCTACTGACTGAGCTGCCGGCTGACGAGTATGTTACTAAAGGCCGTTCACGATCAATTGAGCACTTTTGAAATCAACCTTACGAAAAATCCACTGCTCCTACCTGCAAATATTTCAACCCATTGAATAACGGCACAAATGTCCTGCCACTGAAGACAAGGTTGAAGTGAGCTGCCTATATTCTCCGCTACAGAGAACATCAGCTGTGTTGGTCTCTATGCTTCGACTTGCCATCGTCCTATTGGTCCTGGCTACGCCGGACACGCCTCTTACACTCTGTAACGTTAATTACTGGCTGGCCGTCGGCCAATAAAGTCGCGCGTTGACTGTGTCCCAATTAATGTGCCGCGACATATGTAACACGTGTAACAATCCATCGTGTTCATTTGAAACATCACTAAAAAGAACAGCTGAAATGTTGAGAAGTTGTAATTATTTACTTATATTACGATAAAGTCCAGTGGAACAGTAAAGCTATAAATGTGTCAGTTTTGTCTTCAAGAGAAAAGAAAATTCCGTGTAAACGTAGCCACGGGTATAAACGTGCGTGCTACTCAAAGGGTTAATGGGCACGCTGAGTGACATGCGCCCAGTAAAGTTGGTAACGATGGAGGGAAAGTAATTTGATTTCTTAATGTAGATTTAAAAGTATTAGGTGACCGTTTGTGATAACTTAAATTTATTTATTTTGCTTTCTGTTTTCTTTTCTATGCATAAAAGTGTAAAAATTAGCATATATGTAAAATACTTACTTTTCTAATTATTTTATTTTTTACGTGACCAACGAATTAATTAAGTGACGAGGCTCGTGGCAGAGTCAATTCTACATAACGCGGAAGAATACACAACGTGTATACAAGTATATCTTAAACAGGGCTTTCAAAAGTTCTCAGTTTACTGTGAACAGCTTATAGTCGCTGATTGGCGGACGGCATCCCTACGCTTTTGGTGTCCCTTAACGCCGTGTTGTTGGCGTGTGAGGTGTCTCGCAGATTGTTTCGCCTCTGTACTCTCAACTACTCTGTGCCGAGACACCGCCCCTCTCCATCTCATGTCCGCGAGTGAGACGCCTCAAAGGGCGTGTTGTAATGGCCGCTCCCCTTTGCCGACCCTACTTCCTTCTGCGTCCACGCTTCTAAATGCTTTTACTTTAATGAGTCTTCTTTTTTTTTTCGCCGAAGTTAATTTCCTCTGCCCTCGGACGCCCTCAGATTCCATGGCGCAGACTTTTCCCCGCTCATGATATTACAGAAGCTGGAAATGCAAAGAGGAAAATAAAGCTTTCATTCCTTCCTTTGTTACAGATTTTTGTCCCACCCGAGATGAAAAAATTAAGATCCTTAACTCTGAATTAATTGTATCACGACCTGCATTTCTCGTTAACCTGTAAGCCTATCACTTTGCCTCTTTTCGCGAGTACTGCAATTGTGGCAATACCGTATTCAACGTCGTTCACTTACGTGGTTCCTGAAGTTGCGTGCTCAAACAGAATGCGAATTTCGATTGCCAAATCGTGTTACTGTTCTAGATTATAAACTACTCTCATTTCACTAGGCGAGCACAAAGCCTACAGCACGCATCGATATCGTTCTCTACACGCGACACCTGAAACCATATGTTAAATCGAATCCGAGAAGGTTAAATTATGTGTTACACTTTGTCTTACAATTAAAGAAATCCTAATTCGAATTTTGACAGGCTACATGCCATTGCCTACAATGACTACGAAAAAATAACCGAAAACCAAGACCATAATATGTGGATAAAAACACAAATGCAAAAAAATAATAATAATATAAATAAGCACATATATGGAACAAGAGACAACTATCCAGTTAGACAACGAGCGACACAGAAACAACTACGAAAGCACAACTATGAGAATACGAGAACAGTAAAACTACAAGCGAAACACTAACTTCAGTAAGTCAAAATAGACAAAAGGATCAAAATTAAAATTTTTAATGTTCTAGTCATCATAATGTGGCCAAGACACAATAAATGTGGCTAGACAACATCAGCAAAAATTACATACCAAACACACAAAAAAAACACCAAATTATAAATAGATAAAAAAATATAACTATCCGCTCAGACAAACAACAACACAAAACACCAAGGACAACACAAGTCTATGCTGACAGCTAAATAAACAACAAAAACATGAAACCAATAAAGAGTCACGACGTTTCGGAAGATGCTATCTGCTCCCGTCCGCAGGTGATTAAACGATGTCGCTCGTTTCATATATGTGTATAATTTTTATTAATTGATTTTGTGTATCTCACTCATTAATTGTGTTCTTCGTTTTTAGCCTAATAAACCAATCAACGAATTACTCTATGCAAAGCGGTCCACGTAAAATTAACTTTGTGAATGAAAACAGAAAGACTTACAAACGTAAATACATGGAAATGCGTTCTGAGGTTAAACGACTTGCAATTAATAATATGAATTAGAACTGGAGTAAATAAAATATATGTTCCACAAAAAATAATATATGAAATAAATAAATGTTACTTTATACATTGCAAAAATAAACTGAGACCACTGCGATATGAATAAGAAGCGGTTATTTGGGGCGTTACAGATTATAAATGATTGCAGAACATCATTTTTTTCCACAATAAATGATTACTGCCTTTAATTGTTTCTAGCCAGAGGACAAAATGATCAATTAGTCAACGGGCTCATGGACCGCGATCGCAGAGTTCTCACACGCACACGGAAAACGTGAATGAGAGAAGAGATTTGGGCGACTCTCAACATCGAGGTCTTCAGAGCCGAGTAGTGTGAAGCGAGTTTTGGATGGAACAGCGACGGAATGCAAGGGCGGGGGAAATGGGAGAACCCCGAGAAAACCCGCCGACCAGGAGCATCGTCTGGCACGAATCCCACACGTGCGGAAATCCGGGGACAGGGGAAACGAACCCTGGTTCACCCGGGGTGGGAGGCGAGCAGTCTAACCACTATGCCAACCCAACCGCTCGGAAAACGTGGCTTTGCAAGATCGGGAACCGAAGTTCCCATAACTCGCTGGCAGAATGCTTTCTAGATGACGCGCTCCTATAGGCTGTTCACGATAAAGTGAGCTCTTTTGAAATCAACCTTAGAAAAAAGTCACTACCCCCGCCTACATACATTTTAACGGGCACAGTGAGTGACATTCACCCAGTAAAGTTGGTAACGATGGACGGAAAGTAGTTCCATATCTTAACGTCGAATAAAAAGAGTTAGGTAACCATTTGTGGTAACTTAAATTATTTATTTCGCTTTTAGTTTTTATTAATGCATCGAAGTGTAAAAATGACCAGATTTCAAAGTATCTATTTTTCTAATATTTCCACAGCTTCACTTGACCGATGCATGAATAAAGGGACGAGGCCCGTGGCAATGTTAATTTTACATAAGGCGGAAGAATACACGACGTGCATACAAGTAGATGTCAAGCAGGACTTTCAAAAGCGCTCACTTGACCGCGAACAGCCTATACAGATGTGGACTTATCATAGAACCAGCAGCGAGGATGGTGTGTTTTTTCTCCATGGACATTCTCCCTCGAGGCGATATTTCACGATACAAGGTCCCGTAAATGTTTGTGCAAGATCCGCCATAGCGGCCGGCATACGGGCTAGTGTGCCACCCGTCATGGCATTCCCCACCTCGTACTGCCAGAGTTCGTACCAGGTTTGGTAACTGTACACGTCCTATTCTTCGTGGCATGTTCCACACCGGCTGTCGTACCTGGCCAATCACGTCGCAGTTTCAGAGCGTAGGGCGCTCCCCGTGGCTACTACTTGAAACGAACTGATGAAGAAACCGAAGAGGACGCATTCATCTTGATTATACATCCGTGATGTTGAAACTCTTTCAAATATATTTAAAATACGACAACGACGAATAATATTGGCTATGACTATATAAACTCATAATCTGGCGTCTGAATTTGTAGTGCAGTGGTAAAATTGCGGAGTCCACTACGAAAGTGTATCTTTTGGGCATGAGTTGAAAACTCCGTCGTACCCAAATATTTTTTATTATTAAATTTTTCATGCTGATAATATCCCAGCACGTAAAGTAAAAACTATATTTTGCAACCGTCAGTGATTTTCCTCAAAATTAAAAATAATACGCTCATACTCTAGTGATTTCAAGTCGTTTTCAAGAAAATGTATGCAACTATACTAGTAATCAATCAATTGATGTGAAAGGCGAACAGTAATATAGGAATACTAAGATGTGCTAGCTAGTTTATTCATAGGCCTACGCAAGTTACTAACTGGTAGCAGTTCTAGGAATGGGAGTTCATATTTACTACAAACCACACACTGCGAGGGTGCCAAATGCTAGTACGCGAACTGCTGTCGTGTGTAATATGAATCTTTCATGGCGGCTCATATAGCGGCTGGTATACCGGCTCGTGCGCCAGGGTTTGTAGAAGCTTGTACTACAAGAACCAAGTACTGCTGCAGGTATCGTGTAATGTCGGCTTTAGCATAGTATTCCGAGTATGATAGTCCACGTCTGACATATTGCAGGAGAGGTGAGATCATGGTCAGTGCTGTACAAGTCAGAGGCTAGCACAAGTACAGATAGCGCCTTTCCCTATACAATGCTACTGGCTGCCGCAGGCATGCCGACTTTGTTATAATTGGTTGGTTCTTGTGCCGTGGATCTACCAAAACCCTCAGTTGTTTATAATACATCCGCAAGTACTTTTCACACCATACATTTCCTATTTTCCAACACCTGAAATGAAAAATTAATGTGTACGTTATGGGGTTAATGAATATATAGTAACAATTTCAGTTCTTTGGTTTCTAACATGACTGTATTGTATTAAGAAAGCAATAACATGTTATACCAGTGTAATCGTTTTAGTAACACCGTTTATTTTGCACCTTTTTGTAACTAAAGAAAAAGATTTTTTTTTTTAAATTTAAATACGATTTAAAACGAAGAGATTTTCAATAATCAAAACTGTTTTCAATATGAGGAAGAGTAGAATATTTTGTAGCGGTGTCTAATGCTTCTCTCAAACTTTCAAATTTTTCCGTCAAACTGCTTTCAATAGTGATGGTCAAATAAAGTTGGACACTTATGACGTCATAATGTCATAATCGCTGCCATATTTGTTTGAAAAAGTTGGATGGTTTCAGCATGGTCATTAAGGGTTAAAATATCTAGCAACAAATTTTTTTTTATCAAAGCATTTATCAGTAAGTAATTTAAGTTATTCAACCCGATTAAGGGTCCCGCCTACCTGTCGCTTGAACTGCGTTGTGCAAGGCATGAAATCCTTGTTTTTTTTAAGGAAACTTTTAAACGCGAGCCCAGTATGTTTACCTACGAAAAGACATCATACCCCAGACGAGGAAGATTTAGTACTGTAAAGTTGCCATGAATGCTGTAAATATTATTTTGGAGCCCTCCAATATAGTTGAAACTAATTTTTCAGACTACCGTAACTTAAAACACGCTAGCCAGACGCGAGCCAAACTACGACAGGAGCCTGTATTGAACTTTGCTACAGAATTTTAATCAGTAAAATGTTAGAGTCAGCGGTAAAAGTCCTATAGGTACACGCAGCACTACGAGAACACTACACGCCAGTTGATAGCCTTGCACGTAGCGACGATGGCGCACTTGCAGCGCGTGCCAGTGTGACCCTTATAGCTCCAGCACTTCTCGGCCAAGAAAGGAGAAAAACGATGCGGTCAGGCGGGAGCCTCAACCCTTTAAACAGTATGCTAGTATAAATACGGGGCTATGTTTATGCAGAAATTTATATGCCCTTGGAGACAAATCTGACACTTTAATTGCAAATTACTATAGCGGAATAAAATTTTAAAAAATTACAATTAGTCAACATTTCATTTGGTAAGAATAAAACTGTGGTTTTGAATAATTTCTCACATGAATACGATGGACTGTAAATCGTGTTAACTCCGTCGCGACACATTAATTGGCACACTGTCAACGCGCGACTTCATTGGTCGACGGTCAGCCTATAATAAACGTTACAGGGCACAGTAAACATGCCTGGTGTAGCCAGGGCCAATAGGACGATGGTATGTGAACATACACTGACCAACTCAATTGATATTGCTCAAGTGAAAAATATAAGTAGCTGACTTCAATCTTGTCCCCAGTACCAGTAAATTCGTGCAGTCCTTGAAGGGTTGAATATTAAGGTCAGAGCCACCTGTTTTTTACGAAAAGATTCTACGTCTAGTTTCACTGTAGTACACGTTAGTTGAGAACCTATTTCGGGGAGACTGTCCTGAGACTGTGGGTGTGCGGATGAGGAAGGAGCCTATGGAACTGCGCGCACAGCTCCTGCGGCAAGTGGAGTTTATTCCGTAGACGCAAGGGAAGCGATGCGTACCCTATAAATATTGTAAATGTTTGACCATTTATAGTTTTCACCTTTGCTTCAAACACATTTGATTCCGAGTTTCCGGTTTCCGAATCGAGAAACAGAGTTTTCGTAACTCCCGTGCGGCACACGCATAGTGCTGCTATCTAGTATTTATTTCCACAAACGGGAGCGACTAGCGATGAATCGAAGTCGCAAGCAACAACGCGCCACACGCTCGACCGCGTTCGTTTAGCACGGTAAGCAGTCGTTCTGTTTGCTTCCTCCAGTCCTACTTTTTCCCTTAGAAAGAGGATGAAAGTGTTCGGTAGAAAGAGTTTTCATTTAATTTGTATTATGCTCTCAAAATAATAGTCAGTATAATTAGTATTACATTCATTTTGTTTCCGTTTTTATAACTAATTTTAGGTGCTGTATTATAAAATGGTAAATACATGTGGAGGGTAAGCAAAGTTGGAAGTTGCTTTTGTTAGTAGAAATTGCTTACGCTGTAAAAAAAAAAACTCACTTCACGCTACTGTACTGCTGGAGTGCTTGATCCGACAAGGCGACGAGCAGGCACGCACTTTGAAGACGGCACTCCAACCAGGAATCCACAGTTCCGCGGGATCTGCCCCTCTTCCTTCCACTTGTTCGCTGACCCCCTCCTGGCAAACACAGCCAGCGACCTACATTCACGCAGACCAGCTGGTCCCTCGGAGTTACCACGCGTCCCCTTCGTTAGGTCCAGGTTCAAGACTATCGTCCGGTCACAGTTACTTCACACTTTTCTGAAGCCCTGCTAAAGTTCTGCTTCCAGGTTATCCCTCCGCCCCGTACAAACTAAGCTTAACTATGTCTAGAAAATTACACCAAAGTACAACGCACCGAATTCGTGCGCACTCAGTTGTAAAACTATTTTGCACGAGAACTATATCTTAGTTGGCGTTACCAACGCACGTGTTTTCTCACTGTTTTTATAAATATTTATTAAAAAATTAAACATTATAATTTAAATATCAAATATTGGTCAAACATCAATTGAACGACAAATGAGATAATTTTATGTTAACAGGGGTATAAAACGGTTGTGATACATGACATGTTTAGAAAGTAACTAAACACGGCATACATGGGGTGATTTTTCGAAGGTTTGATTCAAAAAGTGTGAAGAAACCTCGAATATACTATAACAGTGGTCTAGTCGTGAGAAATTGTACAGTTTCTTAATTAAGAATACTCTCAGGGTTTTCTCTGTTCCCTTCCAAAACAGTGCGTTCAATCAAAAACTACTTCGTGCATCTCAGAGGTGAAAACCGTGGAATAACAACTTATTTAAGAAAAACGAGAACGTTAACCCTGTTAGTCACGATCACAGGGGGCCACGGTGTTACAGTGGTCAGACTACTCTCCCCCCACTAAGGTGAAGCGGGTTCGAGTTCTGGCGGGGCCGCTCCTGGATTTTCGCTCTTGGAAATTTTGCAGGACAATGGCGCTGGCCGGGCGGGTTTTTCTCGGGGATATCCCATATCCTCCGCCCTTGCATTCCGGCGCTGCTCCATACCCACCTCACTTTGCTCTCATCGGCTCTCAAGACGTCGATATTAATAGCGGGATGGACCCCCCCCCCCCCCCAGTCAAAGGTCAAGAAGTGAGGGATCGATACGGGCGACACTAACACGCACGCCAAGTGCCTCATCGCTCCTACGAGCAAGGCGTGCAGTGTTTCCGTCGTCAAGCTCTACTGTGCAAATTAGATCTGTAACAGTGGGGTTTTATTACACGCGATGAAAGCTCACAGATAAAACTACGCCCGTATCTTTGTACTTTTCCCTTGCCGCTTAAGGAAACTGCATAGGCAAGCTTCAAAAATGCGATATTTGACCATTTTCGCTAATTTTTTTCTCCAAGAATACACTTAATATGACAAAAGTAACAAAAATAGAGCATAGAACATCGTTTTTTTTTTTTTTTTTTTTTTTTTAACTTTTCTGACAAGTCGTATTCGCAGAACATTTATTTGCCCAGATACCCGTATTTGGTCACAATCGTATTAAGAAATCAACCTTTGAAAAAAAATTATTGGCCATAAGTACACATTACTACATACACACACTGGCATGCCGGTTCCTAGTTAACACATTGAGGTCTGCACACATTTTCTCGCACTTAAGACAAATTAGAAGCTAGTCACCTATATCCACTACTGCAAGAACACTTGTTGTGTTAGTGTCTGTGTTGGAACTCACCATCGTCCTATTGGTCCATACCACACTGGACACTACCCTGTACTTTACAGCGATCATTATTAGCCGGTCATCAACCAATGGAGAGCAGAGCTGATATTGTCCCAATCAAATGTCCTTTATCGTACCAAAAAATTTACCTTCAATCATGCCCCTTTGAGTGGTTATAAAAAAAATAATTTCTTTCGTTAGCAATATCATTGTTTCTGCGCTGTCGTGTTCTTGCGAGATCGTGTATTTACCTACTCAGTGTCCCAATTGTGAACACGATGCAAATGTGTATACTTGTGACTGGTACTGTACACTGCGTAGCTTCATTGCCCATATGAGAGTCACCCTAGTAGTCAGAGACGGGCAAAATTCACGTTATTTTCCTGCAGCAGACTAAACTCCAAGGTGTTGTGCGTGCTACTGACGTCCCTCAATGGCTGAGAGTATTTGTGACACGACGTGAAAGACTCTTTTTTTCTTTTAACCAATAGTAACAGTTCAACGTCAGAGTGACCAATCGCCTGTAACACAGTTACACAGGCACATGACCTCGTATAGTAGCCATCAGCCAACGAAGTCATGGTTCGTGCTCAGAAAATTATAGGGTAATGACGTATAACTTGTCCCAAAATAATAACGCGAGTTATGCACGTCTCTACTTGTGCCTAATCTGATTGTGAAATTCCCTACGCCTCGTCCACATGAGTGGCTAATGCCAATATCATTGCGCACGCAGCGCGTTGTCCACTGGTTCTATCAAAACATGCTAAACATATGTACAGCGAATTAAATATATATTACATGATTGCAACCTTGAACACAGAAATCAATAAATGACACGAACGGGTTAAGCGAGATTGAACTTTAAAGATTGCTTGAATGTTAACTTCCTTTCGTTCATGCTTTGTGTAAAGGACAACGGATCTACTGGACGAAGGGAGTCAGTAGAGAGAGAGAGAGAGAGAGAGAGAGAGAGAGAGAGAGAGAGAGAGAGAGAGAGAGAGAGAATATTATACACGCGTACCGCTCTATTCGTCCCGACTATCGCCTAAAGCAGGGGTCACAAAATGCAAGATGAGCACCAATCTTGCGCGAGATGCCAACCTTGCACGAGAATTTCTTGCACAAGTTCTTGTGCAAGGCACATCTTGCACGAAATGAGGAGATAGAGCAGGTCTTATTTTTCTCGTGTAAGGCGATGCAAGTTGCGATCCTATTGGTCCTTATATGCTGGCCATGTGACCTTTTGTAAACTTAACCGTAGAGCAAAAGAAAATCATAATCTAAGGTGTGCCAAGAGGAATACAGGGAAATAAAACATTGCTGGCAAATAACTTTAAAGCGTGGATTGAAGTTTAGACAGTTAGCTGAGAATAAAATAACAACAGTTATAAATTGGAGGGACAGCTTTGAAACAAATACCTTATTGAAGTAAGCAACTTCATATTTTGTATTATGATACCTTGGCTGTTTGGTACTCACCAGGGTTATCAACTAATTTTGATGCGAGACAGTATTCATCTTATTTATCTGCGTGTGAATTCGTTTCGCACGCAACTTAGTTGGCATTCTCGTACGAAATCTTGCGCGAATTGCATCTTGCATCGTGTGATGCTGCTTTACTGTCCGGGACTTAGGTCTCCACCCCTGGCCGTGGGTGAGGTGGGGTGGTGGTGAAACACAGTGCTCAAGTTGTAAAGGCGTGTGGAGTGAAGTGGCAGACAGACGCAGTGTCTGGCTGCTAATGTGTTCTGGACAACACTTGGTGTGCAGTATCCACATTGAAAGAATCTCCCCCACCAGAGCATAGTGACGTAATCAGTGACATTCTAACTCGCGTATAATTCTCGTTCGTGTTACGTGTGGTTCTGTATTTCTAAAAACTAGCAGTGTTATAATGTATCCACCGAAGAAGAATAAAGATGTTCATAGGGAAGGACGCGAGATAATAAGTCATGTCATAGAAAAGTGTGGCGAAGAAGCCAAGAACAATACGTTTTCTCTTTTGGCAAAACAAGCGACTCGCTCGCAGCATCTTACAGCGCCGTAAGTGAAACGACAATTAAATCAACACCCAAGGAATATAAAAGACGTCATGAGTCAGACCCAAATGAACCTTTATCCACGTCGGGGAAGAAACGTTCAAGTAGATCACTACACACAGTAGTTTCAGTAGATGATTTTGATCGATGCGTTATCCGAAACGTTATCTACGATTTCTACGTGCACGAGAAAAAGGTGCCAACAATCGCCAGTTTGTTACCTGTTATCAAAAATAAAATTAGTTTTCCATGTGGAAGAAAGTAACTCAACAGGTTATTAAAAAGCACGGGTTTCAAGTGGAGAAAATGCCAGTCAAACCGTAAAATACTAGTTGAGAGAGCTGATATCTTGTCATGGCGGCATGACGATTTAGTCAAAATAAGACACTTCAGTGAAATCGTTCGCGAAATCGTGTTCCTAGACGAAAGCTGAGTTGACAGCAACTTAACTTTTTCCAAGTGTTGGCAGCATGATAAAGGATTTGGCTTGCATGCAAACAAGATTGTGGGGAAACGTCTGATTGTGCTACACGCAGGCAGCAGGAATGGATTTATTCCCAATGCACAGCTAGTGTACACTGCTGGATCTGCAAGTGGTGGTTACCATGGTCAGATGAACCACAGTAACTTTGAAAAGTGAGTAAATGAAAAACTGCTACCAAACTTGCCTGCAAAATCGGTTGTAGTAATGGACAACGCACCGTATCACGGTATGCGGGTAGATAAGTCGCCTGCTAAATATTCTTTGAAGCGCGACATCTTAACATGGCTGCAGAAGAAAGGCGTCACTTGTGACGAATCAATGTGTAAAGCTGATCTATACAAACTTGTGGCAACGAGGAAACCACGACAGAAATAATTTAAAATATAGTCCATTCCCCATTGGAAGCAACTTTCTCGGAGCCCCGCTAAATATCTACTCGCAGGCCCGTTTCGTATCCTTCCCCCAAATGTAAACAAACATTGCCATGTGAATGCCATGTAACATCTGTCAAAGTCAATGTTTACATGCTATTGTGTGTGTACATCTGTTCGTATACTTTCGCTACACCTAAAAATAAACATTGAAATGTGACTTCTACTTTTATACCTGTCAAATGTGTTGTTTAGTGTTTACAGCTTTTCAAAGAATTCTGTCATATTCGAAAAACCATTCCATATGAATATTCACAGTTTAGGCCTCTAGCATTATTTAGGTCAGCTTTATGACGTTTTAAAAATGCCTGAATTGAAGACAGTTCTTACGGTTATTTTACATTAACATATTTGTTTTCCACTAACGTAGCTCATGTAAAGCACATTAGTATTTTGCCGCGACTGTGTTTAACACTGTTACAACTGCGAGGTAAAGGGCTGTACTAATTGTAATTATCCTTTTGTTATTGATATGTGTTGGGTCATTTCTCTAAAAGGACGGCCTCAGTTGGAATAAATATTAAAACGAAGGAACAATCATATAAACGAAAAAGGTACATTAATTCAAGCACGCAACTCGTGTTGCTCATTTTTGTCATACAAACTTTAAAAGATAGCGGTGAACATGCACACAAATAAGCCTACGATAACTTTTATTCCGCTCATATTTCTATGTATTGCTACTTACTGTTTATTATGTTTATTGAATTTATCGGGCTGGCTTAGTATTTTTCTTCTGGAATTGTGGCAAATTACGTTACACGACTATGTTTCAAACCCCTTAGGGAAAAGGTACACCGTTGTGATAAATAAACAGACGTGGATGTAAATTAATAACTTCGTCATAAAAACAGTTCATATTTAAAAAGTATAAATATTGCTAATCAAATATTTGAAATCACGCACACACAGAGCCAGCATATTGAACACGATGCACAAAGGCACGCCATTTCACAAACGCAATGATTAACGAAACACACGTCACAGTATATTTATTACTGCCGTGGAAATACAGCTTTATCTCAACATCGTAACTTGTCTCGGTAGGTTTAAAAAACGCAGCGTCTACAAACGTGAGGTATTAATTTGAAGTATTTTTTGGAGTAGGAATAATTTTAATTTCGTTTGAAAAAAAGCAACATGCCATGTCATGGCTCGCCACGTCTGCCAACTTCATTAGGTAACTGCACCGCCATCATATCTAAATATATTAAAATACGTATTCAAACATTAAAATCTCTTTTTCGGTTGAAAATTACAAATTCAAAAATCATTATTTTGCAATAATAAGTATGAAATATGCTACAATTGAAAAGATGTATTATTTCGCTGCTGATTACTAGAGAAGTGAAATTTCACGAGTGTGAAAGAGACGAAGAAAGAGAAAGAGAGAGAGACAAGTTTCGCCAGCAGACAGTTTTTCAGTTACTTTCTCGCTCGATAAAACAATACCGTACCATTACGGCCTACTGTTATTTCCACTGTTATTTTAAACTGTAAAAATGTAATATGTTGCCGTCGGGGCTACTTAAATATTGAAATATTTCGATATGCACCATTTAATTTACAAAAAGTATACTAAAAACAAGGTTAAAATAATATTTTAACTGTGAACTATTTCTTACCGGTCGTTGTCAAATATCGCTGCACTCGCTGTTGTTAATTCATATTTAAAAAGTAAATAATTATTACAAGTTATAGAAGATATTAAGGTAAAGGTTCATTTATTCAGTACTACAGTACTCTAAAGTTAACCACAGTGTTATATATTTGTGGAATACAGGTTATTGAAAAAAACAGGTGACATGTTATACGTAGAGTGTTTTTTAAAAGGTTGATTTTCATCATAAGTCGCTTCCAATCGGGAAATGGACTATAGACGCGGAACTACCTCCATACATGTGCGACCTAAATGAAGTTGAATTATAATGGGCAAAAATAAAAAGATTATTTACAGAAAGAATCCTAACTGGCGACTTGACACTTAAAATTGCGGCAGAACTTACAGAATCAGCTATTTCGTCAGTCAGTAAACCATACTGGGAAGGGTATTGCAAACATGTGGAAAACATAGCGGAACAGTACTGGCAAAAAGACTGAATTCTTCCAGGCATAATCCAGTTTTTCGCAAAGAAGACGCTCAAAACGCCAGCCATTGATTCCTCGTTATCTGCAGTTCCGTCCATAAATGCCCTTCACGAGCTACATATCCTCGATTATAGACACGAGGACTGAAACGGTCAAGAGTACAGAAATATGACAGTTGCTTTCACTGCGGACCCCAGCGGCGCAAGCCCGCAAAATGGCGCCACTTTCCAGTAAAATGTCAGAACGCCGTTCACCAACCCAACGCCTGCCAATCGACACTCTCGAATAGGGAACCTTCTGCAGCACGCAATAGCCAATTAGACGCAACGCCGGAGTCTCGTAAAGCCAATCAGAGTGTTACGGCGTGATCAGGCCTTAGGTAGACAGCCTGCCTAGTCACACCTTTAAACCTTAAACCAGGACGCGAGCGGGATTTCAACAAACTCATTGCTGTAATCACCATGCGAAACCAGGAGCAGAAACCCTATCCACCGGCCGGCAATCCGGGACGAGTATGCCAGCATCACACTGGGCGCGTTTGTCTTTCCTCATCAGTAGAGAAGAAGTGAAGAATTCGCGGATTTATTTTTGGACAAGATAGAATGCCAAAGACGTGTGTTTATACAACTTTGGCGATTGGTCTACACCTCGTGGAGAACGCTGGTCCAATCATCGCCTTCAACTGCGACAGCAGAGAACCAATGCGCAGTTGATCTCTGCATATGTGTACATGAGACTGCAGAGTCTACCCTGCAGGTCATCGAACTCGCGAATTTTTCAGATCTCTACCAGAACAGCCTCCGGAACCATTATTATGATGGGGACATTCTAGATAGTTTCTCATAACAGTGGCGTCTGATAGACATTCATAACAGATTAATTTGTATAATGAAAATTCATTATAAGCTCCCCACGAGTAATTGATATCCACGTAATATGTTTTTGTTTGTTCATCATGTTAACAAAGGGCATAATTCACAGTTGTGCTCTACCAGATCGTATCTCATTATTCAGGTACGCCCCTAGCCCTTTCTTGTATGAGTATAACCAGTCATAGTTAGGGACACCCGATTTTCGCGAAAAGATTTCACGTCCAGTTGTACTTCACAACATTTTTGCTCAGACGCGCCGTCGTGATAGCATGGTTTGCGTGTTACGCATCCTAGGTATATGTGCGTGAATCACAGACGCACAGAGATGGAGTTACATTATTCTGATTGGCCAATCAAATAAGAAAATGCCGTAACACGAAGACGCGCCGCCAATAAGCAAAATAAAACTGCTGGTACGCCCCTATAGTAATAAAGCGTAGCATGTAAGGAGATCTCGCGAAATTCGGGTGTCCCTAGTCATAGTTGATGACAAGAGAATCGCCACGCCCGCGTCAGAACCAGCGTACAGTTTCACCTCTGTGAACGTACTTACTCTGTGCTTCGTCGAGCAGCCTGCCTCTAGTGATGTCCGCAAAGGAGCTTCAGGAGGGACGAACGGCGAAGCGTTGCGCCCGTACTAATGAGGTGCTTGGCAGGCATGTGAGCAGTCGACGAGGTGAACGTCACATTATGCGACGTGCGTGGCAACTATGAACATGACAGCGCCTGCAGTTGTCAACTGTAGCCTACAATGTCCGCTCACCTAAGGTGTCTCTACAGGAATCACTGAAGAGTTCGCGATGTCTCCAGAATGTCGTTCAATCCATCTTGCTGCGATTTGCACGGGCTTGTTGTTAAGGCGTTTCCGCACGTCATAAATACTGTAAACAAAGGTATCCATGCTAGTGAACGTGATTGTACGGCATACTACGTACAGTTCGCATGAAAATTCTTTTCCTGTAACAAATTCTTTATGGTTGGATATACAGAGTGCTTCTCAATTAGATCGAAAAAACTTCCTAAGGTGATTTATTATGTAAAAATAAGTAGAACATTGACTATATAGGACAAGTACTACCTAAACTAAATATTACGGGAGTTATAAGCCCTTGGAAATGAGATTTTGAAATGTATTTTTACAATATATCGGAAACAAAGTGAAATGAAATTACAATTCCCCGATCATTGTTTTATGTTAATGGGATCTCCAACTTACGAGCAAACTCACATTAATACCTTTCCCCGTACATGAAATAACAAGGATGGTCAACCTTTTTTTCCAGGCAACTCTTTTACAGTCAAGAATTTCGAACTTCTGATGAAGAAATATTGAGCAGCGTGGTCTAAGTAACAAAATTTGTCCTCTTGTCGAAATTGTCCAGGACCCACCGTTTACGTGTAAAACGCTCACGAATATTTGTCTGCAGCGATTCAGTGCCTAGCACATAGGCAATACTAACTACATCCACGTACAAAACGCTGCATGTTCACTGCACAGACGGCTGCATATTTTTTTCTGGAGACAGACAGTTTGTATGTAGTCCTTGTACTGTATGATTGAATGGTATTCTTGCAAATCTTAAAAGATGTGAAATTAAATTACAATTCTTCGGAAAATGTGTAATGTGACCGGGAACGTCAAACTAAGAGCAAACCTGTATAAATCTCCCCCCCCCCCCGCGTCTTTTCAAAACCAGTACAGAAGATAACATGGGTGGCCACCCTCTTGTTGCATACGATTTCACCATCAGAAATTGTGAATGTGTGATGCTTGCTTATTGACCAGTAACACCTACGTAACAGAAATGCTCGTCTTGTTGCAGCAACCTGGGATCCGCTGTTTTCAAGATATCAAAAGTTTAAAGTGATGGGGTGCGAGGTAATGTGTGCTTGGTAGGCAGTAAATTTATCAGGTAGTTGTGCAAAGGCACCGATGCGAGGGAGGGTATACTTACATATAGTCAGCACCGGCGATGGTGCCTAACACTTGGCCACCCCTGTTATCTTCATTACGGGGATGGGTGGAGGGGAAATTAATACGGGTTTGCTCTTTGGTTGAAGTTCCCGTTCACATAGGCCTAACACATTATTCGAACAGTTGAAACTTCGTTTCACTTCTTTTACGATTTGCAAAAATACCATTCAAACATACAATACAAGGAATACATACAAACTGTCGCCAGAAACAAATAGGCAGCTGTCTCTGCAGTGGATACGCAGCATTTTGTACACGGCTATAGATAGTATTGCCTATGTTCTAGGCACTGAATCGCTGCAGACGAATATTTGCGTGCTTTTCTCCGTCCTTGCATTCCAGCGCCGCTCCATCCTAGGGTCTCACTTCATGTCATGTTCAGGGACGACGGGCAACTACGGGTCCCAGCTGGAAAGCCCGTCACTCGGAGGGTGTTGCCTCGCTCTGGGTCCACCCCCCATACGCATTTATTATACTATAACTCCTAATAATTGTATTAAACATGCCTTCTTTCTTTATAATTAACACTTTGTAGAAAATGGTCGAGTGTAGCTCTGGCAAAGTTAATTTGAAAATTTATTTGTTGTTCAAAACAAAACTCGCATGGATGTGCAGTCTTTGATCGGTTAGTGTTTAACACGACCTCACAAGAACTGGACAGCGCAGTAGCAATTATATTGTTAACAATAGAATGTCTTTTATTTATTGCACTCAAAGGTATGATTGAATGCCAATCCTTTTGTACGATTGACATTTGGTTGGGTCAAAATAATCTCGGTTCCCCATCGGTTGATGACCGGCCATCAATGAACGCTATAAAGTACAGGGTAGTGTCCGGTGTGGTATGGACCAATAGGACGATGGTGAATTCTAACACAGGCACCAACAGAACCGGTGTTCTTGCAGTAGTGGATATAGGTGACTCGCTTTAATTTGTCTTAAGAGCCAGTAAATGTGTGCAGACCTCAATGTGTTAACTTCAGTTCTTATTTCATAATTGTATAAACCTCTCCAAGTCCCTAGACAATGGTATAAAAATATAAAAAACCTAACAAAGGGCGGAGGAGAACGGGGTATGACCGAGTAAATCCGACACGATTTCCACATATGAAAATCCCTGGGGGGGGGGGCGCCGGGAATCGAGCCCTTTTCGCACAGGTGGGAGGCGAGTAGTCTAACCACTACACCGCCATGGCACCCTTGGTATGTCTAAGTTTCTGCATATCTCATTGGTCGGTGGTTTACCCGGGCATCAAAGAACACACAATGCATTCATTGGTTGCAAGAATCGTTCTCGAAACAAGTACAGCAAATATAGTTTACCTGGCACTTTTTATTCGACGTTAAGATATGGAACTGCTCTCCATTCATCGTTACGCATAAAAAATTAAAACGTTGCAACACTTGAACTGGTGAATTAAATCGGGACTGAAAGGGATTAAAAATTTTTCAGCGAGGTTGTGGATAATATTTCATGTTCCATTTTCTCTAGCATACCACCCCGGTCTTGCGTTGTAGTCTCAAAGACGACCCCCTGGCGAGCAAGATGTCCGCCGCCACAAACTAGGCGTCTTTGTGCGGAGTTAAACGCCTCGCTCACCACACACGGGGCGAGATCCAACTATCCGTTTACGCCCGCCTCTTGGTTTAAGAGCGACTGCAATTGGTACTACAGAGACGCCAGATCGTACCAGGCGCGTCTTCGCCGAGAGGAGAGCGTCTGGGATTGGAGACTGAAAAGCGGTTAAAAAAGAAGCGGGGCTATTTTACGACAGCTTCGTCCTACCCGACGAAATTACTTAAGCGCGAGTGATTTACAGACGTTTTCGAAAGCGCTGGCAAACAGACCACAGGGATTCTGCTGAGTAAAAGAGCAGACAGGTTTAGGATCCGATTTTGACTATTTGTATATTCCTCATTATTTTTTTCCCAGTCAAGTTACAAGCAATTAAATATCGTTTCATACGCACACCAGATGGGGCGTATATGAATTCGTGAGGAATGGAGGTTTTGATTTAAAAAAAACTAAATTTGATAGCTAATTAACTTCGATATTATTTACAGCATTCAATTATTTGCCTCCACTTTTATTCTCTTTATTTAACGTCCTTCTTAATCGTCTCTGTTGGCTACAGTCAATTAACTCATACTCATTATTAGCACGTGTTCAGTCTACCTGCTGCCATCATTTTTTATGCCTTTCACTCACACATCTAGACCAACATACCAGCCTGCCACCTACACTCTTCAATGCTTGATATTCGAGTCGCATACTTCCCTTCCGCTCGTCACTTTCCCTCTATTAGTCTTCTATCGCTCGGAACTCAGCCACTCGCTCACTAATCAAATCCAACTCAGCTCAAATCAACGTAACTCGCTGTCCGGAGGCCTGTCGCAATATTTATAGTGTTGGCCCTGCCATCTGGAAAGTTCAACGCACCCCGAGTTGCGCTGAGAGAACGATGTCAGTAATACAGAGAATTCTTTAGATAAACGCAGAAATCAATACAACCAGGGTGAGCAGAATGCGTCGCTGAAGTGTTTGTCATGTCGGTTCTCTTTCTGTAACTGATACGCGGCCACCTAACGCTCACGCTGCCGCCGCTATCATATAAAGACTCTCTGTCCTCTTCGCTCCCGCGGGATGCGAATCCAAAAAATTAAGGAAAAAAGATTTTTTACCGCCCTGTGTGTACACAAACAAAATTATTTGGTACTACAATTGCTTACAAAGCTTTAATCTGCACTATGCATTCATTTTTTAGATTTATTATGATTGAGTGGTTTTCGCTTACGAATGGCACGTAAAGATTTTTTCGCATATGATTATATGTGTTTGCTCCTGTATTTCATGTTTAATACGTATACGTTTTTAAATAAGTCTTCAAAAGTCTCAAAAAATTTCAGAGTAGCTTTCTGCCATTAAATTATAAGCATAACATTCTTAGCCTTAAAGGGACACTAAACGACACCTGCATAATTAGGACTTGTTCTTTTACCGATTCCCGTGCAAAGGAAATCAACTGTTTGTAGGCCTAGTTATGACTCCACGGCAGTACGATGTAAAAGCTGATTCTGTTTCCCAATGCATGCTATAGATCAAGTCTCAGGAACTGATTCCTGCCTAAAGCACAAATAACGACGAGTATGAGAAAGGTTCAAAGTGGCGCTCAACGACGGGTAATGAGAAAGGTTCAAGGTGGCGCTCAACGACGGGTAATGAGAAAGGTTCAAAGTGGCGCTCAACGACGGGTAATGAGAAAGGTTCAAAGTGGCGCTCAACGACGGGTAATGAGAAAGGTTCAAAGTGGCGCTCAACGACGGGTAATGAGAAAGGTTCAAAGTGGCGCTCAACGACGAGTAAAGGGATTCAAGCATAGTAATTAATAATTAATTGCTTCCTTATTGTTTTTTTTGTAGATAATTGTAGTATGCCCTTATTTCGTGGCAGATTTTTGCCTATTTCTGTAAGCTTACGGATTTTTAATTCTATTGGCTTCCTTATGATTATGCATTCGAGGCTAACACCTTGAATTAAAAAAACTCCGTACAAGTCTTCCCTTTTTTTTTTTTGCATGGTGACAAGAACACTAAACAATTGTTTAGTAATGAATTATATTGAAGAAACTGCGGAATTTGTCATTAGTAGAGACCTGAAAAATTCGCGAGTTCAATGACCTGCAGGCTAGACTCTATAGTCTAATGTACTGTACAGATATGCGGATATTAACTGCTCATTGGTTGTATGCTGTCACAGTGGAAGGTGAAAATTGGACCAGTGTTCTCCAGGAGGTGTCAAAAACCGTATGGACCAATGGATAAAGTTATATAAACACCCGTGTTTTGAATTTGTAGCTTGTCTCAAATTTAGGTCTCTAGTCATTAGTCACCGGAGCTGTAAATTCACATAGCACACTTTTCCCCGTCGAGGTTTTCCGATTTCTCGATTCAAACTCTATCTCCCTTTCAGCCCAAGTCCTGGTACTGAATGCATCAAAAGCTTCAAGGTGAAGGGATCTCTGCTGCACCCTCGCATCCCGATTTTTTTTATATATTTGAAGATAAAAAAGTACAGCCTGCAAAACTCTGCAAAGACGTAAGCAGGAACGCCAGTTCATCTTTTATTCATCCACTATAAATACGGAAAAGTGGCAGCAAGAACGACAAACTACCATCTCAAGCGAAAGTAGAAAAAATAAAATAAATGAATAAATAAAAAGCAAAGTTTAAAGTATACTTTTTTTATACTGGTACGTGTACCTGTCTACAATGCTTATGAGTTAAATATTTTTTTCACCTCACATTGTACTATAAATAGAGATAGAAAAATTCTGCGAGTTCAATGACCTGTGCTAAACTCCACAACAATTAGTATAATCGAACCTCAAATGTTTGTTGATTTGCAGTTGCTCCAGTGTTACCACACATTTGACAGTACGGGATTCGCTTCTCGTTCCCTTGCAAGTTGGCTATTGGCACGGATTCGTCCAGGTAGTGTCTGGTAAACTCTGATCCAATTGCAAATGTGACTTCTGTGTAAACGCGTTTGAGATCTATCTTGTCCAGATATGAAGTCACGAATTTTTCCTATCACTAACTATAACTAAACACTAAAAGTTTTATCTCTGTATAGTTTGTTCACGGGTAATTGAACACTTGAAAGCCAACCTTTGAAAAATGCCACTGCCCTACTTGCTTTTAATTGCACACTGATTTGCATGTGGCCAGTTAAGTTGATAAAGACGGAGGGAAACTAGTTACATGTATAGGCTGTTCACGGTAAAATGAGCACTTTTGAAAGCCCTGCTTAATATCTACTTGTATGCCCGTTCAGTATTTTCCCGCCTGACGTAAAATTAACAATGCCATGGGCCTTATTACTTTATTCATGCGTCGATCAGGCGAAACTGTGAAATTATTGGAAAATAACATATTTCACAGTTCTGGTCATTTTTGTACTTCGATACATTAATTAAGAAGAACAGATAGCGAAAAAAAAAAAAAATAAGTTATCACAAATGGGTTTCCTAACACTTTTTATTCGACGTTAAGATATGGAACTACTTTCCATCAATCGTTACCAATTTTATTGGGTGCATACCACTTAGTGCGCCCGTTAAAATATATGACGTTAGTAGCAGTGACTTTTTCCTTAGGTTGATTTCAATAGTGCTCACTTTATCGTGAACAGCCTAGGTTAATATTGAATCGAAAACGGTAGGTAAATATTCGTGAATATTAAGATGATTAATTTTGTTTTTTATGCAAATGAATGAAGACTTAGTGGAATTGTGAAATATTAACTTCCCTAATAATTTCATATTTTCACTTCACCGACGTGCAAATAAAGTAATCATATCCACGTCAGTGTTAATTTTACAAATGGTGGGAGAAAGCGCGATATTCACACAAGTAGATCTTAAGCAGGGCTTCCAAAAGTGCTTGGTTTACCCTGAAATGCGTGTACACAATTACTAGAGACCTGAAGAATTCGCGGATTCATTTTAGGACAAGCCATAATTAGAGGCAGGATATTTAGCGGATTCATCTGAAGACAAGTTAAACTGCATACACGTGTACATATGTGATTGTGCTTCCGCTGGTCCATAGTTTTGTTATAACCCCCCCCCCCCCTCCCGAACGACTTTCAACCAATAACGAACCTGCAAGTAAAATAAGAACCTAATCCAGTGTAACCAGGTCTGTGGTTAAACTGGAGCAACAGCTAATGAATTACTAACTGATACCCGAGTGCATAAAGGATTGTGGAGTCTAGCTTGTTGCTGAATGAATCCGCGAATTTTCCAGGTCTCTAGCTGTAATTCAAAACACGGGCGTTTATATACCGTTAGCCATTGATTCATACGGTGTTTGAAACCTCCTGGTGAATGGTGCCCAATTGTCGCCTTCCACTGCGGCAGCAGACAACCAATGTGTACAGCCACGAGTATTTCGTGGATTCATTCGGAGGCGAGGTAGACTCCAAACACTTGTTCATTCCCCCTACTGTTGTGATTGGACGACAGTTCTTCAGACACGCCCCGTTTAACTGTGAGCGAGTGACAAGCAAGAAGCAGTAGCGTGAGTGAGCGTTTAACAATCTTGTACAGAGGCCTCACTTGATCACAGCAACCAATGAGCAAACAATAATGTCTCGAGTGTATAGAGGACTGTCCAGCCTAGCTTGCCGACGCCTCAATCCGCGAATTACTCGGGGCTCTGCGGCCATGTGCAGTTGATATCGGCGTATTTGTACATAAGACTATAGAGTTTAGCCCGCAGGTCATTTAACTTGAGGAATTTTCGAAGTCTCTATCAATTACGCACCGAATACGTGCAAAAACTTGTGCAGGTCAAGGTACGATATTTCATTTTTAGAAATGTTTAGAGGAAATTGTTTCAATCGTAATATAAGTAAGTAATATTTACGTTCATAAATATTCAGTGAAGAAACTACATAGTATCCTCGCGTGTAAGAAAACTGTACTTTATACGTTCGTAATTATTTGCCTAAAGGCGGCGTTTTCACTGGGCGAGCGAGCGACTGTTCGTTCGCTTGGCCAGTGTAAACACGACCAAGACGAGCGGAAGTTGAAGTCCGGGGGTTCTCCGGCAGATAGGGCGAGCAAACGTTCGCTCGGGACGTTCGGTCAGCGTAAACAAACGGCTTCTGCAAACGAGCGATCAGGTGTAGACAGTGCTCGAGCTAGTCGGATCTTTTTGCGAATTCGGTGTTTGATATGGAGCGGTCACAGTAGGCCAACCATTGTGTTAATTGAGATGTACAGATGCTCGCCGTGCTTGTGGGATCCTCGGCATCCCGAATACAAGAAGAATGCTGTGAAAAACGAAGCTTGGAGAACAGTAAGTGTCACTGTTGGCTGTACCACCATTGCAGCAAGAAATAAAATGGAATCTCTAATGGCGTCTCTCAGACGAGAACGGCAGAACTCACAGACGCAAAAATCGGGCGCAGGAGCTGAAGAAAGCTACAACAGCAAATGGTTTGCATATAAAAGTTTGCTGTTTTTGATGGACAAGTACAGAGGAAGAGGAACGGATGATACAACTAAGTATTTTAATTATTTTGAGAATAACATATGCATGGTACGAGACATGTCACAACCAGAGTGTATGTTAAACACAAAGTGCACACTATATAAAGGTGACTTTTAAAGACATGCTGTTCATTTAAGTTAGTTAAATTTGAAAACAAGCACGTAAAAATGGTTCAGACTGCTTAAATACTTTGGAATTACTTTGTTGCGTAACGAACTCCATATTATCATCTACAGTGAGAACAACAAGCATTATTTTTATGCTGTAACATACGTGTACACACTATTTCAGGGCTGATATTATTACAGTATCGGGTTATTTACAATTATAAGCACAAATAAACAGTTCTAATGCTTAATTGCAGTGCACTTTTTATGCTTATGTTTGACAGCATTCGTATTTCAAATCACCAATTCTTGCCAAGGCAGTTTGTGTACATAATTCACATACAGAGTAAAAATATGTCGTACGTTTTCAGCAAAATTTGATGCTCTCCTAGCAATAGGTCTAAAAGGAATAAAGGATGCCATGTCACCTTCAATCCCTACAGTTGTGCCAACTGAGTGTAATCCTTCGACTGTATCCAATATCCCTTGAGGTGCGTACGAAAGTGATCTTTTCCTTAAGAAATTGTGCAGGTACACACACGTTATTATAATTAACGTAGCATATTGCGGTTGCTAAAGCCCAGGCTTTCGAAGAACTCATAAAAAAAACCGATGCCATTATCCCAAACGTATTTTCTATCACACGCCTTGATCTTCTCTTTAGAATATTTTTTTCACGTGTACCTGGGGAGGGTTTCATTATATTTCTTTGTAAGGGGAAGGCATCGTCTGCAAGAAAAAACGTACGGCACATTTTCATCAATACCGGGAAAAACATCACCAGAGGGCAGATTTAGATCACCATTCTGTAACTTATTGTAAAGTTCAGTTCACCTGAAAACTCCCACCATCTGATATGCGTCCTTGGCGTCCAACATCTACATATATGAAATTATGGTTTGCGTCTGCAATAGCCATCATAACTATACTGAAATGATTCTTATAATTGGTAGTCACTACCGCTGTTTATAGGGGCCTGAATAATACAATGCTTAACGTCCAGCACCCCTAAACAATGTGGGGATCACCATTTGTTTAATAATTCTTCAGAGATAGATAACCATTCCTCGTGTGTCTGGAAGAAAGAATCCAAACGCGCTACAGAAATTCAACACAGCATGTCTTATTACTTCGGCGTCATCCTAAAACCAAGTGACGTAAAAGTTATCTAGCTCCCCCCTCCCCCTCAAAACTTTTGTACGTGCAGGAACTTTGTTGTGGATATTGGCAATAAAGGAAACCCCTGTCCACTGCCTTATGGTTGTCAAGTGTCATTCGATACTTTACGTCTTCTATAATTCCCGATGCATGTAAAACGACTGTAAGACATTTTAATTTTTAAAGCAGCATTTTAAAGCATTACGTCACCGCAGACATGTGTCGCCAGTTGCTGACTAAAGGGCGACTTCTATTGTCGTGGTCAGGGTGACAGCCGGATGTAGAGCCCTTCCGTGTGTGGGCGGCTATTATAATCACACGTAATCACACATAAACCAGAACGTAATCTGTAAATGCTGCTTACACGGGTATTGATAATATTACTTGGCGGAAAGAAAACATCTTCTCTTCTACCGTGTACTGAGTAGTGAAGTAATACCCCCCATCGGAGCGTCACATGATTTTAGGATGGTCCCTTAAGAAATCAAAATGTTGAAACAGTAACTTAAATTAAACATTCTTGTAATATTTTACAGAATAGCGAATCTACTAGCACGGCGAACTTGGAAGATACTTTAGAACATTCATCTGCACCAAACTCGCAGAATGTATCTACTTTGTCTACAGAGTCTACACCAGGAAAGTCCACATGAGTACAGCCGTTGTGGAGGACCCAAGAATTCAAGCATCAATGCAAGTCATTTCATCACTTTCAAAAAGAAAGGAGCGCGACGCAAGTGATATTTTTTGGCGAACATGCAACGAACTAAAAAAGGACGTATAGCGACCATGTCAGAAGTGTCGTTGATCATGATATAGGTAATGTATTGTTTAATGCTGATATGGCCAAGTACAGTACCCTTGGATATCGACCACAATCATATTCCATTCCAACATTTTCGCCCCACGATTTACATTGTCGTGAACAAGTAATACAGCCGGAAATGCACGTACGATCACTTTCGTCAACCTCTTACACGACTACAGATTCAAACAGCAGCAGTCATTCCATTATTTCGCTACAATTCACATCACCACATTCGTCAACCCCACTTGTTTCTTATACAAACAGTTGTGTTCCTCAGGTTAACACAGATGTCATGATGTCATGAACTAAGATACATCTATTATCAACAGAAAAAAATACAATGACGTCTGGTATTGGTTTAAATACGTTTTGTCGTAATGTGCGTTGGTGTATATTAACTTTGAGGATTTTCATACGTTTTACATACTACTTGCATACTTTTTATGAAAAGCCTTTATATTTCACTTATGTCATTACACTGAATGGTTTTAATATGTATTGAACTGCAACACTCGTATTTCGACAATTGTTTAGCAATATTTGTTCTATTAACAATTTAATTTGAAATAAATTGTTGTAGAAAGTTTTCAGTTTATTTGTCTTACCTTAATATACTCCCGTAGAGATGATATCAGAGCTTGGCATACTTCCGGTGTTATCTTGGATATCGCTGTTTTTGAAATCCTCAACGGGAACATTAAACTTGCATATGAGTCGCCAGTTGCAACATACCGTAGTGTTGCCACTAATTATTGACGAGGTGTTATTGCTTCGCGCCAGTTGCAACATACCGTAGTGTTGCCACTAATTATTGACGAGGTGTTATTGCTTCGCGACAGTTAGTGTCATTCTTTCTGATTTTATCGTCTTTCAATGTTAGAAGACGCTCGAAATCGTCGGCGTTGATTCTACAAAAGTTCTGCGGTAACGCCCATCCTCAGGCTGTGAGCTCAACTCGTCAAGAAAGATGGCTGCATTTTACGTAGTCCTCTTTTTTAAAAAATTCTATACCCATGTTCTTCTTCTCTTCCGTTGCTTTTTTCAACAGTAAACCAATTTCGGGATGTTTACTCCAGTAACTCTTCGTTTTACACTGGCGCTCGATCGCTTACTGAAAACAGCTGTTGATATTTCTTGCCTGAACGAGCGATATTTCGTTCACAGCAATTTCCTTGCTCGCTCGGCTAGTGTAAACGTGGCTTAGAGCAAATCTACATTAGAGTAACGTAATTGTGTTATATAAAGAAGATAACCTTTTTGCACTATGTTCACAATAATTTCCTTGCAGATGTCAAATAAATCTAGGGAACTTTCAAAAAAGATTTTTAGACTTCATCCATTATAATGTTCGGTTTTCTTTTCCAATAACTATAAGGGATCCGAAAATGTTGCGTGTTCAATGACCTATATGCTGGACTTCACAATCCTTAGTCGAAGTTCAGATGTTTGTTCATTGGCTGTTGCCCCAGTGTTACCCCACATTTAACAGTACGGGATTCACTTCTTGTGCCCTCGCAAGTCGACTATTGACGCGGAGTCATCCAGGGCGTGTCTAATGTCATAGAAAGGTTAATTTCTGTTTTTAGGTTACATTTTCGCACTCTTTCCGTAAACACCATTTTTTTTTTTTTTTTTTTTAATGATGGTACTTTCTGCACTTGTGTAAGCATCCTTAGAGAATACGACATTTGAACGGCCCCCCAATATCTGCACTTCCTCTGCGAGCTCCAATAATATTTAGCGTTCTCAGTAGTAATAGCCTCGCACGAGGAGTCAGCCGAAAACCCACGAAGACCATTCTCAAGGCGCGTTCTAATTCCTTTTGAGTTTCGTTTGTCATTTGTATTTGGAATTTTGTGAGGTTTCAGTCGGAACAGCACTTTCAACTATCACGCGTGCCAGGGTACAATTATTTTGTTGCTGTGTCGTGGTCCGAAGATTTAAACTTCTTTAATTCCTCAAATAAACAATGATAATTCCCGAAAGTTGTTATAGAGGCGTTTAAGATTAAAATCAACAAAAAAAAAAAAACCAATACGACGTGAAATTTTCACTCAACGGATTTTGCGTCATGAGAAAATAACTATCTCAAGAATATGTTATCAAAATGCCTTGTGAAATAATCATTATGAGTAGGATAAACATTAGTTTATTTCAATAACCTCACCTACTTTTGTAGGCTACTAAATATTTCGAAGAAGCAGAACTAATAGCGCGGTGACTTGGTATTTTGTTTTCGGTGCCGTCTCTAATGTCTAATGACCTCGCTGTCGACGAGACGTTAAGCCCAATTACCTACCTACCTACCTACCTACGTTGTTTTCGGTAGTTTTTCAGCTTCGGAGTTTACAAAAAAGAAACTCCAATTTGCAAAAGTATGCTGTATATTTTGTCGAAAAAAATCGAGTCACGTGACCATCATGATAAAAATTAGTTCAAACTGGAACAGAGCCTCAACATAGAGTAAATACGTGCGCAGAGACGAAATGGCAAAGCGCATCCATTCTGTGATTGGCTGCGCATGCTGCAAAACGTTCCCTGTAGGGAAGGACACCTGAATTTCGCGAAAAGATTTCATGACCTGTTGTATTTCATAACACTTTAGCTCAAATCGCCTTTCTTGGTTGGCTGATCTACGTGTTACGTGTCTAAGGCACGTGCTCGCGAATCACAGACGTGCAGGATCGGAGTTACAAAATTCTGATTGGCCAGTCAAGTAAGAAAATGTCTTCTCATAGAGACTCGTGACCAATAAGCAAATTAAAACTGCTGGTACGCCAGTAGGCTATTGAAATATAGCATGTGCGGAAATCTTTTCGCGAAATTCGGGTGTCCCTACCTATATGCCGGGCTGCCAGCTGGCGAGTAGGTTGCCGGCCGTTGATTGGATAACGGCGTTCCGACATCTTGTTGGGCGGTGACGCCGAAATGCTGGCGCGTGTAGCCTGGAGTTCGCGTTGTGAGAGGCTGTTTCGACTCTGTATTGTCAACTGCTCTGTGGAAGAATCTCTGTGTCTTTCTGTAGCTACGTGCAGACTGAAGGCGAGCGCGTGTGGCCGGCAAGACTGCGGCTGTTTCTGCTTCAGAAGAAGTTAATCTTGCTCGCTTGCTCTACTCGGGAGAGTTTGCAAACAAAGTCTGACGTACACATCCGCCTCATGTTTGCAGCCACCCGCAGTCCTGTGAGAAGCGGGCCTGTGTGATGTCGGCACGAAACACGCAACGTTCGCTTGTGGCGAGACAGCGTACCCTGTGCTACCACTGCTGGTAAATAACAAAACGTTGGCAATTTGTAAATATGAAAATATATACTATCAACTATTGTATACTATAGATAGGGATAGGGAAATTTCGCCAGTTCAATAACCTGTAGGCTAGACTCCATAGTCCTGTGTATATTGGACCCTTAGGTGCTGGTTAATTTGTTACTGCCTCAGAGAGTAGCCAGTATTACCTACACATGGCAGTATGGGATTCGCTACTTGTTTCCATGCAAGTCTGCTATTGGCTCAGAGGCGTCCAGGGCGTGTTTAACGTCTAGCTTGTCACGAAATGAATTCGCGAAATTTTCTTATCCCTAATGATAGAGATTGTGGTTTACAGCGGGAACAGTTGATTGTTTGCTAGGATTCAACATACTGTACACATGTCAGGCAGTTTTTTTTTTCCCCTTATTGGTTGAAATGCATGTATGAAGTTACTACCCCTTTTTTCAATGGGCCAATGATGTTTCTGATACTTTAAGGCAAAACATTCGCGATTGCTCTGCAGACAACTAAGCCGAGTGGAAACCTTGTTCATCCAGTCATGGAAATTCACTCGCAGTCACAAATTCCCACAGACCTTAAGAACGCATGGGCCCGGGACTTTTTCTTTCGCGTTGGAGACCCGGCGGTACGGGCGACAATAACGGGCGCGCTCAGGGCCCCGTCGTCCCTACGCGCAAGGCGCTGAACATGCGTGCAGTGCTCGCGTCGTCAAGCTCTCCTATACAAGTTGCATCTGTAACAGTGTGACTTCATTACACTCGATGTAAGCCCACAGCTGTACCTATGGCTGTACGGTCATAGGCATACTTCTCCACAACTTCGGGAGGAACCAGTGCTTGACAAACTACAAAATTAGATTTTTCTTTTATTTTCACAATTTTTTCCCCATTTAGAATAAACTTAATATGATGAAAAACCATACAGGCTTAGATAATTGGCTTTTATCTTCTCTGGCAAACCGTCGTGTTCTCGGGGTATTTCATCCCTGACATACGGGCAAACAACAAATGTATGTTGACATACGTGCAAACAACAAATGTATGTACATACATATGGTTCTGGTAATCAATTAGGTTATCTACAAGCTCATCCCACAACTTCGGGATGTGGAAATCCTGACCAATGTTTGGTTTGAACACTATGGGGCGACTAGGGGCCATGGTGGCTGAGCGGTTAGCCTGCTCGCCTCCAACCAAGGTGATCCGGGCTCAATCCCCGCCCAGGACGTATGTGGGAATCGTGTCGGACGATGCCGTTGGTCGGTGGGTGTACTCACCTCAATCGCCCACATCGGCTCTCAAGACCTCGATGTTAAGAGCCGCCCAAATATCTTCACGATGGGGCACCGGCTCGCTTCGCTTTGGCTGTTCGACAGCGTATGAGCGTAGTCTTTAGAAATCGTCGGATCGGACGAGGGTCGGACAACTGTGCAGCTACTCTTGTGTGTCCTCCAAGAAGTCCTGATCGGACAACACCAGATAACGCACTTCGAGGATTCATCGAGGAAAATGTGCGGAAGAGCTGTTATTTAAAAAAAGATCAGTTCACAAATTCAGTGCGCGAAGCCTTCAAGAAAATTACCCCAAGAATGTTGATTAATATGAACTGGGGGCGCATTCAGCTATGCGG
Source organism: Dryococelus australis (assembly GCA_029891345.1). Classification (NCBI taxonomy): domain Eukaryota; kingdom Metazoa; phylum Arthropoda; class Insecta; order Phasmatodea; family Phasmatidae; genus Dryococelus; species Dryococelus australis. Next base: position 384,736,603 of record CM056993.1, read on the forward strand.
AGACCATGGCGGGATCCAAGCGGATGGTTTTGATTCCCATATAAGATATGTTAGGGACAGATGTATTTCGCTAAAATATTGATGGCCATTTTAGACTTCAATATCCTGCTTCCACAAGCACTACTTCCTTTGGTTATTGACCGCGTGTCTACGTGAGAAGACATATTATTTGACTGGACCAATCAGAATATAGTACTTCGATACTGAACGTCCACGATTCGCAGGTAGACACTTGAGACACGTGACAAACGACCACGAAAGTGCATATGATCAAAAGTTTTTTGGAGTACAACTGGTCTTGAAAACTTTTAGCGAAATACACCTGCCCCTAGGTGTGGTCCATGTTTTGTGATACGTTCATACATGCGGACTAAATGATTTAGATGGACATACTGAGGTATACGGACTGTGCACATTCTGTTCATTGTACATTGTAGACAACATATTCTAAATGCTAACAAACTTACATGTTCACTTCCTTATTCGCTTGCTAATGCTAGGGATAGGAAAATTTCGCGAGTTCAATGAGCTGTATGGTCGAACCTCATGATGTTTATTCATTAGCTCTTGCCCCAGTGTTACCCCCACATTTAACAGTACGGGATTGGCTTCTTGTTCCCTTGCAAGTCGACTATTGGCGCGGAATCGTCCAGGGCGTGTCTAATAAACTCTGATCCAATTGCAAATGTGACAACAGTGTCGCGCGTTTGGAGTCTATCTTGTCCTGAAGTGAAGTCGCGAATTTTTCCTATCACTAGCTAATGCTAATGATTATTTATCCGATTACTTGCCATTTAGTTTTGAAAAGGAAAACTAGCATCACCGTAGGCTAATTAATGATTTTCAGTGAGAAAAATCGATTTTTCAACCACTAATCAGATGGGAAAACACGCCAACTATATAAGTATGATGCTCGATGGAGATATTACGTATGTCACAGATGATTTTCTAATAAACCTACAAATACAAGAAAAAATGAAAATTTTAAGTCGGCTGTAGACCGTGAAGCGTTGTGGTAGGTAGAAAGCATACGTTTCTCAAGACTCTAAACATTGTCTCTCTCTCAAGGCTTCTCGAGGTTGTTTACAGTGGAACATGTAATCATTTTAGCACTATATATATATGATAGGGAAATTTCGCAAGTTTAATGACCTGTACGATAGACTACTCAGTCCTCAAACTGGAGCCTCAGCTGTGTGTTTATTGGCTGTTGCCCCACACCTGGCAGTTTTGGGATTTGCAAGGTGTTTCCTTTCAAGTCTACTATTGGCTCAGAGGCGTCCAGGGCGGGTCTAATAAACTGTGGCCCAATTGCGAAGGTGACTTCAATGTACATGTGTTTGATATCTGTCTTGTTCCAAAATGAATTCGCGAAATTTTCCTATCCCTAACTATATATTTGCAGTTGCTAATTTTTTTGCCGTCGATCTGGGCAGTTAGTAGGGTCGGTGAGATTTCGCGAAAAGATTTCAAGACAAGTTATTATATTTCAAAACACTGTTCGGTCGTTTGCCTATCTTGATTGACTGAATTACTCTTTGCCATATGTTAACTACCTGCACACGAATCACGTGTAGGAGCCGTGCCGATGTTGTCCAATTTTAAGTGGCCCGGTGAAATATGAAAGCGCCTTCTCAAGCAGACAGCAACAAACAGTAGTATACAAACTGCTTTTGGGTGCTTACAGTATTGAAGTCTATGGTGTTCTCATATTTTTTCGCGAAAAACCACTAGCTCTACCAGTTAGTCATTTTATTGCAAACTTCCTTCAATGCCTTTCTCAAAAAAGTTTTAAACCCTTAGAGGATCACGCACGTAAATACCCGTGGCTACGTTTACGTGGAATTTTATTTTCTCTAGAAGACAAAACTAACACGTTTATAGCTTTACTGTTTCACTGGACTTTATCGGAATATAAGTAAATAACTACACCTTCTCAACATTTCAGTTTGTAGGAATAAAGATGTTCCTTTTAGTAATGTTTCAAATGAACACATGTCGCGACACATTAATTGGGACACAGTCAACGGGCGACTTCATTGGCCGACGGCCAGCCAGTAATTGACGTTACAGAGTGTAAGAGGCGTGTCCGGTGTAGCCAGGACCAATAGGACGATGGCAAGTGGAAAATACAGGGACCAACACAACTGATGTTCTCTGAAGCGGAGAATATAGGCAGCTCACTTCAACCTTGTCTTCAGTGGCAGGACATTTGTGCCGCCCTTCAAAGTCTTAAGGACCTCCCTAGTAAAACAATTTGGGCACCTCAAGGCTATTGTAACCAAACATTGCGACAGCGATGGAAGATATCATAGACAAGCTTCGAATGTGTTCTTTTCCTTCAGGATTTTAAGCAGCGACTAAAGGTTATTATTACTTTACTCCGTAATAAAAAATTATCGTTATAGTTTAAAACATTGTTTAACATCAGAATAAATACCGTAAGCAGAAGTCTACTTGCAGCGATGGCACTCCTCAACGAACAAATGTTTCAATAACTACATTTGTAAATTGGCAACGAAACGTAAGCTTTCAGTTCTGTCCTGTAAAAAAGAAAATTACACTGAGATATCATCAGGGCCACCTGTTTTTTTCGCGAAAATATTTACGCGGAGGCTAGACTTCAATATTTTATGTGCACACTTGCAGTCTTCATTGTAATATTGGCAGCTTGTCTTTGTGCTAAGAGAATATGTTACATCAGTGAGCCAATCAGAATTAAGTTTCCCCGATACTGACCGTCCGTGATTCGTGAGCAGGCTCATAAGACGCGCTTCAATCAAATTATCCAATCACCAAAGTGGTTCTGAACTAAAGCGTTTTGGAACACAACTTGTCCTGAAATCTTTTCGCGAAAAACAGGTGTTCCTAGATATCGTATATAGTCTGTTCGCGGTTTCTTCACCCTTTTTGAATCAAACTTTTGAATAAACATATACAACGTGTTTGGTTGTTTCCTAAGTACGACATGTGTCACAAAATTGTTACCTTATTTTTGTTTAAATTTAACTTTTACTTATATCTCATAGATCATTATAATATTATCCTTTGTAACTAATATGAATAAAGACAGGAGTAAAATAGGTTTATTGGTAACACCTAGTAAGTTCTTATACGAAATGTTATTACACTGAGTGAGCACGAATGTGGTGGCTTGGCCCTCTAAGCTTTGTTTATATGAGACGGAGGAATATTCTGGAAGAAGAACTTTATCAGGGGTTCAGAAGGGTCCGAAGTAACCGTGCACGGGGTATAGTTATTTGGAGAATTAAACTAGACGGAACTGCATACAATAAGACACGTATGACAACTGGGGAGCTGACGCCTTGGAGCCATGAGGTAGACCGCTTATTCGTGTTCTGCGCAAGTTACCAACATTGACCTACCCCAATCCTACACAACTGTCAAAAGTCACATGGTGAACAGTGATGAACGTGTTTGTTTATATCTTAATTTCTAAGTGACAACTACTATTATATTAAGGAAATACTTTTACCAGTTGAAATTTAACCAAAGTGTATTGCGAATTTGTTAGAGCAAGTATACAAACATTACATTACAAAGATCTTGTTTGCTAAACAGTGTTCTATCCTCAAACCCAATCCACGCCATTTTTGATAGACGTGTTGGCAGGTGAGCAGTTCAATGTTGGGACACGGAGACTGGTTGTGCGCAGCCAGCGAGATCTGTCTATCTCATATTTAGTCCATGCTTGGAGCAGCGGAGAGTTTGACACGCAGCAGGTCACCGGATACTGGCTGGACAGCTGCCAGCAGCGGCCGGGCGTGGACCATTGACAAGCCGCCGTTTGTATGTTCTGGCATCAGCCGCTAGCGAGCAGCGTCTGATCAACACGCTTAGTGTGAGCCGAGATCCACACAGTGGTCCTCGTTTCCTCGCCTTTCCGCCCCAATTTTATGACCCGGCTCCATTTGACAGCAGCGTTCTGCTCTCCGTATATTCCCCTGACGGGATTTAACTACTGCAATCCCGTGCCGTGGGGACAGCATGATAAACGGCCAGAGCTCTCGCCTGTTTGTATTAGCTTGTATCTTTCTGGGTAGGGTACTCTTGTTCAGAGTGCCATTTGATTACAATATTTCAAATTTTGCCATCCCTGTAGAAAAGAGATACTATTTTCCGTAACGTCAACAGCTTGTGACATAAGTGACTGATCGAAGAGCAGTTAATTTTTGAATAATACTACATAAATATATGTATTGTTCTCATACTTACGCGTCCTCTATAATTAGGGATAGGAACATTTCGCGAGTTCATTTCAGGACAAGGTAGACGTCAAACACGCGTACACTGAGGTTGACTTTGTAATTGGATCACAAAAATGTATTAGACACGCCCTGGTAGACTCTGAGCCAATAGCAGACTTGCAGGGAAACAGGTAGCGAGTGCCATACTGCCAGGTGTGAAGTAACACTGGCTACTCTATGGGGCAGCAGCCAATGAACAAACATCTGAGGTTCGAGTATACACATGACTGTGGAGTCTGGGCTACAGGTCATTGAACTCGTGAATTTTTCTTATCCCTATCTATGGTGTTAAAACAAGAGTCGAAAGTGCATAGTCTTTAATACGGTAAAGTTTTTAAGAGAAGAGCGTTATAATATTAAGGCGGTTTACTTTTGAACAGTAAATATTACAGGTAATATTTCTCTGCGAATATTTTAGCTATAATTATCCCTTTCAGACCCACTTTAATTTCGTTTTCAGGCGTTGTAAACAAAAAATTATGTTGCGTGCTGTACTTAAGTCGACACAATAACTATTTCGTTGTCACAGTCAATGAGCTATGTTCGGCTACAGGGATATGAACTAATTATGACCTAGACCAGTAAGAAGGTTTACGAATAATTTACCTACAGGTGAGATTATTGGTCACTGAACTTCGCAGTGTGCAGTAGAGACCTAGAATTACCTACACGTGCATAATGTACACAAATGTGTATAATGGGTCTGAATGGGTAAACGAAACGCAAATCTACTAGTAACTTACACAATGCTTTAAAAACGTCACACTTAATGTACATGCTTAAATCTAAAGCTGCAGAAATGAATACACTCCCAGACATTTCTTGAGTTAATTTGACGGCTAGAGTTAACTTGACAGTACTGTATACACCTCAGGCGCTGCTGTTTGGTCATTATCCCGAGCCTTTATGATGAGCACTGTACCATAAGGAGTGTGCAAGTACGACAACTTTTCATCCGGCGAAGAATATAGCCCCAAAGAAGCGAACAAAAATGTTATCTTGCTTCGTTTCTTGTATAGCACTATTTGTAGAGAGCATGGAAAATCGCGATAACTTTTTGAGCCAACATATCTTTATATATATCAATCTTCTGTGCGTGTGTATGTCACTGAACTCCTCCTAAACGGCTGGACCGATTTTGATGAAATTTTTTGTGTGTGTTCAAGTGGATTCGAGAATGGTTTAGATTCACAATTCGGTCCACTACAAAATGTTTTTTTAATAAATTTTTTATTTATAAGTTATTGTTGATCTTGGAATGTTTTACATTGTATCCGGCAGACAGCGCTGCGATCGCGATGTCGAATATCCAAAAATATTTCATTTTACTTCCAGTTTGCCCCGATAGTGGCGCTGCGATCAGATTCAGGAAAATTTCGTAACTTTGTGTTGTTATTGTGTTAAAATAAATCGCGTGCTAATTGAAATATTACATTCAGATGTAATTAGTGTGTGAAGGGTTTTGAATTGTAGATAAAAACTATACATTGTGCAAATTCGGTGCGGTATTGAAGTGAGTATTTTACATAAATTCCTATCAAATTTGCACGTGCGTTGATTAACAATCATCCTAACCTACAAATTTATTTGTGTAGTTAATTGATTTCATAACAAATTACGTCAGGTATTGTAATAACGTTTTTTATAAAAATTTTCATCAAAACGGTCCAGATTGTTACAACTTATTAAAAAAAGTTTGAAATTTTCGGATTTAAGACATATGTACAGGACAACGTCTGTCGGGTCCGCTAGTATTCTATAACATCTAACTAGTGTATGATTTCATGATTGGATGAACAAGGTTTTGACTTGGCTAAGCTGTTTTCAGACCAATGGTATCAGAATCCTCATTGACCAAGTGAAATGGGGTAGCAGCTTCATACATGCATGACAGCCAATAAGGAAAGAAAACTGTCGGAGATGTGTACAGTACGTTGTATCATGGCAAGCATTCAGTTTTACGCGCGATAAGCCATCATCTCTAACCATTTGTATTCATCGCTACTAACTCTGGTCACCAATTCAATTATCTGCAAAAATAAAACGTGGCACATATCGAATTAAGATATCTGGACAATTTAACAACTGTAAATATGCATGTGAAACTAGGACAAGTGATTGTAAAGGCTGTTCACGATAAAGCGAGCTATTTTGAAACTAACCTTAGAAAAAAGTCACTGCTCCTATCTGCATATGATTTAACGAGCACACTGGGTGACATGCGCCCAGTAAAGTTGGTAACGACGAATGGGAAGTAGTTCCCTATCTTGACATCGAATAAAAAGTGTTTGGAAACAATTTGTGATAACTTAAATTATTTCTTTCGCTTTCTGTGTTTTCTTATGTATCGAAGTGTAAGAATGAGCAGATTTTTTAAATATTTACTAGTCTGATAATTTCACAGTTTCACTTGACCGACGCATGAATAAAGTGAGGAGGTCCATAACAATGTTAATCGTACATAAGGTGGAAGAATACACAACGTGCATACAAGTAGATCTTAAGCAGGGCTTTCAAAAGTGCTGAGTTTACCCTGAACAGCATATATCTACGTATGCTTCAGTCTTTCCACTTGCAGATCGTCTTGAAGTCATAATTAAAGTTGATTGTAGAGGTCTTGAGTACTGATGAGGGTGAACCAAGGGGAATATGGAGCAGCGTCGAAATGCAAGGACGGGAGAAATCAGGATATCCCCGGGAAAACCCGCCGACCAGTTGCATCGTCCGGGACGATTCCCACGTGCGCAAATCCGGGAGCGACCCCGCCGGGAATCGAGACCGGCTCGCCTAGGTGGAAGACGAGTAGTCTGACCACCACACCACCGCGGCCCCTTGAAGACCTGAAGCTGTGCACCGCGCGAAGCAAACAGAGCACGGTAATTCAGCACCTGACGTGTAGAAGCGATATCGCGTTAGATTCGCCGGCCAGTGTCACCCTTCAGGATTATCTTTCTTGGACCTAACTTACAGGAACCAACCTCGAGGTCGGCAGGGCCTTCAAGCGTGTGTACTTCGTCTTTCTGGCAGAAGTTCAGAGTCCTACAGGGCTTTCCTCAGAACAAGATGGTTAGTATATATGCAAATGTCAGGGTAAAAAAATGAAACTTTTTTGAGTGACAGTGCTTTACCCTTTGAGGAGTATGCGCGTATATACTCGGGCGACGTTTATTTCGAAATTTCTTTGCTCTTGAAAACAAATCTCACACTTCTATGTGTTTGCTGTCCCGCTGGACTCTACGGGGATTTAAGTAAAAAATCAACAACTAGTCAACATTTAAATTCATAAGAATAAAACTGGTAATTTTAATAGTTTCTCAAATGAACACGATGGATTGTGAAACATGTTACATCTGTCACGACACATTGGTTGGCACATAGTCAACAAGCTACTCCATTGGCCGATGGACAGACAGTAATAAACGTGGCGGAATATTGTAAGCGTGTCCGGTGTAACCAGGACCAATAGGAAGAGAGTAAGTAGAAATACAGAGGCCAACACAACTTGTGTTGGTGTAGTGGGAATATAGGCAGCTCGCTTCAACCTTGTCTTCAGTGACAGTAAATCTGCGCCTTCCTAAAGACTTAACATTCCAGTGTATTACATAAAGTATGATGCTAGAATGTGTCAGCTATAACATTGGATTTGCCGAAACCATTTCTTCTCCATAAAATAATAAAGTTCACTTATAATGGAAGCATTCTCGGAGGATATTTTTTGCGGTTCTTATCGGAGTCATGGATTGTTGTTCGCGGTGCGAGTCATTTATTTTACGAGCACTTTTTAAAATACGTCATATATATATTTTATGTCTCCGCTCCTTTTTCAGTGGACCCTTTCGGGCAAAGTTCTCATTTATGTTGGAAGTGGTGCTGTTGACCATGAAGAATAATACAGAACGAAAGTATATTTTAATACATTGAGGTCTGCACACATTTACTGGCACTTGAGACAAGTTAGAAGCGAGTCACCTATATCCACTACTGCAAGAACACCCGTTCTGTTGGTGTCTATGTTAGAACTCATCATCGTCCTATTGGTAAATACCACACCTGTCCCCCTCCCTGTACTTTACAGCGTTTATTATTGGCCGGTCATCAACCAATGAGAGCAGAGCTGATATTGTCCCAATCAAATATCCTTTATCGTATGAAAGTATTTACAATCAATCATGTCTCTTTGGGTGGTTTAAAAAAAATAAATTCTATCGTTAGCAATATAATTGTTAAGGCGCTGTCATTTTCTTTTGAGATCAAGCGAAACACTAGCCGAACAAAGACTCCACATCCATGAGAGTTTTGTTCCGAACGACAAAGAAATTTTCTAATTATCTTTGCTCGTGCTACACTCGAGCGTAGTCTACAGAGTTTTAAAGAATATTCTTATCCTCCACTTGATTTTTTATTTAATTTGTTGGCCTGATTCATACATAGTACACAAATGTAAGTAGTTATAGTTTTCTCGCGGTCTCGCCGTGTGGCTAGCCAAGTTAACTAAACGCTAGTCGTCGCTGTGACAGTTTCTCAGGGGATCAGACCACAGACCAAGTATGAGGTAGATAGATCTATGCTTGTTTTCTGCATAGGTGCCCAGCAACAACTCATCCTTCACCAATACAAATTTCAGTCACAATGACCTGCAGGCTAGCATCTACAGTCGTAGTACACATATGCAGAGATCAACTGCATATTGGTTGTCTGCTGTCGCAGAGGAAGGCGGCGATCAAGCCAGCATTCTTCAGGAGGTGTCAAACACAACGTGCACCAATGGTTGAAGTTACAAAAACACAAGGGTTTTGAATGCTAGCTTGTCACTAAATGAATCCGCAAATTCTTCAGGCCTCTATTTATTGTACTTATTGATAGAAGTAATAAATAGAGGCCTGAAAAATTCGCGGATTCATTTCGGGACAAGTCAGAAATCGTGAGCGTGTACATGTGTCTGTCACTTTCACGATTGGTAGGGTTAATGAAATTTCCGAAAAGATTTCAAGACAAGTTATATTTCAAAACACTGTTGGGTCGTTTGCCTATCTTGATTGGCTGAATTGCCTTTTTTGCCACGTGATAATTGTATGCACACGAATCACGTAAGAGCCGTGCCGAGGTTGTCGAATTTTAAGTGGCCCGGTCAAATATGAAAACACCTTCTCAAGTAGACAGCAACCGATGGGAATATACAAACTGATGTTGGGTGCTAACAGTATTGAAGTCTACCGTGTTCTCATATTTTTCGCGAAAAATTATTAGCTCTAGTAATTGGCCCTCGCGTTTTTTGAATAGTCCTTGAGATCTCTGGGCCAATAACAAAGTTACAACAGAACGCGTGCCCAATCAATGCCATGCACTCTGGCAGTAGGCAACCAATGAGATGTTGATAGCTGAGTATTTGAACATAGGACTGTGAATTCTAACCTACAGATCTCTGAACTCACGAATTTTTCATGTCTCTGGTAGTAAATTAGTTATAAAATTAGTATTATGTGACGTTACAGTACAATTAGAAAACAAAAGCAGCCCGTAAACTTTCTAGGGAGTTCCTAGCCGGTGACACAACTGGTGAAGAACCCGAACTGTGGTCCATTTAACGCCGGAAGACAATCTCCAGATGTAGCCTGAGGACCAGCCAGACCTAGTTAGCAGATCGGCGCGTAATCCGCTCACATAATACACTTCAACGACCTACGATGACGTTAATTCAATTTGGATCTCCTCTCCCCGACACCCTCTCGCACTGCCGCCGGACTCTCGGCAACTGTGTTAGGTCTCACTTGGTGAGTTCTCGCCTGTGGGGATGGCCTGTGGCGATACGTGCTCCTGATGAGATTACCAAGTTACTAGGCTTGGCGACCTCGCCTCAGATTACGGACCACGCCCGACAATTCCGCCCACATACGGGGTTGAGATTGTAAATTGAAGGGCGACTCCCGAGTGAGGCAGAGGTGCGGCCAGTGGGTGTTGGTGAAACATACTTAACGTATAACTTATAACTAGCAACTATATGCTATAGGTAGGGACCTGAACAAATTCGCGAGTTCAATCACCTGCAGACTAGACACCACAGTCTTATGTACAAACATGCGGATATTAACGTAACATTGGTGGTCTGCTATCACAGTGGAAGGTGACGATTGGGCCAGCGTTCTCCAGGAGGTGCCAAACACCGTGTGGACCAATGGCTTAAAGTTTTGTAAACACACATGTTTTGAATTCTAGCTTGTCTCAAAATGATTCCGCAAATTCTTCACGTTTCTAGCTATAGGCTATTCGCGGTAAAGTGAGCACTTTTGAAATCCCTCTCATTTCGAATTTTTCCTTCGGAATTTTCCTTTTTCCCTAAAATGGGCCATGGGGTCATGGGGTCATGGCCCATGGATCAATGGGTCAGTCTTGTGAGGGGGTCGGTCCGACAACAGTAGTCAGTTGTCTACTTTAAGTGTGACCATGATTTATAGGTGAGCTAAGAACTTGTCCGGAAGAAACTGTTGCAGATATAACTGCATGGTAATATGATCAAGGAACTAGTATCTAAAGTTGGCCTACCTACCTGTGTGTGATATCTTAATGCTCGCATGTGACTGGTTAGCTGCAATCATGTGGTAACTTGGTGATTGGCTGGTTGGTGTCTGCACAATGTATTAATGGTGCACTACGATTTGTTCAAAGTCAATATGATGCCATAGGGCTTGCACACTTGTATATTATGAGCAGTAGGGAAGTAAGCTGAGAGGTTTAGTGTGACAGCAGCTGTGTGTAAGATGGATCGCCTCGGCTAGCTTCTGCTGATTCACATAGATCTTCTATCGAGTTTTGGTTTTTAGATCATTTAAGGTCATGGGGTCAAGGTCGTGGTAGTCTGCATCTAATATGGCGGTGGTAGTCTGTAATTTGTTATGCATGTTGACTTTTATGTATTTTCTCAAGTTTTTGTTTTCAAGGTCATGGAGTTAAAGTCAATGTTAGGGGTCCGAGGTCATTGGTCACAGGTTAAAGTTCAATTACTAAAATGCTTTGACTTTCAAGATGGCACACACGTGATGTATATCAGGATGGTGGTCACCTACCAAGATGGTGATCTCCAGTAATGTACAAACAATATGGCCGACTCCAGTAGCATGTAAACAAATATGGCTGCCTCCAGTAGCATATAAACAAATGGCGAACGAAAAAACAAGATGGCGGAATGAGTATAAGTTAGGGGAGTGGGTGCAAGGGAGTCAGTCATCTGCTGGATTCGAACAGAGGTGAGTAATTGGTAGTATGGGGGGAAACCTCAGAAAATGTAAGTTTTTTAATGAAATTTTTTATGAATTTTAAGGGCGATTTTTTTTTTAGGGGAAAAGGGAAATTCCGAAGGAAAAAGGGGAAAATGGCTGCTGGGTTTGAAGACCTTTTAATTTAAAATTTTTCAAATAAAATTGTATAAAAATAAATTTTCAAACGATATTTATAGTTGTTAAACAATTTTTAAATTAAAATTTTTAATAATAAATTTTCTATAAATTTTTACGGTTTTTAAATGTTTTTGAGGTAAATGGTCAACAGGGTCAAGGTCAACGTTAAGGTCAATGACGTCCAATATGGCGGTTAGGTGACGTAACAAGATGGCGGCTCCTTTGGCTCCGGCTCCTATTCTCCAATCCCTTTTGCCCAAACCGTTCGTATCTTACTACTGTCGTTCTCTTGTAGGTGTAAATAACTGCCACTTTAATAAATGTGCTTCCAATTATGAATAAAATTCTGAGTCTTTTATAGACGCCTGCAACATATTTCCCATGTTTATGCTTACAAATAATATTACATTTACAATCCGCATTTCCAAGTTATCACAAACCCCATTGAATTGTATTTGTCTTTATTTTGTCATCAACGTGTGTATTTTAAACTTGGTAATGTACGTATCAAGGGACGAGGAAGGAATGCCAGTTTCTGTGTAATGCGCCTTTACATAAGATAAATAATTGCAACAAATCCCCTTAACAACTGTTCTAATTCGTTTACAATCTTCCACTGGCGTGATAAAGCAATATCACGAGGCTGTTGGTGAAATCGAGAGAAGGCGAACAGATAAACATCACCTCAGGGTACTGAGGTGCAAGGATTTCTGTATTCCTGCAGTTTTTTTTTCTGCTGTACAATTTGTACTTATACTGTACAACGAGCAAAAACATAAATTATATTGGCATATATGTGTGTATTAGTTTTCGTTGAAAACAGCACACGCCTGCTGTCTTGCTGCTTTGTCAAGCAAGCAGTGTACAACAATACTTCTGAGCCTCCTTTCATTTCCCTCCTGTAAATAATAGCGCACACTAATGTTCCTAATAATTCGCATTCTTGGCTAAAGCAATGTTTCAGAGCTTAAACTCGTAAGACGTCAAGGTACAAAACCACGACACAAAAATAAATAACAAATGTTTATATGGTTATGTGTGTCTTCTTTATGCATAACCATATAAGTTGACATAACTTATAAGTTAACATATAAGTTGACGTAACATATATATATATATATGTTACGTCAACTTATATATATATATAACACCATGCACAGCATTTTTATTTTGTCACGTAGTTTCTGATATTTCAGCCAGAATGGGTGACCAGTCTAACATGAAGAGGAGATGACCTGTCCGAACAGTATCAAAAAGTACATGACAAATACACATCACTGCTAGTACGCAAATGTACGTAATTAGACGTATATACTGACAAATCGGAAACAGCCCAAGTCTGTAAAGTCACAGCACCGCATTCGTGCGTACTCGGTTGTAATAATATTTTGTATGAGAACTATTTCTTAAAGGCTGTTCATGATAAAGTGAGAATTCTAGAAATGAACCTTAAAAAAAAAGTTACTGCCCCTGCATGCATATATTTTTATGGGCGCACTGAGTGACATTTGTCCAGTAAATTTGTTAACGGTGGATGGAAAGTAGTTCCATATCTTAACTTAAAATAAAGTGTCAAGTAGCCATTTGTGATAACTTAAAATTATCTCTTTCGCTTTCTGTTTTTTTTAATGCATTTTTTTTTCCTAATTTCACAGTTTCATTTTACCGACGTCTGAATAAAGTAATTAGGCCCATGGCAATGATAATTTATCATTAGGCGGAAGAATACACAATGCTTATGCAAGTAAATCTTAAGCAGGGCTTTAAAAGGGCTCATCTTACCGTGAATAGCCTATACTAGGCGTTACCAACATATGTTTTCTTACTGGTTAAATTCATATGATATATAAATGAAGAATTATAATTTGTAGGTAATACATAAATATTATTTAAACTTAACCGAATGAAAAAAAGTTATTTTTGTAAACACAAGTATAAAACGCCTGTGATCCTTGGGATATTCAGGAAATATCTAAACACGTAATACATGGGGAGATTTTTCAAAGGTTTGATTCGAAAAGTGTGAAGAAACCGCGAATATACTATATAGTCTATTCACGATTTCGTCACATTTTCTGAATCAAACCTTCGAAAAATCAGCCCATATGTAAACTTCATGATAGCGTGCCCCAATCACGTACCATTCACTCAGAAAGGGGTGAGTTCGCATCTGGGTAGCAGCCAGTTGAGAACGACTGTGAGCTCACTGTGAGCACCCAAGAGCAGTTTGTATATAGCCATTGCCTGCTGTCTGCTTGAGAAGGCGTTTTCATATTTGACCGCGGGCCACTTAGAGTTTAAACAACAGCGGCACGGCTCATATGTGATTCGTCTGCAGACAGTTAACACGTGGCAAATAGTAATTCAGCCAATCAAGATAGGCAAACGACCCAGCAGTGTTTTGAAATATAACTTGTCTCGAAATATTTTTGTGAAACTTCACTACCCCTAGATATAATATTTCATATATAATTTAATATGAATAAGAAACAGTGAGAAAACGCGAGTGTTGGTAATTCCTAGTAAGAAATAGTTATCGTGCAAAATATTACTACAGTGATTGCATACGAGTCCGCTGCAACGGCCCTTTAGTGCAATTTTCTATATCCTGTTAAGGATAAATTATACTTGGGTTGGGGGAAAAAAACTAGGTTTCTTATGAAAATGTTTGACGTAGGAAAATTTTTCGACGCTATTAGGGCATTGTTTTTAAAAAGGATAATTTTTTATTACAATAGTAAGCTTCGTGAATAGTAAAACAGAAAGGTTTTACTCAGTCAAGTTATATTTGATTAATGATTATTTCAAGTATCCTGTTTTTTTTTAACGTATAAAATAGTGAAAATCTGGCACATATGCGACACTGGCGCTTACCTAGTGGCGAAATTCTTCCCTTTGCCAAACTTTCGACATCGGCCTTCTCGACCTGTGTCAGAGGTAATCTTAACTCGGCCAATCTTCGTATGCATGAGGAGTGGGGATATCCTGGAAGTTGTCAGCAAGAGTGAAGGGGCGATGCGTCAGAGCTGAAGGCTGGCGGTAAGCGTGGTAGACGTCGGCTTCTCGACCATGTGTCAGAGTAGTCTTAACTCCGGCCAATCTTCGTAATGCATTGAGGAGTGGGGATATCCTGGAAGTTGTCAGCAGAGGTGAAGGGGCGATGCGTCAAGCTGAAGGCTGGCGTGTAAGCGTGGTAGACGTCGGCCTTCTCGACCTGTGTCAGAGGTAATCTTAACTCGGCCAATCTTCGTATGCATGAGGAGTGGGGATATCCTGGAAGTTGACAGCAAGAGTGAAGGGGCTATGCGTCAGAGCTGAAGGCTGGCGTACAAGCGTGGTAGACGTCGAGGCGTGAGACAGTATCCACTGTTATACATCCGCTTGTTAATCATCGCCGTTCGCCGGCTGTTGAACGAAGTTGCAATATGGAGGTGGGGTGGGGGGGGGTGTCCCCACGGGCCTCCCCGCGGACAGACAGTAGCGCTCAACGCCATCGCTAGAGGCCTACAAGATTCACGTTGTTATTAGAGGACCGTTTAAACTTCAAACTCCCTTACCCATGCAACACGTTTTTCATTGGGCCATACTCTATTTGACACGCCCCGGGGAATTTCTGCGCCAATAAGTGGAAACTTCACGATAGCGTGCCCCAATCGCGTACCGTTCCCTCAGAAAGGGCGTGACTTCCCATCTGGGCAGCAGCCAGTTGAGAACGACGCTGGCTCGGGGTTATACAGTATTGTGAATTTTTGCTTGGTGCAAAAAAAAAATAACGCGAATTATGCAGGTCCCTAACCTTCGCTCTGACCAAACGAGATGACTATACCTTTGTATAAATTCCCGTGCAAAAACTAACCCTTTCAGTCCCAAATTAATTTACGAGCTCAAGTGTCGCAATTGTTATATTTTTTTGATGGGTGCATTACCTGCGTCTAGTATGTTTTTCGCTTCCAGTAAGCAGCGTAGGCTACTGCGTGCTCGCTGACGTCAGCATTGGCCATTCACAAACGAGATATGTAGAAAATTCAACAAATCTCTGATTATCCACAATAAATACGAACAAAACACCAGCCACCTATTCCTTACTGTGTACAGTGCGAAGCATAAATATCCTTGTTGTGCAACATGCTCCCGATTGTGGGCATGGGGACTCAGCGGGTTAAGTGTCTTATGGACATGAAGCGGTTTGGCCCGTTCGAAGCCCAGAAGTAAAGTAGCAATACGGACTACAATAGCACGCGCGTCCAGCGCTCCATCGCCCTTGCGCGCAAGGTGCTGAACCAGCGTGCAGTGATCTCGTGTACAAACTGCGCCTGTAACAGCGGGACTTCATTACACACGATGAAAGCCCGCATACTTAAATACAGACTTTACAGTTGTACTTTTCTCCTCCCTCTGGAAGAAAGTGCGCAGCTAAAACCAAAAGAAACTATGTTTTTTTTTTTTAACAGACAATATTTTTAAAAGCGAAACATTACAAGGCATTACATGATTATTATTTTCCATCTTATCTGGCAAAAAATAGCATTTCCAGAATATTGATTTACTTTGATATGCATACACGCGCAAACAAAGATTTCGCACGAAATATTTTAGTTCAGAATCCTCTTAAGTCACTAACATTTCAATGTCTTATTACTTATGAGTTTATGTGGCATATCTTAATAGCATTGCGTTTATGCCAGACTTAGTCGGAATCAGTTCAATAGTTTTCAAGATATGATATATGCAAGAGCTTTATTTTGCAGGTGGTTTTATTTTACAAAAACGCGGACAAAAAAAACTGCGAATTAGCGCTCACAGTAACAACTCCCAGCAAACCAAGTTTGATTAAAAATTGAACACGTGTTCGGTAGACAGCAAAACAATCTAAAATATTTATATTGAAGCATTTTTTTCTAAAAAGTGCCACATGTATTAAAATATATGTTATGGTTTTCTGAATTGAATGCTCATATTTTAACACCATTTTGAAAATAAGCATCATTTATGGTCGAAAACTAAAAGTGTTGGTTATAATTACTAGGTCTCTAGTATAAGCGTAACAATTTTAATCGTATTCCATGCACGGTTTCAAAAGATAATTTGTGTGGCATAGAAGCATACGTGCCTGCAGATAGGAGTAACACGATCTCGTGCGGCTGTGATTCCCTTTGGGAAATATGCTGAATGTATTAGCAGGAACCGGGGCCCAGCGGAAGGTAGCGTATTCAGACCTGGAACACATCTCAGGCGAGATCTGGAGCGGGCAAGAAGCCTGCTTGATGGGAAAGACGATGTGTTGGCTTTATCTTCTCCGAAGCGAAGGAAACGGAACGAAGGGCGAAGAGATGGCATACGAGGGAACTGAAGTGGCAGGATGACAGCGCAGAGAGTAGGTACACATGAATCCTGGAAATGTAGTCAAATATGGTCACTTTTGGGGGGGGGGGGGTGTGGGGACTGGGGTTAACGTAGCTCTGCGCAGCTGCGATGTGATTGTTGAAATTGCTCAAGAAAACTCAAGAGTTATGAATTTTTGTGCTTTTCCGCCTCCACTGACGTCGCTGTTGTAAAGTACGGTTACCTGCTGCTGAGAATGTCTTTCACGTGCTGTCCAAATAACCTTCCTTCTCGCAAGGTACGAACATACAGAAAACAGGATTCCCAACACTAGTAGACCGTCTCTGGGATGCATCACTATCGTTTCTAATATAGGTTATTCGTGGTAAAGTGAGCACTTTTGAAAAACCTCTCATCTAGTGGCAATAAATATATTTTATTTTACCCTTAAACGTTAACTTCCGAGTGCGGTGGAATGTATACACTGTGTTTATTACTTAAATGGCAATGTTTACATAAAAATATGGCTAAAGAATAAGAAATGACGGAATGAAGAGTGACTAGGGCCTCTAAAGTGATCACGTTACCGTGAACAGCCTTAATGGCCTTGCTGGTGTAGTTGTCAGGGCACATACTAGCTTCCCACCATGGACGTGCCTGCCGGGTTCAAGCCCCGGCAGGGTCGCTCGGATTTCTTCATGTGGGAAACGTGGTGGACGCTACCTTTGACTGGTGGGCTTTCTCGTGGTTCTCCCTTCTCCCTCGCCCTTGCATTACTACACTGCGCTCTCTTCATCTCTGCGTCTTCACCCGAAGACTTCGCTGTTAAAGGGGAGCCCTACTTGTCATATAGGTCTCATTTTAGGCAGTCGTGTCTATTACCACGTTAAAAAATAAAGATGGAGTATTTAAAGGTAATTTTTTTCCGGACAAACGGAAGTCGATATTTTGTTGCCAGTACATTCATTTGGTTTCTAAAGTGAGTAAAAAATTTAACTCCGCAAGACCAACGAATTTGCTGATTGTTTATACACCACGTGAAAAACAAAGTAAACTTGTTATGCAGGGAATTTTTTAAAAGGGGAGTTAAATATTTTCAGTGTAAACAAAAGAAAGTACTTTACACGTGCAGTTTCCGGCGGACACGCACGTGCAGAGCAGACTAGTGGCCATGCCAGCAGCAAGTGAAACTAGTGGCGACGCCATCTCCACGTTACATGCCCGGAGTTGATAGTGGCCGGGAGGAGACTGGGCGCGGTGTGTTAGCTCGAACATGGACCCGAGGGAGTAAGGGAGCAGACTACGTCTCCACGAGGTAGGAGGTGGTATGCGGCGCTTGCATTCGACAACGCCTGAACAATATACTGCATACTACCCCGCACCACTGAGCAGCATACCAGGGGAGCGGGCGAATCTCGCCGGCCGCCTCTTTGTTGCGCAAGCTCGTCGCAGAGCCGAAAAGCTGTCCAAATAAACAAATGAAAATAAAGTTTTGCACTGCTGGGATGTCCCAGTTACTACGATTATCACAGCCCGAGACAAAGTGGGATAAAATGCACACTGCCTATAGGCCCTGCTTAAATTTTCCTTCGAGCCAATTCTTACCTTTCCACTTCTTTTTAATATAAACAATGCGATGGGAATAATACATACCGTTTATATATTTCACCACTCTCGAAACTTAAGGTCTGAGCCTGTAATAAAACAAATCTTGGTTCGAGCTTAAATATTTACTGAAGTCTCTAGTGGCATGTTTCAATATCTTTGAAGCGGTAGGGGTTCATGTTTTGCTATTTTGAAATTAAATACAGACAAACTGCATAGAAAACAGCCAAGAAATATTCTCTTCGAGATTCTAATAACATGCATAATTATTTTGAGTTGTTGGGTAATGTAATAGTTTTTAAATTACTACGAAAAATATATATAAATATAAAATTCCTACAGATAGACTGATTAGTTTTTTTAAGAGTCATATTTTTCCATTGTCATTTTGTTTACAAAGTATTCTTCAAAGTCCCGACGGAAAAGAATGGAATATTCCGATATATATATATATATATATATATATATATATATATATATATATATATATATATATATATATATATATATATATATATGTATATATATATATATATATATATACGATATATATATATATATATAATATATATATATATTATATATATATAATATATATATATATATATATATATATATATATATGAACAGAGACTTTAAAAGTTGGAAAGACGGATACTTTCTGGACGAAACTATGTTACGTGTCCCCTGCGAAAATAAAATACCCTCCAGACGAGGACGGAATGGTATAAATATTATTTCAAAACCCTCCAAAATCATAAGGGAGAAAATGTATTTACACTGCGGCTTCTTATAAAATATTACCCGGACACGGGCGAAACTATGCCAAGAGTATGAACTACAATCTTTCCTCCGATAAAATGATAGGGTCAATACTTTAAAGTCCCATAGCTACACGCCGCACGATAACACTGGAGCCGCGGTGATGTAATGATTAGACTACTCGTCTCCCACCTAGACGAACCGAGTTCGATTCCGAATTTTCGCATGTGGGGATTGTGCCGGATGATGACGCTGGTCGGCGGGTTTTCTCGGAGATATCCCGTTTCCACCGCCTTTGGATCCCGGCGCTGCTCCATACTCACCTCACTCCATCCTCATCGGCTCTTGAGACCTCGATGTTAATGGCCGCCCAAGTCTCTTCACTCACGGTAACACTCCACACCTGTTCAGAGCCCTCAACGTAAAGGCAATGGCGTACTTGATGTGCGTGGTAGTGTAGTCCTTATTGCTCCATTTCTTCTGGGTCTTGCACGGGAAAATTGCTATTGGCTGTTCACGGTTACTTTTTTTTCTATCGGCCATTTTTTATGCTTCCGCCACTTTTTAAAACAAATATTGCCATGTAAGTAATAAACAAAATGTATATATTTCACTGGACTCGAATTTTAACGTCCACAGCTACAATAAAATATATTTATTGACTATTATTACAAATGAGATAGATTTTAAAAATGCTCACTTTACCGTGAATAGCCTATACACGTAAGCGATTACCTTAGGGAATATGAAACTTAAAGAATACAAAAGTAAATTTCTCTAGAGTTCTAAATTGTGTGTTTTCAAGGACAAAAATAACATAAACTGGTGTTACCAATCACGTAGTTGTAGGAGTTCCGGTATGGCGTCTTATAATGAAGCACGACAAGAAGCGAAACACAGAAGTAAAATGGCGTTACGGTTCTTTCTATGAAAACCTACCCGTTCACTGATTGGTTCCGCGAAGCTCTGGGGACAGGCTTTTTGTACGAATAAAGTCTACATGAGGTGATCAGGTTTATGGTAACTTTAATTTTACGTGTGATGGGAGAATGCACATCGGGGACGTTGTCTGTTTGTTATTGGCTTGGAATCCTAAAGAAGCTGTCAAATATTCCTCTGCCACTACAAGATTCTCGTTAACGAAATATTATGCAAGCATTCGCGGAGTCTACACGTCTAGCAGCTGTAATGAATCGCATTAAGAGTTATTTCCGCCTGCAGAAATATTGCGTGTTCGAAAGCTGGAAACGCTTGAACTGTGAAGTCTATATTACATGATACATACTGCCGTAGCTGGATTTGTACAAGCTTTTACAAGGCCTGGTGAAAGAGCCAGTATACCAGTCGTTACGTGAGCCGCCATGGAAGATTCATATTACACGGCAGCAGTTCGTGTACCAGCATTTGACACCCTCAGTGGGTGCGTAGTGTGTGGTTTGTAGTAAATATGAACCACGTACGCATAACTGCTCAAAGCAGTTCACGATAAAGTGAGCACTTTAGAAATTAACTTTAGTATAAAGTCGTTGATCCTGCATCCATGAATTTTAACGGGAGCATAGAGTGACATTCGCCCAGTAATGTTGGTAACTAGGGATAGAAAGCAGTTACATATCTTAACGTCAAATAAAAAGTGTTTGGTAACCAATTGTGATGACTTAAAATCATTTCATTCCTTTTCTGATAATCTTTTTATCCACCGAAGTGTAAAAAAATTAGCAGATTGTGAAGTATTTACTTTCTTAATAATTGCACAGTTTCATTTGACCGACGCATGAATAAAAAGATGAGGCCCAAGGCAATGTAAATTTTTCATATGGCGTAGGAATACACAACGGGTTTACAAGTATGATATTAATCAGGGCCTTCGAAAGTACTCATTTTATAGTGAACATCCTGTACCAGTCAGTAATTTGCGTAGGCCTGTAAGAAACTAGCTAGCACATCATAATATTGCTTTATTACTGTTGGCCGTTACATCGATTCATTGCTTATTGGTGTAGTAACCTGTTATGAAATAGGCCGTAGAAGACGGCAAATGCTATGACGGGTGCCAAACTAGCCGATATAACGGCCGCTATGGGGGACCTTGCAGAAGATTTAACGGAATTTGGTATCGTTCAATATGGCCTTAAGGCCTACTCTTGCCCAGCGCGTCTACGGGAAAGGCGTCTTACAGGCATGCAGTCTCTCCGCCAGTGACACGCCTCGACGTTCATTTAAAAGACAACCCTATATTTGTTATAACACAATAAAATAGATAGAACGATGGCTTACAATCTAAACTTGAAACAGTGAGAATTGAGCCAAATCATTGAAAACAGTGAAAATTGAGCAACTGATAATCATTGCCATATAACTAGAGACCTGCGAAATTCGCGTTATTATTGGAGGACAGTTTAAACTTCAAACGCCCTTACCCATGCAACACGTTTTTCATTGGGCCATACTTTATTTGACACGCCCCGGGTATTTCTGCTCCAATAAATGGAAACTTCACAACAGCGTGCCCCAATCAAGTACAGTTCACTCAGAAAGGGCGTGACTTCATATCTGGGCAGCAGCCAGTTGAGAGCCGACACCGGCTCGGGTTTATACAGTACTGGGAAATTTATCTTGGTGGCAAATAATAACGCGAATTTCGCAGGTCCCTACCTATAGTTTATTTTCACGTCCAAAGCAATTATCGTTGGACTTGCATTGGGAACTTGAATTTTGTCTTTGTGGCCCAAAGCGTTTCTTATGTGCATTTCGTGTCTCAGACACCTATAGTATATTTGCGGTTGCTTCGCACTTTTTCAATCTAACCTCTGGAAAATCATCGCATGTTTAAGGTGTATGGTCATTTCCTAAATATTCCATGCACAGGAACGCCCGATTTTCGGGAAACGAATTCACGACCAGCTGTATTTCACAACACTTTAGCTCAAATGAACTTTCGTGTTTGGATGGTCGCAGTGTTACACGTCTTTGGTGTCTGCGTGCGAACCACAAACGTACAGTATCGACGTTACCTGATTCTGATTGGCCAGTCGAGTGGGGGGAAACTGCCTCCTCAGAAAGACACGCCGGCAATAAGGAACAGGAAACTGCTGTGACGTCCGTAGAGTATTGAAATCTAGCATGCGCGGAAATCTTTCCGCGAAATTCGGGTGTCACTATCCATGTGGCACGAGCGTTCTATACTTCTTTTAATACAAAAGGAAATTATTTTTGAAATTTCAAACTTAATATTGCATTTATAACTAATAAGTAGAGACGTGCGAAATCCGTGTTATTATCTATAACCAGGCTAAACTCCACAGTAGTGTATACACTGGAGCCGGCGTCGCTTCTCCGTTGTCTGCTGTATAGCCGTGAGGCCACGCCCTTTCTAAATGAGCTGCGTGTGATTGGAGCATACAATTGTGAAGCCTTCATTTACAAGCGCAGAGTTACCCAGGTCGCGTCGAATAAAGTATGGTCCAATAACAAACATGATGCAAATGTACACTTGTTTGAAGTTTAACTTGTCCTGAAATAATAATGCGAATTTCGCACGTCTTTATTAATAAGGATATAAACAGTGAGCAAACAGGCGTGTTGGCAATTCCTGGTCTTATGCAAAATATTGATACACTGGGGGCGTACGAATGCGGTGCGTTGTCCCTTTGATGTAATTTCCTAGACATGTCTAAGCTATGTTTACACGAGGCGGAGGAATATCTAGGAAGTAGAACTTTAGCAGGACTTCAGACAGTTTGTAAGTAACCGCGAATGAACTATGCAAAATATCGAACAGTTTATTTTTTTTTGTAATCGCGTGTTTTCTGCCAGAGTTCTTTCTGCTGCGAGCTTCATGTGTCGTCCAGGCGGAGCGATTTAACCATTTGAATAGTATGCACGTATATATTCGGAGATATATTTATACGGAAATTTCTTTGTTCTTCAAGACAAAATTCACACTTTTATAGTTTTACTGTTTCGCTGGAGTTTATCGGAATCTAAGTAAAAAAATACAATCAGCAAACATTGCAATTTGTAAGATTAAAAATTTTCTTTTTTAATTACGTCTTAAATGCACACGATGGGTAGTAACACTATTTATCTTTGTCGCGTCACGGTAATTGGCACACAGCCGACACGCGACTTCATTTTAGCCGACGGCCAGCCAATTATAAACGTTGCAAAGTAGAGTAAGGGTATCCGGTGTAGACATAAGCAATAGGACGAAGGTAAGTGGAAACATAGAGACCAATAAAGTAATATGGCTATAGTGGAGAATATAGGCAGCTAACGTCAATCCTGTCCTCAGTGGCAGAAACATTCTGCCGTCCTCGAAGGGCTAACAATGCGCCGTCGCTGGGGCTGGCGTGGGACGGTGTGTATATAAGAAGTGAGGCAGCCCACGGCCACGGCAAGGGAAACACAAGAGGAAGTGAAGAGCTCTTGTGTGGAGCTGCCAGCGACCGCGAGACGCACCACAGCGTGGCCGGGCAGTGAGCCCGCGCAGCTGTGCTCTCGCCGAACGCTCACCTCGCTAGTAAACACAGCGGAATAAGGGTCCCGCCTGCCTGCCTGCCTCCCTGCATCGTTTCCCCCCTACCTTCTTGACAGAGAAGCGCGGGAGCTATATACAACTGCCAGCATCGCTAGGTGTCTGGTGGGGAACATTATCCTCGGCTCTGTCCTGGTTACTGTGAGAATCACTGTAGTCAATTCACGGTTACACGAGCACTTTTTAAGGCCCTTCCAAAATGCATTAACCACTAATAAATATGTTATTTTGCAGCCTCAGGCATTGACTTTTGAGAGTGAAGAAATGTATACAATATGTTTATTAGTCACATTTAAATGCTTAAATAAAAAGCGGTGGAATGATAAGAATTGGCTCAAAGGAAAAAATCAGCAGAGCTTTAAAATGTCCTCACATTACCGTGAACAGCCTTTACCTATAATACTTTCGCGGCTACTTCGCACTTTTCTAAAGCCCTGCAAAAGTTCTACTTCCAAGATATTCTTCCGCATCGTGGCAAACCAAGCGTAACTAAGTCTGGCAAATTACACCAGAGGACAGTGCACCGAATTCGTGCGCACGCAGTTATAATATTATTTGTCATGAGAACTTTTTGTTACTAGGCGCTGCTAACACAGATATTTTCTCACAGTTATATATATATATATATACATATATATAACATAGGAAAAATTTAATTTAACAGAAAATAAGATACGCCTGTGTTGATAGAGGTATAAAACGCTTGATACGTGCCATATTTAGGACATAACAGAATACGTAATACATAGGGGGATGTTTCAAATGTTTGTGTTAAAACTTCCGAAGAAGCCGTGAAAGGACTATGCTCCCTCGGGGTCAGGTGAGGAGAATCTCTTCGGCTTCTGGTCTGTGAAGTAAATTATTGGAGGGAACACTAGTGAGTACTCCCAGGTGTAAATCAACTAACAGCTGGATTTACGACTAAATACTGAAGCCTGCCGCGCGCGAGCGTTTTAAACCACAAGGACTTCGTAGTATTAACTTAGAGTGTGGATAGTCCACGGAGGATATTTTGATTAAGCCACGCTAATTTATGTTAAGGAATAAGTTACAGAGCAGATATCAGTTCCAAACTACGACTCGTAATATACTTCTCACTTACACTTTTTTTTTTCGCGTTAAGCATCTTATTTATATTTAACACATTCAGACCCACTTTAATTAACGGTTTCAAGTGTTGCAAACAAAAAAAAATTGTATTATGTGCTCTGTACTTAAGTTGACACACACACACAATTGTTTCGTTGTCATAGCTAGAGGCCTTCTGGCTGCACGATTAACTTCACCGTCCTATGTATATTAGAGTCAGGGTCTTTTTGTTTATTGGCTCCCACAGAAGTCAGGTGCCATTTTTCCTTTCAATTGGTAGTACGCGATTGGGCCATGTTGTCGTTAGTTGTTTCTTATTGGTTCACATACGTCCGGAAGATGCCAGGCAAACTGTCGCCCAGTAATAAAACCAATATAAATGTATAACGTTTCGAAGTCTATTCTGTCCTCAAATAATAACGCGAATTTTGCACGTCTCTAGTCGTAGCCAATGAGCTGCAGGCTATAGGTTCGGCTACAGTAATATGAACCAACTATGACCTAGTCCAGTTGGCAGGGTTGCGAATCTTTTACCTACAGGTAATATTATTGGTTACTGATCTTCGCAGTGTGTTGTACAGACCAAAAATTACCCACATGTCCTTAATGTACACAAACGTACACACTGGGTCTGAATGGGTTAGTAATGGGAACAAAGTATAACTTGCGCAACACCGACTTGAGCTTTTGTGGCAATTTTTTTTTTTTTTGCCAGATTTCTCACACACCTGTGGAATGCACTTTCTTGCTGCGCTTTGATAACCATCTTCTCCTTTTCGCCTCCTATCCGCAGCACTCCCTAGATATTTGAGAGTTCCCGTTTGTTTCAGCTGGGCTCCATCTCGTCCTCAAATCCCCCTTACGTCTTTATTTTTTTATTGTAAAAATCATCACCTCACTCTCTTTAGTGATAAATGCACAGTTCCCTTGTTCCTCACATCAGATGCTTCTCTGTATAACTGAAAATCTTAAAAGTTAAAACACGCTTTTAAAAAATAATTATCTTTATTATAAAATTTCTGACCAATAGACTGTACCATTACTGACACTGATAGCAAATGACAAAAAAAATTTGTCCTGAAAGTTATATTATCTCCTTATCTTTTTATCTCTACTGTGTGATACCTAGAATAAAATAAAATACACAGAGATAAGATTTTACAAAAACTATACTGAAAATCTATATGAAAGGTTTGTTAAGTTTCCAAATAAACCGTAACATACAACACAGTGCAAACAGTTTCCCATAATCATGATTGTAGAATACTTAATGTCTAATGGTCTGAAGTTGAGCAAGCGATTTTCCGAGAGAACACGGTTGCAGATACAGGGAACTCGTGGTAATTTTGCCAGCTCTGTGTTATACGTCCGCGTTACTACTTGCTAAGGTGATACTAATAATTCCAAAATGGACTAAAAACAGACGCAATTCTTCCAACGAGGATTGATGAGGATTGGTGAGGAGGATTGCTGTCTTAGAAGAGCACGAATGATTATCATCTTAGCTGCCCTCATACATTTCATGTCTTCAGGACCTGGTAGTGTTTAAATTAAAATTAATACCAATTAAGCCTATAAAAATGCTGATTCATACCATGATTATGGCATATTCGTGCATGTGGCCGCTATTAGTATAATGGGCCTGGTTTAGTCTCAAACATACAATGTTAAGGTCACCTGCATATAATATTGCGGTACTGGTCTGTAATGTAATATGCTTGTTATAATTTTCAATAAATATTCACGAGTTTTTCATATTTCAGGTCATTCAAGGTGATGGGTAGTATCATGGTAGTGGCTCCAATATGGTGGATGGTTGTGCCTATCAAGATGGTGGTTCCTACCAAGATAGTCGGTCCGTACCAAGATGGCGTCGCCTACCACAATGGTGGCTCAGTAAGCAACAAACAAATTGACGAACAAAAAATCAAAATAGTGGAATGAGTATATGTGAGGGGAGTGGGGGGTGAGGGAGTCAGTCATCTGCTGGGCGTGGTGCTGGGGAAACCTTTGGAAATTGAAGTTAAAAAATATATAAGTTTTTAAATGATTTTAAATAATTATTTTTTAATAATTAATTGCTAGGGATTTTTGAAATTTTTTGTGAGATTCTTTGGATACTAGCATTTTCAAGGTAAAAGGTCAAAGGTCATAGGTCCTGTTCTCCTAATCCTTGGGTTACTGATCTCGGTCACCTGGGTCGCTGATCCCTGACCCTGGGTCACAAGTCCCCCTCGCTTGCTCCGGGAAAAAGGGAGATTTTAGGACAAAAGGGAAATTTTTAGGGTATTATAGTCGATTTTGAGGGAAAAAAGGAACATTTTGAGGGAGTAAAGGGAAATTCCAACCATGGCGTCTCTCCGAATCCGTATCCGACTCCCCATTACCTTGCACGCCCTAATACTTAAGTAAAATAATTCCTTCTAAGTTCCAGCAGCGATACCTTCCTAGCCACCAGGCCCTATGTGCCCTCACCTTGCGCACACCCCTAAGGGCTGCAATGTTGACTCACGCATCGCCAATAGAACTGTCTAGGTCCCGCGAGGGGCCTCGGTGGTTGAGCGGTTAGACTGGTCGCCTCCAACCCAGGGGCGAATCGGGTTCAATCCCCGGCCGGTTCACTCCCGGATTCCCGCAAGTGGGAATCGTGCCGGACGATGCCGAACGCCAGTGGGTTTACCCGGAGATCTCCCGTTTCCTATATCCTTTCGTTCCGGTGCTGCTCCATACACACCTCGCTTCACCCTCTTCGGCTCTCAAGACCTCGCTGTTAGGAGTCGCCCAAATCTTCTCTCTTTCTGTCTGTATGTCTCTCTCTCTCTCTTTCTCTTAATCACACGAATCAACACTATGCAACGAGTTTGTCTACTATCGAATTTTAAACGTATAAAAGGGCGGCCTTTTATATGAATAAAATATTTTGACATTAATACATAATTGTAACATTGCAACTGGGTTAGAGGATGTGTACAAACATTTCAAAGCACTTAGATAAACAGTGTTCTTACCTGTAATAGTATCCACGTTATTTTTTACTAAGCAATTTTTGCAGAAAACCAGTCCAGTATTGGGAAGTTCTCCCGCGTCATCTTGCTCTTCTAGTTCTCATAGCACTTTCAAAAGAGACATCCCTACCTCAATTCTGTTTATACTGGAATTCTACCTCCGACTCCATAAATTGTGTGCAATATTGCCATCGAGGAGTGTTTACGGCTTCAATGACGCATTCTCTCCCCCCCTCCCCTTATCACTATCTGTATGAGGCTCAGGTTAGCTAGTCATTATGGGAGGTAGCCACAGCTCCAATCGCGGCCGTGTTTGCCCAGGCCCAGTCAAGCCGCAAGCACGTGTCCTTGTATAGTCTATTCGTGGTTTCTTCATACTCTATGAATAAAACCTTAAAAAAACGCCGCCATTGTTTCCTGAATATGTCATATATCACAAGTATTTTATACTTGTTTTAAATCATTCAGACCCAGTGTAAACGATTGTGAACATTCCACACGTATAGGAAATTTTTGGCCTGTACTACACAATGCGAAGCTCAATGACCAATTATTTTACCTTTGGGTAAATGATTCGGAAACAGTCTTACTGGCCAAGGTCATAATTGGTCCATATAGCTATAGCTGTGTTTATAGTTTGCATCTCATTGGCTGTGACAACGAAACAAGTGTTGTTTTGGCTTATGTACAGCACGCATAAATTTTTCTTTGATTGCAACACCTGATACGTAAATTAAAGTGAGTCTGAATGGGTTAACATAGTAGTTCCTTAATTTTGGTTCAATCTAAATTTTACTGGTATTTTGCATATTAATTATAATATTACATTCATGATTTATATGAATAAAAGCAGAGAGGAAGTAGCTGTGCAGGCAACGACAGTAATAAATACGTCCAACGCAAAATATTATTACACTGAGTGAACACGAAAGCGGAGAGTTGTCCCTCTGGTGTGCTTTTATAAACTTAGTTAAGCTTGTTGGCTTGAGGCGGAGGAATATCTTGAAGGTATAACTTCAGCAAGGTTTCAGAAAAGTTGGAAGTAACCTTGAATGGATCATAGTTTGAATTGCCGCTGCATACCCAGGCGTATGGGCGGGGACACCCGAGTTTCGCGAAGATATATCACGGCCAGTTCTGTTTCTCAACACTGTAGCCGAGATGCACTTTCGTGATTGGATGGTTTCCGTGTTACGCGTCTTGTGTGCCTGCGTGCGAATCACAGACGTGCAAACTTGACGTTACTTAGTTCTGATTGGCCGGTGAAGCAGAAAAATATTTTCACACAAAGTCACGCGAACAATAAGCACAAGACTTTCGGCATGCCCGTGTGGTATCGAGATGTAGCCTGTGCGGGAATATATTAGCGAAATTCGAGTGCCCCTACGTATGGTACGATGCCCTGAGATGTACTTAGGTCGTTTCCCTACGACCCTCTTAGTTTTAAGTTAGATTAGGAAAAATTTCGAATGTTGGAACCATAGACTAAAGATGAGGTAGACCGATCTCGCTGGCTGCACTCGAGACCAATCTCCGTGTCTCGACAGTGGCTGCTTTTTCTTCTAACACGTCTAGTGAAAACCCCATGGATTGTATTTTAGATTACAAAAGTGATTAGGGGTAAATAAATACTTGGAGATGTATGTATAACACCTCTAACCAATTTGTAAAATTCGCGTTATAATCTGGGGACACGTTCAACTCCAAACACATGCACGTTTGCAATAAGTTCGTAATTGGGCCATACTTTATCTGACACGCCCTGGGTAACTCTGCGCCACTAAATCAACACTTCACAATTGTGTAGTCCAATCACATGCAGTCCAGCCAAAAAAGGAGTGACTTCACATATATGCAGCAGCCAATGGAGAGCCGACGCATGCTCTAGTATACACAGCACTGTGAAGTTTAGCCTAATGCCAAATAATAACGCGAATTTTGCAGGTCTCTGCCAATTCGTAATGTACTTTGATTAAATTCAAATTGGTAAAGGTGTTTTATTCACATAATATTGCTTGTCATTTAAAAATTAAAATAAAAAAACTTACATGTAACTTCGACAGTTGTGTATGATTGAGGTAGGTCAGTGTTGGGTACATGCATGAACAAGCGGTCTACTTCATCCTTAGCATGACAATATCTCGCCTAGCCGGACGCAGACATGTCACGTTAATGACGCGTCGCTTTCCCCACCTGCCGCGGCCATGGTTGAGGCCATATTACACGGTACCAGACTTCGTAAAAGCTTGTGCCAGGTCTGCCATGGCTGCCGTTATACCGGCCTGTATGGCACCCGTCACGCCATTTTCCGCCTGGCGCTGCCAGATTTCATTACAGGTTTGGTAATTGGACCTGTCATATTTTCCGTGGCAGGTTCCATACCGGCTCTAGTACCTGGCCAATCACATCGCAGTTTCAGAGCGTAGGGCGCTCCCCGTGGCGACTACTTGAAACGAGTTGATGATGAAACTGAAAAGGACGCCTCCATCTTGATTATATATCCTTAATGTTGAAACACTTTCAAGCAGATTAAAAATACAACGGCGACGAATAATATATAACTTTTAATTACCGTTTAAAACCATTCTGAATACTTCAAACATTACCTACTGTATGAAAATTTATTCCAACTCTACATGTTTACATGATATAAACTCGATATTTGTCGTGTGAAGTGGTAGTATAACGGCGTCTGTAGTAATCATGTAAATATAGAGTGTGAGTTCAAAACCCCCATCAATCCCGAAGTCTTTTAAAATCAAATTTTACATGCGGATAACATACCGGTACTTAAAGAAAAAAATATATTTTGCAACCGGTCAATAATTTTCGTCAAAATTAAAAATAACACACTCGTAATCTAATAACTTCACGTCGTTTAAAAAAAAATGTATGCAACTATACTAGTAAGAAATAAATTGATGTAAAAGACGAACAGTAATATAGGAATACTAAGATGTGCTAGCTAGTTTATTCATAGGCCTACGCAAGTTACTAACTGGTAGCAGTTCTACGAATGGGAGTTCATATTTACTACAAATCACACACTGCGAGGGTGCCAAATGCTAGTACGCGAACTGCTGTCGTGTGTAATATGAATCTTTCATGGCGGCTCATATAGCGGCTGGTATACCAGCTCGTGCACAAGGACTTGTAGAAGCTTGTACAAGAACCAAGTACGGCTGCAGGTATAGGCTGTTCACGTAAAGTGAGCACTTTTTAAGGCGCTTCTAAATTTTTACTTTCACCCAATGCTGCGTTTTTTTTTTTTATAAATTTTGCAATATGGCCAATAAACACAGCGTATACATCTCACCACCCTCAAGATTTAATGCCTGAGTCTGCGATAAGATATGTTTATTAGTGGTTAGTGCCTGTTGGGAGGGCCTTAAAAAGTGCTCACTTTACCGTGAACAGCATATACTCGCGCGTTCCACGTAATACACGCTGATCAATAAGTAGAGACCCGAGTAATTCGCAGGTTCATTTCTAGACAAGTTGGAACTCACGCACACATAGCCTGTTTGTAATTGGTCGACGTGTTGTTTGACACTTCCCGGAGATAAATGAGCCAATAACAAACATGCAATAAATTATGCGCCCAACCACCGCCTTTTACTTCCACAACAATCTACCAATAAACAGTTTATCTGTATGGGAAGATTTAATACTTCGAAGTCTAGCCTACAGATCATTGAACTGGCGAACTTCTGAGGTCTCTGTCAATAAGGCCGGAATTCGTCTGCATACGTCTCCGACCCACGATGTCCACATTTCCACAGTTCACGGGGGGGGGGGGGGGGGGGGGGACGATGGACGCGATCCCCCGACCCACCTACAAACAGCTCAGCTCAACTGTCAGAAATTAATCTGCTGAAATATATAGCACCACATTTTCAAGTAGTTGTGGCCGCTCGCTGTAAGCGAGTGTTACACGGCCAGAAGTGAAACCCACGCTAAAGAAGGGTCAACGAAGATATAGGCTATTCACGGTGAAAGCCCTGCTTAACATCTACTTGTATGCGCGTTGTGTATTCTTCCGCCATATGTAAGATTAACACTGTCATGGGCCTCATCACTTTATTCTTGCGTCGGTCAAGTGAAACTGTGAAATTATTATAAAAGTGAATATTTTACAAATCTGCTCATTTTTACGCTTCAACGCATTAAAAAAATAGAAAGCAAAATAAATATTAAAAGTGATCAGAAATGGTTACGTAACACTTTTATTAGACGTTAAGATACGGAACTACTTCCCATCCATCACTACCAACTTTACTGGACGCATGTCACTCAAGGCGCCCTTTAAAATAAATGCTGGTAGGGGTAGTGGCATTGTTCCAAGGTTGATTTCAAAAGTGCTTAATTTATCGTGAACAGCCTTTAATATCCGTGCGAACCCCTTGTTTCGTCAACATGGAGGAATAAAACGGACAGACAGGTAGCATTGAAGCGTGGAGAGTGAAGCAATTGGGGCGGCTCGTAGACTACGCTCGAGTGTAGCACGAGCAAAGCTAAGTTGAAAATTTCTTTGTCTTTCAGAAAAAAACTCGCATGGATGATATTGCTAACGATAGAATTAATTTTTCTTATAACCACTCAAAGGGACATGATTGATTGTAAATGCTTTTATACGATAAAGGACATTTGATTGGGTCAATATCAGCTCGGGTCCCCATTAGTTGGTGACCGGCCAATAAGGATCGCTGTAAAGTACAGGGTAGTGTCCAGTGTGGTATGGACCAATAGGACGATGGCGAGTTTTAACACAGCCACCAACAGAACCGGTGTTATTGCAGTAGTGGATATAGATGACTCGCTTCTAATTCGTCTTAAGTGCCAGTAAATGTGTGCAGACCTCAATGTGTTAATTGTAATCTGTTAAAATTGTCCGTATATTTACGGGAATTGTTACGTAAGTATAAGGAAACGCTATCAGCAGAGACCTGAAAAATTCGCGACTTCAATTACCTACAGGCTAGACTCTACAGCCTTATGCACAAATATGCCGCTGTCACTAGTGTATTGGTTATCTGCTGTCACAGTGGAGGATGACGAAGGTGCCAAACACCGCGTGGACCAACCGCTTAAGTTGTGTAAACTCGAGTGTTTTGAATTCTAACTTGTCCAAAAAGGTATCCGCAAATTTTTCAGGTCTCTAGCTATCCGTCATGACGAAAAACGTAACAGAGCTCAGGGAACGACTCTGTTTTTCCCATGGCTTAGGGTTTCGGAAACGAACAATGTCGACTCTACTCGAATTTTCCTTCGCCGTTGGTACCCGAAAAGTATCGATTCTGTGGCAACTAGGATCGTAGACTAAGCATGAGGAAGACCGCTTATTTGTCTTCTGCGCATGTACCCCAACATTGACCTACCCCAAAAATACACAACTGTCAAAGTCACTCGGTCAACAGTGATGAAAGTGTTTGTTTATATCTCAATTTTTAAATGACAAGCAATATTACATTAATAAAATACTTTTACCAATTTGAATTTACATGATTAAACTGCATTATAAATTGGTTAGAGTGAGTATAAAAATAACTCAAACCAGTTATTTACTAATCAGTATTCTAACCTCAAATCCAAGCCGTGCCTTTTTCGCAAGACTTCAGAAAAGAAGTTCAATGTTCTCTGTGTACCTAACTCACCTTGTTACACAACACGATAAACCGCAGTTTGCCAATAAATTGAAAAACTATTCTGACGTGCAAAGACTCTCAAACCTACTTTGCGTTCTTTCAGATTCAGTTGACATATATTAGGAGGTGATCCAAACCAAGCAATCATGTAGAGGTGAGAATACGAAAACACGCCAGACGCAGTGTGATTTCCAACAATTATCCTTTTATTCAATAAAAATATTCAAATATGTGTAAACTTAGAAATCAATGCAGGGAAACGAAACATTCAAACGACCCTGAATGGCAATGACAATATTGAAGGAAATATATTTAGAAGCTACACCGCCGTTAGGAAGTGTCCCGACGTATCGGCCACACTTACACTGTAAAAATCCTCTCTTAAATGAAAAATGTCTCAGTTCAAAAATCTAATAAACTTATGCCTTGGGCTCAGGTGCTGCTGTTGACACTAAATCTCTCAATAGAGTTTCTTGTGGTTAATAAATATATGCTGGATTAAGCTACGGACGCCTAGCCAAGATGGCGTCGGGTTTATATGTCTAGAACCAGCGCCGTCTTGCCTGTACTATATACGTAGCAAAATTTAATGCTGTACTTCTGAGGTCACTGTTGAGTTGACCTCGAAGAAAAATACCATGTAATTTGGAGGAAACAGGACATGATCAAATCTTGTAGGCTCAGGATGCAACAATGAGAAGTGTAGGGGTTCTGTCTTACGTGGCTCACTTCTCATGAACGTGGCGACGTCTAACTACCTGATTATATACTAAACAGCTGCTTAGTACGAGAACTGAGGAGCTCTTTCACACTCTACTCGACGTTAATACACAAAAAAAAAACCTTAAAGCGAGCTGTTAAAACTGAACACCCTAAAATTTAACTTAAATATCCTAGGCCTCGTCCGACTTCTGGAGGGGGGGGGGGGGGGTCCTTGTTCTAACGTGTTGACGCTTTGGAAGATGGCGGCAGAGAGAGCGAGTCTAACCGAAATGGACCTGCCGACCCTATGCTGGACTCTCCTACCAATAGGGGCGCAGGGTGTAAACCTGCTGACCAATCGAATGGCTCGCTACATAAATCTAAACTGACTCACTCCAAAACGGCCTAATCCCTAATCTACAGAATTTAAGGCCTCTTAGAAATGTAATAAAAATATACAAAAATATCCCTGAAACATTAACAATCAGTTGAGACCCTGAAAAAGTAATTAATATAAAACATTAATTTAAAAATACAAACAAAAAATTAAACTAGCTAACTAAATGCGTTTACAAATGAATATTGCCATTCGTATACCTAATTATTTAAAATCCTGACCATGTGAAAATAGACAAAAAATTAAGTAAAAATTTAAAAATTTTAAAGTGTGAAAAGTACATAAATTATGTTGACAAGATGTAGAAATAGTGAAAAATGTGGACGTTACAGACAGTACATCCTGTATTCTTGATATTTACTACAAGAGAAAAACAGACACATTAACGATAAAATGTAAAAGTTCAGATTTTAAAACAATTCTGCATTGTTGAAGACTTCATTCAGTAAAACGTTCATATGATGTCTTAGTAGTAAAAATGAGAAAACATGCATAAGTAGCTCGTACGACACGTTTATAACCAGAAAAAGAAAACATACTTCGAGAAAAAAAATCAGCACAAGGGAATAAGGTTTTACATTACATTGTTACCATAGGGTTTCTTTATTCAGACGTCAAATTTCATTCCTCGCAGCTGGTCAGCCACCGCCAAGGTTTTTTTTTCTTCAATTACGATCATGTATTAGAGCAGTCTGTCTGCGGAAAAAGATGCGCGCGCAACTCGCGCTCCAGTCACCTGATTGGCCACCAGTATCGTCCCACTGTCGAGAACAGCCGACAAGGCACGAACTAGAGCCTGCACTAAGAGAGCGCGGGAAGTGTTCTCTAGTCTCGAGGAAATGTACGTGACGGTCGGATGTGCGTCTATTCTGTTCGACGAAACGGCGCGTGGATCAGCGTCTCTCGGGAACTGGGTGCAGCTCGCGCCATCTGTACACGTGTACATATTACTGTACACGTCGTAGGACAACAGCACCATCACTCGTGATGCACTGAATGTTCGTCTTTCTCGTCTCCGCAGCTGTAGACACCCGCAGGTTTCCATCTAATGCGCGTGTTTACAAATTGTTTATCGTGTCTAAAGCGTGTGAAGTGAAGTGCGGGTGCGCAGCTTGTCACGCCAAGTGTCTGTCTATCACAGCACCATAAATGTTTTGGTGATAGGGAAGCATAAACAGCACTTGTTTACACTTACGTCATCACTGTTTACATTGTTTACACTGTTCATAAGGGCATACACATTACTATTGACGGTTTACCTAGACTTTATCGACCACTCCCTACGGAGTTAGTCTACCAGTGCTACTACCACGTAGCATACAGCACCAAACACATAATTGACAAGGAAATAAACACATGAAGAATCAACAATATGTACAACTCTGAGGAAATAACTGCCTGAAACCACAATCATTTCATGAAACTGTCGCCATACGCTACATTTCCTTCAAAACAATGTAGCACCAACAACGAAAAACAAAACAACAAATGTCAGATAAAACTCAAAACCGACACTTTCTCAAGGCTACTATTTACAACACAACAACCACAATTTTCAAGGATACCAACGGCTTAACCAAAAGCCAGAGAAGAAATAATACTGCCTCAACAGAACATTGGATTACCCAGAGGACTTCCGCACCAACTGGATTATTACTCAGTCATCATTACTGCCAGATTTACCACGGTGCGTGCTATTCAGTACTAAAGTGTTTATTTGTCTTAAATCAAAGAACATCGTTGCTCTTTTTCTGATTAGGGCTGGTCCCTTTCTATGCTTACTGTTTCAGTCTTGCAGACTCTTCGCAGATGCCACAGCGTCGGTGAGTATAATGTCGGCCTTGGTAATGACGCGGCAGGTAGCCTTTTGACAAGTGTGTTAGGCAATGTTCCCTGTATGGGCGCGCCTGGTACTAGGCAAACTGTATGACATCAGTGTTAAGTGATTTGCTTCGCTTCAGACGTGGTAGACATTCTTGCGCGGCGCTCAAGGCTTGTAGGCTTCCTCGGCGAAACGGAGCGCGGGCTCCAAAATAAAAATCTTGGGAGGTTAACTACATTAAAGGCGTGGCTCAGACGAGGGCAACTACCCTGTCGGGTGTGCACAAAACTCGTGGCTCACGTAGAAAAACATCCTCAAACCAAGTATTCGCTAATAATCAACATTGACATAACACCTCTCGCTAGCTTGCGTACAGCTGCGGTAACTCTGCTTCGCTTCTGACTTTCAACCATTCTAGGTGCGTGCTGTACGCTCCCCCTCAAGTCTGCTGTACACTCTCAAGTTTAGCAGGTTATGTCTGCCTATGACTTCATCCGTTCCTGCGATTACCAGCTCATAGCAATTGCGGTGGGCCTCGCATTTCACTTCAAATGGCCCAGAATACAAAGGCATCAATTTCCCCATTAAATGGTCATAATGTTTACTCAACCCAATGATTCGTGTTGAAACCAACTGTCCTGGCTGCAGTTTATTTATTCGGGGCTTCTTAGCACATCTCGCATGTTTCTCTGCGGCTAAATGCAGTCTCTGTCTTACAAATAACGTAAGTTCTTGTCTTGAATTCTCCGTTTGTAGTGCTCATCGCCTTCTGGTATTCTCGGAGGTTGTGGTAAGTCAATAGGGTCGTAGATCGCCGAACGCTGGCCTGTCAGGGTTTCCCAAGGGGTACACCGTACTTTCATGGATTGTGTGGTTAAACAAAAACTCTACAAGCGGGAGTTTATCGCTCCGGTTTTGTTGCACTGTGTGACAGAATATTCGCAACCTATTTCACATAGCCTTCATTTTTCTCTCTACGGGGCCTGATAGGGGGTGTTGAGGTGCAGATATAGTCGGAAAAATCCCTTTCTCTCTTAGGCTATTTTGCCACACTAGTCCGGTAAACTGCGTACCTTTATCTGACAGTACGCACACAGGCTTGCCTACCTCCTTAATAAATAAATCCAGCTTGTTTACAACCGTCTTGGTGTTCATCTGTACTATAGCATAGAGCTTGGTATACTTCGTAAACACATCCATGGTAACGGGCCAAACAGATCCACGGATACCAAATGGCTTGCACAGCTCCCATCAAATTTACCTGCGGGTTCTTGCATCTTTGACATAGAGTGCAATCACTTACGATAACAGTGACTGACTGTAACATTCTTTTCCAATAAAACTGTCTTCGTAGGGCTTCGTGCGTTTTTCTAATACCAGTATGACCAACCAGCTCATGTGTGCCAATAATTGATTTTTCCTGAAGCTTTTCTGGGACAGCCACTTTCTATTCGGCTTCGAACTCGGCCTGACGTAAACTATGCTGAAACAAAACTCCGTCAGCACTCGAGCAAAACGAATTTTTTCAATGGATGCTAGGCTAGTACATCCCGCAGCTTATTCAATATCTTATTGCACAACTTATCAGCTGTCTGATCCACTGAAATACTAGCAAAAATGTCCTGTGACAAGCACGTTAGTTCTGATTGTTTTGAAGTTAGTGCAACATGAAATTTGTTAGGTCTCTTGCTTAATGTCCATGGTACTTCATCGGGTATGCGACTAAGATAGCCAGCTGCGGTGTTATCGCTCCCTTTAATATGTCGGAAGGCCAGGTCAAACACTTGTACTAGAAGAGACCATCTTGTTAGGCGACTACTGAAGACACGTCCAGTTCTCAGGCTCACTAAAGCCTGGTGATCCGTCTGCAGCACAATACGTTCGCCTAATAGTAGGTTCCGAAAATGCTGGAGCGCCCATACTACTCCTAGCATTTATCGTTCTGTAACCGTGTGATTTTTTTCTGCTTTATTGAGCGTCCTGCTCGCCATGGCAACCGTCTTCCACAAACCCTTCGGCGATCAGCTGAGCGAATTTCGCCCCTAAAGCATAGCTAGATGCGTCTGTGTATAAATAGTACGTGGCACCTTGTACGGGGTGATGTATTACGTGTTTGCGCAGGAACAACGCATTGGTAGCTTCAAATGCTTGTTGTTTTTCTGAAGTCCAATTCCAGGTTAAGTCTTTCTTTGACAACTCGAATAGCGGCGAACACTTCTGCAACTCTGTTGGAATAATTCCGGTAGAAGCCGACGACACCGAGAAACGCTCTTAACCGTCGGACATTTCTGGGAAGTGGAGAATCAGTGATAGCTGCGAGCTTGTCGGGAGCAGTTCGTATTCCGTCTGGAGTTAATACGTGGCCGAGGAAAGGTACCTCCACGCGACAGAAAAGCGACTTCTTAAGTTTTGCCGTCATTCCTGCTGCGGTTAACTGATCCAGCACGGCCTGTAAGTGCTCTAAATGTTTTTTCAAACGTGGCGGATGTTACCGAAATATCATCCACGTAGCATCTCGCAAACTCGGAACATCCCTCGCCTAAGGTTACACTCGTGCACATTGTAAACTGCGAACCTGCGTTGCAGAGTCCAAATAGGAGTACCTCAAAGCAGAACTGCTGATCGCGAAACAAGAAGGCGGTGTATTGCTTAGAATTTTCTGAGAGTGGGATTTGCCAATGACCATGTGTCAGATCTATCGTGGACTTGTACCGGACTCCTTGGTACAGCCTTAGCATCTCGTTAGTCGGACGTTGACTCTCTCTCTCTCGCTAGACTTGGTCGTAATATTGTTTAGCTTGCGTGCGTCTAAACAAAGTCTGACGTATCCGTCCTTCTTTCTGACACAGGCCATAGGGTTGCAATACGTACTAGTAGCAGGCCGTATCACTTTCCACGACAGCATCAAATTTAAATAAGCTTCTGCTTCCTTAGCATATTTCGCTGGAATGGGATACGATTTACAGTGAAAAATCTGCCCAGGTGCAGCTTTAACCTCTGACTCATACAATTTATCACGGCCGGGCTGCTCAGAGAAAATGGCTTGATAAGCCAACAGCAGCTGTTCCAACACCAATTTTTGATGTCTATTTGTCTCGTCGATTCCACTTACTGCTTGGGGAATCTTTTCAGTCGAAGCAATAGCATTCATAGGCACAGTTTTCTGTAACTGGCATTCCATTACTTGCAGCTGATAAACAAAATTATCCGAACATCTCCAACAATGTGGAGTGGTTACTGTGCTTGCCTCCTTATCTTCTATGCGCACAAGCCTACTGCCGAAGTCTAAACTGACGTGGCAGCGAGTTAAAAAGTAAATGCCCAATATGACTGTTTTTGTCAAGCCTTTAATTACTAGCACAGAAATTATCTTTGTACTGCCCAGGTCTTCAATTGTTAACAGTACCTGCCTGCTAATTATCGGGCTTGATTTAGAGGTAGCTATAACTACGCGTAACCTAGGGAACAGGTACAACGGGTATCTTGTATCCCGTATCACAAAACTCTCTGCTGCACAGGTTACCTCGGCCCCGCTGTCTAATAAACAGGATACAACCAAACCACAAACAATCAGCTTTAGTTCGTGACATATAGTTTCCTACATAATAAATTCAGCTTCTGCAATATCATACAGTAAAAATTCTCTTATCAGTTTGTCCCAATAATACTGTATTAACGAACATTTTATTTACGTGTTTCACTTCTATTTCTCCTTGATGCGGAACATTTGCCACACAATCGGACCTCTCGGTACTAAAACCATTAGTGCGAGGCAGCGAGAGGGACTCTATTTCCCTGACTCTATTTAGTTTAACCTCACATTATTTACGTGTTTCACTTCTATTTCTCCTTGATGCGGAACATTTGCCACACAATCGGACCTCTCGGTACTAAAACCATTAGTGCGAGGCAGCGAGCGGGGCTCTATTTCCCTGACTCTATTTAGTTTAACCTCACATTATTTGCGTGTTTCACTTCTATTTCTCCTTGATGGGGAACATTTGCCACACAATCGGACCTCTCGGTACTAAAACCATTAGTGCGAGGCAGCGAGCGGGACTCTATTTCCCTGGCTCTATTTAGTTTAACCTCACATTATTTGCGACGCTCGCGTTTTGCGAACTCGCCCCTGCCCAGTTGATAGTGGGCGGCGCCGGAACAAAGGGTGGCATCCTCGGATCAAAGCGAGCTTGTTTAGCAAAATACCCTCCTGACTGCGGTATTGGATAATTATTGGTTCGAGGTGCGTAACTCGTGCCAGCTGTTCGGTGAGTCTGGCCTCCTTGTGCTGCTCTGCCGGGCTGGTTCAGTTCCACGTTTACTCCAGGTGGTCTGAGAAGCTGCACGTTATTTCGCTCAGAAGTCGACAACTCAGTTCTCCCGTGCTGCGGCGCGTCTTGCATCGCAGCTGACCTAGAGCCTCTGTCCGTGTCAGGTCTTGTTTCACCGGTCTGTCCCTGCCTCTCGTAGTAATCATTGTGGCCTCCGTGTGTTCTACGCCTCGTCCTAGCAGAGTACCGCTTTCTTCCGCGGAAAGTATGCTGATTGTCTCGCTGGTTCATTCCTCGTCCCACAGAGTAAGGCTTGTCTGCGTCTACCTGGAACGACTGCACTCCGGGATGGTTAAATGTCTGAGGTCGGAACCCTCCTCGGTTCACGTTGTTCTGATAGCCAGTATACAATGGTGGCTTGCAATCAGTGCCGACAGCTTTTTCTTCCTCTCAGTTAGTCATTTGCCTCTGTTGTTTATCGATCTGGTCGAAGGCCAGTAGTCCTTCGGGGAAGGATACCAAATCAAGGTCATGTCTGACTGTCCGTTGTGCCTGATAGCGAAGTGGCAACTGTAACAAAGTCATTGCCATAAATTCTTCGTCACCGATTGGCGGACTCAAATGGAGTGATTTCTCATAAACCTCTGAGATATGCGCCTCGAGGCTCCGGCCTCGACCTGATGTGAACCTTCCCGCATGTAACTGGTCCCTGAGGTTTCCTGGTACTTTAGCATTCCAGAAGTTTTCCAGGAATTTTCCTCTGAATT
The DNA here is from genome assembly GCA_029891345.1 of Dryococelus australis. Lineage (NCBI taxonomy): Eukaryota > Metazoa > Arthropoda > Insecta > Phasmatodea > Phasmatidae > Dryococelus > Dryococelus australis. The sequence continues at coordinate 384,778,186 of CM056993.1, forward strand.
CCGCATACGTAGGGGTGGTGCTTTTGAACACTTTCCACCGGTAGTAGGCTGTCGATACTAAGGCGAGACTGGGGCATTTCAGCCTATCATGATCGCTTAGGCCGAACAGGACTGTATACTCTTCTAATTTTGTAAGGAAATTAATCGGGATTTCACCTGACTTCCCACTGAATTTCGGCAGCTGCTCTGTCTGCATCTCCGATGGCTGGCACAGCAGGGTGCTAAACGGTGCATTTGTCAATGAGACTGCCGAACTTTGCGTGTTATTTTGTTCCTCTCTGGCGCCACCTCCCTTCTGTCTAGCTCGTCCGCTTCCCAGAGGTAGACCTCTTACGCCTTCTACTACTTCTGCCAACTGATCCATTCTGTCCCGCTGCCTTAGCCAGCTTGTCCGCGATCGCCTTTCCAGTTTGTACTAGCTTGCTTTCCACGTGCGCGTTGCGAGAATCATATTTCTCCGCTACCAGTTGGTTTAGAGCATTATAACCTGTAGCGATGTTCCAGGAGGTGAATTCTCTTTTCCACGTCTCTAAGCTGGGCGCTATATGTCATTCTCACTCTGTCCAATTCCTCCCGTGTCTCGTTTATTCCCATATGCACGACGTTAACCTGCGTGGCCAGCTGTTGCAAATTTGCGGATACGTCTTCTCGCAACGAAGCGACTTTCGACCGCGCGATCTTTGCTATCTGATTTTTCATTTAATTTAATTGTGCCTTGGATTTTGCTTGCTTACTTTCTAGCCGTGTCGCTGATCTAGTTTCAATGTTCTAATGTCTTGACGCTTTGGAATATGGCGGCAGAGAGAGCGAGATTCTAATCGAAATGGACCTGTCTACCCTATGCTAGACTCTCCCGCCAATACGGGTGCAGGGTTTTAACCTGCTGACCAATCGAATGGCTCGATACGTAAATCTAAACTGAATCACTCCCAAATGGCCTAAATCCCTAATCCATAGAATGTAAGGTCTCGGAGAAACGTAATAAAAATATACAAAAATATCCCTGAAACATTAACAATCAGTTGAGACCGTGAAAAGTAATTAATATGAAATCTTAATTTAAAAATACAAATAAAAATAAAACTAACTAAATGCATTTACACATGAATATTGTCATTCGTACATCTAATTATTTTAAATCCTAACCATATGAAAAAAGAAAAAAAATTCAGTAAATAACATATGTCACAGCATACGGAAAATTACAAGTGTTAAATATAAGCAAATTTAAACGTGTGAAAAGTACATAAATTACGTTGACAAGATGTATAAATAGTGAAAAATGTGGACGTTACACTACAAAGGTCTTGTTTAAATATAAATTGCTGTTAATTATTATACCTTAACATCTGTTATTCATTTAACAGGTTCCATAGCTTATTATAGAACCTACAGCCTCATAACTAAATTAAGGAAACTTGACTTCTCCACCGCTAACGACCTATGTTAACTAACATTTATAGAAATGTTTGTAGATTGAAAATAGCCGTAGGAGTTGAATGAACACTGGGAAATTATTAGAAGGAAAAATATACGACCTCTGCCTAAAAAATTAGTGAGCAACATGAGGCGTTTCTTTTGTTTTGAATATGAATTTGTTTTATTAGAACTTTTCCCTATTTTGGGATTGTTCTTACTTGAAATTGCAATAGACATAGCCATAATATTGTTTATTTTTGCACAGTTTGTAATAGAATAGATCTAAAGTTCGATTTTGTTCACCGATTTCAAGATTGTAGATTGTCAGTTAAATGTTTTTGTCATTTCATTTTTCTTCTCTTTATAGTATCTATATTGCTACGAAACTCTAGATCGATAGAAAGAAAATCTACTTACAGCAGGCGCCTTCGTTATTAGCATGGATCACCGTGGTGTAGTGGTTAGACTGCTCTCCTCTCACCGAGGCGAACCGGGCTCGTTCCTGACGGGGCCGCCTGGATTTTAAACATGTGTGAAACGTGGCCGACGTTGCTGTTGGCTTGCGGGACTTCTCGGAGCACTTCTGCTAACCCCTGTTTTTACATTCCGCCGCTGCTCCATCTTCGCCTCACTTCGTTTTCACCGCTGCTAACACCTCGTTGTTAAGCTGCGACCAGAACTTAACAATTACAACCTTTATGGTCACAGCCTTATCGTGTGTACCAGGTCGTACGTGATTCGCTCGGCTTCGTCCGACTTCACTGGTTCGTAGTCCTGCAGGGCATGTCACATAACGAGTGGCCCAATCACAAAAGTACAAGTCTTTGAAGTGTATCCTAGCAAAACTAAGTTCTCTCTCTCTTCTCCTCTCTCTTATATATATATATATATATATATATATATATATATATATATATATATATGGGCGGCTCTTAACAGCGAAGTCTTGAGAGCCGATGAGGTCGATTGAAGTGTATGGAGCGGTGTCGGAATGGAAGGGCGGGGGAAACTTGAGATCCCCGAGAAAACCCGCCGACCAACGGCATCGTCCGGCACTATTCCCACTTGCGAAAATCCGGTGACCCGGCCGGGGATTGAATCCGGTTGGCCTTGGTGGGAGGCGAGCGTGCTAATCGCTCAGCCGCCGTGGCCCCACTAAGGCTCTCGAAATTCCTTAGTCTCTGCTTACAGTAAATAACTGATAGAGTTAGAAAGCATACGAGCATAAGCATTTTTACTGGAGGACTCCATTACCGAAAATACGGTTTTCGGAAAGACAGAGACACAGAAAGAGCTGTGCTTTTTGAGGTTCGGAATGTAAAATCATGTCGACAATCTTATGTCTTGGGAGTTTTCCTTGACATAGGTGGAGCCTTCGATAATGCATGGTGGCAGGTAGTGCTATGGCAGCTGTGAGGCCCAGCTAATATTTACTGGATATTAACTCATTACTTTGCGAACAGAATAAATCAGTATAAAGTGAACAACATATGTGCCGGAAAGACGGTGTCTAAGGAATGTCCCCAGCGATCAGTCCCAGAGCCTGTCTTGTGGGATATTCTCTTTGACTCATTACTGTATTTGCAGCTTACAGAAGAAAGTGAGAAATTTGCTTAGCCGATGATGTTTTTGTGGTAATTCCAACATGGAGCAGTGCTGAATTTGAACACAAAACAGAGAAAAAAAAACATTACAGCAGATCAAGAGATGGGAGAAGATAGCCAAGTTGGAATTCTCTGTTGAGAAAACCAATGCAATGCTACCAAAGAGAAGACTCCAAAGATCGCCAATGATAAGATTTATGGGAAGATCAGTGAAGATAAAGAGCACAGTTATGTGTCTTGGAGTGGTATGGGATAGCAAGATACGCTTCCAGGATCACATCAGGATAATGTTATAAGCTTTTCAACAAGGATGCGAGATCAGTATCCATATCATCGTGGGGATTTGGATTCATACCATGATAACATTGTAGTGTCTTTCTGGGGATTACATTATACGGATAGTGCATACACAGATACTTCTACTGAAGACACAGAGAGCTGAACTGCTTGCGATTGCAAAAACATACAGGACAACATCTAATGAAGCATTGCAAGTGATCTGAAATAATCCCCCTCGATCTGTTAGTAATAGATCGAGGAATTTAAATGAATAAAACTGACTGAATCTATACATCTGCAGCGAGGAAGAATGAAGTCAGAAGAGAGACGCTGGATCTCTGGCAGGAAAGATCGGATATCTCGAAGAAGGGGAGATCAACGTACAGAATATTCTCTGACAGAAGGGATAGTGTGTGTCAAAACTGGATCACGGCTGACTATAATCTGTCACAGATGTTAACAAGACATGGGAATTTCAATGAAAATCTATACAGATTTAGTTTGGTAGATTCCGATCTCTGCAGGATATGTGACACTGAAGACACAATGTTACATGTTGAAACAACTCCCTGCCTCCTGTTTATAAAATGCACTTTCTCCTTCCTTCACAGTTACTCTCTTCGCCTTAAATGGAGGTAATGGGTATCTATGGGGATAGCTCATAGTTAGCTGAATGATAGAGGAAATTATAAAAATATATATTTAATTAACAACAACTAATCACAATGAACAACAACTAATCACAATGAACAACAACTAATCACAATGAACAAGTAACAATTACAAGAACACAACAGGATATCAATTCTTACAACTCTCAAGACTTTTACTTATTACAGAATAGCAGACTACGTCATGACTCAATTACAATATGGTAACTCTGATAACCACGACGCAGCTAATCCATCTCCTTGTCAATTATATGAATTATTACAAAAGGGGTAGTGGGGACGATGTCTCGATATCAGTATTGATCCCTACCGCTACGCGAATTATGCTCACCCGTTATCTTCTGCTTCAGTTGGCCTCGGAACCCCTATGCCCAGGGGTAGGTAAGGGGGTCTCCTCTTCAGCCTCGATCACACACACACACACTCAATACTCGTTGAAGTCTCGAGGTCAGCTGGGGGGGGGGGAGGGCCGGCCTCCAGGCCTTCTATATAGCCGGATGATATAAGGCATGTTTGTAAAACAAACCCGCCCGGATATAATCCATAGCGTGCTCTACCTAAGGTGGTGTAGCGCCGCCATATGACGCTACAATGTGCTACAGGATTGACCTAAGACTGAGGATTTAATAATTGAATACAGTGGAATACTTAATATAGAAGAAAATGGACGTGATATACATGATATAATATCGAACAAGAGAATACAAGCGAAAACAATGGAGCAATATGCGAAGAACATCTCTGTAAGATTAGAATAGTTTGATCTGTGGATACAAATTAATTCACAAGAAATGGTAGCTGCTACTCCTTGAAAATGATATCACATATCAAATACTGGCAAATATATCCGCTATAAAATCTCGGTGCTGGGAGCGGACCCGCTCAACTAAAGTGTACAAATAAAAAACCGCTAGATAAATGTTGTAGTGGGATCTGTCCCGCTACAGAATACGGGTAATCCCAGTGCAGATAGGAATAACTTCATCGCCAGACGGCAACTGACGAGTTTGGGGGGGGGCTCACCTCCCCCCCCCCTTTCCCTGAAGAACATGATGCAGACCTGGCAACGTTCAAGGAATATGAACAATGGAGGAACAGTGACGTAAGGAAGGAACAAGGGTAAGAGAAACATAAAATACTCGGAATTGGCAACGGAACATGGGACAGGAGAATTAAATGACGGAAGATATATTCACGAGGGGAGTGGGGGATCGGAAAGGAGTCCACAGACCCCCTCCCGCCGGTTGGTGCCTAGACGAATGTAAATATGTTGTAGAGCCGCTATACAAAGACCTAGCAAAGTAGCGTAGAAATATATACATTAGAATATAGAGAATAACATAGGTTGCTGGGAGAGCCAGGGTGGATGGCGATAAACAGTGCCACACTCGCCCTCGGAGAAGCTTTGCAGTGAAATAAAATACAGTTTATAATCCTATACAACAATAATGAACCAAAGGGCGATGACATGTAAAATAAAAATAAGTTAAAGTTACGTGGCCCAAGAGAGCGAAAGGATGGAAATACTTATACAGTTGCATTGCCCAGAAAGGGCATAAGCGTGGGGGTGGCAAACAAAATATTGCGTGTCTGGCGTTTGGCTGTTCATGAGAAAAAAAATACATCTACTCTGTGACCCGGCGTTGCCCTGGTACTAGGGCAATAAGAGAGATGCACGGCCCTGTTTTAGAGGTATGGAGATTGACGAAGCTGTTTCAAGGGTTTCCGGCTCAAAACAGAGCCGGAGCCCATTTTGACAAGCACGACATCGAAACTTGTCAACTGAAGGGTATGCCTACCGAATTTGGTCGAGATATGTCAAACGGTGTAGAATTGTCTTTGTGTAGAATTGACTTTTAAGTATATGGATTAGCGCACCGCTCCCCTTCATTAGGACCCGCGGTGGTGTAGTGGTTAGACTACTCGCCTCCCACCCATGCGAGCCGGGTTCGATTCCCGGCGGGGTCGTCCCAGGATTCTCGCATTTTCGGCGGGTCTTCTCGGGGATCTCCCGTTTCCCCATATTCTCCTCGCTTCACCCTCATCGGCTATCGATACGTCAATGTTACGAGGCCGCCCAAATCTATCCACTCAGCCCGCGAAATACTCGGGGCTCCACTTTGTTCTGTCGCCGAGCCGAGGAAGGGAAGGCAGCGCTCCTGGTGGCGAGCGGTGGGTTGACACCACTCACGAGCGCGCTGATTGCGTCAAGGCCAGTCTCCCTGAGGCGCGGGTCGACTGACGCGCGGCCCGCATTAATTACGCGCCATTAGGCTAACGCGATCGGTAATTGCTCCAGCCGCGAGTGCAGGGCAGTTCAGCGCCGCCCCGCGTCGTGGCGCCACGCCGCAGGCGAAAACCGACCTTGTCAACGTACGACGCCGCGCGCTAGCGGGAGATAGCCGCGTAGCGGCGGCACCTCAGCAAACATGCCACGAGAAGTCGCCAGCATGACGTAGCCTTCGACATATTCGCCAATGGAGTGATACGGTGTGATTATATGTATAAATATAATGTTTGTATGTATATTCATTCGTTCGACGTATCACAATACAATGTGATAGTGGGTAAACCCTTAACACTTCAGCTGCCAAGTTTTGACCTCTTAACTTAAACATTAACTTTTAAGGTGAGTTGAGTTGCGATATTTGGGTGGCTCTTAACAACGAGGTCTTGAGAGCCGATGAGGGTGAAATAAGGTGCTGGAATGCAAGGGCGGGGGAAACGGAAGTCCCCCCAGCGGCGTCGTCCGGCGGCACGATCCCCACTGGCGAAAATCCGAGAGTGATCCGTCCGGGGATTGAACCAGGTTCGCCCCTGGGTGGGTGGCGAGTAGTCTAACCACTACACCACCGCGAATTGATCTTGCAGCAGGCTAAACTGCACAGTCCTCTCTACACACTAGAGGGACTACCGTTTTACACCCAAGGCACTACCGTTTGCTCATTGGATGCTGCGTGAAGTCGTTGTACAGGTTTTTTTTTTTTTTTTTTTTTTTTTTTTCCACTCACACTTCTTCTTCCGTCTTATTACTGGTTCGCAGTCAAACGGGGCATGTGTAAACAACTGCTATCCAATCACATAGGTAAGAAAAAAAACATGTGTTAGTAGTACAGTGTATTCGCTGTTTCATGGCACTTTTCCTTTAAGCCATTAAAAAATCACCCCATCAACGATTTGTATGCTTCTTTCCTAATATATGTCGCGTATTACAAGCGTTTTATAACTATGAAAGTACCTTAGTTTCGATTAAATTTAACTTTTACTCACGCTTTAGCCATTAATTGTAATATTTTATTCTAATTAATATTAAATAAAAACAGGAATAAAGTAGGAATATTGGTAATGCCTAGAACGAAATAGTTACTATGCAAAATTTCATTTCATTGAGTGCGCTGGAATGCGGTTCGCTGTGCTTTTGGTGAAGTAACAGTGGGAGGTATGTATACACCGTCACAGAATAAATGCCTTATATACTTGGCGATCTAAGAATAATAAACGAAACAGAAGCGAAATGGCTAACTCGGTCGCTCGTTGGTCCCACGAAACCGTGGGAGCAGGCCTTAGTCTGACCGGCTACTTATTGCGCGTTACAAAACGTTCCCTATTGATCGGGCTGTCGTCTGAAAAGGTGGGTGTCCAGGAAGTGAATGATGTTTCTCCATATTGCTTAGCGGTGAGACCATTTTACTGGAGCAAGACTTCAATAAATACACTGCAAAAAGAATTCTGGTAAACTTCCTAAACTCTAGGGGAAGATTTTAACCTACACAGTGTATGGAAATAATACTATATGTCAGTCTGTAAATATGGCAATGTTTAGCATTGCTACTACACAAAATTAGAAACTTCGCTACCGTCCAATTAGAATTCTTCTAGTGCTGTCTAAGGTAATTGAATATTTAGTACATGGACAAATTTTTACATACATAAATAAATTTACCGTGCTAGATGATTACCAGTTAGGTTTTCGTCCAATGCACACCACAAGAACTCCTATGATTGAACATGGAACACCGCATGTTAACGCTTTTATGCCTTGTCAATTTTAATAAAGTATTCGATATTGTAAAGGCCGTTCACGATAAAGTGAGCGCTTTTTAAATCAACCTTAGTTAAAAGTCACTGCCCCTATCTGCATACATTTTAACGGGCCTCCTGAGTGACATGCGCCTAGTAAAGTGGGTAACGGTGGATGGGAAGTAGTTCCGTATCTTAACGTCGAATAAAAATTGCTAGGTAACCATTTGTGATTACTTATATTATTTATTTTGCTTTCTGTTTCTTTAATGCATCAGAGTGTAAAAATGAGCAAATTAGAATAATATTTACTTTTCTAATAATTTCAGTTTCACTTGACCGACGCATGAATAAAATGATGAGGCCCGTGGCAATGTAAATTTTACATAAGGCGGAGGAATACACAACGTGTATACAAGTAGATCTTAAGCAGGGCTTTCAAAAGTGCTCATTTTTCCGTGAATAGCGTATAGATCACGAAATCCTGCTAGCGAAATTGAGACACGTTTTTAATTGCTCTGTGAAGGGCTCAAATACTATCTCAGTGACCGGGACCAGTGATTTGTACTAAATGGATGGCCATCTATAAACTCTGCCCCCCCCCCCCCCTCCCAAGGCTCTGTACTTGGTTCCCTTCTGTTCTCTCTGTTTATTAATGTCATAAGTAAATGTTTGTCATTTTCTAAACATCGCCCTTACGCGGATGACCTGCTGATTTACGCACACTTCGACAAAACTGAATTTAAAATGACTTTCGAATATATGAATCGTGAACTTGCAGGATTACATAGTTGATCTGTTCGAAACAGCCTCAGTGTAAATCCTGCTAAGAGACAGTGCACCCTGATTGGTTCTACAGCTCTTGTATCCACTGTTAACCAACATGTCATTCCGGGTATTGTCTTCAATAATAATAAGATTGCTCTATCAAATACGGTTAAAAGTTTAGGAGTCATAATTAATAAAAATCTGCCATGGATCACGCATGTTACTACTTTACGCAGAAAGGTGTATCAGTCATTGCATTCTTTAAGTCGCTTAGAAAGACTAGTGCCTGCTCGAATCGAATAAAAACAACTTTAGTCCAATCTCTACTAATGCCTACAATTGACTACTGCGATGTTGTTTCTAACAATAAAAGTGAAAGCCACTTAACACGACTGCAGAAACTTCAAAACACGTGCGCGAGGTTCGTATTTAATTTTAAAACACGTGATACCATTAGCCTCTACTTAAGAAAACTGTCTTGACTTAAGCTAGATAGAAAAAGGAACTACTCACACCCTATTCTTGCTCCATAAAATACTAAATTTGTCCAGACCTCGTTAGCATTACAAGCGGTTTTCCTACTTGAATGATCGCCACCCAGTAAGCAAGGGCTCTAAAGCCGACAGTAGACCGCTTATACCGCCACACAAGACCAAATTCTATTGTAGCTCCTTCACCACTGCCGCATCGAGGGCATGAAACGGCCTGCCAACTGAACACAGATTTATTTTATGTTTCAGTAAATTTAAGAATACAGTAAACAAGTTCTACTGCGGAAGTCACCTGGTCGCCGAACATTTAGTGATCTCTTTTCTCTGGCTATGCGCGCGTTCCGCGGCCGTCTCGTTCCCCTCCTTTGCTCCAGTTCTCTCCCCTTCCACCCCTCCTTTCCCCTACCGAGCCAGGCTTGTACCCTCCCTTCCTCGAGCACTTCTCCACCACCAAGGTTGAAGGCAGTACCCGGCCTACAAGACACTTTGCTTTTGTGGGCGTGTGTCGTCGCCGATTCTATCTGATGCGATTCGACTGCCTTCTAGTAGAGAGCGACTTCGTCGGTTTGATCGCCGAAAGTCTATCCATCGCTGTGAATAGCGATTCATTGCGCACGAGAGAAACGTTGCTGGCAGGCCTTCTTCTTGTGAAATCAGAAAAATTAAGTGCTTTGAGTTAGGGGCCTAGAATTTTCTCGTGGGAGAATCATTTCTGTAAGCTCTCGTTAACTTGGTGGTCAATGTCGGGCACCCCTTTTGACGGACTAATTCGTGACAATACCTGAAAATAACTTTCATGGAATTTGTTGCTTCATGTTTTGATTTAGCTCCTTACCTCCTTAAAGGATTGGTTATTAAGTGCTGGGACTGTGGTGATTTCTGAGCGTTAATGTAGTTATGTCTGAGCCATGAATGTCAGCAGTCCTAATGTTACTGAAACTCCCGGGAAGCTTGATTGCTGGTGTGTGTGTGTGTGTGTGTGTGTGTGTGTGTGTGTGTGTGTGTGTGTGAAGGTTCAAGCTTCAATAATCGCGGCGGTCATAGGGCTGTTTCAGTCGCCCGCTGTCCTGGTGCTTGAACCTTTGTCAGGTTACTTGTTTTGGAACTCCGCTCGAGCTGTTAATCGCAGTTAATTTTTTGACATTTCATACGCCATATTCCTAGCTTTCTCGTAATTCTGAAGGGCACTTATGTGCTAGCTATTTAATTTTTGTCATGCTTATACCCGTCCGGTGATCGTTTTTACATGCGAAGATGACTGATTGGCGGGTGCCTTGTGTCATAGTATTCAGGGCTCGCATCTGAATTGCTAACGAGCTATGCGTACCTTGAGCGCATGTATTATTGCTCAGCTAATTTAGTTACTAAGTTATGCGCCTGTTGGGTGGTAATTTTTTTTAGAAGGCTTGTGTTTTGTTATGCTTAGTTTTGTGTAAAATGGAGTATCTAGGTTATGCACTCGATGAGATTGTTTATGAAGGCAATTCAGCATACTTTCTCAAGGATATGAGTTTTTCAAGTGGAATTTCATTGGGCACTCGTAATGCGGAATTGTACTGTACATGTGTATTTTATGAGTGTTAAATGAAACATTGGTATAACCTGTTTTCATTGCTATTCTAAAGGGTATAAGTTAATGTGGCCTTTTCACAGGTTATTGGCTAGTATACTCAATGTTTATTGGACGATGGCATATATAAATATTATTTCAGGCCTTCAATATTTTATTGCAGTTGTTTTAATTTGTATTTGTGGGCCTTCTATAGCTCTACTGTGGATTATTGAGAATGGTCTCAAAACATCTCTTGCAAGATGTGAATGCTTTAAATCATCTTTATAAGGTATAGACTTAGCTAACGAGAACTGCAATTTGTTGTTGCTTACAAACTTTCAAAGTTGAGTTCAAGAGGATTTCTCTTACCTGTTTGCGATATAGGATCGACGTACCTGAACCTTGTTAAGCAGCCTCAATTTTGTGGCTGAAATATTATCGATTGTAGTATCTGATATTAGCTTCACGCATGTTATTATCTACTCACGTGTCTGTGAATTAAACATTGGCTGTGTGGATTTGATGACAATAAAATTGCTTTGTTGGAGTTTCTGTTTGTATGTACACAAAAGGTCCCTTGTTCCCATCCTGTACGGCACACTAACTTAGTCACCCCAGTGGATGAGGGGATGAAATTGACATTTCGTGAAGTTGTGTTGTGCATGTGTGCATATGTGAATGATGAATGAATGTGTAAGTGAATGAGTGAGAAAGTAATTAGATTTTATCTTTGGTTTGTTTAGAATTAAGTCACATACTTATAAGTATTAATATATCATTTGAATGTTTGAATTTCTAGCAAATGTTATGTGTCCAATGTAAGATAAGGCGACTATGACTTAACTGCGCCTTTAAGCCGTCAATAAATAAATAAATAGATACTATGTATATACAACTCTGTGATGACAAAATGAAAAAGAAAAAACATTTTTAAGTTTAAAGAAGGCTCGTCTTCTTAAAATATTCTGTAATAATTAGTTTAAACTTCTTTTATCCTTTATACACATAAATTTCGATGTTGTATAGTTGTATATTATATTATTTTATTAAGGTAAACACAATTTGTTCATTGCAGCACCTAAAACATTAAATTTATTTGTGGCTAAAAGTGTTAAGGTATATATTATGAGTGAATAGCTCGTATTGCACGCGACTTACTAAGGTTGTCTGTCAAAAGTTGTTGATCGTATCTAGTCTCTAACACTGTAATTTATCGCCTGGTAAGAAAGGACAGTTTTTATTCGCTTGAACTCAAACCATTCTAAACTTCGTTTCACTGCAGAAAGTCGGCTGGTAATGGACGAGTCCTGTCTACTCCGTCCTTGGCAGTTATTTGCAGTTGACTGACGCTAGTGCTGCTGTCATCTCGACGGCTGCTCCGGCAAACTTCCAGCGGATAATAAGTTTCTGCGAACGAAGTGCGCCTGCTGGTTAATTGGCGATGTTCGTCTCTCCTCGCAAATTACGTTCTTCACATTTATCTTTACGAGCTTGCAAACTCAGTTACTTGAGTCGCGTTAGAATGATGAAAGTTCACGGATTCCACTGCCCTCTGACTTCCTGGCTTGCTTGCTGTGGACTGTTGTCAGTCGGTAAGTGTATCTCTTGTTAATGATCTGATGAACTGCTTGTTGAGTTTCCGCCTCGATATCTTCATGGGATAAAAGTGCAACAGCGGCTCGGGATTCGAGAAACTTCGTCTCTGTCACGCAGTATGCGCCCAATCCTACCAATCACTTCAACCATAATTCCCTAGCTCGGGACAAACTAGGTATTGGAATTAGAAGTTCGACAGCAGCTATGTTAACGTACGCTAGACGACTTAAATGGGCAGAACCATTTGTGTTATATGTATACAGGATGAGTCCTTTAAAAGAGGCGCCGTGGGACTGTATTTCCTCGCTCCGTTACACACATGTTCCACGGGGTCTCTTTTAAAGGACTCGCCCTGTATATATATATATATATATATATATATATATATATATATATATATATATATGGGCACTCAATTCTCTTTATTTCCTTATTCACTGCCCAAGATGCAATATAACAATAGGAGCATTATAATACTGCCATTCTCCGTTAATTCATGCAAAATGCAAAACATACATTGATTAATAATCCGGAAACAACATTCCTAGGAATTTTGCTTATGGCTCTTCGTCACTCATTTGGCAGAAATGCTTAGTTTCCGTGCCATTATCTGGGATAAATAGTAATTACTGACTGTGTACGATCATAGAAAATTAACGTTTTACGGATTGTGTGCGTATTGCTATAGGCTGTTCACGGTAAAGTGAGCACTTTTTAAGGCCCTTCTGAATTTTTCCTTTAATCCAATTTCCATTGTCCTGCTGCGTTCTAATATAAACATTGCGATGTGACCAATAAACACAGTGTATACATTTCACCACCCACAAAATTAAATGCCTTAGGCTGTAATAACATATATTGATTAGTGGTTAATGTCTGTTGAGAGGGCCTTAGAAAGTGCTCACTTTACCGTGAACAGCCTATAATGTTGTGTTACCTGTTTGTTGTATAAAGTCGAGAACATGTTTTTATTTTATCAATAATTTCCTGCTTTTTGCAAAGCAGGAAATAAGCCACAGTGAAAATCAGATACAATAGTATTATACAATTAGTATATCGAAAATTTTCTATAGCCAAACATATCCAATAATACCTGTGAAACTGAAATTATACATGAAAACGACGAATTTCTGCAAAAATGAGTGATGGTGAGATTTAAAAGTGCCGCTTTACAAAATTATACACGAAGTTTAATAACTATATATTTGATAGTATACTTAACATAATCAACACTTATTAACCCTTTAAGGACTATACAAATTGTCTGGTACTGAGGACAGTACTCAAGTGAGATGCGTGTATTTTCCCCTTCAGCAATATCAATCGTGTTGGTAGTGTATGTTCACACACCATCGTCCTATTGGTCCTGGCTACACCAGGCATGGTTACTGCGCCCTGCAACCTTTATTATTGGCTGGACGTCGACCAATGAAGTCGCACGTTTACTGTGTGCCAATTAATGTGCCAGGACAAGTTAACATGTTTTACAAACCATCGTGTTCATTTGAGAAATTATTATAAATAACAGTGTTATTTTCACGAAATGAAATGTTTACTATTTGTAATGTTTTTAATTTGATTCCGATAGTGTCCAGTGAGTTTCTAAAACAATAAACGTGTTAGTTTTGTCTCCAAGAGCAAAGAGATTTCCACATAAACATAGCCCCGTATATATACGTGCATACTCCTCAGATGGTTAAAACCATTTTTAAAAATCCTACTTTGAAAATCCTACATTATTACTGTCAACATTAATATTCTCTGTCCCTACAATGGCTAGGAAAGAGACACCCACCGTGAGAGGCTCCCAAGAGTGTCCACCGACTACAAAGTGGTTAGACCGCTCGCCTCCCACCAAGGCGAACCGGTTTCACTTCCCGGCCGGATACTTTCGGATATTTCGCATGTGGGAATCGTGCCGGACGATACCGCTGTTCGGCGGGTTTTCTCGGGGATCTCCTTCCGTTTCCTCGCCTATCTGCTCCATACGTCATTTCACCCTCAGTGGCTCTGACGAGCTCGATGTTATGAGCCACCCAAATCTTTCCACTTGAGTTACACATATCATCGACGCTACATTTTGCATAGCAACAAACAATGCTTGTGTACTTTAGGCTGTTCACGGTAAAATAAGCACTTTTGATAGGCCTACTTAAGATCTACTAGATGTACGTTGTGTATTCTTCTCCTGGTGTAAAATTAACATTGCCACGGGCATCATAACGTTATTCGTGCTTCGGGTCAAGTGTAACTGTGAAATTTTTTAAAAGTAAATATTTAACAATTCTGCTTATTTTTACACTTCGATGCTCTTAAAAAAAAAGGAAAGCGGAAAAAATGATTTATGTGATCATAAATGGTTGCCTAACATATTTGATTCAACGTTAAGATATGTAACTACTTTCCCTCCATCGTTACCAACTTTACTGGGTGCATGTCACTCCGTTACATGCAGGCAGGAGCAGTGACTTTTCTGTAAGGTTGGTTTCAAAAGTGCTCACTTTATCGTGGACAGCCTTTAGCAAGTTTGAATAAACTTGTACAGTTCTAGTTATTTTCTCTGTTTACTAGTTCATATGTTTATTAATTATGATTTCATTTGTTGGTTGGCGCCTTGCTTGTTCTGACAAATATTGCATAGAATATAATCTTGAAGAGCAGTTAGCGTATTTATATTAAATTACAAGTCTCTCGTATTTTATACTGATGTTTTGAATTTGCTGTTTTAATTTGGCATTTCTAAAATGTATTGCACGACACAGATAAGGTTATCTAATTTTACAGCCATCAGTTAATTACTGCATAATTGTTTGCTTCATTAGGACCCAGCTGTTTCTCTCGTATCCAGACCACGTTGTTTGTGGATTTAAATTACCTCCAAGCCAAACGAAATGAAAACATAAGCACAGCACCGCAATAGCTCGAGAGAAAAAAAATCCCGAGATCGGAAGAGCAATTTTATGGCCACTAAACAAGAGATGACGCTGCAAAACTAATTTTTAAATACGCACGTATTACAAATATTCTAATAAAAATATATATTCGCTTCCGCGACTCGCATTCTTATCTTCTCGATTAAAATCATGTGCGATTCCATACAGCTGCGGATTCTGAAGAGAACAAATTTAGAGACGACTGTCAGTGCCATGCAATAACAGTGTTATGAGACGACTGTCAGTGCCATGCGTAAACATTGTTATGAGACGACTGTCAGTGCCATGCAATAACAGTGTTATGAGACGACTGTCAGTGCCATGCGTAAACAGTGTTATGAGACGACTGTCAGTGCCATGCAATAACAGTGTTATGAGACGACTGTCAGTGCCATGCGTAAACATTGTTATGAGACGACTGTCAGTGCCATGCAATAACAGTGTTATGAGACGACTGTCAGTGCCATGCGTAAACATTGTTATGAGACGACTGTCAGTGCCATGCAATAACAGTGTTATGAGACGACTGTCAGTGCCATGCGTAAACAGTGTTATGAGACGACTGTCAGTGCCATGCAATAACAGTGTTATGAGACGACTGTCAGTGCCATGCAATAACAGTGTTATGAGACGACTGTCAGTGCCATGCAATAACAGTGTTATGAGACGAATGTCAGTGCCATGCAATAACAGTGTTATGAGACGAATGTCAGTGCCATGCAATAACAGTGTTATGAGACGACTGTCAGTGCCATGCAATAACAGTGTTATGAGACGACTGTCAGTGCCATGCAATAACAGTGTTATGAGACGACTGTCAGTGCCATGCGTAAACAGTGTTATGAGACGACTGTCAGTGCCATGCAATAACAGTGTTATGAGACGACTGTCAGTGCCATGCGTAAACAGTGTTATGAGACGACTGTCAGTGCCATGCAATAACAGTGTTATGAGACGACTGTCAGTGCCATGCAATAACAGTGTTATGAGACGACTGTCAGTGCCATGCAATAACAGTGTTATGAGACGACTGTCAGTGCCATGCGTAAACATTGTTATGAGACGACTGTCAGTGCCATGCAATAACAGTGTTATGAGACGACTGTCAGTGCCATGCGTAAACAGTGTTATGAGACGACTGTCAGTGCCATGCAATAACAGTGTTATGAGACGACTGTCAGTGCCATGCAATAACAGTGTTATGAGACGACTGTCAGTGCCATGCAATAACAGTGTTATGAGACGAATGTCAGTGCCATGCAATAACAGTGTTATGAGACGAATGTCAGTGCCATGCAATAACAGTGTTATGAGACGACTGTCAGTGCCATGCAATAACAGTGTTATGAGACGACTGTCAGTGCCATGCAATAACAGTGTTATGAGACGACTGTCAGTGCCATGCGTAAACAGTGTTATGAGACGACTGTCAGTGCCATGCAATAACAGTGTTATGAGACGACTGTCAGTGCCATGCAATAACAGTGTTATGAGACGACTGTCAGTGCCATGCAATAACAGTGTTATGAGACGAATGTCAGTGCCATGCGTAAACATTGTTATGAGACGACTGTCAGTGCCATCCAATAACAGTGTTATGAGACGAATGTCAGTGCCATGCAATAACAGTGTTATGAGACGAATGTCAGTGCCATGCAATAACAGTGTTATGAGACGACTGTCAGTGCCATGCAATAACAGTGTTATGAGACGACTGTCAGTGCCATGCGTAAACAGTGTTATGAGACGACTGTCAGTGCCATGCGTAAACATTGTTATGAGACGACTGTCAGTGCCATGCAATAACATTGTTATGAGACGACTGTCAGTGCCATGCAATAACAGTGTTATGAGACGAATGTCAGTGCCATGCAATAACAGTGTTATGAGACGACTGTCAGTGCCATGCAATAACAGTGTTATGAGACGACTGTCAGTGCCATGCAATAACAGTGTTATGAGACGACTGTCAGTGCCATGCGTAAACAGTGTTATGAGACGACTGTCAGTGCCATGCAATAACAGTGTTATGAGACGTGCACCACATTTTTCATTGCGCACGTGGCATTCCACAGTCAAAAATATGCGTTGAAACAGGAAACTGGTTTCATCGATATTTCGGTAGAGCAAGCAGAATTACTATAATTTATGAATACACTGCACTTAGAGTTTAAAGAAAATGTATTATTATGGTTGAGTATGTAAGACTATGAAGCTCTATGAGAGACCTGAAGAATTCGCGGATTCATTTAGGAACAAACTAGAACGCAAAACACATTTGTATATACAACTTTAGCGATTGGTCCACTGACACCTCCTGGAGAACGCTGGTCCAATTGTCGCCTTCCACTGTGACAGCAGCCAACCAATGCGCAGTTGATCTCTGTATATGTGCACATAAGACTGTAGAGTCTAGCCTGCAGGTCATTGAACTTGCGAATTTTTCAATTGTACGTACAAAATTAATCATTTTCATACTTTAAATTTTGAACCATGTGCTACTATTTTATTTGACGTTTCCATAATAATGAAAGGTATTCTTCGATTAATTTTATTTCCATGTCGTTGTGTTCAAATTCTTACAGTTACATACAATTAAAGGTTGTTCACGGCGTTCACGAGAAAGTGAGCACTTTTGAAATCGACCTTAGAAAAAAGTCACTGCTCATAACTGCAAATATTTTATCGGGCGAACGCACTGAGTGATGTGCGAGCAGTATAGTTGGTAACGATGGAGAGGAAAGTAGATCAATAGCTCAACGTCGAATAAAAAGTGTCAGGTAACTATTTGTGGTAACTTAAATTATTTCTATAGCTTTGTTTCTTTTTAATGCGTCGTAGTGTAAATTAGCAAAATTTTAAAATACTTGATTTTACAGTTTTATTTGACCAACCCATAAAGAAAGCGACGAGGCCCATGCCAACGATAATTTTACATAAGGCGGAAGAACACACAACGTGCATACAAATAGATTTTAAGCAGGGCTTTCAAAAGTGCTCATTTTACCGCGAACAGCCTATACCTACAATGCATCCTAATGAGTGACCGATTTTTTATAACGTATATTCCATGTAAATTCACCGCTGAAAACTTCTTAACTGCCGTGAATTTTGAGAAATAATAGTCTAAGGTCGTCACTAATTCCTACGATTTATTTGAGAAATATAATTGTATATTTCTGGCATTGTAAAAAGGACTGAGCCTGTATTTCTGTCCGCGTCGACAACAACACTGCCCGAGGAGATTGTCCCTTCGACAACGTGGTTGCACAACGAGAAGATTTCCACGCGGACTTTCATTAACATTGCCCGCAAATGTGAGCGCAGGCCCTGCAACTTCTTCACATCAGTACAGAATACATCAGAATTCAAAAACTCGTCCAGATTTGAAGGACTGCGAAATAAATTTCAGAAGGTTTATTGTAATAACATATCTTCAGTTTTATTTTCAGGGAAACTTTCTGTGGGCGCGGCTGGGAGAAATCATGTACTGAGTTATTTTAGCACCCAGACGACTAGATGTATCTTCTGTAAACAGAAACGCTTACTTCATTATAGGCTGTTCATGGTAAAGTGAACACTTTTGAATTCCCTCTCATTTGGAATAATAGTCAATAAATACATTCTATTTTTAACCTTAGACGTAAACGTCCGACTGCTGTGGAATATATACTTTGTGTTTATTACTTATATGACAGTATTTATTTTAAAAGGTGGTTCAAGAATGGGAAACGTCTCGAAGAAAAAAGTAACTAGGACTTCAAAAGTGCTCACTTTACCGTGAATAGCCTATAAATACAACCATGTTTTAATCTGCTTGTTACGATACATTCATTTTATTTTACATCGTTAAATACAGGATGCTTTAAACTGATAATATATATGATCGTGGATAATTTTACGTTTAGTACACACTCTCAACTTTATTAAAGCGTGTTGTTAGTTACGAAATAAAAACATTCTTCTAATATGTCCAATTTCTATTAAATCTCCTAAATTGTAATGGAATATTTTAACCTATTTATAGTGTTTAAATAAACCCACATATAATACTGCAAATGTTGGAATGTTGGGAGTCGTAAATATACAAAGTTTGGAACTTCTTCATGCGTCTGGCTTTTTTTCATGGGCATTTGTAGGAACGCTACCATGGTTGCATGGAGGTAAAAACTTTATCAAATACGCTTTCTCACAATACACACCAATGTGGTAAATTTCCGAACAATTTCTCAATTGTAATGTTTTCCTTTTGATTTTATTGAGATGAGTATTGATAAAACTGTTGGACTCTACCACTAAATAATAAAGTTTACGTTAAGCTATAGACAACACGAGTAGGTATAGTCTATTCAAATTACACCCACACTTTTTTTTAACCAAAACCTTGACAAATTACACTATGTATATGACGTATTTGGTTGTTTCTTAAATGTGTATCACAGGCATTTTATATTTATGTAAACCTTGAATTATTTTATTTTTGGTGAAATTTAACTTTTGCGTATATTTTATTTATAAATAAAAATACTTCGTTTTTAATTAATGTGAATGGGAGCATAGAGGAAATCAGGTGTGTTGGTAATTCCTAGTATGAAATATTTATCATGTAAAATATCATTAAACTGAATGCGTACGAATGCGGTGCGTTGTAATGTGGATGTAATTTTCTAAACTTTGTTAAGCTTTGTTTGCATGAGGCGGAGGAATAGCGTGAAAATAGTACTTCGGCAGGGCTTCAGAAAGAGTTGAAAGTAACAACTAATGGACTGTAACAAGGCACTGTAAAAGTTTATCGTTTGTGGAGGCGTAGATCAACGATCGATCCCCCTACCTCTCGGCCCTCTCTCGTGGACGTCAGCAGAGCGAACTGCCCCCGGGGTGAAACTACGGCGGATAATTCACCAGGTGGAGCGAGCAGTCGCGAGAGAACTTTCAAGATACAAGGGGTGGCCTTGCGTAAGGTTCTGTCTGGGGGAGCGTGTGTTTGGGCGGCTCTTAAGGCAGATTCCCACCCGCCATCTTGAATTTATTGATTTTTTCGCCAAAGCTTCTATTGCAGAAGGTGTATTGAAATTTCCGGCACGACGCATCCTAAATAACAGCTTCCTTATATTTATCGAACTGCCACAGCTTCGCTACATTTATCAATTTTTAGCCAGCAACTGTTGAGGCGAAGCGCGAGATTATTTCCTGCGAACGATTAGAAAGGCGACCTTATGAACCGTAATCAAGAAATACTGACCTCTGATTGCACTAGGCAATGCTCTGTGCTCTGTCGTTCCAAAAAAAAAACATGACACAAAACTGTATTTGCATAGTATGGCAAATATTCCACAAATCCAGGTTGGCGGTTGCGAATCTGCCTTAATATCTAGGTCTTGAGAGCCAATGAGGGTGAAGCGAGGTGAACATGGAGCAGTACCGGAATGAAAGTGCGGGGGGAAACGGGAGATCCCCGAGAAAACCCGCCGACCAGCGGCATCAACCGGCGCGATTCCCACATGTGACCTAGCCGGGTATTGAACCCGGTTCGCCTTGGTGGGAGGCGAGCGAGATAATCGCTCAGCTACCGTGGCGCCAAGAGACCTAGTGTTCTTGCAGTAGTGGATATAGGTGACTCTATTCTAATTCGCCCTAAGTGCCAGTAGATGTGTGCAGACCTCGATGTGTTAAGGGGATAACTTGCAATTTTGCCCAACCTCTAGTCATTCAACTTCGTACATGTCTCGGCATGATGGCTTTGGAACGAGACGTCTAGCGGATTAGTCACTGCATCCGAATTATTGCAATCACGACAGAGATACTTGGGACAAATGCTTAGATTCCATCGCCGACAGTAGCAGGCCATCCGAATATGAGATTTCGAGCATTTCCTTGTAAAGCAAGTTTTCTGTAATGCCAATTTATCATGTAAGTAAAATGAAATGAATATATTTTTTTTTTGCGTATAACATACCGGAGATATATACGCAGACATGCTAAAAGCAAAGAAAGTTGTGCTATTTTGCCTGAAGCTGCTGGAACTGTTGCGCTCAGTATTTTCTCGTCCAGGCCACAGACAAAAGAACCGCTGCTTTATAGCCGCGTAGCATGGTAAATGGTACCAAACAAAGTGCCAAGAACTTCCTTCTAACTCCTTTGTTGCGACCAGGTTCTGCGCCACGTTTGTTCAGAGCAAATTAACTATGGCGATCCGGAGGATGAAAACAAATACTTTCCGGGGTAAGCATCGCATAATTAATGGCATTCCGGGTGTTAAACTTGTGGATTAATATAACTGAGCTTTGCGAAGGAGCTGTTCTTACGCTAAACTCGACATACGTATATTGTGGCTTCGAGATTTCACCCCGTGGTCTTCATTTTCTTGCACTCCCCAACCAGAACCTGTGGTCTTTCCAGAAGATGGCTGGTCCGTTACGCAGGAAGCACGTGACTGGTTGACTGCTTTCGCTGAGAGGAAACAATGGGGTGTGGCTGTGTTGGGGACACGGCCGTTTGTTTTCGTGAATACGCCTGCGTTGACGCGCTCGGACGCCTTGGTGTATTTTTTAAGTTCCCGGCACCGCTTCACTTGATAATATGGGGTTTCGTGGATATCACTGGATTTATTTTGAGATGCTTTTTCCAACCGTATACGATTTCTGTACTTCGACTTGGCTATTTGACGAGTATAGGCCGACATTACGTTAGGCTTTTTTACATTTAATTCATACAAATTCACCATTACCACGCCACACAAATGTTTTTATACACACAATCGATTGATCTTGACGAGATCTGTTGATTGAAATCGAAACGAGCGTCGTAGCTTGTCCTAGTCAAAAGTTATACTACGCGGACGTTATGAGACGCGGCGAAACGAACTCAAAATTGCCCCCCCCCCCCCCTCCACTTCGCGTGATGCTTCGCAGACCTCACTCAACGTAACATTCTTTGATACTTTGGCAATCGAGTGGTGAAATTGAATTCTTACTGTGGACGATAGATTCGGAGCTGCATTGCCAAACTGTATCACCCGATTTTATCATCGGATTTTCTGGATAGTTTCCTACTATGGTTGCAAATTGAAAGACTCATTCACGTCAAAAACGATGTTCACGTTAGCTGACACGCACTGTAAAAAATTTTCGGTTAAAATTCCTAAACTGTAGTGGAAGTGTTTAACCTGTACACTGTATGGTAATAATACCACACATCAAGCTGCAAATATAGGAATGTTTAGCAGCGCTATTATAAAAAAATTGGGAACTTCCCTATACAATTGACTGTTTCCTGAGCAAATGTAGGAACTCTGCAATGGATGTAAAGGGGAAAACATTACCATTCCTGCTTTCTCGCTAAGTGTATACACTGGTATGGTAAATTTATGAATAATTACTTAGAGTGCACATTGGAGCGTTTTATCAGAGTGAATAATGCAGCAACAGTAAAACACAAGACCTATGATACACACTTTCAATTAGAAGACGTATCACACTGCATGGCCCCTTGAACTCCACGACCAGAACAATACGTATAACTTCTGTTGTAGAAGTGGATGAGAGCTGAGTACTCTGAAAATACAAATACGATTACAGTGATTCGCAAAGCTCGTTAGTTAATTAGCCTTAATAAACGCTTGGAGACTCTAGGATAATCTGCTTTAGTGTTCTCACCCCAGGACTTGCAGTGAGGATAACTTGATTTACCGCTGTACCTCCTCCTCGGAGTACTTTACCGATACTGCTCCAGCAGTAGACACGTCTTACTCAACTCATCTTCGTTATTGGTGCAGGCCGTAGAGGAAGGAGCCAGTGTTGTCGCCCGTAAATATGCCAAAGGATCTTCTCGTAGAGGTGCGGCAGAGTACAGCTATGGGCGTCCTAAATTATGTAAGTTATGTGCGTGCATGGTTGGTATAGTCTATTCGTGGTTTCTTCGCACTTTTTTAAATCAAATCTTTGAAAAATCATCCCATATGTGACGTCTTTAGTTATTTCTTAAATATGCCACGTATCACAAGCGTTTTATACTTGTGTTCATAAAAGTAACTTTATTTAGTTAAATTGAAATGTCATTTATATTTCATCTATAAAGTATAATGCTTCATATTTAGATAATGTAAATAAGAACAGTGATAAAATATGAGTGTTGGTTACACCTAGTAAATAGTTCTCATAGTTCTCCTTCGGAGTAATTTTTCCAGACTTAGTTAAGCTTAGTTTCCACGAGGCGGAGGAATATCATGGAAGTAGAACTTTAGCAGAGCTTCAGAAAAGTGTGAAGTAACAGTGACTGGATTATACTGTTTTTCAATAACGTTAGGGAATTAGTGTCATAGAAAAATTACATTTTTTTTACTATGGCTTACTGGCTATTTCACGCAGCGCAACGCTAGTAATGGCTATATTTTAACTTTGACGTATGCTCAAGAACCTTCGTATTGTAACACTGCAGGCGGATCCTTCGCCAGCACAGTTCCTCTACGAGGACTATATAATGTTAGATCTACCGAAAATTCTCGGGACGAATTTGAGTTGCTGGAAGTAACACCTTCGTCCCAGAGGGCGAGTGAGTGAAGAGATTTGGGCAGCTCTTGTCTTTAAAGCCGATCAGGATGAAGCGAGGTGAGTACGGAGCAGCGCCGGAATGCAAGGACAGGGGACACGGGAGATCCCCGAGAAAACCCGCCAACCAGCGGCATCGTCCGGCACGATTCCCACATGCAAAAATTCGGAGGCGCCCCCAAGGTAATCGAACCCAGTTTACCTTGGTGCGAGGCGCGTAGTCTAACCACTAAACCACCGCAGCCCCTTCGTCGCAGAGGGAATTTTAGTGCTGTGGGTTATAGATTGGAAAGTCTTATTCCCTTTTGACGTTGGTAACATGCTAGAAGTATGGACTGTGCTAGTCTTGTTAGAGAAATACTGTGCGTATTACGTCAGTCAGACACATTTAGGCCTATAACATTGTACATAACTGTGCAAGCTCATAGAGATTCGTATGCTGGGAGGTTGCCGTTTATCATGATTTAAGAGACTTTCAAAATCTTGTTTCGATAAGGGCTCACCATTATTTTTACCCTAGTGCCATAACCTTTCAAAGCCATTTAAACTATCCCAGGATTGTGGATGTATAAGTTATATTTTCGGTATAAACTAGCCTTAAATAATATAGACTAATAGTTGAATGAGTTTTGTTACTGTTGAAACGTATAACAATAGACGAGTAAGGGGTTTTTTTCACTAAGTTGGTATGGCAGTAAAATAACATTAAAAAACCAAATATTTTTGTACTCTATAATAATAAGTAGTTACCAACACTTCGGGTGCACACATTCAAACTCGCGACGCTTGTTCGGGCGACCGCATTTACTAAATAGGCACCTTACATTTCGCAAAGGTTACGGTGGAGACGTTTGCCCGGGTTTTCGCTGAAGTACATCCCGGAAAAGTGCTTTATAAACCACAGTTCCTTCCAATTGTATATACAAATCCAAGCATTAACTTGATGCATCTAAATTTTAAGATTAACTATGCACTGCATCTAAGGTTTCTGGCTGTTTTTACGCCTTATGCTTGTACATGCAAGAATATTTAATGCGCAACCACAAGCAGCTAGTATACGTAAAGCTGTAACTAGCTAGTGCGAAAAATTTATAAATATGTTTTCCTTGGCTTTCTTACAAAAGCACAGTGTAAAGAAATATCAAATCATTCGTTTTCATTTGAAAATAAATTGTAATATTGGTAGAGATGATGGAAAATCGCTAAAATCTTTTGAGCCAACATATATTCTATAACAATCTAACTAGTTCATTCTTTCATGACTGGATGAACAAGGTTAAGTTGTTTGCAGACCAATCACTAACGTTCTGCCTTGCAGTATCAGAATCCTCATTGGCCCTGTGAAACGGGACAGTATCTTCATACATGCATGACAGCCAATAAGGAAAGAAAACTGTCTGGCATGTGTACAGTACGTTGAATCCTAGCAAACAGTCAACTTTTCCAGCGATAAACCATCATCTCTAAATATTGGGTATCACAACTATTTAAGCTATTGTTTAATTTGAGTTACCATCATTGAATTTTATTCCATAATTCTAATTCGAGGGTAATTCCAAATGTACTGTTTCAGGTAGGACTTTGTTGAGATAGGACTCAATAGAATTCGCTTTTGCAAAATCAGATTACACACTTTAAAAAAGGCCACTACACTCGTGCCGAGTGAATAGTCCACAAATTCTCTTACAGGATAGCTTGCAGTGTTACACTTTTTGTTTCGTTTTATGTTCATTTTTGTGCTCAAGACAGATGTCCACGTGAAATAGGGTTTGTTTATTTTTTTACGAGGCGCGAGGGAAACGATTGTTGACTCGCGGATTTCCGCGGCCCTGATAAGCTGTTGACGAACAACCTTTTTACGGCTCTATCTTCGCTCGTCGGTACATTTAGTTTGCTTGGAAGCGTAATTTTATTTCATGCTGAAGCATTTACTGAAAAGGTTCGCAGTATTTTACATCAAGTTCATGGTCACCGATAAGTAGAGACCTGCGAAATCCGCGTTATTTTTCTGCAGCAGACTAGACTCGAAGGTGTTATGCGTGTTACTGGGGGTCCCTCGATGGGTGAGAGTATTTGTGGCACGACGTGAAAGACTCTTTTAGCCAATAGTAACAGTACAACGTCAGAGCGACCAATCGTCTGTAACTTAGTTACGCAGATACTTGACCTCGTATAGATGCCATCAGCCGACGAAATCACGGGTCGTGCTCACAAACTTATAGGGTAATCACGTCTAGCATGTCCCAAAGTAATAACGGGAATTATGCAGGTCTCTACCAATAAGTAAAATACGAAGTCAATACACGTAACTGGAGGAATGGGTGACAGGCTCCGAGCGACTGTAATCAGCCAGTTGACCGCAGGTCAAAAGCTTACAGTACAAGCTTTAACTGTGACGAATGCTGGGAAATTATTTGACTCCGGAATCTTCATGATCAGCTCTTGCGGGTGCAGCTGGACAGGTCTTAACGCAAGTTCTTGGCGAAGAAACTCTCAACATTTGGATTGCAGAGCGGAAGAAATCTTCACGTGACTTCGTCACGCCTGCACGAATGTGAACAAGTTATCGGTAGTGATAGGAAAAATTCCCCGACTTCATCTCAGGACGACATAGATTTCAGACGCGTGTACACTGAGGTCACATTTGCAATTGGATCAGAGTTTATTAGACACGCCCTTGACGACTCCGCGCCAATAGCCGACTTCTTACAAGGGAACAAGAAGCGAATCCCGTACTGTGAAATGAGGGGTATAGTCTTTTCACGGTTTCTTCAGTCTTTTCTAATCAAACCTTTGAAAAATCTCCCCATGTATGACGTGTTTAATTATTTCCAACATATGCCATGTATCACAAGCGTTTTATACTTGTGTACATAAAAGTTACCTTATTTTATGTTAAATTGAAATGCTATTCATATTTTATCTGAAAATCATAATGATTCATTTATAAATAATATGAATAAAAACAGGGATAAAATAGGTATGTTGATAACGCCTAGTGAGGAATAGTCCTTATACAAAATTCTGTTACACTTGGTGCGTACGAATGTGGTGCGCTATCATTTGGTGTAATTTTTCAGACTTAGTTAAGCTTAGTTAAATGAGGCGGAGGAATATCCTGAAGTACAACTTTAGCAGGGCTTCAGAAAAGGCTGAAGTAACCGTGAATGGATTATAACATTGCGGCACCAGCCAATCAACAAACATCTGATGTTCGACTATACAAAAGACCGTGGAGTCTAGCATACAGGTCATTGAACACGATAAATGTTCCTATCCCTAGACTTATCAGGAAAGCAGTGTTGTCGATGGTGGTCGTTGAAGGTGAGAGACACATGGGTCCTGTGCCTAGGGCGTTGAGGTTAGGTGGACATGGAGCATCAACGGAATGAAATGGCGGAGAGGGGGAGGAAGCACTAGGAGAAAACCCACAGGCTAATTGCAGGGTCCACCAAGTTCTCCTCGTGCGGGAATCCGTATTTGGCCCCGCCAGAAACCCCAGCCTTTCCTGCTATGTTGAGAAGCGAGTTCTCTGTCCACTACATTGCCACGGCCCCTGCCTTCGACTGGAAGATTAGTGGTGAGACGTACGTCACCGAACTTGACAGAAGCTCAAGAGCTTGTTTTACTAGGCGTCGGTTATTACAGTCTATTCGTAGAGACCTGAAAAATTCGTGAGTTCAATGACCTGCAGGCTAGACTCTGCAGTCTTATGTACAAATATGCGAATATTAACAGCACATTGGTTGTCTGCTGTCACAGTGGAAGGCGACGATTGGGCCAGCATTCTCCAAGAGATGCCAAACACCATGTAGACCAATGACTAAAGTTATATAAATACACATGTTTTGAGTTCTAGCTTGTCTCAAAATGAATCTGCGAATTCTTCAGGTCTCTATCTATTCGTAGTTAATACTAACTCTTCTGAAGTTCTACTTAAGTTCTACTTGCAGACTATTCCTTCTCCTTGTGCAAGTAAAGTGTAAGCCTAGAAAATTACACCACAGGGACAGTTCACCTCTTTTGTGGGCACCTAGTTTAATAATATTTTGCATGAAAAATATTTCTTACTAAGTTAATATTTATTAAATATTACCGACATATATATTTATCTATGTGTTTATAGATAATAATATTAAAGAAATATTATAATTTTAGAATAAAGTACACATAAAAGTTATGTTTATCCAAAAATAATATACTTTTATTGTTAAAAGAAGCATAATATGCTTGTCATGCATAACTAGAGACCCGAGAATTTCGCGGCTTCGTTTCTAGACAAGTTGGAATTTACACACATATATGTTTATACTACATTTGCAATTAGTCGACGTGTTTTGTGATACCTCCTGGAGATAAATAAGTAAATAACAAACATGCAAGAAATAGTTCTCCCAGCCACTGCCTTTTACTACCACAAAGATCAACCAATAAACAGTTGATATCTGTACGAGAGTATATAAGACTGTGAAGTCCAGCCTACAGGTCTTTGAACTCGCGAATTTCTCGGGTCTCTAAGCATAAGATATTTAGGAAACAACCAAGCATGTTATACACAAAGTGATGCTTCACAGGTTTGATTCAAAGCGTGAAGATATGTAAATAGAATGTATTCGGTTTTCATATTCGTAAAAAGAGTTGGAAGTAACAGAAAAGTCCAGGATCAGCCCGCACCTACTACTTTAACCTACTCGCTCGGCATTTAACATGCGAATGGTGAAACTGCACTCCATATCTATAATGCTGCCGCTAGATGCTGGGACCTTATCACCGGATGTGCTTCCGGGCCTCACCAAGCCACCACTTCCGGTCGATAAACAACTTCCGGTTACAACCAAACGCAATGCACTATCGCAACTGATAACAACATCCAGTTACATGCAAAACACACACACAAGTGCAAACATGTTGGCCAACATAAACATTTTATCCACCAACTTAACAAACATAATTTCTCCTTTCGCAATGGTAAACGTTTAGACTCGCATTCGGGAGGAGTTGGGGTTGAATCCAGGTCTGGTCATCTTGACTTCAATAGTCTTAGATAGGTGTTTGAGATGACTCCAGGTGAGTGCCGGGATGGCTCCTTTCTAAGGGCCGTGGCTAGGGACACCCGAATTTCGCGAAAAGATTTCCGTACCTGCTAGACTTTAATACTATACGGGCGTACCAACAGTTTTCTTTTGCTTATTGGCGGTGTGTCTTTGTGTTGCATTTTCTTATTTGATTGGCCAATCAGAATAAGGTAACTCCACTACTGTGCGTCTGTGATGGGTAACATGCAAACCATCCAATCACGATGGTGCGTCTGAACAAAAATGTTGTGAAATATAACTGGTCGTGAAATCTTTTCCACGGGGTCCATCCCACTCTATTCGATGGATGAAGATGTATGGTGAATTGGTCAGCTGTGGTCACCATGGGTTTGCTCAGTTCCTACAAACTTTTTATGTTACCTTAAATTTTATAAATGCTACTTATATAAATAACAGGGAAAATAAGCTGAGATTGAAAACGCCAATCACGAAAGATATTGGCAGTTTACCGTTGATTTACGATATTGATATTGCCAAATATATTGGAGCGAGATGTTAAAATGCTGTGTAAATGCAATAACTGTTTCCGAGGATGTTTTCAAGTTAATAAACCCATCCTCTTGGTGCCACGTGCTGGTTGCATAGACCAACTTCTAATGTTTGGTGCCACAGGCTGGTTACATAAACCATCTTTTCGGTGCCACAGATGGTTACATACGCCATCTTCTTGGTGCCACAGGCTAGTTACATTGCTACTCAGCGGTTGTGCAAAACAGCCCTTCACATCGTAATGGATGATCGAAGACAGACAGCCAGTGAGAGGCAAGGCATAGTTATAAATCTTATTGTTCTCTTTACTTAGTTTGACACCATCGCCATGTTTACACAGCTTGCCTGGTGATGCTCTGTTTGCTGCCTCGGATGTTGAATGTTTTCCTTCTCATGAGCGAGGTTTTAAACAACTTCGGAACTATAACATACATGCGAGCTCATGGTTTTTTAATAATATATTTGGAATGCAGGAGGGTGTCATCTCATGGGTGCTAGTGTCTACCATAACAAGATGTTTCATTTATGTATCTGCCACAGCTTATGCCAAATATTTACTTGAGAATTTATCGACTGCAACTACTTCATATCGTTGAAACTAATAAAGTTAGGCGCACATGTAGTAACAGAAGATATTCAAATGAGAAATGTCACTAA
The DNA here is from genome assembly GCA_029891345.1 of Dryococelus australis. Classification (NCBI taxonomy): domain Eukaryota; kingdom Metazoa; phylum Arthropoda; class Insecta; order Phasmatodea; family Phasmatidae; genus Dryococelus; species Dryococelus australis. Next base: position 384,808,307 of record CM056993.1, read on the forward strand.
CAAAGTTATAGAAGTCAGTGTTACTGTTGGGTAAAAGTAAATTAAACATAACACCTATTTAAAAGTTTTCGTTGTGAATAAGAAATCAAAATTAGTTTGAAAATTAATACAAAATTGAAGAACTAATACTAAAGTTTGTTCAAGCATCAGTCACTAACCAACATTATTTGAATTCGATTGCAGTGCAGAGTGCAGACACATCACGTATTCAGTAAGGTAAGAAATACAAATTAGGAAAAGTTACAAATGTTTGGTAAAATAAACTTAACGTAAAACACTCTAAAAGTTTTCGCTCTTAATAGGAAATAAAAATCTCAATGAATGTGAGTACTGTTACACTTGCTACAGTTGTTTAAAAGCCTATTATATAAACAACCTCTGGCACTAAATTCTTCACAATCTCTTCAGTTTCTTTCCGAAATTGCTTAGATGTTGCGTCATTTCGCTCTGAAGACAAGCAGTGTACGAGTGCTTCTATTTTTATGGAAATACTGACGAAATGTTCAAAGTCTCACTCTGTAGCTCTTTGAAAACATGTCTGTGAGAGACAAAACACGATGAAGAAATTTCAAGCAGAATATGAATTCAAAATTTGTTGTCAGCTTCTGCAGCCCATAAATTTCACTAGCAATTTTCGTATTTGATGAATATTTGATATTTTTTTCTAGCGTCTCAACAATCTCGCAGAATTATTCGATCACTGCTGACAATGCGGCTGACGGGCAGTCCAACGAGTTTTCGATAAACTACAGAGTTTTTTTTTTTTTTTTTCCATGGCTGTTCATTGCTCTTTTTACAAATACGTTCAAAAATTCGCGTTCCTTTTGGCAGATGCATGAATGACGTTATTCGATGGAATTCACAGCATTCAGCGTATTTCGCAGTGGTTTGACTTCTTCGCGAAAGTGCATCACAGCTAGATCTAAAAGACGAGCGTGACAATGAGTATACAATGTTCTCGGCTCATCTTCTTGGAAAATGCAAAATATTTTTTTTTAAAATATGTCGTATAATAGAAAAACGAAGAATTTTTACCCCAGAAAAAGCTACGTGTAAATAATTATTGCACTAATATACGACGTTTAATCCCACTGGCGTAAAGGTGCGCAAGCTAAACGGAAAGTTTTCTGAAGAACTGTGAAGTTTGAAGACAAACCAAGCATACATAATCGCTGTACTGCAAACAGTAAAATCACGCTGTCTACTAAAGTGGCTTGAACTCAGCTTACTTATCGATGATGTAAACCGATTTGCAGTAAATTTCGTTGACGTAAACACTATATCCTCATTGAATTCCATTAACTCACTAGTGATCTTCACAGTTTCTTCGTATTTATTTTAAACAAATATTTTGAGAAAGATCCCCTGATAGGCCATGTTTGTTATTTTTCCCCCTAAATAAATAATTCAGCATAACCGCTTCATACTTCCATTGTTGTTACAGTAACTTTTGTTTTTTGTTAGATTAAACTTTCACTTATATTTCTCCTTCAAATTATAATATTTATTTCAAAGTCAAAATATACTTTAAAATAAAATAAATGTTGCTAATTGCTAGTAGAAAGAGTTTATTTGTAGAATAGTATTGAAAATACTTGTACGCTAATTTCAATTAAATGTTTCTTCTTGCCTTATTTAGGCTTTGTATATACATGTTGTTGGAAACACATTTCATTGTATCGTATAAAAATATTTATTCTGATTGTATGCTCAGACCGCAAATACGGTGCGCTAGTTTATACTTGGCGTATTCTTCTGACTTAAGATTTGTTTACATACGTCGGTAGAGTACAAATTGCGTAGCCCGTAAGTGAAAGCTAGCAGGGCTTCTGAATACTTGGAAGCACCCACAAATATACTATAGTCAGAATCTGTTCATCACCTGCATTTTCAGTGAGCTGCAGCTCGCTTCTTGAAATAACTTATTCAGATTACAACTTACAGAACCCTAATATCATCAGCCGTTTAAGTCTATTATTTCAGTAAGAGTTACTTTTAATTACTATTAAATTAACAAAATAATCACATATTGCAATAGTTGGTATTTATAGTTTCGGAATAAAAAAAACTGTTGGCTGATTTTTTAAATAATAAACCATAGAAACCACAAAATCGCTACATTTACAAAAAAAATTATTCCTTTTAAATTGATAAAGCTGTATTATGCAAAACTTTATAACAGCATTTTTTAAGGTTTAATTTTAACATTATTTTACTTTCTTAGGAAACTCGTGTTTAAAAATATTAGATTTAAAAATATCTGGTTTTTCTTCTGGATATATAAATTTGAATACTATTTAGTTGACGATACAATTATTCTATAAATTTTAAAAACAATTATTTTGGCATATTTATTTACTTTGTGCGTTATATAGCTAATTTTTCGTTGAAAGATAAGAATTTTTGGATCGAAAAATATATGCTGCATCAACCCTTGCTGTGTATCACAGTTACCAACATTCAAATATCTTGTCAAACTCTTACCCCATCGAATTACATTAAGACTGAAGTAAAGCAACTGCCTGTGAAATACTGCACCCAATTATACAACGTGAAGAACACATCAAAGAAGTTGTATCGACACCATACAAATTGTCAGATAAGTGCAATTTACGCTATATATATATGAAAGAATTTAACTATATAATTTAAAGTATATTTTACTAAAATATACTTTTTAAATGGAAAAAATAATCGATTATAATAGCCTGTATTTTTAGCAAAGTTTAATCATATTTCCATTCTGGACTCTTCAGAAAGCAGAATTTGCAAGAAAATCTTCGTCATTAAAATATCGTCATAATGTTTACTATCATTGTGTGTGAGAAAATCGTAACAATAATGTAGGAAATAATTTTCATCGATGATTTTAGGTGCGTCCATTTGTCACAAACGTTTATGGCTGAAACTGACGTAAATAATGTTAATTATAAAATTAATACGATATATTATTATTATGATTTTACTACGCATGATCGCAGTAAATATTATGACGATCTTTCTTGAAGAATATTTCTTGTAAATTCTGCATTCCGAAGCATTCGATACGGAATGCGCTCAAATTTTGTTAAAAAATGTGGGCTGTATCAATCGATTAATCTTTAACATTTAAAAAATATATTTTAGTAGAATAATTTATAACGTTGCAAAATATATACATTTTTCTTTCATATGCAGCACTAATCACACTTTTCTGACTATTTTGATGGTGTCTGTACTAATTTATTATGAGTTCTTCACACTGTATAGTCAAATGCAGTGCTCCATAGGTAGTTTCTTTACTTCAACATTAAGTAGTTGAGGTTCTGTTCTTGATCTTATATGTCTCGGTAATGCACGGACTGCGGGCATTGCCGAAGTCCTTTTGGTGTATGACTTAGTCGCGTGCGGCGAAACCACAAATCACGGGACTGTATCTGGTAGTTCGAGGAAAGTGCGCGGGTGCAGGTTATGCGAAAGGAACTTTACCTCCCGCAGAATATGGAAAAAAAAAGAAAACTAAATTACATTTCAAGCACAAGCCCATTGTTAAATATGCAGTACGAGTTATTGTCCACTAGCTGTTTCCCGTGGCTCCACCTGCGTGCAAAATTCAAACAAATAATTTTAATGACCATGTGCTTTAACTCAAATGGTTGGAGGCATATGTTTTATGTATACCCAAAAAAAACTGCTCTTTTTTTCCTGGATGAACACTACCCTGTGTGCTAATTGAGAATATAATCTACCCCTGTACCGAATTTCATCATAATCCGTCCAGTCGTTACGATGTAATCGAGTAACGTACAAACATACAAATTTCCGTATTTTTATTATTAATAAGATTTACGGTTACTTACTACTTTTCTGAAGCCCTGCTAAAGTTTTACTAGCAAGATATTCTTTTGCCTCGTGCAAGCAAAGATTGAACAAGTTAAAGTCGCTTCTACTACAGGTTGGGAAAATCAATGTTAAAAATTTGGCAACCAAACATTTTCGCCACTAGGTAAGCGCTAGTGCCGCATGTGTATCAGATTATTCTATTTTCTAAGTTAAAAAACAGGATAATTGCAATAAATATAAATCAAATATAAGATTATTTCGTAACTAAATATAATAGTTTTCTTTTCTTATTCACGTAGACTAAAATATTTTATTTAAACGTGGCCTCTTTGGAACACTGCGCACCTAGAGGCGGAAAATTTCCCTTTTTGCCTAACTTTCCCATAAGAAAACTGGTTTTGTTCCTAACCTGAGCAGAATTAACATTGACGTAGAAAATTACACCAAAATGACAACGCACCGCATTCACGAGCACTCACTTTAGTAATATTTTGCTTCGGAACTATTTCTGACAAGCCATTACGAGAGACCTGAGAAATACGCGAGTTCAATGACCCGTAGTCTAGACTTCACAGTCTTATATACTCTAATACAGATATCAATTGTTTATTGGTTGAGTGTTGTGGTAGTAAAAGACAGTGGTTGGGCGCACAATTTATTACATGTTTGTTATTGGCTCATTCATCTCCAGGAGGTGTTAAACAACACGTCGACCAATGACCAAATTAACATGAGCGTACATGTGTGTGAATTCCAACTTGTCTAGAAATGAACCCGCGAAACTAAAATTTGTAAATAAAATGTAAGTAAAAGTTCAATATAACAAAAATTATACATTTTTATGTTAACAGAAGTGACATGTGGCATATTTAGGTAACTACCAAAAAGTCATACGTTGTATGATTTTACAAATGTTTGGTTCAAGCGTGTGAAGAAGCCGTGAATAGACTAAAACTTTGACAAATGAGCGAGTGAAGAGTGAAGAGATTTGGACGGCTCTTAACATATAGGTCTTGAGAGCCGATGAGGGTGAAGCGATGAAGGTGTGAACGGAGCAGCGCGGGGGCTCAAGGTTGGGGGGAACGGGGGATCCTCGAGAAGGGCCGGGGACCAGCGACATCGTCCAGCACGATTTCCACATGCGAAGATTCGGAGTGACTCGGTCGGGGATTGAGCCCGGATCGCCTTGGTGGGAGGCGAGCAGGCTAACCACTCAGGCACCGTGTCCCCTCGCTGACAAATGAGTACAGTTTGCTAGTAACTAGAGACACGGAAATTTCACACTCTCATCTGAGGACAAGTTAAACTGCATTCACGTGTACATATGTCCTTGTGCTACGATTGGTCCATAGTTGGTTAGACACGCCTCGGACGACTTTCAACCAATAACGAACCCGTGAGGAAATTAAGAATCGAATTCCGTGCTATCTGCTCTGAGGTTAAACTGGAGCAACAGCCAATGAACTACTAACTGATGCACAAAGAATTGTGGAGTCTAGTTTGTTACCAGATGAATCCACGAAATTTCCTGGTCCCTACCAATAACATCATATCTCAGTTACAAACTTTACTTTGTAGCTAACAAATTATTTAAAAATTAACCAGTAATACCGCGCATTAAAAAAAACCATCCTAATTAATCTAGGATTCCTTATTATGCGAATGTAATAAAACCCCTTAATCTTAAAAAAAATTATCGTCCATTAGATAACCAAAGGAATAAAATAACATTACATGTCGTATATACGTAGGCCGTTCAAGTTAGCGAATATCCAGTATAAAACGTTATACTCAAAAACCTTACAATTATTCAGAATGTTGTGAGATTACGTACGGCACTTAAGAAATAATGTAAGACAGAATATTTGTTTCCGTTTCCTAATTTCATTTTAATGCGTATTTCGAAAGTGAAAAATTGAAAATAATATGAGTATTACGCCATAGTTTCTAAATATGAATACTCCTGTACAGGCTGTTCGCGGCAAAGTGAGCAATTTCGATATCAACTTTTGAAAAACGCCACTGCCGCTACTTTGCATATATATATTTTATATATATCAACATACATACTGACTGGCATGCGACCAGTAAAGATGGTATAGGCTGTTTGCGGTAAAATGAGCACTTTTGAAAGCCCTGCTCAAGATCTACGTGTATACACGTCGTGTCTTCTTCCGCCTTATGTAAAATTATCATTAACACGGGCCTCATCACTTGATTCACGCATCAGCCAAATGAAACGGGAAATTATTAAGAAATCAAATACTAAATCTGCTCATTTTTTTTTTACTCCTCGGTGCATTGGAAAACAGAAAGCGAGATAAATGATTTTAAGTTATCACAAATGGTTACCCAACACTTTTTATTCGATGTTAATATGTGGAACTACTTTCCATCCATCGCTACCAACTTTACTGGGCGAATGTCACTCAGTGCATCCATTAAAATATATGCATGCAGGGGCAGCTACTTTTTTTTTCTAAGGTTCATTTCTATAGTGCTCACTTTTTCGTGAACAGCCTTTAACTACGGTTCCTTGTGTTAACGTTGAACTAACAGTGTAAATTAAATAATAGTGAATACTTGAACTTATTTTGTTGCTTTCCATTTTTTTTTTAATGCGGAAGTGCAAGAATCAACAAATTTGTCAAATATTTACTTCTCAAATACATTTCACTGTTTCATTTGAGCGACGCATGTCTAAAGTAATCAGGCCTATGGCAATGTTTATTTATTTATTTATTTAGCTCCCAACTTGACACAACAAATGTGCTGGGAATCGTCATACAGATAAACGTGAATATATATATATATATATATATATATATATATATATAATACAAAAAATTACATATGAAAGTCACCAAAAACATTACAATATAATAATTATTACAGTATAGACATAAGTAAAATAAATTATTGATTACAATGCACAATACTAAAAGCATTACACATGTGCAAAATTGAGCACACTAGCTCTCCCCGCGACTTCGTTCGCGTGGACTTTCGGTTTTGTTGATCGCTTTGCCCAGATTTTATGGAGTTTGATAATATGTTATTTTTCTATGTTTTCCCAAAAACTATTGCATCTTCTTCTATTAGCCGTATTGTAGCTGATCCAAGCGAACGTTGTTCCGACTCTTGAAATGACATCCATTCCTCTCCGTCCCAGAATATAAGCGGATATTGTAAACCGTCGTATGATCGATGTGTGTCTTGTATGGTTTGAAATGTGTTGTTTCTGCTCATAAATATATATATATATATATATTATTAGAATCCGTTTGGCGTGCACGTCATTCTCTTATGATTGTGCTGTGTTCTTCTCGATCCTGTGTTCGTGTCTCTTCAGTTTGTGCAGCGCTTGTTCACGTTCTATTTTGCCTTCTCAATGCGGCCTCTCTATTACGTCTGGTACGTCGACCTATGTTTGACCGTGGTATCGCTGACATTTTTCTCTTTTAGATCAACAAACATTTCCTGCAAGTACGAGCAAAATCGGCCCATAAATATAGAAGTTAGACTCCAGCGCCCCCTATCGGAACCTAACCTACCGAATGCAAAGCACAATAAAGCAATTTCTTTTAGATCAACAAACATTTCCTGCAAATAAGAGCAAAATTGGCTCATAAATATAGAAGTTAGACTCCAGCGCCACCTATCGGAATGAAACACAACTAAAAACCTTGCTCACCACCCAATAACATATGGTGTGAATATGGTCTCAATTGGTCCAGTGGTTTGTCAGTGATGACGCGGTTTAGTCACGCACAATGGATTTTATATATAAAGATTATGTTCACTAAAAATATTCATGTACACTGTAATATGCATTTTCTAAAAGATACTTTCCAAGCAGTTTTTTTAAAACAGACAATTTGTTTTCTTTCAAAGGCGCAGTGCTGTTGGTAGTATATTAATAAATTTTATTGATGAAATGAATGGGCTTTGTTCAAATTTCTTTCTTCGGTGCTCTGTAATATGAGTGTCTTTATTTTGTCTCGTGTCGTAAGAATGTATTTCCTTGTTTATGCAGTAATTGAAGTTAGTTAATCCAAAAATAATAATGTTGTAAATGTTTATGCTAGGGAGTGTAAGATTGTTAAGTTTTTTGAAGTAAGGTTTGCTGTAAAAGGGGTTGGGGGGGGGGAGGCTTTAATGCGTATGGTTTTTTTTTTTTTTGTGCTTTGAAGTCCTTCTTGCAATCTTGAGACACACCCCGAAATATTAAACTTACATACAGCGGAAGCATATAATGTGAGCTTACAAGTAGATATTAAGCAGGACTCTTATAAGTGCTCAGTTTAACGTGAACAGCGAACTAGATATAAAAATGGCACCGCCACTGAAAATGTCATAAAGGCGAGTTTCTGATTGGAAGACTGCACGTGTATTCACTGGTGTGAATATGCAGATATGTTACAATGAGGGTTCCAGATCTCCGACACGCGAAATACGCCCTTGTGGGCGGCAGCCCCTAAACAGAATTTCTGCTCGTGTGTTCAATTTCTAGCATTTAATAGAATATTCAAATACACATGACAAATCAATGATAACCAGTTACTTTATAAAGTAGCAGATAACGTAAATGTTCTGAAGGGGGAAGAAAAAATTCCTAGAAAATTCGAAGAAAAACAAACATTTATTAACACACCTATGTAATAGACTAGTTCGGACACTTACAGGTATCGATTCATTCATATATGTGACAAGGAAACCATGTGTATAAATATCGAAAGTAATTTGAACTAACAATTTTGGCTGTCTTCGTATTTTGAGATGGGTGAGAGTAACAGTCCGGAGATTCCAAAAAGACTAGCTACTATAATGACCCCACATGTACCATGTCATGAAATTTATAATCATATGTTAAGAGGATTGTGTAATAAAACATTTTCTGAGAAATCTATCGCTAGCGACATGCAAAATTCGCGTTATTATTCGGCATCAGGCTAAAATTCACACTACTGTCTGTACTGAAGCCAGCGTCGTTTCTCCATTGGCTCTTATATGGATGTGAAGCCACGCCCTTTCTGATTGAACTGCACGTAACTTAGGTGGAGGGGGGGAACACAATTGTGTAAGTGTTCAGTTATTGGCGCAGAGTTACCCAGGGCGTGTCAGATAAAGTATGGTCCAATGACAAACGTATTGCAAAGGCGCGCGTGTTTAAAGTCCAACTAACAACGCGAATTTTGCAGGTCTCTTGCTGTCGCGAATGGTTACCTAACGCTCTTAATTCAACGTTAAGATATGGAACTACTTTCCCTCCATAGTTACCAACTTTACTGGGCGCATGTCACTCAGTGCGCCCGTTACAGTATATGCGGGTAGGAAAAGCGACTTTTTCCTAAGGTTGATTTCTAAAGTGCTCACTTTATCGTGAACAACCTTTAATCTGATTTGACATTCCTTCTGCACCTCCCGTCTATGAATGGTTAAAGCTGATATAGTCTGTTCACGGTCAAATGAGAACTTCAATAATCAACCTTTGATAAATGTCACTGGCCCTGCCTACCCATATTTTAACGAGCACGCCGATTAGCGTGCGCCTAGTAAGTCGGAAGAAAAGTAGTTCCATGCCTCGGTGTAGAATACTGAAATTATTTCTTTTGTCGTCTTTTTCCCCTCATTTTTATAGCTGTAATAATGAGCACATTTGTAAAACATTAACTTTCCTAATAATTTCGCCTTTTGACTTGACCGGCGCGTAAATTAAGTGACCAGGCCCGTTTCAGTGCTAATTATACATATTGCGGAAAGATACACAACGTAAGTTACCTACAACTAGATAATAAGCAGCGCATTCAATAGTGCTCACTTTACCGTGAACAGCCTTTTAAACACCGAACACGCAGCACATCGTTCACTGGTCGATAGAAGCACGTCAGACTACAATACACTGCACACGAAACTAGTTCACGATTGCGAAATAAATTAGTTCGGGACCGAGCATATCCCGGCGTAAATACTGATGGCACGTGGAGTATTGAGCTGGAGTGGAGGGACTCTTTTAACATCCGAGATCTTGAGAGCCGGTGAGGGTGAAGCGAGTTGAGTACGTCGCAGCGCCGGAATGCAAGGGTTTGGGGGAGGGGGAACGGGAGATATCCAGCGGCATTGTCCGGCGCGATTCCCACGTGCGGAAATCCGGGAGCGACCCCGCCGGGAGGCAGTTAGTCTGACCACCGCACCACCGCGGCCCCCTACTACTGAGCTGGAACCGCGCTGACGGACATGTTTATAATTGTTGGCGTAGTGACTGCAAACAGAGTGCCGCAAACTCCTCCGTATCTCGCTAAGCAAGCAACGTCGATGGACGCTGTGTCTCGCCTGGCGCAGTTTGTGTTGGCGGCACAGATCACAGGGCTCGAGAAGTCGAGATAAGTCGACAAGAGCTGGCCAGGAGTCGCGCCTTGCAACGTAGGAACTGAGGAGCAGGGCTATGTACTGCTCGAGTTAGACACCGGGAAATAAGTGAAACCTCACTGTAAAAAAAAAATATTTGTAAATTTACACGTACAATTTTTGGTAATTACACATTTTGTACGTGTAATTTGTAAAAACAACTACAGTACGTGTAAGTTTACATAAATATTCTTAATAATCCAGAAATTACTACATGTCTTTAGTGAAAATACATAAATGTATGGGTTAATAAACACAATGTTGGTGTTATTGTACATATTTTTAAGTACGAGTAAAAATACAGCTACTGACTGTATTAAAACATTAAGTGATGCATTTGTACTGTTTCATAGTATTTCTATGAACACCCGATGTCAGTACAGTTGTACACCTTCAATTGTGTAATTTTATCTGCGAAGTTACAAAACGGAGTAAAATAACATGAAAATTGTAAAAATATATATATAAAGTATGTGAATTAACAAGACACAGTTGTTAAAGAACATTTAAAGATCATATACTTGTGGTAGAATTGCTTAATAAAACAATAACACAATTTACAGAAATTCTGTAATTAGAATATTACAGTGAATCTGTGATTTTACTTTTTTGTTTGTGAGAAAATATACATACACAGTGATGAAATTACAATTGCGATGTCTGTGTGAATTTACTTGCAGAGGAGAGAAAAAACACGAATGTTGCAGTTTATTTTCTGCTACATAGTAGTGGTAATTTTGCACTATTCTGTACAATGTATATGTGATTTTACTAATTTGTAGGATAAATTTACTTGGAAGTAGAGTAAAAAAATAACATATGTAAGTGTAAAACTACACCGATTGTAGCGGGGACACTGCTGCCACATACATTTAGTGTAAAATTACAAATTTTTCTTTTTTACAATAGCTCTTTCCTATCACTCGTCAATCCCTCTGTCTTATCGATGCAGCAACTTCAAGATAGGGCAGGCAGTTCGGGCGACATGCAAACTGAAATCTTTTATATACAGGCGGTTCACGGTAAAATGAGCAATTTTGAAAGCCTTGCTTAGTATCTACTTGTATACACGTTGTGCATTCCTCCGCCTTAAGTAAAATTAACATTGCTATGGGCATCATCCCTTTATTCGTGAGTCGGTCAAATGAAACTGAAATTATTGAGAAAGTAAATACTTTACAAATATGCTCATTTTTACCATTCGGGGCATTAAAAAACCAGAAAGCCAAAGAAATAATTGTAACTTCTCACAAATGGTTACCTAACACTTTTTATTCTACGTTAAGATATGGAACTATTCCCATCCACCGTTACCAACTTTACTGGGCGAAAATCATTCAATGTGCCCATGAAAATATATGAATGCAGTGGCAGATACTTTTTTCTGCGGCTCATTTCTAAAGTGCTCACTTTATCGTGAATAGCCTTTACCTGTCATCAGTAATAATAATTAACAAGAACATGGCGAAACCAAACATGACAATAGATACAAAGGCGAGTCGCCGTGCACGCCAGACAGGCCTACCGGAACTCGGTGCGTTTCTGAACTTCAGCGGATTGTATTGCTGGGGTTACGTAAAGAATATTCCAGGCCATTGCAGTAGCCTCTCTCAGTGAGACTTGATGTACGGGGAACATTCTAGATCGAGCAGGCGAGACTACGTAAGCCGTGACGGGCATCCGAGCCGACAGTTGTAGAGTTTGGATGGTTGTGCGATGTACAGGGAAGCGACGAGCCAGCAGAGAGACGAGTGTTCAGCGAGAGTGAAGTCTGCGGACTGCGAGCATCAGTACAGTGAAGAGTGAAACTGGCGGGCGGGACTATGAACTGGATGCGTGAGTGACAGACATTTGGACTGATGGCAATAGGCAGATTGAGTATGTGTAGTAAGTTTGTGGGAATTAAATGACTTATCGATATAGCCATTGAGAAGAACTTTAATTAGTATTGAGATAAACAAATATTGTTCTCATTAGGAATAATATGCTGTAAACAATAGATTTGAGAACAAATTAAAAGTCTAATGTAGTCAATTTATTTTAATTAAGACCTCGAGCCCTCATGAAATCGGATACACCCCTCTGATATCTTGTAATATATATTATTATATAAAGAGGTAAAGTTTGTTTGTTTGTTAGAGGTTATTTATAGAACTACAAATCCGATTCTTATAATTCTTTCACTGTTATAAAGCTGCATCCTTCCCGATGGACATAGGCTATGTTTAATTTTTAAAAAAATTCTAGAAATTTCAAGAATTTGGGGGGGGGGAAGAAGAGCTACTTGGCTGCTTTCTAAGCATGCTCTACCAAAACTGCAGGGCCGATTGTTATAATACTTTCATTTTTAGAAACCTACATTCTTCCAGATGGCTATAGGTATACATATCAAGTGGGGCCACAGAGGCCCAGTGGGTAGAGTAAAGTAAAGTAATACCGCAGTAGCCCAGTGGGTAGAGCGATCCCAAGTGGAGCCCTACGGCTCCAATAGCTATATCAAGAAATATATCAACTCCATAAAACCTGAGGGAAGCGATGGCAGGTTGTTTTAATTTGCAATTAAGGCGAAGTACGTAAAAATGTCAAGTGATTTTTTTTAAAGAGAATTTAATTAGCTATTAAATTATGTCAATCCATTTTTGCCATAACTGTATTAGTTTACCAAGAATTTAAATTTTTTACAGTTACTTTTAAAATGTAAATTTGAACGTTTGTAATATAAAAAATTATTTTCACAATAAATCAATGTCCAGCGAAGCAGGCGAGGGTACAGCTAGTCATATATTAAAATTCTTATTGGTAGTTCGGTGTTGAGAATAGACCTACGTGTATGTTATGAAACAGACTGTCATGTTCAACATTCCATCTGGGTCCACTACACTCTTGGTGAGGTAACTTCTCTTGTCCTTGATGTTAGAAGCCGCCCAAATCTCTCTCTTCCTCGCTCTCTCTCTCTCTCTTTCTCTCTCTCTCTGTCAGGTAGCTCAATAAGTAGGGATAGGAACATTTCGCGAGATAGACGTCAAACACGTGTACACTAGACAGTTCACTAGACACGACCTGGACGACTCTGAGCCAATAGCGGACTTGCAAGGAAATAAGTAGCGAATCCCATACTACCAGGTGTGAAGTAACACTGGCTACTCTCTGGAACAGCAGCCAATGAACAAACATCTGAGGCTCGAGTATACACATGAATGTGGAGTCTGGCCTACAGGTAATTGAACTCGCGAATTTTTCCTATCCCTATCACTAAGTGAAGGCGACTAGAACTCGATCACGTTGACTTTACATATGTTCGTGGGACTGTACGATGCGAATGCTCTGGTTTTATGAGACGCAGTTTTACGAATGAATCCTGACGTGAAACAACAAACCCAAGCGTTTTGACGTCTCTCAGTAAGTTCCCTGTGAGTAAGCTCCATTTTTTTTGCCACCCAGGAAGTAGTTTACACCAACGGAAGGCGTAAAAACGTCACGTAGTTAGCAGTTTGACCTTAAAAACTTTAGGATCACCCAAATTGTGGTTTGGGGTTCTAAGGCAATTCTGGGCGCACAGAAACTAGCAGTTGGCCCTTAAAAACTTTAGGAGCACCCAAATTGTGGTTTGGGGTTCTAAGGCAATTCTGGGCGCACAGAAACTAGCAGTTTTACGAACTGAATTCCTCGTAAAAATGGCGGGAAGGAAGACCTTGTAAAGAACGGGAAAGAAGGATTAATGGAGTATGAGATTCCTTACAATTCTGCATCTGCTTTCCTGGCGGGACACAAGGTAGCTAGCTCTATGATTGATTCGTTTGTCCGTGGCGCCCTAGTGCGGCAAGCCGAGTAACCTGCTGTTACACGTCACTGCTCTTCGCCCTCCTCTTTAAAACCGCTGATGAGCACATATAGTCCATTCATGGTTACTTCAACCTTTTCTGAAGCCCTGTTAAAGTTCTACCTCCAGGATATTCCTCGCCTCGTGTAAACCAAGCTTAACCAGGTATGGTAATTACACCAGAGGGACAACGCACCGCATTCGTGCGCACTCTGTTGTAACAGTATTTTGTATAAGAACTATTTCTTACTAGACACTACCAACATACCTATTTTCTCCCTGATTTTTGTTCAGATTTTATATGTAAATGAAGCATTATAATTTATAGATAAAATATAAATAGTATTTCAATGTGACAGAAGAAAAAGTAACTTTTATGAATATAAGTATAAAACGCTTGCGATACAGAGCGTATTTAGGAAATAACTAAACACGTCATATAGTGGGAGATTTTTCAAAGGTTTGATTGAAAACGTGAATGGACTATACTTCACTGTCTTAATATTTAGTAGTAGGCGCATATTTCCTGTGCATTCGTCGTTTGCGTGTTCACGCGTATCTCAGCAAACGATTATCGATATTAACGATTACAAAAATATGCAGCTGATGACTCTGAAGTATAATAAAATATTATCAGTTTGTAGCGCTTGATTTAAGTCGAAAGCCGAGACCCTGTGTTTTACCTTCGAATAAGAGGTTGAATTTCATTTGTTTTGATGCCAGTAGTGCAACGTTAAAACAAATCTTTTGGAATGCGAGGAAAACAAACATAAAATTGCGATTTTACGCATTTGTTAGAAATGTACGATAATTTTGCGCCAGTGTACCATTATTTAGAATACCACGCGCCACGATGGAGCGCTGACGATCTAACATCCCTGTTCAAGCAGGCGGGGCTTCCCCAAAATGCTCAGTTTACCGCGAACAGCGTTTATTAAGCGATATTACCAGACATTAACGAGGTTCGTGGACGGGCGCTGCGTCTGCGGAGGCGCGGTGACTCGAGGTGGACGCTCAATCGCACGCCGCCATTCAGAAAGGCCCACACGCGGCGAGACGAGCTAAATATAGGGTCTCCCTCGCCACTTGCGTCTCCTGGCGGACCTCGGGATACAGCCAGTAACTCTCTAAATAGACCGCAAAATTTACTACACCGCTCTGTAGCACGTGTGTTTCGGCTAAAACGCGCGCCGCCGATAGATATGGCCCGAGTAGTTCACCTATAGGCTGTTCGCGGTCAAATGAGCACTTTTGAAAGCCCTGCTTAAGATCTACTTGTATGCACGTTGCGTATTATTCCGCCGTATGTAATTGGCGTCATCACTTTATTCATGCGTCGGTCAAGTGAAACTGTGAAATTATAAGAAAAGTAATTTTAGAAATATGCTCATTTTTACACTTTGATGCATTAAAAAAAGTAATAAGCGAAACAAATAATTCAAATTATCATAAATTGGTACTGAACCCTTTTTATTCGACGTTGAGTTATGGAACTACTTCCCGTCCGTCGTTACCAACTTTACTGGACGCATGCCACTCAGGGAGCGCGTTAAAATATATGCAGGTAGGGGTAGTGACTTTTTTCTAAGGTTATTTCAAAAGTGCTCACTTTATCGTGAACAGCCTTTAGTGAAGTGTATAGACGGCAAATTGTTTAACTTTTCTTGATTGACGATAAATTAGCGTCGTCTTCAAAGTGTCAGAAGGTGCCCATTCGCAGGAAGTTCTGTGAATTGTGTGAGTTTGAATCCAGTGTAAATAACTGCTGTTAAAGCAACGCTTTACGATTTATAGGCTGTTCACGGTAAAGTGAGCACTTTTTAAGGCCCTTCTAAATTTTTTTCTGCTGCTTTTCAATATAAACGTTGCAATGTGACCAATAAACACACTGTGTACATTTCACCACCCTCACAATTTAATGCCTGAGTTTGCAATGAGATATGTTTATTAGTGGTTAATGTATGTTGGGAGGGCCTTAAAAGGTGCTCACTTTACCGTGAACAGCCTATACAAAATTTGTTTGTATGTATTTTTTTTTGTAAATGTGTTGTGAATATCAGGTGTGAATAGCTGGTGATAAATAATTATTATTCTAGTACATTGCTATTAAGAATGGTTTGTTCGAACCAACAAGATACTTCTTTGTACAGGGTCAAAAATATATATTAATTGTCCCAACAAAATAGTTTGCTGAGTAAATTAAAATTGAAAAGAAACAAAATTAATTTTGTTCATCTAGCAAAATACACGCTTGAATAAACAAAGCCTCTCTGTTTAGCCAAAAAATATGTTAAACCGTCAACAAAATGTTTGGTTGAATCAACTGAACTGTATACTAACCGTGTTTGTATTCGTGTACTTACACTTAAAAATGGTATGAAAAGTCTAATAAAACACGTTCAACACGAAACTAAAAAGTAAAACTGTAAAACTTGAAACATATATCTACGAACGATGTCCAGTATTTGTAATGTAATTATTTAAAGACAAGTCGGCTTGGTCGGCAGTCGCTTAGCTGAGATTGCTAGATCGCAGCTCTGGGACGTAAGCCATACAGGTTCGAATCTCTGTCGGGTTTTAACCTTTTATATTAACGGAACGTGTGTAATGTACGTGGAGCCAAACAAATACTTAGCTGCACGAATGAAATCTTACGCTCCCGAGCAGCCAAACAAGAATAGCGAAATTATTTGGTTTCCGAAACAAGATATTGCGTTGCCCTACGCAAACAAGTCCACTCGCCTCCCACAAAGGCAAACCGGGTCCAATCCCCCGGCCGGGTCTCCGGATTTTCGCCAGTGGGAATAGTGCCGGACAATTCCGTTGGTCGACGGGTTTTCTCGGGGATCTCCCGTTTTCCCCCGCCCTTTCATTCCGGTGCCGCTCCGTGCTCACCTCAATCACCCTCATCGGCTCTCAAGACCTCGCTGTTAAGAGCCGCCAAAATCTCTTCACTCAAACACGTCGTACATGGTGTGATTTTTCGGATGTTTAATCCAAAAATAAACCCAAGTTGAAATGGATACTACCTCTTTAAGGGCAGGCCTGGCTCACGAACAAAATATACTCCCGTAATGACTGTTACGATTAATTGACAATTTTTGCAATCAGCCTTAAAAAAATGTAATTGCCCATTCCTCCACGCACACCGTAAAGAACGCGCCGACTGACTTGCGCCCAGTAACCATGGCAACGACGAAGTTAAAGTGGTTCCATGTCACAAACTTGAATAAATAGAGTTAGGTAAACATTTGTGAGGAATTCTGAAATTATTTATTTTGCGTTATGTTTTTTACTGTTTATAAGAGTAAGCAGTTGCGAGTTCGCAAAACGTTTTACGTTTCCAATAACGCAATTGTTTCACTCGATCGATGCATGAATAAAGTGACCGGGGCAGGGCAGTGTTAATTTCACATATGGCGGAATAATACATAATGTACAGCACAAAAAGAATTAGATCTGAAGCAGGGTTTTCAAAAAATGTTCAGTTTACCGTGAACAGCTTTTAGATAGAGATTAGGGTATATCGCTGCAAAAGCAGTTTTTTTTTTTTTTTTTTTCCCCAGGTTTCAGCTTAATACGCAAGTCAGAAATTATTATAATTTTTCATTTTTGGTTTTCATGTGTGTGTATATAGGTTTGTGAAGTTACTTTCCTTTTATAAGGACCAATGGGAATTCTGACACTCTGAGATTGGACCTTGGGACTTGTTTTTGCAAAGTTCCATGCCGCGTCAAAATGCATTATCCTATTCAATCAATCAAATGATCAGGTTGCTGCTGCAGTATTTCGGAAGATATTATAGCTCGAAAAATCTCGCTGTTTTCCAATGACTACCCAAGTGTCCTTGAGGAGCTGGGAAATTTGTATCTTGGGCTTCTGCGTGTCACTTACTCCAAGAGAAACTTTGAAGGAACTATAACTGCATTAGAAGAGAAATACATTGTGATTGAATTACTTTGACGTGGGGTGGCATCCGGTGCCGTGAGTTTAGAGTTCGTCCCTGTTAATCGAGAGTTTGCAGTTAGAGTTCCGCGGCTCGTTTTAGTGCACGAGGTAGATGTTCATAAAAGCAAGCGCTATAACGGCTAAGACTGGGCCCTAAATGTATTTATCCCATAGATAGGGATAGGAAAATTTCGCGAGTTCCATGACCTGCATGCTAGACTCCACAATCCTTTGCATAGTCGAACCTCAGATGTTTATTCATTGGCTGTTGCCCCAGTGTTACCCCCACATTTGACAGTACGGGATTCGCTTCTTGTTCCCTTGCAAGTCGACTATTGGCGCGAAGTCGTCCAGGGCGTGTCTAATAAACGTGACGTCAATGCACACGCGTTTGGAGTCTATCTTGTCTTGAAATGAGTGGCGAATTTTTCCTATCACTGCCCATGGATAAAGCATTCTTATGTCCATTGAAAACTGTATATGAAACTCAAGTATAAAAATCCCACACAGTTAAAAAACTACAGATACATAAATAAAAAAATAATCTGGATGAATTGCAAATGCTCAGTATTAAATGAATGCACAGCAGGCCCGTGAATAATGTGCGTTATCAAATACCGAATTTCAGTATTTAACTGTAAATCTATATATTAATATTTTAAATATTAAATTTATAGGAACACGTTTTTGTCTTCTTCGAAAGAAAAGGCGCGATGGGCTCTGTACTTGATTACCAGAAGTCCAAATCAAGCGATTCTAAGGATTGTTTTCGGAAAACCAGCCGCTCTGCACTGCAACTCACAAATTGGTCTCTGCGAAGCTATCTTATCTTTATACAGCTTATGCGCCCCTAAGCTACATATTGTCAAATGAAGTTCTCTAACAACAAGCAACTCCTGCTTTAACTCCTGGAGGCGAATGTTGTACTTTTCGCGCAGTTCGGTGCTCCAATGATGGATAAATTGTGGTAACCCTCTACTGCCCACCGTATCTCTGAAGTCATGCATATCCACATTAATTTTTTACATTTCACTTTTGCGATGTTTTATTGTGAAGAAAATTTTCACCTGATTTTGCACGCATGTCTCGAATACCGAGTGGAAACTCAAGTGTCACTTAGTTATATTAAATATTGTTGCATGCGAAGACGCCTGAGGGGCGTATCTGAGTTCGTGAGGGATGGAGGTCTTAACAAAATTTAAAATAAAAGAACTAAATTTTATTTCTACTATATTCACGCAGCTATTATTTACGGCATTAATATATCGGTCTCCGATTTTACTATTTCTGTTTAACAGTGAGCGGAATATTTGATGCCTATTTTAAGTGTAATCAACGCACTTCTTAATTGTATTTGTTGGTTACAGTCAATTAACTCATACTCGTTATCAACACGTATGCAGTCTACCTGTTGCCATCATTTATAATGTCTTTCGCTCACGTATTTAGTACAACGGCCCAGCCTGCCAGTCGCACACTTCACTGCTTGATACTCGCAGTTGCAGACTTCCCTTCCGCTGGTCACTTCTCCCGCTGCTCGTCTTCTATCGCTCGGAACTCAGCCACTCATTCACTCATCAACTCCAACTCAACTCAAATCAATACAACTCCCAAACCCGGAGATCTGTCGCAATATTTGTAGTCTCATGGCGACCGTCTGGAAGGTTCAACGCACCCCGAGTCGCGCTGAGAGAACGTAGTCAGTAATACAGAGCATTCTTCAGATAAACGCAGAAAACAATACAACCAAGGTCTGCGACGCGCGCCTGTAATTCAAAACACTTCACTGCCCCGCCGCCACTATCATATAACATTTATGTGTCCTCTTACACTCGCTCGCGCAGGAGGTGACGCAGCGAATACGTAACAATGTGTATAGTCTAATTTTGTTTTTAAATTCAACGCAAAAGGTTTTGCTAATTCAATCTGAAATAGCGTCTGTCAATTAATCGGTTTGTTACTTTAGGTATTAATTAGGGCAGTAGAACTTTGCCTTAATATTCATAACCACTAGTTCTAAGGTTACTTAAAAGCAAAATGGTTTTCTTCATTGCTTGTTTGAATACTGCTGTTTCCTGGTGACACTTTGCCAGGCGACTAAAGCTGAACTCACAACCATCCATCGCATCCGTCAGTCGCCCGTCCGTCAGGCGGTCACGTGATCTTCGACCAATCGCAGAGCACCTACTTTTTCTACCCGTCAGTCCGTCAAATATTTCTCCAACTTAAACTTTCGACGAACTGGTGGATGGGCCACTGCCTTCTGATGACATTCCGTAGACGCCAATACGCACTTTGAAATAAAATGCAAGGCAGTGGATATGTGTTTATTTACCTTGGTGATAAATTCAGTAATTTCATACGAAAACAATAATAATTCAGTATAAATTTTTATCACTTAAAAAAAATATATTTCCCAAAAATGTTTCTCTCTTGAAAATTTATTTTCAACCAAAATTATCTTCTCCGAAAGAAAGATCGCTATATTAAGTAGTCACGCTGATATTTTGCCGGACGAAAGGATTGATGGACGTCGGATTGTTGTGAGCCGCTTTCAACCGACAGACGAAAAAACAGACGGATGACTGACTGACGGTTGTGAGCCCAGCTTAATATCTCAAGTGAACGAGGCGTTCTCCTAGAGAGCCTTCCACGCCGAAGAAGACCCCATAAGTTCTTTGTAACATCAAGCCAACAAATTTCTTCAAACGCGGGAAAGAGTAATGGTGTAAATCCGGACAGAGATATCCCCCCCCCCCCTCCTTTTACACCATGCCTGATAAACAGGAAGTCGGTAAGAGAAGCTGGAATAATATGGAATTAGTATTGTTCTCAAAATTTCAAACAGCACACATTTAGTGACAGGCTATTCACGTTAAAGTGAGCACTTTTGAAAGCCCTCTCATTCGGAATAGCAGTAAATATAGAACATTTGTTTTAACACAAAGAGGTCTGCACACATTCACTGGCACTTTAGACAAATTAGAAGTGAGTCACCTATATCCACTACTACAAGAACACCCGTCCTGTTGGTGGCTGGGTAAGAACTCACCATCGTCCTATTGGTCCATACCACACTGGACACTACCCTGTACTTTACAGCGTTCATTATTGGCCGGTCATCAGCCAATGTAGAGCCGAGCTGATATTGTCCCAATCAAATGTCCTTTATCGTATAAAGGGATTTACAATCAATCATGTCCCTTTGAGTGGTTTAAAAATAAATAAATTCTATCGTTAGCAAAATCATTGTTAAGTCACACATCCATGCAAGTTTTGTTCTGAACGACAAAGAAATTTTCAACTTAGCTTTGCTCGTGCTACACTCGAGCGTAATCTAGAAAGTGTTAACCTTAGACGTTAACTTCCGAGTACGTTGTGACATACAGCTTGAATTTATTATTTACATGATAGTATTTATTTTCTAAGGCGGTTAAAGGATAAACAGTGGCAGAAAGTAAAAAGTCACTAGGGCCTCAAAAGTGCTCACTTTACCGTGAACAGCCATACTAATTGTATGTACTGCACAATACGGTATGAGTGAGGGAAGAGATTTGGACGGCTATTAACAGCGAGGTTTTGAGAGCCGATGAGGGTCATTAAGATCAGTAGGTATGGAACAGAACCGGAATGAAGGGGCAGTAGAAACGGGAGATCCCCGAGAAAACCCACCGACTAGTGAGATCGACTGGCACGATTCCCACGTGGAAAATCCGGGAGTGACCCGGTCGGGGATTCAACCCGGTTCGCCTTGGTGGGAGGCGAGCAGGCTAACCCCTCAGCCATCGTGGTCCCTAAAATACATTATGGTCATGTATCATAGTTATTTAAATAATAACTAACATAAATACTCTCATGCGCTAAAAAATCGGACGGAATTTGACCGGGAAACTTTGTGAGATGATACCTTATGAAAAATAAATTGGTAAATGAAAAGGATACTTTTTGCCTAAAACGAATGTAAAGGGAAATATAAGCTCGAGTGAATCGGGAACATTATCATTGCAAAATTAACGAAGTGAAAGTAAACTGCAGTTCTCTGAACTGGGATCTTCAACCTAAGAGCAAACTCATTAATTCCTTCCCCCGTAGTGAAAATAACAGGGATGGCTATCCCCTTATTACCGTCCGAATTTATGGATGTTTGATTCTGGTTTATTGAGCTTAAACGTCAGTACGGCACCGAAATGTATGTGTATGACCTAATTTCGGGAATAATTTAGATTATAAGAAAATGTCTATGCACACTTTCCCTGCTGTTATATCAAGTAAAATGTTCCTGTGAACGAACTTCGACGTGTGTGAGTGTTTTGTGAACTGGCAGGTGATGCAGGTAATGTTTGTTTGTATTATCGTATTCAAGCGGTTTATAGAGCTTAAATAATTTCTCTTTCAGTAACTACCGTCTCGTAGGTCTCATGTGGCCTGAATGCCTATACTTGTGACGTGTCTGTGATCACGCACAGGTAACATAGGATCGCGGTGGGCAGTGGCTAGACTCCTCCCACTAAGGCGAACAGTGTTCGATTAGCGTCGGGGTCATTTCCGGATTTTCGTATGTAGGAATCGTGCCGGACGATGCCGCTGGTCGGCGGGTTATCTCCCGTTTCCCTCGCCCTTCCACTCCAGCACTGCGCCATACTCGCCTTGCTTCACCCTCATCGGCTCTCGAGACCTCCATGTTAAGAACCGCCCACGTCTCTCCGCTCTCCAATCTTCGAGCGACGTGAAGTGGAAATTTCAGCCAGTATATTTTCTTAGAATCATTCAAATTACAGGCTGTTCACGGTCAACTGAGTCACTTTTGAAAGCCCTGCTTAAGATCTATTTGCATGCACGTTGTGTGTTCTTCCGCCTTATGCAAAATTGTCATTGCCATGGGCCTCATCGCTTTCTTCATACGTCGGTCAAGTGAAAGTGTAAAATTATCAGAAAAGTAAGTATTTTAGACATCTGCTAATTTTTACACTTGGTCTCATTAAAAAAAACCAGAAAGTGATAGAAATAATTTAAGTTATCACGTACGGTTGTTTAACACTTTTTATTCGTCGTTAATATATGGAGCTTTTTCCCCTCCATCGTTATCAACTTTACCTGGTGCATGTCACTTAGTGCGCCCGTTAAAATATATGCAGGTAAGAGCAGGACTTTTTTTCTAAGGCTGATTTCGTAAGTGCTGACAAGATCGTGAACAGCCTTTATTTAAAAGTAATTAACATTTATAAATTCTTAGAATTATCACTTTAGTTGGTACTCTAGTTTTTCTTAGTATAGTTAGCATAGTTTAAACTAAAGCCCCTGATGTTTTGAGAAGAGGTCTCTCTTCCGCTAAAGGGAGGAATTTATCGTGCTCAAGAGTCACCCCGTTGCACGTGTCCTGACTCGTTAAGTCAAACGCCATTTAGAACGCCTCAAGAGATTTAGTTGTTTGTTACCCGAGATTGTCTGCGGACCCAGACGTGTCTAAGTGGCTTACAAGCTTCTGCCGCTGCAGCGAAAGTCTAAACTAAGCTAGCTGAGTCAGCGATCAGTTTGAGTCGGGGGTAACCTGTGGCACGTAAATACACGTCAGTTTAACGTAGCTAAGATTTCGATGTGAAAGTTATGTACGTGGATTTCTATCGCCGGAGCACTTCCTTACACACCCAAACAAGTCTCATAAAGGTTGCCACAATTTCTCATCGCTAAGGCCACCTGTTTTTCGGGAAAATATTTCAGGACTACTTGTGCTCCAAAACACTAGATCGCAGATCCACTTTCGTCATTCGATGATTATAACTGTCGCGCAATTAAGGCGCCTGCTTGCAAATCAGATCCACTCAGTGTCGGAGTTACTTCATTCTGATTGGCCCAGTCAGATAAGGAAATGTCTCCGCGTGGCCAATAACCAAAGAAAAACTGCACTTATGCCATAGGACATTTGAGTCAAGCCTTCGCGTAAATCTTTTCGCTAAAAACAGGAGGCCCTGCTCATTGCTTTACGATGCCTGAAGCCTTGTACTGAAAGAAAGCATCTTTTAACACATTGAGGTCTGCTAACATTTACTGGCACTTGAGCCAGGTTAGAAGCGAGTCACCTATATCCACTACTGCGAGAGCACTGGTTCTGTTGGTGTCTGTGTTAGAACTCACCATCGTCTTTTTGGTCCATACCACACTGGACACTACCCTGTAATTTAGAGCGTTCATTATTGATCTGTCATCAACCAATGGATAGTCGAGCTGATTTTGACCCAGTCAAATGTCCTTTACAGTATAAATATGATTTACAATCAATCATGTCCCTTTGAGTGGCTATAAAAAAAAAGAAATTCTATCGTTAACAATATCATTGTTACTGTGCTGTTGTGTTCTTTTAAGATCATGTTTCACGAGCTACACTCAAACATAGTCTACAAAGTGTTAATGGTTATAAAAGCTGTTTGGTTGATGCTTTTGAAGGCGAAATGTTATTGCTGGTAAATGTAACAGACTGGTGGGCGAACGCTCGTAGGTTTGTGTTTGCAGGGGTCTCGGTCAATGCAGCAGCGTATCTGTCATATCCCCTTACCTGTTACCTGGTAAGTCGCACTTGGTTCTCCTGTAGGTAATTCAGGTGAAATTAAAGTGAACAGTGCACTGGTATTTATTTGTCCAGAGTCTCATCGGTACTCTTCAGATCACTGGAACACTGTCTTTAAACTGTGGCGCTCAGACGTTAGTCCATTCGCTGTTACTCAACACTTTGTAGACTAATTTGAAAATTGCTTTGTGGTTCAGAACAAAACTCGCATGGATGTGCAGTCTTTGATCGGCTAGTGTTTAACATGACCTTGCAAGAACATGGCAGCGCAGTAACAATGATATTGCTAACAATAGGATTTATTTTTTTATAGCACTCAAAGAGACATGGTTGATTATAAATCCTTTTGCACGCTGTAGGACATTTGATTGGGACAATATCAGCTCGGCTCCCCATTGGTTGATGACCGGCCAATAATGAATGATATAAAGTACAGGGTAGTGTCCGGTGTGGTATGGACCAATAGGACGATGGTGAGTTCTAACACAGACACCAACAGAACCAGTGTTCTTGCAGTAGTGGATATAGGTGACTCACTTGAGATTTTGTCTTAAGAACTTGTAAATGTGTGCAGATCTCAATGTGTTAACATTTTTCTGAAGTCCGGGTGAAGTTCTACTTACAGGATATTCTTCCGCCTCGTGCAAGCAAAGCTTGGCTAGATCTGCTTAGTCACGCCAGACGGACAACGCACCACATTCGTGGGCAACCAGTGTACTAAGTTGGCACCCAGTGTACTAAGTTTTGCGTTAATAGAACTAATTCCTACTAGACATTACCAACACACCTATACTCCCACTGTTGTTTTCCGTATGAATTATAAATTCAACACATTAATTTAGAAGAAAAAAAAACCTATATATAAAATTTCAATTCAACCGAAAATATAGTGTATTTATATACACACGAGTATGAAAAGCCTGTGATACATTACGTATTTGGGAAACAACCGAGAGTATCATACACAGGATGATTTTTGAAAGGTTTTATATAAAAAGTGTTCTTTTTCGTTTTTACCATAGTACGCGTAGTATAAGAAAAAAACGTCAAAATGGTGTGTGTTGTTTATATATATTATACATATACACACATACAGCATGTGTCTAAATTCGACCGACAATCTTCGGCTGTAGGTTAATCACGAAAATGATTAGTTGAATACACATATACAACCTACTGTTTGGTCCAAGTGAATACACATATACAACCTACTGTTTGGTCCAAGTGAATACACATATACAACCTACTGTTTGATCCAAGTGAATACACATATACAACCTACTGTTTGGTCCAAGTGAATACACATATACAACCTACTGTTTGGTCCAAGTGAATACACATATACAACCTACTGTTTGGTCCAAGTGAATACTACGAGAAGTACACATCTTTGAAGTTGGACCTGGAACACTTGTTTATTGCAAATATTGGAGACAATACGTGAGATGGAACACCGATTGTCTGGATAATAGTTAACTAAACAAAGATCTTCCAACACCACGACACTTGTCGCTGCCATCAAATTATTTCATGTAAATAATCACTGTTACTACTACCCATATTTCGAACTAACATCCATGTCATGGTAGCATATTCGCGATTTAAAGGATGGATTATTAATCCTCGTGTCACAATGAACAAAAATGCTACCTTGTTTAAACATCCTAAACCTCGCTGTTTCGAGTAATTCGTGTTTCACTTTCAAAATGATATTTACCAATAGCTGGCAGGTGGGGCACGCACAATATCTAATAACACACTTTTACGGCTATTAAAGGGAGGGGAAGTCCCCAGAGAGAGGTAAATTGCAGTGGTATTGTAATAAACTTTTTCTTCTACTATAAGTTTTAAAATGTGTAGCTTATTTTAGACCATATGTAATTTACATGTTTTCAACTTCTTTTTTCGTGATTAACCAACAACCGAAGTTTGTCCGTCGAATTTAGATACATCCTGTACATATTCTTTTTAGCACTTGCCTGCGCAGTTTCCTTTAACGTGTAGGAGATAAGTAAAACAGTAGGGTCGTAATTTAATCTACAAGTTCTCGTAGCTGGATCCACGAGTATTTCGCGGATTGTGTTGGCAGCAAGCTAGGCTGGACAGCCCTCTATACACTCGAGACATTATCATTCGCTTATTGGTTGCTGTGATCAAGTGAGGCCTCTGTACAGGGATGTTAAACACTCACTCACAATACTGCTTCCTGCTTATCACTGGCTCACAGTTAAATGGGGCGTGTCTAAAGAAATGTCTTCCAATCACAACAGTAGGAGAAAAGAACAATTGTTTGGAGTCTACCTCGCCTCGGAATGAATTCAGATATACTCGCGGCTCTACTCGTAGCGTGTAATAAAATCTAACTCTAGTAACGCAGTAATTTGCAGAGTAAGGCGTGTTGACGGAAGCACTGCACGCCTGTTCAGGGCCTTGCACGTACGTGCCATGGGCCGCTGGGAGAGCGCGTTATTGCCGCCCGTATCGCTGTGCCTACCTTGAACACGAACAAATTTATTTCTGGCCCATGTACTCTTACGGCTGATTTACGATTGACTTTACAGAATAAGTGTGCCGTGTGCTTAGAATATAAAATGAATGTGTTCAAGGGTATTGGTTTATGACTGTCGTGCGCGGGTCTTGTACGGGTCGTGTCCGTTCTTGGCTTGATTTAAGATACGTTTATATTTTATATCATAAGTACAAGTCAAGACGAAGTAGCCAATCAGAGCCCCGTGACATTTGTTGTTGGCGGAAAACTGTATTTACTTCTTGGAGTTAGGTTATGTCGTAACGTGAAATCGTATGCAATTAATTATTTTAATAGAGAGGACACCTATTTATTCAAAGAACTGTTCAAAGACATGTTTTATTCCTTGGAAAAGGTTACTGAATTCGCTTTATTTAACCCTATACAAATTTATTGACGTAAATGACCAATATTGGCATTAGCATGCCCTTCTATAAGATACTAAGTTTTTTAAAAACTATTACACAAGCAGTGACCACAAATAATTATATATTATATATATTATATATATATATATATATATATATATATATATATATATATAATATTCAGTGTTGTCAATTTTTCCAGATTACATCGGCTGCTTTGATATCCTACGATTCTGATTGGTTAAACTTAAGAGGTACTAGATAAATCATAAACTGCAAAACTTATTTTCCGCGTACTTAACGAGTCATAAGTACAATTATTAATTCTTCAGTATTTAATTGTAAACGCACCCTTAATCAAACTCTTGAAGGATTCTGTTTACCATGTATAGTAGGTACATACCGTAACATTTCTTTTTTTTTTTTTTGCTGCGGCTAAACCAACAGTTTATCGCCTACCAACATACTGAATTTATTCGTGATCACAAAAGTGCCTTTGTACTTGCCACTATTTTGTGGATACAAACAATTTTTTTTTTCAGTGTACGACTTGGTTAGAACGTCTTTTGGAGAGAATTTGAAAGACTGCTTCCTCGTGACTTTCAGACAAAGCAAAGAACTTTGATGTTATTCTCGAAGACAGACTATTATGGCTGTTAAAAAGATCATTAGAATCCTTTATCGGTAAACCGGCACGGTACGCTCATTAGTTAAGGGGCGGAAATGACGGTGGTTCCTGCCTTTATCTTCAGCATCGCCCATTATTCACGAGTACCGAGTCGTTAGAAAAGTGGTTCTAGCGCACTATAGTCGGGAAGTCTCATGCTCGGTTGCACCATCATATTCCCCAATCCGAGATCTGATGATCCTAGTTCCGAACCAGGATCCAGTTTGAGCTTGGTTCCAATGTAAAATTGTTTCACCAACGAAATTTTATGATTCTAGATCTTCGATTCGTCGACCTTGGTTCCAAAATGAGAGTTCGAGATTAAGTATGAGACAAATTTTGCTATTGGTTTGTAATATATGACGTCATGGAAGTAGGCTTATTTTTCACTATATATATAACTAGTTGTGCGATGGTTTATCTGTTTTAAATTAATTATTGTTGTACGAATTTTACTGAATAATATTCAAGTGCGTATAACGTTCTTTTAATTTCCCAAAAAAAAACAATCGAACGTAGTTCTATCTGTTGCAGTATTTTCAAACTACATTTGTCGACGATGGCTGCTGATTTCGGATCGAGATTTTGAACCGCCAATTTTGGGGTTCGAAATGAACTTCATCTCGATCTCCAGTCCAGATCGGAACTCGAATGGTGTAACAGTTTTCTGTGTCGATCTTAGATCCGATCTCGGATGGAGTTTAGAACCACGATGGTGCAACCGGGCATCAGTAGTTTCATTTTTTTTTTAATCAGATCATCTGACGTTACAAAAAAAAATACGAATTATAAACTGAGAGCTTATTAATTTGGGAATTTCATTCACTTTTCGTTAACACGCGCATGGCGCTCTCAAAAGTGATTTATTTTTTAACGGAGCAGTTATAACAAGACTGCAATCTTTTATGAGACGCCTCAATTGACTGACAGGTTAACGAGAAATATTTCCGTTAACTCTGTAAATAAATCAACAATACACGCAGAGAGGCAGACATAGAAAAAAATTTACCAAAGGATTTTATTCTGAAAATTGTATTTTTTTTTTTTTTAATTACCTGCGTGGAATGCATTCGGAGATAAATAGAATTCAATTACCTTATATGTATAAAAACTGTGTGTGTAAACATATACCAATGTTAATAACTGCAAAAAAAATTACCTAGATTTTTCAGGTATGCTTGGGAATCGCAATTATCTGGTCCTTTAAAAAGTACGTTACTTACGATATTTTCAGATCATTACTAGATTTCATGAGACATTTCCCTATCCAGGTTTTGCAATAATAAATGCATGTAGTGGAACTACAAAATATCGATCAAGCTTGAGAAGCTGTCTTTTACGCTGTGTCAAGCGAAAATTTTCGTTATTTTTAAATTGTAGTTACGAGCCCACGTCACCCACCATATTGAATTTTTCCATTCATTTCTTCGTGGTTCTAATTAAGGATGAGTTATTGATCAATGTGACAAAGAAGCTTAGCAAATTACCATACTCGTCATAATGGACAAAATATATGAACTAGTAACACATATTTACGGAACAATTAATTTTTAAAAAAATTTACGTATGAATTTATTCCCACAGTTTAATCACAAAAATGGAACACATAATAATAATCAGGTACCAAAATTTTCTCAAAGCTATTAAATGTAATGCTTTTATAGTGAAACATGTTCAGTAATGACCTTGGCTCTTCTGTTACGACATTAAAATTAATTATTTATGTGTAAGGGGTAATACAGTATTTTATAGTAAAACGATATAAATCCAAGATGACGGGGACTGAAGAGTGAAAGGTTGATTTTCAAAAGTGGTAACGATATCCTGAACATTCTTAACCGATGTTCCCTTGATGTCAGTGGGAGACGTTGCAGCAGTGTCAGATGAAGTCTCATCAGCGCAGCCAGTGACTGGAGACCCCGACGTACTAGGTCGAGAATTCCGCGAACTGGTACGGTAACAGGAAACGAGCTCCAGGGGGGAAGAAGGAAGATTCTTTCAGTGACGAGAACGAGACGAAGGCTTCAAAGCTCCCTGGACAAGGACAATACCGGGGTGAACTCGAAACCAACTTTCCTCTGCAGTGAGCAGAAGTGACGTCGTTAATGTGCACATTTCCTACTTAACCTCGTTCATTCATCTAAAGGCTGCTCACGACAAAGTGCGCACTTTTGAAATCAACTTTAGAAAAAAGTCACTGCCCGTGCCTGTTAATATATTAACCGGCGCGCTGAGTGACATGCGCCCAGTAAAGTTGGTAGTTATGGATGGGAAATAGTTCCATATCTTAGCGTCATATAAATAGTGCTAGGAAACCATCTGTGCAAACTTAAATTATTTATTTTCCTCTCCGTTTTTTTTTTTTTTTCCGATGCGTCTAAGTAAAAGATTGAACAAATTTGTTACATATTTACTTTTCTAATAATTCCACAGTTTCACTTGAGCGACGCATGAATAAAGTGATGAGGCCCACGGCAATGTAAATTTTACATAAGGCGGAGGAATACACAACGTGTGAACAAGTACATCTTAAACAGGGCTTTCAAAAGTGTCCATTTTACCGCGGACAGCCTATAAAGTCTATTCGGGATTTCTTCACGCTTTTTGAATCAAACCTTAGAAAAATCACCCCATGTATGACGTGTTCAGTTTTTCCATATAAATGACACATATTACAAGTGTTTAATAATAATTGTGTTAGTATAAAAGTGCCTTATTTTTAATTAAATAGAACTTCTGCTTATAGTCTGTCAATAAAATATAACATATCATTAATCATTAATATGAATGTATACAGGAAGAAAAATAGGTGTGTTGGTAATTCCTAGTAAGAAATAGTTCTTATGGAAAATACTCTTACACTGAGTGCGCACGAATTCTGTGCGGTGTCCCTTTGGTGTTATTTTCTATATTTAGTTAAGCTTTGTTTGCATGAGGCGGAGGAATATTCTGGAAGTATAACGTTAGCAGTGCTTCAGAAAATTATTAAGTAACAGTGAACAACATGCATTAAACCTTTTAAAATGATGATTAATGGTCTTTTTCGCGCCCTTGTGCTTCTCAGATGACTTACAAAATCTTCTTAGCAATGGTGGAGAATTCGGAATCTAAAATAATTTGTATGAATTGATTACCAGGCGAAATTCGTTCGAAATTTCAAAATGATCGCCATTCAATCTACAGAACATTCGCATGCTTGCCCTTGATTACTTTGTGATCGATATAGTGAAAGTGTTTAGTCTATATTACAAACGAAAAAGTTGTTTCCCTAGGATGTTTATAGAGAACATATTAACGTTGAGAAAGTACCTACTGATTATGTGATCGTAATGGATAACGTTTATGTATATTTGTGAATGAGTCCAAGTGATTTTATAAATAATTAGCAGTGACCTATTTTAATAGGGCCGTTGTGTCAAAAAGGAAAATTTATTACTTGAAAATTATGATATAACATCATTCAAAAAAATTATCTTGATACGTCATTAATAATGTATCCATTAGTAAAAACCATTTACATATTTCTTTAACATAGTCTAATTATCACTTGATAATATGCTTGTTTCAATCAGACTAAAATTTTTCTGTGGCTCATCATTCTCCTTCTATTCATTTTATTTCAAGAAAGTCAATAGTTTTAGAACATTAATAACAGTGACTTCTAAAATATTTCCGAAACTTGATTGTCATTTTCAACATTAAAAATACCAATAAACTAAATTTCTACTCTTGCGATATTAATAATATATTTGAACAAATTCACACCAAAATTTTTCAAACCTGAAGTTATTAAGAATATTTATGAAATTAAATTTACTGTGAATTTATAACAAACTCAATACACCCAAAAAAAATCGTTGCTCAAATAACTTCCTAATTTTTAATTTGTATCTCATAAGCATAAGTATTCGGCAAATGATGTTAAATATTAGTTGTTTAAAAATATGAACAGTTCTCAAAGTCGCATATATGTTTCCGAATATAGACATTTTTATTTCCGTAAATTTTTTGTGAAAAACATGAATTTTCCACAACTGAACAGTTTTACAAGATCATCTATTTTACAACAACCACTTGCAGGTTAACTGTATGAAATATATCCCTTCAATTTTTGTAACCAAATATATTTAGGATCGTATTCCCATTCGTAAGTAAGTGTGGTATTTGTATATAATATTTTTGTAATATTTTCTGTCAGGGTTTAATATAGAGCACAGAAGTATATTTGTTTTCAGGTATGCTAATCAGCTACATATATGATTTTGGACTCTTAAAACATGTTTATTGACATATCGTTTTGATTAATCTTAACTTTTCAACCCCTCCTATATTTATTGGTATTGCAGTAAAATTACGTAATATTTACATTATAAACCACGCTTCCATTTTTCTATTTATTATTCTATGATATTTCGTATGGTTTTCTGAGGTATGATAGATTATAACCTAAATACGCAAATTTTGACTTAGGCATATATGTTAATTTTAATTCTCAGTAATTATATTTCATTTTTTAAAATATGATTCGTTATTTCTTTTAATATTTTAATTATGTTTAACAATTTTTATTCAGTTAATTTTTTTTTTTCAACGGAAGTAGATCTCATATTTCAGGTTAGCTAATTAGATAGTTGCCGGAAGTCCAGGCTTCTGGGGGAAGGACCTTTAAAGGATCTAGAAGCCAGAGTTTTTCACTGGAATTTGATCGCGGAAATCGTCAGCGCCAGCGTAATGCTAGGATAGCATTTAGACCCCAGAAGTCACAGTAAGGTTTTCTGAGCCAGTCACGTAAAGAAGAGGGCTGAGACTCAGATCTTTCGTTAGAATCTATTAGTGGTTCTAGCTAGAGAAGAGACGCCGTTCAGTTAGACGCCGACCCCATGATTCAGGCCACATGTTTGGCCTACATCCAGGTGGCGCCAACGTCTTTTTAGAGTTTGAGGAGAACTTGATTTTTATTATGTGCGATGTCTGCACACCTCAAAGCGCCCAGTTTATTAAATGGATGTTTGAAGAAAACATCATTGTGTTATTATGGTGGATAGTAGGATAATAACCAGTGGTCCAGCTTTACCACTCAGTGAGTCACAAAAGCACATTTAAAGAACCTGAGATATTTTGGTTTCAAAAATGTTTGATTTTTTATTAAGTGTGATTTCAATCTTCAGAGGTTTAGTGAGAAGGAAGTACAGATTTCATTTGATTATGAGAAGTGAGAAATCATTTTCACTAAGTTTATAATAGAGCTCGTTTTTAACTCTGCACATTTTACTGACACACGTGGTTTAGATAATACAATTTTCTTTTAATTTTCAATTTTTTTATTTTTATCAGCAGCACTAATTTTAATTTTTTTATTTTAATAATTAATTCGCTTTAAGATACCTACTGTGGGAATTGTAGTATTTTCTAGGTTACAGCAAACCTACTTGCAGTGAAGTTAATTGATTTTTTTCCACATAACCTAAACTTAAAGTTTAATCTGGTATAGGCTGTTCACGATAAAGTGAGCACTTTTTAAGGCCCTCGCTACAGGCATCAACCGCTAATAAATAAATAATATCTTATTGCAACCTCAGGCAGTAAATTTTGATGTTGGTGAAATGTATACACTATGTTTATTGGTCACATTGCAATGTTTATATTAAAAAGCAGCAGGAAGAAGGAAATTGGATGAAAGGAAAAATTTATAAGGGCCTTAAAATGAGCTCAATTTATCGTGAACAGCCTATACTATATTATCAAGTATTTAGGCCTCGGTTCCGCTAAGTATCCCACACAGACATCTCCGTTACACATATCTCTGTCCTCTCTCTCTCTCTCTCCTCTCTCTATTATATATATATATATTTATATATATATATTAATTATAAATCTTTCTAAAATCAGTATAGGCTGTTCCCAGTTAGCTGAGCACTTTTGAAATACCAACCTTTGAAAAATGTTCACTGCTCCTTTAGGCTATTCGCGGTAAAGTGAGCACTTTCGAAAGCACTCTTATGTGGAATGATAATCAATAAATATAATTTATTGTAGTCTAAAACGTTAACTCACGAGCAAGGTGGAATACACACTATGTTTATTACTAACGTGGCATTATTTTTTTTAAAAAAGGTGGTTAAAGAATAAAAAAAAGCCTGAGCGGGAACGTGCGGAACTATTGGTACTCGCTCAGTGGAGTTGGCAAAGGCGGACGGAAAATAGTTCCGTGAGTTAACGTTGAATTGAAAAGTGTCAGGTAAACATTTTACAATAATGAAATGGTTTCTTTAACTTCCTGTTTTTTTATAATGCACGTAAGTATGGTAATTAGTAAGTTTGTGAAATGTTTATTTGTTTAATATTTCCACATTTTCACTTGACCGACGCACGAATAAAGTGATTAGGCCTATGGCGATGTTAATTATTTTACATGCGGTTCACAATTTGCGTGCAAATATATCTTTAGTAGGACTTTCATAACTGCTCAGTTTACCGACTATAGCCTATAATTGCCATTCCCGTGGAAATATAAGTAAACTCGTGGTCCCTTCTTTCTATGCACAGAGACGTCTCTGGGATGGCGCTCTTGTCTGAACCACGTGACCATGGCTATGCTGGTCGTGTTTACAACACGAAGGGAAGTCGCTAATGTTGATTTCTTCATATATGCCATTCGCGGTATATTGAGCCTTTTTGAAATCAACCTTTGAAAAAAGCCACTGCGCGTAACTCTGTGTGTGCTATCGCAAATTCTGGCAGGCAGCCTCCAAGTTAAGTTGGCAACGAATTAAGTAAACTAATTCTAACACTTGACGTTATGAAGCGGATGTAATATTTAAATATATGGCAAATCGAGGTGTTGGTTTTCTTTATAGAGATTAATTAAAATAGGAGTTTTCATATTATTAATACTTTTAGTCGATTAACAATTTTACGTTTTCTCTTCACAGTCGGGTGTAAAGTGCGTGAGTGAAAAGATTTGGACGGCTCTTAACATTGAGGTGTTTATAGAGTCCATGGGGGCGATGCGAGGTGAATATGGAGCAGCGCCGGAATGTAAAGGCGGGGGAAACGGGATATCCCCGAGAAAACCCGCCTACCAGCGGTATAAACACACACAATTTCCACATGCGAAAATTTGGGAGCGGCCCCACCCAGGTGGGAGGCGAGAAGTCTAACCACTGCACCACCACCGCGGCCCCAAATTGTGGAGTATAGCTTGGTGATGTTTTATATAGGATGTTCATGTTAAAATTTGCGCTTTTGAAAGCCCTGCTTAAGATCCACTTGTATGCACGTTGTGTATTCTTCCGCCTTATGTAAAATCGACTTTGCTACGGACCTCATCACTTTGTTCATGCGTCGGTCAAGTAAAACTGCGAAATTTTTAGGAAAGTATATATCATATAAATCTGCTCGTTATGTCACTTCGATGCATTAAAAAATAAACAGAAAGTGGACGAAATTATTCAAGTTATCACAAATGGTCGGCTAACATTTTTTTGTTAGACGTTAATATATGGAACTACTTTCCCCTCCGTCGTTACCAACTTTACTGGGCACAAGTCACCCAGTGCGCCTGTTAAGATGATTATGCAGGTATGGGGCAGTGACTTTTTTCTAATGTTAACTTCGAAAGTGCTCACTTTATTGTGAACAGCCTTTAATAGTATAACACGGGGTTGTTAAACGTAGTAATATTTCGTTGTAGCATATCTTCGCACTTTTCTACAAGGGACACAGGCTGTTTACGCAGCCTGCAAAATAAACGTTTGTCGGGAAAATCGCGACACGCGCCAGTCGTATTTTGTCCCACGCGTGGGCATGTTTGAGCCCTCTCCTACTTTTGAGAGTTTATGTCTGACTTATTATTCAATTTTGGTAGAAAGTGTTCTTTATGACTTTAATTTCATTTTGCATAAGGAATCTATTCACTACGCTTGTCGGTTTAGTTCCCCCTCGAGCTATATTTCACTCTGTGTTCACTGAAATATATCCTATGTGGTATTGGTACTGTAAGTCAGTGAGTTAACTTGCAGACTTCTGAGCCAGCGCTCTGAGTTCAAGTCTCCATAAAATTGTCAAATTTTCAACTTATACTAAACTGCGTATTATGACTGAAAATAACGCCAGCATAACGAAACTTATAATAATAATTTTTCATAATGGCTTATGAATAAGTGTTCCATAACAGCATCTATTTTTTTTTTCGGTTCGAAACGTTGCGAGGTGTTGTGCCTTAGGGGAAAAAAACGTTTTCACACTTGAGAGTGTTGTCCGAATTATAACATACTAACCCTTCCTACAACAATAACAAATATGTCGTATTGAAATAGAGATAAGTGCTCATGAGACACTTGATAAGTAAACCCATTCTACCACCCATTAATTCAATAACAGAACTGTTGCAACCATGCAATATTAAATTGTGCCGTGTATAGGCTGTTCACGGTCAAATGGCACTTTTGAAAGCCCTGCTTAAGATGTACTTGTATGCACGTTGTGTGTTATTCCGCCTTATGTAAAATTATCATAGCCATGGGCTTCATCGCTCTGTTCATGCATCGGTCAAGTGAAAGTGAAAAATAATCAGAAAATAATTATTTTATAAATCTGCATTTTTTTAAAATTCGATACAATAAAAAAAACAGGAAGTGAAATATTTGACGTTAAGAAATGGAACTACTTTTCATCCATCGTTACCAACTTTACTGTGTTCATGTCATTCAGTGCACCCATTTAAATATATGCAGGCAGGGGCAGTGATTATTTTCTAAGGTTGATTTCAAATTGCTCACTTTATCGTGAACAGCCTTTACTCGTATTGAGTGTACTTGTTGCAACGAGCAACCCACGTACTACATGCTCGGCACAAACCGTTCATAAACGAGATTTTCGCAAATTAACACGAACCATATTACCCACAAAGAAGAGTCTCAAAGCACAAGATACTGAGTAAAGTACCGATCGTACGTATCCTCCATTTGCAAAGTGTAAATGATGTGGACACCTTAATGTAATAAGTTAGAATTTCGTATGAAAACTGTGTTTTGGCAGAATTCTAGCTCTTATCGGTAGTCCTTTGTTCTAGGAAATATTCCTCGATCTGGGACAGTTTTAAAGAATTTGCTTATTTCAGAGCATAAAGAAGGAGTGTTTGGCAGGTTCTACAACTGTCCGCATATAATGATAGGAATTATTTATACTATACTTCTATAAAGAAATAATAAATATATGCAGATCTGAAACTATTAAAGTTTATACTACTTAAAACGTCATTTCCTCCCAATTACTGCCTTCGCGCGTATGCCATACAAATATACACTATGTAAACTATATTGTTTAAATAACGACGCTAGTAAATTTCTGATTACTGATAGTAACATTCATGAAATTCAGTCCAATGCCGAATGTTATTAGCATACAACACCAAATTGTAATAGGGCTATAGACAGTTTAAAGAAGATGTCTCTTAAACGAGTATGTTTTTCGGAGCAGGTCTATCGTTCAAATCTGTTACGTGATGTCTATCAGTGCCATACGGAATGAGCCTTCAATTAAGTATACCATGTGCAACTTACGAATACGTTCCTTATGCGATACTGGACATAATATCCAGAGGAAAGAGGAGAGAAGTAATCGAGTGCAAATCAAGCTGCAAAACAGAACTCCGTATTACCCATCCAGTATTTCACACGGCGTGCTCTTAAAGCACCCGTATTGTCCACGACTCCCACAGCGAACTCACATTCGTGAGGACCCGGGTTCGATTCCTGGTCCAGCCATCCTGACTTTCGTTTCCCATGGTTTCCAGAAATTACTTTAGGCGAATCTCGGGATAATTCCATGGCCGATCTTGATTCTCCGAGCCACGCTGGTTTCGTCCCTAACGTTACATAAAAGTTAGACTTTGAAAAGCACAATAACTTGCTCGATACTCACTCTACTTAGTACATTCTCCCCATCTCATCGCAAATATTGTAGCCAATTCAAGTAGATGGACAAAGACTTCAAGTAGATGGACAAAGAATTCAAGTAGATGGACAAAGACTTCAAGTAGATGGACAAAGACTTCAAGTAGATGGACAAAGACTTCAAGTAGATGGACAAAGACTTCAAGTAGATATACAAAGACTTCAAGACCCCAACTAATGCTAACTCGACACGATGAAAGCTAAACAGAAGTGGAATACCATTGTTTGGGTGGAGTAGCGAAATCAGCAAATTAAACCTACGGCGGTTTGTTTACAACTAACAAAGTACTTTATAAATGAACCGTTATTTGGTTATTGCCCGTAGCTGCATGCGTCTTAACGTAAACAATAAAATACGTAACTTATGGCGTTGCTCTTTCCAAATTAGGAAAGCTATCTTTTTGTATTTACGTCTTAATGCCTGAATTACGTGTAATTTTAAAATAGCTGAGATTTGAATATTATTATATATTTAACTGCTATAATTGCAATAATAGTGACAGATTTATGTTTCCTATAATTCCATCGCGACCGTAGATGGACTCGTGAGAAAATATTGCACCGATCTGGGGCAAGTAGTTCGCACACAGGCGGAAGGGTACGCGTTTTGCTGAAACAATAATAGTTGATAACTAGGCAAGGCTTTTAAAAAGTAATCTTATTATATCCTTGGGCAAACTATAGAAAATTTTTTTTATAAAATTATCGAATATTTGTGCAGCAGGCTGCATTAGTCAACACTATAGCAAAATCATACGAATACGCGCCAGAAAACAAACATACGTGGATACAAGGTTCATACTGTAGTGTGGAACTGATCGTTTTGATAGTCACTGTCGAATGCTTCCTTACTGGTTTTTGCCGTCGTGCGTTCAAAAAAAAAACTAAACAACGGCTCGTATGTTTTGAGAGTGGGTAACATTTCTCAAAGTGCATAAACAGAGATTAGTAGACAAAGAGTACGGGTAAGCTGTTTTCTTATTTGTGTTATAAGCGGTATGGGCTGTTTTTCAGTTTCTGCTCAGTGTCTCTGTCGTCTTATCGTGGGCGTTCAGCTTCCCTCCGCAGTGCTCTAAGGGCGGAACGCATGCCATGTGCAGGGGCATTGGGCATTAGCTAACGTGGAGAGGTGGCGATGGCTGTCAAGGGTCCTGTGCACTGAAACGTTTTCTGTGAAATCGTTGTTTGCGCGTAAACGCGTGCCTCGGTAAATAATAGTTCTGGAAATACGAAGTTTGGCCAGAATGGATAAAAAAAAAACTATTGATTATATAGCTATCCTTTTACTTTTATCATATTAAATTATATTAATGGAGGAAAAAATTGTGAAAGTTGTCAAATATCGCATTTTTAAAGCTTGCTTTCTAAGTTTCTTTAGGCGGTAAGAGAAAAGTACGATTAGACGCAGGTAGTTTGATCTGTGTACTTTCATCGAGTATAATAAAACCTCACAGTTACATACCTAGTTTACACAGTAAAGCGTTAGGACGGAAACACTGCGCGCCTTGCGCGTAGGAGCGATGAGGCGCTAGGCGTGCATGTTAGTGTCGCCCGTATCGCTCCCTCGCTTCTTGGCCTTGGACGCGCAGGTACATAGGACCCTTAACATCGAGGTACTGAGAGTCGATGAGGGCGAAGCGAGGTGAGTACGGAGCAGCGCCGGAATGCGAGGGTGCGGAAAGACGGGAGATCACAGAGAAAACCCGCCGACCAGCGGACCCGCCCGGCACGATTCCCCCGTGCGAAAATCCGGGCAGTGGTCTCGCCGGGAATTGAATCTTGGTGAGAGGCGATCGCTCTAGACATTGCGCCACCGCAGCCCCTCGTAAATTAACATTAAATAATTTAATCGCATGTTACAGTTCATGAAAGCCAATAGGGAAAAATGAAGAAAGTGCAATCATAACTACGATAGAAAATGTTCTACCGGATTGGCGTGTTTCTGCCTAGCCATTTAAAGTCGACCATCTTCCAATGCAAAAGTATAGGCTGTTCACAGTAAACTGGACACTTTTGAAAGCCCTGCTTAAGATCTATTTGTGCGCACGTTGTGTATTCTTCCACCATGTGTAAAATTAATATTGCCATGAGCCTCAGCACTTTATTCATGTTTATCGACATCACTCACTTATTTTATGGCCCAGTCATAGTTTTTAAAAGGCAGGTTTCTCATCGTATCTTCTTAGCTTACCACAATTCAAACTAAAAAATTAGTATATGAATTAATGAGAGTTTAAAAGCGAGGGAACATAAATAAACAATTGCCATTATGGCATACAGGCGTCATGTTCAAAGTGTTAAATATATGTTTTAGGAGTTATGTATTTTCGACGCACTCTTAACACCTCTCAGTCATTTATTGAAATTGTATGCATCATTATAAGGTTAGAGTTCGTGAAAGGAGTGAGCAGTTACGGTATAGTACTAAGTTATTACTTATTTATATCTGATGGAAACAATCTAATGAAACCATATTATTCCATATGTTTGGCTGAAGGATGCGCGACAACAAACGCGAATACAGCGACCACTCAACGAACGAGTATCACGCTACATGTTCCATACTGCAACAATTTTTTCATAAGTTTTTCTAGTGTGGACTAGAACTACCTGCTTCGGAAGTATGCGGCACTTATATTAAATGTATTATTTGAACATTGGTAGTTTCGTCTTTACCACTCACGTAAACCCAAGCCGAGTATTGCTTTGGTAAAATGTCACTTAGCATTTTGTAAAATGTATTATATTTGGGATGAGAAACAGCTGAGTTTTTAAGTAAAGTATCGGCAAAAATGTCTTTGGGGAGCGGTGTAGTTTCCCAGTGTACGGTCCTGCATGCGCAGTTCTAAAAAATACCGAAATTCCTTTAGTATATGTCTTGGTGTTTGTGATCCATTATTTTCGTCGCTCCTTTTTCATCCACTAAAGTCAGGAAAGTCAATATGAAGGCTAGAATATTTGCATTTCTTGTTTTTTACTGCCATGTTTGTTGTGTACTTTTTTTGTAGTACTTCGTATTTAAAAACTATCTTGTCATTGAAGTAATTCCATTGACCAGCACGCGATAGCGAGAAGCGAGGCCCCCAATTGTCGAGGTTGCAATGGCGCGTTCGAACAGCGGATATGCCGTAGGTGTGCTTATCATAAATATTTAATTTTGTACTTATTACGCAGCGTATTGAGCCTCTCGACAAGTAAAGATGGCAGTTAGAAACTAACAGTTGAAACACAGCTGAAGGGGCACAGTTGCCAGTAGTGCACGTGGGAGGACGACACTCCAGTATGTGCGAACACACACACACACAAACACACACACGCACACCTTACCTGTCCCTCGAGTGTCCTGGCTCGTCCTCAGTCATGGTGTCGCCGAGATTGGCGCGTGGTCCTAGACGACCTCTTTCCCTCTACTTGCCCGCAGATCTCGCGCCACTTAACGTGCGGTCCTCTCCCGCCGACTCGACGGAGAAATTTGTTCCTATTACGTTGGTGTTACAACGCAATGCGATCCCCAGATGTTCCACACGCCGCGTTCCCCAACGAAGTACTTTCCACCGACGCCTATTTTTTCACATATATCTTTTTCGCCTCACGCCAAATCATTGTTGAATCAACTATATATTACCACACAGAATTAGCGTTGCTTAAATTTTTCACCGAAAAATTGCAATACACTACTGAACAAATTTACTCATATTAAGCTTATGCAACTAACAAACATTAATATAGAGCATGCGTTGCTCCGTATGTTTGTAGTTACTTCTAGTCCAGGTGTTATATTTTCACTATATGGATAGATTGTTTTCATGTAATTTGCAGACTTCCGTATTGTAGTCGGCGCAGTTCATTCTTGAAAGTAATGATAGCACTTCATTAATACAAGCGCTATTTTATTTTCAGACAGTATTTATATTAATCGAGGGTCTTTAAAGGGGTAAGTTCATTTCCCGGCCGTAACGAGAACCTGCGGGATGTGCGAGCGTGTTTAGACGCCGCCGTAGCGTCTCAGAGCCACGGCATGGCGCCACGGAGCAACGCTCAAGACATCCGTTCACCGCCCAAGTCCGCGATGTACTGCGCTCTCAGCGCTGGTGTTCGCCGCAAGCCACCTTCCATTGTCCCGCGAGGGGGAAGGCGTCCGGCCGAGCGCACCCGAGCGCCGGCGGAAACGCCCGAATATCGATTCGCACACCTATGTAACCGCGTGGACGATGTAGAAGGGAAGATTGGACAGGTCCGAATCTATTAACGCCGCAGCCAGCGGCCATTTCCATATCCTGATTCCCGCGAGGAGGGCGGGAAGCTAAATCAGTTTCATTCTGCCCTGCCGAATTTTTATTTTCATTAGGTACCTCACTAACCGCCCCGGTCTGCAGCTCCGAAATATTTCGTCCACAACTTCTGACTACGCTTGACAAGCTGATATATGCCCGGTTGCACCAACATCTTCCCCGATCCGAGATCGAATGATCCTAGTTCCGAACCAGGATCCAGTTTGATCTTGGTTCCAATGTAAAAGTGTTGCACCAACGAAATTTTATGATTCTGGATCTCCGATTCGTCAATCGTGGTTCCAAAGTGAGTGATCGAGATTAAGCATGAGACCAATTTTGCTATTGGTTCGTAATATATGACGTCATGGAAGTAGGCGTATTTTTCACTATAGATAGTGAAATTCCCGATCGGAAGCGACTTACGAAAATCTACCTTTGAAAAAACACTCTAGGCATAACATGTCAACCTGGTTTTTCAATAACCTGTATTCCAAAAATATATAACACTGTGGTTAACTTTAGAGTATTGTATTATTGAATAAATGTACCTTTAACATAATATCTTCTATAACGTGTAATATTTATTTCTTTTTTAAAATACGAATTAACATCAGCGAGTGCAGCGAC
Source organism: Dryococelus australis (assembly GCA_029891345.1). Taxonomy (NCBI): domain Eukaryota; kingdom Metazoa; phylum Arthropoda; class Insecta; order Phasmatodea; family Phasmatidae; genus Dryococelus; species Dryococelus australis. Next base: position 384,851,286 of record CM056993.1, read on the forward strand.
GTGTGGGCAACGACCGGTAAGAAATAGTTCACAGTTAAAATATTATTTTAACCTCGTTTGTTGGTATACTATTTGTAAATTAAACGGTGCGTATCGAAATATTTAAAATTTTAAGTAGCCCCGATGGCAACATATCTAATTTTTACAGTTTAAAATAACAGCGGAAAATATCGTGAGTAGACCGTAATGGTATAGTATTGTTTTATCGAGCGAGAAAGCAACTGAAAAACTGTCTGCTGGCGAGACTTGTCTCTCTCTTTCTCTTTCTTCGTCTCTTTCACACTCGGGAAATTTCACTTCGCTAATACGCAGTGAAATTATACATGTTTTCAATTGTATCATATTGCATACTTATTACAGCAAAATAATGATTTTTGAATTTGTGATTTACAACTGAAAATAAATTTTAATGTTTGAATACATATTTTAATATATTTAGATATGATGGCGGGGCAGTTACCTAATGAAGTTGGCAGACGTGGCGAGCCATGAAATGGCGTGTTGCATTTTGTCAAATGAAACGTAAATTATTATTACTCAGAAAAAATATTTCAAATTAAAACATCACGTTTGTAGACGTTGTGTTTTTTAAGCCTACCTAGGCAAGTTAAAATGTGATAAATCTGTGTTTCCGCGGCATTAATAAATATACTGTGGTGTGTGTTTCGTTAATCATTACGTCTGTGAAATGGCGTGCCTTTGTGCATCGTGGTCGATACGCTGGCCCTGTGCGTGTGCGTGATTTCAAATATTTGATTAGGAATATTTATACGTTTTAAATGTGAACTGTTTTTATGACGTCCACGTCAGTTTGTTTATCACAAGGTTGTACCTTTGCCGTAAGAGGTTTGAAACACAGTCGTGCAACGTAATTTGCCACAATCCCAGAAGAAAAATTCTACGCCCAGCCCGATGAATTTCAATAAACCTAATAAACAGTAAGTAGCAATACATAGAAGTATAAACGGAATAAAAGTTATCGTAGGCTTATTTGTGTGCATGTTCACCGCTATCTTTTAAAGTTTGTATGACAAAAATGAGCAACACGAGTTGCGTGCTTGAATTTAATGTGCCTTTTTCACTGGTTGTTCCTTTGTTTTAATATTTATTCCAACTGAGGCTGTCCTTTTAGAGAAATGACCCAACACATATCAATAACGAAAGGATAATTACAATTAGTACAGCCCTTTACCTTGCAGTTGTAACAGTGTTAAACACAGTCGAGGCAAAATACTAACGTGCATTACATGTATTGAGCTACGTTAGTGGAAAAAATATGTTAATGTAAAATAACCGTAAGAATTGTCTTCAATTCAGGCATTTTTAAAACGTCATAAAGCTGACCTAAATAATGTCAGAGGCCTAAACTGTGAATATTCATACGGAATGGTTTTTGGAATATGACAGAATTGTTTGAAATTCTGTAAACAGTAAACAACACATTTGACATGTATAGAAGTGGAAGTCGCATTTCAATGTTAATTTTTAGGTGTAGCGAAAGTGTACGAACATATGTACACACACAATGGAATGTAAATATTGATTTTGACAGATTCTGCATGGCAGTCACATGGCAATGTTTGTTTACATTTGGCGGAAGGATACGAAACGTACGTGCGAGTAGATATTTAGCAGGGCTCCGAGAAAGTAGCTTCTAATGGGGAATGGACTATAGATGTGATATGTTTGATCTGTTTTAAGTGAATTATTGTTGTACGAATTTTACTGAATAGTATTCAAGTGCGTATAAAGTTTCAATTTCTCAAGAAAACAATCGAACCTGGTTCTATCTATTGGTGTAATTTCAAACTACATTTGTGGATCATAGCTGTTGATCTCGGATCGAGATTTGGAACTGCCAATTTCGGTTGCTCGAAATGAACTTCATCTCGACCTCCAGTCCAGCTCTGAACTCGAATGGTGCAACAGTTTCTGTGTCGATCTTAAATCCGATCTCGGATCGAGTTTCGAACCACGATGGTGCAACCAGGCATTCATTCCACTTCCAGAAGCAACCAAGCCGACCTGGCGAAAAGACAAAGTTTGATTTCAGATTAATTGTTTATTGGAATCTCACAGAAGCATTTTGCAAGTTCAAAGAAACCGGACACTTTTTTCTTCTGCGGTAAGGCTTTGACTTCTTGTTGACTGGAATTTAGAGTTTATCAATAAATTTAATTTTAAAATACGGACAAACCGCACAGGTACCTAACAAAATTTTGATTATATTTATAAAGAAAGAATTGGTGTTGTTAATTGTACCAGACGTCACATTGTTTTTATATTGTCTTATATTAACAGGAAACACAACGAGTGTCATTTTTATAGTTTTATTCCGAGCTCCAAGTCACGTTGCTTAACTGCAGCATCACGAAACCTTGCTAACATTAATTAAGTTAAAGGAATGTGAAATTTACGTTTCATATTTTTTTTTCACGCCAGTATTCAAACGAAACACATTCAATAATATGGTTAAAAAAATTTCTTGTGCTATTTGAATGTGATTAAGAATATTTTTTGGAAATTCATTTAGCGATTCGACGTATTTTAATTTTAACTTTTGAGGTAAAATTTAAAGTGAAATCAGCTAGAAATATAAGCGTTGACATACGTGAACTAACTGTTGGGTTTCAAATAAATTGCAACATGTTACTCACATGATTTTAATAAATACTTCATATGAAACCAAATTGTGTTGAAATAAATTCTTGGAATTTGTACAAATCAATATTTTATGCTGAAATTCTCATATTTACGCTAAAAACAATCAAAAAGAATCCTGCGTTATGACTTTTTTTAATGATTTGATTTTTTTATGAAGTCACCATTGATACTATGTCACGAAACTACAAAATATGCACAAAATCTATAAAATAAATTTTTGCTCTTGACCAACCTTAATTTAATTTATCTCATTCCTATAAAATATTATACAGAGGTAGGGCCACCTGTTTTTTCGCGAAAAGATTTCAGGACAATTTGTACTCCGAAACACAAGAGATCAGATCCACTTTCCTGATTGGCTGAGTTTAACTGTCAGGCGCTGTAGGTGCCTGCCAGCGAATCACGGACACTCGGTACTGGAGTTACCTAATTCTGATTGGCCCAGTCAGGTAAGGACTGTCTCCCGCCAAAGACACGAGGCCAATGAACAAAGGAAAACAGCACGTATGCCATAGGGCATCGGAGTCTAGCCTTCGCGTAGATCTTTTCGCGAAATACATGTGACCTTAGACATTGGAGATTACACCCGATGTAAGTTATCCGTTGCTATAGCTATATGTGCATATTACCTAGTCTACATGATATAACATAACTTTACTACAGTTAAATAATTTGTAACAGTCTTTATAGAAATCACCAACTCCCTTATTACACTATGCCACATTAATAAGAGTCATGAAGCATAATTTTTAATATCATAATTTAAAAAATTAAATAGCAACCTTTACTGAAACAGTCCTAATTCCTTAACGCCCAGCTGTGTCATTCTCGTCGCCTCGAGTGCGCTGTCCTCTACAGCTCCAGCCACACCCGACGCTGGAGGCGACAGAGGTTTGTTTATGAAGTGGCGAGGTTGTATGTATCTATAGGTGATGTGATATCTCTCTAGTCTAAATGGTTATCCCCACCACCAGTCACTCTGACAAAAATGTCCTTTTCGGACAGCTCCCGGAACGTAGAACGTCCCCTCGGTAAGAGCATTGTGTCAGCATTGATGTCAACCCCTCAAGGACACGAGCCGAGCAAACGTCACGTTTCTTGCCACAGGACAGCCAGCGTGTACCGTGGACATGTCATTTACATCACCTCCAACATTATGTGGGCAAGCCTAGTCCATTCACTCTTACTTCCAACTTTCCTGAAGCTCTGCTAAAGTTCTACTTTAAGGATATTACTCCACGTCATTCAAGCAAAACTTAACAGTGTCTGGAAAATTATACCAAAGGGACAACACCCGCTTTCGTGCGCAATCAATTTAATACTATTTTATGTAATTTCTGTTTTTTTTTTTAAGGCTGTTCACTATAAAGTAAGCACTTTTGAAATGAGCCCTAGAAAAAAGTCACTGCCCTTGCCTGCATATATTTTCACTGGTGCACTGAGTAACGTGCACCCAGTAAATTTGGTAACGATGGATGGAAAGTAGTTCCATTTCTTAACGTCTAATAAAAACCGACAGCTAACCATTTGTGGTAACTTAAATTATGTCTTTCGATCTCTGTTTTTTTTTTAATTAATCGAAGTATAAAAATGAATAGATTTGTACAATATTTCCTTTTCTAACAATTTCACAGCTTTACTTGAACGTCGCATGAATAAAGTAATGAGGCCCATGGTAATGATAATTTTACATAAGGCGGAAGAATACACAACGTGCATACAAATAGATCTTAAGCAGGGCTTTCAAAAGTGCTAATTTTACCGTGAACAGCCTAAACTCATATTAATTATAATTGAAATATTAAAATTTAGACAAAATATTAGATAGAGTTCAAATTAAAGACAAAATTAGGTATGTTTATGTTAACACGAGTATAAAACGCTTATGATACATGACACATTAGGGAAAAAATGGAGCACGTCACCCATAGTATGATTTTTCAATAGTTGGGATTCAAAAAAGTGTGTAGAAAGTGTGAATACACTGTTAAAAATGTCCGCATATTTACGGAAATATTACAGAAATGTACAGTAAATATACGGAAACGAAGTCCGTAAAGACGAAAAACTGAGTTAAGTACGTAAATACAAAATACGGAAATTCTACGTGTTTCCTATACCCTCGGGTCTCAGGGACGAACCATGTCGAGTCTACACAAAGTTTCCTATATCCTCGAGTCTCAGGGACGAACCATGTCGAGTCTACACAAAGTTTCCTATATCCTCGGGTCTCAGGGACGAACCATGTCGAGTCTACACAAAGTTTCCTATATCCTCGAGTCTCAGGGACGAACCATATCGAGTCTACACAAAGTTTCCTATATCCTCGGGTCTCAGGGACGAACCATGTCGAGTCTACACAAAGTTTCCTATATCCTCGGGTCTCAGGGACGAACCATGTCGAGTCTACACAAAGTTTCCTATATCCTCGGGTCTCAGGAACGAACCATGTCGAGTCTACACAAAGTTTCCTATATCCTCGGGTCTCAGGGACGAACCATGTCGAGTCTACACAAAGTTTCCTATATCCTCGGGTCTCAGGGACGAACCATGTCGAGTCTACACAAAGTTTCCTATATCCTCGGGTCTCAGGGACGAACCATGTCGAGTCTACACAAAGTTTTCTTCGCCACTGTAACAAGAAAATTATCGTTTCTGCGGCAGTTAGGTCAACCACGTCACTAAGGCCTATTATTTTAAACATTAAAACGTAGCATCAGACTTTATGTGACTTTACTAGAACTACCGAAGGTATACCAGAGGCATCATATTGTAAGAGTCGTAGGTAATTGAATATAGTCGTGAAATTGTAATTTTTTGACTTGGGTTCAAATTTTGCTCAAATATTAATTTTTTTTTACTTTTTTAAATATAATTTTACACGCAGCAAAATACACACATATATCGAAATTAGAGGATTTTTTAATCAACTCATTTGATTTTAAAAAGAAAGTGCAGAGAACTAACTAGGAATATAACGGAGAGGTTCCGTGAAATTCACGAAAATTCCGTTTTTGAAAATAAATGTTTACGTAATTTTAGAGAGTTTACGGACACCTCTGGATAAATTTTTACCAGAACTTGTACGTAAAGTGAAGGAATTTTTTTTTACAGTGTAGTCTACAGTCTCGACTACAGAGGAGGTCTTAGTTATCGCCGTTATAACTGCCGTCAGATCCGAGGCCTTGATTCAGTCATCCTCGCTTTCTGAACTGTAATTGCAACACTTAATTGCTGCTGGATGAAGGACAAAATTTGAAGATGAGTTCTTTGAAAACTGATTATCGCTTTCTTTGTTGCTGGCATCTCATCTCGCCCCAATTATCCAGCACCTCTTTATACCACACTTAATCTTAATCTCCCCTTCTTCCAAAATAAAAGTCAATTAATAAAATTAAATAATAGAGCTTATAGATTTGGGCGGCTCTGAACATAGATGTCTTGAGAGCCGATATGGGTGAAGTGAGGTGAGTAGCGCCGGAGTGTAAAGGCGAGGGCAACGGGAGACCGCTGAGAAAACCCGCCTGCCAGCGATTCCCCCGTGTGAAAATCTGGGAGCGACTCCGCCGGTAATAGAGCTCGGTTCGCCTAGGCGGGAGGTGAGTAGTCTAACCACTTTATCACCACGGCTTCTTTGAATAATAGGCAAGCAAGGGAAAACAAAAGACACCTGGAGGAAAAATATCGGAACGTAATATATGAATTAACGTTTTCAATAAATTATTTAATCATGAAGTTTAATATGTTATCATCAATGTTTGCATCGTTCCTCGCCAAAATTTTTGTCGAAAATAGCAGTGTTATGTATTTAAATTGGAAAATTTAGGATTTTTAAGTTAATTTGAGACATAATATCTTGCAGAGTACATAATAGCTTCTTACCTGATTCCTTAATCGTTGGTATTTAATTCGCTGAACTTGTGTTGTCCAATAAGGTAAATCGCTTCGAAGAAATAATATCGGATTTAATCAGTATTATGTTTTAACATAGTGAACAGTTTATAATATTTTTAGCAACTTTTTATGGGTGTCGATATGTTATTTGTATCAATTTCTCGCATAATTAATGGGGAGTAATCACGTGACCTTGATCTTTGTTTTTATCCATACCTTCTTGCGAACTGACTCAGCAAAGCACTTCTAAATGAAGCTGAGACTGTTATACTGCAAAGCCTGTAAGGCGTGAAACTTAAATAATCATTTAATTTCGCTTAGGACGAATTATTGATACTGTTCGAAATTATAGTCATTCTTTGAAATATTTGTACTTGGAAGGAGTAAAGTTAAATTACTCTCGCAAAAAAAGTGCTTCATAAGTGATGTTTACTGCCTACATAGTAATGTATGTTATTTAAAGTGTCGGAGATTAGTAATGTGAATAGAAAATGTGTCTCTCTATTGCATAGTAGATGTTAGGTGTATGAAGTAGCTTCAAGAGAAGGAATATTTGTTTCGGTTACAATATTATGTTTGTTGCAACATTATGCTGAAAACAAGGCCGTGAATAATTGTTATTTTCTATTAACTGCGATAGACGCTCATGGGAATTTTGTAGGGAAAAAAATTCATCAGAAGTTATTTTTCTGACACTTGATGTTTGAAGTTCATAAATCTTATAACAAAAAAACTTTTCATCGACAATAATTAAGCGCCATTCTGCATTTTGTTTCCTGCCTACAGAAGAGACCTATTTGTATAAAATTTTGTTGAGACACTTAAATGTATGACATAAATTTCGGTTACTAAATAATTTGGATTAATACTTCCAAACCGTTTCTTTTAAAACCACGTGGTAGCTGTTCAATAATAGTTAGCATGACTTGTGTAGTAAATGTAGCTATTTCGTTTCTATCACGTGGCAAGCAGCAGATTTCCGTCATGAAAAATTGCAATGAGAAATTACGAGTACTGACGAACGAAGCAGGAATATCAAAATTATTCTAACGTAAAGAAAATTAAATTTTTGAAAAGGCCAGATGTGTGTGATTCGCCACTAACCAACGTTGGCGTTATTTGATTAATGCGTGGATTGTGAACATATTGTCGGCGTTGGAAAATGGTCGTAGGAGGTTGGTTGACACATGATCGGAAATCTGTCGGGAGTCCAACTGAAAGTAAAACGCCAAACCAAGGTCGAGATTCATTTCGATCTACGTACAAAGTTAACTTGCAAACGTTGCGGGGTCCACGTATTCCCGACCAGAAATTCCTTCGTTGTAAGTTGTTACCACTCGCGAGATAAACCTTTTTCCTGTCGCAGAGACTCAGCAATATTTTGCTTCACTTATTTACTGTAGCTAGCCAAAAATCGCCTACTATAGGCTGTTCACGGTTACTTCCATACTATCAAAATTCTACCTCCAGGGTATTCCTCCGCCTCATGCAAACAAAGATGAACCAAGTACAGAAAATTACACCGGATTCGTCCGCAGTCAGTGTAATATTATTTTGCATATGAACTATTTCTTACCAGGAATTGCCCACACGCATATTTTCTCTCTACTTTATTCATATTAATTATACATTAAGTATTATTACTTACAGATAGAATATAAGAGATTTGGGCAGATAGAACATTAAAAAACCGCTCGCATTAACTAAAAAATAAGGTACTTTAATTGTAAGACAAGTATAAAACGCGTATGACATATTACATGTTTAGGAAACATCCAGACACGTCATACATAGAGTGGTTTTTCAAAAGTTTGATTCAAAAAGTGTGCAGAAACCGCGAATACTAATTCCTTCCTCTATAAATGCAGAATATCCCGCTGTTCAACCGACATACTTCAGCAGCGTGATACACATATCATTGGAAACAAAAAATGTCATATACACAAGTAGGCCATGCAGCCACATTTCAGAGTTAGAGGGACGTAAATGCAACAAAAAAAACAAATTAGAGTCACCGAATGTCTTTATTGTAACAACATTCATGTTGAATGTCGCCCACGAGCTGTTTAAAATGCGCACCATCTGACCGTAAGCAGGCTGCGATCCGCTGTAGCCTACCATGACGTGTTGCCACTGCATGCCTGCAAGTTTATTTCTGAGTTGATTGGTCTCGTGTATCTGATCGCCGGCTGCTGTAAACCCTACTCTTCAGGCAGCACCAGAAGATAAAGTTCAACGGCGAGAGGTCTGGAGAGCGCGCCGGCCATTGGACTGGCCCACCTCTTCCAATCCACCTGCGCGGATACTCCGACTTCTGTACCACGCCCATTTCCCTCACAGCATCACTAAACATGCATGCGTACTCTGCGTGTGTAAACATTCCTGGTCTTGTTGCACAACCACTCGCCCCGAGACACGCTAACAAAGACTGGTCACCCGAGCCACACTATATGCTGTTCACGGTAAAATGAGCACTTTTGAAAGCCCTGCTTAAGATCTAATTGCGTGCACGTCGTGTATTCTTCCGCCTCATGTGGAATTAACATTGACATAGGCCTCACCACTTTATTCATGCGTCCGTCAAGAGAATCTGTGGAATTATTAAAAAAGCAAACATTTTACAAATCTGTTCATTTTTACAACTCGATGCATTTCGAACAACAGAAAGTGAAAGAAATAATTTAAATTATTATAAATGGTTACCTAACACTTTTTATTCGACGTTAAGATACGAAACTACTTTCCATCCGTCGTTACCAACTCTACTAGGCACATGTCACTCAGAGCGCCCGTTAAAATATATGTAGATAGGGGCAGTGACATTTTTCTAAGGTTGATCTCAAAAGTGCTTTATCAGTGTTTGCTTAAGGTCAGATTGGGCACATTTTGAACAGCTCGCGTAGGACTTACAACAGGAATGTAGCAAATTGTGTTAAAGATATTCAGTAATTCCAATTTTTGTTCATACAGGATTCCAGTTCCTTGATATTGTATCCCACCTATGCGAACCGGGTTCGATTCCCGGCGGGGTAGCTTCCGGATTTTCGCACGTGGGAATCATGCCGGACGATGCCGCTGGTCGGCAGGTTTTCTCGGCGATCTCCCGTTTCCCCGTCCTTGCATTCCGGCGCTGTTCCATATCTACCTCGCTTCACCTCGCTGTTAAAAACAGCCCAAACATATCCACTTCATCTTATGCAACTGTCCGATTTGGAAAATAACTTACATGTTTTACGTATTCATCTTCAGTACTTTCTTATGTTCTTAATCCTGATCCGCTTATAACACAAATCCTTATTTTTCAATGCAGCCCCTACCCACCAAAATATTGGTGCAATAGCCACGTCAGTATTATTGTAATTTTGATTCTTGGCAGTCATTCAGCAATTTCATAATTTTATAGTCAAAACAAAAAACAATTTGTGCTCTTGTTTTATTTTACACAAAATATTGTCACATGACATTTTCATTTAAGTAATACAGCAATAATTTAAATTGAAACACGCTCTAAGTGTAAATTAAACGCAAGCATTTCTACAAAATTTTATTTGGGAACGAACGTTATTTAATATCATAACTGTTCTCGTCATGCCACTGCCTTGCTTCTATGAACTTATTGAGATTCCTGCACTATTAAAAAAAAGTTTCCTTAATTTATTTTATCCAGAAGTGTCCGTAAACTCTCCGTAAAATTACGGACGCGTGAATTTTCAGAAACGGACATTCCGTAAATTTCACAGAAACATTCCGATAATTTCCAAGTTAGTTTTATGTACTTTCCGTTTAAAATAAAAATAGATAATGAAAACGTCTTTCATTTCCGATATGTGGGTGTTCTGCCGTGTGTAAAAATGATATTTAAAAAGTTACAATATTGTGTACTTAAGCGAGGTTTGAACCCGAGTCAAAAGTTACGAGTCTATGACTAACCTTTTCACCTACAACTCTCACTTGAAAATAGTGGCACAACTTTTATATTTGTAGTCAATAAACAAAAGCAAAAATTCAGTTTCTATTAAATTTAGTGTATTTTTAGTGTTGCCAAATGTTACAGACACCTGACGTTATTTTTTAATATTTGAAAGAATAGGTCATAGTCGCGTGGATAACCTTAACTGCCGCAGAAACGATCATTTTCTTGTTACAGCGGCGAAGAAGGCTTCATGTAGAATCGGTTTTGTTCGTCCCCGCAACTCGAGGCCAAAGGGAATACGGAGACTTTCTGTCATTACTCCGCGTTTCGTCATTACGGATTGCCTTTCCGTATATACACTGTACATTTCCGTAAAACATTCCGTAAATATACGGAAATTTTTTAACACTGTGGAAAGAACCTCTCGGTACGGAATCAATGTTCGTGGCAGTATTAACGAAGTCTTTCCACTCCTTTCGATGTCTAATTTTGGTGGGCTTTCGCCACACCACTAGGATCTTTCACTTCTCCGTTACTGAAGCGGGCCAATGAGCGTGTCAATACTGCAGTACGAAGGTGAGCTGAAGGCTGTTTTTTCCTGGGACCTCGTGATTTCAGGCGAAGGATAAGGGTTTGCTTTGCTTGTACCTTTTTAGTTTTTTTTCTCTCTTCGCCTGCTCTCCAAGCAAAAAGAAAAAAAGGTAATTCTTGTGACTCCTACAGATCAATGCTCAACATAGGCTGTTCACGGTAAAATGAGCTCATTTGAAAGCCCTGTTTCAGATCTACTTGCATACACGTTGAATATTCCTCCACATTATGTAAAATTAACATCGCCATTGGCCTCGCCACCTTATCCGTGCGTCGGTCATATGAAACTGTGAAATTATTAAGAAAGTAAATACTTTACAAATCTGCTCATTTTTTCACTTCGAACCATTAAGAAAATAGAAAACGAAAGAAATTATTTTATGTTATCACAAATGGTGACCTAACACTTTTTATTTGACGTTAAGGTATGTAACTACTTTCCATCCATCGTTACCAACTTTAATGGGCGAATGTCACTCAGTGCGCCCACTAAAATATATGCATGCAGGGGCAGTGGCATTTTTCTAAGGTTAGTTTCTGAAGTGCTCACTTTATCGTGTACAGCCTTTACCAGGAATATTTTCATTTTCACACCCAAAATACCAATTTAATACAGCCTAAAATGTCCCTCTGGTTTTTGTATATTTTAAATATAAAACTCTTAATATACTATGGTAACCTACGTGTGAAATATCACAACTACATGTTACCGGCGTTTAATGTATTAAGTTATGTATTTTTCACTAATTTTAACTAAGTCACATTTAGATTTTTATAACATATATAATATATATTACAAAGGTATATGAGGATAGACTGCTTTAATTTATGATTCACGTGTGTCATACTGTATTTTGTATGTTATCAACTGACGTATCCTATACTGTATTATTCATACAATCAAATACATAAAAACTGATAAATAAAATACAAATTGGCATCACTGTTACACATTGTATTAACTTCTCGACAGGCAGGAGAATTAAAACCCACGACCGTCTGGTCCCAGAGGAAATATTGGATGACCCAATTTATTTACGATAACTGTTGATGTGGGACCGGAACTAGACAGCGAATGAAACGAGACGTTCTCGAAGACGCTTCTGCATGCTAAGGTAGGTGGGTACCAAGTTTGATTGAATCTAGTTTATTCACTCGGGGAGGAGTTTTTACCAAAACACAGTGAAAAATCTATTTCTCTCAGACACACACACACACACACACACGCACACTAACATGTGAGCAGGCAGACGGTCACAGTATCATTGAAAAACAGTTTTGTGTTGTCCAAGAAAAGAAATTCCTTTTGTCCTCGACGTTCTTTTGTCAATATAGATCTCACAAAACAATATTTTTGTCATTGAAGTACTTAGTGACAAACGCAATAAGACCTTGTGGTCACAAATAAACGTAGCGTGTTTGTTAGTCGCGGCGAAATTAAGGTATGGTCTGACTTCTCATCGACAGCGGAATCGCGATAGAAGAAGGTATCACCCAAGGAGCCACGCAGTTGGAAGTCTAATGTTGAAACAATATTAATGTTACAGGCACTGTATTTTTTTGTTATCTGTAAACCGTCAGTAGCTAATACTGCTGACAATGTAGTATACTTTCATGTTATTAATGTGAATGTGATTTTAAATACTTTGGTAGAGGCTGTTTACGATAAAGTGTGTACTTTTGAAATCAACCTCTAAAAACTGTGCCGGTTTGAAAAATATTTTCTCACCTAATAATTTCACATTTTCGCTTGACCGACGTATGAATAAAGTGATGAGGCCCATGCCAATGTTAATTTTACATAAGGCGAAATAATACACAACGTGCATACAAGTAGATCTTAGGCAGACATTTCAAAAGTGTTCACATTTTACCGTGAGCAGCCTTTATCCCCTTAATGCAGTGTCAACAATAAGGCGGTGTTTCTGTTGCGGCAAAACAGATTTGTGTTGAACTGATGTCAGCACTTATGGTGATAATTTCCTTGCTTTTCGTTTGCCTTAAAACAACATTCTGAAATAAATTATACGAAGTACAAGTATCTAGTCACAAAAATATATTTTTTTTTCTATGAAAGAAAATAGTTAGGCAGAGGGAGAAATTGACCAGTGCTGGGCGTGCATTACGAGCGCCAACTCATGAAATTCAACGTCCTGCAAATTGCACTATTTTAACACTTATGACTGCGTTTCATACCGTGGGTTAGCTGCAGTCATCTTTCCTTATATTTAAATGCTTCATGCTCATGAAATAAACGCGTATTGGACACACGTAAACTGCTTTACAAATTTTGAAAGTTGATCTAAGTTACGTTTATTTCTCATGCCATCTTCAAAAATTTACATATAGTGGTTTAAACTTTCGAGATTATCGCTCTTCGCTAGCATCCGCATTTTTACAACGTCAGTATAAACTGGTATTGGCTGGAAATTTCTTTAATGTCTTTGGTGATTGTTTAGCTATGTGATACTGTCCACCACGATCAGTACGTAACCAGCAAAAAAAAATTTCATGTCGGTAAACATCCACCAAATAGTGTTTGTAACCACTAACGAATATTTCCTTTCATGGCGAAATGAAACTCCGTTACTCCATACAGAAATTCCTTCATCGAAAAATTGGGCGAAGTTCGAGTTTACGAAGTTGGCATCAAACGACGCGAAATAGTTTATTTAACATATGGCAGTTCGTATTCTAGCACATCCGCTACGGTGAACCTTAAAACAAAAACACTTCAAAGTCGGAAACTCCGTCCTTTTTAAAGCAAGCAATGGGATGAAGAGTGCATGGCAACCTGTTTTAACAGCTTGTAGAATACATTTCATGACATAGGGGTATTTATGAATATAAATTATTTGCGGGGTTTTTTTTTTTTTAAGTTACAAGAGTATTTTTTGTCAAGACGAACATCATCGCGACTCTCGTATATCAGGTATCTCAGTTCCAAGAAACCCTCAAAAACCTCGGGTGCAAAAGTGGTGTCAATCGCGTATTTAATTTCCCGTGCCCTCGGTATCTGTAGCGATCCATCCAAAACTGAGGCATTCGAATAACTGAAATTTCCACACATTTTAATTTATATTCATCTGCGTATATGAAGTTTGTATTTGACCCGAATTCGATCCCCGGCGGGTTCGCGCTCGGATTTTCCCGTGTGGGAATCGTGCTGGACGATGCCGCTTGCCGGCGGGTTTCCTCGGGGTACTCCCGTTTCCCCCGCACTTACATTCCAGTGCCGCTCTATCCTAGGGTCTCATTTCACGCCATGTTAAGGGATGACGGGCACCTACGGGTCTCAGTTAGACAGCCCGTCACTCAGGGCGTGTTGCCTCGCCATGGGTCCACCCCCACACAAATTAATTAATTAATTATAATTTTGTATTTGAAGCTTATCCCAGAACGGGTGATGACACCACTTCTAAAATGCTACCATAATAAAGAGCCGAATGCATTGAGGTCTCTGCTATGGCTTAAGGGTCCCGTCTGCCTGCATCGTTTTTTCTGATATTTTGGCCTAGAAGCGCGGAGGCTATAAGGGTCACACTGGCACGCGCTACAAGAGCGCCATAGCCACTACGCACAGGGCTCTGAACTGCCGTGCAGTGTTTTCGTAGTGCTGTGTGCGCTTATCGGATTTTCAACTGTGACCCTATAATTTAATTATAAAAAGTCAATATGTAGAAAATTTCAATACAGGCTCCTATAGGCCGTTCACGGTCATATGGGCACTTTTGAAAGCCCTGCTTATGATCTGCTTGTATACACGTTGTATATTCATCCGCCTTATGTGAAATTAACATTGCTATGGGCCTCATCACTTGGTTCATGCGTCGGTCAAATGAAACGGTGAAATTATTAGTAAAGTAAATACTTTACAAATCTGCTCATTTTTTCACTTCGATGCATTAAAAAAAACCAAAAGCAAAATAAATAATTGAAAGTTATCACAAGTGATTATCTAACACTTTATATTCGACGTCAAGATATGAAACTACTTACCATCCATTGTTACCAACTTTACTGGGCGAATGTCACTCAGTGCGTCCATTAGAATTTTGCACGCAGAGGCAGTGACTTTTTTTCTAAGGTTCATTTCTAAAGTGCTCGATTTATCGCGAACAGCCTTTATCAAAGTTTGCCTCGTGACCGGCAAGTGTGTTTTAAGAAACGGCGGTCTGAAAAAAGGCCATTTGTAACTATACCATAGGGCTCGAAAATAATATTACTGCATGGGTGGTAACTATGAAGTACCATTCCATCCTCGTCTGGGGTACGTATGATGTCTTCTCGTAGGTAAACAAACTGGGGGGCAGGCTTAATAGTCTCGTCAGAAAACCAGGCTTCCAAACACTCTGCAAGAGCAGTTCAAGCACCAGCCAGGAGGAACTGTTAATGTTGCCACTCATTTGAGCCGTTTTCTCATCGTGATCTGTATACTGGGCGTTGTCAAGGAAGTTGATTTGGTTATCCACACTGTTCACAGCAGGGAATAACTACCAATCAGGCAAGTTTCCTCGCGTGCACTGCAAAATTCATTTTACGACTAAGTGTTGGTAAAATTTTATCCAGAACTGTCCGTAAAATTACGGCATTTCTTCGTAAATTTACTAGTTAGTTTTCAGTACTTCCGGTTTAAAAAAGAAACAAGATACCGAAAAAAAAAAATCTTTATTTCTGCTGTGCGGATATTCTACTGTGTACGAAAATGTAATTTAAAAAAAAAAAGTTGAAATATTTTACACATGTGCGAAATTTGAACGAGTCAGAAATTAGCGAGTTATGTGACTCTAAATAACTTTACGAACTTGTAATAACATCGTGTATAACTTTTCCATTTCTAAAGGCTGTTCACAATAATGTGAGCACTTTTGAAATCAACCTTACAAAAATGCACTTTTCCCTGACTGCATATATTTTAACGAGTGCACTGAGTGGCACGCGTCCAGCAAATTTGGTAACGTGGACGGAAAGTAGTCCCGTATCTTAACGTTGAATGAAAAGTTGTCAAGTTACCATTTGTGATTACTTAAATTATTTCTTGCACTTTCTCTTTTTTTAACGCATCGAAAATTAAAATTAAGCACATTTGTAAAATAGCTACTTTCCTAATATTTTCACAGTTTCACTCGAACGACGCATAAATAAAGTGATGGGGCCCATGGAAATGCTAATGTTACGTATGGTGGAAGAATACACGACTCGCATACAAGTAGATCTTACAGGTAGCTTTCAAAAGTGCTCATTTTACCGTGAATAGCCTATAGTTAAGTCATATAAGTATATAAGTGTTGCTGTTACAGACGTCTGATGCAACTTTTCGGTTTTGGTAAACATTACCGTGTGTGTGTATATATATATATATATATATATTATATATATATATATATATATATATATATATATATATATTATATACACACACACACACACACACACAGAATGTATTTACAGCGTGGAGGGAGATTTCATTCGTTACTGAAACAATGTTCCTCGCTCTCATAAACCAACTGTACGCTGTTTGCGGGAAGTCAATACTTTTTAAGGTTGTGCTTGAAAGTTCCTTTTCAGCTCATTTAAATCCTTCCACCAATTACTGTTGATATGACAGTTGTCATGTCACTAGCAAACACAGTGTAGGGCCTATACATTTTAAAGCTTTCAAAAATTATCACTCCAGGCCACAATAACGTATAATTCTGTTGTTTTCATGCCGACTGGGAGGGACTTAAAAGTGCTCACTTTACCGTTAATATCTCATACTGACAATCACATCAAACACAAACGCTTTTTTTTTTATCGACTCTCTAACATATGACGCTGCGTAGTAATGGTATTTGCACAGTTCCAAAAACAAGTTTAAACGTTGCGACTTTTAAAATGATGTATTTATAAGTGATCGATAGGTTATATAGTGCATTTTGCCGTTTAATGAATAACTCATTTTTCTTCATTAAAAAAAAAAAATACAGTATTATTTATGGGGATATTTTTCAGACGAAAGGGATTTTTAAATGATCTCGAGGGACATTTGTTTGAAGAAACTAGTCGACAACTAGAGCGGCGACAAGATATACAGTAGAAGGTCGCTGACGGAGGGAGCTTATTCGGAAGTTTGTCGTCGTTTCCTGATGGCAGCCCTCGCGCATGCACTGCAGTTCATCAACACCTGCTCCACCACTGGGGCGGAGTGAGCTAATTGTTTAAAATCACCCCTCAGTTGCCGAGGCGCCCGTGCAGGGACTGTGGTAACGACCGCAGAGAAGTTCCTTCCAACACCCACGTCCGGTGGAATTGCTCTTCGGGTCGACACAACGCAGTTCGAGTACGCCAAGCATTTACAACTTTGCAAAGTGCCTTCTTAACCCGTTCACACCCGGTATACACATTTGTGTGCGTTACATCCGCGTAACGGCTGTTCGCGACTAAGTGAGCACTTTTGAAACGAACCTTAGAAAAAAAGTCACGTCCTCTGCCTGTATATATGTTAACGGGCGCACTGATTGACATTAGCCAAGTAAAGTTGGTAACGATGAAGGAAAAGTAGTTCCATATATTAACGTAGAATAAAAAAATATTTGGTAATAGTTTAAACTATTTCTTTCGCTTTCTGATTTTTAATGCGTAGAAGTGTAAAACGGAGAGGATTTGTTAAAATATTTACTCTTTAATAATTCCACAGTTTCACTTGACCGACGCATGAAGAAAGCGCTGAGGCGTATGGCAATGTTAATTTTAGATCAGGCGGAAGAATACACAACGTGCACACAAGTAGATCTTAAGCAGGACTTTCAAAAGTGCTCATTTTACCGTGGACAACCTATAAGAAATTTTCGGTCTGTACTACACACTGCGAAACTCAATGACCAATGATTTTTACCTTTGGGTAATTGATTCGCAAACCAACTGACAGGTCTAGGTCATAATTGGTTCATGTAACTGTAGCCGAACATATAGCTTACACCTCATTGGCTGTGACAAACAAACAAGTGTTGTCTTGGCTTAAGTACAGCACGCATCTACGCGCAGCAACTGATAAAGTAAATTAAATTGGGTCTGAAACGGTTAAACCACTCCCTCGCACGTTTCGTTGTATGAACGGATGCTCGGTCATGTTGAAAGACGCTATGGTCATCCCCGAACTGGTCTTCGAGGGTAGGAAACATGAAAGCGGTTAAAGAGTCAACTTAAACATGTGCCTTGACAGTTCCACGTAAAGCAACATGGGAACCAACTACCGCCCAGGAGAAACATGACAACACTGTAACCCCAACTAACACAGTAGGCATTATACAGTATGGTAGATGTCGTTTACCAGGTATTTCTTATACCCTCGCCTTACCATAGGATTGCCGCATTGTATACCGTGATTCATCGCTGTTCCATTGTCCAGTTTCGATGTTCCTTGCGCCATGCGAGGTGGCGTTTGGCATTTGCCTGTGTGACGTATGGCCGTGGAAACCAGGTTTCTGCATCACCTCGCGGACCTTGGAGTAGATCCTGATGCAGGTTGGAATTCCTGTGTGATGGCGGCAATGGACAACTGATAATTGCGCTGTACGATCCTCTTCAAAACTCGACGATCTCTGACGGTCCCAACGTGGAAGATCAGCCTACACTCTTTTGGGTTGCGCAAGCCCCTTCACGTGTCCACTTCACTATAACACCGGAAACCGTGGACCTAGCATACTCAGGAGTGTGGAAATCTTGAGCACATACCTTCTTACATACGTAACACCCGACCACGTGACCACGTCGTCTGCTCACTGCCGCGATCGCTGACCATGTGTTCCGCGCGGTAAATGACAGTTTTGTGTCGTCGTCAAGTTAAACACACGTTTCACGGGCTGTCTGGAGACTTTTGATCACATTGTGTAACTGCAGAGAATATCTAAACATTTAAGGCGTTCAAAATTATTATTTATGCAGTCGAGCCAATCATTGCAATAAATTATTTGAAAAACAACTTGTATAGAGACAATCGAGTAATTATACTGCTTTCATGCACCATTCGCCTTAAAGAAATTTCTTAATGACGTTCTTATGGTCTAAACTATTTAACCAATATTAGAAGTCAATGTTTCATAAATACGTCTTAAAAAATACTTTGCTGCGGATTTGGCGTTTCCGTCAAAACATTATTTATTTCATGTTACTAAAATGTATTGTATTCTCAAGACACAGAAAAAAAATATTTCCAGGCACTTGATAGGACATTTCATTTTCCGTGGTCACAAAATTTGCTATCTCCCCTCCATCAGTTAAATTCATTTGCATTTGTTTTTCAATAACTTGCAATGTGTCATTTATTAATGGTAAAGTATTGTGATGTCTTATTACTAATTCTAATGACTTTCATTCTTTATTTCTATTATGTTGAAGATGTTTTTTTCATATTCATGTGATGATTAAAAATCACCGTGTTAAAATTAAATACACAGGATATTTCCAAAGTCGTACAGAAAGCTAAAAAATGTTTGCATTATTATTTTTTTTTATTTGGATAGAAATATTTGCAAACTATCTACAAGTTGCCCGTAAGAAGAAGAGCTCCGCGGACTTGATTCATTCCACACTGACTCCCCTGGCAGTTTGCGAGGCCACTTTCTTCGACCTTCTATTCCGCGGGGGGTTGTTGTGGAAGGAGCTCAGAGGAGCAGCTCCGACTTGACGTAAATTGAGGTGGCGGCGCCGCAGAGCACCTGGCGGCCGGCCCCGGCGATAAATAACAATTCCACGTGACGTGGCACGAGCAGCCAGATGGGTCCTACCTGCGAATTGCGTCTGCCTGGCGCCTCTACGTAGCACTCTCCTGCTTCAGACAACCCGCGAATAAATTCACGGGAAATTTCTGTTAATTCGACCAACCTTTTTACTCCGTTTAACAATTATTATTAATAGTTCAACAATTCTTTTTCCTAAGTTCCGTTTATAGTAGTGACGAACTCCATCGCCTTTCCCCTCACTTTCTTAAGCAAAAGCGAAGGGAACAAATATTGGAACGGCACTGGTGCTCGGTTTCACCAAAATCTTCCCCGAACCTAGATCGAATGATCCTAGTTCCGAAAACCAGGATCCGGTTTGATCTTGGTTCCCGTGTAAAAGTGTTGCACCAACGAAATCTTATGATTCTCGATCTTCGATTTGTCGATCTTGGTTCCAAAATGAGAGTTCGAGATTAACTATGAGACAAATTTTGCTATTGGTTTGTAATATGTGACGTCAGGGAATTAGGCGTATTTTTCAGTATAGATAGAACTAGATGTGCGATGGTTTATCTCTTTTAGGTGAATTATCGTTGTACGAGTTTTACTGAATAGTATTCAAGTGCGTTAAACGTTCTTTTAATTTCCCAAGAAAACAATCGAACGTAGTTCTATCTGTTGGCTTATTTTCAAACTAAATTTGCAGACGATGGCTGCTGATATCGGATCGAGATTTCAAACCGCCAATTTCGGCGGTTAGAAATGAACTTCATCTCGATCTCCAGTCCAGCTCTGAACTCGAATGGTGCAATAGTTCCCTGTGCGGTCGATCTTAAATCCGATCTCGGATCGAGTTTCGAACCGCAATGTTGCAACCAGGCATGTGTCACAAAACTGAGTTCACGCCTTGTGCACGCCGCGCGCGTCAGGTAAACTGCCATTGCTAAGGAAGGCCTGGGCGGGGTGAGGCCGTATTACACGGTACAAGATTTCGTAAAACCTTGTGCAAAGTCTACCATATCTGCCGTTATACTGGCCTGTACGGCACCCGTCACGCCATTTTCCGCCTGGTGCTGCCAGATTTCATCACATGTTTGGTAATTAGACCTGTCTTATATTTTCCGTGGCATGTTCCATACCAGCTCTAGTACCTGGCCAATCACATCGCAGTTTCAGAGCGTAGGGCGCTCCCCGTGGCGACTACTTGAAACGTGTTGATGAAGAAACTGAAAAGGAAGCCTTAATCTTGAATGTACATCCGTGAGGTTGAAACTCTGTAAAATAGATTTAAAATACGACAACGAAGAAAATAACATTGGCGATGACAACTTTTAATTACTGTTTAAAACCATTCTAAATACTTAAAACGTGACCTTCTGCATGAAAAACTTAATATAAAAAACTATTGTTATCTACAGTATATAAGCTCACTGTCACCGGATAATATTTCGGTATATATAGAAAAACTATATTTGGCCACCGGTAAGTAATTTTCGTCAAAATTATAAATAACACACACGTACTCTAGTGACTACACATAATTTTCAAGAATATGAATGAAACTGTACTAGTAAGCAAATAATTTATGTAAAACGCGAATATTAATATAGCAATATTAAGATGTGCTAGCTATTACTTCTATAGTCCTATACAAGTGACTAACTGATATTTACGAATGGGAGTCACCTATACTACAAAACACACACTGCGCACCCACTGAGGGTGCCAAATGCTAGTACGCGAACTGCTGTCGTGTAATATGAATCTTCCATGGCGGCTCATATAGCGGCTGGTATACCGGCTCGTACACTAGGGCTTGTAGAAGCTTGTACAAGAACCAAGTACGGCAGCAGGTATCGTGTAATATCGGCTTAACCCAGACCTAACTGACGATAACCACCTGGGCAGACGAGGGCCCTCAAAGGCCTGTACTTCCCTCGCGTTGAGGGGCCTAGCCCCACTGATGATAAACGGCGGCGGCATTGTCCCAGAGCCACCATAGACTAAATATGAGGTACAGTCCGTTCGCGGTTACTTCCAGCTTTTCTGAAGCCCTGCTTAAGTTCTACTTCTAGCATATTCCTCCGCCTCGTGCAAACAAAGCTTGACTAAGTCTAGAAAATTACATCCAAAGGGACAATGCACCTCATTCGTGCGCCCGCATTTCAATAATACTTTGCATAAGAACTATTTCATACTAAGAATTTTAACACACATATTTTTTCACTGTTTATATTCATATTAATTATAAATTAAATACTATATTACCTATTATAATGTTGGTATGATTGTACTGTGTCCATTGCCAACCATTAGAATTAATTAAAAAATCAAAATCGCACACTCACAGAACTCAGCAAGACAAAAAAAGAAAAAACATTTCACAACATCACTGTGAGATAATTAGAAAAAGATGTTTCGTTGTCTCTCTCCCTCTCTCTCTCTCTCTCTCTCTCTCTCTCTCTTATATATATATATATATATATATATATATATATATTAATTTAAACTACAAAAAGATGGATGAACAACTTGTCATTACGAAACAGGACAGACAGCAAAAGCAAACCAAAAGAAAGGCACAACACGATGACCAAATCGAAAACACGACACAAGTGAACAAATAGTACATAAACAATGAGTTGACACAGCTGAACAATATAAACTAAACACACACACACACACGAATAGTACAAAACCACAATGAAACACAAGTCAGGCAAAACTATTCCATGTCAGATTATGAACCCAAATAATTCAGCACTACATAGAAATATAAAATAATTTAAATGTTATTCTACACATAATTACACACAAGCCTATGAATGCATGTATATATCATATCTTATATATATATATATATATATATATATATATAATTATATATATATATTACGCTATTAACCGTAACAGTGTATGTGAATTTTTTCAGAGTGCCTTCATATGTTTCACATTAGAACTGTATGATATAATTCCTTCTGTACGAATAAGCTGGGCTCCTTAGTAAAGCGATACCAGAAACGTTTTGCCAAGCTGATGTATGGCGCTTGACAAGTTCTTCGAAGTGGTTCGCAGATGGGAGAAATGTTGCTGGTCATCAAGGATGTAGGTGAGTGTGCCGTGTGTTCGATCCCTATAAAAATTTTTCGAGGACCTGCAGAGACCGCAGGGAAGCAGCCGGGATTGCAGTGTTTGGGAGACACGGGATAAACATAGAGCCTGTCGAAAGGTAAACTAGGCCAGCAGGATGGTATAAGGCAGGGAACCACACGGTCGCCTCTCAATACACTTCACCGGGTCGTCGGAGCCAGCATTCCAGGTGTCTGCGAGAGAGGCCTTGGCGGAGCCTTGCATCAGTCGTGCTGCATTACAGAAGTCTCAGTGGTGAGTGTAGAACCTAACTGAATGTGAGAAGGGATGTAAGAAATGGTAATAGAGTCAATCATGCTGCTAACAATATTTTAGACTCACAGTGTTATAACTTGTATTGCATATTTCTTTGAATGTAAATATAATGTTAACATGCATGTTTCATAAAGGGAAGATCATTTAAAGTGTCCTATGTATTGAACGGCTAGTCTTCATCTGTGTTATCGTCCCTGCCACTAAAGTAAATCATTAGTTTACAATATCTTGTGCCACTTTAGTATTCTACAGTAAACTAAGGGAGGTGACAATACATTGCAACATCGAGTATCATGGACATGCTCACGATAGTGTCGTGCCGTTGGCTCTAAACTTCACCAGGTAGTAGCTTGCCAAACAGCATCGGTCATGCGCCGTATGGAAAGAACACAGCTATGAAGACATATCAAATGAATGAATCACGACAGGACACGCAATGTGGTTTCGATGTGCATTTCGCAACCTGCTTTGAGGAATTTTGTTTTCGCAGCTCTCTTCTAGGTTCGCGACGTGACCCGCCACATACTTTCAAGCTTTCTTTTGTTTTCGTAGCTTGGGCTTTGGTTTGTGGCGTGGCTTGCGACATGCTCGCCTAGTGTTTCGATAATCGTGACTGTTCGCCACAAGATTGCTATGGGTGATGTGTTTTGCGAAGTTTCCCGCGAAGAGCTTCAGAGTGAGATTCGTGTTATGTAACATGTCTCGAGATTGGGCGATGCAGTCTGTTGGTACGAATCGTATAAATGGGTGTATGGTCGGTTGGGTTAGTCAGACGATATTGCTGGTTGTTCTTGCTGATTGATATGGTGGGTTTTGTCTGGTTGAATGGTTTGGTTGGTTTGTCCAGTCGGTCGGTTTTACCCATTGGTCTATTCAGCTTTTTGGTCTTGGTGGTTGGTATGGCCTGCTGGTCTGGTTGGTTGGTTTGGCATAGTCGGAATGGTCGGTATGCTCTGTATGGGTGATATGGTCGTGTGGGCCATCGACATGGTGGTTAGGCTGGCATGACCAGTGTGTATATGTGCGTTTGTTATGGCTGGTCGATCAGTAAGAAAGTTTGTTATGATCGGTCGGCCTTGTTAGTCATTATGTATGACTGGTCTTGTTGACTAGTTGGGCTAGTTGGTACTGTTGGTCCGTCTGTCTGGGCATCTGTACTGGGTGTTTGGTCTGGGTATTTGGTTGGTCAGGCCATTTGGTATGGTTAGAGTATAAGTGTCAGTCTGTATTGTTGGTCTGGTCCTTCGGCATTGTTGACCAGTTGGCCTGGTCAGCCTTGTTGGTCAGTTGGTTTGATAGGTCTTGTCAATTGGTCTTGAATGTTGGTCTTGCGGATTGACTAGTATTGTCGACTGGTAAATCCAGTCGCCCTTGATGGCTGGTGAGGTTTCCTTTTTAGGAGTGTGTTTTTGAGGAATGCATTTTTGAGGAAAATGTGTTTGAGGTTTGATAGTTGAAGTCTGATATTTTTGAAGTTTCCTTTGAGATTTCTTTTTGAGGCATATGTTTTGGCCATTTGATAAAGCCAGCTTGTATTGTCTAGCTGGTCTTAGTGGTAATCGTTGATGTTCAGTTGATCTGGTCGTGTAATGTGGGCGGTAGGTATAGATAGTCTGTATGGATGGTTGGTATGACTGGTCGGTCTGGTCCATCGGCCTTGTAGATTAGTTAGCCTGGTCGACTGGTATGGCTGTTTTGTATAGTCGGCCTGGCCATTGGTAATTAATCTACATAGAGAATATAATGAAGACTAAGTATACCTGCACATACGGTAGACTACATACAAAACATTTATGCAGTTACAAAATGCAAATGTGGTGACAATTAGTAAATGAATGAATTCCCTGTACATATGTATCGGGAACAGACAACAAACCGACGGGTTGAAGATGGGTTGATGATGGAGTGAAAGATTGCGAGATTGTTTGAAAGGTTGTTCAAAACATATATCAAAAGATTAAAGACTGATGGAAAGATTGATAGACTTATCGAAATATGAATCAAAAGCTTGAAATATTCATGACAAAGTGCATGGATTGTTCGGAAAATTGATTGGGGTATTGATTGAAATATTGATTGAAAAATCAATCGAATTGTCATAAGATGGACATATTTATGTAATAGAGGATTTGTGACTAAGAAGAGAACATTATATCGAAATATTGATCAAATGGAGGATTTATGGCCAAGAAAAACATGGAAGATAAGACTGTATCAGATTAGCCTGTCTCGTACATTCCAAGTTTCAAGGACCTACCCTTAATGATTTGCGAATGGTATCACCGACAATGTAGGCAGTCCTTCTGGAGTCAGTGATGGTACCACCAAAGACAAAGTCGGGATGTTGGTCATAGGCGCGCTAGTCAACGGGTCCTTCATCAATATCTCTATACTCCAATAGTTTGCTGCTCCGAACAGGTACGTGAAATTTGAGCTTATTTTCAACTTTAGCAGGGTCAATAATTTAATTTCTCTTATAGTTTTTTTACGATTTTTTTTACAATTTTTATTGACTTGTTGGGCTCAACTAGGGTCAGTTTCCAGGCCATGCTAATTCAGAAAGGTGTACGGGGGTGAATAGTGTAATTTCTCGCCTAACTTAAATTTTTTTACGCTTTTTTGTGATATCCATCGATATTTTCAGGTTCAAGGCCACCTAAGACCAGGGTCAACGTGGAAATTCAAGATGGAGGTCGTTATCATTAATTAAAAAAATTCCCGTTTTCTACTATACTTTTACGACTTTTTGAGAATGTTTTATTGGGGTTCAAGTTCACCCCAAGGTCATCACAGCTCAAGGTCATATATTATATGTGTGTGTGTGTATATATATATATATATATATATATATATATATATATATATATATATATTATATATACACACACATATATATATATGACCTTGAGCTGTGATGACCTTGGGTGAACTTGAACCCTGTGTGTGTGTGTGTATATATATATATATATATATATATATATATATATATATATATATATACACACACACACACACACAAGAGGGCGATCGGGGTCAATATTTTAAACAGCATAGCGGTCTGTGTTCATTATGTAAACAAACATGGCCACTGTCCCTCATCTACTGGGATGGACTCTGTACCTTTAGTCAGCCTTGCTGATTTGAGGACATGTTCATGGAGTCTTGAGTTCACCTGGCTAATTTAGAAGACTCGTGCATCTTTTTTCTTGTTTAAAAAAAAAAAACGAAAATTTTTGAGTTAGGGGGAAACGGGAACTCTTGAGCTAAGATGGCCGCCGGTTGACCAGTAATTTACACGCTCTACGCTACACAACACAATCACATTTTTTTTCTGAATCTTTATTTACATTATAAGTTAATAGCTAAACCCTTTCTGCAGGAGAACCAAATGTCTGGTTTCAAAGAAATTTTAACATGTCACACCTTTTACTTCAAAAACACTTGAACTGAAACCAAACTTATTGAGATAAAATACATTTTTGAAATTTGTGCATGTCAATATTTTGAGTTAATATTCTTAAATTTACTCTAAAAACATTATCAGCATTATTTTTTAAATAATTCGGTATTTTAAACAAATTATTACTATCGATATCGGATAGCCAAGGTATAAAATATCCGCAAAATTTAGAAAAAAAAATATTGACTCATGAACAGACTTAAGCTGCATTTTACAATAGAATGTTTCTCTGCCGTACTATATAGTACCTATTCTTTCTCAGATGTGTTCCAATTCAGTAAGATTCTATCACTGCCACACAAATGACGTATGTTTCCTATATGCCGAAGCTAGTTGCGTTTCACTTTTTGTTTTCAGTTCTTCCTTTCTTTTAATATACGTCACACTTTGTTGATCAATTGCACGTGTCTTAACATAAACACTGAGTGTTTTTTCCCTTAGTAAAGTTAGCTGCGAAAAATATGAAAGCTAGTGTTTTGTGTGGAAAGTTTATTCAAGTGCCTTTATTTTTTTCTCTTGCTCAATTACCTATATTACATATTTCTGATTTTAAAAAAACACCACTTCAGTTTATTAATAACCATTTGGGAAATAATTTTTTTAAATTTAAGTTAATAAAACTATGGGATTAAAACATTTAATGTCTTCTGCCAAACAGATTTCAAAATAATATGCAATAATACTGTATGTTGGCTACACCTCAAATTAGCATATCAGGCGGAATACGATAAAGAAGTTTCTAGGAAAATTATTTTTTCTTTCGCCTATAGATTCATTCCAAGTTTTTTTGGTAAATTTCAAATTTAAAAATTTAGAATTGAAACCGTCATCGCTATTGAACGAAGTGTCGCGAATGCAAGAAATTGGTTTGTGGCTTTCTAATGGTTCTAAGAAATATTTTGGCACAAATATTATCTTTGAGTTAATTCAACTTTTTTTTTTTTTTTAATTTATTTGGCCCTAGATGCATAATCTAAATTTGTATAAGATCTTTAAAAAATTAGCAAATTTATTTATTTTACTAATTTATTTTATTTTATTTTTTGTTGAATTTCTATCGACATGTTTTGGATTCATAAAATTGCGCAAGGACCTACAAGACAAATTAACGATCGATAGCACTCAGTGCTATATTTTTAAAAATGTCAAAATTACTGATTGCCTGCAATGACTATTTTTTGTTTTGTTTTGTAAAATTAAACCAAGTATTTACTTTACAGTAACATTTCTTTTCTGACATACTTTGAGCGTGTATTACTTGATCGTCACATAAATTATTAACATTAAGAGCATGTTGGACGTTCTGGAGTGTTTGCGAACAATAAAAATGTTTACAGATAAAGTATGTAATTTAGATAGTTAATTAAAACCAATATTGTTAATAATCTACGCATATCATAATAATATATCATCAATTTCAGAAAATGAATAAAACAATATTTTGGGATAGCCGATTTGTTTATAGCTTTACAAACATATTCTTAAGACAGTCTCATACATAAATATTTTGAACACTGTTTAAAGATAATTGTTCAGTAACAATTTTTAATGAAAAAATCCACAAATGAATATCAACAAAACTATCCTATTTGGTACACTTGGATGAAAACTCAAAATGTCATTACAATTCTGACAAAATGCAAAGAAATCAACACAAAATCATGAAAGTTTAGTTAGTATCATAATAATTCTTAAATTTAGTTTTGAAAATTGCGTCGTATTTAATCTTATTGCAACCAGACCCAGTGAACACGATTGTGTACATAAGGCACACTCTATGCCCGAATCAGTGATATAAATCAGTTAAATGACACTCATCGAAAGTCAGTTGATAAACTACTGCCGACTGATGATGCGAGCAAATTAACTGGGAACAAGTGACATATAGCAATGGAATTCTTGACATTCAGTGAGAATCGCAAATAAATCAGTGGAATTCAGCTTCCATATTAATTAGTTATTTGGCACTGATTATCAGTCGCTCAATTTCACTGCTTCCACTGATTTGGCTGAATTATCGCCGATTAAAGTTTAGGGTGCACCAGAATGATATGTTTGTTAATTTGTATATAATAATGTTCAGTTTCTTCACACGTTTTGAATCAAACCTTTAAAAATCAACCCGAGTATGAAGCGTTTGGTTGTTTCCTAAATATGTAATTTATCACAGGATTTTTACACTTTTTTAAAATAAAGGTATTTTATTTTTACTTAAATTGCATTTCAGCCTGTATTTATATGCAAGTCAGAATAATCATTTATAATTAATATAAATACAAATGGGGAGAAAATTTGTGTTTTGGTAATGCCTAGTAAGAAGTAGTTCTCAAGCAAAATATTATTAAGTCGTGTGAGCACAAATGGGCGCGTTGCTCCTTTGGGGAAATTTTCTAGATTAAGTCAAGATTAGGATGGACCCCCGTGGAAACCCCGCGTCCAAGGTCGAGAAGCGAGGAAGCGATACGGGCGACACTAACACGCACGCCTAGCGCCTCATCGCTCCTACGCTCAAGGCGTGCAGTGTTTCCGTCGTGACGCTGTACTGTGCAAATTAGATCTGTAACAGTGGAGTTTTATTACACGCGATGAAAGACCGCGGATTAAACTACGCCCGTATCTTTGATTTTTTCTTTTGCCGCTTAAGGAAATTGCATAGGCATGGTTTAAAAATGCGATGTTAGACAATTTTCACGAATTGCTTTCTCCGAGACTAAACTTAATATGACAGTAGTAAAAGAATACGGGTATAGATAATTTTTTTTTCTGACAAAAAGTCGTATTTGCAGAACATTTCTTTACCAAGATACGCGTATTCGCAAAAACAGCTATTTCACAAATAAACGTTGGGGGTCCATCCCACTCCTAAGCTTTGTTTGAATGAGGCGGAGAAGTACACTGGAAGTAGAACTTAGCAGGGAATCAGAAAAGTCGGAAGTTCCCGTGAAAGGACTACATACTGCGTGACCCAGGTTCCGGCGATCTGATTCGCAGACCTTGCCACTTGCGTAAGTTACGAGTGTTTTGTGTTGGTACAGCTGAGCACACAGCCTACATCTCACTGCGTGTGGTGACATAACAAGTGCCATGTCGGCGCCGAGTACAGCACGCATCAAAACACGTTCTCATTTGCAAACACCTTACCACAAATCATACCTTTCAGGCACAAATCAATGAACTGTAAAAAAAATCTGTAATTTTTAATTGAGAAATTGTTTTTAATTTTACAAATGCGTGTAACAGTACAAAGATTTCTCTTGTAAAACTACAAGGACCGTGTTTGTAATAGTCCTTAAAAATATTTTAACTCTACCGACCCCTATCCACGAGCTTCAGCAAAATGGCGGACACTCAACAACGTAAAACTGTATATAACTGTTTGTGCAAAACCTATGGGTGATGTAAAGTGTAGTTGCGCGCTAAAATAAATGTATTGCAAGTTTGAATAACGCAAATCACTTCAAACAACTCAAATAATGATAATAAAACGACAATTTCAGTAAAACGTGACCGTATTACTTATTAACTGTTTAATTTTTTCCTAGCTACAAGGAACTCTTAAAACGAAATAAATGCATTATTCTTAATCAAATAACTTCCTTAATATTTTGTAGGTACTTCCAGGTATATTTTGTAGGTACTTCCAGATATATTTTGTAGGTACTTCCAGGAATATTTTGTAGGTACTTCCAGGTATATTTTGTAGGTACTTCCAGGAATATTTTGTAGGTACTTCCAGGTTATTTTGTAGGTACTTCCAGGAATATTTTGTAGGTACTTCCAGGTATATTTGCTATGGCAATAAAAACCGAGCATGTAAGTCAAGTTGGTGTTGTGGTTTAGGTTGTGGGTTAGCAGTGCGAGGGGTTTAGGTACATATCCTCATACTGACGAAGTATACCTAACAGTTTTGCAGCAAATTATATTTTTAAAAAAAATTTTTTTTAGTTTTTCGCTGTTCTTAATGCATCACATTTGTTATCTAGAAGATAAAAATAATTTTATGTACACTTCTCAATTATAAAAATTTAATACAAGGTTATCATTTTGTAATATTACAAATATATGCGTCACAGATTTCACAAGAAAAGTGTAGTTTTACAAATGATTTTATCAGCAACTGGGTTTCCATAGATTTTTCTTGTAAAGGTACAAAAAAATTTTTAGAGTGTGGCATAAAATGAAAGAAATAACAGGGACTATAGTATTATCAGCAAAAAAAAACTTTTAAATACAGGACCCAATAAAAAAAGGTGTTTTTGCATCATGTTATTGGCAGAAGCTGTTTACGATGTTATGGAGTGTAGTGGAGAGGTGGGTCTTGTAAATTCTCGTCGACAGCGAGATCGTTAGAGTAGCAATGAGTTTCTCATAGAAGCAGGACCGGGGAAAGAGTCGGCCATGGCCTATGGTAAAGAAACATCCCAGCATTCTCCTGGAGTGATTTCGGGAAAACCATGGAAAGCCGAAATCAGGACGGCCGGAGCGGGAGTCGAACCCAGGCCCTCCCGGCTGCAGGAGGTTTACCATTGCGTCATGTACAACGGAATGTAATCTCAGCACGAGCGATGCTTCTAATACGTGATTGGCTTTCTTGTCTTGGCGCTATCTTCTACCCCGTACAGTACAGACCTTTAAATCCACTTTCTGCGTGCGACATCCCAGATATAGAACACTGTAACTGGAAGGCTTGAATGACTCCATTGAGGCTCAGGCACAGAGTAGATGAGTGCACAGAGGCGAAAATGCCATGACGGTTCTTTTGATGTGGTCGTGTCCACTCTTCGGTTTCGCGAGGCTTTGGGAACGGGCTTTTATTCTGAATAGCTACCGCGCACTGCTTAAGATTCCCTCATTGATGATGGGAAATAATATTTCATTACAGGCCAAGGGTCCTCATTACGTCCTGCTCCCTGGTTGTGTGCTAGAAGTTAGGACGGGGGCTGGCGGTTGTCCCACAACATAAATGTTGTATACGGTTTATTTACGAACAGGCGAGCTCAGGAGTGGGATGACTGGGCGAGCGACAGGCCTGTAATGGGTGTAAGGCTTATGCCTGGTGAGGTTTTGAAGTGTCCTCGATCATGACCCGTAGTGCACCCTGATGGGTGAAGACTATCTACTTGATCCCTCTCCAGCACTTCGGGATTGACGGGGCTACCTCTTTTCGCTCTAGTTTCTCACCGTAAGTCAAGCGGTCAGTTTCTGAAAACCCACAAGGGCCGTGGTCGAGCCCCACCTTGAGGTTTCTTCCGGCGTCCCATCAAATTGTGCTGGAATCGTGCTGGCAGGGGTGCCGCAGGAGGTCTCGAGAGATCCTGCCTCCTGAAGAAAGTTCAGGTGGTGAGCAGGAACACTACTGTGGTTGTGTCCTGGAGAGACATCAGCGGTTTGGATGGAACACCGTCCAGACCACATGCTCACCGCTGGGTACGACGATCTCAGTACTCGTTAAAAGGTGCGCCCTTTCTGTACTTGTGAATCGCACTGGTGTTTTGGATTTGGTCAACTTATGTACTATGCTAGGGTACCTGCGATTAAAGGTCATGATCCCTTACCCTCACCTACTCGGTGGTCGTAGTACGGTTGGACTTTGGCTAAGGGTGCTACGTAAAAATAACATAGGTATGACCGCAAGACCCTGTAAACAATATTGTAATGAATTATATTGCTAAAGATTCCCTGTTTCCTGGGCTGTCTGCTGGCGAGTATGTTATCAGGTGTTGATTGGTGGAAGGCAATCCGGTATTTTACTGGCTAGTGACGACATTCTGCTGGCATGAGGCTTGAATTCTTAATTTCGCGAATAAGCGGCTGCTTAGACCTCTGTATTCTTGAGTACTCTAATGTTTCGTGCAGCTAATGGGCGAATGTGTACGCCCACATGAAAGGTACCACCAATGCAATTTCGTCTATGTGTATTTTCCTACTCTGTAATGTGAGTGACTACCTCTTTGAACGTAATTTTCCTCTGCGTACAGCACAGGCCATTAAAGCCACTTCTTGTACAAAGTCCCCGATGCCGGACACCATGGCTCAAATGGGTTTAATGAGTCTGGAAGATTTAAGGCCCAAATTCAGGCTGATGTTTGTTTGTACATGCAAGGGGTAGAGCTAGTGTCTTCAGGGTTGCAGTTGCAGACCGACGTCACCGTGGCTTGCTGCCGCCAGACGGCGGTAGTCGGGGCGGACCAGGGCGACGAGGACGGCCGCCAGCGTGAGGCAGGAGGCGATGAAGACGGCGATGATCGTGTTGCCGTGTTGCCACAGCAAATGGCGGCACGTGGAGCTCATGACGGCGCCCAACACGCTGGCCGAGACGAACAGCAGGTTGGCCGCCGTGCTCTCCGACTCGGGGTGTGTCACCTCGGCCGACAGCTCTGGAGACACTGCCGTTCCACCCACCAGCACCATACTGACAAAGACACACTCACCATGAGTTATTGTCATGCCATTCACAATCACCACCGTGCTAACCACACACTCAACATCAGGTACTGACATTCTATTCTCAACTTCCACCGTATAACCATAAAGCAGCCCAGTCAGAAAATAAATCGAAATTTTATTGAACCTTCATTCTTTACAGTTGTAACACCCATAAAAATAGGGTTTTTTATGCATACAATTAATTTATTTTATTTTTCTTGTTATTATTGCTACACATATTGTCATGCAAGATTTTATGTAATATTTTTCACACATGGCACTTGTATGATTTCAACTGCGTATGTGAATTCTATTTATTTATATTATTTTTTCCTTAACATGTAAGAATTTTAAAATTTAGATGTGTGGTGGCTATAATATTTATGTGTAATTTGGATAGCCTAGTTCATTTTTCATTGTGTATTTATCTTTATATAATTAATATTTATTTTTTTTTGTAATCTCAATTTTGTAAGTGTTTCTGCTTTTAATTGTGTTATATCTCAGTTCCTAGATCAGGTTCTTTTTTTGGTTTTTCATCGTTTAATTCGTTAGAAGTGTTCATGTGGGTGGTTTGAATAGTTTCGATCCCCATTGGCCCGGATGTTTAAATCCTGATTGTTGATTGGCTGGCGCTATGGGCCCCCTTAGGCTAGCGTCAGCCTGCAACTACTAACGCTCTCTTCGCTGGCAGCCTCCAACGACGTTAGACGTAGGACAGGACCACCCGTTTGAAGTGGACCGAGAGGTAGGATTTTAAATTAGTGTTAGGGTGAGTAGACATGTCCCTAAACAGACTTTTAAGTAAATTTGTAACGAGCAATGGAGCTTGTGTCAATGGTCGCCCATTCGCGAAGTTAAGTGGTCAGGAGATAAATAGTTTAAACACGCCGTCTACGCACGTGTAGAGCGGAGCTCCACGTATCTCCACCTTAATCCTGTTACGCCATTTTCCCGCAAGAGCATGCATCCTATCTTTAATCCACTTGGTGATTAAAAGATAAGTCCTACACAAAGATCTGACATTTTCATCTGGACATAATTTTATTTACAGTTTGATTCAGTTCGATGTCCGTTAGCGTCAGTACACAAGCGATGCCATCTTGACTTTTGTAAGTGCGTAAATTTCCAGTAGAGATACGCCCACTGCAAAACATGTGGTAAGAGTAGTTTCTACCAGAGCTAGACTGTTTAGTGAGAGCACAGTTTGTTTTAAAGTAGTATTTACTACAGAGAACAGTTTAATTAATTTGATTTTTAAACAAGTATATTCATACTCTGGCAAGCTATGTCACGTACAGATAAAAGGGTTCAAGTAGGCTAGTCATTGCCACTTTTAGCGTTGTTAGAATAGTGTGTTGTCTTTATAGATTTTCTCATATTGCCATCAGAGTTTTTAATTATTTCTAATTTAAACAATTACAATACAAAAGGAAATGAAAAGTAAAATAAATGAAATATATTCACAGGATGTATCGGTTTTGTCGTTTTCTCTACTGTAGTGTCAAGTTAACCTATTTCTTACCCAGGGTCTTGCATGTGTGTTTACTAGAGTTTTCAATTGTCTGGCATATTTTGACGTACGTACATAAATGATGTACGTACCAAATGCTGGTTTCTAGAGGGCCCTAATGGTAATAAACTTGTTCCCCTACCGGCTCAGGACTGCACCGGGCAATTATACAGAGGCAGCCTAGGTAAGATCGCATCCTTTCCCACTGATTTGTTGCAAGTCAGCTGTGCAGCCTGGTCACTCAAGTGTTATGTGTGTTGTCCCATTGTTGCATTAGCAAATTCTACACTATACACAGCACATAGTTATATGAAATATAAAGCTATATTTCACAGTGTCTACGAAAAACGACCAGAAAGTGGGAAACGAAGAAAACAATACATGGGCGAAGAACAAAAATGCTGTAAACAGTAGATACAAGAAATAAGTACATAAATGTAACGAGAGAGAGAGAGAGAGTGAGTGATCCAGTTAACAATGAGCGACACAACAACAATGACTAGGACAGTACATCTTTATCCTTCTTGTTGAGCTGCCTCGTTGATTGTGTGTCGCTCGTTGTTAGACGTGATTATTGCTTCTCATTCGTGTATGTGCTTATTCATTTGATCACTTTTTAACTTCATTTTGTTCTTCATGCCTATATTGTGTTCTTCGTATTTTTTTTTCGGTTCCTCTTTCTTAGTCATTGTAGGCAATGAAAGTCCTGTCACATTACGAGTTCACTTCTACAACTCCATTTCCATTTACGGAGACAGTAACCCTTGAAAATAGTTTTCATATTTTAACTCAGGAACTTTTCAACCAACTTGCACCAATTGACACACAAGTAGTTTGTATATTGTGGTACTATTTTACTAACTGTACGCATAAAATTTTTGCCTTTGCTACCACATCTTTGGTTGATACATCGAAGCTGCCATATTTACACCAGGAGGGAATACATTTCTCAGTAACATGTCTTGTTGGCTTTTGCAGTACGCTATTATTTCATAAGAACAACGTATCACATCACAAATATTTGACAGTGAATATATGCAATACAAATTCTCATATACTCACCCTAACAGCCCTGCTGAAAAGTAAACACAGGTAGGATTTTCTGTCCTCAGGGAGATAGCGAACACGCCAGTGGCAGCAGCCATTAGAGTGTAGACCGCCAGTGCAGTTTCTCTGGAGAAACAAACGATATCCATTATATCACTCCAAACACGTCAACGGCATGATAATGTACACTGCTAATGAGAAACTGCTAATGCTAATGTTAGGAGCTAGCTGAACAAATGCACTATGTGGATGTTACAGTGTCAGTATATAGGTTTATTCATTTAAATGCTACTTCAACATAGGTACAGACAGAGATGTTCTGTCTAATATGCAGTTCCTTTCATCCTCTCCCAACCACAAGTATAATACGTTTAGTCACTGTGTCCACGATAGTGGAGATGTTGCACATTTAATGATATTTACGGCTATTCCTGTACACAGCGAGTGATCAGTACATAGTGCCTCGAGTGTCTTCCCAACGGGTATACTCATTTGTGAAAATTCTAAGTAAAAATAAATTCAATCAAAAATAAGGTACTTTAAAGTTAACAAAAGTACAAAATACTTGTGATATATGGCATATTCAGGATACAATCAAGCATGTCACACAAGGCGTGATATTTAAAAGGTTTGATTCAAAAAGTGTGAAGAAACTACGATTATTCTATACATAGAAATATTATAGTTATATACTGATATATTCAAAATATATTATAAATTATAAAATAAATTTGCATAAATTATATTTCCTTATGGGCTATATATATTTATTTTATAATTTATAATATATTTTGAATATATATATATATATATATATATATATTGCTAATGTGTATTAATCTTAAATGAACACATAAATAAGTAAAATAAAATTTAATTATTTTATTGTATTTTTATTTTGTATTATGCTTAATATATATTATTTATTCAATTAAATTTATGTTTATTAGCACTTTATAGCATTTATATAACATATTATCAATAATTTAAGTATTATTTAAGCTTATGAATTAAATAATAGTGTTACAAATTCTATATATATACGTATCATACATTTAAATTTATTAAAATTATTCATGTAAAATAATAGTAACTAAAAATATTTTTATGTAAGTTACAAATTTTGCCTATTGCGTGAAATTATAGGAATTAATTATATTATAGGTGAAATAGAAATAGAAAGAAACACTAAACTTTTGCAGCAGCACCTGAGAAAACACTGTAAGTGCCGACAACATTCAACTTACTTGTACTTGTGCGTCCTGTCGAGCAGAAGGCTGAAGGCGACGTAGCCAAACAATCCGCCAGCCATGATCACCAGACCGACCCTCCCGGCGAATTGATGTCCGTTCTGCACGTGCAAACACCAACAATTTCTACCAAAAATATGCATTTGTACGTTGAGTGATCCTACACCACAGCAGTCGAGCTAATCCATCCACATGCAAAAACTGCTCCGAGTGAGGAATGTCTTGATTCGTGAGTCAACACAGGACTTGGCAGATGACTGGCTAAAGACGAATCACTAACAGCAACATCGAGTCTTTGAGCTCGTGTGAGTAAAACGTAATGGAGAACAAGTTAGTATATTTCAACTGCACTTTCAGTAAGATTTTTAACTCGAGTAACGTATATAAATGCAAAAAATTAAGAGGACATCTTCCTGCTGCTAAATGCTACGAATTCAGATTTAGGTAAATATAAGAAGGTTATAACATAGTTGATAGGTCTTGGTCTGCACTTAAGTGGGGTCTTGAGTACTGGTGAGGGTGAAGTGAGGTGAGAATGGAGCAGCGATGGAATGTAAGGCTGGGGAAACGGGAGTACCCCAAGAAAACCCGGCGGCAATGTCCTCCACGTTTCCCACGTGATAAAATCCCGGAGATTCCGCCGGGAATCGAACCAGGAGAGTAGTCAGGAGAGGAGAGTAGTCTTGACTACACGCAACAACGCGGCACCATTTTTCGAACGAATTAATTTCAGTTCGGTGTGAAGGTTTTCATGCTTAACTTTAGTTTGCTTCAAGACGCAATACAAACGCATGTTAATTATTTTTTTCGCGTGAATCACCTTGTTAATTTTTTCTTGCTGATATTAGCCAATCTTGCCAATTTTCCAAACTGTCTGGTCTTGGAACCAGTGATCTATTTGAGCTGCCGTACAACAACTTGAGGTTACGGATAACGCTTTTTTATTTATATTGCTTTGAAATAAATAAACCTTTGAAAAATGAAATTATTTTGGAAATTTGCTTTTGTATGACGCATTACGAAAAGGACGTAAGATATTCTTGTGCATTGTACCGCAGCAATGAGGTGAGATTTATTTTGTCACATTACAGAAAATATGTGAGATTTACTTTTTGTGTGTCGCATTACATTAAGGAAGGGTGATTTGTTTGTACGTGTGGTGTTACAGTCAGTAGGTACGATTTATTTTTGAGTGTCACATTACATTAAGGAAGGGTGATTTGTTTGTACGTGTCGTGTTACAGTCAGTAGGTACGATTTATTTTTGAGTGTCACATTACATTAAGGAAGGGTGATTTATTTGTACGTGTCGTGTTACAGTCAGTAGGTACGATTTATTTTTGAGTGTCACATTACATTAAGGAAGGGTGATTTGTTTGTACGTGTCGTGTTACAGTCAGTAGGTACGATTTATTTTTGAGCGTCACATTACAGTAAGGAAGTGGGATTTATTATTGTATGTCGCATTACAGTAAGGAAGTAGGATTTATCTTTGTGTGTCGTATTTTAGTGAAGAGTTAAAATTGCTTCAGATCTGGTAATTAGACTGCAGATCTGTAGAAACTGCGCCACGTGAAAAGCCAAATTCCTCTGATCACTTTATTTGGTGTTATTCATTTATTAAACACTGTTGCCTACAGATTCCTAGTGAATGGCACTGAATTGCCTAGCAGTAAAACCTCAGTGCGTTACACTGACTCGTCAGTAGTTAGTTTGATCATTAAGTAAAGTTTGAGTAAAAAATTCTACTTATTGATACCATTTATTCAGATTTAAACTGAAGAAATTGAATTTATTTTTGTGTGACAGGTTACAGTAAAGAAAATATATTTATTTCTGAGTCAGGTTACAGTAAAGAAGTGGCACTTACGTATTTTTAAGTTATGTTACAGGAAGTGACATTTATTTCTCTGGGTTGCACTAAGGAAGTGAGATATATTTCTGGGTGTCATGTATGGAAGTGACAATATTTTTTGTGAGTCAAGTGACAGTCAAGAAATTACATTTATTTGGTGAGTCACGTAGCCGTCGTGAAACTACACGTTGAAAGTCACGTAACAGTCATTAAATGACATTTGTTCTGAGAATTACGTTACAGTCATTAAGTGATATTTAATTTGAGAGTCACGCGACAGTCATGAAGTGATATGTAATTTGCGAGAGTCGCGTGACAGTCGTGAAGTGATATTTAACTTGAGAGTCACGCGACAGTCATTAAGTGATATTTAATTTGCGAGAGCCGCGTGACAGTCGTGAAGTGATATTTAACTTGAGAGTCACGCGACAGTCATTAAGTGATATTTAATTTGCGAGAGTCGCGTGACAGTCGTGAAGTGATAATTAACTTGCGAGTCACGCGACATTCATTGAGTGATATTTAATTTGCGAGAGTCGCGTGACAGTCGTGAAGTGATATTATTTTCGACGCTGCGCTCACGGGAAGTGGGAGCATCACAAGTGGGTTCAGCAGAGTGATGAAGACGTAGAACGCGCCACAGGAAACGCCACTGGACAGCAGCAGGAGCACGTAGTTCCTGTTAGTCAGCAGCCTGACTAGGCTGGCCAGGTAGTTCCTCAGAGTGACTGGTCCGCGGCAAGCTCTCTGCGACAGCTGCATCGGGCTGGGAGGCTGTCTCGGCCTGTCCTTGAACACTAGCAACCAACGCCATTGTTTGTCACGCTGGGTTCACTCTCAAGTTATCAGAGGCTGTTCGCAGCAAACTGAGAAGTATACCCAGTACTTTGGAACCTCCTGCCAAGCATCTACTTGTATGTATATATTGTGTATTCTTAACAGTGGGATGGAACCCCGCGTTTTTTTTTTTTTTTTTTGTGAAATACTAGTTGTTTGAGCGAATGCGCGCATCTCGTTAAATAAATGTTCTGCAAGTACGACTTTTTTTTTATAAAATATAAAAAACAATTATCTATGTCCGTATCTCTTTACTTTTGTCATATTAAGAGTATTCTTGGAGAACAAAATTCGTGAAATTGATAAATACCGCATTTTTAAAGCTTGCATATGCAGTTTCCTTAAGCAGCAAGAGGAAAAAAAAAACATAGATACGGGCGTAGTTTAATCTGTGGGCTTCCATCGCGTGTTATAAAACCCCACTGTTACAGATCTAATTGGCACAGTACAGCGTTACTACGGAAACATTGCACTCCCTGCGCGTAGGAGCGATGAGGCGCTAGGCGTGCGAGATAGTGTCGACCGTATCGCTCCCTGGCTTCTTGTCCTTGGACGCGGGGGTCCATCCCACTCTTAAATCATATGTAAAATTAACATTGGCCATGCCAGTCATGGTCAAGTGAAACTGTAAAATTACTAGAAAAGTAAAAGTTATATAGATAAACTAATTCTTACACTTATATACATTTAAAAAAAGTAAGCCAAATAAATGATTTCAGTATTCACAAATTGTTACCTAAACCTTTTATTTTAGCTTTAAGATCCTTCTCTTCGTCATTATCAACTTCATTGTGCGCGTACGACTCAGTGAGCCTGTTAAAAAAAAATGCAGTTAGGAGAGTGGAGAGATTTTGGCGGCTCTTAACAACAACGTCTTGAGAGCCGATGAGGGTGACTGAGGTGAGTATGGAGCAGCGCAACATTGACAATAGTTGTTATATCCTTCCTGGCAAAACTTCATATTTCCAGAACATATATGATCCGAGATACGCGTTTACGCGCAAACAACGATTTCAAAGAAAACGTTTCGGTACATAGGACCCTTAACAGATGAGATTTTCAGCGTCAACAGGGATGAGACTAGGCGGAGCTGGAGCAGCAATTTCGAGGGTAACGAGAGTATCCCGAGACAGTCCACCGATCAACAGCAACGTCCGCCACATTACCCACATTTGAAAATGCGGTATTGTCCCGGCATAGGGTCAAGGCCACTTCGCCGAGATGGCAGGCGAGTCGTCATCACTTGGGTGCACAGGATTTTATTTTTGGGGGGGGGGGGGACTGTACATATACGTTTTTGAAGTGAGCACTTTGCATGCTAATAAAACCACCGAAGGGGCCGCGGTGGTGTAGTGGTTAGACTACTCGCCTCCAACCTATGCGGACCGGGTTCAATTCCCCGCGGGGTCGCCTCCGGATTCCCACATGTGAGGATCGTGCCGGACGATGCCACCGGTCTGCGGGTTTTCTCGGGTATATCCCGTTTTCCCCCGCCCTTGCATTCCGGCGCTGCTCCATACTCACTTCGCTTCACCCCTCGTCGGTTCTCGAGACCTCAGTGTTAGGAGCCGCCCAAATCTCTTCACTCACTCACTCAAACGTATAGGCGGTATTAGGGGGTTCCAAACCAAACATTTTATGATACGCGTTGTACTTAAGTAGACAAAACACTTGTTTCGTTGCCACAGCCATTGCGCAGTAAGCTCCATGTTCGGCTACTGTTATATGAACCAATTATTAGAGACCGGTAAAATTCGCGTTATTATTTGGGGACACGTTAAACTTCAAACACGCGTCCCTTATCAACATGTTTGTCATTGGACCATACTTCAAGTGACACGATCTGGGTAACTCTGCGCCAATAAATGAACACTTCACAATTGTGTGCCCCAATCACGGGCAGTTCAGTCAGAACGGGAGTGAATTCACATTTATGCAGCAGCCAACGGAGAAAAGACATCGGCTCTAGTGCATACAGTACTGTGACGTTCAGCCTGATGCCACATAATAACGCGAATTTTGCATGTCCCTATCAATTATGACCTAGAACAATAAGACGTTTTGCGCATAATTTACCCGCAGGTGAGATCATTAGCTATCGAGATTCGTAGTGTGCAGTGCAGACCAAAAGTTACCTACTCGTGCGTAATGCACAAGATTGTGTACACTGGGTCTGGATGGGTTAAGCTCGCCGGAATGTGTCAAATGCAGTTTTCGGCGCCCTTCGCGGCCGCCGCCCGTTCCTCGAAGCTAAATCAGTGCTTTCAAGTTGCACTTAGCAAATTCAGTCACGTTACATCTAAAGACCGGTTCGAATCCGTGAGATGCGTACAAAATGACTTCCCCTGGGCAATAGAATTTGCTGCTAACCATTCTAAACGTTTCGTGAAATCTGTGTAAATTAGGTCATTAAAGGCTGTTCACGATAAAGTGAGCACTTTTGAACTCAACCTTAGAAAAAAGTCACTGCCCCTGCCTGCATATATTTTAAGGGGCGCACTGAGCGACATTCGCCCAGTAAAGTTGGTAACGATGGGAAGGAAAATAGTTCCATATCTTAACTTCAGATGGAAAGTGTTAGGTAACAGTTTGTAATAACTTAAAATATTTATTTCGCTTTTTGCTTTTATTTAATGTATCGAAGAGTCATTGTGAAGTCATTACTTGAGTCATTACTTTTCTAATAATTTCAAGTTTCACTTGACCGACGCACAAATAAAGTAATGAGGCCCATGACAGTGTTAATTTTGTATAAGGCGGAATAATACACAACGTGCATACATGTAGATCTTACGCAGGGCTTTCAAAAGTTCTCATTTTAAAGCGAACAGCCTTTACCAGAAACGATTAATGGGAATATTTTTTGTATTATTTTGAAATATGTGCTACATCTCTCTTATTTACAAATTACGTTTGTTTGTCAGAGCAGACATTTTCTTTGCAGTGTAACTGGCATTAAAACCAGAGCGTCTGCTGAACGACAATATAAAGTTATCACAGTCGATTCTTTCTCGATTAAACAAAAAGTATGTTTGTGGCAAGACTACTTTGCAGTGGTTCATATTTAAACTAATTTTTCTTTGCAGCAAAAAATTATGTGTTGTAGCAA
Source organism: Dryococelus australis (assembly GCA_029891345.1). NCBI lineage: Eukaryota > Metazoa > Arthropoda > Insecta > Phasmatodea > Phasmatidae > Dryococelus > Dryococelus australis. The sequence continues at coordinate 384,893,952 of CM056993.1, forward strand.
AGAAGATGTTTTTAGAGTGCGGGTGTATTTCACTCAGTGCGCCCGTTGAAGTATATGCAGGCAGGGGCAGTAACTTTTTCCTAAGGTGGATTTAAAAAGTGCTCATTTTACCGTGAACCGCCTTTAACATAGTTAAAGTACAAAATAAAGGCTGAAAGTAAAAATTGACTAGGGCCTCATAAGTGCTCGCTTTACCGCGAACAGCATATACACAGGCAGTGCTGAAGTGACACGTGCAGGGGTGTATCAAGTACTCGTGGAAACAATCCCAGCAAAACCTTGAAAGGCCTTGTCTCGGGAACCTTAGGTTCACGTGGACTTTTTGTTCTGTTTCGGGGTGTACTGTGCACATTCCGGTTATATCTCGTATAAATCGATAAACTATGTGTAAAATATGCCATATACACTTCACGATAAACTGGACACTTTTCGAAAGCCCTGCTTAAAATCTACTTGTATCGACATCGTGTATTCTAATGCATTGGCCATGTCCAATTGTGATATAATTAGAAATGCAAATATTTTAAAAGTTTGCTCATTTTCACACTTATATGCAAGAAAAAAGCGACAGAAATCTGTTCAATATCCGTAAAAGTTAACCTACAAATTTTGCTTTCATATTAAGATATGCAGCTATCTTCTCTCCAACGTCGCCAGCTTTACTTGGCTCCTGACACTCAGCTTGCTTGTTAAAATATATGCAAATAGGGGCAATGCCATTTTTAGATGTCGATTTCTAAAATACTCAGTTTACTGCGAACAGCTTATAGTATATTTCTGCTATGGTATGTCTATAATCCATTCACTGTTTCTTCAGACGTTTTAACACAAACCTTTGCAAAAATCACCCCATGTATTAGGCGTATGCATTTAGTTCTTTCCTAAATATGCCATGTATCAAGCGTTTTGTGCCTCTGTAAACTCAGACGTATCTTATTTTTTGTTAAATTGAAGTTTTATCTATATTTTATTTATACGTTATAATATCTCTTTTACAATAAACACGAACAAAAATAGTGAGAAAAAATGTGTGTTGGTAGCGCCTAGTAATAAATAGTTCTCATGCAAAATAATATTACAACTGAGTGCGCATGAAAGCGGTGCATTGTCCTCTGTTGTAATTTTCTAGACTTAGTTAAGCTTGGTTTGCCACGAGGCGGAGGAATATCCTGGAAGTAGAACTTTAGCAGGGCTTCAGAAAAGTGTTAAGCAACGGTGAATGGATTACGAAAAGTGAGTCTTACACAATGTGTAGAACGTGGCGGAGCGTTGCAATGGAGTTGCGTAGAGAAGGAAATACATTCTGTATTATAGCCAACCGCCGTAGTCGAGCTATCAGTCAGCCTTCGGCAATGCCAACGCAATACTGTTCCAATTGGCGACATAGGGACTTGTAGATAGATGCGTGGCAATAGTTTAATTAGATAAAATATGCTAGGCAAATAATTGCAGGATTATAGTGACTTAACGTAGCACGCACCCCCGGTGCAAATTAAGATGTTCGAGTATAACTGTAAAGTGCTTTATACTGTATAATTAGGGATAGGAAAAATTCGCGAGTTCAATGACCCGTATGCCAGACTCCACAATCCTTTGTATAGTCGTACCTCAGATGTTTGTTCATTGGCTGTTGCCCCAGTGTTACCCCACATCTGACAGTACGGGATTCGCTTCTTGTGCCCTTGCAAGTCGGATATTGGCGCGGAGTCGTCCAGGGAATGTCTAATAAACTCTGATCCAATTGTAAATGTGACATCAGTGTACATGCTTTTGGAATCTATCTTGTCCTGAAATGAAGTCGCGAATTTTTCCTATCACTATGTATAATGTAACAGGACAACTCTTAAAGGTTTTGAATAACAAGACGGAATGAATTAATATTGTATTCTCTACCAGAATCGCGTATCACCTCATTAATTGATGTGTAAGTTCATAAGGCACAACCATAAAAGTATCATCGTACGCTATATTGATGGGACCATCGGGATCAAATGGTTAGCTCTTTATAGACTATGCTCGAGTGTAGCTTGAGCAAAGCTAATTTGAAAATTGATTTATCGTTCAGAACAAAACTCACATGGCTAGTGTTTAGCACGACCTCGCAAGAACACGACAGCGCATTAACAATGATATTGCTGAAGATAGAATTTCTTTTTTTATAGCCACTCCAATGGACGTGGTTGATTGTAAATCCTTTTATATAATAAAGGACATATGATTAGGTCAGTATCAGCTCTGCTCCCCATTGGTTGATGACCGGCCAATAATGAACGCTGTAAAGTACAGGGTATGGACCAATAGGACGATGGTGAGTTCTAACACAGGCACTAATTGAACCGGTGTTCTTGCACTAGTGGATATAGGTGACTCGCTTCTAATCTGTCTTAAGTGCCAGTAAATGTGTGCAGACCTCAATACGTTAGACATAATACAAAACCATCCTCATATTTTCGTCTCAGTTTTTTCTTCTCTACACAACCACCGCTGTTATTTTGAGAGCGGGCACAGCTGACAACTCACACAGCACGACGAGCGTAGTGGCCAGGGTGGAGTAGGCAGCCGCGATGGTGGCCATCCTCCTCAGATCATCGCCGACGGCGGACATGTCGTCGTGAGGACGAACCACGGCTGAAGGGAGCAGCATTCCAACGGCCAGACCCAGCTAGCAAACAACCACACAACACTTCTTAACATTTTCAAAAGATGAGTGCCTGTGACAAGTGCCGACTCTGTTATAGGCTATTTCACTGTCAATTTAACTCTTTTCAAAGATATCGCTGCCGCTGGCTGGGCATATTTTAACGAGCACACTGACTGGCATGCGCCCATTAAAGTTGGTAACGGTGGAGAGAAAGTAGTTCCACTTCTTACCATTTATTTAAAAGTATTAGGTAAACTTTTGAGGATATTGAAATTACTTCATTGGCTTTTTGTTTTTCTTAATGCATCTCAGTGTAAGAGATATCACAATTGTAAGAGAATTTAAGAAATCAAATTGTCTGCCTTTTCCAATACACATTTTCCTGTACGGCAGGTATTATAACATTCTGCGAACCGATCATGAGTAGAGCTACCTGTTCGCTTGTGACAACCAGAGTAAACAATAAATGTCTGCATATCTCCGTCCCACTAGTAGAGAGCAGTGAAGACAAGCAAAAAATGCATTCAAACGTCAGCCAAGGTTCTACCGCCAACTAGCAACAGAAACCAAGATAGTAGTATTGGCATTGTTGAAGACGGCAGACCAGTTTCAAGGTCAGGATCATGGCAGTCCAGTTGGCCTACAAGGGTCTAAGTCATGGCCATAGACACCCAAGATAGTAGTATAGAAATGCCGATTTGGGCACAAATGCAAAAAAAAAGTGGCTCAGAAAGTTGCGTTTGGTTAGATCGTAGTCTTTAGAAAAAAAAGTCGCGTTAAACTTTGCGTTTGAGTGCATCTGCAAAAATAAGCGTAAAAAGTTGCGGTTGAGCACAACCGTAAGAAATTTGAATACATAAAAAATAATATATTATATATAATAAATGAGCACAAATAAAAATCAACTGATGTCTAATATGATGACGACCATGGCAATGAAAGAGGCTAACGCAACTGGTAATGTTTGGAAAGAATATAAATTTAAGAAAGATTTTTTTGCGAAACAAAGAAGAAGAAATCTCAAGAGAAGTATGTCAAGTGTGAAACTTGTAATCACTTTTACAAACCATCTCTCATAAGATGTCACTTGAGAAGTAAAATTCATAAGTACACACCCAGATTCAGTGTAGAAGAAATTGAAACAGCATTTCAAAGTAGAATCAAGACTTATGCTGTAAAAAATGTGAATTCATACATAGACCCAAATCATTTCCTAAACGATGTAAAAGAAACTGTCTAGGGAACAATTCATAAACATTTAAAATCACTCAAAGTGAACATGAAACTCTTCACTGAGCACAAAAGGGGAATTGGTGAGAATATTGAATATGTAGAAAGTCCCTTTAAAATAAAGAACAAAATTATACTGAAATGTACTAATCTGGAAGAATATTATGCCAACAGCATATCGAAAATTATAGCTGAGATGGGGGCATTCGAAGCAAAGGGATCTCAGTCGGTACTCAACAGAATATTTAAACTAGAAGTGCGAATAAATAAATATGTACCATTCAAGGGCAGTTCTTATGTTGATCTCCCAGAAAAAATCAAAGCTAAGCAGGCGGTAATTAATGTTAAGAATAATGATCAAAAATGTTTTTTGTGGTCTGTTCTATATGCATTGCATCAAGTACAAAGAAACCCTCAAAGAGTGCATAAATACATAGCTTACGAACATGAGTTTTATGATGTACTTAAGGGTTTGGAATTTCCAATGAAATTGGATAGCATACCAACCTTTGAGAAAAGAAGTGGAATTTCTAATAATATACACGAATACGAAGAAAAATATGGTGATAAAAAATATATTATCTACGCATTAAAAACAACAAAAAATAAGATGGATAAGCACATTAACCTACTCTATATCAAAGACAAAAAGAACGACCACCACTGCGGGATAAAAAGTCGATCGAGACTAATCGCATCACAAGTATCAAATAATAGTCATAAAATATATATATGCGATAGATGCTCGCAAACATTTCTACTCTGTAAGTAAGCTAAAAAAAATCGAACAAGACTGCCGAGATCAAGATGGTGTTAGAGTTGAACTACCATCTAAAGGAAAAAATTACATATTAAGATATAAATACAAAAATCATTCTTTGAGAGTTCCGTTTGTTATATATGCTGATTTTGAATGTTTGTTGACTAAAATTGAAACTTGCCAACCAAACCCCGACGAATCCTGCACGAAACCAAACCAAAAACACGAGCCTATAAGCTTCTGTTACTATGTAAAATACGAATATAGATACTATAAACCACCAGTAACTTATAACGGATCTGATGAATCTACTGCATTCGTTAAATTCTTATGGAATAAGCAAAGTCTATTAATTATATATATATATATATATACACACAAATGAAAAACCAATGCTTCCACTAACTCAGAATGAACAAATTGTTTATGATACAGCTACCCATTGTTACATATGTGAAAAGCCTTTGAATGGTGATTCTGTGAGAGATCATGATCATCTTACGGGGAAATTTAGGGGAGCTGCACACAGAGATTGTAACGTATCGTATAGAAATCCATGTTTTGTCCCAGTGTTTATACACAATCTATCTGGTTATGACACACATTTATTCATAAGAGATCTTGGCATCGATGAAAATGAAATTGATCTAATTCCCAACAACGAAGAAAAGTATATTTCTTTTACGAAACATGTATGTGAAAATATCGATAAACTCTCTAGCAGCCTTTCCAAAAGCCATATTCCAAGAACCGTGTAAGCATTTTTCCAATGAACTTCTTGACTTTGTTATAAGAAAAGGTGTTTATCCATATGACTACATGGATAGTGTTGAAAAATTTTTTTAAGACATCACTTCCATCCAAAGATGCATTTTACAACAAACTTAACAAATATGACATTACAGACGAAGATTACGAATTTGCGAGAAAAGTGTGGGAAAAATTCAACATAAAATATCTAAGAGAGTACACAGCACTCTATAACAAATCTGATGTATTGATATTGTCCCATATAATGGAAAATTTTAGAGAAGTATGTATCAAAACATATAAGCTATATCCAGCACGGTATTTCATGGCCCCAGAGTTAGCATGGGATGCTATGCTCAAACATACTAAAACAGAACTAGAATTATTAACAGATTACGACATGATTTTGATGATAGAAAAAGGTGTTCGTGGTGGAATTTCACAATGTTGTAAGCCATATGCTAAAGCAAATAATAAATATATGAATGCTTATGATAGTACAAAGGAAATCTTTTATCTTACATATCTGGATGCCAATAACTTATATGGATGGGCTATAAGCCAGTATTTACCCTATGGTGGGTTTAAGCGGAGAAATATAAATGTAACAAAAATACAAGATGATTCTAGAGAAGGTTATATGTTGGAAGTTGATTTGGAATACCCACATGAACTACACGATCTCCACAAAGATCTGCAATTGGCACCAGAGAATAAAATTCCAGAAAGTTAAAAAAATCCCAAACTCTTAACTACTCTGTGTGATAAAAAAAATATTTATTACATAATGTAAATCTTAAGCAATATCTATCTCTCGGAATGAAGTTGAAAAAGATTCATTGAGTGCTGGAGTTTGATCAATCAGATTGGCTTAAGTCCTATATTGATCTAAACACAAATATGCGAACTAAGTCTACAAATGACTTTGAAAAAGATTTCTAGAAATTAATGAACAATTCTGTTTTTGGAAAAACAATTGAAAATATTAGAAATAGAGTGGATATACGGTTGTGCACAAGTTCTAAGCAAATGGATAAACTAGTGGCTAAACAAAACTTTAAAGATAGAACTATATTTACTAACTCTTTGGTTGCCGTTCATATGATTAAAACAAAACTGTGCTTTAACAAACCTATTATGTTGGAATGAGTATACTTGATCTACCGAAAGTCTTAATGTACGATTTTCACTATATTATAACGAATCCAAAGTATGGGGAAAATATTGAACTGTGCTACCAAGATATTGATTCATACATCTATTATATAAAAACATCAGACTTCTACAGTGACATGAAAGAAATGGTCGATCATTTTGATACTTCTGACTATAAAAAAGATAATCCATATGGTATACCATTAGTTAACAAAAAGATTATTGGTAAAATTAAAAATGAATGTAATGGAAAAATAATGGAAGAATTTATTGGATTGAAATCGAAAATGTATGCAATAAATGTGGAAGGTGGTATAAAGAAAATAGCAAAGGGTGTGAAAGACACTGTAGCCAGAAATGAGATTAGTTTTGGTGTCTATAAAAAGTGTTTGTTTGGTAAAAAAAAAAAGTGTTGTACATAAGTATGAATCTTATTAAAAGTAAGAAACATGAACTCTATACGATTGAGTTGAAAAAAAAAGCATTAAGTTCCGAAGATGATAAAAGATTTATTCTTAAAGACGGTATTAATACACTAACCATAGGGGCACTACAAAATAGAAAAAGAGTGGTACTATGAAAAATTATGTAACAGCAAATGTTTTTAATGGATAACCATCCATTAAAAACTAATAACCATACATGTTTGCGCACTATTGGACTTCAGTGATTCTTTCACTTTTAACATCATAAATTTGTTTCTTGGGCTTACTAGTACCATATTACAAATAGTTGTAGCCAATATTGGCTTATTAAAATCAACTGTCAGTTTAAGATTAGTTCAATCTTTTACAATAACGGATTTTCTGTAAGAACAATCAATAACATACAATCGTCTTCTCCCAATAAATGACACAGAGTTGAAGTGCAGTTCATTATAATGATAAGAATATTTAGTTTAGTCTTTGAATTTCTAGAATCATTGTAAGCAATATACATCTTATCAAAAATTTTATCATTAATGTTTAAATTCCAATTATCTTTGGGAAACACTTAATTCCGCCCATTCTTAATAGAAATATTTTTGAAAAAACAATAGTCAAACATTGAACCGTGTGAATTGTCCAGGATCTTCTTTTCTGTTTTGCTGAAAACCAACAATGACAAAGTCTGGCATATCGAATTGGATTGAATTGAACTGATCTTTTATATCAAACTGAAATGAGTTTGCATTAGTAGGTACTGGTTTTTCAAGACATTGCTAATAATTAAAACAAATTGGAATCTTGGAGTGTTTATATAATTTTGCTTTAATTTTGTCTCCATAAATAGGATCGTATTCAACAATAGGCCACAGAATTTCCATTTTCTCAATAACAATTTTAGGAGCATCTGGTCTATTATCTTCATCAGATCCATCTGCTTTCTTTGGGGGTCTTCTGTAAAAAGAAACATCATCATTATAATTTCGAATGAATGTGATCTTGTACCCACCTTTCCAGAATATTTCATTACAATCTCTCATAAACCCAGACAAATATTTTAATGGATAGGTAATTTTGTTACGCCTATCTTTTCTAGCATATTCACCTAGTTCTATCCAAAACCTTTGGAAGAATGCTGATTCTGATTCTGAACCCAGCAATGAATGCATCATTGTTGAAGTGATGCCAAGGTTGTCAATAGTTTAAATTATACAACCATGTTTAGAGATCTCTATTCTTAAGAACTGGAATGGGAAGAAATTCTCACAAAGTTCAATAGTTGAAGTTTTTTCATTATCTGCATTTGTATCTCTTTTAGTTAGCTTATAGTGTTGGTATGCATAAGCTTCATTCGGATGTGAAAATGCATCACCAATAGGAATATCAAACTCAATGCGCTTGTTGTATTCATTCAAATTATTTTTTGTTTGGTCGTTTGGTGGAAACGACTGACGCTCATAACTTTAAATTTTTTGTTGGTCCATTTATTATATATATAAAAAAATTCTTAAACAACTACACTTTTCTTATCAACCCAAGAATTATGACTACTATCAAAACCTAACCATTTAATTAGAAGCTTATTTCCTTTTCTTCACAAAACTTTTTCCACTAAGTAGTCTTTATCATATTTGGTCTTAAGCAGCTCTGGCTCATAAAAAGTACCTTTAATAAGTTCATAATTTAAATATTTTATTCAATATGTCGTGGGGTTTGTATGCAATACTTCACACACTTCAAATACTTCAGTGGACCAATTTGGTGTATATCCTTTTTCAAACATATTTTTACTTTTACTAATACAAACTTTATCTCCTATTGCAAATTTTGTTTTAACCATTTTTATTTCTCCTTCGTGCATATTGATTAGAATAACACTTTCATTCTTTGCACTTACATTGGGGGGTTTTTATTCTGATTGTACTGTGAACAGTGTTATTGTATTCACTTATTACTTTAGGTAATATAGCCTCCCATTTATAGCTTCCCTGCACAGTAAATATCTTCCACATTTTCTCTTTCAATGTTCTATTAAATCTTTCTACAACACTAGCTTTCTTTTCTCTGTATGTTGAATAGTGTGTTATGTTGTTATTGGTCATTAATGTCTGAAATGATTTATTGTAAAATTCTTCCCTTCGTCTGTTTGTAAATGCATGGGTTTGCGATCATTGAAAATAATTTTAAATGCTAATGTAACATTTTCACCAGTGTTATTTTTTATTGGTATTGCCCATGCATATTTGAAAAAAAAACATATATCACAGTTAACATATACTTAAACCCTTTGTTAATTCTGTGTATACCTTTTAAAGATCCAGAATTCATCTCAACTAAATCAGCTTGCCAAAGATCATCGATGCGAAAAGATAGAACAGTTCTTCTGGGGAAGTTTTTTCGTATTGGTTTATGAATTTCATTTACAATATCGTTTTTTATACCCCCACCAGTGAATATCGAGTTATCGGTAACACGCCATCTACAAACACATTTAATTCTTATTTTGTTATTATTTGTAAGCTCATATTAACTTAGTGTATTTTTCATACATTTGAGACAGTATACATTTAGGTTATCATTGTTCATTTTATTTATTTATATAATAAATGAGGCAACAAAAAATTTCAAACAATATATAGAAGAATATAGAGAGAAGAAGACAGCTAATTGGAAAGTTTAGAACTTTTAGAAAATTTCGCCAAGATGAATACGATAAAAATAAAAAACATGAACAACCATTAATAGAGGCGATAGAAGATTTGGGACAATAAATTGGACATGTAACAAGTGAGAATAAGAACTTAATAAAAGAACTTGTTCCATTTGCTGTTAAGAATTTAGACTACCTACAGACACCAACAGAAACATCTTTTGAAAGCAAACTGTTTGGTAAAACAGACACCGATGAACGCATTGATGATGACGATGAACGCTATGACGATGGCGTTAAACGCATTGACAATGACGATGAATGCTATGACGATGACGATGAACACTATGATGAAGCATTGGGGTGTTTTAAAACTGATATCTCACAGTTAACTAACAACAAAACAACATTTATTGATAATAAAGTGGCCGATATCTTAATTGACCCTCAAAGACGATGTTTTTGGACTAAAGGCTGATAATGGTAGATTGCATATTGGTGATAGCGAAGTAACATTCAACAATGACAAATTTACTGTAAAAGGCCGAACATACACTGGAACAGATGGTTTGATGAAATTACTAACTAGTAAGAAAGTAACAGAAAGTGACTACACTGCAACCAACTATGAACACTATAGTTTTATCCTAGCAGATACAAATGCAGTTTTTCAAAACAATGATCCAAACTTGGGAACGCCAAAATCGAGTAAAAGGATTAAATGGAAAAGTATTGTTAAACCTATTTACGATTCGATTAAAACAAACTTCTCTCACCTAAAAAGAGGACAGGTATAAAGAAATATACTGACTATCCCAAAGAATACACATGGATGGATTATGTTAGGATGCTTATTGATCGACTTCTCGTTATTTATGGCAGAGAGAATGCTGGAAATGATAGCTATTACAATGAAAAAGTTGGAATAATGAATATGCTCAACAGCAAGTTTAGTGACTTTGTTGTGAATAATACTAAAGGTATACCATATCTGATACGAATGTTAAACACAATACCACATACTTTTTGGTAGTCGGAGCATCATGGAAAAGGGTTATTCAATGATATAATAAATTCACTACCTTTTGAGTTGCATGCACCCGGTTATCAGTACTTAGGTTCAGGTACCAGACTAATAAAGAGAAATGAGCCTGGTGATAAACCCATTAATCCACCAGATGCGGCTGCAATGGAACATGATATAGCTTATCATTATCTTAAAGATCTAGCTGAAAGACATTTAGCTGACAAAGAACTAGAAGAGAAAGCGTTCAAAAGATTGTTAAGTTCAGATGTTGATCTCAATGAGAGATTGTGGGCTGGTGTTACTGGATCGGCGATGCATATTAAACGTAAGCTTGGCTGGTAAATTAAAATGAAATGATAAAATATTTGTTATAATAAATGAAAATATAAAACTTTGTATTTCAAGTTCCTAATGAGGAGTTGGAGGGTTTGAGTGTTGATTCTTTCCTAGCAAAAGACCGACTGAAACATAAAAACGAGAAATTAAAGGAGGGTAAAGGGATGACATTTCAGTTCCACAACTTAAGAAAATGTCCAAAGAAATGAAAACTGGAAATGGTCTGACAGTTCACAAGGGTGAATTTTTACCCTTAATTTTCGCAGCATTGGGAGCTCAGGAGTGTTTGCTGGTGGTGCATCATCTATCACTACATCAGTAATTAATGCTAAGAAGAAAAACCAAGAATTGGTAGAACAACACAGACATAATTTAGCTATGGAGGAATACGCAAGGGATTGAAGAATGTTGAGTGGGGTAAGAATGTTAAAAAAAAAGTAACTCCACTCAGTTACTCTGATATTGATACAATGGTTAAAAAATTAAACATTAAACATTTTTGAGGTGTATTTATGATCAATGAGCTACTTAACACGCCCCTTGATAATGAATGTGGGATTGTTAATCTAGATGTTTCAACAAACTCTGGTACACACTGGGTATGCTATTGGAGAAAAGCAAACAAAAAATATTATTTTGATTCATTTGGTGGAAATCCACCCCGACAATTAACAGCATATCTCGGAAGTAATATTTTTATAACGATGATGGAATTAAAAATTTCAATCAAGTAACTTGTGGTCATTTGTGTGTAATTGTGCTAAATCACTTTTCACATAATTTTACATTTCCAAAAATTATTTCACTATTAATAAATAATGGATATATGTGAAATGCATTAATGAGCTCTTGGATTGAAGATCAAATTAAGAACACACGGACAATGATACAACTACTGAGAAGATCAATCCTAATGATTTTGTTTCCTACACACAGTTCAACGACTTTATAGCCACACTGACAAGAAATATAAGATCATTGAATAAAGCCTATCTTACTTACTTGGAAGTAGATAATAATATAGATTTTGAACAAAAAAGACTAAGAAATGTGGGAGATCCCATTGCTCCGATGGATGCAGTCAATTTGGAGTACTATCAGAAAAACAGAATTAAGATTATTTATTTAGTTGGAAAATACATTTCAAAAGAAGAAATATTTTACTTGGGTAGTAATCAAGATAGATATTTTTATGAGGGATGTAACTATAGCTGAAATAAGAATAAAACAAGAGAAATATAAAAGTGTTATAAACTTATACCATCAATGGAAAATAATTGACATGTATAAAACTTTCGAAATATTCCCTGATGATATAATATTTTTTAAAGTACCAAAAGCCCACAATGTACCCGAAGGTACAACTGTGTTTGTAGAAATATTTATGGTATACCAATACATTTAAAAAGATCAGATTATGTTAGTTTTTAATCGAAACACTTCCATTAAAAACAAAACTTTCTTATAATCTAAGAATTTAAAAAGTCTTTAATGTTATTACGGTACTTACCATTATTTAACTTATGAGTCATATATATTGTAACAAAGCCATATTCATTATTCCAACATTTTGAACAAGTCTCCCTAAATTTCTCAAACGACATATCACCACCAACAAAATCACTATGAATATGTTTAAGATTTGTATCATCTTGTCTGAATATGTAAAGAAAATTGGCATTTTCTCTTAAAACTGCTTAGGTACTTTTGAGTATTTCTGGGCTAAATAGAAAACAATCAATATCTTTGTGTCTACCACGAGTAAAGTAATCCCTTGCCATATTTTGATTTTCAAGTATATCATCGAAAACAACTACAGACTCTTTATGACATTCATTTACTTCAACTATTTCTTCATTTGATGGAAAGAAGTATGTTATTGGTTCATTAAATAATGGTTGACGCTACATCTATATTTTTCTTTAAATTGATATATTTTGGTTGGTCCAGACTTTTGAACACACATAGAGAGTACCAAAGTCCAACCATCCCTGAGCATATATAAGATTATCTATAATAAGTGTAGTTTTTCCATAGTTACTAGGACCCACTATCAAACATCTAATATTATTAGGTAATAATTCCCCATGACGTTTCGTCTGTACAGTCTTGTTTGGTATTCTTATTTTAATATCCCAGTCTACATGTTTCATGTTTTTCTTGCTCATTTATTAATAGATTTTTTTTTAAATAATATAATAAATGAGTAAAGTATTCAAACTAACCGATAACAAATCAGTGTTGAAGAAAAGACTACATTAACCTTTAGAGATATAGGGGCACTCATTGGCTTTAGTTTTGTTCTATACTACTTATCTAATGCATAACAGTATCTTTGGGAAAAATAAGATATATTTTGTGGGCCAGAATTATATGGAATCAGCAGTTGAAATTCCAGTTGGCCAATATAGCTTAAAAGATCTTGAAAAAACTGTAAAAACAATGTTTTCATTTAGTGTAGATTCAACGGATGGGAAAGAAAATGATGTATCTTTCGAGCTGGATAAAATACCAAACGGAGTGAAAGTAAAATGTACGCTTAAATTACAGTTTGGAAAACGGGTTTCAATAGGAAAACTTTTGGGTTTCGTATAAAATAAATCTCTGAAAGCAAATGTGGACTATTATGGCGATACAATTCCAAAATTTTCTCCATTTGAAACAATAAATATACACTTCAATATAGTAAATGGTATGATATTAATACATGATGAATATAATCATAGAGAAACTAACATAATTGTCACTTTTAAACCAAGAACAACATTTGGATTTGGCGACACGATCTATTACGAACCAGCTTATCAATTTTTTTTTCCAGAGCAAACAAATCAAGTTAATGAAATAATAGTTGAAATTAAGGATGAAAAAGGTAATTTAATTAACTTTGATTTGTCCGAAAGAACAGTGGTATTAGAGACGAGACCTAAGATATTTTTTGGGTTGGAAGTAGTCATATTCTATATACAATAACTTTAATAGTTTAAAAACTATTAAAGTTTCATGTGATAAAGATGAATGATATTTCTATAGACAGTGTAATGAAAGATTTAGAAAAAGAATTCAATGTTTCGACTACTTCAATATGTCGAATTTGGTGATGCGTATCTAAATTTTTAATTGGACTACGTTGTAGCACATTGCCGAAGTCAGAGCGATAATTGTGTTTTAATGATTGGATAACCATTAAAACTTATAGAGACATGAGCACAAATAAAAATCAACTGATGTATAATTATACGACTACGATCATTTACTCTTTAAAAAACCATATGCAAAACTTAAAACCTCCACGATTAACATAATTTAAATTTTTTCACTGAAAATCTGAGCACATCTGTCTGGTAAGGCTACTTTAAAATTTCTAGAAGTAATTATCACTTTGTATCCATGCCATGTATCATTTATTTCAGCATGGTTTATGGGATAGGACTGCCCAATTGTAAGTTCGGAAAGTTTCTTAAATTGTTTGGTTCCGTTTAATACATTTAGCAACTGATCCATCTTTATTATATACAATATTTTATTTTTTATGTATTCAAATTTTTGAGCCACTTTTTTTTGCAGTTGTGCTCAAACGCAACTTTTTGAGTCACTTTTTTGCAACTGCTTCCAAACGCAACTTTTTGAGCCACTTTTTTGCGTTTGTGCCCAAATCGGCATTGATATACTACTCAAGCTGGCATTAATTTTATCAGGAAGGCGGCAGAAACTCATTCATGTCAAACAAGTTGATCGACAAATATCAATATCAGTATCATAGAAATCCGAGTTAGCTTAACAAGGTCAATGATGGGGGGGGGGGGGTTGTACAAATGTCCAATATGGCATCAACGGCATCATATAACATGATAAACACTGACTGGTTCCTTACAAGATGACATACAGCACGAATCCATTTCCAGTGCCAGATGCCAGAATACCAGTATGCCTCTTAACTATATGTTGACTGTTCAGGAAACCCATTTTTAACATTGCTCCGCTCTATCAGGTAGTTTCGACCTCCTGGGAGTAAAGTCTGCGCGCTTTTTCTGGCGCCTGGGTGAGCGGCCACCCGCATCGCAGAACGGCTGTGGTAGGTTAAGTTCGGTCAACCATCACAGGAGCAGTGGTGGTAGACGTACCAGTTTATTGGCACACGTGCCAGTTTTCAGGGTGTCGTACCACATACCGAGACACTTTCGTCCTGGTACGCGAAAATACCAAGATTCCAGCACTTGCGATTACTTGTAACAAAAAGCACCACAAAATTATTTCCAGTCCAGTACCATGCTTCGTAAAAACGCTTCTTGGGGAAAAGCACAACTGATCTCAAGTTCCGAGCATGAATCTTGCGCAGCCAGTGTTCCGTTTCGTCTCACGTAGGTTGTTCCGTATTGCATTATTAAACAATCCCGTGGACTAGGACTGTTGTGATTTTATTTTAATTCATCGCAGTTAAAGTTTTTTCACTGTTTTGTATTGTATTGAACTACATTAATTTTTCTTACGTACCAGTGTATGGTTAAATGCAAAATATGTGCATCAGATTTTCCCTTTTACTACACAGTTTTTAAAATTAAATGCAGGATGGAATGTAACATTCTCAATAATTTGTTCTTATTTTAAATAAGCTGTGTTTAAGTAGTTCAGATTTTTTGCATGCTTTTAAGTGTTTATGCATTCTATTTTATTTTTTAATGTGGTGTGAAACCAACTGTTAACCAGAATATGCAAAATAATGGCTCGGCTATTTTTTTTCGCTTGAAGTTGCATAAAGTACCACTATTTAGTGCGAAGTGCCAGTTTTTTGCGAGGTTAGTACCAGGACTTCCGAGTTGCCAGCGAAATCCCTGCACAGGAGGTCCGCTTCCGTGACTCGTGGTGGCAGTGGCTGCCGGTGCAGTCCCGGCGTGTTCCCTTCTCCTGACGCAGTGAGCGGTGAACTGCTTCGGCACTGGCCTGGACAGCCAATAGGGTTGAGTGCAACCCCTCCCCCACCAAGCGTGGCACATCCTGCGCCAGACCACGGACACGTCTGAGCGAGAGCGTCTCGATGCGTTGGGGAACCAAGTCGGAAGACGTATGATACTGTCACGCGTATAGTTTCCGATGTAACTGTTGTGTTAGGCTGAGGCTGCCCGCGGGGACCAGGCGCATCTCGAACCCCTGTCGATGGCGGCCGTTCACATAAATAATAAGGTTAATCGGCTGGTGATGCTTGGGTGACGTTAAACGCGCGTCCTTCTTAGCTGTGCCGGCACCTGACGTAATGTCAGCACGAGTGTAGTTGTGGAGGGACGTGACTGGGTGACGAGGAAAGTGGCTCTGCAGGGCAAAAAAAAACACGCTGTTAAAATTAATTGCCCTCGTTTTTACGGAAAAGTGCTGGTCAAGATTTATCCAGAGGTGTCCGTAAACTCTCCGTGAAGTAACGGACGCGTTGATTTTCAAAAACAGATTTTGCGTAAATTTCGCGGAACCTCTCCCTTGATTTCAGAGTAAGTTTGCCGTATTTCCAGTTCAAATATTAAATAAACAGTGAAAAAGTTTTTGAATTTGTGGGCGGTATACTATGTATAAAAAAAATATTTTAAAAAGTTAAAATATTTTATACTACAACAGGATTTGGACCTGAGTATAAAAAAAAAAGCTACAAAACCACGGCAAAAACCACTCAACCACAACTCCACACAACGTAAACAGTATTACTTATGTATTTATATTGCTGTTACAGAAGCAAATTTTTCAGTTTATACTAAAGTAGGTGAATTTTAAGTGTTGCTAATTGTTACAGACGTCTGATGCTAATTTTTAATGTTTGAAACAATAGGTCTTAGTGGCGGGGATAAGACAAATTTCCGTGTTTTATATCTACGGACTTAATTCCGTTTTTCATCACTACGGGTTGCGTTTCCATATATTTACTGTACATTTCCGTAGAATTTCCCGTTAATATAAGTGCATTTTTAACCATGCAGCTCGCCAGCGTGGAACCAGAGGCCAGCGAGTTCACGTCAGGGCACATGATCGTGACCCTGAATGGGCGGGCGACTGGCGTGGCATGAGCACGAGTGTGGTTGTTATAAGCTGTTCACAGTAAAGTGAGCACTTCTTAAGGCCCTTATAAATGTTTCCTTTCATCAAATTTCCATTTTCCTGATCCTTTTTAATATAAACATTGCAAGGTGACCAATAAACACAGTGTATAAGTCTCACCACCACCAAATTTTAATGCCTTAGGATGCAGTGAGATATATTTATTAGCGGGGTTAATGCCTGTTGGGGGGGGGGGAAGGAGGGGGTTAAAAAGTGCTCACTTTATCGTGAACAGCGTATACCTGGTTGCCGAGCACGGCGACGGAGCGGGCGAAGGCCAACTCGCCGGAGTGGAACCAGAGGGCGGCGAGTCTGTGAGGAGTGGCGAGTGTGAAGACATGCCCGATGGCGGCCCCAGTCTGCGACGTCATCAGCAGCGTGAAGCGATGTGGTGACACGGCCGTCACTTTGAACCACGAGCCGAGCATCATCAGCAGTCCGCCCAGCAACAGGCACCACTCCATGCCCTGCGCGCACACAACACACCCTCTACGTGTACCCTGCACATTCCTGCAAAGCCTGTTCACGACCAAGTGAGCACTTTTGAAATCGACCTTCCGCTCTGATTGCGTAATTTTTAAGGGGCCGCACTGGGTGGCATGCACCCGGGAAAGTTGGTGACGATGGATAGAAAGTAGTTCCATATGTTAGCGTCGAATAAAAAAGTGTTAGGTAACCACTTGTGATAACATAAATTATTACTTTCACTCTATGTTTTTTTATATGCATCGAAGTGTAAAAATGAGCCGATTTGTAAAATATTTACTTTCCTAATAATTTTACAGTTCCATTTGACCGACGCATGAATAAAGTGCAGAGGCCCGTGGCAAGGTTAATTTTACATAAGGCGGAAGAAGACACAACGTGCATACAAGGAGATCTTAAGCAGGGCTTTCAAAAGTGCTCATTTTACCGTGAACATCCTGTAGTAATGTTCACTTGGGAGTGGTTTCTATAATTATTTTTCTTATTGAGATGTAATCACTAATCAATGTAATACCTACCAATCTAGATAGTAGATGGAGTGTGGATAATATTTTTTATTAGTTTAATTTTCGAAATTAAATTTAAAATAGTTCCTCTTGAGCACTCACTAACAATACATCAAACAATAACATAATCTCGTATATTGATGTCGTCCGACTCATAAAGATATCAATATTACATATACATACAAGAAAAAAATTAAACTAAAGGAACAACACCTACACTGTACAACACACTACACAAACAATATTACACTGACACCAACACAACACAAACACAAACATCAAACACAAGACGTACACCTCACAAAAACAACGACTGTCGGCCCCTCTGTCTCCGGAGAGGATGGCGGGGTAGGGTTCAAGGGTGGAGGCAAAGGAATTTTAACTTTTGACATTTTTATATTATAACTTAGCCCTTTTTCTTTTAGAATATAACAAAATATAATTTTAAGCCACTGTAATTTTAAATATTAACTTGTTTTATTTTTTATAACGTGACAAATGTTATGTTTCGACTGTATTAAAAATTTATTTTAAATCGACGTAACTAAGACCAGTTATGACCTTCAGCTGGGTACTGGTGCAAATTTCAGTATGTTCTATTCTATTCTCTACATAAACACATTGTCTAGACGCAGGTGTTTCCCTTTACTTTTTAAAACAAACCTTTGAAAACTCACCCCATGTGTGACATTGTTTCCTAAATATGTCTTGTATTACAAGCGTTTTATACTTGTGTCAACACAACAATACCTTATTCCTTATTAAATTAAACTTATGAATAAAAAGCAGTAGAAAATAGGGGTGTCGCCAACTCCTAGTAAGAAATAGCACTTCTGTCAAATATTATTACGCCGAATGCGCACTAATGCAGAGCGTTGTCCCTTTGATGTAATCTTTTAAACTAAAGGCGGGCTGCAATTGACATACACCTAACACATTCACAGTTCTAGCCATAAGCAGATACAAAACACAACACAGGCGCAGTGGCTTAGCTACAATTGATGTAACGATTGTAATATTAGTTTATGTTGTTACATTTGTACCGAAGAAATTAAGTTCTCTATAGTTGGTAGTGATTTTTGTCAAAAATAAATCTTTTCGAGTGATCTGAGACATTTTTAAAATTATAATTACTATTAACGTTACCTAAAAGCGTTACAAAACTTCGTGTTTGCAATTATCCAGAAATAAACAAAGAAAATATCTGCCCGAGGAATCAAATCAAAACATACTTTCTTCATTCTCAAATAGGTTTTTCATTTCATAACGTAGTATAAGTGTCGGGGCTTCTGATTGGCTGAATATTGACACACAGCGATAGTAACGAGGAAAGTTAATCCAAATTTAACTCGCCTTGTTATTATAACTGTGCTTAAGTAAGTGTTTATCGCTATGCGTAATTGTAGCAACTCTAAATGAAAAAGAGCAGTTTAAATCGTATGTTTATCACTGTGTTTGTGTTATTGATGTGCTTATTGCAATTGTATCCCGGCTTTTAAGATTTTTCTGCATAAGGCGGACGAATATCATAGAAGTAAAACTTATGCAGGGCTTCAGAAAAGTTGGAAGTGTCCATGAATCGTCTATAGAAACACTGTGTGAACCAGCTGTCAGTTGTTCCATAACTTTTACTTGCCGCCAGATATCTGCTAGCTTCAGCAACGTCACAAATAGGTCTAAGTGGGACGCCACCGACCAAGTGGGGTTTGCGCGGGTCTTGAGAGCCGATGAGGGTGATGCGAGGTTAAGAAGGGGGGGGGGGGGGGGGAACGGGAGATCTCAGAGAAAACCCGCCGACAATCGACATCGTCCGGCACGATTCCCTCTCGCGAAAATCTGGAGTGACCCGGCCGGAGATTGAACTCGGTTCACCTTGATGGGAGGCGAGCTGTCTAACCGTCCAGCCACCGCGGCCCCCGCATTATGTAAAGAAAAAAAGAAAATATCGGCCGTGGTGGCCACTTTTCACTCGTACGCCTTCGTGTTTCTAAAGACATCCCCTACTGTCCATGAGAGTACGCCACTATGCTCTCTGCTTTCACTAATAACACGGCCTATATTTGTTATTTTTTCGTAGATACTTTGAATTAGAAGGCTGGACCTATTGAAGGGGTTGATATTTGACGAACGGTTGGTAGGAAAAATGCGACCCCGTGTTCTCAGGTTAACGTGGTCATTCAGGAGATAGTGGCCGATAGCAGGGTTATTGTCGCTCAGGCTCCCAGATATATGGCGCTCAGTCTATGAAGATGATGATATTATTATTGTTATTGTAGTGTTCTGATATTCCGTTAAATGCACTATTATTAAGAAGTTATGCCATATCGAGATAATTAAATACAAATTATATGTACGAATTTTGATCAATATGTTATTACAAGTAACTGACGTGCTTAGTAACTTACACGTCCTCGAAAATAAGAAAGTAAAATAATTTTATCAAAACGTACTGAATGCACGCGGAAATAAAGTAAAACACATGCAGATGGACAGCATGCAATTTGAAGAAGATAAATATAATATGAATAGGTGGTTTTATGAAACATTACCGTAATTAACAAACGACTAGGTGTCATCACAGTGTCTGTTGTACGCCTGATAATTTATAGAATTTTCAGCACACTTTTACAACTGTACAAGAAAGGTTCATTGTTCGAGCACTCTATGTCGCTCCGTTTGCAATAAAACATTGGCTTGCTGAAACAACCTATAATACGATGCCTTTGCTAGTAATAAGGTACGCATGCGTCATTTGCAACTGAAAGCTGGTTCTTATTGTGATTCACCACACAGGACTACGTGTAAAGTATGTATTGTACGTGCAAATACTACATTTGCGCCACACAAGATAGGTCCAAGTGATGGGGCCCTATTACATTTCCCCGAAGATGTTTCTTTCTGATTCCTACAAAATAATGCCTGATAATAAATTTCAATATTTTGTATATTTTACATGCGAAATATCTTTCTCTTGTATGGTTATATGGAACAATATCATAAAATTTGGTTATGAGGCTAAACTGTAAATCCTAGGGCATTACCGCCTCTCGACCGCTCAATCGAAGGGGAACAGAGGTCTATCAACGCAAGTGTGTCTATCTCTTCCCGTTGTCGACCAGAAAAATAAAAACTCTCTATGATACAGCGATATACACATTCACCCCTCTCCCCTCCTTTTTCCACGATTACTGAGATCCTGGTACTCGGTACACCTGCGGACCGGCAGGGGCACTGTACAACGTGTAACTAGAAATCACCGACAAACCCCAGGAGGCGATTCCTGACGAAAATGTATGTACCATTTTTCCCTGAAGTGGTACTTAGGGGAGTTATACACCCCAAAAATCGAATTTTTGAAATTATTTTCGTTAGAAATATCAGGAAATATTTGCGGTTAAGCAAATAATCAGTGAATGGTGTTTTGTAGAACGGAGATCTTACACCTGTGAAAATGTGGTTTGTAATACCAACCCCATTCATGAGGAAAATAGGCGTTGCTACTCTTTGTTTTGTTACGAATCATCGCCCCTATTTTCCTGATAAAGGGACCGGGGAGGGAGAGGGTGATATTACCTACTACATTTTCACAGGTGTGAGATTTCCGTTCTACAAAACACTATTCGCCAATTCGTTCCCTAATCGCAAGTAGTACTTGATGTTTATAACAAAAATCACAGCTCCCCAAATAATCATAATCACTTTAGGTGAAAATTTTACATATATTTCCGTGTAATATTTCGTCAGGAATAACCTCCTGGAGTTTGTTGATTATTTTAGTTACACGTTGTATAAACCCCTGCATCTCTCCAGAGAACGCTGGATTACTGTTGCGCCGCAACATGCTAACCGCTCATTAATAGGCGGATTTCCCTTGTTACGTAATCTTCGGGTTTGTTTCATACAGAAATATTTACATTGTGACTTAGCTAATGACTGTAGAAGTTGTCTCACCATGACGTCGATGAGGAAGCAGGCCGGGATCATGAGCACGGTGGTGGTGGTCATGAAGACGAAGGAGGTCCAGTCGACACTCGAGTTGGCGACGCCGTAATATGGCGCCACCACGTCTCCGACGATGGTGTACTGGACCCAGTGGGACGAGGTGACCACGCACAAGAAGAAGTAGACCGCCAGCACGAGCCACCTCTTGCGGTACACAGTCTTACTCGCTACCTCCAGCATTGTAGTCTCCTCCAACTCGATGTACCTGATCCCGCTCATCGACTGCTGGAACACAGCAGAGGGACGCCTTATGGAGTAGCTTCTGGTCTGCGATGTTTTATGGAACAGGATTATCAAGAGGATAGTAGGAGGCAGCACTTAAGAGTGAAGTATTTCCGCCATCTTGGATTTACATCTATAGACAATTCGCAGTTTCCTAGCACTTTTGGAATAACGCCCCCATTCATGATGATCTTGGTTGTTTCCGAAATATGTCGTGCATTACAAGCGTTTTATAATTGTGTTCACATAAAATTATAATATGTAAATTAATCTAAACTGGAAGAAAATAGGTGTGTTAATGTGTAGTAAAAAATAGTCCTCATCCAAGATGTCATTAAACTGAGTGCTCACGAATGCCATGTTTTGTCTGTTTGGTGTAAGTTTCTGCATCAAGCAAATCTTTGTTCTCACGAGGTGGAGCATGATAATGAAAGTAGAACTTTGGCAGGGATTCGGAAAAGTTTGAATTAACCGCGAATAGACTGTTTTCCTCCACAACTCAATTTCCAGATCCAATGTTTAAAAATCAAGTTTGTCAAGGTTCAGGGAACATCTTAGCGGTTATTCCTAAATCCAATTTCTTTTGACATGAATACGTCATTAAATTTGCAGCCATAGTGGGAGGCAATCCAAAAAAATCCGATGATAAAATCGGGGGATACATTCTGGCATTGCAGCTCCGAACTGTCATCTACATTCAAAATTCAATTATACCACTCGATTGCCAAAGGATCAAAGAATATGTTACGATGTGTGAGGACTGCGAAGTATCGCGCGCAGAGGGGTGGAAAAGGGGGGGGGGGGGGGTTGCGCAACTTTGAGTTCGTTTCACCTCGTCTCATAACTTCCACGTAGTATAACTTTTGACTAGGAGAAGCTACGACGCTCGTTTAAGTTTCAATCGACAGCTCTCGTCAAGATCAATCGATTGCGTTGCGTGTATAAAAACATTTGTGTGGCGTGGTTATGGTGAAATTGTATGAGTTTAATGTAAAAAATTAAGAAAGCGTAACACAATGTCGGCCTATAATCGTCAGAAAGCCAAGTTGAAATACAGAAATCGTATACGTTTGGAAAGAGCATTTCGAAAGTAATCCAGTGATACCCATAAAACCCCATGTAATTGAGTGAAGCGGTGCCGGGGACGTAAAATAAACATCAATGGGTCCGAGCTCGTCAACATAGACGTTTTCACGCGAAACAAACGGCAGTGTCCCCAACACAGCCACGCCCAATTTTTCTTGCGTGATTCGTTTCAAATCTGTGACCATATTCACACATTGTCTCAAGTCTTTCAATCTCAATGTCTGGTCATAAAATTTGATTATTATTATTTGTAAAAAAAAGCTCCCAAGATGGAAGGGAAATTACCTCTATAAA
This sequence comes from Dryococelus australis, assembly GCA_029891345.1. Classification (NCBI taxonomy): domain Eukaryota; kingdom Metazoa; phylum Arthropoda; class Insecta; order Phasmatodea; family Phasmatidae; genus Dryococelus; species Dryococelus australis. The sequence continues at coordinate 384,917,600 of CM056993.1, forward strand.
CATTTCATACAGGGACGTTTTAAAGGAAGCGTTTTTTAAGGGGGATCTACGCAAACCATATTGGATTGTTTGTTTTTCTATATTGTTCACGCGTCAGAACTACGAACTCGTATTTATGCCAAAATACTGATTTTTCCCAATCTTGGAAGAATTAATACTGAGATATATAGGCTATCCACGGTAAACGGAGAACTTTTGAAAGCCCTGCTTAAGATCTACTTGTATGAACGTTGTGTATTCTTCCGCCTTATGTAAAATTAATATTGTCATAGTCCTCGCCACTATTCATGCGGCCGTCAGTGAAACTGTGAAATTATTACACAAGTAAATATTTTACAAATGTGCTCATTTTTACACTTCGACGTGTTGAAAATAACAGAAAGCGAAAGAAATAATTTAAGTTATCACAAATGGTTATCAAACACTTTTTATTTGACGTTAAGATATGGAGCTACTTGCTCTCCATCGTTACCACCCTTACTGGGCGCATGTCTCTCAGTGCGCCCGAGAAATATATGCAGGTAGGAGCAGTGGCAGTTTTATAAGGTTGATGTCAGAAGTGCTCACTTTATCGTGAATAGCCTTTAATTATGAGTTAGTAGTCGCCCACTCTCTTGTCTGTAGTGCGGTGTCATCAGTAGCTAGTTGGTTATAGGCAATTATCTTTTAAAAAAAATCAACAAGCTAGAAAAAAACCAATAGTCCAAAATGGCTGTGAAATATCCTCCTAAATGGCCTTCACTGCATACAGAGTTTCCAGCGACGGGCATCCTTCATAGGTGGAAGACATCGTCCGTCATTGAGAGACCATCTTCCATGGTCCCATAAAACATGCTGCCAACATCAGGAAACACGAGCAGGTTTTTGTTGGCTCCGATTTATGACAGAAGGTCATGCCGATGCTGGAAAACGCCCGACTGAAAATGTTATTCGTGGGAACCGTAGAGTTAATAGGAATAGAGCTACCTCGCTGGCTCCGTGTCCCAACAGTGAACTGCTTTTCTACCAACACGTCAAGCAAAAACGGCGTGGACAAGATTTGAGGCTAGAACACCTTTTGGTAAACAGTGCCTTGAGATGTCTGTGTACTTCGTCTAACCGATTCGCAGTGAAGTTTGATTAAACTGAAATTGGTAAAATCATTTTACTCGTATAAAAGTGCTGGTCTTTCGAAATTTAAGATATAAACGTAAAAAAAACATCCATCGCTGTTGACCGTGTGACTTTTGCACTTGTGTGGTTCGGAGTGGGTCAATGTAGGGTGCGTGCACAGAAGGCGAAGCATCTGTCCACTTCGTCGTTAGTCTATGGTTGCAACGCTTGAAACGATATAATTTGTGACGAAAGAGTTAGCGTGGGTTTACGATTAAATACTGAATAATTAAGAATTGTACTCATGACTCGTTAAGTACATGGAAAATAAGTTTTGCAGTTTATGATTGATCTAGTAATTGTTAAGTCAAGCGAATCAGAATCGTACGAGACGAAAGCAAAGGACGTAACCTGGAAACATGGACAATAGTGAATATTATATTTTATGATTTGGGGTTACTGCTTATGTGGTTTTTTTTTTAATTCGCAATATCTTATAGAAGGGGATGCCAACACTGGACATTTATGTCAAGAAATCTGTGAAAAAATTAATTAAAGGTGAATTTCATTGCCTCTTCTAAGAAATGAAACATGGCAATAAACTCTTCTTTGCGTAAGCAGGATACTGTCGCGATTAAAATTATTCATTGCATACGATTTCACGTTACGACATGACCTAAATCCAAGATGTAAATACAGTTTCCCGCCAACAACAACTGTCACTGTGCTCTGATTGGCTACTTCGTCTTGACTTGTATTTAGGATATGAAATATAACGATAGCTTACGTCAGACCAAGAACGCACTCGACCCGTACGCGACCCTCGCACGGCAATCATAGACCAATACCCTTGAACACGTCGATTCATATTTTAAACACACGGCACACTGATTCAGTTAAGTCAGTCGTAAACCCACCCTTATTGTCTCTTCGACGGTGAGGTCATTAGAGACGGGGCAAGTTGCTCAGTGGAGCACGGACGGGGAAGGAGTCGGCAACATCCTGTATAGTTAAGAAGGATTTACAACGGCCCGTCGCGTCCGTCCGTCCGTCCGTCAATCACATGACCAACAGCCGATCAGAGGTGGCTATTAATTCTATCCATCCGTCCGTCAAAACCTTGGCAAGCTATAACTTTTGACGGACGAACGGGTGAAATTACAGTCTTCTAAAATTGCAAATTTTGTTACTCATTCATCTCGAGTTCTTTACAAGGCTGTGTAGTGTGCACAGTGTCTTTCTTAGGCTGTCTTTCGTTTTCATATGTTTGTTTGTGTAACTGTAAAATGAAATCACGTTCATTTTTCCTGAAGATTAATTGATAATTGCGTTTGGAAACACGAACTCCTTTTGTTAAGTAATAAAAACAATAATATTATACTTTAAAAGCTATTAAAAAAATTTTTTTTTTGCTATTATATTCCGTTACGTACGTGTATGATTGTCTTGGGTACTTGAAAACACAATACCGCCAAAAAATTTTCACTTTTTATGGAGAATTTTTTTCTATTTATTAACAGTTTTGTTTTTATTAGTTTACAACAATGAACATACGACGGACGTACGAAGTTCGGTTGTAAATCGCTCGGCTGGGAGACGGACGAACGTATGACGGACGGGCGGATGACGGGACGAACGCTGTTGTAAATCCTGCCTAAGGAACCAACCCAGCATTCGCTGGAGTCACTTCGGTAAACTATGGAAAGCCGGAATAAGGATGGCTGGACCGGATGCCCATCTCCTCCCGGAAGTGACGAGTCCAGATGTTTGCCACTGTGCAACCTCGCTAGGTTTCCGGACAATTGTTACATCATATAATATCAACTACTTGGTGTAAAACTAGGTACTTTTCTTTCACGAATGACGCGAGTAAATTTGATTGCCTTTTCTTCTCTAGTTTATCAATCACATGACGAGTCTTTGTGCCATATACTAACTAGTCGGTGTGTTACTAGAATTTTTAAAAGCAGAGTTTTCTGTGACCCTAAATTACATTTCCCTGAGAAAAATTTGTGGCCACTTCATATGTCATTCGTTTTACAAACGTTAAGCAAAATACCTGTCATCTGTGCTATCGCCCTGAATTTCGTGACTTGTACAGTGAATGCTGTCAAGTCGTACAGGACTATTGTCAAGTATACTCTTACTATTTCGTTCGAAAAATAACATAGGTTTACTGTTATTATGCATCAAGTTTCAATTCTAGAAATATATTTGTGATTACAAATATTTGCCTTCCAATTGATGCAGCTGTGGTATCACGTAAACTGTAGTACCATGTAGCCCTAATCCTGTCACCTAAATAACAAATTTTGCCTTCCAATTGATGCAGCTGGTGGTATCACGTGAACTGTACGTACCATATAGCCCTAATCCTGTCACCTAAATTACAATATTTGCTTCCAATTGATGCAGCTGGTGGTATCACGTAAACTGTACGTACCATATAGCCCTAATCCTGTCACATAAATTTTTACGTAATTTTTGTTGATAAATCCACAATTTTAATGCGGTACCATGCGGCTTCCCTGTTATACGAATTTGTTTCTAATAGGTCGGAAGGCACTAAGGAAAAATGTATTCTGAAAGGAGCCGTTACTTTTTTAATACCATCGCTGCTACAGATGTGCTGTGAAACAGATATGTAAACAGTGATGCAATAAAGATATCACCAAATATCTTAAATAAGGAAGTACAAATCTGTAAAACAGAAAAAACCTCGGCACTATAAAATCATACAGAGAATGCAGTTATATACTCTCATATCAATTTTAGTCTTTTTTTTTATTTACAGTGTGTGTAATAAGTGCGTTTTTGCTAAGGTTAACGGTCCAATTAATTTGTCGGTTTTGTGCAGTTACTAAGTTAACCTTGAAATACTGTGTTGATTTTACAGAGATTTCTTGGAATAATTATTTTTTTATAACTATGGCAACCTTTGTTGTGTTTGGGGGACTGGCGGGTAACTTATTCGTTCAGGGCATGCAGTTTCAGTTAATAGTAATTTTAGACCACATTGCTTCCTTGTCCAGAAGTTTTCTAGTATGTCATTGCTGTATTTATGAAATCCATTAATCTCTTATCTGCAGATATAAAATTTCAAGTAACAATATTATTGCCTGTGCATGGATAATCTTACTCGCTATTAAAATATTACGTGTAAAACAATTTACAATAAACTAAAATGAGAAGGATAATTTTTCAGCTACGCTGCCTTACTAAAACTGTGTCGCAAATCCGGACTTCGCTGTTGAAAAACAGGTTGCCTGAACTGGTGGATCTGTGGGGAGTGTTTTTCTGTCATTCCCTGTCTTATCTGATAGCGTTCAAGGTAACTCATAGACTAAAGATCTCGCTGGCTGCGCACAACCAATCTCCGTGTCTCAACATTGATCTGCTTTTCTGCCAATACGGTTGGCAAACATGGCGTGGATTGGGTTTGAGGTTGGAACACCTTTTAGTAAGCAAGTGTTTTTAAGAGGTTTCTAAACTTCCTCTCACCAATTTCTAATAATGTTTTATTAAATTCAAACTAACAGCGCTTGTCATTGAAAAGTTAAGACATAAACAAACACGTTCATCACTGTTGACCATGTGACTTTGACAGTTTTGTTCCTTTGGGGTAGGTCGGTATTGGGTGCATGCGCAGAAGACGAATGAGCGGTCTACCTCATCTTTAGTCTATGCTTGTACTACAGGTTCGGAACAAACGTGCCCTCTTATGGGAGAGTTTGGCAAAGGGAAATTTCTGCCACTAGGGGGCGCATTGTTCCAGAAGGTGACCTTTAACACTTCGAGTCCAGCCGACGTAATATTACGTCGTCTGAACTGAACAAAGTTGCATGGAGTTTGTCGTGATATTTCGAAATCGCGCTTTCTTTACAGACACAGACGAGGAAATATTACTTCGCCTGCACATTACATAAGGTTCTAAGCATATAGACTGTTCACGGTAAAGTGAGCACTTTTCAAGGCCTTGCAAAATTTTCCCTTTCAGTCAATTTTCATCTTTTGGCCCCTTTTTAATACAACCACTTGCATGTGACTAATAAACATAATGTATATACAGTCCACTCGTCTCAAAATTTAACGTCTGAAGATTTAATTAGATATATTTAATAAATGCTAAAGCTTGTTGAAAGGGCTCTATAAAAGTGCTCACTTTACTGTGCACAGTCTTAGTAATATTACGTCAGCAACACACAAAGTATGAATTGCTAAAATGAACATGATGGATTTTACAGTATTTTAAATATACATGAAGAATTGATTGGGACACTTTCAACTCGGCATTACATTGGTAGAGTGTCAGCTAGTAATGAAAGTTGTCTAGTGTATGGACCAATAGAGTGGTTGTAAATGGGAATAGGCCTATAGAGAACAGCAGAGCTGATGGTGATGCAGTTGCGAATATAGGAGACTCGCTCTAGCTTGTCTTGATTGCCAGTGAATCTGTACGGCACTCGAACTGTTAGCTAAAATTTTTTGCTACGTAAATTATAAAAGAAAAATGTTTTACTCAGTTACGAATATATTTTATATGTGATTTATCATTATTGCAATCATCCGGTTTTTTAAAGTAGAAAATTGAGTAAATCTGGTGAAAACTGTTCACGATAAAGTGAGCACTTTTGAAATCAACCTTAGAAAACTTTCACTGCCGTTACCTGCACATATTTTAACGGGAGCAATGAGTGACATGTGTCCAGCAAAGTTGGTAACGATGGAGGGGAAAGTAGTTTCATATATTAACGTCAAACAAAAAGTGTTAGCTGACCATTTGTGATAACTTAAATTATTTCTCTCGTTTTCTGTATATTTTAACGCATCGAAGTGTAAAAATGAACAGATTTGTACAATAGTTTTACTTTGATAATAATGTCACAGTTTCGCTTGACCAACGCGTGAATAAAGCGTTGAAGTCCACGGTAATGTTAATTTTACATAAGGCGGAAGGATACAAAATGTGCATACAAGTAGATATTTATCAGGGCTTTCAAAAGTGCTCGTTTTACCGTGAACAGCCTGTACACATGGGAAACTATCTCTTAACTAGTGGCGAAAAATTTCCCTTTACCATACTTTTAACATTGATCTTCCCAACCTACAGTCGAACTAACTTCTCTTTGGTGCACAGCGGTACGTTATGGAGAGTCTGCGGTCTCATATGCGTCCCTTATGGCATAGCTCCAATAGGCAATTTTCCAACCACATACGTCTACCGAGTATGTAGAAAGAAGGCCTCGTTGCGCAACGAGAGTACTGGCTGTAAACGACAACGAACTGAGCATCAAAGAAATAAAGACATAGAAATCTATAATATTTGTCTTGAAGGAATGGCATCTAATTGGAGGACGACCTACAACCACACTGCCTTTATACTTGCAGTGCTACACTGCCCATGTAAGCATACCTTCAATTTATCAGTTCGTTTCAATTGAACCTCTCAGGTCTGCTACGATGACTATGGTTCTTTGTTCTTCGTGTTTAATGTTGACATATTAGAAAGGAACTAAAAGCAATGTTCCGTGTGAAAGCATTATAAATTTCTAAGTATTTCCCTACAGATTTATTTTACCGCCCCGGTGTACTTTAGTTTTAGAAATAGCTCACTTACTTAGTTGCTTACGTCTTACTGAAACTTAGATTCCATTGGCAATAGGCCTGGAAGTTGATTGGATTCATATGCGATATTTTCATGGCCCATGCGGTATTTGACATGTGATTATATCTTATGGTAAATTATTATTATAACTAGGTGTCACTTGAATACGAGTAGCGAGAGTTTTATGAAATCGTATTTAAAAACGCTCTCTGCGATAAGAGTATTATTGGTTTTATACGAATAAGCTATGTGCTTTCATTGAATGCTCAAATGCCACTTATTTGAGAATATGCTGGAACCTGGGTACGTTAGACGGAAACACTACTAACTACGAAAGAGAGAAAACTCATACATATGTAAAACTATTCTTAAGTTTCTCTGCTGCTAAGGTTCCGAGCTAAACTTTTAGAAAATTTCCTTGCAGCATTATCTCAACATATTGGTTGTATTGCAATAATTTTCAACGTGGTATTTTTTCGAGTAATAACGTGATTCACTGCAGGGAACAAGAAAAATTTCGATATTTTAAGTCTACAGAGAAATACTTTTTCATTGGTGTTTTATTAATTACCTCATTAAATTCACTTGAAACACTCTAAGGCAGGAAGTCAAAACCTATTCTAATCTTACCTTAAGATTAACTGCTGGATTCTGACTGGAAATATTCCACACTATAAAACGAAGTTACGCTGCTTGCGGCAAGGAAATGGATATGAAGAGGTAAAAATATTGTTAAAAAAAAAAAAACAGCTTTTTTCCCAATATAAAACAATATTTTTGAAGTCAACTAAATAGAATAACGTTACTGTAAGACTTTAAACAACTAATAAATTCTAACATATTTTACCTTAAAAAATAACAGAAAGAGCTTCACACGATATATTTCACTAAGTAATATATTAATTGAATCTGCTGTTTTCAAATTTTGATGACCTAAATTCGTAAGAACTTATCATGTGCACCACACCTGTTCACAGTTATGAGTTAACTGGAAATTTCTGCTTGCAGTTAATGTTACTGCTGCTTTGTAAGACGTGAAAAAGTAACAAAACATGGCAACCTGTGTAACAAATCCTCTCTACTTAAGTTTATAGACGTAGATATGTGCGGTGAATTATGTATTTAAATCCAGATCAAACAACCACGTGGCGTGTCGAGGTACTCAAGTATGTAGCTTGTTTGCACTGGCTGCAGAGGGGACAAAGTCTGCTGTAATCTTGTATGGAAATTTATGGCCGAGTTCGTTAATAGCACACTCCCTCGCTTATCAAGGTCGTTTTGCAATCAACTCTGCACAAAATTCCCAGGCTTCGAAAGCAAGTCTTAATAAATAATTGTGGGCAGGGATACAATATTTACTAGCGTAGTTCCTCCGACAGTATTATTTTTCAAATATTGTTATTGAGGATTTTATAATTTAGAGTAATGTGTTGTACTTGAAATTCAATAAATGTTCGACGCCGCTACACAGTGAATGATAGTTCTTGTGACAATCAGAGCAGCCATGCCACTTTTGCATGTAAGTTAAGTTTTACACAAACTTCCTGTAACAGACAACTGTTTTTAAAACTAACGCTATAAAAAAATCTGCCTGTACAGCCTTTTTGAAATTTTCTCATAAATATCGCAGTGAGTACAAATATTGTAACTGGTTTTGTTTATGCTAAAATCTTTGTCTGGGATGAAAATGATAATTCTAACCTTAATGATTACGTTTAATATAACAATGCAATAACGGAAATAAAAAATTAATTCGTAAAATTATGGAAATTTTCGTACATTTCAAAAGCCTTCCGAGCTAGTTCAATAATTATTCCCGCATATTTATGGAATTGTTCGTGCCGTGGTGAACGTAGCGTTATTATTTTGATTTCAGTACTTATTATTCTGATTTCAGTTATCTATTTATTATTTTTGATCTCAGTACTTAATATTTTTCACGGGGAGCTTTTTTTAAGCAATGTGCTTTATTTTATGTAATTGTAATTAATAACTATGTTAGGTCATCGTAAAATTGGTATCCCGGCTAAGCTATTGCGTATTTAAATTATAGGCTATTCACGGTAATGTGAGAACTTTTGAAAGCCCTCTCATTTGGAATAATAGTCAATAAATATTATTTTGTTGTAGCCTTAGGCGTTAATTCCAGAGTGCGGTGGAATATACAGTTTTATTCGCAACAAAACCTCGGAAGGTGATTCTTCATAAAAAAGTAAAAGGAAAACATAGGCCTATGTGACACTTTATACCCAAACCGAATATTAAGGGAGGTATGCGCCCTTAAAAAAACGAGGTTTAAAGCCGTATTTTTGCAAAATATCGGTAACGAAGTAAAATACAATGACAACTCTCGGAACATTACTGTATGATATCGGGACCTTCAATGTAAAGAGCCGACATTTTGCACAAATACGGCTTAAAATCCCGTTTTTTTTTTTTTTTTTTTTAAGGGATCATACCTCCAATAATATTCGGTTTAGGTATAAAGTGTCACTACACTGTGTTTATTACTTACAAGGCAATATTTATTAAAAAGGTATTTAAAGAATAAAAAACCGCTGAAATAGAAAAGTAGCTAGCGCCTCAAGAGTGCTCACTTTACTGCGAACAGTCCGTGACTACAAGCTAGAGTACGCATGCCTGCTGCGCAGAGACCAGTCTGTGAATTACAACAGCCTGCTATTTGTTTTTTTACAATAGCAATATCAAAACAACATGGTACTACTCAGTTAAACTAAATATGACATACCCACCTTAATCATGTTTCCCGGAGGTTGTTATGGTGGATCAGCCAGTGGCGATCAGGCACAACACCCATCCTTGATCTTCCCTGGAGGCTGGTCGGACGTGTAAAGGCGACTCGCCGCGCCTCTTACTGGCCTATATCGGCGCGCTGTTCAGACATTCGTGACCTCCGATCGTTCGCTGGTGGGAAAAGGGGGGGGGGGGGGTATTGCAGTCGGCCTTTTCGCGATGCGTCGTCGTGATTCCCGGCGTCCTCACTTAACCTGAAGCTGTGAGGCCGGGTTCAGGCAGGGATGCTAAGTTAAGGCTCTCCCATACAATCATAACACCGTGCATGCGCGGTGCAAACTCGAGGTCGTGCTCGCGTCGTGGTCGTATAACCGATCGAACGAGACCACGAGGTTATAGCGTCGGAGTGGATAGCCCTGCAAACTTTGCATGGCCGTTCCCGTCGTGGCACCCAACGTGGAGGTCCGATTTTTAAAGGCTGTCCACGATAAAGTCAGCACTTTTGAAATCAGCCTTAGAAAAGAGTAATTGACCTTACTACCACCATATACCTATTTTAACAAACATCCTGAGTGACTTGTGCCCGGTAAATATGGTAAACGATGGATGGGAAGTAGTTCCATATCTTAAAGTCGAATAAAAGTGTTGAATAACCATTTATGATAACTTAAATTATTTATTTTACTTTGAACGGTTTTTTTTTTTTTTTATAATTTCATCGAGGTGTAAAATTGAGAAAACTAATTAAATATTTACGTTTCTAATAATTTCACATTTCAACATGACCGACGCATGAATAAAGTGATAAGGCCCATGACAATGTTAATTTTACAGTTGCTGTAAGAATATGCAGTGTGCTTAAAAGTAGATCTTAAGGGTCCTATGTACTGAAACGTTTTCTGTAAAATAGTTGTTTGCGCGTAAACGCGTATCTCGGTAAATAAAAGTTCTGTAAATACAAAGATTTGCCAGAAAGTATTTAAAAAAATAACTATTGTCTATGTCCCTATCTTTTTTACTTTTATCATATTACGTGTATTAATGGAGAAAAAAAATCGTGAATTTGGTCAAATATAGCATTTTGAAAGCTTGCCTATGCTGTTTCTTTAAGTGGTAAGAGAAGAAGTACGATTATACGCAGGTAGTTTGATCTGTGGACTTTCATCGCATGTAATAAAATTACACTGTTACAGACATAATTTACACAGTAAAGGGTTAGGACGGAAACACTGCACGCCTTGGGCGTAGGGGCGATGAGGTGCTAGGAGTGCGTGTTTAGTGTCATCCGTATCGCTCCCTCGCTTCTTGACCTTGGACGCGCAGCTACATCGTCCCATCAATAAAGGGCTTTCAAAAGTGCTCATTTTACCGCGAATATCTTGCAAGACGTATTCGCGTCGAAACCAACTCCGTCGACGTATGTGCGCGTGATTTTTTTGACACTTCTACTGGCGAAGGGTGGATCAGTGTAGGGAGGCTTGCGCAGAACACGGAGATCTGTGTATGCACCCGTAACTCCTGCTACTGAGCCGCGTCAAATGATTCACTATCGACGTATCGGCAGTCATTGCAGCTGCCATCTTCAGGTGGAACCACCTGAACGAATAACAGCTGTACCCAGAAGCTTTGTGTGTGACGACGACAGCCGCGATTGACTCCGATCAATGTATGTATATGCCTAGGCTGTCCACGATAAATTACGCTGTTCAAAATGTTTCCGTGATTTTATGGAAAAGTGATGGTAAAAAATTCTCCAGAACTCTCCGTTAATTTACGGATGCAATTACTTGCATTAACGGAAGTTTCCGTAAACATTATTTCACTGAACGGAGTCAGTGTAACGTAAATTTCCTTAGTATGATAAAAACATTTCCGTTCTGTAGCCAAATATAAATTTCCGTTCATTGAAAAGACTCATCAGTCACTTTACGGATGTTTCCATACATTCTAAAGTGTAAATTTCCGTTATTTGAAATAGCATGTAGGTTACTTGACGGATGTTGCCAATGGTCCAGTGGTGTTACAAACAAACCCGTATCAAGTGGCGAGTCTGAGGAGCTCGACGGCACGCGTGATGGGACGCTGACCCAGAGACGTCCACTTGCAGATATTACTGTCCCGTCCACTATGTGTGCCAAGTTGGCCACCGTATTCGCTGCCTATAGTAATCTAACCTAACCTAAGCTAACCTAACATAACAAATTGAGCACTAATTATGGGCATATGAGTAATTCGCGAGAAACAATTATTTCCGTGAGCGGTCGATAACTTGACGTCAAGTTGGCCACCGAAATAAAAAGTGGAGTATTTGGCATATTTTGCCAACACAAATTGTGAAATCTAGGCACAAATTAGCACAAAGTTACCTCCCCTCCAGGTAGCCGATGCCTATTAAAAGGTCATACCTGGAGTGCTACTTTCTAACCAAGCTACTTTAGCCCCCACAAGCAAAAGGCTAAATCGGCTCTTTTGATATTCAGGGTCCACCGGAAACTTTGCAATTTTGACACCACCATGCTGTCCGAAAGAATAAAAGAAAACTACACTGTACTTGTGATACACACACTAACTATTCGCGACTGCGCTTTGTCCTTCACCGTTGAATTTAAGCATGGTGGTATACACCTTATCTAATTTCTCGGCCCAGTGCGCTCGGGCTGTAACGGACTTAGTTTTGGGGAATGCCCGGTAACCAGAAACATCCCCCGCCACCTCGCCCCCGAGTGTAAAGAGCTTTAGTCTAAACCAACTGCTCACTCCTATACGACACTCATGCACACACACACACACACGCGCGCGCGCACGCACTCACTCATTACCATTCGCTGTATCCGAAGCTCCTTGCCTTTGTCCTGAAACATAAAAACTCATATATGTTCTCTCTCTCACTTTGTCACTTTTAAGATTTTGGTGCACTACACTCGTCAATCGCATCTAGGTTGTCACATCCGGGATTTACGTCACATCCGAGTAATTTTTGTCTGGGCCGGTATTTCTGGCCGGGCAGTTGGAGGCGCGATGGGGAGATGTTCCGCCGCTTTCTTCCGTTACTGCTCTTTCCATCCTTCCTAAGGGCTTACCATCACCTTATTAGCTCCTCCTCCACTCGCACCCCCACCCACCCAACCAGCCACCCCTCTAGGGGGAGGTGAGTCACATTTGGTGTGGCGAATCCTGTTCTTATTTTAGTCTGCCAACCGGGATTGAAGGACTAATAACTGACCACAGTGTACCCACTGAAGGGCTTACTGTAGTCGAAGATACGCCTCCCGTATATATGGATGGCATCCTTGAGGATCTCAGATTCCAGGAATCTTTCTCCTCTTCCCCAGTAACACTCTTTCAAAAGTGTCGATATCTCCTCTGGTTTGGTGGGCAGGCCCGCCTGGGCGACAACGAGCCTGTCCACAGTTTCCATCTTAGGGAACAGAATCCTGTCACCCCCCCCCCCCCCCCGTGTTCCTTACGACCAGGGCTAGAGCTGTCGTCAACGTGACTGGATCCTCCAGCCTCGTGAGCATCGCTCCTCTAATGGTCTTGTTATACAACCACTGTGAGTCCTCCGGGTCTCTGCCGGGTGCATAGGCCAGGCCTGCACAGATGCATCCACCATGTTCTTTTCGTCCGGCCTGGCTATCTATATAGTTTTCATTTCGTCTGGAGTAGCTTCTGATTTCCTCAGTAACTGTTTATGGAGGAAGACTTCCCTCTCAACCTCGGTTTCCAGCAGCTGATTGGTCTCTACCTCCTCCATTGGTACTCCCATTGACCATACCTCTATGGCACGGTTCGTGGCGCAGACTGTTCTTTGTCTATTATCCCGTCTGAGCTTGCTCATGCTATTATTAACATGAGCGAAGCCCTCCCGGACAAACACCAAAGGGTTCCATTTACAGGGCCATCCACCTACTGCTTCTTCCTCCCTGCCCTGGCAGTTTGTTCTATACAGTTCAAGGTCGATAACTTGTGTTATCGACCTAGACTTGGGCTCCTCGATTCCCTTTTTCGATGTTGCTTCTTTCCTGGAGGGGTGTTCGCAGGGTCACTTCCCATGGACCAGTACTGGTTCTCCTTGTTATGAGTGGGGGGAGGGTTTGAGGGCCACCCCCACCATTGTCCAAGATAATGGTTGGGAAGATGTGCTCACCCATCATGGTTCACATCATCGTTCCCAGACTCCTCCAAACGGTCCAGGTCCTCGCTCAACCGGCGACTCGACCACCAATCGTCGAACTTTTCCCTTCTTTTTCTTAGTTTTGTGAGATACTGAGCACCTCTCTGGCCATATCCCTGTCCCGGAGAATGTCACCCAGACGGAGGAGTCCATGGTTCCCCTCGAATTCTAGTTTGTGGCCTTCACTCTTGGGGCACTCCAATGCATAGGCGGATGTTTCATACCCCCACGCACCACACACAGGGGATCTTCCACCAAGTCCTGGGAGAACAGCTTCGCCCTGAAGTTTCCGTGCCTGGTTAGGAACTGCGCCGAATAATGGCCCACTTCTAACCACTTCTCCAGTCGCAGCCTTCCCCGGACACTAGGGAAGTTTCGTGGGCCAGTCTTCCTTTGTCGCTTGTGTCCCATCTGGTCTGCCATGCTGTTAATGTGGCTTCTTTCCTTGCCTTGAGATCCTCGGGGGGGGGGGAATTACTGCTCACCTTCTCCTTCTGGCAATTTCAACTTTCTGCACCACCAGCAGATTCAAAGGGATCTCCCCAGCTACCAGCTGGAGAGTCTCACTTGAAGCTTCTCTGTAGGCTTTGGTTATCCCCAGTAGTGCTGCTCTTTGAGCACCAATGATTTTCGCTTTCCATGGACCCTCTCCGCCTCTGGGAACCACACTCCACATGTGTACGTGAGGATGGGCAGGAACACTGACATGTACATGAGTTTCAACGTTAAGTGGCCGAGCCCCCAGTTCGCAGGAACCACTGCCCTGAGTCTGTGGAACATCGTTACAGCCTTGTTCACCACATAGCGCAAATGTGCATGGAATGCGAGTCGACTCGCCAGTATTACTCGCAGATATTTCATCTCAGGCACCATCTTGATGACTCTGCCCTGGAACCTGACCACAGGATTCCACTTAAGGTTCCCCTTAAGCAGAATGGCATTGATTTTCTCGACTGAAAAGTCCATTATGAACTTCTCAGCACAGCCATCTACCTGTTTCAATGCCAGATCGGTTTACTCTTCCAGCTCTTTCCTGGACCAGGCAGGGACAAGGAGTAGACCGTCGTCCGCGTATCCATACACAATGCAACCTTGCGGGAATTCCAGCCACACCAGTCTTTCAAAGATAACGTTCCAGAGGATTGGAAAAATGACTGATCCTTGCAGGCTGCCCTTGGTCAGCACCTTATCCTCTCTGTGCGTCCCCATATCCATTATGCACTTTCTGTTAGTCAGGAAGCTCTGGATTGTTCCATATATGTTCCTGGGGCACTCCAACAAGCACAGCTGACACAGAATCTGTGGCCACGATGCATTGTCAAACGCCCCCGAGATATCTAGTGATATCATCAAGACATACGTTTGATCATAGGTTTCGCACCTGATCGACAATGTCCATGACTGCCATCTCCATGCTTTTTCCTTTCACGAAGCCGTACTGCTTGGGATGGATTCCCTGGATCATGTCCAGGTACTCCATCAATCTACGGTTTATAAGACATTCTAATGTCTTCCCTAAAAACCGGCAGCAATGTCATTGGTCTGTACGACTTCGCCTTTCTCGAGTTTCTCATCCCCCCCCCCTTTATAGATAACTATAAGGAAGCCTTTCTTCCACCCTGAAGGGAAAGTTCCTTCCTTGAGGCAGTCATTGAACATGTCTAGTAAGTCCTGCCGTATTCTAGGGTATGCTCGAAGGAGCATTTCCCCAGTCATTCCATCCAATCCTAGGACTTTCTTGAGCTTTGTTTTCCTGACTACTTTATCTAGCTCTTCTGCCAAGAATGGTGCTGCTTCCTCTGTTTCCACTGGGCCCAGCTGTGTGGCCCTGATTCTCTCGTGATACTCTCCCTCACCACAGTATCATCAGGCAACAGCATTTCCAGCATGTGCCTCATGATCTCTTTGGAGGACTGCAGAAGATGTCCATCAGCCTCGAAGGCTGGCAGCGCCTCTGAGCCACTCACCTTTCCTGTCACCATCTGATAGACCAGACCCTATTGATCTTGGTTTCCCTTATCCAAGACAAGCTCTCTCCAAGCTGTTTGCCTTTTCTTTCGGAGTATTCTCCTATACTTGGTCCTGGCGATGTTGTACTGCTCCACTGCCTGTTGTCTCTCTGCTGGGGGTAAGTTCTTTTGAACTGCTTTCTTAGGTACTTTACCTGCTTTCTATGGGCTTCTAGTTCATCAACCCACCAGGGATGATGAGATACCTTTCTTTGAGTTTTGGGGATAGCATGCTCACAGGCTACCATCACCATTTCCCCCATCCTTTGTACCCCCAGGTCCAGCGACAACTGCGGTCGGTCCTCATGGTACTCCCTTAAGCCATGCAGCAGTACTCTGTCAAACAAATGCCAGTCTGCCTTGACCATCACGTATCGGGGGCATTCTGGTCTGTTTGTTCTTTCTCCATTCACGTGGATGGTGAACAGCATCATTCGATGGTCGGATTCCACCTCATCCGAGACTTTCCAGTCACCGATACTCCCGGCAGCTTGCGCCATTGCCATGGTTATATTTAGATATGACTCCATATCATGGGCAGGGGTCACGTAGGTCACCATGTGTCCTTGTCTGTTTACAACCTGCAGGTTTTTCTCCATGAGGTACTTTATCACCTCCTCTCCTTGCTTGTCCGTCTATGGGGAATTCCACAGTTCCAACTTGGCATTTATGTCCATGCCAAAGATGATGTTTCTCTCATCTGCTCTCGTCAGTATGGTCTCTCACTGACTTGTGTCTCTACATCAGATCCTGAGGTTGGATGTATGATGATACAATCGTCAGGCTTCTTCTCCCCAGCTCCAACTTGACACACACATGATGTGTATTCGAAAGAGCTTCAATTGGAACATAGGTTATCTCTGGTTACATACCCAGATTACTTCCATTGGGTTTTCCCCGAACCGAGCAAAACGACCTTGGAGAGTCGGTATTTTCCTCCTGAGCAGGTAAGGCTCCTGCATCAATACCATGTCCAGATTTTGCTCCTTCGCTATTTTGTGCAGTTATATTGTCGGAACTGCACCTCTCTGCAGGATGATCTGCCCCAACCATAGCAGCGCGAGTCATATTGAGTCCCATCGAACTCCACAGCTAACATTCTCTGGTGGACCGGACTGTCAGAGGTCCCTATCTTGTGGCATGTGTACTTGTGCTTGTCTTTTGCACAGTTAGCACATTTAGCCCTCTTCTCCTTGGCCTGGCACTCCGAGAACTTCTCAGGGTAGGGGGGACAGACCAACACACTATTGCACATCTCTTTTACATGCCCGTGCCCCTGGCACTTATAGCACCTAGTGGGTACCACTTAATCTCGGACCTTGCATCTTTCAAACCCGATAAAGAGAGTCCCACAGTTCACCATCATTCTCCTTAAGGGCGGAGTTACTTCCAGGACAAGGTTCGCCACCTCCTTGTCTCTGGATCCTGTGCGGAAGTACACCGTAGCGTTCTTCCGCACCTCCTGGTCTGAGATTTGTGACTCTCAAAAATTCTAAATTCTCAGCATTTCCATAAAGTCCTGGATGTCATATTCTCGAGGTACATCAAGAATTATGACCTTCGGCCTCGCCTTTTGGGGTCAGTTACCCTCAGTCCCAGTTCCTCCATTCGTTTTCCATTCTTAAGCTTGAGGAGAGTTTCCTCATTCTCTGCTGCTTCCGGGAGAACTCAGCCCTTTGCTACTTACCGCACATTACCACTGGGTTTAAGGACCTCAACTTTTTTCGGGTTTCCTCCGAGAATTAGCACAAATTGAAATTCCAAAATGCGGTGGGCAACTTGGCACTAGTCCGTACACTCGTGGCGGGTAACAATCTCGGGGAGAACTGGCGATGGCAAATTTACCGCATACCACATTTCTGCTTCACCATGATAGACTAGAGACAACGAGAGTTGGTAATAACATGCTCTCCCAACAGCGATTGCTTCATCTTCCTCCCTGCCCCCTCCCATATCATTTATAACAAAGTGTTGCGCTTTTGCGCAGTGGTTGTTCGGTACTGGAGAGCATAAAACAGAAATTAGCTTTAAATTTCTAGCTAAGCTATTCACACCTAGGCATTTAGTGTGCTGTTACATTAATTAATTTTCGAAAACCATGTTGTGAGTAATTCACAATTTCATAACGCGGTCACTATTTTACTGTTGCTGAGAATATTATATGTATGCACACAGGATATACCTAAACAACATCGACAAACTCTGGCAGGTTATTCCTTACGAAAAATTATAAGGTGAAAACGTAAGTACCGCTTTTCTCTTAATTTGTTTTTAAGGGAGCTGTGCACTTCCGAAAATATTGATTTTATTTTAAAATATTATTATGTAATAGCGATAAAGTAACAATTTGGTGAACAGTGATTTCTATAGCGGAAATCTTACACCTCCGAAAACGAGGTTGGTAATAACATCCACCATCATTAAGTAAATAGGGGTTGCCACCATATGTTTGAATGACACTCTGTGACACTAAGCTGCAAACGATTTTTTAAGACAAATTATGAAACATCACTTATACATTAATAGAACACTGTCAGGAGAATAGTTTTCGAGAGACCTGCAAGGAAATTTCGAACAGAACGTGAGTGACCCGACAAGCAGTCAACCCGCAATTCTTGAGAAGGTGCTACGTCACTTGGTATTTAACTGTACGATATGGCAGTGACGGCTTGATAGCAGTTGCCATTAATGCTGTGTACAATCAGTCGTAGGCTAGGCGTGTGGCAGAATTGATTGATTAGTGCACTCACTTTTGTAAATGTATAATTTTGTAATTTTTCAATATTTTCGTTTACTGCAGTTTTATCTGACTTGTGTTCATTCACGGTAAATTACTGCTTATTTGTTAGTGTAACTCCTTGGCGCTGCACAATAGGCTTGCATCAATGTGTAATTTATCATTCATTAATGTAGCTTACCTGGACTCACGCCTGTTATACGACTCTTTGCACGTTTAAAGTACAATGAGCATTCGTTTCTCACTCGTATATCAAACATTGTATGAAGCGTGTGTTACCTGTCGTTTAGACCACTACCTTATCTGTTAATTTATACATGCTAATTCATAATGTGTCCTAACAAACCGTTTTCAGCTTAATATTACAAAGTTTCGTGCAAACATCGTGTGTCAACCTCCATTTACTCACTGATAGGGAATTATCTTACCAACCTCGCTTTAGGAGGTGTTACATATCTCTGTTATACAAAACTGATTTGTTATTCAATACCATGCTATTTTTTATATTCTAAATAGAATTATTTTAATGCCCTCGATATTTGGGGTCGCATAGCTCCTCTCTTAGTAATCACTTGAGGGAAAAGTGCTACACGTATTTTTTTTTGTGAAGATTAGCATGGCGGAGTTTGTAGGAGTTGTTCACATACATCATTTATAATTTTTAAAGTAAAATATTTTCGGATAATTTCATATTACTTTTCCTCCACAAATTCTGTAAAATTAAATTCGCCTCTGAAGCAAAGCACGACGTAGCTTGCAGGAAAGAAACACAGCTAATACCACAGCTTATAATTGACCTTGGAGCAGTTTCGGCCGTGTCAGCGTGAGTGATGTATGCTTCCAAGGAAGAACAGGGTTGCGTCATTAGGTTACACCGTAGTCGGAGCTAGTAAAATAACGAACATCCGCAGCAGAGTGGAAGATTTACTGTACATGGCAGACGTTTTTTCAAGAGCTCCAGTCATCAGATCCTGGACGTCAGGTTGGATGGTACACCACGTCCCGCCTAACCTCCGAAGCCTCAGAGTGTGCTGTCCTTCCTCTTTTCCTCTCTTGGCGTGTTCGGTGCAGGGGCGCTACTCTGTAACATGAGCTTTCTTAGAGACAGTCAACGTGACTGTCTTTATGATAAAGAGACTCCTAAATGTGGTTATTCGTAACTATATTTAGGTCAAAGCTGTTTACGATTAAGTGAGCACTTTTGAAATCAGCCTTAGAAAAATTATACTGCTCCAACTTCTATCTATTTAACGGGTTCACTGAGTGATATGCGACCAGTAAAGTTGGTAACGATGGATAGGAAGTAGTTCCACATATTAACGCCAAATAAATATTGTTACGAAACTATTTGTGATAATTTAAATTATTTTATCATTAACTTTCTGTTTTTTAATACATCGAAGTGTAAAAATGAGGGGGATTGTAAAATATTTACTTTTCTAATAATTTCACAGTTTAACTAGACCGACGCATGAATAAAGTTACGAGGCCCATGGATATGTTAATTTCATAAAGGCGGAATAATACACAATGGGCATACAAGTAGATCTTGAGCAGGGCTTTCAAAAGTGCTCATTTTACAGATGAATAGCCTTTAGTATTCTGTAACCTATATCTTATTTATATCTTTGTGCAAAGACGTATACGTTTGGCAATGCAGTGCGCTGTGTTCTGCAAACACACATCTGCTTGTTGTATTTATATTTTTGCAGTTATTACAGTGTCTTCTGTCGCATATTTCTATAATATAGTCGAATTATATTATAATTTAAATTTATTTCTTAATATCTGCTACAATTAGTTCTAATATGTTGGCTATTTTATTTACACTGTCGTTCCCTTTTGTTCACAGTAGAGAAAGTGAGTAAGTGAAGAGATTTAGTCGGCTCTTTACATCGATGTCTTGAGAGCCAATGAGGGTGAAGTAATGTGAATATGAAGTAGCGCCGGAATGCAAGGACAGCGGAAACGGTACATCCCCGAGAAAACCAGCTGACCAGCGCTATCGTCCGGCACGACTTCCATGTGAGAAAATCCGGGAGGCGAGTAATCTAGCCACTACACCACCGTGGCCCCCCACACAGTAAATATAGGTTAATTCGTTGCAAAGAGGACATTTTGATGATATTAGTAAATTTTCTATCTCACATTGTAGTTTTCAGTACCTAACTGTTGCCCAAACGCAAATATCCATAAACCAATATATCATTCAGTTACACGACTACAACTGAGCAAATGTTCATACAGTCCTCCTGCAGAGGTTTAATGTCATTCATTCTGAAGCGCAGGGATTATAATTCTTCCAAATAGGTGGAATTATATTCTGATCCATTTTCCTATAGGCTCTTCACAGTAAAATTAGCACTTTTGAAAGCCCTGCCTAAGAACTACTTGTATGCATGTTGTGTATTCCTCCGCCTTATTTGAAATTAACATTGCCATGGTCCTCATCACTTTATTCGTGCGTCGGTCAAGTAATAAAACTTTAAAATTATTAGAAAAGGAAATACTTTACAAATTTGCTCATTTTTACACTTCTGTGCATTAGAAAAAACAGAAAGCGAAAGAAATAATTTTAAGTTATCACAAATGGTTACCTACGACTTTTTATTCAACGTTAAGATATGGAACTACTTCCCATCCATCGTTACCAACTTTACTGGGTTAATGTCACTCAGCGCGTCCATTAAAATATATGCATGCAGGGGCAGTGACTTTTTTCTAAGGTTCATTTCTGAAGTGCTCACTTTATCGTGAACAGCCTTTGCCTCACATAACCTACCTATCAAAAGTAGCCATGAGGTGAAGGACAAGGGGGTTGTGGGTTCTAGACTCGGGGCCGCCCTTGTTACTTTTTTAATCAATATAATTTCGAAAGATGTTTTACTTCTCTCTTATTTACTAATGACGATTGTTCCTCAGAGCACAAATTTTCTTTGTAGTCTAACTAACGCTACCACAAATACATTTGCTGAACTATTGTAACGACAATGCAAGATTATCATACTCATTACTATACAGACCAAACAATAATTATGTTTGTGGTAAGGCCTCTTTGCAGTGGTTCATATTTAAACAAATTTTTCTTTGCGCCAACAAATACTGTGTTGCAACAAAGATGGCGAGTAGGGTCGCAGGGTCAAGTATGTCTTATGTCTGCTTATAAGCATAGTTTGTTGTAATTTCCGAACCATTTAAGATATAGACACCAAATGGTCAGACAGTTTTATCTGACTTGTGTTCATTTTGTAGTCACGGTACATTACCACTTATTTGTTAGTGTTCCCCTCTTGGTTCATAACATAGTCGTTCCCCAAGATGGCGAGAGGAGTCGTAGGGTCAAGTATACCCCATGTCTACTTAAATGTATATTGTCGACGAACTAGTGAAAGCTTACACACTATTGTGTGCAGCAACAGGTATGCTAGCCTGATTGCGAGAGAACAAACATACCACGAGGAAGTGGAACGAAGCTTTGAGAGCTTGAAAACAAACCCCCTCCAGGCAGGGCCGGTTGTTTCTAAACACTGGCCAAACATTACGGCTGGAAACACGGAGAACGAGGTCTTTATCGTCGAGACACTGCATCAGGAAGACATCCAGAGATGGGGTCGTGCCGTCCGCCGGTATACGTCTAGTCTTCAGCCTACGGCATTATGAATATTCGTTAGAAACTATTCAGAGTGTCTTTAATGTAATTAAGTAATTAAATAATATTTATAATAATCAGTAACATAATGTAACCAATTATAATTATAAGAGCTCCTCCCAGTTAAAGACTAAGTCAAAGGTTTGTAAACGAGATGTAATTTATATCATTTTAATACAGGACGATAAAGAGGTAAATAGTGATCACCTTTGAGTTATGTCTAATCCCAAACTTCTACGATTAATATAAACTGTAAAATACTACACCCATTTTTATTAAACGTAACAAACCGAATCGGAGAAAATACAGTCGGCTGAGCCATGATGGTGTCCGTACGATACTACATGACAGACTGCGCTTTCATAAGGTTTAAAACCAGTGGTTCCCACGAAATCTGACAGCGAAAATAAAGCGGATGCGTGTGCAGATTTGCAAATGAGTATCTGGACCAGCAACGTATTATAGGACGATAATTTCCTGCTCTTCAATGATGATGGGGGACTAGACAAGAAGAGACATTCTGCAGAGACTGTAAGCCCGAGGCACACAGTTCCAGGACGTAATAGAAACAGGTGAATTCACCAACACCCAATAAACGTGAAGAGCAGGCCGGTATTAAGCTGGAGCCACAATAGCCCGACGAACACGACACGACATACAAATATGACGTCTGAGCTCGATGGAATTTCATATTAAATTTTATTCTGTGTTCACAATAACCCGACGAAATCTGCCCGACAAGTATGTTAATAGGCTGTTGGGAAATTCTTAAACGTCAAGTTATCCTTATAATATCCATTATTTCCTTTTATTAATCTCGCGATAAAATGAATTATTATTTTGCTTACAACAAAATTCGAATTTATACGAGAGATAAAAAGTATTTAGTAACAAATCAGAACGTTATTTCAGCGTCAAGTTAGTTTATTATTTACTACAGTAGGGAAATACGCACGAAATTTTGTTTTCTAATGTTGTATTTACATTTTTTGTGCACCCCGACCAGTCCGACACGACGGGAAGCAGAAATAGAATCTGCTTTTGTCGAGCTGCCGGGGCTGCTATTTTGTCGGACTGTCACAGTGCCTTTGCTTATCATTGGTTGCTACTCAGATTTCGTCGCGTCGGGCTTGTCGTGTCGGGTTCGTCGAGGTATTGTGACCCCAGCTTAACTCATTCAGACCCAGTGTACACATTTGTGCACATAACACACGTGTAGGAAATTTTTTATCTGTACTACACACTGCGAAACTCAACGGCCAATTATTTTACCTTTGTGTAAATGATTCGCAAACCATCTTACTGAGCTAGGTTATAATTGGTTCATACAGCTTATAGCTGAATATGTAGCTTACATCTCATTGTCTGTGACAACGAAACAAATGTTGCCTTGGCTTTAAGTACAGCACGTATTAAAAATGTTTTGTTTGCAACACCTGATATTGTAAATTAACGAGGGTCTAAAAGGGTTAAGAAAAGGGGAAACAACGCTGTTGTTTGAGCACCAGTCGATAAACAAGTATGGCGGCGTCGCTCCGGCAGCATACTAATATCAAGAGGCGTGATCTCATTAGGGGTGACAGTATCATCTTTCACGATAAAACTAAGGTCCCGTAGAGACAACGGCCCTTAACCTGCACTCCGTAAATTCCACTGGGAGGTCCTCTACTCTGGTCTGTCCCGCGGTCATTAAGTCCGGTCTGGCAACTACTATCTCTTGATATTATCCGTACGCGTATGCCTGGCTGCACCATCGTGGTTCGAAACTCGATCCGAGATCGGATCTAAGATCGACACGGAAAACTGTTGCACCATTCGAGTTCAGAGCTGGACTGGAGATCGAGATGAATTTCATTTCAAACCACCGAAATTTGCGGTTCGAAATCTCAATCCGAGATCAGCAGCCATCGTCGACAAATGTAATTTGAAAATACGGCAACAAATATAACTACTTTCGAATGTTTTCTTTGGAAATTAAAAAAATGTTATACGCACTTGAATATTATTCAGTAAAATTCGTACAAACAATAATTCGCTTAAAACAGATAAAACATCGCTCATATAGTTCTATATATAGTAAAAAATAAGCCTGCTTCCATGACGTCATATATTACGTACCAATAGCAAAATTTATCTCATACTTAACCTCGAACTCTCACTTTGGAACCAAGATCGACGAATCGGAGATAAAGAATCATGAAATTTCGTTGGTGCAACACATTTACATTGGAACCAAGATCAAACTGGATCCTGGTTCGGAACTAGGATCATTCGATGTCGGATCGGAAAAGATGTTGGTGCAATCGCGCATAAGTGAAGCTCGCGGTGGCTTGTGAACTAGCAGCTCTAGTGTGGGGCGACCCACCTGTATCATTGCGGTGTATGGGAGTTTCGCAGATCATTGAATAATATTAATTAATGTCTTTTTATTTCTATATCTCTGTTCGTTATAAAGATTCGTCATAAATTTTGGTGCGTTTGAGGTTGGTTTTGTTTACGTCAATGTTTTTGCTGGTGCAGTATACAGAGTACGTTAAAACCTATTCCTCGGAGTCGAGTCACCCCGTGTTTATTGTTTATTGTAATGAAGGTTATGGCTCAACGTTCAAGTTCAAGATTATTTTGTTCAGTAATATCGTACATCGTGTCTAGCAGCACAACAATATGGGACACGTCAATAAATATTTTACAAAAATATTTTTTTAGTATATAGTATCTATAAACGCTAATATACATTGCGCAAAAGACAACGTTTAGACAATTACATTCTCATTCACGCATAATATGACCACTAAATGTGTTAAGTGTGGTCAACAACTGCTCAAATTCATCCATACTATAGATGGTCTTACTCAGCAGAAGATATGTAATACGTTTCTTAAAGTTATTTAAGTTTAGGGATGTTATTACATTTTTTTTGGTGTTTATTTTACTAAGGATTTTTTATTTCGGTAGGTAGTTTGTTGAAATATCTGATACCTGCAAAATGCACAGCCTTCTACACAAAATGCAGGTGGTTGATGTGCAATTGTAGATCATATCCTTTCCTTAGTATTGCAGGAATGTATTGCATAGTTGTTATCAAAATCAGTAGGATTCCGTATAACAAACTTTATTAATGGAATAAGGTATTGGCCTGTAAACATTAAAACGCCCAACGTTTTAAGGAATGGACGGTAAGAGTAAGTTTTTTTTTTTTACTTTGCATATATTTCTGATGGCTCTTTATTGGAATGTGAAAACTTTGATGGTTTGAGCAGAAGGCGCCTACTGAATGATACCGTGTGACATAATAGCATGAAAATATGATAAATAAATTAGTTTTTAAAAGGAGGATGTCTTAAAAAGATATGATCATCCGAAAAGCGTAGAATGCTGGCATACAGATAATTTATATAGGCTATAGCCTATTATAAATAAATGTGAAAGAGTTCCAAGGATGGAAACTTGGGGAACAATGTTTGATTTACCATTTTTGAGAGACTTGTATTTATACCATCTGAATTTATTGCAACATGCTGATATTATGAGACAAGTAAGATGAATGCCATGCTAAAGTACGTGCCTCCTCGGAGGGAATTCATTGAGTAAAAATCAATTCAGTGGAAAGTGGTTTATTTTATTTCACTGCCGGCCGCTTCACAGCCGTATAACTGTTATGCGTATTCTACCCACTGCGTCACCACAACCTCCTGATAGCGTCTTAACTTGTTTGTATATCTAGCATGTGAGATGACCAGTCAACAATCTCAATAGACGGCCATTGGTTTATGAGAGGGCCAGCACTCACGTTAGGGATGCATAACAGGATTATTGCATCATTATGACGTCACCTCATCGCGGTGTTAACTGAGGAGAGCCACGTGGGCGAACGGCCCACGCCCTGGATGAGTCTCTCATACTCTGACACCCTTCGAAACTCTACAATCATTTTAAAACCTTAGTACCGTAAGTTAAACCTACCTTCTCCCCGTTGCAGAGACCACGACATTCTGGCAATGTGCATAATTTCTTTTTGCTGTCGTTGGGAATATAAATATAGTGTTATAATTGGCTTCTGGTCTACACTGGTTTGGTATTCTTTGAGTTTAAAGTGTATGAAGTTCTGTATTGATTTGATGTTTCGTCAATTTATTTGCTGTCAGTCATTTAATGACCTTATGCTTCTAGCTTTGTTATTTCAGTATGATTTACCCCCTACTTTTACCTGTTTCTATTTTTTATGTTCCATGTATTTATTTTATCATGGCTTTGTTTTATAAACTTCTCCAAATTAATTTTCTTTGTTTAATCA
The DNA here is from genome assembly GCA_029891345.1 of Dryococelus australis. Classification (NCBI taxonomy): domain Eukaryota; kingdom Metazoa; phylum Arthropoda; class Insecta; order Phasmatodea; family Phasmatidae; genus Dryococelus; species Dryococelus australis. The sequence goes on from CM056993.1 coordinate 384,943,914, forward strand.
CTTTCCTGTATACTTGTGCATAGTTAGTGCAATATTCTTCACGTGAAGCTTCACTTAAGTTATCTGTTTTTATTAGTTTCTATAATAGTCTCATTTTTTACTAGAAATGCTATGCCTTTAGTGAACCTGGTTTAATTTTTTTATCATTATTATTATTATTATTTAGTTCAGTTTGTCTTAAACGGAATGTTTTGTTAACGTATTTAACTATTTTATTTATAAAGTCACTGAATTTTTTATTATTGTGTGATATGTTGTAACTATCTAACCAGTTTTCTTCCCTTATCTGTCTAAGAAGGCACGTTTTGAGTTTTTATTGTAAGACCTATATTTTATAACGTTGTGGTTAGTTACCACGTTTACCTCAATACTTATAGAAATTTCTTGAATCATATGGTCTGATATACCATAGTCATTCATTTCAGATTTATACTTTTCATGATCAATATTAGTACTTATATAGTGTACAGCTGATGGGAAACTAGTTTTCACATATATTATTATGTAGACCATATGTGTTTAAAAAATTAATAAAATCACTTGTCATGGTATAATCCTTTGCATAGTCAACATTTAAATCATCACAAATTATTATTTGGTTTTATCTTTAGCCCATACATTGTTAATGATTTTCTCTAACTGTTTATAAAATATTGTAACATTTCCATTTGGTCTATGAATATTGATCAAGATACACTTAAGCTTGTCTAGTTTTTCTTCTACCACAGAACGTTCAATATCTTTTTCCATGATCAAAGAATTTAGATATTTTCTATTTTCTACGTTATACATACTTTTATTAACCAATATAAAACTGCCTCCACCCTTATTTCTACATTTACTAAAATTATACATTACTTGAAAAGAGCTCAGTCTAACAATACTAATAACTGCCGCTCTGAACCAGTGATGAAATTTTGGTATTATGCAGTGCATTAACATGAAGTTATGTGTTATTTCAATTTTCCCTATTAACTTACACCCTAGTAATTACCAACAATTCCAGGAACTAACGCCTCGCCTGGACCTAAGTGTAGAAAAGAGTGCCAAGGCAGGGTCTATGTTGGTGGGGGGGGGGGGGAGGTGCAGTCCTCTAGGATCTCAACATGGATTCTCTCTCTTTCCCTTTCCTCTTTCCTTTTCCAATGCCCTTATACTGTGTGGGTAAGTGTTAAAGACAAGGATAATGCTAGGATGAGACAACGATGGAGCACGCCACTTCCAGAAACACACACAGGAAACTACTGTATGTGGACCAGCCAAGGTACAGACCCAACCTGGGATGACACACGACGTCAGTAATGGGATGATGAGCTACCTGGAATCTTGACACCAACCGCCAAGAAGAAAAGGATCAGAATGACATGTGGCTTTGTGGAATAGTTTTCTTTAAACGAGGTTTTAATCTCGTAGTCAGCCATAGTTCAGTTGTAACGCAGTAGTAAATCTTCCATATTAACCTTTCCAGTTTCTCAGAGGAAAAAACTATAGATTTCTACACAGTGGGGCTGTTGCACCCAGGTGGCTACCTACTACGTATCATGCTGATTCTTTTTGTAAGCAGGAAACCAAACAATGGCAGATCCAGTGGCCTGATCATTACATTCCATCTGACATATTATCCACTTTCATCGGCTGTACACATTTGCTTGTATTTCATTCACAAGTGCTTATATTAAACACATCAGCTATGTAGTAAGATATGGTTTTTGGAATTGCATATTGAAAAATGATGGTGAACATTTCAAAATGGAAAGTTATTAGAATACCATGTCCTTAATCTTACCTGCACCGTACACGACTAAAGCATATATATATATATATATGTGTGTGTGTGTGTGTGTGTGTGTCTGATATAATTGTAGATCATGTGATACAATAAGTAGATTATTTATAAATATATAGTGATAGATATATCTATGACAAAATGATGTAAATACAGTAATGGGCATGAATTCGTGACTGGTATTGAATAATTTGACATTTGTAATATTTTACAAGTATTAATGCATGTAATTAAAAATATAATTAAAATAAGTATATATAATCACCTTTAGATAATTAACATTAGTGAGTTAACATCGTCACTAGTAACGCCTGCCTTTTTAAGACGTTACATATGCACAAAAACATGTACTGTTTATTATGCAGAGTTAAGAACTGATATTATTTTCTAAATTGAATGTAATTTCATGGTACATGCAAATATTTAACCTCACTCTGTTTGCACTCGGCATAATGTATTTTGCAAGTAATTTTATTATGCATTATAATTTCCTATATATTTGCAGTGTTATATGTGTTTACAGTTTTGGAATATTTGTTTAGTGTCACATGGCTGTACATCTGAGCATTTGTTTATAGTTGCCATAGTAACGAGGTAACGCACTGGGGTAGTCATACCGTGATTGGAGGATTATTTTAAACTTCGTCTTAAGTTTTGGTTTAGTGGCCGTCTTGATTCCTAACGCCAGGCGGGCTGCGGCGAGTCTCACAGGCCCGGTAGGGTTTTGCAATTTTACTAGGGAAAAAGTACGAGTTCCGCATCTTACTATAGCAGACTGCCTGAGGGCGAAGACGGTCCCCCAATCTACTAGATTTTCACCCATACTAACAAAAGCATGTCTCCAAACAATCTGTCTCCTGTAAAATTTCTATTTAATGCATAAATATTTTGAATTTTTTTCCTGTAGCAAGGGTTTTTACGTCTCGCATGTCGACCTGCCCTTGCTCTTCTAGTTATAGTTATAGCTATAGGCCACTTATGGAGGTAGTCATGGCCCCTAGGGCTGGCTATGGCTGCCCAATCCCTCTCCGCCGTAATGCACGCCTCCTTGCATAACTTCCTTCCCTTGTAGGCGTACGGGGTTGGCCCTGACACGCAATGAAATCCCGCCCTGCCTTCGGGCCTCCTTTCCCCTGTCACTTCGATTAAGGTAGAGTAAAGAAGAAATTGCCAAGACGGTCTTATTAAGAAGCAGAGAAGAGGTTTGCTCGCGCTTCCAAAGTGGGAATAATTAATTAGTTCGACTCCCGCGAGTGTAACATGTGGTACATTAAAAAAACTGTAAATGCGTGTACCAGGGCTCTTAAGCCCAACGTGAGGGGAGACGTATAAACCAAACTCCGGACCCTACACAGCGCATAACGTCTAGATATCTCCTACGAAACAGGATCTGTGAGTCAGACATAACGTGTGATAACGGATGGCATTATTAATCCCGATGGCCAAATAATAAGTTTAGTAAAAATTACGCCGACCAGTTACGCCATTTTGGAGAGTCACGCAAGTTGCATATTTATTTTCGCCCTTACTAACACCGTAGATTTAAAAGTGGCTCGTGCTCTCAAGTCAGGTTGGATTGAGCTCTCTAACAAGTTTAAGCATGAGGAATATTAATTTGATAAAGTATTATTTTAATTATGGCGTCAGTCACTGATTTGGGCTACCTCAGCAACGGCCACGTAATTGAAAGTTATTTCTGTTTTCAATCTTAAATGCACGTACTTATTTCTCAACGTCAAACTATTGAAATGTTTATGCTCACAAACGTTTGTTGCTAAATTTGATCAGATATCACGAGCATATGTAGTTACAAGTATTTATGTATTCAGTGAAAGGTTGAAATGTTGACGGAAGTTATATGGTAAGCATAAGATTTTCGTGTCGTGTAATGTGTTCAATAGCGAAGTAAAAGAAATTTAAAAACAAAAAGTTGATATTGATGATAAAAATATTATTATTTTTAAAAGTGATTGTGTTAGACATATGGTGAAAACATGGCTAGCCATTAGTGGGCCATATGATGGCTGCTAAATTGTACATCGATGGGCCATTGCTATTGTAAGCATATGTGCCATGCTTGGGCCATTTGTGTTTACCACACCTGGGCCAGTTATGGGCAGAGTATGGCTAGTTAGTGATGCCACTTCAGGACCAGAAATGGTGCTGGGTGCATGCCAGCTGGTGGCCAACTGTTTGCCGGCTTGGCATCCGACTGTAAACCATAGATAGGCCATTTGTGTTCACCACACCTGGGCCAGTTATGGGCAGAGTATGGCTAGTTAGTGATGCCACTTCAGGACCAGAAATGGTGCGGGTGCATGCCAGCTGGTGGCCAACTGTTTGCCGGCTTGGCATCCGACTGTAAACCATAGATAGGCCATATGTGTTTTGCTACATGGGATGTTGGTACAACAGTCAATTGTGGCTCATGAAATACTGGCAAGGAGCAGGACGTCGACTGCCAAGTGAGGACATGCAGGAGAGCCATTCACGTTAGCCAGCAATGTATTTGACTTGTGCAACAATCAACTTGTACTCTACAGTGTATAAAATTTGCTCCGAGATGGTGTGTTCAAGTAGGTCACTATACGTGATAATTGAGTAGCCATGGGGTCAAATTTGTACCATTTATACAACCAGCCATGTAAACAAAACACAATTTTACTGTATCTGCCCTGCTATCAAAATGTATGTAAAATGATGTAATTGTTAAAAACATAAAAACATGTTGTGGTATGTAACATGTTAAAAACAAAAATTATTGTTTACATTCTGCATAGCCCAAACTAACAAGGGATGCAAACATACCAACAAAAAAGTTTATTCATTTTGCTTGCTATCAGCACATTGCAATTCCATCCCAATATTCGTAGTAAGAATTGTGTTATTTAAAGAGAAAGACAGGTTTTTTTTTTTGTCTTTATAAGGATATTTTGCTGCTGTTATATGACATGCTTATCTTCAGTATATTTAAGAAAATTTAAAATTGAAAATAACGAAGCTGCTTGTCAATGTAGAGTACTTTTTTTGCCCACAAACAGTCATTATGACACTATGACGTACGTTTCTTCTTGCCAGTACATAGTGTCAGTTTGGCACTGTACAGTAGGTGTAGTGTTACCTGATTGAATTATAATCCATTCAAGGTTACTTCACACTTTCTGAAACCGTGCTAAAATTCTACCCCCGCCCGATGCGAACAAATCTTAACAAAGTCTAGAAAATCACGCCAAAGGACAACGGCCCGAATTCTCACGTACTCAGTTGTAAAAATATTTTCCGCGGCAACTATTTCTTGGTAGGCGCTACCAACACTCGTGAACTTCACTGTTTTTATTCATATTTATTATAAATGAAATATTAGATCTCATAAATAGAATAAAGATGAAACTTCAATTAAACGAAATATAAGATACTTTCATATTGAAAGAGGTATATAACGCTTTGGATACATGATATGTTTAGGAAATAACTAAACACGTCGTACGTGGTGTTATCATTCAAAGGTTTGATTCAAAATATGTGAAGAAACTGGGAATAGACTATAAAAGCTGTAGCGTCACGCGGTAATTCCCTCAGCGCGCTAAATGACTCGTGAGGTCTGCATTTCCTGCATCCACTGCTTCCTCGTGTTACTATGCGCCATTCTAAGCCCCACACTTCGTGATTTTCCGGCTGAAATGCCAGGGCACGATGGCCGTAACATCGATCTTGGCAAGGCTTTCAGATGATTAAACCGAACACGGTTATGCAACGGACATTTCCATCGTGCGACCTGGTCGTCGTTGCCTGCCTGCGCGCTTTCGTGACAGTGAGTCAGTCGTTCATTTCGGGCCGCGGAACTAAGTCTGGAGCCGAAATACGTACAGGCCGTTCACTGTAAAGTGAGCACTTTTGAAGCCGGAGTTACCTCCTTCTTTCAACAAATTTATATCCTTCCGCCACTTGTCGATGTAAACCCTGTCATGTGAGTAATAAACACAGTGTATACATTCACCATACCCAAAACCAAAATTCCGAGTCCAGAATGAAATGTATATATTGGTTATGTCTGATGAAACCGGGTCAAAAAGTGCTCACTTTACCGTGAACGGCCTATACCAGGAATGTGTGGCCTCAATAACATTTCTTGAGTGACTTGCAGCAACTCACTTTAATTTTCCTAAACTGGGCAATCCTCAATGTAGTAATCTTAATCTATACTATTATAAAGAGGTAATGTGAGTGTGTTTATTTGTTTATAAGACTCGGGTAATCTCGGAAGCTACAGGACCTATTCTTATAATACTTTCACTATTAGAAAGCTACATTTTTCCAGATGGTTATAGGCTATGTTAAATTTAAAAAATCCTTGAGAAATTTCAAAATTTGTATTCCAAGTTGAAGAAAAATGACCTACTTGAATACTTTCTAAGCTGTATCGATTGTTATAATACTTTAACTATTAGAAAGCTACATTCTTCCATAGGGTCAAAGGCTTTGTTTAATTTAAAAAAAAAATATTTATTCCTTGAGAAATTTCAAAATTTGTAAATCAAGTCTGAGAAAAATTAGCTGATTGGCTGCTTTCTAAGTATGCTGTACGAGAACTACAGGGCTGATTCTTATAATTCTGTCACTTTTAGTAAGCTAAATTCTTCCAGATGGACATAGGCATATATCAAGTGGGACTGCAGAGGGCCAGTGGGTAGAGTGATGCATATATATGTATGTATTTTAAAAAATCCATAAAACTTGAGCGAAGCGATGGCGGGCAGCTAGTGATATTATAAATGCGAGAGTTCGTACGTTTGTTTGTTACTCGATCACCTCATAACGGCTCGACGGATTTCGATGGAATTCGGCACAGGGGTAGATTATATCCTGGATTAGCACATGAGGTATTTTTCACTCCGGAAAAACTAACCGTTTCTTAAGGGAATATATAAAATATGGCACCAACCATTTGAGTAGGCGCTGGTTGGTGGTGTGTTTTTTTTTTAATATCTTGCACGTGAGTGGAGCCACGGTTAACAGCTAGTACCACATATGTGGAGCTAGCGATTTTTGCAAAAAAAAAAAAAAAAAAAGAATGAGAACATGGTAGACTTCAACAATGTGAGTCCCCAACAGCAGTTTGTCTATTTCCCTTGGTCGCTGTCTGCTCGAGAAGGCGTTTTCATATTTGACCGAGCCACTTAAAATTCGGCAACATCGCCATTTAACAGAGGTTTAAAACGGCTGTGATAATGATACATTCAGGGAATAACTGAACACGTCATAAATGGGGTGATTTTTTCAAAGGTTCTATCTAAGAAGTGCGAAGAAATCGTGAATAAACTATAGAGATACGTTCATGGGTCTGTGGTTAGCGGCCAGATCACTCGCCCTCACCAAGGCGAACCGGGTTCGATTTCAACACAGGTAAAAAAAAAATAAGTCCATAAACAAATTTTTATACACTTTTTATAAAAACAACCTTCCGCTACACTGGATATGGGAATCGTGCCGGATGATGCAGCTGGTGTGCTGTCTCTGTGACTTGTGTATTGTCATAGACGCCGTTCCTGCGCTAAGTTTCGTTCGTGTACGGTTCAATTCCCGGAGGGCAACCTCTTGGAGACTCTTCTTCATGCCGCTCCTCCGTGAGGAGCACACTCGCCAAACCAAACACTCGCCAAGTTGCTGCGAAGAAAAAGTAACGTAGTGATGTACGTGCTGGTGTGTTGGCAATCCTTTTCGATTTCCCCATTACAAAACTTCTCAGCATGCCTTTAAGGGCTAAGCTATTGTACGTTAACCAGAATTTATTGGTCCGTCTGTACGTTTTAAATAATCAACTTTATGTATTCATATATATATATATATAATATTTAATATGTAGCTCTTACGATTGCAAAGGTAAGCAATCAAATAATGATTAGTCCTCGGCTAGAATCACTCTTGAGAACTAACATTCCGGACCACTGGGGGGAAAAAGTGCCTTAGTCCACGAAAGAACTCCTGTTCTGATCACTACAATAAATAGACTTACCAACCGAGTGCTAGGAATGTCGGTTGAAGCCAGTATTTGTAAATGATAAATCATATTACACATTCCATCCGGCTGAAATCAACTATAACATTAGAATAAAAATTTAATTAAACTTCGTGAAAAGAAACTGCTGTAATATTCAAAATCAACAACTCCCTGGCAACTCGTAAATCGAGGTTTGCTCACAGAATAAAAATGTATAGAATATAAAATATAAAATAAATAATTATTTATTGTACCAAGTGGCGCTGCAAATGAAGTTAGCCTGCCTATAGCGGCTCACAAACACAACTAATTTAGTTTACATAAAAGACAACAAGCGCCACTGGACTCGGTAGTGGCTCTTCACACTGCTGTGATGCTACTTCTGCACAGTAGCGATCACTCCCGTTTTATAAGTCCCTGTGTGGGTGCATGCATTTTCAGATAAAAGCCCTTGCCGTTTAATACCACAAAAGCCATCGCGGTTTTGTGTTCATTGTAACCTGGCCTTTGTGTTTGCCCATTTCAATTAATAAACTAATAGTACTGGAATGAGAAGGAAAAATAAGCTTGTTGGATTTTTACAATGTTACACGCAAATAAGGTGCGCGTGTTTTTAACGTGTAAGTTCGTAAATGCCATAAATGTACGACGATGTAAAATGCAAAAAAAATCGTTAATAAGTGTAGATGTGCTACATATATCAGCGATTGCGATTATTTTCACTCTGTTAATTTTTCAGTTCACTAATTCTACAGATAATAAAATTTCCATGTACACGTCTAATTCTAAAGATAAAAATTCTATTTAACGTTTATGTCAAATACAATTTTTTTTTCTGTAAAGGCTGGTGAATAAAATGAAATATCATTCTTTTTAGGAGCTAATATCCATGAGTCTGTAATGTGTTTTCAGACACCGATCCCGCTTGCATTTCATATACAACTGTATACTCAATTTCATATAAGTTCACAAAATTTGGACAGTTCTAGAAAAGTAGCGCAGCCATAATTTATCCTTCCGCCACAGCGGTTCCGTATATGAATAAAACAATGTATGTAAACAAATGCTTATTACACAGTCTTTTTTTGTCATCTGTAACAATCAAGGTACTGCGGGGTAAAGCAAGTTTGAAGCGCTGAGAGAGTAACTGGTGAATTGTGGTAATATTAGCATAATAAACAATCGCCACGTGTTAAATGAACACCGTGGTTTCCAGTTTTAGACAGAAAACCAAACCAAATTCAGTACAATCGAAGTAAGTTGCGCTGAGAAATTAACCGCGGAATGCTTACTAATACAGAGGAAAAGTAAACTGAACTTGAGTTTCCAGCATGTTTGCACGCCTCCATAATTTGTGGTCGCAAGTTTTCGTCCCATGTTTGCGAGTAAATTTTCAAGCGCATCATTTTGTGTCCCGTACACTCGTGATTTCAATTACGAGAGTTGCGTTAAAGGTCATGGGGCGGATTCTCCAGTGTTTACCCTGCAGTTCTATACGCGCTAGCTTTGAGAGCATTCGATTGTTTCCTGAGCAAATGAAAGAACATTACAATGGACGTATGAGACGAAAAATTATTACTCCCGCCTTCTCACTAAGCGTATACACTGCTATGGTAAATTTACGAATCATTTTTTAGAGTGCAGATATTCTATAATCAGTATGTAAACCTTTCAAGTTAGCAACCTTACCCAGAGACCACTGTTCGTGTTTCTTAATTACACTCGGAGTTTTAGAGTATTCGGTCATGAGAATTGTCCTATTACAGTACAGAAGCGAATGTGATAATAAATGTTGCAATTTCTTTCATCAAAATACAAAACTACCACTTACAAAAAGATGAAATATTTCGATGAAAATTACAAAAAGAAACTGAAACATACGCACGATGAAAACCTGCTCATTCTTGGTAGAGTTAAAAAAAAAAAAAAAAAAAGTAAATAAAAACCTTGAAGGAAAATTAAGTTGAAGATATGGTGAAGCAATCAAAAATGTTAAGTTCTAATTTTTTTATGTTGTTCGTTGGATACTGTACGCCGTATATATAATACATGCCTACATTCTACAATCACACAAAAGTTGTCACAAGAAAGCAGACTAGGTAAATAATATCGTTTATAAATAAAACGTAATTTTGCTGTACTAGAAATCAAGGAGGAATGGTGAATAACATTAAGTTTCTATAGAGTTTTAAATGTATAAGAAAAAAACGGTTTCATAACTTTGATGGCAAATGCTACTGCAGCATACACCTTCTTGATTATGTAATGTAAATCCAGAACAAAGCAAAAGCTACCTCAAGGAATAAACGGGTAGGAGAGGGGAGATTCGAGGTACAAGTGTTATTTTTTTTGCCACGAACACGTATTCCGAAAGGAGTAACCCGCCGTTATACTGCTTGTTTTGTTGAATGTTTGTATTTCATGTTATACAACACTGGCAACGGAAATTGCCGTCGATTTCCCCTTTCAAAGAATCAAAGCCGTTTTCCAAGATGAAAAAAAAAAAAGCGTTCTTTATTTTTATAGAAACAATGAAGTTAGCTTCAAAAACAGGAAGGTTCTGTAACCAATCAACAATTTCCTTTTTCTCCGGCGCTAGAGTAAACGCAGATCTGTCCAGTGTAGCAACGTGGTACAAACTTTATTTTTTCCGCTCATACCTTTCCTGTAAAATAAAAGTAACCACAAACAGACGGGAAAGTAAAATACTTGAGAGTGTAACACGGGGGAAATTGAAGCTCCGTATGAATGTAGGGAGCGCTCAGTAAGTTTGTTAAACAAGGTAACTCCTACCGGAAGATATTCTCTATTCTTATCATTTCCAAACGAGATTTTTTTTTTTTTTATTGAGTTATGTGCTATCCTGAAAGAAACGACACTAGCTGATTTTGCTTTGTTGATTGGCTTAGAAAATTTTATTTTATAGGTCTGTAAAGTACGTTCAAACCGCCAATGATCCGCTCCCTCCCTCCCCCCCCCCCTTTACCGTATTTCACTGTTTACAGGATGCTTACTGATAAAGTCGCTATGTGTAGTCATAAAATGTTTTATATTAATATATATTTTTTGCCAGCAGCAACACTGGCATTGCAATATTTAGGCTGGGTCTTACACACCATATTGTATTTTCGATTTATGTGCCATAACTTCTAACTCAGTATTAAATTTAATAACCACGTTTCATAAATGCCTTCAAATGTAGTAACCAAATGTTCTCAACGCATTATCTGGTAATTGTGAAATGGCTAGAATCCATTGATAGTTTTAACATGATGCTGCACTAATTACGCCATAATTACTTTACATAATTTCATATTGTATGTTTGTTCTGCAGCGTAATGCGTATTTGTCAAAAAGGTATAGATTTTTTTTTAGAAATAAATGCTCCTGCAGGTTATTCACAGTAAAATAAACACTTTTGAAAGCCCTGCTAAAGATCTACATGTATGCACGTTGTGTATTACTCTGCCTTAATGAAAAATTGGCATTGCTATGGACCGCATCACTTTATTCGTGCGTCGGTCAGTGAAACAGTTCAATTATTAGGAAAGTGAATATTTTAAATATCTGCTCATTTTTACTTTTCTCTAAATTAAGACAAACAGAAAGCGAAAGAAATTATTTAAGTTATCATAAATGGTTACGTAACACTTTTTATTCCGCTCTGAGATATGGAACTACTTTCCCTCCACCGTTTCCAACTTTACTATGCGCATGTCACTCAGTGCATCCGTTAGAATAAATGCAGTCAGGGGCTGTGATTTTTTTCTAATGTTGATTTCAAAAGTGCTTACTGTATCGCGAAAAAACAGCCTTTAAACATCTGGAATAAGAAAGATACCAGTAAATCATATTGGCAAATTTGGAATCATAAATTAATGTGTCTCTGAACGGGTTAAGGAGCCTGTCTAGTTAACATTAAAAGCACCGATGTCACGTACAGCCATAAGTGAGCATTGTGACGGCGATATAAAATAGCATACACATGCTTCGCTTGTGTGTTTTGTTTCCTCAGAATTTTAAGCGGTGACTTAGGGTTTTAGTACAGCAATATGTTCAGAAATGATACAGCATTGTCGCTATAAAAAAAAACTGTTTAACATAAGGATAAGCACCATAAACAGAGGCTGGGCTACTTACAGCGAATTTTTTTGACTTTGACACTTTCCAACAATCACATTTCTGTTTTAATAACCAAATTTATAAATCGACAACCAGATATCGACTTATTTCTTTCCTGAAAAAAAAAAAAAAAATTGGTGTGGACTGTGTCGTCTACACGGCCGTAGGTATTTTTACGTGACGGCCATGGGCGGCGAGAGGAAAAAAATGGTAGACTGTGTAGGTTTGTTTAAATCAATTGATTTGCTAAGTCTGATTGCTGCCCTTGATGTGGGAGGATGATCGTCACCAGCAATATTGCCTTGCTCAGCGTTTTACATTTTCTTTCTTCCACTGTGTACTCTATGCTCAGGATCGTTCAGCGGAAATCGCCGGCAGCTTCTTCGTCGTTTCAGAGTCAGAATCCTGCTCGCTTGGCTGAGCCGTGTCCGGCTGAGATATGTCTGGCTGAAACGTCATCGATATACCTGTTTGCTGGGGACGTGTCTGTTGACTTCTTCCTTCGTGTTGCATTTAAGTCTCTGAGTTGTTGCAATCTATCTTGAAGCTTTTTTGCATTTGCGGCTGATTACGTCGTTGTTTAGTCTTAGTCTTGTCACGCGACGTGGCACGTGACGATGCAATCGCCACGTCCGCATTTCGCTGCTGCGTAGAACTGCCAACTTCATCTTCACATAACTCCGGAATGTATAGAGGTAGCTGAGTCATCCTTCCAGTATTATATTTGTCTTGTCGAACACTATTCGTGTTGTTAATATCATTAGTGTGTCCTTTTCGCCTAACTTGTACTTTTCAACTATTTTGGTTCGTAATCTGCAAAGAGAAAACGATTATGGGTAAGAAATTCACTATGTGTGTTTATTATTTATGAATCTTGGCTGTGTTTGTAGTTACTCCTTTTTTACGTACGAACTGACACCAGAATTTCTCCGATCGTATGAGCCGTTCGGTCGCTACATAGGTCTTAAGCATATTAAACCGCTCGAAATCGGAGCTTCGCAGCGCAGCTCCCACCACCTCCTGATGACGTTAGAACGATACGTTTGTCAGGGAAGCACGAAGACCGACCTATACTACCGTACATTTACATTTAACGTGCTGCTCATTCTCAACGAGTAATTGCCACGGACCCGAGAGCAAACTTTCGTGACGCTCATTTTCTGAACACAGGGGGCTGAGTTGTAAAAACGTCACGTCAAAAGGTTTACATTTAAATATTCCACAGTTATATAAAAGTTTTAATGGACACGGCTACTTACAATGAGACCCATTTAAAGAACAACTAGATGGGCCTTGCGGACTGCTATAGAGTGGATACGTGACCGCCAGAAGCGGAGAAGAATAGTAGTGGCAGGATAACCACGGGTTGAGTTGGGGGGAGGGGGTGAAGGAGAAGGGGTGTAATAAACAGTTGCTACGCTGGGGATCCCCTTGTCATAAATACACACTACCACGCACAACCTCTGGTGTTGCTTTTATACCGTGCCGCTCTTCTCTGCCCCGGATAAACCCCTCAACCTCAGATCCTGAGTAACAAGTCCTGTTTCTTCCCCAAATGAAAATGTAGCGTGTGTGAGAGCGCATCGTCCTGCTCCACCTCGAAGCGTTGTAATCTTCCCCCCGTACCATCTTCCCCTCGCCGAGACTCCGCCACCTCTCTAAGAGATTTACTGCGCACGGAAACATCCCTCTAACACCATCCCGCTCCCCCCCCCCCCTCTATGCATTGTTATGTGTACAGACTAGGGATTATTAAGGTTATAATGATATATTTTGACTAGAGAACGTTCGAGGTAACTTAATATTGAGTGAGTGAGTGAAGAGGTTTGGGCGGCTCTTAACATTGAGGTCTTGAGAGCCGATGAGGGTGAAACTAGGTGAGTATGGAGTAGCGCCGGAATGAAGGGGGCGGGGAAACGGGAGATCCCCGAGAAAACCCGCCAACCAGCGGTATCGTCCGGCACGACTCACACTTGCGAAAATCCAGGGATGACCCCACCGGGTGTCGAACCCGTTTCGCCCAGGTGAGAAGCGAGTAGTCTAACCACTAATTGAATTGCACCATGTTACAATAAATATAAGCTATATGCGAAGTAGCACCACGGCGTTGTCGAGCAACACAAATTCAATACAGGCCTCTGACAAACCTGGATGTATCGTCGCTGTAGGCTGAATGTTATGACGGGACGTGACAAGCAGCATTTGAGGGTTGTCCTTCCGCATTTTCGAAAATGTATCGACGAATCCACCAGTTGTTGGTATACCGGTGTACACCGGTTGCGGCATTTTTCCGAACATCAGGTTGATTTTTACCGGCACATTCGTCTGCTTCCAGTCACGTGTCAATTACATTACACTCGAATTCCAAAGTTTTCATCGCCCATTTGTAATACTCCACGTCCAAATCATTCTTGTCTGTTTTGGAATGATTAAAAATTACTAGTTCTATATGCGTTAATTTTTATTTTTCGAAGAGAGCATTCTAAAATTCATCGGTTGATTTTTTGGTGCATTTCCAACAGATTCGCCGGATTCTCGGGCCGTCTGAACTGGTGGATCGATCGGTTCAACCGAACTCAACCTAAACAGTAATTTTCGAACGTCCGGTGTGCATCGGTGTATAGGTTGTTCACGGTAAACTGAGCACCCTTGAAAGGCCCGCTTGAAATCTACATGTATACACGTTGTGTATTCTTCCGCCTTATGTAAAATTAACATTGCCATGGGCCTCATCAGTTCATTCAGGCGTCGGTCGAGTGAAAACGGAAATTATTAGAAAACTAAATATTTTACAAATATGCTCATTTTATACTTCGATACATTAGAAGAAAAAAAAACGAAAAGCTAAAGAAATAATTTACGTTATCACAAATGGTTACCTAACACTTTTTACTTGACGTTAATATACGGAGCTAATTTCCCTCCATCGTTACCAACTTTAATGGGTGCACGTCACTCAGTGCCTCCATGAAAATATATGCAGGTAAAGGCTGTTCACGATAAAGTGAATTCTTTTGAAATCAACCTTAGAAAAAAAGTCACTGCACCTGTATGTATGTATTTTAACGGGCGCCCTGAGTGACACGCGCCCAGTAAAGTTGGCAATGATAGATGGGAAATAGTTCCATATCTTAACATCGAATTTGAAGTGTTAAGTAACCACTTGGTATAACTAAAATTATATATTTCGCTTTATGTTATTTTTAATGTATCGAAGCGTAAAAAAAAGAGCATATTTGTAAAATACTTACTTTTCTAATAATTTCACAGTTTCACTTCAACGGCGCATGAATAAAGTGACGAGGCCCATGACAATGTTAATATTACATAAGGCGGAATAATACACGACGTGTATAAAGTAGATCTTAAGCAAGGCTATCAAAAGTGCTCATTTTACCATGAACAGCCTATAGGAGCAGTGATTTTTTCCTAAGATTGATTTCAAAAGTGCTCACTTTATCGTGAACAACCTTTATGCACCGGTGAAATTTCTAATACGCGGCTTCTCGACATGGGTCCACATACAGACTTATATAGTGTCTTGGTGGCGTGATTGTCCCGAATACTGAGCTGCCGGGAGGTGAGAGCGGCTGGAGCTTCTGTACTCTGTTTTACAAACTGTAATTGTCGCAATGTGTTTCATATTCTTCTCCTGCGGGTCTCTTATGAACGCGGCGCTAGGAAACGCAAAGCAGTTTTGCGTTCGACCACGACGCAAAACTGCTTTGCGTTTGTTCCGATTACGACCGCTTTGTTTGCGTCGTCGATCAAGAGAAAATGGCTACTTTTTCATACGTTGCTATAACATCGTGAATTAAAACTGTTGTAATTGTAACTTACAAACAGTCTCTCATATGTTGTTACGGTGTGTGCAGGCGATATATTTAACGCTTGCAGAGACACGCCCCACGCAGAGGCGACAAACGACCGTATTTAGGGCGAGGCCGCGAACAGCGAGACGTTTGGAAAACAGCATCATGGTCAGTAAACCGTGCGGGAATACTTAAGCGACGCCAGGGCAGGGCCACTGAGCGGGGTCTTCCTACACCAGCCGCCAGCCAAGGAGATGGAACGATACAGGTTGTACCGCGAACCGCCGTAGCCGAGATGTGAACCAGCCTTCGGCAACAGACAAGGTGATATCAGTCCAGCGGATCATGTAGGGATCATAGACTTTAGATAATGGCGTGGCTGAACTTAAAAGAAATTCGGTAATTTAATAATGATATTTATATTGAACTCCCCCGGTTTTTAACGTAAAGTAACTTGTTGTAAGGTGATGTATTTAACCACGTATTGTGAAGGACATGAGTATTTATATTAAACTAATGACGTAGTGAGATGATATTGTGTCGCCTATAATTCTCGAGTTACGCGACCCAAACTGTTTGGTAAGCTCATCAGGCTAATCAGAAAAATATGTTAGGATAGTATTCACTCTTTTCAGATTGGTTTAAGTTCACAGAAAATATTGTTATTTGTTTTCAAAATGATTATGTACGGCTTGAAGCAGCTGGGTCGCCCGTAAATAGTTGGCTAATTACCCAAGCGGAATATTAAACAATTGTGAGTCGCTGAATTTATGTGTATGCGGTAGCATAGCGGTTAGCATCGTTACCTCCAGTAGGGGATTCGTGAGTTCAATTCCGCTGTAGCCCATTTTTTTAAGCAAAGTTTGTTTTTTGTTGGGGGCCACGGTGTCTGGGCGGTTAGATTGCTCGCCTACTACCAAGGCGAATCGGGTTCAATCCCCGGCCGGTTTGCTCCAGATTTTCGCAAGTGGTGGGTATCGTGCCGGACGATGCCGCTGGTCGGCTGGGTTTTTCTCGGGGATCTCCCGTTTCCCCCCGCCCTTGCATTCGGGCGCTGCTCCATTCACCCCACACATCACCCTCGTTGGCTGTCAAGGCCTCGTCGTCAAGAGCCGCCCAAAGCCTTCTCCGTCGTTAGTTATCAACTTTACTGAGCGTTTGCCAATCTGTGTGCCTGATAAAATATGTGTACGCAGCTAGGGACAGTGGCGTTTTACAAATGTTGATTTCAAAATTGCTTAGTTAAACTGAAGCTAGTTCTACTCAGATTAGGAACAAGACGAGTTTTCGTGTGCGGGAGCTCGGAATAGGGAAATTTTCCACCACATGGTTCGTTCGTATTTCAAAGGAGTTGCTTTTAAGAGTGGTATGGAACCACCCCCCCCCCCCTCAAAAACCCTTCCTCCCCACGACACAGGTCAAGAAGCGAGGGAGCGATACGGGCGGCACTAACACGCATATCTAGTGCCTCATCGCTCCTACGCGCAAGGCGTGCAGTGTTTCCGTCGTGACGCTGTACTGCGCAAATTAGATCTGTAACGGTTGTGTTTTATTACACGAGATGAAAGACCACAGATTAAGCTACGCCCGTATCTTTATGCTTTTCTCTTGGCGCCGAAGGAAACTGCATAGGCAGGCTTTAAAAATGCGATATTTGACCTTTTTCATGAATTATTTTCCCCAAGAAGACACTTAATATGATAAAAGTAAAAAAATAGGGGCATAGATAATCTTTTTTAAAATCTTTTCTGACAACAAGGCGTATTTGCAGAACATTTATTTACTGAGATACATGGAATTCGCGCAAACAGCTATTTCACAAAAAACGCGTGGGGGAGGGCGGGGTTCCATCCCACCCTTTCTGGCGGTAGACTGAGAAATCCCATGCAAAAGTGTTCTTGTTTAGGCTCTAATTTAGGTTCATACTGGCCCCAGTCGAAATATTGAGTATGAATTTTATTTTGCAACAAATATTCACCCCATCCAATGCTGTTTACACGAGAATAACGTTAATAATACAATTGTGTTGGCATTGAGCTTTCGTAGACACGGGCCTACTTGTTTTAGTGGGACAAAAGTTACAGTTTTATGGGCAAAATAAATGTAGCTGTCATCTGAAGGAATTTTTCGATCCTCTCATCACGTTTAAGTGTTTAATTAAAATAATTATGTAATACAACGTTTTGCTAAATACAATTTTACTATCGAATATTACATAGCATGTGGACATATTTCCTTAATTTTTCACTCTAATGCGAAAAACATAGTTTATTGTTTAGGTAGGTTCTAATATGTAGCGTACAGGTAGATTGAAAAAATATATATATAACTGTTTATTGTATGAAAATGGCAAATATTCTATTTGTTTACTTACAAAACGAAAAAAATTACCGAACGCATTAGAGTAACCTATATGTACTCGGTATATATAGATTACTCGAGTACACTAACGTGAACCTGCCTTGAAACGAACATACTATCTAAACGCACCATAGGTAGAGGCCGCAGTATTCCGGACAATATCCTGTATAAATTATACTCAAGCGTAGTCCCCAATACGACGCTGGCCGCGAGAAACATCAACACGGGAACTAAACAAGCTCCCAGCAGTTTCGCCACGAGGCGGGAGGTAAACTAGGACAAGACATAATCGTTAGTAAAAGCATATCGCAGTGGGAAGAGCTGTCATCTGCAACCAGCCACCGAGACGAGAAGATGCTACCCTGAACGTATGCCATCGTGCACGACTTCCGTATCCGTAATGACGACCAGACTACGGCGACGACTCAACACAAGGTGAGCGAGCAGACGAGGACACTAAGACTAAATATTGATGTGCCACTGAGCTCACGTAATATCCCTCCGCGCGCTATAGTAAAAGTAATTGGATTATAATACTTTTAATCAGCTATAACTCTAATTATAACCCCTTTTATATTTAGTTCCTGTGCGTCATGATTGACCAACTCCCAATCTAAAATGCTTACTGAATGTTTTAAATAGTAAATATATACGAACCTTTACTACATGCAACACGAGCGCTATCTAGCGGCGAAAAATTTAGATACCAAAATATTAGCTTTGAGTTTTGCAAACTGAGTAGAATGAACTTTGACCGTAGTGAATTCTAGAATGTCGGTAAATAACGTGAGTTTTGCACGACTCCAGGAATTAATTTATAATTGGGTAGTAAGGCAGGCTGTTACAGAGAAAGCCAATAGAAAGGCAGAAGAAGAAGGAAGAGAAGAGAAAAGTGTAAGAAATGACGTGCAATCTCTTGATCGTCGGAGCGCACTTTCTGTGCAGGGAAATGGAAGGTTCGCCAACCTGCGGGCTGTAAACCCTGTTTCGGAGCGCAACCCTTTCCAGTAGCGGGTTCTCTCGAAGTGGTCGAAGAGCCCTTTGCTTCCCCGTATATATTACCATATATATATATTTTTTTTAATATATATATATATTATTGTGGCGCTTTTAGAAGGGATGCGACAGTTTCATTCGCCAGAGACTGGCAGGCCTGTAATGCTTGAGTGGTCCAGACCCCAGACGAGATAAGTGCACAAAGACGGAATGGCGAGGGGCCACGGTGGTGCGGTGGTTAGACTGCTCGCCTACCACCATGACGAACCGGGTTCGATTCCCGACGGGGTCGCCCCCCCGGATTCTCGCAATGTAGGAATCGTGGCGGACGATGCCGCTGGTCAGCGGGTTTTCTCGGTGATCTTCCGTTTCCCGCGCCCCTTCGTTCCGGCGCTGCTCCATGCTCACCTCGCTTCACCCTCATCGGCTCCCAAGACCTCGGTGTTAAGAGCCGTCCAAAACTTATAGTCTCACTTTGGTTATTAGTCAGTCTGCTACCATAATTACTGCTACCTAAAAAAAAAAAAAATAACGCATTCAAAATATATGCATGCTGGATACAAAAGGACAATAGTCATTAATGAATAATGAGAACATGAGAGTAATAGTTATTTATGATCCAGAGGGTAGTAAAGTAAATAGTTCCACGAGTACTACTCAGATTACTTGAAATGTATATATAAAAAAGAGTTAACATTATAACTTTTGTTGGCATAAGATAATAAATATGAATGACACGATGAAAACTTGCATAAGAGCAGAAATAAAAAAAGGAGGACCCATTACAAATACGATTTATTGTATATGCATATTTAAATGCCAGGACATTAATATTTTAGTTAATATAAAACATTAAGAAAGCCAGATACTTGATGAACAAAGTGTTCATTAAAACAATTGATAGTTACTAGTAGAACCAGGGTGTACGTTTTGCCCACTTCTACACTACTGCACCCATCCACCCCTCCCCTCTCCCCCTCACTGTGTCATTCTAGAAGTGGGCCAAAATGTACATGCTGGTTCTACTTATCCTTTCTCTCTCTCTCTCTCTCTCTCTCTCTCTCTCTCTCTCTCTCTCTCTCTCTCTCTCTCTCTCTTTTTTTTTTTTTGTAACTTTGAAAGTTCACAAACTGGTTGAAAATTTTATCTGTGGGATGTTCACAGACTGTCGGTTCAATAAAAATTAAAATGAAGTGAAGATGACCGGCGGAGGAGAAAGCATAAGCAGAAGCGCCATGGCCGTTCTCGGTGAACGTGACGGAGCCACTAGTACCACGTCACAGCTACCAGGTTAGACTGCGAAGCTGCAATCTTCCCCACGCTACAGGTCGATACGGACTAGTTCTCTAAAACAGTGGTACAGCGAAATTGAACTGCCAAACTGTTATCGCGATGCTGGCCTGCGAAACTGCGACCTTCGTAACGGAGGTTTGAAACTGCACCAACATAGCCTACCAGCAATAAACTACGTTGTAACACATCTAAACTACATGATGAGAAGTACGACGAATTCCACGAAACTACATCTTGTTTATAGAAGCGTATTTTGTGAGGCTGAGAGGCCGGAAAAACGTGAATGTAAAAAGCACTTAAAAGTTCAAAATGAATGTAAATCACTGAGATGATTATCTCTTTGAAAATAAATTTGTTCTGAATAGAATAATAACCCAAATTGAAATTAAGCTAATAAGTATAATGGATTTGTTCAACAATAAACATTTTAAAAAAAATAAAAAAATTAACGGTACAATTTTTTTACGCACTCTCTCGCGAATTAGCGAGGCGTCTCTTCCATGTGGGCGTACCAATCTCGCTGATTCTCTGCACGAGACTGAGAACAAGCCTTGTGTCTGATTGGCTACCGCGTGCTACGGAAAAGTTTGCCAATTGGCTGCATTGAGAATAGGGTGTGGGTCTGGGCGCTATGTTACGTCGAGCGTGTTTAGTGATGCGCTTTGCGTGCCTGGCTTGTGTACAGATGGTCGTCGATTTGATCTCGGCTGCACTGGAGTTGATCTCTCTTGCCTGGTTTTCCCATTAGTTTCCCCATGCCAGTACTGGCGTACCTACTCGCTGCCTTCCACACCCCCACCCTCCTCTACCACTCTTCCATTTCCTCGAGTCAACACATCAGCTTGCGCAGTAAACGAAAGGAACTAAATATTACTTCTTCTGTTGCTATTGTTATTTTGTTTGACTCTCGCCGCACAGCAGTTCGTCTGTTGCGGATATTTAATTCGAGAAATTTATCCCCCGAACACAGAGGGACTAAGAGTGCAGGGGTGAAATGGTGGGAGTGTATTGAGTTGAGTGACTTGGGAGGCTCTTGACGAGGTCTCGAGAACGGATGAGGGTGAAAAGAGGTGAGAGTGGAACAGCGTCGGAATGCAAGGGCTGAGGAAACGGAAGATCCCCTAGGAAACCCACGGGCCAGCGGCATCGTCCGGCACGATTCCCACTTCCGAAAATCCGGGAGCGACCTGGCCGGGGGTTGAACCCGGTTCGACTTGCTGGGAGGCGAGCAGCCTAACCGCTAAGCTGCCGCGGACCCTGCCAGCAAAATGGCCTCACCAGCCAAAAAATATGGTTGAACGTCGTTCACCAATCACTAAGGATGAGAAAAGTTTGCGAATTAGTTTTAGGACACGCTAATTAATTCTGTTTGGGATCTTGTGGTGAAGACGCCGTCTTGGTATTTCTTTGATGTCAATGAGAATTTCATAAGACCACTGAGCTCCTCGTAATTCCACTGTTCTCAATTTATGAGGAACCCTTTTTTCCTCAAGTCTTCTGCCTTTGTTTAATTACTTGAAATTTTTAAATTAATTTCTACTCTATTACGTGAGTAACGAATTTCTGCTTCATTATGACTGTGGTCTGTAATTAACTGATTTATAAATCTATCAGAGACTAAGTTTGGAATTTTTTTTTATATAATCCGAATTCGTCTAAAAAATATATACATTCAACTGTATTGTATTGGAAAAGGCTTCATAAAATCCCCGGGTTTTATGCTTGAAGGATTGGCAGTAGACGGCTTACAGACTAACTTATAACTTAACTTAACTTAACACCCATGCCTTATCTGGGATTCGAACCCATAGCCTTCCGCACCCCAACCCAGTGGCGCACCAACCCACTGCGCCACTGGAGGTCGTGTATACATACAGTCGATTGCCATCATCAAACAATGGCTATTCAGGCATTACTCTACCTGTTTTCTAATAATGTAGGAACAAGAATCTTAGAAGCCAAATCTCGAATTCGGTATAGAAGCTATAGTAGCACTCGAAATATGAATTAGTACCATCAAATAATGACAAAAAATAATGAGTACACCAATTAGTTGCTCCCTAAGGGATGACTACATAAACATACTGTCAGTCAATGAATAACTTGCCGAAAACATCGTCCTATATTACACACGTACCTACAACAAACAGCAGAGGCAACATAAGTGCACGATAATT
Source organism: Dryococelus australis (assembly GCA_029891345.1). Classification (NCBI taxonomy): domain Eukaryota; kingdom Metazoa; phylum Arthropoda; class Insecta; order Phasmatodea; family Phasmatidae; genus Dryococelus; species Dryococelus australis. The sequence goes on from CM056993.1 coordinate 384,966,459, forward strand.
TTTTGAAGTGATGATAGAGGAAGTATGAAATGTATGGATACTTGAGCCTGAAAGTTGGTTGTTGAAAACTACTTTGAATTCCTTTTGGGCTGAAGACCTACCCTTATTGGTAGCGTTAAAATGAAATCTTATCGATGTAATCCAAGCTAAAAAATCGATCAATGTCAACGAGATTATTAATTTACCCTTTAGTAGCTACTATTCATATATCTTCTTTAGCCTGGGAACAAGTATCTGCTTGCACTTGAGAAAACATTTGCCTTATGAGAAGAGGTGTGCGCAGGGAGGATTTACGGGGGGGTGCAAATGCACAACCCTAATTGTATGTGTATTTTATTTTTGCTCTTATAGTTCTTACAAAATTATCAGGCCGGTGCTTCTTCTTTACGAGTGCTTAGTCTGGATTTCAGTTAGAAAATACGGGCGGTGATGTTTTACGCCATAATTTATAAGAAAAAGTGTTACAACTATACAATTCAGTGAATAGCAACGAAGGCGCGCGTTCTTTAAAATAGATCTTAAACCATTCAGACCCAGTGTACACATGTGTGTGCATTGCGCATGGTAAGTAGGTAAGTAAGTGGGCTTAACGTCTCGTCGACAGCGAGGTCATTAGAGACGGTGCAAGCTGCACAGGGAAGAGGGCTTGGGGATGGGATCGGCCATGGCCTTTGTATGGGACCCATCCCAGCATTCGCCTGGAGTGATTTCGGAAAACCATGGAAAACTACATTACGCATGTGTAGCCTAGGTAATTTTTGGTCTGCACTGGACACTGCGAAGCTCATTGACCAATTATCTTACCAATGGGTAAATGATTTGCATACCATCTTACTGGTCTAGGTCATAATTGGTTCATCCAAGTGTAGCCAAACATATAGCATTCATCTCATTGGCCGTGACAACGAAACAAGTGTTGTGTCGACTTAAGTACAGTGCTCATCATAAATTTTTTGTCTGCAACACTTGAAGTCATAAATTAAAGTAGGTCTGACAGGGTTAATATGCGGTTCCTGAAAACTGCATGGGTAATCTCATTTCCGTTATAATGATAAAATAAGCCAATGTCCGTCAGGTTGCACATTGGCCAACGATATGTAGGCACGTGCAGTTCGCCAGTCGGCGGCTCAGCCAATACGGAACGTTTCGCAGGATGCAGTCGCCAATCAGAAACACAGGGCCCGTTCGCAGAGCCTATCGTAGCCAATCAGAGAAGGGGCACGCCCACATCATAAATGAATGCCACGCCATTTTGTCTGTGTACTTATCTACTCTGTAGCACATGACCCCTCCGACTCCCTCTCCCCACCATGGGGCCACGGTGGCTGAGCGGTTAGACTGCTGGCCTCCCACCAAGGCGAACCAGGTTAAATCCTCGGCCGGTAAACTCCGGATTTTCACAAGTTGGAATCATACCGGGTGATGCCGCTGATCGGCGGGTTTTTCTCTGTTAATCCCCTCCCCCCTTTTTTTTGCATTCCGGCGCTGCTCCAGTCTCGCCTCATTTTACCCTCATCGGTTCTCTAAACCTCGTTGTTAGAGCCCTCCAAATCTCTCAACTCAACCAACATGCCTATTTGAGCTTTTTTTTAATTATTATTAATTACAAATTAAATATTACGATTTATAAATAAAAGAAAATTTAAAGTTTTAATTAGACCAAATGTAACATACTTCAGTGTCAACAGAAGCATAAGATGCTTGTGATACATGATACATTGCTTATTTAGGAAACACACGTCTTACATGGGGATAATTTTCACAATTTTGATTCAAAAAATTTGAAGAAACGTGACTAGACTGCAGTTTCGTATTCATAACACTCTTCCTTCTTGAAATTCAACATTAGTTTTACATATTCCGCGCTGAAGTTTCGTAATAGTTACTGTAATTCACGTCTAGCATTATAAAAATATGCTTGGGAAATAGTTCCCAAATGATTCTTGGTAAAAATGCAGAAATTCTTTTTTTTTTTTACAGTAGTAGAAGACTATAACAGATCTTGTCGCAATTGAATGATTTATCTAAAATTCAACCAATTTCACTCTAAATGCAATCAAATTTCTAATTCCCCGTCAGATTTTTCAAAACGCAACTCACAATCAAAATCAGTTTTCAACTTGTGTCTACTCTTTGTGTGTGGTTCTTTAAAGACTAATTTTTGAGCTAAATCATCATATTTTTGATGAAATTCCAAGAATTTTCATACTTTTCTTGTGGTATTTTTTCAAATTTTAATTAATAAATATTTGCCTTTTGACCTAATTTTAGCCTCATTCACCCTGAAAATGGGCCACTGATCAAAGAGTGAACAAAGTATGTTTTTTTTTTTTAAGTACGCTTAATTGAGAACGCAGATTTGAGTCAAATTATCTTCATTTTGGGCGTGAAATTGAAGAGATGGATCGTGTTTTCAGAAGATATTATGGAAATTATGTTCGAAAGTGAGAAGTTTGCGTGAATTTTAGTTAAATTATTGAGCCGCGCCAATATCTGCGATAGTCTTCTGCTTGCAGTGTACAGTCGCATCCGCTGGGGCGGGCTGGAACAAGCGGAACATCTCGCCCTGAAACCACTGGTCGTGAATAAACTTTACGGCGGTGATGTGGAGAGGGCGCTCTCAGGGTTCATGGACCCTGCTGAACTGCCTCGCTCGTCTCTTAGACTCCCGATAGGGGGGGGGGGGAGGAGGTGGTTGGTTGTACATGCGCCTGCACCCAGCACTCTCCTCCCTCCGCCCCTGGGGCGAGGGCGTTCATCCACTTTGCCTCGTGTAGCGCACTACTACCTCGGCCACACTTCCGCGCCTTTCCTTCCTTCATCAAATGAAGATGCTAGGCGGTTATTTTTCTTTCTCTCTCTCTCTCTCTCTCTCTCTCTCGGGAGGAACCACGTTTTCATTTTCCACTGCTCTCCGCGCTCAATAACTTGAGTTGGTCAACCGGCGTTCCTGAAATAGTAAATTCCCACCCAGGTTGAAACACGTGCTAGGTCCTTGACTGCAGAGACGCAGCAAAGTGGACTTCCAGAAGAGCCCAGCAAGTTCGGCAAAAACCCCTCATTGAACATGGCACAAAATAACATAGTAATATGATATCTGAACAAAGAACACATGAAATATGATTTGGTTAATTTGTTTAGAAATTTCTTTTGTTCTTTTCTGTTTTTTTTTTTTTCCACGCATAAACTTTTATTTTTTTACATTTAACTCTAGAATTTTTCACTATTTCAGAAAATATTATTAAGACTTTATACATTAATTTTATTCAAGTGTCGCAACTCTCGGGGCGATGATCGACTCCGACTGAGCTCAAGCACCAGTTTATATACAGAATTCTTCAATAGCCCTTTAGAGGTGATTCTAATAATTAATTACCAACTAGGGGCGAGATACCCAAAAAAAAAAACAAGGCTTGGCCAATGACAGAACACATGGCCATTATTTAGGGGAAATCAGTTCATTTGGGTCTAGAGGGAATATTGAAACAGTTGACGAATCACAACACTCTTGGCCATATATGGAACACATCTCTTCTGCGTCGACACGTGCCTGCAGCAAGTGACATCGTGTGCCGGCTCATTTCCCCCAAAGGTGGTAGCACTGAGCGACAACGCGCAGCAGGTGTGAGCAAGGCCGTAGAAGACAGGTCCGGACACTCGCCTATCTAACAATGTTAGCGAATTGGCTCCCTTATTGACTGATTTAGTTCATGCAGTAGCCGTAGAGCGCTGCAAGCAAACTAGTGTCGTTGGCATTGCTGGTATAGGGATAACGCCATAGAGATATGAACATCATTTTCCCATTTTAGGAAAAAATTGCAAATAACCCTCCCTATGCTAGTCATGTCAACTTCGGTAGCAGCGCTCTGCGGCCGGGTTCATGAACTAAATGGGTCACTGACGGCGTCAACTTGTTAAGCTAGTGTCCAGACCAGTGTTCTACGGCCGTGGGTGTGAGGTCACGTCACCAGCAGCAAGCTGGGAGCAATTTGCAGTGCAGCCACCGGAAACGCGACCGTGTCACGTGTGCGGCAATACCTTCAACCAGCAGAGGCAGTGGCGAGATGGCCTTCGAAAGACGACGGGCGTGTGCCGATAATGCTGCCAGTTCTCCATTGTGCCGCACCGGGTCGACATTTCGTGTGCCGATACACGCTTCGTCGTAGACGCCCAGGACTCCAATACACAGGCTTGCTCATATAGGCTGTTCACGGTAAAGTGAGCACCTCTGAGACCCTAGTTACTTTTTCATCTAAGTCATATTTTATCCTTTGCAAACCTTTTTAAATAAATATGCTGTATAAGTCATAATTACAGTGTGTATATTCTACCGCATTTGGAAGTTAACGTCTAGGGTTAAAATAAACCATATTTATTGACTATTATTCCTAATGGGAGTGCTTTCAAAAGTGCTCACTTTACCGTGAATAGCCTATAGCAATTTAGGCTAAGTTGGTAAGTTGCCATGCAGGTACGTAAAAATGTAGGCAGGAATTTTCCATGAGAACGGCCCTCGGGCCGTTACGATGGGTGTAGGCGCAGTAAAGTTGGGACGGCGTCACACACGAATGCGTGCCTGCTCCAAACTGAGCATTTTTGAAAGGTCTGCTTAAGATCTGCTTGCATTCACAATGTGTATTCTTCCACCGCGTGTAAAATGGCATGATCCTCATCGCTTCGTATATACGACGGTCGAGTGGAATATTGGATTTATTAAAAAAAAAAAAAAATACTCTAAAAATTTTGTTTTTTTCTTACGCCAATATGCATCAAAAAAACATGAATAAATAATTTTAATATTTACAAATGTTTACATAATTCGGTTAATACAACGTTAAGACATGGGATTACTTTTTCTCCATCGTTACCAACTTGACTGGGCGAATGCAGATGTGCTTCATTCTAGACTTCTAGAATAAGTTTTATAACGCCAAGCCAACGAAAGTACAGTTGACTGTAGTTGTATATTATTCATGTTTGTTTTGTACTTCACTTGAGTAACCAGTGCTATGAATGTGTCATTGTGTCGCAGCATGGCATACAGGTAAGGCAAACCAGCTATTGCTCTAGAACCTTCTAGAATAAGTTTTATAACGCCAAGCCAACGAAAGTACAGTTGACTGTAGTTGTGTATTATTCATGTTTGTTTTGTACTTCAGTTGAGTAACCAGTGCTATGAATATGTCATTGTGTCGCAGCATGGCATACAGGTAAGGCAAACCAGCTATTGCTCTAGAACCTTCTAGAATAAGTTTTATAACGCCAAGCCAACGAAAGTACAGTTGACTGTAGTTGTATATTATTCATGTTTGTTTTGTACTTCACTTGAGTAACCAGTGCTATGAATGTGTCATTGTGTCGCAGCATGGCATACAGGTAAGGCAAACCAGCTATTGCTCTAGAACCTTCTAGAATAAGTTTTATAACGCCAAGCCAACGAAAGTACAGTTGACTGTAGTTGTGTATTATTCATGTTTGTTTTGTACTTCAGTTGAGTAACCAGTGCTATGAATATGTCATTGTGTCGCAGCATGGCATACAGGTAAGGCAAACCAGCTATTGCTCTAGAACCTTCTAGAATAAGTTTTATAACGCCAAGCCAACGAAAGTACAGTTGACTGTAGTTGTATATTATTCATGTTTGTTTTGTACTTCAGTTGAGTAACCAGTGCTATGAATGTGTCATTGTGTCGCAGCATGGCATACAGGTAAGGCAAACCAGCTATTGCTCTAGAACCTTCTAGAAATATAAATTCTCTATTTCAGAGATAGATAGAGAATGACAAATGAGTATTGAACAAATATGGCGAAGAGACTTTGTAGCTTCACCCTCATCGGCTCGCCCAACTTCCTCCACTCCGCTTCATTAAAGGCTGTTCACGGTAAAATGAGCACTTTTGTATACTTGTATGAACGTTGTATATTCTTCCGCCTTATATAAGGTTAACATTGCCGTGGGCCTCATCACTTTATTCATACGTTTGTCAAGTGAAACAGTGAAATTGTATGAAAAGTAAATATTTAAGTCGTTACAAATGGTTAGCTAACGCTTTTAATTTGACGTTAAAATATGGAACTATTTTCCATCCATCGTTACCAAATTTACTGGGCGTATGTCACCAAGTGCGCCCGTTACAATGTATGCAGGTAGGGGCAGTGACTTATTTCTAAGGTTGATTTCAGAAGTGCTTAACTTATCGTGAACAACCTTTAAGAGAGGAACAATGAACAAACGGAAGTCTCGTATGTGATATGCAGCTCGCAATGGGAGCAAAACCGCAAAGCTACAGCGCAGACAAGAACCCGGAGAAGAAACGGCGAGGCAGTTCCTTTGATGTGGACGTGTCCGTGCTTTGATTGGCTGCGAGGGGCTCTGGGAACGGGCCGCCTTGTGTCTGATCGGCTACCACATGCTGCCAAACGTTTCCTATCCGCTAGGTTTCCCGGCGTGCAAGTGAGTTAGCAGGCGCTGATTGGCGACGATTCGCTGGCGTGTGCGGCCGGAGCGGAGTGGGCGCCTCGTAACGACGAGGTGTTTGAAGAGCCGATGACGAGGGCGAAGCAAGCGTAGGTACGGAGATCCGGCATCGTCCTGACCGATTCCCGCGACCCCCGGCCTGTGATCGAACCCTAGGGTGGGATGCGCGTAGTCTGGCCACGACACCACCGCGGCCCCATCATGTGCGGCTGTACAGCTCGCAGTGTTTCGCCTCTGTGTTGTCGCGGGCTCTGTGGCACCGCTGCTGATCCTCTCTGCCGGGGTCTGATCACGTCGCACACGCCGCCTTGTGCAGGGAATTCGCTTGTTTATTGTCGGCGAGGTGCGGCTGGCGAAAGATTGATGGTCCGTCCTCACGATCATCTCGTAAGCCTTTTCAAACCTCCCCTTCCAATCCCCCTCCTCCCCTCCGTCCATCCTCACACACGCAACTTTTCCCCGGGCGAGTCCGCCAACTATAGACTGTTCACGGTCAAATGAGCACTTTTGAAAGCCCCGCTTAAGATCTACTTCTTTGCACGTTGTGTATTATTCCACCTTATGTAAAATTAACATTGCCATGAGCCTCATCACTACATTCATGCGTCGGTCAAGCGAAACTGTGAAATTTTTAGAATAAGTAATTAGTTTACAAATCTTCTAATTTTTACACACCGAGTCGTTAAAACAACAGAAAGCATAAGAAATAATTGAAATTGTCACGAATGCTTACCTAACACTTTTAAATCGACGTTAAGATATGGAAATACTTTCCATACCCCGTTGCCAACTTGACCCGGCGCATGTCACTCAGTGCGCCCGTTAAAATACATGCAGGCAGGGGCAGGGAGATTTTTCTGCGGTTGATTTTAAAAAATGTTCACTTTATCGTGAACAGCCTGTACGCTGTTCAACATCTCTGTATTACCGCGGAAATATTTACGGAAATGTGCAATTAAAGGCGCCGTCCACCCAACCTGCCATCTGCATTTCTTCTCAATGCATCAGTTTTGTAGAAAACAATTCCAAACAAAAAGTACACTACGTGACATTTTTTCAACCCGTTCGTCCGCACATTAATTTTGAGTTCAAGTGTTGCAATCGCGGAATGTTATGGCATGACTGTACTTGTGTTGAGTGATTGTGTTACAGGCAGTGAGCAATGGGCTGCATGTTCGATGAGCGGCATTAACCATTCATGACAAAGAGGTGTGGAGTATTCCACAAATCAGATTAGCTACAAGGAAGACTGGGCACTGATGTGTACAGCACTCGTCATAAAAACCACTCAATTGCAACGTGGCCACCACGGCGGACGCAACGAGTTAAGGAATGCTGGAACGTTAAAATATCTTGCAAGATTTTTGGTTTGATATTTTGTTCCGTAATTTCACATTAATATTTATATTTGACAACAAAAATAATTATTTCTTAACGTGGCCCTATTTTCTCGAAAATTCCCATTGGGTTATTTATTGCTTCGAACAATTATCTTTAACCTTGACGCATTGAGAAGGAATTTCTTTAACTCTGATTCCCATTTATATTCGTGCTTGCACGCTCAAGCTGGGCTCACAGCCATCCGTCGCACCCGTCCGTCAGTCAGTCATCCGTCTGTTTCTTCGTCCGTCAGTTGAAAGTGACCCACAACAATCCGTAGTCCGTCGATCCTTCTGTCCGGCAAAATTTCAGGGTGACAACTTAACATCGCGATATTTTTTTCGCGGGAGGTATACCAATTTTTGTTAGAAATACAATTTAAAGAGAGAAACATTTTTGGGGGAAATAATTTCTTTACGTGATAACAATTTATACCGAATTATTGTTTACATTTTAAATTCCTGAATTCACGACCAAGATAAATCCACCGCCTTGCATTTTATTTCAAAGTACGTTTTCACGTATACGGAATGTCGTCAGAAGGCGGGGGCCCATCCATCAGTCCGTCGAAAGTTAAAATTTGATACATATTTGACGGATTCACGGATGTAAGAAAAAGTTGACCTGCGACAGGTCGAAGGCCACGTGACCGCCCGACGGACGGGCGACTGACGGATGCGACAGATCGTTTAATGAGTCCGCCTTTAATAACGGCCTTGGCATACGGGAGAGCAGTCCGTAACGGCGGGAAATGGCATTTGCGCTCCGTAAATACGAATTAAGGAACGTCTTCGGGTCTCGGGAACGAACAATGCCGCGTATGCGCGGAAGCTTTCTTCGCCGTGAAACCAGAAAATCGTCGTTTCTGCGGCAATTAGGATGCCCGTGCTGTGGGACCGTTCGCGGTGAAATAAGCACTTTCGAAAGTCCTGCTTACGACCTACTTCTGAACACATAGCGTATCCTTCCGCCATATGTAAAACCAACATTGCCGTGGAGCTGAACACTTCATCCATGCGTCATTAAGGGGAAACTGTAAAATTATTACAAAAGTAAATATTTTTCAAATTTCGTAATCCATACACTAATTTGTCTTTTAAAAAATTATGAAAGAAAAGCAAAGCATCGTAGTATTGACAAATGTTTACCGGACATTTAAATTCAACGTTGAGATGTGGCACTACTTTACTTCCGTCGTTGCCAACTTCACTGGGCGCACGCCACTGCGTGTTCCGGGGGCAGCGACATTTTTCAAGGGTGGATTTCAAAAGTGCCCACTTAATCGTGAAACACTTCGGTATACCCCTTAAAACATGGAAAGAGGCAGCATCAGGCGCCGATAACGACTAACAACACTTGAAAAAACTCAAGCGGTCCTAGAAATTGAAAGTTTGAGTACGTCATATTTTCAGGAAATATGTTTACATTTCTACCAGTCCCTTTCAAGAGGTCGGTAGAGGCCTGGGCCGTTTGAACTTTTTGAGGTCCCCCTCTCACAGGTGGAATGAAAAACTGAAAGTTTGGAAGTCGCCTATAGTTGGAGTATTTACACTATACAACTATTTGTCATGAGAATATTGACTCATTAATTTAACAGATGGTTCTGTTGTTTCTTTGAAATGCAAAGTCTGCATCCTAAATTCGAGGCCTTGTATGAATTGAGGTCCGGGCTAAATGGCGCTGTGTTACACTTCCACTGTCGTTATAGAGCCTGATCCCTACTGCGAAACACAAAAGTCATGGCTGAGTGATAAGGGTCACGTAGTGTGCAGAACATAATTTTATTCGTATTCAAATACGAAACTGTCTAAAAATATTTTTTTATGATTATAAACCCCCGCATAGTAATTACTTTTGCCGGAAGTAGCGATAAACTTACTAAAGGCTGTTCGCGATAAAGTGAAAAATTTAGAAATTAACCTTAGAAAAAAGTCACTGCCCCTGCATTCATACATTTGAATGAGCGCACCGAGTAACATTCGCCCAGTAAAGTTGGTAACGATGGATGGAAAGTAGTCCCATAGCTTAACGTTGAATAACAAGTGTTAGGCAACTAGTTGTGATAACTTAAAATTAATTCTTTCCCTTTCTGTTTTTTTTTTTTTTATGAATCGAAGTGGAAAAATGAGCAGATTTGTAAAGTATTTTCTTGCTTAATAATTTCACTGTTTGATTTGACCGACGCATGAATAAGTGATGAGGCCTATAGAAATATTAATTTTACATAAGGTGGAGGACTAAGCAACGTGTATGTAAGTATTATCTCAAGCAGGGATTTTAAAAGTGCTCATTTTACCGTGAACAGCCTATAGGAAATTTTACGGGGATGTTACGTGAGTTCATGAAATGTGCTAATGTGCTATTACATTTAATGGAGAGTCTGTTATTGGAAAAAAAAAAAACGTGTCCATAATTTTACTGTGAGGTTTCATCAGAATATATTTTCGTGAAAAGACGGTAAATGTTTCTAACAGTGCAGTAACCCGTATGGCGTCTTCCCTCCGATGCCTTAAAAAAAAAAAAAAAAAAAAGAGAGAGATTCGCGTACGACTCGAGTTGTGAGGTGGGGAGAGGCTCGCCACGACGCCACGAGCAAACAATGCATAATTAATAGCATCTCCGTGAAGGATATTGATTCCACGCGTTGTATCGGAGATGCAGGTCATTGCGTCCTTTGTAAACGCGCGGTGGAATGAAGACTGCACTTGCAGTTCCCGCCTAGCGCAGGCCCTGGCTCCAAGCGGAGCCGGCTGCCATAGCCGAGTGAGCGTGGCGAGATGAGATGAACGGAGCAGGACGGGAATGTAAGAGCGGGGAGAAACGGGAGCTCCCCGAGACAACCCGCCGGCCAGCGGCATCGTCCTGGCGGGACACCCCCCCATGCGAATATCCAGGCGTGACTCCGCCGGGGATCGAACCCGCATCGCGTTTTTTAACCGAAAAAGGAGGGCGGGAGGGAGGGAGGGAGGGACAAGCCAACGCTGTTCCTGTCAGTGCATGACGCACAGGGCAAACGTTTTAACTCTTTCGTTCGTTTGCAGTTTCAAGTGTGCGAGCAGAAACTTTGATTGAGTACACAAACTTGATCCGTGACACCATTAAGTGTCCGAAAAATGAGCACGTTGCTTTCAAGTGGCGAGCAAGAAACTTTGGCATGTGATGTACACAACACTTGATCCGTGAACACCACTATAGGCTGTCCACGATAAATGAGCACGTTTGCAGTTTCAAGCGTGGCGAGCAAGAAAACTTTGGCATGTGATGTACACAACACTTGATCCGTGAACACCACTATAGGCTGTCCACGATAAAATGAGCACGTTTGCAGTTTCAAGCGTGGCGAGCAAGAAAACTTTGGCATGTGATGTACACAACACTTGATCCGTGAACACCACTATAGGCTGCCCACGATAATATGAGCACGTTTGCAGTTTCAAGCGTGGGAGCAAGAAAACTTTGGCATGTGATGTACACAACACTTGATCCGTGAACACCACTATAGGCTGTCCACGATAAAATGAGCACGTTTGCAGTTTCAAGCGTGGCGAGCAAGAAAACTTTGGCATGTGATGTACACAACACTTGATCCGTGAACACCACTATAGGCTGAGCACTTTTGAAAGCCCTGATTAACATCTACTTGTATGCACGTTGTGTATTCCTCCGCCTTATGTGAGATAAACATTGTCATTAGCCTCATCCCTTGATTCAAACGTCGGTTAAGTGAAACTGTAAAATTATTAGAAAGGTAAATACTTTATAAATCTGCTCTATTTACACGTCTATACATTAAAAAATACATAACGAAAGAAATAATTTAAATGGTCAGAAATGGTTACCAAACACTTTTTATTCGACGTTAAGATACGGAACTACTTCCCATCCATCGTTACCAACTTTACTAGGCGCATGTCACTCAGTGCGCTCGTTAAAATATATGAAGGTATGGGCAGTGACTTTGTTCTAAGGTTGATTTCAAAAGTGCTCACTTTATCGTGAACAGCCTTTAGTAAAGTCTAGACGCTGTGTTCCCGTGTACAGTGGTGCGGTGTACGAATCAGTTACACGCAGGGAAAACAACATCAAATGATGAAGGGAAAATCAGGGTTATTGTAGAATTTGAACTAATTTACACGGATGTCTTGTTGAGCGTTTGCTGTTAGACGTGCAACTACCATAGCTATGCATGACGCTCTCTTACGAACAGAAGCTATAGAGGTGACAAGTTTTCATGCCGTAAGCTGAAGTTTCTGCAGCAAACAAGCAACCAGCTTCCTGCCAGGCTTGGCAGTGAAGTTAACTCTGTGCTAACTCCAATGCGGGAATACTTGACTGAAATAAAATTTCTTAAATAACACAACTAGTAAAAAAAAAATTGAAACAATGCAGCATACGCCTGAACTGTGCCGACATACTGACACAATTACATAGACGAAAATATGAAATCATACGAAATTAGGAAGAAGCTAGAAAATATTGTGCCGTAAGATTTTAGGAAATTTTTATATACAACTGCACGCACTTCACCCTTTCAAACTTGTTACAGCCTTTGCTGTGGTCTTAACTATTTCCCGACGCATACCGCACAGTTATGATGGAAATGCGTCTTTAAAATCAGGCCTACACATGGCGTACTGGACGGACACGACAATGTGACCTTGAAGGATACTACAACTTCGTGATTAATAACTAGAGACCTGCAAAATTCGCGTTTTTTTTTTTTTTACGTCAAGCTAAAATTCACAGTACTGTATACACTTGAGCCGGCGTCGTTTCTCCATTGGCTGTTGCCTTGACGTTAAGGGGGCGTGGGACATACATTACGCATATGTAGGTAATTTCTGGGTCTGCACTGGACACTGCGAAGCTCAATGACCAATTATCTTGCCTGTGGGTAAATGATTCACAAACTGTCTTCCTGGGCAAGCTCATAATTGTTTCATACAACTGTACCCGAACAGATAACCCACAGCTGTGACAGCGAAACAAGCCTTACATCGACTTACAGCACGCATCATAGAGACCGGAAATTTCGCGGATTAAGTTGGCAACAAGCTAGACTCCACAACCCTATGTGTACTCGAGCCTCAGTGCATCGTTTATTGGCTGATGATGCTATTTTACCCAAGATCAGGTAGCACAGGATTCGGCCCTTGTTTCCTCGCATGGTTGTTATTGGCTTAAATTCGTCCAGGACGTGGCTTACAAACTGTGGAAAAGGAAGTCAAATGCACGCGCGTTTGCAGTCTAACTTGTCTTCAAATGAATTCTCGAAATTTCCGGGGTTGCCATTCATAAATGTTTAGAGACCTGAAAAATTCGCGGGTTCATCTCGGAGACAAATTGGAATTCACAAAGTTGTACGTTCATGCTGCTTTCGTAATTGGTCGGCGTCGTTGTTTGACACCTCCTGGGGGGAAAATTGACCAATTACAACCACGCAATAAATTGTAGGCTGAATCACCGCCTTGTACTGTCACAACAAGTAAACATTGAAAAGTTAATATCTGCGTGGGTGTATATAGGACTGTGAAGTCTAGCCTACGGGTCCTTGAAATCACGAATTTTTTTCAGGTATCTAAAATTTTTTTTCTCTGTTCGCAACACCTGAAACCGTAAATTAGAGTGGTTCTGAAAGAGTTTGAGTGAGAGCCTTTAATCAAAGTCCATCTTTGAGTGTCAAGTTTCTTGTCGTAGAGGACTCTAGTCGTCCACTGTTTGAATCTGCGAGACGAGCTTCACATCTGGTATGCGTCGCGGGGGGAATAATAAAAAAATGCACGCGGCAAAGTGCCACAGCTAACTTCTTCTGTTTTCACCGAGAACTTTATCTGGACAACGTTTTTCGAGTGGGCGCGCTGCAACATCTTTCCACTCCTGCTCATTGCCGCTCGGCAGGAACTGCAAACAGCGATGAGGGACGGTATTTGCACCTATTGCGACATCAGTGATCACGTGCGCGACAGTCGACGGAAGTTTGCCATCTCGTCTCGTCCCGCTGTATCGTCGTCTGCGGTTACTTCAACAAACAAGCGTGGGATTCGAAGGACGTTCGACCCTGGAACAGGTTCCTTGTGTCGCATCACTAGAGACCTGAGAAAATTCGCGAGTTCAATGACCTGCAGCCTAGAGACTACAGTCTCATGTACAAATATGCCGATATCAACTGCACATTGGTTGCATGCTGTCACAGTGGAAGGCTACAATTGGACACCGTTCTCCAGGATGTGTCAAGCACTGTGTGGACAAATGGCTAAAGTTATAAAGGCACGTATTTTGAATTCTAGCTTGTCCCAAAATTAAATCACGGGTTCTTCAGGTCTTTACACATTACGAAGAAAGATATGATGTGTGTACGTGATATCTGACACACGCATACACACACACACACACACACACGCATATATGTACATACTATGTGTCCAGTGTATAAACTTTGTATACTGTAATTTGATTCGTCCAATACCTTTGCACAGCTATGTATTGAAAGAATATCTTACGGATTCAATCGAACAAACCGACTGCGCGAGGCTCTGGGAAACAGGTTTCGCGTCTGATTGGCTACTGTACGCTGCGAAAGGTTCCCTATTGGCTGGGCTGCTGGGAAGGTTACCAGACGTTGATTGGCGAACGGCATCCTAGCATTTTGCTAACCGGTGACGCCATTTTGCTGGCGTGTGCGTTCAAGATTTAAAGCCATATTTCACTGTGATTTTTTTATTTCATTATCTGGAAGAGATTTATGTACGGACCACACAAATGTACATATTTGTAGTCAAATGACTATACTTTTCAAAATATAGCACCGAAAAGTCGAAATTTCGGAATATGGAAGGCTAAGTTTCGATGATCCTAATTAACATTGCCAACTAAATCACATGTCATATGATATACATCATGTTCGCAACGTGTTAATTATTCATCAAGGATATTTAGCAATGGGTACTCGGGTACTTGTGCTATAGATCTCTTTTAAAATAGGTATTGAGGTTTTTGTCAACATTTTCATTAGTGCAAGACCCTCTAATAAATATTATTATTATTTTCTTTCGGACGAATGAAAATGTGTTGGCAAAATATCAATACCTATTTTTAAATGGATTCAGGGGGCTAGTACCCGAGTATCGATTGTTAAATATACTTGATTCTTAATTAATATGTTGTGTACATGACATGTGATTTAGTTGGCAAAGTTAATTAGGAGCGTAGAAACTTTGCCTCCCATATTCAGACATATTTGGACTTTTCGGTGCTATCTATATTTTGAAAACTATAATCATTTGACTACAAATATATACATTTATGTGGTCCTTATATGAATTTCTTTCAGATGATGAAATGAAAAGTTTTTTAACCTCTGTATTCTAAGTATTCTGTGGCAACATAATCCATGCCGTGCGGCCAAACAAAGGTTACTTAAGGCCGGTCTACAACTGATTTAGCACAGATCATAGCACAGGCGCAGAAAGTATAATACAAAGTAAGCATGACATTCGCCACAAATCACGCACCGGAAAATAGCTCAGGGGAGACCCACGGGAAGTTGAGCATTATTTGATCATTTCTGCGAGTGTGCGTCGTGCGTAGTCAGTCAGAATGTGGACACCGCCGAGTTCATGCGAAGACGAAAATGTCGGAAAAATTAAGTGCGTAGAGAATTTGGCGCCATATAAAGGGTCATTTGTTTGGAACGAGATCGTTGTTATACTGACTGTGTAGTTTAAGATGAGTTACTACAAGCCACGACACGAGCAGCAGAGTAAACTGAGTTATCACAAGTTTATTTCCATTTCAAAGTCACCAACACACGCGTCCGACATTTCTCTGCGTGTGCTATTTTTATTGTTGCTTTTATATTTGTGCTTTGCGTGTATTTCGTGTTGCGCGTTCTGTGCGTGTGCTGAATCGATTGTAGCCCGGCATTTAGGCTACCTTGGCAATCCATTGCAAGGGGCCAGAGACAGAGAAAAACGTGCCAGCGACAAAGTAAACGCCAATAGCTCGCTAGTCTGTTAAACAGTACCCATGGAGTGGAATATAGATACGACGGAATATTGAAATATTTACAATCAAACGTAGATATTGAAATTATTTGTTGCGTCCTTTGATTATCTGTACTATTAAAACTCTTCGTCCACATGCAAGTGTATATGTGCTTACAGCTATGAATTTTTTTTTCAATTGCTGTTATGTTTCAGTGTTAAAGCGCATCAAGTAACCGGTTTTGTGCAAAATTTCGGATGCGGCAGGCCAGGCTGAAGTGTAGCTACGTGTCTAAAAACACAGAAATGACGTAGCGAAATGTAGAATTAGCCATGTATGGCGGGACCAACTTGGCAGGTTTGAGCAAATTAAATATTGGTCAACGACTACCGCTTCAAGATACGTACAAAAGTAAGAAACTGTGGAGGACAAATGGTCTAGCTCTTACTGCACAACTAATTATTTAGACTACGTGGCGTTATTATAGATAAAATAGCTGAAATTAAATATATTAATAGCATTGTGAAAATGTAAACTAATCCAACAATGTATTGGTATAAACATGTATAGGCTGTTCACGGTAAAATGAGCACTTCTGAAAGCCCTGCTTAAGATCTACTTGTACACACGTTGTGTGTTTCTTCCGCCTCATGTAAAATTAACACAGCCTTGGGCCCCATCACTTTATTCATGCATCGGCCAAGTGAAACTATTAGAAAAGTAAACATTGTACAAATCGGCTCATTTTTACACTTCGATGCATTAAAAAAACGTAAAGCGAAAGGGATAATTTAAATTATTACAATGGTTAGCTAACCATTCTTGATCGGGAAGTACTTTCCCCTCCATCGTTACCAACTTTACTGGACACATGTCACTCATTGCACCCGTTAAAATATCTGCAGGTAGGAGCAGCGACTATTTTCTGAGGCTGATTTCAAAAGTGCTCGCTTTATAGTGAACAGACTTTATTAAAGTTAGAAAAATAGTGATACGGAAAACATGCCCTCGCTTCACACTGGTCAGCTCCTTGTTCACATTGTGCAGTTGATTCAAGACCTACCTTACAGTAAAGTTTGTAGACTAATCCTTCCAGCAAAAAAGCATTCATTCCATAAATAAATTTCGATAGAAATCGGTACCGAGTACGTAACATGGTAACAAACACTTCTTAGACAATTTTCGTGAAGTATAGACGCAGCACTTTGAAATTTCTCATTGCGCCCACAGATGCTTCATTCTTTGGTGGAGTGGAATCATTTCGTTTTGTTGCCCTTTCGTGATCCGCGCCCCTGCAACAACACTGCTGCAATAAAGGAAATACTACCGAGAAATAAGGCGGTTGTAAGTTACTCGTCACTGCACAGTAAATCTTATCCCCCCCCCCCACCACCTGCGAAATAACTGCGTTAAATCTGGCTGCGTATTTGCGGAGATACTGCATTCATTTTTCCGAGCACACAGCCACTGTTTCGCCCACGTGATGCACACATCTCGCGAAGCCACAAATTTTTCCTCGTAGCGGTATCGTTCCAGGGGCACCAACTACACTCCCGCATTTTCTCTCTGCCCCGTAGTTCACGCCAGAAGAACTGCACAGTCGCGCCAACTTTACCCGCGCCTCGTAAAGAATTTTCAGTAACACATCTTCGTTTTGGTAGTGCGAACATGACCGGAACACGCACGACGCTACGGGTCAAGTATGCTGTTCGTATTCCCTGGAACTACGTTTCCTGCAGTGGTGATAAATATCTGGCTGATACGCCCCCCCCCCCCCCCCCCGCCAACCATACAATTCCCACGAGTCAATCTGGCGAGCGAACTACGTTATAATGTGTTCGTAAACACTCGTTTTTAAAACAAACGATTTCACGTGTGGGCGCTCTGTTCACATACGAAAAGAAATAACAATTTAGACTAGCGCAGAAAAATAACTTACAACCGATCACACTTATAGGAAACTATTTTGAAGTTAAACGAAATCGTCAAAGACGACACTTTTAGACTGCTATATAAAAATATTCTGTGTTTAGCTCCTGCAAAACTAGCATTGAACCCTGCATCGAAATTCGCTATCGACTTCCTACCAATTAAAGGCTGTTCACTATAAAGTGAGCACTTTGGAAATGAACCTTAGAAAAAAATTACTGCCCCCTGCATGCGTTTTTTTTTTAATGTGCGCAATGAGTGGCATTTGCCTAGTAAAGTTGATAACGATGGATGGAAAGTAGTTCCGTGTCTTAATGTCGAATAAAAAGTGTTATGTAACCATTTGTGATATCTTAAAATTATTTATTTCGCTCTCTTGGATTTTTTCTTTAAAAATGAGCAGATTTGTAAAGTACTTACTTTCCTAACAATTTCAGAGTTTCATTTTACCGACGCATAAATAAAGTGATGAGGCCCATGTCAATGTTAATTTTAAATAAGGAAGAAGAATACACAACGTGTCTACAAGTAGATCTTAAGCAGGGCTTTCAAAAGTGCTCATTTTACCGTGAATAGCCTATATAAAATATAGGGCCACAGCTTAAATCCATTTAAGTATACGAAGCACGGCGAGAACATGCAAGCCCGTTCAGAGCCTTGCGTTTAGTGGCGATGGCGCACTAGATGCGCGTGGCATTATCGGCCTTATCGCTCCCTCGCTTCTCGATCTCAAGTGTGGAAAACAGCTACAGGTAAACAAGTCCTTTAAGGGTTAGTAGTCTTTCCCCCCCCCCCCTCCCCAATTCGTTTTTAGATACCCGGTTACGCCTATCTCGGTAAACAAATATTTCTGGGAACCAGAATTCATAGGTCCATCTGATTGCATAAAATAAGTAATACTTCATATATCCAAATGATATTGCATTATTTAGACCTAATATGTATTTCTCAAATGCAAATAAAATCATATTAGTGGAATTTTGTCCAAATCGTATGTTTGAGTTGCACAGATAAGTACTTCAATAAATAATTAAGATCGTGCTAGATTAATTCTAGAGTATTACTTTCTCGGACCACTTAGGAGAAACTAGACACAAAGAACGAAAAAATTCATAGTTCTAAGTATTATATTTAATCAACTTTCCAACAGAGTGGTATAGATGTCGGTTGAAAACAATGTTTATACATATTAAACATATTCTATATCTTATCAGATTATAGTAAGCCATTAACATTAAAATACGAATTAATTTCCATTTAGTAAAAAGAAACTGCTGTGTTCAAAATCAACAAACTCCCTGGCAACCTGCGGACCGAGATTGGCTCACAGAATAAAAAATGAATGAACTATCACACATGATGGAAATAATCAATGACTGGATAAAGTTATGCTGCAAATAAAAATGTATGAAGTAAACGGGCCTATATCGGTTTACAAAAATACTAATTCAGTTCAATTATGATACAATGAGCACCACGAGACGCGAGATTTGTTTTTCACAAGGAATTTTTGCAGAAAAAAATGAACATAAATTGTCTCGACACGTGAGGTTTTGCATCTATTAAAAAAAATTGCGTAAGTGCAGAAAAATTGCGTTCTCAGAGCTTACCACGGCAGTTCCTAAGATAATAGAGAAAAGTACAGCCGAAATGGCATAGTTTAATATGTGGACTTTCATCGCTTTGTAATAGGCTATTCACGGTAAAGTGAGTACTTTTTAAAACCGTCTCATTTAGAATAATAGTCAATAAATATATTTTGTTTTAGCCTTAGACGAACTACCGAGTGCGGTGGAATGTACTCACTGTGTTTATTACTTACATGGCAATTTTCATTTTATAAGTTGGTTAAAGGATGAAAAATATCTAAAGGCCTCAAAAGTGCTCAATTTGCCGTGAATAGCCTATATGAATGTATAAGAGCGTAACATCCCCGTATGAACCCGGCCTCACACTTTCAGAGTAAACCAGGATGCCAGAAATTGCATCAACTATTTCGAAAAGGACCTACTGCAATTACCCCCCCCCCCCCCCCCAGCAAGCTGTCAGAGCTTACCAAATAACACACGCCGATATAGGCCGACACTATAGGCGGCGCATGGCCTTTCCAACTCCGGTCAGCTTCAGGGAACACTGAGCGAAAATTGAACGAAATATTTGTTTGCATAGGGCCAAATATATATTTGGTTGCCCTAACAAAATATATTGTCGACAAAACAAAATTTGAAAAGCATCAAAATTAATTTTGTTCGTCTAACAAAATGTATGCTTGAATAAACAAAAGCTCTGTGTTGGGCCAAAAAAAAAAAAAACTATCAACTAAATATTTTGTTGAATCAACTGTATATATTTGTTTGGCCGCTCATTTGACTGCCTTCGTCCGAAAATACAGCTCGAGAGTTTGTTTGTATTTTTGTGTCAATTAGGATAGGAACCGTGTCTGTTGGTGCATATATCGATGCTTAACAATTGTATAAACACATTAATAAAACAATGCAACAAGAAACTGTCAAGTAAAGCTGTAAGACTTGAAATATTTGTTTGCACACGTTGCCCAATATTTGTAGTGTATCTATTTTAAATCTTTCCAGTATCGCCAGTAGTCACATCAACTGAGATTACTAAGGCGTAGCGCTCGGACGCAGATGATCTTGGATAGAAACTTGGTCGAACTTGTAAAGTTGTTTCATATCGGCCCAAACTGTTTAATGTGCGTGTAGCCAAACAAACCTTTAGTTGCACCAACCAAATCTTACAGTTTGTGGCAACCAAATGAAAACAACAAAACAATTTGGTTGCAGCAACAAAATATTTCATTGCCCCTATACAAACAAATAATTTGGTTGCACCAAACAAATATTGTTTGATTCAACGAAACCTTTTTTTTTCAGTGAAGATGACATAATGGATATGCCCGGTCGTCAATAGCCGCAATACTAAAAACAGCCTCTAGCATCATGTCTACAATAGACAACAATAGATGATAATAAGATTGGCGTAAATTAATCACAACAATAATGTAAATTAAGGTAAATAATTTAATATCAATGTAATTAGCTCCCCGAGATTTAACCGTACAGTTCCATGTAATTGTAAATGCCTTGTTATACATGTCTCACTATACCTAAATAAACAACCTCCTGTGACCTGTCCTGAGGATGAATCAGGCCACGCGAGGAAGGGGGATAGTCGTCACTAGACGAATAGAGCACTCGATGTACAAAATACTATATTTATTATACTAACAGCTTTTACACACAATTACACATAACTCGCACTTGGCGTTACTTTATCATAAACAGAATACCTCAATGCTCCGCTATTATCAGGTACAGACTCTACAACACGATAGCTTTGACTATAATTAATGCGCACGTGACTCAGAGAGAGTCTTAAGGAAGAACACGAAGATCCTAACTGCGCGCGACCTGGGCCGCCCTACTGGGACTACAATTACCCTGGATGTGTCTCGTCGTCGAAAACGCGCAGACCTCCTCGACAGTGGCAGCGGCTGGCGTCGAAGTGGGGACCACCGGCCTAGTGGTCCTCTCTGGAGTCGTCCCAACGTCCCTTGGAATCAAGATGGCCGCGAGCCGCCATCCTCGACTCTCGAGAGCTTCGCCTGCCAGCCCTGGCTAGTGGTCACCACACCACCCAGCAGTAACAGTAACGGTAACAGCTCTACCATCTCTTCTTATCTTTCAGATACGCCCTTAGCCCCTTTTATGCGTGAAGGTGACTATGCAGTTAACCTTTTAACAGCGCGTTTTAAAGCCCCACTCTTACAAATCATATCTGGACAGTACAGCTAGAGATAGTGATTTTCCGCGAAAAAAAATTACGAGAACACGGTAGACTTCAATACTGTAAACACCCGACAGCAGTTTGTCTATTGCCATTGGTTGCTGTCTGCTTGAGGAGTTTTTATACTTGACCGGGCCACTTTGAATTCTATAACATCGGCACGGCTCCTACGCGATTCGTGTGCAGACAATTAACACGTGGCAAAGAGTAACTCAGCCAATCAAGATAGGCAAATGACCCAAAAATGTTTTGAAATACAACTTGTCTTGAAATCATTTCGCGAAATTTCACTAGCCGTAAGTTCAGCGCACCGACGGAAGACACTGCGCGCTTTACGCGTAGGGGCGATGAGGCGCAAGGCGTGCGTGCTAATGTCGCCCGTATCGCTCCCTCGCTTCTTGAACTTGAACAAGTAAACAGTTTCCGTGACCGTGTACTCTTAGGCCGGGTGCACACGTGCGGACATAGACTGCCGCGCCGCAAAAGAGTTCCACGAGGGCTTGGCTTATATGTATCAGTGCACACGTAGCTACAGCGCCGCAGCGGTGCCGCGCAGTCTATGTCCGCACGTATGCACGCGGACTTATTGTTAACCACAATCAACACACGCGTTCATGAGAAACATCACACCTAGTTATACCCCTCCATAAGTCTACATTAATCTCCTATTCATTTACGATATATGTTGCTTGCTCTTGAGATCCTCCCAACAAAAAAAAATGTTTTTTTTTTTTTTTCAAACGAAAACAGTTTTGAACTTTATTTAATTTATTTTTGTCGTAAAGAAAAAAATCGGAAGGAGAAGAAATTCGTTGCTATATCTGTTTATTAAACAGTTTCAAAAACCGTTAAAGAGTTATATAATTCCTGTGGTATTGTTTATTGATTAGTTTATTTACATTCTTTGTGAATCTTGTTTGTCTTTGGTATTTTTACAGCAGGTTATGAATTTACTATTGTTTTTATCTCTGATATGATAATCATCATCACCATAAATATGTATTTAGGTGTTATAAAAGGCCTTTACGTCCTTTCATAAAGGTGTGTTAGTGACAAGTAGCCCACACACGACAACCGAGTAGAGTCAGCGTTTCTTGCATAATTTTCAGTAACTTTTCATGATTGTTTACTTATTTTAGTGTTTACGCTGCATTTAAAGTATTGTAAATGTAGTCTGCGCAACATTTTCGCTGTGCGTGGTCTTGCGGTCCTTTTATCGGGGAGAGGAAGCGTGTAAAACCAAAAAGGAACACCAGTTCGAAACTCCCAATAACGGCCATAAGAAGAGAACAAACGCGCGGATCAGGTTGCGACAAGAGCGCATACTTACCACACAAGCAATAATGACAGCAGATGGCCGAACCTTGACATGGTATCCAGCATCCAAATTAATTGGCTAAAAAAAAAAAATGGTTGATCTAGTATGGGCATAGGTGCATAACAATCATTAAAAAAAAAAAAACTACAAGTTTTCATAACCTCCTATGCAGCAATAAGTACACTCAAAATAAAAGGTTTGTCATAAGTGGTAAAGTGAAAACTAATCCGATAAAGTCAATAAAATTCTTTAAGCAATAACAATATAAGTAAAGCAGGTAATATGACAGACATAAACAAAAGCAGAGCATCTCTGATTAATATAATTTAAGGTGAGTAAAACAGGTCATATGACAGACATAAACAAAAGCAGAGCATCTCTGATTAATATCATTTAAGGTGAGTAAAACAGGTCATATGACAGACATAAACAAAAGCAGAGCATATCTGATTAATATCATTTAAGGTGAGTAAAACTTTCACATACTTTCTTTTTACATTTTCTTATTTACTTATTTGATGTGATACTGGATAAAAGGAAAGAAAATACTGCAGTGGGGATCCCCTAACAACTTAACGACTGCTCGTTTTTATCTTAATATTTGTCCGCTTTAGATTTTCAAAATGGCAGTTTACCCCAATTGACCTTGGGGGCCAAGGTCAATTGCCACAAAATTGCATGTTGCCCAAAACAAATTTCATAATTTCCCACATATTAGGTTACAAAGAGTATTACAAAATTTTTGTTCATCTAAGGTCGATACTCGCTTGCGATCAAACTAAGGTCTGGGCATCGAAAACTACATGGCTTGCATGAAAAGCCGCATGCTTAAAAAATACTAAAATTGCATGGCCTGATGAAGCGGCGAGAAAATCACAGCCGAGCGATGGTGGAAGTTAGAAGTACATCCGGAATAGATCCGGGTCAGGAATCCAGGCTAAAGCTGGTACATCCGCGAACCGCTATAAATAAACAAATACAACCACTGCGGGCCGAAGCCCAAATATAAAAACACGAGGGGGATATTGAGCATACGTAGTAGCTTACCCGCGGCGGTGAGATTTAAAATCTTACATGATGATACGGGAAAACAGCACAAGAGAAACTTGAAGAGAGAGCACGCCATGTTCTTGCCAAAGAAAGCGTGGACGTAAGTGCTTTTCGCGAAGTCTTGGCAAAGAATGTGTCTATGTTAGAGTGTTACAATCGATACATACAGTTTGACGATTACAGTCAAAATACTCGAAAAATACATTCGAGAAATATCTAGGTAGACGAAATTAGAAAACGAACTCACTGATGTTTAGCATTTAACAAAATTTTATAGGAAACTTCAGCGAAGCCAGACGAGATTATTACAAGCGGGGAACACTAACAATAAAACAAATCCAACCGAACAAAGGTGGTGCCACGAGAGCGGCACAGTGGTTCAGCGAAACAGGGCGAAAGCTTTAGCTTCGCCACAAAGAAATGCACAAAATAAATAGTTTCAAAACAATGGCAGATACTCATTTCTCGTTAGAGAGATAGATAGCGCTACGTGAATTATTTTCAACGAACTACGCAGACAATCCTATTTTCCCATAGTGCAGCGCGTTTTATATTTATGGCTGTGTGTTCTGTCCGGGCGTCTGACGGCAATGTATGCGATGGCCTGGTTTTGCAAGCAGGATTATTGCATTTAATGAAGATGACTGTATTTTGTTTCCCGCCAGGTAAGGTTATACATGAAAAGAAAATAAATGACTCTGTCGCCAGCTACCCGCAGTGGCCTGTGGCGGCGGTAGTTCCTATCGGGGCCGCGGTGGTGTAGCGGTTAGACTACTCGCCTCCCACCTAGGCGAGACGGGTTCGATTCCTGGCGGGGTCGCTCACAGATTTTTGCGTGTGGGAGTCGTACCAGACGATGCCGCTGGTCGACGGGTTTTCTCGGGGATCTCCAGTTTCCCACCACCCCTTCATTCCGGCGCTGATCCATACTCACCTAGTTTCGCCCTCATCGGCTCTCAAGACCTCTATTTTAAGAGCCACCCAAATATCTCCACTCCACTCTCCACCACCTTGGAATTATGTAATTTTGAAAGCTTTTATTTAACTTCACTTGTTTTTATGTACGGCAGGTGTCTGTCCGGCGCCCAACGAATGACGAATCGCTAGCAATCACGATGTATTTGGTGGACAAGTTGTCGATTATTGGTGGCGTGTAGAGTTTCAGTGCTGGGGAAATCCTCATTTACACATGGTTGTGTGAGTAAAATACCATCCAAACTTTGGAAGACAAGAAGGAATTCAAATGATTGACCGCGTGTGTGTATGTGAAATACCATTTGAAGAGTCCGATCTGCGTGATGTTCTGGTTTCATCACCTGACACAGAACAAGTCATGGGAAGAGTAACCTCAGTCGAAATTAAAGAGCAATTTAAAATATTTAACAAATGACACTATTTATTAAGTCTCAATGCCGATACATTTATTCATTCAATAATTATCTAAGTTACAATTCTCAGACTAATCTGTTCTCGTAACAACAATGCTGGTAACCTTCCTCTAAATTGAATCTCCCTATGTTCTTCCGTTTAACATTACTTCTAAAGGTCCTCGCCTAGCGTGACTATCCCTTCCTGCGCCTATTTTCTATTCTCTCTTACCACTGTGCATCGACGAGCAGTCACACAAAACGGGAGTCGATCGGCTGGGGTCTCGTCTCGTCGTGGAGTTGTCGTGATGACCTTCTGCTAGCGTCGACCCTGGACGCCCTGACGCAGCTCTCGACAGCCTGGATAGCTGGGCAGTCCGGCGGTGGGGGGGGGGGGGGGAACGAACGGCCTCTTATACTCTAGCTATCCCTGGCCTGAATTCTTCTTGCCACCCTGCTGTCATAACAAGTGCGTCCCCCGCTATGTCGCCTTGCAGCGCCATGAAGCTCCTCCTGCTTGACTCATCTATCTTCCCAGCTGAGCCCACAACAGTGAGCTCAAATACAGCGACATACACACACGCGTGTAAGATGAATAATGAATACTCAGCACGCCGGTTCAACTTCCCGCCACAAGAGTGCACTGAAACTCGCCTGATCGCGAGCGATACCGATGACGGTCGAGTCTGTGAATGTATAGATAGTCTAACTAGATGGAGAAATTTTGGCATTGGCCATTGCGATGCAGATGTCTGTTATGGAAAAACGAAAGAAAAAAATGCTTAAATTAGGCAAGAAACCTAAGGACGAGAAAATAAATATGTGTAGGCCTATACAACACTGTAAAATACCAAGAGGGAATAGAGTAAAAAAACGGAACAGGAACTAACTAATTACGAAAAATATATGTATATATATGTATGTATATAATAATATAAATATATATATATATATATAATATATATATATATATATTATATAATAATATATACATACATAACCAACAGAAAACACACATAAAAAAACACCGGCTAGAAATCTACTTGAAAAAGATAGCACAACACTGACAAAATAAGTGAGAACAAAATGGGACAAAAAAAACAAAGAAACTCACTCAAACACAGTAGCTAGACAAACACGACAGAATACAAGCCGGGTATGCTGTAGTCAAGTATATGTATGCACAAAGCCAGAAAATTTCACGAAGTAATCGAGTCAAATAGAACAGGAAATCAAGCTGAATGCGGATAACTAATATACTATATCTGTATACGAAATAACTATACGCCACCAACAGACAACACACAGGAGACGGCACAGGCAAGTTATCTGCTTACACAAATAGCACAAACAAAACGCAGAAACTCGCACAAGAACAACAGTAGTTAGTTTTTCCAAAACCGACATAATGCGGCGTTTCGGGAACTGCTATCTGTCCCAGACTTCGCACTTGTGTTCTCGGACCCTGTGTGTCGCTGCCTGAAGACGGGAACATGTGATTAAACTACAGGTGCCACTTTGTACTTTTTTTCCTTTTCGCTTAGAACAACTGCGCAAGAGTGCTGCAAAGATGCTGTTTTTAGCAGTTTTCGCAATTGTTTTGTCATTGTATACGTATATTTGACAGCCTAAAATTAAAGAGTGGCAGATTTTAATAATAGATTTTATCTTTCCTAGGAAACATCATATTCTAAGACCACATTTTTTACTGAGATAATCTTTTTTCGCCCAAATACTGATTTTACCATATCAGGAAAATGAAAATAAAGGGAAGGTTATATTTTACCGTAGATATAATTCTGGCAGAGTTTTTAATGAAATATTGGAGAACGTACTTGAATACTTCCAAACTGCACTATGGACTCAACCCAAAAACAATTAGGGAGTTAGTATTTCAGTTTGACAAACCCAACAAAGTTGAAATGCCAGAAAATCGGTAGGTGAAGCAAAAAGCCTCACAGCGCTGTGTGAGAGGGTTTATGAAGAGACATAGATGATTTTACCAGGAAGTGCCCTTCACATACAAAATGAAAGGAATTTTTTTTCCCCCCATTATGATAGCTGTAACATCTTATTTTTCACGTCTTGTACACTCCCCCCCCCCCCTCCAATCTCCTTTCCAAAATGCAAATCCTATTCGTACACTGGCTACTCATAAATTATGTACATATTGTGAATGTTCGTCGCACACCCCTGCACATGACACAGTTGATCATCTACTTAATCAAATCACGTATTTGTTACAAGTGTGAAAAGGAGTTCCTCTACACTGCATGACGCATGTACGTATGTTGTTATATACACAACAATACACTACATATCTAATTGAAACTTTCTGGTGTTAATTGGCTATTACGAAATTTTCCTGCACGAAGTATTATGCATACCAATGCACAAGTTGGGGTCTTTCAGAGTGCAATATTAGCAGCCTTGATGAATACTCTTAGCACAGAGGTCTCGAGCGATGCCGAAGGTGAAACTAGATGCAGATGGAGTGGCGACGGGATGCAAGGGCGAGGGAAACGGGAGAGCCCCGAGAAAACCCCGATGGCAACAGCAGCGACGTGCGCCACGTCTCCCATATGCGCACAGCACATTCTCGGTGGCCCCGCCGGGAATCGAACTGGGTTCGCGGTGCGGCGTGAGACGAGCAACCTGATTACTACACCACCAAGGACCCCGCGATTCCTTTTTAAAGATGAGAAAGGAAACACAGTTGCTCTGATGACCTATGCAGCCTTCAAAGTTGACATTTTCAAGTGACTTTACCTCGAAATTGTAAGCAATTATTTGCGATGAAACGACACATTCCTGAATATAATAGTGCATTCTTGGATTATATGCTGTTCACGATAAAGTGAGCACTTAAGAAATTAACCTGAGAAAAATGTCACTGCCCCTGCATGCATATACACAATCTACCAAAAAGTAATTGGGCACCCGTGAAGATAGGTAATTCAGTACGTCAGTTGACTTGTGTTTCACGGCCTTCGGCATAGGACCGCTGGTCTTTGTCCATGGTAGCATGAACACAGAGGCCTATTGTAACATTCTGGATAATGAAATGCTCCCAATATTGTGGCGTTTTTACGGAATGGACCCGTGTTACTTCCAGGGTGACAATGCCAGGTGCCATGTTTCAAGGGCTACTATGCAGTGGTACGCCGAAAACAATGTTCGCCGATTGGACAGGCCCGCCCAGAGCCCCGACCTCAACCCTATTGAACTTCTTTGGGACGAATTGGATCGCCGGGTGAAGACTTGTCAGGCGCGGCCAAAATCTATTGCTCAACGCATGTAATGGTTGCAAGAGGAATGGCGATGAATCCCCGTGGATGTCCTGCAAACACTCGTAGAGAGCATGTCAGACAGGGTGGCTGCTGTTATAACCACAAGAGGTGGCCCTACGAGATTCTAACAGGGTGACAACCACCAAGCAAACATCGTGGACAGGTGCCCAATTACTTTTTGGTAGATAGTGTATTTTAACGGGCGCAATGAGTGACATTCGCCCAGTAAATTTGGTAACGATGGAGGGGAAGTAGTCCCATATATTAACATCGAACAAAAAGTATTAGGTAACCATTTGTTATAACTTAAATTACTTCTCTCTCTTTCTGTGTTTTCTAATGCATCGAAGTGTAAAAATGAACAAATTTGTACAATATTTACTTTCATCATAATTTCACAGTTTCATTTGACGGACGCACGAATAAAGTAATGAGGCCCATGTAAATGTTAATTTTACATATTGCGGAATAATACACAACGTGTGTACAAGTATATCCCAAGCAGAGCTTTCAAAAGTGCTAATTTTACCATGAACAGCGTATAGGCTTCGGTTGTATTCTGATCCACGCAGTATATGCACTAACATGCAGCCTCTCAGTTATGTTAGCAACGAATGAAGTAAAGTAATGCCAAGTATTGACGTATTGTGAGCGTTGTGTTTAAATGTACATCGAATTAAGTTGGTGTTATACTACTTAATGTTAATGCACGTCAGCACTAACAGAAATATCAGTAACCTATTGTTACGCGCTAGCTTCCTAGTCTCCCGCGCCAGCGAGAGAAGAGGAAGGATAGATAGTCGTTATACGATAGCGAAGGCGGGAGGCAAGGCCATGACGAGTTTCGAATTACAGACGCACACCGCGGACCCCGGTTGTATTGTTTTCTGCGTTTATCTTAAGAATGTTCTGGATTACTGACTACGTTCTCTCAGCGCGACTCGGGGTGCGTTGAACCTTCCAGATGGTCAAGGCCAAAGCTATAAATATTGCGACAGGCCTCCGGCCGGGAGTGGAGTTGGAGTTGAGTGAATTAGTGGCCGAGTTCCGAGCGATAGAAGAACGAGCGGCGACCAGCGGAAGGGAAGTCTGCGACTGCGAGTATCAAGCAGTGAAGGGTGAAGCTGGCAGGTTGGACTATTGGACTAGATGGGTGAGCGAACGGCATTATAAAATATGGCAACAGATAGACTGAACACGTGGTAATGATGAGTTCGAGTTAATTGGCTGTAACCAACAGAGGCGATTAAGAAGGACGTTAACAAGCGTTGAAATAGACATTGAATATTGTGCTCACTGTTAAATAAAAAGAACAAAATTGGAGACAGATAATTTAATGCTGTAAATAATAGCGCAGTGAATAAATTAGAAATCAAATTTAGTTTATTTTATTTTTTTTACTAATAACTCCATACCTCACGAACTCAGATGCCTCCCCCCCCCCCTAGGCGTTAGCATGTAACAATATTATGTTCCTAACAATTTTACATTTCCACTTGCCTGGCGTATTAACCAGGTCGTTAGGCCCAAGAAAGTGTAAATTTTGCACTCTGTGGAGGATACTAAACGCTGAGCAAAGTAGATCTTAAGCAGGGCTTTCAAAAGTGCGCAGTTAACAGCTAAAATCTATTTGCGGTTTATTCGCACTTTTTGAATTGAACTTTTGAAAAATCACGCCATGTATGACGTGTTTGGTTATTTCCTAGATGTGAGAAAATACGTAATATTGTTCATGCCTAGTAAGAAATAGTTCCTATGCAAAATATTATTACACTGAGTGCGCACGAATGCGGTGCGCAGTCCCGCTTAGAAAAGGGGGGGGGGGCACTAGATAGGGCTTCAATCGCGATATTGGAAGTGTCTGTGGAAACACCAACATAGACATTTTACCACTATGCTTACTGATTTTATGGAACACATCGGTTTTGAGTCGAAACTATTGGTGTTTTGTATCTCAAACATACTGATTTAACACTACATATATTTCAGGTGCTAATATAGTTACTTACTAAAACGATTATAAATATTTAATCCGTTTTTTGATCTGCTTGTGCAAGATTTATTCTATTCTGTTGGTCACAATTGTAGGCAACGTAAATATTTCAAAGACAGAGCTAACACAAACAGCACAGGATATATTTAATAATTGTCGAAAACAGAATTCGGCAAATAAATTATGTTGGTCAAGAAGGCTCTAATTAAGCATTTTTAAAACGTCGTTCTAGAACCTCTCAAGAATAATGCAAGCTGTAAACATACTGTAAATGCTACCCGGCAAGTCTACAAAAAAAAAAAAACAATAAATTTTCTTTTTTGAAATAAGCTATTTTAGTAAACATTGAACACAGCGTGATTATTAACTACTTCAATGAAGCGTGTTTATCACAAAATAATAATTAAAACTATTATTTTTGTTTTATTAAACTAGGTGATTATTTTTCGTTTTTGCGTGTCTGCTGTTGGTATTAATCCAGGCACCTACCACCCTCCCATACCCACCCCCGAAAAAGACTTCAAAATAAGAAGATCGTTACGACATGGAAGCGTCCGCTCCGCTCTAGTCTCCTTGCTTGCTCCGTGATCCCGCTGGTGGAATTTTCTGTACTCGACGAAACATTCTTTTTGTACGGCGTTGAGGAATGTTCCAGAAGTAGAACTTTCAGCAGGGCTTCAGAAAAGTGTGAGGTGACCGTTAATGGACAATGACATTCTTCACAAAGGTGACACTGGATTTTCTTTACAAGTGCCGTTGTTGCACTCAGGGCCCCTTGCGCCTCCTTGCTTAGAAATAAAAAGAACTGGTTTAGGTGGGCGGGCACTTTTTAAATAAAAATGGGGATGGCTGGAATTTTTCTCTCTCAAGTTCGTCGACGTCAATCATCCTACGCATCATTCATGCTGGGCTTCGCGCCTGACACTTAACGTGCATGGAAAACCATCCCCCCCCCCCTAACCCCCCCCCCCTTCCTGGCTCTAGCCATCGCAGTGGGCGGCGAAACTGTGGGTTTCACGTTCGCGCGCAGACAACGCGAGATTTGGAGAGTCTCTTCGTCTGGACGAGCGATGGCACAGTCCATTCGCAGTTACTTCACACTTTTCTGAAGCCCTGCTGAAGTTCTACTTCCAGGGTATTCCTCCGCCTCGTGCATACAAAGCTTAACCAAGTCTATAAAATTACACCAAAGGGGCTGCGCTCAGCATTCCTGCCCAATAAGTGTAGTAATTTTTTGCATGAGAACTATTTTTTTACCAGGCATTACCAAACTTCGCTGTTTTTATTCACGTTAATTATAAATGAACTATTATAATATCTACATGAAATATAAGTAATAATTCAATTACACAAGAAATAAGGCATTGTTACGTTAAAAAAAGCGTATACCGCTTGTGATACATGTCACATTTAGGAAACAACCAAACCACGTCATACGTGGAGTGATTTTCGTTTTCAGAGGTTTGATTCTAAAGTGTGATGATACCGCGAGTAGACTATAGAGGCCGTTGTATTGTATTTTCAGTCTCCGTTATTCGCGACTGCTCAAATTTACGTATTTATTGTCCATGATATTGTTGCTGCTTGTTGCAGTAAACATAACAAGCACAGTGAACGAAGGACATATTAAATTGAAAATTTCTAAATCGAGTTAAAAGATTTTTGTATTTTATAACATATTGTAACTTTGTCGCCGAACGCTAGCAAATCCAACAGATTAGTAAAACAGTATCCAAATCAATATTCTAATAACTGAAACGCTTGCCTGATACGAGAATAAATATTCGGGATTTTTTTTCAGAAACACGTTGGCAACCGTGCAACTAGAATGTGAGAGCATGAAAATCTATCGTATTAGCTCCTCTAAACTGCCCATGATCTCATTTCGCCGACTCCTGCTAGGATTGGTAACATATTAACATAACTTTAGCCAAGTGGTGCAATTATTTGATTACTAACATCATAGTTCATATAGTTTATTCAGGACTATACTTGTGTATTTTAACCATGAATTTTATCATCTCAGATTTCAGGCACAAAATAATGCACTAAATCCAATAGGTGTTACTGTTTTAAGTGAGAAGTAGCGGTAATAAATTATATTTCTTTACTATAGAAAGTAAACACTACTTTAAATATGTTTTTGTTAGATACGCTTCACGTTAAAGGGTACGAAATGTTTTTTAATGCGTGTGTGTTGGGGGGGGGGGGGGGGGGGGGTTTTGTTTCTGTAATGGTATATAACATTTTAAGCTTGGTAAAGCTGGACACACGACCATCCGTTGCATCCGTCAGTCGCCTGTCCGTCCGGCGGCAACGTCATCCTCAACCAATCGCAGGCCAACTTTTTTACCATCCGTCCATCCGTCAAATATTTTCCAAACTTTAACTTTCGACGGACGGACGGATGGGCCACCGCCATCTGACGACGTTCCGTAGACGTGAATGCGCACTTTGAAATGAAATGCACGGCGGTGGATATTCGTTAATTTATCGTAAACAATAATTCAGTATAAATCTTTATCACGTAGAAAAATCATTTCCCCAACATGTTCATCTCTCGAAAATGTATTTCCAACCAAAATATACAAGAAAGATCACGACGTTAAGTTGTCACACTGACGATCGACGGATGGTTGTGAATCGCTTTCAACCGACGTACGAAAACAGAGACGGATGACTGACTGACGGACGGACGATGACGGATCGTCCTTTCTCTGGACCACACTGTCTTCGCAGGACAGTTGTGAGTCCAGAGGAAAGGTGTCGCCACGGGAAATATTTGGGGACCCCAGTTCTAAGAGCCAGACCTGATAATGTGTTGAGAGAAGTGTTAAGGTGGCCGCCTAAATTGAAGGAATCTTTCACGTCTGAGGCCTAGAAACGTGGGAGCGCTAGGGGCGACCGAGACATGCGCGTTAACTATTCATCGCCTCTACGAGAAAAAGCACTGAACTGGCGTGCAGTCTTGACGTCGATATCGCGCCTCTATGAGACTTTCAGTGGAGACCCCTACCATTTTATGACGTAATATTAAAAATAAAGGTTTGATGCACGTCCCTATTCCTCTGTTAATGTTCTGTACCAGAATGTTCATGCCTAAAAAGACCGTGAAAACGCCCGTTTGAGCAATATTCACCATCGCAAAAGCATGCTTTATACAGAGAAATGTAGGAACTGAAAAACGTATACAGACGCGTAACGTTTCTTAAGTGCTATTCTTAAGCAAAGCTCGCTCAGACACGTTGGACGGTTTTTGAAGAAAAAAAAACGTTTTCTGCTGGAGCTCTGCACACCTTTGGCGGCCTAAAGGCTGTTCACGGTAAAGTGAGCACTTCTGAAAGCCCTGCTAATGATCTACTTGTATGCAAGTTGTGTATTCTTCCGCCTTATGTATGATTAACATTATCATAGGCGTCATCACTTTATTCATGCGTTGGTCAAGTGAAACTGTAGAATCGTTAGAAGAGTACATGTCCTAAAAATCTGCTCATTTGTGCACTCCGATGAAATAAAAAAAAAAAAAAAAAACAGAAAGCGAAAGAAATTATTTAAGTAATCAGAAATGGTTACCTAACACTTTTTATTCGACGTTAAGATACTTAACTACTTTCCCATCCCACGTTACCAACTTTACTGGGCGCATGTCACTCAGAGCGCCCGTTGAAATATACGCAGGTAAGAGGAGTGACTTTTTTCTAAGGTTGCTTTCGAAAGTGTTCACTTGACCGTGATAAACCTTTACCAAGGCGGTAGTGTAGTGATGTCGAGGCACAGCGCGGTATGTTCCCTTGCGAGTGCAAACACTCGAGGCGTTTTTGTGCTCGAGAGCAATCCCTACACAGGCCTGCTAACCCAAACAGTAATGCTCCAGCCACTCTCCCCTGCCTTTGGTGTCGCAGAGCCGTTGGAGAAGTCGACATAGCCACACGTCGTTAGGCCGAGATAGCGATGCCTAGAGATGGTGGAAAATCGCGGAAAAAAAAGTTTTTTTAGCCAATATATCTTCTATAACACTCTAAAGAGTTTATTCTTTCATGATTGGTCGAACAAGATTTTGACTCGGGTTAGTTGTTTGCAGACTAATCACGAACGTTTTTTTGTAGTATCAGAATCCTCATTAGTCCAGCGAAAAGGGGTAGTATTATCATCTTCATGCAGGCCAGCCAATGATATAATATTATAAATGAGAAAATTTGTATGTTTGTTTGTTTGTTACTCAATCACGCCGTAACGGCTGAACGGATTTGGATGAAATTTGATACAGAGGCAGATTATATTCTCGATTAGCACATATGGTACTTTTCATCCCGTAAAAACGAACAGTTTCTTAGGGAATGTGTAAAAACCATTTGAGTAGGCGCTGGTTGATGCTCTATTTCTATATTCCTTATGGATATGTTCGTTTTTCCGGCATGAAAATACCCTAATGTGCTAATCCAGAATTTTACGGTAATAAAGAAGAACAATTATGATAGAGAACTGCGCCTGGTTGCACCATGGTGGTTCGAAACTCGATCCGAGATCGGATCTATGATCGACACAGACAACTGTTGCACCATTCTAGTTCAGACTGGACTGGAGATCGAGATAAAGTTCATTTCCAACTGCCGAAACTGGCGGTTCGAAATTTCGATCCGAGATCAGCAGCAATCTTCGACTAATGTAGTTTGAAAATACGCCAACAGAAAGAACGTTCGATTGTTTTCTTGTGAAATTAAAACAACATTATACGTACTTGAATATTATTAAGTAAAACTCGTACAACAATAATCCATTTAAAACAGATGGTACATCGCACATCTAGTTCTATCTATAGTGAAAAATACGCCTACTTCCATGACCTCGTATATTACGAACGAATAGCAAAATTTGCCTCATACCTAATATCGATCTCTCACTTTGGAACCAAAATCGACGAATCGGAGTTTCAGAATCATGGAATTTCGTCGGTGAAACACTTTCACATTGGAACCAAGATCAAACTGGATCCTGGTTTGGAACTGAGATCATTCGATCTCAAATCGGGGAAGATGTTGCAACCGGGGCATTATAATTAAGGTTTGGATGGATGGAGCCGCAGGTAACAGCTAGCAAGGAAATAAAACTGTCGGTTACGTGCACAGTATGTTGGATCCCAGCAGTCAACTTCTCCCGCCATCTCAAACGATACCTTCATGTTACACGTAAGACTCGTCACAATAAACTGTCGGGTACGTGCACAGTATGTTGGATCCCAGCAGTCAACTTCTCCCGCCATCTCAAACGATACCTTCATGTTACACGTAAGACTCGTCACAATAAACTGTCGGTTACGTGCACAGTATGTTGGATCCCAGCAGTCAACTTCTCCCACCATCTAAAACGATACCTTCATGTTACACGTAAGACTCGTCACAATAAACTGTCGGTTACGTGCACAGTATGTTGGATCCCAGCAGTCAACTTCTCCCGCCATCTCAAACGATACCTTCATGTTACACGTAAGACTCGTCACAATAAACTGTCGGTTACGTGCACAGTATGTTGGATCACAGCAGTCAACTTCTCCCGCCATCTCAAACGATACCTTCATGTTACACGCACGACTCGTCACAATAAACTGTCGGTTACGTGCACAGTATGTTGGATCCCAGCAGTCAACTTCTCCCGCCATCTCCAACGATACCTTCATGTTACACGTAAGACTCGTCACAATAAACTGTCGGTTACGTGCACAGTATGTTGGATCCCAGCAGTCAACTTCTCCCACCATCTCAAACGATACCTTCATGTTACACGTAAGACTCGTCACAATAAACTGTCGGTTACGTGCACAGCATGTTGGATCCCAGCAGTCAACTTATTCCGCCATCTCAAACGATACCTTCATGTTACACGTAAGACTCGTCACAATAAACTGTCGGTTACGTGCACAGCATGTTGGATCCCAGCAGTCAACTTCTTCCGCCATCTCAAACGATACCTTCATGTTACACGTAAGACTCGTCACAATAAACTGTCGGTTACGTGCACAGTATGTTGGATCCCAGCAGTCAACGTCTCCCGCCATCTCAAACGATACCTTCATGTTACACGTAAGACTCGTCACAATAAACTGTCGGTTACGTGCACAGTATGTTGGATCCTAGCAGTCAACTTCTCCCGCCATCTCAAACGATACCTTCATGTTACACGTAAGACTCGTCACAATAAACTGTCGGGTACGTGCACAGTATGTTGGATCCCAGCAGTCAACTTCTCCCGCCATCTCAAACGATACCTTCATGTTACACGTAAGACTCGTCACAATAAACTGTCGGTTACGTGCACAGTATGTTGGATCCCAGCAGTCAACTTCTCCCACCATCTCAAACGATACCTTCATGTTACACGTAAGACTCGTCACAATAAACTGTCGGTTACGTGCACAGTATGTTGGATCCCAGCAGTCAACTTCTCCCGCCATCTCAAACGATACCTTCATGTTACACGTAAGACTCGTCACAATAAACTGTCGGTTACGTGCACAGTATGTTGGATCACAGCAGTCAACTTCTCCCGCCATCTCAAACGATACCTTCATGTTACACGCAAGACTCGTCACAATAAACTGTCGGTTACGTGCACAGTATGTTGGATCCCAGCAGTCAACTTCTCCCGCCATCTCCAACGATACCTTCATGTTACACGTAAGACTCGTCACAATAAACTGTCGGTTACGTGCACAGTATGTTGGATCCTAGCAGTCAACTTCTCCCGCCATCTCAAACGATACCTTCATGTTACACGTAAGACTCGTCACAATAAACTGTCGGGTACGTGCACAGTATGTTGGATCCCAGCAGTCAACTTCTCCCGCCATCTCAAACGATACCTTCATGTTACACGTAAGACTCGTCACAATAAACTGTCGGTTACATGCACAGTATGTTGGATCCCAGCAGTCAACTTCTCCCGCCATCTCCAACGATACCTTCATGTTACACGTAAGACTCGTCACAATAAACTGTCGGTTACGTGCACAGCATGTTGGATCCCAGCAGTCAACTTATTCCGCCATCTCAAACGATACCTTCATGTTACACGTAAGACTCGTCACAATAAACTGTCGGTTACGTGCACAGTATGTTGGATCCCAGCAGTCAACTTCTCCCGCCATCTCAAACGATACCTTCATGTTACACGTAAGACTCGTCACAATAAACTGTCGGTTACGTGCACAGTATGTTGGATCCCAGCAGTCAACTTCTCCCACCATCTCAAACGATACCTTCATGTTACACGTAAGACTCGTCACAATAAACTGTCGGTTACGTGCACAGTATGTTGGATCCCAGCAGTCAACTTCTCCCGCCATCTCAAACGATACCTTCATGTTACACGTAAGACTCGTCACAATAAACTGTCGGTTACGTGCACAGTATGTTGGATCCAGCAGTCAACTTATTCCGCCATCTCAAACGATACCTTCATGTTACACGTAAGACTCGTCACAATAAACTGTCGGTTACGTGCACAGTATGTTGGATCCCAGCAGTCAACTTCTCCCGCCATCTCAAACGATACCTTCATGTTACACGCAAGACTCGTCACAATAAACTGTCGGTTACGTGCACAGTATGTTGGATCCCAGCAGTCAACTTCTCCCACCATCTCAAACGATACCTTCATGTTACACGTAAGACTCGTCACAATAAACTGTCGGTTACGTGCACAGTATGTTGGATCCCAGCAGTCAACTTCTCCCACCATCTCAAACGATACCTTCATGTTACACGTAAGACTCGTCACAATAAACTGTCGGTTACGTGCACAGTATGTTGGATCCTAGCAGTCAACTTCTCCCGCCATCTCAAACGATACCTTCATGTTACACGTAAGACTCGTCACAATAAGTTTTCTCGTGTAGGTTAAACATGGTCATTTTGAGTAGTACATTATGATGCTTCACATATATGCACGTAACCTTGGTGCACTGGATGAAAATGTCGGGCGTGTTGCGTTACAGATCGAAACATCTCAAAATTCTTGTTATAGGCTGTTCACGGTAAAATGAGCACTTTTGAAAGCCCTGCATAAGATCTACTTGTACGAACGCTGTGTATTCCTTCGCCTTATGTAAATATAATACTGCCATGGGCCTCGCCACTTTATTTATGAGTCGGTCAAGTGAAACTGTGGAATTATTAGAAAAGTAAGTATGTTACAAATCTGCTCGTTCTTATACTTAAAACATACTAATAAAATAGAGAGAAAAATATGTAATTTCAGTTTGCACAAATGGTTACCTAACACTTTTTATTTTACGTTAAGATATGAAACTATTTCCTATCCATCATTACCAACTTTACTGGGTCCATGTCATTCAGTGCGCCCAATATGATGTATGCAGGCAGGGACAGTGACGTTTTTCTAAGGTTGATTTCAAAAGTGCTCACTTTATCGTGAACAACCTTTGTACAGGTATATTTGTGTTTTAAATGTGATGTGGCAAGAGCAGGTTGCCAAAGTATGACGTTCGTGATTTATACGAATTTTGAAAACGACGTCATAACCTCATAAAAACGAAACGCCTCTGGGAGATGTAGGTACTTTTTTTTTGTATACAATCGTATGCAGAGAAAATTAAATTTTTTTGGGGGGGGGGGGGAAATATGCCTACTAAAATTTTTTAACGCAACGGTAAACTTTCTGCGTATTTCATGCATGCATTTTTATTCCTCTTAGAAACATTAATAAATCACCTTAATTTTCTTGTGGACTAAAAAATAAATAATTTTAGCTTAGCTTTTATCACATCTTTCGTCCTTATCTACGGAATTAATTTATATATGCGGTAATTGAATTAAAACGTGAGCAGACAACATCGCGAAAATAAAAACACACCCGTGAAAAGCAAATATAACACAAAAAAAATTCCCTATTGTGATTGGCCAGCGAGACAGCGTGGTGCAGAGTCACGTATCACGCAAAAGCTACACATTTGCAAGTTTTACTTATCACGTGAACGTTACGTGAAATGATCGTAAGGGGTCTCCTTGGAATACGTTAGTCAAGGTGTAGCTGTCTTACGTGAGCGTGTTGCTCGTCATGTGTTACATGAAACGTGAAGTAATCGTTAGTTATCCCGACCTTACGCCTGGTTCGCACGTACGTCGATCGCGCAGGAGCAAAAAACTAGAACAGCCAATCAGAAGCCGTCCTCTGTTTCCTTGCTAGTCGCGCAGAAAAGTTGAGCTCACGTCGATATTTTCTGCTCGCGGAAAGATCAGACGTCGCCGATATTCCCCAGAAGTAAGCTGGCTCACATATTTTATACTACTAATTTCTTGGATAATCGACGTTTATTGATGTAAATGTATAGAATAGTTCAATGTACGTATTTACAATTAAATACGTGAATATAAACATCAATTTTATTCAACATTTGCATGAAGTAAACATAGTTTGAAAATGCACCGAAAGGTAGCTCTATACCGTAAAACATTTTTTGGATGTACAAATAAAATAATAATCTCTTGAAAATCGTTTAGTAAATAAATCACACTATAGTGGAATTAATAAACTAGAGTAGAAGAGCGTCAGCATCTAGTTTGTTATCTATAATTTGTTTTAGAATCTTGGCGTTATAATACACGAATCCAACAGCAAAATGGCTACGTAGAAAATCTGCTGACATGTGAACAACCATCGGTTCTGCCTACTCTGTATGTTTGGCGTGATCGGCGTACATGTGAACTAGGCATTGTCTGAACTGTTCCCCTCTGGTCTATTCGCGGTTCATTCGCCCTTTTTTAATCAAACCTTTGAAAAATCTCCCCATGTATGACGTGTTTAGTTATTTCCTACATATGCCATATATCACAAGCGTTTTATACTTGTGTTCATAAAGGTTACTTATTTTCCGTTAAACTGGAATTTTATTCATATTTTATCCATAAATTGTAATGCTTTATTCATAAGTAATGTGAATACAAATCATTGAGAAAACATGTGTGTTGGTAACGCCTAGTGAGAAATAGTTCTTATGCAAAATATTATTACAACTGAGTGCGCACGAGTGTGGGGCGTTGTCCTTTGGTGTGATTTTTCCAGACTTGTTAAGCTTAGTTTGCACGAGGCGGAGGAATATCATGGAAGTAGAACTTAAGCAGGGCTTCAGAAAAGGCTGAAGTGAGAGTGAATGGATTATAGTCCAGGTTACCAACTGCGCAATTGCACACTTCTACCTACGTGTATAAACGTGTACACGTTGTTCGCGGATATTTGAGCACTTCTGAAACCAATTTTCAGAAAATGTTACTGCCTCTAGATACACATATTTTGACTACCATACGCCCTGTGAAGTTGGCACTGACGCGACGCAGGGAATGTAGTTCCATGTCGTAACGTTGAATTAAAAGTTTTAGGAAATCTTTTGTGAATAATAAAATTGATTTATTTGCTTTCTGTTTTCTTAATGCATAAAGTGTAAGAATAAACTAATTTATAAATTATTTACATCCCTAATAATTCCACAGTTTCATTTGACCAGTTCATGACTGAAGTGATCAGGTCAATTGCAATGTTAATTTTTCACACGGTGGAATAATACACAAGATGAATACAAGTAGATATAAAGCAGGACTTTCAATAGTGCTCAGTTTACCGTGAACAGCCAATAGTCGTGTATATGCAAAGGCTGTTCATGGTGAACTGAGCACTTTCGAAAGCCCTGCTTAAGATCTACTTGTTTGCCCATTGTGTATTCTTCCGCCACATGTTAAATCAACACTGACATTGTCCTGGCCACTTTATTCGTGCGTCGATCAAGTGAAATTGTAAAATTACTAGAAAAGTAGATATTTTATAATTTTGTTGGTTCTTACACTTACATTGATTAAAAAACCGAAAGCACATAAAAATAATTTTAGTTATCACAGATACTTGCCTAACACTTTCAATCCAAATTTAAGTCTTGTAACTAAATTTCCTCCATCTTTGCCAACTTTACTGAGTGCATGACATTAAAATATACTGAGGTAGCGGTAGTGGCATTTTTCAAACGTTAATTTCAAAAGCACTTAGTTAAACGTAAACAGCCTATATATGTGTGTGTATATATATAAATATATATATATATACCCGCACGCCGGTTTTTAAGCAATATGCATGTCAAAACACTGGGAAATCATTTCTTACGTACGGAAAATTAAAATGAAATATGTTAACATAGGTTCTGAGTGGTTTCTTTCCTTTGCGTTAGTTCTCCTTCAAGAAAATCCTTTACATTTTTACGGCGCGTTTAACGTATCACTGCCGTTTTAAAAAAGCATTCGATGTGAAAAAAAAAAAAAAAAAAAAGTTGGGTTTACTTATTATAAACTACGGACATATCATGTCTGGTGAAATTCCGTGCAAGAATTCAAAAGTTTTCAGACATGCACACGCCCATACATACACCTCCAGGTAAACGATGCTTCTTTAAAAACAAAAACCACTTCTAAATTTTTTGAAAATGATCTGTTTGATTGCAAGCGTGTGTGTGGGTACGCGACCCTTCTAAGTTTGAAAATTCGGCAGATTTATTACCCACGTTACGACAATACTCGAATTTATGTTTACGATATGCTATATTGTTGTGAACAGACTTTAATTTATTCAAAACCATCACATGAATCAGTCCTAAACCTCTCAGTAAAACAGGACACCAGGAATTGCGACTACTTACTGCAGCAACCACCGGGCGAGGCCGCTTGCAAAAACCGACTCCACCAGCCAGTGAACGGGGACAGGGATGCCTAAACGACGCACCGATATAGGCCAGGGCCTGGCGTCTTTATACATCCGACCAGCAGCCAGGGAAGATCGATCACAGCGTGTGTGTGTGTCCGTCTGCCTTCATCCGATCTGCTAGATACAGCCTCCGGCATCAAGAATAAGGTGGGGACTGTCCATAGTAGATAGTAATTAAAAATCCGTGAGATATCTATAATAATGATGTAATTCAACACATCAGTTCTATTGGCTCCCCCCTTCCATTTAATATTACAGTGGTTTGTATTATACGTGCCTAGTACCATAGTTAAACCCCCTCAGTAACAGATATGCTCTACCAGCTTATTTATTAATCAACTACGCTCTTAGCCCTCTCTTGTATGATAATGACCGTAAGTAATATTTATAACATTGCGTATTAACAGGCAGTGATTTTTTCCCAACACTTCATTTAAAAAATGCTTAAATGACCGCAAAACAGCAGCACTTATGGAATGGCGTATAGAGTACAAAGCTAAGTTTGCAAAATCACTGGTATAAAACGTTGTATTTTCTATACGCAGTTTCTTCACACTTAGTGAATCAAACCATCGAAAAATCACCCCATGTATGACGTGCATGATTGTATTTTAATTCGTCATGTATCACAACCGTTTTATACGTCTGTCAACACAAAAATACCTCATTTTTATTAAATGAGACTTCGACTTATATTTTCGTTACAAAGAACCTTACGAAAATTGCTGACGAAGTAATATTTCTTCTCCCGTGTCTTCGAATAACACGGACGTCGTAACGCTGTTGCAAATTGAATCCAGTGGACAGGGGCGTATCCGGGGGCGGGGGGCTGAGGGTACTGCAACCCCCCTTTAATGACACACATTATTATTAAACCATATTATCAAAATGCCAATCGTTATAAGTAGTAGGAAAAGGAGGGTTCTGGGACAAAGGGATTCGGATCCGGATCTGTCACAATTTTTGGATAGCGTCATATCCGGCCGGCATCTTGTATTAAATCATTTCCGGTCTCCGTCTTGGGTTAAGTAATTCCCGGCCATCATTTTGGATTACGTCATTTCCAGTTGCCATCTTGGATTTCATTTCTTTAGTCACAT
This sequence comes from Dryococelus australis, assembly GCA_029891345.1. Taxonomy (NCBI): domain Eukaryota; kingdom Metazoa; phylum Arthropoda; class Insecta; order Phasmatodea; family Phasmatidae; genus Dryococelus; species Dryococelus australis. The sequence continues at coordinate 385,009,908 of CM056993.1, forward strand.
TCGTTCCACTTCATGCTCTATCATTCCACCTCGGCATCCAACATATTGAATTACATTTCTTTAGTCATCTTCGTTCCACCTCATGCTCTATCGTTCAACCGTCCTGTTTATCCATTTTCCTCGTGCTCTATCATTCTCCCTCGTCGGCCACCATTTTGACATATGTCAACTTTGCCTGCCACCAGGAGCGCTGTATGTATTGTTTAGTGGTTGACTGCCAGGCGAGCTGTCTATGCAGTTCCAGCACCCCCCACCAACCACAGGTTCTGCCATATGCGACAAGAAGCACTAGAGTCACTGCAGCCATCTTGTTTCCTACTCTATCCACCTACCCACTACCATACCCTACCTACCCACAAACCCAATGATATACTTACCTTTCCACCTACCAACTGTACAACCAACAGACCTACCCATTTATCTGAACACCTACTGCTGTACTCACCTAACCACCACTCCACCCATGCACCCAATGCTCTACTTACCTACCTGCATACCCACTGATCTACACACTTACCCACAAACCCACTTGTATACCCACCTACCTACCAAATGCTCTACCTGACTACCCATCCACTAGCCTACCCACCTGATGATCTAACCACTTAATGCTCTACCCACCTACACACAACAAACAAACCCATCTACTTACCCAACTACATATTACTAGACCCACACATCAACCTACCTACTGCTCTACCCGCCTACCCAGCACTTAACTAACCTACCTGAATACAAACTAATCTATCCACCTATGCAATACCCTACACACTGTTCTACCTATCTACCCAAATACACTCAACCCATATACTTCTCTACCAACCTACCTACCACTCTACTAAACTACATACATAAAACCTAATCTATCCACTCGCCCACTGCCCTACCCACCTTTCTATGAACATACACACACCAACCTACCTACAGCTCTACCCATTTACATACCCACCCACCTACTCAACACTCTACCTACCTACCTACCTACCCTACCTACCCATTAACCTTTAACTCTACCACCCTACCCTATCCCTAAAGCTCTACTGACTTACACGTACCCATTGCTCCACCCACCTACCCAACTACCTAACCACCTCCTGCTCTGCACACCTACTCACCACTCCAACCAATATCTTACCGACATACCCACCACTCCACATACTTACCTACATCCCCACTACTCTACCCACCTACCCCCCGACACCTACTCACTGCACTACCCACCTACCCACCACCCAACAGATCTACCCACCTACCTTTCTACCTACCCAACTAGTCACCACTTCACTTTTCTACAAATCTACCCATCTACTTACTGCTCTATGCACTTACCTACCCACCACTATACTCAATCATCCACAGCTCCACCCATCTACCCAGAACTCTAACCACCGACTCACCTACTACTGCTCGGCCCACCTACCTACTGCTCGATCAGTTTACCTACTGCTCTAGCCACCGGCCCACTTCACAATCCAAAAGTCTACCCACATAATTACCCAAAAGTTTGTGGGTTGTGAAGTGGGTAGGTGGCTAGAGCAGTAAATACTAGGTCGAGCAGTAGGTAGGTGGGTCGAGCAGTAGGTAGGTGGGTCGAGCAGTAGGTAAGTGGGCTGAGAAGTAAGCAGGTGAGTAGGTGGTTATAGTTATAGGTAGATGGGTGGAGTAATGGGTGGGTGGGTAGAGTGGTGGGTAAGTAAGTGCATAGAGCAGTAAGTAGGTGGGTAGATTAATTAGATAAGTGAAGTGGTAACTAGTTGGGTGGGTAGGTAGAGCAATGAAAGAGTGGGCAGGTAAGTGGGTGAATGGAGCAATAGGTAGTTGGGTGGGTGGAGTGATAGGTAGGTGGTTAGGTAGGTAGAATGTTGTGTAGGTAAATAGAGTGGTAGGTAGGTGGATAGAACAGTGAGTAGATGGGGTCGAGTGGTGAGTAGATGGGTAGAGTGGTGGGTATATGGGTTGAGTAGTAAGTAGGTGGGTAGTGCAGTGAGTAGGTATGTAGGTGTGTAGAGTTTTGGGTGGGACAGTAGGTAGAGCAGTGGGTTTGTAGGTTGGTTGGTAGATAGGTAGGTTGGTAGAGCAATGGGCTGGTGGGTAGATAAGCAGGTATGGTTTTAGGCAGTAGAATGGGTAGATCAGTAGGTAGGTGAGTAGGTGGTTAGAGTGATAGGTAGAGTAGTGGGAAGGAGGGTAGGAGGGTAGACTGTAAGGTAGGTGGGTACGGCTGTAAGTAGAGCTGTTAATGGGGTAATGATAGAGGAGGGTGAGTGTTTATCAGGTAGGTAGTTAGGTGGATAGAGCAAAGTGCTTTTGGAGAGGCGGGTAGAGCAGTGGGTTGGTGGGTAGGTTGGTAGAGTAGTGGGTATGTAGGTAGGTATGTAGAGTGGTGGGTATGTGGCTACAGCATTGGTTGGAGTGGTGAGTAGGTGTGCAGAGCAGGAGGTGGTTAGGTAGTTTGGTAGGTGGGTTGAAGTAATAGGAATGTGGGTATATTAGCAGAGCTTTAGGAATGGGGTACGGTGGTAGAGTGAAAGGTGGGTGGGTAGGTAGTTAGATTGTTGGGTAGGTGGGTGGGTGTGAGTAGGTTTATAGAGTGGTGGGTAGGGCAGTGGGTGAGTGAATAGATTAGTTGTTATGTAAATAGTTTTGTAAGGTGGTGGGTAGGTGGGTAGACCAATATGTGGGTTGCGTGGTATTTGGGTAGGTAGGTAGAACAGTGGGTAGGGTAGTGCATAGGTGGACATATTAGTTTGTATGCAGGTAGGTTAGTTGAGTGGTGGGTAGGTAGGTAGAGCAGTAGGTAGGTAGGTGGGTATAGCAGTTGGTTTGTGCGTAAGTGTGTAGATCAGTGGGTATGCAGGTAGGTAAGTAGAGCAGTAGGTGCATGGGTGAAGCGGTGGTTAGGTGTGTAAAGTAGTAGGTGTTCAGGTAAGTGGGTAGGTCTGTTGATTGGACAGTTGGTAGGTGGAAAGGTAAGAATAGCAGTGGGTTTGTGGGTAGGTAGGGTATGGTAGTGGGTAGGTGGATAGAGTAGGAAACAAGATGGCTGCAGTGACTCTAGTGCTTCTTGTCGCATATGGCAGAACCTGTGGTTGGTGGGGGGGGGTGCTTGAACTGCATAGACAGCTCGCCTGGCAGTCAACCACTAAACAATACATACCGCACTCCTGGTGGCAGACAAAGTTGACAGATGTCAAAATGGTGACCGACGTGGAGGAATGGTAGAACACGAGGAAAATGGATAAACAGGCTGGTGGAATGATAGATCATGAGGTGGAACGAAGGTGACTAAAGAAATGGAATCCCTAATTGTGTATGCTGAGGTGGAATGATAGAGCATGAGATGGAAGTGACTAAAGTAATGAAATTCAAAATGGTGAATGCCGAGGTGGAATGATAGAGTATGAGGTGGAACAAATGTTACTAAATAAATGAAATTCGAGATGGCTTCCGTAAATGACGTAATCCAAAATGGCAACCGGAAATGATGTAATTCAATATGGCGGGCGGAAATCGCGCAATTCAATATGGCGGGCGGAAATGACCCAATTCAATATGGCGACCCGAAATTGAGGCCAAGATGGCGGCCGTAATGATTTAATCCAGGATGGCGGCCTGAAATGAGGTTATCCAAGATGGCAGCAGGAAATTTTGTAATACAAAATGGTGGCCGGAAATGACGTAATCCAAAAAAATGGTAACAGATCCCAATCCGGATCCCTTTGTCCCAGACCCCCCTTTCCTACATGCCACACATTTTTTTACGCCCTATATTTAAATGGCAATGATAATATTTATTTATTTGTTATTAACCACACGTATGATTACATCTTATACATGAAAATTTCATTTTCTGAATAAACAGGGGAAATGAATATTCAAGTACATAGTTCCTAAAATTAACTCCAGCAGCTCTGCTTAGTAAAATATTCAAGTGCATTTTTCATACTTTTAACCATTTTAACAGCCAGTTTATTCGTCTGGCTGGGGAATGTCAATTATGCATCATAGAATTTGTAGGTCTACGCTCGGACTTTAATGGACATTTAATTGACTTAAAACATTTCTCATAAAATTTGTTGTTACCTAAAATAATACGGTACCATATCTACTTGTGAAATAATTATACTGTATTACCTACTTAGTGTTATAAAATGTGGCGGTTATTAGCTTTCATGTGTGAAAATATTAGTCTATATTTACAGATTTAAAATGTAAGATTTTCTAATGGCAATGCAATTTACATATTCCTATTGTGTTGACCTATTGTAAATTCGTGTGTGTATGTGAGCGAGTTTGCATAGATAGTTTCTATTCTCCTTTCCTTGTCTGTCTTCCACTGTGACTTGTGAACGATGTACCACTGGGCACAATACTAATACTCATCCCCCCCCCCTCCTTGCCCTTCCGTAATAATGTCTGGATACGGCTCTGCCAGAGGACTTATTATTACGTCGGCAAGGTTGGAAATGGTTCGGACGCCGCACTTGCCACGTTCTTGTGCTGTGTCCCCGGGCGAGCGTCGTGCGGGTCTGAACTGGGTGTAAAACCCTGCGGTTACTGCGGCAACTAGACAGCGGCGACTGTGTCCGAGGAGGCTTAATTCGTCCGGAAGTTGGCCCGTGTTGGTGGCCTTTGAAAGCTGCAGTAAGCCTTGCGTCCAACTTCGGAGTTGGCCCGTGTCCGTGTGGCGGCGAGCGCGGTTGACGACCCGGCTTAGCAGCCAATCAGCGGCGTGGCTGAATGGCAAGTCCGTAGCAGGCGAATTTTACCCAGGCGATTATTATTACCCCCTGAATGCCTGAGTGGCGGCGCGTGTCAAAGCCTGTCCACTGACAACCGCGACAACAGTATAACACTGTTTACAACCCTCGGCTGACCACAATACATTATATTGGCACTAATCCCCGAGAACACTACCCTCGTCACTTTCTCACCAGACAGTGTCCCTTGTGGTATGATAACCATTTGAGGAACAAGTGTAGCCCCCTCGTAAATAAAATTACTGTTCAAGCGCTGTCAAAAATTACGCACCGAGCTAGAGTTCTCAGCGCCTGCAGGGGAGTTAATCCCCACAACAGTGATTCAAGGCGCGCCAGCTGCTTTTTGTAGCGGGTGAACGCAAAGCGGCCACGCATCAGCGAAGCTTGGAGTTTCCCCAGAAATGATTTTCAAGCATAGTAATTCCATTTTCTGTGTAATTAGTAGAGTGGTATTGTACCATTTTCCGAGAAGAAAAAATTATTTTTCCAAAAAAAAAAACTATTCTGGACACCCGTTTTCTTTTTGTACGGCACCCCACTGTGCCGACATCTCACCAATGGTATAACTATCTACTTATTACGATCTTTTCCTGTCTCGATCGCGAGGGCGTCTGTCCTTTCCTACCTGGGGATAAAATCCTCCTGGGGGTAAAATCCTCCTGGGGATAAAATCCTCCTGGGGGTAAAATTCGCCAGTTACACCGGAGTAACAACGGTTTCTTTTTCGTCTCGAGGAGGATTCTCCTGTCCACGGATGTTAACTCTCTGCCCATCTAACTCTTTAATTCCCAGTGTAAAAATGCGTTTATGGGCTGTTCACGGTAAAATGAGCTTTTTGAAAGCCCTGCTTAAGATCTACCTGTACGCATGTTGTGTGTTCTGCCATGGGCCTCATATTTTATTCTCACGTCGGCGAAGTGAAACTGTGGAATTATTAGGACAGTAAATATTTTGCAAATCTGCTTATTTGTACACTTTGGCGCATAAAAAACATAAAGAAAGGGAAATAACTTAAGTTATTACACATTGATACATAACACTTTTTATACGACGTTAAGAAATGGAACTGCTTTCCCTCCATCGTTACCAACTTTACTGGGCGCATGTCACTCAGTGAGCCCGTTAAAATATATGCAACTTGGGAGTAGTGAAATTTTTACAAGGTTCATTTCAGAAGTGCTCACTTTGTCGTGAACAGCCTTTACACTCTAAGGCCGAACCAGTGACATCGAACTATGAAATGAAATACACTTTAAGTCAGTTGATAGCTACTGTCGACTGACGAACTAAACGAATTAATTGGGAACAAGTGACTTATATCAGTGGAATTCTCAACATTCAGTGGATATCAAAAATAAATCAGTGAAATTCAACCACTACATTAATTAGTTGTGTGGCAATGATTTTCAGTTCCACAGTTTTCAGTATTTTCACTGATTTGGCTCAATTATTACTGTTTCAAGTTTAAAGTGTACATATTTCACAAGTGTTATGTATTTGGCCAGTAAAGTACAATGCGAGGCTCAGTTGTGTGGAGAGATTTGGGTGGATCTTAACATAGAGGGCTTCAGAGCCGATGAGGGTGAAGCGAGATGAGCAGAGAAGGAATGCCAGAGCGGGGGGAAACGGGAGATCCCTGATCCCACCGACCAGCGGTATCGCCCGGCACGATTCCCACATTCGAAAATCCAGGAGCGACCCCATCGAGAATCGCATAGTTGGGAGGCGAGTAGTCTAACCACTACATCACCACGGCCACATTTAAGTAGGTAGTATAGGGTGAGTATAAAATAATTCCCCAACTTTGAAAGTCTATAATATCAAAACCGAACAACTTAGAACCTTGGTTGACCAATCAAATAAACCGTGGAACGTGAAGTTTTTTTTTTTTTATCATATGCTCATAATTTTGTGTTATACAATTTTCTTGTTTTATTGCTCTGTCAGATAAGAAGTTGTCTTGCACGCGCTTTCGAGATTCTCATTTTCACAGCTGTGGCCGACGAACTTGTTTACGAAACTGGAACCTGACCATTTGCAGCAAATCGTTTGGACAGCCCTCCCCTAGTTGCAACTGTGGCCGCGGGGGTGTAGTGGTTAGACTACTCGCCTCCCACCAAGGCGCACCCGGGTTCGATTCCCGGTGGGTTCGCTTCCGGACTTTCGCATGAGGGGATCGTGCCGGACGGTGCCGCTAGTCGGCGGGTTCTCTCTGGGATCTGCCGCTTCCTCCGCATTTTCATTCCGGCGCTGCTCCATACTCATCTCGTTTCACCCTCATCGGCTCTCAAGACCTCGATATTAAGAGCTGCCCAGATCTCTTCATTCACTCTCTCTCTCTCTCCCTCTCTCTCGATGCCGTTCTGTTCGCGTGGATAGACGCAGCGCAAACACGTGCTTTGTAGTCGGGCGGTGTATCATTCAGACGCTTCTGTTTCGCTCCAGACAAGACTGACAAAAGTGACAATTATTTCTTACGACTGTGGTTTCATATGCCTACTGGTGACACGGGAGGAGGGGGGGGGGGCATGCTCTGTTGCGCATTACCATCCTTCCGCCAGGGGTGTGATACCTCCAAACCCTTGTTTACAAACAAAACAATGCCAGCCTGACCAAAACACAGGAAGTCCTACCTTACAATCTTTCCCTTATAATGCTTCAAACACCGTTTTGATAGAGAGTATCATTCCCCACCCTCGGTTCCAGTATAAACATGTTCCCTTCTTCATTAATTGCATTCAGTTTTGTAATTATTTTCTGTCGTAGTATTTTTTCGATGTCTATGCCGGTTCTCTCCCTACCTTCATAGTTCAGGTTAGCAAGATTTTTTTTAAATAGGGAGGGAACGATTACAGTAAGTGAAATATTTCAAACATACTCTATTGCTACTCTATGTCTTCACAGAAAACAAGTTGGTTTTACGTGATGACATAGTGTAGCAGTGGAGTATGTTCAAAATATTGCACTTAATCAGGTTAACAATCAGCGTGGGAGGCTACCATGGCCCCAATCGCAGCCATGTTCTCCCAATGCCAGGAATTGCCGCCATGCATGTGCCCTTGTAGTTAGAGACTATCTTGAACGCCTAGGCGTATGGGGCATCGCCACGCACTTAGATCCCGTCAATACTTAGGACCTCCGGCTATCCTATTAGTTTTAAGGTAGCTTAGAAAAATTTCATCAACAATGGGAGCCGGGGAATAACTCGCAGCCGGTATGCTTCCGCCATGTCTGTAAACATGCTGTACATACAGTAATTTTCATTTTAATTTAAATTTTAAAACTTAGAACGTTGCAGTGCGGACAATATCGTGGATGGATGTCAAGGATTTATTTGCCTATATCATTTTTTCACTAAATTAGTCTCATTTGGATAAGTTAGGGTGCTTTTCCCGCACAGTATTCTGAATAGCAACCACGGCGCCCGGGATCATTTACTATAGTCCCTCTACCATTACTTACAGCTTTTCTGAAACCCTGCTAAGTCCTTCTTCAAGGATATTCCTCCGCCTCGTGTTAACAAAGCTGAACTAGATCTAAAAAATTTCACCAGAGGGACAACGCATCGCGTTCGTTCGCACTCAGTGTATTTATATTTTACATTAGAACTATTTACTACTGTGCATTACCAAACATCTATTTTATTTCGGTTTCATCCATGTTATTTATATTTAAAAGAATTTTAATTTATAAATAAAATATCAATGAAAGTTTAGTTTCACCAAAAATGAGCTACTTTTATGGCAAAGGCTGTTCACGGTAAAGTGAGCACTTTTCAAATCAACCTTAGAAAAAAATCACTTCCCCTGCCTGCATATATTATAACGGGTGCACTGAGGTACATACGTCGAGTAAAGTTGGTAACGACGGACGGGAAGTAGTTCCATATCTTAACGTCGAATTAAAAATGTTAGGTAACCATTTGTGATAACTTAAATTATTTATTTCGCGCTGTGGTCTTTTTCAATGTATCGAAGCGTAAAAAAGAACAGATTGGTGAAATATTAACTTTTCAACAATTTCACAGTTTCGCTTAACCGACGCGACGCACGAATAAAGTGATGAGGCCCATGGCATTGTTAATTTTACATAAGGCGGAGGAATATACAACGTGCGTACAAGTAAATCTTAAGCAGGGCTTTCAAAAGTGCTTATTTTACCACGAACATCTTTTAACACATATATAAAACGATGTGATACTTGACACGTTTAGGAAACAACCAAGAAATCCTTACCTGTGGTGTTTTTTCAAAGGCTTGGTTAAAAAGAGTGTGAAGAAACTGCGAACGAGATATAGAGAGACTGTCTCTCTATATATGATTCGCGGTTTCTTCACACGAGAGGCTCTTTCGTAATTATCGAGAGTTCACTTGCTCGTCACTAAATCTGCTCTTAAACCGGAGTGAATATCAGATATTGACGTTTTATAAATGTCTGTTTGTTAGCAGTTTAAGGAGGATATGTCCACTCCCCATGGTCCGTTATGCCACCCACTAGATAAATACACAGGTTATTAAGGCATGACTGTTCCCTGTATATGAGTGCGCTCATTCTAGCAGGCCGTGTCCGAAATGGCAGATTTTGTTGGCAAAATGACCACGTGACCCGATTTTGTATACAAAAATTGTGACGTATTTGGTAATTTGGTATTTTCGTATTTTTATCTAGCGGATGTAAACAAAAATACAAATTGACAAAATCAGCGCCATGCTGGTTTTTACCTTCGAAACACGTGCGCGAATGTGTAAATAATTTTTTTTTTTTTTAACAAATAAATGTTCATAAAATACACTAGGCATGTTTTAAAAAGCAAGTAAGTGTTGTGCTTTGTTTAAATATTTCACAACAACATTTTTCAAGTCGTTATTGCATAAATCGTTATTTTCTTGTTTATTAACGTATTCACAGCATTCCAGTAAATGTTGTATAAATATTACGTCCGTTTTAATAATAAAATTAAGAAAAAAAAAATTTTCGCTGCTAATGTAAAAATGCGTTACCGCGAGTGCTAAACAAGTGACTGCCGACAACATCCGAATTGAAACTTACGAAACGACAAATTACAAAATAACGAATTTGTCGTTTTGGACACGGCCTGATTGTATGTGTGATGCTCTCGGGAACTTACCTTGCGTCTGACACATTACTGCATGCATGGGAAAGATTCCCTTATGGCTGGGTTGGAAACTGTGACTATAGACTATTCGTGGTTAAGTGAGCACTTTTGAAAGCCCTCTCAATTCGAATAATAGATATAGGCTGTTCGCGGTAAAGTGAGCACTTTTTAAGGCCCTCCCTACAGGCTTTAACCACTAATAAATATATCGTATTGCAGCATCTGGCATTAAATTTTGAGGGCGGTGAAATGTATACACTGTGTTTATTCGTCACAAAGCAATTTTATATTAAAAAGCAGCGGGAAGATGGAAATAGGGTGAAAGGAAAATTTAGAGGGGCCTTAAAAAGTGCTCAGTTTACCGTGAACAGCCTATAATAAATTTATTTTATTTTAGCATTAGGTGTTAACTTCCGAATGATGCGGAATATACACACTGTGTTTATTACTGACATGGTATTATTAATCTATAAAGGTGGTTAAAATGTTAGAAATGGCTGAAAGTAAAGCGTAACTGAAGGCCTCAAAAGTGCTCACTTTACCGTGAACAGCCTGTAGGTCATCAGGCGCTGATTGTCGGACTGCGCACCGACATCTTGCTGGCGAGGGGCGCCATTTTACTGGCGCGTGAGACTGCAGTTAGCAGGAATCACGTATCGCCGACAAACCCGGCACGACATGACGGAAACAGCAGCAACGACACGACAGTTAAAGTTTCACTGTGACTGCTTTAATTTCCGCACGACACGACATAACCGACACGACGCTCTCGGCATTTAACCTGACTATGTAGAAGGCGCTGATAAGTTATGATAGTTTCAAAGGCTGTGGACAAGAGGGAAATTTGGAATATGATGGTGACAATGTGTTATTGCTAAAGCATACAAAGGTAAAAGTATTAAGAGTTAAAAACAGCGATTTTCAACATTTTCTTTCTTTTAAGCTGCGTATTTGCCATTGTAGGGAAAGCTTGCAATACAATTTCATTTTGCAAGGTTGTACACGCTGTGCGTCGTGCCGCGCAACACGACTAAAATTTAAAAAAATTTGTCCGGCTTACGTCAGATCTATCATATATTTACTTGGCTGTTTAGTTTTACGTGTCGTGTCGGGGCTGTCGTGTCGTGCTTGTCGGGTCTATGTGATTCCGGCATAAGTGGCTCGTACGTAATTTCTCTAGGGTTTAGTGAATTCAAACAAATTTTTACAATTTATTTATCATTTCTCGAAAGTTGGAACTGCAATTGCGTTAATTTAGTGTAACTATTTTTTTTAGATATTAAATGTTTTGTGAATGAAGAAACGTTGTAAATAAAAACCGAGGTTCCGCTTTTACTCAAATAATTTATTTTTAAAATTTAGATAACAAATCGCACTATTACACGTACAGGAAAAAAAAACTCTTCGTTAATATTATTTTGTTTATTATAATAATACTCTTAGATGTGATATGTGCATGTTTTCCACGTTTGTGTTGACTTGTTAAGACTTATTTTTATTGTAGTTTCGCCTAACTCAAAGTAAGGATACATCAACAGAACGTTTCTTTATGTAACGGTCACGTAAGTTAAGCCGGTAGTAAAGAATGCTAACTAGAAGGACGCCACAGTTTATTCACAAGTCGTAAAATCTCTCAAAGTCTTCCCCTGGACCGTGTCACGTGATGTTATGCCGTAAAGCCGACGCGCCGTAATGTTAAATTGGGCGATAAAGTGCCGGGAATAGACCTTGTATCAGGATTGCATCCGCCATAGAGCGTGCGAGAATTGCTACCTGAGGAGAAATTCGTTCAAATGCAGCTATACTATAAAAGGGTTTAAAGATTTCTTAGCTGAACCATAACCATAAAGTTGTTGATTACCAAATATCTCCGCGATAGTAGACTGGGTACGTTAAACGTAACGAGATTTTCAACTATAGAAATGATAAATATGAATGTGTGGCCTCAGTTCATGACTTTAAAAGGTTTTTTTTTTTTTTTTTTTTGTGATTCTAAGTTGTGATTTCACAAGTCACTGTGTGGGGGAGGGGGAAATGTCCAGTTTTTTTAAATAAGTAAAACATAATCATTAGAAAATAAACTAGTGCGTGCACGGCACGTGTGGCAGTCATACCTCGATAGTTTTAAATCATAATACGCCTTCAATACGAGACTGAATCGAAACTAATGAAATCGAGTTTTCGCAAATGTTTTTGTCGAAAGGTTGAGAATACAGGTTGATTCAAGAGCAGTTACTGCAACTTACAGTACTTATTGCTTAAGTTATTTGGAGCCACTTATGGCATATGTATGTGAGTCATGTTTTCAATATTTACAGAGTAATTTGAATAAATTTGAAAAGTAAAGAAATAAAGAATTACATTTTCAGGATTGAAAACAACTATTTACTATCACAAGAATGTTGACTGCAGCGATACAGTGTCAAGGATGTAGGCATGAGTAGCTACCTACGTTTATGATATGCCGCACTCTAAATTCCAATCAGTGGGGAAACCACTGATTGTTTCAGTGAAAAAAATTTCACTGATTGAATTAATGACGTGAAACAATTTCACCGACTGAATAAGTGTCGGCCGACTGCAGTGGCGAATCAAATATTGGTTTTATTGAATTTAGCCAGATAATTAAGTAAAATTAACACATTTACGATTGTTGGCTACTTGTATTGCGCAGTTTAAAAAAAAAAAATTAAAAATTCTGGGAGTTGGACGGGGTTAAACTCATCCAACCTTTCCATTTCACTTTTAGCCCGTTTCCTTATCATCTGCGCTACCAAGTAAAATTGAAACTTTTGAGGAAGATATGGTATAGTTCTTAAAGTAATCATGATGATTTAAATCGTTTTATTGGTGGCCTTTGGATTGTTAAAACGAATAGTATATTTGAGTGCACTCTATTCGCCATATTGTATGCAGCTGTAAACCTTCAAACAGAGCGCTGTGATAATTACATGAAAACGAAATGAAAGACATAAAAACGGAAAGAAAGGCTGGATGTTCATATTACCTCGTAAAATGGCGTTTAGACAGACGAAACACATTTTAGAAAGTTATTATATTGGTTTTATTAGTTTATTCGTGGCTATTTCACTTGATACACATTGTTTAACGGCCATTTTTAAACGCTGTATGACGGCCATTTTCACACACCGTTTAACTGATCCATCAGTCAAAAAACAAACCACTGAAAAACAGCGAGAAAAATGACTGATGAATCAGTGGAAAATGTTACTGATTCAATAAGTGCTGGAAATCTGGCATTTTTTCACTGATTCATAAGTTAAATTCACTGAAGTGACTGTTGAATCAGTCAGGTACTGTTGACTGATTGAAGCTGTGAAATTCTCACTGATTCAGATCTACTGTAAACAACAATTACCATACATTAATAAGCTTACATTACTGAAGCTATAGGGTCTTCACGGCAAAATTGAGCACTTTTGGAAGCCCTGCTCAAGGTCTACTTGTATACACGTTGTGTAATCCTCCGCATTATCTAAAGTTAACATTGCCATAATCCTCATCACTTAATTCATGCGCCGGTCAAATGAAACTGTGAAATTATTAAGAAAGTAAATACTTCAAATATCTGTACACTTTTACACTTCGATGAATTAAAAAAACACAAAGTTAAATAAATAATATTAAGTTATCAGAAATGGTTACCTACCACTTTTTTTATCTTAAGATATGGAACTACTTTCCATTCATCGTTACCAACTTAACTGGGCGAATGTCACTCAGTGCGCCCATTAAAATATATGCGTGCAGGGGCAGTGACTTTTTTCTAAGGTTCATTTCTAAAGTGCTCACTTTATCGTGAACAGTCTTAACCATACATTAATAAGCTTACATTACTGACGCTATCTGTTTTTTTTTTCTTTGGCGAGAGTCGGTGTGATAGCCTCCAGGAAGCTGGGACGCAGTTGTATAGTGGTTAGACTACTCGCCTCCCACCTTGGCGAACCGGGTTCGATTCTCAGGGTGAGGTTGTCGCTCCCGGATTTTCTCAAGGCGGAATCACGCTTGACGATGCCACTGGTCGGCACAGGTTTTCTCAGTGATCTCCCGTTTCCTCCGCCCTGAAATTCCGACGCTGCTCCATACTCACTTCACTTCCCCCTCATCGGCTCTCAAGACATCGATGTTAAAGGAAGGGTTTGGTTGAATCAGAGTTTGTTTGGCGCAACAAAATTAATAGTTTTTTTTATAGTGGCAATAAAATATTTCGTTGTTGAAACCAAATATTTTCTTCCTTGTTTGATTGTTCCACGCGAAGATTTCGTTAGTGCAACTAAATATTTGGTTGGATCTACGTTCATTAACCAGTTTCCGTTAAATATAAAAAAAAACCAGAAGCGCGGCCAATATTCGAACCCACATCACCTGCGCCCAAGCACTACGCCTTAGCAACGTCACCTGCCGTTAGTACTGTGGAGAAAGGAACGTTTTTAAAAACATTAATTACATACATTTCGAATGCTAACTAAAGTGAGCAAGTAAATATTTCAAGTTCTACAGCTCTTTACGTTTCAGTTTCCGATTCGACATGTTTTATTAGTCTTTTTATGTAATTATTAAGAGTGGGGTGGCGTCTCTCCCCTCCCCGGCCCAAGGTCATTAAGCGAGGGAGCGATACGGGCGACACTAACACGCATTTATAGCGCCTCATCGCTCCTACGCGCAAGGCGTGCAGTGTTTCCGCCGTGACGTTGTACTGTGCAGATTAGATCTGCAACAGTGAGGTTTTATACTCGCGATGAAAGCCCACAGATTAAACTAACGCTTGTATCTTCGTACTTTGCTCTTGTCACTTAAGGAAATTGCATACGCAAGCTTTAAAAATGCGATATTTAATCGTTTTCCCGAGGTTTTTTTTTTCTCCAAGAATACACTTAATATGACAAATGTGAAATAATAGAGGCGTAGATAATGGTTTTTTTTTAAAATCATTTCTGACAAAAAGTCGTATTTACAGAACACGTATTTATCGAGATACGCGTATTTGCGCATAGAACTATATCACAAAAAACGCGAGGGTCCATCCACTCTTAAGCATCAATACATTCACTAACAGACACTATTAGTTTCCTAGTTGTCACAAAAAAAATGCAAACTATCGAGCTGTAGTTTCGAACGAAGGCAAACAAATGAGTGGGTACACCAAACATAGTTTATTCAACAAAACATTTTGTTAACATACTTATTTACCCAACACAGTATTTTGTTTATTCAAGCGTGTATTTTGTTAGATGAACAAAATAATGTTGTTGCTTTCGAAGTTTTCTTTACTCCACAACAAATAGGTATACTTTTTTTCGGGTAAACTAAACATATTTTCGGCTCCACACAAACAACATTTTTTGCTGGCTGTTCTCTCTGTGTGTTCGCAGTTATTCGAGCACTTTTGAAATGCACCGTATTTTTTGGAAGAAAGACATCAGTTGCTCCTCCTTCAACTGTTCTGATCGAAGAAGGCAGGATACAAGAATGGAACTAACCACAGCACAGTATTTTCTTGCAAATGAAAAGTTTTATCTGGCTCAATAAACGCATCGATGTCTTGTGCTTTACAGACGCAAGGAGTCAGTGATTTTCTTTCTTAAACTAACTAGAATTTTCAGGTTCATTACTTCTATTAACACTGCCACCAATAACTAAGAAGCTAGAATAAACAAGTGACTGACTAACTGGTGTCCTCTCAAAGACAAGGATGCTGTTTCAGGTTCATTACTTCTATTAACACTGCCACCAATAACTAAGAAGCTAGAATAAACAAGTGACTGACTAACTGGTGTCCTCTCAAAGACAAGGATGCTGTTTCAGGTTCATTACTTCTATTAACACTGCCACCAACAACTAAGAAGCTAGAATAAACAAGTGACTGACTAACTGGTGTCCTCTCAAAGACAAGGATGCTGTTTCAGGTTCATTACTTCTATTAACACTGCCACCAATAACTAAGAAGCTTGAATAAACAAGTGACTGACTAACTGGTGTCCTCTCAAAGACAAGGATGCTGTTTCAGGTTCATTACTTCTATTAGCACTGCCACCAATAACTAAGAAGCTAGAATAAACAAGTGACTGACTAACTGGTGTCCTCTCAAAGACAAGGATACTATTTCAGGTTCATTACTTCTATTAGCACTGCCACCAATAACTAAGAAGCTAGAATAAACAAGTGACTGACTAACTGGTGTCCTCTCAAAGACAAGGATGCTGTTTCAGGTTCATTACTTCTATTAACACTGCCACCAATAACTAAGAAGCTTGAATAAACAAGTGACTGACTAACTGGTGTCCTCTCAAAGACAAGGATGCTGTTTCAGGTTCATTACTTCTATTAGCACTGCCACCAATAACTAAGAAGCTAGAATAAACAAGTGACTGACTAACTGGTGTCCTCTCAAAGACAAGGATACTATTTCAGGTTCATTACTTCTATTAGCACTGCCACCAATAACTAAGAAGCTAGAATAAACAAGTGACTGACTAACTGGTGTCCTCTCAAAGACAAGGATGCTGTTTCAGGTTCATTACTTCTATTAACACTGCCACCAATAACTAAGAAGCTAGAATAAACAAGTGACTGACTAACTGGTGTCCTCTCAAAGACAAGGATGCTGTTTCAGGTTCATTACTTCTATTAGCACTGCCACTAACAACTAAGAAGCTAGAATAAACAAGTGACTGACTAACTGGTGTCCTCTCAAAGACAAGGATGCTGTACAGGTGAATTGAAAAATACAACCAAAAGTATCACAAGGAAAATCGTAAAAACACACGGGAAAAAATAAAGTTAACTATTTTTATTTAATGCTTTGTTTTCCCGGGGCGCTTTTTTTTCCTTCAATTGTCTGCGCGAAGGCTCCATGGCGTATGCCACTTCCAGGTATAAATGAGGAGTTCATCGTTCGTTGCCACTTAAAACTTTTTAACGAACGCACAAACAGTTGTGGAGCGAATTAAAAACGAAACTCGACTCACCTACAGCTGACTGCCATTCGGTTGCTACCGTGCAGAGAAAGTTTTAGTAGATATAAAAACTAAAAAAAAAAAAATTACTACCCTTAAAGCTGATGTTGACCTGACATACAGGCGATGAATAACAAAGAAAATTTCTTTGAACGTTGAAAATTGTCTGGGGTAGATAGACATGAATTTGAAACCATACAATGTAAAAACAATATCACAAAACAGATTAATTTGCCTTGTTTGTATATGGTCAATGCTGCCTGCACTCACTCCCGTCCCATAGTGTATTTTCCTTGGTTATTATCTACAGTTAAGTTTTCTCTGGATGTTTGTTGTAATTTGCTTTACTTGTGTTCTTTTTTCACTGTGAGGATTACAAACACTAGATAATTAAAAATATATTATTATTTTCTTAGCTGTAAAGTATGAAGGCTGTCAGATATCATGTATTAATATAATAATTCAGATGAAAAATTGTAATTGGTACAAGCACGTACTTGTCGTATAAAATGTATTCTTAACAAACATAATAGCAATTTCCAGCGAGCATTGTTTAAAAATGACGTCAGTCAGGAACGGGGGCCGCGGTGGCCTAGTGGTTAGAGCTCACCTCTGACCTAAGTGAACCGGACTCGATTCCCGGCAGAGTTGCTCCCTGATTTTCACACGTGGGAATCTTGCCCCACGGTGCCGAAGGTCGGCGGGGTTTTCTCAGGGATCTACTGTTTCCCCCCACCCTCTCATTCCGGAGCCGCTCCGTACTCACCTGGTTTCACCCACATCGGCTCTCAAGACCTGGGGGGTCTTCACCCACTCGCTCAGTCCAGATGTGTCACGTGAGACTTGAAAAGCACAGGTCAGTCCGAGAGCAGGAGTGGAAAATGTTGGTATAGCAGTAGATCTTTGCATAGTCTGGCTGCATCAGTCGGGAAAACTCCAAGACAATCTTGACGATCATTCTTGAGATAAATCACTTCTCTGGTACCTTATACTTGGATACTGCTATTGTTCATTCCTCAATAAATGTTGGTCTAGCAGTAGATCTTTGCATAGTCTGGCTGCATCAGTCGGGAAAACTCCAAGACAATCTTGACGATCATTCTTGAGATAAATCACTTCTCTGGTACCTTATACTTGGATACTGCTATTGTTCATTCCTCAATAAATGACAGGACATGTTCACGATCTCTGTCAAAGCGAGAACAAACACACACACGCCTCAGACATTCGTGGAAACGAGGACTCAATTAGAGTTGACTGTGTACTGTTGACTCTATAAATTCCAGATACATCCTCCGTGGGAAATTAACAACATACCCTAACACCACGGCCATTGTTGCCTGTAAATTTCTATTCCCAGTAATTGAAAAGTACACTTTTAAAATCAATAATGAAAAATGTGGTATAAACTATAAAAATAATTTAACTTGTCCTTTAAAAAAAGTATTCGCCGACGTAAAGCAGCCAAAAAAAAAAAACGGAATTTTCCAAAATACGTTCTTCAATTAATAGTCTTATAACAGGGGGTATTATTAATTCAGTTATAATTTTAAAATTAAATCCGTGCGCATAGGCGAAAATTATACGTAGACCCTACTCGCAAGCAGCCTAAAATAGCCGCTGGTATTGCAGTTTCAAAATGTAACAACACACAGAAGTTTTATTTGCATTAAAATACAAAAGTGTCTAATTTATTTATGAAGCCAGCAACTGCAAACGAAGTGCGTGTTAAGGCTGTTCATGATAAAGTGAGCATTTTTGAAATCAACCATAGGAAAAAGTCACTGCCCCTACCTGCCATATATTTCAACGGACGCAATTAGTGACACGTGTGATGTAAAGTTGGTTACGATGGAGGGGAAAGTAGTTACATATATTAACGTCGATAAAAAACTGTTAGGCACCCATTTGTGATAACTTAAATTATTTCTCTCGCTTTCTGTATTTTTTTAATGCATCGAAGTGTAAAAATGAGAAGACTTGTACAATATTTACTTTTATAATAGTATTATAGTTTCATTTGACCAACGCATGAATAAAGTGAGGAGGCCTGTGGCAATGTTAATTTTACATAAGGCGGAAGAACATACAACGTGAATACAATTATATCTCAAGCAGGGCTTTTAAAAGTGCTCATTTTACCGTGAACATATTTTATATAGGCCTACATATGTGTATACGTCAGACCAAACGAAGTGTCCTATTTACGTCGTTTTTATTGAAAGCGCCTTCCTCTTTCTTCTACTCTAGGCATCCACGTATGTTGGTGGGACGGAGTAGTAAATAATTCACGAATCACTCTCGTACGCGACAGTTGAGAGCTGGTGTGAAGTTCTCTTCGCATTGCTGCGACACAGCGGCAGTAGCCAGTTGGGTATTGAAGACCCGCTGGGAGATGAAAGGCGTTTCCACAGACGTCTGCAGGGGCCACGGTGGTGTAGTGGGTAGACTATACTCGCCTCCCACCTAGGCGAACCGGGTTCGATGATTCTCTGCGGGGCAGCTCCCGGATGTGGGAATCGTGTCGGCGAGTTTTCTCAGGGATCTCCTGTTTCACCCTGCCCTCCCACTCCAGCGTTGCTCCATGATCACCTCGCTTCACCCTCGTCGGCTCTCAAGACTTCGACGTCAATAGCTGCCGAAATCGCTTCACTCCACAATCTCTCCACTGTCGTTTGTGAATACATTCACAAGGTCAAATCGCCAACGGTATACTCGAAACGTCAATCAACCGAACAGCCAATGAGAATTAAGATGCTACAACTACAGTAGTAGGTCAAAATATACTTCTAGCTCACGTATTATTTGTAGGAGTCTTGCACGCTTCCGTGTTCAATAAAAATGATAATTTAACCGTGTGATGGCAGCACAAATTTACTGGCACAATAAATACAAGGTGGAGGTAAGTGAACTGCCTACATTCTCCATTACAGCAATATCTGTCCTATCGGCCCTACCATAGTGCTATGGGTCCTGGCAACACTTGACACACTTACTGTACTCTGCAACGTTTATTACTGGCTGGCTGTGGCCAATGGAGTCGAGCTGTGACTATGTACCAGTTAATGTGTGGCGACAGAGGTATAGGCTGTACACGGTGAAACGAGCACTATTAAAAGCCCTGCATAAGATCTCCTTGTATGCATGTTGTGTATTCCTCCTCTTGATATAAAATCAACATTGCTATGGGCTTCATCACTTAATTCATCCGTCAGTCAAATGAAGCTGTGAAATTATTAAGAAAGTAAATACTTTACCAATCTGATCATTTTTACACTTCGACGCATTAAAGAAACAGAAAGCGAAATAAATAATTTGAATTTATTACAAATGGTTACCTAACACTTTCTATTCGACTTTGAGATGTGGAACTACTTTCCATCCATCGTTACCAACTTTTCTGGGCAATATCACTCAGTGCGCCCGTTAAAATACATGCATGTAGGAACAGTGACCTTTTACTAAGGTTCATTTATAAAGTGACCACTTTATCGTGAACAGCCGTTAACAGGCTTTACAATCCATCGTGTACTTTCGATAAATTAAAAAAGAGGAAGAATAATATGGTTTTATTCTTTTAAATTGAAATTCTAATTGCTTTTTTTTTTTTTATCTAGATTCAAATAACGTCCAGCAAAACAGTAAAACTACAAAATCGTGAGTTTTGTTTTTGAGACCATAGAAATTTCCACATAAACGTAGCCTCTAATATATACGAGCGTGCCCGTCGTAGAGTTGGATTACTTATGCAGTGATTTGATTTCATCGGCGTAGGAAATTAAGGGTTTTTTTTTTTTTTTAAATCAGATTCGGCAAGAGCAGACTAAAATTACGTTGACTCTGCATTGGATTATAGTTACTTTAATGGTTAAGATTGACTACGTCCATTGCCAAACTGAAGTCAAAGATCTTCAACTGAAACGGGATACCAACATACTACAAGCAAATAATAAACACAGAACAAGACGATAAAGAGCTATGAAGAAATAGGTATCCTAGCAGGAATTAAAATATTGACAGGTGAAAATAGGCACGTAGACAAAAAATGTAAGAGACAGATAGAAACAACAATGTAAACCAACCAGGAAGTCATTAAGGTCGTGGACTGATTGACACACTGAGTATATGCAGTCACGCACTATGGCGTACACGACCTTATTAAACGCACTGCATATAATATCCTTGTCAATTTAAAAAAAAAAACTCACAATTAAAAAATAAAACGTAAGAAAAAAATGGCGATAGTATTCATAGAGCTGGACATAAACGACAACAATAAATATCTAGGATATGGACGGCGTAAAAAATATTTATATCAGCGCAAAAGAAAAAGAATATCGGAAAAAATTTGATACAGGTGCGAAAAACCCTAAACTTAGAAGACACAAAGTGGATGACAAAACATCACAGCGTTTCGGTTAGAAATGTTTACAGAAATGTACAGTTAACATATTGAGGTCTGCACACATTTACTGGCAATTAACACAAATTAGAAGCGAGTTACCTATATCCACTACTGCAAGAACACTGGTTCTGCTGGTGCCTGGGTAAGAACTCACCATCGTCCTATTGGTCCATACCACACCGGCCACATCCCTGTACTTTACAGCGTTCATTATTGGTCGGTCATCAACCAATGGAGAGCCGATCTTATATTTCCCAATCAAATGTCCTTTATCTTATAAAAGGATTTACAATCAATCATGTCCCTTTGAGTGGCTATAAAAAAATAAATTCTATCGTTAGCAATATCATTGTTACTGCGCTGTAGTGTTCTTGTGAGGTCATGTTAAACTCTAGCCGAGCAAATACTGCATATATATGCGAGTTTTGTTCTGAACAACAAAGAAATGTTCAACTTAGCTTTGCTCGTGCTACACTCGAGCGTAGTCTACAAAGTGTTAACATGGGGAAACGTGATCCATGATGACGAGAAACAACGTTGAGCTCCGCAACGAAAAATGCCGAGTTTACACGAAAATTTCTTCGTCACTGAAACCAGACAATTATATTTTATTCGGCAGTCAGAATACCGCCGCCAGTGAAACATGTTCCTAAACACCAACAATTATAACAGACACCTGTTTTTAAATTTGATGGGTTTCCATTGTTGTCCTTTATACTTGTATTTAATACGTGTATTCCTAGTCCACGTATTTTAAAAGATGTCAGAAGAGTACGTTATACAGATTCACAAAACCATTTACTGAGACTGCTTTCACATAAGCTTGTGTTATACAAATAGCTAAACTAATTGAAATAATTGGCGTATGCTTAATGTTTTGATTAAATACAAAAGTCTTACAATCTTTTATTTATTTATTTTTTGAAAATTCACTTTCTTAATTGCATACTAACACACCAAATAATAATATAAAAAATACTATATATAATAATATGTAAATACTTCAAAAATGTATGTGATCTATTCTTGAATCTACAAAATATTTATATTTTCAGAATTTAATAAAAAGTTTGACAAATCGTGTAGGTATATAAAATTAATCGCACAAACCTACTAACGAAATTTTCATTTAAGAAAATGATTACTTGTCAAATATATGACTTATGGCAAGTCAATTTATAACTTATATGCTTCTTCAGAGATCAAATTTTCTCACACTTTGCAATATATAACATATGTTTCCAGAAGAATTGTGATATAAGAAATAAAAATTTTGTCTCTAAATTTTTTACACTTTCGTTTAAGTAATTTTTTACTTTAAATTAATTAAATATGGTACGATATCTTTACAT
Source organism: Dryococelus australis (assembly GCA_029891345.1). NCBI lineage: Eukaryota > Metazoa > Arthropoda > Insecta > Phasmatodea > Phasmatidae > Dryococelus > Dryococelus australis. The sequence goes on from CM056993.1 coordinate 385,032,518, forward strand.
ACCTTATAGATTATATTTCGTAATATAATTTTTACTTCTACATAATTCTTGAAACTGATGTTTATGAATTATTAATGCGTTCATTTAGTTTTATTCATTTATTTTTGATCGGAATTCCTGTTTTCTTAATTTGAAACATTAATTTATTGTGCAATAAAACCTTTCTTTTTTATTTTGCTATGTGTTTATGTATTTTAATATGTAGGTATAGAGAGTTTCAATAAACAATATTTGGTCATTTATTTTTGTGAGAATAAAATTAAAATTAAAATGTTGGTCGTTAAGTTAGATTATTCTAGTCAGTTTACAAAAATTAACAATCTATAAACTAATTAAAAATGTATAGTTCCTAATACAAGCACTGGCACTCACTTTCGTAAAAGCGCTTCTTGCCTTTTAAGTTATAAATTTATACATTTTACCTGATAATTATACAAAAATGTGTTGGCAATAAGATGTAAAACTAATGAAAGAGATTTTTTCATTTAAAGGAATGAAGCAAATTAAAAAATGTTAAACATGTGGATGGCACAGAATTCTCTTAATTTTCTGTCAAAATTATTTTATATCTTAGTCATATAATATTATATATATATATAATTGATATATATATATATATATTATATGTATTGTTGTTTATTATACAAATTTTTATTTTCTTAATGTTAAAAATTAAGTCAATTTTTTAAAAACAAATGCCTTGTTCCGCACGTGTTCGAGAATGCTCAGGGTTTCTTTTCTTATTGGTTTCGTTAATTTTTGATTCTTTCATTTTCTAAAGTCAGCTATACTGAGTTTTTATAAATTCGTTTAAAATATAATTCAGAATTAATTTTAACCTAGAAATGTGACTAACTTTATAACTGATAAAAAGCGAGTTTTACGAATTTATCTTGAATATTAGGCAAAAAAATTGTAAATAGTATTATTTTTTAGGATTCCAGTCCCACTGAGAAAAAGGTTTTGTTGAATCAAACATGATTTGTTTGGTGTAACCAAATGATCTGTTTGTATAGAGGCAATGAAATATTTTGTTGCTGAAACCAAATAATGTTGTTGTTCTCACTTGGTTGCCACAAACTGTAAGATTTGGTTTGTGCACGTACATTAAACAGTTTGGGCCGATATAAAAATATTTTACAAGTTCACCGAGTTTCGAACCCAGATCACCTGCGTCCGCCTCGGTAATAATATACTGAAAATATTGGGCAACGTGTGCAAAAACATATTTCACGTTTTATAGCTTTAATTGTCAGTTTCTTGTTGCATTGTTTTATTAATGTGTTTGTACAATTATTAAGCATCAATAGATGCACTAACAAACACGGTTACTATCCTAATTGTCACACAAATAGAGACAAGCTCTCGAGCTGTATTTTCAAACGAAGGCAGTCAAATGAGTGGCCACACAAATATATACAGTTGACTCAACAAAACATTTAATTGAAAGTTTAATTTTTTTTTTGCCCAACACAGAGATTTTGCATACTCAAATATATACTTTGCTAGACGATCAAAGTAATTTTGTTGCGTTTCAAATTTTGTTTGCTCAAGAATATATTTTGTTAGGGGAACCAAAAATATATTTGGTCCTATACAAACAAAGATTTTGTCCGATTTTCTCTCAGTGTCAGATACCGGTTTTCAGTGTTCTTTCATAATGCCAGTTTTTATGGGCTCAAATAGGCTTCTTACATATCGGCATTGTACTCATTTATACAATACACTAGCGCGGTGACGGGGGAAAATGAAAGTGCTATACCCATGACGCGAAAGAAATCGGCGATAATGGAGTTGTCTCTGCGGGCCACTCAACAACTTCCTGGATGTCGGAGGGGTAGGTAGGTTGTTATCCCGTCTCACACAATGAAGGTGAGGGGAAGGGGGAAGCCTGGCAGTTTGCCGAGTCCGCCATGAATGATGTAAAAGACACGATCACGCGGCACACAGAGAGCCAAGAAAGCTAGGTCTGTGAAAAGGCGGCGGGATAGGAGGAGCAGATCAACCAAGGCGCATTGTGCCCAGTCAACTTTGGTCGTCCTGTTCCACGCCGAGACTTCTGCACCCACATTAAGGGGGCTGCCTACCAGGCGCTAGAAATGTGTCGCGGTGTGTTGGGAAATACGTTTTTTTTTTTTTACGAAACTATTTCCACGTGCGCCCAATGTGTTAATTTACGATAAGAAACCATACTTCAGACGATGACGGAATGTCGCTTTCATGACACTACGCAGGTTAGAACCGCTATTCCCATGCCCTTAAACATAGCTAAAAACAGCATTTTCATACTGCCGCATTTCAGAATGTGCTGACCGTATCTACGTGAAACTCAGATACAATCCTGCATTGAACTTTGCAACAGATTTTCCACCTGTAAAATAATATGGTCACCTCTTAAAGTCCCATAGAAAAAACCGTTCGACGAAAAACTTGCGCGCTAGTTTAGTGCTTCGCACATAGTGGCTATGCGGCACTTGAAGCGCGTGCCAGTATCGCCCTTAGTGTTCGCTCGCTCCTGTGCCATGTCGCGTCGGGTAGGCGGACATCTTAAGGGGTCCGCCCGCCTGGTGCTTGAACTACTTTGCAGAGTGTTTCAAATACTAGCTTTGTTGACGAAACTATTAAGCCTGCCCCCAGTATGTTTACCTAGGAAAATACGTCATATATACCCCAACCGAGGACTGAATGGTACTTTAAAGTTACCGCGCATTTTGTAAATATTATTTTGAATCCCTCCAATATAGTTTTAAACAGCTTCTTCAGAGAGTCGTATCTTAGACAACACTAGCCGGACACGAGTCAAACTACAATGTAGGTTGTTCAAGGTAAAATGAGCACATTTGAAAGCTTTGTTTAAGATATATTTATATACAATGTTTGTATTCTTCCACCTTACGTAAAATTAACATTACCATGGGTCTCATCACTTTATTCATGCGTCGGTAAAATGAAATTGTGAAATTATTAAGATAGTAACTATTTTACAAATCTGCTCATGTTTACACTTCGATGCACTAAAATATCAGAAAGCGAAAGAAAAAAATTTCAAGTTATCACAAATGGTTACCTAGCACTTCTTATTCGGCGTTAAGATATGGCACTACTTTCAATAAATCGGTACCAACTTTACTGAGCGAATGTCACTCAGTGTCCCCATTAAAATATATGCATGCAGGGTCAGTGACATTTTTCTAAGGTAGATTTTTATAAAGTGCTCACTTTATCGTGAACCGCCGTTAGGAGCCTTTATTGACCTTTGCTACAGACTTGTGAGCAACAAAACGTTGGGATCACCGCTACAAGTCCCACACGCACACGCAGCACTATGAGAACACTGCACGCCAGTTCAGAGCCCTGCACGTAGTGGCGATGGCGCACTTGTAGCGCGTGCCAGTGTAACCCTTACAGCTCCGCGCTTCTCGGCTGAAAAAGGAGAAAAACGATGCAGGCAAGCGAGACCCTTAAGGCTCCTATGTACCTGAAACGGTTTATCGCGATCAAAGCCCAGAAGCGAGGGATATATATATATATATATATATATATATATATATATATATATATATATATATATATATATGCGCACCCAGCCCACCAATACCTGCGTGCCTTGTCTCTGTCGTTACGCTTCCCTGTGCAAATCAGATCTATAGCAGTGAAACTTTATCATACGCTATGAAAGCCCACAGATTTATCTACTTTCAGATGTACTTTTCTCCTACCTCTGAAGGAAACTGCACTGGCAGCTTCTAAAAAAGCAATTTTTCTCCCTTGAATACGTCTTTAAATTTGCAACCATAGTGGGAGGCAAGCATTTGGAAAACATTATATTGTTCTCAAATCAAATAAGCCCATAAATCTAAATAAAACAGTTTACAACCAGTGCATTCTTCTAGTGCTGCCTTGCGGCTGTGAGACCTGGACATTTAATGAATTTACAAAAGAAAAACTTAGAACAGCCCAAAGAGCTATGGAAAGGTCAACGCTGGGACAAGAAAAAAGCCACAGACATCAGATCAGTACCTAAAGTAAAAGACATCTTGGAGAAGACATCTATCTTGAAGTGGCAATGGGCTGGCCATGTTACTCGGACGAAAGATGAAAGAGGGACAAAAACAGTGTTGGAATGGAGTCCAAGAAATCATCGGAGACTAAGAGGGAGATCACGAGATAGTTGGGACAAAGACATACGCAGAGTTGCTGGAGTTAACTGGCAGAGAATCGCCCAAGACCTTTCTACCTGAAGGACACTATTGAAATTTTACCTGATTCCTAACTCTGAGGCCACGTCATTTCATGACTGAACTGGCTGATAATGATGAGTGGGAGGCAATCCAGAACTTCCGATGATAACAAAATCGAGGGATACAGTTTTGTATCGCATCTCCGAATCTATCGTCTGCATTCAAAATTCAATTACACCACTCGATTTCCAAAGGATCAAATAATATTTTACGTTGAGCGAGGACTGCGAAGCATCGCAGGGGGTGGGAGAGGGTAGGGGGTGCAATTTTGAGTTCGTTTCGCCGCGTCTCATAACTCCCGCGTAGTATAACTTGTAACTAGGAGAAGCAGGAGCTACGACGCTTGTTTAAGTTTCAATCGACAGCTCTCGTCAAAATCAATCGAATGTGCGAATAAAAAACATTTGCGTGGCATGGTTATAGTGAGATTGTATATGTTTAATGTAAAAAAAATTAAGAAAACTTAACACATGTCGGCCTATACTCGTCAAAAAACCAAGTCGAAATTCAGAAATCGTATACGGCGGTACGAAATGAAGTTCATTTCGATCTCCAGTCGTGCTCTGAACTCGGATGGGGCAACAGTATTCTATGACGATCTTAGATCAAGTTGAGACATGACCTTGGATAGAGCGACGACCTTCAATCGTATAACTGGCGATGAGAGATGTATGTTAACAAACACAATTTAAAACTGTTTAAGTTTTTAACATATGTTGTAATTTCGTGACATATCGCTTATAACTTGATAGAAGTAACACATCGTCTGATAAATATCATTTATCATATTTTTAGAGTAAATATAAGCATTTTAACTTAAAATGTTGATTCGCAAAAATTTCAAAAATGTATTTAACACAAATTTCTGTTACAACTAATTTTTAATAGAAGTCGCATAAATGGCATAGTGCAGGCTTTTTTTTTAACCGGCGTTGGTTTTTTACTTTAAATTTTATCTTGAAAGTTAAAAATGGTATACCGGCGAACCGCTTAGCAAATTTTAAAAAATGTTTTCCTTCAAAACAATTTAATAATATTGTCAGGCCAGTTTGTGATATTCTGAATGGCTGTTACAGTTTTCCGTTGCATCTGCTTGGAGGGATAGGTGTACATTTCATTATATCTTTACAAAACTTTATTACTGCTCTAATTAAAGAAATGAATACAATTTTAAACCTTTATTATGTCTCAATTTATATTTTACACCAATAAAAACAACGAAATCCACATTTAATCGATTTAAATATTACTATAATAATTATCAATAATAACAGTAATAACAATAATTAACATATTAATTTCGTAGTTCTGCGAAAAAAAAATATATAAAAAAATCTCAATAGCTCGTTTTATTAATTTTTGAAAAGTTATTTTCTTCAATTGCCATACTTTTCCAGACTATGATGTCATATTACAACAAAAACAATGATATTTGCTTAAAAAAACACACCTTAAATACCCTTAATGACATTCTATGTACGAATATTAGTCTCCAATTTAAATATTTTTTCAAAGTAAAAATGGTTACAAACGACATTTTACCATATTTTTAGACACAAAAAGTTTAATACAAGATATTTAAATTATATTAGGAACATGCGGGACACCTCCATATATAATATTCACTACAAAATGATAAAGTCGTCACTGAAAATCTCACCGAGGCGAGTTGCCAACAAAAAGATAGCACGTCGGTTGAGTGTCATCGTCGTAAAGACGTTTGGGCATGTGATGTGAGTATCTGGGTCGCCCTTAGCGCTCCTACGCATCAAGTACTCGGATATGTGAAATAAGTTCCGGTGGGAAACGTCCTTATTAATTACATAAGGCCTATAAATCTGTCTGTTTTCTCTGTCAACAAGAAGACAAAACGAAGAACGTAATACGGTACGCATTTTTCTATTTAATTATATTTTTGTTAAATTATTTGCAAGTATAGCATTTAGTTTAATTACTTTGTTGTTGGTGTTGCATATTATCCTAGTTAAATACAATTTCTGTTTTTCTTGTGTATTTCTTCTTGCATTTATTTTGTAACCAACATTGGCAATTAACGAAATAAAATATAATTGTGAATGTAGACTAATTTATCGACACAATCTCCTTTAAACTTCCAAACTAATAGTATGGTTTTGTACTTGTGCTGGATTTTGGAAGCTATTAATATCGGTGTAACGGAGTGTTCTCGTCGCATTTGTTATTTTTCTTTCTGTCTCCAATACTTCATGTTTCCCTGTTCTTAGGCATAATAATACCTTGATCTGCCATACTCGTAAACGTGTATCTTGCTTTCAACTGGGCTACGAGAAGTGTTGAATTAACGTTTTGAATCCTGTATTGCTGAAAGAAGAAATATGAAGAGATGGTGCTTCGCCTGAATGATCTACTACTTGGTAAACGGAACTGCTGTGCGGGTTGCAGCATGAAACAGCCTTGGAGTTTTGTTTTCGTTGCCATGAAGCATCCTCGTTCATTTTAATGTTATTGGCTGTTCCTTACGTCATCCCTGTAATATACTGTGGTTTGCTATCGCTGACGGAATGTGATGTAATGCATAGTAGAGTGACAGGGCAGCGCGTGTATAGACGCGGTAGGAAAAGGGGGGGGCAGGGGTGGCGAGGAGATATAGGCAGGTGCATGAGAGCCTGGGAGCTGACGACGAGAAGAGGAAACACTGTATTCTGCAGTATTGGTGATGCCATCCGAGAGACTATAGGCTATTCACGGTAAAATAGCACTTTTTAAGGCCCTCCCAACAGGCATTGACCACTAATTAATATATGATATTTCAGCCTCAGACGTTTACATTTGAGGGTGGTGAAATATATACACTGTGTTTAATAGCCACATATCAATATTCATATTTAAATAGTGGTGACAGGATGGAAATCGACTGATAGGAAAAATTTTGCTGGGCTTTTAAAAGTGCTCACTTTACCGTGAACAGCCTATACATAAGTTATTTTATGTGCTGGGACTCTAACTTTCTTGGGGGAGATTCGGGACTTAGTCTTTCACCAAGAAATTTTTCCAGGGCATTGATTAAGTCGTGCTTATGGGGATGTTGCCTTCAGATAATACAGAGCTAAGAGATATCTTGCAGATATTCTCTTCCGCCTCTGTAAAAGTAAAGAACTGCGGTGCACGAGTGTTGAGAGGAGATATGTACGGGGAAGTAGTAGTGAAATGATTGTCCAGGAAACTGCAAGTGAAGTCTGTGCATGTGTTGTGTTGTGGACTGAGAGAGAGTGTGATCGCAAGGCGCATGGCGGGTGTAATATCCCCGGCTCCTGTCCCGCTCAAGAGTGCTACTGTGGAGAAGCACTGCCTACTCCCTCGGGGGACATCCTCGGCTTCTGGTCTGTGATTGGAGGGAAGATCAGTGAGCAACACCAACACTTCCAGGTGTTTGAGTATCCTCGGCTCCAGGACTGATGAGGACGGATGCTGCGAATGAGCTTGCGTGAGCGTGAGAAGGAAACTGACGCAAAATTATGTACTTTCAAATTGCTGTCTCCTCTCGGTTAGGTCACTTTAAATTATTATAGCTTAAGTATGATGAGTTTTGTACTCTTTTATGGTAATTTTATTAGTTTTAAGCGCTTCAAAGAATTTCGGGTAACATTTATGAAAAAGGGGGTTTTTAAGCCACAATATTATACTTGAAACCATAAATGTTTATTTGTTCATTTTACAGTAGCACACTACTAACCTTGAAAGGCAAAACTATCGTAAATTTTTTTTTCTTGTTGCTTTTAAAAGTTTTTGGAATATTAGCTTACCGTCCTTTCGTCTTCCTGTTGCTCTTAGGGTTGTAATGGCGGGAGTTTAGATGGGAGTTCTTGTACGGAGTCACATCGTGTGGGAATTTCCTTACAGTGAAGTCCTTCTCCAACACTTTGTAGTCTATTACTATACGTGGTCCTTTCCACTCATCTGTGTGAGATGCAGCACACTTGACTCCTGCTTATCTTAAAGATCGTTTTTCTGCTTACACTTCGCCACACAGACGGATTCTGAAGAAGGGATGGCCATCGATGTCAGATAGTATCAAAACATCTATGGCGTATAAAGTGAAAAAAAAAATCAATTGTCACGTGATTGGCCAAATTGAGTGCTTGTTTGTTGGCCATATTTGCACTCAAACTACCGCACTGACTCTGGAGACAATCCAGAATAACTGCACTGTGAATTCTGTGTTTTCTGTGCATTCGACAATTTATCGGAAGACGGGAAAACGACTGCACTCATTGCGAGTTCCGGCAACTGGAAGATGTGGCACTCGGCCAGTGCGCACTGAGTGCAGTCCACTGCAGTCTTCAGAAGACGTTATACGTTCATCAGCAGATAGTCGATGTTTACATCGATAATGGCATAGTCGATAGTAACGAACATCGATGCTGGCTTACCAATAGTATCGACATTGATGCAATCGTCTAAACAGTAGTCTAGGGAAACTTTTTTACTGCTTCCGTGGTTCGTTAATCCACCAATGTTCACAGGATGAAGTTATTTTCTAAAGCAGGAAATGTGGCTCAAAAGAGAAACAACCTTAAAAGAGTAAGAATTCTTTCAAAATTAGTATTCCTTCAGTCTGTTAATGAAGGGTTTTTCTTTTAGAGCATGTTAACACGTTTGACACTCATAATAAAAATGCACTGTATTTTCTTAGAAATAGTTTTATATGGATAACACACATTTTAAAGAGCTTCATTTACAAAAACTGTTCTCTTACAGTGTGTAATGAAATATAATGTGTGTGCATTATGTGATGCGTTTTAATACTAAATTTATGTTTTTATGACTAAATATTATTGTTCACCCCTAACGTAATTAAATATATATGTTTTCAATGTTAACATTATGAATTTAATCTTAATTTTCTAATTCCTAGTAGGCACGAAGGAATTAATTAGGCCAAGTCTGGAGTTAATTTTTACGCCACTCCGTTTCAGCCATTTTAAACTAGTTTAAATTTCATAATAAATAAATTATACATTAAAAAAAATAAAGTAACATAAACTTCAACGATGATCAATTAACATGTATGTGATACATAGTAAACAAAATAATTCGGAAAATCAGGATGGGCCAAAAATACCCCCTCAGTCACTTACAATGTTAAAACATCGGCCAACATAATTGCCGAGATATAAATGGTTTCGTTGAATTAATATTACTACCACGATGTCACTATCGATTGTAACATCGATGTTTTGGAGTCGATGTCCCTTCCCTACTATGAAAAGGGAAAGAAGCTTAATCGCGGGTTGCAGACACGCTTCGCTTTCGTCTGGAGTCTCGTAATGGTCGAGGGGGCGACTGGCGTATTTTACCACGCTCCGTCGCCATCGCCCAACTAGTAATTCCTCCGATGTATGGCCGTCCTCGGCACGGTAGCCGGCACCTCCAACTTTAACGAAACTACGCCAGAAGCAATTTGCCGGGACATCCCAAGTGGGCGAGGAGGAGAGGTCCTCGGTGGTTCTGCGTGTGCCGCGAGGTAATTTGATCGCGGGCACAGCCAGGTTTAATAATTTCCTGCCTTCCTCGCCCTCGCTAATTAGAGGCGGGGAATCCGCTATTGAAATTGTACAACAGCGCGAGAAACTTTCTCAGACCACGGCGCTCGTGCTCGAGACAGATTAGAATACTTTAGAACTTAGACGACTGTGATATTGGCGCAACTTTTGCACTGCTCCTCATTTAAGACTTAACACCACGCATACCACCACACTAGCACCACATAGCATCAAATAGCACCACATAGTTACCTCTCACAGCACCTCCACACCACACATTCCCATTACCTTCCACATACCTCACATCTACTACACTCACATTTACCTACACACACTTGGGGTAGGTTAAATTAATTTCTTACTGTAATCAATCAGTTTGTGGAAGATGGTTTAGTTATATTTAATTGCGTGTTTATAATATTGGTCTTAAGAGCCAATGAGGGACGGAGTAAAGTATATATTTATATTCGTGTATGTGTTTCAGTGTGGGAGGTGATCTGTCAGGGGGAGGGGGGTTTATGACACCTGGAGTGATGGTGAGTTGTAATTTTAAATTGTTTTATTGTGTTTAAAACAGCTTGGGTATTGGGCTGGTCGTTATTGATTTGTTTGCGTATGTGTTTGATGAATTAACTATGTTTAATGACTTCAGTTAGCATTTGTTACGTTTGAAATAGTTTTGTGGATACAATACTAATATAAATTCCGTAATCGCATGATTAAAGTTGGTTTAATGACTTTGTGGTAATTGCACATTTAAAGTCTTTTGGTGAATTGGGTTAGTGATTAAAGTAATTCATACGGTAGGCTATTTGAATGTCTCTTTTCGTTTAGAATAATATTTGCTTCACCGAAAACATCATCTAAATCCTCAGTATGCATCCAGAGAGCGACCTGGACGGACGTTCCATTAGTCACGTGCGTTCCACTTATTTGCATATCAGTCACAAGTGATCCAAACGTATAAAAAAAATCAAATGTCCCTTATGCCACTCTTCCACCAACATCAACACCTATATAAGCAATTACAACCCATCCCGCTGTTTAGTCGGCTCCAGGATATCACAGAGTACACATTGATGCTGTTCCGCCAATGCCGTAGCGGATGGTGTGGAAACTGGAGCATCGCGAAGCCATTACACTTGCCCTAATCATGATGTCATGTTTCATGTAAGTTTTTTTTTTTTTACTGTCAGTAGGGCCACCTGTTTTACGCAAAACAAATACGTGCAGGCTATACTTAAATATTTTGATGTCTGTGCAAATTTACTAGCGTTAAAGGCAAGCTCAAGCTTCCTACTGGCTAAATCTCTTATTCTGTGTAGTGAACAATGCTTTGGACCTTAGAAAAAAAATAAAAAATGTATATAACAATGTCAAAATTTAGGTTTTATACGATTCACACCGCTGGGTAAAAACCTTATTAGTCCATATTTTTATAATTCTGGATGGTTATGTCATTTGCTTCTTGATGGAGCCGCCTAATTATTGTGTTTCAGTCATGGGGAAGAGCGCATTGAGTTACAGGATATAGCCATTTTTTATATCAGCATACAGTAGAAGAGCATAGCAAGTGTTAAATTTAAAATTGCTCTCCTGTAAAATTAGGAAAATATGACTTATAAGGTCTTCCCCTGTGGTCTTCAAGCGCCCTTTATCTCCGATGCACAAATATGCAGTTAACAAGTAGTAATTTTTTTCTTCGAAGGTTGATTTCAAAAGCGTTCATTTTACAACGGAAAGATTTTAGGAAAATATGTGATCAACGTAATCCTGAAAGCGACAAGGCGGACGAGAGGCTTCGAGTCAAGCACAGCAGATCCGGAGAGGCAGTGGCCATGATTGTTTACATCGCTTACCTCGGCCGTCATGTTGGATGTGGGTGACCTTGAACCCGGTATTATTTAACTCTAAAAAGTCGTTAAAATTTCTATCACAATTCGTATATCACGAGCTCCGTGAATTTTTTTTTAGCCATACCAAGCAATGCTTTCGCATTCAACTCGCCTACAGACGAGCCCGAATAGCTCCATGCCTATTCACTCCGTATTCAAGCCTTTGCATGCGCCGTCATTTTTATATTCAAATGCCATCGTTGTTTTTTTTTTTTTTTTGTTATTTTGCACATACAATTCACCCGGTACCTTAATAGGCATATGCGACGAGCGGTATACGAATGAAACATGGCGGAAGTCACGGAACTACACAATCCCGTAAAGTGAGGCGCGTATGCCCACCACTAAAGGAACGTAGCATTTTATTGGTTTATTTTCTCACTAACAGCCGTCCTATTGGTCCACACCACAACAGACTTTTGTTGTTGGTCGACTGTCAACCAATGGAGCGCAGACTTGGCCGTGTTATAACCAAATATACTTTCGTGTCCAGGATGCACAATCTATCGTGTGTTTTTCAGTAACTCTGCAAAAAATATGTTATTTATTTACCAAAATTGTATTTGCATTGTCCATTTCATATAAGTGGGGTGAAATTTGACGCACTGTGTAAACAGTAAATGCCCTCGTTCCTACAGTATTGTATCAACTGATGAACTGCTGCGGGATCCGTGTTGTTAGGTTGGCTATATTTATGATGGCTTTGGAAGAAAACAGTACTCAGAACTAAAAATTGTCATTTAAAATCTTAGTTTTACTTACAGCATTTATGGTTTAAATTATGTTTTTTAAAAAATGTTAAATTTTCTTGGCTATTAGTGACTGGACTTTAAAAAACATGTTCAGCATTTATGACAGAGTATGTCGACACGTACGAACAGTAAACGTTTCCGGTCAGTGGCTAGCCATGTTTATGTTTCCAGTTTCCAGACCGATGCACGGCCTTTGTGCGCGTGCTTTCTTCTCATCGTGTTTATTATACGGATATCTTGTTGGTGTTGTCGGAATATTTAATCGTTGGGTTAATTATTTTTTTAGTTTGCTTTTTTCAAGCATAGTTGGTTGTAGATACCGCTGTGCGTTTTCTCGAGTGAAATGTAACATTATCGGCACGTGTTTACCGCGTCCTTTCCGCCATTTTCCTTACCGCCTTCCACAATGAAACGACACGAATATAATTTACGTATCTAGGTTTAAGTTTGTTTGTTGTAAGGAGTTCCCTTACAGTTGGTTCTCACTTATCATTTCGCTCGATACTCATTTTATCGTACAATAATTCACATGTTAAACTGCATAATAATATGATCCTATTCTTAAATATCTATGTTTAATGTATTTTAATTTTCTTAACTAATTTTTATAAAGTTACAGTACAAACACTTGAAACACTATTTATACATTTTACAGTTAATCTGTGCTATTTATACTATGTGGAGAAGTGCAGATATCGTGAAGGCAACCAGGCAGAGGTTTTTGTTTTGGCTTGGAATGTTTGTGTGAACATTAATTGAGAGGGCACGAAAAGGAAACTGCTGTAAAAAGTTTGTTGAAATAAGTATATAGTTGCTACTAGTGACCTGCCGGGCCAAATGATTTCTGGATGAAGAGGATGTCCTGCAGTCCTGGAGAGTATCGTCCACCCCTGATGAGATGACGGCTACATCTGCGTGGTGGACCGATGTTGCTGTCCAAGTTTCATAACTCATGGTTTGATGGACCTTTGACTTTGATGGCAACCAGATCTTCATGACTTCGTGTCTACATTACGTCAAGTAAGGCGTATATTACCTTTAAAGATAAACACGGACAAAATTTTCATAATGAACTTTTGTTTCAAACTTCTCCAGCCAGTGATTCATCAAAGTGGCTTAGTCTCAGAGGTCCTGATCATTATTTGACGTGAGGCTCAAGGTCACACGATCGAGAGTTTTCGTTGTCTTGTAAGACTGAGTTGCTGGCCGATGGCGCATGTAGGAGTACAGTTTCATGGACCATTTGATCGAGCTTAATATTCATTTGCATGTGTTCGTTATTGAGTTATCATGGGATATTTAGGGAACATCCTAAATTTGATTTATAAAAGTAATCATATTCTTATTATCATCTTATTAATTTTCTTACAACATATAGTAGTTCTTCTTTCACTGATTTTTTTTTAATTGTAGGATTGAAGGGTAGTTGAGACATGATGTCCTCTGCAGTGTTAGAATTGTCTATTTATTAAAGTTATAAACTTGATTTTTACATGTGCTTTCTGTAAACAGAGCCTATCTTAAGGTTGCACTATTAAATAATTACTAGTTCAAGTTTCTGCCATTATGATCCTAGAAAGCATTATGATTTAAGGTAATAATTCTGAAGATAAAATTTGTTTTTTTTTCATACTTTTTCTTGAATAGAACTTCCAATTAGATGTTCTCAAATATACATGTGAAAAGGCGCCCATATCTCTACATCCACGAAATACACTTTTATAAATAATTCAGTACGAAACTCTACATTGTAAAGGCTGTCCACGATAAAGTGAGCACTTTAGAAACGAACCTTAGAAAAAAGTCACTGCCCCTGCATGCATGTATTTTAATGGGCGCACTGAGTGGCATTCGCCTAGTAAAGTTGGTAACGATGGATATAAAGTAGTTCCTTATCTTAACGTCGAATATAAAGTGATAGGTAGCCATTTGTGATAACTTAAAATAATTTCTTTCGCTTTCGGTTTTTATTTTTTAATGCATCGAAGTGTAAAAGTGAGCAGATTTGTAAAGTATTGACTTTATTAATAATTTCTCAGTTTCATTTGACCGTCGCATGAATACAGTGATGAGGCACATGGTAATGTTAATTTTACATAAGGCGGAAGACTACACAACGCGTATACAAGTAGATCTTAAGCGGGGCTTTCAAAAGCGCTAATTTTACCGCGAACAGCCTATATCAGGACAAGGGGGCAGTGTTGATTTTTTTGAATGATTCTGGAAATAAATTATTTAATGCTAGTGACGAACAAACGTGATTTTAGTGAAGTAAACTTGGCAAGGATTGCTATAAAAAACACGTGTTCAAGAGGTTGAAAATTTTACAAACAGTAGGTTTGCGTGTTTTTAAAATCTATTTGTAAACTGTTAACACAATTATTGAAATGCACGTAGCCTGAAAAAGCCGCACTTTCCACACTTTTGTAGTGAGTGAATAATATTTGTTTATTTGTCTATATTGTAAATTCAACGAGTGTAAGGTTAACTTATGTCAAAGTGCGTGCGTGTATATATTGCTGCATCTGTACGAATACAGTGACGATGTATCGTTTCGTTAAAGTTAAAATTTTCGAAGTTAAATAGTTTAAATGGTATTTCCGTACAAACAAAATTTTCCATTACTCCATCAAAACAATATGCAACTCAAAATGCTACATACTCTTAAGAACATCAAAACAACGTCGTCTCACGAAAATACGTTAAACTAAAGCGCGCACCCCCCCCCCCCCCTCCCCGAGCAAAACACTGTTTCCTTTTTCCCTCGAAATAAATAAACAGAACCCCAACAAATTTAACTCGGTTACAAAAATAAAACAAGTTGGAATGCCAACCTAGCTATAATATCCTACATTAACTACTGGACGGAAGTTAGCTGCCGTCAGATTTTTCACTGCCTGCCATGATATGGAACACGAGGAAGGAGGAAAATACAAGTGTGTATATTGGACTCAGAACATTTGTTAACAGACGTCATTTTCTTGAGTGACAAAACAGCAGCGGTGGAAGGATACATTGTGGCCATGCTACTTTTATAGATCTGTCGAAATTCACCCTACTTGCATGAAATGGACAATATCAAGTTGCTTCCTAGTCAAATCCTGATATAAAAAAATAGCGCAACAAAGGTGAGTACACTCCATTCGCAATATCTGAACACTTTAAAGAATCAAACCTTGAGAAATGATATGTATGACGTGTTTGGTAGTTTCCTAGATGTGCCATGTGTCATAGGCGGTTTACCCTTCTGTCTACATAAAAAGTATCTTATTTTTCGTTAAATTGAATTTTTACTCGCATTTTTCTGTAAATTGTAATATTCAATTTATAATTAACATGGAAAACAGAGAGAATATTGGTGTGTTGGTAGTGCTGGGTAAGAGATTGTTTTCATGCAAAATATAACTAAAGTGATTCTCACAAATGCGGTGCGTCCTCCCTTTGCCGTAGTTTCATAGACTCAGTTAAGCTTCCTTAGCATGAGGCGGAGGGATATCCTGAAGGTAGAACTTAAGCAAAGCTTGAGGAAAGTTAGAAGTAACCGTAAATGGACTACGCAGTATGATTAGTGGCGATATGACTTAACTGAAGCAGCGGATTATATAAAATGTAATATTAACAGGGTATAATTCGTAGTGCATGCGGTGTTATGATGATCCGCAGGTGACGTGGCTGAAGTGAAGTGAATATATGTTGACGGCTCTTAGCATCGAATTCTTGAGAGCAGATGAGGGTGATTGAAGTGAGTATGAAGCAGCGCTGGAATGAAAGGGCGGGGGGAAACTGGAGATCTCCGAGAAAACCCGCCGACCAACGGCGTCTTCCGGCACGATTCCCACGTGCGGAAATCCGGAGTGACCCGGCCGGGGATTTAACCCGGATCGCCTTGGCGCGAGGCGAGCAGGCTAACCGCTGTCGTGGCTGAACATCTCCTGTGAAAGCTGATTACCATTTGAAGCACTAACATGCATATTACACGTAGTAAACAGTGAATTGTTACCACAACGTGTTTGTAATTATGTTACGTTGCTTTCTCTGAATATTAACCCTCCTCTAAATCCTAAAGCGTTGTGATTTCAACCAATGTTGATGTATCGTAATAAGCTCCTTCAATTAAGCCACATCGTCACGAATCACCTTGTATATCCGGGATACTTTTGTATTTCATTGGCAGAGAAATATTCACAGAAATGTTGCTCGAGCGTCAAGTGTCAATATCTTACGCACAGACCAGCAGCTTTCACTTTGTCACTGGTCACGTGTCTTCACGAGAAGACCTATCCTTACATGGCTGGTCCAATCAGGATTAAGTTACTCCGATACTTAACGTTCGTGATTCGCGACCACACAGCTGAGACGCCTAACACTTAAATAACCCAATCATAAAGTTGCATCTGACAAATGGTCTCGCGTTATTTTCGTGAGAAACAGCTGCCCTTAGCCATCGCTCATCTGCTTGCAGGCTTTTAGAAGCTATGCAAGGACCAAAGCAAATGCGGTATAGAAATGGGCGAATGGTGTCAGTTGACTTCGTTAGAAATATTGGTACAGTCCCATCTGTGTTGGGAGTGTATTTGTTGTTTGTACGCAGAACAAGAATGTGCTGGGTGCTTCGTTCTCATCCAGCGGCCTTGACAACGACTGCATGTACTCGAATGAAGCTAACAATACACTTGTTTGTTTCGTTTTCGCTACCAGTCCGAAAAATGTGTGCGATGAATTGTTCCATGTGCGGGTGAATAGAAAAAAAATGAGGGGGGGGGGAGGCTTGTTGAACAGGAAAAGGTCGTAATTAGGAACCGACGCGTAAACGCCCAGGTAACAAAAGAGAAAAAGAGAGATAGAGAGAGAGAGAGAGAGAGAGAGGAAAAATATTTCGTATATCATTGGTGACCGAATGGGGGAAAAAAAATGTCATTAAAAAATATACCCTGCTGACGTCACCCAGTAAGGACTGGCTCGCGGTTGGCTACCGAGTGAACTGTGGCCAAAGTCATTCGAATATCTGAATTCACCTAAACATAAGGGATCAAAAAAATTGCATAGCATTGTTGCTGTGATAATTCAGAATAATGAAACGTAATTTATACAAAGTGTTTCTTCAAGTACAAAGTTTGAGAGAGTATTCCTTATGAAAAGTGAAGTAGAAAAGACATTTTAGCCCCGTGACCTAAAGTGACTGTTAGGGAGTTATGAACCCTCGAAAATTGGAAAATGAAAAGATTCTTATTAAAAATATCAGCAACTAAAAGGAATAAAATAAAACGAATGTGGAAAAGCCATTACTGAAATTATATAAGTAATTAGTAGGGTTATGTTCCATCGGGCGCAACGGGATGGGGGATATGCGTCAGACACCCGCCGCCATTTGGAATTTTCCCATTTTTCTCTCAAAATCGCTTGTTCTACCCCAAAAATTGCTTCAGAAATCAATTTTATCCCAAATCGACCATTTTCCCTAAAAATTTAACGTTTTTCCAAAAATGTGTGGAAAAAGTGCTTGCTCCTCAAGGTGGCTAACTGGAAGCACCCGAAAGCCAATTTTCGAGCTATTGAAAGATTTGGGGAGCTTCCCTACTGCTTCTAGTTCACCGCCGATCACCGTCAGGCTACTAACAATCACTTCTAGTCCACCGCTGATCATCATCAGGCTACTAACAATCACTTCTAGTCCACCGCCGATCACCGTCAGGATACTAACAATCACTTCTAGTCCACCGCCGATCACCGTCAGGCTACTAACAATCACTTCTAGTCCACCGCTGATCACCATCAGGCTACTAACAATCACGAAAAGCGTTGGCCACCCCTTCCACCGCCCAATAATGCAAAATCACAAAAATTTAATTTTTTAAATTAAAATATAATTAATAAATCTAATGGTGTAAGTATTTAGTGTTATATGTATATCACCGTACTCGTCTTTTAAAGACCAATACGATCATGATGGCATACCGATTAAAACATAAACTCGAGAAAAAAAAGTTAAAAACTGAATAAAATCATAAAAGTCAGCGAGCGTATTACGTTATTGGCTACTATAGGCTGCTCACGGTAAAGTGAGCGCTTTTTAAGGCCCTCCAAAAAGGCATTAACCCCTAATATTTTATTGCAGTCTCATACTTTAACTTTTGAGACTGATGAAATATATACACTGTGTTTATTAGTCATATTGCAATGCTTACATTAAAAAGTAATGGAAAAGTAGAAATTAAATGAAAGGAAAAACTTAGCAGGGCCTTAAAAAGTGCTCACTTTACCGTGAATAGCCTATACCACTAATTTTACTATGGCAAATTAGGTAGACATGAAATAAAACACAATTTTATTTACAGGAATTTTTTGATTCAATTAAAATACTACAGTCCCTCATACCCTTAAAAAAAATAGCAACATTCTTCAATATTTATGTATCTCAATTCATGTAGCTTTGTTGAATTATGCATCTCGCTTTTCACACTCCTGTTGTCCTTGTGCAAAAATATCATGACATTAATTTTATTACACCGACACATTGTGCAGTGCAGGTTATGTAGGTAACTACACTTTCGAGGACATGTACCGAAGTCACACGAGACCTACTTGCAGAAAACGAAGTACCGAGGTACTGATGAGAAATGCACTTCACCTTTCAAGGTCTTTGCATATCTAAGAAAACTGTCGCTACGGCTGAACTGCTTACTGCACTTGTCACAGAAATATGACATTTGACAGGGATTTTTGGCACAATTAAAACGCTCGTGTCGTCGTACATTGTAGCTGAAAGTAAATTTATTATCATAAAAGTGACACTGATGACGACCTAGTGGATCAGGCAAAGACTCTGATGGACCTGTTGGAGATGTAGGTGCTGGAGTTAAAGAAGCAGGTAAACCCGGCTTTTAACATGCGAATGGGAACTCCGCGGCAACGCCCCGTATCTAGAGACATTGCCGCTATGTGCTGGGACCTTATCACGGGATGTGCCCCATCAAGCCGCCACGCCACTTCCCGGCGATAAAAAATTCAGGTTACAAACAAGCGCAATGCACTATCGCAACTGATAATAATATCCTATTACATGCAACACACACACACAAGTGTAAACATGTTGGCCAACATAAACATTTGATCCACCAACTTAACGAACATATTAACTCCTTTCGGGCATGTTAAAGGGATCACATCGAGAGGAATAGAGGGGGGAATGAATTTAACTCTTCTTGTATGTCTTTTGTCGATCTAATGTTATTTATATATATTTATGTATACCATGTTGGGCATTTCCCTAAGGAAGCTCCATAAATTTGGCTATTAATTTTAGCA
Source organism: Dryococelus australis (assembly GCA_029891345.1). Classification (NCBI taxonomy): domain Eukaryota; kingdom Metazoa; phylum Arthropoda; class Insecta; order Phasmatodea; family Phasmatidae; genus Dryococelus; species Dryococelus australis. The sequence continues at coordinate 385,052,233 of CM056993.1, forward strand.
ATAGGAATTTTGAAGGATGCACTTTTTGAGTATCTAGTGTGATGTCCTTGACGTGTATTTATATCACTCCATATATTTAATAGTATAAAATAAATTTTCAATTATTCCCCCCTCAATACACCCCCATTTTTATATAAAGGAAAGGAATATTTAAAAAAATACGAAAAAAACGCTGCAGTGCATTTCTAACAGACAAAACATTTATTTTGGTGTTCTAGGTACCTCAGCCGAAAAGTTCGATGGCTCCACTGAAGATTTCGTAGGTGTAACAGCTGAATAAGTAGTTAGTACTGTTGCATCTGTAGATGATCGTGCTACACTGGTGGCAGTAGATGCTGCTAGTGCTTTAGACATCACAGTCGAAGAAGTCGATGGCGAGAAACCATTGGCGGGCAATATGAAATCCACTTTAATGTAACTAGCCATGATTACCTAAAGTAGAAGCTAGCCGAGACGATGTATATTTCACGGCAGCCGTTATCAAACTAGGCATTTCAGCTGACCTCCCTACTGCTTATAATATACGAGTGTGTAAACCCTATGACGTCATATCGACTTTGATCCAATCATATTATACCATTAATACATTGTTCGGAGACCAACCAGCCAATCACCGAGTTCCATATATGCCTCCTGATTGCAGTGCTGATTGCGTTGCTGACATTCTGTATACCCAGGCCCACCAAGAGAAATTCCGGGCCCCTGAGCAATGCATGCTGTGGACCTCCTATCCCCTCCCCGCCAAAAATCAACCATGTACAACATAAATAGCCGTCATTCATGCAAAAAATGTTAGTAAGTTCTGAGTGTCGAAATTTAATTTTTATATGACACTTCGTTTCATAAATAAACATTTACGAATCGGGCCCGACCCGGGCCCCCCTGGAACCCGGGCCCCTGATCATTGCACCCACTCCCCCCTTTTTTTTTCTTGAGAGGTCTGTATATCCTCCGCCGCGAGTTGCGGGGGCAACAAAGGCGGACTAGCGAGACAGTAGCGCCTCCTAGCACCGCGGCCGGTCTGTGGCCGCACAATGGAACCTCTCGGATGGCAGGCGGGTTGAAAGTTCGCACCTCCCCAGCCGCCCCCAGGGCAACTCCGGCCGGCTTGTCTGCGAGATTCACACAATGCCCTCCCTCCCTCCACGAATGTCTCACGCCACTGGCTGTTCGTCTGGCGGAAGCTACGCGTGCAGCGTCTATAGTACATTCGCGATTACTTCACACGTTTCTGAAGCCATGCTGAGGTTCTATTTACAGGATATTCCTCCGCCTCGTGAAAACAAAGCTTAACCGAGTATAAAAAATCACACCAGAGTGACAACGCTCTGCGTTCGTACGCACTCGGTGTGATAATATTTTACACGAGAACTATTTCTTACTAGGCATTACCAACACAACGATTTTTCCACTGTTTTTATTAATATCAATTATATATGAAAAATTATAACTTATAGATAAACTATAAATAAAATCTCAGTTTAACCAAAAATTATGTTTTTATGTTAACAGAAGTATAACACGTCTGTGATACAGGGCGTATTTATGAAACAACGGAACACGTCATACATGAGATGATTTTTCTATTTTTCGAAGGTTTGGTGCACAAAGTGTGAAGAAAAACGTCGAGTACCGTCCGAACTGTTCAATGAAAATGCAACCCTTGTGGACATCAGTGGCGTGTGGTGAAGTGTTGGGAGGTAAGCTGGTGCTTGCTCACTACTGTACATTCTCGGTGCACGCAGCAGGAGCCAGTATATCACGACCGTGCAGCCTGGGGAAACTGAATGTTGGTGCTTGCTCACTACTGTACATGCTCAGTGCACGCAGCAGGAGCCAGTATATCACGACCGTGCAGCCTGGGGAAACTGAATGTTGGTGCTTGCTCACTACTGTACATTCTCGGTGCACGCAGCAGGAGCCAGTATATCACGACCGTGCAGCCTGGGGAAACTGAATGTTGGTGCTTGCTCACATCTGTACATTCTCGGTGCACGCAGCAGGAGCCAGTATATCACGACCATGCAGCCTGGGGAAACTGAATGTTGGTGCTTGCTTACTACTGTACATGCTCAGTGCACGCAGCAGGAGCCAGTATATCACGACCGTGCAGCCTGGGGAAACTGAATGTTGGTGCTTGCTCACTTCTGTACATTCTCGGTGCACGCAGCAGGAGCCAGTATATCACGACCGTGCAGCCTGGGGAAACTGAATGTTGGTGCTTGCTCACTACTGTACATTCTCGGTGCACGCAGCAGGAGCCACCAGTATATCACGCCCGTGCAGCCTGGGGAAACTGAATGTTGGTGCTTGCCCACTACTGTACATTCTCGGTGCACGTAGCAGGAGCCACCAGTATATCACGACCGTGCAGCAGCCTGGGGAAACTGAATGTTGGTGCTTGCTCACTACTGTACATTCTCGGTGCACGCAGCAGGAGCCAGTATATCACGACCGTGCAGCCTGGGGAAACTGAATGTTGGTGCTTGCTCACTACTGTACATTCTCGGTGCACGCAGCAGGAGCCAGTATATCACGACCGTGCAGCCTGGGGAAACTGAATGTTGGTGCTTGCTCACTACTGTACATGCTCAGTGCACGCAGCAGGAGAAAGTATATCACGACCGTGCAGCCTGGGGAAACTGAATGTTGGTGCTTGCTCACTACTGTACATGCTCAGTGCACGCAGCAGCCACCAGTATATCACGACCGTGCAGCCTAGGGAAACTGAATGTTGGTGCTTGCTCACTACTGTACATTCTCTGTGCACGCAGCAGGAGCCAGTATATCACGACCGTGCAGCCTGGCGAAACTAAATGTTGGTGCTTGCTCACTACTGTACATTCTCGGTGCACGCAGCAGGAGCCAGTATATCACGACCGTGCAGCCTGGGGAAACTGAATGTTGGTGCTTGCTCACTACTCCACATTCTCGGTGCACGCAGCAGGAGCCAGTATATCACGACCGTGCAGCCTGGGGAAACTGAATGTTGGTGCTTGCTCACTACTGTACATGCTCAGTGCACGCAGCAGGAGAAAGTATATCACGACCGTGCAGCCTGGGGAAACTGAATGTTGGTGCTTGCTCACTACTGTACATGCTCAGTGCACGCAGCAGCCACCAGTATATCACGACCGTGCAGCCTAGGGAAACTGAATGTTGGTGCTTGCTCACTACTGTACATTCTCTGTGCACGCAGCAGGAGCCAGTATATCACGACCGTGCAGCCTGGGGAAACTAAATGTTGGTGCTTGCTCACTACTGTACATTCTCGGTGCACGCAGCAGGAGCCAGTATATCACGACCGTGCAGCCTGGGGAAACTGAATGTTGGTGCTTGCTCACTACTCTACATGCTCAGTGCACGCAGCAGCCACCAGTATATCACGACCGTGCAGCCTAGGGAAACTGAATGTTGGTGCTTGCTCACTACTGTACATTCTCTGTGCACGCAGCAGGAGCCAGTATATCACGACCGTGCAGCCTGGGGAAACTAAATGTTGGTGCTTGCTCACTACTGTACATTCTCGGTGCACGCAGCAGGAGCCAGTATATCACGACCGTGCAGCCTGGGGAAACTGAATGTTGGTGCTTGCTCACTACTCTACATTCTCGGTGCACGCAGCAGGAGCCAGTATATCACGACCGTGCAGCCTGGGGAAACTGAATGTTGGTGCTTGCTCACTGCTGTACATTCTCGGTGCACGCAGCAGGAGCCAGTATATAACGACCGTGCAGCCTGGGGAAACTGAATGTTGGTGCTTGCTCACTACTGTACATTCTCTGTGCACGCAGCAGGAGCCAGTATATCACGACCGTGCAGCCTGGGGAAACTGAATGTTGGTGCTTGCTCACTGCTGTACATTCTCGGTGCACGCAGCAGGAGCCAGTATATCACGACCGACCACCCACGAGCGAGCAGCAAGGGACCCGTTACACTCGTCCTGTGGCGTCAGCTGTCGTGCTACGTTCTAGTGATGGAAGTGTACACTAGCAAGCAACAGGGTGAAGCACAAAGTTAACGCCATTACGCCACTAGTGGACATGGCATTCGTTAATTTGCTTGTTACTAACAAATAGCGCTAATAATAAATAGTTCGTTTTTTTTTTGTATGTTTTTACGTCGGTCTCTTGTGTCGCCATACAAAAAACGACTGGATAGAATATGACTGAATTCTCACAGTATATTACGTCTCAAGCAAATTGGAAAAAAAGTAAAATAAAAATAGGGGGTACTCACCATCACGCTGGATCAGGGAACTGAGCAATAGAAATCAAACGATTGTTTTTCTTTCAATTTTTCTCCATCCCGGACGGATTTTTATGCGAATGTCGTTTTTGGATTTACCTATGTTGCACGTTGTGACTCAGCGAACAAAGCTACTTCGGAAAACTACAAATTTGTTTATTTCACTCTGTTAAATATCCACAGAAGAAGTTCTATCTAATTTAATGAAAGGTCGGAGCTGGTCACTCCCAGCGTGGTTTTAAAAGCCTTTTACAGAAATGTAAAAATTACGTACATAAAATGAAAACAAAATTTCTGAAGATTTGAATACAACACATATTATGTATTTAAAAAAAAATGCAAAAACTGAGAAGCGCGGAAAACTAGTATTTCAAGAAATTCTAACATTAAAACAAGGCTCGTTAAAAATAACAATATTTGAAAGAGGGGAAATTTCCAAAAAATATAGATAAATGCTTCAGCAGGTAACTGAGGTATAAACAAAATTAAGAAATTTAAAATTTGCGAAAACCACGTAGCAAAATGTGATTTTTATTTCGACATCAATAATATTAATACCGCTAATTATATTTTCAGTAAAAAGTTATAAAAAAACAATTAGAGGATAATTCTAAATATTTTCATTAAATATTTTGTGTGAAAGTGTGCCTTGTGGAATTTTAAAAATAAAACACTATAATCAAATGTTCTTCCACTTAATAAAAAGCTATAAAATATTTTTAAAAAGAATTGTTAACTGACAATTAGAGAAAAATAATTATTTTCATCGTGTTAAAATTTTAAGTAGATATATATTTAATGAAAATTGGATAGCATGGAAAGCAGAAATAGGCTATTTACACTTCCCTTTTATAAAGTTGACCATTATACTTATAAAGCTTCTAATATACCAAACAAGTAAAATATGTATACTTAATAAAAATGTTCAGATCTACTAAAAAGATGTTCAAAAGATTTCCAATTAACCAGCCAAAGAAATTAAAAAGAAAACAATCAAAGTATTGTGATAATACAGCAACTTTTATAATCAACAATAATAAAAAAAATGGTTTAAGAATTATAAAGATTAAGGGCTTGTAAATCTAAAAACATTTAAACTAATTTTGCTGTAGACTAATTACTATGAATGTAAAGTGTTTTCATTCATTCAAAAGAAAATGGATCTTAAAAGAAATAACTTTTCTTACAAATCAACTGTAACGCCTGGTTTTTCTTCCTAACTTAACGAATAATGTTAACATAATTTTAATGTCACAAGTTGTACATATGTGTGAAGTTTGACTTAGTTCAAAAGGTAAAATAGGTGTATAAATTTGTAAACAGATCCCTTAGTTATAAATTTGTGATATTTGACCCTGTATTTATCTATGATAATATTTTGTTTTATAAACTGCTTTCTCTTTTTAAAACATAAATATTACTGGTTGATAAGGACAACTGTTTTTTGTAATGTTAGGAACGTTTTAAGAATGTTTAGATAATAGTATGTGGACAGCTGAAGAACGCATAAGTCTCAAATTTTATGTGTTCTTTAGTGATGTTAGTTGGACGATGATTAATTCTGAAAGGTTTTATATTTATGAGTGAATATAATCAAGATTGAACAGCGGAAATATGCAAAAGGAGGGAATTGATTGCGTATGTGTGAGTCATCAGAGGCAGAGATGTCGACCACTAATTTCAAAGGATGCAAGGACCTTGTCATCAGATTTTCGAGGAGTTTACAGACAGTCATCATTGTCCAATTCAGAAGGAGGTTCGTCACAGGAGGTAGTTCCAACTTCGGAGCCAAGGTCAGCGGAGTTATACGCCGCTTCAGTGGTTGGATTGGGGAGTCGACTATAGGACTTTGGCTGACGGAAGGAGGTATGAGTGCCTATTGCCGTTATGGGATCGCAGTCTGCTGGGAGATGTAGAGTACCAGGTTCGACTCCAGTGAGAGGGCTTCAGCTTCAGCTGCAAACTACGTGATTTATCTTCAACAGCTAAGTCCAACCTCTCCCATATTATCTATGAAACTTTCTTTCAAGGGTTAATTATTAGTGTACTTTCAAAGGATAACTAATAGATTTAATTAAGTTTCTTCCGTATCTATGAATGCTTACGTGATTGACTAATTTTCTTATAGTAAACCCATTTATTATTTTTAATGATTCGATCTTATAGGTTCTTTTGCAAAATATATATAAGTACTTCTAACCTTTTTTAAACACTTGCAGAAAGATACGAGACCAATAAGTATCCATTTTGTGTTCATTCTAATTTATTCTTTTTCATATCCTTCATAATAAACAACGTCAAGGGTTACTTGAGTTTAGTATTTATTTTAGTATTTTTTTTAAGTTTTTTGAATAATATCCAGATTAAATTGTCTTACATAATTTGATATAATACTGACTCTTGCACGTCATCTTAAAGAGTCTCATTGCCGAGGCAAGTGAAGCATGAATAATTAACTTTAAAACTATAGCTACATGTTAAGTGGCAAATGCTATGATATTTCATTGAATGAAAACTAAGAGCAACATGTAAATCATACTTAGTAATTTCATGTTTTACATATTTGGCCAGTCAAAGATTGACCAATATTAATGTGACAGTTCAGATAAATATCACTTACTGTTGCAGAATTGCCGACCATACGTGAGGCATGCAAGATATTATTAATAAGTACCATTCATCCTTCTATTCTATTTGGTACACAACAAATATATATATATATAATACATAAATGAAATATTGTCTCTCTTGTTTTAAAAGCTTTAAACTTAGATGGAAGAATTCGAAGCAAGGGGTTCGGTTTGTACCTTACTATAGATCAACAGAGTGATATTGTAGACACCTCACCAGTTGCTATATATAGTGATTGGCCTGTGTTTTTGTGGCACTATTATGGCTGCGTTTCTTATCCACAGTCATTTTGTATATAAAATACTTTCTAACAAATGCAAACTGTAGGCGTGAAGGCGACACACTACAATTACAACCAGTTTCATGTGTATGTTCACGAGAATACACGTGACACGACTAAACAGTCGTGGATACACGCAGGTAGGAATTACAGGTGGTGGCACGCTGTAACGTCATTGAAGCTGCATTTTCGTCCATCGTCATTATGTGACACCCCAAAAAATTGAAAATGTTTAGGCAGGTTTTTGTAGTTGATGCATGTAAAATGTGGAAGTTTCTAAAGAAATAACAACTAACGAAGCTAAACTTTCAGGCAAAGACCGTGTCTTAATTGGCCCAGAGAGCTAACTCTCTCTCTCTCTTCTCTCTCTCTCTCTCTCTCTCTCTCTCTCTCTCTCTCTCTCTCTCGTGGATGACGTCACAGAGAGTGCTCTCTGGTTGTCTCAATTCGTCGGAGAGAGCGCTAAAGAGCGAGAGCACAGAGAAAGAGAGAGAGAGCACGATGTTATGTACTAGCTGGCGCTCTCTCGCATGCGCCATATTTGTTTGCATTATTTCCTTGTTTGAAGAAGGTTTTATAGTAGCTTTCTGGGCCAAAACCACGTTGCATTTTAACGGTAAGTGAATAATTTCCAGTCTTTTAAACAACGAAATAACATACGCAACATGTATTTGTAAAAATTTAAATACGGATTTCTGACTAAGTCTCGTTTTTTTTGTCACTTTGCTGTAACATGGCGGTAAAATATAGAACAAAAATAATAGTATCTTATAAGCTAATGATTATTCTGGTAGTGCTACAATTATCTGTGAATTAATCTGAACATACATAAATTACTTACAATAGCTATGACCGCGATTTTAGCTTAACGTAATTTGCCGCCTTTTGGCATCAGCTGTCTGCCTGACGTCGGAGAGAAACGATAATGGTTGTCTGAATTCCCAGAGCGAGAACACGAGAGAGCGCGAAGCAATGCTCTCGCCAGGTTGTGCGAAAGCGTGCTCTCGAGAGAGAGTATTCTTTAAATTGAGACACGGCCTAAATATCAACATGCTCTAAGACACTTTAATTTCGACATGTTAGTTTTCCAATGTTATGTGTGCTCCAACATGGCGGATAGGCTTTATAATTTGATCCTGCACATTCACGGACGAGGCCACCTGTACTATCGCCGTCAAAATTAAGATATGCAAATCAAAAATGTGTTTGTACCATGTATCTAAAGACAAGAACGACGTGTTTGTTTATCGCGTACTAGCTGTTACCGTCGGCTTCATCCATGACAATAATGAAACCTTAATTATAATGACCAAGTGCTCTGTCCTAATGGTTGGTGGCATATTTTATATATTCCCTAAGAAACTGTTAGTTTTTTCGGCATGAAAACTATCCTATGTGCTAATGCAGAATATAAACTACTCCTGTACTCACTTTCATCCAAATCCGTCCAGCCGTTACGACGTGATTTAGTAACAAACAAACAAGCATACAAACATTCGCATTTATAATATTAGCTGTTAGGATTCATGTTATGTAAATATAATATATGCTTTGTTTGCAGTAATTTGTTTGAATTCCGAAGTTACAGTACCGTAGAACCTCCACTTCGGGTATTTTCGGTGAAGTTTCGTTTTGCCTATTTGAGTCACGAGGGCCTGTTGCAGAGAGAGAGAGAGGGGGGGGGGGTTTACCAGATTATAGGCTGTTCACGGTGAAAAGAGCACTTTTGGAATTCCTGCTCAAGATCTACTTGTATGTATGTTATGTATTCTTCCGCCTTATGTAAAATTAACATTGCCATGGGCCTCATCACTTTATGCATGCGTCGGTCAAGTGAAATGGCGAAGTTATTAGAAAAGTAAATATTTTACCAACCACACTGCGGTACATTAAAAAAAAAAAAACGAAAATAATAATTTAAGTGGACACATAACACTTTTTATCCGACGTTAAGATATGGGACTACTTTCCATACATCGTTACTAACTTTACCATACACGTGTCAATCAGTGCTCCTATTGAAATATATGAAGGTAGGGGCAGTGACTTTTTTCCTGAGGTTGATTTCAAAAGTGCTCACTTGATCGTGGAACAGCCTTTAGTCGTGTTACCTTCACCCAAACCTCCTGCAGGGCGGCCAGCCAACCAGGGAGCTCGTACGTATCTCATCAGTGAGAGTAGGTGCCGTCACGCACCAGCCCTCGAGACACGTGGGTAGTGCGGGCGGACGGCCTCTCTCCTGATGACCCCGTTCCTGTTGCATCACCCTCCGCCTCTACTTGTCGTGTTAAATAAAGAAACTCCTGACGCAAATAAGGGAGTCTTTCACTGGGTCAAGATCAAACTACCGGCCGATATGCCATTGCAAATAAATAGAGACCTGCAAAATTCGCGTTATTATTTGGGAACACGCTGAACTACAAACACGCGTCCCTTATCAACATGTTTGTCATTGGACCATACTTCAAGTGACACGATCTGGGTAACTCTGCGCCAATAAATGAACACTTCACAATTGTGTGCCCAAATCACGGGCACTTCAGTCAGAACGGGAGTGAATTCAGGTTTATGCAGCAGCCAATGGAGAAAAGACATCGGCTCTAGTGCGTACAGTACTGTGACGTTCAGCCTGATGCCACATAATAACGCGAATTTTGCATGTCCCCACAAATAAAACCTGTTTTGCCGTCGAATAAGCGCTTCTCAAAAATATGCTTTTAAGGGAAAAAAAAAACACATTCCCCTTTCAGTAGCTACATCCGCGAAATCGGAAATTCACCGATGTACACAAGACGTTCGGAAATTACTGTTTTGGAGATTCCAGTTGGCTCGATGTATCCCAATCTTCTTATGAAATAAGTACGCTAAACAAACTACACTAGGAACACGCTTGGTTGAAACCCAGAACCGACCGCTGCAAGTAATAATGGAAATTGTGTAAATGATTTGCAACGGAATTAAACTGCGTCTCAAAGTAGATGAAAATGCAGCTGAAAAGCTGAGATACAGTGTCTGACAAAACTTCCCATTACGTAACCAGAATAGCAAGTGACATTTGTTTATTTTTACGCTTATTTCGTTCTTGTGCATATCCCCCCCCCCCCCTCTCATGGTTCTAAATGAAACTAAATACTAAAGGTATTTTAAAAATTGATATCGCTCTTTATTTTTTTGCTAGAAATCTTAGGCCGAATGTAATGCTACTGTCAAAGAAATTGACACTTACGTCTTTAGCTCAGTAGACAGTTGAGTACCGATAATTGACACTTACGTCTTTAGTTCAGTAGACAGTTGAGTACCGATAATTGACACTTACGTCTTTAGTTCAGTAGCCTACTCGCCTTTCTCAAAATAGTCCATTCATGGTTACTTCAGCCTTTTCTGAAGCCCTGCTAATGTTCTACTTCCAGGATATTCCTCCGCCTCGTGCAAACTAAGCTCAACTAAGCCTGGAGAATTACACCAGAGGGACAAAGCACCACATTCATGCGCACTCAGTTGTAATTATATTCTGTATAAGAACTGTTTCACATTAGACGTTACCTACATACCTATTTTCTCCCTGTTTTTTATTCAAATGATTTATCTATGAAGCATTGTAATTTATAGATAAAATATTATTAATAATATTTCAATTTATCAGAAGAAAAATAGTAACTTTTATGAACACAAGTATAAAACGCTTGTGATACAGGGCGTATTTAGGAAATAACTAAACACGTCATACATGGGGAGATTATTCAAAGGTTTGATTTTTAAAAAGTCGAAGGAACTGTAAATGAACTATACCTACCGGTTCCTGCAATCGTTTCGAATATCTCACTTCGAGAGCCAAAAACATTCCACCTGACGTTTGTCAGTTCGTCAACCGGTGTACACTGGTATAGTCTGTCCACAAACATATGAACGTTTTTCGAAGACAGTTCTGTTTATAACTGTTTCCAAGCATACAGATATGTCTCTCCCCGCCACAGTTGATGTTTGCATAAACACACTCAACTGACTGTCGATCTACCCAGTATGTCAACAGAAAATGTTTTGCCGTGGAAATAACTGTGCATGAGACTATAGGCTATTCACTGTACAATGAGCACTTTTGAAAGCTCTGCGTAAGATGCACTTATATGTACGTTGTGTATTCCTCCGCTTTATGTAAGATTAAAATTGTCATGGGCCTCGCCACTTTTTTTATGCGTCGGTCAAGTGAAACTGTGAAATTATTAGAACAGTAAGTATTATACAAATCTGCTCATTTTTACACTTCGATGCATTAAAAAAAATACAGAAATAGAAAGAAATAATTTAAATGATCAGAAATGGCTACCTGACACTTTTTATTCGACGTTAAGTTACGGAACTACTTCCGATCCATCGTTACTAAATTTACTGGACGCATGTTACTCAGGGCGCCCGTTAACGTATATGCAGGTCGTTAACGTATATGCAGGTCGTTAACGTATATGTAGGTCGTTAACGTATATGCAGGTCGTTAACGTATATGCAGGTCGTTAACGTATATGTAGGTCGTTAACGTATATGCAGGTCGTTAACGTATATGCAGGTCGTTAACGTATATGTAGGTCGTTAACGTATATGCAGGTCGTTAACGTATATGCAGGTCGTTAACGTATATGTAGGTCGTTAACGTATATGTAGGTCGTTAACGTATATGTAGGTCGTTAACGTATATGCAGGTCGTTAACGTATATGCAGGTCGTTAACGTATATGTAGGTCGTTAACGTATATGCAGGTCGTTAACGTATATGTAGGTCGTTAACGTATATGCAGGTCCTTAACGTATATGCAGGTAGGGTCAACGATATTTTTCTAAGGTTGATTTCAAAAGTGCTCACTTTATCGTGAACCGTCTTACTTCAGAAATGTCGAAAAGGTGCACTCGTTAGTGAAACAGACTCTAAATTCTCCTCTAGAGGATTCATCAGTTAATTTCCGAATTCACGGAATGTGTACGGGATACAATAACTGGCATGCACTAACAAAAACCGAATGTTGTTGCAAACAAAATATACAATCGAGGCATTTCTTCAAACGTTTATGTCGTAGTAAAATTAATAATGTTGTGACAAAGATAATAATGTTAACAATTTACATAATCTTATGTTACTGCCCATAATGGAAATAAACTGCTGAAGTGTCAATGTTAATAAATCCTCGAAGTAATACTTCCGCAATCAAATGTCGTCCTACGCTAAAAATAACAGGAAGAACGAACTATTTTATGTTACTGCGACATCAGAACAATGTCCAGCCAACTCAGGTTCACACTGGCTTGACGTAAAATGGGGGACACCAGTGAACACCAATCACCTCGTAAAATGGAAACTACTAATTTAAATAAAAGCATAGTATGATAAATAAGTGCAGCTTAGACCAGCTCTCGAGCCTTGCAAAGCAATTTACGTGTCTCATATATACACATTTAAACCAAATTACTATGACCACCTGCTAGAAATGCCATCTGCAGCGCGTAGCCCATGATGTATGGCCCGTGAGTTGGACTGGCGAAGCGGGTATATACTGCGACCGACAGTTTGTGCGCTTCCTGCTGTCGTGGCTAAGGGAAGCGATTTATGCCCGGTTGCACCATCGTGGTTCGAAACTCGATCCGAGATCGGATCTAAGATCGACACAGAAAAATTGTTGCACCATTCGAGTTCAGAGATGGACTGGAGATCGAGATAAAGTTCATTTCGAACCGCCGAAATTGGCGGTTCGAAATCTCGATCCGAGATCAGCAGCCATCGTCGACAAATGTAGTTTGAAAATACGCTAACAGATAGAATACGTTCGATTGTTTTCTTGGGAAATTATAACAACATTTATGCACTTGAATATTATTCAGTAAAATTCGTGCAACAATAATTCACTTAAATAAGTTAACACATCCCACATCTAGTTCTATCTATAGTGAAAAATACGCCTACTTCCATGACGTCATATATTACGAACCAATAGCAACATTTGTCTCATACTTAATCTCGATCTCTCATTTTGGAACCAAGATCGACGAATCGGAGATCCAGAATCATTGAAATTTCGTCGGTGTAAAGATTTTACATTGGAATCAAGATTAAACTGGATCCTGGTTCGGAACCAGGATCATTTGATCTCGGATCGTGGAATGTGTTGGTGCAACCGAACCGGTCATTAACCGAGTTGCAAAAGGGGATGATCATCGGCTTTCGGGGCAAGGGGGGCAACATTTCAGAAACAGCGACGTTTGTTTAACGTCTCGTCGACAGAGAGGTCATTAGGGACTGTGCAAATTGCGCAAGGAAGAGGGATTGGGGGGCAAGGAATCGGCCATGGCCTTGGTTTGGGAACCATCCCAGCATTCACCTGGAGTGAATTCGGTAAACCATGGACAACCGAGATCAGGATGGCCGGACCGGGAATCAAACCCGTGTCCTCCAGAACGCGAGCCCAGTGAGTTACCACTCGGTAGCGACGCTCGTGAACTATTCACGTGCCTCTGTGGTAAAGGCGAATGGCGCCATTGGGATCAACCGTCGTGGAAACTGCGGAGCACCACGCACCATTGATGTCCGAGATGAATGTCGGCTACGACGGTGCGAGGAGGCCAACCGATAGGCTACAGTGGAACAGCTCACCGTCCAAACTAACCAGAGAGCATCCTGACACGTGTCTGCCGCAGCAGTTGAGCGAACCCTCCGGAGTAGACGGAGGGTGACTGCACCCATGCTAACACAGGTGCACCGACGAAAACGACTGGAATTTGCTCGACAGTAGCAGGTCTTCAGAAAAAGTTGGAGTAAGAATGAATGCACTATATGCATAAGTTTCTAGAGCATGAAGTGTTTCTACATAGTGAAAGAGAACTGCAGTTTGTCGTTATATTGTACTGAATACCCACAATATGAAATAATTCCAGGTTCCAGCAGTTTGTAAGATGTTATGTTCATAAAACGAAGAACGTCAAACACTCGAGGTGCGGTTTTGATTTTCCTCCTGGCCATAATTCTTCTTTCGTTGGTAGTATATCTTTTTCTTTTCTTTTTTTTACAAAATAATTGCACCTAGTGTATTTTACATCGAAATGTTTTTTAAGGCAAAGAAAAAACAAGGAAAATTTTAACACAAAGTTAACGTCAATTCAAAACCAAATTTGTTTTGCCGCGACATAAACATCACCTTGGTGTTGACAGACCAGTAAGGAGACGACGTTGTTACGAAAGTAAGGTGGACCAGGAGCTCAGCGCCTTCAAAAAGGAGGCAATAATTCCTACAGCAGCAGGGAAGAAGATTCTCTGGACCAGCGGCTAAAGAGAGCTGAGGATGACCTCATTACTACCGAACCGATGAATTTGGGCAGTGATGAGGTAGAGATCGCCGCTAATAAAGCTGTCGCGGGAGATGCCCTACAGTTTTGCAGTGTGAGTACGCCTCAGCCGGGGTGGATAGTGGCATCGCTATTGAGACTCGCCTTCAACTCTTCTGCGAAATTCTTCATTTTTGTATTATAATTTCAGTTTCAGAGTATATTATTGACAATATTTGATTATATAATATTTACATTTTACAAGTTAGTAGCAGGATTTCGCGACGCCTTTGGCAAGGACAAGGAGAAGCGGAGCTCGGAGCCGACAGACCGCCATCTTAGAATTTCCCTTTTTCCATAAAAATTTTTCCTTTTTCGCCCCCAAAATGATCTAAATTTCCTTTAAAATTCCCATTTTCCTCTTAAAAATGTTCATTTTTCACTAAATTTTTTTCCCATAAATTTTTTCCATTTTCCCAGAGCAGGAGAGGGGACTCCTGACTCCGAGTCAGAGCAAGCAGACCGGGGAGGACCAGAGGACATGGCCGTGGTGGCCATCTTGGTTTTATAGGCATAGGGTAAGTCAAATCGATACAATAAGAGATCTAAGATCGGAGTCAGATATAAAAACAATCATCCATCTTGGTTCTGTCGGCCATCTTGCCCACCATATTGGGTGTAGCTGACCTTGACCCCTAGTGACTCTGAACACAAAAAATTCCAAAAAATTAGAAAAAAATTAAAAATTTTATTGTGAAAAAAAATTATTTAGATATTTATTTTAAAAACTTAAATTTCCGGAGGTTACCCCTAACCCATACTCATTCCACCATCTTGGTAGGTGCAGCCATCAGCCATCTTGGTAGGTGCGGCTGGCAGTCATGTTGGTCGGTGCAATTCGCCATCTTGGTACATGTCACAGCCACCATCTTGGTAGGTGCAGTCTACCTTATTTTTTTCCATAGACTAAAGATGAAGTAGACCGATCTCGCTGGATGCACACAAGCACGACCAATCTCCATCTCCCAACATTGAATTGCTTTTCTGCCAATACTGCTAGCAAAAATGGCAATGTTTTGATTTTAGGTTAGAAAACAGATGAATAAACAAGTGCTCTAAGATTTTATTATGCTTAACCTAGCCAATTTGTAATGCAGCTTGATTAAATTCAAATTTTTAAAAGTATTTTATTCATATTATAGTGCTTGTCATTTAAAAATTAAGATATAAACAAGCAATTTCATCATTGTTGACCATGTGACTTTGACAGTTGTGTTCTTTTGGGTAGGTCAATGTTGGTGTTGAGTACATGCACAGAAGACGAATAAGCGGTCAACCTCGTCTTTAATCTATGTTTTTGTCATTTTTATACATTACTGGAGTTTGTTCGCACCTTCGTTAGACTACCGTATTGGATTTCATATGTTTTCACCATACGGTGTTGTATTTGTCACCCACAAAGTGGTAGCCATATTTGTTGATGTTATTTTTAAGTATAGGTGGTGCTGTCGACACCCTCCATATTGGATTCTATTTTCAAAACATAGGCGGAGTTAATATCTCGATTATGCTGCCTGCTATCGGCCTGTACCGAGTTTTGACATTGACCATTCCTTAAAAGTACATAAACTGCATGACATATTTAATCTTTTTTATTTTATTCTTAAAAGCGAGTAATTTCATTTAAAACAATTTATATATAAAGCTGAGGGATTTTTAGAATAAAACACATATTTTTTACACGAAGTTTATTGTACACATAATAAAATATACAGGTTTATTATTTACAATTTTCGGTGTTCACTGCTTGATAACCGCTTCAGCGATCCTGGAATTGAAGAAGGCAGGGAAACCCCACCACTTGGTGTACACTCTTCAGTTATGTCGTCAGCACAGTGGCAGTTCCAGTCAACACATTCAGAAAGGACTTTGTCTCTATGTTGGCTCAATGTAGATATTGAGAACAAATATACCCAATCTAATATGCCAGGAAAGGATTAGGTTTGTGTTTGCTCAGTGAAAGATTCAATTACAAAATCAATGTATATTACAACTTCTTTCCCATCTTACAAAATCCAAAAAAGGGAATTATAAATTTCTTTAAAAGTTTCTCAAAAACCTCTTTGTAAATACTTTACATTTTACATATGAATCTCCCTTTTTAAATGCTTCACAAATACGTTCTTTGATTATATAAATTACTACACAAGAGTAATAAAAGTTTATATAACCTGAATGAATTTGGGTAGCAACACCTCCCCCCCTCTTGTAAAAACCCGGAACAATAGTTCTTGTTCTGGTTAGTCCCTGGCCTGTCTCCCCGCACAAGGGAAAAATCGGGCTTTATATATAATTCTCAAAAGCTTCCAGATCAAATTTAAATGTTCTTCGTCATTTCTTAACGCTCCCTGGTGTATCTGGCTCACCAGTGTCTCGTCATTGAGACACACAGGGGGAGGGGAAGTGGCAATCGAAGTCTCGAAGGAGGCAGCCGGCCATGCGGCATGTATTCGGCAACCAGCGATCATGCGAGCAACAACAGTTGAACAGGTTCCGTCATAGCAAAGGTAAGCCGTATCCACGACCTTCAAGTAGAAACAGCTTTAATAGGTACCGTGAACTAAGGCATAGTTTCGATGCGACAGGTCCGTCACAGCACCTTCTCCAACCTTGAAGCTGACAATGCTCGAAGACGAATAAACAGTTATAGTGTGTGTAAACAGTTATATTTATATATTCTCAGCCACGGTTACAACAGTATTTTGATGGTTTTGTGTCGGCAATTGTACGATACAAGCTGGTGAAGTATCAGGCAAAATGCATATGTGTTGGCAGGAATATTTCCATGTTTAGTATATGCGATCCTGCAGTCGATCATGTTGGCAGTATTAAGCTCGTCCTGCTTACATTGAATGCCATGAGTGGGGCCAAACTCTTGAAAGTGCCAGGGTTCAATACTGTGGATTGGGTGCGCTCATTTTGGAATTGAGCATACATCTGATATGCCAGCAGGTACTGTTCATTTTGTAACTTCATGTTCATATCAACATATGGGTAGCTTTCGCTATGTAAAAATATTTTCACATTTTCTATTTGGCATGTGTCGAACTGTGAATGGCTCACTCTCACATTGTGCTATCTTACAGTATATAGCCCAACGATGATGTACCCCAGTTTCTCAGAAGTAAAACTGGACTTCACCATCCAGTTGATGTGGTGGCTTGCTGGCAATCCAGGGTATGTCACGAGACTCCATGACCTGAAAGCCACATCGATTTTTTTACTATCTTCCACATTCAACATATTAATGCATGTGTTCAACTCCACATCAGGCAGAATCCATTCGCTATACTTTAGTACGATAAGCGTGTTGAAGGGGCTATACATCTTCTACTAGACTAAGCATTTGGATTTTAATTCATCATCAGCATTTACAACAACTTCAAGAGACAGAGGATCATCTGAGGGACAGCCACATGGGCTGTCGACCACACGACCCCCATCAAGATCTCATGCTCTCCGCTGAGAACTGGCGCCCGACCTGGTAAACCATGCAAACATTGATCCTATTCATGTAACCTGCACCCCCAAATGGTACAGTACCTCAACTACTGTCAACGTGTGCGGCTTATGAGTTATACCAAGCGACTGTGATTCATTCTAACGTGTTAATATTATACCAGGAACTACACCATAGATAGCTACAGGATTGTTTCCTGTGGAGGGACAGTTACAGACACATGATATTTCCTGATGTTCCAGACTCAACTTTCTTACATTACTCACATACTATCTACTATCTCGAGGAAGGGTCGTCAATCCCAACACGTTATTCATGAGTGCAGCTGAATCGCTCTCAGCCTAGTGGGCAGTTCTAGCACGAGAAATAAGCATTGTTTCCAAGCTGCCACAGTAACATGTCAGCCTCCCCGAAGCACCTGGCAGAGAGAGTGTCGCCACATGTGAAGCTTTCTGAAGAGGGCTGAGCGCCTCCGAGCGTCCAAGGTCATATAGCCGAGCACAAGGGTAGATTCTACCAACCCTCGCTCCAGGTAGACGTCACACCTCCCACTCTAGCCCAGGCATAGGCCGGCCGAGTGCACAATGTAAGTTCGTGCGCTGCCGAAGACGCGAGTTATCTTCTCCAGTAGCTCGCCTCAACACTTCTGTGCTGGGCTCTCTACTGAACCTTAGGACCTTACAGTCCTCTCCAAGAACTCCAGGGACCTTCAGCAGCCCCCAGTGGCTGCCGCCACCAACAACCAGAGGCTTCTACCACTTCCTATCAAAAGCTCCAGAAGCTTCAACCACGATCAGATTCCAGAAGCCTGCTCGACTACACTCCACACTTCTGCTGTTGATCCTCCTGGTTCAACAGCCACTGCTTCTTGTTGGTAAATTGCAACTACACACACTGCCCTTTTAGTACTTGCACCTTTTTATAAGGTCTCGTATAGACAACCACGGGGTAGAGCAACTGTGTCTGAGTTATTTGCATACCCATCAAAGTCATTCTAAACTTGAGTAGCCTAGGAGCAGGTCACCTACACCTGTCAAGGGTAGATTACTTCCATTCGCACTTTGATTATTAGTAAGAGTATGTCACCAGTATTTATTATTCGTAATAAATACATTTTAATCCTATTTCGAGTGTGAATCTGTTATAGAGGTAGATCCTTTCTGACTACTAGGTACTCAACCCTTGGATGGAGCAAGCAAGAGACCAGGTTTTTTATAACTGTACGATCCATAGTGTAGAACTGCAGATACCCTTCAGGAATCTGTAGATCGGAAACACACACCACTTTTGAGGACCACCCATTCTGTGCACCACTGCGTACAGAAAGGTAGAGCCCCAACCACTAAGTACTCATCCAACAGGAGCAGGACAGCCACCTCAGGTTGTATCACTGCCGGAGCGCCGCTGGTGCTGTCAGGGGTATTTTGCCTGGGACTGGAGGTTTGCTGGACCACACCCAACAGTAGTAGGAAAGTGGCCCACACGACCCACTGCCCTAGGTTTATGCACCACGGTGCAGAACTGTAGAACAGGGTTCGCACCGTCAAATGCTGTTGGGCTCTACACTTTAGTCGGGGTACCGTCTACTACTTACGCCCGACTAGGAGTAAGTTAAGTGTCACTGCTACCCCTAAATCATTCGAAAAGGGTCACAGAGCTCGAAGGGAGGAGAAAAAGAAGAAGTTCCTTGCTGCCAAACAGGTGTGCACTACTAGCCCCTCTGCATTTAGTAGACATACACCATGGGAACGAGTTCAAGCGACCCGTCACCTGGAGAGACATCCCTTTTCAGTCAGTATCCCCGTTTACTTCCCTATGCACACTAGGCTAGGCATCAAGTGTCATCCAGCAGTTGGTGGCCTGGTCACTGGGAGTGACACCAGGTTAGGTATCTCCTACTTACTTCGCAAATGGTGCAGCCGCCGAGTGAAGCAAGGCATACCATACTTCTCTGTACAGAAACTTTTCAGCCAGCACCACTCAAGCGACTGCTAGTCTCAGTCAATCTTCCCCTGCATTAGAGCCCCGGAAACTGATGAGTAAGTACCCTGTTAAGTCAGTCCTACCTCAATGGGCTAAGGTTGTAGTCAGACATATTGCGGTACCATCCAAATCTTATTTTGTACGAGTCGTAATTTAACCCGACCAGTGTTAGGTTCTGGCAGAAAGTCCACTCAGAACCAATATTCAGAGTGCACCTGACAGTGTTCCAAGTCACATAAATTGGGTTGTAGTTTACTGCAGTCACATTCTAGCCATGCATATATTGTATTTTAAAGCTCCGTGGTTTTCAATTTCTTCTGTACACTGGTTTTTTTTTCATATATTTGTGTTTCACACCTGCAAAAAATCGGCAAATATCTTTGGCATACCGGTCAGATTCTTTGGGACATACATCTTCATACTGCTGCAGAAAGCCGATTCTTGCAGAATGAATCTATCTGCACTGGTAAGGTCAGTATATTTGCAGGCTCATGGGCCGGAGCTGCATGTGCTTGGACATGTTTGTGGCATGCCTTATAACACTTTTTTTTTCTGATAGCAATACACCATACCATCACATTTTGTCTGGAATTTTTGATAATTCGTAACACCTGAACTTATGTCTCCACTTAAAACAGCCAAGATTCAAATAAGCATAGGTTGTCTTCTTCAAATATTCGTCAACTTGTGGGAGAAAAAAAAAACGATATTGTATATAGAGTAAGAATACAAAAATATATTTGTTTCGAATGAGTATATTAACTTTGTATTTAATGATAAACATGGAGGTATATTCAAAATTTATTGTTATAGCAACTGCGTTGGTATTTATTGCACAGTACCACAATGTAAACCATACTTGATAATTAAAAACTTTTCAAACCTGATTTATTAAATAAGTCTATATTGGTTCCACTATCTTTTTTATACTGTTAATGTTAGTTACCACTCGTATGGAAATTATTTTCCTATATATCAAAGTGAAAACAAAGGGGTAGTTTATATTCATGGTCATTCTATATTTGGATGAATACAATACTTCAAACAAGGATGTTCTCACCAGTCTGTGGGGCTTAACAAGTTTCCAGAACAGTGCATGTACCATATTTACCCGAAAGGAAGACGACCCCTTCCTAAAAATATATTTTGAGGGAAAAATATTTAAACCTGAATTCAAGACTACCCTTGTGAAGTGATGAAAAAAATTATTTAGGTTGAAAGTATTTTTGCATGAATTTATGACAAACCCTTCAAGAAGAAATGCTATTATATGAATAATATTATATACTGTATTTACTTTTAAAGAAAAGCTAATCGCAATGAAATAAGTGTGTCTAACCTGGCTGTATGGTAGCAGCACTTTTCTTACACTGTAAAACTTTGTGGGTGTTATATTCGTGATTTGAGCTATTTTGCTTCCCAGCAAAGCACTTCATCTTTGGAGCCGTTTGCAAATTAATCGGATTAGGACCAGCTATTAATCCGCAAAATCCATTTTTAGACCATCCCTATTAACAAGTCATACACCTCTTGAGTTAGAACCCGCCCGCCCCTACTAAAGCGTTTTATGTCTCTGGGCGACATCAGATAAGGGGGCCCTTGTCAAAGTTGACAGGTACAGTATCAACACTACAAAAATACATCCAACCATAGGAGACACTGTATCTTAGCATGAAAATCATTTGTCAAAATCCTCTCTCTCATGGCACGCCAATTCTGGAGGATTAACTACTTCCTGAGTAAAAAATTATGAATAGAAGCCCGTAGTACTGTTGTGCATGTAACACAAACTTAAATACTGAAGTAGCAGTGTCACACATTTATGGTATTTGTGGTCCCAGGTTTTGAATTGAAGACAACCCCTTATTTTTTCTATTCCTTTTCTGTCAAAAAACCTTGTCTTCCTTCCTGGTAAATATAGTACTGAAACAAGCACTATACTTGACATGTGTGATTAATAAGCAATATGTATGCCGAGAGGTCATATGAGATGAGATGCCATATGAACAACTGATAGAGTGTCACAGAGACCAGGAAAGGGACTGGCTGGATGTTACACTGAGTTGCCTGGCATTTGGGGCTATTCAAATTTCAATCAAAATGACTAAAATTTGTGGCTTTTGCATGATTGCAGCACTCGCTGCTTGCAGCCATCTGACATACACGTGCAATTCTCAGCTGCACTGCAACAATATTTCTCGCTAGTTACCCGTTTCAGATACAAAAAATAATGCTAAAGCTTTCCTGAGATTGCAGCTTAAATCACCTACAATCACCTCAGTTATAATAAACCTGTATTTGTAATTGTGTTCCAAGATTACGTATTGTACCAAACAGATCTACTTTTCGTAGTTTTTTAACATTTACACAACTCGCAAGTCAATTTAAAATGCTTATTTTCCAGAAATATGTAAAAATATATCTAGCCATTTTGGCTTTTAACATCTCCACCAACTGTTGGCATGTTTAGACAGCATTTGAATTTGACTGCACAGCTGCCATCAACAAAATGTTGACAAGTTAAACAAAAGCTTCAAGCCACTTGTTCTGACAGCCAAGAAAGGAAGGGAGGGTGGAAGTGCAAGACTGGAAGGCGAGTGAAAGACCGAGAGTGGCACATGACAGGCAAGGACTGCTTAATGACCCTCTGTCCTCAATATTTATTGCTTAAACCTACATGGAATAAAAAAAGTGGCGTCAATAGTTGTATTGTGAGAAACACACAAACTTGAGCCACAAAAATACATTTTTTTAAGAAACCAGAAAACCACACACATTGGAATATTTGTACCATAGTTGAGGAAACCGTCTACGCAATCAAATCCGTGGATAATTGAAACCAATTGAATTTCAAGAAGTTGTGGTTGATGAGGAATTAGGTACTGTAACATAAATTAGGATTTTCAAGTTTTACTACAGCAATACAGATTCAGGATATGTTACAAAAATACAGATGTCAAACATATTTCTGTCTAAAATTTTCTTAGAGTAACAGTAAAAGTCATTATTTTAAAATTAAAATTAAGAACTTTTTTTAACCAGTCACAAATTTCTACACATATTAATACCTTAAAGAACTTATATAACATACTCTATGCTAAGTTTTCAGCACTACAGAAAATTTCTGTTAGTGTGATTCCCCACTATTTTAACGTTATAAATTTAAAACACAAAAACAATAGTTGCAACATGGAATTGGTACAAAATAATGTAAATGGAAAATTTTTCATCACAATCATTTAATAATACTGCAATATCAAAAACATAAAGACAATTACTGAAAACACTACATTGTGATAAATTAGGCGCATTATATACAAAAAAATTACAAAATAGCATATTATTTTAAAAATTGACAACTGCAAGGATTACAATATAAGCCAACAATAAATAAAAAGAGGATTTAAAAAGAGTCCTAAACTGGTCCAGTAACATTAACGAAACCTTAAAATCCAACAGGAAAGGCATGGCTTTTACAACGCACATTTGAAGACTTTTCCTGTTCAGTTACAATGATACTACAACATGAGTTACTGTGGCTGAATCTCCTGTGGTGGTTGGCAACACAACACTTCACAGCTGATGTGACCCTCCTGTTCAGTTTTGATGACATCTAGCTCAGCACCACCAGCTGAGTTAGCATCTTGCTCCTTGCAAAGGAAACAGAAATCCCACACAAACTGTCCTACATAACTTCACTGTAATGGTGTTAGTATTACACTCACGAAGTAATGTTTCCAGCCCAACTTCTTGCCATTTAGATAATAACTTTTAATAAATGAGACACTGCCCAAATTACTTAAAATAACAACCTGTGAAAAATAAAAAAAAGTGGAATGGCAGTTTCAACTAATTCTTATGAATAATTCACCCGACCTGTTTATATGAGAAAAACAGCTGGACTCCATTTGCTAAGACCGTGTCCGAAATTGCAGATTTCGTTGACAAAATTATTCCGTGACCCGATTTTGTATACAAAAAAGTGACATATATGGAAATTTGGTATTTCGTATATTGTATCTAGTGGATGTAGCAAAATTACAAAATTACAAAATCAGCGCCATGTTAGTTTTGACCTTCAAAACATATATGCGAATGCATAATTAAAACATTTTTTAAGACAAATAACTGTTCATAAAATACACTAGGCATGTTATAAAAATCAAGTAAGTGTTGTGCTTTGTTTATGTATTTCAGAATAAAAAATTTTTTGAAGTCATTTTTGCATAATTTACTATTTTATTATTTATTAGCATATTCACAGCAGTCCGGTGATGTTTGTAGAAATACTACATCCATTTTAAGCATTAAATTTAGATAAATAAATTCCACTGTTAAAGTAAAAATATGTTGCTGCGAGTGCTAAACAAGTGACTATTGATAACATCCTAATTGAAACTTACGAAATGGCAAATTACAAAATAACGAATTCGTCATTTCGGACACGGCCTGAGCCTGTCGATCACTTTGAGCAAGCTACTTATGTGCAAACCAGGCTCCAAGTTTCAAGACCCATGCCAGGTTAAGCTGTAAGAGTGAGCTGTGTCTTTAGGGATATTGCTGGGTGGTGCTTTGCCTTGCCAGAGCACTACAACATGTCAAACAGTACATGGAAAAATTTGACAGTACAAGTAAGTTCAATTTTTTCTTAAATACTAAACCTGTCCTAATTTATGAGCAGTTATGCTGCTGAAGCTACAACTAACTGCCTCAATAGTAACCAGAACTTCTCACCATGTAGCTTATAATGTAGTACTGTAAGACACTTTGTGAAGACCTGGCTTACGGGTCTTTTGTACTAAAACGTTTTCTGTGAAATTTTTTTTGCATGTAAACGCGTGTGTCTGTAAATAAATGTTCTGGAAATACGAAGTTTTGCTGGTAAAACAAAAAAATCTATCGTCTATATGCTATCTTTTTAATTTTATGATATTAAGTGTATTAACGGAGAAAAAAATCATGAAAGTGGTCAAATATCACATTTTTAAAGCTTGCCTATGAAGTTTCTTTAAGCGGTAAGAGAAAGGTACGACTAAACGCAGGTAGATTGATCTGTGTACTTTCATAGGTTTAGAATATAATTTGTACAGTATGCAGGAGCAAGCACATAGGAAGTCATGGTGTATCGAAGTGCAGTTGAACGGACAACATGTGCGGGCCGTTCAATTATCAGCTGGCACACAAACAAGTTTCTGTGGCCCAATGAGCCACCTTAGAAAAAGGGGAACATGGTACTGCGTACATGGTCCAGTGAACATTTAGAAGTGTTGGGGGTAAAGGAAGTGGCAGTAAAAATTACGGGTCGTAAGACAGTTACGCTGGAGTTAGTTGTGGTGCAAGGACGTGGGCCAAGTTTGTTGGGGCGTGACTGGTTCGAGCCACTTGGAATTATATTGATCGGGGTAAATAAAGTTCGGGAAGACGTGGTAGACTGGCTTGTTAGCGAGTTCCCAGCAGTGTTCAGAGCAGGTGAACTGGGAAAATATGTGGGTCCACAGGTCACCATTAAAGTCCCGCAAGACTGCATTCCTGTGTTTAAAAAGGGCCGGCCAGTGCCCTTCGCATTGAGAGACAAGGTAAGTCAGGAAAAGGAGAGATTGGTACAGCGGGGAGTTTATGAACCTGTAAAATTTTCAGAATGGGCAACACCTGTAATACCCGTCTTAAAAAAGGATGGCACAATTCGGCTGTGTGGGAATTATAAGGGAACAGTGAACAGTGTATGAGCCATGTGTGTGTATCCACTGCCCATAGTTAATGAGGCGTTGGCAGTACTGGAGGGAGGACAACTCTTCATCAAGCTCAATTTGGAGGAAGCGTATTTGCAGGTAGTAGTGGATGAGGCAACAGCCAAACTGCTTACAGTTAATACTGTGAAAAGGCTTTTCAAGGTCAAGAGGTTGGGGTCAGCAGTGGTCCAGCAATATTCAAAAAGTTGATGGATACTCTGCTTGCTGGCATTCCAGGAACTGTAGTATTGCTTGATGATATACTGATGTCGGGAGGAGAAGATGAAGAGCGCTGGAGTTGGGTGCATCAAGTTCTAGAAAGGCTGCAATGGGAAGGACGTCGACTGAAAATATCCAAGTGTGTGTTTGGAGTTGATTCCATGGTGTTCCTGGGCCACAGAATCTACAAGATAGGTATTCATCCCTTGTCCAGTAAGGTGGATACTGTGCATGATGCACCGGAACCGAAAAACAAAAAGGAGCTCCAGGCCTTTCTTGGACTGTTAAATTCCTATGAAAGATTCCTTTACAACACGGCAGAAGTGTTGGAGCCACTTCACCGGCTATCAGATGCAAATGCTCCATGGTGTTGGACAGAAAGGCATTTCAAAACTTCAAGCTGTTGCTGCAGCTAGAGCAGGCACTGACACATTATGACCTCAATAAGCCCCTAATTCTGATGTGCGATGACTCAGAGTATGGCATAGGAGTGATACTGACCCATGACATGGGTGATGGGAGGGAAACCCCGATAGCATTTGGCTCTAGGACACTACAGAAGAGCAAGCAAAACTATGCACAGGTGGACAAAGAAGCCCTGGCTGTCGTTTTTGGAGTAAGTAAGTTCAAACAATACGTGATTGGTAGGAAGTTCAAGATAGTAACGGATCATAAACCTCTCTTGCGGCTGCTCCATCTTAAGAAGGCCCTTCCAAATACAATATCTCCTCGGTTGTTGCGATGGAGTCTCATGTTGAGGATGTACGATTTTGAGTTGGAATACAGGTCAGGACACCAGAGACAACATGCAGATGCTCTCAGCAGACTTCCGCTCCAGGCACCAGAATTTAAGGTACCAGCGCCTAGTGACATTCTCATGTTGGAAGAATCAGCAGAAATGTTGGTAGAACCAGGTAATATAGTAGCAGAAACCTGTAAGGACACGTTACTGTCTAAGGTTCTTCAGTACACTGCAAGTGGATGGCCAGCAAAAGTGGCTGTGGAAATGCAACCATATTTTGTGAGCAGTCAGGAACTGTCTATACATAAAGAGTGTTTGTTGTGGGGAAAGAGGGTTGTGATTCCATCCCAACTGCGTTCAGAGGTGATGAATCCACTACATGATCAACATAATGGGGTACTGCATATGAAAGCAGTGGCCCGAAGGTATTTCTGGTGGCCAAAACTGGATGCGGCCATCGAGAAAATGGTAAAGGATTGCAACATTTGCCAGCAGTGCCAAAATAACCCACCTAAAGTTTAAATGATTGCCTGGCCAAAACCAGATAAACACAGGTCACAGTTGCACATTGATTTTGCTGGCCCATTTCAAGGTTCAACATTTCTAATAGTCATTCACGCCTTTTCCAAATGGCCTGAAGTCAGGCGGGTCAGAAGTCAGTCTGTCATATCAGTCATTCAGGAGCTGCACAATATGTTTAGTTGCCATGGGCTGCCAGACGTCATCAATGGGACTGCATTCTGATCTCAAGAAATGGCAGGGTTTGTGAAGAATAATGGTATAGAAATGGTTTTTTCTCCCCCATACCATCCTTCCAGCAATGGGTTGGCCGAAAGGACTGTACAAACAATGAAGCAGAAGTTAAGAAAAGTTATTGAAGGTGACTGGCGGACATGGTTGGCATGCATGTTTATTAGCTTGGCGAACAACCC
Organism: Dryococelus australis; assembly: GCA_029891345.1. Taxonomy (NCBI): domain Eukaryota; kingdom Metazoa; phylum Arthropoda; class Insecta; order Phasmatodea; family Phasmatidae; genus Dryococelus; species Dryococelus australis. Next base: position 385,079,818 of record CM056993.1, read on the forward strand.
CACGACAAGGAGAAAATAATACCTGGAAGACTCCTGCAAAGTTATTAATGGGGCGACCACTACAGACGGTTCTGGCCAAACTGAATCCAAGTACAGACAGGCACACCTCCCAGGATATGCAGGTAGCAGGTGCAGTAGTGGCAGGGGTTCGACACTTCAGTGTGGGAGAGGCCGTATGGCTGCGTAACTACGTGAGTGGCTTCAAATGGATACCGGGCTGGATCAGTGGGGAGGAAGGACGGTTGATTCACCAGGTCACAGATGAGCAGGGCAATTCTCATAGAAGGCATGTAGACAAGCTGCGATGGATAAGTTGTCAACCAGCATCAGATTCGAAGACCAAAGAAGCAGTTGCCAGCAGGGTACAGAAACCAACCAGTGTGTTACAGCAGTTTGGGCCCAGGATCGCCCATGGCAGTAGAGACCCACAATGTTCTGCAATAACGCATGCTAGGACATCGGCTGCAACCTACCAGAACACCAGGGAGGATTCCACAGCTGCAGGTGGAGTTGAAGCTTCAGGGCCTCCATGTGTAACTCCGGGAAAGTCAGAAAAAGCAAATTGCTCAGCTGTTTCCCGAGAATCTTTTCTCTTCTGAGGGTTTTGTGCGAGTAAAGCTCAAGGATGTATTCGGGGCAGAGCATCGAAACGACAGCGTGTGCCCCCAAAGAAGTTGGACGGTTCTGCCACATTTTAAATGGGGAGGAACTGTTGTGTATTGTGTTCAGGTAGAATTAGATTAGGCAGAATGTTAGTCGTTAGGTTGGCAACATGTACGTGTGGAACATAACACACGTCAATGTAAAGTCTCGACCATACATTACTGCACACAAACTAGTTGTGAGTGTTCACTTCGCATGAATGTTAGTAGTGCTTGGAGGCGGTTTGTTGTCAAACTACTGTAGCTTATCTCGAAGTACATGTTTTACTGCTTGTGTAATCTTTGGAATATTTTCATTTTGTTTGTTTTCCAAGAAAAAAATTACCTAATGTATTGATGTACATTGTTGAATGTAAAATTATGATTTGAGAGATTTTAAAACTACCTCGAGATGAAATTAAGAATATTTTCATTTCGAGAATTTCTAGATATTTCCGGGACTCGCGCGGGCCTAGATTTTTACTGTGTCCAAGTACATTTGTGTATATAACATGGTATAATAGTTCATTTCTTGTGGATAAAGCTCATTTTGTGAGATATCATGCATTTGTCTTATGTAGGGTTATTTCGCATTTTAACTTGTGTTTCGGTGTTATTTCGTTTTATCATGATTTACCCTAAATCGTGTCTCTAGTCCTAGGTTACGTATTTGTAATAATCAGTTCTCAGTTTTTCGTGCTTCGATTCTTTGGACTTCCAATTTTCGATTATACAAATCTGCGGGAATCGTGAAATTGAATTTGACATCCCTAGGCACTAGGCGTGCGTGTTAGTGTCACCCATATCACTCCCTCGCTTCTTGACCTTGGACGCACAGCTATCTAGTCCTCATAATAGCAGCATTGAATATTTTTTAACCACGTTCTGTACATCACTAAACACAAACAAAACATGCAGTCACCTTAATTTTTCGCATCATTGGCTGCTACTTAGTCTAAAGCCAGTTTGTTTGCCTTGTGCATTTATTTTCACAAAATATCTTAACTATGTAGTTTATTAACTAATGTATACACATGGTACTTAGTAAATAACACATGACATTAGAAAGAAACACTATAAAACTACTACTTATTTAGCCTCTCAATGTGACAATAACAACATCAATTTTAACCAAAAACCTGTGTAATAACACATTTTAATAGCCAATGATTGAATCCCCTTAAAAACACTGTATTATTATATATACAGCCTGGTGGCCTTCCTCAGAGTGACCAGCAGCCAAATACCTAACTAACAAACTAACATGTACATTAAAGGTTACAAGTAAGCTGTTAACTGTTAGGCTACCAAAAAATATATAAAAGGACAGTAATTCAAGTATTCACTGTCTAGTACTTGTTGACAGGCACTCACACACAACACACACAAAATAGGACCATACATTTTTCTTGCAGTTGTGCAAGCTCAATGTTTTGCTGGCTAGACCAGCTCCATCAGGCAGTGAGTTGTAGGACACTCGTTGCCTGATGGAGCTAACCTAGACAGAAAAACATTACGATTGTGCAACAGCAAGAAAAATGTGTCGTCCTTCTTTGTGTGTGATCCTGTCAACTAGCACTAGACTATGAGTACATGTATATTAAATTATCATGTACGTTCCCTTTGGTGATTTTTCTGCTTCAGACTGAAAATTTTCATAACAAAACATTTGCATCTCCCTACAATAATGCAACACAACTGATGACAGAAATTCTCCCACATGTACACAAGCATGCAGATATATAAGCACGCACATGCAAATGCACAAACACGCATGCAGACATAAAGCTCGTTCCGCTCACCTGATGGATGATGGCAGTTGGCACAGGTATATCAGTCATAACTTCCTTATCAGCATTAAGCCGGCATTGAGTCTGAGTGCTGAAGTCTAGACACTCTGGCCTCTTGTGTAACTCCTGTTCGTGCTTCAACATCTGTTGTGAAACTCTACGAGAAGGGACAACAGCATCCAAGTACGAGCTGAGTTATGAACTAAATATATATAATTATTCAGGAGGAAATGTCAGTATATTGGGAAGTAATAGCGAAGGTCACTATAGGTAACAATTTCTATGAACTTTTACCAACTTTAACTGATTTGAAACGTTAAGGCAGTTAGAATATAAAAATAGTTAAACATTATGAATTAAAAAATACACTGACAGTGGTTTTCGAACTGTGGTCCATGGCTAAGTACTAGGTGGTCTGCAAAACTTTCTGAATAAAAATACAGCATTACATAAACAGTAACTGTTACATATCTCGCACATTAACCCGTCGGCCGTTATTGCTGCTACAGAATACACTGTATTTACTGTCCATACTCGACACACTGGCCTACATGCCAACGACACCCATAACAACACAGACGACCACTGACCAGTTGCGCCAACCTACACATGTCACACACAACAATAACACATTTTGAACATCACATTACAGAATTTACTAAATAATACTAACACGATTCAATGATATTGTACACAATACACTCTTTAAATAGTTTATACATAACTTAACTAGAGAAATAGCCCTCAAGAGAGTAAATGGCAAGTTTAATTACATTATTCTTTAACTTACACTTAAAAACAGTTATATTAGGCATTTTGAAAAATATAATAAAATCTTTGGGAAGTCCTATAAATTATTATTCTTATGTAGGAGTATTCAGAATTATTTGTAGAAGGAATAATAAACCACTGAATCTAGTACATTTCGGTGAGAACTTATGGAATTGGCTACGTCAACAGGAAATAGTGGACTACAAAAGTGACTTGGATGATGTCTTCAGATCAACTGAAACCAAACCACGTCTATAAAAGAAAACCTATATGCATGGAATAAAATTAAAATGAAAAATTTCAAGAGAATTAAAAGTCAACTGGAAAATACTTTTTAAGACGGTAATACCATGGCATACCAACCTTAACTGTTCAGCAGATTTCTCTAGTCTTGCACTCAGGTCATTACAGGTTGCTTGCTCAGCCTCCAGAGCAGCCTTCGCTTGTGTCAGCTCTGCCCTGACCTGTGTGTCCATCGCCTGCAGGTCGCGCTGGGCCTCTATGCCCACACCTAGCGTGGCATTGAGCTGCGATATTGTCTCCATCTGGGCCAAAAGGCGGCTCTGCATCTCCTTCATGTTCTCCTCCCACTGACACAATCACACAGCTTGGTAATACAAGAAGCAAAGTTTTATTTAAACATTTTTGCTAAATATGGTCAGCATGAACAGTTCTTGCAAAATAACATTTTACCCAAAAAAGAGTTTTCGAGACTTTTTTAACTTAATCTTTTACACAAAAAGGCTGTTAAAATAACTGGCCCTTCATGATATAGCTTTGTAAATTACTTAACTGTTGTCTTATTTTCTCTGAACAAGAAACACATTTACTGATTGAAGACTTCTTTCAAGTATCAACAAAGAAAAAAATGTTATCAAAATCAAGATTCCATGATATTTCTACTAGTCATTGAAATAAACTACAACAGGAGATTTTTATACTTAATTTTAAAATAAGCATATTAAGAAAAATATCAGAGTAATTAAAGTTCTCGATGTGAAGAATTAGTACCTAGTTTTCTTGTTGTCCACTTGTTACCAATGAGTAAAAACTAATGTAAAAACATAAGTGGTCAAACTTGACGCGTGCCGCTTATAACACTATTAAATACGATTATGACTTATCACTCATCATATCAAGTATGCCTACTTCAACCCACGTGAGAGTCGATAGAGCAAACCAATGCACGGTTGTTGCGGGCCACTTAAAATTAAAGGGCGGCCGAACACATGGTTTCAAGGTTGCGTAACCCAGCGAGCACGCCGTCACCCCCTACCCCCGCGCTGAATGCCTACAAGCTGTCAGCCACCTCAGGGTGTGACCGAGCACCACCAAAGAACCACAAAGCTGAGTGCTGACGAGAGGGTTCTCACCTCCCACACTGGTCGCACAGCAGGACGTCACACGCCCTCCCCGCGCCCGCCACTGCAACCTACAGTTCTGACTATGTAAGTCTGTGCGCTGCAGGGCTCCAGAGTCATTCATCTTGTTATTCTCTCGAGTTCGACCCGAGCATTCTCTAGTGCTGGTGCCTCCAGCGAACCACAAGTCTTCAGCAGCCCCTGCGGCTGCTCCCTGTAACGACTACAGTTTTAGGACAATCTATGCTTTGTCTGCAACAGCAGTTTAACACGAACACATCTTGCTACTTTAGCAAAGGATCTTTAACTTCTTTTTGTCTCTTCCAGACACCCGTAATTTAGACAGTTTTAGTTCAGTACTAATTTTATTCAGTCTTCTAGTTCATCCTTCCCTCTAGCCTACGACCAGGTCGCCTACACCTGGCTAACGTAGGTTACTTTTAGTACTCCCTCTGCTTGGTAGGAGATAGCATGGGTCACTGTGTTTATTGAGTTCTCAATAAATACAGCTTTGTTCTCTAACCATACGTTTTTCATTTCTAGAGTATTATCTACTTCACAGCTAGGAACAATTCGTACAGTGCACTACCGACGAGAACGGGGAACGTTTTAAATCTGAACTAGAGTTGACTGAAGACCCCCTTCTGGAGCCTTTCAGTCGTGTACACATCCATTAGACGGCAGCCTGTTGTTTCTACACCCAAGCAGCTAGGTGCTGGATGGAAAGAACAGAGGAGCCACAACCACAAGGAATACTTCCATCCAGGGAGAGACAGCAAGCCTAGGTTGTATCCCCTACCAGAGCACCATGGTGCTGGAGGAGGGGGTGTATCTGCTTGGGTGATGCGGTCTGGCCTTGGCTGGATATCACATCCAATAGAATCAGTGGTGTCCTACACAACTCAACGTCTCTGATCTGCCCGCTGCGGTGGGGGATCATTCGAGGCACTGAGCTCGTGCTGTCAACCAGCTACTGGACTACACTATTATAGGAAATAGTTTTCGTCCATGGTGCACGACGTGAATTGTTCAGCAGCAAACCATACTCCATGCCTTATAAGATAAGGAATGTCCAACGGCACACGAAGCAAAAGATTGCTCATCTTGCTGCCAAAACAGCGGTCTACCTTAGCCCCTCCTACGAAGAAAAGACAGGCGGTACGGGACAGCGCTGCCTCACTAAGGCCACGAGCAATCCCGACTGCTCCCATGGTACGCTGCATACCTTTTCCACGCATGTCCATACAAGCCTGGACTACCATCCTGTTCTGAGGGGTGTAGTGTACAGAACAGAAGCTAGGTACGGAATCACCAATGCCAGGTTTTGGAGCCGAGAGTCAGTAGCCTGGAACCAACAGTACTGTGTGAGCCGGTACAGTATAACCCACCAGAAACCTGCGGACTGCAACACCAGCTCAACTTCACCAACCAACTGAAGATCTTAAGCACAAGTCAGGTAACACTAACACCTGCCATAGCTTCCCATACGACGACCTTCCAAAGGGAATAAGGTATCAACTAGGCATGTGCTAGACTCAAACTTTCGAGATCGAATCGAGAAATAAATTACGATTTTGAATCAAACTTTTTTTAACTCTCAAAATTTTTTGATAATGTAAGGTTTAATTACCCACAGTATCCCTGAGAACCCTGAGTCTCAATAGTGCGGTGATTGGGAAGCACCGCTGGCGCCCAAATTAACAGTAAGTATTTGTGTCATTGTTCGTCTTGTCTCTCACCTGAAGGCGTCACTATGAACATCAATGCCATTATTGTTATACCTAAACCATGCTTCTATTAAATTTTCCAGAACCTGTTTCATAAGATCTGAGATATATGCAATTTTAAAAATACTGACCCACTGGACAAATTTATTATTGTAATTTTGCAGTCATCAATTTTAAATCTGGTTTTTGCTCAACTCTGAAGCAGCAAGAGTCGTCGTTGCAGTGCTGGGTGTTGGTGATATTTGTCGTGGCTGCCATAGTCAGCATCTTCTTTTGACAATGTGAAGTTTCTGCCAGGTGATGAGCAGCCGCTTGTTGCAAAACAAGAGCTTCAGGCCCAGGCCACACTTGTGGTGAGCAACCTGAGGGCTCGCTGGCCTCAGCAGTTGTGTCCAGGCACGTGCTTTTACACTGAGTCATTGTCCTGACGTCGACCAGAGGGCAGAATAGAGAGTAGTGCAGAGTATACCTAACGTAAGGCCTCTGTTCTGCCTGTGGTTAATTATAGCTGTGAATAGTCGCAATGTTAAACAACTAGGTTTGTGGTTAATCTGTCAATTGTGCCAATGAAGGACAATCTGAATTTCCATTGCTGGGCAGGCCACTGGGGTGTTAGGCATGGCTTTGTGACGACATGATGCTTCCAGAAGCTGAAGGTGTCAGTGGATGATGGAACTATAAGTATTTCATCAAGTAGTATTATATTACTTTAAGGTTGAGTTTCCCTAGTTTCAATCTGAAATTATAGACTCCAAAGTTTATTGTTATGGTCCCATGCTGGTCAAAAATCTTAGGTGTAAAATGCACCCACTTGTCAATCCCAGCACTTGCGCTTAACTTTTTTTTAAATTAAATTTTTAAGATGTGAATGTGTAAATCTGTATGCTATTTTGAAAATTATATGTAACATTTAAGAATGGAGATACCGTATTTTTCAAAACATGTACAATATTATTGCTTGCAATAATATATCAACTCACCTCTTTAACATGGTTTCGGTTCACCATCCCATCATTACTGGATAATTTATGAATCTTCCCAGCTTTCAGTGCATCTAATTCCACTGGGAACACAAATGCCTTACATGAAAAGTTCTTATTTAAAAAAAGGAAGAACATAGATTACTATTCATTTTAAACTAAAGTTGACGCAAGTCAGTGAAAACCACCAGGTTTTACTTGTCTCCTCGGTAAGTTTTCTTTAACAACATGACTTGTGTTTAAGTTTTTTAAGTTCTCACAACCTAAGACATCACCACACAATGGCAGGTATATTGTGGGAAGACTGGATTGAATAAAGCAAACAAAATGTGATTGAAAACAGTGTAAAGTAATTAAATTAACTGAATTGAGCTTATGTTCAGAAATTACATTTGATTTAGTGAACAGATTAAAGCAGACGGCAATGTACACAATGCAACAGTAGCTGGTGTAAATGATGCAACGAAATAGTTAGAGGAGAGACCACAGGTAACTGGTTTCATCGCACAAGTCTAAGTTTGGTCTTTAATTATTAAAAACATGACAGAATTCTATGTTGTCCAAAACTTATATAGGTACTTTAATATTTTACGAAGTGTATGTGATGTGAGGCAACAGATCACTGTAATATAAGTCATATTCATTCTTGAAACACAAATGTCTCTGGAATCCGTTGTTCACGTCGCAACCTCCATTTCTTTTGGAGAATACCACGTATATTTTTAAAAACTTTAAGCCACACTTAAACGATTGTTATAACTCCAACATGTTGGGACAAAATACTTTAAACTAATCAATTTATTGAGACTGAGTACCCATTACTGCAAGCCACTTGGCTGGGGAATAAGGAGCAAAAGGGGGGGTGGGAGAGGTTATTTCCAGTCACTTTTATTTCCATGACCCCTTCCACCGACAATCTATCTACGCCACTGCATTTTCAAAGCAAGTCGGATTTTATGACACAGCTGCTATAACTTTACCAGCATTCGCCTATACCTTTGGACTGTGTATACCTCCATCAAAAGCATTGTAAGGATTTTAAAGTTTGTTGATGTTTGATATTTTTGTTTATATTTGGTTTGTTTACTTTAATATAGTAAATAATTTATCTATGTTTTCTTCATTATTTTTGCTAGCCCTAGCCCCTGAGTTATTCAGTACTGTTATGATAGGATATCACCGCTCAGCCAAGTTTATTAATGTAATTTTGTTTATGTTTAATAGTTTTCTTATTATATTTTTTATTATAAGTGAAATGGAACCGAGTTATAGGACTGCAAGTCAGTGCAATTTGTGACATCTCTTGTTCTCTTTGCATTTCATTAGGTTTCTGATTAAGCTTTGGCGATGGAGAGCTTATCGCATTGTGACTTCAAGGATGTGACGTTTTCGTAATTTTTGCAATGTGTGGGCATGGGAAAGTGAACCCCGGACTATAGGAGACTCTCTTTCAGACCATGAGGAAGCTTGGACCTACCTATTTTAAGATGCAACGGAGTTTTACATTCCCCGACATCCGCCAACCTAAATGTTTACGTTTACCAGCGTAAGAGAGGCACCTCAGTGGGTAGGAACTCCGGGACATATTTTATGAAGAGACCTCAGGCTCTCTCTAGCATCTTCACTTAGGTAAATTGGGAAGATCTAGTTATGTTTGCAGACCAATTAACACATTATTCAGTTATAGAAACTCCATTGTGTTTGCTCAGGCTGAAGATTTAATTTATTCAGAATTTTAGAAAATCGTGGAAGAGGGCATTTAAATTGACACTACCAGGGGCCGTGATTAGAATCATATTCATGCTTAATAACTCTGAGCTATCAGTGGATTATTTGTGAAGGATTTTAACTGAACCAGTTCTTAACACTCCCAGGTAATTGCATTTTTACTAATGTTATTCCGAGAGATGATTTTAGATTTATGCCACTATATTAGAATTCATTATTCATTGGCAGCTAAGTTTTCTAAATTAATGAACGGAGGGTTTGCGATTGTCATTAACCGTAATTTCAATTCTACTGAGAAGTGAATATAAAGTTGTTTCATACGTCATCTGAACTAAATAAATGGGCTTTAGTGTTTTTCTGCATCTTTTCTGTTTCAATGTAGTCTAGCGGTAATTTTGAATATCTTTTAGTAACCACTTTTCTGAACGATAGTTTGAATTTTCATAGAAATCGTATGAAAATTATGTTACATGCAAACATTAATATATCAGTGAGAATAACCAGATTCCTTCATCTGCACAGGTAAAGTTGAATGTCAACTGAAAAGTCGTATCCACAGGGTAAAGGATGCAATTGAGTGTGTTTCAATCATAAGTTCATGGTTTACGCATGCAAACACACGCCATTCACTCATAAATTCCCACGTGACTTTTTCTACACGAAGCCGACGCGCAAGGCATCATCGGCCCCCGTTAACAGGCGCCACGTACTGAGAAGAAACGGTAGTGACAACCTGGCGTTGCTACACCGCCTAAGGTCGCATGGAATATAGCTGGCGACCAGGCGCAATTGTTTGTTAAACACGTCCCAGTTAGCCCATCTATAAAAGCGTCCCCCCCCCCCCCCAGATGACACCAGGTCTCGGCGAAGTGTAGTTATGAGTGATTGAGGCTGAAGCAGAAGGCAACAGCCAACCATAGGCCCAGAGGAGCCTTGTGATATTAACTTAAAGGTATTACCATTCTATTGTTGTTATAGCTAAAGTTTGTTTTATTAAATTATATATTTTTATAAATGATCTTCTTTATTTAACTACCATTGTGAGTTTCCCCCGTGACACCCCTTACCACCTTTTACAAGTTAAGGTGTTTAATAAGATCTTGAGTAGGAATTACAGAAATTAGAGGATAGTAGACTATAGGAGGAAGGACAAGTGTTGTAAAACGCAACTATGTACACCGATTCCTTATTTCCTCATTTTTGGATACCTGCTGTGAAACTGTCTTGTGCGACGGGATTTGACCATGCAGAGAAAAACCACATGACAAAATATTTTCATTTCCGTCACTAAATGAAATTCACATATTGTATACCTTTACAGTGAGGACATGTAGTACTGACCAGCTTCCATTACATTTAATATTACACTGGCATGAGCCACTGCTACACTTTTGGGAGTTGCAGTGTTCTCCTACCATACTGTACGCAGATCTTCCGACTACTACCAGTGCATCAAAGCTCACTCCGGAATTGCCATTTTCAATATGATCATCACCATATATTGTAGTGTTTATTCAATCCTTCCTTTCCAAAATATACATTTACATTGATACATGGAATGGATCTCCATCAGGTGTTAGAGCATGTTGTGAAAATGTGGTGTCTGAATTGGCACACCGCCCTTAGGGTTCAAATATCCTCACATATGAGCTATGGACAGAAGTTACTTCTTGGAAAAGCTCTAGTAGAATGACATATTACTCCTCTAGGCTATTCACGGTTAAGCGAGCACTTTTTAAGGCCCTCCTAAAATTTTCTATTAACCAATTTTTTATCTTACAGCCATTTTTTAATAACATTGCCAAGTGACTAATAAATACAGACATTAGTCTGAGGTTGCAATAAAACACATTTATTAGTGGCTGATGCCTGTTAGGAGGGCCTTAAAAAGTGCTCACTTTAACATGAATAGCCTATAAGCAACATTTGCTAAAATTATGTCAGGAACTTTTATTTCCTTTCCCTTTCTCCCCCTACCCCTCTCTCTCTCTTTCTTTACTCTCTTTGCCATCTCCCGCTCGCTCTTCTTTTGAGCTCACCAGTCATTTATTTGGAAACATTGTTTTTCGAGATTGTTAACATACTTTTGACGCCGTCGGGTGAGATACGAGACGAACGATGACACAAATTACTTACTGATGATATGGGCATCAGCGGAGCTTCCCAATCACCGCACTGTTGAGACTCAGGGTTCTCAGGGATGCTGTGGGTTCTGTGTGTCCGTCTCACCTATGCGTACCTACAATACACTCCGCAAATACTAAACTTTTACTAAACATTTAACACATGAAAAACACATGTGGCTAGGACACTTGTCACAACAAATAAAAGAGTGGAACACTGTGATACTTGCTTTTATTGATACCGTTCGTACAAATAACGTGCCATGCAGTTTAATGCTGAAACTCTGTCGTGTCTAGCTGACTCCGTTTGGGTGCTCCCCAGCCCGCAATTATTCTAGTGCACCCCTTTATGAATGACTTCACCGTGGTGCTTGAAAACACAATCTTTACAAGGGAAAGGAGTCAACAGCCGCTAGGGTGGTCTGACGATTTTTCCCTGAAGATAGAACATGGAGAATTACAAGATGAATCAACAGATGATACATAAACAAGTGTGCTTATTTGGCATCACTAGCGCAGACTCATCGGGGCTCGCCCTCCAGTACATGGATAGTGTAGTGACGGCCTATACACATAGCCGGCTAGGACGGAAATAATATCACCGTACACAAATTACAAAATTACATGAATATCAATGGAACACGATGAGGCATGAGATGAGTAGTCACAATAAACACGCACATGCGTGAAAGCAAGTTTAGATGGTGTGGATGCCGCTGGATAAAGTTTGCAGCGGACCACGTGGTGCAGGTGAAATTGCAATATTTCTTCATAGAAACTGCAAATTAAATCCAGACAAATTGTTATTTCTGTTGGGAAAATTATTTCCTTTACGACTAAAGCATTTACAGGCTTGTAGCATGCCCGATGGCGGAAAAAGAAAACATGAACGTGACAGCGTGGTCATACACAAAAAGCATAAATTTACGTGAAAATTATACGGATCCCTGAATAAAATTATGGCACACGTGATTTTACACAAATAAGCTCTTAAAATGCATTGATGGCGCAGGTACGTACTTGGCGATATCTGACAGCGTGGTCATATGTGATATGGCTGTAAAATGATCAAACATGGAAAATACCCTTAAATAAATACATGAAATTAAAGCCCTTAATATTGCACGCAGCAATAATACAGAAATTACAATGGAACGCCTTTAGCAGAAGCAGATAGAGCCTGATTCAAGTTTCGCGAGTCGCGTGACCTCTCCGACATCTTTCTCTCCTCCTTCTCGATTAAGTTTTGAAAAAGCTGCAAGGGCACAAATTGTTATTTAAGAGATAGTATAATGCTGGGTAATGTCTAGCAAAAATGTATGCAAAGCAAACGTTAACCGGTATACTAAAAGTGCTATGGCAATCGACATCAGTGCTCAAAAGTTGTAGTGCATACGTGTCTTATCTCGCCAGCTCTCCTAGACAGACTGCCCAGAGGCAAGCATCGCATGGACCGACTATGGCTGCCTACAGGGTTCACATGAGCAGAAGTGCTATGCACGCCGAGTAAAATATTTTAGTATTGAAAAATAAAAGGCACTTTATAAATTAAAATATGAATTGACATCATACATATAAATTTGTAATTTCTCATCTTCTTTGAATGTCTTTTATTACCGTATTCTGGCCGGTGTAGAACTGTTCTTAACCTCCGCGCAGCACGCGGTTTGAATTTAAAACTAAATGTTTTCCAATATTGACAAACATACATTTAAAAATACTTTGAAGACATTTTACACCCAGAAAAATAAAGACGATACATTTTACACTGCAAATAATATTCCGTTAGAGAAAAGTTTAAATTGGAGCCTCCTTGCACATGTGCATGTACACATGTTACGTGTGTGGTGAGCGCCATCATGGGCTTTAGCGCCACTAACTGTTAGCCAGCATCACTTGTAAACATGGAACACATATAATAGTTAGCCAAATGTACTCAGCTCTTTATGTTGGTGTGTAACTTTGGTAAGTAAGAGATAAAAAAAAAAGTACGTGCCAACTCTTTCTGCTTTAAGAAGACAGCTTCCAAAACATCCAAGTGTTGGGCACACTCCAGGATGGAAGAACACAAAACTTGCTAAGGCTGGCCAGACGTGCTGGGTTCACACAGGCAACTGTGGCACTTTTGTATGCATGCTAACTTAGCAGAACCGTGTGGCTACCAAGGGCATAGCTGGTATGGCGCAGTTAGGAATGTGTAAACAATGTGGCTTGTATTATGCACATGTCCCATTGAGAGTCAAATGGAATTATTTCTACACCAGACGATGAAGCAAAGTAGTGTTTTAAAAGAGGAAGTTTTTACCAAGGGACTTAAACATGACAGCTGTTACATGATGGTGGGGGAAGTGCGACCCTCCTGCAGCTAGGCTGAAGTGACCTTCAGGGGCTGACACACACTGAGTAGTGTGAATAACGTGGTTATATGCTATGAGTGCAGGAAAATACGTTTAGCACCTAGGGTGCTGGCATGGCCCATGGGTCATGTAATATTACAAAGTTAAGTATATGTTTGTCAACCCACTCAGTTTGTGAGTGTTTTACCACTGATGTATCCATTCTGCCAGCAAAGTTAGTTATGTTTCTGTTTAACTATGGTAATTTTTGGTTGCAAAAGTGTTTTTTTTTTCATGTGTTATTTTGGTTTGTTTCCCTGTAAACGGAACAAGGCTCATGTTATGGTGTCATTACTTTGGTACCAACTTGAGTAGGCATTTTTACTCTCCGACCCTTGTCTCTGGTATTGATGAGGGGACTAGTGGATGATGGAATGGGGAGTTACGAAACCTTGATGCAAGCAAATGTGGGAACATCAAGATAGAAGACTATTGGTGGCGGATGTCGCCCACCAAAAACATGGGAGGATGTTTTGTAACATTAGCCCATTTATTACCGGTATGTACGTATAACTGCCCATTTATTATGCAAGTATGTGTGCGGACGACTTCACTGCCTGGGTGTTGGGCTGTGAGGCATCTGCAGCAAGGTAATTTCATCCCCCTCTCCGCATAGCACTGCCAGTCAGAGGAATTGGATACCCAAGCCTCCTGCGGCGTGCTTTGTGAGACAAAAAGAGTTGAGCGCATGTACAAACTGGCACCATCGAGGAAACTAAAAAGCATGACGGCTCATCTGTTGGCATACATATTCATCCACACATGATTTGTATCACTCCGTCAAGCTGCCCACAAGAGTATTGAAAATGGAGGGCAGAGGCAGAGTTGATAATCAGTCTTCGATCAGTTGCCATCAGTCTTAGTCAATCACAATCAGTATTTCATCAGTAGTGATCAGCTGAACTCAGCCTTTCAGCAGATGTCTGGCGGTAGTCACATGGACTCCTAGCAGTATGGTTTCGTATGCCTTGCAAAGTGTATCACACTGCACAGGATAGCTTGCAGCTGCACAGGGTAGCTAAGGACAAGGTGTCCAAGTAAACCTCTGTTAGTAGTCCGGTGTTTGCGATTTTGACATTAGCTAGTTTTCATTGCAACAGAGAAGGGCACCACCAAGACATGGATGTTGAGCTGTAAGAGTATGCAGAGGAGCTCTGCATTTCTCTGGATAATCTGGGGTGAAGGCTGAACAGTACACTGTAATGCCACAATAGCAGCACAAGCTGCTAGGGCTTTAACCGCGGATTGTGGTGGTGTGCCGATAGGGAGCAGCACATTGCAATGCGATTTTGGACTCATCCTACCGTGGGTGGCGCACTCTCCTTGAGGGGGTGGAAGTAGCCTGGGGTTGTGCTACCCTACGAGACTCTGGAACTCCTAAGGAAGCACAAGGAGAGGATCTGTGCAGTGCGCGTTTCCCTCCCAGGTTCCTCAGACACCACAGTGAAGAACACACTCCAACCAGGTACACCCCAAAATCCAGACCCTCTGCAGATGGACAGATGCAGCTGTATCATTTGCCAGTCGCATTCCCTGTAAACGCCAACCCCACAGGAGGAAATGGCATTGTGACGCCAGCCGACGACATCTGCTCCACAAACTGCAGATGCCCTTGAGGAAGTCCCAGACTACCTGACAAGGGCCTACAGAGACCTGTCGAGGGTGTTCCCACTGACAGATGCCTACCCGTCCCGACAATCTCTAATATTGCAACAGCAATCTCCAAGAAACGAGCCTGTCCCTGTTGCAGCTTACAATCAGGTGATCCCAGTACGCCAGGTGACCTGCCTGGCCGCTCAGTAGTTCAGCAGAGGGAAGGACATCAGGCACTAGCTATGTTCCATCCTGACAAAAGGAGCCAATGCATGCTGCAAGACCCGGGTTATCACTTCACCATACCCAGCAAGGGAACCCTATAGTGACACATGGACATAGGGTACGTGGGAGTCATATCAGAGTCCACCACACGGACGTAGTGCTAAAAGAGAGGGGGGAAGTATTCAAACCTGGAGTAACAGCTTATTTTTTGGTTGAATGAAACTTTTACCATTAAATTATGTTACAGTATTTATTTCATAGTCAAAATGAATTAAAATCAGAGAAGATGATAGTGCGTACAGGAGGTGTTTTTTTAACCAAATACTACCATGTTGGACATTTTGTTGCCTGTCGAAACAGGTAACATTCTTCAACGCAGAAGTGGTGTGGGACATTGTTTTTAGGTCAGTCTTTTAGTGTATTACAGGTAAAGTCCTTTTCTTAAAACGTTGGCTTGAAACTTTGGTTTTTTGTAGCAGTGAAAGACAGGCATGCTCTGCTTCCACGGCGTGCTCGTAGTCAAAAGCAGTAGCATACCAAGTTCAAGATGGGGGGGGGGGGGGGGTAGACCAAAATTATTGAGACGCCAGTCTCAAGTTCTTATATAAAATATTATTAAACCAAGCTTTAACTATGTTCTTTGTAGGGTAAGTATTTCTTACTGACACATTACATTTCCAAGTAGAAAATTTCAGAAATACGTTAAAATTTTTATGGATAACAATTATTTGTGACTGTGCCTCCAGCACACAAATATTGTACACTACATATTTATTCCTTAACTTTTTCTTTCAGACCTGTTTGCAAATTTATGTGTGTCTGAAGGATACATAGTGAGTAGCTTGAAAGTAGAACTTTAGCAGGACTTCAGAAAAGCTGGGAGTAGTCCTGAATTGATAATAATTGGAAAATGTATACAAACAATACACTTATAATTAGAATGTCAAAATTAGCATTTAGGTACTTAAAAAAATCACAAATAATTTGTGAAGAAATCTATTTTTTTTTTTTCAGATCAAAATGAAAATTCAGAGGAAATGCTAGTCAATCATTTAGATGTTTCAAGTAACAGAAAATTCTAAAGCAAAAATCAGTACTGTGATAAAGTGCAAGTGGATACAAAAGTGATTACCATTGCTTGCAATGAGTTTTTCTTCCAAGCTCTTCACTTGGCGAAAATGATGTTTGTCAAGACTCGAAAGCTGGCTTGTAACTAGTTTGAGCTTTGCTGCAAGTTCATTTGTTCTTTCAAACCGTTTGGATATCTTACCATGGTCTTCCTTCACCTTTTTCAAGTGTCTGGACAAAAACACTGCACGTTACAAGCTTTTCCAACTGTCAGTCTATCTGTGCCCACAAATGGTTAACAAAAACACAACTTTTTTTTAATATGCATAAGCATTAAAAAATTAAAAAACAAACAGGCACTTGGTGTGGAAAAATAAATTGATTATGTAACATGTCTTCCACACAATTCACGTAGTCACTAGATAGCCATGAATGATGAAAAGCTGAAATGTTTGAATTCAGTGTGTTGAGAATAGTACATACAGTGGAATAGTGGAACCTCTATGTACTGACCTCGGATTGAAATCCTGCATCCATGGAACATATTCTGTGGTCCCATTTTTTATTTATCTGCATTTCAAGGCCATATTCATTGAAAGTCCACATGTATTAAAAATTATTTTGTCAGTTCACTGAGAAATGATGAGAGAATCCACTGCATTGAACTGGGTTTTGTGGAGGACAAAAAGACTGCGGGTAATGGCACCTTGTAATTACAAGGGACCTCAAACCAATAAAATACTGACTGACTATACCACTTCTTGCACAAGCTACAATACATCTCAAATCACCATCAGGCACATTCAGCGGACAAAGCACTACTGCAGCGCTGTTAGTGACAATACATAGTACTGTGTAAGTGGGACATTTGTTTATTTGCTGCTGAATAGTTAATGTATCCTGGGAAAAAATCTCATAAATAAATAATAATAATTATTATTATTATTAATATTCTCAAAGGAGTTGGTAAAAATGCGGAAAACTTGCAGTATTTCAAGCACATTTTTCTTTCTATTGTGAGTGCAAATGTCACACTAGCATTCCATTGACTTATTTCTGAAACAATGTCACACTTCATGAAACGTTGGTGGAGGTGCAGAGAGTATTTTGTCAATACAATCACTGCAGAAGCACTTTGACTATTGTATACATCTGTTGATTCGAGACTCTTATAGAAATATAAGTATACTCTGATCAAGGGAAAGCTAATAACAAATGCCCGTGAGTGACCAAACAAGATTCTCATGAAACAATACAAGTCAGAGAGACTGATATGGGAGGCCAGGGGCCTAATGGCAGAGTTCTATAGCACAAATGAAGGTGAAGCAAAGTGAAGATGGAGCAGCAACAAAATGCAACATTAAAGGAAACAGGAGGGTACAGAGAAACCCCCACCTGACGAACAGCAGCACTCACCATGTTTCCCACATGCACAAACCCAGGTTTTGCCGTGCCAGGAATGGAACCTGGGAGGCGAGTGGTCTAACAGCAACGACACTGTGGCCTTGAGGCGATACACAGCAACTGGTAACAAGGTCACAATGTCGTGGTGACATTACCCCTTCAGTTTGTCCACAGCTGCCTGAAGCCGTGCCCGCTCACGTGCGCTGTTGCCCTGCAGATCCTGTAGGCAGTGCAGCTGCGCCTCCTGCTCCTCTGCTCTGGTGCGCAGCCTCATCACCTCCAGCTGTCGAGCCAACACCACACACGTGTTTGTGCCAGTGGCAAAGCAGAACATCCCAAGGTGGAGCGAAGGTAAGGGAGGGAGGTCAGACCGGCATTAGCGGTGCTGACATGTGGCAATCAAGGCTAATACTATCAAAAATATTACTTGACAAAATCATAAAATGCATTATCGTTTACAGCAACAATACATTGATATCACAATTAAAAGCTTATTAATAAAGTAATTCTGATGTGTACTAGTTGTTGATAACCTGAGTGGCAGAGAGGGGTTGAAGGGGGGTGGGGGTCAACATACAACATACCCCTGGATAATGCAAACGTGACGTCCCATATAAAAGTAGCAAGCATCCACGCACCATAACATGCAAAGGAGCATGCAAAACACTGATTACTGAAGATGGTAAAAAATGATCACCTCAGTGAATGGTCCAACATGTTCAAATATACACACTGTAATTTAGACACACAGATACGATGAATGATACTATATTCCAGACCTAACAGTAATCTGCCAATGCATTTGAGTTGTAAATTCTACATTCTGTTACAGTTTGATAACAAAAGTAAAAAAATAATATCAAACCAAAAACTATTGTTATTTAATGGATTATTTTACATTATAATAAAACACCTAATCTATTATATTTGTAGTATTTTCACACTTTTTGAATCAAACCTTCAAAAAATCACTACATGAATGATGTGTTTGCTTGTTTCTTATGTGTGTCACATATCACAAGCGTTTTATATTTCCATTAACACACAGTAGTTTATTTTTGGTAAATTAAACTTTTACTTATATTTCATCTTATAAGTTATAATATTTAATTTATATTTCATATGAATAGAAACAAAACAGGTGTGTTGATAATGCCTAGTAATGAATAGATTGACGAGTGACACATTTCTGCACTTTTATGAAGTGCACTATACCAAACGACTTTACCCCATATTGGCGAGCAATACTCATAATGAGCCGTTTAAACAGTACTGGAAGCGGGACACGTGCCTACGGGGTACTTAGGCGCGCCCAACTGCTACTAAAGACACGTGCGCCTAGATTGTACTGTTCACCCAGATTCGCACAGAAGCCCTCACGTCAACAGCCCTCTCCAAAGATTGTACTGTCTACCGAGTCTCCGGCACCCTCCAGGAAGGTTGCACCGGTTCCACAGTGCACCACTAGAGGGCAGCATGCATCTACTGGAGCGCACCACATCCTCCAGAGTATTTCCACCGAGGAGATAAGATATGTCAATGCCTCCATCACAGGCAATAAGAAATGAAAGGCACCCCTTCTGTCGCAAGAATTTCCAACCCCAGTGAAGAGAGACTAGCTTCCCCCTCGACCTTCTGAGGCCTTACAAGCTCCTGTATTCAGTACAAAAAGACCAGCAGAAGGAAGCATCAGGGTGGTCTGCTGCACTTCCACCACTGTAATGGCTGGAGGTGTCATCCACGGGAAAGTGCTCGCAAACCCTCCTCCACCACTTGCTAAGGCAAGAAACTGTCTTCAGGGTGCACCAGCCACTAGACCCCAGAGATCCTCCGTGATAACGATCAGGATCTCTTGGCGCCAGTAGTCGACGTCCACCAGAGGTCCGCGACGTCTCCAGTTCCTCAGCACCAGCAGCTCCTGGACATCAATGCCACCCAGAGGGTGCTACCAAAGCCGTTCTCGACGACCACCCTCTCCCTCCTTGGTTAACACCCACAGCTAATACGTGATGAAGTCCCCTCTGGACCACCCTCTTGGCTGTAGCCCAGCAACTTGCCACTGCCTTCTGGTAATAACCTCCACCGCTTAGATTCCTTCACAGCACTTCCCCAGTAATCAGTTAGGGTTTTCAATTAGCTATTATTAAATTAGTCTTTCTTCACCAGATTAATTACGCTACGTAATAATTAGCTTTGCATCCAGGTTGCCTTCACCTGGCCTACTAAAATAGGGTAACTTCCACTAATCTTTGATTCTTATTATTAGGAGAGAGTGGAACCACATATTAAAAATACGTTCTTCAGTAAAAGTATTTTATTTCAAACCTAAATTTACTAAGAGTTCTCACTTCAAGTTTTAAACCTCACTGTTAATTTTTTTTGACGCCGTCGGCTGAGACACGAGGCGAACAGTGACACAATAATTTACTGTAGGTGGGCGCCAGCAGTGTTTCCCAGTCACCGCACTGCTGAGACTCAGGGTTCTCAGGGATGCTGTGGGTTCTGTGTGTCTGTCTCACCCGAGCATACTTACGAATCACTTTGCATTACTAAACATCATTACTAATCTTTTATCACTGCAAAAATGGCAAGAGGTGGCTGTCACTACAAAGAAACACTTGATGCAATGTTCTACTTGAGTTTATTCTACCACTCATACAAAAGATGTGCCAGGAGTTTCAGTTTATGAATTACACTCGGACGTGTCTAGCTAACTCAGTTTGGGTGCTCCCCAGCCCGCAATTAATCTAGCGCACTCCAAATGGATGACTTCTCTGTGGTGTTAGAAAACACAATCTTCACAAGGAAAGAGGTCGACAGCCGCTAGGGGGGACTGACAATTTCTCCTGAAGACAGGGCGCAGAGAATAGTGAAATGAATGGGCGAACACATGTGATTATTTGGCATCACTAGCGCAAACTCGTCGGGCCCGTCTTCCAGCACGTGGTTAGTGTGGTGGCGGCCTATACACATAGCTGGCTAGGATGGAAATAATGTCACCGTACAAATTACACAGAATGATACAAATACAACTGGAACAAGATGGGGCATGACATGAATGGTCACAATAAACACGTAAGGACATGAAAGCAAGATTAGATGGCGCGGATGTCGCTGAGTAAGGGTTGCAGCGGAGCACATGGTGCAGATGAAATTTCAGTATTTCTCCGCAAAAACAGCGAATTCTGGTCAAGCAAACTAATACTTCTATTGAGAAAATTATTCTTTTGTAGATTGAATTAGTTTTGGACTTGCAAAATGCCGGAAGGCAAGAAAATCAGACATTGAAATGACCGCGTGGTCCATCATACAAAACATCAAATACAAGAAAATTACATGGAACCCTGAATGAAAATTACGTAAAATTCCGAGATAAATTATGGCACACATGAAAATACACAAAAAGAGGACGGCGCAGGTATTGAATTGGCTATAAACCACGTGGTCGCAAGTGATGTGGCCGTACAACAAACATGATAAATACCCTCAAATACATACATAGAATTAAAGCCCTTAAAATTGCATGCAGCAATAATACAGAAATCACAATGAAATGCCTTTAACGTAGGCGGATGGCGCCTGATTCAAGTTGCGCTGGCCACATGGCCTCTCCGACATATTTCCTCCCTTCTCCTTGTTTACATTTCAAAAAGCTGCAAGGGCACAAATTATTTGGTTAAGCGGAAGCATAATGCTGGTGAAAATATCTGGCAAAATGTACATAAGCAAAGGTTAACTGTTATACTAAGAATGAACTATGGTAATCTACAACAGTGCAAAAAGATTGAAGTGCGTACATGAAAGCGTCTTACCTCGCCATACCTCCTACGACTGCGCCGAGGCTAGCCTCTCACGGACCTGCCATGGCTGCCTACGGGGTTCACATAAGCGGAAGTGCTATGCACGCTGAGTAAAACTTTTATATTTGAAAACAAATGGCACAAAAATAATTTAAATATTGTTTTACATTTTAGATTTTTCTTATTAATTTTCTGGAATCTTTGAATGTCTTTTTACGATAGAGTTCATGCCGGAATAAAAAAAATTACTTAATCTTGCACAGCGCACATTTTTAATTTATAACCTAATAAAGGCTAACAGCCAGCGGTGCTAGAGCCCATGACGGCGCTCACCCCGGACGTGTCACGTATACATGCACATGCGCAAAGAGGCCAATATTGTTGTACTTTCACATAAAGAATATTATTTTGCAACGTAAAATATTTCTTGTATTTTAATTTTCAGGGTTTGATATGTCTTACAGTGTTTTAAAGTGTTTGTTGTTATTTTTAAAATGTTTGGTTATGAAATTCAAAGTGTGCGCTGCACGTAGATTAAGAACACTAATATTCCGGCGTGAATGCTATCAGAAAGAGACACGTGAGATAATACAGGAAATTCATGAGAAAATTATAAAATGTAAAACAATATTTAATTTATTTGTGCCACTTTTATTTTCAAAGTATATAAAAGTGTACTGGGTGTGCACAGCACTTCCGATTATGTAAACCCTGTAGGCAGCCATGGTAGGTCCATGCAACGCTTGCCTCTGGGCACTCTGTCTAGGAGAGATGGCGAGGTAAGACACTGTCACGTATGCACTACAACTTTTTGTTCACTGATGTAGATTTCAATAGCATTTTTAGTATACCTGTTAACCTTTGCTTGCGTACATTTTGCCATGACATTTCTCCAGCATTATGCTTCCGCTTAACTAATTTATTTTCGCCCTTGTGGCATTTACAACTTAATCGAGAAGGAGGAGGAGGAGAAAGATGTCGGAGAGGTCACCGACCCGCAAAACTTGAATCAGGCGCCATCCGCTTCTGCTAAAGGCGTTTCATTGTAATTTCTGTATTATTGCTGTGCGCAATTTTAAGGGCTTTAATTTTACGTATGTATTAGAGGGTATTTTTCATGTCTGAATATTTTACGGCAACATCACGTACAACCACGTGACTAATCACCGCCAAGTCCATGTCCGCGCCATCCTTGCACTTTAAGAGTTCATTTGTGTAAACCATGTGCGCCATAATTTATTTCAATGTTCTATGTAAATTTTATTCAGGGTTCAATGTATTTTTCATATGATTGATGCTTTTTGTGTTTGACCACACTGTCACGTTAATGTTTGCTTTTTCTGTCATCAAGTATGCTACATGCCTGTGATCACTGTAATCTCAAAGAGGATAATTTTCTCTACCAGAATAATATTTTGTTGGAATTTAATTTGCAGTTTCCAATAAAAAATATTGCAATTTCACCTGTACCACATGGTCTGCTACGAACTTTATCCAGTGGCATCCGCGCCATATAAACTTGTTTTCACAAATGTGTGTGTTTATTGTGACTACTCATCTCATGTCACATCATCTTTTAAGGGTCTTTGAAAAATTTATGTAATTTTGTATTTTGTGTACAGTGACATTATTTCCGTCCTAGCCGGCTATGTGTATAGGCCGTCACCACACTACCCAAGTGCTGGAGGGCGAGCCCAGACGAGTTTGCATTAGTGATACCAAATAATCACACGTGTTAATGTATCATCAAGTGTTTCATTTTGTAATTCGCATTGTCCTGTCTTCAGGGAAAAATTGTACGTCCATCCTAGCGGCTATCGACTCTCTTCCCTTTTGAAGATTGTTTTTTCATACACCGCGGAGATATCATTCATCTAGGCGTGCACTGAGAAATTACGGGCTGGGGAGCACCCAAGCAGAGTTAACTAGACACGACCGAGTGTATCATTAATTTCATGGCATGTTGATTTGTACGAACGGTATAAATAAAACAGGTATCACAGTGAACCATCTTCTTTCATTTGTAGTGACAGTGTCCTAGCCACATATATTTCTTTTTCAAAGTGTTAAAATGTTTAGTAAAAGTTTAGTATTGCCAACATGTTTGTAAGTACACTCAGGTGGGATGGACACACAGAAACCACAGCACCCCTGAGAACCCTAAGTCTCAATAGTGCGGTGATTGGGAAGCACCGCTGGCAGCCATATTACCATTAAGTATTTGTGTCATCGTTCGTCTTGTGTCTCACCCGACGGTGTCAAACCAAACATTGTGCAATCATTTTAAACACACATTTTTCAACACTTAACATTATGACCCTGAAAAGAAAACAAAAGACACATATTACACTACAAATTAATATTCCATTATGGGAAAGTTCAAATTGGAGCCTCTTTGCGCACGTGCATGCCCATGTGTCACGTGAGTGGTGAGCGCCGTCATGGGCTTAACGCCGCTGGCTGTTAGCCGGCGTCAGTTTAAAATCTATAGTTTAGCTAAATTTTTTGTTTAGTAATCTAGTAAAAAAAGAATGCACACTAAACATTATTGATTAGGCTTGTTTGTGAACCACTTCATTTTGCAACTACTAGTGCTAACACAAAGTTGATTTAGTGGCATTATTTAAATTAAAACTAGAAACAAAATGATGTTTTTTTTTTCTCAGGTGATTGAATGATATCCTATATTCTGAAAGAAAAGTTGCGAGTTTATGCGCCAGTCATACTCTATCCTTAATTATGTAAAACATGAATGGATAAACAGACTTAGGATTTTCAAAAACTTATTCACCAAGGTGAGCTTCTTGTAAAAAGTGACTGAATTTTAATTAAATATTTAAAGAATATTTTTAGCGCAACTGAGAAACATTTTGCTTGACTCACTGTGGCTACTATAACACTGTGAACTAAGTAACAATGTACAGCCATGATACACTAAAACTGGCATCAGCTAGTGGGAAGAGTGCGGCAGACTGACTGACCTTGAGTGGTCCAAAAGTTCTGTGCAAGGTATACTACCTGCACAATTCATTTTGACAAATGGAATGAGCATTAACATATTCATTGCCCCACTGTCCTTTATTCATAAAACTAGCAGCTCGTCATCACTTTTCTCAGGTTTAATAGGGTTATTAAAATACATACCTATATATGCGAATATCCGTGATACCTGCGACTACCGGTAACTACTTCCAACTATACGTGACTACCGGTAACTATATGTGACAACCTGACTACCCGTAACTACCTGTGACCACCTGCAACTACTTGCAACCACCCGCGACTACTTGCGACAACCTGTGACTACCTGCAACTACTCTTGACTACCCACGACTGCGGCTACTTGCGACTATCTGTGACTACTTCCAAATTTTTACACAATTTCTTCTAACACTGTTTCAATTTATCTTTAATGGTTTTGGTTGAGCATGATTAGAAAGCAGCCAAGTAGCTCATTTTTCTCAGACTTGGTTTACAAATTTTGAAATTTCTCAAGGAATTAAAAAAAAATTTAACATACCCTATGTCCATCTGGTAGAATGTAGCTTTCTAACAGTGAAAGAAATTTAAGAATCTGCTGTGTAGATTCTGAAATTAACCAAGACATTAAACAAAGAAACAAACTGACATTACCGCTTTAGAATATATTTGTATAGATATAGATTATAATTATTTGAGTTATTCTGCATATTTGAGGCTATTTATAGTAGCTTTAAGTTCTACTTATAATAAAAATATAATAAAACCCCATAATTTTCACATAAGAGCACCAGCCTGACTGTTTAGATTGCGAACATAACAGAAATTCTGCCCAGGGAGGCATACCATCATTAAACTTTTGACAATTGCACAAATGTGAACACACATTTTGACACAAAAATCCATGTTCATGATTTCTAATAAGTATGATTAAGTATCTCATCGCAAATTGTTTGTCACTGTACTGCACTTAAACTATAAGTTTGTCTGTCATCACGGGGAAGCTTAAAACAGAGGTTTCAACAAACTACAGTCTGCTCCATTATAATGATAAGTGTACATACACAGTAGAGCCTATGCATGGTTATGTTTGTGGATGTAGTATGATGTATAATAAGATTCTATCACTAAAGAGTTACTTCAGATGTAAGTACATTAAAATTATGTGGAAAAAAACTATATCAATACATTGTTTAACAGCTTAGGTATAGAGGAATGTATTTTCCTTCATTGCAGTTCAGGATATTTCCAAACGCAGCCGTCCCATGTTAATTTGGAGACCTACCTGCAAGTCATGGACCTTATCTTTAAGAAGGTCGTTCTCAGCCACAGCTATATCGAGTGACGCCTTATTTCGGGTTGCAGCATCAGCAAGAGCCTTTCGCTCTTCCTCCCATTTCCGTACCGTCTGAGTCATCATAGAGAGATTGATCTGTAGCTCATTCGCCTTGTGCCTTTCCTGGTCCAGGAGTGCATCTTTTTCGTGATTCTGCATCAAGGTCTGCTGCACCTCTTGTCTCACTTCTGTCAACAGTGTCTGCACACAGACACAATGCATCCTGTCAGGGATGGATGGGGTATTTAGATGAGGGACACTGCAAGAAAGTAGACAAATGGAAAACTTGTCATGAATAAAATGTCGTGAAAAGTTGGTCGACTGACTTGGAGAAACCATTTTGAAGGGTATATAATGAAGGGTTTATTAACAGATGGAGCACAGAAAATAGGCTGATAATAGGAAGCATCCTCACAGATTTTTAGAATGAGAGTAAAATGGGATTTTTAGTAGATTATGCATGCATTTCATGTATGGCAGTAAGGGGAAAGGTGGAAGAGGTTAACGACACGAAAGGTAGATAACACATAGTAGAACTTTATCTCAGGTGCAAATGTATTATAATAAATAATTTTGACATTAATACTGTTATCATGTACAATACACACCCTCTTGAGCTTCAGTTCTTGAACAGCAGAGATGAATTTTTGTTCAAAATTGAACCAGTCACTTTTCGCAATAGCGACATTTTCACCTTGGTTTGCCTGAGGTGATGTATTCATTCCAATACTGCTTTCACGAGAACTGTTCCTGAAACAGTAGAAATTTTTAAACAAATTCTTTTGGTGCCTAAGCTTGAACTGACAAAAATCATCAACGCTACTTCTACTATTGCTGACAGCTTAGAAACGTGAACTTCCTTCCTTAATAGATAAAATACGAGGGAATTTAAATATTCCTAGCTATATAATCTAATTGAATATTCCTGGTGCTAGAGATGGATTTTCTTTTCCAGATTATGTCCATGTCAGCTCACCAAACGTGAGGAGACGGAAGCGAGGTAATACTATGGGCAATGAAGCTCTATGATTCTTGAACATCAAAACCTTTTACTATCTCAGTACGGTTTACCAAATCTGAATTTAAGTGGTTGCATGACCATTTCCAAAAATTTTGAAATAAATTTCGTGCTCCTTGTGACCCCTTCAACTGCCGCAGTCACATCAACCGCACCACCAACAGGCAGCATCACTAACATAAGGCCAAGGGTGCTTAGTGCAGATTGTCGGGAACGGAACTTGCACCACCCTGCCAACAGGTACTACCTGTCCTACTTTATTTATCACAAGAGATAATTCTTGTAATAAATTAGCAGGCGATCAAATATGATATTTATCTCAAAGCCACAGCCGCTTGGCGCACAGGGAAATTAATGTGATGTCGGAGCAGCATGCGCCGCTGCACGCAACGTTACCAATCGTTAAGTGCCACTAACGAGTATGAAGTGCTCCCCAGTGCCATGATTAAACTTGGAATATTTTTCCAATTATGTCCCCAGTGTCAAATCAGTGAGAAATAATAGCAGGGGTAAAGTTTCATTGTATCCAGGGTAATCGAGCATGGCTACTCATACCCCTTTACCAAGGTGGACTCGTCCATCCCTTAGAAGACGACCACTTGGCAACAGTGCACTGCAGAGAAATACAGTGACGTCAGAAAACGCCACAGGAAGTGAAATGCAAACAATTATTATTTTGCGCCAGGGTAATCGACATGTAAATGTAAAAGTGTTCTTGCATTTACTTTTTCAGTGGAGTAACTACAAAGAATATACATTTATTTTCATCATTTAAAATGTGGTGACATTACCTAGCAAATAAATTTCAGCAAGCATAAAAGACATTTGCATAAGGCGGGAATGTCACCAAATATGTTTGTTAACACTGTATTAATTTTGTTTTGTGTGTATTTGAAATTACCAGTCACTTTAGTTTCACAACATTTAGTTTTGACACTGACTCACGCCGCCTGCGGCGGAAGCCCGTGTCACTCGGCCAGTTCTTGCTCAGCACTTGGACCGCCCGCCAAAGTAAGGAGTCTGCTACGCACCCCCCTCAGTACATTCATTTAGGCTGATACCCATTTTTACTACAATAGACTTTTAAGTATACAGGAACATTTTTCATTAACGTACCGATGGGTAGACCACCTGCTTTCTCTCACTTCATGAGAACTTAACATGCATTCATGTATCCTCCATAATTCACCAAGTGGCTTTATGCAAGTTTCACTGCTATGGCTTTCAGTAGGCCTTGAGTGCCGAAATCATTTTCAATTGTGATGTAACTGCATCTCAGCCATGTATCTTAGTATTGACACATGACACATTTCTGCACTTCTAGGAAGCACACTCTATGCTACGACTCCACCCCATCTTGGAGAGCATTAATCTTTATGGGCCAGTCAAATCATTCTTTAACATTAAAACAGTAATTGAGGTGGGACACATGCCTACAGGGTACAATGGAGAGCCCCAACAGATACTACAGACACGTGATCCTAGATATTACTGTTCACCGCAATGTGCCCAGAAGCCGTCATGTCAACACCCCTCTCCGAAGAGATTGCTTTAGTTACTAGATTGCCGGCTCCTCCAGGACAGTGACGCCAGTTCCACAGCGTGCCACTGGAGGGGTAGCACACAGTCCGCTGGAGCATCACAGCCGCCACGAGTGTGGCAGGGCAAAGATATGTCAACACCTCCACGCCAAGCAGATAAAGGATCCAGGCACCCATGTGTGACGTCAGAACTTCCAACCCCCTTGAGGCGAGATCAGCTTCCCCCTTCACCCTTCTGAGGACCAACAAGCTCGAATTTTCAGTATAAATAAGGCTTGGAGACGAGGCCTTAGGGCAGTATGCTGCACCTCTCCGCTGTGATGGCCTGATGTGTCAGCTAAGGGTAAGTGTTAGCCCGCCCTGTTCGTTGCTGTAATGGCCAGGAATATCTTGACAGGGTAAGCCAAGCACTCTATCCCTTTATGCGTCGATAGCTAGAGTCCTCCAGAGGGTCCTCGATGGTCTACAGCCACCAGCAGCTCCGGAGAGCCGTCACCAATCAGAGGGTCACCACCTCTTTGGTGACCTCCAGCTCCAAAGGCCTTCAGACGCCGACTCCAACCAGAGGGTCCTGCCGATGCCACTCTCCTCAACCTCCCTTCCTCTTTGGTGACCTTCCTCAAGGTATCCTCAGGTCATGACGACGACGTTCCCCTCTGGATTCTAGCCACACCCACCTCTTCAGCACCCTTGTGGTGTTGAACCCAGATAGCTCGGTTCCTTCACAACACAACATAATTAAAATTACGGAATTATAATTTAACTGTGGCTTTAATTAAATTAACTTTGCTCACCAAGTCATACAGTAATCACCTAATCACCTAATCTTAACATCATTAATTTTCAAGTAATTATTAAACATATCAAATTACTAGGAGAGTGCGGCCCCACTTGTTTGAATACATGCATAATAAAGTGAACGTATTTACTAGTTTCTTTTGTTCTCACTGTAGAATTGTGCCTTTAACCCTTACGGCCATTTGAAAGTTATATTAGGAGGAATAACCGACGAATCACGTACTTGGCCACTAAGGCAGAAACACACATGTTAATGGCAAACCAAGATCTGTTGCTTGGTAGTTCTCGGGAGCGCTCAGATCACTAGGAATATAATCCACCGGTGGAATTGAGTGACCAAGGTATCTCCCTACTCCGCCCCTGCTATAGTGCCGGGTGAGAGAGAGAGAGAGGAGTGAATTGACCACCTGAACCACTGTGGAGCCTTTCACCTGGGCACACCTGAATAAAACCATGATACCGTCTACACTCTGTATATTCCACCCACCGCTGAAGGGCCAGGCCATGAATAACAAAGCATGTGAACCCATTGGAAAGTCAGAGTGTTCAGCTGCACACGTTAAGGTCACGTGATATCCTGACGTATTCCAAATAGCTTTGCTTTCGGCATACTTGTGCCTTATAAAAGGAAAGAAGGTGTTGAATATAAATGTAAGATTGAGGTACAGAATATTGTCAAATAACTTATTGAATTAGTTGCCAACAGGTTAGAAAAACCCCTTGCACTATTTGAACCTCCTACCCAGCTGCCTAAGGGACCACACCCCGTAAACTTAGTAACCATAGTCAAACCTACGAGGCCCATATTATACAATGATAAGGCCCCTACAGGTAACTAAATTCCCCTTTTATATTCTGACATTTCAAATGTCCTTCACGATAGTGGCATCATGTTGATAGAAGTCGTCCTCAGTGGTTAAGACACAAACCACTCACAAACTCACCAAGAGCCGTAAATTCATATTGACATTTAAAGTCCTGGGTTCAATTCCCAGAGTGGACACCAACAAGCCCCTTAACAAGAAATCTTTGTCTTAAGGGGAGAACACTCCGCCTAGCTGGCACTGCTGTACACGTGAATTAATTCTTGGGTTTGTCTCAATTCCGATCTACGTCAATAATTTAACTTTTGTGTGAAGTGTTTTGTGTTTTGCTTAAATTAATATTTACTCAACCCAACCGAGAGGAGTGTACACGCGACAGTAGGCTATGAAGAAAATCGCTTTGTGAAATCTACGTCTGAGCATTACTTTACTGTCCTTCAGGATCTGTAAGGCGCTGCACCTACTTGACAGCACAACCCAGTGTTTTCCTATGTATTTTTGCAGACATACAAGGCGGCCTACAGCCTTGTAAGTATTAAAGTCAGCGTAATTTATTGGTATGCAAGGCGGCTTACAGCATTGCTGGTACGTAAGTTAATGTGTAAACATGTGTGCAATAACATCCCCAAATCATTGACCGAGGCATCCAGGGTTCCTCTGGGCCATCGACCAAATGACAGCATCACTAACTGTCCCTGAATTATGGCGCCAGGCAAATTTACCAACTTTGTTCCAGCCTCAGGGATCAGGTTGGGCAAACATCAACTTCTCCGGCCCTGGACCACCTCCCACACGTCACTTTAAACGATTCCTACATATGAGTAAACAAAAACACATTTTGAATATTTTTATTTATCACCACTAACTCACTGGGTTGTTTAAAAGAGAAGGTGCTCCAAAAACTGCAGTAATAAAGGTCTGCAATTATTTTTAGCATGAATACCCCAAAACAACCACATTTCTGCCCAATACAGTATGGGGGACATAGTCACATGGTCGTTTGGCTCACAACTCCTGAGAATCAAGATCTTTTACTCACTCAAATTCACCGGTGAATTGGCACCCTGCTAAACTAGCATAGTTCCACGTATTCTGACTTTTCTGGGACTTCGACAGGATAGCATAACATTGTTCTATCAGTGCCTAAAGTTGCCGAACACCAATAGTATTTACCCATCCCTGCTGCTCGTCCCATTATCATCGCCATTGTCATGTTAAGGATCCCCTAAAGGTGGCTCAGCAAGTTCACTAATCACACCAACTATACCAAATGGCACAAAGAGATTATTCTTGAACCCAAGTACATTATTCATATTGCAGTATGAATACATAAACTTCATACAGAAACAAGAGAGTTTAAAAAGTATTTTGATAGTCTATCCACCAAGTACTCACATTTATATGTATAGGCTATTCACTGCAAAGTGAGCACTTTTTGAAGTCCACTCATTTGGTATAATAGTTAATAAATAATTTTTATTGCTGTCTTAAGACATTAACTTTGGAATCCAATGAAATATATACACTGTGTTTATTACTTACATAGCAAATATTTATTTTTAAATGTGGTGGAAGTATAAAAAATGGCTGTCAGGAAAAAATAACCAAGCCCTGAAAAGAGCTCACTTTACCGTGACCAGCCTATACCAGTAAAACTTCATGCTTACTTGTAGGCAACACTATTCCCACGCAATTCAGATCCGAAAACAGTACTAAAAGTTCTAGTGAATAAACTGCTAGTAACAGCAGTAGGTATATTTGAAATGGGATGGTTTTTTTATCCTACTGATATTTTTAGGTACGTATTGGATGCAAGTAATTTTACATTACCCACAAGTGAAATTCCAAGAATAAAAGTGATGCCGGCTAAGAGCCAGCAGCATTCAGACCATGATGGCGCTCATGGCTCACGTAACACGTAGGTAAGCACGTGCGCGCAGCCGCCACGACTACGGAATTTCCCAAAACGGGATAAGTAAATTTCAGTGCCATGTATTCTTACTGCAGGTCAAAAGTCTTGTAACAAAGTGTTCCATAAGTGTAAAAATGCCTTTCCTTAAAATGTTGTGCAATGTTACTTTCAAATTCAAAAGGTGCGCTGCGCCAAAGAA
This sequence comes from Dryococelus australis, assembly GCA_029891345.1. NCBI lineage: Eukaryota > Metazoa > Arthropoda > Insecta > Phasmatodea > Phasmatidae > Dryococelus > Dryococelus australis. The sequence goes on from CM056993.1 coordinate 385,112,032, forward strand.
CCAGACATTAATACCCCGGTGTAAACGCCTACAAAGAAAAGTTATTTAACAACAATATTTAACAATTTAAATTGCTCTTGAGAAAATGTATTAAGTCTATATGTGCCTTTTTGTTTTGAATATAATATTTTTGCTCTGCATGCATAGCACTTCCGCTTGTGTGAACCCCATAGGCAGCCATGGTAGGTCCGTGAGACGCTTGCCTCTGGGCAGTCGTTCTAGGAGAGCTGGCAAGGTAAGATGCTGTCACGTACGCACTTCATATTTGTGTACTGAGTTACATTTCAATACTTCAATTTAATTTAGTTTACCGGTTAACCTTTGCTTTGCGTACGTTTTGCCAGATATCCCCAGCATTATGCTTCCACTTAAATAAATAATTTGCAGCCCTTGTGGCTTTTTAAACTTAAATTGAAGGAAGGAGGAAAGATGTAGGAGAGACCATGTGGCCCGGGCAACTTATGAATCAGGCGCCATCCGCCTATGTTAACGGCTTTTGATTGTAACTTCTGTTTAATTGCTGCGACCAATATTAAGGGTGATAATTCTATGTATATATTTTCAGGGTTTTCTTATGTTTAATTGTGTTACGGCCACACTGTCAACTACCGCCACGTCCGTATCTGTGCTATCCTTGCGTTTAGAGGGTTAATAACTTGTTCTATCATGTGCACCTTAATTAATCTCAGGGTAATATGTATTTTTTATTCAGGGCTCCTTGTATTTTTCATGATTGATGCTTTTTGTGTACGACTATGCTGTCTTTTTCACATGTTGCATTTCCTGCCATTAGGCACGCAACAAGCTTTTGTGTGCTTGATTATTGAAGGGAATAATTTTCCCACCGCCATCGTCACTTTGTCCGGTAATGATTTACCGATCTTCACTTAAAAATCACTGCATTTCCATCTGCACCACGTGGTCCGCTACAAACTTCATCCAGTGGCATCTGCGCCATTTAAGAATACTTTCACGCATCTGCATGTTTATTGTGCCTGCTCATATCATGGCCCACACTCTGTAAATTATATTTGTGTAATTTGCACGGTGGAATTCTTTCCCGTCCTAACCCGCTATGCGTATAGACCGTCGCCACACAACACGTGGTTCGGGGACGTGAATAAACGCACGTGGTAGTGTTCATTATCATTCTCCATGTCCGGCCTCCAGGAAAAATTTCCAGTCCATCCTAGCGGCTGCAGACCCATTTCCTTGTGGAGACTGTGCTTTCAAGCACGGCGGAGAAATCATCCATCTAGGAGTGCACAAGTTCAGTTACATGCTGGAGGAATCACCCACCAGAGCTAGCTAGTCAAGCCCGAGCTTAATTACATAATCATTTTGGCACAATGTATAACTAAGGGCAAATAAAAGCAAATTTTCTCAGTGTAATTATATGTCTTCTTGTAGCATTGAAACCCAGCAAACTCGTGATTACAGTGTTTTCGTAAATGTTTAGTACTGCAAAGTATTTTGTAAAGACGCTCGAGTGAGACGGACACACAGAATCCACAGCATCCCTAAGTCTCAGAGTGTGGTGTATGGGAAACACAGCCGGCAGCCATATACAGTAAGTAAATAGTGTCTTCGTACGTCTCGTGTATCACCCGATGGTGTAAAAAGTAGGTAATAATTACAGGAGTTTCTATCAAAGGCAGTAAATGTGCCAAACTTTGTGCATATTTTATATTCTACTATGTAGAAAGTACTTCCACTAGCATTGAATGTAATTCTAAAATTTTATTACCATTAATTCATTTCTGAAACCCTATTGCTATTCTGTTGAGTATCAATTGCCTGCTCGCAGTGAAGATGCAGGAAGTACTTTTCTGTTACATTTGCTGCACAAATGCAGCAGTGCAATTGAATGACTTGCCCACTGAATAAGACAAGTCTTACCAGCCAGTGGAAAGAGGTACAAAATATTGTCTTGAGATAAACATCACTAGAATGTCACTTGGCCTGCTTTGCTGCTAACTATTTTGCATGCTATGCAAACGTAACCACATCAAACTCATTTTAAGATTAACTGGAGTGTACATGATACAGCATTCCTAGGGCAAAGTTTACAGTGCATTAGCTTTAAATAAATACATACACTTGCAATAAGGCTACCGCCTGGTGGCAAGCTCTCTCACCTCTCCCTTACCCGACTTAACTCCTCTTCCACTCCCTTCTTGAACTTTTCAACCCCCCCCCCCCCCCCCTTTTATAGATACCAATTCCTCCCTCAACACATTCTGCCTACCCCGCTCCGTTCTCCTCCACACCCTCTGAAGCTTCTCACTGTTGTTTCCTCTTCCTCTAAACACCCCCTTACTTAGTTTGCAGTCTAACCCTCCCCATCCTCCCTCTTCATTCACCATCCTGTACAGCCTGTCTAACCATTCAACTTTCCTCCTGTCCTTCAATGAGCTCCACCCCATTTCTTTCATCATCACTGATGGCCTATAGTTTCCTTCTTCCTCATCATCCTGCCCCTGCCTTCCCCACCTACCCTTCACCCATCTTGCTGCATTTCTCTGCACCTTTTCCAGTTCTCGCACCTCCACCTTTACATACGGGTCCCATACTGCTGCAGCATATTCTAACATTGGCCGTACCATTGTGCCATACACCTTCACCTCACAGCTGACTCCCTTCAGCACCCTTCCCAGCATACCCAGAGCCCTTCTTCCCTTTGCAACCACCCTCTCTACCTGTTTTTTCCACCTGAGGTCTCCCTGCAGTACAATCCCTAGATACGTATATTCTGCTGCTTCTTCTATCTCTCGCCCCTCCCATTTGTACAAGTTCCTTGATATCACCTTCCTTGTAAACCTCACTACCTTAGTTTTTATTAAATTTATCTTCATTTTATTTTCCCAGTTCCACAACCATATCTTGTCCTTTTCCACCTGCAAGTTCTTCCCCCCCCCCCCCCCCCAATCCATATACCTATGTTTTTTTACAATCATGGTAAACAACAAAGGACCCAGCATACCTCTGCGGCACCCTTGACATAACCTTACCTTTCTCTGATATTGCCTCCACCACTTTCACCATCTGCCTTCACCCCCTGAGAAAGTCCCCTATCCATTCCACTACCCTCCTGTCTGGTATCAGCGCCACCACTTTCCTCATCAATGTTCCATGGGGCACCATATCAAATACCTTCTCAAAATCTATAAGCAGGCATCCACCTTCTTCCTCTCATCAACTACCTGCACCAGATCCTCTAATAACCCAGCCAGCTGAGTTTCCAATGAGTATCCCCTCCTGAAACCATGCTGGGACTCCTCCAACCAATTCCTATTGTTCATAACCCTCACCACAGACTGCACCACCAGCCTCGCCATTACTTTTCCTGTACTTGATGTGAGACTCACCGGTCTGTAGCTGCCAGGCCTCACCCTATCCTCTCCCTGCTTGTGTATAGGTACCACCATAGAATCCTTCCAATCTTGTGGTAACTTACCCTCTCCTAAGGACTTTTTAAACAGCGCCTCATAATATTTCACCAACTCTCTCCCATCACACTTTGTTGCTACATGTCCTATCATATCTGGTCATTATGCCTTACTGCTCTTCAAACCCCTAATTACCTTTTCTATCTCCCACTCCCTCATCTTAAACTTACTACACAGCCCCCAATCACTATTTAACCACCTTTGCCTCAAACACTGACAAGTACTGACTTTGTAGCATCTTCAATTTTTCTTGGTTAATTGTCGCATACCTACCATCCCTTCCTTTTAGCAGAGGGATCCCTTCCTCTCTAAGCCTTAACATCCTTACATACCTAAAAAATTTCCCCCATTCCTTACCTTTTCCTTCTTCCACCATGTACCCTAAAAATACACTCTTTGCTTGTTTGATCATCCTTCCCTACCCATCTGTTTCATTGTTTCGTTAGATCTTATCATCCCTTAACTTCTCCATTTGGCATGTAATTTTCTAAACTTCCTCTTCATTTTTAAAATCTCCTGTCCATAATATGGCGGATCTCCCCCAGTCCATAACCTTTTCTTTGGCACGAATTACACCAACATAATCTCTCTTATTACTCTAAACTCCTTCTATAATTTCTCCACTCTTTCCTTCTTAAACCTATCTCTCAGGAAGATTTCTGCCCACTTCTTGTCTCCTCTCCCATACTGCCACACCAACCTTTCTGCCATTTGCCCTTCCCTCATCCTGCCAATCCCAATGTCCACAACCATGTGTGATAGTTTGTGCTATAATGAAATGTTAAATAATGCAAACAAACGTCATAATGATAGATTGGAGTAGGTGGAGATATTTGGGCGGCTCTTAACATTGAGGTCTTGAAACGCGATGAGGGGAAGAAAGGTGAGTATGAATCAGTGCCAAAATGCAAAAGCGAGAGAAACTGGAGATTCCTAAGAAAACCATATGACCAGCGGCATCATCCGGCACAATCCCCACATGCGAAAAACCGGACGCAACACCACCGGGAATCAAGGCCAGTTAACCTAGGTAGGTGAGTAGTCCGACCACTAAACCACCATGGCCCCATAACGATGATTTAAGGAAACACAGAAGTCACAATCAACTTGCGGACAATAGGTAATGTAATGCAAAAGTGTTCTAGGTTACTTCCAGTGTCCTGCGCCCAAAGTATATCCAGATAATATTAAGTTATACATAATTTAAAATATCAACAGTTGCAAATCATTTCAGAGTAGAACCAGTGGCTTGCGAATGGGGAACAATCCCGGCCTTAAAAACCTACATACTTTAGGAAGACCCACAGTAAAATGAAATCAGAATAGCTAACCTGTGAATCCCCAAATGTTTTTGCCATATCACTTAGATTCTGAAATACACTAAAGCTTTGATAAATAACTTTTTTTTTTTTATTGGAACATTTGCCGTGTTTGTTGCATTATTTCAAATGATAATGTAACGAGAACATTTTAAATTTATGTAAAAAAAAAAAAAAGTTTCTCTGTAGCAACTCAAAATATTATTTATAAAGTCCTCGAACTGATCCTTTAATGATATGAAACAATTATATCACTTCTCCGTTGTTATATATATAAATTGTGATACGTGCATCAAATATAAGAATTTACCACAACTTCTTCAAATGCCTACAAAAACAAAATACAAAAACAGAATCAGATTCCTTGTATCTAAGGGCCAGAATTTTTCTGTTACACTCTTTCAAACGAGCACATGTAATTATTTTATAGTGTATACAAATTTCCAATGACTGCCCTGGGAGGGACTGCACAGAGTTCTAATTAGCGCCTGGAGCCTGCCGGCGCAGCATTCCGTTACTAATGGAGATATCTGTTCTTCAGTAGTAACGGGAAAATATCAGAAGTCCGTAAATATTTCATATCAGTGATGTGATAGTTTCGGAACAATTCCTGTTAAGAGAATGCATTTATGGAACAGGAACACTACAATCAAGATTATGTTATAATTATAAAGTTAAATTACACAAACTGATTTTCTCATTCGCATATAACAGTAATAGTTACGTTTTATTCAAGACATAGCACTAAAATTAATAAATCCTATTCATTACTATAGATTGTTATTTGTTCTAGTATAAGTGTATATTACTTAAATGTATATGCAATAATTCATAATATATAGGAAGGTTAACAGAATGCCTAGATTAAAAAAACAAAGTACTTTGGTCAACAACATTGGCAATTCTGAATATATTTTTTAGTAAGCTGGCTGAATTTAAAATTCTAATCGAGCAGAGAGCTTCATTATCAAATCAAACAGAATTGCCTTCGCAAGCCTTTAGACTCCAATAGCCTCCTTCAAGCCCCTATCAAAATGTCAAATTTTTCAGTTAAACTACTTCCAATAAGTATGTTCAAATAAAGTTGGACAGTTAAGCCGTCATTTGTTGTCTGAGAAAGTCAGATGGCTTCTGTTTCAATCTTGCCACCAGAAGTCGTATGTTGAATCGCTCCTGCGTCAAGTTTTGGTTTATTCTTATAAAATTTATTGCACTTTATTTTATTACGCATGTTAAGATTTTTTTATTACCCTTTGAACTTTAAATAATTAACTTGTACGTTAATTATTAGTTTGAAATGAATAAACAAAGTCGTTTTGTTGCTTGCTTGTAGGTATTTAAGCATAGGCGATTGGCTGTTTTTTTTAATCTTGGCTTGCGCAAAAAAACAAATACAAGTCGGTTTCACCAACAAAGATTAACTTTTCAGAATATCGAGATAATTTAATCCAAATGAGAGATTTAACTTCGATTTTAATCTCGATAGTGTTCAGCTGTTTCACCACCTTTATTCACTATAAAGAATATCTCGTTAAAATTATCTTGAAATTCTGACAATCGCGATTTTCTCTAGGTAAACATGAGAGGTTTTGCATTGAGCTGGTACAGATAAATCATTTTGAGAAAGTATGGCAAGACGGGAAGGCATTGTGGTCGTAAGGAAACAGCGAAACCAGACTTTTTCATCCCATGAAAAACACAGTTTGTTAGAATTAATTACAGAACATTTCGATAACATTGAAAATAAACGAACTGATGCTGTGACACAACAAAATAAAGTGAAACAGTGGCGAACGATTGCGAATAGTTTCAATTGTATAGGCTATTTACGGTAAAGGCCCTTATATATTTTTCCTTTCATCCAATTTCCATCTCCCTGCTGTTTTTTAATATAAACAGTGCAATGTGACAAATAAACACAGTGTATACATTTCACCACCATCAAAATTTAATGCCGGAAACTGCAATAAGATATATTTATTAGCGGTTAAAGCCTGTTGCAAGGGCCTTAAAACGTGCTCACATTATCGTGAACAGCCTATACATACTGTGATCACTACAAGACAGCAGACAACTTGAAGCCGGTGTAGGATAACCTAGAAAACCATACGTGAAGAATCTATGTAGACGAACGTGTCCATAGGGGTGCAGTGTGTTCTGCCCTCAAAATAGCCACCCAAGATCACTGTATACTGCCACTAGTAAAGCCAGCGGAATGTCATCCCAGTAGAAACTCAATTGTCATAAACACATCTCAGATGAGTAATCCTGCAAATGCTTCAGATAACTATGCCTCGACTGCATCCGATGGTTGGTGCATATTTAGCACAGAATAAGTATTTTGATTGTTTGGTTTACATTTTGCCTATATTTGTTCCCATAGGCCTAGCTTGTTTATGTAAAGACTTTTAACTACATGCTAATTTCGGCTTGTAATTAATTGAAAATATTTTACCTGGCAATGGCTTCTGGAAATATTTTCCATATCGTCAGGAACAGACATGAATTAAACATGCTAGCAAATACTGAAAAAGAGCAGATGAAATTGCAGCAATTTTTATAAATAAATGGATGTAAACATTGTAGGTTAGTTGTTGAAGAAGGAATCGCTTGTGATCACTCTAACAGATGGTTTCACTATCATTGTGCCAGAGTTAATGCCAATGTTGTTCCTGAGGGTGACTGGAAGTGTTTTCATTGTTATGTTGAGGGGAAGCTGGATGAAACAAAACAGCTTGCTGTCGTGCTTCAGGAACAAGTGGGACAGAAAGAGAGAGAGAGAGAGAGAGAGAGAGAGAGAGAGAGAGAGAGAGAGAGAGAGAGAGAGAACTAGAAAGAATAAAAGATGAAATTGGACACTGGAAATCAGAGCACTCAAAAACTGTCAGCAAGCTGACAGCAGTACCAAGGGAGAATATAGAGTTACTCCGAGACATCTGTTCATCCTCTGAATTGCCAGTATCCCAAGAGGCCAGGAATGATTACAGACTTTTTACAAGTAAGTGTAGGGGGAAAAAAAAAACAGTGCTCCATTCCCACCACTTGTCAGTTCACAGGCACACGAGACAATAACACCTTGTAGCAACAGCTTTGCTGTCCTTGCAGACCTGCAGGAAGAAGAAGTTGAGTTCATTCCTCTCCCAGCACCCAACAACCCAGCAAAACCTAAGAGGAAAGTGCTGATTCGTGGAAGCAGTCATACGAGAGACCTAGGAGAGCACATCAAAGACAAACTGGGGGAGGGTTATGACATTATCATGTTTTGTGAACCTAATGCAGGCATTTGCATTGTAGCAGAAGATGTAAGTAGCTTAAGTAAATACTTTTGCAAGTCAGATCGGATTGTTTTTGTTGGGGGAATAGGCAATAGCATTGTTCGGGACAAAAACTATTCAGTTGGAGCAGACATCCACAACATTGCCAGAGCCACCAGTCACACCAATGTGTTGGTCTGATAGGCACTGCAGCGGCATGACAAGCCTTTCTTACAAAGTAAGTTGCAGACAGTTAACACTGCCATGCAGCGCTGTGCAATGTCTGGCAGACTGAGCCATGTTGGTGTCATTGGTTTAGAGGAAATAACCAGGGCTGACTACATGAGATATGGTCTGCATCTGAGTCGTACTGGCAAGGGGAAACTTGCTGACCTCATTGCTAGTAGGATTCTTACAGACCATAGTTCTATTCAATATGGCCCCATGTGGGAGATCAGCATGCCAAGTGGACGGTCTTCATACCTGCCATTTTATATACACTCCGGAAGAGGGTTAATGAAGCAATTGGAAGATCACCTGCAGTTTGCTAATTGCTAAGATGCAATTTTTGTCCACCCGAAGTGGTAAAGTGTCCATAAATGGAAGATAGCAGCGAAATTGCAAGCTCAGGCACGCAGAGAAGGCAGAACAGGAGATGCTTATGTAAGGTAAGAGAACAGTAGGATCAATATGCCACAAGATGGCTACCGGTCACCACAAGACTGCCACCTGCACTGTATGAAAGGCAGGAAGCATACATATGAACACATCCTCAGTCAACGGCAAAGATAGACTTTTGTGCAAGGTTAACAGCATGTTGGAGAGGGCCCCACTGTGTGCTACAGAAGCACGGACACACCACCTACACAATCTGAATTGAGAAACGAAAGGTATGGATGCACCTGGACGACATCCAGTTGCTGTCGACGACGATGTCGGCCCTGGTATAAGCCCAGCCCCACTACGATGAAGACCAAGACGATTAAGTGCAGGTACCTGGAAGGATGCGAGGTGTGTGGCAGCATTTCAGGGGGGAGAATCCGCAGAGGACCCATGTGTGTGCCGACACCAGAAGTTCACAGGAGGTGGTGCAGGACATGGATGCTGTCGATGAGCTCCAGGAGCAAGGGAGTGGTCCGGAAGATGTCGCAGCACCTCAAGAAAGTGCCTGTGAAGGGGGAGGAAAGCTTTCAGGAGTCACCCAGGGTTGTTATGCCTAACAGGGAACCCACAGCACCTCAAGCCGATAGCAGGGAGGGTGATGCATACAGCAGGGTTGGTGTCCTCCCCGAAATGTAGGAGGGAGTGCTGGAGCAGAAGCAGGAGGGAGTGCTGGAGCAGAAGCAGGAGGAAGTGCAAGTGCAGGAGCAGGATGCAAAGGAATATAAGACATTTACAGGGGCTGTTACGCCGGGTCGCATCCGGAAACAGTGGAGCAGGCAAGAAGACAGTAGGAGCGAGGAGGGAGACAGCGAGGGCAGGGGGTCTGAGTGCTCATTCCGACATCGGCACTCATGCCGGTAGGCACACCTGCCAACAGCATGTCATCAGTGCAAGCAGCCAGAGTAGTCTACTAGGAAGGGGCAACCGCCGGCAACACATCATGCGACAGGGCCACAGGAGCGGCAGTACTACCTGTGGTCACACAGGCCTGCTCGCACCTGCATCTGCAGCAAATAAAATCTGTTGGCCTACAAACAATCTCGAAAGGGCAGGAGGGACATTCGCTGTGCCCCACGTTTCCTCAGCCCTAAGACAGTTTGTCCGGCGCATTATTTCGACACGCAGCAGGGATGTGCACTCTACTGATGAGCAGTGCATGCACCAGGTCGTGGTGCGCGATCAGGACCAGTGCACTTCACTGCAGTGTAGTGCAGATTGAGGGCACGCTGGTGCAGTACAGCCAGTGGTTGCTAGGAATGCCTGCAGTAGAGACTCTGCAGGGCGGAGTTGTATAAAAGTAAACACTAATAATAACTAGACCAAAGAACCCAGTTCCTATGCATTTTTTTTACTGTTATGTGTTATTAAAGGATTTATTATTTGTTGTCTTTTCTTGTCCTCCAGTGCATTGTTGAGCTTGTTTTCATATGTATTTCCTTCATCACTCATCTAGCACTGTCATTATCATTCACCAGTGTTTTGTATTGCAGGTTCTTATGTGTATTTTATAACCATAATTTTTGGTAAGCAGCATGACACACACAAAGCAGGAAATATATGTTTGTGGCAGGAAGTAGTTCTGTTCGGGCACATGGGTAAGCTAAGGCTCGCTCCCGTATCAGGTGGGAGAATCAGTCAGCGAGTAGCATTGTATGAGGGTTGTGCATGTTTCGTGAGCTCCGGATTTTGCCAAGCGCTGGGTGGTCTTCATCATTTTTGGTATGGACACTTAACTGCAAAAGACTTCATTTACTGAAACCTTTATCGTTTTAGCTGCCCGGTATACCCCTCACTTCTCGTGGGAATAGCATCGCTCCAGGAAGTGTTTACCACTGTAAGATCATTAATGTCGCAAGACTGTTTTGCAGCTTAACCTCAATGGCCGGTACTGTAAAGCCACATTCGTCGAATGTAGTGTTCCCCAGAGAGGGATGTGTATATCCCCAGAGAGGGATCGAATAAATGCTGCTGTGAACTGAACATTATGTAAGTTATTTCTACTGCTTCGTGTGTTTAAGGGGACGGGCTGTAACAATACCTGCTCGCATCATGTTAGTATATTGACGTGTGTCGCCCTCACCCCTAGGCCGTTTGTCATGCTGGCCGCTCCCAAGCACAGCATACACACTCTCTCGACGACTGATCACTGGCGAGCAGTGTAGTGTTGTGTGGGTGCAGGAGTGGGCAAGAGCAGTGTAGTGCTGTATAGTGTAGGAAGTGTAGCGCCACGTGCGCCCACCAACCTGGCAGAGCGGGTGGAAGAATACTCAGCCATGTGTGTAATGTAAAGAGGGCCGTAACATTTCCACTAATACATTTCTGGTCACATAATAGAGACATGTGACAAGCAAATGAGTGAAATATGTTTACACACCCTTTATGCCCAATGTTACTGTTTTTAAAGTGTTATTGTTTTATGCCTCATATGTTTATTTTTATCACAACCGATTTTACATTCACACCATGTCATTTCAACCACAAGGTAAGCTGTAGAATTTTTATTGATTTGTGTTTTGTGCAATATTTCCACATATGATGACATGTAACGGTACATTGGTGTATTTGCATGTGCAATTAGTTCCCTCCATGGCACGTGGGCCCACCACCACCAGCCCTTGCGCCACGGTGGGAAGTCAGTCAGCAAGTCGCACCCAGAGAGGAAGGCACGTGTGAAACCACATTCGCACTTTTCCAGCCCGGACGGCATCAACTTTCATCACCGATCATCTCAGTAAGCAATATTTGATTATCAAGAACCTTTTCTTATCTTAGCTGTCCAGGACACTCCCCCTCGCAACCCCAGGAATTGCATCGCCTGGGGAATTTTTAACGTAATTAGTACACGTAACCTTTGTGTAAGCCTAGGGCTTTATTCTGTACTGTATAGCCTTTGCCGCAGGTTCAAAGCGAGCAAGTGTATCAGCTATTCTCCGGGAGGGAATGTTCAAGTTTGTAATAAACCGCATGAACTGATGACTGTGTTTATTCGATTGTGCAAGGCGTTTCAGGGCACAGGCTCCTTAAAATCCGTCATTTCCTGATGCAAGTGTCTGTGAATTTTTAATGGTAGATATTTTCTGTGTGTGTGCTGCAACCTATCCAAAATACCACGAGTAGCATTTATGGACGTGTGGGGAGTTCTGTTTTGATCACATCGACATCATACTAATTTGCAATACAAAGTGGTGATTGGGCCGCCCAAAGAGCCCCTCGTTTAGGAAACACGAGGCCTCTACAGCAGGTGAACTACTTCAAGATCTATGTGGGAATGTGGTCCAGGTGATCGATCTGCAGCACCCCGAGGTTACAATGACTCAGCTGTACCGCAACAGCATTAGTGACTCTGCCACAGCGACGTCTATCGCCTACAGGATATACAATTCCTAACACCTCTTCCAAATTATGTTCACCGCCTTTGTAAATCCTAATCAACCACATATCGTCCAGTTAAGCCACATCAATATTTTAATCTCATTCAACCTTTTCAAGGGCATATGTCTTACCAAGTTGTTTAGTGTTTTATGGGTGTGTGGTTGGCCCTAAACATCCAGGTATACAAGTGTTAATGCTTTGTAAGTTTCCCACCAAGTTTGATCAGCATGGTATGTAGTCGACCCACTAGCTACAGTTTAGTAAACACCAAAACACAACTTAATTGGAAATAGCATCATTACGGCAGAGGCCAACAGTATCATCGGCGAGGAGATTTCTTCTGGATGTACGGCACACAATCCTGGTATCATCGAGTCATTAAGATACAACAATCATTTGTCATCTCGGCATCGCCTTGACGATACTTGGCACCTAGTCGGTAAACTGTATCCTAGACCTCACCTTAACTGCTCCCAAAAACCAATACAATCCTTAATCATTTTATTCCATGCCATCAGAATTTAACTAACAGTAAATTTGCATGTGTTGTAAATAATTTACTTGTAAACTATAATTATTAAAATGCTTGTGGCCTAAAAAAGTCGCACTTTCAATACTTTTGTAGTGTGTAAATAGTATTTGTTTCTTTGCCTATATCGTGAATTCAACGAGTGTAAGGTTAACTTCGGACAAAGTGTGTGTGTGTGTATATTTGTATTGCTGCATCTGTACGGATACGCACAGTGATGTATTAATCACGTTCTTTTTTTTCTATCGAAGTCAAAATGTTCGAAGTTACAATTATTTGAATGTTATTTCCATATGAGTGAAATTTTCCTCTGCTCCATTGAAACAATGGTCTCACGAAATACGTTAACCCCCCCCCCCCCCCCCCCCCCTTCGACCACCATCAAAAAGCCCTTCACAACCATTAAATTCACCAAACACAATCCAAACCAACATCATCCAAACACTGTTTGCTTTTTTCCATTGAAATAAAGTAAACAGAACTCAAGCAAACGTAACAAGGCGAAAATAAAACAGGTTGGAATGCCAACTTGGGACATGTTTTTTGCTTTGTGAACGACTTTGCGGTAAATATGTAAGCATCGAGGCTGTTAATAATTTAATATCGATTATATTATTATACCTTGTCCTGTCAAATCGTACGACAGGATCATGGGTTTAACATTGCCTTTAAATGTAAATGTCTCGCCATTCCTATACAAAACACTCAAATTATGCACCATAAATAGATCATGAAAGTTGTTACGTTCTCTAGCCCAGCATTAAATGCATAGAGTGACAGAACGACAATTGGCAGCTATGCAGTTGGTCGCATCAGTGCAAGTAAAGGAACGCGACCAGGGTAACACTATACAATATCTTTATTAAAGCACGTTCACGACTGGAACAGACTTTCTAGGAATCTTTCCTACTCTTATTTTTAAGCAATAGATAAAAAAATACTTTGAAACATTCAAACTATAGTGAATTGCTGGTGTAGGAAATGAGTTTTTGTACGTACTTGGGTTATTTTTATTATAATACAACTGGAAACTGTGCGACTGCTAAACATGTACTTATTTCTTTTTTCGTGCTGCTACTTTGGTAGAAATCTATTAGTGATATGAGATATTTCGTGCCTCAGCGTGAGATTTTCTCCCTCTACTTGTTGGCAAAATAGGTCAGCTGTCAGCAACGGGAAACGTGGCAACCTTGCATACAGGTTTTTATTGTTTTTGTTTTCTTATCAGAAGCAGTTGGTCTGTAGTGCTACTACAGTTGTTTAGATACCGTAATGAGGGGTCATCTGTATTTGTGCTTATTTATCTTGGTGTTGTGACGGAACAAAGTTTGTTCTGCAGAGATGAGGACAGTACTGTTGTTGATTGGTAATTAAAACTAATGAACATAATTATTTCAAACCCCTAATTATAATTTATATCTCCCACTCCCTCATATTAAACTAACTAAACAGCCCCCAATCACTATTTGCCCTCCTTTTCCAATCCTCCTTCGCCTCAAACACTGACATAACATAACAATTGCAAATTAACAATTGAAACTGAAATATAAAACTGAAACTTGATGTGGAATGTTTTGTATAATGTTGTTGATACGTGGACATCTTTTAGGAGTGTGGAACAGTTTTTGAATAAGAGAGAGAGAGAGAGAGAGAGAGAGAGTGTGTGTGTGTGTGTGTGTGTGTGCGCGCGCGTGTGTGTGCGTGTGTGTGTGTCTCTCTCTCTCTCTCTCTCTCTCCCCCCCCCCCTCCTCCCTCTCCCCCCCCCCCCCCCAGAGCCCTGTCAGACTCATGTAGACTCCTGAGCTCTAAGATTTTAACTTTTTTTTTTTTTTTTTACATACATTAATGCATACACTCACAATTAGGCTACCGCCCGGTGACAAGCTCCCTCACCTCTCCTTCACCCAACCAACTCCTTTTCCACTCCCTTCCTGAACTTACCAACCTCTCATATCACTTGTTTCAGAAAAATTAGCCCTTTCATAAGCATGACGCTAGAATAAAAAAACACTTACACATGGCTTCAGTTAACTTAAAATTAGTCCAGAAAGTGCAGTACTACCATGCTTCTCTAACCAAAAACTCTTCAAAAATAGCTGAAAGAATTTTTTATTGAATGTGCATTTTATAGCGTAGATGAATATCTAAACTACAAATATTAAGAAATTACTCTATAACATTTCATTGTACACAGTTCTTGTTCCGGTTTTTCTCGTTCCCTTTTTGTTCTGTTCCAGCAAAATGATGACACCCCACAGTGTGTTGGTAGAAGGTTAGTCACATTACGAAGAAAGATATGATGTGTGTACATGATATCTGACATCTTTATGTGTGTGTTTACTATGTCCAGGGTATAAACTTTGTATACTGTAATTTGACTTGTCCAATATCTTTGTGCAGCTACGTATTGAAAGAAGATCTTATGGATGCATTCAAACAAACTAAATCTGACTGCTGCCATAACTTCCTTCTCCTGTACATTGATACTATAGCTGATACTGTGCAAGAAAGAAAGACACATGCTAGTAGATATTTTGTTACATCAAAAGAGGCCATTACTTGGTTTCATGCCCTAGAAAATTTCATCAAGGCTGTGACGCCTCATTGGCGCTGTGCTAATTCCAACTAAGCCCTTTGCGCTTGGGGGCGAGGTGGCAGGGAATGATTTTGGTCACCGGGCATTCTCCAAATCTAAATTGGTGTACACTCGAGTACACTGGGCTGCGAAAGTTTATAATGGGGATACCATCTTGCTTAAATTTATTGTGAAAGGACAGAGCATGGATGCGGTAGATTTTGTGTGTGTGTGCGTGCATGCATGCGTGTTTGTTTGTTTTTATTTTTTATTTTTTAGACAGCGTGGCGGTTTCAAATTCGCAAAGTTCCCGGTGGACCCTGGCGATCTAACAGCCGATTTAGGTTTTACTTTTGCGGGGGTTAAATGTAATGGTTAGGAAGCAGCACTCTAGGTATGACCTTTTAGTAGGTATCGGCCACCTGGAGGGGAGGATGGAGAGGCCAGCGCCGGTTCCATTGGGAACTTTGTCTGAATTCATGGTAAGAGCAGGTATTCACACTTTAGTCAAGGACATGAGCTATGTCCTATTCACATGACCTGCACAGGGAGTTTTGTTTTTCTGTTGTTTGTAACAGTTTTGCAGTTGCTTTCTGCAATTTACTTGACAATGTTATTTGTAAACACAGGGTAACAAAATTAAAATTTCTTTAATTAATGAATTTTTTTTCATATATGTGTTGCAAATTGCAAAACCAAAGATAGTTCTCAAAATTATACCCACTTAAAACACAGCCTTTGTAGCCTATATCATTTTAAGTTATAATTAATATTGTTGAATGTTTCCTAGACAATTTTTGCAGTGGTGCCTCCTGTAGTTTTGGCATGTTCTCTTATCCTTATTTTAATTTCTGCTAGGTTTGTGGGCTACAAGCTGCCACGCTTCAAATACAGCCACAACAAACTTATCCAGGAAGGTGTGGCGTACAGCTACATCACATCGAAAAATGTTGCGAGTGGTTGGAAGCTGTCTACTCAAACTGTCAATAACACTCTATCCGTTTTAGGACAGACCTTGCTGCCGTTATATACCAATACGAGTTCCACTGGCACCGGCACCCAGGTAGACATTTGATAAATTTTTGTTATATTCAGCAGAGCTTCCCGCAGGTCCCAAATTTTTTTGGCAATCTGACGAATTGATTTTAAAATTAAGAGTCAAGATATAAAACTTCCAAGTCGGAGAGAAAGAGTACCAGAATTGTATCTTATAATTTAATCTTCCTGTTTAATGTAATAGGCTTACAGTGACATGAATAACCTAAGAATAGGAGTGCCATCATTGTTCAAAACAAACATCCAATACAAAACAGGGCTACTGATAAAAATTTATGCTCATTTTATTTTCATTCCTGATTTCAAATTTGATATGTATATTTCATTAAATATCTGCATGTTACAGTTGATAGCATGTTTAAACAGGTCAGAAATTCATTGCTTGTAGTTCTATATTATGACCTGAATGTGAAACCATGTGTAAAATTTGACTCTCAGGATTTAAATGTATGAGCCTGTCTTGCCTGCGAAGTATTATAATACATGTCAATTGTGAGTAAGCCAGTGGCATGTAGTGAGTTTTTTTGTAATATAATAGCCCCATGTATTTGAGTGTTTTAGATAACATTTAGTTAAATGCCATTAAAATATGATACATTACACACTTTACAGTACAATAAATGGTTGATATAAGCCAGTATGTGGGTCCATTTTCAATTGCTACTAACAAACACAACTTTCAACTTTGCTTACCCTCCACATGTATTTACCATTTTATAATACCTAACATTAGTTATAAAAACGGAAACAAAATGAATGTAATAATAATTAAACTGAATATTATTTAGAGAGCGTATTACAAGTTATAAGAAAACTCCAGTTTTCCCCGAACACTTTCTTCCACTTTCCAAGGGAAAGTGTAGGACTGGAGGACGCAAACAGAATGCTTGCGTACCATGCCCATGTTGTTGCTTGTGAGTTCAATTCATTCCTAGTCACTCCTGTTTGTGGAAATACATACTAGATAGTAGCACTATGCGTTTACATGAAAACTCTGTTTCTCGATTCAAAAACGGGTAGCTCAGAATTAAATGTGTTTAGAGTAATGGTGAAAACTATAAGAGGTCATGCATTTCCAATATGTATAGGGTAAGCATTGCTTACCGTGCATCTATGTAATAAATGCCAATGGAGTAAGCCCTGTATTAGTTGCTGCCTTGCCCAGTTCTTCAAGACACTTCGTCAGTGTACAAGTGTTCTTGTTTCAAGTGTGTATTAGAACCCATTCAGGGCTGAGTATACAAATATTGATGACATCGCTGTTTAAAACTGTTCTAATTTTAATCTTTTCCACTTTTTTTTTTTAATTCATTAAATTTTATTTATGTAAATTAAACACCTTACAAAAGGTTTGGGATATACATACAAAATGCACAAATTTGGAGTATGCATAAAAGAAAGCATATCAGTTAGACATTATCAGCGGTGCCAATACAAAAAGTGAACTTCAAAGTGTTTCCAACACAAATACGTTTTCCTGAGACTGTCACCCGTCAAGAAGCTCTAATGTTTTTTGTGGAGCTCGACGTGGGGCCTAAGCGACTTTGCGAAATGAGTAATGAAGCAGAACTAGGCCGGCTCAACCCGCGAGCACCAGGGACTAGCTGGGCATCCTAATGAAGACCCTATTACTTTCACCCTTGAATGCGAAAAAGAGTTCAAGGAGCAAACGGTAATGACCAAACGGTGGGCAACACACGTCCACTAACAACTGTGTGGTAAAGCTCAAGAGTGGTGGAACAAATACGGGGAATTTGTAACAGAATGGGACCAGTTATGCTCCCATCTTTCTGCATACATTTCTGACGAGGAAGTTGTTGCCTACCTTACTACTGAAGAAGAGGCAGAGATCTTTATTAGGTGAATAGTACAAATGTACCGCAGGATTTTCCCAATGGAAACTGAGAGGTGCGTTCATAATATTGGCCATATGCTCTTTCCAAAGTTGCATAATCTCGTTCAAATCCCAAAGCCACAAACAATCGAGTAGCTGGTTGTATGAGCCCGAGAAACTGAGAGGAATTTTAAAGTGCAGGCGGCGCTCAATAAAACCAAGGGTCAGTAGACCAGCTGTAGAAGTGAAAGTCAACTGCAAAAAGATAATCACATTATTAGATTCCTCCGCGACTGGCAATTTGGTGCGGAGTGATGTCCTAACCACAAACACACATAGTGCAAATGGCCCGGCATGATGCTCCAATGCTCCCCTCAGATTAGAAGGACATACCACGCTCATGGTAAACTTGCATAAATAATCTAACTCTGCAGAATTTGTGGTCTCTGCAGAAATTAGGGAAGCAGTAATTTTAGGCCACCCTTGGTTACGCCAGCAACAATGCATCTTAGCTCATGGACAAGGAAGAGTATACCTGAGAGACAAGACTAGGGTCACCATAAACTGGGAGCACAGTCCTATGGTGGTTGTCCCACTGCCCATTAACCCAGACAATATCAATCATCACCTGGAAGAGCCTGAGTTTGCCCATTTAAAACGGATCTTAGACCAGGGGTTACCAAACTTTAGTTTATCACGCCTCCCTTCTGCAAAAAAATAACTATACCCCCCCACCCCTGTGTCAAAACTTCATTATTATAATGGTAAAACAAAAACGAATAAAAGTCTCAAAGGATTTATTTAATCATTAAATTTTAATGCTTATTGAACACAAATGGTGGTGAACAAATCAATCAATGAGATAGATGAGCCCGCATATTTTTAACAAGCTTCCCAATTCTTGGTTGAATAGAAGAAATTGCACAACGTAAATCACTGGCAATATCAAGCTTCCTTCTATACTTTGGCGCCTGCCCTCCCCCCACCCTAACATGTCATCATTCCTCCCTTGGGGGGCGTGCCCCCACTTTGAAAATAAATGTCTTAGACAAACACGCTGACACGTTTAGACAAGTAGGGCAATTAGCTCAAACCCGGAGCATTCAACACGATATCTGGATCACCACCGAAGTCCCCATATACAACTGCCGATACCAAGTGTCCGCCAGGAGGCGACATTTAATAATGAAGGCAGGGCAAGAGATGAAGGAACAAGGAATAGTAGAGCTGTCTGATTCTCCTTATAACTCACTGGTGATACTGGTACCGAAGAAAGACGACCAGCTGCGCTTCTGCATGAACTATAAGGACTTGGGTGACGTCACTCACCCCATCACAGCACCCGCAATCAATCAATTTAGCTTACATACTGAGAGATGTAGAGGAGGCCAAAATCTTCAGTACCCTTGACATGCAGTCTGGGTATTTGCAGATTGCGGTCCTCCCAGAAAGTCGTAAATACACTGCATTCACCACCCCAGAGGGAGAAACCCTGCAATTTAGAGTGATGCCCTTTGGATTAAAGAATGCATCCGGCACTTTTGAAAGGCTCATGCCAACCAAAGTGCTCACCAAATATATTGGCCAATTTTGTTAAGCGTATTTGGATGATGTAATTGTTTATTCCAAGACCCGGGAAGAACACTGTGGGCACCTCCAGAGAAGTCCTGGAGTGCTTGGAACTCCATGGTCTAATGTGTAAGCTGTTAAAAAGTCTTTTCGGCAAGACGACAGTACACTACCTGAGAGACGTCGTGTTGCCTGAAGGAAACTACCTGCAAGCTTTTTCAGTACGCGCTATTGAAGAGGCCGTAGAACCTACCACAAAGAGGCAGTTGCATCTTTTTTGGTATGCAACTGACTACGTGACTTTGAGCCCGATATTGTCGTTGAGGAGCAACATTCATCAGAACTTTGCCCTCGATGCCCACCAGTTTCTTGCATCGCGCCGCAGCCCGACATGCCCAGATGTCGCGGCTACAGAAATCTCATGGCTTAGCCCCCTGGACCGAAAGCTCCACCATCTGCAGCAGCTACCGAGCCCAATCAAGGAACGATAGGAAGCACCCACATTTGGTCAATGAGGTAGAGGAGCATCAAGAGCCTCTACCTCGATCGACCATCCCAGTCCCTACGTCGGACGATGCTGGGACCACACCCAGCACAACTTCGTCAGAAAGAGAGGAGCTGCCTAAAGGTGCCGACAAGGTCGGCGTAACCCTGGCGTCCCCACATCAGCTTGCACCGCCGGCCACATCTAGTCTTGACGGACGACGCAGCCACCCACCAGGTCTTGGCGCCTCAGGGAGTCGAGGCCAGTCCAGTGACCCAGTCAAGCTCACAATGCTTGAGTGAGATATTTCTACCTGTAAACTAAACTGTAAAAAAAATATTATGTCCAGCTAGTTAACCAGGTAAACAAATTGGTCTGTATTCTTTTGCCAGAAGATGTAGGGGAAAAAAACAATTATCTATGCCCCTATTTTTCTACTTTTATCATATTAAGTGTATTTGTGGAGAAAAAAATTTCAAAAAATGTTCAAATATCACATTTTTAAAGCTTGTCTAATCAGTTTACTTAAGCGATAAGAGAAACGTACCGATATAACTATACTGGTGTAGTTTAATCTGTGGACTTTCATCACATGTAATAAAGTGCCACTGTTACAGATGTAATTTGCACAGTACAGCATCATGACAGAAACTCTTCATGCCTTGCACACAGGAGTAGTGAGGCGGTCGACCTCCCGTGGCACAGTCAGTTGGTGTGCCATCGATCTGGAGTGCGGGAGGCTCTGAGTTCAAATCCCGGGTAAGCTAGGTTCTAAGGTAGTATGTAAGCCGTCCGCCGTCCCCTGCTAATCTTTCAAGCATAAAACCGGGGGACGTTAAAAATCCCTTTACAATACAATACAATACAGTAGTGAGGCACTAGGGGTGCGTATTAATGTCGCTCATATCGCTCCCTTGCTTTGTGGCCTTGGAACATTCAACTACATACCACTCTTAATCAGGGAGTTATAATAACAATGTCACATTGTGGTTGAGATTACTGGGCACAAGAGCTTTTTATGCATTGAAGGTGCCTTCAATGCATAAAAAGCTCTTGTGCCCAGTAATCTCAACCACAATGTGACATTGTTGTTATAACTCCCTGATTAAGAGTGGTATGTAGTTGAATGTTCCAAGGCCACAAACATATATGCCTAGCTCCTCATCACTCCTGTGTGCAAGGCGTGCTGTATTTCCGCCGATGTTCTGTACTATGCCAATCAGATATGTAACAGTTGGTCTTTATTACATGTAATGAAAGCCCACAGGTTACATTACATCCATATGGTTATACTTTTATCCTGCCTCTAAAAAAACTGTGCAAGAAAGTCCAAAAAAAAATGTGATATTTTTTTTACTATTTTCACAATTTTTCTCTTTCACTTCACTTAATGTAATAAAATCAAAACCATATGAATTTAAATAGTTGATTTTTAACCTTTTATGGCAGAAAGTTGTATTCCCAGGAAATTTATATATTGCGATAACAACATACTAACTCTTAAAATTTTTAATTTTTCACACTGCATTTAGAAGCCCTGAAGAACATATTGACTGTATGCCTTTAGATGTAACTTCTTATAAAAGCATTTATTGTTGTAGTCCACATGTAACATCCAGTTTTATCACTCATGCCTCCAAAATGCACTTTCTTGCATTATTCATAGCACATATAATATACCTGGAAACAGCTTCAACATGTCAGTGATATTAAATATAGAGATCTGAGTATAATTAAGTGACTGACCATGATGATGATGATGTATTACACGAGATGTGTTGTGTTGAATGTTTTTCCAGCCAGACTTGCTGTGGATATTGTACAATGACCAGCCACCAAACGGGAACGTCAGTTTCAACAAGGGCCACACGAAAGGGGTAGTAATGTGTAAGCCAGATGGAGGCTTGTGGTTGGTGCACAGTATACCTCACTATCCTCCGTCACCCACGGGAATGAGTGGTGGCTACAGTTACCCTCACTCAGGGCTCACATATGGCCAGAGCTTCCTCTGTCTTAGCCTCAACGTGAAGCAAATGGATCTTGTTGGTAAGCATTGGGATCTCCGTTCTACAGAATGTCCTGCATGAAATTTCTGACGGTCCGTATGCACAGACTCGTCTAGAAGCGAAGCACCACTACGACTTCCTGTAGTGGATATTCTAAGCATTACTAGATTTTGTACGCTCAGACCATATTAGTTTAAGTCTCGTACAGCTTCCTGAAGTTTAGTTTGGATGGTTACTACTTAGTAGATACATGGGTTTGCCTAATGTTAATAACATCAGTTGATCTCAGCCAGTAAGAAATGGCTGAAACTACGACATGTGCTTATTCTCGCGTGAAATATAATGGAGAGCTCTGCTCCTCGAAATACACATATCATTCTTGTACTTTTGAAAATAAAATTTATTTGCTTGTGTCAAGAGAAAATGCATGTAGATCTTAAAATACTGCCAGGTTACAAAAATACAGACATGTAATGTCCATTTAAAGTATATTGTTAACAAAACTCATGTATTTTTGAGAAATTTATGGGGGAAGGCAATAAATAATATTTCTGCAATACTTCACAGCTTTTTATAGCTTTATCGAGTAACTGAGTGCCTAAACACATATAACAGTTTAATGGACTGCAACCCTGATGATGCCTGCTGCAATGCGAGGAAAAACATTGGAGAACACTTCCACAGTGACTTGGCTCTACCTCGACAGCCAAGATAGCAATACAGACAATGGTTGCGAAAGCCTGCAAACATCTTTAGTTACATGGATATTTCTGCTGAACTACAGTTGATAAAAGATTAATGAGAGCAATGATTTGTTGTAAATACTTCGTAGTTAAGCGATTGTCACATTTTAACATATTTATTGATATAGCAGAATATGTATATATTTTTAGCTTGGACATTTCATAAAACTTCCTATATTTTTTCACATCCTATAAATTTACATTTATATATGAGAACAATTAAAATATATAGTAGTAAATAAAATTTATTAGTTTAGTACTATCTAGTTATCACAACGTAACAGTAGTGCTGCACGCATATTACAAATTATTTTCGACAAAACGAAACTGTCTGAAAAATTAAAAATTATTCATATCAGAAGGATTTCAGTTCTGCAAATGCATTATGATGACAAGAATGTGTGGGTTAACAGCCATGCACAACCAAGAAACTCTTTAAATGTATCGTCACAAAGTATAAATCATCACCAATTACCAATTTAGGGTGGTCAATCTGCGACTAGATTTGTACACTTAAAAAAAAATAAGTGGACTGACACTTAATGTGACTGTGCATACAAAATGAGCCATCTAGTGATGATTCTACTTTACTTCTAGTGGTGGTGATGACTAGTTCCAAAATAAGTGGACTGACACTTAATGTGACTGTGCATACAAAATGAGCCATCTAGTGATGATTCTACTTTACTTCTAGTGGTGGTGATGACTAGTTCCAAAATAAGTGGACTGACACTTAATGTGACTGTGCATACAAAATGAGCCATCTAGTGATGATTCCACTTTACTTCTAGTGGTGGTGATGACTAGTTCCAAAATCACTACTGGGATGGTTCCTTTATACCGGGGCTTCCCAAACTTTAGTTTGCCTCCCTTCTGCAAAAAATAATAACTACGCGCCCCGTGTCACAACTTTATTATTATAAGGGTCAAACAAAAACTAAAGTTTTATTTAATCATTAAATTTTTATGCTTATTGAACACAAATGGTGGTGGACAAATGAATCAATAAGACCAATGAGCTTCCATATTTTTAACAAGATTCCCAATCCTTGGTTGAATAGAAGAAATTGCACAATGTAAATCACTGGCAATATCTAGTTTGCTTTTATACGTCGTTTTTAGTGCTTGAAAAAGGTAAATACAATCGCAGCGCTTGCTCGGCTGTGTCGGGATCAACTTTGAAGTACTTGACCCAAAACAATGTTTTGTCAGTCTTCTCAAAATCGTAATTTCACAGCAGAATCATTTTTTTTTTAATTTCCAACATCTGCTCTTGAAGGGTTTCTGGCAGCGAGTGTATGTTGACATGGAAAGGATCCATTGCTAATCTATAAATGTTATTATCACTACACTGCAATTAAAAAAGTTTGAATTCTATGTAGAACTGTACAAGGAAACAGCTTGGCGCCCACACCTCCCTATGCATGTCGTCACGCTTCCCTTGGGAGGCACGCCACCCACTTTGAAAATCAATGCTTTATACAGTCCTTATCCGATTCTCTCTCAACTCCTAATTCTCAGAGCCTCTGGTTCCATCTCTCGTTACCATGCTATAGACAAGATATTCAGCCATATGTTCAACATCATAGCAGGATATAAAAGTAACCCAGCTCCAATTGTATGTCAGTTAAGGAAGAGATAGATGTTAATTGTAAAATTACATTTTGTTGTGATACAGTCATAATGTGTGTTTGCACATATGTGTGTGCACATACGTGTGTGCACATACGTTTCTTTACCCTTCTTTACAAGTAGCCTTTTCTCCAGTTGAGCAGAAATAATTGAAGTGGAAGGCTGGTGTGTTCCTGGAAAGAAAGGGTTTGCCATTACGGGTGTATGTACATAATAGTTTCGTTTAGGAAACATGCTAACAGCCCACATGCATTTGGAAACATAGTCACTGTGTCCAGTTTGCAATACATGTATTTCAGTACGTTGAACTGTGCATAGAGGTGTGTAAATTGTCAAGGAAATAATTTTCAGCATCTTCAGTAATCAGTACGTTGCATGTTTCACTTTATGTAGTACATGAGTGTATGCTTCTTTTATGTGGTATGAGTAGCTTTTTTTACACTAACAGACTTATGCCTACCATAACGGCTGTTATGATAGCCATCAAAATACAAAATTACTAGGTTTAACAGCAGTTAAATGTCTTGAAGAGTTACTTTGAAAAAGCCCCACATTGGGGCAAACCATGTAACGTGGTTCGGGGATTGGTTTGGGGCGAGATGCGTCAGATTTCAGACAAATCCTGGCTCATGATTGAAAAGTTCAGAAATGGTTTAAAAGTTCCAAAGGGTGCCAGCTCATCTATGCACGGGTGAGCACGTGGACTCCTGTTCTCAGGGCGGTAGCAGGTCGACAGTCACGTGGCGAAGTCCTCACAAATTCACGTTTAGGTAGAAAGAAATTAAGTTCAGATACAGTCAGTAGACTCTTGAGCACGTGGTTATCTGGAGTGGGCCAGATCCCGGAGGTACTTACGTACAAAATGAATAAGACCAGAATCCTCAAGAATATGTATATTGGCAAAAAATTGATGGTACACTCGTCACACAACATACACTGATCCTCGTCTTAAGCCGGCATGGCATTTAGTCCTGCCATAGGCCAAAATGGCACAAAATACTTTTGAACAAGTTGTAGAATTGCGGTATTAAAAAGCTCCGGGCCGCAAGTCTGTTGGAGATGAGGATATGCACTTGGGAGGAGCAAACACAATTAAAAGGTTCCTGTATGATAAAACTTACTATTGCAGCTAAGTGAGTAGACAAAAGAAGTTGAAGTCTCTCGCGATGTGACACATGTGTATCCTCTAGGCCCACGGAGATCAGACTGAATATGGTGGCTGAGACATCTGGCTACCCCGCCGGAGATCTCGTGCCAACATCGAGAGGGAAATTCATAAAAAGTGCAATTGACAAAAGTACACAAATAAGCACTGAGAAATATATAAGAAACACTGGAATAAATTATGCAATATTTCCGACAAGCAATGTCTGTTAATGAGAGTTCCAGAGTCTGAGAGGTAATTAGTAAAACAAGCCAGAATGTGCCGGCAAGGCACGTAGAGGCTACGAAAAGAAATAACGTATCATTTGATATTTACGTTGACACTGTAGAACATGTAATTTAATTATGAAAATAATTGCATTCAAAGCAAACAACTTTAACTTTGGGCAAGTCTAGTGGCATGGCGGATGCCGGAACTGCCAGGATATTTTACGTGTCTTAATTTACTACGTTTTCAAAAAATAAAACTGCCCTTTTAGAGTAAGCAAAACATGACATTAGCACTGTAAAATTAAATAAATATTTATGAGTGTCATTAGCTCGCGTTCCATATCAAAACAGAACCCATGTGACTTCACACTCGCAGGCTGTTTATGCCTCACTTAAGAGGAGTAAAAGGGAGATAACGCTTTCCCTTGCGAATTTTAGACTCTTGCTTTCAGGGGCACAGATTAGAATTGCACTATACACACACTGGGCTGAGTTTACTCTTGGTATCAAGGGTCTGGCGGGTTGTGACCCGGTTCAAAGACCCGTCCTGCGCGAATGGCAGCAGTGACCCATGCACGAGGCGCACAGATGTGCGTACCTGGTGCACGAGGAGAGCAGCAGTGGCCTGCCTCCCGATCGGGACAGTGAGGGCGGCGTCAGGTTCTTACTGCAAGATATGTGTAAAGTAGTCTTATCGTACAGTTAAATTGTGTTAAGAAGTTCCCACTTAAGAAGTTTTCCTGCCTAATAAGTTGAATAATTGTGCACCTTGTTTATTTGCATATGTGTAATTTGACCCTTTTAATAAGTTTTCCTGGTTAATAAGCAATATTTTTTTCAGTCCCTTCAGACTTGTCTTAACAAATTTTTACTGTATTTGTTAAAGGTGGGTGAAGAAAATCATTTTTTGACATCTGGTTTCTGCAGGAATGTGTTTGCCTTAATCTTTGACATAACTTACTTAAAATACACTTTCGGAATGTATGAGCACTATGTAAGTTCGAGGTGCAAGTGATAGATTAATGCTTGTTTTTCTGTGCCTTGGTTTACGAATTATTAGAAAAACCTCACTTCTTTTTGTATTTGCATACTTGTGAGAACTGATTGTGCTGATGGGTGCAGTGGCAGAAGCATGTGGCTATGTTTTCAGGGCTGCAGCTCATGTATAACGAGCCCTTTATCTACAACTACTCTCTGCTCCCTAACTTATCGGCGCCCAATCTGTTGGCCGCGGCTAAGGGCCGCACCGTTGTCAGCCCTCCTTGGTTCCACCAGGTGGACATCGCCACCCAGCAAGGATCCGTGTTCACTTCCTTTGCCAAGGCTGGTGTCTTTCACAAAGGTATAGCTTGTTTACATAATATGAGCACTTTTGAAAATTCTGTTAAGATCTACATACTTGTATGCACATTGTGTATTCTTCCACCATATGCGAAGTTAGTTTTGCAGTGGGCGTGATCACTTTATTTGTGTGTCAGTTAAGTGAAATTATAAAAATTTACCACATGCTATCTTTTACAAATTTGCTGTACATATAGGCGATGGATTAAAAATAGAAAATCAAAAAATAATTTCAGTATTCACAAAATTTACTTAACACTTTTTACAGTGTGTAATGACCTTGCTGTTGATGACACCGTAAGCCCAACAACCTACTCACCGTAATACTTTTACGTCAACATTAAGATATGGAACTACTTACCTTCTGTCACTGCAAACTTTACTGGGTGCATGCTAGTCAGTGTGCTGCTTTAAAATATATGCAGGTAGGGGCTGTGAAATTTTTCAAAGGTTGATTTCAAAATTGCTTAATTAACTGCAAACAGCTTGTATTCTCCTTCCACACTCAACCCTCCCAAATCAGTTTTGATTTATTGTTTCATGCATTATAAGTCACAATGGTTTTTCTATGTGCTGTACTTTAATCTGACATACATAGCACATTTTCCCAGTATATCAACGAATGAGCGGTAGGATTTGTGGTAGGCTTTAAAAATAAGAACCATTCATAACATAGAAGACGAATACAGTTTACGAATCACTTACCCACAGGGAAAATCTTCTGTCACAGAGCCTAGCCTTGTAGTGTACAGTGCTGACCAAAAATAACCTTCGTATCATGTACAGATTTGTGTACGTTGGGTCTAAATGAGTTAAGCAGGTTTGGTTGCAAATTGGGTCCCTGGTGGCTTAGCGGTCAGCTCGCTGTTCTCCCACCACAGTGAATGGATGTTGCTGGTGTCTGTGGGGGTTTTCTTGAGAAACTTCTGTTTCCGTCGCCCTTACATTTTGACATTGCTATATCTTATGTTCTCATTTCAAGTCACTTTGAAGGGGATGAGCTCCTTTGGGCCTTGCCTAAAAAATCCATAACAATGTGGATGTTACTGACCCTGGGGTGGAAGCTTTTCCCCCACCCTTTCCTCCACATGATATTTTTAACATAATTAAGTTGCGGAATTTAAGGATGCTCATTGTTTATCGTGAGAAAGGAACTGCAAAGAAATATACATGTGTGAGAGAACATAAATAAAGTATATTTATGTGAGTGTATTAATTTAAAACTTGACCTGAAAAAATAATGAACTATTGCTCTGTGTGTGTAAGAGTATTTTTCAGGTGCCAGCACCTTTCTCCTAGCAATCTGAGAACCAACTCATGCGTGCAATGCCTTGTACGTACGTGGAATGAAAACTTACCGAACTCCAAATTTATAGTTTTTTTAACGCCAGAAAATATAGGAAACGAAACACATGAGAGCAATAACACCCTTGATAGTTTAAAACAGGGAAATACTCCAAAATAACTCTAGGCGCATGAGAATTCATACACTTTGTATGAATGCAACCAATAAAATTGTTAACTGTAGATGACACTACATTAACATAGCACACATTAACTGGAAAAATTAGGTTTTGTAGGGGAAATTACTACAGATTAGTAAATTATAAAAGTGCGTAGGAAAATGTCTTATTTTCCTTATATTAAAATTTCCACATCCATGCGCCAGTCTTTATTCTTAGATAAAGACAAATATTGAAGATTGGTTTAAATTGTACCACATGAAAATTCATTTGAATAAGAGAATGGCATAGTTGTGTGTTGAGAGATGTCACAAATTAACGTATCGACTGTGTAAAATGAATAACCCCTTCAAACATATTTTCTACCTTACACAGAACAAGAATTAGCATTTCACAAGTTTAACACTTTAATTGAGAAGAGGAAAGACAAGACAAAGCAACACTCTGATCCCTCACATATTATTTAAAAAAATACTTATTATATTTTAAAAAAATCAATACTCCAACACTATTGAGAACAACTGTTGGCAGAAAAAATAAATTTAATAAAAGAGTTTACGAAATACAGTCTACTATCGTTTGATTATGATTACGTCTCAAAATGTGTAACAGGAATAGGAACTACGTGAACACTGATTGATTTTACTGGTAGTTTTTGGAATTCTGTTAAATGCACAATTTTTGCAGTTACTGTCTTTACACGTTAAAATATCAGATTTAACCCTTTTATGCAACAAGTCTCCTCAAGACTTCTGGGTGTTTAAGAAGGAAGCTAAATTAGTTTACTTGTAGAAAATTAAAGTACATATGGTACAATTCCATAATTCCAATTAACATTTCTGTAATCTTCAAAAATAAACATGTCTCACGAAAGATCCTGCATGCATAGAATATTAAAACCAGGTTAGATATTACTTGAAGTCAGACATCGCTCTGAGATAGCTGTCACGCAACTTTAGCAGCAGATATTAAAGTCATCTTCGCACAGAACTCCAAACGAACAGCTGTAGGTCCTGAAGAAGTCGTGGAGCCTCTCCTCGTATGGTGCAGGTTGTAATGTGAAATAGACATTTTCACACAACCACTTCCTAGTCTATTGCAGCTTGTAACGAACTGCATATAAGTTACCTAACTTATTTATATGTTGTTCCCACAAACATAGTGAAAAATGATATATTAAAATTTAAAAAATATATGATACATGATAATAAATAAAAATAAAAATAAAATATTGATATCAGGGTAACCATCATGCAATAGTAAACAGAGCAAGTCTGTATCAGTGCAGTTTATTAAATGAAATCTTACATAGTTGCAAATGAAAAATGTTGAAATTACTGTGGAAATTAAAATTTAAAAAAATTTAAAATTAGAAAAATTTTGTACTGTATGAGCCATATTAAGTTTCATATTACTTGAGCACATAACTGATACTGGAGTTTCTGTCTTCAGTAAAACAAAATTTACAGAGTCTCAAATTACGATGCTGGAATTTATTACACCTCGTCGAGCGTGCATGGTGTAGAAAATCTCAGACCTCTGGATAGTTAGATAAAACTGTAAATCTTTCAAATTAAAATTAATAGTAATAAATAAGTACCAAAAATAATTCGACTCCTGATGAGAGACAGAAAATTCATGGGTATATGACAGCAAGGTGTGGTAGCATAAGTTTTTAGGAATATTCATCCTTCCGAAGTGGAGTCTGCAAAGTCGGTTGAATTAAAACCCACTCAGAATCTAAAATCTGGCATTTCAGGACTCTTGCTTGTCCATGTATATTTATAGCACTTTGTGGAACCTCTCAACACTTCTCCTAAGCTTACGCTGGGCAGTATTGGCAAAATTGACTGAAAAATAGCTGTACAAATATTATGGTGGACTACCTTTCATCATGTCTGATTTGAGTGTCCCGGGGTTCACCCAAGACAATAACCTGGAAAAATATCTAAGATAAAGTCATATCACGTTATCACAAACTTGACACATGCCGCATATTTCATATTTAGTATTCAAACGACCTCAGCGCCTTCCCTATACTTAGCTTTATTGAGATAGAAAATTATTTACTATTTTAATTGCTCACAACGTAAGCTCAGTTGGTTCTGTATACTCCCCAGCTTGTTTAATTCACCGGCCTACGGTAATCATGCGAGTAGGACAATGAGTTCCTTTTTCCACTGTTAGATAGTGCTTGTAGTATTATAGTTTGTCCTTTGCATTCCATTCCCCCAGCCAGCCAGTGACATCACAGCAGTAAGCTATGCCTTCGCTACTTCCTGTTCTCCGCTCGCCCTCATGACGCCGGCCAATCACCAGCAGGCACCGCCCGAGATGGGTATAAAAGGAGTTTTCGTGTATGCCTCCATGCTTAGTCGCCCCACTCCAATTATCTCTACCACTCGTGGCTGAGAGCTATCGGCCAGTGTCTTCCCAGCACCTGCCATTCGGTAGTCTTAAACTAAGTCACCCTTCTGCATTCTTGCTAGCACTTGCTGCTCAGTAACACCCCTTTAGTTTTTTTCCAACGCTCAATGCTTGGAACTGCGTTAGGCCCTTGTCGTCTAACAAGTAGGTGAGGAATATGTTTATTCCTGGGAGGAATAGAACACAGGAGCTTTACTATCTCCTAACTACCTCAAGCTGACTGGAAGTTAATGGACTACGCAGCTTTCTAGGTGGAGGGAACCTGGTTCTAAGCTGAA
Organism: Dryococelus australis; assembly: GCA_029891345.1. NCBI lineage: Eukaryota > Metazoa > Arthropoda > Insecta > Phasmatodea > Phasmatidae > Dryococelus > Dryococelus australis. Next base: position 385,143,400 of record CM056993.1, read on the forward strand.
GGGTGGCAGTTTCGTCTAAGCTAGCCAAGTACTTTCCCTGTTTATGCTGTACCGTGTCCTGAAGGGATATAGGGGGCCCACTTCCTGAAGGGTCGTGGGGTAGCCATTGCCAAGGGAAATCAACTAGGGAGGGTTGACGTCTTCACGAAGGTCTGCTGGGGGAGATCCTCTGGAAGGTCTGGGTGTTGAGGGCAAAGATGCTGAAGAGCTTCTGGGTTATCTAGGCGACAAAGAGGGTAAGAGTGCTTCAGTACACAAGGCAGTGGAGTGAGCTGCCAGGGCTGATGTGGCTCTAACAAGAGCTGGCGATCAACTTGTATGTCTCTTGAAGACAGGGTCAGCAGAGGGCTCTAGCATTGAGAGTGGTAGAGCGAGTTGTCGGAGCGGCCTTGGGGCCAGTGAGTGGGGGTGCAACAGGCACTTGTATGTAGGTGGAGCAAATGGTTGTCTGCTGGGCCTCCATTGCTGGCTGAAGCGCAGGTGGCACTATCCTTCGGTGCACCCTGGAACTACCTGGCCGCTCGGGGGTGGTTGCGGTGGCTCGGCCGCTGGCTCATTCAAACTTGACATCTTCTTGAGGGATTGGCTTGGCATTGCTTACTGATAGTGGTGATGAAAAGCATAATTCTGACACGTCTGTATTATCTTCTGCAACAAGGAAATAACCTGTAGGCGCTCTGGTAGGAATGACATTTATTCGGACCCTGTTCAGTGCGCTTGGGAAGGTGCGCACAGATGAAGTGAAGTTGTATAGGCTTGGTTCAGTAAGCGTCACACGCCAATATATATTATACTCAAAACAAGGTGTAAGCAGCACCGATATAATGCTTTTATTACATTATGGTTTAAACTGTACATATAGGGTAATATTGTAGTCTTTGATTATTAACTTTTCAGTTGTATGTAAACTTACATATATATTGAAGCACTGTAGGTGCATTTTCCAATGGAACTTTTGATATCTGAAGGAAGAAATTATCTTACAGAATTTTGACATGCTGTTTTAAACCTAGGGCTGTTTTTAAACAAGGCAGCTTCAAAATTGTATTTAGAATGGTGTGCCCAGTTTGCAAAGTGAACACCCAGTCGGAGGGGTGTAGGAGAAATGGACACCTTCTATTGTTTGCTCCATTTAACGAGGAATCATGTGAAGTGTAAACCAATTTTAAGAAAATTACTTTTTCATGTGTGTACTGACGTACTTTCCCGCTCGGAGCTTTTGCGCTGTGCATCAAAGTAATAATTTTCCCTTTTCTACTTTGCGAAGGGGAATTATAAAAAGCACAAGTGCTGATTCCCCCCTAAATGTTGCACCTTTGGTTCCCTCGTGTAATGTCTGTAGATTTATTAAGTTGTTTGCCTGGCTGGGTCATGGACCTTCCCACTTTGGAAGATCTGGGGATGACACTGTTTAAGTGGAAGGTCCTTAATTGGAGGAGGGGACTCAAACCCCAAGGTAAGATTGGCCCCGAGTGTCTCCCTCCCAGGGAGTTTGGTCCAGTCCACTGTAAAGGCTGTCAAAATTCGTGACGCCAGTTGTCACCGGTTAATTATGGAAAATATCCTAGACAAAACCCTGCCAGAAATTATTCGGCAGCTTCTGAGTTTATCCTACGCCTACAGGGGGTTGGTCCAGTTGGTTTCCGTAAGCGGACGAAGTCCGGTATAACTGACACTAGCCTATGTGTAGTGGCAGGTTTGGAAGGTATGCAGATTTTTAATACCTTACCAACGAACCTGTGAATTATGCAAGTATGGGCCGGTTCCTGTACGGGAGTACAAGGGCGAGGAGTTGGGGTCGGTTCTGAACAAAACACTGGCGGATCTAGTGTGTCAATATAATCCAGCTTATGCCAGGGCCAGTCTATACCGAGTAAGGAACCCCAGTTGGATCTCAAAACCCCACTTGAGGGTGGCTGTTCGTTACTTGACTTTATCTCAGGTTTAACTAGTGTTGCAACTATTATTGATGTTTCTAATATGTCACAGTTGTAGGTGTGTCTACTGAAACATTGAGTGCACCTAACTCTCTGTGTAATGCCTGATGGGCTAATCGGCATAATTGGCTAGCTTTACCTTCGGAAGTATAAGGCATCTCAATATTTAATCAACACACACAGTAGCTTACTCCCCTGAATGCCAAGTGTACACTCAAGCTCTCTTGAGTCCAATCTTTAATGCAGACTGGGACTGAGACAATGAGTAGATGGATGACCTTGAGTCGTGGGTTTGTATTCGGCTGTAGGTCAATTGACCCGGTTCGTTCCATGAGTATTCCCGGTCTTGTTCAGACAATGGGAATGCTATCTCAGCCTTGGTCAGGCCGAGTGTGTCTAAGAACTTCCGGTTTCGAGAGGACCTAGTGATTGGAAAGCTTTGAATTTGTGGCTCGTAAAGAAATAGTGGAAGTGCACTCTCAGTTTATCCAGAGGGATACTTAAGCCCTCCTGGGTTGGGACTAAGGTAATGAGTATTTGTGATGCCGGATAACTGAGGGTGAATCCTATTGGAAGTGCAGGTGATCCCAATAATATTTGGGTTGTTCCTAGAATCTTCTACAGATTAAGGATATTATCCTTGCTTTGTCAAGCTGAGGATAACCAGACATGTTTGGGACTTAAGTACCTGTCAGCAAGAAGTTTCTTAAATTTAAATGAGCAAATTAAATAAAAGAGACTTTCTAGGTAGTTCTGAAATGAGCAATGAAAGGATTCAAGTTACAATTAAACATACTTTTATTTATATGTGAAAACACAAAGGAGAATGCGTAGCTCTGTACATTGATAAGCATCAAAAGAAAATGCAATGATTCTAAGTTGCATAATTCTTGAAGGTGGGTTGGGGGGATAATCATGAAAGGACATTGGCACGACACCTGCTACCGCGGAGTTTACAAGGATTAGTTTGGTGGGTAGGAAACGGTTGGGGACGTCGAGATATCTGTGATGACGTCCTCGGCTGTGGGTGGCATAGACAGGCGTTGCTGGAGACCATCACAAGTTACTAGCACTAAGACTTTGCAGAGTATGACTTCAGTGCGTGTGGCCTAGTGGTCATGAACAACCCTGGTTATGATCTACTCAGTCTTTTGCAGACAGTGAGGTCAGGGTGACAACCACCTCCACAGTTGGGTGCTCTCAGCCTTGTACAAGCTGGAGGGCTTGTAGGCTGTCAGAGGGATGTGGGATGGCTAGCCTCGCCTCACTGTGGGCTGCGCCACCATATCTTATCTCCTTGGTGGGAGGCTGTTGGCATATCTATTGTCTCTCCATCAGGCTCTGGCGGCAGTGAGGCAACCTTGTGTGTAGGGTGCTTCTTTGGATCCAGTGTGTTGGTGACTCGTCTCGTCAAACAGTTCAAATTCTCTGGCGGGAACTGGGCGACGGCATGGCTGCTTTTGGGTGGGCAATACAATTTCAAATAATTACCATGTGTCTGTAATAGCTCACTAGGCTAGGAGCAACCCTGTGGGCACGGGATTGATTGTCTGCTGGCGTGTAACTGGCCCATATGAATTTATTTGCTAGATGATGGGGCAAAGTTGACAAGTAGTGTGCGCATGCCCAATGCACAGGAAAGTGGCATGCATCAGTACCTACTTATAGTCATTAGCCAAGTAAAAAAAGTGCAGAAGATCAAAATGCATCGGGTGAGTTGGGAGAGTCCACTGCCACTGAGCGAAAGGGTGGGGCTTTTCACTATAGTAGTGACAATGGCAGAGAAAGGTTAGGTGAGAGCTGCTCCTCGCTGAATATTACCTTTCGAAAAAATGTTAAGTCATGCAGCATGGTATTTAACAGTACAGTAGTAGAGAATGATATCAGTTTGGTGTGTACAGCACCAGCAGTGTCACTTGGTTTCCCTCCCTCCAGTGGTGAATGTTTGGGAAAGTCCTTCCCTACGCTGCCTACCCTAGCTCCCTTCCTCAAAGCTGCACAAAGATTATTTTCTCCCGTGAACTTTATTATAACTCTTAATAATGTTTGTCAACCATTATGTTAAGTTTTGTGACTACTTACTTGAATTTTTCAGTCCCTCTTATTTCTCCAAGACGTTTATAGTTTATACTGTATTTATTCAAATACAAACCTATGCATTAATCCATTATTTTTGCCTAAGTACGTAATAGATTGAATTTTTTTAACCGTACATTTTGTAGCAATAAATCCACTTAAGGAATACTGAAAAAAATTTATAATGTGTGGTTAATAGTCACAAAAATATATAAGGTCGAAGAAAGTGTGACTGAATTTTAAGTGCAGTCATAGTTATGAAATCGTGCCGCAAAGTTTTTGCTCTAGGATTTTTTGAATACAGAGTAGAGTTTTCAATTTCATGTTCAGTCCCAAGAGTAAGCACCACTTAAATGTTTTCATTGACATTGTTGCAAAGATAATAACTTTGTTAAAATATTTATATATTCAAGTAATTTTTGAAGAAATTAAAAAGACCATAGTAGAGGAAACGTGGTATTTTGTGTGGTTGTCTTATATTTGGACAAATACAGTAAATGTTTTACATCCAATGAGAAATGGTTAAATGATTAGGGTAAGGGAAGTAGGAGGGCCCAACAATTATTGAATTTACCTACAGTCGACACTTGACACTAAAACCTCGGGAATAACGACCTCCTCAAAATATCAACTTTTTTTGGGTAACCATGGGTATGGTAAAATATGATCTTAGAATTGCATATATTCTAAGAGTCTATTCACAGAAACCATGTGATTGTATTTAACATACGTATTGAATGGACTATATATGACTTATTTGCACAGTGTTCAGGAAATACTAGCTTCCTGAAAACTTAAAGTTGGGAATCTCTCTTCCTTTAGTACCGAAAAGAGAAAAATTAAAATTTAATTCAAAATTTTAGCTGGCAGGGCCATGGTGGTCTAGTGGTCAGACTACTCACCCCCCACCAATGTGAACTGGGTTCAATTTCCGGCATTAGGTCGCTCATAGATTTTTGCACGTGGGAATCGTGCTGGACGATTATGATGGTCAGTGGGTTTTCTCTGGGATCTCCCATTTTCCCCACTCTTTCATTCTGGTGCTGCTTCATACTCCCCATGCTACACCCTCACCGCTTTCAAGACCTCAATGTTAAGAGCCGCCCAGATCTCTTTCTGGCAGGCAGCATCACATGTTGCTGAGTTAAAAAATGGCCTAAATCAGAAATATAACTCCCACCCCATTTCCGAGGTGCACTTTGTTTAAAAAATTTGGGGGCGTTTAGTTTTGCCATATATGGGTTTTTAACATATAGCTTGTTCAATACAACTGTGGGGCTTGAAACAAAAGTTTTTATAACTGAATATATAAAAAAAAAAAATTTTCTGGGAATATATGCATGCAGGTGGGTGATGCACTGCTATAGGTTGTTTATGTCTAATTGAGCGCTTTTGAAACAAACATTTGAAAAATATCACTTCTTGTATTTTCATGCATTTTAACAAACGCACAAGATGGCGTGTGCCCACTAAAGTTTGTAACAACAGAGTAAAGGCACTTGCATGTCTTCCGATTGAATCAAAAGTGTTACATAAACATTCCTGAATACTAAAAAATATATAAAAGGACAGGAATTCAAGTACATACTCACAGTCTAGTACTTGTCGACAGGCGCACACACACAAAGTAGGACATTTTCCACACGATCGCTACGTTTCACTGGCTAAGCCAGCTCATCAGGTGGCGAGTTGTAGGAGTTGAGTGTCCTACAACTCGCCGCCTGATGAAGCTGGCTTAGCCAGCAAAAGGTTGTGACAGTGAAACAGCGTGGAAAATGTGTCGTCCTACTTTGTGTGTGCGCCTGTCAACAAGTACTATACTGTGAGTATGTACTTGAATTCCTGTCCTTTTATATATTTTTAGTAGCCTAGCGGCCTATTTGCAATCGTTTCTGAGTACTAAAATGATTTCTTTTGCATTCTGATTTTTGATGCATGTAAGTGTAAGAAGTAGCAAATTTATCAAATATTTAGTTGTCTAATAATTTCAGTTTCGCGTGACTGACACATGAATAAAGTAATCAGGCAAATTGCTGTGTTAATTGTGTGTATGGTTGAAGAACACACAATATGCATACACGTATATCTTACACAGGGCTTTCAGAAGAGCTCAGTGTACTGTGGACAGCCTATAAAAATATAGTAATTTGCACAAGGTCCTGAGAAACCTCTCAAAATAATTTTTGTAAGTCTAGTATATTACACAGTACAGTATTAGTTATTTCAGAAAATTGGATAGAGCATAGTATATTATTTTAAAATTGAAGTAGTCATTATTGATTTTTTAACTGTGGGCAGTTTCAGAATTTTGGAAAATTGACATAGAGTGTCAGTGCCACTCTCACCAACACATTTTTGGTAATGTTTGAATGTAATAGTTTACAATTTGATTTTGGTATTTAATGTCTAATGATAACCAAATTAAGCATGAGAAAGTATATACTTTAAAAAATTAAGGAACTGTAATTTATAGTCATCTCTTGTTTCCAATACCCCTGAAATAGCAAGCCTCTCAACATGACCTTTTTTTTTTTGAGGTACTACAAAAGAAATTTAATATGAGGTCTTTGAATCCAAATTTTACTGAACTAGTTTGCATTATTTTGTATAATGTAATGCTGAAATCTTCATTTTGACGTATGCATGGCAACTCTGTGTGGCAGACCTGTATGCAGACTGGGTTGCGAGTGCCTTGCAGTCAGACCTGGTGGTGGAGTCCTGGCTCAATGGGAAGGATCCTCTTCCACCCAGTTGTACCCGACCTTACACGTACGTCTCCCATGTTCTTATTTCATTCTCAAGACAACACTAACACATTGCTCCAGTGGTGTAGCTGATCATGAAGGTCAGTCGACAGTCTGAAGAAATTTTTATACAGTATTAAATTCAATTTTTTGGTATTTTAAAATCATTTCATAACTTTACCATTTTGTAATATTTTCCTGTTTAATAAGTTACCTTATTTCTGTCCTGAAAGCTTTTATTTATGTAGAGTTAATTTGTATAAATGTCCCTTGTAGAGTTTTATTTGATCTCTTCAGATGTATTATTCACTGTATTAACAATCGGCTGAATGGGATTACATGTCATTCACCTTTTCCGGGTAACATCCGACCCCTAAAAACAACAAGTATAATTTTTTATTGTTATAATTTTTTTTTGTGATAAATATTGTCAATCTTGCTGGAATGGAAGTTCAATGCAGTGTTATTGAAAGTCGATTTATATCAAATCTGTGTGCCTAAGAATCACAACGTACTGTAAACTAGACATTTTTCCATAACAGTATGTAAGTCGAGTGGATTTAAGATTCCCTGAGAAGTGTGAAATCGATATTTTCAACCCCTCTTCATGTACTTAATTAAATAATTTATAAAAGTGATGTCCTGAGATTTTTTTGTTAGCGCACGCGCATGTGTGTGTGTCTCTCTCTCTCCCTCCCCCTCTCCCCTCTCCCTCCCCCTCTCCCTCCCCCTCTCTCCCTCTCTCTCTCCTCTCCTCCCTCCCTCCCTCCTCCTCCTCCCTCCCAACCTCCCCCAATATCATCATCAAAATTTCTATTGATGTTTGGTTCTTAGTAAAATTTTCTGTAAAATTATAGTGTGCACATACATGAGTATCGCAGTAAAGAAATGGCCTGTAAATATAATTTTTCCACAGGAAATGTACTAAACTATTATCTACAGCCACCACTTTTACTTTCATCCTATTAAGTATATTCAGTGAGAAAATAATAGCGAAAATAGTTAAAAGCAACATTTGTAGGACTTTGCTGCTAAGTTTCCTTCAGAGAAAATAAAAATGTATAGGATATTCATGGTAAAATGAGCACTTTTGAAAGACCTGTTTACATGCCCGTTGTGTAAAGGTTGATTTCAAAAGTGCTCACTTTATAGTGAACAGCCTTTACATAGTTGCATCTGTAATATAATCCATTGGCTAACATTGCGTGTTATAATATCCTACTCCTACATATCTAATTTTCAATCAATTCAGCTCCCTAAGAATCCATATAGCAGTCTTGGGATGGCCCGTCACAATACTTTCTTAATGCCAGATGTGACTTCAAGGCATTTAAAATTTTTACTGCGTCTACTCATAACTATAAATTTTTGGATTTGTTGCTTTTGTGTAACTTTTTTTTGTTACCTTTGTTACTTTTGCATCAAAGAGTTGTTCACACGTGTTGAATATGTTATAATTCACAACATCTCTACAAATACTCATAATGGTATGTGTGGTGTTTGCAGAGTTCAGAATGTTGCTGCTGTAAACATGAGTGTGGCTGGTATTAAGTTTAGCACACACAGCGACCATTCCAAATGGGCCATATCCACAAACAGCACTGCGAAGACTTGGGTGTGTGTGGGTGATATCAACAGAATGGTAAGTAAGATAGATTAATTCTTTACTGCAGGGGAACATCAGGTGGTTCTTTAATATATACCATCACTGCTTCCTTCTCAATTCCTGGTTTAGCTACTGTTTCCATCTATAATGATGTATTGAACATGCTTTTGTGAATGTGTTAAGCCACATGTACAGCAGTAATTTTAGGAGATTACAGATATCAGCAGTCAGAGTTTGGACAGTTAAGTATGCCAGCGTTAAGTTTTATTACGTCTGCCGGGGGGGTAGGGGGTAGACATAATTAGATACACCGACGGGCTGGAATTCCGATGCGTGGAATGCTGCCCTAGACAGACAGCTTTTTGCAGCTGGGTGGCATGTCTGGGACACTGGATCAACATAGTCCATTGCATTGTATCTATTGAACCCTTCCACCATAGTTACATTAGGTGGCCAGAAGAAAGGGTAACAAGGCCCCGTCTAGTATCCCGCTGCAAGATATATATCAGCGAGCAGCCGAGTACCGACCAAGCAACCGAGGGCCAGCCATTAATACCATCTCCACACAATGCACAGGGGAACTCCCAATTCCAGAATTTGCAGGACGTCAGCATAAAGACCTGCTCGCATTCACAGCCGAATGCGAAAATGAATTTCGGGACAATGAAATTCTGCCCAAGCAATGGGTATGCAGGGCACAAGCCAAGCTCAAGGATATAGGATAAAGCCCTTGCGTGACGGAACAAATACAGTGAGTTTATCACTGAGTGGGGATAGCTGAGTAGCCACCTTGCCACCCAGTTCACCAATGAGGAAATGCTGGCCAACCTCACTACTGATTTCTATAGCCGTACCCAATCCGTCGACGGGGAAGCGGAGACATTCGTCTGGCATAAGGTCCAAATGTTGAACAGAATATTTCCGGACGAATGACGAAGCAAGCTGCGTTCGACCTGTGGCACATATGCTGGCTGCTACCCAAGCTTTGTAATCTGCTACTCATACCCAAGCTACTTAGGTAGATGAGCTAGTAGATAAAGCGAAGGAGACCGAGCATAACTTCAAGGCGCAAGCTATATTAGATTGACCTAAAATTTGCAAGCCTGCAGAACCCGATAAGACTCCCGAAAGAAGAGGAAATCCCTCCCTGCCGGCATCTCTACTCCGAAAACTCTCGAAATGCTGATTCTGCCCAGAACATTATTTCAACAAAGACTGCCTGCACAGGCCGACAGGATGGTGATGAGCGGGGAAAGAGGCACAACCCGAGCAGTGGATGTATGCAGCAATTAAACAACAATAAATCCTCCCCACAGATGAGAAACGCCACGGCCAGCGGGCGAAGGGAACCTACCCCATCGGACAGCAAGGGCCCATCATACAGTTCCTAGACGAAGAGTTAGAACCTCCCGAAGCCCTCCATACTGAGGTGGGAATAAATTGAAGAAGAGTTCTTGCCTTATTAGACTCGGCCGCCACGGGAAATTTTGTTATGTTCTCATGCCTCAACAAAGGGAATCTCTCTACCCACAAACCCAAACCGTAAGGATGGCTAAACATGACTGCACCCTGAAAGTCGATGGCCAAACCACTCTCACTGTAGAAATATACAAACATTCAAAACCAGCTGAATTCGTAGTCTTCCCTGACGTTCACAAAGCCATGATACTTGGGCACCTCTGGCTCTGCAAACAGCTATGCGTAATGGATCACAGCCAATGTAAAGTATACCTGGGCGATAAACACTGTGTGACCGTCAATTGGGAACATTGCCCTGATGCAATTATCCCACCAGCTATAAAAGTCGAGAATATCAATCACTAACTCCCTGCAGTACAGTTCCAGGAATTGAAACACATCCTATATGAACATGCAAGTACCTTCGGGCATGGAGGAACACTCTGCCAAACAAGTACTATCCAACACGAAATATGGCAGACAACAAACACACTCATTTACAACCGTTCTTACAGGGTATCCAGTAGACAACACAGACTAATAATGGACCAAATTAGGAGGTGAAGGAACAAGGGATCGTAGAGCCTTCAGATTTCCTGTATAATTCACACGTAGTCTTGGTCCCGAAGAAGAATGGCCAGCTGCGATTTTGTGTAAACTACAAGGCTCTAAACGATGTCATCCATCCCATTGCTCCTTCAACCAATTAATCTCACGCACACGTTGCAGGTCACAGGAGAAGCCCTCAATATGCAGTCAGGGTACTGGCAGATTGCAGATTGCGGTACATCCAGACAGTACCATCCATGTTCCGGCAACTCGTGTCAACTGAAGTTCTCACATGGTATATAGGCCAGTTTTGCTTTGTCTACCTTGACGACATCATTATATACTCTAAAGTCGTGCGAAGAGCACCTCAGATACCTCCAAGTCCTGGAATGCCTATAGTTACATGATATGATTTGCAAACTTTCCAAAAGCCACTTCGGAAAATTGTGTATTGACTATCTGGGCCACATGGTTTCTCCTAAGGGAAATCACCCCCAAGCAAGTTCAATAAGGGCAAACGAAAGCAGAATAACCATCCACCAAGAAGAAGTTATGCCACTTCCTTGGACTCTGCAACTGATTCAGGGACTTTGTGCACTATGTAGCCAGTCACATGGCACCATTGCATCCGCTACTTGAAAAGGAAGCCAACTCGTCCTGGGCCAAACCCTATGCCACCCAGAAGATTGGTAATGGGAAAGCCAACCCACAGTGATGCCACGTCCTGAAGACATCCGCCTAGCCATCCTGGCCCAGACGGAGAATGCCCAAGAATTGCAAGATATCCACATAAAGCAGAAATAACCGCAACCCCGCACTGGCGTCCGTGCCTTTAATATGGGTGAAGCCACTCTCTCTTATGCAGCCACCCTTTGAGCAATGCTAACGGCCAGTTTAGCAAGGGCTTGGCTGAGAAATGGGAAGGCCCATATAAAATTGTAGGACGCCAAGAAATTGTTTACTGGGCCAAGGACCAAACAGGGCATATCAGCAAAGCAACCCGAGGGAAATATGTCCGTTCCCAGGAGATGCTCCAGAACCAGAGGTCGGCACCGCAGTGTCCGAGACTTCCAAACCACCGGACGACATTGACGACCCACCAGGAATAGCCCCTCCAGAAGACAGACGGCTTACTCCAAGAGAGCCTGAGGTCCGGGTTATCACCAGCCAGAGGGCCAGCTTCTGCTCCATCCACACTAGGGTGGATTTTCCTAAACTGTGAGCAACCGAATCAATCCGAATGCTACCCTCAACACCAACGGAATTCAAGCAAAAGGTCGCTGCCCGACGGGGAAGAAGGACGTCTTAGTACCAGTGAGGTCTCCTGGCGAAGTCCGCTCAACAGGGCACCTCATCAGAAAAGGCACCAATCCAGGCCAAGCATCGAGCATTAAGAAATCAGCCTCGCCATCAAGGCCAAGGTCCCATACGTGTACCTCCGCAAAAAGTGTTGAATAGGCTCTTACATTTTATCAGTTTATTCAAAAGATGTGACTATACTGAAATAAAACAATGTAATTCTTCTGATTTTCCTGCAAGAAGTTACTGAAAATGAACTTTACACTTATAATACAAGTTGCTCAATGTTCAAACTATTTTTGGTGATAAGAGGAGGTCAAGTATATGCTTCTGGGCATATAATTTTATTTGTGAAGATGCTGCCCCTTGAGTTAAATAAACGTTATGTTTTAAAATCATGTGGATTTTACGCCAGATAACACCAACGTTATGGAAAAAACTACCTGTAATCACGAAAGATCTCATCTTTGCAAATAACAATTCCTCATAAAAATATTTTGTGTAATATTTTCGGGAAAAATCATTTGCTTTGAAATACAAATGTTGATAGGTGCATCTATTTCGAGTGACGGATAATCTTGATAAAATTTCTATGTTCGCCAGGCGCAGTTTATTTGCACTGTGGCCGTCTTGTGAACTCTGAAGGCAAGCATGCGCAGCCGAGAGACTTTCTGTTTTCTTTTCCTAGACAACAGCTTCCCCTCTTGATGGCATGAGGGAGGAAAGATGTGCACGACTGAGAGAGACAAAGAAAGGGGAGAGAGTATGCTAGATCACCACACTGATTGCTATAGGTAACCACTTTCCCTCTCGTTGAGCGTGTAAGAGAAAGTAGTAAGCCAGTCTCACACGTCGCACCATGCTGCAGTGTCAGACAGACTAGTTCGGAAGGCAGATAACGTGCCACAGAGCATTGATAAATGGCGGCGCACATGGCATATTTCACATCCAGTTCCGAGACGTTTGCATAAAACAGCTTAAAAGCGACAGTTACAGGAAATTTTAGGTGACAGAACCCGAAATATACTTTGATCGGTGCACCATGTAATAAACAATAAAACAGGTTATGTTAACATTATTTAAATAGGAATTTTGCCGGGACCACAAAACATTGTCGGTGTATGTGATTTATCAGTACATGCTATAACAATACATCGAGAGTCAACTGTATATGCGTATCCCTGTAAATAAATGTACTGGGAATACAATTTTTTTGCCAGAAAAGTTAAAAGCCAATTGGCTAAGCCCGTATAGGTTTGCTTTTATAATATTAAGTGTATTCAAGAAAATCACAAAAATTATTTTTAAAAATTGCCTTTGTTAGAGCTTGAATGCACAGTTCTCTTATGAAGTATGAGAAAAGAAAAACCATATGGACGTAGTTTAATCTGTGGGCTTTTCATCATATGTAATAAATTCCCACAGTTACAGATCTAATTTTCTTAGTACAGGGCAATAGTGGAAATGCTGCATCCCTTGCATATAAGAGCAATGGGGCACTAGGTGGACATGTTAGTTTAGCCTGTTTGCTCCCTTGCTTGTGTGCTTTGAACATGCCAAACTTGTTACGGTGTGTGTGATTCTTATCGTACTGTATGTGGTTACAGAGGTGATGGTGTAATTTGTGTTGAAATATGTTTGTACCCTGATTGTCAGGTGAGTCAAGAAGAGCGTGGTGGGGGCACAGTCTGCATCCAGGATCCCCATCTGTGGGCAGCATATAGTGGGACCGTGTCCAGCATCACACCTTGTACATGAGCTGCTAGACTGCCCAACACACACAGGCAGCTCATTCCCATGCAGAGGGAATTCCTCACTTAGCAGCTTTACGTCATCTGAGACATTCTTTAGAAAAGTGCCTAACACATCCAGGGACACTCCCAATGGGTGGGTTCATGGGGAACATGCCACTCCCAAAGTAAAAGGCCCTTGCAAATTTAATAGAATTTTCAATAAGAATAAGCAATACGCGTTCACGATCAGAAATAGTAGCTAATTTTGGTATCTCAGCACAAAAATAATCACTACAGAAGAGCAGCATTGCCTTGTTGGCAGTACACTCGATTGTCACCAAGGAATTGATTGTTGATACGCAATTGATTATTGATGCACAATTTGTTGTAAACAATTATTTACCGTATCTGAAGACGTGAGAACCCAGGTAAGTAAACCCTGCCTCAGCGGGCTAAGGTGCTTGTGAGAAATATTGCGGTACTGTCATCAACTTACCCGACCAGTGATGGCCTCTAGTAGGAAGCCGACTGTTTCAGTAATTGTGTACCCGAGCATGCATGGCCTAGCTCAGGGCTGCCACCACTTTCAAAACAATATCCTTGTTTCCAAGGTAATCCTTGTTTTGAATATAAAATATCCTGTATGTTAAAAAAAGTTAAAATATTGAATTTGTATCATAAGTGTCTTTTATAGCGCTGTCATAAAGTGATCGATCTAGAAACGCCTCACGTTTTCTGTCCATTGCTTTAGTCAATTATTACATTTTTTTTTAATATTCCCCCCCAATTCCCCGATTGGTTGTCCCTACAGCTTAGCTGTGTACCAAACCGAAAGACAGCTTCCCAAATGTAATGCCTAAGGGAGGCTGTCATGTTGGCCACTATGTCCTATGTGTTTGGTGTGCCATCTTATCTCCTGGGTTCTACCAGTACTCACGTGGTGCAGACGCCCATCGCAGCTTCCCCGGGCCTTCATCGTTTTGTTGACCAACCATGTAGCATCAATAGTGTAATTTTTAATATGGTAAAGTAAGTCATTTTGCATTAACCCAAGGAGAGCTCTGCTCCAAAGTCTAGGCCATTTTGTGGATGGCCGGACTGTAAGTTTCAGGTAATTTATCATGTAAGCTTCACGCCTTTTTATCCAGTTTTCGCACTCTCCTGCATAACGTGGAACTTGTAATTTATGTCCTACAAGGGTTTACAGGATAAATCTTATGGTTGAATGGTATTTTTCATCTTTTATTTCTTGGGGGGATGCTTATCGTCCCACATAATAAGCATTTTTAAAACGATGTAACTAAGGCGTGGGATAGCCACAACAATCCCTCGGGAGTGAGAGGCATCTTAGGGGAGACCAACAGCCCCTACTAGTCAAGGTATGATGGGAATTTAGGGATATCAAGTCTACAACAGTATGTGGAGTCAGCCTCCACAGACGGCAGAACATTGGAGGGTAAGCCATGCTGGTCGTCGGTTGCACGGCCCGCTTGCAGTCTCATGCTCACCACATTGTGAGCTGCCGCCTACCTGAGCAAATCTTCACTTTAGTATTCCAATACACATAACCCTACTATTCCCCCCAATGGTACAGATAACATCCAGCCATCAAATGTTGCCCCTCCGTGTGGCTTTCACATCCCTCCAGACCATCCAAACCTCACAGAATAATCTAACCTGTTTGCAAATCACTCCCGTCACCATGTATTCCGATAAATCCTGTCTTTCATTTTCTCTGTGTGTACATGTGTGTTTTGAGTGTGTACATGTGTAGGCTGCATTTAGACCAACTGAGCTCGGAGCCCCAGCGTAAGACTATAGTGACTGCTGCACCGGTCTACATCCGCACCAAGAACATAATTTGTTTCATTTGACCACACGGACATTAACGTGTCAACAGCGCGATAAACTGAAGTGCGTGGGCATTCTTGCGGGCAAGTGCCTGAAACTGTTCATCACTGCCAACCACACCTGCCCCAGCATGTCTGCAACTAGTCCTACACAACCGGTGCCCGAAAGACACGTGTCGAGGGACCGGGACACCTATACTGTATCTTGCCAGTGATGTTCGTGCCAATACCATAAGGAATGTGCAATCGCAGATGAGTGGAAATCACCAGACAACCACGACGAACACATTTTGTGAAGATCATGCAAGGACATTGAAAAACGTATTCGTATTCACCGCCACTGCACTGATGTGCCAACACGACGCATGCGCAGAAAAAAATTAGCAAATGTGGTATAAAGACAGTTCCAGAGTGCCACAGATTGAAAGATAACAGCCACATCCAATAACAAGTGTGGGAAAGGAACCGCAACAAAAGGACAATATTCATCATTTTGACAACCGTAACGTCTCTCTCTGACACTGGGAGCAAGCTGTCAAAAGTCCACGCAGCACAGCACAATGCCACGCCCACTTCGACGCTTGTCAACAACTCGCCACGCAGTCAGTCGGTGGCAGCTGGTGCACAGGTGCAGCGTGCACCTCCAAGCAAGAGGGAGACAACACCAGCCACGCCTCACAGCTTTGCAGCAGACTGGGGGAATGCGGCGCTGATGTCACATCCACGCCATCCCTGCATATATTGGCCAATGATGCAGTACCACGGGCGCAGTGGGTGCCGTAACCGGCCAAGGAAAATCTACAAGGTCACCAGTGCCAACACGACATAGTTTACGCAGGTTAGTAGCAGCAAAACAAGTGAACAAGTGAACATTCATCCAGTTACCACTGAGCAAATTTCCACGTGTGAACAAATGACATTCACCCCATTACCCACCGCGTAACATGTAACATTGTACTTGTGCCGCGTGTTCACAGTAACAGCGCAATAAGGACAATACTTCACTCTGTTGCAGAAAATGTGTAACTAGAAAAACAATCACCATCCGAACATGAACAAAAACATTCAGCACCACACAGCAGGCAAAGGACACATATACAATTGTGTGTGATCGTTCACCGTTTTGTTACCGCAAATTTTGAACTGAGGACGCCACTCCTTGAGTGTAAACATTGCTCACGTCATTACACGCAGCCACAACGCACATGTCCACGGCCAAAATCTAGCACGCATTCAGGCCCCCAGGGCCAAACAAGAGTGTGTAAATATTGTGACATTTCGCCTAAACATGACATTTCAAACTCCCGACAAGTCAAAATCATTTCAGCATTATTCACGCCTGTTGTTTTGGGAGGTCGGCAATACGCATATCATGTAGCCACATATGTGTGTTTACAGTCGGCCCTGTCATTGATCGGTCACGCACCAAGAAGCAGGCTGCGAGCTACACCCCCTCCCCTCATTTCTAGTGCCATCATTTGTCAACATCGCCACTCATCATGGTGTGATGGGCGGGGAAGTGCACACCTCTCCCTCCACCTCCTTCACATTTCATGCATCACACCAAATGTAAACAACACCATGTGCGGAGTTTGTTGCGCCACCGAGCAACAGCGCGTCCATCATCTCCTTATAACAGCCAGTCAGTACTACTACATCAGACGACAGCAGAAAACCAATGCACCACGCACAAAACCAGCAGCAACATCTAATGCTTACACAGTTACAGGGGCTTCTGTTGGCAATGCTGCGCCCTGAGTACAGCGCTCACCGACTACGTCAGGCAACTCAGCGGACATGCATGATGTCGCAACTCCCAGGGGACATCGAACACACCACATCAGTGTGCAGGAGTTGAACCGCAGTGGCGCTTATGAAGCAAGGAAGTGGTAGGCAGGAAAGTGTAGGGCGGCAGTAGTATAAAAATGCCACTCCGAGCATGGCTCCCTGTTATCAGAAAAACAACGGCAAATTAAATGCTTGGACCATCAGAAAACCAACCACGCTGCGAGAATGACACCGAGAAGGAAAATGATCTGGTTCTCAAACTTTTTTGAAATTCAACTGACTTTCAAAACCCAACCTAGTGCAATGATTTACTGTGTGCAGGTCAGAACCCACTGCTACTGAGCTGCTGAAAATGTAATAGAAATATCACCGCAAATGCATGAATCAAGCAGAGAGTGTAATCGTACAGGAGAGACAATTTGAGTGCAGACAGTTTAAAGTGCCAACAGAACTGCAAGACAGCATGCCTTATAACTGGTAACAGTTTTCTGGAGAACTACGAAGAGTAAATAAGTGTGACTGCGTGGGATGCAAAGGGGACTCACGCGGTGACGAACAGCAGTGCACAATATGTGGTTTGGAGATTCACCAGCGGTGCCAATCTAACATGGAGCATGTGACAGCGCAAGGAGTGCGCTTCACATGTCGGGACTGTACGGAGGTAACACAAGATAACAACGGCACATCACACGTCAACAGCACGCACATGGCTTTGATTAAAACTTCGCCATCAAACAGGCAGCCCCCAGCAGTTCCAACCTTACCAACCATGCCGCTTCCCAGGGTACCACAAACACCCTATCCACCTCCAATGTCCGCAATGCCAGGAGCAGCCACGCAACCAACTCCGGGAAACTACACCAGTACAACACCGAATGCAAGTTGCCCACCACTTGGACTCGCATAACTGCCGACACTGCCTGCATTCTCGGGCCAGCTGAATGAGGACCCAGCTACCTTCATTAGTGACTGCACGACCAGATTGCAGACGTAAGGAGTGTTCGTTGAAGAATGGCCAGGCTGTGTGGCGAAACAGCTGGAGTGAGATGCGAAGCAATGGTGGCACTCTATAAACCACTACGGGATCACGTAGACAGAATTCCGACCTGCTTTTCGATGTCATTTTGGTGAAACGTTCATCTCCATACAAGCGCAAAGCAAGCTCAAACTTCAGGTGCAACAGCCTGGAGAGAAATTAAGCACCTTCATCAAACGAAATCTCACTTCGTTCGCAGCTTCCAACCGGAACTTTCTGAACTGGAAGTGTTAGAGGTGATGCTGAAACTGCTGGCGCAGAATATTGTGCTGCATGAGTGCCACTTCTGAACAGTGTGTTCGAAGAATTCATGAAAGCAGCGACAATTCTTGAACGCAGCCCTTGTCAGCAACAGCACGAAACTGCAACTACTCGATGGTGCCAGGGACGCAGATAGAACAGAAACGAGGTGCGGGACAAGACGGCAAACAGACAGCAAAGGAAATGGTGAGCCATGCTACAGCGTAATCTCTCCTTATCTAATTTTTTTCCTACTACTTTTCTAGCAGTACATGTTTTTGCAAAGCCCATTTTATGTTATGCTTTCTTTATGATCTTGTCTTGTTTCCAGTCGGAGCACCACAATTGTGTTAATGTAAAAAATATGTAATTTTTTCAATTTAACTGTGCAAACCAAAATAATTAATGTGTTAAGGTTATTGGCATTTATAACATTTATCGTTGACAATAAAAATACTGTTTTCATTTTACTCTTGTTTGCCAAGTAGTAAAGTTATAATATACTATATTATGTATTTATTTATCTGCTGCTGCTCACTTCAGAGGACAGCGCCTGTAACATATAACGAATACTGACTTATGTTCGTTTTAACAATTTGATCTAATCACTAATTTTACCACTATTAAGTGTGTACACGGTATTTTATTGTCTTTTCTTAATGTTACTCTACACTTTGTGTTAATTCTGTACCTTACTGGATAGTATAATTCAGGTTCATTTGCCATAAACAGTGAAAAAGAAAACTGACTATCGTTACACGTAGTCGAAAACAACTTTATTTTTGTGTCTATGATTTTATCTGTCCGCCGCTAGGATAGGTGGCAGCACTAGTATCGTAATAACGAAAATTATATGTATCAAACTTTTAATTTTCCTGCCTGTAATTGTGTAATTTTCAATTGTATTAGCTTTGCAATATGGCTTTTCGGCTTTTTTATGGTGTATGGGCCACACTTCACCGCCTAGATGAGTGATTTGTACTTACCTTTTGGTAAGTGGTTGCGGTAATTGTTTGTTGCGTTATCGGTGCTCATTTATTTTTTTCCCTTGTAATTTTGTTTAGTGCCGTTCCACGGCTACACGACCTAGCCATTATGGTGATGTGATCTCAGCCTCGTGCTTTTCGAGTGATTGGATCGCGGCCCACACTATGATTTAAGCAAATGTGGTGTGTCAACTCCTCGGCCACCGCCATTTCATCTCTTGGTCAGAAAATGTTCTTTTTGCATGTGATTCTTTATTACTACATGACACCACGGCAGTGGGTGCCTTCAACTTGCTGCACGATGCTTTATTCTGGACTAAAATATCCTTGGAAACAAAATGTTAAAAATGTTATACTTGCCTTGTTATATGTCTTGCCATGAAATGGTGTGGACAACCATAAGAATTTTCTATTTACAATTTTGAAGTTTGATGGTCCTAAAATAAAATTAAGGAGAAAGGGAGTAAGCTGAATTTAAAATGGTAAATTTCGGGTGCACCCTAAGTTGTTAAAAAAACAAATCAGAAAATGAAAACATTAAAAAAAAAATCAGAGAAAAAAGGGGTATGTGAACTGTAACTAGTTTGAAGCAACTGCAATACTCATAACACCACCTTATATATATATATAATCTCTTCTCATTGTGTGTGTGTGTGTGTGTGGCAAGGAAAAAAAGGTGAAATAAAAACCCAAACGAGATAGCAATTTTTTTATTTGTTAAAAAAAAGAAATTAACTAATATCTACTACCTTTTTTGTAAGTGCACATTCATGTTTGAGCTTATTTATCGACGAGAGCTCCTGGGTACTGTTTTTTATAGATATTAAAAGAAACAACAGTGTATCTGAATGAAGAACAAGGTGAGAGAGAGGAGTTAGATGTTTAATAATTAATTTGGGCACAATTATTTATTTATACATTGAAGGATTACACATGGTAGTAGAGATACTTCGTTTCACGTCCTCCTCTGGGACACCTTGGTACTTATGTTGGGGACCAGCAGCTGAGGTTTTCCTTTTGTTGTAAAGCACTGGGCTGTTTTTCTTGTCCCCTGATGTGGAGCACCAAGGGGTGGTTCAACAGTACGAAGCATGACCAAGTCGATCCAATGTCGTCCAACAGCAGTGCGAGACGAGGAAATGCGAACTTCATGAAGTGGGACAAGACATAGCCAATTAAGATGCAGTGCAGATACTGCAGAGAGGAGATGTACCATGGCATTCTAAGTGTCCGAATAACCCTCACATTTACACGCATAACAGCACCCAACAAGATCAGCAGGGAAATGGTCGGTAGGGGTGAAGGGGCCTGATGCTTCTTTCACCCCTAGCCAGTAACACAACAGTACGAAGTCGACACCACAGCAGTCACTTTGGTAAACCAGCTTAGTTTCAGCAGCGCCAAATTCATCCGAATACTTGTGTTCATTATTAATGTACCATGTCATGCCTTGATCGACACCTGCGGTCTCTCACAACTTTTGTCAATCGAAGTTCGTATACTCATGGGATATAATACCCACATGACACGTGATCCATTTAGCAACCGGGCACGAACCCAAGGAGTGCCACAACCAGGATTTGAAGGTAGAACTCCGGCTCCGTGTGGGCGAGCAGCACACTACCTGGACCGACCACCTGCTCGCCGCACTCTTCACACTACCGGTAAAAACCAACACAGCAACAGGTAAATCGCCAGCGGAAGTACTGCTTGGTAAGATCATTTGCTTACCTAGCGAGAAACAGTGCCCACCAGTTAAAAACAGCAGCGAGACAGAAAACAGCGGAGCCAGGGATGAGAGGCGACGACGCTCTTACCAGAAACAGCGACGCCGGCATGCGGAATATGCGAATAAGTTGGTACCAAAAACTACATGACCCCCACCTGAAATCATACCCGACCAGCTGGTCTACGTAAGAACACATCATCCGCAATCTGCAGCACAATGTAATTTTTGCATGGGCCTCGTGGCAAATTTGGAGCAGGCCAAACAGGATTGTTGGAAGTCTGGGGACACAACATAATTGGTACATATGAGAAGAAAAGTAGTTGGGATGCACAGGGACGCATCACGCAAGACAAGGTTAGTAAGCGAGAATGTGCCGAACACTTTGGTGACCCCCGACATCACAAGCCAGCACGACCAGCAGCAGGCAGAGACAGAGAAAGGAAGGTGGTCCAGCACTACCACCTGAGAAAACTGCACCTGCGACCGTACAAATTTCGGCGCCGAATACTACAGTGTTCCACAGGGGACCGGAAAATGTCAGTTCCGACATCACGGACGCTATAGTTCTGGAGGAAGATAGCTTGCCGACACCTGAACATGTGGGCTGTGTACAAAATGCAAGCAGGGAGCAGGAGCAAGTAGAAAAGTAAGGAAATGGCAAGGACACCTAGGTAACCCACGGCGGTGTCTGCTCTGACGAGCATCCTTTATGTGACAGCAAGGAAGAAGGTGCGGCAGCACTTCGCCCAGGAGGACTGGCATATAGAGTGGTAGGCCCGACGTCGCCCTACGCATTGGTGTCTGAGGGAGCGCGTATGATGGCATGGCGCCAGGGAGTGCCACCGTCAGGACTACAGAGCTAAACAGTCGAGTTCCAGTGTTTTTGTTATTTTCCACTCACATGTTTATCACCTTCACGTCATCTGCCAGAGTCTGTTATGTTATATGTTTATGTTTTGCAAGCATGCCTATTGTAATGCAAGTTCTGGTCACGTAAGGTGAGTGCAAGTGTAGATGAAATGTTTAGCAAATGTTAGAACATAGTACCGTGGCCTGTCTGCCGCCAATTCGGCTGGCGCGCCACGCTACAGAGTATTGTCATTGTCCCATATCTCGATAGAGTGGACGTGCGGTCCATCGTCTTCGCAATTTACCATGCTCCAAGGCGGTCTTCAACTTTTGTTCAATCACTTCACTTTAATAGACTTTTAATAAACAGGAACCTATTGTGACAGCTGCCAGGGACTTACCACCATTCAACTTCCCTTGGATTGCATTGCCAATGAAGGCATAATGTACAAGTAAGTTTTATTGGTTTCGCGCCACTTTGTAACTGTGCTGCCCTGTCGGCGGATTAAGCCCGACACCATAATTGCAAGTTGTTTCCAGTAGAGAAACTGTAATAAACCCTTTGAAAAGTACTTGTGGCTATGCATTTTTCATTCGGGTTGCCTTCGGGTGCTTAGGGGTGTGGATCCCCACCTTCCCACCAAAGTGTTTTATCAAGCAACTGTCTTAAAAGTGTTTATGAATGCAATTAGGGTTTTGTCTGCTTTTACTTAAATTATGGCGTGTGGATCGCCTTGAATTCACTGCAGCATATGTATGTTTTAATTATAAACCACTGAGGAACTTCACCACCGGAACGATCAACGCCTTTGGTTGTCAGCACACGACTCAGAGAAACAGAGTCAGCTCTACCACTTCCCGGCATTGTCGCTGGACAATACTTTTGTGTTCAGTCTCAGTTAAGTATAAAAATTAATATCCGGGCTACAATGATTGGCCAAAGCAGGTAAACATTGATAATTTGATATATTTTGA
Organism: Dryococelus australis; assembly: GCA_029891345.1. Taxonomy (NCBI): domain Eukaryota; kingdom Metazoa; phylum Arthropoda; class Insecta; order Phasmatodea; family Phasmatidae; genus Dryococelus; species Dryococelus australis. Next base: position 385,166,255 of record CM056993.1, read on the forward strand.
TCTTTTCTATATTTCAAAACTTATCCTTTTTACTTGATTGTTCTTGTTGCAGCAATGTTTACATATTTACGCACCATTTCACATGTGTCGGTTGCTAGACCAAATTTACCCTGCCGTAGAGCAAGGTTAGCCCAGAGTCGAGGATAGAGTTAACCTGGGTGACTTTCCGAACACAAGTTAACTTTAACTGGATGGTTTGATTGGTACCTGCGCATTAATATACCTCGATGTTGTGATCGTTTGGAGTAAATTATGGCCAGAACATCTACACCACCTGTCACTTGTGTTGGAGCACTTGGCGATAAATTGTCTTACATGTGCCAGCAAATAGTGTCATATTGGCAAAGAGAATATGCAGTTCCTAGGTCACCTCATCTGTGAGAACGGGAGAAAACCAGTGCCAGAAGAACATAACATCATTGAAGAGTATCCGGTGCCCACAACAAGGAAACAGTTATGAAAATCCTTTGAATTAATTAACTGGATCCGAGAGTACATCGAACACTTTTCAATCATCACTGCGCCACTGACTGTGTTAATGTCATCAAGTGTACATTTCAAATGACAACCAGCACAGCAGCAAAGCTTCGAGGAGGTGAAACGGAGTTTCTGCGAATGACAAGCACTGTCGAGATACAATCCCAGCTGACACTTGTATGGTCAGACAGACACAAGTGAGAAAGTACTCAGTCTGGTAAATTTTCCAACTGTCAGAAGAGAACGAGCTGTGGATTGTTGACTTCGGAAATGCCAAGATCGGCTTAGTAGAGCGGCCTTGCAACATGAATGAACATGAGTGTCTAGGAGTAGTGTGGAGTTTGAAGAAGTACCAAGCACTGCTGGAATACAAACGCTTCACACTGCAGACTGACAACTGCTACCTAATGTGGTTACACGGTAGAAAGGAGAGTTAAAGTAAACTGACAAGGTGGGCTCTTTTGATGCAAGCATACGATTTTGAAGTACGGTACGTGGCAGGCGTATAAAACCAACTCGCTGACCACCTGTCTCGAAAGTCAGGAGAATAGATTGCATAGGACGAGGAAACATGCGAGAATGTCTAACCATTTCCCCCCACCGACACACGAACACAGGCCACGTCACACGTTTAATGCGCGAACGTCACCATGCCACTACAAGCACCCTTATTTATCTCAGTGAAAATTATTGTGTTAAACAAATAAGCTGAGTGCCATGTCGCACGTAAGTGAACTTTGGAATGCGAGCAACAAGTCAACGACCGGTGGCACGTGTTGAACGGTACCATGGAGTCACTTGCTAACAACTACGCTGACGTCTGGAGAACATACCTGTCGCTTGCTGCCCGCAGTATCATGTTACAATACGCACATTCCAACAATCTTGCAGAACATCCCGGCGCTGAACAAACCCGCCGGAATATTTTGAAGCCCTTTCACTGGCCAGAAGTTTCAGTTGGCATCCGCACCTTTATATGCGACTGTACAGCCTGCATCAGATTCAAGATCAGAAGCACTGATGGTGCCCAGCAACAGCAACCCTGCACTCAGAAAGAGCCGTGCGAGACGGTAGAATTGGATTTAATGCGTCCGTAACCTCGCACCTCAACAGGCAAACGGTTCATTGTCGTGGTAACAGTCTTGTTTTCCAGGTGGGTGTAGGCATACCCTGTGTCCAGCTCATGTGCAGTGAGAGAAGCGAGGGAAAACTAGCGACACTACATCACACAATGGAAGCCGGTCTCCAGACCCCCACCACTGCTCCAACCGGGACATTATGTATATTTCAAGGCGCATCACCAATCTGCAGGGCAGAAGGGATTCTGCGCAGGGTTCGCAGAGAAATGGAGTTGCCCACACGTCATCACAAAGCAACTGGAATATACGTGTTGTGAGGTGCATTTGAGCGCGAGGAGAAAGGCGTGTTTTCTCCGCGATGCCCTCAGACTAACAAGTACGCAAGCCAACAACGCACCACAACAAAATGGTCTGGAAGAGAGTGAGAGAGCTACAACACCGCTAGCAGAGGTTACAAGTGTCAGAAGATTGTTTGTCTCACCATCGAGCCCACAGATGGCTGCCACGCCCAACGAGATTTCGTTCACAGGGGAAACAGCTGCTCATGTCGCCACAATGCCGCCGAGAGACGTGCAACACACCAAAACAACAACAGACAGGGTGCACAAGAGGTACACACAACCCTGAGACATCAGCAACCCACCTGGCAGGCGAACAGGACGATGGAGATGGGAAGTGAACCTATTCGAGGATACCTCCCCCCCCCCGGCTCTTCAAAACTTCACCCTCCCGGCACACCTCAACCTCCCGCCACACATCTCCCCCCCCCCCCCCAGCACCCAGCAGTCGCAGGCCGCACGATGCAGAGAACAGCAGCATCGATGAGTCGGAAGCAGGGGAACTCGCCTCCCCACCCTGCAACACGAAACGTCCGATAAAGCAACGTTAAGCCACATGCGTAGCATGCGGCCATGCCCCTGGGACAACCGCAGCCTGTAAAGCTCTACAGACCGCACAGGAACTCCAGCCACGTAGGACTGGAAGACACTAAAAACAGGCCAATGTTGCTGCACTGCGACCACGTCGCCCGTAACCGAGCAGCATCCACAATCGTCACAACAGGAGGGAAGGGTTGACGTTTTATGACAACGTGGACCAGCAGAACAACACTCCAAAGTTTACAATCTGAGGCTATGTGTGTTCATAAGAAAATAACACGAGGACTGTGTTGACAGTTCCCTACCACGTGCGCCCAGAGCTCAACATCAACAAAAACAAGAGCCACATGTGTATCAGCTGAGAACACGAGAGAAGCTTCAGCCGCCGGCGAGATGCTACGACGGAGTGTGAAGAGGAAACGCCGATAGTATGGCCTCTGAAGGGGAGGGTTTTTGATGTCAACAACTTCTAGGTCTCAGGCCATTCACCATGTCGTGCCAGCAGAGATGTCAAGAATGCAATGCAAGAGAACCTAAGTCGACGAATCAGTGCCATGTGAGTGTTATGTGTCAAGTGCAATGGTGTGTAGAAGGGGTAATTAGGGTTATGTCAGATGTTAGGGAGTCTGCAGCGTGTGTTAATTTTTGTATGTGTATGTCATCATCCTACAAAGCGACAAGTGTTAGTGTATAACTGTCAAATGTTCTCGTGATACGTAAGTGTCAATGTTCTGTATCGTGCATCAGTGAGCACAAATAGTTGAAGTTAGGTTACCATGCAACCAGTTACGTATTTGTACGAATATCAGTGTCCATACGTCAGGCCGAGTGCCATGTGCTTGTGTTTACTTTTTGTAGTTACATTTGGAGGGTCAATGTTTATGTAGTGCCAGTGTTTTATTTTTCTACGTTACCATTGTCCCGTAAGTTCGAGACAAATGATCTCTTTATATTTTATTATTATTGTTTTAGTGTATTTGAGCGCTATCCTGTATTTACGTAATTCAGTTTTTGACAGATTGTGAGATAAAGGTGCCATTTTGTGTGCGTACTCGGACGGAAAAAGACAAGGCTATTGTGAGACGTAAACGTCTCTCTAATATTTATGATAATTATTAACATAACTTTTAATGCATTGCAAAACATTTTTTATATTTTATAGTGTATTCGATCAGTACTGGCAATATTGAAATAGTGGACTTTCCTACCGCGTTGCAAAACGACACATCAAAGTGGACCTGTGCACATGGCTATGTGGAAAATAGCCTCTGTAAAGTCAAAGTATTTTTGAAGTGTTTTTATGCTAATTAATATGAACTTAAATGTTTTGCCACGATCACATATCTAATATACGTAATAAACTTGACTGGGGCCAGACCCCGTATTGATATTATTGTTTAATTGTACGTGTCAATGTTGAGGTTAGGTTACAATGGCAATACGGTCTGGTCGAACGTGTGTATTTCTTTCTATATTATTAACATGTGCTTTACATTTTGTTGTTAAGAGTTTATTGATATATACATCTCATCGGCATTGTAGACCCCTTTTAATTTCATTAATTTTATTTCACTTTATGTAAATAATGTTGTGTGATGTTTGAGTGGGAGCATTGGCCAATGAGCGGCCTCCGAGCCGAACAGACTAGTAGCATCTTAGATCTCGTGAGAGTATCACCGCACCCCGGTGCTTTGGCACTTCATCTTAGTTTGAGAATCATAATGTAATTCTGATTAATTAATGCTAGTCTACCAGAACCTTTTGTTTATTGCTCTCCCAGAGTACACTTTATCTCACCCTCGGCTCGTCTTTTACATGGCCGAGGTGTACTATGCAACTTTAGCTCATAGGCTCTATGGCAATTTCGTCTGTATTAGAGCTCGCATGGCTAAAATGGCAGTATGTAAACTTCTGTGCCTCGATTGTGAAGAACTTGTAATTAATACGTACTGGTGAGATACCAATTTTTAATTATGATAACAGCTTATCGGTAACTTAACCTTTTCTCGTAATTTTACATTGATCACGTGCTTTTAATTGTGGTTTTGGGTAGCCAGAATAACCCTTCGGGAGTGAGTTGGCGTGTCAGGGAGGCCGACATCCCTGACTAGACGAGGCGATTTCGAGTTTAGTTAACAGCTGGCGGAAAGTCACTTTCCACTAATAACATCCATCAAAAGTCGACATGGGGGCAGACCAATGGTCGTCGGCCATCACGCCCCGAGAGGAGGAGTTTCTAGTAAGTATAACTTAGTGCTCGCACCGTAGGCTGGTGCCCTTAACCCTGGAAAGCATCATTTCCTATCCTCCATACCTAATTTTCCCCATTGTCCAGCTCACCGCACGTCATCCTTAACCAACACTAATGTTCCCATCACAGATTTAGCTACTTTAGATACCTTAAATTTCCCTTTGCGTGTGTGTGCTGCCCTATACAAGTGCACTTTCACCAATTTCTACACCTCCTGTTTTATATCTTCTTTCAACACACCCATCACGTATCTGTGGAATGTTTATGCCCAGCAGCTCGGAATATCGTCTAGTGAGTGCCTCATGTTGAGTCACACTAGTGGAAACAGTTGAGAACAATGAAATTTATATTTCCCTGTTTTTTCTGTAGTAGAACTGAATATGTAGGCCTTCGATGTGATGGTGAGCATGGTGACCTATAACCTCTCTGGAATTGAGCTTGATTTCTGGGTAGGTTGTCTGGTGGGGTACCTCGTCCCATGTCTGACATCTGTCGATTATCCCCTTCAAATTTACGACTTCCCTTATTTCCAAAGTTTCTTCTATCAGCTTGTTCCCTGTATGGCATAGAGCCACGTCCTCTCCATCCTCTTCCTTCTCGATACCCACCTCTGAGATGCCTTCCTCCATTTTGGTTATTTATGTCTTGTGCGCCCATGAAATGTATGTTTACATTTCTACTGTCATTCGGCCTCTGGTGTCCTTGTGATCCTTGTTGATCATGTTGACCACGACTTGGCCCATGGTAGTACATAGGTGGCTGTCTTGGCTGGACTTGTCTCCCTTCATATTTTGCTTGTGTTCTCATTAGCTTCTCTATCTTATCATAGTGGATAAGTTGGTCTCTGAACTCTGTTTCTGGTAGTCCATAGGTATGTGTGTATCATACTGATGAACTCGCTATCTGACTTGGTGGTTCCAAATTTCTGGTATGTTCGTACATGACACACATGTGATCCTCAATAGACTTGCCCTTTTCGGGTGAAAACGGTCTGATTTGAGTTATGTCCGCAGATTTATCTGTATATGCATGCTCCAGAATTGTTCAACGAACTCAGTTTTGAACTCTCCATAGGTATTGCACTTTGGTTTTGCCATCTCCCACCAATAGTATGCATTTCTCTTGCCAGCTATGTTCAAACACTTTATCTTGTTCTGCCAGTCCGCATTATTTGCAATTTTCTTCAAATTTGTTAAGAAATGTGACAGGGTTCTTCTGACTTTTTCCATGAAATGTGGGAAAATCTTTAAACCAGTGTGTGCTGGGTGGTGCAACACTGCAGGTGAGTAGCAGGTGTTGCTGTGCCTTTCCATGTACATACATGATTCACCTTTCTGTTCCCTAGTGTGTGTAACTGTAGGTTGACTGACTACTCCGCTATTGTTACTCGCATTGTACAGTTTCAATTTACAATGTTGGTAGTAGTGAGTGCATTGCTGTTTGAAGTGTAGGAACCATTCTCCGGCTCACTCTGTTTCCTCTTCCTGTTGAACTTTCTTTACTTGTTCCACTAAAACTTGTAATTCCCGTCTGTTATGTCGTCGTGAATTCTCCATGTGGTGTGTAAGGTTATTACTGAGGCTACTCAACTCAGTATCTAAATACACCCTGTCTCTCAGAACCCTCCCTCACTTCCAATATTTGTCTGTTAAGTTCTGGCATTGCACTAACGTGTTCAGTCATAGTGTGCACTATCTGTTGTGTCTCCTCATTGTGAAATGCTAGCTTTTCTAAAGACTGTTCCAATCTCTTAATCTGTGAAGTGTTCACTGTAGTTTGTTGTTCAGTGACTTTCAATCTGGTACTTACTTCCTTTAGTGTTCGAGTCATTGTAGTTACCTGTTGTGTAACTTCTCTCCTGACCTTAGAACATTTACTTTCTATACTGCTCTGTACATAAGTTTTTACTTCATAGATATTACTTTGTAGATTCGTAATACTACTCTTCGTTTGTTCCATCGTGGCCAGCGTTTGGTTTACACACCTCTACATGCCTTTTCCCATGGCAATCCCTAAATCAATTTCTTGAGGTGTAGACATACCCCCTCGTTGTGGTGTGTTTGGAGTACTGCCTGAATCTCCTATAGCTACGTTCATGTCTTCCACAACTGTGTTGTCTCCATGGTCTGAACCTGATAATGTGGTTTCTCCTGATGTGTCATAATATTTGTGCATTCCTGTTTGCTCTGTGTCCTTACCTTTCATCCCTCATAGATGATCTCAGGAAATATGTCTCTGTTTCAAATGGTATGACATTATCTTCCTCAGCCATATTGTTGTTTAATGACTATTCAAATTGACACAAATAAATCTAACAGGTTCATCTTGCCGCACACTTGAGTAGACACATTTTTATGAAGCATGTGCATATGCTTGTGACAGCATGGTCCTTACATATATGTCACATTACATTAACAATAGTATCGTACAACATATCTAGTATACAGCTGGAACCACAACCTAACTGTTATCAGCTGTTTCCACAAGTGTTTATGTGCAGTAATAATACGTGACAAAACGCTTGGCATCAAATGTGTATGCATTGACATATCCAGGGCGGCGAGGGGGCTGCAGCCCCCTCCCGGAAGTTAAAACCTCACTTTTTAAAATATATTTGAACATACATCACTTAATTATACAAATTTTTGCAAAATGACAAATGTTTCAATTTTTAATAGTCTGATCGATGACATTGAGAGGTAACCTTTACTACAGTGCTTAGTCTGATGGATGCTGGAATTATTTTGTGCTTAAGAGGATATAGTATCAATCGATTTTCTGTGAAATTCTAGTTTACACGTTTATGCTTTTATCGGTAAATACGCATTGTAGGAATACGACTAATGGGCGAAAGAAACATGGACCAAGTATCTACTATTGTACAGGTTCACTTTTAGCATATTACGCGGATTTAAAGAGGAAAAATATCGTGAAAACTGAAGGAAAAAAACCACATGTTCACTGCTGGATTAACCAGTTTTCTTAAGGGATAGGGGAAAGTACAACCGTGCGGTAGTATTTTACCTTTTGGCTTTCGACACGTGTAATAAAGTCATACTGTTACAGATCTAATTTGCAAAGTGCAGCGAAACTACGGAGACACTGCATGCATTGTGCGTAGGAATGGGTGATTGGGATTTGTGGGCCATGACATGGAAAAACTCCATAGACGAGCTGCCCAAGGATGCAATCACTGCACTGATGAAGTGTGAATAAATCTTGTTTCCCAACTTGCATATTCTTTCAAAAATTCTGGCTACCCTTCCTGTACTACAGCATCAGTAGAGAGAAGCTTTCCGACACTGATGAGACTGAAAACGCATCTCAGAAACAGCACTGGTGAAGACCATTTAAATGGACTAGCACAAATGTCAATACACCGCTGCATACCATTAAATGAAGATATCGTGATTGAGAAATTAGTAAAGAACAGAAAATTTCAGCTTATTTAAATGTTTTAGGCAAAAGAGTGACCCTAAGAAACATTAGCACTTGGTTAATGTCTTTATTGCGGATTTGATGCTTCTAGATTTAAAATTATTTTTAAAAATTGGAATATTAATATCTGAGGTTCTATTTGTTATTTTACTCGTTGCAGAAGCGTAAAACACAATTTTTACAACTGTTCATTATTAAAATACGGAACAAACTTTTACCATACATAACATTCAAAACTTCTGCTGTTACATTTAATGATCTTTTAAACATCGCGGGGGAAATAGCGATAGTAATAAAAATAATTATTATTAACATTATTCTCGCCGGAAAATTCCAAAACACAACGTAACCTCACAGCTTCCTTTCCTTTATACATGATAATGCACGATTTATTTATAATGTAAATGTAAATGATCATAACACATTAAAATTCACTCTGAATTACCTTGTAAACATTTATAAACCAAGAATAAACATCAAGCTATATAGAGACACGAAAATACATAAACACAAATTATAAAATAAGTAAATATTAGGTTGAAATAAAGTAAACAATATTCAGTAGCATCCCTGATGCCGCACCAGTACCACATATGGTAGTTCCAGTAATAATTGTAGACCACGACGGCTGGTACACAGAGTCCACATAACTTAAGAAACATGTGGCAAGTTTACTTCTGTACTTTATAATTTTTCTTGATTCAAGGGTTTTGTTAAGAGAGAGAGAGAGAGGTGTGTTGTTTTAAAATATACATGTATATTCCAGGGATATCATAAATTTCCGTAATTGCTACATTATCACCTTTTTATTAATTAATGTTTCTTCATCTCATGTGATGTCACGCAGGTACTAGCCAGCCCATGCAAGTAACAGTAGTAGCATCTTCGGCACTTATGGGTGTGAATGTGTGTCGCGCCATTCAGGGCATTTCACCATTTTCTACCAATAATTTAGTGTATCAATAGTTTTTATATTTATTATGGAATCGTAACATACTTTTAGCAGACCAGAGCTAGTTCCCCCCACAACCCGGTCCGTCTTGCATACGGCCGGACGTATTTTGCATCGTAAGTCATGTAGTTTTATTGTTTAACAGATCACCAAGCTATAGTGGCAATATGTAAACTTCAGTGCCCTTCGGAGAAAGTGGTAGAATAAAAGTGTGTACAATGCCGTATTTCTCTGCATTATTATTGTAATCCTCACTGGATACTGTAACCTCTTAACAAGTATGTGACCTCGTATTTCATGTATGGGCGTGGAAGAGACCCCAGAACAGCTTCCATTGGGTTAGTCAGCATTGAGGGTGGCAGAAAACTCTCACTAGACCAGGCAATCCAGGATTATGATGTACTCCAGTATCCAGAACTCCAAGATTCAGGGCGTCAGAAATGACCATGGGCCATCGGCGACACGACCACTGTGTAGTGCTGGCACCCACCCTGGTAGTAAGTTACAACGAGCCGAATTCCATCCCAAAACCCAATACTATCTCTGATGCAAAACAATAAGCATGTTAGAGGATAAATAAGTTTACATTTTTGACCGTTTGAGCAAGCTTGTATAATCACGTGACAGCTATATTATTTATGAATTGTTTTACATTCCATTTCATGCACTAGAGTGAATCATGCCACCAGGGATCTGCCATTATAGTGATTATTAAGAGTGTTATGATTATTATAGTGTGTTAACATTCATGTCGTCGGCAACAGACATCACAAGCCATTTTTATATATACAGCCATTCTATCAGTGTGCTGTGCCACACATAGTGCCATGTTTTAATGATAGCAGGTTTTTGTTTACATAAGGCATCTATTATTTTTAAGAATATTTATAATGAGAGAAAACATAACCTCAATGGATAATCAGCCCAGAATGTAGAGGCCAACATGACGGCACAGCAGAAGTTTTCATTCACAACATAAACATATGTTAAGTTTGTGCCAAATTATATTTCAAGTGTTTTACTAAATATCTTAAATAGTGTAAATAAAGAGTAAATGTGGAACATGTAATGCAATGTGAGAGCTGCACCCACTCAACAAAACTTGTACATGTTAGGCTAAGGGCCCCATGCTGCAGGACAACCAGGTCATGTCTTTCAGAATATTTTATATTTTAACATTGACATGTTGCACCTCCAGAGGTGCTGGTGGTGTGTTCGTGTCCCGCCTGCGCGTAGTTGGGGAACAGGAACTGATGATGTGCCCAGCGCCATGTTTGGTGTAAAGAACAATTGTTGATGGGGGACGTATGGCCGACGGCCTATGGCGACTCTGGATACACGGTCAATATGAAGGAGAGCTAAGTGAATTTTCCGTTATATTACGTAAAGTTAAAATATTGCCTGTAGGCGAAGCTGTCGGCCACTTCGCACGTCTAAATTAATAGCGAATTTACCCTGCTTGAAGGAGGCAAAACATTCACTGAAATTTACTTGTCAATTTGAAGGCTGCTATTAGGGCGCAGTACCCGATGAACTCAGAAGAGTTAAATGCAATAAAACACATCTAATTATGGTATGTCTGTTTTATTAGCGAAAGGTATAACAGAATTTTCCTGCACTTGTTAATGCATACCTTAGTTAAGGGGACCCGGCACTCTGGATTTGCCGGTGGTTGCTACTGCTAAAAAATAATGCGTAGGCCTTAGATTGTAATTACGTGAAATGTGTCTTATGCGTGAAGTCCTGGTATCTTACGTCCAGATGCAGGGAGACCTCCCCTCGGCTAAATAAAAGCACTAAAAGGTTCTTGAATTATGTTAACTATGGATATGAAGAAAATTGCAGCTTATAATAAATTGCCAAGGGGGGTACGCAGAGCTTACCGTCTGCCCTGATGGTTGTCTAGAGTGCTGAAATTTGGCTAACGACATGGCGTCGATTTTGCTGCACGTCCGGCGAATCTGGTACCAAAATGAAAACGTGAAAAAAGCTGAACTTAATGAATAACATGTTAAGTGAAATTGATGTACATAATTAAGATTGCTAAACTAAAAAACACTGGTGACATACTCGTGAACACCAAGGCCCTAGATATGGCTAAGAAGGTGACGTTACGAGAATGTCACCACACTTGAAGGGTAATATTAAATGAAATGATGCCTCAGGTGGCTGATTCTTGATAGATGAATACATGTACACTCTTGCAATTAATATTTTAGAATCGGCGTGCATCGTAATGTAATTAATTTCATGGAAGGTGTATGAATGTGACGACACACGGATTTCGTAACTAAGAGTGGAGCTACTACCTGGTTTATTTAGGAATGTTATTGACTCTCTATGCTGGAGCAGGCAGTTTCCCTAGTGAGTTATGGTGTAATCACAGTGAATTATACTTTAAAATGCTCCTATTAATTAATGCTGCTGAGGAACCGCTCGCCACTTCACACTTCCTGCAGCAATTTGATTCCCCGTCTTTTGAAACTACTTGGAGCCACGTCACACTCCGGATTCGGCCACGGGGCCCGTCGACATCGCGCACATCGGAAAGCCGCGGGAATAAGCGGCGCTGCTTGCCCCAATGTTCCCTGCAATGGCTGTTGCGTCTAACGGTCATGGCTTCACAGGACACAGATGTTTAGGTCACATATCCATTCATCACGAGAGCTACCTCTTGTGGTGAATGTTAAATATTATGATCCGCGGCCACGAGTTACAGGGCAGCAAGAAAAGTGTTATGCCATTCTTGTCGACCTGCACTGATCAAGACCGCGACGTAATGTCGATCGGTCGAGTGTTGCTGTGTGGTTAATGTGTCTGCTATGGTACAAACGGGCACAAAGGAAATGTGGATGTCAGGAACACGTCAATGTAAGATATTTTATTTTAGTTGTTTACAAGTGTTCATGTATTTCACTGTTCAGTAACAACATTTTAATAGCATCATTCATATCATATATCATTTAATTTAATTATCTTTTTTCATCTGGTCACGCAGGAAGGTTTGGCGCCTGGCGGCAGCCCTTCCACACGGCCATATTTAGTCATCTACCGGTACTTGCATGGTGCAGATGCCCGTCGTGGCCTCCCGTGCATTCATCATTTTGTTCTCCAACCATGTAGCATCAATAGTGTAATTTTTAATATGGAACAGTATGTCGTTTTGCATTAATCCAGTGAGAGTTCGGATCTACTGTTCAGGCAGTTTTGTGCACACCTGGGCCATAAGTTTGACGTGATTTATTATGCATGCTTCGCACCTTTTTATGCAGTGTTCGCGCTCTCCCGCATAACGGAGAAGTCGTAATTTATGTACCTACTATGAGGGTTTACAGAATAAATATTATGGTCGGATGGTATTCTCCATATTTTATTTCTCATTGACACTTATCGTTCCATATAATAGGCATTTTTATCACGACATAACTAAGGTGTGGGATGGCCAGAACAATCGCTCGGGAGTGAGTAGCATCTTAGGGGAGGCAAACAGCCCCTACTATTCCAGCATAATGGGAATTTAGTGATATCAAGTCTACAACAATATGTGGAGTCAGCCTCTACAGATGGTGTAAAATTGTAGGGTAAGCCACGCTGGTCGTCGGCCGCATGACACCGCTTGCAGTCTCGTGCTCACCACATTGTGAGCTGGTGCCTATCCGAGTAAATGTTCACTTCAGTATTCCAATCCACATAACCCTAACATTCATTCCACTGGTCCAGATATCATCCAGCCATCAACTGTATATTACGATTCTGACCTGATTATGTATTACTGTACAGAATCACACAATTTTTGTCTAGACAATTTTCTTTGATATGCTTCAAACAAGCTGCTATTTCCTCAGAACATCTGGAACATATACATTCATTCCATACATACATGACTGCTGTCCCAGAAATGAGATCATGGTCTCCTTAATTATAGCAGTACATGTTATACCTGTAATAAGCTTAAGATACAGTCGGCTTTCGAAAACAGTAAGCTTTTGCAGATCAAAACTAAGTACGCAAAGTGAATTATCTTTTTTTCCTTAGTATCATCTTTTATTGAAGATCTGATCTTTTCTTCTTTGGCAAGGTGAACTTCATAATTGTTCTCTAAGTTAGTCTTTGTTTGTTCACCTTTCTCTACATTGATATTCTGCAAGTATTTGTCACAGATTTTGAAAGTATCTGTATGTGGACATGAACATGCAAGTTAAACCCGGTGTTAGAAATCAAGAAATAATAATGGTTTATCACAGGGGTTATTTGTAAATACTGACAGTGGTTATTATACAATTTGTACATTTTTGTTACAATATGTTCAGGATTTTAATATTTCCTGTTAGGATTGTCTTTTCATGTGTAGTGTCTGTGAAAAGCTGGAAAACTATTAGTATGATCTATGACAACTTGCCTTTGCTCATTAAAAATTTTTCTAGTACAAGGTTGTTTTCCCCTCAAGTCTTCTCCATGTTATCTGCCTTTTTTAATTTATCCAAGGCCCTACTTACTCTAATGTTAGATACAACAAACATATCGAGGACGAATTGCTTTCAAACACGAACTGTGTTGCCTGCTTTTGGGATTTGATATTTATATGAACAGAACCTCTCCAGTTCCATATTATTACGGTGTCTTCTTGACATTACTGGGGTATTATGGATTAACCCACACAAATATGAATTTTGTGCACTATAATTTCCCATTACATTGCAATTAGTGAATTGTGCTTTCCTTTCAATGGCATTGAGGGGAGTGAGATAGGTATTGAAAAGGCAGTAGGAATTTTTGGGGCTGGTAAAGGTGAAGTTTGAATCGAATTACCCGACTAGGTATCAGGCGTCAGTGATGAAGCCAGGCATCAGTGATGACACCATGAAGGTGAAGTTGTAACACGATGACTCGTTGAATCCCCCGGGGTGGCAGGCTGTACACCTGGACGAAATCTCCCAATGATGAAGTAGGTGACCTCAGCCCCTATAATTGCATTCACCATTAAGCCGCACTACTGTTGTTTGCTAAACGATAGCTGGTGGATCGACTACGTACCATGATGATTAGGCTTTTGGCGGTAAAACTACAAAAAGTGTTTACACTCACAAATGCGGATTGTTCGGGCCAACCACACGCCCATAAAACACAGAACCAACTTTTATGCAGAAACCCTAGAAAATATTGAATAAAATGGTAACTGTTCTGTATTGCGTATCTAAATCGCTCAAAAACCACTGTATTACGTATCCAATGGTAAAAAAAGTTGAGACAAATAACCAACAATTATGTATCCAACCACAACCCAGAAAAATCCCAAATAATATACAAAGTTTCCCCTGCGTATTTAGCATACCTTGAAAATCTGATTTTTACAAAACGTTTCCCATTGCATATCGAGGTGACAAAATGTGCAGGACCAAAAAGGACGACATTGCGTACCCAAGTGTGAAGGGGGGATATTGGTGCTACACCCCACTTGTTTCGAATTGCGTATCCAGACGAGTGGGGGCAATTTTCGATCTACACCCAATTATTTCCTATAGCATATTCAAACAGACAACAGAATACTAGGTAAAAGACCCCATTTGTTTCCCGTGGCATATACAGGTGCCAAAGTAACCAATGCTAAAAGTTTTCTATATAGTATCCAAAAAATTATTTTTTTTCGCCTTTTCTTGCCCCTGTTTTAATACACATGATACGGCGATGCGTTATTAATTTGTTTTAAACAGAACATTTGTTAATTATTAATATTTCTTTATAATTTTAACCATTTATTATATAATATTTCACATGTACACAATCACTAAAAGAGTGCGGTTAAACGGTGTACATTTAAACTTTCAATTTTTTTTAGTAATTTTTACCAATCATTATATACAGTTACATTTGTATGCGATCACTGAAACGGTATGGTAAAATGGTTTACTGTTAAATTTACAATTTTTTATAAATGTAACAATTTAATACACAATTTTTGACATCCTCGTCATCACTAAAGGATACAATAAAATAGTGTAGAGTCAAAAATTCATTTTTTGTTAATGTTACAATTTAAAACATAATTTTACATTCACACCATCACTAAAAGGGTACAGTAAAACGGTGTACCGTTAACAATTCAACTTTTTTATCAATTTAACATACAGATTCTAATGTTTTGTATATACTCAATCATTTTCTATAAATTACCTCAACACTCGAAACTGGTAGGTGCAAAGTATGCGAAAGCAACAACGTATGCAATTGCATCAGCCGCCGCCGAACCGTTCCTGAAAGACATTACCTTGCTATGCCTTTTCGGAATCGCGAATTAATGTAATTTTTTTTAAATCGATTTACCTCAATAATTGGAACTGGCAGATCCAAGTTTTGCGGATGCCGCAGATGCAAGTACATCTGTCATCGCCAGGCGGAAGGACCATGACCTACTCGACTATTTTAGGCTTTTTTCCAGATCGCGAATGAGTGTTTACATAAACAACACATCAATAATTTTTTTTTTAATAAAAACAAACAGCATGTCATTGGAACTTTTTTTAAACCAAAACAAACAGCAAGTCATTCAAACTCTTTTTTAATTGAAACAAACAGCTACGCTGTCTCATTCGCACCTGTAAATTGAATCAAACAGCAACTCAATTAAACATTAATTTAAACTTGAATAAAACAACAACTCAATTAAACAATAATTTTAAATTGAATCAAATAGATTGTCATTCACTCTCACATGTGTAATTTAAATCAAACCGCTACACAGTCTCACACTCTCCTGTAAATTAAAACATATAACATGCCATTCAACAATTTTTAAACTGCAACTGCAACTTCAACTCAATCTCACTCGTGCCTGTAAATGAAAAACAACCATAAAATACAGATACCTGTCGAAATCAGGATAACCTTCACCGCCATCCCCTCTGCCCCGATTACGATGGTGCATTTCAGTGGCGTGACTCAGCAAAGCATGCAGTCGTTCTCCGTACAGATGATTCTTTTTCCAGACGTATTCAGCCATGCAGCTTACCCAAGATTTTTTCCTTCGGCCAAAGCAGGGAATAATGTGTCACACAGAACACCAACTTCACTGAATGTTTTGAGTGTGCACCCCCAACTTCTTGCCCTCCTTCATCTTTAGCGTGTTTCGCTCTTTTCGCTGCACACAAATTCCCTCCTGTGATTCTCCTGCATGTGACGGTAGCCACGAATGTCCAAGTTGCTGTAACCGCGCCAGCAGTCTGAAATTATTGTCATGCCCGGAGAGATCCACTCATGAATGATATTGATCAGGGTCGCCGCATTCTTCTGTTCCACCAGCACCAGGAATAATTTCGTCGGATCGTCCTGATGCACTCTCCCGAAAACACACTGGCCTTGAACTTTACGTCCTTTGCGGTTTTGCGTTTGCCCAATTTCGCCTCGTCGATCACGACCACTTTGCCTGGCCCACCAATTCGTTTCCTGTATTTCAACACCCATTCTATGCACACTTGGTTGCAGAAACTCGACCAAGCGACGACCGTCTTTCCCGAGCACAAAAGTTCGTTCACTATAGTCTGCTGTTGAGAGTAATTGATCGGGAGCCAGAGTAAACACAACTCTAGTATCTTGCCGGGAGACAAGTTTGAATCTCCCACGAAACTGCCCTGTCTCACCAACACTTTAAAGTTGCATTCAGTACCGTCCTCCATTCGCCGTCGGCACCAGTAAAACAAGCCCCTGTTTTCCACCAATTTCGCTTCGCCTTCCCAACATTTTTCGCACTGTATTGTCGATTTGAGAATGTCGTGCTCGATGAGAAATGTGTTTATGTCTGGGGAGGAATGAATAACTTGCCTGGCTTTCAACATTGAGATCTTACATCCCATGCACATCATCTTGCGATTCGCGAGAGAAAATTTGTTAAAAAAAATTGCTTAGATACGTGATACAGAACAATGGTTGCCGAATTTGGATACGCTAAACGTAACTTTGCCGGATATGCGATATGGCACTTGACTAAAAACTAAACAATTAGGATGGATACTTTATAGTACACTCTGAATGTTTGTATGGTTTTCCTATTACGATACTCAATACGGAACAATTAATGAAGCGGTTCTGCCGTGGTTTTATGTAACACTTAGGAAGACTTTTAACTGTCTGGATCACTGGGTTCCTTCCCCTACTTCACCTTCCATCAACGTCACACATGATGCCAATGCCACACCTTTTTTTCTCCACCCAATCAGCACACTAAGTTCATTTCATCGTCATATTTGGAAAGTGATCTCCTTCCCTCCCCCCCACTCTTGTCTTAAAAAACTATTTCCTCCCCCAATCAGCATGCTTGGTTTATTTCATTACCATATTTGGAGTGTGACCTCCTTCCCTCTCTCCCTTTAAAAGAAAGAACATGGCCCTCGCCCAATCAGCATGCTTGTCCCCTCTTCCTGCTTACCCTTCTCAAATTTCCCCTTATATTGTCGTCACACATGATATAACGTCATTGCTACGCCCACCTCTGCTACGAGTTCCGACATTTTAAATCACCCACTTTATTTCTTCTCATTGCGGTGAGAGCAGTATTATCTTTGTAATCAGAATTCAGTAATTTGATGAAATTGCATTTGGGTACATATTCGATGTTGCATCGTCTCAATTTGTTTTTTTTTTTTTTAGAGAATTGATCATGCTCTTGCTGTTTGGTACATAGTTGGAGTGCACAATTTCATGAATTTTTGGATTGTTTTTACATGGTTTATTAACCACACGATTGAGAGCTTGGTTTTGAGTAAGTGTAAAAGTCAATGTTATTTTTCGTCTACTTTCATTTGTATAGAATTTCTCATCATCGTCAGATTGCTACTGACACACAACCAGAGCATGTTGAAGTTGGGGTTGATCGGGTTTCACTGTGGCGGTGAAACCCGATCTACCCCAACCACAAGCCTAGTAGCCATCATGGTCATTTCTTTTCTCTCTTCAAATGCTTCATCATATGCTTGAATTAACTTTTCATTTGCTAATATGAGATGCTGAAGGAATTCGTTTTTTTTTCAATTATCCTATCCGCATTACGATTAACAGCCGCCAATATTTATGTAAAATCATCAGTGGTTTTTGAGGAAGGTTTTTGGTGCTGTCGAATGCTATAGCAACTATTTTGCCAGGGTAATGGCAAAATTCCTTTGTAAACCCATTTCGTAAATGTTTTAGGTTCTTTTTTTTTTTTAGAGTGCATCAACAAAGAGTATAATCCTGGTTCATTTATGAATAATATGTAAGGGTTCCAATTAATACATATATTGTATATATCAAGGGAGGGGATGGGGTCTAAAATACTTTTTGGAGGGACTGGCAGTCCCTCCCTTGTACAGTGTATATTTTTAGTAGAGGTACATACCTTTTTTGTTATAATGTTCCATCATATTTGATAATCTTGTGGTACATATTTTTAATGGCCTTTCTAGAATTACAATATTATAAAAATTCAGCTATTTCTTTTACTCGAAACCAAACCACATATTCACCTGGTTTGATTTCAGTCCATACTATATTACCTTCAATTTCAAAATGCTTTATCAATGCCTAGGACCGAATTTCATTATTATTGTTTGTCGTCATATAGCGGTTTTTGTTGTTAGGTATTATCTTATAATACAGTCATTTTATCCACAGTAGTGCATTGTTTCAACCATTCAGTGCAATACCATTGACGATTCACATAATGTCTGCTAGTGTTTAAGTATGTATATTGGGAATTTCTATAGACATGTAGATAACCATAGCAAAAATCTTAGGGTACGACTTCTGATGAAATACCCATGTGTATATTGATTACGTGGATAATGTTTAGCAATTTCGAGTAAAACTCTTTGGGAATAATGCTTCCATATATCTTCGCCAATTCGTACAATTTCTGGAAATGCCAGTTGAAATTATTTGTTTTCCACGTTTGGTTTAGTTTGAAGATTTCTTGCAGAGTTTGTTTGTTTCGCTGGACTTGATTTAGAAAGGTATCCATTTCAGAATCTGCAAAGTCATCTTTAAATCAAATATTTTTTCATAAATTCGTGAGAGTACACGTTGTTTAAGGGCAAAATATATAGACTCATTCATACTTTTCAGTGCCAAATTTCTAAATCACTCGAATGCTCCCTACTCAACGGAAGTGGAATTGTTGCTTTTAATTGATTTGTCCCTGACAATGAGTCAACTTAACAAACTGATTGAAAGTGAAAAAACTGAAATTAAAACAAAAAGAACAATAATGTGTATTCCTTCTCAGTTTACGCATACGCTGAACACATTTGCGAATCATCCATCACGTTCTATTTACAAAAACTTGAATAGACTCTTTGTCACCCGATATGAAAACTCAGTTTGATTTACATTGCCTTGTACAAAAAAATAACAGGAGTGAGGCCCGATCGGTGAGGGTTGTTTCATGTCTGGCGAAATAATTTTTCGGTGCATGCAAGTGC
This sequence comes from Dryococelus australis, assembly GCA_029891345.1. Taxonomy (NCBI): domain Eukaryota; kingdom Metazoa; phylum Arthropoda; class Insecta; order Phasmatodea; family Phasmatidae; genus Dryococelus; species Dryococelus australis. The sequence goes on from CM056993.1 coordinate 385,185,775, forward strand.
GGTCGATCCGAGATTAGCTCGAAATGAACTTGGGCATGGCAAAACAATGTTCACATTGAATTATGCAAATAAACAATTGTTGACCGATACCGACATTCAGCAAATATTACTCAACCAGCTCACTTACAATTTAAAAAATAAATATTTAGAAAATAAAAAAAATAATTTTTTTCTTATTGGCATCTCGATGGTATGTAACTGTAGGATTGAATCGAACCTCATCGATCAGTCTTTGTTGTAGAATAGAGCATCATGTCGACGAGGTGTGATACACACATAGCATGTGCCTACCAACCTGCCTTCTGTCAATGTTTTATTTGTATATACAATGCTCAGTGTCTCGATGTATATGGTTTTCCTTCGCATACATCAGAGACAGAGAGATCGTTTTTGCAAAATTCCTCGATAGAAATCGGCGGATGGCGAGAGGGTGACTATGGTGAGGTGATGGAAATCGGCGGAAGGCGAGAGGATGAAGATGGTGATGCTGCAGCCACGGTCATCAGTGTTTCTGTTGTAGATAATGAAACTCACTCAATTTGCCTCCTTGAGTATCAAAGTTTTGAAATTCTTCAAATATTTTACATAAAGGAGTTGGCTATTTTCGACATTGAAACTAATCTCATACAACACTACATTTTAGGACCTTCGTGTAAGCTAACTTGTTTCAGTGATGAGATCAAATCAGCCATCCAAAATTCGATTTTACATGTGCATGGAATACACCGGTATGAAGGGTGGGTACCTTACAAGTGTGCGTTGAGTATAGTGCAAAAAACGCTGAGGAATTACAAATATATCTATGTTTCAAGTGTGGTAAATTCCATTTTTGCACAGTCAATTTCTGTCTCCATACATATTCACCAACTCTATCCTCGACTTCGAAAACTGTATACCAAATTTTATAGACGAAGTTAAGGATGCAGTTGACTTGGTACTTTACTCACGATGTATCACCCACTGTGGACAATGTGTGATGGAAAATGTGTGTATTTTTTGGTATATATATATATATATACACACACATTTGTAAAGTGTGTTTTCGTATATAATTTAGTATGTTTTTTTATATAAGGTCTAATCATGACCATAAATAAAGAAAAAATAAACAAATACATTGATACAATTTTGGATTCTCAAAAATAAAATTCTACCTTAAATGATGATTCCTACTCCACTGAAATATATAACAAACTCTTGCGTCATACGAAAGATGGAGAAATATTCAATAATCATGACATACCAAAATCTACAAAAAAATTGTATATTCAATGTAAGAAACCACATGAAATGTACGTGATTTAAAAAGAGATAAGTAATAACACGCATTTATAGATTTTGTCCTTTTTTCTTGCGCAAAATTATAGAAAAAGTGGTCCTCGACAATCGGGATAAACGCCAGTTCATAATAAACCAGTTTATTTTGGCAATGACTCAACTTATAGACAATTTCCCAAGGACAGAAACCTTGTTTTGACGAACACTGATAAACCTTCGTCATGGAGGAGATTTCGACTTAATTGACGACATTTCGAATGATTCATCAATTTATGTGTTTATCGTTCATTACTTTACAAAATCCATTCTCGAAGTATTTATACAAGGTTTAAAGAATATTGACGAAACTTTTGACGTTGTCGAAAAAATGAGATTATTGGACGAAGTGGTCAAACCCAATGATTATTTTGAGTTTCGAAAATACTGCTACGATAGGGGAGGTCGAGGATGACAAAACAGAAACGATTACCTTGTGGAGAACGACCAGGTGTTGGATTTGCTCGGTCCGAACATGGTCAAGATAGAAGCAATTGATGGGAATAATGGTAAAGATAATGGTGATTATGATAGCAAAGATGAATGCACGTTACACAACATTGATAATGATTGAGAGAATTTAAAAAAAGACGAATCAACAATGGTAGTGGTGGCACTGAATTCCTACAAAACCGAGCCCGAAATCACATTCTTGGAATTTGAAAAGTGAACAGCTGCGCCCATTGAAATATATTTCAGTGAAAGCGAATTCGAGGAAATAGTAGCAAGGCAATCACTTGAAGAAATTACTTTATATGAGCCTGTGTTGGAGGAATTGAGCGAAATGGAAACCAATCTCAAAGAACCTAATGAATAGACGGGGGCGGAAACGGATTTCGGCGAAATTAAAACTGAAATCAACCTTTCTAAAAAGATGAAAATAATAATGGTCTGAAAATATGTAGGGATGAATTTACGCTATATTTAGTCTGTTTGATGGAAAATTACTTGTTTGATTGAGTGGAAAAGTAAAGCTTTAATGAGAAAATCTATTTTAATTTGTTGTGTTTGTATTTCCCTTGCCATGGCTGCACTTTGCATACATGCAACACGTTCAATGATTCCCAAAAACTATGGCAATCGAATCGAGCATAAATTTTTTTCAAATAATGGAATGTTTCACAAGATGGTCGATTGTCTATCACTATCGTTTCGCTGTGATTCGTCAGATTGCCAAGTTATATGTGATCTATCAAAGTTGAATTTCGATTGCAATGAAAACAATTGCACTCCAAGAATAAAGGCAACACTCGCCGCAGTAACTACAACAACAATAACCCAACAATCACCCACAACCTCTTCCCATCACGCAAGCATTGTTCCGTGTGTTTCCAAACACGGAATAGTCAGAGTGTTGAAAAGCACCAATCCTTTAGAAATCGATTGGGCGTGTATCTCGACTTACCCAGTCATGTGGAACTATGACGGGTCTCAGACTCCGTACACCTGCAAGGATGGAATCCTCACGAGCGATCTGACAATGTCCAGTTCTCAATTAAACAATTGTAAATGCAGTGCCGATATGATATTGGGTGTTTTCAAATTTTAACCACACGTACCGAGATGTTTCCCACCAACCCACGTTAATTTCCTGACAAACTTTCATGAAATTCAAAATATCAACAATAATAATTAATAAGATGCATGTGTTTATACATATTTTATTGTTATTATTATGGATAACTGGGGGCATTGTAGTTTTAATTTATTTTTCCACGGAGATGCGATACTTTATACAGGAAATTTATTAGAGAAGCGAAAATGAATTTCCAATTAAATTTCGAATATTATTTTCCATAATACCTTCGTATTTCTAACAGTCAATTTTAAAACACACACAATTAATTTTCCAATTGTTAAATCGGCAATTTGAAACTGAAATCTTTATGTGCGCGAATAGAAACAATTCTAATGTCGGCATTATTCAATTCGCCAGCTGCGATCATAGAGATGGAGACCTGTTCGATAGCGAAAGTCCAATATGTACACATACATGTCCAATCTCCCTTCAAAAGTATATGTTTTGACAAAGATAGTGAATGGTCCTATCTTTTTTACCAACAGGTACTAATTCACGAATTAGGTCACGCATTGGGTTTATACGACAGTAAAAGAAAATATGGTGTGATGTACGATCCGACAAAACACGATAAATTTACGAGCATTAATAATTACAACATTATTTCAATGTATCCATTAAAAAAAAAAGTACAAAAATAGATATAGAACAATTTAATTTTTTTACCGCTGTGCGCAAGAAAAGGAGGGGGGTAGGGAAATATATACATCTACATTTCAAACAGAGATCAGAACATGAGAACTCGCGACACACAGTGCATCTGCAAAGTCATTGTGTGCTCTTACCAATGAGAGCTAAAATAAATGGATGATATATTGGATTGAAAAAATTATTATTTCTTGTACAACAACTTCAAAATTGTTTATTTTTGGATAGAAAAAATAATGTATGGATTAAAGCAAAAACTGTTGCCGGTTTATTGGGATACGAAAACAACAGGGAATCTATTACAGATAATGTGAAAGAGAAATAATAGAAAAAACTTTCAACGAACTGGCAGGAAATGCAACTTCAGGTTAAATTGTCAACGAGCAGCCCCACACCATCTTCATCAACAAGCCGGGTATATAAAGACTGATTATGTATTCTAAAATGCCCTTTTCGGGAAATTTTCAAGATTTTATTTACGAATACATTCCCCCGTGCTTTCACGAGGGTAAACAGCGCATGTTTCAGAATCACATCGAGTATTTGACAAAACAACCCTGGAAAGAACAAATGATATGGAAGTTATAAAGAGGCAATGATTGACTCGAGATGCAATAAAGGCTGTCGTCGCCTATACCACCAAAGAAAGTACAGAAAAAAATAAGCAACTGTTTGAAACCAAATTTATAGGTGTTGAAATTAGATGAAGACAATTTTGATTTCCAGTATTATGTAATTTGCCTACAAAAAAGAAATTTGAAGAGACAACTCAACTTGCTTCGAAAGAAACATCCCAACTGCAAGGAATTGCTGCATTTAGAGTATAATTCACTGTCTCGAAACATGTATGGTCGTGTCAAGAACGCATTGAGCGCACACTGAAATTTTCCAAGAATTACTTTATGATTAAAAATACCGAATTTACAGAAAATGAAATGTTGATCCATATCGGTAATATGGAAAAATGAGGTGTATATGTACCTATGTATGTGTGTATATATGTGTGTGTGTTTGTGTATTTCAAATAATTTATTTCGTAAACATTCGATAATATTACCCAAAATGCACCCTGCAAAAGCGTACTTGTATTTATCATGGACATTTGATAAAAATTTACCCTGTTATGTGTACACATTACACAACAAATTAATTTCTTGTAAATAACAAGCTTAGTGAATACAAAATGTTTTCCTGAATCTCTTGAAAAACTCTGTAATTTTGGTCGGTATATTGCTTGAGTTTCAAAAAGGTTAAATATAAACCATATACACCCGGTCTCCTAATTTGAACTTCGAGAAAAAATTATCAGGGATAATCCTAAACTCCTTTTTTTTTGGATAACCGAGTTGGGTGATTAAAGTATCGGGAAATAAGTCGTAATTAAATTCCGTTGTGTCCATCTTACTGTTTAGCATAATTGACAAATCCTGCAAACCCCGATAAATACTCGAGCCTAGAGTAGATATAAGTCTGGCGACGGAAGAAGAAGTAGACATCTTATCCACAAAATTATCATTGTGAATGCGATTTTCTTCATGTTCGTCGCCAATTTTTGGAACGTTTTGATTGCCAGGTGCTGCCAACACCTGATCATCACTACCATTCATTCTAGGTATTGTCATCTCGGGAGATGTAAACATCACATCGCTGTGGTAACTATCAACGTCGCTGAGCGAAATTCGACGACGTAATCGTCTACATTCTTTGTATCTCTCTCTGAGTTTTTGTTTGGTTCATTTAACCATAAGATTGTTTTGAATGGTTGGTGTAAATGATTTTCAGAGTTGACGTCGATGGTTTTGGAAAAGGATTGCGGGCGATGTGTAGGAGTATCGGGAAAGATGATATTAAGTCCAAGTGTAAATGTTTGATTGGAATCTTGCGGTTGTGGGCATCTGGGTGATGATCAAGGTGGAGTTGGGGGTCTGGGATGAGATTGTGATGCAAATAGAGAATTTTAAATATAATATTTGCGAAAAGGCGACATGCAAAAAGTATTTTAACAACATTTTGATAAACATTTTTTTCCAGTATCTTTAAACACCAACATAACCCCCTCCTCATTGTTTTCAAATTTTAAACGAGTCGTTAAACTCAGGTCGACATAAAACAAGTTGTCCACGTTGCGAATTACCATATAGAATATAATGGTACTAAAAGTGGGTAAATCCATAACTATTAGTGGAGGTAATTTATGTGGGTCATTGTAACGAATTTTAAAATTACAATTATTAGATTCGTATGAAAACTGTCCAATTTTAGAATAATTGTAATTTGATTATTTTCTAATGGCCAAAATTTGTAATGTATAACTGAGATGAATAATCATTCGCTTTTTGTAGTATTTATAACTTATAATGAAAAAAATTAAGAAATTTAATTTAGTTATTTATTTTATAAATATATATTTTACAAATACATTGATTCCTTTACGACACAAAAAATATACTTATTTACACATATACATACAATAACAGATTTATTTACACAATACAATTATTTCTTTTTTACACAATAATTGTTGTACCGAGAATTACATTTTCTTACAAGATAGTTCCAAATAAAATCTACATTTGCCAGACAACATATTTGTTGATATATACTTGGATTATGAAAACTGCAGGTGTCCCATTCGATGGAAAATTTCCGCATAGCTTTAACGAGTTTCTCAGCAGGCACTCGCTACTGCATCAGAAAGTATATTTTTTGAGCACCTCTCACGACGATGTATCGGATCCAACTTTCGTTTACAATTTTGCGAGTTGTTTCAATGCTCATTATCTGATGATGCTCGTTATGTGGAAGATTCCAAGGTACGCAGTGTATTTTCCGGTCGAGGTACAAATTTTGCACAAAATCACCCATCATACTTGTACATAGGTGTGATAATGGAACTGGTCTTTGAATACGAGCCATGTAAATACCCTTTTTCTTACTACATCCAAATTCTAGGGGAACGTTTTGACCAGCATAAATGCCAAATTGAATGTCGATGACCATTGTTTTATGCAGTTCCAAATCCACTTCATCCATAGATGATATTTTGATGTAGTTTAACTGTGGAATTTCGTTGAAAGTTGTTGCTTGATTGAATTTTTCGAAAATTCTGGCGATGATAAAACTTCTATGGCAGCTTCTTTCCAGAAACTCATCTCGTCATAGTCCTCAGCCCACTCTTGGGTAATTGTGTTTTTTCAATGCCCATTTAGATACTAAATGAGTTTTTGTGTTTTTCTTATATACACACTTGTTTAAGCACAGAAAAAAAATTATTTCAATCTTCCATTCCCCATTTCACATCTTTAGCAGTTAGATCCCAAATCAACCGAACTATAGGTATGGCACAGTCCCAAGACATTTTTTTTTTTTTACTGTCGGCAATTTTTCCAAGTCCATTTGAACCGCTCATGTGGCAAATTATTATTTTCTTCCTGGGCACTCTCATTTTTTTTCCATACATATCTAGCCTGCTCTTCATTTGCTACAATTATAAATTTAATCCAGGCTTCCTTCAAAATTGAACAAACTGTTTTGAGTTTGATTTTTCCTCATTAATTTCCCAGGGTATGCCATGTTCTTTACCAAGTGTATGTATGGAACAGGTCTAGATATATACAAAATGTTTGACCCTCGTTGTGTAGCATATCCAAACTCCAATGGATTTTTCCCCATGATATCTGCCAAATATAAAATCAGTAACTAAAACAGAAGCTAGATTAATATTTTCCAACAGCTTACATTTTTATTCTGGCATTTTCCTACTCAGAGTAGGTTTTTTGTCATCTTTACTAGAGTCGCTAGAAGGTCCTGAACACCCATCACTACTGTTGGTACTACGTTGTCTTTTCCTTTTTGAACTAAAATTTTGCTCTTTCTTTATACCAAAGTCTTGTTCCTCTCTCATATCAAACTTTTTCTCTTTCTTTATATAAGACTTTTGTTCTTCCTTTAAATCTTCATCAGTCGAATGTACTTTTCCTTCCTCATCACAGTGTCACCATCAGTATTCCATGTCGAACGCTGCACTTGTTGATAATATCTCCAGTCGTCTCTCGAAGAGTGTTGTATAGGTTCAGATTCAAGTTTACCATTCAAAGGCTGTAGTTGATGCTCTTTAGGTTCAGCTCCATGTTCATTAAATATCTTGTTGAAATACTACCTCGTCGCTGGAGATGGTCAAGGTAGTTATCACTTGGAAACTTCTCGCAAGCACTGCTACTGCATGGTTGACTGCTCTGTGATTTCCGATGCATATATATATATATATATATATATATATATATATATATATATATATATATATATATATATATGAGAGTGCGAAAAAAACGACAAAAAATGCAATCCTTATCATGTCTGGAATTACTCATTAATTTTTTTCGCCATTTCTAAAACCCGAGTTTGTCAAAGAGCTTGTGACATCGCCGAAGACAATTTTGATTTCTTCAGCATTATACACTTTACATAACACTGCGTTCTTATTGCAACACATTGAACATTCAGATGAAATGATTTTATTGGCAATTGAATAATTATTAGTTTCGTTGTGTAATAAACGGACAAAAATAAATCGATGGAAATTTTAAACATAATTAAAGATGAATACATTCGCCTTCCAAACAATGTGCGAAAAAATATCTCAATGGTGATGGATGTGCTCAAAAAGTGGTCGGCCTTCGATGTGTATGTACCCGAACATGACGAAATTTTAATGACTCCCGAAATGCATAGGGGACTGAGAGGATCGAAATCGGCTTTGATGTGGATATGGTTGAATTTAATGTTGACCGGCGAAAATAATCGCAATAGAAATGATAATAATGCCAATATTTGTCAGAGTTTACTCCAAAAATTGCATTTTTTTAATACTGTGTTCTATGAGTTTTGGTGGATTCAGAAACAAAAAGTCAATGCTTAAAATACTCGTGGACAATAACTTCCCGCTAGATTATATAATGGTATTAATTAATTCGAGCATCGAAGATGAGAAAAATATTTCACACACACCCACACACAGATATATATATATATATATATATATATATATATATATATATATATATATATATATATATATTATATATATATATATATATATATAAACACCCCACTGTGATAGTTATGCTAACACTCGAGTATTGGCAGTTGAAATTATGCTTATTGGGCCAAGAGGAAAAACAAAAAACACTTATTTCGGTTAACGAAATCACTTGGTGGTGGGTAATTGAAAGCAACAAGGATGAGGGTGGTGAGGGGGATGATAGCAGTGGTGAATTTGGTTAATGTAAGCAACATTCGAAACACGAGAAATTGGGCGAGTTTATCAAAATATACAACATAGTTGTATATTTACATATTATTCGTGACAATTTCGTTTAAAGAAACATGCCGGGATTGTTTTGCAGCGATGGGCAAAATCAACCTCGTATGGATATGTAAAAAGTTATTTACAAATTTCAATCAGAAACTATTGGTTCGATTACAAGTTTTAATGTGCATAAAAAGACTGGGACTATTTTATATTTTGCAGGATAATTCGAAAAAAGAACATCGAGATGAATCGATGATGCTATTAATACTTGAAATGTGCAAACGAAACTATGAGAACTGGCGACAAATGACCCAGGATAATAGAGAACATTTATCATCACTTCGATTGTATTATTTTGGAAAAGGTTTGTTTCTCAGCTGCTTAAAATGTGGCAATGTAATATGCATAAATGATATAAATTCTAATCATGATTGTACCTGCAATAAATAAAACAAAGCTCCTTTTTTTTTCATGGCACATTGTTGTTTAATTTCCTCATCCTTCTTTAATGAAAAAAAAAACAATTAAAAATTATTTTTTACCAGCATAACATTGTATATAAGATGAAAAATAAATAGCTTTTCTTCCAGACAAACACAACAAGTCAATCTTGTCAGAAGAGACCAACAACTACTAGAAGAATAATCTCGAATGTTTGTATTCTGCATTTCTGGCGAGAGAATACAGCCCAAATTTTTTTCCTGTATACCACTTAGATCAACATTTTTGTCTCGTTCTTGTTTGTAAGTATTCTGATATACGTATTATCTCGCGAACAGGATTACTGACTCGAGTAAAATGGACGAGGAATGGGAACATATTGGGAAAATTATCAAATGCGTTGAGGAAATTGGCCGAGTAACTGTCGATGCGCGTCTGGATCACATAATAATGCAACTCGTCCGCCGGTGTGTCACCACATACGATCGAAACAAAATCATCTCCATTATCAGATCTAGTGAACTCGGTAAAATCACCCCGCAGGAAATTTCGCCCTTTGGTTACGATCTTCTGTTGAAGTGTATGTTTGCTCGTTGGTCTGCAAGAAAACAATGCAGAGCAGAGTACAATTGTGGGCTGGTTGAGCAAAAAAATGTTTGGCTTACAAACGCATGATTTTGGGCATTGATGTCGACAATGAACACAATTTCGACTCGTACGAAGAGAACCTTGTTTGGCACGATTGTGTGATTGAGTTTGTCGAGAATATTACTGCAGCCAAGTTCCCATTTTATGTCAAGTGGTCTTGTCTGGTGACATATTGGCCCAAAAAGGCCAATATTCACCTAATTCCACATATAGTGATGGATTTTGGCAGTGCTCCTGTATTTTTTTCGCCATTTTTCTCACATCTACTCGCAATCGTCTGAGGGGTTGGCATTCAAGTTTGTGTTCGACAATCCAGCACAGTGTTACTTGCCCACTGTCCGAGATCATGTTCCTGAATGGCTGAGCATGTATGATCTTTTAAAAAAACTAAGTCACATCAATATATGTACTCTAAAGGATGAGCCCATGTCTTTTGTTCTCTTTTACCGTCCCATCAAGGAGGGTAAAGCCATCGTAGTTTCCATAACTTGAAGTTCATCGCGAGAATTTTTTTCTTTAAAACTCCATCGGACCGATGAATACATCAGACGAGACACGTTTATCGATCAGGCAATCAGGCAAAGGCAAAATGATGAGGAATCGATTGCGGCAAATGGCTGTCTGGTACAAATGGGAAACGACATTAAAAATCAATTGTATGTGATTGATCGTTTCGAGGAGGCAATATGATCAACCTGACACTGACTTTGATCATAACAAGGAAAATTTCGTGTATGCACTCATAGATGGTTTATTGGCTGAAGATTCAAACTATTTTTTACATGACCTACACTTTTTACACGTGTTATTGGAAAGCAAATAATATCGAAATGGTTGGAAACGAAGTAGAGGCGAAGAAAATGGCAATGAATGTGAACACAGAGGAGATAAAGAATAGACTCCACAAAAACAGTTAGTGGCCCTGCATCATCGGATACGTATAAAGAAAATTATGACTGGTTCATCTTTGTTTTATTGGAGATGTTGAATCGCGGTTATGTGACGAGTATGTTGTCATTGCACATTTGCTAAATCGACAGTAAAAATTTAATAAAATTAATTGGATTTGTGTTCAAGTTTTTCAACCCGAAGTGGTATGCAAAGTTCATCTTGAGCGGTTGGTGCACCCATGAAAATGTAATCAATCACTTGTACATGGGATTCTACAAGACCGACATTCTTTAGTTTTTGCTTTCGTCTTTATGTGAAGACCCTCTCGAGTGGGCAAACCTGTTCATTGTGTGCAAATACGTCATCTTTGGCGAACCCAATGTTCGAGAGAGTGGTGATAAAGGAGATTTGTTCTCTAATAAAAAAAATTGTCGTTAGTGACAGCTTGTAAGACGACTAATTTCTTCTTTTCCAACATTTTATAAATGAGACGAAGTGGCAATTTGGTGTTGTTGTTTGGCAATGGAAAGTTTTCGAACATTCGCGAAAGTGAGTTGTTCTTTAGTCTCGAAATACCCGAGTACGAGTTGGTTCTCGCCCATCTATGTTACCAAGTCTTTTGTGATGAGTATGTGTTTAACCCATTACTAAATGTATTTGAAACAGCTTCGCCTTCACGGATGTGTCTGGTGGCTATCAAGCAGCGTTACAACATTCTAAAACCGATAATCACCCTGGTCCTAGTTCAATGTCCGCAATGAGTGATGGAAACGAATCACTCAACGAGGATAATTTCGCATTTGTGGTGCAAAACTTGATGTTTGGTGATGAAGGTCAGGTCGAATCATCCATCGAACTGTGTTCGAGGGTGTCTTCGTAAGTAATGTGTTCGTCATCTTTTTGTGGTTGTTGTGTATGGGGTTTAACAATCCCTATGCAGATGGACCTTTTTTTTCTCCATATTTACATGAAAATTGCTTCGAAATTTACGATGATATGGAAAACTCATAATTGAACATATTCGCCAACTAATGTACATGAATCACATAAAGGACCTTGCTAATTTACTGCGATCATTTTGCAAAAATTCGCGAGTTCGCCTTCCTGTTCACATTAAGCCAAAGATTGAGTGGCGCCATCTTAAAAAACTTTATAATCGGTACAAACACTTGAACGTCTACCCAAGAGAGTATCTAACCACACCCAAAGAGGACTTGTTACTCACTGAGTATTGGATTACGTGTATATTGGATTTGCATCCATGATTTTATATGGCGAATTCAACATGGATTTGATGGTCGCTATAATGAAGTTTATGGTATCTTTAAATTTCCGAGTTAATCAGTTGTGGAATTCCTTGGTACATTAAGGTAAGACTGTTGTGGGAAAAAAAAACGTACTTTCAGATATTTTTTTGAACCTACACAACACGTGTATCCCGAGCCATCTCGCATTGAATTTGACCAAGATCCACACAATGATAATTAATGATCCCCTATCATTTGCATCGAGTCACAACACATGTGTATGCATAGACGAGTTGGACTCATTCAATGCCAGCCACTTCAAAGTGTTTTGTAGCACGGGATGTATCCCCACGAGGTTCATGTACTCAAACAAGTCGGTCGAATTACTGATAACTGCTAAACCTATAATCACTAGGCAAAGAATGCTTTTGGTTGTGGGCATGACCGTGCTTGGTCGATTACTTCCCATCATGAAAAGTTAGCAATACATTCAGGTCAATCCCAATAACCTGCTAGTTAATTGCTTGCTCGACAAGGTGGAACTTGGTAATCACAGCAAAGTAACCCTTCTATTGGGTGGCATATTATTGACTCGACATTACCACTATTCTATTCACACATCATTTCGAATTTCTTTTCGATGGTAAAGGTATGTGTGGCCAATGATAAGTTGTCGGAATGGTGATTAAAGGTGTTTACACAAATGTGGTACAAAAATAATAAGAATTTGTTTCCCAAAGCGAAATTTACCACATTTTACAAGTAAGTTTGCGACGAATTTGACAAACATTTTGATAAACATGATAGACCCTGCAAAATATTCTATCGTCACTTCCAAAAATGTAATGCATTTGTAAATAAATAAATAAAAAATAAAAATTTGATTTCATTATATTCCAATTCTCTGTGTATTCTTGTCAATGAGTGGCTAGTCATTGGCAAAACTATGTTTGCACACACAAAACTATTTGTCGACCTGACTGCAGTATTTTTTATTAACCCTTTATCACTCATAACAACTTTGCTTACCTATTGGTGTACTAAAAAATGTAAATAAATTATATGATTTTTTAAACATCACATTAATCAGACTTTTATAATAAACTCTTATCATGTATTTCCAAATTCTAGGCAAAGATAGCCAATGATCGATTAAAGTTTAATGTACTAATATACCTAGATTGCTGATACCAACATCCTTTGTAGATGTGGATTACCAGTACCAACATCTGGTACAAGTACCATGATCGAAATGATGGTGAGCATACAAAGCAATCTACTCAAGCTTAATGTACTGCTATACCTAGACTTTTTTTGTAAACAACAACCCTTGCAGAGTCGGATAACATATCAAGTCTGGTACAAGTACCACCGTAATTGTAAATAGGCATACGAAGTAAGAGCTTCTTCAGCTGCATCAAGCTTAATGTACTGATATACCTAGACTATTTTGGACACATCGACCTTTGCATAGTCGGATAACGTATCAAGTCTGGTACAAGTACCATCATAATGGTAAACGGTAGTACAAAGTAAGATGCTCTCCAGAAATTATCTTTTTTTGTGGGTGATGAAAAAAAAATGCAAATGTATACCTTACTTGGAGCATGACATAATATAATATTTCTAATCATATATATTTAACTAATCATATATTATAAAGAAATATTTATTATTTTACTTACACTGTTCCTTCTGCTCTGGGAAGAAGGGAGTTGTTTCCATGTTCAGCTCTCACTGTCGATTGATATCATTTTACAGATTTTGCCACCCAATAAGCCAAACCAAAAGAAGGGGAAGTGAGGGGAAATGAAATACTGCACTCTTATTGGTCTTTGATGGTAGGAGTGGGAGTAAACAAACTTATTCAATCATTGGCTAGGATTATGGCATCACACAAAAGTGTGTGTTGTAACTACAGGTGTTTACTATCAAGAAAAATTACAAGTTTTTTTTTTTTTTTAACCACAGTTGTTTACTTTCGAGAAAAGTTTCAAGCATGTGAGTTGTAATCATTGTTGTTTAATTCTGAAGAAAAGTTATTGTTATTTAATTCCGAGAAAGTGATGTGTGTATGTGTGATGATTCATATTCCTTCCCCCACTCTTGATTTCAACAACCAATCATGTTGCAGTATTTAATTTCCGCTCTCTTTCCCTCCTTCCTGTTTAGCCTATATGGCAGAAAAATTTTGAAATAGGATGTCAGTCGATGGCGAGAGCTGAATGTTCAAATATCACTCTTCCTCCCACACCAGATGGAAAGGGGTAAAGGAGTAAGTGTGATAATAATAAACCTTATAAAATATTAATATTGTATAAGGTATATACCTATTATAGATATATAAGGTATATACCTTGCAAATATTATTATTTTTATGCATTATTTAATATTACTATACTTACTCCTTTCTTTCTACTCTAGGAGGAAGAGCGATGTTTCCATGTTCAGCTCTCACCCTCAACTGAAAGCCAAATCGAAAGGAGGGGAAGTAAGGGGAAATTAAATACTGCACTCTGATTGGTTGTTGATAGCAAGATGCGGGAATAAACCTATCCAATCTTTGATTTAAATTATGCCATCACATGAGATTTACATCTGTATCCAATCATTGGCTTGGATAATGATGTCTCATGAATGTGCATGTTGTAACAACAGTTGTTTACTTTCGATGAAAATTGCAAATGTGTGTATGTGTAAACATCATTTAATTCCGAGAAAAGTTAGTGATATTTAATACCAAGGGATGTTAGCGTTATTTAATTCCTAGAAAAGTCATGAGTGTATGTGCAGTTATCCACATTGCTTCCCCCTGTGCTTACTTTTATCAACCAATCACTTTGCAGTATTTCATTTCCCCTCACTTCCCCTCATTAAAATTTGACCTATAAGATGGTGAAATCTGAAGAAAAAAAAAGGATGTCAGTCGACAGTATGAGCTGAATGTAGAAACATCACTCTTCCTCCCAGAGCAGAAGGAAAGAAGTATAATTATATTAAAAATAAACCTTAAAATATTAATATTTTATAAGGTAAATACTTTTATATATATTAATTATATATATTTATATATGTATATATATTTATATTTTATAAGATATATATAATAAGGTTTATTATGATTATACTTACTAATTTCCTGCTCCGGGAGGAAGAGTGATGTTTCTATGTTCAGCACTTGCCATCGACTGACATTTTTTTCCAGATTTTGCCACCATATAGACCAAACTGGAGGGAGGGAAGGGATGGGAAATGAAATACTGCAATGTGATTGGTTGTTGAAAGAATGAGGGGGGAGGAAGAGAATTATCAATGGTGTTGTATTCTGGCAAAATCATGAAGAACTAAACAAACTTAACCATGGGTCCCTATATACCATATTAATAATCAACCTCTGTCTTACAAGACCAACCATGAATACTAATTATCTGTATAGGTCCCAGCAAATAAGTTTATTTAGTTCCATTAGATTTTGCCAGATTACTCCACAATTAACATTCCTTCCCCCTCCCCTTCCACTTTATTCAACAACCAATCGCAGTACACCACAATCTCACTGCTGTTAGTTGCTGTGCACTAAACACTGAGCTAAAGACATGTCCCATGCCACCTCTGTGTTGAAGAATGTTATGCTTCAGTTGGAAATTTCCCTACAGGTGCTTGTCACCTTTGTGTCTTGTTTGCACTGTCATATCCTTGTATTACATGAGGAAGCTCTTGTATTTCACTTCACTGGCATATGGATGCGCTATCGCTGTTGTTGCTAGTTGGTGATGAGGGAGCGAGCACATTGTGACATCACTTCCTACAGCCGACTGTTACAACCAAATTTTAAAACAGAACATGTGCGATCTTTCAAACATGAAACATTAAATTTATCCACATATGGGCAAGGGAGATAGACTTTGGGAAGAAGGTGCCATTTCAGTACTAAAGTTGACTTATATTTAGAGGAAATAAAAAATAATTTGAGATTTATTTAATACATATACTGTTTTATAAACCAACTGTTAAAAAAACAATTGGTTGGAATAAACAAAATACTACTTAACTAATGAAATTCATGTAAATATATTTTTATATTATTTAAAAATTAAAGTTGTATTAATATTATTTTATCATTTATTCAAAACATCTTCCGTGCTATCTCTCGGTGAATATATGATGTTAATTATGTTCATATTGTAGAAATTAAACAATTTACTACATGTTATAATTGCCAACATACAAGTTCTTTCACTGCTGTTGTATAAAATTCCTCTCTACTCAACTTTTTTTGTTTTTATTATTATAATTCTGTGAAACAAAGGGCCTTGCCTTAATAACTATGTTTATAAAACCAGAAATATAACTTATATTTAAAAACAAAGAAAAACATGGAAAATATGTCTACAAACTCTTAAAAATGACAAATAAGCTACAGAAATCACATACATATGTCGAAATTCCGATCCAAGGTTTCTCAAATGAAGAGGATCTCATTACTAATTTTCTCTTTTGGTATAGTCAATTATCAACCATGTAGTAGATGTGGGTTTGTCTACAGGATGGTCAAGTCGAACCAGATGTAGTAGTATACTTTTAAAAATAACCTCACATGTATATTATCTTTATAAAATCAAATAAAAAAATTATAACAATTTTTTTTTTACAACTTATTTTCACATCATCTATGAATCACTCATCTAAATTATACATTCACTAAATTCTTTGTATAGAAGTCTGAGGCATGGTTGCATTTGTATGGCTTTTACATATTTGAATGGATATTTACCATAATGAATCTGATATATTTCGGGCCATTGCACATTGTTTATATTTGTCTCGGTGGTAATTTGGAATACTTTTCCAAAGTCAAGTGCTGATATGCCTGGCAGTCTTTGGGATCGTACAAAAGCACCAGTTTCTTATGGCCAATGCTAGAGGAACCGAGACCATTAATGTAGCTTTGACATGCAGATGAGTTTTGAGGCTAACCATCTTTACATTTTCGTACAATTCCATCTGGTCTTCCAAATAGAGATAGTTGTAAATGGCAAACATAACATTTTCGAAATTGAGGAATTTTTCCAATTTATAACAATTGGTTACTTTGGTCATATTCACAAAGAAGGCAATTGCAATGACACAGGTGTAGATTTGATTCACAAAATGTAATGCATTGTGCTCGTATTCTTTATGAACAATAGAACAAAGTTTCAACAAATGTTGGTTTGGATTACTGGAAAATACATTGTAACCAGTCAGTTTGGTCAAATGCAAATACTTTTTCTTCACTAGTGAAATAGATGGAATTATCTCAGTGCCTTCGAGAACGATGCCCCTCCCATAAATTACGATCATTTCCTTGCTTATGAGTTCGATAAACCTGTTGCTGTCCAATAAAGAAATATTTGTAAATTGATACCTATTGGTATCTGCGTCAAAGATAATTTCGCGATACTCTCGCCGAATTTTTGCGAACAACCGCACAGAGTTTCATCTTGACGTACACAATCCCTTTTTTATTTGATTCCAGATTAGAGTAGTTATAGTAGGCATCTTGGTGAATGAAATATACCAACTGCATGTGCTCCTCTTCCTTCAGGTTGTCTATAGTTTCTTTGTGATCGCGAATCACGTGCAGTAGATACAGTATGGGTGTAACTCAACATAAATGAATGAGAAGTTTGCATGCAAATAACATCGTGCTTATGGCTACGGGAATGCTGACAATCTTGAAATATGGAGTGCCAAAAAGCCCATAGGTCGAGTTGACCTTAATTTTAAGCGAAAGTTGCTTCACATCCAATACCGAGTAGATTCATGTCTTGAATCCTCTCTTCAGAGACTTTTTTTTTTTTTTTGCTTTTCAGACTTTAGAGATTTCATTTGTTTCTTTATAGATTTCCTATGGTGAAAGTTTATGGTGAATGGAGTTTTGGCATGCAAGAGTAAACAAATCAGAATGGAAGTATCGCCAGCCAACGACTCTAGTTCCATGATGGAAAGTATCAACTTCCCATTAGGTTGGCCTGAATACATCAGGTTCATGTTTTCCGAATAATTTTGGTTTTTGTCTTCCATCACATACTGAGCAATTACATCATTCCTCAGCATTTAATCGAATGTGTCGCAGGATATCGGAGTATTTTCAAACACTCGATTGAATGCTTTGGTACAGCAGCAACAGACAGTCAATCTGGAAAGTCATTTGTTTATGATGATGTTTGGGTAGAAACTATTGACATTGTATTGAATAACATTCCAAAAAAGACCGTGGTTCGCAAACACCACGGCTCCTGGATATTCTTTTTTAGTGTACTTGAACTTCGGTTGTGTAAATTCGTCTAGTGTCCATCACAGATGTTCTTTCGGCGAGCAACAAACATTTCATGTTGGGTATGGCCAGTTAAATGGAATCATTGCTCTGGTATCCAAGTAACATACCAAAGGATAGTGCATGAAACAGGAACGCGTTCGTAATTCGGTGAGAAATGGAACTCATCGAACTGTCTTTGAGATAGCAGTTAAAGGAATTGGCCATTTGATTGGTGAAAATTTCCAAATTAAACTTGTTGTAAAGTCCGAACACGGCCGCGCAATCCCTCTTGTTGAAAATTAAATCATGTTCCATGCGGTAGAAAACGATAGAGTCTGTGTTTGTTTCACCTGTAAGTTTACGATAAACCCTACCATCAATGTATTCAGTGTGGCGCACTTGCATGTTGGTGTACTATGGCATCAAACTTTTCTCTGTTGTAGGGCTCGATTGAAATATATTTTTCATGCACTCATGACAAAAGTCATCGTCTGTGAAAGCGTCATCTAGAATATTATAAATTCACATAAGCAAAGAGTACAAATCGATTTTTCGAGACTTTTGGCTTAGATTGTTTTTAGACTGGTTCCCCAACGACAAATTCCCACTTGTCAATGCATTTTTTCTCAAGACTGTCAAAATATCAAATATACCATCGCGGTGAAAACGAATGAGTGGAACCATGGCTAATTTTCTGAGAGTTACAAATTCTTTCATTTTGCAATGCATATTGAGTACCTGCAAGGAAGTCAATTGGAATTTTTAAATCGTATTCAATAATATTGTGGCCAACAAAATAATGCGGGTAATTTTGGTATCCCGTTAACATTTTCAGCAAGTATCCTTGACTATACCTAAAGAGAAAATTAGCAATGAGCTCCTCTTTTTTTGTGAGAAACCTTGGATCCAAATACATTTTGCGGGCAGTGTTTCATATTTCTTCCGCATTTCCACATCGAAATCATCAGACATGCCACACCATTTTAGGTAGGAATTTATACTCACTTCGAAATCCAGATACTAGCAATATAGCACAAACATAAGTAGTTTTTCTGGAGTGAGACCCCCCAGGAACAAGTCTTCCAAATTATCCACACCAGTCTCGATATCGAAGCTCACGACAGGAATGTATTTGTACACATGAGTGTAGTCATAAGACATGTCCAGGATCAGATGCTTAGACTCGGTGACTGCATACACACCATTTGCATTAAATATATTTTCTACTATGAGATTACGGACTCCATGTTTCGGTCTGTAAAACTTTAGTTTTGCAAGTTCATTCAAGTTGATGGATGAATTTTGCAACACCCCCTCTGAAGTTACAGTATTGACGTACAACTCAATTTGCAAAATAAAATGCACATAATTCGACTGGAGATTGTCGTGTCGACGATTGAATCGATATACAGTTCATATATCTCAATTAACAGTTGGCACATTTTGTATTCCATGTTTTCAGCAACTAGAAAGTATATCAAGATTGTGTAAGTCAAGATTTATTGATGCCTCATCATTGTTTTGAAGTCAATACACATCACATTTATCTGATTGTTGTAGATGAAAGACATAAATATAAACATTTTATTTTGTAGATTAAAAGATTGTGGAGGGCTAAAATATTTTGTTATATAAGAACCTATAGTGAAGGCTAACAAACGAATTTTACAATGACCATAGCATTGGAAATATTAAAAAATATCAACAACGACCCAAAAATGCAAACTTTGGATGAATTTAAACGGTTTTACATGTATTTTAGCAACTGTCTCTTGGAATGCATTTACACTCGCGAAAATAATGATGACAAAGACTTTGACGAAGATTTCGAGGAGGCATTTTATATTGATTTTAATAACAATACTTACTTCTGCTTAAGTTTAAAGATTTTCGGGGAAAGTTCCCAAATACCACACTCGAAGTCTATCTATATGTCAAACAACTGTCGTCCTTTCATACTATTGAAATTAACTCGAAAGACCAACTAGTCTTGCTCCAGCAATTACCACTTTTACAATTAGGCCATCGAGGGAACTGCAACTCTTTATAAATATAGTTGTAAACTAAAACAATTATTATTTGTGTTTCCTTTGTAGAAAAAAAACGAAATTGGCTATCAACATCGGCTTTTGCTTACGTGCAAGTACAAAAATTATATTCACTAGTTATCACATGGCTGCTCCTTGATTTATGAATCCAATCAAACCACGATGGAACACATATATCATTCGACGGGAATGACAAGGAATAAGGACGGCACTCCTCTATTCACGAAATTGAAATTAACCAATAGATTTGTATACGAAAGTAATCGTAACTCTATTCGAGGATCGGTCAAAGTCTCAATACCATCTAATGCCCTATCTTTAAACGAATACTTGACATCACCGTTGAGATTTGTCAATTTAGTTGATAGCATATTCCAATCGGGAGATTACATATATAACCAGTTTAAAGAGTACATTAGTGCAAACAAATTAGCCGATTTATACTTTGTACCTAAATTGCAAAACTTTGATACTCTATTTTTCAGACAGACTTTTTTCACTCTTGCTGCAGAAGAATATGCTGTTAGCTGGAGAAGTGTATTCTTTCACTTGCTCGATATTTATGCAGGAAATATTAAAACTGAGTTTACAACTTCTGTAAAAACAAAAACATCTACATTGTGCGGAATAAGACATTTGGTCAAACGACCAGCTCATAATTTGGCATGTTCAATCAAGAGTAATTGTGCATACACTTTACCAAATTCAAGCGACTTTCTATATGTTCATGTTACTATATATTCAGATACAACAGGACAAGTAATCACTTTTCCAAGTTCACTAATCATGAATGCGATTTTAAATTGCATTTTACAAGCTCAGATAGAAAAGATTGGAGAAAAGGATACAGCCAAAATATACGAACATGCTTGTTATTTCTAACCTCATTTGATACAACATTTTTACATTGTGTTTGGCCATTCCAATAAAATGCACACTTTATTTTGCTCGCCAAACATTTTCTTAAATTCAGTTTGGTTAAATGAGTTTAAACACTTTATTCAACTTCAAAGAGACAGATGATTTATATTGTAAATCCATTCCTTCCTTAGCTGAAATAGAGGCTGTAGCTATCCGCCTCACTGGTTTCCTTCCTAATTTCACCTTCCCTGTCTGTTACATTCCTCCTTGTGGTCCTTTTCCCAATATTTCACTTTAATGTCTGTCACTCTTAGATCACAACAGAATCACCACTGGAGACTTCAACAGAAAGCACGCTAGCTGGGGTTGCCACACCTCCACTTATCGAGGTAGAGGCCTCTTCAGCTTTGTCCGCTCTGCTAATCTCGTGGGGTATGCTCCACCTACACCCACATTCTTCTCCCCTTGAGAGAATTTTCTCCCATCCACCCTAGATTTATTCATCACTTCCCAAAACATTCAATTATCGCACGTTAGTACCATCACTCATCTGGATTCTGATCACCTCCCAGTTTCTGTTGAAATCACCTCTACCAAACGACATCTTGCACTCACGACTCCACATTACAACTTTCACAAGGCAGACTGGAACAACTTCAAAACCACATTGGACAGCTACATCGAACTCACAACAGCTCCTCACACACCAGATGAACTAGACACTGCAGTCTTGACATTCACAAAAGCCATCCTCACTTCTGCCGACAAACACATCCCAAAATTTCACCCTCTAAAAGTTGGCAAACCATTTACACATCAACTCATTCGTCAAAGAGACAGAGCCAGGGAGTGATGGCAATGCACACGTTCATCCGACGATCTCGTCTACTTTCACTCATTCCATCGCCAAGCAAAATGAACAACACGACAGCAGGCAATCAAACTACAATCTCTTCTGACAACCAATGGTACTGCCTGGCAATATATTATAAAATTCTGTTACACACACAGAAGTATTCCTCCTAAAGTACACGCCGGCTCCACAATCAATTCACCTTACAACAAAGCTCAACTCATAGCTACTCACTTCTCAACCACCTTCCACTCACATCTTCCTCCTCCTGGATACCCTAGCAACAAACTTCCCAATCTGACGTTCACCCCAGATTCCAATCCACCCATCGAGGGTAGTCTACTTGCCATGCCACAAGAAGCCAATTCAGCAATCCAAAAGGTCCGTTACTCAGTCGTCTCAGGAGGCGACACAGTCGCTGCACGACTCCTACGATCGCTCACCCTCAAGAGAATAATCAACTTCACTCTCATCATCAATGCCATCTTTCTCACATGTCGCTATCCCACTTCCTGGAAACATGCTATAGTCATCCCTGTTCCAAAACACGACTCTCCACTAGAATCAATCCTGTCATATCGCCCTATCACCCTTCTCTCAGTACTATCCAAAGTTGCTGAGAGAATCATTCTATCTCGCCTGACGCACAATATCGAAGAACTCAGCATACTCCCACACATTCAATTTGATTTCTACAAGCACCATTCAGCTCTCCATTCCACGGGCATTGTTATCGACACAATTACACAAGGTTTTAATACTCACAAACATTCCATATTCATCCTGCTTGTTCTGGCAAAGGCCTTTGACTCCATGCATCTTGATGCCTTACTCACCAAACTCTGACTATTCCGCTTATCAAAACACATCATTTCCTTACTCCGCAGTTTTCTCATATATCGCTCTTTTTCAGTTCACATCGACCACACCCTTTTATCACCTCTACACATTCACGCTGGTGTTCCCCAAGGGGCCATACTAAGCCGATCTTCCATAAATTCCCTCCACGCAAATACTGCAATATGCAGACGACATGGCCATCCTCCTCACAGGCGAAGAAGCTCAGATTCTGGCAGCCAGATCACAAAATGCAGTTCGCACAGTCTCTTCATATTTCCTGCGCTGGGGAGTCGCATCAAAACCCCAAAAAATCAACTGCTGTATTTTTTCACGAAACTGCAAAGGAAACCTCCACCACCACCGACCATTCTAGGCCACGAATTTTCATGGAAATCCTCTGTTTGCTACCTCGGTCTTCACCTCGACTCCACATTGCCATGGGACTCACACACCACCACATCCATCGCCAAAGGTAAATCTGCCTTGTATGCCCTCCGACCAGTTCTTTCAAATGCTTCCGCCATCTCACAATCAGTCCGCATCCAACTCTGGCAAGCCCTCATTCTCTCGATCCTGTTATATGGTGTTCCGGTTTGGGCATACAATCATCCCTCCTCATTGCGACCTGTCATTGCTTCCTTCAACGAAGGCCTTCGTCTCATTCTCGGTTCACCCAGATACTCCCCGGTCAACCCACTTTACCAACTGGCAAACATCGACCACTCCATGGACATCATCAGCAAACTTGCCAACAGCTTCTTCAGACGAGCCTGGCGCCATCCCAACCCGCCCATAGCAGCCATCGTAGACTACGACCCAGCAGACCCTCATCCTCACCGCCACCTCCTGGACTTTACCAACACAATCCCCCCTAATCCTCGTTCCTGCAGCTGCTGACTCCTCCCATCTATCCTGAGTGCAGTGCGAGAGTGGTGCCCCATGTGTGGGTAAAGGCCATTTCGCTCTTATATTTTTTTCCAAATTCAGTGATATTCCCCATTTCTTAGAGTCAGTGTTCTCCGTTTCATCCCTAAGTTAAGTTCACAAAATCTCTGTTCCTTGTACATAGTTTATTTTAGATTTAGGTCTTTCATTGTATAAATCATACTATTTTTAAATGTTTGTTTCAATTCATGTACATATTTATTGTTCTACACTTAATTTGTACTGTAAATAAATCACATATCATATCTCTCCCCATTGCCATATTCAATCAACCATTCGCTGTGTGTGTGTGTGTGTGTGTTATATATATATATATATATATATATATATATATATATATATATATATATATATATATATATATCCTGTGAATTTCATTACTTGTACCTGATCACTCACCTTAATTTTAAGTTTGATTTATGTGTCTGTACATAGACAGAGCCCTTTATCTTGTGCATTGTACATATCTGTTTTTATAAATATGTTTGTAAATATGAATGTAAATATTTCTGTAATTATGTTTCTGTATATTTTTATGTTAATATTAAGTAGTATATAAGATGTACATAAAGAGTAAATGGTATCGTTTTTAAGTTTTCCAATTGCTGATAACCTAAATGTGTAGCTGTTACCAGGTTTTTCATATTTTTCCTGTAAAGGTATTCTTTCCTTTTAAATTAGCTGATAAGTTTCATTTTATATTGTAAGCTCAAAAATGCAATAATTTGTTGGAGTTATGTATGTGTGTATATTATAACAACTGTACATATGTACAAAATCATTTGGATGGTCTGATTTAAATTAATTGACCGAAAAAAATTCTCGGTATTTAAAAAACGTTCATTAAATTAAATAAATGGCAAACAAATAAAATGTATATTGGAAATATACGAATTTCCATATGTTAATAAAGTATTTTTTTTGTTTGTTTTGGATTAAATTTAAGTCAATATTTTCAAAAGTTACTTAAAACGTATTCCTGGATATCATAATTATTTATATAACAAGATACACAATTTTACTAAGCTCGTAGAACAATTGTCTGAACTCTGACTTTACAATATTGTATTGTGTAAGGGTGGTTTCGTCAGAGGAAAGGAAATGTAAAGTCAATAGCTAAAGTGTTCTATTGTGTAAGAAGTTTAAGGCTGACTTATACCACTCTGGCCTAAAAAAATGCCAGGTATTGCTGAGTTGATGAACGATATGCTGCTATGTACTGGACATTAATTGAACTAAGACTTTTTTCGTTTTTACACTAAATAGAGAATATTGTCAGCAATTTACAAAGTGGTATAAAGAGTAGGCTAACTCTTTTTCGTTAAAATACTTACTTACAGCACTTTGATTCTCACATCCCCAACTAATAGTAATATTAAAACTGTTTTAAAAGTGTTGCCACTCTTACCCGCTCTCTGTCATTAGCTTATTGAACATCGAATATGTATGTATGTGTTATACTCAACGACAAGGTTGAAAGTTCCAAAAAAAAAATTCGCTTGCACTTGTTTTGTTCAGTGTGCCAGGGCACGAAACAGAATTCTACCTTAAAAGGTTTGGAGGACGTGACAGTTGTAAAATAATATCTGTAAATACCTTTAAACAAAAATATTAGCATGTTTTAAATACAATGCCACCAATGGTTTTTGTGTGATATCGTGTGACGTCATTAAAATTTCTTTCGTTCTCACCGGCATTTTGGACAGGAGTGTGCTGCCTACTGAACTCGCAAAAATGGCGTCGGATCTACAGGCGAAAAGTCGGTTGCAGGTCTTTAAAAATAAAGGAAAAGATCAAGATGTAAGTATATACATGTTCAATTACGTCTGTGCTTTCTTAATTTTTATTTGTTGTCACTTTATGAGGGTTGCTTGATGTATTATCTGAAATTCCTATATCGATATCAAATGAAATGGCATGCGCGTTTTGTTTTTATTTAATTTTTAGCTAATTTTGTTCAAATACACTGCAGTTGGAGATACAATTGTATTACACCGTTGAATACAAGTTTCTTTTTGATTTATTTTTCAAGTTATCTTGTGGGTTTGAAGTGGTTGATTCTAACAAGTTCTTTGTGAACAAGTCCATTGAAAGTGTGTTGTTTCTTTCGTTGTAAATGTATTTGTTCTCGTTTCATTTCATCGTTATTCTTGTGCAGTTGTACATAAATGAGATAATTTAATTTTTGTACTAATGCAAGGGCACGGTTGGTGCTCAGACCTGTCTGTTTACTGTTGTGCAAGGTTAACATAATATTTGAAAGTTTGACTTTGATAGCGCCTATGTACACAGGAAAACCTTTCATTGCATGATAAACATTGTTTGCCAGTCGCAAATAGCACGAGAATTTGAAGAGTATCATTATTTCATAAATATCAGTTTTGATATAAAATGACAGGGAAGAATACATTTTAGAAAAATAAAACTATGACAAACAAATTTTCTAATAATAATGCAGAGGAGCTACTATCCAATTCAACTCTTCATTTATTTTAACATACCAAAGTCAAAAAGTATGATAATGGTTTAATTCGAACACACGGGAGTCAAAATTTATGAATTGTGCTGCAAAAACTGTACACATTTGTGTTTTAGACCGTTAATGGAGAATAGGGAATGGTGTTAGTGTTTGTTTTTACTGTTTAAAAATTAATGTTCTAGTATTTATTTCATTTGGTTAATTTGTGTTTTGTTTGTTGGATCCTACATGAATTCACATTTTGTGTTATTTGATGTGTGAAAATTTTAAATAAATCCATTCAATTGTTTACAGTCTAGTTGTAGTCATCTTCCACGAATGTCCCTTATTAGATTAGGGCACAGTCTGTTTCTGTATAGGCATTGCTGTCCATGGGTCTAGGCTAAATTGGACTTTCATTAGGTAATTCCAAAGTAATAGAGACAGTTAAGGCTTGGCTACAATCTGCCATTCGTGTGGATGTGTCTTAATCTCAGCATCAAGTGATGTCACATTGACGCAGTCCGAACATGGTTTACAAATGTGTTGTCTGAATTGAACTTTCACAATTTGATGCTAGATTATTCAGTAAATTTGGCATATTATTAGTTGTTACGTAGTGATTTTTAAATACTGCTAACATATTGCTCATTGAATGTTAGTGAGACGGGTGGTTTGAATATGTATTTATCTTAATAATATGGGCCCTAATCGTTTTATTTTAAACAATTTCGCCAACTGAGATCCAAGTATTTTCTTAGAACTTTATGTATCTAATAATTTCATTCTTCAAATTAAATAGTTCAAACCACACACACACACACACACACACAGCACTAATGCTCGAATGTGCACAGAAGTATTGGAAGTCTTTTTAAGGGCACAACTTGGGGGTAATTGTTAAGAATTGGGGCTATTTTGAAGTGGACGTAGACCAACAAAATAAATTTATAATGCTTGGCTTACTTGTTAGATGTTTACAGGAACGTGACAATAAATTAACTAGAATGTTAAAAATAAAATAGTTAAAATACAAGTAGTTTGGTTGCATTGTTTATGTTGTGCACCATGTGGTATGTGATGTTGAACGGGCCATTTTCATGGTAGCTACTGTAAGACTACAGATTTTAAAGTTTGTTTATATTTATTATTTTAAATTATGGATAGTTTATTTGTGATAAATAAAAATAGTTTTTTCTTCTGCAGGCCCCTACCCCATGATTAGTTAGTTTGAATTTGTAGGATATCACTTCTAAAATTATAGCCTAATTTTATTAATGTGAGTTTTCGTTACTTGTTCAGATATTGACAGTTCTGTTATTATTCTTAGTTTTATTTTATGGCGTGGAACTGAGTTCTTATAACGCTATTATGTTAATTAGTACGTGTATTATGGTTCCTCAATGCATTTTCTACCTATGCATGCAAAAGTTCTTGGCCGCTGAGAAATTTTATTGCACCGCTGAAGGATACATATTGTGTAAAGTGGTATGTTTACATTATATTATTTATTTTCTTCGTATGTTGTTTCATGTGAAGTGTTATTTTTTAAATTTTTTCCCCAAGCCCCTCTAGGAATGTTTAATCATAATATTTACACTGGCATACTATTTTATTTCTATTTATTTACATAATTTTGAACTGTAAAATTTCAATCATTTATGCCTTAATGTTTATTTTAAATCTTTCTTGCAGTCATGAGCTATATATTAGGTAATTTTGTTTGCTACACATGTTTTGGAATGTGGTGCATAGTTTTCTCGTAGTATTATACCTGGTTATCTGCATTTTTAATGGCCAAAGAAGTAGTAGTATCAGATTACGTTTATCTAAGCCCATTACGTCACTGGACATGACGTCCTTTGATCTTTCCTTGAAGGACTGAAGCATCATGGTGTAGGCCCCAGTTAAGGCACTCTCTCATGGGCCATTCAAGATGGACGCACTACATTAATTTACTGCCGCAAGTTTTGGAGAGTTTTGCAGAGTCCAACGTCCTTAAGCTAGGTTTCAGGGGAGGTGCCACCAGTACCAGGTGATGCTAAATCACCTGATGTTAGCTAAGAAGAAACTCCTGTGGTTACTTTCACTTTTAGAGCTGGAAGATGTTTTGTAATGGTACAGAATTCTTCTGTTTACGGTTATATCATTGGTTACCCCGATGTATGCCTAAATATTTTTGTTTTCATTCACTGTTAGTTTGAAAGCCCCTCCAGAAAGATGTGTACATAATTTTGTAAATACATGTTATTTATTATTATTTACTTTCATAATTTTTTGTATCAGATAATTACCAGTTTTATTTTATATTTCTTTTACTACGTCTATGCGAGTAACACGTAAATAAGTTATTTTACGTGTTCATTTAATTCTTATTCAGGTACAAATTATAATGTTCTTTATGCAAGATGTTTTATTTTTATGCAAACTGTCTTGGCTAGGAGTGAGTAAATAGGATACATTTATCTGTGTTAAGAAGTCATAGGACATGGCGTAGGAAGTTTTCAGTAGAGAATGATAGCAAGGAAAGGAGTTCTTCGTGTATGGCAATCTGCACCAAGGCTCTTGACCAATGATCATCGCCATAACACTGAGACACATATCGGTCCCTTCAGGACAACAGTCTCGAGTTATTTTAACAGCCACTTTACTGCCTACCCTGTTAGTCTAGGAGCATGTAGTCTTTGCCTGTTTTTATCTAGGGTGTTCTACTACATGGAAAAGTCGGGGATTTTCATGTGACAAGGAAACATTAGGGAATTTACACCCTGGTGAGGGAAAATGTAAATAATTGCTACTCCTGCAGTAGTTGTTAGTTGTATGGATACAGGATAATGCAATTATGAGCACATGAATTTTAAGATTTTAAATTTTTAAATTTGTGAAATGGCAATTATGCATCTTTCCCAAGTGATATATGGCCTATATGTAAAAATAAATTATTTGTGTGTTTGTAATGGGTACTCGTGAAGTCAGTAGCATTTATCGCTGGAAATATCAGTGGCCTGAATCAAATGTTTGCCCAGTTTGTGTGGTCTGTTGCTGTGTAATTTAATACAACTTCATTGGTGTTGTATTTGTTCTGGCAACTATGAAAAAAATATGATAGTGTGTTTTACTATTCCTGAAAATAGGTCAGGAAAGATGGTAAGTTACTGCCGGGCAAACGGGGAGGGGGGGGGGGATCTTGGAATTTCAGTGGACATCCTGTGAACATATTCACCCAAATGCAACTATGGCAGCACAAGTCTAATAATATACATATTTAAGTGTTTTAGTTTGAAATTAAGATGTCACTGCAGCGGGTCTGTGCAGTGATGCAGGGTCAACAAGGGGAATCAATTTCCACAAATCTGTGTATCTTTGGCAACGTGCATGTCGCACATCTTGGTGACAGGTGGTATTATATTTCAGCAGAAAAGTATGAGAGCTGCATTTGGCTGCCATGCAAAAGATCCCCCACCCATGGTTCAAGTTAAAATTCCATGGCAGGTGTGTTGGTTGGAAAGCTCTGCAAGTCCCGTCATCATTGCCTCTGGATTCGAACCAAAGATGTTAATTTTATAATATTTTGGGTTTGCTGAGTAATTTTGGTTGCATCTGGAACACGTCCTGAAAAGGTGCAGGAATTTTATGGCCATTCAGTAGTAGTAGGCTGGGCGGGCAGGCATCAATGGTGGAATCATGTAGGCTGTGGGGGTTAATTGTGAACCCGGGATGACTTCAGCAGCTACTTGACAAAATAGAGTAAACCCCAGGAAATATGTGAAACACATTCTCCCCTCTCCCATTCCTCCCTCATTTTTATTGATCCATCAACATTAAGGAGGTGCACACAATTAGGATGAAACATGCATACGCAGATCACATATAAACTGAAGATTTTCATTCTAACTAGCTGTGGTCAGTAATACGAACAGCGAAACCACACATGAAAATAAGATATACCAGTTGAAGGGAGGAAATGGTGTGAAATAAGAGAAAATATGTTGCAGTTCTCTTTGGGTTGGAGTTGTTTTGTGAAACAGACTACGTATGTTCAACTCTCCATCCTTCCCACCAAGCCTGTGGCCAAGCAAGGTCTGTAAGAGGGGAGGTTGGCTCAATTGCCTGCTTGTGATGTAGCATACAGCCCTGAAACAACCTGAACCGAGCACTTGGCGCGCGAGCAGAATGTAAAGGAAAAACAAACTCGTCACTACAACCAAACCATTAAAGATAATGGCACTAAACTGTTGGGTAGAAACATTTCCGGACACCTATCGAATGTCTTGTTTCATTTTATCTGATGCTTTCTTCTAGCAATAAAATTAATTATCGTTCTGTTTTGTATGCTTGTGTTATTGTAGTTAAAATGTTTTTCAGTTATACGGTGAGGTTTTGTAAGTATATGAGATGCAACTAAATATTAAAATTGAAGATCATTGCGTAGTTAACAGTCATACACTTAACAGATTTGTAAAAACGAACGAGTTTCGTTGTTTCAAAATAATGCAAAAATTCCATGACACATTATGAGCTAACATAAAAATATAGAAACCGAAACGACTATGGCCACACATTTACAAGGGCGTTATTTTTAATACGTTCTTATACAGTAACAGAATGCAAAGATGTAATTTCAGTTGAAATCAAACATCCTTCCAGGGAAATATTAACATGTTTTAAGAATATAGTGTATTTAAAATGTAGGTTATTCAAGCAGAGAGATACAAACACTCAAGGTATGTACATCATAATTAAAAAAAAAACGCAATAAAACACAATAGAGTTAACTCAACATTTATTTAAAGTTACTTTTGAAATGGACTAAGAATAGTGTAACAGCAGCTCCATGAAATATTCTTGTGGTCTGCATTTGTAATTCAATAGCTGTTACTATATTTACTGCAACTTTGCTGAAAATCTATCTCCACAGAACGGCACTGTTAAACATTTCCGTCATTTAACAGAGATTTTTATGGAAATTTTCAGTTTATGTACGCAAATCATATCCATTACAACGGAAAACGGAACCAATTTCCGTACTTAAATTTAAAACATAACAAGATAGCACAAACACTTTGTAACATACTGCATCTTCTAACACTTCAACTATAGGGAAGATTGAAAATGCCTATTATTATAAATATTAACAACACTCGTGAAGTATCTGCATAGGAGTAAGGTATGGTGGATGAGCAGGGCGCTAGGTTACGAACGTTTATGTGTTAAAATCCCGCTTCAGGACAAAATGGTTGTAAAATATTTCATCTATTTCTGTTACACAGTGCAACATCCTCATTGAGGCTATTCACAGTAAAGTGAGCACTTTTGAAAGCCCTCTAATTTGGAATAATAGTCAATAAATGTGTGTTATTTTAGCCCTCAACGTCAGTACGGTGGACTATATACACTGTATTTATTACTTACATTGTCAATATTTATTTGAATAGTTTGTTAAAGGATTAAAAAATTGGCTGAAAGGAAAAAGTAACTGGCCTAAAAAGTGCTCACTTTACAGTGACAACGACAGTAATGCACTTTTTGGAAAACGACACTGCATGTCACTGTAAAATAATTTAATAAAAGATACACGGAAAGTTCCGTCAATTCAAGGAAAGTCCGTTACTGTGAAAAAATGTGTGTTCGTGATATTACGGAGGTTTCTGGATACATTTTTACAAAACCAGAAGCAAGAAACAATAGCAGCAACCACGTTATGAGCCGGGAGTTCATGATTACAATTATAATGTTCCTGGAAGTTATTTTACTGTCTATTATAGCTGTCCAAATGATTTGGGAATTGCTAGATGTCAATACCGGATATATTTGTCCTCCAAAACTTGTTTCAAAACACATTTTCTTCTAAGTGTTGAGAGCAGGTGTAAGATGTATCTGGGTTGAATTTGTCTTCTCTTCTACATTTAAAGATCCTTTCAGTTTTCCATGCATCCTTCAGAAATCTATGACAAGAAATTAAATTGCCATTCAATTTCGTTTTATCTAAACTATTGTTGTAAACTGCAACAGCAGACCTTGTATCATACAGTCTACTCAGACAACAGAAAACACTTGGCCATCGTCAAACAACAAATAGCTTGCTCGCACGGGAACTAACGCTGCGAGGAATGCAGACTGGGTTGCCTGGGAAGGCTGCAAGCCACATCACGCCTCTGCCCCTCGCCCCCTAGTCCCCTCGGCCTGTATGGTCTTTCTTGGGCTAGCCTCCCCTTTTACTTTTACAGACCTTGGTGGCCAAGTACATCGGTTCATGTCACACTCCCCAATTGCTAGGTTTTTCAATAAGTTTGGAGAGCAGTATCAATTTTCTTTTTCTTGCTCAGATGTAGTCGTGGAAATTGAGAGGAAGGGGGCATTATAATGTTATATGCATTTTATGTGTTGCAAAGCCTCAAAAATAGATTTATTTCTGAAACACAATTATCACATTTATTCTTATAAATATGTACTTCACTTAATTTTACACAAAATAAAGACTCTGTTTTAAGGGAAATATAATGCTTTCACATTAGCATGCAAAATAAAGTGAGTATAAATATTTAGGAGACAATCATGCTTTTAGATATTTGTTAAGTTTTCATAGTAGATTTTCTTTTAGTATTTACTGTTTTTTCTTTTGCATTGTTATCGAGTAGATATTAATAATTTTCTCTTTGTGCATGTGTGTATGTAATGTTTTTCTCCTATGCATTTGTTTTGTAATGTGGTCATTCACTTTGTTTGGTGCATGATTTGCCACAGGAAATGAGAAGGCGGAGAAATGAGGTGACAGTGGAATTGAGGAAGAACAAAAGAGAAGAAACGCTGCAGAAGAGGAGGAATGTGCCAGTGGCTGACTCAACAGGTACTATGTTTTAAACAGTCATGTGTAGTTATATTGAGTGTTGCGTAATTTTCCTTGCCTTTTGTCATTTTTTTCCTTTCAAGATGAAGATGACATTGAAAAGACTTTATCCACCACCAACCTGGAACAACTTGTTGCAAGCGCGGCAAGTGACAATCCAGTTGTGCAGTTGAACGCCGTCCAGTCAGCCCGGAAGCTGCTCTCGTCAGATCGAAACCCACCAATTGATGCACTCATTGAAAGTGGGATACTGCCCATTCTCGTTCGTTGTCTTGAATGTCACGACAAGTAAGAAAATACTTTCTATGTTGAAATGATTGGCTTTTTGTATTTCTGTTTTAATTTTTACTTTTCATACGCTGCTGGGGACGGAAATTGCCACACCCATCCATAAGTAGGGGGAGATAAATTTGTTAATTTTAAATGGCAGAAAGTAGTTTTTCGAAACCTTAAAGTTGTTTTATGATATTTTCATGCAACTAACATTTTCTTATTTATATCTTCTGAATATTTTTGTAAGGTCTGCATACAAATTAATTACTTAAGGAGTGTCATGAAACATTTATAACAGACAAAAAGTAATTTGTAAAAGTGTACAAACGCGGAACATCTTAGTAAAAATGGTATACAAAACCCTGCTATAATCTGCCTCCCCAAATAACGTAGCAACATATTCATGTTCGTGTTGGTTGAGTCTAATGTGTTCTTCTCTGAGAACATGCAGACTTTTTAATAGTATTTAAACAATTTTCAATTGCATCTAGTGTAACCAGTGATGCTCGTAACACTTGGCTGTAGCTTTTTTCATGTTGTTTCCTTAAAAACGCAGTCTAGCATAACTAGCCATGTGTACATGACAGAATGTAGGAGTCCTAAAAGGGCTGCACAACATGCTGGAAAGGCAGAAGTCTTGTGTGTTCAAGAGGCAGATCAGAATGCCATGGCATTGTGTTCAAAGAATATCACCACCCAGACCCATTCAAGCGGCGTTGTATGGTCAGACTGCACAAAACCAGATAGCTCATTGTGTAGCCATTCATCTTGGCCGTGCAGTCACCATTGTGATGCGTGTGTGAAGGCGTGGATATGAACAAATTGTACGCCATGTAGAGTAGGTACTGGTTCTTCCAGGTGCACTACAGAGATGGAGAAGATTGTTATATCCACTAACACGTGGCAGAATGTGGCACCATATTAGAAAGATCCTTCAGTCTATGGGACCTGCCCTGTATTTGCCAGTCTTAACAAGAACTATTTGTTGCCTGTGCAGCATTTCATCAGTGGGGTCGGGGGCTTGCCCCAGGCACCTCGTCTACAAACAGATACAGCAAGCCATCTCAAATACCGGAATAAACCAAGGTCAACAACTCTGATATACTCCTCGTGGTCCCATATCGTGAAGGCCTAAGTAAACTCGGAAACATTCTCCACTTTGGATACAAAATTCTAGCTTCTTTACGACAAACACAAGACCTGCTCTCCAAACCGCTCAGATTGGTCTTCAAAAGGCCACCTAACCTCCTCAACAAACTGGTTCGTCCAAAGCTGCAGCCCACTACAAATGCCAATCAAACTATCACTTTCATAGGATCCCACCCCTGCAATAGCTCTCGCTGTGGCACTTGCACCGTTCACCAACCCTCGACTTCTTTCAGCAGCAGACTTCCTAACCACACATACCCAATCCAAGGCAACTACAATTGCACAACACAAAATCTGATTTATCAGCTACAGTGCCAACACTGTAATGCAGAATACATTAGCCTCACCACCAACACACTCGGACAGAGAATGAATGGCCACAGAGCAGACACCAAACAAGCCATAGCTGGTAACATGAATAACCTACATTACAAACCAGTTACAGCACATACAGCATCACACAACAAAGATTTTGATTCCTGCTACAGTACCAGAGTTGTGAGAGCACTACCACCTTCAAGCAATATCTCAGAACTCAGGCGCTGGGAATTAGCTCACCAATTTATAACAAAGTCCAGGCAGCCGCCTGGCCTAACATAAGATAATCACATCTTCTTACCATACCAATCTGATATCCCTGTAATTTTTCAATTTTCCCACCCCACTCTAGTTCGTCACCTGGCCGCTACGTTTACTACTATTAGCGCCCTTCCACCATACTGCAGTGTCCTACAATCACTGCCTGATGAAGGTGGCTTAGCTAGCAAAACATTGCAATTGTGCAACTGCGTGAAAAAAAAAATGTCCTACTTTATGTGTGTGCCTATCGACAAGTACTAGACTGCGAGTACTTGGATTCCTGTCCCTTTATATGTTTTTAGTAGCCTAGCGGATTATTTGCCATCTGAACATCAACATTGGACATACATCGTGTTCTTTGACTATTTCCACTTCAGTTTTAATGCATACAATGGTCATGGCAGTGTTTGGTGCTCCAATAGGCAACGCAAAGATCCTGTACTGTTTCGTGAATGCCATTCATCCTGGACACCAGTAGTTATGGTATGGAGTACCAATTAGTTATGACTCCCGGTCATGTCCCATGGCACTGAGACAGCACAGAAATGTGTAAATAAAGTTTAATGGCCCCATTTCCCACAAATTTTTGTGCATGGTACTTAATGCTGTTTTGCAGTGAGATAATGCCCATCCCAATACAGCTCGCATCATCAAATAGGCTCTACAAGATGTGGACACCATTCCTTGGACGTCCTGTATTCCGTATTTGTCCCCTGTTGGACTCGTATGGGATGTCTTGGGGCAACGTTTGCACCACCTGTTCAAACACTGGTTGGTCTGTGTGCAGTTGCAGGAAGCATGGTGCTATGTGCCCCAGGACACTATCTACCACCTGTATAATGGAATGCCTCATCACATCGATGTCTGTATAGTCGCTAGAGGAAGATCTACTTCATGTTGAATGTGCCCTCTATCCAATAAAAATTAATCACTACTCATTTGTACTGTTATCTGTTATGGGTTAATATAGTTTCGCCCAAGGAAAGAGGGTGTAGTTATTTCCATGTTCAGTAGTTTATTTTAATTGGTGAAAAGATAGTGTTTGTGTGTATTAAAAAAATTATCTGGCACCACATGCTCATGCAAATCATAATAGAGGCTTAATTGTTAATAAAAGAAGTCTTGTCTTATTTTACAATGTGTTGAATCATAAAGTTCACACTTTTGAGATTTTTTTATAATTATTGCACAAACCTATTGATACAAACCTTGTTATATGAAACAGCAAAAATTCATGTTTGTTGAGGTTTGTAATAGATGTGGGACGAGCCCA
This sequence comes from Dryococelus australis, assembly GCA_029891345.1. Taxonomy (NCBI): domain Eukaryota; kingdom Metazoa; phylum Arthropoda; class Insecta; order Phasmatodea; family Phasmatidae; genus Dryococelus; species Dryococelus australis. The sequence goes on from CM056993.1 coordinate 385,222,281, forward strand.
ACCAAATTAGAACGTAACCTAGAATATTTTGATCAAACTGAACTTGAACCGAACTTTTAAAATTGTCCACGAACCAAACTTGAACCGAACCATGCTATGATTCGTCCATCTCTAACTAGACTTGAACCAAACTTTAAAAAATGTTTTATCCTCATGTTATGCCTTCACAGTTCAGCTCTTAATTGTTTTAAGTACAGTAAAACTGTTAAGATGTTTTTCAAGGGAAAAGTTTTCAAAAACTTATTAGTTGGGAAACTACAAATTTTAGTCTTGAGACAGAATTTTTGTAATGACAAAAACACCATGTTGGCTGTAAATTTTCTTGACTATTTTTTTGGTTATATGGTTTGTTGGGTTATTTGGTTTTATTTGATATTAATGCCTACATGGTGTTTTTGTCATTACAAAAACCTGTATTCCACAAATATATAACACTGTGGTTAACTAGAGTACTGTATTATTGAATTAATGAACCTTTATCTTAATATCTTCTATAACTTGTAAGATTTCTTTCTTTTTTAAAGATGAATTAACAGCAGCGGCATGTTGGCAACAACCGGTGAGAAATAGTTCACACTTAAAATATTATTTTAACCTCGTTTTTAAATATACTATTTGTAAATTAAACTGTGCCTATCGGAATATTTAAGTAGCCTTGATGGCAACATATCTTGTTTTTACTGTGGAAAATATTGTGAGTAGACTAATGTTGCGGTATTGTTTTATCGAGCAAGAAAACAAATGAAAAACTGTCTGCTGCCGAGGCTTGCCGCCATCTTTCTCTTTCTTCGTCTCTTTCACGCTCGGGAAATTTCACTTCGCTAGTAAACAGAACCTTTATACATGTTTTCAATTGTAGCATATTTCACACTTATTACAGTAAAATAATGATTTTTGAATTGGTAATTTGTAACTGAAAAGGTATTTTAATGTTTGAATACGTATTTTAATATATTTAGATATGATGGTGGGGCAGTTACCTAGTGAAGTTGGCAGACGTGGCGAGCCATATGGTGTGTTACTTTTTGTCAAACGAAACGCCATTTGCTTATTTTGCACAATTAGTATTTTGGCGTGTATAGGCCACACTGAATCTTTGTATTCTTGTAAATATTGTTAAGTCACAATTCAGTACAAACATAGTAAATTCCGACTTAATTTCTCCCCTACAAAACATTTGTGACAGAAAATTTGTATAATGTTGCAGTTTTACAAATACAGTACACTCCCGCTTATTTGTGCTTTGCTTAACCAGCTATCGGCTTATCCATGCAGCTTTTTGACTTTTCTCAAAGTCTACTGCAACTTCTGCTGCAAGGCAATGCTGTAACGTGTGTCGTTTAACAAGCAGCTGTACCATTGCGTCTATCGTGCCACGTGAGCTGATGTTTATCTCTTTAAATTGTCAGCCGGTCACAGAGGCCTGCGTTAGTCGTCTATTTCTGCCCGCTGTGAAGTGCTTATCTGACCACCTGGAGGCAGTGTCCGAAATGGCAGATTTTGTTGACAAAATGATCATGAGACCTGATTTTGTATACAAAAATGGTGGCATATTCTGTAATTTATATTTAGTGTTTTGTATCTTGCGGATTTACCAAAAGTACAAAATGACAAAGCGCCATGTTGTTTTTTTTTTTTTTTTTTTTTGCCTTCAAACTACATGCACGAATGTGTAAATAAAATGGTTTTTAAAACAAATAATTGTTCATAAAATACACTATGCGTGCTTTAAAAAGTAAGAAGGTGTTGCAGCGAGTGCTAAACAAGAGGCTGTCGACAACATCAGAAGTGAAACTTACAAAATAACAAGTTTAAACCCCCCTCCACCATCTCTCTCCAAATTCCTACAACACAATTTGCCAGTTTATCGACAGCCAGCCCGGGTCAGTGTTCACTGTGTAGTGGTGTTTTCTCAATGTCAACAAAGTGTTAAAGGGCTTTTATAACTATCCTAAAGTTTAAAAAAAAAAAAATTGAGCATGGTGTGTTAGCAAAAAAATTGAAGACTTTTTCAATAACGGCAGTGTTCAACTTTTCTTACATTTTTTCATAAAGTGTTTAAATGTTTACAATAAGTGTAACATTTCCCAAGTTTTAAATTTTTGTGTGTGTAAGTCGGTAAAATTTAAATAATCTCCTAGTAATAGAGATTTTACACGAGTGAGATGAAAGTTGACGCACGTCCTTACTCTCAATTAAGTGGTTAGAGCGCTGACTGCCCTTTCTATGATCAGCAGGTAATCCTACCGCTGCATTTTAGTTTCTACTCTAGCCTGGTGAGTCATGGTTGGTTCTGTGGCAGGCCGCTTAGGGGGAGGATACCATCTGAGGGGAGGGAAATCATACCCCAGAATGAGTTCGAACCGTGAGATCGTTTCCCGTCCAGGGTGAACAATCTTCCTCACTGCTAGTGCTGCCAAGATGCGGGATGCCAGTTATCCCTGGGTATGAGTCATGAAATGGATTAATGAATAGGGATGTGCGGGTGCCGTAAAATTTTGGCTTTGATTCGGTTCCATTAGTATTTGAACCCAGAGTCTAACGTAGTTTTCGGAATTGGATATCAGATTCAGAGGTTAGGATTTAAAAATAAACAAAGATTTAAACAGTCAGTTTAAGAAATACAACATGGCGCATTCGCGTGATTGGTTTCACACTTTTGTGACATTCACAATGACACACATCACAAACACATGTAAAGGCTGCCATTTTAGCACTGCTTTGTTACAGCGAGTGCAATTTTAATTTTGCATTGATAACACGTAACCAACCTTTTTGTTTCCTGTAAATGCTGGGTAAAAGTGATTTTTTCAAAACCGAGGCCTATGACATGAATATGTAATACTAGTCATAGTCATCATAACCTACCAGCTGTAATTCAAATGTTCGTTCCCTTTTTTCAGTTTGAATTAAGTTTTTTGTTAATGATTTCATGTAAAATATTGCCGTTGAAATTTAATGTTTTAAAATGGCATTTAATGAATTTGTAGCACTAATCAAATTTTCAGAGATGCAATGTACAATTTTTAAACTATTTCAATATTTTTTGGGAATACATTTGTTAACACAGACGTTCGTGTTGTATCTCCCGGTGTTTACAGATACGTATATGTTACGTTTATTATATTTTTTAATGGTCGGGAACTATGTGATTAAGGCGGCCTGATGTGCATATTTTACTCATGCGTGGCAGTGTGTTTCATGCCATGTAGTGCTTGTACGTAATTGCAATACATATCTGAAAATGCAAAATACGGTTAAGTGGGCAATTGAAGTGCGCAAATGCATGTGTGAGTTTGGCTATAGGTAAAATAATGGAATAAAAAGGGACTCCATTTAAGGGCCGCAATAATGTTTGGGAATTTTGTGATGGAGTATCTGACAGTCATTCGAAATGTAAGACTGGTGAGTGCAAACTAAAACAGGTCCATGGCAGCACTTCAAGCATGGCAAAACATTAGCACTACACAAAACAGTGTATGCTGAATGTTTAGATCTTCAAAAGCAAGTAAACCCCATTGCTTCTACAAGTAAAAAGGTGCAACTGACACTCACCAGTCAAGAGAAGTATGACAAAGACAATCCCAAAGCAGTGGCTATTACAAATACTATTGGTAAAATGATGGATATGAATCTACAACCATTTAGAATGGTGCAAGATAGGGGTTTTAAAGAGTTAATGGCACTAGTGGAGCCCAAATACTCCCTGCCAGAGCGGTACCATAATCTTGATAAAATATGCACAAAATGTCAAATGATTTTGAAGGTGATGTCAATTCAATAGCGTTCACAACAGACATGTGTACATAACGCAGCAATGACAGCTACTTATCCTTAACCTGCAATTATATAAATCCCAGGTTTGTTCCTGAGCATTACATGTTGGGGAATTGCATGTTTGCATGAACATAGTGGTGAAGCAATTGCCAATGATTTGCTTAATTTGAGTGCAAAGTGGAGAATTCCTGACACAGTACCTATTTATATTGTCAGATTCTGCTAGAAACATGAAATCTGCAAGCTGCCAAGTATTGAGGATTTTCCGTAATTATTACTGTTGAATTGCTATCACATATTTATTGACTTGCTTCTTGTACACAAGTTGACGAGAGAATACAATATTACGAACAGAAACTTGGTAAAAAAAAATGTCCTATGAAGAACAAACACAACAAAAACAAATATCCTCGGAAATACAAATCTTAACATACCGTCCTCCGAAAATCGTACATTTTCTACACCTTAACCAGTTAACACATTAAACTGGTAACTTACACTTAAAAAAATATATAGACATATTTCACTCAGTATACTAAATCACATGACAAGTGAGATTATACATAATAGAAAATCTAATTCAAGGGTAATTGACAAATTTTTGTCAGGGGTTTTTGCATAGTTCTATTTGTGGTCCTTAGAGTAACTACTCTTACAATACCGTCCGTATCAGAATGGATCTTCACAATTCTTGCTGTCTTCCATTGTAAGGGAGGTATGTTTGTGTCCTTCACCAATACTAGCATACCTTCCTTAACACCTGGTACTGGAACATTCCATTTGGTCCTTTGATGCAGAGTGTGAAGATACTCTGAGCTCCAGCGTTTCCAGATGGACTGCGTCAGTCTGCACACGAGCTGCCAGCGATTCAAGCGGTTGTTCGTCACTGTCAACAGGTTTTTTTCAGGTAGGCCAACAAGTGGTGCACCAACTAGAATGTGGCCCAGTCAGAATGCCAAATTCTGACGGATCAGTGGAGAGTGGGCAAAGTGGTCAGGAGTTCATTATGGTGGAAATTTCTGCATGCAAGGTTGACAACCAGTTGTCAATTCAACCAGGCCATTTCACCCAACATCTCAGATTTTGAAGAAACTTGTCATGTTTCTTCTATCTATATAAAGTAACCACGCCAAATTTAATCTCTCTATCTCACTTGGTTTTCATGTAATGGCTGTTCAAAGTTCCGAGTTTTTTCACGTTTTGCTAGTCTGATGCCACTAAACAAGAAGTGTCTGTACACAGAAAATAATTTGTCATTTGTTTATTTTTAACCCAATCTTTAAGAGATTTTCAGGGGTTCTAGGGAAAAATATAAAACTTCTCTCAGTTGATCAGTTTTGGCAGAAAAAAAATTGATTTACATCTTTGTAATTTTTTAAAAATAAAACATTGTTTAGCGTTGGACTCAATAATTCAAAAAGGTATAATAACAAAAAAAAAATTCCCAAATAACTGTTATAAAATTAGCTATAATATAAAAACATATAAATGGTGGGGTTTTCATTATTTGTTTTACAGTTAAATGTAAATATTTTAAATCTTTCAGTGAAGCATTGTAGGTTCCTCTTTGATCCCATAATAGTTGATTTCTGCTCCGAATGAATCAATTTTTTGGTTGTGAAAAAAAAAACAGTGAATTTTGTCAACTGGAATTTATTTTTAAACAAGTATTAATGAACATGGACATATTGATTAAAGTTGAATATCCAATTTACATCTTTACTAGGGATATCAAACATGATTCCTCATACCTGTGATTCTTGAAGAATTGTATAATCGAGAACCGGAAGACGAAGAATCGAAGCATTAAAACCCGATTCCTGCAAATACATAGCCTATTACTAGATGCACGATTTTGTAAATTACGATAAAACTAAATAACACCGAAATACAAGTTAAATCGCGATAAACCAGATAACGCTGAAATACAACAAATGCGCTATATCTCACGAAATGAGCTTTCTCCGACATTGTATCACAAATTTACTTCAGCATTGTAAAAATCTAAAGCCAACGTGAGTCTCTGGAATATTGAGAAATTCTAGAGATGAAAAAATTTTCAATTTCATCTGAGACAATTTTTAAATCTCGGAAATCATAGTTCTAAATGCAACAACACACGTAAGTACATTATTTTTTCCTGCGAAACTAAATGTAAAAAAAAAGAAAACATTCCAAATATTACACTAGCAATAAAACAATTACTTAGAGATAAGCTACAGAGAGTTTTGCAACAAATTATCTCCAACCGTGAGAAGTGAACACTTACAAATCGAATGTGTGCAGTAATCTATGGCGGTCATTTGTTTACTAACATTAACGGATGTGTGATATCTAAATTGACACATTAAACGGACTGTTATAAAATATCTAGTCTCATAAATTATGGAAGATGCTGCAGCCAATGTAAAAGACCATAAAATGTGTATAATTTGGACATTTTATGTAAAGATAAAAGTGCAAAGGCGAGTGTAAAGTGTGCAATAAATTAATACAAACACAGACCTGAACTGGTCTGAAAAGACTATTTTTTAAATAAGAATGCAGATGGTATTCATATTACATGGATACTGCTTGTCTAGTTTATGTATCTCATAATTCCTTTGTATGAAAATTTGTTGGTGTAAATTATATATATATATATATATAAAAAAACTTCTTTGCATTTCCAGAAAAATTGTTTGTGAATTTACCGAAAAGATACTTAATTTTCAAATTGTAGCATTTTAAATAATTACTTCTTTAAAAAATTTGAACTCTGATTGCTTTTCAATAGCTAAGTGACAGTCTTGCAAACATTTTGATAATTTATTATGTTGGTAAACATTTATCATGGCAAGTGAGGATTTGGAAATATTTTCAAATAAACTACGTGCACAAAATATATAATGATATATAAGTACATTTTCAATATTATCACATATGCCTCTGTTGAACTTTTGGGGATTTCATATGAATATGCTCCCACTGTTCAAGTGTTATATTATTTATGTTTGTAATAGGCCTACTACTAGTGTAGGTCTAATTAAAATAATTGAATTCCACACCCTTCTATATATTAATTAGTTATGCAAAGTAAGTGTCTGTAACTAAAGGAATAGCGAGTTTTGGAATCAAGAATCGAGGAAAAGTGGATTCGTTACATCCCTAATCTTTACAGATAAATATTTAGACCTGCAGTTAGGAATTGAAGTCTGAAAACTTACCAGATTTATTTCAGTTAGTCTTTCACTTTATGTATGTCGATTTTCAGTCTATATCACTTAAAAAGTTTTTGACATTAGTTTTTGAAATGAATTCATACACACTGTTGAGAATTGTTAAGTTCTCCGAGTCTAGGTGTACGGATACTTAATGATAGCAAGGATGTGAGTAATTGGCACTGGGCAGGTATCATCTTGTTTTAGCCATTAAAATGATGGTGATGGTCCTGCAGGATGTAAAAACTTAACTGTGACGTGTGCCCGGTTAAGGTCTGCTTGACACGATCCCCACGGATTTGTACGCTAGAACAATAGTGTGGTTTTATACAGGTTTATCAGTGGCTGGCAAGAGGCATCAGCTACTGACTTACTCAGATGACCTCTGTGATGCTGATGAGGCTGAGGTTTCTATCCTTGATCTCAACTCAATGGGTGCGGGGTTGCCCCACATCGTATTGACTATTCCAGGCAGCAGATTCTAGGCTCCAGAATCTGGGATTGGCCAGGCTGTACCTAGCCTCGGTTCTGTAAACCAGTTCTCTTGGAACCGGATGGTACTCTTGACTGGTGCGAATATGCAGTGGAAAATATACAAATACCATGGGAGCAGTCGCGACTGCTTGGCGCCATAGTGCGGTGGCATGGTCCCGTTCTGCCTGCATTGGAGGGGTGAGTGTAGACCATTGTTTGGCAGCAAGGAACGCCAGGTTTTACTTCCTACGCTTTTGGGCATGCCTTACCTTGTAAGACATAGTGTTGCTGCTTAAACAACACGTAGTGCACCTGGATGAGAAACAATTCAACAGTGTCAGTCCGGTAGCTGTTGCTGGCATGAGCTCAGTAAAAGTCTCCACTGATCCCTCAAGCTTGGCGGGCTGATCAGAGTCAAGGCCTCTATTGGATGTAAATTCAGGCAAGGTTGAACTGCAAGACTCAGGCTGTGGTCACGCCAACACTATCAGTGTTCTAAGCAAGGGAATATCCTGGGATTGCTGCCCATCCCTGGATGAAGGTATTCCTAGTGGTTGGGAAGAAACAGGCGGCCGTCTAGTGGATGTGGTTTATATAAATACTAGGTTCCTGTCGGCAGTGCTTAGTGTGTATTCTCCCTAGTGGGTGGAATAGAAAGATACTCTGTAAATGAAAAAACGTAAGGATAGAGTACAAAATCAATAAGTACGTGACTCGTGCTACCTCGTACCGAACAGTGGGATCCTGAAGGTTACCTATGTTAGCCAGGTGTAGGCGACCTGGTCCTAGATTAAAAAAGGAAAGATTGTTCTATACGTGAAGAATACTTTACTACTAAACTGTTCTAAAGAACGCGGTTTTCTAGAAAAGAGAAAGTGAAGTTAACGAGTGTAAGCATGTCCGCTGTTCGTTGGATGACTGGTCGTCATTGGTGGAAGTAGCAGCTGGGGGCGTACTTAATACTTGGTAGATCTCTGGAGGTGCCAGCGCTGAGCAATGTTCTGGATGTTGCGAGAGAGTATACAAGAATGACAGCTGGAGCCTTGCTGCGCATGGACTTACATTGTGTGAAGTCTAGGCTGCCACAGCGGAGTGCGGGGAAGGCGTGTGATGTCCTTCTGGCATGGGAGGGGGGAACCCTTTTGTCAGTGTTCCTTGGTTCAAGTATCTTCGGCTGTGCCCGAAGTGCCTAAAGGTTGTTAGTACTCACAGCCGGGAGGGGGGAATCGGCGTGCTCTATGGTTACGTAACCTTGTGGCCGCGTGCTTGGCCACCCGGGAGATTTAAGCGACCGAGAATTAATGTGCAAAGTTGTGTGTGCACAATTCTCACGTGGGTGTTTGAAGTAGACGACTCTTACGTAGGTTAAGTAAGGATATACTTCACGTACAGAGCGATGAGTCATAATCGTAGTTAATTAATAGTTTGAGGCACACATCAACTGTAACATCACTTTTTTCTTTAGTCACATAGGTTATTATTCCAAATTAGAAGATATTGTCATACGTGCAAGCAGTGTAACGAAAGGGGTACAAGACCTCTCCTTTCACATATGTTGTCACTTCTTCTCGTAAGTTGTACGTAAGGCTAGGTTTCTCATCGCTGTTGACCCTTGTTGCTTCCAAAATCCCAGAACAATGTAATGGCCTAAAGTTTAGGAAACTTCTTCGTAGAAGTGTTTTTTAGGTCTTCAAAGATTTTTTCTTGGTTAGAAATGATCAAATTTACAGAATCTTTGGAAATGAAATGAAAGTTAACTTTTCTGGTGTTAAAGTTACAAAACTGAAAGAACTCATCTATAGTTGATATTTGATTCAGAATAGGTCTTCTGAGATTTTCTTTACGAGCCAGTTGTTTAACAGTTCCTCCTTTCCCATTGCATTCTGTGTTCCCGTGGCTAGTAAATGACCACTGTGCTTTTAACATGAAATCTTTTTCATGCAGAGAAATGTTCATAAAATCAAACTTGTTTTTGTACTGTGCTGCACAACCATCACTATAATAGTGAATTTCTGTATTGTTGGGAAAGTTTTCCTTGGCATATTTTGTCAGCATTTCTTGTATTTTGTAGACCATACAATCATCATATTTCAAGTCAGATATGGTGCAGTGTGATGAAACTATTTTTTCACCATCAACACAGCTTCTTAAGTTTATAATAACAGGGTGTTCTGTACAAGTGTCGGAAGTCCAGTGACCAGTTTTTCTAATTTGTTAGTGAGTTGATTAATAAATTCATCCAATTTTGCTGTACATGTGATCATTTGTGTCCTGTCAAAATGCATTGTTTGTATTCAATTCTAGCCTCTTCATCACAGTCGTTAAACTTTGTTTGTAGAACGCCTGTTAGATTATCTTTGGAGGGGCATTTATCACCAGCGTCTGAGCATGCATTCACGATTAGGGTTTTCACACAGCAGCAGATTTATGAGCTCTATATCTCTCTTCAAGCTGTGCTGCATGAATTAGCAACATGACATTCTGGTGAATGGTGCAGACACTGACAGAGCGAGTTCCGCTGGCACCTGCCATAACACACTATTTGGGGCAGAGCATGCAGAATTTAGAGAAACCTACTTTCACGTGAGGATATTCCCATTTAAAATTTGAGTATAATTAATTTAGATTGCACAAAATTAACAGTTTTTCTTCTGGTTTTAGTCTTCTTCCCTGAACTTACCACATCTTTCATACGTGGCAAACCTTGACTGTTCATCACTTTGATAAACATTTACAACCAACGTTATGACCTCACGCTGGAGTTTCGTCCCTATTTTTGTGTGAGGTTCAGCAAGAAAACTTTTCTCTTTGAATAGCCTTTGGGCTTGTTGAACAGAGAAATCAGAAACTTGAAAAGTGTCTTATTTTATTTCTCGACTAGTTAAGAGATGCAGGGATTGTTAATAGCTGAACTTTCTACATTGATGTTAGTTGAGGTAGTTGGCTTTTCATGTTTTCAACCAGTAAGTCCATATCAGCAGCTTTTTGTTCCATTGTCTTTTCATGTTTTCAACCAGTAAGTCCATATCAGCAGCTTTTTGTTCCATTGTCTTTTCTAATTTGTTTCCTTCTGCTGGTACTTCCAACATCAAGAACGGTTTCAATTTTCTTTTTCACATTTTGTTTTATTTTTTTTAGTTTATTTAGCGCATAGTTTATTTTATAATTCTCAGTAAGCACGTGTAACTTCAAAGGAGAACACCCTGCATCTGTTAGAAGCATTAAAAATATCAATAGTCTCTTCTTTTTGTATCTCATTTTCTATTGATAATTCAGTATCATCATTTAGCTGTACCTCACTATCACAATTAGCAGGAGTTGTAAATAAGATTTTACGACAATAGCAACATAATTTTTCTCCAGGTTTTATTTTCAATCCTTGCTTAACACATGCCTTGCTTTGTTGTAAAGTTACTACTCTTAAACTTTTGTTTATGTTTCTTGTGCCTTTTGAAGGAATCATAACAATTTTTTTTGTAGGAATTCATACTTATTTAAAAATACATTCTTATGGTGAAGGCAAACAGTAGTGTCATTCCCTAATTCAGCTCTTAGCTTAAGAATGTAAATAGATTCTTCCTCACACAAATCACTAGCATTTTCTATAGGTTTTTTTGCAACATAAATTGTTTTGTGGCATGCTGTCAATGTTTTTATGTCCCTACACTGCACTTATCTTCCATTTTAAATCAAAATTACATACAAAACTAACTATTTCTATAATCAACTAAAAATATACTAAAAACTCCTCAAATTGTTGTTATTGAGTAAGTCATTATTTAAAACAAGTTCAATTTCTTAGATTTTACTGTTAGCAAAATGAAATAGTAGTTATTACTACTATTCGTTTTTATTATAAATGAAAGAAAAATGCACAAAACCACTTTATACACTCACAATAACATATAAATAATTACTGTTATTAAATAATAGTACTGTAATAAACAAAATACTGAGGACTATACACCAATCTGTTAACTGAGGAAGCACTTGCTGCAGACTGACACAGTCATCAAAGAATAGCTGCCTGAAGTTATTCTTTGAAAACTTGTCTGAACTTTTCCAGACATGTTTGTCTCCTGTTGCGACTTGCATAGCTCCAGCAGTAAACAAACAAGACTGTACACTTGCAAGCTACCTGTTTCTACTTGCAGCTTTATCTTTGAATTTAATAAAGAATTGTAATTGATTAATTATTGTTCTTTAAATGATAAACGTTTATATTTTTTACAATTATAAATAACATGCAGACAATAAATAATTACATTATTGAGAAGTTTTGTCCGGCAATTTAAGGTTTGGCATAGGTCCTACAATGATCAATGAGTTATTTTTAAAACTTTTGCATTTAACATAAAACATAACAAACTTATACATAGGAATCAAAAACCCCACCAATTTTATTTTTTTATATTATAGCCCATTTCATAACTGTTACATAGGGAAAAAAATTTTGTTACTATCCCTTTCCCTTTTTGAGATATTGAGTCCAATGTTAAACAATGTTTTTTTTTTTTTTTTTTTTTTAAATTACGAAGATGCAAAACAATGTTTTTTTTCTTGCAAAACTTTTTTTGATTGAGAGAAATTTTATATTTTTGCTAGAATCCTTACAGTTTAGAGAACAAAACTTGAAAATTTCACAAAGATTGGGTTAAAAATAAACAAATGACAAATTATTTTCTGTATACCGACACTTTTTGTTTAAAGGCATCCCACTAGCAAAACATGAAAAAACTCAAAACTTTGAACAGCCATTACATGAAAATCAAGTGAGATAAGAGAGATGAAATTTGGTGTGGTTACATGTCTATATAGATAGAACAAACATACCATGTTTCATCAAAATATAAGATGTTGGGTGAAAAAATTATTTTTTTGGTTGAATTGACATGGAATGACCTTAAGAACTTGGTCACCTTATAACTCGCCTCATGTGAGTCTTGACAGTTTTAATAGCCACCTCCCATAATCCTCCGAAGTGAGGGCGCGCAGGAAGTTTAAACTGCGGTACAAACTCTGCCTTGAGAGCTTGGGTTGCTTCAATTGTTACTGCACCACTGACAATATCATTAACAAATATGCCATGCTGTGTTAGTGAATACAGATGTCCATCGTGAGCAAGCTGTTGCACAGTTCTGATTGCCTGGTATGGAAAGGAGGCCAGTTGTTAATTGATCAATCTGAATATCATCATTGTGTGAATGTCGCCACAATATGCACTGTTGTCTGCGGTCATCTTGATGAGTGAGAACTTGATACATTTTGCAGATATCCGCTGTGAAGACAACAGGTGAAACACTAGAATTGAGGATTATTTCAGGTAGGTCCTTGTGAAGTTTTTTAACCAGTACTGAGTACATCGTTCAATGAGATGCCGTTAGCCGTCTTTGCTGATGAGTCATTAAATACAACACGTTCCTTTGTTGTTGAACTCGTCTCCTTATACACTGCATGATGTGGAATAATGTGCATGGGCCCAACATGGCTTCTGAGTATCACTGGTTTGCGCTGTGCCTGCAGCTTGTACAATGGTGTCATGTGACCCAGTTCCTTATACTCTTCCATGAAGGCTTTGTACTCACGGGCCAATCTTGTAATCCTGCAAAACTTGCCTTCAAGGTGTTTGAATCGGGTCAAGGCCTGCTGTAGAGTGTCTCCGTATTCAAGAGCAGGCTATCTAAATGGCAGGCGAAGAATGTACCTACCGTCTGGTGCCCTGGTATGGGTTGTGACATAATGTTCCTCACATTGCTTGTCGTCTTGTGACATTAACTCTAGCCTTGGGACCTCCTGAATCTCCCAGAACATTCTGAGCTCCATCTCCAAGTTCGTACAAGAAATGGCACAGGTGTTGCATGATTTGAATGTGGTTCACAGGAGGCCTTTCCAGCCACCACCCAACCGAAGATTGAATGGAATGCATGAGGGTCACCTGGGATTTTGGCACCAGTCGTAGTTTCATTCACTGTGTCGGCTGACAACAGCATATCAACTGGCCCAGGGACATTGAATGAGGGGTCTGCCAGTTTCAAGTCTGCAAGGTTGTGCTACACACACTAAAGCAATTGTTGAAGATGGCATACAATGTGTTATGTTCTTAAGAACAATAGATCTTCCATCAAATTGTTTTTCCTGGCTATCAACTGACCTTACTGAACATGACACAACACCTTTAGCATCATACCCTGAGGTTTGTCCAACACCTGCAACTTGTACTGCTTGACAGTGACATGGCAAACCTAACCTCTGCACACACTCTTGAGTGATGAGTGAAGTCTGCGAGGCCCCATTCAACAACAGTCTTACAGTCTGAATGTTTCCATTCCCGTCACGCACGTGCACAAGTGCAGTTTGTAGTAATACAACAATATGTTGCTTTTCATTATCGTGAGAAGAGTGAAGCACCTGCAATTTATCTTCAGACTGTGCACACCTGATCAGGACCATTATTTTTATTAGTGAAATGAAGCAATGAATGATGTTTACCATCGCACATTCTACACACAGATTTTGACAAATGCGTTCGTGATGTGTCATCTCCCTTTACAGGCAATTAAACCAATTTTTTTCTCCTTCGCCTTGCCAGGATTATGATTTCATACCTGTTTTAGAAGAAGATGGTTGTACTTTAAACTGCATTTTGCTTGACTGATCATGTTGTGGTGCTACACTATGAGCAGATAGCAGCTGACCACTTTCATGTGCTGTTGCCTGACAATCGAGGAAGGATAGCAATTGCTCACATGTTGGTAGTGGCTGGTCCACAGTATGCTTGAATGCTTCGCAAAGTGCTAGGTCCAGTTTCTCCTGTAAAATGTTCAATAATAAAAAGCTCCACTCCTTAATAGGAAAGTTTTTACTCTTCAAGGCATTCAAGTTCTCTCCAACCACACTAACAAAGTGTGATAATGACTCTGGTGATGAGGTAACAGACAGTACCTCTAGAATATTTTGCACGTGTATGGTTGCAGAAATACGTATGTTCTTAAACTACTTCCCAAGAAGTGTCCAAATTATGTCGTGGTTCTCTGAGATTATAGGCAAACTAAGCAGAGATCTTTCGGTTCCCTCCTGAGGCAACCAATGAGGTAATGTAATTTTTGAACATTTGTTACCGACTCATCTTGGTGCACTATTGACGTAAACAGCTCAGCGAACAAGGTCCATTCTCCCTTGTTACCAGGAAAAATTGACAAGGGCAATGGCGGCAAAATTACTCTTGGTTCTCAGACTGCCTGGCTGTATGCTGATTATACTCGCAAATTTAAATGTCTTTATAATCTTTTGAAGTCACTGAAAGATGCCTTTAATGTCTCAATGCTTCTTATCTCTGCTATTGGGGACATGCGCAATGCAAAGTAGTTCGCCTAAAATTCTTGTTTCTTTTCTGTTATTTCTTCAAAGGCTATCACGAACTCTTCCAATTTTTTTAGTCATTGCTTGCATCATTTAACAAATTTGTAACTTCATTAATCTTCTCAATCACGTAATTGAAAATGATTAACTGAAACTCAGTGGTAATGGCAGCCATAACCACACTTTCGGTACTCACTGTTTTGTTTGTCGATTTCACTTCACCTCAACGGCACACGAACAGCACGATCATAACTTGATGAACGTAATAACACCACGGTGCTGTTATTTACTACGTAGATACGACCTGGAGGATCAAAAAATGTTGAATTAATATCACGTATTTATTGACTAGCTTCTTGTAAATGAGTTGACGAGACAATACAATATTACATACACAAACGTGATAAAAAAATGTCCTAGGAAGAACAAACACAACAAAAAAAATATCTTTGGAAATACAAATCTTAACAATTACTGATTTTAACGTCCAGTACGGAATTACGGAGGCTTGCTTATTTATTACGGAAGTTGATAGCCTTGAACAATTGCATCCAAATTTTTTCGTATTTTTTTAGTTCGTATATACTAAATTTATGGTACGATGTATTGTCTGCTGTACTGTAAATATCGTCCTGTTACCAGAAGCTTGCATGCGAGTTGACAATTCTGATATTCTCTGCAAACTACACTATACATATATATGGTACAATGTATTGTCTGCCATACAGTAAATATCGTACTCTTTACCAGAAGCTTGCACGCCAGTCGATAATTTCGGTATTCTTTGCAAACAGTGCGATAAATTCGGTATCAAGAGCAGTAAAAATTTGTGGCAACACTGGAAACAGAAGACTGAACTTGTCAGTAGTGATGCAGTGGCGCCATTGTGTATTTACTCTGATGTTGTTGTGTATTATGTAGTTTAACTTTGTTGGTTTCAAGACACGTGCGGTGTTGATTTTACTAAAGCCCATTCTACAGAGCATGAATACGTAAGAAAATTGACTCTGGAACTCAAGCAGAACAAGCAGACGACTTGGGATGAATTTTAACCATTCTACAATACGGATAAATGTACTGTCTTGCAACTTACGAAATCAAAAATACTCAACTGTTACAAATTACTGATATAGGTTACATAATATACATATTTCATTTCGTATATTTTTACAGTATTTAAAAATATTTAAATACTACTGCAGAACATTGTTCACATATTTATTAAAATAAAAATGATAATCACCTGCCAAAATGAAGCACTTGCCGTGTACACCACAATGGCCACAAAAACGAATATCAACAAACCAAATACTCAATTCCTATTGGCTACAGGATTCATGGACATGCAAGAGTTGGGAGTTGCCGAGCTTTCTTACGTGTATCCGTATGTCATCCACATCTGCATTTGTGATTGTAGATTGTGTTACGCGTCCGCTTCTGCGATGCGTATCCGTGTGCGTGTTATTGTAGAACGTGCCTAAATGATTTGGCAAATAAATTATTTAATGCTCGTGACGAACAGATGTGATTTTAGTGAAGAAAATTTCCAAGTATTACGCCATTGAAAAACACGTGTTCGGAAGGTTGCAAATTTTACAAACAGTAAGTTTGCGTGTTTTGTAAATAATACATTTGTAATCAGTTACTGTAATTATTGAAATGCATGTGGCCTGAAAAAGCTACACTTTCAACACACTTGTAGTTTGTGACTAATATTTGTTTTTGTCTATATAGCAAATTCAACGAGTGTAAGGTTAGCTTCGGTCAATATATATGTGTGTGTGTATAGCGCTGCAGCTGTACGAATGCTAACTGCGACGTATATACTGCGTTGCTTTTTCATTGAAGTTTTTGAAGTTCAATAATTTAAATGTTATTTCCATACAAGCAAAATTTTCCATTGCTTCATCTAAACAATATGGAACTCAATGATACACACTCGTAAGAACATCAAAACATTTCCATCTCACGAAATACTTAAAACTGAAGCACCCAGCCCGTCACTTTTCCCTTCCCCTCCTCCCCTCCACCTTAAAATAAAATATACATAATCCCAACAAAATTAGTGTGGCAATTACAAAAAAAAAAAAAACAGTTTGGAATGCCAACCTAGCAATTCTTCAACAGAGATAATTTTCTGGTGTCCGCCCCAATCAAACAAAATTTTGAGTATCTCTATCAACTGCAAATTTAGACACACTTATGATTGAAAAACTAAAAAGTAGCCTAATTCAATCAATGAAGTTTGTAACTTAAACAAACAAACC
Organism: Dryococelus australis; assembly: GCA_029891345.1. NCBI lineage: Eukaryota > Metazoa > Arthropoda > Insecta > Phasmatodea > Phasmatidae > Dryococelus > Dryococelus australis. The sequence goes on from CM056993.1 coordinate 385,239,358, forward strand.
ACCAAAGAGCTTCAAGAAGCTAAACATCAACTGTGAATTTCCTAGCGAGTGATTAGTAAAAAGGTATGTTTGTATTTTATGTTTTTAACATATCCTGGTGATTATTATGATGAAATAATTTTTCTGGTTCACCCATGTGCACATATTTTATTATTTAATGCATGTGTGTTATGTGTATGCCTATTCAAATTTGTGAGTATATCTATGTTTTGGGGAGAAATTTTATTGCTCATGATTTACGCGTTTTTTTTTGCATACAACTGGGTTTACTGATGGGTGTGCTTGTAGGTTGGCAGCTCTGAATCTGCAATTGCAAAAACATTGTGGCATTCGTTTAGCTGTTTGGGTCACACACTGCAGCTAGCCATACATGATGCCAAGAAAGGGACTCCTGTCATAGAAGTTCTTTGTAAAAAAATGCAGTGCGATAGTCGGACACTAGCGCACTTCTCAATACTGATGATGACTGCATCAAATCCAAAAACATATGAATTGATTCGGGATGTTGACACACGTTGAAACAGCATATTTGATATGTTTAAACGACTTGAACAAAACAGAACCCATTTCTGCTGAACTCGCATCAGGTGGTGTGGACATCTTTACTTCTAGTGAATGGAAACTTGCCGAAGGAACAGTGACAATCCTAGAACCAATACACACTGCTACCAAAGAATTCATTGAACAGGTTTATTTTACAATTTCTTTAGTAATTCCTGTTATTGATAGCTTAAAAACTATGTTAGAATCAATTGTGTGTAAAGCAGGACCGGGTGAAGAAGAAATATGTTAAAGGCAATTCTATCAAGATTTCCAGATTACAGACAAGTGTTGTTAAAGGATCATGAGAAAAATTGAGGAATAAATGCAGGATCACACTTGAGTATCTGGAGCAGTTTTTATCAACAGTCAGCAAAGCCGGAGGCATCACATTCCACTAATCAGGATGATGTATTGGAAGATGACATTTCAAAGTACTTAAATGAACCTCTTCAGAAACGTTTTACAAATCCTTATCTGTGGTGGAAAGAAAATAACATTCGTCACAAATATGTTTCAGTTGCTGCAAGAAGCTGTTGTGTATTCCTGCTACAGCTGTTCTCTCTGCAGGAAATATTGTCACAGCTCGTAGAGAAAACTATTCTTCTGAGATTGTGGAGCAACTGACTTTTTTACATGAAAATTTGTAGGCCCATATATAGAGTCATTCGCATTCACAAGCCTAATGTAAGACCTTATGAGGCTCAAATAGCTATAAAAAAAAAAAAAAAACTATAAAGTTGTTTCGTTATGAATGACATGCAAATCTAATGATCTAGTATGTAAATATAATAATCTCCAATAAATATAATGTCTTGTTCTTGATAAATATTGTAAATAACCTCTTTTGATTAAAAAAGTATAATAAAATTGACTCTCAAACAAGTTTACTTATGTGTGATATTGTAACACTATACAGACCTACAAAAGGAATCTGATTCAAATTTCAACTTCTACTCTAAGAATTGAATTAATATGAAGATCATGGAATTGCACATCCTTATTAATCGATAATGATCCTACCGTAGGGATGGGAGCTATCCACAATGACAGCGTAGGTCAAGTGGGAATGTAATTCATGGGAGAAGGAATGACTCAAGGCTTTGGGGTAACTTTCTGTGGTAGTTGTACCCTGACAATCTTCCCGGAAGCCAAGTGGATAGTGCACGTATTCTGAACGTCTTTCCTCTGGTCACCCTTTGGTGGGGTTACAGCTACTGCTGGCAAAGGAGTCTTCAGCTGGGGGTGACATGGATTCCCCGTTCTAACCACTGCCAACAAGCACCTAGATAGGCGTCGAGCTCTGAATTGTTGGCAAGGGGAATAAATGGTGGAATGGGCAGAGGTCTAAATTCGGGCTCCGTGGATGTGTTCACCTGTGAGTGAGCCAACATCTGCAATGCTCGTCACTCTTTGTGTTGGTTGCAGCTCTTAGTACCACCCTTTTTACCCTGCATCTAGACCAGTCTTCTGACCTTTCCGCGGACATGCAGTCCTGGGGGTGTCTTATTCAGTCACACCCAAGACCCTGAAGTATAGATATGCAGTCTGGTATTAGGACGCTACCGAGGTTAGACGAGGGAGCACTGGAAACCCAGAAGCCTTGGTGTGTCAAGTTCTGTCTCCTGTGGAGTCCAGCACGTCTCACAACTAATTCTCACTGGGGTTTTGATGCAACTACTTTCACTGTTAGAATAATATTGACTCAAGTGAAGCAGGAACTACAGTTAACCGGAAGGTAGACAGATTCCAAATTAACATAATATTTATTATTACGAATTATGAAGATGGGAAGTCCCGGTTGGGTAGTGTAAACTAGCTAAGAGTTGATTAAATTACGTTAATTATTTCAAGCAAAGGTGACCCTGGAAAATAATAAAATAAAAATTATTCTGGTTGGAAACGTACGTTAAACTACGCTTTTTACAGCGTAACCTCTCCAGGGGAATTTATCCAGAAGGGAAAACTTCGCGATGACCTGTTACCATGGAGTCAAGGAATTAGACTGAGGTGAAAGGGCTGCAGGGTATGGGGATGTCAGGTTACCTCTGGAATGCCATGCATTCTTTTCTTGCAAGATGAGGTTGAGCCTTCTGCAAGCTGCTGGAGCCGTTGCAGGCTGTAGGAGAGGAGGGAGGTCTTGGTCAGACCCAGGGAGTGCTTGCTAACCTATGCAGCCGGCGAGCCCGGCATCTCTGGCGAGAAGCGAGCTCGTGCCGCCTTATATAGACGAAAATCCCTTGTTCAGCTATCTTTCGGGGGTGCGTGGTAGTGTGGCCTTTCATCGCAGGGGTTTGCTTATCAGGGTTGTGGCGGCGGCAGCGCACATTTCTTATCTCCCTGCTCCGAGACAACAAATTTATCCACCTTAGCCTGAGACTGGCGGCGGGTGTGACGTCACAGGGCAGCGGGGATGCTGTGATCCTGTGGTGTCTGTTTAATCTTCCTTCTCAGATAATCTCAGGGTAGTGGTCCGTCGGGTAAAACAATATTATCAATCAGGGGTGGCGCTCACATGCCGGATTCTGGGCGGACAGTACAATTCATAATTGAGTGCGTTAATTATTTTTGTGTGTTCGAAGCTGTCCAACGCGTGGAGCCCATTCACTGGGCATGTGAAAAGTAGTTTGCCACTGTTAGTGACTTGCCCCGAGCTCTTGCTTGCTTGTTTGTTGATGGGACGAAGTCGCCCGTAGTGTGCACAAATGCACTGCGCAGCAATGTGGAATGCGTTATTTTGTTTATGAATGCGAGTGAACAAATAATGCCACGAGTGGAAAGTTTTACCCCTCCGCTTCTTCCCTTCCTTCCTTCAAGATAAAACATTAAAATGTACTCTTATGTTGACAAATTTCTAAACATGTTTTGGGGGAGGGGGATGTTTAGTGCCAATGTCTCGTATATAAGCTGCACCCCCACTTTTTGTAATAATATGCTGCCTATATATGCCAAAAGTATATTAGGAGGTGATATTGAGCATGAGTACATCGAGTAAGCATTTAAAATTATCTGCATGCTATGGAAAGTGACACTTAAAAATGAGATTTGATTAGGAAACTTTGCATACTTTATTCATTGTTACTTCACAGTACTGGAAACAAGCCTTTGTGAAACCATCCCGGGTTTAATTCTCTGCCTGTGTTTTAAACAAATCATATCCAACCTGCATTTAGTACTGTTACTAACACTAAAGTATTCATTTGTGTAGTCTTTAAATTGTTTGTTTGACAATCAATATGAAATAAAAATAGTGAGAACAATGCTGTGTTGGCAACGACTAGTACAAAAATGTTTTAGAGTTCTGATATGCTATTTGTAAAGTAAAGACCTCTTGTTTGAATTAGCCACCTGCGAGTTATAGTTTTTCTAGGCAAGTCGAGTTTGAGTCGAGATTTAAAAACTCGCAATTTCGAGGAGTTGATTTGAGGCAGATGTCTCTGCCAACATATTAATACATTTGTTCAAGCACACACTATTTTACAGTACACTTTTTAATGTGCCGTTGCCGTACATTTATTATTTGTATTTGATCATTGCCTGTGATGTAATGCTGTAATCGGTTAGTCATCGTAATTGACAAATCAATGTCGGTTGTGAACAAACTAGGTTATGGTTGCAGTTGATGGGTTAACAAGACCGTTTTGGAGTACAGGATGTGGTTGAAATAATATTAAGTTGCCCATCTCATTTTTTTAAGTATGCTTAAATAGGTAAGATTACGTGATGGTTGGCACACTTTTCATTCGTTTCGAGCTGCGGCCATGACTACCAGCAATTATTGTTTGATGTAGACTATCAATATATATCGACCTAGCCACATTGAATAAACTACAACAAACAATTTACGTAAACATGGCAATGGATGGTCGTGTCTACAAAGTACAAACTACTGCAATCAATAAATTAAATAATATATTGTGGAAGCTCAAATACGTTCTAATGTCATATTATTTAGATATATAAAAATCATTATCAAGACGTGGTCGCTGACGTGCTTATATGAATATCGCTTAAATTATGACTGATTACGAGTTCTCCGTGTTATAGGTTACCGGCACAACTGTATACAAGATTATATTTGGGAATAACATATTTTAAATGAAGAAGAATGGCATTGACTTTGATGTAGTGAGTAAATTATCAGATTTTGATTGCAAATTATATTTCTAGTGTAGACTAAAAACTTTTGTCACGGCACTTTTTTGCTTGCTATTGTGTGGTTTCCTAAACATTAGTATGCTAAGCAAATAGAAAATGGAAACTGAGAAAAGATGTTTTTACCAAAATGCACAAAGTATTAAAAATGCATTACCGTATTTACCCGAAAGGAAGACGACCACTTCCTGAAAAGAAATATTTAACCCTGAATTCAAGACTACCTCTGTGAAGTGCTGAAAAAATTATTTAGGTTGAAGTATTTTTGCTTGAATTTGTGACAAACCCTTAAAAAAGAAATGCTATTATATGAATAATATGATAAATTTTATTTACCTTGAAAGAAAAACTAATTACAATGAAATTTGTGTGTCTAACCTGGCTGTATGGTAGCAGAATTTTTCTTAAACTGTAAAACTTTTGTGGGTGTTATATACCTATTTGTGACTTGAGCCATTTAGCTTCCCAGCAAAGCGTTTTGTCTTTATGGTCTGTACAGTCTCAGCACTACAAAAATACAGACAACCGTAGGACATATGGTATTTAAGCATGAAAAGCCTTTGTCAAAATTACCTAGGTTTAGAATTGTTGACGACCCCTCATTTTTTCTAATTCCTTTTCTGTCAGAAAACCTTGTCTTCCTTTCTGGTAAATATGCTAATTATGAGTGTCTTTAATATGACATGTTCGGACTACGAGTTTCAGTATTTGTCGAGCCCGAGCTCGAGTATTACAAAAAAAAACTCAACTCAAATTTTGAGTACTCACAGGTGCCTAATTTAAATGTTTACATTTTCATGTAGCAATGGTAATTTAATTGTTGTGTATTAAAAATATTTATCTATATTCTATCTGATCCATGGAAAATAGTGTGCATAGGCCCTAGTCTCTTCCCGTGCCCCCCAATTACAACCTACTTCTTTTTAAAATATATGGAAAAGGCCCCACTGAGGTATTGGTCTCTTTTTTGTCGCCTTTACAACTCTTTTCACCCTTAATACTCGGGAACAAACCCATGTATTTCCCACAAACGCTTCCACTACAGTCTCCGCCATTTACCAACAGATAGATTCATCAAGCTGGGCATACTCTCCCCACCAAACACTTTCGTGGCGGCTTGCCCTAGAACCTTCTCCCAACACTCTCCACGTGACCAAAGCAGGCAGGGGATATTGTCCCCACCGACACTTTAGTGAAGGCTGCCAACTTCAGCACTAACTACTCTCTACACATCTCACAATGATGAAAGAAAGGGATGGAATATTCTCCCTACCACTGGGGCATTTCTCTTCCACCCATACCACAACATAACTTCCACACAGAACATCCATCACACCATTCACTCTCCCTCCCCAAATGTCCCAGTTCTTTCATTCTTCCTAAAAGTCCTGATGAGAAAAGATCAGTGCTGGTCTGGCGGCTAACTTCCAGCATACGCATATCTTCAGGAAACACTTGGAGAACACCACAATTAACTCCAAGCGTTCTTCACAGTAATGTCAACTCAAATTAATAGCCATTTACCGTGCCAAAACTTCAGCAGGGCTGCTCGTCATAGTCCCGATGCAGGGGACCCACAAAAATATTAAAGCCGATACGAGCACAAAAATAACTAAGTATTTACTCTTTCTCTTCGCCAAAAAGCAACAAAGTCCCACACAGGACATGGCCAGAAACAAAAAGTCCCCATAGGTACCTTCCTCCAGAATCAAAGTCTCACAGAAATATTCAATTACCAATTTCTGCTGGCCAAAAACTTAGTGCAGGAAATTACAAGCCATAAAAGTCTAATCCCAATCTTGGCTTGCCAAAAACTTATCACTCATCATCGTCACCTCGCAGAATTATTCTAAGTCCCCATTGCACCCTGGGAATCGTGAATATTTTCTAAGTCCGAAGATTTGCTGAATGCTTATCTCTTGTAGAATCGCCATCTCGTTACTACTCAGGGTGGACACCGCTCACCACAGATCACCAGCACGTCAGCTGGGGAATTCTCCCAGACAGAGCTTGCGCACCTCAATATATACACAGAGAAATCTCCCATGCGCGTGCTCCCCCTTTCCAAGAGAATGGTACATCAGCGCACTCTTTTTGAAACAGTGCCCTCTTTATTGCCAATATTTTCTGGGTGGTGTGAATTTTGGACAGCCAATAACTGCGAAGGGCATGCTTCCACAAGGAGCGCCCACAACACATGACTGTCGTGCAGGTCATCGCTCATTCCTCTGCAGGCGTTCATACTTATCTAGAAAGAGACATTTGTGAGCACATATTCACACTTGTCATCCTGTCACATGACCCTTAAAAAAAATTTTAATTTATGTTTTAAGTTTTTTTTTTTTTTTTTTTTTCCCCAAGAAGTTAATGTTTAATTATCCCTGGAGTATAAACCAGCATGTTTCTAAACAGAAATATTCATTTCATTTAATAGGCGAACATCTTTCGTATAAAATTATATATCAGAGAAATACTGATACAAATAAAAAATATGCACACATTTTATTGTTTTCAGCACGTTTAAAAAAATTGCGGTCATACATCATAGTATGATTTTAAAGATTTCTTGAATCAACTCATGTTATCTTATTTAATCTGAAATATCTAATTGTGGTAATTTAGTTTTTATTATTTGTTCATCCAAAAACTTTAAAATTGTGATTTTAATGTGAAATTATGCAAAGAATCTGTGGTGTAAAATTATGTTGTGTACAGTAATTCAATTTTTAATTTATGTCTACAATTTGGGCAATATTTCATACAAATATAATATTATATTTCTGGTGAAGGCTGTTTACATATATATGTAATAGGTAACACTTGTATTTTTTTTGTATAGCCCGTCTCTTCAGTTCGAGGCTGCGTGGGCGTTAACCAACATTGCAAGTGGCACGTCAGCACAGACGCAAGCAGTTGTTGGTGCAGGAGCTGTTCCACTGTTCCTCTCGCTGCTACTCTCCTCACATCAGAATGTTTGTGAACAAGCTGTTTGGGCCCTAGGTAGGTGGTAACGTTATGTTTTGGCAAACTTATATACAGTCATTTCTCGATTCTAACACCTCTGGAATAGTGACCCTCTCAAAGTAAACCGTGAAAAAGAATTTAATTGAAAACGCCTTTCTAATAAAGACCCCTTCGAAATAATAACCCTTTTCCTGGGAACCATGAGAGGTCTTAGAATCCAGAGTTCACTGTAGAACTTACCGTATTTTGGCGTATAAGGTCTGCACAATTAGTTTTTGATGACAAATTGAGGATAATTAATATTTCAAGTAAAGGCAGCGCCAAATTTTTGTATTCCTGTAAATATTCCTAAATCACGATTGCGTACAAACATAATAAATTCCGTCTTTGTTTCTCCCTTACAAAACATTTGTGACAGGAGATTTGTATTATGTGCATTGTTTACGAACGTTCTTCACACTTACTATTCCAGAGATGGTAATGTGACTTGAGAAAGCAAAACCATGGCATCAAGTTAGACAACATGGCATCTATCAATCTGCACTTGCGGCAATGTGGCAGGCATGCGAACTACATAAGATACCTTTCTCTTGTACACCAGAGAAATTGTTTTCTCATGTACGTCTTGAATACTGTGATTGATAAATTGCATTGAATAGGGTTACCTTAATTTTCCGTTGCCTTTTTCTAACTTTCCGGGAATAATTATTAGAGTTACAATTTTATACATTATCCATTTTTGAATGCTTTTGGCATCATCACATTGCAAATCAATATCTTGAAAATGTGGCAGCACTGCTTTTAGCTCTCCGTTGTCGACATGGCTGCCGCCGAAAACATTGCAATATAGATTGCTAAACATCTAATAAAATTCTACAGTTCATATTTCATACATATGTACTGTATTCCCATTTTTTTTCAGTGTGTTTTTTGTATTTCGTACTCTGTAAATACACAATGTGTAGTCTGAGATCTCTATTGTTATATATTTTCTTTAGTGTTACAAAAAAAATGAGTTCATGATTGAATCAACGAGGTTATTTCGGAAATGGTACATTATTAAACGTAACTAAATGCAGGGCAGTGAGAAGCAAGCAAAATTAATTGTGCAAAAAAATTATTTTATTTTTGTTATCTATTTATATTACTGGTGCATGTGTACATAATGTACCGTTTATCGGCTTGTATGCATTGGTGAGTACAGTTAGTATTTATAATTTCTTGTTTAATAATCGGAGCATGTAATTTTAGGTGATGCCATAGAAATATTTGCTTGATCGAAGCAGTAAAAATTGAATTTCGAGTTACACAAAAACTATTTAGCATTGATTACAAAAGGATTCTGTCTCGGACCACAGAAAATCCACTGTGGACGTGGACTTTCGGTTAAACCGAGTTAGAGGGTTTGAGTTTAACTGTATATGGTTTCACTACTTTATGTCGGTACAAGTCCAAAAACCTAAAAATTTGGAATTTATATACTGTATTCACTCGAATATAAGACGACCCTACATTTGCCCTTTGCTGATGGGGAAAAATTCAATTTTGCCACAAATACTTACTGACAGGCCATGTATATTTGCTCTTGCAAAAGCCTCAGTTGTTTTTAATGCCATGGGTTCGATATCACCCTTTTTCCAGTTTGTACTGTTAAAACTTCCAGCAATAGAATTCTAGATTCTTTTTGGGGGGGACCCGGTGACAAACTTTTGTTTATTCAAAACATGTTTTTCACTTTTGACATGTTTTAAGGCAGTATCTCGTCGCTCATATGAAACTTTACAGTTACAGTGTTTACACATTAATGTAGATGTGTCTGAAGCATAAAGACAATCACTATGAAATTCTTTTGCCCACTAACTTGCACTCAACTGCGTTTTTAGACATGTTAAACAATTATAATATACGACACATTGAGATAATAACGCACTTAGCTACAAGACAAGATAAAAAACTTGATAATTCAATGTAACAATATAGTTTACGTTAATGACGGCGCACAACCTCTTTTTATTTTTAATTTTCCCTAATGAAGAAAGGAGCAGTTTTTCCCAAACATATCTATGCATTTTTGTAAACAAAACAAATCGTGCCAAATATTCGGCTGTATGAGTTCAGCTGGCCTGCCATAGATAACATGATGAATGGTAGACATCAACATTTCACAAAATTACTTAATTTTGTTGTTTCCAAATAAATTTCACAGCACTGTGCATTGAAGTTTTCATTTAAATTTACCCGTCAATTGCGCTCGTTACACCTATGGCATAATCAGACGTGGTGAATAGTAAACATAACCGTTTGCGTGTATTGTGAATAATTATGTACGAAAACAACAGATTGACTCCCGTTTTTGCTTCTAAATTCACAATAGCACATAAAATCAGTCCAAGAAGCAGGTTTTTGGTTTATGAAAAATACGAATTCGTGATAATACTTAGTTTTGTAAATTTCGTGAATTGTAATTCCAAGTACGAAAAACAGTGTTATTTCGTGTTTTAGATGAAAATTTGTGTTATTTTTCACGTTACCTATGTGTTAATATTAACCCTAATTATTTTTTGTGATGTGAAAATAAGACGACCCCTTAATTTTTTAAAGTGAAATTTGGAACAAAATACAGTCTTATATTCGGGTACATCCCTGGCAGTTGTCCGCAGAGTTGAGTTACCACCACCGCCACCTGCAAGGTGGTTGTATCTACCAGGCCAGGACTGATGTCCCAATAATAGAAATTATTTTCGCCCGATGAGCCATCGGGATCATGCAAGAGGCACGTGGCGAGGACAGCAGTGTGATGCGGGATGCCGCCACGAGCAAGATGCCTAGATCCTCTGCTCTCCAGGCGCTGGGCTTGCAACTGCTACCCCCCCTCTCCAGACACTCTGTCAGTGAAGGAAGGGATGGCAGAGGAATATAAAGAGATATGTCCCGGCCTTCGGATCGTCAGGTCTGCTTCAGTTCTCAATCTAGTATTCTGACTCCTCTCCTGAGCTCTCACTGCTCCAGCTATTGTTTTTGAGGTTCACACCTCTCCAGTTGTTCCACCGCTTCCTCGTGGAGCCGAAGACCCTCCAACCTACACCGAAGGAAGTACCAGCGGAGTCACCAGTAACACACTGAGACACGTTTGGTCCGTTACAGACACTCGGAGAGTAGAGCTCGCTCCGGGGTTTTATTAAGCAGCACGCACCAACTGCAGCCTTTTCCCGTAGCTTTGTACAGGGCGCTTTCCCCTGTTAACTCTAGGGTGTTTTCCTTCCGCCAAACCTGTGTGGATTAGCAAGTAGTACTTTTTGTACAGACAGTGCCAGTCTGGTGGCACTGTTGCACCCCTTGCTAGAAAAGGAAGCCAGATGGTGCTGGGGATCGGAACACCGCACAGCGTTTCAAGCCTTGAAGAAGAGTTTCCAGAGCATCAAACAACTTCACCAACCACGGTGGCGGGGGGCTTAATTCTCCAGACCGACTCCTGCCATAACTGCCTTCTAGGAGTTAATTAATGTGGAAAGTTTCAGTCCAGGTTTTCCTTCACCTGGGGTAAAGTTAATACGTAATTTAAATTATGTCTTTAGAATATACAAGAACCGTGTCACTAGCAGTAATAATACATGTCAAATTTTATGCTGGTCGAAATTGTTCTTACTTACGCTTTCTCATTTGATGTATAAGTGAAAGTGTTTATGGTTGGGCTCATTAACATAATTAATTCCTCCCTGCGGAATAAGTGTTAGTGGGCCGAATCCTCGGGGTTGCACAGCTTGCAAATGCTTTAGTCTGTAAATACATACTGAGATGTCTGGGAGCGTCCAGTATGCCCATGCTTGTCGGCAGCTTCACTCCAACTCTATCTTGTCATTTCTTCCAGTCAGTGTCTCGAAAGTGTGTGAATAAGACACTGTAGCATGTGAACATGAATCAGAACTAGACTCCAAACTAGGTATCTGCTGGCCGTGGTCCAGCCACGAATACGTAAGCTTTTACAATCCACCTAAACCTGTACCATTAACAAAGTTGCCTACCTCTACCTCGGTCATCGGGATACAATCCGTACTGCAGCAGGGAAGGTGATCAAAATCACCATACCTCCCAAAACCAGCCCGAAATTCCGGATAGTTTCCCCTCAGCCTAACTTCGTACCCACTCGTAAACCTGCAAGGCCAGCTCCCTTCAGACGGCTGGGTAGCGAAAGGTAAGAACTATCCGCAGGAATACAATCCATTTCCATTTCACTATCATATTCACCGCTGCACCCGGCATTTTAATAAACTATTCTATTTATTGGGACAGCTGGTGTCCCATATTTTGGTAGCCTTCACGGTTAGTAAGATTGCACTCCCTGGGAGGGAGACGTTCACAATCAAACTCACCCTGGGGTTTGATTCCCCTCCAAGCCACTATAGCCCTTTCTCTAGGCAGTACCCTAACCACTACCCCAACGAGGGTGAACCACGATCCGTCAGGCAGAAAGGAGTCCCGCGAGAACATAATACACTGCTGAAGAGCTCCAATTAATCTACTGAAGGGCAATCAGCACTCCAGTATTCTGTGTCAGACGGAAGTACCTTCCCCCGCCACAAAGACATAAGAACTAAGGGGAGAGCGAAGTGCATCAAGTTGAACGTCTTAAGTAAAAGTTTGGTTATAGCAAAGAACACGTTATTGCAAAGTGAAACTGTGGTATGCAATTCCAAGTTGTAAAAGCTGTTTAAAACAAAATATGGGTAATAAATATAACAAAGTATTTTTTATGCTACACGTAATTATTAGCCTAAAATTCTATATGTATACATTAAAGCATCACATTATACAATCTCAGTTCTCTCAACAATTCGGTACAATTAACCTCCACATATAACAATACATTTCTGGTAGTGCCAATTCTTCAGTCTTCGGGGAAGTAATTTAAATAATCATGTTTATCACAAAGAATTTTTCCCAGCAAAAAAAATATGCATTTGGATACATGAACTTCGGACAGGTTACTTCCCCCTTCCTCCAGGAAATAAATTTTTGCTGCAGTAACAACGGATTTCTTATCTCTCGGATAGTTCAATACAATAGTTTGACGGTGTCGAAATGAATTTAGTGTTTTCATAAATATGATGGAAGCACTGCACCATGTCACACGTCGCTGATATAGATAATGTTTGGCTCTCTTGTGATAATACTTTTGTGCATACATGAATGAAATCCTCTGATGTAGTTAACCTGAGGAAACGTCCCGTTTTTGTGCATAGAAAACATTTGTGTGTTAAACAGACTTGAATTTTAAGTTTATTAGTAATTATTCTTGCATTTCTGTGCTGTTTTTCAGGATTTGATCAGTTGTATTCCGTTGTCATATGCCTCTATAGTGAAAAAAACAGTTAAAAACAAAATAGAAAATTTCTTAAAACAAAAACCTAGGTATGTAATGCCAGGGGAAAATGTGTAAAGGTAAAATTCTTTACTTTGGGAATATTTTTTGTTTCCTCATTTAATGGAAGGGTTGATTTTATTGAAGACTTAATCAATATGATATTTATTTAATAATTCTTTAAGTAAATTTTCCCCTGAGTAAAGTTAAAATGAAAGAGACTTGTTTTGTTATTTAAGCTAAATTTTGTACATAAATTACAAATTTTTAAGTTTTTTTGGCCTTGTACCAACATAAAAAAAGTCTGCAGTTTCGACAGAACAAACCTCATTGTAAAAAATCTTATTACAAAGTAGCCAGATTTTGGTCCTTTCAGGTTTGTGTTAATGAGGTTTCACTGTATTTTACTGACCCCTTGAAAAAATGTTATAACAGGGTTCTAGTGTATTAATAGTGTTTGTGTTTTAAATGAGTTATTCAATAACATACCAATGTAAACAACTTAACTTCTATCTAATAATTGATTTGTCGCCACATAATGACCACTTATCACAATTAGTAATGGTCCAGCTTTCCTTATCTATGGAATAAAAGTTTTAAATGAGAACAAAATTTAATAGAGTAGGTATATAATGTCAAATAACACTTGACAGGGGGAATGTAAGTTATTCACATTTTTTACAGACAATATTCGAAGTTCAAATAAAAAATGATTCGTCAATTATTATTTGCTACTTTTCAAATATTTGCACGCCCCTATTGAATATATTGTGACATGTTAGTCATCTGTTGATACCTAGCTAGGATATCATAACCCTCCAAATTGAAGTTTTTAGGGCCACTTCCATCATAGTATGTATTTGCATGATAAATTTATTATGACAAGAACATGTTGCTCATGTGCATGCAAGAAACTCGTTGGTACCAGTATTGTGTTTTGTCCACCACAGAATGAGACACTATGGTGGCCAGTGGGTTCTGACTGTCCTGGTGATGGTTTTTCCAGGTAACATAATCGGCGATGGTCCTCAGCTGCGAGACTACGTCATTGGACTGGGTGTTGTTAACCCCCTCCTTACATTCATCAAGCCAGATATTCCCATTAGTTTTCTGCGAAATGTTACCTGGGTCATCGTGAACCTGTGCAGGAACAAGGATCCTCCTCCGCCAGTTCAGACAATCGCAGACATACTGCCAGCTCTGAATATGCTCATCCACCACACAGACATAAATGTGAGTCCATCTCTTTTAACAACGCATGTCTAATGTACTCATAGCATTTAAGCACAAAACAGTTCCCACATTATATTTAGTATTATTTTCAAAAATGTATTTTAAAGTTTTCTGATTTAAGGTTCTTTGAACAGCCTTCACACAATCATATGTACAGTAAAACTTCAGCAAAATTTACGTCTTGTGGTTCTTGATAATGGCCTTGTAAAATCTATGCCCCTGTGATATTGTAACAAACTGATTTTAGTTTAAATAGAGCACAGCATGATTTTCAGCAAGCATGAATTCCATTTTCATTTGCTTTTGTTGGAATTGTATAAATTTATTTTAGTATTCAGACATCTTTAGTTGGAAATGATAAGTGATGCATGCATATGTCCTACTGTTGGTGTAAAAGAAGTTTAAACCACAGCATTGCATATCTTTAGAAGTTTAAACCACAGCGTTGCATATCTTTAGAAGTTTAAACCACAGCATTGCATATCTTTAGTGACCACACACGTCTATTTTAAATTTGTCTGAGTTTGACAGCTCTGCATGTAAGATGTGCAAATACGAACTCACAGAGGAGAAGAGAAGGGTGTTTGAAAATACTATAGGCTGCGTTTTCTCTTTTGTAAATTTTAAAGTTGCATTAGTGGAACTTTGCATGTGTTGTATGTGAACATGTCATCAATAACAATAAGTCAAAAGGACAAGATATAAGTCTGAACTCGAAAACTGAAAAGAAAAGCTAAAATCAAACTTGTAACAGCATTATCACAAGACCTATCCAAAAACCAAACACCGCAGGTACAATAACTAGCGTGGCAGTGATAACAAGACCCGTGGCTGAAGTGTGGAAAGGTGGTATTCTTAACTCTCTGTTATTGGCAGGCCTTGTCGCTACATGCATGGTAGTAGACCATTACTGTCCTTGTGGGAGGGTGGGGGAGGAGGAAGCTTTTCTTTGTGACTTTTAATGTCACACACAGTGCAGACCAATCTGCAGGCACCGGGTAGCGTGCTCACTCCAAACGGAAATTGCCACATCTTTGGACTTATTTTGCCCCCCCCCCTTCCTGTTTGCTGCGTATCATTTAAGATTAAAAAACCCCCTATACTTTATTACTGTAGACTGGTGAATGTAATTGTAATTAATTTTTGTTGCTATTTTAATTTTTGACTAAATTATAAATTTTTGATAATTCCTGAAAATGGTGTAAAATCACTGCCCTTGTTAAATCAGGTACTTGTGAGATTGGGTCCTAACTGTACTTGGAACCTAAGAAAGTAGTTATAAAGCACAGGAATCTGTCAAATTAAGGGTGTAAATGAGATGTTATACTATATTTTGTGACAGTACTGTTAGACTGCTGTAGTAGTGTTTTCTAATGAAAATATATAATGCAGTGAGTGAACTGCTACCTATCACATGTTTTTGACTAGGAATGCAAAGAATAGATACTCTCTGTACAGTAGAATCCTGTTATAGCAAGATGTCACAGTTCCGTGTTGGATTCTCGCTATAAGTGTGTCCTCACTTTCCCAGAATTTGACCGATTTTGATCCCCAGTAGGGCCTACTACTTAAAAATTTCTCCTAAAATTGCTTTTAAATTGTGTTTGAACCACCATAACGTAAAAGTACCCTGTTATATAATTAACTTATTGCGTTGAAAATGAGCGGCAAATCTGACCGTGCCACGTAAGTATAGCTACTCAGCCTGCAATCAGTTCCTCAGCCTACACAGCATTGTCCTGTAATCAGTTGCCCGGCCTGCACAGCATTTCCCGCTATCGCTTACTCCGCAGGCATAATTCTCACACCTTTTGTACAGGATTTTAGTGCCAAAAATTAGGGTGCATGAATTATGCAAGAAATTGCTGAAACACATGCATGTAAACATTAAGATGGGGTCTATTGTAAGTAATCCCTCACCAACTACTGGGGATATATTTTTTAAAAACACATCACTTTATTTATTGATAATAGATATGAAGATACATATTCAAAATAAAATCACTCGTGTGCTCGGGCTAGCAGCAAAAACATTGCAGTGTGCATTTAGCTGGGCGAGCTCCTAGATCCTTGCAGCGCGGTCGGACGCGGTGGCTTGCCGCGGTCAGTCGGTCGCTACACAATTATTCTGGCCACTGCCGTTGTTACAGGTCAGGTTCACATTGTAACAGTGGCCCAGTATTCAGGAAACATGACATGCATGTTAAACTCAGAAACAGTATATTTTTGGCCCGTTTCTTTATTGCTGTGTTCCTCTGCATAGGTAATTAACTGAATTTTAAATGAAGTTTGACTGGTATATGTACCCATTATGCATTCGTACTAAACAAAAATTAATATAAATGTAAACTATCCCTTTTGCATTAAAAAAATCACCCTAATGAAAATGAACTCCTTGACTGATTTTGTTTACATGTTTGCAACGTAGGCGCAGCAGTCAGAAATCGATAACAGGACCAGTGACCTTGAAATGTCAACAACCTGGCGCGGTTGAATAAGGTGCATGCCGCACTGGTCTGTGAGCATTAGATGCCTCATTCAGTTTTGAGGTAATATTTACTAGAAACGGGACATTTGATTCTTCGATACATTGATATCGGAAGTATCAAAGATATTGAGTATTGCGTCCTGCATATCGATACATTTGTTCGATGCATGGAATTTATATTATCGACACATACATGGCTTTGTCCACCGACCGGTCATTTTCCCAATTGTCTTGAAGAAACATTGTTTTCGTTCTGCAGTTGAGTTTACTAGTTTCGGAAAGCCGGTAATATGTCGTATTTATTTAATGAATCGGCTAATTATGTTGCATAGATGGCAGAGAAACGTGCAGTAAGGATTGTAACAGAACAACATGTATTCATGCGTTGCAACTAGGAATTACAAACAGTAAAGGCCAGCCTACAATTGATTTAGCACAGAATATAGCACATGCACAGAAAGTAGAATGCAAGTCTTGGAATGGTGCTGCCTACAATAACGCACATCACAAGCACAGAATCCACGCACAGAAAGTTGACCAATATCCTATAATTCCTGTGTGTGCGCTGTGCGGGGCCAATCAGAACGTTGATACCACCGAGTTCATGTGACGATCAAAATGGCTGCAAAAGTGATACATTTGACTAGTACTTGGAGAGATTGGCACCACATAACCATTGGTTTATCTTGATTGGAAATGTTATTATACAAGCAATGTATATTAAGATGAACATTATTATGCATTATATTTCTACAAATTAAAACACGAGCAGCAACGTAAACAGCTGCCGATAATTTTTTTTTTTTTTTTTCCCCAGTCACACGCATGCAAAACTTACCAAACATTGTTTCTTTCATTGTCACGCCTGTTTTGTTTAAACATCCGTCGATTCTGTGCTTGATTGTAGGCTTTCAGATTCAAGCTGTACCTGTGTTCTGTGCTATCGCAGGTGTTGTTTTTGTGCTAAATCAATTGTAAGCTGGCCTTAAGTAAGTGTGTATTGGAAATAACGTATTTTGAAACGGTTATTAAAATGTTAGAAATGTACGTGGCTTAGAAAACCAAAAATATTTACGTCTCATGCATGTTTAATATTCTAATTGTAACTATATATTTATCATGTTTTCTTTTGGTAAGGTTATATAATAATTTGAGGCCCTGTCCACATTGGCAGATTTCGTTGACAAAATGATCACATAACCCGATTTTGTGTACAAAAATAGTGATGTATTTCGTATTTTGTATTCAGCGGATGTGAGAAAAAATACAAAATGACAAAACCAGTGCCATGTTTGTTTTTACTATAAAACACGTGAATGCGTAAATAAAATGAATCTTAAAAATCAAATAGGCCTAGGCCTAACTGTACATAAAATACACTAGGCAAGTAAATGTTGTGCTTTGTTTATATATTCCACAACTACATTTTTAAAAGTCGTTATTACATAATTTTTATTTTTTTATTTATTAACGTATATTCGTAGCATTAGTGCTAATTGTAGAAATATTACGTCCATTTTAAAGCATTAAATTTAGATAGAAATATATTTAACTGTTTATGTAATACTGCATAGCCGCGAGTCTAAACAAGCGACTGTCGATGTCACAGTTGATGCCGACCATATCAAATTTACAAAATAATGCAAATTTTCGACTCTTCCATTTAAACAATATGCAATTAAAAATGATAGTCTTGTAAGAAGAGGTGCAAAACAATGTCGTCTCATGAAAGACGTTAAACTAAAGTCTCTCCCAGCCCCATCCAATCCGCTGTCAATAAAATTAACGGAGGCCCAGCAATATGACTTTGCCGTAACAGAAACAAGGTAGGTTGGAATGGTAACCTACATTGATCACAGCATTTGTTTACAATCATTGCTTTCTTCATAGACAGAGCAGCTGTTTAACAAGGATACATTACAGCCGTGCTACGTTTCTAAAACTGTCAAAATTTAATTATCTTGTGTTCGTTATTCTGAATGCAAGTACATATTTCAATTTTTTCCAAGCCATTTGTGTTCACAACCAGTATTTCGTATTTATTTTACAAGTTTTGTGTGTGTACAATATGTGAAAACGGCAAACACAAAACAACAAACAAAATAATAAATCGTACTTCAGGTAGCGGTAGAATTGCTATTGTTTTTCATCTGGCGATAAACAATTTCCATGTCTCCTCTATCTGACTTAATCCAGAAAAAAAGGAATGTTTGTTTTTCTAAATAAAAATTTGTAAGTTGTAAGTTTTCTTAGTTCGAAAATTGTAATGTGAGTAAATGCACATTTTTTATATACAAATTTGTTTTAAAATTCATTTTTAAATTTAAATCATTGCAGAATAGGGATTTTGTGTATTGCAATAAAATTCTCAATACTTTTGTGGTAAGCGTATTAATGCTATAAATGTTAAAATAAATATGGCATGGAAGTTATCTTAAATTAATGTATATTTCAGCCAAGGCAAGGTATAAGTATATTTTTGCTTTGCTTGTCATACCAAGCAAACACATTTTGTTGATGTATATGTCTTGTCTAGGAGAAATCATAGTTTCTGACCTAAAACACTGAGCAAACATTAGACTATATTAAATTTTCATTGTGAAATTATGGAAATCTAATACTTGAAATTACATTTGAATGATGAGAAAATTAGTGTATGTGAAATTGCAGCGGGCAGTATATGCGCGTTTTAATAGTTTTTATCCATTGTACTGATTTAAAACTTGAAAAGTTGGCAGGTCTGCTCATTGAGAAAAACACACTGCGCGAAATATGAAAGGAAATTTTTTTTTTTCCCCAAATTAGTCACCATAAAATTCGGGTGCATGAATTGTGCCAGTGCGAGAATTATGCCAGAAAATATGGTAGTTACTGGAAAATTATACGACGTCAACTAGCAAAACCTGCATGGTGCAAAACTTACTCAAAACCAGCAAAAATTGAAGAAAACTTCATAGCACAGCGATAAAATGTAGTAGTAGTTGTGTTCCTATCTTTAATTGGTATACCACAGTAGGGGGGGAAAAAACTGGCGAAAATCTGTTAATATGTAGTTATATTCAATTCCAGTTGTCGTTATGTTTAAATGGAATTTGTTTTCATTTAACAATAACGTTCGACCCACATTCGCCAAGTTGTTTGAAACCAAACTCAGTTGACAGCACAATGACAGTGAATGACTACAGAAAAGCGGAAATGGTTCATGAAAACGGGGTAAAGGTAGAAAGGGCGGGATTCTTTTTTCTAAACAAAGCGCTTGGTTTTGTTAAAGAGGGTGGTTAGGAGGCAAGATGGAAGAACGTGACACACGAGAGCAGCATGTTGAGGCGGGGCGAGGGAGTAGAGTTACGGCAGACAGATAACAAAAGCGCTCTTCACACGGTCACGAGTCTAGCCGCAAGCCTGCTTCACACAATCTCGCAGTACATGTTTCAACTCATAAAATTACAATTTTTCATGGAATATTTTTGTGATTTTAAGACGATTCCTCTAAAAGACTTTGCTATAAAAGTGTTCTCACAGTTGCCGTGCTCGCGACAGCGGGATTCTATTGTATTTAGTAATACTGTACATAGGAAATGGCTCTTGCCCACAATGACACATTTGTAATGGTCCAGTTTACATTGTATTATTAATGTACTAGGCGTGCAGATACAGGGTTAGTCCTTTAAAAGGTGCCTCATGGGTCATGTGTGTAATGAAGTGAGGCAATGAGGAAATACAGACCATGGGGCCTTTTTTAAAGGACTCGACCTGTATATTTTAAAGTTTTATCTGGTAGTGATGGATAAGTTAGCTTTTTATAGCTTCGAGTTGCATCAAGTTGTATGAAACACGAGTCAGTATCAAGTTGTATGAAAGTTAAGTCCAGTTCAGTATAAAATGTTTTGAGTTAAAATAAGTTTGCAACATACATGTAAATATACCGATGTACGTGGGTATATGCCTGCCCCTTATAATTTCCGCCCTTATTATACCGTATTTTATCGCATGTAGGTCGCACCCTTATTTTCCAGGGGTTTAAAAAAAAGTAATATTTATTGATTATAGGTCGCACTCATCTTTGTGGTTGTACATTCTGTACAACACAGTCTGCAGCAAGGATGACAGATGCAAGCAACCAGCGGGCTTCCATTTTTTTTTTTGCTTTTATGCAGTGACAGGTTGCTAAAAGAAAAATGTCAATAACTGCAGTGGGCCATCTTTTTTATTGCGATACTGGAATGTGACACTACCCTTCTCTCCAAAATAAACAGTGTGGCCTCTACCCCCCTTAGTTCCCCCCCCCCCCCCCTTTATTTTGAGAAAAACGGGCATGCTATACACAGTAAAAGTGTTGTTTTGATGTGGGAGTGAAGAAGTGTGACAGTTTCGTAATGAAAATGCGAAGTACCTACACCACAGGTTTCAAATTGGAAGTGATTTTGTTCGCTGAAGAGAATGGAAATTGAGCCGGGGGGGCGTGAATTTGGAGTAAATGAAAAGGCATGGTTCAACTTTTCTTACATTTTTTCGAGTGGTGTGCAGGAATGGAATTTTGCCATTGGGAAAAATTCGGGCAGGAATCTTAAATTTCCTGCTAGAATTTGGGAAAAATCTGGAAAAAAATATTTTAAGTTAGATAGAGACGTATGTGGGTTTTTAGACCTAGTGAATAACATTCTATCAGGACTTATTACATTAAAACAAAACATAAACATAGACTAATGACTGCATGTGCTAAAAATTAGATTTGAGCTATAAAAGTCTTATTGGTCAATATTTTTATACACTTAGTTGTTGCACTACGAATTAATCATCTGGGTTTGGAGCACTTCTGTATAAAATACTTATTCAATTTTAATAGGAAAATCCGTTATAACAATTTTTAAATAACAAAAATAATTGGTTTTATGAAATGAAAAACAAAAATTTCACTTTAAATTTGTTTGAAAACATTGCCTTCATGTTTTCAGTTCGCTGCTATTTTCTTAATAATTTTATGACGTTTACTAAGGAACTTTTGCATTATTTGTTCCATTTTTGGTATTAAAATGTGTGTACATTGACACAAATGTACTCAAATTAACTTTGTGTAAGTTTTAACGTCCGTAAACACAGTTACGCTTCTAATCGCGTAGTGCAACTACATCAAAACCAAGTCGCATTGGACAGGTTATGAATTGATGATACAGAATCTGTATGCTAACAAAGCTAATCTGCTATTGATAACAAAATTAAAAGTAGCTAAGTAAATTAATTATAATTTCTCTCATAGAAAATTTGCTATGTTTGGAGTTTGTCAACGTCTCTGCGATAACAAGTGAGCACAGCACACAATTAAAAACACACATTCCGAACGAAATACAAAGACAATTTGTTAGTTTTAACCACACCCTTATTAAAAAAACACCATTTTCGATCTCAGTCAAATAGTTAAACATTTGGAGTCAAATTAAACATGCATTGTGCACTAGCTTAATTTTACATGAATGTTTAAGTTCTGTATATCAAAACTCGCGTACCACTTCAATCAGCAATCGATACTTGCAACGTATCAATGTTACTCTCATATAAGATAAATGCAATGTGCACGGTTCACCATAACTTCGTAATAGTGCAAGTTTACTACAAGCTTTGTTTAATTTTTGCAATAGACACGTAGTTTTAACATTACATAATATATGACCTACAAAAATTATTTTAGCTTATGCAACAAACTTTTAAATCTGTGAATAGACGGAAAAAAATAAATTTTCTCCGCAAGATTTAAGTCATCAAATCATAATTGTGTACGTAAGAGTCTATATAAAG
Organism: Dryococelus australis; assembly: GCA_029891345.1. Taxonomy (NCBI): domain Eukaryota; kingdom Metazoa; phylum Arthropoda; class Insecta; order Phasmatodea; family Phasmatidae; genus Dryococelus; species Dryococelus australis. The sequence goes on from CM056993.1 coordinate 385,261,890, forward strand.
CTTATCATATGAAATCCAACTTGTAAATTAGTTGGAACAACCTACAAACGTGAACATAAATTTTTCCCGAAAATATTGGGAAAAAATTATATCCTGCCCGAGAATAAAATCGTTATGAATTCCCGAAATTTATCCCGAAGTTCGGGATCCCGCACACCACAATTTTTTCATATCAAGTGTTTAAATGTGTACAAAAAACTCAACATTTCAGAAATTTAAAACTTTTGTGTTGTTGTAAGTCTGTAAAATTTTAATAAGCTATTGTATTCTAAGGGGTATTTTTAAAAATTGGGATTGCACTGTATTGTTTAAATGTTAGGTTGCCTCATTTAAAGTCCCTTTATAGTCTTCTTTATTGCATTGCATTCTAAACTTTCAACTAATTCTGCCATCTGAAGGACAGGTCTGAGTGATGTGCATTTAGAAAGCGACACACACACACAAAACTATGGACCTCTTATCTATCGCCCAAGGTCGCCCACACAACTCGCTCGCCTGGCCTCGCACTGGCGAAAGGCTGTACATACTCGATACGCTGTGAATTAACAACACTCTGTGCAACATAAATATCAGTTAAAGTATCGTGTACTTTAAATCCTACATATATAGTGCGTGGTTTTGTGTTTGCATATAAATCTATAATAGGTGCTATGTTTTATCACGATTTTCGGAGCCAATATCGTTTTTCTTCCTTATAGGTTGCACCCCAAGTTTTCAATAAAATTTTAAAAATAAAATGTGCGACCTATATGTGATAAAATACGGTAGTCACAAATGACCAAGAATGACGTTTGGGACTAGGTTCTACCAATAAAAATAATTCTTTGCCTGGGTAAGTGATTAACAGTGCTACGTTTTCCCCTCTCGCTGAAGAGTGAACGACTGTGATAGGAATGGTAATGTCAGTTGTGTCATTTATGTTGATAAAAAAAAGAGATGACTCTTACAGGGGGAGTGGGAGGGTAGCTTACGGGCTGGTCCCCAGCATGCCGTCCCGTTGCCGGGTGAGCGGACAAGCAGTCCACATTTAAAGTTTTCCTTACCTAATACGTATTCTTTCTTTTTTTAATTGTATGTTTTTAAAAGAGTAATTAGATGACAAATGTAATAACAAGTTTACCGTTTGCGTATTTCTGCTGAAGCTGGTATGTGACAAAGGCTTTTTGTGTTTAAATATCATACGTACGTACTATGGTTGTAGGTACATATTTGTGTCGTACTGAGACTGTACCTGTCAACCTTGACAAGTTTCCGGTCCCTTTATGTGATGTTGCCCAGGATGGCAGTAAAGAGGAACCGGTTTGCTGGGAAGCAAAATGGCTCAAGTCATGAATATAATAACTACCATATTTTATCGCAGCCAAACATCACAGTCGTCAACCAACTGTCAAGGCTTGTAGCAAAGTTGTTGTTTTCATTCTTTTGCAACTTAAGCGGGTTATCAACATAAAATTGTGTCGCAAGACAGGAAAGGTGATTATTAGTTGTGAACGTTTGTTGTTTATAACTAAAATCACTGCGACTCAACAAGCATGTTCAGTAGCTAGATGTTAGCTGTAAAAACAAATCGACTTGAGTGACTAGTCGATCTTTGTCTACTCTGATGGTCCAGCACTAGTATCTGGCATTAAGACTCAAACTCGAAAATGGTTTTGTTCTTGTGACTTGCAAATTGTGTTTGTGTAGTAAGTAGGTCGTTGTTTTTTTAGTAGTAATATGTGTGAGAGTGGTTTTTGAAATTGTCCTTTTTGTGTTCTGTCAATGAATTTAATATGTTTGTTTTTTATTTGATAGATTCTAGTTGACACGGTCTGGGCGCTAAGTTATTTGACTGATGGTGGTAATAAGCAAATACAAATGGTCATCGACAGTGGAGTTGTCCCAAAATTAATACCTCTGTTATCACACAAGGAAGTTAAGGTAAGTTTATTTTTAGTTTATCTCATTCAAAATAGTTGGTCGTATTAGAAAATAAGCCCCAGGTTAATAATTGCTGCCACTGATGGGTTTCTTTTTATATGGACTGTATCTATTAAATTTTTAAGTACCATTTTTTTTTCTCTGTTTTAGGTTCACAGTAATGTGAGCACTTTTGAGGTCTTAGTTAGTTTTTCTTTCAGCCATTTTTTATTGTTTATCCAACTTTTTAAAATAAATGTTGCCATGGAAGTAATAAACACAGTGTGTATATTCCACCACATTCAGAAGTTAATGACTTGGACTAAAATAAAACACATTTATTGACTATAAATCCAAATGAGAGGGCTTTCAAAAGTGTTCACTTTATGGTGAATGACCTATACCAGCTGTTATGGCAAATTTAACACTACTAAAATTGAATTGCCCTTAGTGGACTATATAATGAATTTTTTTAATGCATCGAAGTGTAAAAGTAAGCAGATTTGTAAAATATTTACTTTTCTAAAAATTTCATAGTTACACTTGACAGATGCATAAATAAAGTGATGAGACGCATGACGTTAATCTTACATAAGGCGGAAGAATACACAACGTGCATACAAGTGGATCTTAAGCAGAGCTTTCAAAAGTGCTCATTTTATCGTGGGTCGCCTATACATAAAGTTTTGCTTTGAAATTACTGCTGATCTACATTCTATCCAATCTGTATTTACAAAGTCACAAGTCCAAACATACCGCCCACCTTGATATGCTGAGAATTTCAATAAAATAACTGCGGCTATTGGGCACAATTTATCATTGGATGCCTGAATACTCCATTGGCAGTGCACAATGTAGCGACTCACGCTATTCCATCTCCGCCTGGATGAAGCTCTTCCACACATGCAAGATGCCACTGCAGAGAGGTATTCTGTCATACTTGATCAACACAAGTTGATTGAGAGTGATGCTTGCTCCTGGCTTCTGCCACTTTGAGCGTTGCTGGAGAGTATGGAGATACTTCTGGTGCCAATGCTGTCAGAAATCGTGATGCAGCCGCTCAATCAGTTGCCAGCGCTGAAGCCAGTTTACGCTCACGTTTTCATGGTTGGCTTCTGGCACAGCGACAAGGGGCTTAAGTGTGTAGCAGTGTCCTGGGGTAAGGGCGGCAAAGTCATTGGGGTCCGAACTTACAGGGCACAGGGGTCTGGGGTTCAGGACAGCTTCCACCTCCACCTGCATGACAGTGTACAACTCCTCAAAGGTTAGGATTTGTTCCCCAATGACACATACCAAGTGGGACTTTAAGGATTTAACCCCGACCTCCTACAAGCCTCCAAAGTGAGAAGCAGCAGGTGGGTTGAAGTGCCATGTCACTCCAAGGGGTGTGAAAGCATCGACGACCCTTTTCTGGTGAGAGGATGATGTCAGAAACTGCTGGAGTTCCATCAGGTAGTTGTGGTCCCAACAAAGTTCGTCCCACCGTTAATGTAGATCTCTGAAGACATTCCTCAACGAGAAATCGTTTGTAGGCAGCCAGGGAAACATCAGCGGATAGGTGAGGCAACTTTCACATGGACTCCCTTGGTGATACAACAAACGAATATGCAAAGATAGGCCTTCAACAAAGATGACTTGTGAGTCTTACTGGCCTTTATCAGAATGGGCCCTTCATAATCCACCCCTACCTTAGCAAATGGCTTCACCTGTTGATCCCCCATGGCAGGCAGATTGCCCATTAAAGGTGTGCATGATGATGGTTTTGCCCTCCAACAGCACACACAATAGCGCATTTGTGTGATGGCATAATTATCTTAGAGGGTACAACATTTTTCCCTCAGAATGCCCTGCAAAGTACGAATACCAGGGTGCTTGTTCCTTTCATGGTAGTGTCCAATGATGAGGTTGGTCAACACATGGGTCTTGGAAAGCAGCACTGGATGTTTGTGATTGAAGGAGAGGTCAGAGTGCTGGAGTCTACTGCCCACACTCAACAGACCTGTTTCAACAACTAAGGGAAGAAGTTTTCGAATCAAGGGGGAAAGACTTTCACCCTTCTGCACAGAATCAAGCTCTTCTTTGAATGACAGACTGCACATGCAACAATAGAACGTGAAGGGACTCATCTAACTCACTAGGGGTAAAAGTTCCCAGTTAGACAATTTGCACGACAGTTACGGGCAATTGTGAATAAAAAACCCAGCACCATTGACATGACTTGAAGCAACTTTGTCAAACTGCTAAACTGTGATAGCAGATTGTCAAACTCGTCAGCTGAAACAAATGTTCCCAAAACCTTAACCGTCTGCTTGAGCAGGACTGTGTCAGTGACTAAAGTGTCAGAATGGGAGGGCCACTGAGCAGGTGTTTCCCATAACCATGCTGGACCAGTCCACCACAGAGGATGTCCTCCTAGCTGAGAGGGTAAGAGCCCACGAGAAGCACAATCCGCAGGATTGGACTCTGATTGAACATGCTTTCACCAGGATGGACTGGTGAGCTACTGGATCTCACTCACCCTGTTGGCGACAAAAGTTTTCATTTGGTGAGGGTACGAATTTGCCCAAGACAGAACAATCTGCGAGTCCAGGCACTGATAGATGGCAATGTGATGGTATGGGTGAACAACTCTACCACATCATGAAGTAGACGAGCTAACAATGATGCTCCAGAAAGCTCCAACCGCGGGATGGACTGAATCTTTACTGGCAACCTTTGACTTGCCAGCGACTAAACGTGTGGTGAGGCGTAAATAAACCACTGCAGAGTAGCCAATCTCTAGCTATGAGAAGTCATGCATTTTGTACGAGGAACCTGCAGTGCCAATTACTGGTCTGGCAACAACTGATGCTAGCAGTGGTAGCTCACTGTTGTACTGGTTTCACTTCTTGATTATATTACCTGGGGGCTTAGTATCCCAATCAAGTTTCTCCAGCCAGAGAGTTGGGATGAGGTGTTTCGAAAACATGGTGAGAAGCGAGAGCCACCCAAGAGGTTCAAAAATCCTTGCCACTTATGACAAGATGTTTCTGTTGGTGGTCTCTTTGTAACTAGGCTGTATCTTGTATGAAAAGCAATCAATGCTGGGATTACATTGCAGCCCTAACACCTTTACAACATGACTGTCTTGATCCGAAGCAATAGATTCATAGCTTCCGGCCAAGATGCACCCAGCTCCGGCATCGACGAGCGAAAGGACACACACACCACATACCTACCAGTAGCATCACACCGGTGGGTATCAATAAACAAGTCCTCACAACGAACCTCAACAGATTTGTGTTTTGCTGATGGGTACTCCTCAATCTCCCAAAACGATGTCATGACATCTTCCAGCGGGCTCAGCATCAACAATTAAATGCAATAGGATGCTGAAGGTACAGCAGGAGGTTCTGCTTCTACCTTGCCCATCAAGATCCACCTGAAAATTGAATCTAGAGCCATGGGAGAACCATTGATTTTACCTCCAGTAAGGAATTGTGGAACAAGATCTGCCCCTATAAGTAAATCAACAGGTCGAGGAACATTAATAGTTGGATCAGCAAATTTCAAAGGGGCAACGGTGCGGTGCGCCTCACTGGACAACTGAACACTTGTGAGCTTACTGGTAATATGAGTGAGTACAAACACATCAAGAGAAAATTGCATGTTAGGAGATCCACAAGGGGTTACTACAATATACACAAATGACTTGGCCACATTTACAGCTGCATTAGACAACCCTTGCATGGGAAGATTCGTCTTCTTATGAGCCAAACCAAGCCTTTGGCAGCAGTGTTCATAAAAGAAGCTAGCCTGGCTGGCTGTGTGCAGTAGGACTCTGGCGACATACGGTGTTCCAACTGCATCAAAGGTGTGTACCTGGACTGTGGACAAGAGCACCACAGAAGATGGTGTTGAAAGCACTGGTGTAATAGCAGACGGAGTTGTGGGCTGCGAGTCAGTAAATTGAGAGGAATCTGCTACAGCTTGTAATGAGTTGCCCTCCTCAGTCTCCTTGGAGTCAAATTGTAGCAATGTGTGGTGGCGAGCACCACATCAATGACATGACGAGGCCAATGGACAACCTTTGGACCGGTGTGTAGGCAAGAGACAATTCAAACATAATTTGTGTTCCTTAACAACCGATAACTGCTGCTTAAGGTTACGATTACCAAATTCTGAACACTTGTAAAGCTTGTGAGCACCTTTACACAGACAACACTGTACTTGGGTAAAACTCACCAAGCACGTCGATGAGTGGTAACTGGACTGGATACGAGGCTGTCTCCATAAGGGCACTGCAGGTGTGGGTTTGGGCATCACAGTGTATGCCCCAAAGGTCTTGGTGGCTGCTGCATTCAGTGTCACCTGGGCACAACAGTGCTTCTCAAGAAATGAGAGGAATTCAGTTTTTGTGGGTAACTCATGACCAAGTGTGAGCTCGCACTGTTTGAAGCTGAGCATCTAAACACTTGCACATTATTGGTAACAGCACTAAGTCCCAGTTATCTATTGGAACATCAAGAGCCTGTAGTGCGCACACATTCTCAGTGATGACACTCAACAGTCTGACACAGTGAGGTAGGTGTTTTAGCGGATGCTGACGGGGCCCAAAGTAATGCCTGCACATTTATGTTAACAAGAAGTCTTGTTCTCATAACGGTCCACCAGCAATTTCCAAGCAACCTCGAAATTAGCCTCGGACATGGGTAAAGACTGGAATGCACCAAGCAGATCCCCACTAAGTGCACCCTTCAAATAAACCAGTTTCTCAACAGGAGACATCACTGTTATGAGACACCAGAGTGGTAAACAAGTTAGAAAATTAGGCAATTGTTTGAAGTTACCATCAAAATTAGGCAAAGTGATTTTGGTGATTTGAACTATGTGCCTTGGTGCTCACAGTGCTTTGAACTTGGCATTTAGATTCATCTGCGAGGGCGTCTACAATTTTCATTATGAAAAAAAAAAAATTCTCTTCAAACTCTGCAATGGCTCAGCAACATCTAAATCAGGCAAATCTGCTAACAACTGTACAGTCATAAAATCAACATCCATATTCTCGCGGACTTAAGGCAAGTCCCAAGTGGTAGCGACAAACAAATTCCATTTACTTGGTTCACTCATAATGACCTGAGTGAGATTGTGGGCGCTTCAGGCGACTTTCTGCCAAACGAATACCTAAAAATGCCACCTGTGCCTCAGACATCTTGTGGCTACGAGAATTCAACATCTCAAAAACAGACGAGAAAAAGTAAATATGACAGCATCTAACTAACTACACTACCAAACCATGAAAATCGTAGTTGGTATTTGACACTTGTCCGATTAGATAAGACTGGATCATGGTCGTATGGCTTTGGTTGCACTCTGGTTGGTTATGAATATGGGTTGGCTTATGCTTGCTTACAGCTGGATTTAGCGGTTGGGTACGTGGCCTTACGTGTTGGTACAATGTTCTCGACTTACGGTTTAATAGTCCCTTGGACTCGCCTGACTTGCGACTCGTTTTGGAGCTAGTCGTAGTCGACAATGGGCAGGAGGTGCTAGGAGTTGGTGCCTTGTTGGTTTGCGGGCGAGGGGTAGCGGGATATAGCTGATTACGTCCGTTTTCTGCTGTGGCGGTAGCGAGGACACTACGTGACACAACACAGAACTCGTCGTTCCATTCCTCGAATGCCTTGCTCCAGAAGTTACTATTGTAGACGCCTAGCTGGTTCTCTGTCTTATTCAGTAATTCTCTTACCACTGGATGGCAGGTCGGGCGTATACGTAGCGGTGCTGATGGGAGAGTGGTTGGATTAATGGCAGGCGTCATAGGTGGTGCTAGTGACCAAAGTAAGGCGGCACAATCTCATTTGGCTCATCGGCTGTCTGTAAGTAGGGTTAGACAAACCAGTTGTCTGGCAGCAAGACGCGCAACTTTTTGCTCCTCTCACCTTGAATGGCATAGAGCGGGTATAATTACTGAGAACCTCGAAAGGAGCACCACGGATGCGGATATCCCTAAATTAGTGTTGCCTGGCAACAGTCTTGCAAACATGAGCTCCGGTGCTTCAGAAGATCCCCCACTGTTGCGGACTGATCAGAAGCGTTGGAGCCATGTGGGTTGCCTAGACTATCACTGGGTGTGCGATCCCAACCAAGGCCAGGCCATAGCACCTAAGCAAATACTCCCGCTAGCACCCAGGTGCTCCGGAAGGGATACAACTCAGATGTACCATCTCACCCTGATAGAGAAGTGTTGCTAGTGGTTGTGACAAGTCTATTCTATTCCTCCAGTACCTGTATACTTGATAGGAATAGAATAGCTGGCCGTCTAATGGGTGTGTTTTCAGCTTAGAGCCGTCTGAGGGGGAGTCTCCAGTTGTAGCTAATTTCGGAATAGGAATACTTTCCCTTTTCCGGTCGGCTGTACTCAGCTTGAGGTTCTCCCAGTAATTGCTGACAGATTACTGTATGAATGAGAATCGAGGGTAAGAGAAACAAAGCAGTGTTTATTAAAAACTTATTAAACACAGTGACACGTGCTCTCCTGCCAGACAGGCCGGTGGTTGGAAGTAATCCTATGGTAGCCAGGTGTAGGTGGCCTGGTCCTAAGCTAAGTGGGGAAGTTAAGTGAAAACTTATGAAAATTACTTAGATACAAACCTAACTCTAAATAGGGGGTGTCTGTAGGAGACAAAGAAGAATTACGTGTGGTATGTATATGGTGCTACAGAATGCTTCTGGTAGCTATTGGCGTCGCTGGACCGTCCGGGCTGCAGAGCACTTACGGCGACATCGATGGTGGCAGCCTCTGGTGGCTACTGGAGACTTTTAGATTTTTGGCGACAGCCTCTGGAAGGGCTGTTGAAGGTTTTCGTAGTAGTGTAGACTCCAGCATCCAGCTGCTCAGAGAAGACTGTAGAAACAACTGGCGAGGACTGCCGCGCACTGCCTTATATAGCGAGACAGCGCGTCATGGTGGCCGCAGGGAGGGCATGTGACGTCCCTCAGGTGCGAGGCCAGAGTGGGGGTAGCACCCTCTGGTCATCTCTCGGCCTTAGCGTATCCTCGGCGGCGGTCGTGCATGGCCCAAGGCGGTTTGATGGCTTGTTGTTGGCTCTCAGCGCGGGGGAGGGGGGGGATGCACCGCTGTCTTTCGCAACCGCTCATATCCACGTGTCCGGCCGCCCTCCGGGATTTTGCAGACCATTACTTCCGTGTGCGAAATGGCCCGGGGTTTGAATCTCACGTGTGTAGAAGTAGTACACTAGGGTTGTAGTGAGATGAGTCAAAATCATTTGTAGTTGGTATAAGCGGCATGCGTCATATTAAACAAACCAGGATTGTGACTGCTGTCAACAGTATCTCACGAAAAGGCAGAGAATAAAGTCATATGGCACTAACTGGGAATGCCTAAAACCTGTAAAAATTAATAAAATGCATGAAACAGTGTTAAAAAATAGAAATGATGCCGGCAAATATTTGGCCCGGAGGACCAAAAATGTTTTGGCAAATTTAACACTACTAACATAAATTGCCATTAGTGGACTGTAGGGGTCTGAGAAGCTTCGAAAATTTCGAATTCGAATTGAATGCTGTGATATTCAATTAGATAATTTGAATCAAATTGATTATTAAATAATTCAAAAATTGATATTGACTTAATATAACCTAGATAAATACCTGCCATTGCATCATTCAGAATCGCGCCCTTACCATCCATGGTATTATGCGGTATGTACTCGTGTATAGTGCACCTAAAGTAAAAAATGTCTGGGGTGCAACCTATACATGAAAAAAAAATGGAAGCCAGAGGTATTGTAAACTGTCCAGAAATGTTTAGGGAAGTGTTGGGAAAGGGCCTGTTATCTCTCCTTCTTTCATCATCACTCCTCTCCCTTCTCTCATTCTCTCTATCTTTGGATATCCAAAAATACAAGGGTGATGAGGAGGGCAGAGGCAATAGGTTTTTTTAGAGAAGGGAGGGTCACATTCTAGCATGGCAAAAAAAAAGACAGCCTGTCACTGTATAAAAGAAGCAAAAAAAAACCAGCTTAAAAGAGGCAAAAAGAAAACAGGTAGCGCCCTTCAACCTAAAAGAAAAAAATGGAGCCAGCGGCCCACAGCAGTTGATGTTTTTCTTTTAATAACCATAGTTTACTATGAGATTGTGCAGTATATATCAGATGAGTTTATTTCCAGGTTGTTTTAATTCTACATCTTTGAAAACACTATCTTCTATGGCCTAAACAATGTTAAGCTTAATACATTTTATTTCTGTATATTTCTTGTTTTTACATTATTGTGACATACAGAATTGGATTTCATGATAACTCACAGTGAATGTTCTTTGTAAGCACATATTGTGAACTCGTTTACACATATTTTTAATATTTTTGGAGCTAAATAAGTATCTTCAGAAACCTAAAGTGTTTGATTTCTACAAAAAATAGTGCTCTTTGTATGTAGCAATTATTTATGATTAAAAATGTTTTTAAAATTCTGGATTCGCAGACGCCTAGACTGAACTGTATAACGAATTTCAGCGAGAAAACGACAGACTGGCGGCAGCTGCACACAACTCAACTTACCACCATGATATTCAAAACGAAACTGCTCTTCTTCCAGTAGCTCAGGACTGCCAACCATTGAAACAGCATTGACAAAGAATGTGCACAAGTGCGGGAAATTTAAAATGAGTCCCACACAAGTATTTGGATCAGTAAAATAAACTACATAAAGTTTTGCTGTGAAATTACTTATGATCTAAATTCTATCCAATCCATATTTACTAAGTCACAAGTCCAAACACCAGCATTAAATACTAAGGGTTGGCAAAAGTTTGGCAAATTCATATTCAAATAAAATATTTTTAATATTTAGCTTCGTATTCATAATCAATTTTTTTTATTTTTGGGGAACTTAAATTATTTATTTGCCCAAAACAAAAGACAGCATGGGCTTAACCTCAAAGTTTTTATTCCATCGAGACTATGCTTCGAAGATCAAGTACTATAGTATGCTGCCAGATGGTCCTACTAGTACAATTGGCAAACCATGCTCCTGGATCCAACGTCGGCCACTGACATCTCCCCCAAGACGATATATGCCATGTCTACCCCCTTACCACCTAAAGCAAGTGTGCGTCATCCAGAGTAGAGATACCGGGGGTCAGCACCTTGTAACCCCAGTCTATGCTCCTCCACCGCACTGCCTGGTGCTGGAAGAAGCTATCGGGTACGCACAACCACACCAGTCTATCCCAGGTCTTCACCGTGCTCTTGGTGCCGAAGAATATTCCTCTACCATCATCTTCAACACACTCCTGGTGCGGAAACGATCCATTGTTCTACCAGTCCTGGCCAGTCATCTATGTCATTAAAATTAGACACTTCCGACCCCTTCAGGGCAACATCATAGAGTAGTCCAGTTCAAGTTATTTTCATAACTCTTGTCTACCTACCTTGGTTAGCCTAGGAACAGGTCGTCTTCGCCTGTCTCATCTGGGTTCAATCCCTGGCGTGTGGGAATTGTGCCAGACGTGTTTGATCTTCAGGTTTTCCTTCTCTCTGTTTCCTCTATCCTTTCATTTCTGCTACTGCTCCATATCACCTCAGTCCCTTATCTGCTTTCAGACCTGTATTTAAGAGCTATCCAAATCTCTTTGGTCGCACGTAATTTAAAGCTTCCATAAGTTCCATCTGGTAGGAGTAGTACACCACCACACTGATTACCTTGTAAATATCAGCCCTGTAAGAGGGACATTAGGTTCTCTCTTTCTCTCTCTCTCTCTCTCTTGGGGTCAGCTTGGTGCTTTCTCTCCACTGCGCTTCTGATGCCGGAGGAGGCATTCCCTAAGTTGGGAACTGGTCCTCAGGAGAGGCCCACCCATGTATAGAAACAGTCAACTAGTGAGACCTGACTCTCCGTATCCACCACGCTTCTGGTATCTGATACGGAGATAAGCATTCTGCACTGGGTTGGTGGAGACGGTACATAATTCAACGCCAGAGTAGGACCACAGCATCACCTGCTCCACTTCCGTGAGGTTCAATAGTGGTGTTCTCTAAATCAGGCCTTGTGCAATATTCTCACCTCAGTGGTATCCGTAAGAGGGTAAAACAGGCTGAGACGATCTCTGAATACCAGACCTGAGTACCTCAGTTCCCTGGAGCAAGCTGCAGCCCTTCGCCAGAGGCTGACCATGCCCGACTACTAACTATGTCTCCTTGATCCACCCTCTCAGCTTGGCGGCGACATACACCCAGTACTCGCAGCCTACTTAAGCGGACAGGACAGGTCACTCGGCCGAGATAATTTGTGGTTTTGGGGAATCCCGTACCCTCGGTCTACCCCTGCAGCAATCAGCACCAACGCGCCCTTGCACTGTAGCACACCATAAACCAAAGCTCTCCCAGCATAGCATGAACTGAGGCCCCGCAATCTGAATTGGTCAAGCGTCAGTACTAAAGCCCTCTTAAGAAATTTTCTGTTAATTTGTCATGCCTAACAAGTTTTAAAAACTTTTGCACTTTGTCTATTACAATTACTTCATTTCACCCTTTTAAGGAGTTTTCGTTATTAATAAGCACATATTTTTTATTGTTATTTTTTCTGAAATGTCACTAGTAAAGGGGATTCTGGCCACTCCAGATTTCGTGTCCTGCTATGGTCGGTTTTATATTCTTTATGCGCTCCAGTACCTTGAAAGGACTAAAGTCCAAGTTTGCCCCGGGTAAGTCCAACCGAGCACCCCCCAAAAACACTTGACGTGGTGGTGTACCTCCCGCAGTCATAAGACGTCTCAGATCAATTTCTAACTTTTCTTGTTGTAGAAGAAAGACACTAGTGTTTTAGGTTACCCTATCTCTGGTCTTAAAGCTCTTCTGTCACTAACAGTGGCAGAATATAATATCATTTGAATGTGAGTACATAGCTCGAGGTATCTTTTGGTCGCAGGTTCAGACTGCGGCGCTCAGGGCAGTAGGAAACATAGTAACGGGCACAGATGAGCAGACGCAAGTGGTGCTAAACTGTGACGCCTTGTCTCACTTCCCCGCTCTGTTGACACACCAGAAGGAGAAGATATGCAAGGTATGTGGTGTGTAATGATAGTAGCATGAGCACATTGAACACTTAGTGTAAAAGCATTGTATATAGTACCATATTTACTAGTGCTGTGTGGGATTCCAAAATTCGGAAATTTGGGAAAACTTGCATCTTATCCCTTCAGGTGGATAAAAAAAATTTTTGTGATTTTTTTTTTTTTTTTGTATATGTCACAGTTTATTTTTGTGTACTTATTTAATATTATCTGAAGCCATTTCAGCAGTGTATGGATATTGTGATGATAAAATTAAGAAAATGTAAAAGTTCTACATATTCCCTGTTTATTAAATATTTACGTAAACAGTATATTCTTATGATACAACCAACATATCCTCTTAAATAAGAGTATCAGTAACGAGCCAATAACACTTGGAAATAAAAGGCATATCGTACCTTCTGGCTATAGATTACATAAGAATCGTTGAAACTACGTAACTCATCAGTCCCGTATAGTTGCTCTTTCAGTGCCTTATGTTATTTATTAGGCCTATTGTTTACAATGAAACGGATGAGACATTAGCATGGAAACTACATAATGGCTTGAACAATATGTGTTCACAACTTTGTAACGCACATGAATAAGGGTTTTCACACTATAAATGCACAATTATTTCAGAAATTGGAATTTTCATTACAGTTCTTTAAAAAAAAAATTAAATGGTCCGGTTTAATTATCCATGAGGATAACCTAACACAAGGAAACTATCACAAAAAAGCTGAGTTTCAAGAGCGTACCTGTGGAAATTATATGAGAAAGATGTTACTAACCAAACAGTCAAGTGTAGGAAGTGCTGAAAAACAACAGCAACCTGTGGTAGCACATCTGGATTGGTAAGGCACTGACGCATGCCCTACGTGAGGAGAAATTATTTCTGGGGGCTAGACACAAACAATGACTTGAGATGTCTCAGGTTAAGTGATACGCAAACTTTGGTTACGTATCTTATGAGGGAGGGTTTAGACATCACATTCACCTGTACAGTTTTGACATGTACATAGGGGCACATTAGGATTTAACTAATGCACGGCTAGTGTACAGAACAGGTCTGTTGGCGTGCCGGATGGCCACAAAGTTGAGCGACACTGTCACGGCTCTGAGAACAGGCTGGCCCGTGTTCACACTTTTACCTGGCGTGTTGCTCGACTGGAGACTCCGTCTCTGTCATGATGTTGATTGGTGGCCGCTGGAGAGGTGTTCTAAGGAGGTGAAATGTTCTGTGTTCACTTGGTGCGTGTTGAAGGAGATGGCTGACTCGGATGGACAGGTGATCCTGTATGGTAGATGTTCGCCTTTCCTTCAAGTGTCTACCAAACGGTGAAGTTTACTGGTGAGTTTGACTTAAAAGAGGAAAAAGGGTGTATGATAAAGCTGAGCGGTGATGTGTCTCAGAATTGCAGGTGGTATGAACCCTGTCCTGCTTTGGGGGATTCCTGAATGCAGTAGAGGGAGAAAGGGTATGCACGTTGGATTACCTTCGGAGGTCTATGCTGCCTTTCTTAACTTGCTCCGCACGCCACCCTTCTGAGAGTACGGCATGGGTAAGGGGTACTGACGTGTGCCCGATTAGACTGACTTGGCACGTTAGTTGAGAATTTCAACCGCTAGATCAAAAGCGGATTAACTGGGTTTAGATAGCTGGGGTGAGATGAGGGGGTTGGCTAGAACTTACTCCTGCTTCTGGATGTTGTAGTTGAGGTAGGTACGGCTTTAGGCGAGACAAATTCGGCGATGCTGGAACGGATGTTCCACAGACCAGCTTCTTCAGACCAGATCAGATTGTCCCAGCCTAGATGCACATCAGTTCCGGTCAGGAGTCCGTTGACAACCGGGTGACACGTGGTATGGATGCGGACACACAATGGAAAGTCAATTACTAGAACCGGAGCAGGCGTGACTGCTTGTCTCAGTTCAGCGGCACAGTCCCGTTCCACCTGTCTATCCTGTGTAGGCTGGGGTAATGCTATCCTCGGCCCGAGAGCGGGGTGAGCCAGGTGTTGTTCCCTGCGTTTTCTACCACTCTTCCTCTCGTGAGGCATAGGGTAACAATTCTCTAGCTTACGTAGTGCACCTTAAGACAGAAAGAATAACACTGTAACCCAATAGTGACCTGCCGGCTCGAGCTCGATAAGTCTCTCCACTGATCCCCCACCGTAGGCAGGCTGATCAGGGACGTGGAGCCGTGTGGATCGCCAAGGCTCTACTGGTTGTGCATTCGCACTAGGGTGCCCGGCAAAACTACAGACCGCATTCACCGCGCACTATCTAGTGCGGATGGTGAGCAGCAACCTGAGTCTCTGTCCTGCCTCCTGGTGTGAAGATGTTGCTAGTGGTTGTGGCATCTCTATTTCTCTCCCACTAGTACTAAAAGCTCTAATGTGTAACTGGGAAGAAACAGGTAGCCATCTAATATGTATGTCTTAATTCGGTTTAATAAAATTCCCGTATTCTGTCGAGAGTGCACAGCATAGTCTACCTTTAACTGTGAATATAAATAAATACCCTGGAAATAAAAGCAGAAAGGTAGAGAGCAATGTGTGTTTATTGAAAGTTCAATAAACACGTGACATGTGCTACCTCCTACCAAGTCGAGGATAGCTGAAAGTAACTGTGTGGTTCCAGGTGTATGTCACCTGGTTCTAAGAGGGAAAAATCTGATTCTTGACGAATATAAATGAGTTAAAATTAAACTGCTAATAATAGGTGTCTAAAGTTAAAAGAAAACTTTCGTGTTTGTATGTCACTGGGTTGACTGGTCCTGGACGTTCGTAGTAAGTAGCTGGGGGGGTGTACTCGTAAGGTAACCAACTTCTCTGGAGATCCCGAGCACTAATAGTGCTGTTGGAGGTTGCTAGAGATGTGAAAGAATGACTCCCGAGGCCGGAGCGTCCGGACTTACACAGCGGAAGCTTGTAGGCTGCCGATGCAGGGGAGGCGTGATGTCCTCCGGCCCTGGGTGGCGTGAGAATTCTCCTGTCAGCGATTCTGCTTTGTGCCTCGTCGGAGCCGCTCAGTCTTTCCCGAGGTCAGGGCAGTTTGTTAGCTTCGAGCGCTGGGAAGGGCGGGGGCGTGCCTGCCAGGTTGCATATCTTCCATGTAAGAAGGAATTGTTAGTAAGTTTCTATTGCCTATAGGATAGGTAATGTGTTGCTCATGTCTGTAGAGATAGAAGAGGTATTCTAGGCGATGAGTCGTAATCGTATTAGATTATATGTATCAGCGACACGCGTCAATTCGGCCCACTTCGTTGCGATCAAGACTCATCGTGGAAAAGGTGGTGGAGAAAGGCGTAGGCCCCCTCTCTGGAAGGTCTGGGTAGACGTTCTGAGGTAGGTAGAACAAAAAGAAAAATTTTCATAGACAGGTAGGTGGGACAGGTGGACAGGTAGGCTTGACTGCTGTGGCGGCACGTGTTCTGTGTGCTCAGGGCACCCAACTGGCGAAGCGAAATGTGTGAAACGTGGAGTGGTGTCATCCATCTGGCGACCTTGGTCCTTTCTCTCTCTTGCGGGTGGTGGGTGGGCGTGTCTGCCCCTTGCCCTGGTTATTGGGCTTTGCTGATGCGACGAGAACGTGTATTCCCCCATGTGTAAAGATTACTGTGTTAGGAAGCGTGTGTGTCAGGTGTCCAGCCGGCCTACTTTTCATATACATGCCATTCACAAAAACCAGCATAGCGCTGGTGGATATTATAAGGAAATTGTGCATAAAATCTGAAAGAAAAATTATTTTAAAAAAATGGCACGTCTAAACGAGGGGATTAAAGTAAAAATAATTATTATATATACAAGCCTTATTCGCGGAAGGCGGGGAAATGCCACTACTACCCAGGAGCTTGCTGCAGTGAGATAAAGAAAGAAAAAGGAAAATCTTTCCAGAGAACCTTTGTGTCTGTCAGCAAGCCAAATAGTTAAGTGTGACATTCTGAAGTGGCCAACCACAGGGCCTTCAATACCCTGGTTGACCGGCAAGACAAATACAAAGCTAGTACACTACATGCATGATTGACGCTGCAAATTGTGCACACATGCTAACTAGATATAAGACATACACACTTAAAAAGGAAAGTTATAATATTTTGCACCATATTAAGGGAGCTTTAATGCTCATTGTGTTACTGAGTACAAGATATTGCAAACAAAAACACACACACTAAAAGTATATAAATAAAAATACTCTCCTACAAAACTGCATTCTTTCTTGTAGGCGATCTTCACATATACCCTTTGAAAACATAATCTCATTTTTAAAAGTGTGCCTACATATCAATTCAGATTTAGTGCTTAAAAGCATTAAAAAAACTAGCCTAGCTATCACATTACAGCGTAATACTCGTCAAACTTGATAAGCCATTGGGCATGGGACTGTGTGTCAAACTCACTACTGCCTTTGAGCGCAACTTCCAGTGCGATGTGGTCATCATCAAAACCGTTCCGGATTTGAGCTAAGTCCCGGCAAATAGAAAGGAAGAGGTATGCGTCAGTTCTGTCACCTTGCACAGAAGCTGACAATGTAAATGCACGGTGTAGTCGATTTTCTGCTCTTTTGAGACGTCTCTGAAGTGCCAGGTGTTTATCAGCCACGTTCACCACTATTCCGCACTATTAAGGCCAAAAAGTACAGGCACATGAAGCTTGCGTACGCTGATAATCCTGTTCGTAATAGTGATTAACTAATCGTGATCCGAAACAGTGATTTTAGCACAGGTTTAAAAATTAAGTCATTTTAACTGTTATAACTGTGATTTTATCACAGTTTGTCAAACTAAGTAGCTGTGATTTCTTAACTCTCCACTGAACATTAACCTTATCCTTAGTACGTGTAGATCATTGTGACTACGAACAAGATACACACATCAATACAATTAAATGCAAATATGGCTGTTTTGGCAAAGTACTGATATGTAATATAAATGCTCTAACAATGTGCGGAGACCAAATTCCACCACAACTTCCAAAAACTCTTGACTAAATACGAGTCACACCCGAGGTAACATGACTCACGACCAATGTAGCACAGCGCGAACAAATATACAAAACAGCGATGTGGTAGGTAATCAAGTATGTCTTAATAATATCCGGTGCAGTTGGACCAATAAGTGTTGCGTCGAGCATCGTGATGGACTGTATTACACGAAAGTTTGTTGATATTGGAACTGGTGGGCAATACCAAACACTATTTCTCCTGAACAAATTGTGAACAACTGATTGTCTAAATATACTAGTTCCTAGAAGCACTAAGAGCGCACCACTGATAGCAATGGTGGGAAGTTCAAATCTGTACACAGTAATATCTACAAAGACATCTATACAAACAGTTTGTTTCATGTAGAATGCAAAGTACAGGATGGTACAAAAGATTTCGATACTGGTGTATACGCAAAGTCCCATTCGTAAAGGATATGTGGTTCGAGCTAACTAAAATTTATTTGCTGTTTCTCTGAGGGAGAATGGAAGTGGTGGTATATCTCCTGCAGCCTGGTACTTGTCGCATAGCAAATACATTTTCAAAAAGGGAAGATTGGTGACCATAAGCCTTCCATATTCTTATGGTGGCTCTAGCTAAGATTCCGTACATCTGCACAATACGAATTCATCATATCACCTGTACTTCCGGTCTAGTTTAGATTAACTCAGATTAATCAGTCCTAAACATTAAAAGGCTGTACAACAAGAACTTCACTCTTAAATAATGTCAACAATGAAGGTTGGAATCGAATGCAAGCCCATAGGTTACGAGGACATTACTGCCTTTGATTAAAGGTGTCACTTAACACACATGAGTTAGAACAAGCGCTGGCTAAGCTGGGTGTTTGCCACGTTGGGGCAGATGTTTTAAACAATGGGGCTTTCTAGCGTTTCTCTCTGGTTAAAAAATTGGGGACCTTAATTGAGAAGACCATTTTAAAATTGGAAGTTCATTTTAGACTATTGGGGGTTTTTATTTCTTTCAAAGCGCAACTCAAAATTAATCATATTTTGGGTCAAAATCAAAATCATTTTACAATGTGTGTTCACTCGTGTATGGTTCTTTAAAAACTCATTTTCAAGCTAACTCATCATATTTTTTTCAACTTCCAAGAAGTTTTATACTTTTCTTGTGATATTCAAATTTATTACTGAGGAGGACTGACCAGTGTGAAGGCAGTATCGCGAAGGATCTCGTTTTGGTGCCTTACCATTGTACAATGTAGGCTGAGTGGATTTTCTTGAGGAACAAAACCAGGTGTTGCAAGTATCACTCTCCGTCGTAACTTTACCTTGGGAATGCCAGGTTGTGGTGTGCATCTCCACACTGGTCGGCTGGCTGCGGCAAAGTGGGTGATAATCTAAGTTGGAGGGTAATTCTGTAGGGAGGTGTCTTAATCACTGTCGATCCAACCCTAATAAGATGTCTCCGTATCTTACTATGGCTAGATGAATTTGGTGAGGTTCAAAGGTAACTGAGTTGGTAGTGCAAATAAAGGAGTAGTGTCTTCTGCTTTTAAAGATGTAATCTTACTATATCTGCAACAATCTCCCGAGTCTCTAGTGTAAGCATATATTTTGCACCACCTTAGTGTAAGGCATGAGTAAAACTATTCTGAAACCAAGCCGGTATGGATTGACGACCCTATAGTGTACTTCTGGACACTGTGGTTTACGACTAGATCACACACCTGTTTCGGCCGGGCCTTGACAGCGATGGATCAGAGTTTAGGTGGCTGCTACGTCGTTTTATACGGAAGTATACAATTGAGGTCTCCACAAACAAAGGTTAATGTAACACTCAAATGAGAATGATTCATAAATCTGTAGCAAGGTCGAAAAATAATTGTGCGTATAATTTTATGTATTGGCCCGAATTGTTAAAGCACTCGTTCCCAGACAAAATCACACCCAACCTATTTTATTATTTATAAACTAACAATTCTAGCCAAGAAATGTGTGTGATATTACGAAATTAAATATGTGGGTATAACAAATGTGTACAGAACATGAATACAGTTGTACGTCATGTTTTGTGTTTGACTGTGGGTGTTGACGTTGTTCCAGGAGGCTGTGTGGTTCCTATCGAACATCACCGCTGGCAACCAGCAACAGGTGCAGGCTGTCATCGATGCGGACCTGCTGCCAAAGATCATTAGAAACTTGAGCAAAGTAAGTTTCATTTACATAAATTACTGTACAATGTAGGTGTGCAAGTGTGGCTGTTTATAGAGGTGTGTTGAGCGGATTTGTTGATACCATTGATTCTTTCAAATAATTGACTCATCTCCAATTTACTAAATTGTTTATTTATTCTGCTTAGTCCACATATTGAGGTAAATTGTTCTAATGGCATCTGTTAGTTTGAGAAGTGAAAAATATATATATCGTTGTGTGGATGTAACTTTTTGTTTCACTCCCACCAAGGCGATGCAAGTTCAATCCCCGACCAGGTCACCTGATTTTCGCATGTGGGAATTGTGCCAGATGATGCCGCTGGTCGGCTGGTTTTCTCGGGGATCTATATTTTCCCCCACCCCTTCATTCCGGTGCTGTTGCTCCTTACATCAATCGCCCTCATCGGCTCTAAAGACGTCGCTATTAAGAGCTGGCCTAATCTGTTTACTCATGTTTTGTTTCATGAAGCGAAAATTAAAAATATGTGCTTGAAATTCACTAAGCAAACAAATATGAAAAAGTAGATGTCTATTGCAGATATTGGCGCAACTAAATAATTTAACTAAAATCCAACCAATTTCATGCTAAACTGAAACAAATATCTAATTCCCCGTCAAATTTTTCAAAGCGCAACTCGAAATCAATCATATTTGGAGTTAAAATCAAAATAATTTTTCAGTGTGTGTTCGCTCTTGGTGTGTGGTTCTCTAAAGACTCATTTTCAAGCTAAATCATATTTTTGATGAAATTCCAAGAATTTTCGTATTTTTCTTGTGATATTATTCAAATTCGAAGTAAATATTTACCCTTTTTGACCAAATTTTTGCCTCATTCACCCTTAAAATGGCCACTGATCAAAGAGTGAACAAAGTATGTAAAAAAGTGCGCTTGATTGAGAACACAAATTTGGGTCAAATTATCTGGTTTTTGGGGGGTGAAATTGAAGAGATGATTAATGT
Source organism: Dryococelus australis (assembly GCA_029891345.1). Taxonomy (NCBI): domain Eukaryota; kingdom Metazoa; phylum Arthropoda; class Insecta; order Phasmatodea; family Phasmatidae; genus Dryococelus; species Dryococelus australis. The sequence goes on from CM056993.1 coordinate 385,282,970, forward strand.
TTTCAGAAAATATTGATAAAATGATGCTTGAAAGTGAGAAATTTGCATGAATTTTTAGTTAAATTATTGTACTGCTCCAATATATGCAATAGTCTTCTATTACTGATTTATACTAAAACGTGTACGTATAAACACAAAAGAAAGAAAAAAATTTCACTTGGATTTTAAATAATTATTTTATATTCAATAAAACAACTCATCCAAATATCTAAAAAATTGTGTTAAAATATTAAAACAATTTCTTGTGTCTGTAAAATCGTTTACATTATCCATTTAATAAAATTAAAAATTTATATATCTTCAGTGATATTTTCTTTCAAATAATCTTAAATTAAATTTTGCTGGCTAATTAAAACATCATTACGTATTGTATTAGCCCCAACATCTTTTTTAAAATGTACACAAATTCTTATATTTGTTTTATCTTTAACTACTGCTGTTTTTCTATGTAGGCAGTCAGTAACATACAAAGGTCTTCGTCCCCAAAATGAATAATAATTGATATCACCGTGATAGTTTGAATTTGGCTTATAATAAAGTTCATTATTTCTAGAGACCTGAAAAATTAGCAAATGCAATAAAGCGAAAAATAGCGTGTACAAAATCCTGTAGTATTTTGTTGAATTATTATTGTTTAATGTCACATAGTTGCTTCTTAAGACGTATTTTATGTGTTTTTGGATATTCGAATACGAATGCATGCATAAGTTGGCCAGTATATTTCTTTGATTTATAACCATAAACGAAAACATGTTTACTTTCCATTACGTGTATTTACGACCATAGATAACCTGAGCGTAAGTGATGATGCGTCACTTTGAGTGAACATTCTATTCCACAGCCTTGCAAAGCGATGTTTGTTCATTAGGAAAACATGCCGTTGCAGTGTTCATGTCCACCATCACCATGTTAGCTATGGAATTCATGCCATGTTTACATTCCTAACATCACGTTTTAACCAACAATTCTTTATTTTTTACAAAGTGAGCGGTGCTGCAGTGAAAAATGTGTTCATATGCATTTACTTACGTAGAATATATTTGTAATTCAATTTATCACGTATTTTAAACTTGTATTCGTCCAGTTAACTGTGTTTTTATTATACACATTCTCTGTAAATATATGCAGTAAAAAATGACACGTTTTAAAGAAACAAAAGTTTTTGTCAGCGCAGGCCTAACATTGACCTAATTGATAAAAGCACTTCTTATCAATAGGAATAACATTGCCAAATTCAGGTTTTACGAATAGTGACATTTCTCAAATTAGCTAGGTCTTGATAAAGAGTACATTAAAAATTGGAGCAATTCTCATCCAGAAACCTGCATTTTTTAGCAAGAAAATTAATTATTTCTTTCTATAGTATCCAATTTTTTTCTTGAATTTCTAAAATCATTAAAAGCGATAAACATTTTGAGGCAAAGATCATTTTCAATATCTAGATTCCAATTTTCTTTTGAAAAAATTTCATTTCTACCATTTTTAACAATAATATTTCTTACATTCAAACATTGAAAAATGCACATATTACTCGGCGCAATTTTTTCTATTAGTTTGGAAACCCACAGTTACCAAATCAGGCATGTCAAATTGCAAATTATTAAATTGATCTAACCATAGTTTCATAAACAAATATACAATTGTTATCAGATTAATTTCTAAAAAAAAAAAGTTATTTTATAACTGCCTTTCAAGTAAACTTCATTATTATTGCGAATAAAGCCAAACAAATATCTTGATGGATACATTATTTTATTTATTTTATCACTACGAACAGATTTTACTCGAAATTTTGGGATAATTAATATAACGAGTATAGGCCGCACTGAATTTTTTTTTCCCTGTAAATATTGTTAAGTCTCAATTCCATACAAATGTAATAAATTCTGATTTAATTTCTCCTGTACAAAACTTTTGTGACAGCAAATTTTTTATTTAATTGCAATGTTTACAAATATATGTCGTGCAATTACTATTCCACAGATGGTAACGTGACTACATGTTTACATTTTACACGTGCAAGTTATTTTGTTTATGAATGCGAGTGAACAAATAATGGCACAAGTAGAAATCCCCCCTCTTGTAATTCTTCTCTTCCCTTCCATCCTTTAAGTTAAAACATTAAAATGTACTGTGTGGTGACAAATTTCTAAATATGTTTTGGGGAAAAAAAAATTTAATGCAAGTATCTCCTATATAAGCAGCACCCCACTTTTTCTAGTTTTTTTTTTTTTTTTTTTTTTCGTGCGGCCTATACATGCCGAAATACTGTATATTTTACTGGCAAGAAAACTTGTTATTTAGAGACAGAAATGAATAAATAAGGTGATTACATATGATTGATTTCTTCATTGTCTTTAATAATTAATCATTCAAAACCACTACGTCCTCTGATTTTCCTTGTTGAGAGTTACACTGCACTCGGCTCTTTCAATTTAAAATTTTATTCAAAAAATGCGTGTCTATTGAAATAAATCAATATAAATCCTCCGATTTCCCCATAAGAAGTTACTGAAGATGAACTTTACATTTATAGTACAAGTCTCTCAATGTTCAAACAATTTTTGGCGACAAAGACAGTTCAAGTATATGCTTCTGGGGATATAATTTAATTCGCAATGATGCTGCCCCATGAGTAAAATAAATATTAAGTTTTAAAATCATGTTAATTATGAGCTAGATAGAATGAAACACCTACCTTAAGGGGAAAAAACTACCTTTAATCACAGAAGAGAACATCATTGCAAGTATTAATAATAATTCCTCATTAATATGTTTTGCGTAACATTTCCAGGCAAAACCATTTGCTTTGAAATGAAAGTGATAATAGGTGTTACTATTTTGAGTGACTGTTTATCTTGATAAAATTACGTTCGCCAGGTACACATTTGCACTAGGCCGACGTGTGTGGGCAAGCGAAGTAGGTGTAGCCGAGAGAGAGGACATGCTTAATCTTTCGCCCCTCATCATGTAAGGGGAGGAAGGAAGGCGTGTGGCTGAGAGAGAGGATGCTAGGTCGCCATGCCGGTTGCTATAGTTAACCTCTTCTCCTCTTGTCGGTGTGTAAGTGGAAGTAGTAAGCCAGTCTCGTCGCATGTCGCACCACGCCGCAGTGTCGACAGACATGTTGAAAGATAAGACACTAGACAAAGCCCTGCAGAGCTGTGATATATGACAGTTCGCTTGATGTATTTCACATCCAGTTACTAGACGTCTGCATAAACAACAAGCTTAAAAACAATAGTAGCGGGAAGTATTAGATGAAGGGATCTCAGACTTTGATAGACGCACCATGCGATAAACGATATAAGCAATTTATGTTAACATTATTTGCATAGGAATTTTTCCGGCACCACGTAAAATTTTTGGTAGAAGCTGTTTATCAGTATATTCAGTAACGATACATTGAGAGTCAACTGTAGTATGATCACCGAGCCATGAACCTGTATCCAGCGCGGGCCGGTGATGTCACGTTAAGAGTATCTATGCCACATCTACCCCTTTGCCAACTCCAGTCAGGGTGCGCCGGCCAGAGTATAAATAGTGGACCTTTTCCCCATGTAAAGCCAGTCTGTTATCTTCCTTCGCAGCACTGCCTAGTGCTGGAAGAACCATCGACTCCTCTCATGGTCTTCACCATGCTCTTGGTGCAGAAGACTCAGAGTGCTCCAACCATCCTTACCGGTCAACGTCTATTTCGTTAAACACTATACACTGGTGACCCCTTCATGGCAACATAGTAGAGTAGTCCAGTTCAAGTTATTCGTATAACTCTCGTCTACCTACCCCTTGTGGGCCTAGGAACAGGTCGCCTTCACCTGTTCCACGTAGGGTTAAGCTTCCACAAGCTCTAGCCGGTAGAAAGTAGTACACCACCACCACTGTTTATTTCCATCATTGAAATAAACACCTTTTATCCACTTTTATCCATCCAGTAGCTATATCACCTGTCCCAGTAAACATTGGCCCTGTCAGAGGGATAGTAGGTGACCGGGAGACTTTGCTATAATCGCTACACATGTTGGTGCTCGCTCTCTCCACCTCACTTCTGGTGCCGAGAGGGGGCGTTCCCTAAATTGGGAAGAATGGTCGTCGAGTGAGGTTCCCCAACATATAGAGACAGTCAGTCAGTGTGATCTGACTCTGCATATCCACTGCACCTCTGGTACCGAATACGGAGATAGGGAATCCACATTGGGTGGGCGGAGGTGGTACGTGGTTTTACACCTGAGTACAACCACAGCATCACCTGCTCCACTTCAACGAGGTTCGACCATAGTGTGTCTATCTCAGACCTCATGCCATACTCTTTCCGTAGTGGTAACCATAAGAGGGTAAAGCAGGTTGAAACGATCTCCAAATACCAACCGGAGCCTAGTCCAATCCCCATGTCAGACTACGAGTTACGCCTCTTGGAACCACCCACCCAGTTCACCAGCGATTCACCTAGTACTCGCAGCCTACTTGAACGGACAAGTCAGGTCACTCGGCCTTGATAATTCGTGGGTTTGGGGAATGCCATACTCTGTCTACGTCTATGCCAAACAGCACTCACAAGCCCTTGCGCGGCAACACACCAGACACTTAAGCTCACCCCAGCATTAGGAGTGGTCGGGTACCCAAAATTTTGGCCAGTATTTAGGTTTTCAGATTTTCTTCATAGGATAACTCATTGCGCCATATAGGCCTACCAATACTTTTAGAAGCCATCACGCACTGCACTATAACTATCGCAGTATACACAAAAAAATGTATTTAGAGACCTAAATAGCACTTATGTGCGAAAATAACACTTCCTTCGTAACCCTACTTTTTTACAAAAACAACTGCCGATATAAACAAGAGTATGCGCCAATGAATTATAGCCAGCGGCAAGTCCGCCTACATCACATTTACCTCACTGGCTCTAAATGTTTTCCAAATGTTTTATTGCATACTTGCATTACTGAAATATCCATTGAATAATTAATATTAATATAAGACACCAAACCCCTTAAGACTACTGCATTTCTTAGCTTTCTACAGATTTTGCACCTGAAAAAATACGTATTATTTGTGCTAGTGCCAGCAAATAAAGTGAACAGCCAGTGTTGGATCAGCTTGCGGCATGTTTTTCAGATTTCACAGGATGGTATTTAAAATATGGGGCACTGGCATTTAGTTAGAACAGCGACACTGGATCAATATGAGCACAAGCAGATGATTGGTTGAACATAGGTAGAACATTCTGTGGTGTGAGGTTTAGGTTTTGTCAAAACTTCCTTGGACTCTGTGCTGCGTGCAGCTCAGGTTTCGTTATCGCTAAAAGTTTGTAAATTATTTGTGGTATTTTTCCAAACAATGCGTATTGGAAAATTACAGAATGCAATAAATTTTTTTTTTTTTTTTACAAATGTCCATTAGGTTTGTAACATTATATGCTGATTATCTTTCTTCAACAAAAACCTTTTAAATGAGATTTGCTAACATAGAGCTAAAATGGAAGAGAGATAGGGAATTAAAAATATCATCCTATTATTACTTGTATAATTATTGAAAACTAACTGTGAATCATTTTTGACTAATCTGATGTTGTAAATTAAAGTTTTACAAGAAAATGGATATCAGTGGATATTTTGTGTTATAAAATTCATCCACTTATTTTGGTTTTAATGCCTGACCAAAATTGCTCGAGCCCGAAAATATGAGGTAAGTACCCGCCCAACACGCCCAAAATAAAATTTCTCTACCCGACAACTCCTACCCAACGTAGCTCAGTCAGAAACCTCACAAGCTTAACAGTCAAGTATCGCCCAGGTATAAGAGCCAAGATGATCCAGCCCAAATGCAAAGTAGTCCTGCGACACCTGATTTTGTACCCTACAGAAAAGCCACACGGCCTGTTCTATATTCTGGACGCACTCCAGTACCCCGTAAGGACTAGCGTCCAAGCCTCGCCTAGTTGTGTTTGGCCTAGCACTCTGCGTTGTGACGTTCCTCCAACAACCAAAGGACGTCACGCGTCAATACCGTTTTTCTGGCCCCCAATGTGGAGCATTGCTGTTTAATTAAGACAATTAAGTATAACCAGGCGAGCACTACCCTGAACTAGCAGACCTAGCAAGTAGTCAACCACCTTAGCGCGAACTTCTAGGAGTCTGTAAACACCTCGTGGCGCTCAACAATCATGCCACTATGCCAGACACGGACTTGCATGAGCACGATCCACTACAGGGCCGGCGAGCCCTTGGCCACGGAATATATTGCTATGCACAGGCCGTGATCTCCAGCTGATGTCTGGCTCTTCTGAGAGCCACATCAGACTTGGCAGTTTGGTCTACTGCCTCGTGCGCTAGAGCTTTGACCATACACAGCCTATGCCGCCTACAAACTCTTCAGCATCGTCTTCGCCTAAGGCCAGATCTTCCAGAATCCCTCTCCTGCGAGACTTTCAGAAGTCATCTGCCACCCTTAGTCGCTTGCTCACGGCAATGGCTACTCTACGCTCCCTTCCGGAAGTGGGCTCCCTAAGTCCCTCAAGGACACTTAACACAGCATAGACAGGGTAAGTTGTAATTAGTTACCTAGTCAAAACTATGTCCCGTTAACCTAAATCAGGTTTCCTTTACCTGGATAGCGTACTTTACCATTTCCGGTCAGCTCAAGGTAGTCAGGAGATAGTACGGGCCACCGTGTTTTATTCCTCTTGGAATAAACACGTTCAGACCTACCTTGTTCTCTTTTTACTGGAGTACTTCCATAATCCATAGTAGGCACCATGTCCCGTAAGTAAGTGTGGAGCAGGAGATGGGGTTTTTGACAAAACTATTTTACTGCCTAGTGTAAAACTGCGAGGCCCCCCCCCCCCCCCCACTTCCAACTCATACGTCGAGAAACACCATTAGACAGCCACCTGTTCGTTGCACTACATGTACACAATGGTAAAGCCACAACCACTAGTCATACTCCCCCAGAGAGTACAGACCACTAGACCAGCTTGTACTCCGTCCACCGCACCACGTGAGGTGCCGGAGGGAGTACTTGGTTAGCTCTGGGTTGGGCCCGTCTGCTCAGGACTAAATCCGTCAAAGCTATTGGGACGCCTCCGGGAAAACTGTTAGACTCGGCACCGGACCAGTGTGTGGAGACTGCAGATCACTTAACTTCACGTTGCCTGCTCCTATCTTACGAGTCAAGGTTTAGAATGTGATGCACTTCACCAAGCGAGGTGGGACGGACCTGAAGGATAGGAAGGCTACCTTTACCTACCAAGCTACCTGAAGTTGCACCCACACCAGTAAGGCACTTTGCCAAGAAACACCCCGGGAACGAGCTCAAGCCGCCCGCAAGTTGTTGAGGCTTCACCTCCAACTACCTCCCCTTCTCTTTTTCAGCCTCCCCGGAAGGTTTCCGAAACACTGCACCCCATGGTAGCCGCCTTCAGCCGTGGAGAGAAGGTGCCCATTGGATTGGTGTGCCAATGGTTCTTAATATGCCGCTACAGCAGCCCGCCAAATACTGCCGCCAGTAGCAGCAGCCACAACAGCCCGTGAGGACAGCGAGTACCACCAGCAGCTGCACCACAGCCAGTAAACCCGGCCCAGCACCGGAGTAAGCAACCGGCACCAGAGCTAGTAGCCAAACCAGTAACAGACTGTACACAGGCCATGTGCCGGTACACAAGTTGCCTTCAGTAAGTGCTTCCGGCCTGCACTAACAAAGTCACTATTTCGAGATGTAGAGACTCATTGTCCTTACCCAGATACATTTATAAAATGTATTGGTACTCGTTAAACTTTCGTTAAGACTAAGATGTGAAATTATTTTTATTTTCATTACAGTTTATTGAAACTTCATTATATATATTTGTGACAAAAAAAATTTGCGTTTGCACAACCCTGTAAATTTTACTTGTTAAAACACTTTCCTGAATTCTGCAGCAGTTGTTTCTGAACCTTTGATGAGCATGAGGAGGAGATTTCTTTTCATTGTGTTTTACAGGGAGAGTTCCAGACGCAGAAGGAGGCGGCGTGGGCAATCAGCAACCTGACGATTAGTGGGAACCGGGAGCAGGTTGCACGGCTGATTCAAGAGGGAGTAATTCCGCCCTTCTGTAATCTCCTGGGCTGCAAGGACTCGCAAGTCATCCAAGTGGTCCTCGATGGTATCAACAACATGTTGAAGCTGGCGGGCCCACAGGTTGAGGCACTTGCCAACATGATCGAGGAATGTGGAGGTAAGGGACCAGTTTAGTTGTCCTGCATTTAGTACTGTGATTTGTAAGTTAAACTACAGATATGTATATTTAGTTAAGGTGGCAAATATATAAAAGGACAGGAATTCGAGTACTCACAGTGTAGTACTCCACGACATGCACACATACAAAGGACAACACATTTTCCACACAGGTGGGAGATCGCAACGTTTCACTGGCTAAGCGAGCTTCATCGGGCGGAGAGTTGTAGATACTCGTGATGAAGCTGGCTTAACCAGCAAAACTTTGTGACTGCGCAATTGTGTGGAAAATGTGTCGCCCTTCATTGTGTGTGTGTGCCTGTCTTAGTACTACACTGTAAGTACTTTAATTACAGTATTTTATATATCTTAGTTATGAATAGTGTGCAGTATCATTATTTTAACATAAAGTTTAAGATATAGATGGAACAGGTCATTAGGCTACTACCTTATTTACTCGTGTAAACGCCCCATATTTGTAATAAATTTTGTTGTTAAAAATGGAGGTGGGGCATTTACATGGAATATATATTGACGCATGCTGCTTCTACATCTAATCTAATTTAATTACGACTCATCGCCTAGAACACCTCTTCCATCTATAGACGTGAGTAACACATTGCCTACCCTACAAGCACCTGGAAGATACGCAACCTGGCAGGAATACTGCCCCCACTCCCCTTCTCCGCACTCAAAGCCAACAAGCTGCCCAGACCTAGGGCAAGGCCGAGCCGCTCCGACGAGGCACGAAGCAGAATTGCTGACAGAAGGATTCTCACGCCTCCCCGCACGGCAGCCTAAAACATGTTTCCACTATATAAGTCCGGACACTGCCCGCCTGTGTAGTCATTCTTTCGCATCCCTAGCAAACTCCCACAACACTGCTAGTGCTCGGGATCTTCTGAGTAGTTTGTTACCTTACAAGTACGCCCCCACTGCTACTTACTACGTCCGTCGACGATCAGTTAACCTGACTACATACGAGCACGGAGCACTTTCTTTTTTCCTCACTTTTGTCTCTTTTAGGTATCTTATATTAGAGGTTTAACTTTAACTCATTTATATTTGTCTAGAACCAGCTTTTTGCCTCTTACTTAGAACCAGGTCGCCTACACCTGGAACTACGCAGTTACTTTCAGCTATCCTCGACTTGGTAGGAGATAGCACAGGTCAGTCTCATGTTTATGGAACTTTCAATAGACACACAGTGCTCTTTAACTTTTCTGCTTTTATTTCTATGGTATTTATTTGTATCCACAGTTAAAGATAGAATACTCAGTGCACTCTCGACAGAAAGCGGAAATTTTATTAAACCGAATTAAGACTTACATATTAGACAGCTACCTGTTTCTTCCCAGTTACACATTAGAGATTTTAGTACTAGTGGGAGAGAAATAGAGATGCCACAACCACTAGCAACATCTTCACACCAGGAGGCAGGACAGAGACTCAGGTTGCTGCTCACCATCCGCACTAGATAGTGCGCGGTGACTGTGGCCTGTAGTTTTGCTGGGCACCCTAGTGTGAATGCAGAACCAGTAGAGGCTTGGCGATCCACACGGCTCCACGTCCCTGATCAGTCCGCCTACGGTGGGGGATCAGTGGGGACTCTTAATGAGCTCGAGCCGGCAAAGTCACTGTTGGGTTACAGTGTTATTCTTTCTGTCTTAAGGTGCACTACGTAAGCTAGAGAATTGTTACCCTATGCCTCACGGGAGGAAGAGTGGTAGAAAACGCAGGGAACAACACCTGGCTCACCCCACTCTTAGGCCGAGGATAACATTACTCCATCCTACACAGGATAGACAGGTGGAGCAGGACTGTGCCACCGAACTGAAACAAGCAGTCACGCCTGCTCCGGTTCTAGTAATTGACTTTCCACTGTGTGTCCGCATTCATACCACGTGTCATCCGGTTGTCAACGGGCTCCTGACCGGAACTGAAGTGCGCCTAGGCTGGGACAATCTCATCTTCTGGTCTAAAGAAGCTCATCTGTGGAACATCTGTTCCGGCGTCAATCGAATTCGTCCTGCTTAAAGCCATACGTACCTCAACTACAACATCCAGGAGCAGGAGTGTGTAAGTTCTAGCCAACACCCTCGTCTCACCCCAGCTATCTAAACCCAGTTAATCCTCTACTAACGTGCGAAGTCAGTCTAATTGGGCACGCGTCATATATATATATATATATATATATATATATATATATATATATATATATAATATGCGCACACACGCAGAGAGAGAGTCCAATGCAGAGTTTCCTTTAGTGCAAAACGAGTAACAGGGAATCTCTCAACATTGTGCAGTAAATTCATTTGGAAAAGTAACATCCAGCATGACACATGGCCTGTTTTATCTAACGTTGGTCCTGCAGTGCTTACACATAATGAATGGCTGGAGAGTCTAGAAATTACTGAAGCAAGGAGTTGGTCAAGGTTGGCGGTGCCACTTATGTGAGTTATACTAAATGACTGCGACTCATCCTACCAGGAACCACTATCATAAATGGCTACAGGATTGTTTCCTGTGGAGCGACAGTTACAGACACGTGGTATTTCCTGATGTTCCACAGCCAACTTTCTCACACTACTCACGTAGTAGTTACATTTCCTAAGGAAGGGTCAATCCCAACACATTATTCATGTGTGCAACAGACTCACTCCAAGCCTAGTGGGCAGTTCTAGCACTTGAAATAAGCATTGTTTCCAAGCGGCCGCAATTACACGTCTCCTTCTCCTATGCACTTGGCAGACAGTGTTGCCACACCAGCAGAGCTTACGGAAGAAACCCAAGTGCCCGAGGCCATATAGCGGAGCGCAAGGGTAGATTTCTCATACCCCGCCTGCTCCAGGCAGACAGCACAGAGCGATGTCAAACCGCCCACTCCAGCCCAGGCATGGGCCTGTCGAGCGCACAATATCAGGCTTTGCGTGGCCATAGATGCCAGTTATCTTCTCCAGTATCTCGCCTCAACACTTCTGTGCTGGGGCTCTACTGAAACTTAGGCCATCATGGTCTTCTCCAAGAACTCCAGAGATCGTCAGTATCCACCAGTGGCTGCCGCCACCTACTACCAGAAGCTCCAGCGACTTCTACCATCTACAGCTTCCAGGCGCCTGCAAGACTTCTCTCCATATTTTCGCTGTTGATCTTCCTGGTTCAAACCTGCCGCTACTTGCTGACGAGTGGCAACTACACCCACTGTCCTTTTGGTAGTGGCCCCTTTTCTATAATCTCATCTAGACAACCCCAGGGTGGAGTAACTGCGTTTTGAGTTATTTTCATAGCAGTCAGTCACTTTAACTCTGGATAGCCTAGGAGGTCACCTCCACCTTACTTCCGTTCGCACTTTGCTTAGTAGTAAGAGTGCATGTCACCAGTATGTATTATTCATAATAAATATATATTATTTCTATCCCGAGAGTGAATCATTTAGAGATGTAAATCCTTTCCGACTACAAGGTACTCAACCCTTAGACAGAGCATCTAGTTTTTATAACTGTACGGACCATAGTGTAGGACTGCAGTACCCCTTCAGGAATCTGTATGTCGGCAAAACACACCACTTTGACGGCCAACCATTCTGTGCACTGTGGTGTACAGAAAGGTAGAGCTCCAACCACTAGGTACTCATCCAACAGGAGCAGGACAGCCACCTCAGCTTGTATCACTGCCGGCACACCGCCGGTGATGACTGGTATTTTGCCTGGGACTGAAGGCTTGCTGGCCCACACCCAACAGTAGTAGGAAGGTGGCCCACACAACCCACCGCTGTAGGTTTGTGCGCCAAGGTGCAGAACTGTAGGAGCACAGTGTTCGCACCGTCAACTGCTGTTGGGCTCTACACTTTAGTCGGGGTACCGTCTACTGCTTGCACCCGACTGAGGGTAAGTTAAGTGTCAATACTGCCTCTTTGCCATTGGGGGGAGGAACAGTGCTCGAAGGTAGGAGAAAGAGATGTTCCTTACTGTTTAGCGAGTATGCGCCGATAACCCCTCTGCACTTGGCGGAGATGCCCCACGAGAATGAGCTCAAGTTGCCAGTCACCTGGAGAGGCGTTCCTCTTCAGTCAGCGTCCCTGTTTACTTCGCTACACACAATAGGCTTGGCATAGAGAGGCATCCTGCAGTTCGTGCCCTGGTCGCTGGGATTGACACAATGTTGGGCATTTTCCAGCCATATTTAGAATGGCAAACCGAGGTCTTCCATATAGGCAGATCATCGGAAGTGCCTCAGTCTAGGAACACAAATCCATATCTTGGTTGGTCAGACCAGACATTCTACTTCTTCCCAGTCTGAAAAGGTCAGAAGGAAAACTGAACGTCCTGTCACTGACTTAACCTCTGGTCGGTGCCTCACCCAGGTCTCAGACAAAATATTCATCTCTCTCTGTCAGTCCCAGTTTGAATAAGGCCGGATAGTGGATACTGAGACTGGTGGCACTGCTTCCTTATTTTACACAGTAAGGTCGAAATTAATACTTATTAATCCCTGAGGTGATTTTTGGTGTAACTCAATGCCTTAACGCAGAACACGGCAGACAACACAGGCAAGCTCTGCAAGAAACTCTAATCGCATTAAGTAATTTAAATTCTGAGAATACTGAGAACAATATCTGCATGATCATTGAGAACCTTAATTTGTCCGTAGATTATTTGCCCTCTTTACCAGTTCCACTCTTTGGGCCTGCCATTAAATTTCCAGGTAGAACCCATCCAACTTTTGCATGGATTTTGCGAGAAGATAGTACCTTACTAGGAGACTATAATCCACGATCCATTGTTTGCCCGATGAACCAAGCTGTGAAGCGTAGTGCAAAGCTTCCTGCTGCAACACAGGTACAGTGCCTGGCTAAACGTCCAGTAGCCAGGGTAGTGGATAATTTTGTCCCAAGTAGGAAACCGACTTGTCCCACAATCTATAACGGTCTACTCTCAGAAAGGGAATAATTACCATTGACCGTTATCCCAGGTGTAGACCACCTATGTTCCCAGCGAAACTGACTTTGCACATAACTTTGAAGTATCTGAGTGTGTACAAGACCCAGGCATTCTCTCTGGAAGAGTGCCAAGTCCTTTCCTCTGTAAGGCTTACCCACCTTTCCGCTTGGACTATGCCAAAGTTAAGGAATTGTAGAACCCAGTAATCTTCCCAACGTGGTGGACCCTTAGCTGGTAATTAGGTTCTATACTAAAGGTACTGCATTAGGTTTACCCAAGCCGGTCTAGTAACTGAAGTGGTAAAGGGCAGATACTCCGAAAGGGGCAGGAGAAGGGGAACTCAGATCCTCTTTTGGGCCGGGGAGGGACTGATAAAGCATTTCGGGTTCCACGAACTGGTACTGAGTTTCTGAAAAGCAGTTCCTTCTTTTTTGGTCCACTTCCAGGTTTGGTCCTTTTGCAGAAGGTTTTTAATGTTTCCATAAGTAGGAATAGGAATTTTTCGCGAATTCGCATAAAATTCATAACAAAGCGTGAAATTCATAGCAAAACATGACATTTCATTTTTTATTATTATTATACTAAAACACAAATGAAATCACTTTTTATAGCCGCGAAAATTGGAACTTTTTATTTATTTACTATCGAGATCAATATTACAGTAATGTATTTTGTCTATATATTCACTCATCACCGTAAATCAACTGTTCTATAACTACAAAACACCGAAAAAAATTCAAATGCTAATGTAAACAATGAATAAAACCAAAGATTACTAGAGACCAAGCTAGTGCACGCTGAAATCTGCCATCTGTATTGTTACTAGAAAAAAATGGCGGCGTTAGTGGCGAGTGGTTGCTAGAGTAACGGAGTGTACGCTTTGGCACGTAAAGTAAAGCAAGAGATGGGGTTAGTCTTAGCTTCCGCTTTGTACATCTGTGAACTCATGATGTCTTCTACTGCTGTCACATCTTTTTTTAAATATGTTTTTGAAAATTTATATTTATTGGTTTTATAAATGCGTATGTTGAATAGCAAAGTTATTATATTATAGAGTGAGAAGGGGGGGGGGGGGGTTTGGGTTGAGTTTGTAGGCGTGTTTTTAAGAAGCTATTTAATAAACTCAATGCCAGAGATAGAGCATTTCAGGTTCAGAAGAATGGTTTTTATTGCACTGATAGCCGTATGGTAATGTGCAAATTTTGTAATTGCCACGTTTCATGGAAACGCAAAGATTTGGTTGACAAGCATCTAATATCAGCCAAGCATGTGTCTGCCGAAAAAATGAGTGCCGCAAGTCAAAACTTCAGACTTCAGTCGCTTCATACTTCAGCACCTCGGAAAACAAGTGTCTGAAACGTTTTTGAAATCAAACATACCTCTGTACAAACTAGAAAATGACCACATGAAAGCATTCATGCACGAGTTCATTGAAGGTTAGTTTTATATCCTAACACTTTCCTATATTTCTGGTTTAGTCTAATAATAATATGCAGAATATTTTCCTAATTTTTCGACAATTATTTTGTTTTGTAATTCAACAGTGTTCGTAAAATGACATTAGAAACTATCCATATATTTTTTTAAACCTTTTATATTATTTGATTTCCATACCGAATTGGCCTCTTAAGGAATACTGTTACAGTTTTAAATTAAGTCATTGCATAAAAGGTTTACTTTTTTGGGGGCGCAGGGCGGATTTAAGAACATTTAATATTATTTTAATGAATAATGTTGCTGAAAATAATGTGCCATGTTTTAAATCAGAGATTTGCAGTAATGCAGGTTACACATGATTTAGGCCTAATATTTTATTGCAGGTGCTGGTGACATTCCGTGTGTCAAAAGTCTTGAAAGAAAAGCACTTTCCAACAGTGAAACAAGAGCGAGAGAATCCTCTAAGGGAGAAAGTGAGATGAAAACAAGTGTCAGTACTGTGCGATGAAACGACTGACTCTAGAGGTGGCTGCATTTTTGTTGATGTCCATGCTCTGGAAACTGTAAATGCAAAGAATTGTTCCAGGGCTAATTGGGATACCTTAAAGAAGTACGATGTTGACTTCAATAGTGTCTTAGTTCTCAGACTCTGCTAAATACATGGTAAAATGTTTTGACACTTTGAAAAACATCATGGCTTATCATGTACTAGTTGTACAATGTTGGGCACATAAGCTTAATGTAGTCATAAGTGAGCTTGGAAAACATTTGCCTGAACTTCAGAAAACAATCGCTAAAGTCAAATAGGCATTCTTGAACACACACAAGAGGAAACACTTGTTTCAATAGTTTCTTGATGAAAGATATGCAGACCAAGACATTCTTCTTTTTCCCACGCCAGTGCTTACAAGATGGTCTTCCTGGTATGAATCTGTGTGCTACCTCGCTGGACGCTTGAATGCTGTTGTTGAATTTTTGACAAGCAGTGAAATTTCTTGTCTCCACAATGCAGGTATTGAATTCTTCACAAGTGCATCAGTATAAGAAATTCAGTGTGTGAAGATTCAAACAATTTTTGTTCAAGAGACTTGTAAGGATGCAACTGAACTGATAAAAAAGTTGGAAGGTTCATCTTACCCATGCAGTCACTCACTGGTGAACTTCGTAAAGTGGAGCAGCTTCTTCAGCTTGCTACAACGGGAAGCGTTCCACAAGACACCCAGGCTTGTCTGAATGCTTGCGAGAAAACTGTTGCTAAAGCAAAAATCACATCAGCCTTGAATAATGCTGCTTCGCATTTTCACTCGAATCTTCTTTCCCTGAAAGCAAGTGATCCAGCTCATCATTTATACCAGCACTTAAATGTTTTCAATCCTTCAGAAATTGTGCTGACAAGCATAACTCTCAATCTGAACAAAATATTGCAGAAAAAAATTTTGTTTTCAAAGCTGAGTGAAAGTGTCATACTTCAGGGATACAAAGAACTTCAATTTTTGGTGAAGAAAAAGTTGAGTGAATGTAAAAGTGTTGACATTGTTTCGCTTCTTATGGCTGTATCAGTCAATTATTCTGACTTTGCTCGCTCTGCTTTGCAGTCTGTATGGTTGCCATGTGCTAATGTAGACTGCGAGAGGTTTTTCTCGAATTACAATAACATTCTCAGTGACAAATGTCATCGCTTGAATAAGGAAAATCTAGAATTGCTTAGTGAAATTTATTTTGAGAGCTAGATCTGAAGGCCTCCGTAAGAACTACATGTAAAAGTTATTTGCTAATGATGCTTTGACTTAGTTTTGTAAATAAAACATTTAATACTTTTGGCTGTTGAGTGTATATAAACATTGTTTTCCTGATAATATAATTCCTTGCATTCTAATGTTTCAATAATAGATTTGGTTGTTCAGAATCATTAAAAAGTTCCATAATAAATGTTTTACCTGGTATTTTGAAAACACCGATTTTTACTTCATGAAACCTCCAATTTTTTAATTTCAAACCACCTCTTTTAGCCATTTGAAAACACCGAAAAATTCCTATCCCTACCCACAAGTTATGCAGTATTTGGTATGAAATCTCAAATCCATTTGCAGAGTCCCAGGAATTTCTGCAGCTGCTTCTTGTTTCGTGGTGGAACAGCTTCAGCTATTGCTCGTATCAGTTCGGTTTGGGCAAAATTGCCTTCTGGCATGACTCAGTGATCCAGAATGTCTATTTTGGTCTTGCCAAAATGGCACTTGGTTATGCAGCAAGTGAGGCAGTGGATTTAAAATCTCTCCAATGTGATGTTGCCACTGGTGTTGCTCCCAGTTTTTGGAAAAGATTGTGTGACTTCATTTAGGTAGGTGTAGTAAAACTCGCCAATGTAGCTCGTTTGGACTGAAGCGACCATGACGTGCTGGAATGTTGCAGGAGCGTTCTTTATATCAAATGGTGTGACCTTGAACTTAATGCATCTCTTAGGTGTGGTAAACATATAAGGCCTTGAATGCGGGTGGATGGGGATTGGTTGGTACCCACATCTCGTGTCAAAGGTGCTGAAAATTAGTGCTTTCCCAAGCACTTTTAATGTATGCCCCAGGTCCAAAGCTGGGGGAGCTACTGGTTGAGTGTTTTGATTCAGGTCATAGTAGTTGATGCAGAATGTAAGTGAGCCATCCTCCTTGGATACCAAGACTGTTCTGGCATTGTAGGCCGAGTCTGATAGTTCAATCTCTCCTCAATCTGCTGTTCTATTATGGTCTTGCGTTTGGCAGAGACCTCTCCCGGTCGGTTGTGGATTATCCGAGTGCTGGTCAAATGGATCTCTTGGGAGACAGTGGTGGTCTGGCACAGTGGCATAGAGTGCTACGTTGTTCAAATACTCTGCGATACTCCTGAAGAATCTGAGTCAGCTGGTTCATTGCTTCTCCTCGCAATTGGTAATTCAGTTTGTTGCCTGTGATGGGTTGGTGTAGTTCAGGCTCAGCAAACTTCCGCCAAGTTACTGGCCTCCTTTTAGTTGTGCCAAGGGAGACTCATCCCTGCTAGCAATCTTAAGATGGCTCGTTGTGCGGACGTGGGCTGTCCTAAGATCATCTCTTCACCCAAGTTTTTGATTATGTGAAATAGTGTTGGTATTGCCTAATTTGCGAACCGTAGGGTTAATGTTAAGCTTCCCTCCATTGGCAGCCAAGTTCCCTTCTGAGCCATATAAATACTGGTATCGCCGATAGGCCTTATTTTGTTTTGGTACTCCCGGGGGATCACATCCTGGCTGATTGTGTTCATGCTGGCGGCCGTGTTGAGTGTAGCTAAATGATGAGTATTGTGATGCGTGGTGAGTCTCGGAGGATTGTTTTTTCTTGCATAAAGGTGATGCGTAGGGCCTGTCCTACAATGACGTTGCCCTGGCCGTGTCAGGCTTTCCAGCTTTTGCATTTCCCTGCTTGCTAGAGCTTTTCTCTGTGTTTTCCGACTACTCCTTTCGCTTTGTTGCCTGCGCTCGAGGCAGGTCTGACCTCCTGTTTTCGAGCTTCTGCCGTTGGACAGTGCAGTCTCTGTGAAAGTGTCTGGCAGGATAATGCCAGCACTCTGTAGTATAGTTGATGGTGCTGTGGTGGGACCCAAAATGTGTTTGTGTGCAGTTGTCTTGGCGACTGCTGTTTCTTCTGCTGGAACAGATGTGGGCTTGCCTTTAGCATGGGACTGTGAGATGCCTGCAAAGTCTGTTTCTATAATACACGCCCTCATCAGTTAAAGTGTCGCTGGTTCGGGGTTGCGAAGATGTGAGCCACATTTCTGGTACTAAAGGCTGGTGATAAGTTTGACTGCATCAAGCTCGTCACGGCCTGGATGTACTCTCTGAAAAATCATGACGATATACCTGATGAAGAGTTCTGCCTTCTCACTTTCTCTTTGGTTTGGAGCATAAAGCTCATTTGTCAGTTGGGCGACATTCAGGGTCCTGAGAAGTGTGTCAATCCTTTCGGACAGTTCCTCCCTGATGGTGATGAACTCTATGAACTTTCCCCACCATTTTTCAGCTATGCCTTGAAGCTGGGCATTTGCCTTGATGACTCACAAGTCTTTGGGTAGGTATGACCTTTCAAAGTCTGTCTAGCAAAATTGCAGAAACTTGCAGGGATACGCTTGGGCCTTCGCCGAGTACTCTGGAATGGGAGGGGCTCCAATTTCGGTTCTGGGCAGCACCTGCTTAGGTGTCATTTTGTAGGTTGGGAAACAGAAGTAGAGACCATCCAGGTCTCTGGCTTGGTCTTGCCATCCAAGGCAAAGGTGGTATATGCAAGGGCACTTGTGGCACGCTACCTGGTATATACCCCTTCCCGGGCAGTCTGTTTGTTCGCATAGTTGTTGTCTGTTCATTCAGTTTGTGCAATGGTACTACAAACCTTGGGTGTCTCTCTTCTGGTCTTCCCAACCTAGGCAGAGGTAGTGAAATGCTGTGTCACAGTGTGCACAAGATATAAAGTGGCGGCCTACGTGAGGGCATTCTTCCATGGTGCAGATCTGTCCTTCTGTCTCTGTCTTTCTTTCTGGTGTGGCCATTACCGTGCTGTTAGCAGGAATTGGGTACCACTGGTTGTTTCGAGTTGACTCCCCAAAGTCAACTGTGTGGTTGTGTTGTGGGGGCCCATTCTGAAAAATGTGGCAAATTGCCCGTATTTTTCCAATGGCCCACGTTGGGTGCCAAGAAAAAGTTTTGTCACCTTGTCACTTTTCCTTATTGGGTTTTGCTGTTGTAGGGTAAGGCCGAGGTACTTCTTCCCTGGGCAACAGTGAAGCCTTGGTCGTCGCTTGAACAAGGTTCTTCCAGGTGCCGGAGATATTGGCTTTGGCCATGTCAATAATTGTGCGTTGAGCTTTGGGTGACGTGCAGGCGAGCGAAGGGCAAGTGGGTGGCCTGATTGAAATGTAAACTGGTGTGACATTAAGGGTCCTGACTACCCTGGTAACGTTAGTTGGCGGGACGAAGGTAGGTGTCTTCCATTGGCGGCAGCGGAGATGCTGCACGTGGTACATGCCAGAGGAGGTTAGAAGTGGAGCTTGCTGAGCTGGTGGTTGACCCTGTTTGACATGCAGCCTCCTTTTTCTTCCAGGAGTATACCTGTTTGTCACCTGGGCCGCTTTCCCTTCGTATCCCAGCCCTAGGTAACCATAGCTTGGTAGCTTTGCTCCGCCCAGCTCTATAATGAGGCATGTGGTGGGGTAACCAATTAGGTTGATAGTTGACCAGTGAGAGGTAGGCACAGCCTGATGGGATGAGGGATGTGGAGGTCAGGTCTTCAACCCCAAAATTTGGTGTGCGGAACGTTGCGATCTGACCCAAGTTCCAAGCTGGATGTTACAGTAAACGGCAAAGGGCATCCACTCCTATGGCTCCCTGGCGCATGGAATGTCGTAATCTGACCCAGATGTCGCGAAGAGCAGGGCTCCTGTTTGCAGTTGGGGTATCATTTCCAAGCAAGATAACTGGCACGCAGAACGTCGCTGTCTAGCCCAGGCAGTTACTGGAAGGTCGGTAGTCCCAGACAACTGCTCCAATGAGGCTCAGGAAGGCAAGCTTCTTAAGCTGCAATTCGAAACAGCTATCAATAGGAGATTAAAGAAGCAAGGTGTCTGCTTTTTAACCCCAGAAGAGTCTTACTAGGACAGGTGACAAACCGGAAAGAAAAAGAACAAGATGTGGTAATGCATAGGCTGGAAAGACAACTCGACCAAGTCAAATTTATGCCTGTTTTATTGATGGCTCAGTTAAAACACTCATAAACCAGCCTGTACCCTGGCTGAGACCTAAAAGGCCGGTTCTAATTTTCCAACTGGTATAGTTACCTATGTCTGAGAAGATGCATTAGTGGAGTGAGAGGGGGGTGGCAAGTGCGACCCCAAGACTGCAGTACTCGCACTCATGATAGTTGAGAGTTAGCTATAAAGTAGCTGGAAGCATGGGGGCTTTGGTATGCTGACTGGCAGCATAGCAGTGTCATGCAGAGCATAGCTCTCGACTGAACAGCGTAAGACTGAAGCAACTTCAAAAAGTGAATAGTTCTTCAGACAGCGAAATGTGAAGTCCGGTGGATCTCTGGCAGAGTAACACCGGGCAAATTGAATGGCACAAGACTGCCTCGAACAGAGGACTGCTGGTCCTATTTGTACTTGGTTCTCAAGGCCAGCACGGAACTTGCGATGTTTGGTGAGAAAGGTGCGATGGAGACAAGAGAGTAACTGAGAGTGATGGAGACTTCCCCTCAAGCATCTGGAGTTGGAGGGGTAAGCAAAGTGTTGCAAAGTGATTTGCAGGTGGCAACGGCTGGGCAAACCACCCTTACTTGGAAGGTTCCCTTTGGCGTGTATGGCGTAACAGCTCTTCTTAGGCGGGGTCCACAACTTTGGCGAGGCTGGATGAGAGAATGGTGTCACTCGTGGCGCATCGGTCTCTTCCAGCACATTATACTTCCTGTTACGTCACCAATACTATGAGAGGCTTACAGTGATAGTAATGAGCTGAATCCCCATCCTCTACCTCACCCTTTGGGAATTGTCTCGAAGTGCAGCTTAGGAAGCTTATCTTCCTGGGCAACTCCAAAGCAGTTGTCACTAATACTATCACCCCTCCAATAAGTTCCTGGGTCCACCAGTGATGTCTCGCTTGCCAGGTAACCTGCTGGAAACGATAGGCCAACCCTTGAGACTGAAGGCCAGTAGTCCAGGCTACCTACCCTACCCCATAACTAGCACCCTACTGTTCATCAAGCCGTGCCGATCCACTACTGGCCACCCACTATCTGCCTATCTAGTCTATCACCCCACTTCTGCCACTCCATGCCTAACCATAGGGCTGGACAGGACAAAGCTGCCAGGCAGGTTCTAGCTCGGGCTGTAATCCTGAAGAGAAGTGGTTCAGGTGTCAACCAAGTATACATCTCGAAGAAAGAGGAGGCTGCTTGCCAGAGAGGGTCATCATCCAGCTCATCCAGTCTGGCACATGCCATGTGCAGTTTCTCAGCTACTTCCAATGCCGCCAAAGAAGCTGCCTACCTTCACTCGGCCTACTGTCACCACAGTGGTAATACCACTTAACATCACATCCTACTATACCCCTGTCAGGGTATCCAATCGCCCATCACTCGCAAGTGCGTCTCCTAAGGCACAATGCTCTGTTATAGAAGTAGCCAAACCCAGCAACGTATGTTCAAAGAAGAACCCTGTACAAGTGGCGGCCAATTCTTCACTGTCCCCCAGGGGCAGGAGGAGATGAGAGCCTTGGCGCCACCCACCAGCTGCCATACCCACTAAGGGTGCGTGTCAAGTCAGGATGGTGAGTGCAATCACTAGCCATGTGAAGAAGCTGGCCAGACCATATAAGTGTCACAATGATATATCTGTCTATAAAATGTGTTTACTAAAAGTCCACTTCCACTGAATATGTACAGTAAAACTCTCTTAAGACATTTTTGTAGCAACTGAAATAATAAAGCTTATTAACCAGGAAACTTCTTAAAAAGGATAAATTGCACGTGTGTATAGACAAGGTGCAAAGTTATTCAACTTGCAGTTAAATCTCGATTTAACAAAACTGAAAGGACCAAAAAATGGCATGTTTTTGTTGTAAGGAGGCTTCTTAAATGGAGGTTTTATACTGGCAACATTCCGCAGTACATGTAATACTTAACAAAGAACTTCAAATTAGCTATTTATTTCACAGAGTTTAAACATGGATTTAAGCAATAAAGTGACAATTAACTCAACTAGCAACACATTTTTACATACCTTGGTAGTATAATTTTGCATGCATCATAGGTGAATAAATCATGTGTCCTTTTAACGGTAGAAAAAACTGGAATCTTGTAAAGCACTTAAATACATTTCTGTTGACAGAAGTCTATTGTTGATGCAACTTGCGTTCATTTTTCTTGCTTCTTTTTTAAAAATAATCGTTAATTTTTTATTCCTTGCACTTTTTTCTAAGCTCTGCCTGAACAGCACCTTCAGGTTGAGTGAAAATCTCCATGTTTTCCTCAACATCATCGGAAAGTATGAAAATATTCTCCCATGTTTTAAACTCGCTGTTCACTTCAGCAATTCCAGGAAGCTGCACATGTTGATCTTCAGTTCCTGGGTTTGACTCATCTTCACTCTCTTGTTTGGCTCATCTTCAGACTCTTGTTTGACTCATCTTCAGACTCTTGTTTGGTGCCTTCCTCAACAGTATATGTTGTGTCAGATGTGCCACTTAGGTCTTCACTTGAGGGACAGATGGCCAGGGCATTGTCACTCTCTACGAAATCCTCAAAAGACACTTCTCTGCAATTCAATGTTGTTGAAACTTGGAGCCACTCTTCTGGGATTTCTGGAACATCCTCACTATCAACATGTGTTAATGAAACAGGAATTCCATGACATGTGTTAATGAAACAGGAATTCCATGCTTGGCAAATCTGGTGCATGTCTTGCAGAATGTTCCACTTCGATGATGAAATCTCTTTTTTACAACTCATCTCTCAGTAGGAAGCTTACCAGCTGGTGCTTGTAGAAATGCTTCAGCACAGATATAATTCCCTGGTCCAGGGGTTGCAATTTGCTGGAAAACATATTACCTTAACGTTTGCCAGGCTCTGTGTGTGTGGCAATTTGTCTGAACTGCACTGATCAAGAAACATAATAATCTTGCGGTTCAGTACACTCATGCGTGCATTCAAACTGAAGAGCCACTCTTGAAAAACAGCACTTGTCATCCATGAACTGGAGTTGTACTTGTATATGCAAAGGATATTATATATAACATCGTGGCTTTGCATATTTGCCAATTACGAGAGGTGTAAACTTTTCGGTTCCATCTGGGTTTGCATAGAGAAGAACTGTACACCTCTCTTTACTCCTTTCACTAGAGATCGGTCGGAAGGTTCGACTTTCGAACCGAACCCGAACCCAAACTTTATGATTATGTTCCGGTTCAGGTTCAAAATTTACTACGCAACATGTGTTTCAAACAAAAACAATTACTATACGTTTCCTGCCCGATTTGACCTCTGCACAAACTAGCTTCAGCTGACCAGCAGGTCAATCAGCGGCATACTGCACGAGTCTTAGTGCACATTTGTCAAGCGCTTTTACTGTAATTTTTCCAGACCCTATGGACCACAAGTGTCCTACATCAAATTGCTCGTCTCAGAGCCCTGTACACTGCTGTGTACAGTTGTAAACTCTTAACGTTTACACAGTGTGTGTTTAAACAATTAGGCATGAAATTATGAATGTGGTTGTATTACTTTGTTTGCGTTTTATACTTGAACAAATAGGGGCTGAACTGTGGAAGGTGTGTTGTTTTCACTTTGCATCTTGTAGCCCAGTCCAGAGGTCCAGTAAAAAAAAACTCATTACTTTAGTGGGCAACACTGCTAATATAA
This sequence comes from Dryococelus australis, assembly GCA_029891345.1. Lineage (NCBI taxonomy): Eukaryota > Metazoa > Arthropoda > Insecta > Phasmatodea > Phasmatidae > Dryococelus > Dryococelus australis. Next base: position 385,306,968 of record CM056993.1, read on the forward strand.
TCCACAGTACCACTGTAATCAATGTTAAGTACTTAATTTGCAGATATGCATGTGTGCACACACTGATTACTGTTTAACATCCATAATCCACTGTATTTTTAAGGTGGTTCTACATATTTTGTTTTTTGTTATATACGTATATACCAATTTAGGGCTGAACTATGAAGGCATATCTGCGAGGATAAGACATTTTTTAAAGTTCAGTTCGACAAATTATAACATAGTTCAGTTCGAGTTCGGTTTGTGTACAAATTTAAAGGTCCAGTTCAATAAAAATATTCTGGGTTAAGTTCAGTTCCAAAATCTGGATTCGTCCCATCTCTACCTTTTACCTCCATGACACGTCTGACCCTTGACGCTAAGTGTTCTGTCTGGAAGCAAGTTGTATAATACACCTGCCTCATCTGCATTAAAAATATCTTTTGCAGAGTAACCATCACAAAGAGCTTTAAGCTTTCATTGCCAACTTTCCAAAATGTTCGAGTCAAGACCAGTTTCCTCACCACATGCACTTGATTGTTGTGAGATTCCACGTACTCTTAAATTCTTAAATCTAGCAAGTCAGCCATTGGATGCTTTAAAATTTTCAAGACCCATTTTTATTGCTTCCTGACTAGCCTTTTCTTGCAAAATAGGGCCAGCTATATTTATGTGAGATTGCCTAGCTTCAATGAGCTGGTCAAACAATGTTCTGTCAAGGTCATCATTCTTGCAAGTTTTAGGCCGTTTTCTGTTTGTTCCAAGTAACGCACAATTTTTTTCCACTTGTTCACGATTGGATAAAATTTTTGACAATGTGGAAGCAGGAATTTCGAAGCCTTTTGCGATACTTTTTTTTTTTCGCCCTGGTCAACAGCATTGATTATTTACAATTTTGTTTCTATGTTGATTTTCAGCCTTTTTTTTTTTTTTTTTTTTTATGTTACCACTCATTCTGCATTTGCAAAACACAAACTTTTTGCAGCTGATGTATGAAATTAAACAAAAGTCAACACGAACAAATAAAAATACACGTACGTGTGTTTATAAACGTGTTTTCCACAGATCAAAGATGTTCCGTATACAGTAGAATGTGTAGGCGGCACTTTACACAAAATGCCTGTCACATTTATTTACGACGTGAGCGCGTGTGTGTAGCATGGCAAGCTCTTCAACTATTGCTGGCCTGCTTTGTTACATAGTGCACCATACACATTCTACGTTGATATATCTTTGGTCCGAGAAAATTCCAGTAATTGTTTATGTCTACGTTTTACGGGATTATTTCAGACTCGCAAATAAAAGAAAGTGTAGTAAAGTTAATACTGTGTGCAATGTGCGCATGTTTTATATGCTGGTGACGAAAGTGGTTGTTCATTGTAAAGAAAATTTCGTTATTCAAAGCGTAACAAATTTCGGTAAATGGGTGTACAAAATGCATTGACCTACGGGCTTTTGGCAGGACCAAATTTATATTTTGTTATGCAGAATATTTCACTATATAGAAACTTTGTTAAGGGAGGTTTTACTGTATTAATAAGGAGATATTTTTAAGTGGGAACTTGTCAACAGGGTTTCACTGTATTGTTTTTTTTTTTTTTTTTTTTTTTTTTCCTCTCTGACAATGCTGGTGTTATTGTTTAAAAAAAAATTGTTACTTTTTTGTAGGTTTGGACAAAATTGAGGGTCTTCAGAACCACGAAAATGTTGAGATTTACAAGTTGGCGTACGACATCATTGAGCAGTACTTCTCAGAAGATGTAAGTACAAGTAATTTTTACTGTTTTCCTGTTATTGAGCATAATCCATGCCATAGTTATTTGAAGTGATATTCCATACAAGATATTTTTTCCTCTCCAATTTCTGTTTATCTGGCGTTCAAGTAACAATACCTTCTTGTAGGACTTAATGATGCTCAGTAGATCTTTTGTGCCACTTGTTTTTAACATTTTCGGAGACGTGGGGATGCTAAGTATATGTCTCTTAGGGTGTAATTTTTGGACTTTATGAAAAAAAATTACAAAATGATGTACATATAGGTATTGGGGGTGGGTCAAATTTGGCAAGGTGTATTTCAAATATCAATGTTTAGTGAAAATATTTAGTTTCTGTGAGCATTATTGTAGGAAGTTCACAGCATCACCCCTGGTACAATCTCTTGACCATGGTACATTGCAATAGTTTCACAGGAATTGCTTGGAAGTTGCCAATTGCTACTTATTTTGAAATTTGTATTAAATAATCCCAGATTTGTTTAAATTTTTGCTTGCCAATAAGTAGTGCCCCACTTTTACGGTAAATAAATGAGCTGATTTCGTGAATAAAATGTCGCCATTTCGTCATATGTTATAGTGAAAAAATTAATGGTGTCAAAATATTAATTTTTCTCGATTCCAGTTGCAAAACCTTTCACGCGTTTCAAATACCATAAATTAAGATATAGTTATTATCAACATGTGCCTACAGTCAATGTATCCTTTTGAAATTTTCTTTTATAGGTCAAATAGATAGACACAAATATGAAGACAATTACAGGAAAGACTTTATGGTCTGCTAAGTGAAGTAAATTTCCTATATTTATGTAACATTCAGACTTGTCTAATTAGGCCTAACACATTCATATCAGTATTTTTGATAAATCTATTATTTATTTGAAATGAATATAGACAAAGTATTATACAAAAAAGTTAAACAAATGTTCTCAACTTCTCAATGCAATATTTTAGGGTAATTTAGGAAGCTAACCAATATTTACACAAATATTGATGCTGTTCAGTAATGAAACTGAAATACAAGTCACCTTTCATTTAGCATTGGTAAATGAAAATGCTTCTACTGGACATTTTAAGTTGCAGGGTCACTAGATGACTTGCTGCTACACGCATCTTGGCCCAATAGGTCTATTGAAACATCATTATTGGCAATTTTTTTTGTACTCATTATAGTTATAGTCCATTCCCGGCTGGAAGAGACTTTTGAAAACAAACCTTTGAAAAATCACTCTTGGTGTAACATGTCAACCTGTTTTTTCAATAACTTGTATTTCACAAATATTTAAGGCTGTGGTTAAATTTAAAGTATTGTATTATTGAATAAATGAAACTTAACCTTAGTATCTTCTATAACTTGCAATATTTATTTTGTATTAAATATGAATTAACAACAGCGAGAGCAGCGATGTGTTGGCAACGGTTAGTAAGAACTAGTTCACAGATAAATATTGTTTTAACCTAGGTTTTTTGGTATGCTATTTGTAAATTAAATGTTGCCTATTGAAATATTAAATGTTTAGATAGCTCCAATGGCAACATATTTCATTGTTACAGTATAAAATAAAAGTGCAAAATATGGTGCGTAGGTCCTTGTGACACAGTGTTTGTTTTATTGATTGAGGAAGCAACTGGCGGCCGGGCGAGGCTTGTCGCTCTCACTCACTTTCTCTCTCTCCCCCTTGGGAAGTTTCTCATTGTTAAGTAGTAGACAAAATGTACTACATGTTTGAAATGTTAGCATATTTCGTACTTATTACAACAAAATAATGATTTTTAAATTAATTTACAACTGAAAAGAGATTTTAATGTTTGAATACTTATTTGAATATAATTAGATAAGATGGCCGGACAGTTCGGCCTACCATCTGAAGTTGGCAGATGTGTCGAGCCATTACATGGCGTGTTGCTTTTTGCCGAACAAAGCGTAAATTACACTTACTCCGAAAAATACTTCAAATTACCTCATCACTTTGTTGATGTTATGTTTTTTAAACCCTACCTAGGCAAGTTATGATATTGTGATAATCCGTGTTTTCACTGCAGTAATTATATATACTGTTATGCGTGTTTTGTTAACAGCTGCTTGTGAAAGGATGGGGCATTGCTGTGTCGTAGTCATTACGCTGGCCCTAATTGTGTGCATGTGATTTCAAATATTTTATGTGCACTATTTATACATTTTAACTGTGAACTGCTTTTATCACAAAGTTAATTATTTTCATCCACGTTTGTTTATTTATCACAACGTTGTACCTTTTCCCTAGATGTTTGAAACACAGTCATGTAACGTGATTTGCCACAATCTCAAAAAAATTCTAAACCCGGCCCGATAAATTTCAATAAGCGTAATAAACAGTAAATAACAATACATAGAAATTGAGTGGAATAAAAGAAACAGTAGGCTTATTTGTGTGCACGTTCACTGCTATCTTTTAAGTTTGTGTGACAAAAAATAAATGACACATGTTGCGAGTTTGAATTTAATGTGTCTTTCGTTGGACTGGTTGTTTCTTTGTTTTAATATTTATTCCAACTGATGCCGTCCTTTTAAAGAAATAATTCAACACATATCAGTAACAAGAGTTAAATACTACAGTTGTAACAGTTTAGTTAAACACAGTCGCTGCAAAATATTAACGTGCATTACGTGTAATGTGCTATGTCGCAGAAAACAAATATGTTAATGTAAAATAGCCATAAGAACTGTAGTCAATTCAGGCATTTTTAAAACTTCATGAAGCATTCGTACGGAATGGTTTTTGGAATATGACAGAATTCTTTGAAAAGCTGTAAACAGTAAACAATGCATTTGACAGGTATAAAAGTAGATGTCACATTTCAACGTTTATGTTTAGGTTTGGCAAAAGTATACGTACACATGTACATACACAATGGAATGTAAACATTGATTTTGGCAGATGCTACATGGCAGTCACATAGCAATGTTTGTTTATATTTGGCGGAAGGATACGAAACGGGCCTGCAAGTAGATATGTAGCAGGGCTCTGAGAAAGTTTCTTCCAGTGGGGAATGGACTATAGTTGTGTGACTAATCCCGCCTCGTGTAATTTTTGCTGAGCAGAAACTGCAAAATGAGTATGAATATACTATGAATAGACTTTTCCAGTTCATGAAGGGAAGGCCGATAATACTGCTGTTTATTAACGTATTTGGTAACGCTTCCATGTTTTCGCGTAAGAAACTTAAGTTTGAACTTGGTGATCAGATTTGGTTGTATCGCAAGCTGGTTGGTACGACTGGTGACATGCATATTCATGGTCATGCTGAATTGTATTTTAATCCATAATAAATCTTTTCTGCCATAATAATCTGTTCCTTTTTTTTTAATTGGCCTATAGATAACATTTATTCGTAGTAGGATGTTGGTGGTATTATAAAGTATATATATCTTTTGTGTCATAAAGGAAGCCTGACTAACTTACCTGCCACTACCCTTGCACCAAATGAACCAGAAAAATGAATTTGCACCTGCATCAATAAATACACAGATACGTGACCGACAGTTGACAGTGAAATTACAGTTCATGAAGGGAACTTATTGTGTCTTTTAAAATAAAGTATAATTTTGGTAAATTCACAAACAGTTGAGAATTTTTTCATCTCTAGATGCCTCTATTGATGTGTTATGTATTCATAGTAATCAGATTCTCTATTATACAATTCTTAAAGAATAACGTTTATCGAGGAATCGTGGAATCAAGTTTGACATCCCTCCCCATTTTTAATTACATATTTCAAGACCACATTAATTGAAAGTCCACATGTATTGAAATTCTTTTTCAGTCCCCTCAGAAATGATGGGTAGAGAATCCACTGTATAGTACCATGTGTATTTATAGGTATATTTAACTGGTCCCGGGCAATTGATTTGTTACTGAATCTTCTTATGGCAGTAGGTAAATGGACGGGATGAATTTGTCTTCCCTTCGGATAGGATAATTATAGTTTGATGTAATAACACTAACATGATAGGAAAATGTATGCAGAACTGCCACAGACGTGGCGTAATCAAGCAGCTCGTCATATGTGCTGAGTACTCTATGGTGGATAGTCTTGAACTTCACATTTTGCAAGGTGCGCACAAAGTGTCTTGTTTGAGACTCGTGGCCTTCGCACATGGTGCCATCCTCTCTTGAGGTTTTAAATGTCCTACATTATACGTGGCTTAACAAATTTGAATTCATAGTAAAATTGCAAGAAAAGTTAGTTATCATTTACATTTAAACTCTTAATTTGAAATGACAATTACAGTAGAACCTCTATTACGACCCCTCACAGTTTCCGAGGATAGTGATGTAATTGGGGGGGGGGGGGGGTCGTAATAAAAAATTTGGAAAATTTTGTGTTGATTTTGACCAACCCCTAACCCCAATGTTCCCAAACTTGTCATATTTTGCATGAACTTCCATGCTCAATCGTCTCTAGCGCATAAAAAAAACCACTATTAAAATTGAATATAAATATGTATGTATATTTTAATAGCTAGACTTCTCCCGATTAATTTGATACCCAAGAAAGGCATATGGACCACCCCTTGTAAAAAAGGGCCTAAACACACTATGACATGGCCATTGAAAGTGTGTGAAAAGATTAGACTATGTATTATTAAAATATAAAGTTATTATTAAAGAGTGGGGAAAGAGAGAAAGAAAGAGAGAGAGCGACAAGCCTCGCCCAGCATACAGTTGCTTTCTCGCTCGATAAAACAACACCGTACTATTATGTCTTACAATATTTTCCGCTGTTATTTTAAACTGTAAAAATGAGATATGTTGCCATCGGGGCTACCTAAATTTTTAAATAGGCATCATTTAATTTACAAATGGTATACTAAAAAACTAGGTTAAAATATTATTTTAACTGTGAACTATTTCTTACAGGCTGTTACCAACACGTCGCTTCTCTCACTGTTGTTAATTTACATATAAAAATTAATGAATATAACAAGTTATAGAATATATTAAGGTAAAATTTTATTTATTCAATAATACAGTACCCTAAAGTTAACCACAGTGTTACATATTTGTGGAATACAGGTTATTGAAAAAACAGGTTGACATGTTATGCCTTGAGTGTTTCTTCAAAAGTTCATTTTCATAAGTCGCTTCCAATCAAGAATGGACTATAGATGTATGTCGGCGGATGGCACACCCTCATCTCTGGATGTCTTACTGCTGCAGTGTCTGGACAACAAAGACAGTTCGCCGTGTTTCCAGCCGTAATATCTGGCCCGTGGTTAGTAACAACCGGCCTGTCTGGAGGGGTTTATTTTTAAGCGCTCAAGACTTTGTTCCACCTTCGTAGTATGTTTGTGCTCACGCAATCAGGCTAGCATGTCTGTTGCTGCACATAACAATAGCTTCCTCTAGGTGTGACGTTACCGGCCGGCTTGGAGATCGAGATGCGGCAGAACGTACTGGTAGATCCAACTGGTGGTGTGCCGTGTTGGATCCATGGCCTCGGTGGCTCGGCCAGTGAATTATACAATCTTCAGGCTGACGTGTCCATTCTTGCTATCTGTAGACAGTACAATCTGACTTCTCGTTATGCGTGGTAATAACGAAAATTCAGTAGGAATCAAGCAGCAAAGCTTGCTCACTGATGATGTGAAGTCGTTTAATTATTGTTGAAAAAATTTAGTGCACCACAGTTAACCTATTTTTTTTGTCTGATCATTCTCTTTCCTTTTCACCTCCCTTATCCATTTTACCTTCTGTTTGGATATCCATTTATCTGCTTCTCAGTGCACGCACAAGCACCACGATAGAGTTTCGAACCAAAGACTCCACTGAAGGACCATCTCACTTCTTGTGTATGTTTGGTGTCTAGTTGCTAGTTATTAACGCTGCTTTTCCTGAGACTGAGGCAAGAGGTGAAAGAATCTTTCTCTGAGGCTTCAGAACAAACACGTTAAAACATTGTGACTCAGGCTACAAGCTGGTTACGCAGCTTACTGAGAGCCGTAGGGTCCTTATGTGGGAGATGCTGTGAATCCAGAGGGGCAGGTGAGGTCTGTAACTGGTAACATGCTCACTCAACTTCTCACCAAGGGGAATCATGGGAACCTCTCCCCAAGTTTCTATAGACCCAAGCACCGTCCCTCGTGAAGAGCATGCTCCTGTGCTGTTCAATCGATAGGACTCCAGCAGGGGTTTACCCTAAGGCACCGGCCTAGGAAGAGTAGATTCCTTCTTGGGCGAACCACGCCATAACATAACCTGTCCCCTCCTGTGCTGCTACGTAATATTAAACCACATTTATGGTCGTGCCTGCACCTCCAGAATACCCACTGAATCTGCTAGATCATATTTCTCCATTCTTTTGATTTTTATCCTCTGAACATAACGTAACATCACTGACACAGCTGTGTTCCCATAGTTATTTTACCTAAATACCCAATCACTGGGCAGGCCATAAAAGGTATAAGAGCATAACCTTCAGTGCCCAGCTACATGTTCTGGTGATCCAGGGCCAGACGCCCCCAGGGTGCAACCACATCAGCCTATACGGCCCTCTGAAAATCCTCATGAGGGAGACTCCGTTTCCCTGGTCTATAGAAGGATAATGGGCCTGTATGCCTTCATTTTTCCACATTGAGTGTATTAGGCATCCCTCGTATAAAACTATTTTTCATTTTTATTTCAGTTTCTTGAAGTCCATAACGTATTTTTTGTTCTTGTCTTGTGAGAAAAAGTGACATTTGCACAACTCACTAAAAGTAAATTGTACAGCACAAGTTTTAATTTGAGGTGTCCTATTCAGTAGCCATGGACCAAGTTTTTATCACTTAAAGTGGTCACTAATTCTTTAATTATGGCTGTTAATTGAAATTCCTAGTACTCTTAAGGAAAATGATTGTTTTAACCATATTTGACTTGGACATTTACTAAAAACAGCATTTTTATAACGTTTTTCTAGAAAATGTGCATTGCCATAATTTAGATATACTAAATTATTTATTACATTTGGCACGTTTCGCTTAAACCCCGGTCATAAAAGTGACTTTTGAGTCTGTGCTAGGTCAGTCCCGCTTACACTAGGGACTCAGCTCACCTTTCTTTCCTGACAACAGTGTCTGCCTTGTGGGCTGTCTACTGGGTATGCAGTAGGGTGCAGTAGGATAAGCAATATGCCTCACGACACTCCCTCAGGGGCAAGGTGGACTTGTCTTGGCAGATGTAGAAGTAACGCTGCAGGTTGTGTGGGTGTAGTCCTTGGTTCCACTGGTCTTGGCAGAGATGGAGTTGCTGTAGTTTTTCTGCCAGATACCCGGTGCCAGCCCAGTTGCCGATGAGTGGGTTGGCCCTTCCGAGCCTGGTGTCACTCTCATTGACTAGAGACCAGACCACCAAGCCTGGTGTCGCTCTCATTGACTAGAGACCGGACTACCGGATGTACTTTGTAGCTGGTTCTAACTGGGACGGAGTGAAACACGTAGCTCCCAGCAGGAGATGCCTGTCTCCCCACATCAGGCAGCGTGGGCCTGCCCTCGCAGAGTGTCGACTTCCGGCGCAACGAGGTTTGCCGCACATACCTTCTTGGTGGCGATGATTCAACCTTCTTTTCCACCCACAGAGCTCCTTGCTGGCTGCTGAATGGCATAGGCATATAACACACTTGATTTCCTGCAAATGGCAAGCAGTGGATGATCCTTAACTTAGGCATGTAAGGCTGACAATGGCTGGCTGTGTGCTCCCTGTCTCCTAACAGTGCAAGTACCTGGAGTTATGGGTCGTAAACAGCCTTCGTGCCACTGTCGGGTGTGGTCCACAGACGTAGGACCTCCAATCCCAAGCCAGCACCGTAGCTAGACACTCCGGTCAGTGATACAACTTATGTTGGCTGTCCCGCCTCTGTGGGGTGTGTCCTAGTGGTGGAGGCTCTACCGTTCTGTGCACCGAGGTGTACAGAATGCGTGGCTGTTGAAAGATGAGATGTGTGTATCGACAGACAGGCCCCTGAAGGGGGTCTGACGTCCTACTCTAGGTTGTCAATGCTCATTCGCTTACTTGCCCTTTGAGGTCGAATACTGGTGGTAGACAGATTATACTACTATAACAAAGAGCTCTTGGATACATTAAGACTTAGTATTTATTCTAGCAATAAATACTTAGGTGACTCATACGTGCTACCAATAGGTCTGTGCTTTGGAAGTAATTAAGCTACGCAGTTCACAGGTGAGGTGACCCACTCCTAAATGTACTTAGATGCAAGGGTAAAATAAACTAACTGTCCTAACTACTACTATAGGGGTTTGCCTAGAAGAGGCCCTAACTTTAATAGGTGAGCCACTACCAGCAAGTAGTGGCGGCTGAAGACTAAGGAGGTGTCAACAACTGAAGTGGTAAGTCGATGGTCGTTGTCTTCATGCAGAAAAGCTTCTGGTGACTGCGATTACAAGGAGAAGCCTCTGGTAGGTGGTGGCTGCAGCCACTGAAGAACTGGAAGTTCTTGGAGAGGTCCTTGAGGACCTAAGACAGTAGAGACCCCCAGCACAAGAAGTGTTGAGGCGAGCTACTGCCGATAACTCCCGACCTCGGACGCGTACTGCCTTAATGTAGCTCCTTCTGGAGTGCATGGTGGTCCAGGATGGGAGGCGTAACGTGCTTCTGTGACATTTGCCTGGAGTGCACGGAGTGGGAGAACTACCCTCGTGTGCTCGGGATATGGCCTTAGGCGCTCTGCCATCTTCAGCGGTGTGGCAACACTGTCTGCCGGATGCATCTGGGAGGCTGAGGTGTTGCGCTGCCGCTTCAAATACATGGCGTTTTACGTGCATTCAAGGTGCGTTTTGATTTGAAGCAACTCTCTGCGCATTTGTAAAACAACGTGCTTGGTTCGCTCCTTCCTTGGGTTTAAATACTCTTAGTAGAGAGAGAAGGGCAGGTGAGGAACAGTCCGAGAAACCAAGTATCTTCCATCTCCCTTCCTGGTAACACATCCTGCTAGACATCTTTGGTAGTTGTTGCCTGTAGAATTGAAGCACATGGGATGAGCGGAATTGTTGATAATATATAGGTATAAGCTGCACGCGTTACATTTTGTAACTTGTTTCTAGGTCATAACATTAATATGAAGTTATGTAACCACAAAATAACTAGGTAAGTTTGAGATTTGTGCTTTATTTGTTTAGAGAGCATGTATGATGTGTCGCGTGGTTGTGTTGCAACAGGTTGAAGATGACCCTAACGTTGCGCCGCAGACGTCCGACACGGGCTATCAGTTTGACCCCAACACCAGTATACCCAGCGACGGGTTCAAGTTCTAACACTGTTCAGTGTGATGCCGTGCGCACATTCTCAGTAAATAGTGCAACACCTTGAAGGACGGACACATGAGACTGCTTCCAGCCTGTATATGTATCAGTTGTTTAAAACATGAAATGGTATATATTTAAAAAATTATTACCGCTTGTGCTAATGACAACTCGTGTTCGATCGACATCTGCATCACTTCAAATTCTGCAGTGGATAGTACCGTTAATGGCAAGTGTTAATGCGTAACTATCCCTTATTAAAATCATGAAAGATTTTAAGTTGCTGTTGTTGATGTGGTGATGAAATTGAATGCAAGCGTATTACGTATTCAGTTTTGAAACTTGACTTTTTTTTTTTTTTTTTTTTTTTTTTGAAATGTTTGTTATTGTAAAATTTATTAATAAAATTTCAGTTAAATGTAATAGCCCTGAAAATTTGGCATTGGTGACATGTTCTTTGTTGTTATACAATATGTACTAAAAATGCCCCCTCCACCCTGCTTTTCAGTATTTTAATCTGATTTTCACATGTTTACGTATATCACAATGTTGGAAAATCATTTTCTGCTTAAAAAAAATTAAAACTTAATTAGTAGTGACTTTTTGCAATTGGTACGATGCTTACAATGCCAGTAATACTGAATTTAAGCTATAAGTTTTTCCAGGATTATATTACAATAGTTCTTGCCTGTTACATGCTTGAGTAAGTACAAGATGATTTGGCTCATGTTTGTATGAAATTTCTCTATTATTTCATTACTAACATAAATGTTAGTTCATGCTGGTATATTTTCGTATTAATTGGCCATCTTTGGGACGTTGAAACACCAGTCTAATACACGTGCATGTTGTTCCATAGTATGGTATCCTTTTTGTTACTACGGTGATGCTTTCTATACATTGTCATTTTGTTTTAACACTTTGGTTGCCATGTGTATCTATATGATGCACAGTTGTATTTTGATTCTGGTCATGTGCATCACATTTATTCACGTGACTTAATATTTTCCATACATAATTTTATAAAATATGGTAATATTTTTATCATATTAAACTGAAGCAATACATCCAATAAAAAAAATTACCAAAAAGAACACATTTGTGAAAAGTCTGGTAGCAGTGGGTGTTAAATGTAAGTCTTCACATAGTGCTTCTGCATCGTCTTCCTCCTCGAGTTTTCCCGACCTGTGCTGTGCCGTTACTGTTTTGAGATGTTAGAATGTATGTCATGACTACAAAGCAGGGGAAATTGCTCTGTTTGGTTACAACTGATTCTCAATATTTAGGCAAGCAACGTGACAGCTTACAGTGGAGTCGTGCCGAAACAAGTATGGGCTGCAAGGACACATTTGCTATAATACAAGGATAATGTTTTTTGTTCTTCAAATACATTCTTGGTGTGAGGTCAAAATAATGTTAACTTTTCCTTCCCTGAAGACGAAAGAAAGGGATAGGAATGTGTCTTGAGCAGCTAGCAGAGGGGAGGTTGTGGATGACAAATATGGGTGCCTGAGATAGAGAGAGATAGGTTGTGAAAGAGATGGAGCACAGTGTGTATTAAAATTAAACTATTTATTTATTTCGCTAGTAGTATCTGTCATGGATATGAAACTATACAAGCTACTAGCGGTTACCGATTGTATCCATCAATTATGCAATGGATAGCTACTTTTCTTTTTATTTTGCAGTGTCTTGTTTTGAATACTTACGGAGCAATAAGCATTTAAATAATAAGATATTGGTTTCAATATTCATTACTGATTTCACATATTTTATGATTAGGTAAAACAAGTTGTCTCTTGTAAATGAATATTTTTGCATCAACACATTCAATACATTTTCGTTATTATGGTGTAAGATGTGAAATTCCATCCATTCTGAGGCTGGTGGGAACACGCAGTTTAAACTGGAATTATTGCACATTTCTGCTCTGATTCTAATTGACTGTCGAGGAACACGACAGTCTGACAGTCATGACTATCTGACCGTTGTCACTAGAACTATCTTTCTTTTGGGGAATCAACTTCTTTAGATCACAAGGGAATCATTCTGCATATTCAAATTTCTGTCCCCTGATTCAGAAATATTCCCATAGGAAGAGAAAAGCATGTTACGCTCTCATCAGTCTGTTCTTCTGCAGACTTTAGCCATCAGGGTTCCACGTTGTTTTAAGGTTCAAAGGTTGACAAATAAAAGCTGCTGTTCTAGCAGACAAAAGTGTCTGCAACTACAAAAAAGGGACAGGGAAAAATTATTTTCTCAATTACCAGTCATCGCCACTTATTCTGTTCTGGAAATCTCTACATGAACAATGGTCATTGGTGATTGTCATTGCTCATGTGGAAAATTCAGGTGTTAAATGTTCTCCATTATATTTTGTGATTAACTTCTATTTCCATGTGCATAATGGTATTCAAAAATACCTTGTGTCAAAGAAGTGTGTGTATGATGGAAATTGCATTAAATGATGTGCAAATTTGGGTTATAAGAATTTGTCATAGCGATAATTTTTCGCAACATCTTCAGTTGTCACAGCACTTTTTCACTGTACAGCATATTATTTTTAAGTTTGTAAAGGTGCCTTTTTTTTTTTTTTAACAGAATAGAAAGTTTGTCATTTTTTCTATATGGTAGGTAAATTAACAACAGTTTACAGGATTAGTATACTTATAAAGGAATTGCATAACAAGCTTAGCTACTAACTGAAGTAAGATTTTCAATCTAGCCCAGGGCTGCCACCAGCCCTGAAACTGAAATCCTGTTAACACCTTGCAGTAAGAAAAATCTGCAAATTTATATGAAGAGCGTTTACAAACCATGGTAATTCTTTTCACCACTCACATTTATGCTTTTGTTTATTAATTTCACATTAAATCTTCAAAATCAGAGAATATAAGCAGCACTCAAAATATACTTTAGTAGTTTATTTTTAAATTTATGTCATGGCAACGCAATTTATATTTCAAACTTAACAAATAAAAAAAAATTAAATCAACTATTTTGTTTATTACATTTCTCAGCATAATTCAACTTTGTTAACATTCAGAAAATTAAGAATTATTAATATGTATAGTTAAATTCAGCACTCGCCTTATTTTACGGGGAGTAGAATTAAAGTACTGCCAGCTCCCGGGTTATGAGCATCAGAATCATTGCTTTTAAAAGATTTTAAATACCGGTATGACAAGGTGGAGCTGAAGTGTGGCGCCTGTAAAGCTGGTAATTCGGCAATCTGCAATACAAGCTGTAGATGATTATATCATAAGTGCCTGTCACAGCGGGACACGGTGGGGTGGGAGGCATGTCCCTTCCTCCCCTTGCCATCCTGGAATGACAATCTTAGTACTTGTAATAAGAATGGCAACTGCTGACTGAAAATGTCAGCAGTTGAGCCCCTCTTATTCCAATATTGCCACCCTTTCATCCCCTGGTTTACAGTAGCCCATAAATGAAAATATCAGGTCTCAATATCGGCTAAAAAAAAAAATTGTTCTTGGATAAAATCCGTTAAAAGGCAGACCTGCTCTAGCCAATGAAAAGCAAGATACAGTATGGGGCCATGGTGGCTGAGCTATTATCACACTCGCCTCCCACTGGGTCACCGGATTTTCGCAAGTGGGAAACATGCCGGACGATGCCGTTTGTCGGCGGGTTTTCTCAGGGATCTCCCATTTCCCCAACCTCTTCCTTCCAGCGCAGATCTATATTCACTTCAATTACCCTCATCGGCTCTCATGACCTCCCTGTTAAAAGCTGTTAAAATCTCTTCACTCGCTCACTTTTTGGATACACCCCTGACAGCATGTACTACAGATATGGTGCATTGGAAATCACACTTTCTCTGTCAAAAACCTGTATTTTTCTGATAGTAAGACAGTCTATGGTTTATAAGATTTTGAGTGACTTCTACTGTAATGATACCCATGTCTAATCAAAAAACATTGACTACTCAAATAAGAACATTGACCACAAAAATAATGTTACTTGATGTCCAATTGGCAAGGAGGTACGTCACGGCCCAAGTGTTCTGGTGGGTGTGAGGGCACACACACCGGGGTGAGTATGAACTCATAATCACAGCGTGGAACAGGAGCCCAACCAGTATATAGGACTGGGCGTGTGGCTTTCCGGCTGGATTCAAAGTTGGGGATGGCTAACACGATCATACGTTTGGGCAGGACCACTTTCACTGGGATAGCTGGGCGATGACTGGTCTGGAGAGGCTGCGATTTGGGTGATGCTCTCTGGTGTGCGCCAGGACCTAGTGTGCAGGTGGATAAGCCTCCGTCGGTGCTGGTCGAAATACTTGAATCCAGGGATTCGCAATGCCATAAACGAGAAGTTTTTAACTCCTCTGAGTTAGACTAGTGGTGTAAATAACTGTGGTACTGGGGCTTGTGATACTGGCTTCTCTAAATGACCCATTACTTGAGCTCTCTCCCGTGGGCTTAGGTTGTCAAGGACAGTGGGGTTGGAGCTAAGCTCTAGTTAGTATTTAGAGATACAGTCGACTCTTGCTGAAAATATACTAGGCATTTTAATGGTATGTATTTATTTATTTTATGGAATAAGGTTTATGTGTAATGCGAAGTCTGTTTACGTCCTGCAGAAAACTATTTGTATTTAATTTTGATGTTCAATACGAACAGAAATGTAACCACCAAAAGTAATGTAAATGATCATGGCAGCATAGTTGAATACAGTACAAAAGTGCTACTTTACGTGGTGTGAAAAAATAATGCGCCTCTAGCATTTAAATCTGTAACTAATGTTGCTGGCTGCATGTATTTGGTGCGTTGCCACCTTCCATAACCTCTTCTGTGCACATGGTGTGGAAAGAAAGTTAATTCGTATCATGTTCTAGCGCATTAATGCCAGTAACAGATCAAAGTCCCATAGTATCAATTAGCCAAATGAGTACATTTTGCTTTGAGGAGTTGGCTTCAGTGGATACCTATGATATTGACGCCATTTCTCTTGCTACTGAATGTTATTGTTTTTATCTGAAAGTGTGCAAATTTAATAAAATAGTGATTTTATTTTGATATTTCTACATACTGCAGTTCAGTGCAATAACATCGAAGTGCAAACGACACAAGTTTACATTGGAAGAAAAACTCGAAAGTCATAAATGAAGTACATAGCAGGAAGATAACTAAAATGGAAATAGCAAAGCAGTTCAGTTGTCTTTTATTGTCGTAGTCTGTGATAATTAAGGCCGTTTCCAAATACCTCCTGCCAAAATTGGAAGGAAATCTATCGAAAAGTGTGCCTTCCAGCATTCGAAGGCGAAAAATATGCCTCCAATCCTACAAAATGGAAAACCTTCCCCCCTTACCACTAACTTATGGGAGGGGGGGTTAAAGAGGAATGATAGGGGGTCAGTGGAGGGGGGGGGGTCAGCTTCCCTCTTCCCTTTTGTTTGCCCATAGCAGCCCTCCAAAAACAGTGTTTTTTGTGCAAAAAATCTCTGTTCTTGATTAATTAGTATGATACTCGTGTACTTGTATCCTTACCTTACCCTTGGCAACAAACTTGATTAATTCAGACAGGCAGTCGTGATGGCCTCTGCAACATCTATTTGCTTCGCACTTAATGAATATGTATCCCTACAAATAACTTGATAATTGCCGAAAGTTATAGGATTTAATAAAGGATTAAATAATATTTAAAATTAATTTACATAACATTTGTTGACTTGCAGATTGTACACGAGTTTGGAATTTTTAGTGCTTGTTTTACCTTAGCTGTTGTTGGTTATGAACATAGGCGTAGTGAAAAATTTTTCTTTATGCCTTTCTTTAAGGTGCACCTTAATAATTATTTACTCAGTTCAAATTTCTAAGCTACCAAGTTGTAATGTTGTCCTACAAAAATTGAAATATAATACTTACGTTGAATATCAATTGTGGCATACAAATTTCTTCTCAAAATGGTGGCACAAATACTGCAAGTAAGCAAGGAGTATACATCTTTGTATACTTGTATATTTGCATACTTCACTTGCAATTCGGACATCACTTGTGATGTCACTTGTGGAACAGTTACACACAAGTATGTACTAAAGGCAAATTTAGACACAGCTCAAAATCGTGACAAAATGATTGCAGCTTGTGATCCTTTCCTAATAATGCAATTACATGCCAAAAATTTACTTTGCTGCGTACTAAAAACATGTTAGGCATATCCATTTTTTTTTTTTTTTTTTTTTTGTCGTTTTTCATTTTTTGTCTTGTTTGTTTAATGCAAACCTCGTTATTACAAAGTGCTGAATTTTCAGGTCCCCACAGGTTTGTATTAATGAGATTGCAACTGTAGTAACAGCCTTTTTAACCCTCTTACGAATACCACTCCGACGGGAGTAGGACATGAGGAAATGATTCTTTACACTACACTAAATCTTGCGGAGGTTTAGCAGGTGACATTCGTCCCTATGTAGGTGTAATTACACGCATCGTGATCGCCAGACTAAGGACGCCCTCTATCCCTGTATCCGGCACCAGAAGAGCTGTGGAAGGAGCAAAACCCAGGATGTTCAACCCCAGGAGGACGAGTACCTAGTTTCAGGACTCTGCCATTCTATACACAGTGATGCATAGAAAGGGTGGCCGTCTGATGTGTAGAGGTGGTGTAAAATAGCATTAATTTTGTCTCCTTGTAGCATTTTCAAATTGTGTGCATAGCATTTATTTTTATATTTACATAGTAAGCAGGATTTTACTGGCAATATAGTTGGTAGAAAATGGATTACTTTTGTTTATAGAGTTAAAACACACTCAAAAGAAGTCACTATTCTACTGCTCTAAAAATATAATTTTCTATAAACAGGTATGTTATTTGTAGAAAATACTCTTGAAAAATATCTCTACATTAATTCATACAATTTTTTAGTGCTGAGCCAGTACAGATTTTTACCGATACTAGTACGAACTGATACTTCCTTGCAGATACAGCAAATATCTGATACTGATACAATGGAAGCATGAGTAATGAAATGAAAAACTTCTACTAGCACCTGAAGTAGCTTGGAGGTGATGGAAATCTGTGTTAAGTCAGTATCACAATATGTACTATTTGATGATTTAAGTAACCATACAAAAAAGATAGGTAAATAAATTTCAC
This sequence comes from Dryococelus australis, assembly GCA_029891345.1. Taxonomy (NCBI): domain Eukaryota; kingdom Metazoa; phylum Arthropoda; class Insecta; order Phasmatodea; family Phasmatidae; genus Dryococelus; species Dryococelus australis. The sequence goes on from CM056993.1 coordinate 385,325,118, forward strand.
ATAAATTTTACAAAATTGGAGAATAAAAGCTACACCTAAAAAATACTTTAGAAATAATCGTAGGTCAGGGCAACTTAAAACAATTTATGTTTTAAACTTAAATAAAAAAATATTAATCTACGAGGTTGTGCGCCACATTTCTCAGGATAATTCAACTTTGTTTATATTCAGAAAATTAAAAATTATTAATATATGTATTTTTTTTAATTCAGCACGCCCTTATTTTACTGAGAGTAAAACAAGCACTGCCATTTGTCGGGTAATTGTCAGATTTCATACGGCTTTTAAAACATTTTATTAAACACTGAAATAAAAAGGTTGGACTGCAGTGCTACCCCTGCAAAACTGGTGATTCAGGGACCTGTAATGCAGGATGTAGATGATTATCTCTTACATGGCCTGTCACAGTGATCCACAGTGGGGTGGGGGTGGGAGCGGCATCTCACTCTCCCCTCCATGTTCCGTAGATAATTATCTCAGCAGGGTGACTTCTCCTGCCCTCCCTCGTTGAGTGACAGTCTGTCAATTTAGTTCTTAGAATAAGAACGGCAACTGCTGCCTCAAAACAGCAGCATTCCAACCAACAACCGACCAGCCTCTGCTTTCTTCTCCCTCCTGACCTATTCTATCAACCCCCTACACCCCTCCTAACTCATCCATGACAGTCACGTTTCTGCTCTCTCTTGCTTGCACATTCTTCCCTCATATTTAGTCGGCTGCTTGCTTGCACTCTCTTCCCTCTTAGTCGACTGCCTCACTATCCCTGACAAGGCCGTCAATCCCAACAGGATGCAGCTGTCAACATACCCGCCGGCGGTCCCCTATCTGGAGAAACATGTACGCCGGCGGGAACCCAAGTTTGTCATGCATTGCCAATCAAATATGTTGTGAAACCACTGGCTCATGAGTGAACAGTTTCTTCTGTTTCTACGAGTGTATTCTAAAATATACACTATTTTGTGACTGTTTTTGACGGTAGACATTTTCGTATTCGAATTTAAATCCAATTGTAGCATTTAATCACAAATATTTGCAAAAACCATTTTCCACCACCTCTACTGATGTTCAATTTTCCAGAAGGGAAGCTAATAGTCCTATGCTACATTCAGCAAACCTGTTTAGAATACTATTCCTGGTCTCCTGCTGTCCCTTGAGGGACCTGATGATTTACTGGGAAAGGTTCTAATTCTACGGGAATAATATCCTAAATGGGATAAAATGGGTTTATTTCTGTACGGAAATAAACATGGTGGGTTGTACTACCTCCTATCAACAAGAGTTTAACGGAAGCTTGCTATGCTAGACAGGTAAAGGCAGCCGGCCTGTTTTTAAGTAATGGGGTAGGTAGACCAAGTGGTTATGAAATAATTCAAATTTAACTAATGCTACATGTATGTCCTGAAGGGACTGAACAGTCTTTAAAGTGCATGATGACTTAAACATAGAGTACTTCTGGCGGACGTCTTCGATGGCAAAGTTAGGGATCTCAAGATCTGAGCTTCAGCACCAGGAGTGCAGTGACGGAACAGGACAGACAGGCATTCCAAGGGCCATGCCCCAGTATTTATACTCTTCTGGCTTGCTCTTGGCCAAGTGGAGGGTGGTGGTGACGTTAGATACTCTAGGGGTGTGACGTCACCGGCCGGCTGAGGTACCAGCTGCTGCATGTCTGCGATTCATACTAGTTATTTACGCCTGGAAGATTGTACTGTCAATCAAACTCCATTCAGGTGTACAACTGGGTGGTTAGCACTGATGAGTATAAGTCAATATAAATAAGATGAAAAGATTAAAATAACTATTAATGAGAGAAATAAACCAATAACAATTTACTGCTAGTGTGCTACAAACAAGTGTGTTTATGTTTTGTGCTAGCAAAGATATTACTAGAAAAAACTATACAATTTATTGATCACTTTCGGATCTTGACAGACTTCATGCTAATGATCACTGCTATTGATCTTTCAGAACTTACGAGACTAGAACAATACTATCAATCAATATCAGCATAAAAATTTATCGTCCGTCATGTCATATGGTGTTATCATCTAAAAGTACCAAAACACATTTTCTTTCACGCAAAACTTCATGTTTCAAGGGAAAATTTAAAAATTTTGTGGGAAATGTGTAATATCGCAAAATTTTGCAATATTTTGTACGTTACCATTTTATGGAGTCCTTGGTAGAGCTGGGTGGGATCCTGACTGTTTGGGAAAAATTTGGGGAAAATATTTAAAGTATATAAATAAAATGCATACGAAGTTTGCCACCGGCTGACATATGTAAACAAACTTCTGTGTGCCTTTCTAAAATAAATAACTGCTCGTTCCACATAATAAATGGTATTTCTATTGCAAAGGTGGTTTTCTTTCTGCAGTCCATCGCTTTAAAAAAGAAAACTTGTTTTAGAAATGTGAAGTAGGCCCGATATACTTTTAAAATAAAAGTAGTTTTTATTGATATAATGGTGCTCAGTTAGGCGTGAATAAACACTTTCCTCTGCACTTATTTTGGCGGCTAAATTAATGCACACTGCTCACAAGCACTATGAAATTAACGTTTGGAATTTTAAGCCCGTGTTGTCTTTTATTTTTACGCTCTCTTTGACGTTATTTAATTTTGTGAACTTCCTAGAAACACTACCAAATAATTTCATTGCAGACCAAAATGCATATCAATAACCTACATGTAAAATCACATTTAAATTGATGTGAATGCAATTGCATTACCACGTAAGCTTATAAAAATCGGAATGACCATGCATTTTCTACGGCCACATGATTCTTGTTCTTTTAGGTTACAAGACACATCTTCGTATAAGGTGGTACGTTATTGGCCAGCACATCACGTTACTTAGAATGTCACCCAATGATAGTAGTCGTTAGGAACAGTACTGCTTGTGTTTTTATTTTACTAATCACCCGTACTTGTAATTGAATCATACAACACAATTAAATTTTTATTCAGAGATTATTTTGATCAATAACGTTGTTGTGAATGAAAGTTTAAATATTGTGTGATTTGTAGTGTGGCATAAAAAATATATTGGTGAGAAATTCCAAGCACCTAGTTGCCATTTGTACGGGAAAAAATGCCAGACAATGTGTAAAATGCAAGGCTTGCTCTAAAGTATTGAAAACAAATTTTTTTCGTACATTTTGTTAATTTTCTAGTGTATCAACACATTTCTGACCATGTCCTATTTCCCAAGGGAAATTATTTTCCTTCACCCGAACTTTTCCTGAGCCCAAATTATCTTTCCCGTCCAGTTATAGTCCTTAGGTATAGGAACTACGTAGAAAGTTGGACAGGCTTCATGGCATGTTGTGTCTAGCAAAAAAGCTATGGAAATGTGTATATTTCTACCAGAATATCTCAGGTGAGTGGATCATTTCTTATTTTAGAAATTGAAGGTTAAGTGCATTGTATAAATGTAAGACAATCCTTGCATTTTCTTTTGACAAAGTGTTGTTCAATACGCCATTGCTATTGTAGAAGTTTTATTCATTAGTTTGCACGTAACTGAATCCATGTGAGACACGGTAATTTAGAAATAATTTTTGGAACTAAGTTTTTTACGTTGTGACTACATGTAGATACGGTATATGGCTGTTGTTCAGCTTCACGTGCTATTATATATGTGGTTATTAAACCAAGATATCCTGATGCAACCTTTTAGTGGTGACTTCTTTTTGGGCGTTGAAAAATCTATTTTTTCTACTTCAGGGTGGCTAGCATCAAGGAAAATCTGGAAAAGTTTGGGAATTATTGTAAGTATAGTGTTAGCCACCTTGTTCTTTTGTTCATGGTATGCTAACATTGACAACATTGCAGGAATCAAAAATAAAGTTTCTCATTAAAAAATTATTTTTTTATTTTAAAACAATAAGTCTTTTCCAAAAGGGTGCCATGGTTAGTGTAGCGTCTAGTGCACTCGCTTCCATGGTGGAGTCGCTCCTGGATTTGTACATGTGGGAATCATGCTGGACACTACTGTTTGTTGGCTGGTTTTCTTAGGATCTGGCTGTCCCAATCAAGAGTTGCCCAAATATCTCCACTCCACTTCTACAAAGTTATATTTGGTGAGCTAGTTATTTATATAATATCAGTGCGTGCAGGGTAAACTCGAGCTGCTACAGCACAGCCGTTAGCTCCTGTTTTGGATAGTTGGGAGTGGCAGGTGCAGTGGCGCCACTACAATGGGTGAAATAGTGTTTGTACTGCTGAATGTAGCCGAGGAGGTGCAGAGCACACACTGATTGTAGTATGTATTGGGCATCACTGGTGGAGACAAGATGATCCCTCCTGCTGTATGTTAACTGGGGCTACCGAGGTAACACCTCTACTGTGCGTTTATTGGACGAGGGGTTTGCTTTATGCTGAGCAAAAGAGAAGAAGTGGTAGTCTTAAATTTCAGATTCATTGTCGGGGGGGGGGGGGGTATTGTATTGGTTGAGACGATGGTGGACAAATTGCCTTTTTATCTATCTACACATCTGGTTGCTTAATGTATTATTCAGCAATGCCCATTACATAATTAAACTGACAATGAAAATGTGATAGCCCAGCCAGTCCAAGTAGTGTGTAGGACAGACAGGAACTATTTTGCAGGACTTACTACACTCAACAGATTACCTGTATCATCCTGAAATAATGGTTGAATGAGCCCTTAGTTAGATGGAACCAGAAAACAGTGTGTAACATTTTACAAGAAATAATTTTAGGTCCCTTGTAATTTTGATTTTTTTAACTTTTAAATACTCCGTGTGTATTACTTTACTTTGTCATAAAGTTTAAAAAAAATTCTAATCTTCAGGCACAATACCTTCATTGATTTGCTGGTGTAAGTTTATAAGAAGAGTAATTACTTTATGGTCCTGTAACTATGCACTGTGCCCTTCATGACATGTTTATGTATTGTATTTACGTACAGCTGTATTACACTTGAAGTTCCTTTAAGTTATTTTCCTTGCTAGAATTTTTGTTTGAAAAAGTTTTAAATATGTATGTGATGGTGTTCGGGAATTTTTGCACAGAATTTTGTTTTTCAAAAATGCAACATTTGGAAAATGGTTTTCCTATTTGTGTGCGATATATGAAGTGCATGATTGAATTGCTGCAGTCCAGTGTTTATCTGCTGTGCAATTTTGTCACGTGGAACAATTCCAGGTGGATGAGAGTGGGCAGTCAGGAATGCTTTGGTCAGAGGGAAAAAAAATGTATCTAAGATCATAAATTTTCTATGCTTTTTTAGAAGAAATGAAGAAACTAAAATATGTTTGGGTTGGTTTTATGAAATATTGATATTGGTTTTGAGCATTATTACTTTGAAAATGATTAAATTTTCTTTGAACATTGTGTACTACAGTAAAACTCTGTTAAGACGTTTTAAGGGACTGAAAGAATAATGCTTATTAACCAGGAAAACACCTTAAAAGGGTCAAGTTACACATGTGGGTATAGACAGGGTGTAAAATTATTCAACTTATTAAGCAGTAGAACTACTTAAGTGGGAAGGGTTTCACTGTATTTCTAAATGTGTTAATTTTATCACTTGAACAATGTGCCAGACATGAAGGATTATTGCCATTGTGGTGGTCCTTGAGAATACAAAAGAAACTTGAGTTTTTTTCTTATTCCAGTTTTATATATGGTATATATTTTGCTGTACATTAGAAATACACCTTCAAAAAATAAAGTAGATTTATATGATGGTTTTCCTTCTGAAGTATAGTCATAGATCAACAAAATGTTCAAGGATATCGATAAACAGTGTGTTTGGTGTATGGTTTGAAAATTGGACTCCTATGGTGTTCTTACAAGGCAGCTTGCTCCATACTTAGCATTCAAATCCACATGGATAAAAGGGTCCTTGATATACTGTAACACATTGGCATGAATCATTTGAAAAGTTAAATTTTATAGGGTATGCATTGGTTGTTTACCTACTTGTGGTTATGACAATTTCCAGCACAGAAAATGTCATAAACACAATACAGTAGTGAAATGGAAAAACATGTTTTGCTAAAGTGGCTTTGTTTAAACTTTTTTGTATGTATGTGTGTGTTTATATATATATATATATATATATATATGGTGAGCTGTAGTTATCATTATTTCATGAAGCAATAGAGTACAGTGGAACCCTTGCATTACACTTTTCAAGGGGAAAACTGAAAATGGTGTAACTCAGGGGAGATTGTAAATAAAAGTGAAAAACATTGTGACAAACCCAACATCAAGTTAACAATGACTAAAATAGCAGCAAATTTATTATGCAATATTTAAACACTAGCACAATATACTATTTGATGCTTTACGTAAACATTGAAACAATATGAAAATTAATTTCACATAAATTCTTCAAAATCAAAGAATAAAATCAGCACTCAAAAATACTTTAGTAATATATTTTTATTCTTAGGCCAGGGAACTTAAACAATTTAAGTTTTAAATTTATCAAATAATAAATATTAAATCCACAAGGTTGTGTACCACATTTCTCAGCATAATTCAAGTTTGTTCATATATTCAGAAAATGGAAAATTATTAATATGTATAGTTTTTAAATTCAGCGCTCCATTATTTTACTGAGAATAAAATTGAACTCTGCCAGAGTTGCCATGTAATGAATGTCAAATTTCCTATTGCTTTGAAAAGATTTTAAATACCGAAGTTGCAGTGTGGCGCCTGCAAAGCTGGTAATTTGGTGACCCGTAATATAGGCTGTAGATGATTATCAGTACCTATCACTGCAGGTGACAGTGGAATGGGAGCAGCGGCATTTCACTCTCTCCTTCACTCTTTCTCTTTTCTCTTCCATTAGATGATTATCTCACCGTAGAGTAGCATCTCCCGCCCTCCCGTCCACTTCCGTTAGTGCTTTGAATAAGAACTGCAACTGCTGACTATATACAACAGCAGTTGAGCCTGTTCTACTCTAGTATCACCAATATTATCCTCTACTTCACTCCCAACTGCGAGACAACACAAACAGTGCATATCACAGGAAGGCACTTGCATTTGCCATGTAAGTTGTGGGAATGTAATGCATTGAAAACATAGGGGAAATGGCAGGACCTAACGAAAGAGGTGTATTTGATGGGGAAAATGTTATTGGCGGGATTGTAAAATCCGGGTTCCACTGTATTCTTAAAACCAAACTTTTTTTAGTTAATTCATGTACTTTTGTTTCCGTGGTGTTTTTGTTATACAGAAATATGTAAAGCTCATTCTGGTAATTAAAAAATATTTGGTAGGCCTCCACATGTAAAGTAAGGCATACTTGCACAAATTGTGCAGTAACTTACCAAATGTGGTAAAAATGCTTCATTGTGTTGTACAAAACAAGAGAGTTCATATTACTATTGAACATTACTGAAAAAGTCCTCTTTGCCATGTAATATTGATGTGGAGGTCAAAAGGCAATAGAATTGGGAAGTTAGTGCATTTGCACAATTTTAATGACCAAATGATAACTGCTTGAGTTTATAATGAAAAGAATATTAATCTTGTGTTTTTAGAAAAATGCTGCTACATTACTTATGCTCTTTTCTGTAGTATGTGATAGTTTAACCTGCCATTCTGGTACAGTAAATGTACACAGTGCGGTGTTAACCAATATAAAGTTCCTTTAAATGACTTGATTCTTGGTTTGTTGGTTAATTTTTTTAAACTGATTCCTTCCAGTTAAGTTAGTGAAAATCACAAGTAATTTGATACGAGGAATAATTTCCATACAAGAACATTAACAGAACAGCCATTGTTTTAGAATGACTGTGGCCTGTTTTAAATTTTTGATAATTCCCTGTGAGCAGTATCGATAAGTATTTCAGGATAGTATTGTAACTGCCTAGAGAAATGTACGCCTCAGTTAATGTGCCTCATCACTGGAAACATTGTATGAGAGTTGTAATTAATATATTGTGAAACACAATGATCTCGATCAGCAAGTAGAACAGCAGTGTTACCTGCTGTTGATTCAGAACTTGGAACTAGATGGAGTCAGCTTAAGTGTGTGTCATCGTACATTACGTTTTGAATTTCAATCAGTTCTGAAATGCCAACAAACATTAGTATAGTTTTCCTACTCGCTGATGATGCCTGGTGGCTTTTATTGAATGTGTCTGTTGGAATTAAATTTTTTAATATTGCTACAGAGCATCTGTATTGTTTTCCTTTCATTATTTTCCTGCTTCTCATTTTCTTAGTCTGCTGTTCACTATAAAGCTTCTACAGGAATAGCACTACTTGAACTGACTTGTGATGAGCGCAAAAAAATGTTGTGTTAATGATGTGTGTAGAAGTGAAAGTTTCTCATTTGAAATAATTGTTGTATTAGAAACGATTGTTACAGAGAGACAAGAGCAGTGTTATGGGAAAAAATTTATAAATTCCTAACAGTGTGCAAGGTCTGGCCAATTGCAATGTGCGAAGACCCAGTATAGTCTGCCAGAAATGTTGGCACTTTTAAGTTTTTGTAGAATAAGTTTCCATTCATATATTTAATTCCTACTATAATGTACTAGTTTAATTATGCACTAAAGACTGAGCTTTGCATTATATGTGGTGTCTTGGAAGTATTTTCATAAAATATTTTGTTTCACTTTTGTACATTAATTCTGCATGCTTGTGAAAATAGGTTTTTACCATTTGGTTTAAATATTCACACCTGTAAATAAATGTTCGGAAAATCTGTGGGCTTTGTAATTGTTTGTTATGAGAATGTCATATGAGAGGTCGTAACAGTGATGGCAACATTTGTGTAATCAATATGTCGTAATAATCTCGAAATGTTTTTTTTTTTTTTTTGTCAGGGAAAAGGGAGAGTACTTACAATGTATTGCCCGTGTAGGTACGGTTGCCCCTCCAGCATGTGTGCAACACCTGTACTTGTTTGTGCATGTACCAGTGCTAATTTTTAATATTGTAACCACTTCTCACCTCCAGTTCCCTTACATACAGCACTCTTCCACTGTGATGCTACAAAGCACCAACAAATACAAGTCATGTCATAAACTTGCATTTCTTACATCTCTAACTGGAAATTCCATTTCAAATGTGGTGAAACTGTCAAAGTAGTAAATAAACCCACATAACTGAAAAGAATTTAGTTTAGCATACGCTTGAGCTTTCCAAAGCATTTTAATCTTGGAGGGTGGTTGCATGTTGTTGCATAACACCATCTGTATGCATGTGTGTTGCGTGAAGTACTGTTATAACCATGCTCGTCTTTCATGATGGTGAGTGTCTTAATTTTTATACATGCCTTTGTGATTTCGTGTTTCATTTTTATGTGCCTCCAAATTACCTATACTTGTCCAAATATTTGAACAAATAAGTTAAATACAGTAGAACCTCTCTATTACAACCCCTCATGGTTCCCTAGAATAGGGTCGAAATAGGGGGTGTGGGAGGGGGCGTTCGTAATAAAAAAATTTGGAAAATTTTGGGCAGATTTTGACCCACCCCTATGCCACTAAACTTGCCGTTCACGTTCAATCGTCTCTAGCGCATAAAAAGACCACTTGTTAAATTAAATATAAATATGTATGTATATTTTAATAGCTGGACGTTTCCTGATTGAGATACCCAACAAATTCATATTGGACCACCTCTTGTTGTAAAACAGAAGGCCTAAACACCGTATGACATGGCCATTGAAAGTGTGTGAAAAGATTAGACTGTGTATTATTGAAATATAAAATTATTAAAGATATACTACGCAGGTCTCGTGGGTCATACATTGCTATGAGGCACGTAGCGAACAAAACGTTTGGGTGGTGTGCAATACATGTGTACATGCCATGCTCTCACTTTGGTCTGGCCGTGTACGTAGCTGGGCGAGTGCCTGGATCCTCTGCAGCGCGGGCGTGGCAGTTTGCTGCTGAAGCTCGGCCCTAGATCCTCAGGCTGGGCAGCTGTCAGTCAGTTCCTACAAGATGGCGGGTGGTTGCCGCCCGCCGCCACTGCCATTGTTGCAGGGCCGGTTCACTTAGTAACAGCGGCCCGGCCGGCATTGGGAAAGCATGCTGATAGATGCAATTCACACCAATGTGTTGAATTTATATTAAATGTTGGCCTCTGCACTGGCACTATGAGGCCCGGCAATGTAAATATTTAATGCGGTCTACTTGAAATATTAACTATCCCGAATTTTTCACCAAAAGTTTTGACGTTGCCTATACACGCACACTGCCTCACTTGCCATAATATGGTACCGGTAACATAAGAACACATTTTATTTGTACACACTTATCTTTATTCACTTTACATACAAAATTGATTTCACTAGAAAAAAAAACCATTGCCCACCATAAAAAATTAGCAAATTACGTAGGTGTGGATGCTCGTAAACTTAAAAATAATCTTTAAAAAAAGGACATTCAATTACATTTGATGTTATCATACATACACTAAGAAACTAGTCTCTGTAATGTGCCGCTGTTTTTACAGCAAAAGAGGTATAATGGAAGTGAAGAAAGACTGGGTGGGTAAGGCAGAGGTGGCGGCATGTGACTAGGACAAAGAATTCTTACTGACCCCAGCCTGCAAACCCCCGCATTGCCACAGACATTAAACCGGTGTCCACTTCTGGCATTAAGTAATATATTGCTTCCCGCTGCTTGGATGGTAGCTTGAGAAATGCACAGCCACTAACATCAGTAAGGGCTAGTTTTCTATAGACTGAAGACCGTGGATACTAGAAACTAGTACTGCGGTTGGAGAAAAGGTCTACAAAACAAATCCATAACAAACTGCGGTTCAAGATACAGTGCTTGGCGAGGGATTACAGCATCCATTTTTAGATGTGCCCCAAGTTTTCGACCCAAACTTCTTAGGATAGGGCTGTAATAGAGGGGGATTACTGTAAAATGACTAGCAAGACAAGAATTCACCAGGGAAATTTGTTTTTGTTTCACAGGCTGTTTCATTTGACGTACAGCAAAACTGTGTGCGCACACATTTCTCATTACATTAAGTTTGTCCAATACTGAATATTAATACAGTACTTGACTAGTAGGACCTACTGCCTGACTTCAGTCTGTAGTGGTAATATTTTCCACTGAAATAATGTAACATATTTTGTTTCACATTTTATGGTTTGTGGCTGTATACAGTCACTTCTTGTGTAAATCCTGCAATTTAAAATTACCAAAGCATTGCCATGACATAGCTATCAACATGTGTGTAGCTGTGAATTATTGTGCTGATTTTCAGACAATTTATTCTTCACAAATGTGTTGGTGTGATATAATTTTGTGGACTGAAATGTAAGCATTCAGCGATTCAAAAAAGTGTGCTGAAGGGTACTAACCATACTTAATGCAGACTATAAGCTGTGCAGTAAAAACTAGTAATACTTTGGTTTGTGCATTCATTTTCAACATTTTTGCATACTGGACATTTTTTGTGTTCTATGAAGTTTGTGAAATTTAATGACTTTGAGAAGTTTTTTAATAAGTGCACTTTCCAAGAATGTTACTTAAAACAATAATAGGACTTGCCATGTGAGAAAAGTTTTTTTTGATGTATCTACAATTACAAGTTAAAACCTTTAAATTGGAAACGCGTACTGGGGTTTCTCTAGTCTAGCTTGTAGCTTACAATTCAAAGTCCAAGTGTTTTTTGAACGGTGCGTGTGTGTGTAGCTTTAATAATTATTTTCACAAACATGTTTTTTTTTTTTTTTTTTTTTCGAACAACATTAATATTGCCAGCCTATAATTAAAGGTTTAGTGTCCAGAAAACAGATCGCATGACTAATATGATCTTGTAAATTTGTGAAAACCGATTGAATCTGCAAGCTTGTGATATATATACATATGATGCGATTGGATTAGGAGAGAATAAAGTTATTGTATTTCCGGATAAGATGGCATCTTTGTTACTTACAGTTATTACCTGTATGGTAACAGTTTCTTCTGTAATTTTTTGACAATGTGTACAGAAAAATTATATCTTATTTAATAATTGTGTACTTTTCTGTAGTTTTATTTAATTCATAATAAACTTTCTTTTATCTGTAATTTTTTAACAAGTGTAGATCAAGTTAAACTGTTTGTCATCAGAAATTGTAGATAAGTCCTGAAATTGATATATAAAATATTGGAAAATGGTATTTCATTTCTTGGTGTTATTGTACATGGATGAATGTACCTTCACTTCCACCCACAGATTTTATTTTTATATATAAACTACCGTCTACAGTGTAGTAGTCTGCTACATCTATGTAATTACATATTATTGTTCCTGTTTATTATCCACATAAGTGATCTGTTACAATGACCAAGTGGTGAACTTCTGCTGCCCCCTGGAATATTCCCAAGTGTATGCGATACATGAGAGGAGGTGGAAAAGGAATGACACTTGCTTATTGGCTGTCACAACACACTGTTGCATGTCTGCCAGCTGTCCTACTTTTCTTCCCCTTCCCAAAACCTTCTGTTATCCCCATATTAATGTGTGTCATTTAGCTTGAGAGCACCATTTAACATCTGGTGAAACTACCAACTGCAGTGGAGACTGAATGTATTGTTATTCAGGGAACTGCCAAAAAATTTCCATACATGCAGGATTTCAGTAGAGGAGGTTTCTGACAACATGTACATCAATAAAATAAAACTTGTAACCTTATAAAACTTTATGTTGAGTATAGTAAAAGTTGTACATTATCTGGGAATAAAGTTTAACTAATACACACAAAATGAGAATTTAAGAAAAAGTATTACTGTAAATATTACATTTAAAAAAATTTCACCCAAACTTGTTTAAATAAAAAAAATATATATCTCAAAATACAGATTGTAATCAGACACCAAATGTGCAAGCTGACCTAAAATCTTCAAACCCTCTGAAAATTAAAATATAACACAATGCGAGTCAAATTTTGAATGTCCCGTACACACTCAATCAGCTGAGAGTGCACGGAGTGTGTTGACTGTAGGTGGAGGCAGGAAGATTACCCCACTCCCCCAAGTTGCTGACACCATGCTCCCGTGGCACATATCAAGTCTCTTAAAGTAATTAATTATATTTTACTGCAAAGAAAGCTTGTAAATTTGAGACAGAAATGAATAAATACAGCAATTGTAATGTATTTATTCACTGTATTTAATAATTAATCAAAACTACATCCTGAAATTTCTTCTGTCTTTAGAGTTTCTCGGATTGGTACTTACCTACAGATTATTAGACGGTAAAAGGTGTCTAATACACCCTTTTATTTTATCAGTTTATTCAAAAGACGTGTGTGTATTGAAATAAGCCAATATAAATCCTCAGATTTCTCCACAAGATACTGAAAATTAACTTTACACTTATAATACAATTCACTCATGGTGCACAGAATAAATGGCTGTCAAAAGTGGTGTGTGTGTCCGACGTACAGATTCCTGAAGGGGATCTGCAGTCCTACACTATGGATCATACAGTTATAAAAATCCGGTCTCTTGCTCAGTCTAAGGGTCGAGTACCTAGTCGTCTGAAAAGATTTACCTCTGAAACAGATTCACTCTCGGGATAGGATAAAAATATATTTATTATGAATAATAAATACTGGTGACCTGTACTCTTACTACTAAGTAAAGTGCGAACGGAAGTAAGCTACGCTTGACAGGTGGAGGTTACCTGCTCCTAGGCTACTTGAGTTTACTGACTGCTATGAAAATAACTCACGCAGTTACTCTACCCTGGGATTGTCTAGACGAGAGTTTATAAAAGGGGGCATGCATGGGTGTAGTTGCCACTTACAACAGACGAAGTGTGGAGTGAAGTCAAGCAGGCCTCTGGTCGTTGGTGGCAGCACTGTGAGGGCCTAAGATTCAGTAGAGAGCCCCAGCACAGAAGTGTTGAGGTGAGCTACTGGAGAACTGGCGTCTTAGGCCATGCATGCCCTCATATTGTGTGTTGACCGGGCTGGAGTGCGAGGTGTGATGTCTGCGTGGAGCGAGTGGGGTGGGAGAATCTACCCTTGTGCTTGGTGATATGGCGTTGGTCCTCTTCTGTAAGCTTTGTTGGTGTGGCGACACTGTCTACCAGGTGCACCTGGGAGACTGACATGTTACTGCAGCTGCTTGGAAACGTTATAAGCACCCACTAGGGTAGGAGCGATTCCATTGCACTCGTGAATGTGTTGGGTGTGACCCTTCCTGGGATTACGTAGATACTACGTGAGTGGTGTGAGAAAGATGGGTCTGGAACATTGGGAAATACCACGTGTCTAACTGTCCCTCCATGGGAAACAATCTATGGCAGTGGTTCCTGGTATAACAACACATTAGGATGAGTTGCAATCATTTGGTATAAGCGTCAACCTTCCCTCAAGCCTTTACTGCACCCTTATGGTGCCGAAGATCCTTGTACTCGTACATTCTTTGCCAAAGAACCTACGTGTATTCCGTCGTAATCACAGAGACCCGTACTGGTCCCTTCAGGACAACAGTAGTAGTACTAGTTAGGGAAAAAAAAGTGACTATGAAAATAACTCTTGACTGTCAGCCTAGAAAGAGATCACCTTCACCTATCTTCATGCAGGATGTTTAACTTCCTTAAGCTCACGTGTTTAGGGGGTTGTGTCGCAGCCACCACCACCACTGTTGTTTATTTCCATCAAAGAAATAAACTCAATTTATCTCACTTTCAAAAATCTCTCTCGTAGTCGCACCTCACCCCGTAGACATCAGATCTGTATGAAGGACAGCAGGTGACAGTGTTTGAACGAGTTGAAATAAAACTCCTAAGGCTATCCATTCTCTGCACTCAGTGTAGTGAAGATTGGATTGCCAGTCTGGGGTTTGCTTTTCTCACCGCGCTTTTGGTGCCGAGAGGAGTATTTCCACGGGCCTGGCAGGATCAGTTCCTATGGAGCACTCACCACAACAGAATTGGAAGGACACCAGTTCTCTGCACTACGTGTAGTGAATGGTAGATCCACAACTCGGGTATTCCATCCTCTTAGGGTTGACTTGTCAGCTTGTAGGTTGCCCTCCTCACTGCGCTTCTGGTGCCGAGGGAGGTACTTCTCCGAGTCTGGGGAAACCAACCCTAGAAGGAACTCGCCCCCGTACTGGGGCTGCCACTCGAATAACCCAGCACCTCGGTTGCCAGAGTTTGATTGAGAGTACGATACGGCACTTGGTTCTCAGGTGCAATACACACATTGCCATTACTACATGTCAACTGCTCCACTTCTGCGAGGTCTGATTGTAAACTGTCGTTCCTCATGCCCTTTTTCCATTGCAGTGGTGTTCATGAGAGTGACTCTAAATATACATTAGAGCTTAACCCCCTACCCGATGGGCTCAAGCACCTCGGTCCACGGGAACAGGCTGCAGAACTCAGCAGACTCTCCCGCCCAGTTTCACCAACCTACGAGTTAGTCTCATTTGAGCTACTAACCAAGGTTGCTGAGAGACATCACCCTGTAGTCCAGGCCTATCTTGATGGCCAAGAGATGTCACTTGGATTCGCAAACCCTTGGTTCTGGGGAACACCACACCAGCCCCGTATCTCCTCGACGTCAACCAAAACCTTTAAACTTAGGCCAACCAGTACACCCGCCTCAGGGGCAGCCCCTAGTATGAGTCGAGTCTTGGATGAAACGTTGCCCAAGTATACCATTATGAGTGATCCCGCCAATGCATAAAATAGTGCTCGCCAAACCAGATGATGTTCCCTGCCCGAAAGCGACTACCAGTACTGTACACTGGCTGATCTCACGTTCTGCACAGTGATTAAAGATATGATCATTTTTTAATTACTTTAGTAAATTTAGAATATTTTGACTTATTTCTATGTATATATATATATATTTTATAATTTAATATATTTTTTGTCACCAGGACATGCCTGGCACCAGTTAAATCATTTTGGCACAGTGGCATGCCACCTGCCAAAGGCCGTCGCACGTCAAAAGTATGAAATATTTGTGATGCAGGCCGTATTTAGGAAACAACCACACACATCATACATGGCGTGATTTTTAAAAGGTTCTATTTGAAAAGTGTGAACATAGTGCAAATTGACTATACCTGCTGAATTTTGAAAAGAAGTATGTAGGTATGTCCAGCAGGGTGGAGTAACAAACTGTCCATCCTGAGGGGCAACAAGACTGGGATTTGAAGATAGAGCAATAATGAAATGTGAGGGTGCAGTAAACAGCAGTTCTCCAAGACAGCCTGCCAGCCACGCAACATCTGCCATGTTTTCCACATTCGAAAATCTAGGATGATCCCATTGGGAATGGTACTCCAACTGCAGTGGTACGAGGCTTGCAAGTTGACATCTCGCCAACCAGGTCCCCTACCGGCTAAAATAAGTCAGAATTTTAGATGTTTATCTAAATACAATTATGAAGCACAAAGATTTGTATATGCCACATTTTGAACTCTTATGCAGATTACCAAATGTTAATGCCATATTACATGTAGCAGGCTACCTCACTACTTTCTGGCATGACTTCGCAGCATAGTGGGCTACCAAGACAAGAGTATCTATTACACATACACTGCACTTTGATTGGCCATCCTGCAGTTCAGTGCAGGAGAAAGGGATTTTATGAACCTCCCAATCCCTCTTTCTGATTCGAGCCAGATAATCATCACTTAAGCATGGCATTGTTTGGTACAGGTCAGTTCTACTAAAAATATGCACTACAACATGGGTAATACACTCTAAATATACCAGGGGCCATGGTGATGCAGCAGGTAGAATGCATGCCTTCCTACAAGGCAAACCAGATTTGATTCCCAGCAGGGTCGCCCTGAACTTTTGCACTTAGGAATTGTGCCAGACAGTGCTGCTAGTTGGATAGTGTTCTCTGGAATCTCCAGTTTTCCCCACACTTGAATTCCAGCCCTGCTCCATATCCGCCTTGCTTCACCCACGTCTGCTCTCAAGACCTTGTTAACGGCTGTGCAAATCTCGCCACTCCACTCTGAAATACATGTCTACAAACAGTATCAAAACACAAAAGTTCATGCAGGCTATCGAGAAAATTGCAATCCATTGATTTGTTGAGCCTAGGTTGGGCAAGTGCACGCACATTGCAACAATCATAAAGTTAGCAGCACAGAATGCCTATAACAGAGCAGAGTACCATACAGAAAGCAGATGTCCGCTCAGAAAATATCAAATATCAAGCACGTGATATTCGTGCTGCAAATTCACTGGGTCTTTCTTGCTTACTACACAATCATTTTTTAGCACTACAACTGGCTACATATAATATGGTCTTCAGGGAGGATTTCCAAGTGTACTAGTGGAAAAATAACACAGGTGTTTCAGTTTAGAATTATGTATGAGACAAAATGTGGCATAAATATAGAATTGCTACAATCAACACACAATGTGGGTAGATATGAATTTTACTCCTGTGGATTACATACACCATATCAAAGAGAATCAGATCAGCTTCCCAGGCTTGGCCTTGCACTGGCAGTATTCTCGCTGTAACAGCCTCTCCTGCTGGCCATTTCTTATTTTCACTCCAGTTTGAGATGGGAAGTTGACCTGCAGCTGAAGACCGCCACGTGTTAAAGTTAGCCTGTGCGGAACTATGTCGACGTCCTTCAGGTGTGATCTGTGCGATGAAGAAGTAAATGTGCTCTGTAAAAATTACAATGTGGAGTTTGGTTCAGTGGCAGAGCAAGTAAGGTATTTGTATCAGCTGATAAAACATGTCTTTTTTCCCCTCAAAATGAAAGGGAAAATTATTTTATGAACTTTTGAGAAACTGATAAAAAATTAAAAACATTTAATGGGAACTGTGAAGCAACAAAAGTTGAACAGAAATCTTTAACATTCTAATAAGTTTTAAAACATTGCTGTTTATTTTCAAATGAAAATATAAACTGTGTCCGGTTTTAAAGGAAAATATTTACTTTCTTCTATTTTTCATGTTTGTGTTGAAGTTTAATTATATTAGCTTGATTTCAATTGGGGATATTATTTTACTTAATTATCTCTATCAAAACCAATACCTTCAAAATTATCTGTGAATCCATTAATTTTCTCTTATTGAGGGCCTCCTTACACTCGCGTTCTTCTGGCCTCGCAAAAATATGCTTCGGCCAAGTTACCAACACATTTCCAGGCATGCACATGCATGTCTGTCAGGATATGTATTCTTAATATGTAGTATATTTTTTGTGTTGCTGCGGCATCCACTTGCAATATATTTTTTCTTCCTATTTCTCCCGCGGCCTTCAAGCACAATAGATTTTACTTTGCGTCAATGCGGTTTCTTGCTGTTACTAAGCGTGAAATGCACCAATAGCTGCAGTTTGGATATACTCATGCCATCTAGCGGCAAACTCCGAAGCTACGCTGTGTCCTTGTGATGAACACTCATCACGTATCGATCGGCATTCTGCATTCCACCAGCCGGCTGTGAGCACCGCATTTGACGATGTGCAACACTGTACTTTGATTATAACCAGGATATAGTTTCTTCTTCGTTTCATGTAATTTGTAGTGCTACAATGTAGTTTAGTATGTGTGAACTACATCAGTGTAGTTTTCGACCTCCATAATGGATAAGTGTGTCTACTGTTTTCCTGACAGAGTTTCACAGTAACTGATTTTGTAATAATTCTGTACCTGACTTTCCAGAGGTCACACTTTCACCGCCCCGCTGTATCACCATCTCAATCACTCGGTATTACTGATAACAGTTTGGCAGTTCCATTTGTTACCTGAAAGCTTGTACTATGGGGAAGACCGCAGCTTCGCATTCCAACCAGTTGCTGGGGATGGGGAATGTGTGGCATTGTGAAATATTGATTTAAATTCTATATTTGTGGTTCCAGTTCAATAAATGCATAGATAAATATGGCTAGTACGTAAGATGGCACTTGTTTCCATTTGGATGGATGCTATGTAAACATGTAATATTTGTCTCACTTCCTTATAAAAATTTTTGGTATTTCATTAACTCGCCTTATATTGCATGCATGCAGAATCATCATTATTCTTTGTGTAGCATATCAAGGGGACATTGTTGTATGTTCTTAAGATTTATTGCTTTAAATGTAAATAAGGAATTTTTATGGAGGTTGCTGACTACCTTAGACGCAAAGTGGAACAGCATTCCAGTTTGCCCCTTATTAGTATTCCGCATTGCCCCACTGTGAATATTTAAAGGAAACATAGTAATGTTCTTATTTATAGACGGTGCGCACATAAGAGAAAGACACAGCATCAGAGTTGGTCAGAACAGTCAATGCTGCTAGCCATAGCAGCAGTTGGAAGTTGTGAGAAGTCATACGAAGCAGCACATAGAGAATTCAATGTATCTCGTGGAACTCTACACAGAAGAGATCAACGAAACAGTGTAGAAAAGGTATTGGGGTCATTCTAAACCAGTATTTACACCTGAGCAAGAAGCTTTGAAAACACACATTCTCAACATGAAAAAGCAGTTTTTTTGGTTTAACATTTACTGATTTTCAGAAGGTGGCTTTCCAATATGTAGAACAAAATATGATTACCCATCCCTTCAACAAAGAACAGAGAATGGCTGGGCGGGATTTTGGTAGTTGTTTTATGATGTGCCACCCCACACTTTCCCCTTCGTTAGCTAGGGCATCAGCATTCAACAAGCATAATGTTATAGTGTTTTTTTGATTTTTTGTGAGAACTGAAGGATAGGCATCACTTCTCACCCAGCCAAATTATCAAAACAGATGAAACTGGCATCTCTACAGTTCCAAACAAACCACCCAAAATACTTTCACCGAAAGGTAAAAAACAAGTGGAACTGCTCACTTCAGCTGATCGTTTAAGTTTGTTTTAGTGCTTCTGGGCAATTCATATCTCCCTTGCTGGTTTTCCCTCGAGTCGGAAAAGATGCAGTTTTTGAACAAGGGTTACCACCAGATAGTGTTGTTGTTGCTCACCCCTCAGACTAGATGCAAGCAGAAATCTTTGCGCCAATTTTGTTCAAGCATTTCTTGTCCCATGCTTACTTTACTTGAGATGGTGAAGGCAAATAATGTGCATATTCTAGTAATACCACCACCAACATCTCATCGACTACAAGCACTTGATATCAGCTTCATGAGACCTTTCAGTACCTTCTATTCCCAAACAGTCAAAACATGGCTGAGAAATAAAAGAAAGGTACACCTTGAGAGACTTCAGTCCAGTCTTCCGTAAAAGTTACATGAGAGCTGCGACTACTCAGACAGCTGTTCCAGCATTCAGGAGCCTGTCTCTTCAATCCCTGCATATTTCCTGAGGAAGCCTTTGAAGTAGCGGAAGCAACAAACCGTCCACAGGAAGCAGCTCAAGATAGGAACGATGAAGAACCAAGTAGTCCTACTGAATCTAGGCATATGTCAGAAATTCTACTCGCCCTACGCCAGCCACATCGTTAAACCTATCAGCGACACCAGAAGATATTCTACAGTTTCCAAAAGCTGGGTCTCGTGAAGAAAGAGTGAGGACTGGAAGGACAGCAGTTATAACAAGAACTCATTACTTGGAAGAGCTAAAGGCCAAGAAACTACAGAAAAGAAACGTGAAACCTGTAAAAAGAAACGCCAAGGTCAATCTGTGCAGCTCACCACGTGTGATGTATCTGTCCACGCTAACGGTACCGCCATGGTAACTGTCACAAACAGGGACGAAGTCATGATGTTCCAGTTCTTGTTATGCAAGACCTCATAGAGGACATTATTCTAGGAGTGCTGTGGTTCATCAACCAGCAAGCTGTGATTCTATTATCCCGTCGGGCAACAAATAACCAGCACATGTCAGGGACAGTGTGAGAAGAGAAAGAAAGTGTCCCAGTAAATTCACACGAGCACCAAGAAAATGTTCCAGACACAGCTCAGGACATGACCATGGATAATAGGGCCAGCAGAGGGAAATGCCAGCAGGCTCCAGCTGCCTCCCTTGCTCCATGTGACAGTATCAAGAAACCCTATAGCGATGCCCACAACAGCTGCAACTACCCCACCAACAGCCATTAATAAACTGTCAAAGCAAGTAAGTGCCCACAGAAGTGCACATGTGTCTGCGCAGTGATACGCAACATAAACTAATTTTCTGCAATGGCGAATCACTGCCATAAAGTCGGACATTGTTGTGAATGTAAAGTATAACCAGAGGGAAGAATGGTGGAAGAAAAATTAAAAAGCCTTGTGTCTGTGTGTGGTCTTCAAACACTTCACAAGAGTGCTAACTACATACGAAGTGCGCAAGAACCATCATTGTGACTCGTAGAAGCCAGCAGGAACACAATTGATAGTGACACTCCACATTGCAGCTAGATATGTATGATTGGTATATTCTGGAAGTATTTCAATTGTCTATATTTCAGTCAAGGATAGTAATTCATGTAATATGTGAAAGGTCGTGGCAATGACAACTTGTTTGTATGTCGTATATTTTCGTTTTTTCCAAATTTGATATTTTTCTTTCCTCATTTCATCAGTAGTAACAGACCTCATAATGTATATTTTCCTTTTCACTGGGTTAGTAAACTAAAAACATCGCCACGCAAGGCACAACATGGTGAAACGAGGAAAATAACAGCGGTCACCTTTAGCTGACGTGACCGACTGCTTGAAAACAATACGTTTTCAATGAGAAAACTTTCCACCCATATATAAGGAAGCATGGCCTTTCTCAGGCATCACAACAGTTCGTCGCAGCACAATCGTTTGTCAGCTGTCATTCGGACAACCTGCAACGAGTGATCACGTTACTCGCACTGACCAGCCCCCGCGACTTTAACCTTCTTTTATATTTTGGACATTTCAGTTTCAATATCTATTAAACTTATTTTCATTCGGTGTGAGGAGTCAATAGGGTGCTGGGAGAGAAAAGTAACAATTCTCTCTCATCTTTGAAACTCTTGAAGTGAGAAGTTTTGTTTTATAAAGGCTGCCATTCTGTCTTGTTTTTTTGTTTGTCAGCTGTGAGTGTCAATTGTTTGTTTTGCAGAGATGACAATAAATGTCCAGTAAAGAGTTAACGTCTTTTATTTATTGGGAATCCGGGTATTAACAAACTTTCATTATTACGTAGTCAAAGTCTCCAACTCACACTGAGCTAGTTCGTTGGTGTTAACTGAGAACTACGAGAGGACAGGACAGTAACCTGTTATAACGTGTCAATGCAATTACACACTAGAAGGAACTGGCAGATTATATTTGCAATTGTATGTATACTAAGGAGGGTGGTAGAGTAACGTAATTAAAAATTCAAAGTAACCCACAAGTTAAACACCCTCAGAGTAAATATGTAGATTTTGATTACAGTTGAACCCTCGTATTACACTTTTCAAGGGTAAAACTGAAAATGGTGTGATTCAGGTGAAAGTGTAAATGAAGAGAAAGTGTAAATAAAAGTAAAAACCATCATGATAAACCCAACTTCAAGCTAACAGTTACTAAAATAACAGCAAATGTATTAGACCATGTGTAAACACTAATACAATGTACTATTTGATGCTTTAAGTACTGTAAACATACAAAAAATAAGAAAATTAATTCCACATGTGAATAAAAGCAGCACTCAAAAAATACTTCAGTAATATATTTTTAATCTTAGGTATGGGAAACAAAAAAATTATTAAATCTACAAGATTGTGTACCATATTTCTTAGCATAATTCAACTTTGTCCATATTCAGAAATTAAAAATTATTAATACGTATAGAGTTTAAATTCAGCACTCCCTTATTTTACTGAGAGTAAAATTTTACTCTGCCAGTTGCCAGGTAATGAATGTCAGATTTACTATTGCTTTTAAAAGATTTTAAATACTGAAATGGCAAGGTGAAGTTGCAGTGTGGCGCCTGCAAAGCTGGTAATTCGGTGACCCGCAATATAGGCTGTAGACGATTATCAGTGCCTGTCATCGCAGGCGACAGTGGGATGGGAGCGGCATTTCACTCTCTCCCTCACTTTATCTTTCTTTTCTAGTAGATGATTATCTCACAGCAAGGTAGCATCTCCCGCCTGCCCTTCCACTTCCATTAGTGATAGGCTGTCAGTTTAGTTCTTGGAATAATAACAGCAACTGCTGACTGAAAACAGCAGCAGTTGAGTCTGTCTTACTCCAACTTGACGTGAACACAGCGTTTATGTGCGACTCCCTGACCATTTGTATCGCCACAGTCGTCTAATGCATTAGTGCACAACGGGGCGAGAAGAACAGCCCAGAGTACATTGGTGCGGACCACCGGGAACGACCTCTTTGCTTTAAGCGGGGACCCAGATTGCATATCTCCCATCTGCCATTTTATTGATTTCAAATTGAAGATGTACTTAACTCGCTGTTCCATGCAAGTGCACCACATAGTGCATCCCATAGAGTGGATGTTGGAAATCATGCATGATTTGAAATATGCACGATGCAGTTTGAACACCACGACGAGCAAGTGCAACGCCTAACCCCACTTTTTCAGCACGGGAAAATTGATAAGCAATAAGTATTATATGTTTTAGATTCAATATGTTCCATCCATCACACAATTGTCATCACGCATATTCATTCTTTTATTATCATCCTGCAAATGCGGTGGCATTCCCGTGACTTCATGTTCAGTAGCGTTAGTAAGGATTAAAGTACCACGGGAATGTTGCCAACATGTTTTTAATTGAAGGGCATCATTTTGTATGTATTTTAACCTGTCACATATGTAGCCATAAGCATGTTTCTATTTTCTGTGAAAAGCTCCATAGGATTTTCAGAGAACACCCGCAGCCATCTTACGAGCAGGCCATGGGCATTCTCGCAGTCTGACTTCAGTCACCAGGGAAAGTTGCTGCACTGGAGTAATGCTCCACATGTTCCCCCTCTGTACCATCAACTTTAAGCTGCATTCATTAATCAATAGCGTGTAATTAACTGGAACCTTTTCTTTCTTAAGTGCCGAGGGGTCGACCATCTGTGTTAATTGCAATGTAACGCACCGTAATTTTCATAGCGCATGGCACATTTCGCTGCATCGGCTCCTGGCACATCGAAATGCCAGATCCGCTTAAATACGTGAGTGCAATATAGTACTTGCACTATTCATGCAGCATCTTTCATTTGCATTTACCTTAGGGTAATTTTTGGGCATGCCACTCTGAATGCCAAAGTAATAGTATCAGTGTTTGCATTATGGGTCCTGTCCCCCTAGGCAGAGTAAGATCTGTGTACTTAAAAGGGCATGTAAAGGAGGTCTACATCCTTACACTTGTATAACTGCAGAAGCAGTTGTAAAAGAGTCAGTAAGTAGACCTACACTCAACAGCATCAACAACATCGCCGGAGATGCCAGTGATCCCCTTGGGCCATCGACCCACGACCCTCATCGCATCTGCTCACAAAGAGCTGGCGCCGGGCACAACACCTCAACTCGCCCTTGCCTTGGGTAAGAGGCAGTCCTCCCCACATCAAACTTCACCACCCTATTATCCTGTACTTCACTACCAACTCGCAAGATAACAAAAAAACCCAAACGGTGTATATCATGGAAAGGCACATTCATTTGCAGTATAAGTTGGGGGAATGTAAAGTAAACATAGAGGAAATGGCGGGACTGAACAAAAGTAGTGTATTTGACAGGAAAATGTTATTGGCGGGAATCTACAATTTCAACTCAAAGATGTGCCTACATCAAAACTGAGGAGGGGCAATTGACTCATGATGCTTTCTGCGCTTTTATGAAGCGCACACTACTTGTGACTACGTCCAATCTTGGAATGCATTACTCCTTATGGACCAGTCCAAATTATCCTATGCAGTAAGAAATGGATACAAGCCACATGCCTACACAAGCACCTTGGGAACAGCCCCCATATTGCGACTCTACCACCTGATCCTAGCAGGCTACGGGGCGAGTGCCACAGAGATAACAATCCAGTCACCCATGCGTGATGTCACACGACCAACCCCCAAGAGAGCTGAGCTAGCTTCCCCTCACCCTTCTGAGCACCGCCAAGCTGGAAGAATCATTATAAGAGAGCCTCGAGAGCGTGGCCTCGGGGCAGTCCGCTGCACCTCCACCACTGTAATGGCCACAGCGAGGTGTTAGCACATCCAAGGGTAAGCAGTAGACCCTGTCTCCCGCTGTAGTGGCCAACAGATAGAACTAACAAGGTCCGCTAACTGCTAGATCCCTTTGCACCGCGTCGGTTACAGCAAGTCTTCAGAGGGTCCTCGATTTCCGACGTCTACCAGCAGCTCCGGAGATCCCAGCAGTTCAGAGGGTCTTTTACCTCTTTGAGCGACCTCCAGCTCCAGAGGACTTCCGGATGCCAATGCCACCAGAGGGTCTGCCAATGTTGTCAACCACCTACTCTTCCCTGGAAACCTTCCTCTAGGTCTTCCTTGGCCTCCTACTATTGAAGCCATTCCCTCTGAATAAACAGCCACACCATTTTTCAGCGACCTTCTGGTGCTGCTTTAATAAGGTTCCTTCAGCTCACGTCCTTTTCAAAAATTAATTGAATTGTTTATTGTGACTTCTTAACCTCACAAAATATTCAAGATCGTTCAAACATTACTGATTTGCTTTGGGATGCCTTCATCTGAATTAGAATCATTCCTTTATTTTATTGTTATTTAAATATATTAATAGGAGAGTGCGACCCCATTGAAAAGCTTGTATCATTGATTTAAATATTTTATAAAATTTGAATAAGGTTCGCCTCACTTGCAACCAGTCCTTAAGGCACTTATATAATACTAGGGGTTAGTCAGTGACCGTGTTTTCAGAATAGTTAGATGTTACATATTTCTGTTATAATAGAAAGACTGGGAAAAAATGATTTGAAATTAACTCAACATTGAAACGAGATATTCCATTACCTTCATATCTCTATGCAATAAACTCTATGCATTAATACAAAACTTTCATAGGAAAAAGTAATTAAAAAATGAGTTTTAGGGTCAAAAGTCATAGCGTAATCTGATCTTGCTGAAATTTGATTGACCTGTATTAGACCCTGAGGATTCGCTCTGCAAAATTTGAAGAACTTTTGTTGAGTTTCAAGGGACTTGGAAGTATTAAAGATGGACAGAGAGATTGTTTCCTTAAATAGTAGGATTACATTTGGTTTCACACTAATCCTTAAGACCAGTAATATATTTCAATTAACACTTTTCAAGGAATAGTGGGTGCCTTACATAATAAGCCATCAAGGCAGGCAAACACTTTTCACGAGTGGATTTCAGTGATCAGAGTTCCTCCCTACGCTGCCTCACCGCTGTAAAAGGCGGAAGGAAAGGAGAGAGGAGTGCAATCTGCCATTTTACATCACTGGGACGCTACTCCCTCAGCGCGGGGGTAGATCGGTCCCTTGTGAGGGACCTTAGCCACCCAGTTGGTTGTCAGTTAGCTTGCGGAGGCGAGGAGAAGCTAACCCCCTCCTCCCTCCGCACCCATCAAACATATTTTATGCTGCAAAGCTAGCATTCTTGTACAGGATTCCCAGGGTAGCACCTGGGAGCTGTTTCAATAGCTGAATTTTACTCTCTTTTTCCCTGCCTGCCTGTACGGGATAAAAGAGAGTGGTGAAGTTAATTGAATTTATCAGCGCGGAATTTTAAAGTTCAGGACTTGTGAAGTACTGTCACGAGCTCCCTGTGAGAGATCTAGCAACAGTTTGGTATAAAAAGCGGAGGTTAATAGCCAAATGAAGTTAAATTTTCGATATAAGTAGCTTTCCCATGACTGGAGTGGCAAGGGTTTATATAATTAAATTAATTATATGTATATTGAAGTGGTGAATTTAAGTTGCGCGAAAATTTAAATCAGTGTAGTTGTTTAAGTTTCAGTAATTACTTCATATCTTATGAGTTAATGTTAAAAACCATTAAATAATCTGATTGGTGTGTAAATGCATGTCTGAATGTACCGTGACGAGCGGCTAAAAGTGAAGTAAAACATGTTAACTCGGGGAAGTCCGAGAGCGATATGGCTGGCGCGATGCTAGCGCCAACTAGTTTTGTTAAACGTGGTCGATTTTTGTCCCGGACCGATCGGAAAATTCTGGCCAGTTTCGGGGCCTTATTTCTATGAAATCGGGCGGTATAATTGCGCTGAAGGCGTGAATTTATATTTTTAAAGTTGTTTTGAACTATATTCCGTATTGATAATTATTTAGACTTGTAAAATTCGAAAGCAGAGCCATGAAAACACGTCGCGAGAGTGAAGTTAAACAGTAATATAGGCCAGAGGGCTCTGATTGGCCGAGAGAACTTGGTGGGGCGGAGCTTATGAAGTTGCTCGAGAGATGGCAGCATGGTCGTTAATTTACCGTCAACAGCTTTTATTGACACGGAAAAATTTAAATAAATTAAAAGCGGTTGTAATTAAAGTTATTAAATCGTCTTAAATAAATTATTGGTGCTGCAAGACTTAAAATGTTCAGTTGTGTACGACTAGAATATATACGCAATTATTTCGCTCGTCATAGTTATTAATATTTGTGTAATGTGTTTCGGAGTCCCTCCAGTACAGAGTAGGGGGAATTGGTATATACGGGTCTAGTTGACGGGCTAGGGGGCCGCAAATGACGCCATGGCTTCGAGAAGTAGCCAGGTTCTCTCATGTTTCTCTGTGATGTTGCGGAGTTTTAGTATGTAGGGGTGGAAATGAGCCATGAGCGAGGCGAAGTCGCATGCTCTAAGGAATTCCATGAGTTCATGGAAATCCTGCATTACGCCTCGCATCTCTCCTGGCGAATTTCGCTGGCGAGGGCGGGACTGAGGTTGTGTATTTGGCATTGCAGGGGTGTCAAGAGGGGGGAGCTGGTTTGTGAATAGACGCAGAGAGTGCCTGCAAATACGTTTTGCCGGACTGTAATGTCCTGACTGTGAACCTGGACGGGGCAGAAGGTGGTTTTGCAGTTTTTTTTGGCGCGATTTTCGCAGCAGCAGTAGTTCTTTTCTGCACCAAGTCCAGGAACTTGGGGCAGGCTTTTGAAAGAGCTGTGTGTTCGCCTGCGCAGTTACTGCATGTCGGCTTGGAGTTGGTTTCGTTTTTTTTTGCAAGCACTCTCGGGGTGAGGGCCTGCGCAGTGAGGGCATTTTGTCAGCATGGAAGAGTGATTTTTGGGGTGTCCTAGAGCGAGACATTTAAGGCATTGTGCCACGTCTGTCGGCCGTTTCTGGTATTGTCGGGGGTGAACTATTGTCATATTTATCCTCGTGACAGAGTGCAGAGGAGGGAGAGAAGTGTTCTGCGCCGCCGTGACACAGAAAAAACGTTGCGGCTCCAACATGAATTTGTTTGGGTCTGTTTGGTCTGTGATATGTTTTTTAAATTGATAAATGTGCTGGATTGAGTATCCGGCACATTCCAGGTCTGCCTTGATGTCCGCAATGTCGGTTGTGGGGTGGAGGTCAAAAACGACTTTCTGTGGGAGCTCGGAAGCTTGACAGAAAGTAAAGTAACGGATGTAGTTCGCTTCTAGCATTGTGCGAGCAGCTGTGAAAAAATCAAAGTTTTTAGTGAGGATTTGTGTTCCCTTAGCTGTGGGGAGAAGGGAGAACCCGTCCCTACTAATAGCTCGCAGTTTCTGAACAAGTAAGTTGTATTTAGTGGCGTCAGGAACCACTAATCTGTACTGGTTTTGTTTTTCTGTCGTGTTTCAGGTGCAGCCGTTTGTGTTTTGTGGGTGGAGATGCTTGAAGAGCCGGGATGGTTTAACTGCTGAGGTTTTTTCTGTTACCTCCTTAAGCGAGGAAAACCTATTTTGTATAGGAATGGTTTTTGTATGTGCCTCAGACAACACAGAATGGAGATGCTTGTTCTCCTGCATGGTTGTTCTGTCCCCTTTATGTTTTACTATCTGGAAGTCGGTTTCCATTTCAAATTTTTCATTTCCTGCGGCCGGTGTTGTCGGTCGGGAGGAAGTTGGTGTGGTGATTGTTGGTGTCGTCGGAGCCGATAGAGTATCCAGGAGTAGGTCAATGTGGTCAGGGATGCCATGAGGAAAAATGTCGTAAACAGTTTGGTGATTAGGTCGTCTCTTTGCCAGTTCTAAAAATCGCTTGTTTTCCCGGAGGTACTGTAAGGAGTACGGGCCAGTTCCCGTCATCCACGACGGCTCAGTCGGTTCCCCGCCCGCCGCCATGCCCCGTGAGGGAGGTGGGGGAGGGGTAGGCTCTGTGTGGAGCGACTCTCCATGTGGTGTTTGCAATTTGCGAGAAATTGTTGTTAGAAAAGTACCTAAATCGGTGCTATACACTGTGACCGCTGACCCACTAGGGGCTAGGCTCAAGATGACCTGTTTCGAGGCCGATCACAGTGTACAGGGTGTGTGCCGCGAAGCTATTAGTCGTATACAGCCAGAAGAAGCAGAGACGCACCCTCCTTAGTCGAAGGCGAAGACAACACTGTGAGGGTGTGAGGATGTGAGAGAGGAGTGCACTGACCACTCGACACACAGTGATACCTCCACCTGTCCACTGCTACCTTGCAAGCACCGTCTACATCCCTTAGCTTCTACCCACTGCTGCAAAAGACCGGATGGGAATATTGGAGTGTGCTAACTTGGAAGTAAAGTGCACAGCATCGCACACTTTCAAGTGTTGTTTGTTTCTGGCGTTCTAATGCACTACATTAAGAAAGGTGGAGTAAAGTATAAGAGAAAACTAGATGATCAGAATCTCATTAACGATCTACTTAAGCAGATAGAGAAACAGATAAATATTCCACCACCTTTGTTTGAACCTTCAATTAGAACACCAAATAAACCACACACTACATTCATTTATTAACAACTGAGTATTAATACTAACTACTATATTTGATCCTTTACTCACCACATATACTCCACATATACTCCACATCTCATACCCTCCTTTAGCTTGGATTACTACTTGGGCACGACTACAGCACAGCCAGCATCGACTGCTGTTCGGCCACCACCACATCAGTGAGCAGCCAGCCTCCAACAGCGAGAGCTCCATAGCCAGGCGTGCCCGAGGTAAGGTGTCAACCCAGTATAATTAATCCACACCAGATTTCGTTCACACACGAAAACCTAACCCATCTACAATTGTACACAGGGAAAGCACCCCAACGTGACAATCCACAGTAAACCGTTTGACATTACTTAACTTAAATGCCCTTCGTAATTCTGACATCATGTTGGTCTGCGTACACGTCATTAATAAACAATCCACTTGTAGGTCTACCGCTCTCTATCAATTAGCTTTTACACTTAAAAGCGTTAGGGGTTCGAGTCCCCAAGCAAACAACATAAAGCCGTCTGCAACAAAGACTGTCCCAAGGTGGCAGATTCCACGCCAGTTGGCAACATAAGCAATGCACTAAGTAAATAATGGGCTTGTGACTCAGTTCCGAACTTAGTTAGCTATTTGTGTTTAGACCTTGTGCAGTATTTATTATCCAGTTCTCCAATCAATACGTAGTGTACACACAATATAATTTGGAAAAAATATGTCTTCAGGATTTGAAAATTAAAACTGTAGAAGTTGAACTTCAGCAGTTCTAGAAATTCTAACAAAGTTTGAGAAAAGAAAATGCAAGTACATGATCCTTAATGAAGTACGTAGCATCACTACCAAACTATGTGTTAGCAGAGCCTGTACAAACAAGCATGTGTGTAGGCAAGTATGTGTAGTACTGCAACACATTTGTGTCAATTCTGGATTGTACCTGAGTATTGGTAGTGGAACTACTGAGGAGTCGCGAGACATTCCTTTTTGGTGGCTCCCATGGAATCCTTTCTTCAGGGATAACCTAAACAGAGTCCACATATATTGCATACTAACATGTAGTACTTTCACAATATACAGCTGTTGCTATGGATACTTATGTCTGCTGAGAGCACAAGGACAAAATTGATTACTTGTAGCTAATTGCTGGAAGGAGACTGTGCCAGAATACAAGAATGAAGGAAACTAGATACCTCCAAGAAAACCCACCAACCAGCGGCATCGTCCAGCAGGATTCCCTTGTGCGGAAATCCAGGAGCGACGCCACCAGGAATCAAACCCGGTTTGTCTAGGTGGGAGGCAAACAATCTGTATTATAGTCCATCACGGGCCTCTGGGGATCTCAGGGTTATAGGATTTGTGGCAGTGTTGCACTACCACGTGTTAGAACTTTTCAGATTCTCTAACCCCATTGGCCATTATGGATCACTGCTACCATAATAGAGCACGCCAGCTAATGTGAATCACACTAACAAAGTCATGGGGAATAAGACTTTATGCTGCAAATAATCATTTTTTCCTCACTGATTATAATATCCACTTTTACCCACCAGTGGATGAAACGACGCTTCAGTTCAGCAAGTCTAAATTATTGCCAACATTAAGTATGTCAACTTGAAAACTTCAATGGTAGGCAAGCAAAGCAATCTGTATTATAGTCCATTCATAACTACTTCCAACTTTTCAGAAGCCCCACTAAAATTCTACTTTCAAGTTAGTCCTCATGCATACAATGCATAAACAAAAGTCTAGACATTTACACCAAAGGGACAATGCACCACATTCAGTTTAATAATATTTTGCATAGGAACTATTTTTTACTATCAATTATCAGCACACCTAATGAATGATCATAATTTATAAATAAAATATAACCAACAGTTCAATATAACCAAAAATAAGATACTTTTATGTTAACAGAAGTATTAAAAGCTTGTTGTATACAACACATTTCGGAAACAACCAAGCACATCATACATGGGATAATTTTAAAAGTTTTATTTGAAATAGTGTGAATAAACCACAAGTAAACTACAGCGAAATTATCTGATGCGTGCCATGTTAGGTACCCGCTTCCTAGTCCGTTTGCCCGCCGCATCAGCGCAGCCATCACCTGCACTCGACTGTGCAGCAGTCCATCCGTGAGCATGGTGCTTCACATGGAATGCCTCGTGCAGGTGTAAGATGCAAGGCAAGAGCGTGTATGAACTGCAGCGCAACAAGTGTAGTGTTGGTTGTGGGACCACGTGCTCCACAGCACGCATAAATACATACAGCACATATGTGCTTTTCAAAAAGGACTGAAGGAAAATGTGTGTCACGCAAGGACACGTGAACACCAAAGACTACCTCTTAAACAACCCTGCGATGCCTTAAAGATTTGCAAGTGTTTAATGTATGTTTTCTGTTGTGTACCATTATCACGTGTTGTCATTTCCATATCATTTCACCCCTTGTTTTTCAGTGTATTCTATGTTATTCCATGCCGAGTAATAGTATAATATGTTGACTAGCATGAACTGTAAGTGGGAGAGTATTTTATGCAAGGTACATGTTAGCAAGTAGTTCCAACGTGACCCGCTTGTCCCCAAGCCGACCAGCGTGCCGCGTTCCCAGGATCAGTCATTGTTAAGAGTTTTGAGAGGCCGGACGTGTGACACCACGTTCCTCGCATCCAGGCGTTCATCACTTTGTGTTACCAATCATTTTCACTGCAACAGTTGCAAAAGGTCATCTTACATGTAAAACAATTCAGCAACCCTTATTTACGAAGCATATTTATGCTGCGACACAGAGGTTATACAGGTATCAAAACACTGCAAATAGCTTCATTTTATGGAACCGTTTCATTGCTTACATTGCCTGGGGAAGCTTTACTTTGCACAGTAAACCATTGTATGGCCTTCATGCCAATTTCCAACAGCGTTACCTGGACTGTCACGTAAAGCCCGGTAGCATTCTGTAAGTTGTTTCCTAGACAAGGTAACCCTGCCCTGGAGTAATTCGCCAGAATTTCATAATCTTCCGACATTGTTTGATACCTGATTAACCTCAGCATCGCGGCATAAATATATCCCATAAATGAAGTTTTACACATTAAATATTCGTTGCAAATATTTCAATTCACTCCGGCAATCCCTTTACGTGCCTGTAAAGCCTAGTGCACATGGGCATCTTTCTCGTATAAGAATGTGATCACTAAAGTGCCTACTAGCTAATATGCACGGACCAGTGTGATCAATAAACACAACATTAGCAGGTGAGCAAAGAAAGTGGTTAGTTGATGTCAACTATGTATGATTTGGGTGCCAGTTTTGGCGTTGTGGGGGTAATTTGTGTATTATCAATAACATCTACCATAAAAAAGAATAAAATACTTAGTCCAATCAGATATATTTGAAGCACTAAACATACACAAATGTAGGAAATATTAAGATCACTCTCGGAAAAAAAAAGACAAACCTCTCGCTTTTTTCTAAATTTATACACAGGATTATTTACGATAGTGGGACATATTAAAAATGTTATCGTATTAAAAACATTAACGTACTTGCTTGTTGACAGCATCAACAAAATAATGTTTTGTTTACATTCGACTTGTACAAGAAAAATGATGAAAAATAGGTACGTCTCTATATGGCACGAGATAGTACACAAGCTCTTGTGTGCTAGTAACAAGCATCTGCGGGCCGTTCACATGATACAAGTCGAGGTGTACAAGTACGTGCTCGCTTTCTTGTACGTGCAAGAAAGAAGCCCGTGTGCACTAGGCTAGATAATATGGATGTGGAGCATGTCAATAAGCGTACATAAAATTTTCAATCCACTTACTTTTCGGATGTAGTGTTGGCAAAGAAAACATGTTAAGCCTCTTCGTCCCAATCCGTCTGCAATTGTTGGAACAGTACGTCGTCACAGACGAATGATTATCGTAACATTCTAGTCTGTTCCGTCCAACAGCCACTCAACAAACTTCATCGCGACTCGCAACACAACTGTTTAAATTTTGCAATGATGCCAACATGCAAAGAATAATTGTAGCAGTGAAAAATATAATTTACTCCAGAATTCATGACCTCATAGATTCCAGCCAATCAAAATTTGTGTAACATATGAGATCTGGAAATCGGAAGTAACACACTCAAGATCGCAAGATCTGAGGTCACCTGAACTTAGTTCAGTTTGGTGAAACACAAGTATCGAACGAGTTTATGACTGAGGTTCGCGCATGAACTCTATATATGTGAAATAAGATTTTCTAATGTTGGTGCAATCATGCATTAGACATTATTCATAGAATAGCAGTAATACTGATGTGGGGAGGTCGCCCCGCGAGCCGCAAATGCGCTCAGCACTGTCTTGCATTGAAAAGGTAACTTTTATATAGTCCATTACGTTTTCTTCGAACTTTTGAAATCGAACCTTTAAAGAATCGCCCTATGCATAATATGTCAACCTGTTTTTCCAATAACTTGTATTCCAATGTGAACTGTTGGTACTCTACGTATACCCTGTACTGTTTCACGGCCCACACTATGGCCAGACCCTTTCGCTCATTCACGTCGTACCTACCCTCAGTTGACCCGAACTTTGCACTACTGTATTCAATGATGCACTTCTCTTGGTTATCCACAATCTAATAGAGAGCTGCTCCCAAGACTTTCTCACTTGCATCTGTATGAAGATATAAATGGCGACTTGGGTCGTATCGAGCCAATATCTTGCACTCCCAGAACTTGCTCTTGATCTCTTGAAAACTTGCTTCATGTTTCGCTGTCCACACATACTTTATTTTGGGTGACAACATGTCAAAGAGTGGTGCGGTTATGTTTGCAAATTCCTGTATATTATCCCGCAGCCAGTTCACTAACCAGAAGAATTTCCTGTTGTTTCCTTGTGTGCGGCACCTCGTAGTCGTTAATGAGGGCCAAATGCTCTTCTGTTGACTGACTTCCATGTTCATCGACCATGTGCCCAAGAAATTGTATGCATGGCTGGCCAATGTAACACTTGTGGTTCGCACACAACAACTTATTGATGGCTAGTCTCTCCAAAACTAGTAACAGGTGTTAAATATGGTCATCCCAGGTTTCGGACCAGATCACCACGTCATCCAGGTATGTGCGAGCAAAATCTATTATGTACCCATCCAGTACCTAGACCATCATCATTTGAAAAGTTGCCAGTGTGCACTTCAAGCCTAAGGTCATTGCGCAGAAGTGGAACCTCCTCCCATCTGGGGCTGTGAACGCCATTTTGTAACGGTCTGTGAGTTTTATTGGCACCTGCCAGTACCTGCTGTGCAGGTCTAATGATGTCATGACCTTAGCCTTGCCCAAGGTATGCAATGCATCCTTGACATTTATGTAGGGGGGCAGAGCGCTCAGTACGATTTGGTTGATTGCTCTGAAATCCACAAATTCCATCCTTCTTGGGTGCCAAGGTAATTGCGCTGTTGTAGTGGCTGCGAGTGGGTTCAATCACACCCTCAGCTAGCATTTCTTCAATCTGCTCTTTGATGATGGCACATTGATACTGCTGGTACTTCTGGATCCAGAGTAGATCAGCTGATCATGTTCCAGTGGAATATAATGCTCAGCTACGGTTGTTCGGCGGAGTGGGTCTCCTGCCACAAATACTTCGCGTCGTTCATCCAGTATGCTTTGCACCATTTCCCTGTATTCCGGAGGGACCGCATGATCGAGTTCGTCTTGTTGCACTCTGGGCTCATTACCAGTGGGTTGGGATTCGTTGACGTACACCATTAGCCTTTTCTTCAGGCCGAAATGGATCCTATGTGTGGCTGGTTGTACAGTGGCCTTTTGTATGCTGAGCTAGGGGATACCCAAGATGGCATCCTCCTGTAGGTCCACAGACATGAGGGCTGTGGTGATGGTGTCCACATCTCTAATTCAGATGGTAATCAGTGTCTCTCCCATTTATTCCCCCATGTTCTGCTTTGTTGCGAGGTGTAGAACTTGTGTACTGAGTGTAATCTCGTTTGTGTCCAGGAATCTGAAGTGCACCAGATTATGACTTGACTCTCTATATATTAAAGCATGGCATGGTTGCTGATTAAAATGAACCGCAAATCAAATCATTCGGCTTCGTACCGTGGGGGCCCTTTTCCCTCGGGTAGTGAGCATCTGGCTCACCTACCCCACGGTTCGTTTCCCATTGGTAGTTTGTTGGCCACAGTAAATACGTGTCTCTTGGTGGCTAGCTGCATTTCCGCTCTTATGCATGATTAGCAGTTTTGTCAGTATCCTTTCCTGGGAGTCGCGACGTGGCTCTTATGGTGAGGAACACCTCCTACTCCATTCACCTGCCTGTGGTCCCCCCCCCCTGGCCCAACTCCAT
Organism: Dryococelus australis; assembly: GCA_029891345.1. NCBI lineage: Eukaryota > Metazoa > Arthropoda > Insecta > Phasmatodea > Phasmatidae > Dryococelus > Dryococelus australis. The sequence continues at coordinate 385,361,171 of CM056993.1, forward strand.
TACATTGCTATTTGCTATTGCCAGAATTTCGTCGATAAAATATTAATACTTTAATGGTAAACAATATGTATATGGTTTTTAAAAAAAGACTAACTATTACCTCAACTTATTTAAAGGTCCTGCCTACCTAGAAATAAAGTCGACTATATAGATAAGTTATTTTTGTATTCGCGAGCAAACAAGCACAATCTGAAGGGGAGTTTGGCTGCGGTGGGAGTATGGAGAGCATTATAGGAAGAGGGGTTGGGCACTTGCTTATAAGCTTTAGTTTGGACATTGATGCGCCATTGTTGTACTGCATCGCAGTGTCAAATGTATGCCAGCGAATATTACAAAGTGCTTGTAGAGTTTTGGAGGGTACACACAATGTATGGGCTGTAATTGGTACGAAATAAAGCCTAGATATCCTCGGCAACCACACCACCGCATAGGGTGCGAGGCACGTCGGGCCGAGAAATGGGTTGCCATGGTGCCAAAGGATGATGATGCCGTGCCGTGGTGTGGCACTTGTAAGAAGATGCACGATTTTTTATCTTGAGGCGGCGGGACTACGGTTGGCAAGTGATTTCACAGTACTAAGCAATATCCTCCGTCGAAGATTTTGTGCTGTGGCTATGGACATTATCATCCATCTTCGTAATATCGACAGTCGATTTCTGGTCTGAGAGTGACAATGCTCTCCTAGTTGCAGCGGGAGAGTTATTCGGAAAGATGTATGCCTCCATCTAAGAACAACGTGGTGCTGCACCATGATAGAATCCGGCGCTTCACCTATAGCAGCGTCCTACATCGCGATGGAGACGTCCTTAAGGCGATATTACACGATACCAGATACCTTGAAAGCTTGTGCAAGATCCGCCATAGTGGCTGGTATACGGACTAGTGTGGCACCTGTCATAGCATTCCCCGCCTTGCACGTCCAGATTTCGTACCAGGTTTGGTAATTGGACCCATCCTATTTTTCGTGGCCGGTTCCACATTGGCTTTCGTACCTGGCCAATCACATCGCAGTTTCATAGCGTAGGACGCTCCCCGTGGCTACTACTTAAAATGAGTTGATAAAGAAACCGAAAATGACGTCTCCATCTCGAATATACATCCGTGAAGTTGAAACTCTTTCAAATAGGTTTGAAATATGACAACAACGAATAATACTGGCTATGACCACTTTTAATAACTGTGTGAAACCACTCTAAATACATAAAACATTACCTTCTCTATGAAAATATTAACTAACTATTTACGTTATATACCGTATATGTGACAGATAAACTTCCAAACAAATAATTCATACCAATATGGTGTAGAACGAAGGGGACGAATTAGATGTATGTGAGAGCTTACCAATCTGGCTGTGGAATAAATGTGACTAATCAGTGGAGAAAACACAACTAAATGGTCATAATGTCTACCAAGGTAACCGCCTCCAGCAATTTATAAACAAATGACGAATGAAAGATCAAGATGGTGGAATGAGTATAGGGGAGGGGGTCAAACGAATGTGAGTAATTGATGAAGGCCTGCTGACTAATTGGTGGGGGTGAGGGATGGAGGCTGGCTGACTAAACAGCCAATAGCAACTGGCGACAGTAGGATACTGTGAGTCGAACTAATGTGAGTAATTGATGGAACGAATGTAGGGGGAAGGGGGAGGAGCGGACACAACTATTTACCTCTGGAAATGTAAGTTTATTAAATAAATTTTTGTATAGATTTTTTTTAACGATTTTAAATATTTTTTGTAAAGTGAGAGCATACCAAGTTTGTGGAGTCGAATGCTACTACTTGGTCGAGACGCTTACCAATATGGTGGTCATGGTGGAAAGTTTTTAAAATAAATTTTTAAAATTATTTTTTAAACAATTTTAATAATACATTTTTTATATAATTCTAAGTAATTTTTAATAATTTTTTATTAAATTATTAGATAATTTTTAATTATTTTAATAATAAATTTTTTAACAATTTTAAAATTATTTTTTAAACAAATTTTTAAAATAATTTTAATGATAAATTTTTAAACAATTTGCAATAAAAAAATTTGTAATATTTTTTTAAATTTATTATAATTTATTTTTTAATATTTTTTTTTTAATTTGTAAACTGTTTGGAGTCAGAGGTCACCAGAGTCAAGGTCAAGGTCATATAATTCAAAGATGGCGGACGACTGACGTAACAACATGGCGGCCGGCCGGCTTCGATGCCAGATGCCGTTATGCCTCAATCAGTTATTTCCTACTACTTACCAACATTATATTTTCTCTATTTTCATTCATATTAATTATAAATGAAATATTAAAATGTATAGATATGTTACATGATAACGTTTTCGTTCACATCAGTGTGGAAGAATACACAGCGAGAGGTAAACAGAGGCTTTAGGAAACTATGAAAGTAACTGTAAGCAAATTATAAAGATATTTTTTTTAACATTTTGATCGTTTGTAAGATGAAGGCACGATGACAACATCCATGGGTAGGATTATTTGTTATTTTGAAAATTTGAATTGCCGATTACTATCTATAAGAGAAACTATTATAACAATATGCATGTGTGCGTTATGTCACTATGTTTGGCTACAGCTTGGTTACAAAATATTAGTCTGTAAATGTAAAATGGTGTCGACTAACGGATGTACTCATAATTGTTATAGTTTACATAGAAAAATAACATTAACAGTTTTCAAACTATTATGTTTCCCACGAATTATCTATCGTGGTTGATTTCATGCTCGAAATTTGCTAGTGTAAAAATCTGCCCATTTTCAGGAATGACAAAATAACGTTTTTGGACGCCTAATGTCTACCATCCCTCGTTTTTCTGCTGCCGATAAGCGTTTCGTTTGCAGATTGCGAGCAAGCACATTGTACATTTCTGTAATGAAATGTATGAAGATAGTTTTCTTCAAGTGATACACTCATTTAATAATATCTCTATTCAAATTCTAGAAGACAAGGTGGTTTATACATAAAAATTTTGCTGTATTTTTCAGGATTACCAAAATTATTATATTTTAACGCTCAACACAGTGACTTTCAAGTTCATACATTTTTGGAGGATCTGGACCCATCGTGATGTTATCAAATTTTTTATCACAGTAGCATTCAAGGGGTCTACATATTTATCACGGCAGAGTTTGGGAATCATTTCCACTAGCAGTACCTTGAGAATAAGGAGGCAATTCACATTTCTTACTGTTTCTCTCGACACAATCACGTGATTCATTAGTGATTCTGTGTTACTAAGTTTCTGGAAGTTGCGCTGTTGTTTTACAGTACAAGCAAGTGTTCACAACAGGCGCAGTTTCAAAAAGTTCCAAAAATTCCGCTAATAAAAAAAGGTTTCCAATATGTGTATCAAGCGTTTCGTATTAGGATGTAAAGAATTTTTAGTTTTGCAGTTCAGAAACTCCGTATCACATTATAATATTTTAACACAAAAGTTTTTTTTATATGGTTTTATAGCGAACTGACTATTTTTACCGTTTGTATAGGTTTTGTCAAAATCATTATTAAATACTACTCCCAGTCCTAAATTCAACCTGTCAGCCTGACCTGTAGACTGCGAGATGTGTATTTTACAAGTTTGTATTTTTTATTTTATGGTATGTGATAAAGCGTAAGTTCACCTGAGTCAGTTTTATTCTGTGTGGGTTGCACGCGAGGCATCGAACCTTCCTGCTGCTGGGTTCTTCTGGGGTGGCGGTCAGTGGAGACTCTGTGGCCGACGACTGAGCACGGCGGCTCTTGTAGATACCAACTCTGTGCAGGAAACTGCCAACATCACAACACTACATTAACAGGGAATTTTTATTATGAACAGTGATGAGGTCTTATTTGAACGATCTGCCTGATCACACCCTCAAACATCAAACGCCAAAACCAAGAGACAGATTGCGATCGCCAGAACACGTCAATAGAAGCAATATTTATATATTTATCACCCAATTTACTAACATACTGACGTTACTAATATAAATAGTACTATGAAAGTTACAAACAGGTGTTCTATAATAGTCTAAATAGCTAAGTGCTAAACAAATAAAACTAACATGTATACTGGAACTAGTATGATATCAAAGTTAATAAAGTTCTTTGAGTACCAATATTTTTATGACGATGCTAAGCATACTGTAAATAATGAGGTTTATAAGATATGAACTAGAGCTAGATAATCACTTTGGTGGTTGTGAAAGCCAGTGGTTGTCCAACCGGTTTGTCTGCATGATGGAGCCCATTCGCTGCAGCAGCCTGAAATTATCTTCCTCTATCTGTGCACATCTTTCTTCTTCCCACTGGAGTTTCTTCAGCTTGCAGCAAACATGACCACGAGAAGGAGGAGGACCTACGTCAATTGCTGGCAGTGCTGACTGTACCTGCAGCAAGTGGCGATGACTGTTATTTAGTATGGACTGCAGCAAAGAACCATATCGATTTGAGACTATTATGGTTTTAACTTTGTGAAGTGGTGTTCAGTGTCGTTAATAATTATATACTAGCAGCATATACAGAACTAACAAATGAGCTAAATTCATGCATTATTGTTTGATTATTTTAAATTATTGTTTACACTGCTACTTTTATTTTTTAAGTTTGTTGTGTACTATTATGTCAGGAAGGCTTGGCCACTGATTCCTCCGTTCCACTTCGAGCCCACGTCGCATCAGATGTCCTGAGACGCTGACACAGAGGGATACCTGGAATGTAGAGGATTATCAAGAACATTATTCCCAGACACAGTCAAGAGACATGTAGAGGAGCTGCTCACAATGGCCTCGGAACAGTCCTTCATCACCCCAAACCTCTCTCAGCAGGAGGCGGTTACTTTGCTAAATGTGCTCGCTTAGATGCAGCTGCACTTGAATGTGCATCGAGTGGATGTAGGCGGAAAGAGAAGTGCACAGACCATTGGAAGGCGTACAAACAATGCCAAAATCCCTGGTGTGTGTGTGTGCACGCGCGCACGCGCTGCAGAACCAACTGAGTCATATGTATATACTGCCTCTAGTAATTTTATTTCTGATTTCTGAATAATAAAACCTCACTGTAAGTTTTGATTGTTTTATCTTTGTACGATCTGCTGATTAACCAGCTCTACTAGACCAGTAAGTGGAAACCTGGAAAAGGCATACCGAGGTATAAAACATCTACATCCGCCAGGCAAAGCCACAAAATCCAATCGAATTCCAGTACAACTGCAAAGACTAACTAAGAGAAATTGATAAGCTACTCTATTAGTGGTTCAAAATGTCTGCTGACGACTGTGAGGCGAGAGCCAAAGTGGTGGGATAGCTAGGGAGGATTTACTTCCATCCGACGATGCCTACAAACCAAATCGGTAACGTCAATATTACATAAATACTCACAAAGCACATCTATAGTTGTGAGTAAGGGGAAACTGAAGATTTTTAACTATTCATCGGGGGGGGGGGGGGAACTGCTCAGTTACTTCAGAAACTGCACGAGGAGGGTTCCTTACCGAAGAGACTTTCCTGGAATTTTTGCTTGTATAACATAAAAGAAGCTATTTCTTGAAGAACCTCGACCTTCCTTCAGAAGTGAATGAAGTGTGCAATAGTTTCAGCACAATCATCTACACAACACTGCGGCGAGTCCAACATCACGCTTACTGGCCAACCCTACCGAACAATAGGCCAGAACTGCATACAAAAATTAATGAACTCAATTTTCTTTCTTAAATGATAAAATTGCCCGGTCTAGTAGCCACAGAATTCTACACCGATAGCTTGTTGTCAACCAACCCAGTAAAGCGGAAGTGGTTTATAACGCACAAGCCATCAAAGCAGCCAGTTCACCTGCTGCCACCAACCAGTACATAAGAACACAACAGCTAGAGCCAAGTGAAACTGAAATGACACAGCAGAATGCATATTTTGTGGGCAGAATATAAAGCGGGAATCCCCTGGTATGCTTTATTTTGCACGACCTTATTTTCTACGAAATTTTTCAATCCAATGCACATTTTCAGTTATACTCTCATTATGTCGGATCTCCCAATATGGCTTATTTACCTCAAAGTATGATGTCCAGTGATGTCTCCTTTTGCAAGTAATGTTTGATTACTGCATGGTGCCGAGTTTGTTGGTAGTTTAATGCGCAATTTAACGCTTCTTGCAAACCTCTTTAAATGATTTATAACGACACGCCATGCTGGAATGAAACCAGGGTGTGGGTCGTCCAGATGGACGTCCCTCACACAGATAAAATAATTATATTAACTTCAGATTTGCATTCCTGCATACTCTCTGTTGCAACTAGTTTGCGTCATTGCATTTAATCATAACCATTGAAAGCGACCAACCAAAGTCATGTACTAAAGTAGTTTTTGTAATCTATACATTATTTCACAACAGGCTGCCAGTAACTTGAGGCATGTGCATTTGGCCAATTATTTTGGTGGCAGGGTAGACTTTAAGCTCGTATTCGCTAGTGTTCCTTTCATGGCTGGAGCACAGTGGTTTTGGCACATATTGTTAAACTCTTCAGGCAGTAATAAACAGGAAGAAATAAAGTGACTTTATCACTTGCAGTCAAGTTGAGTTAGAAGAAAGGGTATGGCACCATGGCAGCGACCACTGAATAAACAATTGTGGGTTGAATAAGTAAATGTCTGAGAAGCATGGGTCAATGTCAAATGAATACTCAAAATTCACGTATCTCAGCCTGCAGTGAAGACATAATGTAGATTATTTTAAATTATATACCTACACACAGAGGCGCCACAGTGGTCAGAGTGCTCGCCTCACACCAAGGCGAACTGGGTTAGATTCATGGCGAGATCAACAAGATGTTCGCATGCGAAGGAACGTGGCGTTGCCGTTTGCCGTCAGGTTTTCTCGGGGTGTTCCCATCTTCCCTGCCCCTGCATTCCACCGTTAATCTATCTTCACCTCTCTTCGCCTTCGTCAGCGCTAGATACCAGAATCTTCTCAACTCAGGTCAGGAAACTTAGGGTCGGTTGCACCAACATCGCCCCCGATCCGAGATCAAATGATCCTAGTTCCGAACCAGAATCCAGTTAGATATTTTTTCCAGTGTGGAAGTGTTGCACCAACGAAATTTCTTGATTCTGGGTCTCCTATTCGTTGACATTGGTTCCAAAGAGAGATCGATATTGCATGAGACAAATTTTGCAATTGGTTCGTAATATATGACGTCGTAGAAGTAGGCGTATTTTTCATTATAGATAGAACTAGGCGTGCGATGTTTTGTCTGTTTTAGGTGAATTGTTGTACGAATTTTACAGAAAAATATTTTAATTTCCTAAGAAAAAATCGAACTTAGTTCTATCTGTTGGCGTATTTTCAAATTACATTTGTCGACGATGGCTGCTGACCTTGGATCGAGATTTCGAACCGCCAATTTCGGTGGTTCGAAATGAACTTAATCTCGATCTCCAGTCCAGCTCTGAACTCGAATGGTGCAACAGTTTGCTGTGTCAATCTTAGATCCGATCTCAGATCGAGTTTCGAGCCACGATGGTGCAACTGGGCTTTAGTGCTTGCAGTTTAGGAACTTAACAACTTCGCCACCAGGGTGCACTGGTGTCGCATGTGTACCGCATTTTTACGCCTTGTACCGAGCGAGGTGGCGCAGTGGTAACTCATTGGACTCGCATTATGGAGGACCCGGGTTCGATTACCGGTCCGGCCATCCTGATTTCGGTTTTCCATGATTTTCCGAAATCACTCCAAGCGAATGCTGATGGTGGTGGTGGATTTATATTGAGGTCATTTGGAGTCATAATGGGTTATGGAGTTGGTGGTAGTGGGGGTGGTGGTAAATGGAAAATTGGAATATTTCGGGCTCTTTGTGTTGGCGTGTGTGTGCATGTATGCGTGGGTCGCAATTTAAAATAAATTTTCCCTATTTTAGGATAAAGCTTAAAGGTAAACATTTCATGTAATAATCTCGCTTTAAAAGTATATATCCAAGTCCCTTGGTATATTTAATCTATCCCTTGGGCGAACGAGTATTTGGGTTTTTTCAAAGTGTTACCATGCCACGAAGATGAATTGTGCGTAGGAAGGACTGCATTTGACCTCGACGAACATGGAGCCGCGACCTGCATCATCGGTAACTGGTTGTCGCCAGTGACGATTCTGCGATCGAGTTTTCACCTATGTTCAAAATGCTCGTTGGTATTAGAGAGCGGTCTGTCTGTACGAAGAGTCATTTGCGCGCGACGACCGATTAGGAAGCATTGTGGTGGCTTACCATTGTGCTCCATTGTTCAGTACAAAGTCCAAGTTGTGTATCAACCAATGGCGAACTGTGGTGGGAGCCTGCTATACTTCTAGGTGGTTTTATTGCAAAGTGTAAATACAGGTTACTAAGGAAGTGATGAAATATACCAAGGGATCTGGACATATACTTTTAAAGCAAGATTATTATATAAAATGTTCACCTTTCAGCTTTTGGAGGTAGGAATATATAATTTTATTTTAAAATAGGAGGAATTTATTTTAAGTTACGATCCACACATGCACACACACCAACACAAATACCCCGAGATATTACAGTTTTCCGACTACCCCCACCCCCATTACCACCAACTCCCCAACCCATAATGACTTCAAAATGACCCCAAAATGAATCCACCCCCGCCATCTCATTAGGTTGACCAGCTGCAATCACTCGGCAACTCGGTGACTGGATGGTTGGTATCCGCACGATGTATTAATTACGCAAAACGATTAGTTAAAATTCAATATGACATCATAGGGCTTGCATACTCGTATATTATAAGCAGTAGGGAGGTCAGCTGAGAGGCTTAGTTTGGCAATGGCTGCCGTGAAATATACATAATCTCGGCTAGCTTCTACATCACATAATCCATGGATAGTTACATTAAAGTGGAGTTGATATTGCTTGTCAATGGTTTCTCACCATCGATTTCTTCTTCGAGTGAGATGTTTCCTGTGTTACCAGCATCACCGACTTCTTCAGCTGTGATTGCTACGTCACTAGCAGCATCTACTGCCACCAGTGTAGCACGACCATCTACAGATGCAACAGTACTAACTACTCCTTCAGCTGTTACGTCTACGAAATCTCCAATGGAGCCATCGAACTTTCCGGCTGAAGTACCTAGAACAACATTGCCTGTGTTATCTGCTTCTTTAGCTTCAGCACCTACATCCCCAACAGGTCCGTCAGAGTCTTTGCAGTGCCGCTGTTGTGATAAGACGTTTACTGTCGACCGCAATGTACGGCGACATGAGCGCTTTAATTTTCTCAAGAATCCTTGTCACATGTCATATTTGTGTGATAGGTGCGGCAAGCAGTCCAGCCGTACCGACAGTTTACTTAGACATGCAAAGCCGATCTCCCTTGGCACAGTCGGTTGGTGCGCCATTGATATGGGGTGCGGGAGGCTCTGGGTTCGAATCCCGGGTCAGGTATGGGAACTAATTTAAGTTAAGTTATAAGTTAGTCTGTAAGCCATCCCCTGCTAAGCTTTCAAGAATAAAACTGGGGACGTTAAAAAGCCCTTTACAATACAATACAATACAATACAATATACATGCAAAGTCATCTAACTGGCAAGTGCACTTCTCGTCAGTACCTCGGTACCAGGTCTAATGCGAGCATGTCACTTGTGACTTCGACATATGTTCAAAAGTGTGGTTACCTACATAACCTGCCCTGCACAGTGTGTCGGTGTAATAAATGTCACGATATTTTCGCACAAGAACAACACGAGTATAAATAGCGAGATGCATAAAAAAATATAACTGTCAGCAAAGTTGCATATATTGCGATGCTTATTGTAGCATACCTATGTACTCTCATTCACATATCCCGAAACTAGTATGCAGATCAAAACGTATTTGTTTTCTACCATATGACACCTACATATTTTGCATATGTTTAAGCACTTACTAATTTTGATTGGAACCCTTCTGCAATTTTTTAAATATTTTATTTCATGATTTTTGAATCTGTAATATGAGTCAGGATCCACCATTCTTTTCGATTCTTGTATATTAATTTATGTTACTCTATGGTAAGTAAGTACATTATTCTGAGCATTTGGCTGCTTAACATAAGTATGTTACTTAATGATTTTTCAAGTCTCAGAATGTATTGTTTTAATTTTTAACACTGTTTATTTTCTTTTATTTACAGTTTTAGTTTTATTTTATGCTAAGCTACATTTGTGATTTACTTAACCGGAAGTAGCTGAGCTCCATTGATAGGACTTAACGATGAAGTTGCCGGAAGTCAAGGGCTTCTGGGTACGGATCTGTAGATCGAAGGACACTTGTTTAATAGCCGGGATTTCTTGGGCGAAATCGCTGGCATCGACATAATTTAGGTCAGTGATTTTGGTACCCAAAGTTAGTTTAATTGAGTGCTAGCTTGGCAAGTTAAGAAGAGGCCAAAGACTAGCAGACTTAGTTTGGTTTTATTAGTGGACGCAGTCGACGAGGAAGAGTCAACACTGACGCCACGACACAATGCTGGTAACGGCAGCCCTACCTACAAATTAAGGTGACGCCACCTAATTTTTGGGCATAACGACTTATGCCTGGTAGCATTTTATCCAAGTTTATCATTGCTCCTGAAATGTTAGTGACAGATGATATACTATCTACCAAAAAGTAATTGGGCACCTGTCCACAATGTCTGCTTGGTGGTTGTCACCCTGTTAGAATCTCGTAGGGCCACCTCTTGCGGCTATAATAGCAGCCACCCTGTCTGGCATGCTCTCTACGAGTGTTTGCAGGATATTCACGGTGATTCGTCGCCATTCCTCTTGCAACCATACCATGAGTTGAGCAATGGATTTTGGCCGTGCCTGACGAGCCCTCACATGGCGATCCAATTCGTCCCAAAGATGTTCTATAGGGTTGAGGTCAGGGCTCTGGGAGGGCCAGTCCAATCGGCGAACATCGTTGTCGGTGTAACACTGCATAGTAGCCCTTGCAACATGGCACCTGGCATTGTCATCCTGGAAGTAACATGGGTCCATTCCGTAAAAATGCCACAGTGTTGGGAGCATTTCATTATCCAGAACGTTACAATAGGCCTCTGTGTTCATGCTACCACTGACAAACACTAGCTATCCTACGCCGAAGGCCATGAAACAGCCCCACACCATCACTCCACAACCACAGAATTTCCTAGTTGGCACTATACACTCCGGCAGAAACCGTTCCCCGGGTAAACGCCACATCCATACACGTCCATCGGACCGGAATAATGTAAACCTCGACTCATCACTCCACAGAACCGATTTCCAGTGCTCCAGTGTCCAGTTGCGACGATCCAAACACCACCTGAGTCGCCGAGCTTTATTGCTTGTCGTAATACGGGGCTTATGTGCAGCTGCTCTTCCAAAATATCCAAGTCGGTGGGCCTCTTTACGCGATGTTTCAATGGAAACCGATACTCCTGTTGCTGCATGAAACTCCAGTCAGATGGTAGCCATGGGTTGTGCCCTATTTTGACAATTTCACGTTCCAGGGTTCTGCGATTTCTGTCGGTCAAGATTGGAGGTTGCCCAGAACTTGCAGCATTGGCACGATGCCCATCGACCTTCCACTTACACAGGACGAATGCGACCGTTGATTTGGGCCTGTTTACCTTCCGTGCAATCGCCCGGCTAGACAGCCCACTGAGATGGCAGCCCACAATCACGCCGTTATCGAAGTCCTATAGCTCTGTACCTCGTGCCATCTCCTTGTCAACTGGTTCTATACTGGCCTGCAGCGTATGGCGGCCACACAAGTCAACTGTCGTATTGAATTGCCTATCTTCACGGGTGCCCAATTACGTTTTGGTCGATAGTGTAATTTTGGAATATTTAGTTGCAGTACTGAGTGTCACTTATTAATTCAGCCCAGTGGCCCTACGCTACCCAATTTGAGCTAGTTACCGGAGCAAACTTTCTAACTTTACAGTGATTTGTATATAAATTAGGAGTGAAGAACTATTTTCTATTTTTGATTTGGACTTAAATTTGTTTGGAGAACATTGAAGCTTTTGCTAATTTTGAAGAAATTATGAACCCGAGTTAGATATGTGGGAAAGTGATTTGAAAGTGTAATGCTATAGATTAATGGAGCTCACAATATAAAACTTTGTTAAGCGGCACTATGACTACAGACACTTTTAATTTGCAGACAGTTTAATTAATATGCAGTTCATTTATGTATTTGAACGTAGCATTAAATAAATTTTATTTTATTTTCAGTTAAAGTAATTCTTTCTTTTTCTAATGGTGGTAATATTTCAACGTGTTTATCTATTTGCAAAACAGAATTTTTACTTAATTTATTTGATCTTCACACACAGTTAAACAGTTTTATTCTGATTTTAATTTTCTTTTTCTGCTTTGAATTAGAGATAATTAATAATATTTGGTTTTCTTTTATTGGCAAAGTTGAACCACACAAGCTTAATTTTCTGTTACAAAAGTAATTATCCAAATGAAGTGGTTCTTAATAATATTGCACCGTGCTAGGTGCAAATGTAGATATAACAACAGTAAACAGTAGGACTAAACTTACTAAATAACAAAATATATGAACCCTTTTCTTTCATTCAGGATTTATTTAGGTACTCTCAAAAATTCTCTTAGGGTGACATTGGTTATGTTAGCCGCTACTGGATCACAGAGCGCCATAAATTCTCCAATGTGAAAGCATTTGATAAAATCTGATTATAAACGTGCTTCACGATATAAAGCCCTGGCGTGAGCAAAAATATACACAAAGAACTATAAAATATGATACAGCATACGATCTCTCAAAAGGCCAAATTAAGGGGCCTGACTAGAATGTGTTTACAATAATTATTTTGTGTTGCCTTTAGTGTAGCAACTTACAATCCTTCACTAAGTTTACCGCGACACGGTGCACAAGCACCGTACATAAATATTACGACTCCGATATAAAAGTAATTCGGCCCAGAATAGGCCGGACGTGATCAACATTCCTATCCAAGTTCATTTCCAGTAACCCGTCACTAACAATCTCTACACTTACGTCTATACTGAGCGTAAACGCAGAGACGTTAAACAAGAATCAGGAATTCTGACAAGCTAAGAACTCACTAAACTACAGTAAAATAATTAATATCATATCAAGACTGGATTGTACAATTGTGACGTTAACTCTATCGCCGTAAAAAGAGAACTCGTAAACAATTTGTAATGACAGGCCTGTTAAGGCCTGCTCAAACAGTAATACTTTTTGTGCCAAGTAAAAGGCCTCTCGATCATAGCATTTGGCCCCAATTATTAAATCGTTTAAAAACGCAAAACTATTCTTTACAGAACTGCAGCATAGACACCCTCAAATGGGGCACGAGCATAAGAGCCTCGCTACACTTCCCATACATTTCCTGATCAAAACCATAAGCCACAATAATTACGTTAATGCCAGGGTAGAATAAAGAACATTTGCATAAAGCTGTATATTACTTACACGCCCGTTCACACGTGCAAAATTACCAAACCACACTACAATTATATTCAGGCTAAAAAGAATACTTCACTGCCAGAATGCCGTTTAATTTTACAAAATATTGGTCGTGTAAAATACGAGCACGACGTAAAAAGTGTATACGCATGACAACTTACACTTTCCGGAAGGTGGCGGCGGGTAACCCAGTAAAACACCTTCGGAACTAAAATACAATTCAAAATATTATTAAAAATTCAAATTAAAAAATATATATATATATGCTCGACGCAGGGGTAACAAACTACACTTGCCCGCCAAGGCTCTACGACGTAAACAAATCTGCGCATATGCTAAAATACGACAGTGAGCTGACGACAAGGACACTATCCAAATACTACTCACCGACGGGGACAACTTGGGCAATCAAGGCACTTACGACGATCTACGTACATCGTAAATATAATACAATCGTGCTCTGTCCTGAAGGGACTTACTGAATAGCCAATCACACATCACAGCAAGCCAGCTAAAATGCCAAAATATTACGTGAAAAGACACCAACCTCAAACTTAAGGACCACTATCATAAGGTGCGTCGTCAACTCATCGCTTACATTCTGCTGCCTCTAATGCTCCCTCTCAGGTTACAAATCATTTTGAATAAATTACTAAAAGAATGATATTACAATTAAGTTGAAGGCAGCCGATGATTTGAATGCCCAAGTCTGCTGTCGAGTCACTTCACACCCGTGACTAAATGAAGTAGAAAAGCGAAGAGGTCAGGTAGGCTCAAGCCGAAAGCCGGTAGTAGAATGATTAACGATACCCTCGTACAGTATCAAATCATAAGGTTACACAAGGGGGAGGAGGTTTAGGTGGGCGGAGGGGAGGTGACTGGAGAAGGGAGGTGAATCGAGGGCGATCAAGGAGCTCGAACGACGGCGCGGCGGGCGACGGCGAACAGTGAAACTAATCAGGGGGCGATAGTGTAAAACTGTAAAGTTCAAAGTTGCAAAATATACGGCGTTGGTAAGGCCCTAGAATTACAATATTGAGATTTTTATGCATTGTGAATGCCCTAGCAGAGTTCCTGAGACGACCAGTAGACCATTGGAAAGTTAAGTTCTAAAGGTCAAAGGTCAAACACATTCGTTTACACACATATCCTTCTTCTACACATTGGTAATCTATTTCTCCAACTAGTATTCACACATAAGCACCCAGTCCACCAATTATTTACATAAAAAAATATAACCTTCAACGAAGTTGTATATATTGAAATGGTTATATATTGAAGGATATTGTATTTTTTTTTTTCGAAGGCATGAACGACTGTAATAAATTATCTGAATAAATAAATGTGTGTGCAAAATAAAGCGTGTTTTATTTCATGCTTACTTAAATTGCAAGAATATAATTAAAATTTTAAGGTACATAAATTAAATAATTTCGATTTAAAAGTATTGCATAAATTACAATTGTACTATATTAACAATAATATTTTTTTAAAAAGTTTTAAAATCGTACAACTTAACATTTCTAATATATATAAAATAATAATAATTCATATAGTCAAAGTCCCACATCTTGCATGTGGCTATACCACTGAGTGGAAACATCTTTTTTTTAAATTAGGATGGAAAATTACAGCTGTTTTTATGTCTATAAATACCGACAGCTCGCTTGGCCTCCAGCATGCTGCCTTTTATTAATTTACTCTCGAGTTTTTGTTTTCAAGGTCGTTAAGGTTATGGGGTCAAGGTCACCTGCATCCAATATGGCGGTCGTAGTTTTAACGTAATATGCTTGCTGGCTTTTATGAATTTTTCTGGAGTTTTTGTTTTCAAGGTCATTTAAGGAGAGTCAAGGTCATCTGCATCTAATATGGCGGTAATAGTCTGTAATGGCACATACTTGCTGAATTTTATGTATGTTTTTCTCGAGTTTTTGTTTTAAAGGTCTTCAAATGTCATGGGGTCCAGGTTGAGGTCACATACATCCTAGATGGCTGCTACGTTGGCTGACAGCAACAAGATGGCTGACTGGGTATGGGCGAGGGGGTGGAAGCATGTCGACTAATTTGTTTGGTGAGGGGGTGAGAGGGGGCCTTGGGAAAGTTAATTTGTTTAATACATTTTTAATAATATTTGATTTGTACATTTTTTAGAATATTTTTAAAACTTTTTGGAATTCTTTTGGAATTTTTTTGGTTATTTGGGGACAAGGGTCGAAGGTCAAGGGTCAGAGGTCAATGGCCAACAGTCCCTAGCGTCCAAGATGGTGGACGGCGACGTCACAACATGGCAGAAAGCCTGGCTCTGGCTCCGAATCCGGAATTCCATTCCACTAGAACCTACACAAGCTTTCTATTCATGTTGTTTAATTATTCGTTGCATACTTGATTTAGCAAATTGTTGCCTTACATAACTACTTTATTTAAATACAACAATAGAATCGAAAAATTTATCAAATGATAAAAAATATCCTTTTTATGTCTTCCCTGCGCTGTTTCCTGGAGACGCCTGAGAAAAGTACAACGTTACATTTAATGACAGCTATATTTCTTCTGCACTCGAATTTGTAACATTTCACCATTGGAATAATGTCGCTTATAAACGTGTAATGCTGCATGCACTGTTCTTTTTAATGTTTGCTCTTGTAGACACCATTGGAGGGCGTGAACAATAATTATTTTACAATTTTGGCTGAGACTTGTATCACAATTAGAACTAAACACGTAGTTTTATTAACAAATAAATATAATTTATCTGTTTACTGCCAGCTTAATAGCGACTTTATTTTAACACTAGGGCACCTTGAGACGTAAATTTCCCCGAAGCCCAAACTCTTCCATAGGAAGTCTCGTTTTGTTCCTGGCCCGAGCAGAATAAACAAACCTTAACCCAACTCTTATCATGATTACAACCTGCAAGCATACTTCCGCTTTTTCCCCTCCCCCGCCTCCAGCAACGACTATAGAACTCCTCATTTAGCCGTGGGTATTGATTTTCTCCACAAATCACTATTAAACACTTCCAGATTAACAAGAAAGGTTCCACAATGTAAGACTTTCACGCCAACCATTCTCTTTGAAACAGCACACAAGATTAAAACCCGTAGTTACACTATATCGAACACTGCCATCATGGCACATCCTATCTTACTAATGACAGGAAGATTATGGCTGTGTCCGAAATCGCCTGAAGTACATACTTGTGCGTACCTGTTCCCGGAAGTGACGTCGTAAGTGCCGTCCGAACTGCCAATACAGTATGTAAGTATACAAGTAAACGAAGTTGTGTACTTCTCGCATACTTGCGGAATGTGTGCCGCCATTTTGAGAAGCAGTTTGTAGGTTATAATTGATTTCAGACATAATTATTTGATTTAAAGTTTAATAGGGCAACATTACCACTTCATAGACATAGAATTTTGAACTGAATATATAAATATGGTAAGTTTCACCTTAAAAAAAAACAAGATTTAAGCAATAAATTCGTAGGTATTAGACCAATGTTCCTAACCTAGAGAAGCTAAGAGAGAAAAAAAAAAAAAAAAAGCAATCCAAACTGCATTTACATACAATAATGTAAGACAATAAATTTTGATGTAAATCAGGTTTAAATATTATTTAATACTTTATCTAACCCCTTAAAACCTTTGGAAATTATCAAATTCTTAGTTGGCACACATGTACATTAAAAGCGGTTAGCTGGCTAATACCTGGCACCGAAGCCAACAAGAATGACTGTCCAAATTCATCAACTTTGTAGCCAAGAATAAGTGAAGGATGCAAATACACAAGTATATACCGTACCCGAGTTCGGACATGGCCACGGTGAAATATTCAAACGTTAGAAATGCTGTACAACAAAATGCTATATCGTTATCTGTTATTTAATTCTCACCTAATTTTAATTTGAATTCTAAGCAGTTTCAAAACTCTTGTATTACAGTCGCATACCTCTCTCTATGATCATTTTAGACTGTAAGCCATGCTGTGTTCCTTGTCTCATTTTGCGTTAAGTACCATCTCAGACATTTTGTACTATTTGGTCGGATACAACCTTTATATATTGTACAATATATAGCAGCCTATAGGCTGCTCACGCTAAAATGAGCACTTCTGAAAGCCCTACTTAAGATCTACTTGTACACACGTTATGTATTCTTCCGACTTATGTAAAATTAACATTGCAATGGACCTCATCACTTTATTCATGCGTCGATAAAGTGAAATTGTGAAATTATTAGAAAAGTAAATATTGTACAAATCTGCTCATTTTTACACTCCGATGCTTTAAAAATACACTAATCTAGATAAATAACTTAAGTTATCACAAACGGTTACCTAACACATTTCATTCGACATTTAGATATGGAACTACTTTCCCTCCATTGTTACCAACTTTACTGGACACATGCCACTCATTGCGCCCGTTCAAATATGTGCAGGTAGGGGCAGCGACTTTTTTCTAAGGCTGATTTCAAATGTGCTCACTTTTTTCGTGAACAGCCTTTATCACGACTTCGGACCTCGCTAAAACGCCGAGTACGTCCGGAACATTTTTTAAAATCAGAAACAAATAAATGTTAAAGTTATTAAAACATAAGTTTAAATATGTATTACCGAAAAGATCAAAATTTTTAACATATACCCTATATGAATTTCAGAAAATCAAATAAAATACATATGAAAAATGCGCTCTCGTACTGACGGACTTTTCCCAACTTGACTGATCAGTGCAAACTTATTTGAAATGCCAGCAAAGTTGGTGCTATCAGTGGCGTGTAGGTTTTAATATGCTACTAGAACAGTTAATTTTATTTGCTTGATGAAAGATGTCTGAAATCAGGACAGCAATTTTGACCATTTATTCGTGCTTTTTAAAATTCTACACTCCACGAAGAAAGACTTTTTACATGCATATTTGCGTATCACATTAATAAGGAGGACTAAACGAAGTTTGAAATTTTGTTACAAAAGCATGCTCTCGAGGTGCTGTATATGGTACCAATCTTCTAATAAGACTGTTCACGGTAAAGTGAGCACTTTTGATGCCCTAGTTACTTTTTCCTTTCAGCTAAGTTTAATCCTTTTTTTAACTAAATATTGCCATGGTAATAATAAATATAGTGTGTAGGCATATCTTCCACCGCATTCTGAAGCTAACGTCTAAGGCAAAATAAAAAATATAATTATTGACTATTATTCCAAATCAGAGGGCTTTCGAAAGTGCTCACTTTAATGTAAATAGCTATAATACACATTTATGCTCATGGGTACATTTATGTTCAATCTACCTTTTTCTCCTAGCACTTTTATATAATCGCTATAGCCTGAATTCCTTCTATTCTGTGAAACTAGTAACTCTAGTATACTTATATCCTCCAGCCAAAATACAACAGTTCGTTATCAGTTACTGCAAAGCAGCTATGATAAACGAGCACCACTTAACAGTTTCCGGAACTAACAACGCATTCTGGAAAAAACAAATTGTCATTACAGTTCTCTTACAATAAAATACGATATAAATACTACGCTATATTTGAAGTTGAACTGTCAACTTACCTTCCTCCTGTGGTTTTTATACCGCCGTTGTTGCCAAGGCCTAACTAATAAATGTTCACGTCTAGTTAACATTTCAAAATGGGCGTAGGAAATTTTCAACGTCTGGTCAACATTTACCACAGGTGGGATTATTGATCACACTTCCATTCCTTAGCAACAGTGGCTATGACAGCACCTCTTGCTAGGACGATAAAACAACAAAGGCGGATTCACATACTGATGTGCATTTAGCTTCGAATCCCAGCTCCACGTGATGACTCGCCACTGGAAAGTAGTAACACGCACCCCATGAGGAAAAAAAACTGTGCAGCTGCGCGCAAAGAAAGCTAAGCGCTCAGTGTAACAACCGCTAATTGACAAGAAGCCAACTTGCAAAAAGTGGACTGGTGATAGCGCACGGTGTAACCGTATAAACAACAAAAGACCGCACGCCGGGGAATTATTCCTTTCCTGAGGCGCGGCCTTGAGAAACAAAATTACGCGCGCCGAGTAATAATACCTCGTGTTAAGTACTGCAGTCACACAGTGGTAAGAGAAACAGACGCCAAACTGGTTAAACAAGCTTGTGTGAACTAACAAAGTCCGATGATTATTACCTCGTAACCATCACATTTAAACTTGCAATTTAATTGTTTTATATTATGTTGATAACACTTGCAGTGTTTACCTACGCGCATATCATATTTATTTATCCTACAGTTTGTTCGGATTTTACAGCCCACAAAACTCGGTACTCTGGTCATTGAAAACGATCAAAGTGACATGTTTATCGTCCTATAACACAGTAACAAACATTCAAAACACCAAGATACCCTTTTTACATCAGAAACGAAAGTCGTTCTCGGCAACCACCTGCTGCACTGCACCGGCATGCCATCATGCTGCACTACACTACACTGCACTGCTCCTGATCATATACCCACGACCTCGATGATTCACATCGAAGTTACGATTGGGCACACTATGCTGAATTTATTTTTTAATCTAATTAATTAATCGATTAAGTAATTGTTTGATCAAATTTGTTTGATCTCAATATTTTGTATTATTTATTGGTGTTGAAAGGGTTAAGGGTGATATTGACGGAGCAGCGATGTCTCCTCTGTGACGCCCTGAAGCCGACTGAAGAGGGTAGAAGAGTGGCACAAGGGACATAATTTTTTTTTTTATTTGTTTGTGACTGATGGAGGCGGGGCTACGCGTCCGTCCAGGCCGCTCTCTGGATTCATACTGAGGATTTAGAGAATGTTTTCGGCCAAGCAAATATTTTTTAAACAAAAAAAGACGTACAAATAGCCTACTGGACGAATTACTTTAATCACTAATCCGACTGACCAAAAGACTTTAATCATGCGATTACCGAATGAAACTATTTCCCTATCGAAGTAACTGTTCTCCACTTTAATCCCGTAACATTAAATCGACAGAACCAAACACATATTCATGCGATTATGAAATTTATGTTAATATTGTATCCATAAAACGATTTCAAATGCTAACTGAAGTCATTAAACTAAGTTAATTAATCAAACACGTACGCAAACGAATCAATAACGACAAGCCCAAGAACCAAGCTGTCCTAAACACATTAAAACAATTTAAAATTACAACTCACAAGCACTCCAGGTGTCATAACCCCCTCCCCTAATTTAATCCCCTCCCACACTGACATACGTACACGAAGTCACACTGAAACACGGATATAAATATGTACTTTACTCCTTCCCTCATCGGCTCTCAAGACCAATATCCTAAATGCACAAACACGCAACGAAATATACGTTAAACCAGATGAACGGTCATCCACATTTCACCTAATGTCTTACAAAAATGATCGATTACACTAAGAAACTAAGCACACATCGACAAGCCCGGCTAAAATAAAAAAATCTCCCGACAAAATATCCCCTTCCACAACGACGCACACATGTACTAACCTCACCGCAAACGTAAAATAGTTCCACCAATAATGGTGATGGTTAGCCTCCGAAGACAACGAACAAAGTCATCTGCAGCGCCATACTCCATTCTCCAGGCTCTGTCAGATCAACCTTCGGAGCAGATGCACATTCCCTCCCCAAATATTACTCAGAATGCAGAGCGCTGCAAAACAAGAGAACAATGTTTTCCCCCTCTCTCTGCAGCCACCGCCCAGAATTCTACGAGATGCGTCTTCATCCCCTCTCTCAACCGCGAATTGGGTACTGCGGAAGCACGGTGGAAACAAGCGAAGATCTGGTCTTCCCCTCCCTGCCTCTCAACCAGGACAGACCTGCACCTCTACCATTGCTTCAGTCCCAATCCTCTCCACACGAGTAAACGTGGATAAATGCGTAGTTCAGAGTTTTCCCGCCAGAGGGACACAAATTGCTCCACTCCCCGCCCTTCCCACATGCTCGCAGACCAAGCCAAGCGAACCAGCCGCGAGTGTTTACGACCGTGATTGTTCATGAGAGCTAGCGCAGAGCTCCGACCTCGAGAAGCCATCCAGTGTTCTACTTCCATCTCCTCCCGACGGTGAGCGCTCAAGTCACCATGCTCCATTCTTCTCTCTTTACCTCCCACCTCCTCCAGCCGTGCTGTAGCGCAATATCTCATGCCTCAAGACAGGTGTGGCGCCGCTCTGATGGGGAGCAAAGTCACCTTCCGGGCAAGCCTAGCTCGCCGAGGAAATTTCATATACTAGAAACTGAATTTAAAAAGTAATCCTATCACGTCTACAGCAAACTACGTTTATTTCATAAAAAAATATTTTAAGTCCAGGAAATTTTAAAACTCTTACCCAAATTTCAAAGAAATATCCCGCAAACAAACTGATTTAAGATATTTCCAAGTAGCGCGTTTATTAAAAATATTACTCTCTTCAATGATCACACTCAAAACTAAATATTTGAAAATCCGTTTTCCATTTTTTGAACATATTCTGTTACCAACAAGTTACCAACAAGCTAGCTAACTAGCTAACATGATTCTTTAAGCATTTTAAACATACATATATTTTCTAAAATACTTTTGCATGTATAATGATCTACGAAATTATAAGTTTTAAACCAATCTTCATATACATGAAAATTAAATATGATTTTACAAATGTATCCAACTAAGATAATCGTTCTACCATTTATATCAGAAATGTTTCTATTTTGGACAAATATACATAAATATCACGTTTCCATCAGAAATTAAAATGATTGGAATTCGTATAGGAGTTGTAAGTTCTAATATTTAAACAAAAAAAACTGTATTTTAGTCATTTCTAACCCCAATAAACGAACGTATATATTTTTATAAAATTCATTTCTACGTCTACAAATCACACATTTCTGTCTCTAATAAGTTAATTTTACTATTGCTGCCACTCAAATATATCAGAAAGGCAAATACTTGGACAAACATACATATATTAATGAAATACCACAACTACAGCCTGATATGACTTGTAAAATTTTAAAATCAACAATATTCAAATAAATTGCTTAAAAAACCTTATTTTAAGCAAAATTCAAGTAAAATGGTGGCCATTTTTAATTTGTATACTATATAAGAAGGAATAAATTAATTTTTCTCTCAGTCTTAAGCCTACACTTGTCAAAGTCAGATTGAGCCGGGAATGCATCACCGGTAGGTTACATCAATCAACAGATTTCACCGAGACATACTACAGCCGTCTCTGAGATGTTTACATAAATCAACAGGCGTTCATTAGTCTAAAACTTCAACAACAGGTAATTTGCACAATGGGCACTGCTGCGATAACTGTGATGAAGAATGTGTGAGAGTGTTTCAACGCTATTTTAGCATATGGACGAAGCAAAATGCTTTTTAAGTTTAGATATTGAGAACCTCTCCCCGGTACCTAAAACCTTTATATTAACTTTTGCGGGATACAAAATTGAACACTTGCATCCATTCCTCTCAGAGGAATTAAGAGGCGATGAAAATAATGTTTCGTATTTGCAGTGTGACGTAGATTGTCCATATGGTACACCTGCATTTTTCAATCAACGAAACACAATCCATCTGGGAAGAGATTGTGTAATGCGAAGGTGGCAAAATGTAATGAACCTTGTTAATCATCCCGATTTACCAAGAGACGATTCCGGTATTGATGAAGTTGATTCGGAAGCCACAACTGAACTTTAGTAAAATTAAACTTGTCAAACTCTGATGTAAATGTGATTGAAACAGTCTAATACGATGTGCTATGCAGAAGGATTTGAAAACCATTACGACAAGTCTTTTATTATTAAACAACTTGCCATTTCATACGCAACTGATGATAATTACACAAGTGTTAAATTTCAAAGCTCTCAAACCTTGGTTTGCTTGAAATCCGGAATTGAAAATGATGTTTCGGCATCAAACTTACAAAGTACGTGGTTTGAAATGGGATTCTGGTGTTATAGCTTACGAAAACCGTTTCCAATACATGAACGATGCGCTTCTCGAAGACCATCTAGTATATGTGCTTGGAAAAATGCAGAAGGTAATTTTAAAAAAGTCTGACTAATGCAGAAATTGTAAATATCAGAAGATATTATGACTGTTCAAAGCATTAATTCGCTAGTAAAATGCTATAACACTAATCGTGACAGAAAAATGTTTTGTTCGCAATGCAAAAGCGAAACTTTAAGAGAGTATTTATATCAGCAACCTACCTACGTGTAAAGATAACATTTTAAAACTGGCTTGTTACAGGTTCATACGTGCGTAAAAACTTTGAAATGGAGACATTCAATCCAGAGTAGATGTACGAGAGTGTTACTCCAGGTTACAAGAGAGTATGGTTCAAATCTCTAAAGAACATACACTCCCAATTCCAGATGTGTAACAGAGATGAACATTGGAACTTTGCACAAAGTTTCGCAGGAAATAAATACACAAAATGAGTATTGTGTTATGAACAAGATGACTTCTCGGTTTTTAACATGTGAACCGATAGCGAACCTGTTCGTCTTGGGATCTGTGTTTTAAAAACAGAAGTGAAGAAATAATCAAGGAACCAGGATTTAGACAAATAAAATATAAATAAAGTAGACAGTTCTACAGCACTCCCACCATGTGGACTGAAACATGTAATAACAAGCATCACACCATGCGAATGTAAGGAAGTGGCAGCATTAAAATGTCGCCTTGTGGTATTGTAGGATTGTGAGGTTTGGCAGAACATAGTTTGTGTTGGTAAATTCGATATAACCAAGATAACATTAGGAAAATATTAACAAATTTCAAGACAATGTTTAAACCTACTCGGTGGTACACTCCCTCAAAATGAGTGAACATGTTCTTTGAAAAAAATTTATATGAAGGAACAAACATACAGCAGCACATCAGTTACGATGGAGAGGTTCTATTCAACACTTCAATAAGCTAGTGTTACTCCAGGCTATTGGAGAGTGTGGTTTTGACTTGAAGAAGAGGGTCCACTACAAATTCAAATGTGTAACAGAGAAGAACGTTGGCATTTCTCGTTAATTAGTCCGACGTATACTTTAAAAGTTTTCGATGTCTGTTTCGGATGAAGATTTTGTCCTTTGTATAATATGCAGCCTGACAGTACGCTACCTTGCAGTGATAGTCAACTAGCATTTGAAGCTTTATATAAATTTATAAAGAAATGCACATTATGCAAGAAAATTGAATACATCATGCAGAGGGAATGTTGCTGTTCTATTCCTGCAGTGTGGAGCGAACAATGTGACAAGGAACATGTTACACATATACGTAACCAGGAATTAAAGTCTCCCTGTGGTACGTGGCAATGCAGCGTTTTTTCAAGGTAAGAACATCTAATCTGCCAGACTATATAAAGGAGACCATTTAACATTAAATTGTCAGTCATTGTTGCTATCTTCGAGCCTACAGTCGCATATGAGGTCCTGCAAATAGGGTACCGAAGAGTATTCTTTAAGCCTTATGACTGTATTTTACACGTTCAAGTGTGTAACAATATCAAACATTAGTGATACACTTTCGATTCCAATCTTGGCATCCGCTTTGGTGAAGGTTAGCATGCAAATATCGTGCTGTGAGGTATCTCCACCCAGACAGTAAACTATCATCTACACTTGAAGACCTAATGTTAGCCAGCCTTAACGAAGAGTTGGAAGAAGAGAGTGGCGACGGGGTAATCACATATCAACTCACCAGACCTCATCAGGGATCCACAATCCATTGGAAGGAAACGTGTGACGCAGACATTCACAACTTTATTTTCGAGCAAGGTGGTTTAGTTTTCCCATCAATATGTAATATCTACTCTTGTGAAGCGGCAAATTCAGAAAAATGTTCTCTCCTATTTGTAAGTATGTATTTATTCAAAATGGTTTGTATTCTGTAACTTATGGCATAGCATATTCAGATGTTGTTAAGGAAATGTGTGAGTCACACATTCATTTCAAATGTTCATATTGGCCTGGATCTTTCACATCACATAATAAACCATGTAGTCTTGATTCCAGTTTGACTAACTGTAACAGTTTGGATTGTCTTGTAAATCAGTGCAGACTGCACAGGCTAGAGAAAAAAAATCTAACTTTAAAACTGAGGGTGAGCGTATTGTAATGTAATTTTGCCAGGAAGAACAGAATTTTAAACATCTAATCTATACAACAGATAATGTTTTGCCGTTTCAATATTTTGAAGAATGTGATGACGACACTCATATGTCTGTACATGACAACGAAGAGTTCAGTTACTTATTATGTACTGGGTGTGTTTCATCAAAGTGTTACATTCACAGAGCAATAAAATTAGCAAAAATAAAGTTTAGTCCTCAAACACGTTTTAACTTACAAATATAGAGGGGTTTTACGAGGTTACGCACGCGCACACACACACACGCACTCTCTCTCTCTCTGTTGCTTACTAATTTTTTCTCAGTAGGGGATTGGTTTGCATATAAGTAACATGATGTTCTTTCATCTAGGAAATCATTACGTTGGCGTGAAACCAGGCAAGTCTAATGTATCGTATACGTTATGGTGTAGTGGGCTTGTCCGTGAATTTACTGATTTTTGCGATGGAATGTTCCATTTTAAGGTTATTTATTTCCCGCTGGGAGATGAAAAAAGCCATGAATTAATGCAATGCAGTGATGCAACCAAATGTCCTGTTTTTTATACGACTACAACTTCTCTTCCATCTAGTATTGAAGATGTACATTCACACTATGTCAAAACATACCCAGACTTAGTTGAAGGTGGTGTGTTACATTCCCCTGAATGGAAAGAAGTGTCTATTCAGACAGACAGGATAAAACCAGGTCATAAGAAACATTCTCTCCTCGAAAGTGGACTTCAAGAAGGGGATCTGGATATAATTCTACGAAAATGTCTGAAAACATTGTTTACTGAAGTAGCAAATAGCTTATAACTCGTGTTAAAATATTTGTAATTTTTTGAAAAACCTTGTGTAAGTTTTGCCATTTATGTTTGTTTCTTAAGAAATGGTGTATATATTTTGAAGCATCCTATACCTCTTAAATGTGTTGTGAATTTTGAAACAACCTGTGTTTAAATGAATGTTTGTATATCTTTTGCTATATATTGTGAATCATCCTGTATTTTGTGAAATATTAGGTGTATTTTGAAACAATCTGTGTTTAAATGAATTTATTTGTGAGTTATGAAACCTCCTATACCTGTGTAGTATTGAAATGATTGGTTGTTTAGTATGTATTTGAAACAAACTGTTTTAAATAAAATCCTAGATGTACAAATTCGTAAATAAATATGTGTGTTAAAAATGAATCAATTTGTATGTATATTTTATTTACCTATTTTCCCTTTTCCAAAAAAAATATTTTGGTTTCCTCAAGAAATATGTATTACTAGGATTAATAAAGAGAGAAAAAGTCTTAAACTTTCTAAAAAGTGCATGGCTCTTGTGAACAAGTGGTGAAAAATCTAATATCATATGAAAATAAGTGAAGGTATAACCGCTTGTGAAAAAATGAGAAGTCACTGTTAAAAAAAAAAAAAAACATACAAATTATAATGATTCACACAACGAATAATATAAACTATGAGCGTAATCACTAAACAAATAGTTCTTAACTAGGAAACTCCTCATTACCAACACAAACTTGTGTCTTAAGCAGGCAAGAATAAAATATACTCAACCGCAATTTCAAGAAAAATACTAAGGTGCATTCACGCCTGAACAAATAGCAGTTTTAAAAACATCATACTATCCTTAATAAGAAGGCTCAAGCGTTGTATATCAATTCTACGGGGTAATGTTAGACAGAGTTTAACGTAACACCCTGACCAGACAATTTATAGCACTTTGCATTCGACGTTTCAGAGTGAACCCTGCTGTCCACGCAACTCAGAAACACAAATGCCCACTAAATATAAAAATGTTTTAGGGAGTGAAGTACATGCAACAAACTTTAGATCCCCAAGCTTCAATCACTGCAAAAACTACAAAGCATCAAGAAATACTCCTTAAAATGCAGAACAATGCTTAACAATTTCAAAAACCTCAATAGACTACACAATATTAAAAATAACTGAAAGCTAGCCGCATGTCAAACACTTTTATTGAAATAGTGTATTCACAAAAAAAAAATATTTCGTTACATTTCAAAGAAACTCTGTAGTGTAACTAGCACAAGAGCAGAGCATCCCACCCTAGGCTTCCAACTACCCAGTCTTCTACCTATCCCAAACCGCCTCCGTCTTCCCACTCACGACGACCTGACCCAACTCCGTTACAAACAGCTGTAACACGCACATATTATTTTCAATAATTTCCAACACAAGTACATAAAAATTGTTGCGTTACATCCCCGTAGTGAAGTCAGATTACGCCTTAGGACGAGGGTTCCAGGTTCGAATTCCGGGTAACGCATGATTAATATATAATTCAATGTCCTTATAAAAGTTACTCAACACTCCTTCACGGAATAATAGACGGTACACTAACATGTACATATGCAATGCTTGATAAGTAATTATATAATTAAAATAAAGAAAATTAAACTAAGATTGTTTTTCAAAACAAAAACTGTACGAAATGCACCACAAAGACTGATGTGAGGCAGCACCCTAGGCCGTTCTCCCCGTCTACGTGACCAACATTCATCGGCCACATGAGTTGTCGCTGACAGAGCTGATGCGCTCAGCGCACCGTTCCCAGTGTACACACCGAGGGTACCGATGCAGTGATAGTGCGCATGTGTAAAAAGCAGAGTAATTAAAGTGTTAATATGGCGAAAGGCCAGTAAGTGCACAGGGTGCAGTTTAGGACAACCAGCAAAGTGATTTCAAGGGTTACGTGTATATTAGACGTGTCTGTTTTAGATGTAAACAAAAGTGTTTTATGTATGTTGTGCCTCAGCTAGACACGTGATTTTTTTTATAAGAGGGTAAATATGGGTAGTGTTTGTTTTTATTGTGTCAATTGTATCTGAAATATATTCTTGCTAATGTTCGTCGTTCCTAATGCAACGTACACGTGAATTATCATGCACGTCATGCAGAATGTCACAGTAAGTCACTGACGCCCATAAAATTTGTGCCTGTAGGATGGTGGAAATGATGGAAGTAGGTTTTCAGGGGCAGTGAAAGTGAGGTCTGGATGGTGGTTACCCGGTGGCACCAGACGTCGGCGAGGCACGACGACAAAGTGATGGTCAACTTCCTCGATCTCGGAGTTACGGGCTGTCCACCCGGACCAAATCTCTTGATGATGATGATGACTGATGACTGTTGACCACTGCCACATTGAGAATTATTCCAAATGCGTGGTGCTTATTAAGTATTAGCCGGTAGGCCGACTATTCACCATTGTTGACGTAGAAATGGTTGAATCTTAACACTTGCTTACGTGGGCTGTCAGGGCCTCCCACATGTCCATACAATGAGAAACAAATTCAGAAAAATTGCAGGTAAAGGATATTACGTGAATAAAATGTAAGGTTATTTTAAGGGCTCGTCCCCTGACATGCATACTGCGACGTAAGTAAAAAACGTAGTGAAAGTTCACACACACATATTTATCACCGTAAACTACATCCCTTCGATGAGGGCACTTGACATAAATTACACTTTGGGCTATTGGGACTGGCTGTGCGGTGAAACAGAAAAACATCTTTCGACAATCAAATATTACGCAAGTCTTTAAGCTCCCTGGGGCAATGCTAATCCACTGGGGAGTGGAGGTGGCTTACCGGGCGACGAAATGAGAAAAATGTTCCAGTTACTTTAAGTCTATTGTAGTTCCATGTCCAGTTGCAAAATGATGGTAGCCCGGCGTGCGTGGGAAAACGCCGGAGCCTAACACATGCCAGCCACCTCCAGTGGATGCTTCGCACTGTCTGACTTCCCACTCGGCGACGCGGGCTCGCCTCAGCTCACACTCGTTCCAAAACAGGATTACTTTATGGCATGACTTGCAAAAACTAAACTAGTGACTCGTGAGCAATAAATAGACCTCTTAGAAATTACATAATCACACTTGCAACATAAAAGCCTGGTGAAATGTGGACAAAGCACTTGGAAGAAAAATGAAATAAATAAATACACATTACCTACCTAGTAAAGAAATGATAGAACAGTGACACGAAACAATTATAAATACTTTAATTAGAAAACACAACAGCTTTAATTAGGTCTTAAAATGTCCCGGTTCAATATTCTGGCCCAATTATTCCTCTGCAGCATCCTGCGTTGCTATGGCAACCCCTGGCAGCACATGCGTCTGCTCTGCATCTAGTCACTCTGGCGACACTTGTTCCGAAGTAGAGTGCGCAGCCCTGCTATGAATGCTGCAGGCTACCGCCGGACAAACGGTCTTAGGGCTGGGGTACGTGGCACAGATTATGTTTATTTTTAAGTGTCTCTTGTGTATAATTTTAAGAGTGTTTTTAATGTTATGTAAATGCAAATATGTTGATGTGCGCAGAGCACACATTGGTTTAAGGCTGCAGA
Organism: Dryococelus australis; assembly: GCA_029891345.1. Classification (NCBI taxonomy): domain Eukaryota; kingdom Metazoa; phylum Arthropoda; class Insecta; order Phasmatodea; family Phasmatidae; genus Dryococelus; species Dryococelus australis. Next base: position 385,391,115 of record CM056993.1, read on the forward strand.
GATAGCACTTTAGACTCGTAGCAGTGGCGCAGTGTATAATAAATTAGGGTGTAATTTTCCAATCTAAATATCACAAGCACCAATCGATAATTTAATAAATTTTTATAAGTGTAAGAAGGAAGTATTGGGCAGTACTAAACCAGTGGTAGGACAGAATTGTCAGGTTAAGTTGTCGTGAACACTGGCAACATAACGTAAACATTGACCATGCTGGTTTTCTGACCTTACTTTTTAACCTAAGTATATGAAAGCTGCAAATATGAGAACACTGCTTATAAACACTCGAAAAACACTATCAAAATTAGTGAAGTGTGATAATACACTTTAAATGGGACAAATTATTTTGCCCGTGACCAAAATAGAAACTGTGTGTTGTGAACGCGGTAAGCGCATAACATTACCGTTAAGCCACCACTTAGTGGCGTAACAAATATTTATTGTTATTTTTATATTGGAGATTTTAAGGGTGAAATGATAATGTTCTTGTATTATGTTTTGTCATTTAAGATCATCTTAGCTTACCATATACCCTGACTCCAGCAGTAACAGGTCGTTGCACGATACAGTCTCCCTGGATAGCGCCCCGCTACAGTTCATGCTGTAAATAGCGTACATATTTTTAGTTGAGATAACTCTAATTATTTTAATTAAATTTTATTAATTTTCCCAGGCTCGCCTTCGTCTGTAGAGTAATCACATTTGAGCTTTCCAATGTATTCTATTCTAACATTTTATTTTGCATATTAATAGTGATTTTATCATCTTCTAGTTTGAACCCGGGACTTTCCGCAATCTTTCTTTTTTTTATAATAATAAATATTATATATTATTCTGGAATAATGGTTGTCGCCTACATCAATTGTACTGCAGATCCCCTTTATCACTATTTCAGCGTGCTGTGTTATATTAATCCCGTTACAGTGCACAGCAATTAAATTTACATTACATACTCGTTTCTTACTCGGCTGTGTAGTGGACTGAATACCTCAGGAGGAGAGGCCTGACCAAGGACCCTTCGCTGAAATTTCGGAACACCCGCAGCGACATGGGATACACTGTCTCTTTACGTGGGTTGCCTATCTTACGGCATGTCCGGGGGAGTGACTGCAAATTTCGCCCCGCTCCGGACTGCTCGTCTGTAAACCCCGTAGCCAGTCTTACTCTTTTATTTTGCTTTGAACTTGTGGTGGTTGTCTTATTATCAATGTGCAAGCAGCACAGTGGTTTAGGAAGCCATCAGAGGCAACGTGAGAGACATGCCGCTATTAATCTGACATTAACTCAACCAATTAATCCAGAACTCCAACCGCAGTACACTTATCCCACGAGAACCGGAGTATGAACCCGTAGACTATAGTATAGTCATACCTCCCACTTGTGAAACCCCTTTAAAGTGTGGTTAGGTTGGTGCTCTCCGGACGAATACTCCGACCCGGAGGAAACCACATACATGGAAGGAAGTATTGGGCAGTACTAAACCAGTGGTAGGACAGAATTGTCAGGTTAAGTTGTCGTGAACACTGGCAACATAACGTAAACATTGACCATGCTGGTTTTCTGACCTTACTTTTTAACCTAACTATATGAAAGCTGCAAATATGAGAACACTGCTTATAAACACTCGAAAGACACTATCAAAATTAGTGAAGTGTGATAATAAACTTTAAATGGGACAAATTATTTTGCCCGTGACCAAAATAGAAACTGTGTGTTGTGAACGCGGTAAGCGCATAACATTACCGTTAATACATGGAGTATATACAACAGAGGAAGTTGCTTACATTAAATTTTTTCATTTTATGTAGTTATTTCAGTTATAAAATAATGAAAACAAATAACATTAGATACAGTGAAAAATTTTCTTTGCTGGTGAACTAAGTGAACATTCATTAAACACCCGAAAATTCATTGAAATCAAGAATTTTCCTTTCGTTACAACTTTCAGTAACCAAATTTCTTACCAAAAGTATAATTAAAGTTGTCATTTTTCATTTTCGTTTCGGTTTACCCAATATTCACACAACTCTACAGTTATGCTACGCATTATCTTCAGTCAACTAAGCAACAGCCTGAACTGGTTATCTTTTGCCTCCGAAGCAAGGCGGGCAACATTTACAATGCTTACGAAATATGATTCCTTCTCAAGGGTAAGTATGAATAAAAACATCTACAGTAGAATCTCTCTATTAAGACACCTCACAGTTCCCGAGAAAAGGGTCGTAATAGAGGAAGAGTCATAATAAAAAATTTGGAAAATTTTGGGCCAACCCTTATGCCCCTAAACTTGCCATTTTTGGCATAAAGTATGTTCAATCATCTCTAGTGCATAAACTACTTTTTAAATTAAATTAAATTAAATATAAATATGTATATTTTAATAGCTGGACATCTCCTGATTAAGTTGATACCCAAGAAAGGCATATTGAACCACCCCTTATCGTAAAAAAGAAGGCCATTGAATGTGTGTGAAAATATTAGACTATGTATTATTAAAATATAACATTATTTAAGATCTATTACGCAGGTCTCGTGGGTCATACATTGCTATGAGGCACGTAGCGATAAAAAAGTTTAGGTAGCATTGCGCAATACGTGTGCGGACCATGCGCTCGCTTTGGTCTGGCCATGTACGTAGCTGGGCGAGCGCCTAGAACCTCTGCAGCGCGGGCGTGGCGGTTTGCTGCTGAAGCTTGGCTCTAGATCCTCAGGCTGGGCAGCTGTCGGTCGGTCGACGGCGAGCGGGCGGCCGCTCACCACCACTGCTGTCGTTACAGGGCCGGTTCACGTCCTAACAGCGGCCTGGCGTTGGGAAAACATGCTGATAGATGCAATTCACATCAATGTGTTGAATTTATACAAAATGTAGGCGGTGTATTGGTCTCTACACTGGCACAATGAGGCGCTGCAATGTTTACTGGAATATAAATATTTAGTGTGGTCTACTTGAACTATTAACTACCCAAAATTTTTCATCAAAAACTTTTGACATTGCCTATACACGCACACGGCCTTACTTGCCATAACATGGTACCAGTAACATACGAACACATTTTATTTGCACACACTTATCTTTATTCACTTTACACATTGACTTCACAAGAAAAAACAATTGCCCACCATAAAAAGATAACATATTACGTAGGCGTGGGCGAACATAAACTTAAAAATAATATTAAAAAAAAAAGGGCATTGAATTAAATTTGAAGGTATCGTACATACACTGATTAAGAAACTAGTCTGTGTAATGTGCTGCTGTTTTTACAGCAAAAGAAGAGGGATAATGGAAGCGAAAAAGACAGGGAGGGTAAGGCAGAGGCGGCGGCATGTGACGAACAAAGAATACTTACTGACCCGCCCCGGCCTGCAACTCCCCCCAACAACTCTAGCTTCCACGGACAATACACCAGTGTCCCCTTCTGGTATTAAGTCATTTATTGCTTCATGCTGCTTGGACAACCAATGTCAAAGTCTATGATGGTAAAGGCCATTCACGGCAAAGTGAGCACTTTTGAAAGTCCTCTCATTTGGAATAATAATCAATAAATATGCTTTACTTTAGCCTTAGACGTTAACTTCTGAGCGTAGTGGAATATACACACTGTGTTTATTACTTACAAGGATGGATGGATATATATATATATATATATATATATATATATATATATATATATATATATATATATATATATATATATATATATATATATATATTATATATATATAATTCTTCTGTGCGTGTGTAGGTCACTGAACTCCTCCTAAACGGCTGGACCGATTTTGATGAAATTTTTTGTGTGTGTTCAAGTGGATTCGAGAATGGTTTAGATTCACAATTCGGTCCACTACAAAATGTTTTTTTTAAATAAATTTTTTATTTATAAGTTATTGTTGATCTTGGAATGTTTTACATGGTGTCCGGCAGACAGCGCTGCAATCGCGGTGTCCAATATCCAAAAATATTTCATTTTACTTCCAGTTTGTCCCGATAGTGGCGCTGCGATCAGATTCAGGAGAATTTCGTAACTTTGTGTTGTTATTGTGTTAAAATAAATCGCGTGCTAATTGAAATATTACATTCAGATGTAATTAGTGTGTGAAGGGTTTTGAAGTGTAGATAAAAACTATACAGTGCAAATTCGGTGTGGTATTGAAGTGAGTATTTTACCAAAATTCCTATCAAATTTACACGTGCGTTGATTAACAATCATCCTATCCTACAAATTTATTTGTGTAGTTAATTGATTTCATATGAAATTTTTAATATTGTTATTATTTTAAATAGTTACTTATCGGAAATATCAAATAATACAAAAATAAGAAATAAAATTATACATAATTTATCTAAAATTTGGCACAATAAATCCTTTCAGTCCTGTCACTTAATTAAAATTTTATTTAAGACAGATGTACAGGACAACGTCTGTCGGGGGGGGGGGGGGGGGGGGGGAGGGAGAGAGAGAGATATATATATATACATATATATTTAAAATTATGTTTAAATGATAAAAAATGGCTGAAAGGAAAAAGAACCAGGCCGTTAAAAGTGCTCACTTTACCGGGAACAGTCTATAGCTTGAGAAATGTGCGACCACTTACATCAACAAGGGCTAGTTTTCCATAGACTAAAAAACCATGGATAATAGAAACTAGAAACTAGTTGGAGAAAAGTCTACAAAACAAATCCGAGCATAACTGAAACCTTGGATGACGAGGGCTTACTCTATCTATTTTTAGACGTGCCTCAAGTTTTAGACTTTTTCGAGATTGGGTCGTAATAGAGAGATGATCGTAATAAATGGTGTCATAATGGAGGGGTTTTTACTGTATTCTGAAAAACAGTCATGAGTTCACACCAGCTGTAATTTACACTCCTTAATAATTTAAAAACCCAAATGGATACACATACAGATTTCAGCTTTTTACCTACTTATTCAGGAAAATGATCAGATTGCAAAAAGTGATAAAATTTTAATGAGCTCTTTCACAATTTTTTGAGTACATCTGAGAAGCATTTTGCTTGATTTGCTGTGGGTGCTGTAACATTGCGAACTAGACAACATCATACAGCTGTCATACCTGAATTTAATTTTTTTTTACCTGCATAACTGGACTTGACAGCAAATAAGGAAGGGAAACAGAAGAAGAGATATGTGGTGTGATGAAGAGTGTCACATGCATTCAAGCAAGAATAATTAATACCACATTTCCCAGGCAAAGGATGTAGGTACTTATACCACCAAGGGCGGTGTTCGCTGCGAGTTGTCACGCGGGTTGGCGGTGGGGAGGGATTTCGCCTCCCCCCCCCCCCGGGCCGCTGAGGGCCTGGTTGGGATGAAGTGAGAAGCAAGCTCATGTCCAAATGAAACTACACAGAGGCCGAAGCATGCTTGCACTGAAAATGGGATCTATAAGTGCCTCATGTGTTGTGAACCAAAGGAAAACTAAATCAAACAAAAGTGAATTATCTGTGGCATGCAAAGAAAGGAAGCTTTTCTGCAATAAGTCTCGTCCACAATGGCTAAATAAAGTAAACTCTCGATCTATCGATATTCAGAGGACTGCCAAAAAATTTCCCTACATGCAAGATTTCAGTACATGGGGTTTTCGACATGTACATCAATAAAATACAACTTCTAACCTTATAAAACTTTATGTTGAACATAGTAAGAGCTGTACATTATCTGTGAATAAAGTTTAAATAATTAAACACAACAAAATCGGGAATTTTAGAAAAAGTATTATTGTAAATAATACAATAAAAAACATTTTCCCTAAACTCATTTAAATAAAGAAAATAACGTCTCAAAATACTGTATGTACGTGATCTCCAAGTGGATAAAGAGATTTAGTTCCTTATCAGGACTGCGACAAGTATTAGCATTTAAGCTGCACTTCATTTCAAATGTCAAGCATCCATCAAGCCGCTGTTGAGGCCCCTTGTCATTAAGAGAGCTCAAAGCAGCAGAAGTTCATTGTGTACACAAAGTGCAACAAGATGTTTTCAAGATGGAGATAGATCAGTTTAAGAAGGGAAGAGAATGCTCACCACAGAAAACTCAACCATTTCCTCGAACCTCAAGGGCTAATTAGAGTTTGTGGACGAATCCAAAACTTAAGGTTATCATTCGATGAAAAACATCCAATCCTGTTACGAAAAAAGTGTCATCTCACTAATCTGGTCATTGATTACTACCATGCCTGGTCCCTACACACAGGTGTCAACACTGTGCATTCTATCATCAGACACAGGTATTGTAGTTTGGCAAGCAAAGGCAGGATACGGTCAAGAATTTCAAAATGTGTGAGGTTCTTATGTTTTAAGAAATCACCTGTACAGCCAATAATGGGCATTTTGCTGACCAGCAGGGTTCAGAGCATGAGGGCATTCCAGACTGTGGGAGTGGATTATGGAGGTTCATTTCATATCAAACAATCTCATCTTCGGAATGCACGTGTATTGAAGGCATACCTAGGTTTGATTGTATGTTTTGTTACAAAGGCTGTACATTTGGAGGTCGTCTATGCACTGACTGCAACCACATTCCTGAATGCCTTTTATCCTTTCACTGCTCGTAGAGGATTATATACAGATGTTTATAGTAATTACGGCACTAACTTTGTTGGTGCTCACAAGCACTTTGCAGGACTGGGAACATACTTGAGAGATAAATCCAATTCAACCCAAGTAGCAAGTAGTCTGGCAGAAATTGGTATCCAGTGGCACTTCAATCCTCCATCGGCCCCACATTTTGGTGGGCTTTGGGAGACGCATCAAATCAGCAAAAGGTCATGTGAAACGTGTAATAGGGTAGCAAGAATTGACCTTTGAGGAATTGACCACACTGTTCACTCAAGTAGAGGTAGTGTTGAATTCAAGACCATTATGTGCTCTTTCCACAGATCCTAATGACCTGAGTGCCCTGACTCCAGGACATTTTCTCATTGGCTGTGCGTTAGTAGCTCCACCAGCTGCTGACTTAACGGAATTGCCCACAAAGCGCCTCGACAGGTGGCATCTGCTACAACAATCTACACAGCATTTCTGGCAACAATAGTCAAAGGAATATCCACACACTCTCCAACAAAGAAGTAAATGGTCTCAGCAAGGGTCTACTGTAAAGGTAGGAGACCTGGTATTGGTACGAGAAGACCACCCTTCCTCCTCTTCAGTGGCAGCTTGGTCGCATGGACACACTTCATCCAGGCAAAGATGGGGTTAGTCGTGTGGCAACTATCAAGACTCGCCAGGGAGTAATCGAGAGGGCAGTTGTGAAGCTGTGCCCCTCCCCACTCAGTAACTTCTTCCTCAGTGTTGTACATAGTGCAAATAAATGTTGAAAATTCTTAAATTTGTACCAAATTTGGTGGGCGGGATGTTCGGACACGTCAGTTTTATTCAAGGTGGTTGGCGGCCACGTTGGCGACGTCAGGGGCAGCGTGCTTGTGTCCGCCATATCAGTACCTAGCTCACTCCAGTCGGGAATGGATGTGTCCGGTCGTCAAAGTCGGGAAAATAGGGTGTTCGGGATATTGCAAATGCTACATCGACCAGGTGTGGACTACCTTGGATATTTGCGCTAGTTGTTTCGTGCATTGGTGCTGTGAATTCCAAATGAGGAGTTTGTAAGGAAACATGTACATGCATTGGGTGTGTAATGACATACAAACAAGTGACTACTCTCCTTTCTATGCATGTGAGTCAAAACAGTAGGTTACTTCGACCACGTTTTTCTTGGTAAGAGATATTACGTGTCACCTTGTTCATTACTACGTAATAAATACGTATTGTTCCTATCCGAGTGTTGTTTATTCAAAAGGTGTATTTCTTACTCGCACCACACATCGACAAGCAGCCAGCCTGCCTAGCACAGAACCCAGCATTCCAGCGATTAACAGTAGCAGTAAGACACCAGGGCTTGAGGCCAGCACCAGTGGTGCCCAACCACCCCTGCAGTTGGAAAAAACAGGTTATGAGTCAGATGGGCAAGGTAAGGAAGCCTGACCGAATACGTAAGGTGTGCTCGCAGTCAAAGTTTGTGTCAAGCCAGAGGCCAACTCGACCTACTTCACATAAGCCAAGGCCCCAGTATTCCGACAGTAAGCTGTAACCTTGATCCAGCACGTCTGACTTAGCGCAACCAAAACCACATGAACCATGTCTCAGATAAGGCTTTAGAAAGCGACATGCATCATAATGAAGGAAAACATCTTTGTAAATAATAATTCAATGTTAAAATGTTTTGCGTAACTTTTTCAGGCAAAACTATTTGCTTTGAAATACACGCGACGATAGGTGCAACTATTTTGAGTGACGCATATGTTGATAAAATTTCTACTCTCGCCAGGCACATGTTTGCTCTAGGCAGGCAAGTGAAGACAAGAGAGCGCAGCCGAGACTCGTTTTTCCTTTTGCTAGACAACAAGCTACCCATCTCAACGGCATGTGAGGGAAGAAAGGAAGGTGCATGGCTGACAGAGATAGAAAGAGGGGTGAGAGAGGATACTAGGTCGCCACGCTGGTTGCTACAGGTAACCACTTCCCCTCTTGTTGGCATGTAAGGGGGAGTAGCAAGCTAGATTTGCACATCGCACCATGCCACAGTGTTACACAGACTTGTTGGGAAGGGAGACAGAGCGCCGCAGAGCAGTGATAAACGACAGTGTGTGTGATGTTTTTCACTAGTGATGGTCTGATACGGAAAATTACCATATATTTTGATATCCGATACATCACCTAAAATACGATCAGATTCAGATAATTTGATATGATATAGAAGAAAATAACCACAAAAATGTTATATAGCACTGCGGAATTTCTAGCAACACATTTAAAAAAAAAAAAAAATCCGTAAATAATTCACGTTTCTCCTGTAATTTCAACAAGTTGTATGGCACGTAAATAAAAACTTTGACGCAAAGCTACTAACTGTGTACGTTGAAAGGTTGTTAATAAACACGTAATTGAAGATTGTGTTCAACACTGACCACTTGCGAAACTGTGGCCAATGCCACGAGTCGGCCTCTGCCATACGTATTTGTTTACAAGTTTGTTTTGTTAACTGCAAAGCAAGGCAGTAGGCCGTTGTGAAATTCGCCAGGAATGTATTTGTTAGTTTCTTTATAAATACTAAAATGATTGATTACGAGTGGATCATCATGTTTTATAACATTTGTTCTCTGATGCAATTCTGAAGGAAAAATATGTTCATTACAGACATTAGTTTTTGGTTGTAAATATGGAAGTAGGGTTACATGCCCTGTCACTTGTTCTTGTATTCTACTGGTACATCTTGTTGTATGGAACGTGATATTACATTTTTTATGCAGCGTAAAATACCATCAATAGTCAAACTTGCACTTTTTTTTGCCACCAGAAATATTTCCATTTTTCCAACTGCGGTTACCCGATACAATTCAAGTTTATATCTGTGATACAGATATTTCCGATAACAGCAATATCTGCTGATAAACCGATAACTGTTATCGGATTCGACCATCACTATTTTTCACATCTAGTTACTAGACATTTGCATAAACGATCAGCTTAAAAACAATAGTTGCGGGAAATATTAGGTTAAAGGACTGAAAATATACTTTGATCAACGCACCATGCAAAAAACGATACAAGTGGTTTATGGTAACATTATTTACACAGGAATTTCGACGGGATCAAAAAAATTTGCTGGTGGATGCGGTTTACCAATACATGCGATAACAATACATGGAGAGTAGAATGTAATTAGAATATTTGTAACTGTCTAGTCTAACTCTTTCAGAACTTTTCGATATGAAAGTTTCAATTAAATTGAGGAAAAATAGCGAAGTTGACAAACAAATGGATAAATTTCGCCAATTAAAAAAAAAAACAAATTTTTGTGTTAATACTACTGAAGGAAATAAACTCCCTGTAGAAAAACATTATCTCTGCTGTGGATCTTAACCAGCGATTTAACTACAGGTGTGAAGTGGGGCAGGGAGCCAAAGTTTATTAAGAAAATAATTTTAGTCTTGCATCAATTGCTATGGCAGTACGTATTTTTTGCAAGATTTTTTTGACATGCCGGGTGATATAATACCTCAGTAAATACTAAGAACCATCCACTTTCTCCAGACTTCATTGGGAAAGATGGTTGTTATTCCGCCAAGGTAGACTCGCTCGAGTGCAACATTGTGATAAAATCAACAGGTTATTTCGGAAATGGTAAATTACATAAATAGGACTAAACGCAGGGCAGCGAGACATAAGCAAAAACAATGTGTGTTGAAAATTTGTTTTATTTGAGTTATCTATTAGTATTAATTGTGCATGTGTACATAATGTACTGTATACCAACTTCGTATGCCATGGAAACTACAGTAGATACTTGTACTTTTTTGTTAATATTTTGTTGTTTAATGATAGGAGAATGCAATTTTCAGCGATGCTACAGAAATTTTTGTTTGATTGATGCTGTAAAAAATTTTGAGTTCACCAAAAACTAACTTTATTTAACATTATTTACATGAGAATTTTGTCGGGACCACGAAGGATTTTCTGTGGACATGGACTTTCAATCCATCTGTGCTCAATGAATTGAGTTTCCACTGTATTTAGAAACATATAATACTGCCACAGATGAAAACTGAAAAATGAATACAACACAGCATTAATTCTGAACAGCTACATAATACTGACAAAATCATGCAAGATCACGACAAAGAATATAAAAAACACTGTTCATTACTTATGCAAAGTATCTATTGTACAGTCAGTAATATCGGAATTTTGACAACTTGACACACAACTTAAAACTTTACTACAGAGCTCAAATTTTATTTTTACAATGGAAATGATAGATTATATAAATGTTTATGACTTTCACAGCATAGGCACAGCTCCAATGTAAACACATATATTACAAAAACTTAAAATGAATACAAATGGCATCACTTTAAAATACAAATGGCATCACTTTAAAATACATATGGCATCACTTTAAAATATATATGGCATCACTCTAAAATACATATGGCATCACTCTAAAATACATATGGCATCACTTTAAAATACATATGGCATCACTTTGCATACAAATCGTTGAAAAGAAATTATGTCGTTACGATGCAGCACAGGACAATCCAGACAGAATGAATCCATATTCACTTGTCATTCAAAATGTTGTTCATATAGATGAAAGCCAGGGATAAAGATGCCTTCTGTTCATCCAAGTACTTCTGGAATGCAGTTTCTAAGAGCAGGAGGTCTGGTAGTTTGTCACAACTTTCAATGTTGAGGAGAGTTGTAAAAAAGTTCCTCCACTCTTCCCTGCAGCAATACCTGGAATTATATTACATTTCGGTAAATACCACATTACATTCTCCATGATGGGAGAAGAAGTAGAAGAAGAAAAAATTAATACATTTCAAAAAGTATGCTTTGGAATATGTACTTGCCTAGATGGTACAAACTACATACAAAAACAAGTGCTATAATATAGCTGTGGTTATGATCCTGGAAACAAAAACTTTGCAATGTACAATACAAACGTGCTATTAACACACCAGGGTGAGAAAATTTATGGCCATAACAAATTTTTATTGTAACTGAAATGTACTGTGCAGCAGCTTTTCATGCAATGTTACCATACACTTACTTCATGGGCACTCTGTTTTCCTAAATGGCATAACGTAACAAAAGCTGACAATAAAACGCAGCATATTTCTGGTTTTACGACATGCTGGTTCCTGAGCTGTACTGCTTGAACTCTCTCGGTCCGCAACAACTTGAGAAATCTCAAAAGAGCAAATACTGTTCGTTAGACTCAACGTGTCAAAGTACCGTCTCCTACGTCTTCGCAAGTGCAGCATGCCGGTCAATTCAAGCAGCTGTCTCCAGGGCCACCAGTCAGAGGTATCTCTACGTCCTCACCTGAATCCCTACCTTGAAAGCAATTACTTTCATATCCATGGTAGTAGGTCGTGACTACGTCCCTTCTGGATTGTTAGGCATTTAACTTTCCCCAATAGTAATTGACACTAGGTCATTTTTGTTCAATACAAATTTTTATACCAGTAGCTTTCACCAGCCACACAATATTATTATTATTATTATGTAATTATTGTACTGTACAGAGCTACGAATCTCATTGTTTTCTGTGGGTATAATATAAATTTGTCTTTTGTCTAGATTTTTGTGTATCTTTCTATTACCTAGCTCTGAAATCTATAACTAATTCAATTCTTTAACTGTCCTAGGTCAATTAACATCTCACTCACTGACTAGAGCAGGTTGAATCAATATACTTAGATTCCCTTCAACCTGTACAAGGCCAACGGGTCCTAGGATTATTATAATCGCCTGACCTACCAGGGAGATGAACCATCCAGAATTACCACATCATTATTTCAGCTACCATCTCGATCCCAGTCTGCACAAGGCCGGATCCAGGAGATACCAACAGTTACTTGGAGATTTGGATGTCACTAGTTTCAAAAGACCATTTTCTGTTTGAAAGCAATTCGAGTTATTTTATCCTGAGAGTGAGGAACAAGACAGAGTTTTCTGGATAGTCCCAGCCTGAATAAGGCCAGATTACTCCAGGAAAACCCTGAGACACACAACCCTTCAGCGGGATATAAAACTGGGACCACTAGCTAGTTCCATATCCTTCGTTACAGTCCTAGCCCGCACAAGGCCGGACTATAGTCTGAATATATCCTAGTGTGTTTCTTATATTTATTGAGATGCCTTACGAGACCAAATGACGCAGAAGTAATTTACTAAGATTAGCTTGCAGAGCACAGCAAAGGCAGATGCCCTACGAGCCAACAACCTACCTACTAGTAAATCTACACATTCTAGTTCTAATACATTAAGTGAGTCTGAATCCTTATATGGACTGGGAATTAATTTAGATAGTAACACACCTTTTGGAAATGCAGTATTTGTCACGAACCTAACCATAAAACACACAAGATGAGTAAATAAGGCAGTGTTCATAAATACTGCGTGCATGTTTAGTGCGTAAATTACAATCATCTGCTTTATATATACGTACTATTTACTTTCATCATATCACCAACATTTACGTTTAGGGCTGTTCATTTATAAATAAAATATACGTACTCATAATTCTGCCATTTAATGAGCACCGGAGCCGTTGCAATTCAACTCGCATATTGACACTCAATCAATTTATGTATTGTCATGCTGTGAACAAAATGTCTATATACGATGTGGGAGCAATATATCAATCTACAGTTGACGTTTACATGAATGGAAATGTACGACATTGAATATTATAGGGGTAAAACGTTTCTTTTACAAATGAATTTTAACCATCTGAAAAGTATACCACAACAAGTATTAAATACATTTTGTTTTACGAATTTCACCAGTAATGGCTTATAAAGAGTTAACTACGTAGCACACCAAAGCCAGCCATATCAGTTTCCATTTCATTTACATACACCTGTAACTAAAAGATAAAAATAAAATTAAGAAAATAAGTTTTTCGTTTGCAAAAATAAAATTCTTTGTTTGTGAAAACATGTCCCGTAAGATGACCAAGTGCGGTAATTTCCACGATGATTAAATCATTTAGGTTGATGAAATGAATTGGTGTCCAACCATGGCCGATTGTAACTGTTTGGTACTGTGTGTATAGATGTCTTTGTAAATATTACTGTGTACAGATTTGAATGTCCCACCATTGCAATCAATGGCACGCTCGTAGTGCTTCTAGGAACTAGTATATTTAAACAGTCAGTTGTTCACAATTTGTTCGTTTGTTCGGGAGAAATGGTGTTTGGTAGTGCCCGCCAGTTCTCATATCAACAAACTTTCGTGTAATACAGTCCATCAAGATGTTCGACGCAACAGTAACCGATACCTATTTTGAGATAATTAGCTGAGGTATATGCATCAGTCCTTCCCTAATATTATATATATACACACACACACACACACACATGTACACTGTATCTTTTAAAAGTGATACGAACCGTGGGTATGATGCTTCAATGGCCCACTCTTCCACAGATCTTTGCTTGCAAGTTTTCATGTAGTTCCCAAACATCAAACAATGTGCTGTTCCAGCTACGCCAAACAGATCAGTCTGCAAAAAAAAAAAAAAAAAAAAAAATTGATTTGCAAGAAAACATACGGTTTTGTTGAATGGAGGAGGAATAGGAAAGAGGAGGGAGGAGTGCATTATAAATCCTTGCATTTACTGTACTCTCACTGAGAGTGGTTTATTACTCTCCTTCTTAATCAACACCATCAACAGTCACCATACCATCAATTTGAATGATAGTTAAATAAAAGAAGCTGTTTCTACATATTACTTCTGTTTGATATAGTTTTAACTCATTTTAATGCGGGAGTAGAAAATAAATGGCTATCTGTTAACAAAAAATAAAAGATAGTTTTGATGGAACATAAAGACAAAGGAAGCATACTATGAAAGTGGGATACATGATGAGAATAGGAACAAGATCTGAAATACCATATTGGCAAAATTTATGATCCAGAAATATGGGGGTTGTCTTATAATTGAGGCCTATTAAATTCAGTATCTTTCAAAACATAACATTCATAAATATATTAATGAAATTGATATATCATCATACTTCACAATGTAACATACATATTAAACATTAAAAGTATCTTTAAAACAAGAAGTTAGTGATATAACTAATTAGCCTACTTCCCTCTACATGACTGTAATTAATTTTTAAACAAATTTTCAAAAGCTTAGATGGTAGGCAGGAATAACATTAGATATGAAACACGAAACTTATGCAACAGTAGTGAGACAGTTACAAATATACACATGCCTTATCTATGAATAATACAGAAGACCTTGAACCATAAGCTAGATAAGCTAGCATGCAATAAACTAAATTACGGAGATATGGTTCGGAGTATTCGCTTCTGATGTAATACACTTAATGTTTTGAAACATATTTACAGCCCCGTCATTTCAAAAATAGGATTCTCAGCCCCTTGACACAGTTTACATGGTCTACCGCGGTTGTAATTGTGAGATGAATTTAGTGTAAATAGTAGGGGTGTGCAAATATTTGAATAGTTGTGAATAGTAATTTATAAATTATTCACATTCAAACTTTGAATATGCTATGTGAAAATTATGAATAATTTACATTCCAGTTTTGACTGGTTGTAGAGATGTGCAGAGTCAAACTCCTATTGACTTCTACCGAATTTACCAATTCTGATGGTTTTCCCACGTAACCAAGTGCATCAGGAAACTTAAGCCCCAGTGGAAAAGATGCTCAACTTCCGCTGTTTTTCAAACAAAGTTTGTAGTTTTTGTCCCAAGCTTCACCATGCTGAGATAATCTACCAGCTTGACGTTGACAAGGATCAGAGCGGAAGTAGTAAGCGGAGAGAGGGATTGTTTTCTCAGCGGCGCATGGCCTTCCCATTTTCTCCCACTGTCTTTCTCTCTCTCACTCGCTGGGCGAGCAAGACGTCATGCCTGACGACATAGTTGGGGGTGGAAACCATTGCGTGTGAGTTTCCGGCACGGCAAAAAGTTACAGTAGTTTGACAACAAACCACCTCCATGTGCTAGTAACAATGGTGCAAAGTGAACACACACAACTAGAATGTGTGCAGTAATCTATGGCTGCAGCACCGCACGTTTGTTTACATCGACAGTTGTGCGTGAAACGAAAGTTTGATATTGTTTGTTTATTTTATTGCATCTGTAAGACCTTTTTTCAATACAGAGCTGTACAAAGGTACTGCACAAGTCAAATTACAGTATACAAAGTTTAGACCCTTAACATAGTGTACATGCACACAACGCACACACAAATATATGTCATCACATTGCACGTACACACATAATATCTTTTCTTCATAATGAGAAATAATTTTCTCCCCACATGCTGTAAACTGATACTTTAAACTGACTGTTATCATTAAATATCTAGTCCCATAAATTATGGAAGATGCTGCATCCGATGTAAAATACCGTAAAATGTCAATCATTTGGAAATTTTATGTAAAAAGAAAAGGGCGAATGCGAGTCAAGAAATTAATACAAACACAGACCTGAACCGGTCTGAGAATACTTTTTCCTTTAAATGTAGATAATGATATTATGTGGATACTGATTGCTCTAGTTTATTTATGTGTATCATAATTCCTTTGCATTAAATATTTTTAGTGTAAATTATCTTTTTTTTTTTTTAAAACAGCTTTGAGTTTCCAGAAAAATTGTTTGTGAATTTACCAAAATTATAGTGTATTTAAAATCGAAACCTTTTAAAAATTATTGCTAACAAAAAATTAATTACGATAACTTTTCAATAAGTGTGTTGCACCTAGACAAAAAGTGATTTACTGTATTTTGTAAATGTGTGTTTGCGAGGAGTTTTATCAAGATAATTAAAACTACACAACATAATTTAAATACAGACCTATATAATGCAAGTTATTTACGTCGAACAAAAAAAAAACTAAACAAATAACACCGAAAACTAACAAAAATAACACCAAAATGTTCTTAAAAATAAAACCACAAAATCTTGCCTCTAACAATCATTAAATCACAGCGGTAGTATGTTATAGAATAACTCTTTTAGAAATGTGATAAAAACCAGTACAAGTAGATAGGTTTGGCTGATTTTGGCGCAAGGGGCTGTGGCTCGGAGCATCAGAGCTGTTCATACTTTGTCATTCCAGACCTCAGTGGCCACTTTGTGAAAAAAAGTGTTTGCTCCTCAATGTGGAAGACTGATTCCTCATGGCTGAATATATCTACAAAAATGGGTAAAACGTCAGCCACAATGAGAAATTTGAGAAGCCGATAAAATGAAATAAATTTTAACAAAATTAAAAAAATCCAAGAAAATTATTTAAAATTTTATGTAAAAAAAAAACTTGCATTTCCGAAGGTTCTCCCTATCACCCCTCGCAGCTACTCATTCTGCGATCTTGGTTTTTTTCGTTTGTCATTTGTTTATTCATTGCTGGAGGCTGTCATCTTGGTTTTTCGTTTGTCATGTGTTTATACTTTGCTGGAGGGCACAATCTTGGTTCTTCATTTATCATTTGTTTATACTATGCTGGAGCATGCCATCTTGATACTTTTGTTTGCCATTTGTTTATATTTTGCTGGAGGATGTAAATTTTGGTTTTTTCATTTGTCATTTGTTTATACATTGCTAGAGTACGCCAACACGGATGTCATGTTTTCATTATCTAGGTGGTGCTAGTGTATTAGTAATCAATATTGCCACCAGGTATCAGCCATAGTTATTTAAGGTTTCAAAGTATAGGTTGTGCTGTCTGAGCCCTCCATGTTGGATTCTATTTTCAACAGATAAGTGGCATTAATTTCTCAATTCAGCTCCTAGGTGAGCTATTGACAATATTTATAGACATAGGAAAAATATGTAATGTTCATTTGACGCTGTCGGGTGAGACTTGAGACAAACAATGACACAAATACTTACTGGTAATTTGGGCACCAGTGGTGCTTCCCAATCACCGCACTATTGAGACTCAGGATTCTCAGGGATGTTGTGGGTTCTGTGTGTCCGTCTCACACATGTGTACTTGCAAACACGTAGGCAATACTAAACTTTTAATAAAATCACTGAAATAAACAACTGATAAAACATATGTGGCTAGGACACTGTCACTACTGAATAAAAATTGAGTTCATTGTGAAACTTGTTTTTATTGTTACTATGCATACACATCAACGTGCCAATGAAATTATGATACTCTCGGTCATGACTAGCCAGGGTGCTCCCCAACCCGTAATTAATCTAGCGCACGCCTAAATGTATGATCTCATCAAGGTGCGTGAAAGCACAGCCTTCACAAGAGAAGAGGGCCCACAGCCACTAAGGTGGACTGATGGTTTTTCCCTCAAGACAGGACACTGTGAATTACAAATGAAACCCTTGATACATTAACATGTGTGATTATTCTGCATCACTAACGCAAACTCATCGGGGCTTGCCCTCCAGCACGTGGGTAGTGTGGTGACGGCCTATACATAGAGCTGGCTAGGACGGGAATAATTGCACCGTACACTAATTACAAAATTACATAAACCATCAAAGATACATGAAACAAGATGGGGCACGAGATGAGTATTCACAATGAAAACAAGCTCAAATGACGCGGATGCCGCTGGATAAAGTTCGTAGCGGACCACGTGGTGCAGGTGAAATTGCATTATTTCTGCATGGACACGGCAAATTAGGTTCAGACAAAATATTATTCTCTTTACGATTGCAGTGGTTACAGGCGTGTAACATGCCTAATGGCGGTAAAATCAAACAATGTGACTGTGTGGTCAAGCACAAAAGCATCCATTTACGTGAAAAATACATTGAACACTGACAAAATTTTTTTACATAGAACCCGTATTAAAATATTGCACATATGATCTTACATAAACTCTCAAACGCAACGATGGCGTATACAAAAACTTGGCGCCGGCCGGCCACGTGGTTATACATGATGTTGCAGTAAAATATTCAAACATGAAAAAATACCCTCAAATACATACATAAAAACAAAGCCCTTAAAATTGTACGTAGCAATAATGCAAAAGTTAAAATGAAACACCATTAACATAGGCGGATGGAGCCTGATTCAAGTTGCGCGGGTCGCGTGACCTCTCCAACATCGTTCTTATTCCTTCTCTTCGATTAAGTTAAAAATGCCACAAGGGCGCAATAAATTAATAAAGTGGAAGCATATTGCTGGGGAAATGTCTGGCAAAACGTACGCAAGCAAAGATTAACCAGTAAACTAAATTGACTATGGAAACCTAAATCAGTAAACAAAAGTTGTAGTGCGTATGTGACAGTGTCTTACCTCGCCAGCTCTCCTCGACAAACTGTCCAGATACAAGCGTCGCACGTACCTACCATGGCCGCCTACAGGTTTCACATAAGCGGAAGTACTATGCACGAAGTAAAGAATTCTATTATTGAAAATAAAATGGCACAAATTAAATTAAATAATGTTTTACATTTTTATAATTTTCTTATGAATTTAATATTATTTTAGTGTCTCTTTATGACTGCCTTTACGCCGGAATATCAGTGTTCTTATAACCAAACAATTTAAAAATAGTAACATACACTTTAAAACATTTAAAGATATATTAAACCCTCCAAATACAATATTATACATTTTACACTGAAAAATAATATTTATGTGAGAGTTCAGAATGATTATTGGCCTCTTTGCACAAGTGTGGGACACGTGACACATGCACTGTGAGCGCCGTCATGGTCTCTACTGCCGCTGGCTGTTAGCCGGCGTCACATTACTATAAAAATATATATATTTTTCAATCAACATTATACATACATGAATGACGTGGGACTTTGACTACATGCATAATTTATTAAACATATATTATTTTTTAGTAAAAGTTTAAAGTTGTTCAATTTAAAAAAGTATTTCTTATTTACTTATATAATTTAGATATAGTACAATGGTACTTTATAAAATACTTAAATTAAATTAATTTCATTTCTGTGACTTTTAAATTTTAATTATATTCTGGCAAATTAGGTAAATATGAAATAAAACATGATTTGATTCACAGACATTTTTTTATTCAATTCACTTATTACACTCGCTCAAGCACAAAAAAAAAATTACAATATTCTTCAATGTACATGCATCTCAATATATGCAACTTTGTTATAGTTTATAGTCTTTTATGCATCTCGCTATTCGCACTCGTGTTGTCCTTGTGGGAAAATGTCATAGCATGACTGTGGAGGGCAGGTTATGTAGGTAACTACACTTTAGAGGACAAGTACCAAAGTCACAAGAGACCTGCTTGCAGCAAACCTGGTACGGAGGTATTGAAGAGAAATGCACTTCACCTTTACAGGTCCTTGCATGTCTAAGTAAACTGTCGCTACAGCTGAACTGCTTACCGTACCTGTCACACAAACATAACATATAATAGGGATTCTTGGCACAATTAAAGCACTCATGTCGACGTACATTATGGTCGAAAGTAAAAGCCTCATCACAAAAGTGACACTGATGACGATGTAGGTGCTGAAGCTAAAGAAGCACGTAATGCAGACAATAGTGTTCTAGGTACCTCAGCCTCAAAGTTACATGGCGCCATTGAAAATATCGTAGGCATAAAAGTTGAAGAAGTAGCATCTGTAGATGAATGTGCTGCACCGGTGGCAGTAGATGCTGGTAGTGATGTAGGTGTCACAGCTGAAGATGTCGATGGCACAATACCAATCTGGAACGATGGTACTGCACTGGTGGAAGTAGATGCTGCTAGTGGCGTAGCCATCGCAGATGAAGAAATCGATGGTGTTGGTAAAACAGGAGACATCTAACTCAAAGATGAAACTGATGGCGAGAAACTATTGGCGGGCAATATACACTCCATTTTAACGTAATTAGCGATGGATTACCCGGCGTAGAAGCTAGTCGAGACAATCCACCTTTCACATTAGCCATTGTAAACTAAGCCTCTCAGCAGACCTCCCTAATGCTCATAATATACAAGTATGCAAGCCCTATGATGTCATATTGACTTTGAACCAATCGTATTACACCATTAATAGATTGTTCGGGCACCGACCAGCCAATCACAGAGTTTCCATGTGATTACAGCTGACGAATTGTATAAAGGCATTGAGAAATCAAACAGATAGGTAAGTAGACTCTAGATGCTTATCATTATTACCTATACAAATTGCGCGAACCACGTAGAACCTGCAGAAGATGCCTTCGCTCAAGAACTTTACTCGGAAGGACGAGACGACAATGAGAAACCAAAGTTTTACTTTTTTGCTACCGTAGTGTTCATGACAGCACCACACTCACCACAAGCAGCACCACATGCACAACAATCAGCCCCACAAGTACAGCAATCAGCACCACAATCAGTCAGATTAGCCAATTTCTACACCTAAAATATGGACATGATGTCCAAGCTGAAAATGGCCAACTTTACAGTCCCTTTTGTGCACTGCCAAGTCCAGAACTACCTGCGGTAGTCAAAAGGGTTTGCCCTGCGAAAATTTCTATCTGTTGTTTTATTGTTTCCTGACTTCTTGTTACAGGTTACAATAATTTGTTAACTTCAGATAAATATGTGGAGTGAATCTGGCCCTGGTCTAACAATTATAATATAGTTACAGTGGGATGGTGTTTGCCAAAACACACAGGACGAGGTCTTTATCCAACTGCTTCCTGAATGTAGGTGTTTTTAAGTTGGAAAACAGCTGAGAGCCCCTTAATAAAGTCAAGAAAGGGATTTGGGTTGGTTCTAATGATAGTTTTGAAATAACGTTGCCTTGCTTTATATTGTAAATTCAAATAATTTACATTGTTTTTTCACCCAATATCACAATAAATACACTTTATATTAAAATATAAATTTCCCACCGATTAAATTTAATATAAAAAAATAGTACCAAAAATAATTATGTTTAAAACTTCCCCCAAAATTTTCATTTTTACACAATTGCATCTCTTTCCAGCTTTACGCAGGTTACATTAAATATTTTCCTTTAAAGAATACTAAACTAAAATGGCAGTAAGGCAGCCTCTTTAAAATGTTCGCGGAACAGCAGTTCCTGCCCAAATGAAAACCCTGTTCTGTCTCCCCGAACCTGGACGAGACACCTGTATTTATATTTTAATTGAAATCATTGAGAACAATGCAACATGATCTTAACTCCGTCGATATCCGGAAGTGCTGGAAGGGCACCCTGGTGGTATATGACTGGCTGGCTGGCATCACGTGGTCAAGGTGAAGTACGAGGGAGGGGAAAGCAGTCATAGATTTCATGTGCGGCAGCAGCTCCGCAGCGCCCACACTTGCAGCTAACAGGCCCGGCCAGCAGAAGTTAGGTGTGGAGCTCAAACTCACCCCCGTCGCAACAAAGGTAGCCATCCCAAACTGCCAACATTTTCTCAACTTCATATGGCACCGTCGGTATAGCTTTCGTTCAATGTGCAGGGATAGCCGTTACAACAGGATGTGTGACTTGTGTCATTCTCGATAAGCCCCTAAGTAAATCAGCTTGGGATGTACTGTCTCATTAAGTTCCGTGACCTTTTTCGCACGGATGGCAAACTCATCCAACCAGTCTATATTTCTGAGGTATTCCACAGATGAAGGGATGACATCCTTAAGAGCCACGCTGACTTTTTTGTGCAGCTGTTGTGTCTCACCAGAATAATCT
Organism: Dryococelus australis; assembly: GCA_029891345.1. Classification (NCBI taxonomy): domain Eukaryota; kingdom Metazoa; phylum Arthropoda; class Insecta; order Phasmatodea; family Phasmatidae; genus Dryococelus; species Dryococelus australis. The sequence goes on from CM056993.1 coordinate 385,413,333, forward strand.
AAATTACAAGACTTCAACTCGTACGTCAGCTCATCCTTGAGCATGTATTCTGGGATGACCCAAATTTCCATGATTGCAAATGAACTTAAATATTAAGCTCGTAACCAGAAATACAATACACCACAAATAACGAACTGTTTAAAAACCCCCACTAATTATTTCTGTGCAAACTGCACACAAATTCTCTCCAAAGCCAAGTACGTGTTGCGTAATAATAATCCACAGAGAAATTATTTACTAATTTAATGAAACTATTCTATCAAATATGTTCATTAAAAAAAATGTAAACATCTGACAAGATGGTTGCTGACAACCGCCAATGAAGCTGACACCGTCGGGTGAGACATGAGACGAACGATAACACAATTTACTTACGGTAGGTGGGCACCAGCAGTGCTTCCCAGACACCGCACATTCAGACTCAGGGTTCTCAGGGATGCTGTGGGTTCTGTATGTCCGTCTCACCAGAACGTCTTTACAAAACACTGATCATTACTAAATATTTATCACTGAAAGAAAAGAGGGAGTTGCTGCATTGACGCTAAAGATAAACACATGGATTTTTACACTGAGCAACATACCATTTATTGATTCCCTAGTACAATATCGGGCCAGAAAGATGAATAAATGATTGAAACTTGGACATGTTTAGCTAATTCCGTTGGGTGCTTCCCCCAGCTTGTAATTAATCTAGCGCACTCCTAGATGGAAGATATTCTCAGAGGTGTTTGAGAACAGAGCCTCCACAAGGAAAGGGATCTACAGCTGCTAGAATGGACTGCACATTTTTCATGGAGACAGGACATGTCTCCCAGCACGTGGTGAGTGTGGTGACGGCCTGTACACACAGTTGGCTAGGACGGAAATAATGTCAACGTACAAATTACACAAATAATGATGATAAACATGGGACACAATTTGAATAGACACAATAAACACGCATATGCGTGAAAGTATCATTAGATGGCGCGGATGCTGCTGGATAAAGTGCATAGTCGATCACGTGATGCAGGTGAAATTGCAATATTTATTCGTGAAAATGGTAAATTAATGCAGGACAAAATGGTAGCAATATTGGGAAAATTATTCCCATTAAGATTCAACCATACAAAAGCTTCCAGCATGCCTGATGGCAAGAAAATCAAACATGTGCAAAAGACAGTGTGGTTATACATACAAAAGAAAAGAAAAAAAAAAGAAAAAAAGAAAAAAATGGAACCCAGAACGAAACAATACATATTACCATGAGATTATTAATAGTACACATGATATTACAAGAATATACCCTCAAAGCGCATGGATGGCGCAGATACGAACTTGGCGATATCCGACTGCATGTCCATGGGCGATGGGGCCGTAACACAATTAAACATGAGAAATACCCTGAAATACATTATTGCACATAGCAATTAAGCAGAAATTACAATGAAATGCCTTTAGTGTATGCGGATGGCACCTTACAAGCTGTGCGGACCGCGTGGCCTCTCCGACATCTCCTCCTTCCCTCGTTTTAAGTTCAAAAAGCCTCAAGGGCTGCAAAAGATTAATTTAAACGGAAGCATAATCCTGGGGAATGTCTGGCAAAACATACGCATAGCATAGGTTAACCGGGATACTAAAAGTTGACGCATGCTGCTCCTACAACTAATGAACAACGATTATGACTCATCGCTAAGGGTCCTACTTCCACTGCTACAGATGTAAGAAATACATACAGAGAATTTTCTACATGAGTTCTCGGCTGCCTACTTTACCAAACAGGAACTTATAAGCGAATTCTCGTCACCTGAAGGTTACGTAACCCGGCTGGCACGCTGCCCCCCCTTCCCCACGCAGAGAGCCCACAAACTGTCCGGATCTCAAGCAAGGCCGAGCGCTACAGACGAGGCATGAAGCAGAAATGCTGACCAGTCTTTTGACTCCCACGCCAACCAAAGCAGGAGACTCGCCCTCCCCACAGTTGGAGCCAGCAGCCTACAAGCTTCACCTATATAAGTTCGGATGCTGCCGGGCTCGGGAGGTTCTCTTTTTGACTCTCTTGCGCATCTTCCCAGAGCACTGGTCAGTGCTGGAAACCTCCGGAGAAAGTAAGTCCCCAGAGGCTACTGCGGACATCAACGATCAGTCAACCTGACGACCAGCGAATACGCTCACCAATACATTTTAACTTCACCTTTGTCTCCTCTAGATACTTTTTACTAGAACAGTTTAAGAGTAATAAATTTTACCATCTAGATTTATCTTTCCCGCTTACAACCTACAACCAGGTTGCCTACACATGGTCAGAGCAGTAACCTTCACCACTCAACTGCCTGGTGGGAGGTAGCATATGTCGCATATTTATTGAGACTTCAATAAACATATTTTTGTTTCCTAACTTTCAGCTTTTATTTCTTAGAGTATCTGTCTGCCTGCTAGATACTGGTCGCTACGTACACCCTTGACAAGAACTGGGAATTTTATAATAAACGAATTAGCTTCAACTACGGGCGCCCTTCAGGAATCAGTCATATTTTCTCACACACCCATTAGACAGCCATCTGTTGCTTTGCAACTGTCAGGGCACAGTCTAGTGCTGGCGGAGAGGAACAGAGGAGCCACCACCACTAGCAACACCTTCACCCAAGGAGGAGCAACAGCCTCGAGATATTGCTTTATCCAAGAGCAGTGTAAGTGATGGGATAATTTGTGGCTTGAGACCAGAATGCACATCCAGTGGCGGCATTAATGACCCAAACAGCTCCCCGTCTCTGATCAGCCCGCATAGCGTTGGGGTTCAGTGGAGACTTTACAGTTCAAGTTTAAAATGTATACATTTTCCACACACACCGGACCAGTGTAATGAACACGCTGCAGCCACCATAGGAGAAGAAAGTGGCAGCCACGCCCTTTCACACGCAGCAATCACGGCACATGTTACAGTATAGTTATCCCTGCCATGCAAACACAGATTTATCACATCATCGCAAATTGTCTACGTAGATTTAAAAAACACAATGTGTACAAACTTGTGGTAATTTGAAGTATTTTTTGGAGCAAGAAAAATTAACGCTTTATTTGGCAAAAAGCAACATGCCTTGTCATGGATCGCCACTTTTACCAACTTAGGATCTGTATCTCTCCTGCCATAACATCTAAATATATTAAAATAAGTATTCATACATTAAAATCCCTTTTTCACTTGTAAATTACAAATTCAAAAATAATTATTTTGCAGAAATAAGTATGAAATATGGAAAAATTGAAAACATGTATAATTTACTGCTACCACTAATGATGGAAAACTTCTTGGGGCAGGGAGAGGGGGAGAGAGACACACACACAAGCTCTGCTCAGCTGACAGTTTCTTCCTTGGTTGAAAAAACAAACACCATGTCACTAGCGCCTAGGCACAATATTTTGTGCGGTTATTTTGAACTGTAACAATGAAATATGTTTCCATCCGGGCTACCTAAATATTTTCATATTTCGATAGGCAATGTTTAATTTACAAATAGCATACCAAAAAAATTAGGTTAAAACAATATTTTAACTGTGAACTAATTTCTTACTAGCCTGTTTTTAATTTGTATTTAATACAAAATAAATATTACAAGTTAAAGTTTTGTTTATTCAAGAATATAGTACTTTAAAGTTAATCACAGTGGTGGAATACAAGTTATTTAAAAAACAGGTTGACATGTTAAGCCTTCAATTATTTTTCAAAGTTTTGTTTCAAAAGATCTGACGAAACCATGAATGGACTATATGCAACAATTTATTTTAGTGAAAAACGTAAGAGAAAATTCCACAATCGTCTCACTACTTTGATACATTTTCAGTATCAGGATCAGCATATAACAACATGGCTGGACTTTAATTCAGAATTTTAACGGTCTAACTTACCACAGAAAAGCAGAGAGCATTTCCAATGACTGACTGACAACATTGTGGATAAATAAATAGATGCCACTGCAGTGGTTCCAGCACTCCTGAACTATCTAAGTACAGTACTTTCTCAGGCACTTCATTATATAAAATGCTTGAATTTGTCACTGATTAATACCAAAGGTTCTAGCAACATACAGCACACATAAGTCAGAAGTCATATCATGCAAAATCTACATAAACTGTATCTCTAAAGATGTAATTAATAGAAAAATAAGACCGAATTCTGTGTTACTTCGCCTTGCATCACGAAGACAAAATGCGTTGTTTTGGAACTGTCAAAATTTTTTAAATTTATTTTGTTTTACATTTGAGATGGACTCTTCTAATAACTGGGTGTTTTTCCACAAAAAAATTATTTCTACAATAAAGTTTGGATATTTACGACAAAAATAATATCCCATCATGAAAATGAGATCACACCAGCAGTGACAAGAATTTTTTGCCAGCAAAATTATGGTACAAATTCTGATAAGTTATATATAAAAAATAAACATTGTTAATAGGAAGACGACGCGGAAGGTTTCACTTCTAGGTAGACAAAGACAAGTTGGTTGCAGCATCTGCTGCTGCCTTACCTGATATGTCCAAGGTCGCTTAGTTTGCATTTCAATACACTGGAAACCATTGGTTGTGACTACCTTCTTGAAAGTCGTTCCTCGTGGAAACTGCAGCATGTCAATGCTTCGACCAAAGTCTATCAACTTGAGGGATGGCACTTGTAAATCCACTGTCGGCCTGGCAAATTAAATAGATTTAGACACACATCCAGTAATGCTGTGATAGATTTTTGCACTGCAGTAAGGCACAGAGCTTAAGTACCCAGGCCACAGCAATAACATTTTCTTGCACAACAGCAACATATTACAGAAGTTTTCTAGATACTGTACACAAACACAACAAAAACAAAGATGAAAAACACAATCAAAAATAACCACCATGCTCTGAAAATCAACAATTAAATACAGTTTAAATCAAATTATAACTAGGACATACATGTGCGCATGCTCCCCCCCTCCAATGTACGTGCTCATGCATGCTCGTGCTCCTCACGCTTGTGCTGATGTGCACACATGCACAAACACCACATGCATGTGTGTATATATAGGCATGTAAAATCCTAAAATCTTGAATGTTAACAAAATACAGTACACCTTAAAATGTTTGATTATGTATGATATTTTTGTACCACACTATTACTACTAATGTTTTCCAAATTTTGACACATAGGGTTATATTTATGTTTTTCTTATGCAACACTCATAGATTTACGTAAGAACTAAGCTGAATTTCAGTTGTATGTTGTTTCTGATGGCTGCAACATTACAATATCGGAATATCCTATTAATTACAAACATTTATGTTAATGGGTCTACTTTGATAATCAATTTCTATTGACAGACATCTTATGTATTACACTGTACAAAATCTTCAAAATATATTTAATTACTTGTCACACAATATATTTAAACATGTATTATTTATAACCATACTTTCCATGCTAATTTATAACACAAGAATATTATAATTCAATATAGAATCAAGTCTATACAAATGTGGGGCCCAAATGGGTCAAAATTTGGCCGTATCTATTTGTACAGACAACTTGGTCATACAAGCAAATTTTATAAATATATAAAAGTTGAAAATCATTTAGATGTAACATTTTAATATGATGTCTATTAGCATTGCTACACTATTCAAATGATGATGGGGTTAGGAGTAAATAATATAATGCTCCCAGCACAGATTTGTTGGCAATAACATTTAATTAATTCATGCAAGAGACGGGAAAAAAACCATAATTCAAAATGCTGCAAAATTAGTTACAAACTTGAACTAGTTCAGAATGATGTAACAGATAGAGTTAGTAAAGAGACATGTTCTAAAATGGAAATGCACAGTTGAAGCATTATTTGTTTTTAACACCAAAACTAAAACTCATCAATACATTTGTTGCAGTAATAGGCAAAACTTACAGAACACTTAGCATCAGGTTATCTGGTTTCAAGTCACCATGAATAATACTGCACTTCATGAGGTGCCGCACGATGCACAGCAGCTCACGTGTCCAAAATGTAGCAACAAGATGATTCAAGCAGCGTCCCTGTGCAAAGAAATAATAAATGGTAGTGAAGCAGACGCTTGGTGGTGGAAAAACATGGTATTTAATATTAAAAATGATGCTCTTTGTGTTTGTATGTGTGTTTAAAACACACACAAAGCATGCATTCACGAGCACAAAAGCGTGCTTAGTGTACACACACATGCACGTAAATGTGTGCACACACAGATAGAGAAAGGAGAAAAAGAAACTTTCTCCCCTTTCTAAGTCTAAGGGCTCTCACACAGTGCACGTGTGCACAAAGAGAGAGAGCGAGATGAGAGAGGGACGGGGTAGTCAGGGAGGGGGAACAAGAACAATTAATGAGAGGGAAAAAGTTTCACTTTCAAGCTTTGTGTGACATGGTAGAAGGATGAAAGAAAAGTAGAACAGGAAGAAGAAGAAGAAAAGGGGGGGGGGGGGGAGGGAGATAAACACTGGCGGGGAAACTGTCGCTTACCATTGGCAGCCCCAGTCTCTGGCACTCAGAAGCAGAGGGGAAAGATACATAAAAACAACATGAGAGGGGTAGGGCGCCCAGGTTCCTTCTGTGTCACTCTCTTGCTATCTCTCAATGGTTACCTTTGCCTTCAGCCGATAAAAGTATTTTATTACGAAACAAAACTGACTGACTTCTTTTATCACAGCTCATATACCAACCACTTTCTTGTGTCAAATAGTTGTCTTTAACATAGTTATAGATGTAATCAGTTCACAAAAATATCAACAAGAAAGTTACCCTGCATATCTTGCACGCCCCCTTCTTTTGAATAAAAAAAAATAGAAAGAAAAAGTGTACGATTTGTGGGTAAAAACAGTATTATATAGATACTGTATTTACTCGTGTACCATCAACACATGTTTCTTAGAAACAAATCCGAAAAGTAGGGGGTGAAGATCTAGATAGGGATCAAGGTTTTAGAGAAAAATACAGGAGAGAAAATAGTCTGGATCACCATAACATAGACTACTCCCATCTGCTGATGAGCACAAATCTAAGGCAAGGATGGTGTCAGTCACAGCATTTGTAAAGCAGCCAAATATCATTAGATTGAGCGACTGAGTGGCTTTTACGCTGGTCCGCAATCATGCAGACAGCCCTGAGAACCACCAATCGACATTCAGTTTTTTGTTTAAATTGGTCATGTTTTCCAAGACAAGTAACTTTTTTAAATAGTAATTACATAAAAAGATAGCATGTTTATGCATATTCATGCCAAAGGTGTGATATGTGCTACGAGGCGAGTCCTATTTCTGAAATGTATTATTTTTAAATTGGTGGGCATTTATTTTGAATAAATAATGTATGGCTCGTGCAACATATGTATAGCCTGTGTAACATAACTGGGTGGTAAACTAGTAAATATGGTAACTAAACTTTTGGATTAGAAATGTAGATTTTTTTCTAAGAATACTCTTCTTTGAATATATAGACACACAGTCAAATCATATAATGACCACCTGCTAGAAGTGCCATCTGCAGTGTGTAGCCCATGACGTATGGCTTGTGATGGGGACTGGTGAAGTTGGTATATAATGCAACTGACAGGCTGGCTGTACACAGTGCGCTTCTTGCTGTCATGGGTAAGGGAAGTGAATTAACAGAGTTGCAAAAAGGAATGATCATCTTCTTTTGGGCCAAGGGGCAGAGCATTTCGGAAGCAGCGACATTTGTGAACTGTTCACGTGCCTCTGTGGTAAAGGTGTATCGTGTGTGGACGAATGGCACCATTGGGAATAACCATTGTGGAAACTGCGGAGCTGCACGCTGTCATATCCCGAGTGGGTGGATACCGGGCAGAGTTAACCTGCTGCAGTGGGTCATGAGGATGATTAAGGGCAAAATCTCAACCACCACTGAAGAATGCTAAACTTTTTAATTCATGACTTAATTTCTTCATTACCTGATTATACAATCTACTAATATTATATTTTAACTGATTATTCATTACCATTAATTATGAACGAAGGAATACTCTGCCACAAGAAAAGTCAGGAGCACACACATGACCAAGTTTTGCATTATGCTGGCTTGTTACTAGCCAGTCATCTTACAGTCGTGCATAACCCCAATGTGTGTCCATCACCTAGCTATCTGCACACTGCGTGTGCCTGCTTATATCAAGCGACCATAAAGGATTCCTTCCAGAACTTCTGGTTTACTGCATTACTCCACATGTACAAACTTTACGACAATACTTCTCAAACATTTTTTTTTGTTACTGGCCGACTATCCGGGCACAGATTGCCCTGCTAAGCAAACTCATTTGACTTACTATTAGCCATTAAATCACCACTTACGTTCATCTATACTAACAACAGATCTCAAGCAACTCACTTGACTCATTTCCTCTGCTTCCTAACACAGAAGCTTTGTAAGAATACTTTATGATATAAATTCAAAGTTATATAACATCAGCAAAAAAATGTTAACATAAAATTTAACAAGTAGACAATGCAACATTGATGTCAGAGGTGAAAATTGACTATGACGGAGCATGAAGACTAACCAACAGGCTAAAGTGGAACAGCTCAACGTCCAAATTAACCACAAAGCATCCAGACAGATGTCTACTGCAACCATTCAGCAAAGTTTTCTGTGAACGGGGCTCCGGAGTGTAGATGGAGGGCGACTGCACCAATGAGACTTGACCGCTGCCGATTGAGACGGGTAGTCTTCTCCGACTAGTCACTGTTTCAGTTGCATAAACGGATGGACGCCAATGTGTCCCCAGCAAGAAACATCTGAGAACAGACACCCTGCATCCATTACTGGACGACCACAAGGCGGTGAGGGCAGTGTTATAGTTTGGGGAATGTTCTCGTGGTATTCTTTAGGTCCCATCATCCGTGTGGAAGGCACTCTTGATCGATTTGGTTATGAATCCATTCTCTGCAATCACATCCACTCGTACATGATGATTGTCTTTCCTCGGGAGGATGGGATCTTCCAGCACGATAATGCACCTTGCCACTGTCTATAAGTGTCCGCACATGGCTGGAAGAGCACGATCAAGACCTCAAAGTTTTTCCCTGAGGCCCAAACAGCCCCGATCACAAGCCAATCGAACAACTGTGGGACCACCTCAATCACTGTGTTAGCTGTTTGTCTCCTCTGTCACACACACTTCAGCAGTTGTGGGACATACTGTAGACAGCATGGCTCCAGATACTTGTAAGGACCTATCATAAACTGAATGAGTCACTGCCAGCTCGTCTAGTTGCTGTCCGTGCTGCAAAGGGCGGTTAGTATGGATACTAGTAGGTGGTCATAATAATGTGATTCGACACACACACACACACTGGATACTAGCAGGTGGTCATAATTTGATTTGACTGTTTATACACACACACTATTTCAATCTCCATTTCTCACCCCACCCCCATCTCCACACCCCTCCCTATCATCATCTCCCTCTCCCTCCCCAACACCCTCTATCCCTCTCCTTCCCTCCCCATCTTCATCTCACTTTCCATATCCATCTCCCTCCACATATCCCTCTCCCTTTCATTCATCATAATCTCACTCCCCACCTCCATCTCCCTCCAACACCCCCTATTTCTCTCTCCCTCCCCTCTGCAACATATATGCATGCGCACGTGCGCGCACTCATACACACAAGTTTTTATAAAACAATTTGGCAGCAATGAATTCAAGATACAGTTTCAGAAACAGTATAAAAAATGCAACGATAAGTTGCAACAAAAAGCTTCAATGATATTTCAAAGCACATTCGCACATTCTCTTTTACACCACAAGCGTTTCTATCAGAAATGGGAAGTAGGCCACATAAACGCAAGAAAGGGAAAACTGTGAGCCAATTACGAGGGGGCTGCAACTAAAAGATTCATGGTATTAAAAGACAGAAATAATGGTTTGTCTCAAAAATTGAATATGAAATCTCAAAACCTGAAAATGAAAATTTGCTATAGTGTTTTTCTGCATCCTATGGTCATTTTGGCTTTCATTGTTATATATAAATTTAATTTAAATTTCAACATGACAAATCTCATGTGTGGGTACAACGAACTGCACCTTCAAAAGTATTCCAAGAATAACTTAAATGATAAAAACCTTAAGGCAAAGGTATTCACAACATTTAAGTTCAGTGAATTCAGAAGATTTATCTCAATGTGATAGTTAACGCATTAGCAAAAATTTCCAATGTGAAAATGGGAAAGTTTAAAAATTCAAAATTCTAAGAAACTAGAATAGACTATCAAAATTCACAGTTATTTCTTAATTATGAATGATTATAACTCTTATTAATAACTGCACTTGCCTGTAACACAGGTACATAGTCATTTCAATCACAAATAAAAATCTCAGCACACTGACAATATATCGTATTTTGGCGTGTATAGGCCGCACCAGAAGTTTTTGATGAAAAATGAGGGATAATTAATATTTCAAGTATAGGCTGCACTGAATTTTGGTATTCCTGTATATATTGCTAAGTCACAATTCCATACAAACATAAAAAATTCTGGTTTAATTTCTTCCCTACAAAACATGTGACAGAAAATGTGTGTTATGTTGCAATGTTTACGAATATACATCGCGCAACTATTATTCCACAGATGGCAACGTGACTTGAGAAAGCAAAACCACAGCAACATGTTACTCAAAATGGCATCTTATCAGCGTGCACTCATAGAGCCATGGTGGGCGTGCAAACTACGCAAGATATTTTTCTCTTTTACAGTAGAGAAATTATTTTCTCGTCTAAGACATCTATGGGCGAGCTCCAAATTGTTTACATTTTACAAGTGCAGGATGAAGGTTATTTTGTATAAGAACGCGAGCGAACAAATAATAATTCTTTCCCTTCCCTTCTTTCCAGCCTTTAAGAATTAAAACATTAAAATGTACTGTACGTTGACAAATTTCTAAACATGTTTCGAGAAAAAAATTCTCCAAAAATTTTTTTATGCCAATATATTTATAAACCACATCCCAATTTTTTTTTGAAAAAATGTGCAGCCTATACATGCTGAAATACTGTAATAATTGGCGAGATAATGGAAATAATGGCATAGCTGCAATCTTATATCTCAGCCGAGCATAACCTGCTCAAGTGAACAACTGTCACGTAATGTATCTGGCTGTAGGGTTTTTACTAACACAAAAGAAGCAGTGGTCTAAATATCAACAACTTACCAATAAAACAATGGCATGGTTTGAAAATTGTACAAGATGATAGAAATTTACATGACACATTTCCTGACTATACTACACTCAACTTTGTCTCTTCTGAATGTACATTCACTTCACTAAAGGCGGCGCTAAACCAGTACTAGAGGCTGCTCACATGCCAACAGGATACGCCCTCACAACAAGGAGCCTTATTACAGACACATCACACCAACTTGTACTGTTCACCACACTAAGACGTCACGTCAGCCTCTCCGAAGTGCGAGATTGTACTATCAGCCAAGAAGGCGAGCCCACTGCCCATCACGTCACGTAGTTCTATGGTGAGCCAAGGGATGATGCTAGCAGCACCAGCAGACAGCTTCGCTCAAGGAGCAGTGCTCAACACCCCACCCCCATGTCCCAGAGGGCCCACGTCCAAGGAAAATATAAGTCCGTGCGCTGCCTGAAGATGCCAGTCTAACGCCGGCAGCTCGCTCCAACACCTCGTGCTGGAGCTATCTGACAACAACCAGGTCCTTATAACCTACTAGAAGCTCTTCAGCGACTGCGCCAACAACACCAGATGCTTTTCAGCGACCTTCCAGACACTCTTCAACTCTGCAGCAGCTCCCAAAGACCTTACCCCCTTTGGAAACTACAATTGCACTACCCTCGCTGGCAGTGTTGGCATCACTACTCCCTCTGGTAGTGGTCCTAGAGGGTCCCTTCTGGATACACCAACTCTCACCTTACCTGCTGGTAATGGCAACTGCTTACCATTACCCTCTATGGTAGTGATCTTCAATAGTCCCTTCTAGACAATGTTTAGAATTAGTTAGGGCCAGTTATTTGCATAGCTACCTAGTCGGATTGCCTTGTTCAGTTTAGGACCAGGTTTTCTTCACCTGGATATAGGTAGACTAACTTCCGTTCAACTTTGAAATAGTTAGGAGGTAGTACGGGCCATTGTACAGTTATTTATAGAACATATATGTATTCGCGCTTACTTCGGAGTACTCATTTCATAGGGTAACTGTGTTAGACCTACGTGGACACCACATTCATCTGAGTGAAGCAGGAGACCGGGAACTGCAGGCTCCCTTCACCAGGATGCACATACATCAACAACACACCCATTAGATGGCCGCTCGTACTGTGCACCTCGTGTACAGTAAGGTAGAGCCTCCTCCACTCGCAAGACATCCTTAAGTCGGCTAGTCAGCCAGGCCAACCTATACTCCGCCCACTGCGCTGAACTGTGCCGGATGAAGGAGCATCGGGTATGTCTCTTGCCTGTTCAACTTCTGCCCTAACTCTACACATAGCTAAGAACTGTCGTCACCCGCTTATCTCTGTCAAGACCGGTATTTGTTCCATCCAGTGTGCCATATACTCAGAGGAGTGGTGCTCAACGGAAGGTCAGAAAGGCAGCTACCACCTACAAAGCTAAGCAGAGTTGAAACCCTGCTCCAACTGCACTCCGCAGCATAACCCCATGGAAATGAGCTCAGACTGCCCGCCAACTGGAGAAGCCTCACCTCTCAGATACCTACCCATACTTGTTTCCAGCCCTCGTCAAGACCATCTGGTACCTATAACCGATCATTACAGCAATTCGCAGAGACGAGGACATCCCTCATGGAATCACCAACCCCTGGTTCGGGGGTAACCAGACCAACAGCCACAGCCCATCCGGGGCCCCGACCAGCATCACCAGTGCATCAGGTCCCGGCACCAACAGCAGCCGTTTACCTGGCTCAGCAGCCACCCCAGGCCTCTATCCATCCAGGTATACCTGTGGCAGTGTGCCAACCAATCCGCCAGGCCGTGACAGCGGCCCCTGACTTCGTAACATAGGCCATGCACCCTGCCCTCTACCCCGGCTGTGTTCCGGTCCACCGGTAATAATCACTGACGCCCCACATAATTTTGTGTCGCTGACAGACACAAACCAAAAGAGTAATCGACTGCAGTGACTCCTCTGAGCCAAGGGCCGCCGTGCATCAAACTTCAAATATCACAAAAAAAATTTAAATGGTTTGTGCTCTTTAAGCAGATAGAGATCTTTAATAGCTTTCATTACATTCCATTCTACTGGGAGAAGGAGGAGGAAGGAGACCCTAATTCTTTAGCTTTACCAAAAATAATGACATTTTTATGAAATATCTTTATTCTCTCTTGAAGTAATTTCTATAATGATGCGAAATACTAACAAAAAGTGGCTGGAATATTATAAAAAATGCCACACTCCTGCTGACTTGCATAACTTAACACAATAAGCTATGATTACGAGATCATACTGGCTACTTCAAAAGCAATACGTACAGTTTTCTCTCTGACTTTGTTGCAGACTGTGAGTAGTGTACCGTACGACAACCAGTCCAGCATCAACACACTTCCATTCTTGAAGATGAAGGCAGCATCTGGGTAGATGAATGCAGCAGCCTGCAGGATTAACAAAAATCAGTTTACCGCACACACCCCATCACCTTTAATTACACGGCACATTACCCCCAGCAGTACCCAAACACAAAACAATGGCACCTTGATGGCATACCTCATCGTACGTTTCCGTTGGGGGCTAGGGGTATCCTTTACAGATAAGGCATTCCTTATCTGAAGGGGATAACTCGCCTAGCGTATGTGAGAGGCAGGAAGGAGTGAATGGAATAGCATTTACAAAAATAAAAATAACACAGAAATCTTGTCTTTTTAATACAAAATTGAGTTAAAAGTAAAACCATAAAGTCTTGTCCTTACCAATTACAGATTGTTTACTTCTGTTTAGGTAAACTGCATTTCAAAAATTATAAATCACTTGAATACATTTTCATTATAGAAACTTTAATCTTACCACTGACTTGTCCAACAGCCTTGCCCGAACCTGCCGACCAATATAAAACTCCCGGTCACAAGACGATTTCTGCACTTTAAGGGCTACCGCTTTATCACCTCTCAGATCTGTTGCTTTCATCACTTTGGCATAGGCACCTTTCCCAATCATTTCAACCAACATAAACTTCCGTGTTCCTATAAAAGTAACAATAAAAAAAAATTAACATTTGTCTTAAGAGCATAAATAATCATAACTTGTGACAGCTGCAGTATTGCATACAATGAAGAGAGACAAAACATCAATTAAAAGGTAAAACGAAAGTTAAACAATCGAAGAATATTAATTACTACCATAAATACCCAGCATTATTTATGCCACTGCATAATTAATGCAACATTTTTTTTACCAACATACTATGAAATAAAAAAGTCCACACAATAATTTATGCAGAAGTTATTTTATGGGTTGCATGGAGAGAGAGAAAAATGGCAGCTAGCATAAACCATTGAAGAATGGGGGATATACCGTAGTTACACTGCAAGAGCAGTAGTAGTTACTAACAGCTAGAACCTTATTTCACAAGCTATTACGGCAAACAGTTTTAAAAACTTGGAATCTCAAACAAGACTGACGATGCAAAGTATGACTTGATATGGTAATACTTCACAGACTCCGATGGCCGATGATGCAATTCCGGTGACAGGAGTTCATCTTCTTAATCTGAATGTGATTCAAGTTTTTTCATGGACTGCTTTCGTTTGAAGATAATATGTAAACCCTTTTCAAGAAGTGGCATGTCTAATAAAATTTTACAATAGTGTAATTTATGGCTATGCTATTTCATCAACTTGTAGTTGCTGCACGATCCACTAGATTGCTGTATTGTTACTCCAATGTGCAGTTGTGTTTCCCGCTAAAGGGGCTGCTGTCATACATAAACTGAGAAGTTGAACATTAATCCTAAGGCACCCACTGATTCTCAGGATAGGAAACACTGGTATTGTACATTCTAAAACATTATTATATTTATTTCAGCTAGTGAACAAGACAAATTCTATTTATTAATAAATCATCTGTTTCAGTACATAATTACATTAGCAAGTGTGAGACGACAAAGTGCAATATCTATTTTCGAAAATCTTTATTCAAAACAGACAACTAAGTTTTTGCTCATCATAGACTTGCAAAACGAAAACAACAATCTGGAGAATCTATTACTATCTTGAGGTACTAAATTGACTTAGTAAAGAATGCAATTTTAAAGCTGTTATTGCTGAGATTAATATGAATGATTGTAATTAAAAGATGCTTTCATTGAAGGCTTACAGGATTCACATATCCGGCAGCGTCTACTAGAATACCCCAATCTTCAATTGCATTGATGCGTGACAGCCTTAGGGGCAGGAGCACGTCAACTTCTTACTAGGTGTTTTTAGATTGTGTTAGATCAGTCACACAGACTCAGGGGTACAGACCTTACCGAGACGGGATTTGCAGACTCTGGCACTTGGTCTTGGCGGTGCCCTAGAACAGAATCGGGTGGGTAGGCTGCCGTCTCACCTCTCACTGCCTGTGTCGGGTACTCATCGGCGTAGGTCCGGTGTGGGGTGACACGGCAGGCAGACGGCAATGGCATCTGCTGGTAGGCTCTGGTGAGGGGTGATTCCGCAGCGGCAGGCGTCCGGCCCACTGTTGGTGGCTGGCTGGCTGGACTGGTCCGGCATCGTCTGCTGGCTCGATGCTTAGTACCAGGGGCAGGCCCAGGCGGATGTATTAACTGACTGGATGCGCAGCTCCAGGGTTTTCACTAAGGGGCCAAACAAGTTACGGGAGGGGGGGGAATGTAAGGTGAGGGCACAACAGTCGTTGGGCAGCGCGTGCTCGTTTCCAGAGGGTCACTTAGCTGAAGGCTGGGGCAGGTTGGTTGAGCAGTGCTCGTTTCTTGGCGAGGATAGCAGCTGCCTTCCTGTCGCTCCACTTACTTCCCCTTATGTGGGTGAACTACATTAATTAGGGATGAGATACTATGGTTCACGTCCTATTCTATATTTGGCAAACTAGATCCCAAACCGCGGTGACTTGCATCGTTTTTGTGGGGTGACACCAGGAAGGACTAAGCACAATTCACATAAGAAGGAACAGACGGAGGTTAGACTAGTAACATGTTTCATTCTGTCCAGAACAGAACATGGTGACCTGTACCTTCCTGTTTTAATCAAGGCACTGATTAACTCTTGGAAGGTAGAAGCAAAGACAGGTGAAGGGGCCTGTCTGCTTGAAGAGCGAGTTAGAAGAGCAAAAGCTACAAATTAGATAGCCATCAGAACAACTAAACCCTAACTGAAGCTATGTTTTGCTGAAGGGACTTGGGAGGTGGTATGGGGTGTGGAGTTGACGACAAGTGTCAAGTATGTGTGTGGGGGGGAGGAGGGGCGCATGAAGAGACTTTGGGGCTGCAGCTCGTGCTTGAAGTCCGACATTGGTTACTGGTGATCACTGGGTGTTTCCTCACGAGGCGGAAGAGAGCAAACAGAGCAGAGAGCCTTAGTATGACTGGTGCTAAGGCGAACTGCTGATATCAATTGCCGTTCTGCAGCGGTGCAGGGGCTATACATCCTCCTGGGCTAGGGGTGTCTGGTTCCTTCGGGTAGCTTCGGTGGGGGTGGCTCCTCCCTCATAGGTGCTGTTTTTTTCCACTTGGAGGTGCCACTGTCACGATTATTGCTGTAGGTGAAAGCAATTAAAGCCAAGTCACATAGTCTAGAGTTTCCATTGTACATATAGCACACATTCACTGAGTTTTATACACAATACATACTATATACAGATACAGCAGCACATCCCACCCACCTTTAAATGCCCACATTTGAAGTTCGTTGAAATGGCAAGGGGCCTAATTTCACAACATGTTTGACAATTCCTTGCTAAGTGCGCACTTCCCCAACCCACACCACACCATCTGCACCAGGATATATGTTCAACACATTTCCCAGACGCCAGTCACTGATGGGAGGACCCATAATATCTACACCAGAATACTAGAAGGGCTTCACTTGGGAAACATGAGCAGCAGGAAGACTTGCCTTGAGGAAGAGACGGAAGGGGGGAGATATATATTTTTGGTCATGCTCTGAAGCACTGCAGAGACATGTTGATCAGCTGCTGAATCAGGTTCCTGGCACCCAATATCCAGAACTCCCTGATTAGCACAGATTGCAGTGTGCCAGGGCCAGAGTGCAGAAGCACCAAGTGCAGTCGATTCACCAACAATTCTGCCAGGCGACAGTGTTCATTGGGCAGGAGCACCGGATGCTTCACCTTGAATGCAAGATCATACTATTGCAGTCGTCCGCCCAACCTGATGATGCCCTCCTTATCAACGAAGGGGCATAACTGTTGAATTGCAGACGAGCACAGTTTACTGTTGGCTGTATAATTAAATTCTGCAGCGAAACTTGCGTTCTAAGTGTTCCTCATCAAGATTGTAATGGCACTTGACAATGCTTTGGACTGTATTGGTTCGGAAATTGTAGAGTGGCTCTTCTGTGCATTGTTTGCAAACCTCACCTTCATCAAACTGGATAACCGAGAAAGCAGCTCTTCGAAAGGGGATCCTTCCACCCTTACTTGAACAACTACTTTCCAGTCCTCGCTAGACCCTGCTATCACTACTACAGACTGCGGCCACAACTCGTCAGCTTCCTACAACCACGATAGCCCATGCCACCACAATGAATGTTCGAGCAACTGAGCAGGAGAGAGTCCACGAAAGGCACAATAGGCGGGATTCTGTGCCGACAGTACATGATGCCACCACGACGCAGCAGTCAAGCCCTGTATTTTTGCACCCCTATTAGCTACAAAGGTTTTCCATTCATGTGGTCATCACTTGATCCATGCCAAGATCACTGAAGAATCAGACCAAGCACGTACACTCACCACTTGCAGCATGGATGAGTAGGCGAAAGAACAAACGCTGACAGTGCGCTAAGAGCAATGTCGCACAAAGTTCCAGCCGAGGAAGCACAAGTGTGCAAACGGGGTCACCTAGCATTTATCCATGAGAAGTGAGGTCATAATGTCACCCGAGTTGGAAACCTTTCGTAGGTATACTACTGCTGCATAACCCTTTTCTGAGCCATCAGAAAATCCATGCAGTTGGTACACTGACTGTACATTATCTGAAATGATAACACTCAACTGAGCACAGGAAGGCATACTTCTAAGATGGCCTTCCATTTGGCCAAAATATCCGGTGGAGCAGGGTCATCCCATTCCACCTCAGCCAACCAAAGTTGCTGTATCTGGTGTTATGCAAGGAAGGTGAGGGGTGCCATGTCAACCAGTATGCCTTGTTTGGTGAACACTGGAGGTCTGAGGTGCAGGTTGTATGTAAAAGTGTCCGACACCGGATTCCACCGTAAGCCCCACACCTTAACATATGAATCTTCATAAAATTTAATGAATGAAGTGGCTGTTGTAGATCATCTGGAGGCAAGTCTTCCAACACTGCCGAACAATTGCTAGCAAATTTGCACAGCTGAAAATCACCCTTAAAGAGCAGCAGTTGAAGTTTCTGCCCGGACACATGACTGAGGTCACATCCTGCCCCACTCACCTCATCATCCACATATGTATCATTGAGCAAGGCATTGGCAGCCACAGGGAAATTGCTTTGCTCATCCTCTGCTAATTGATGTAAAGTGTGAATTGCCAGGTAGGGAGATGAGAAAACTCAGTAAGTTGCTGTGTTCAACTGGTAAACTTCATTAGGCCTGTCTTATAATTCCCTCCAAAATACACGCTGGTATCTTTACCTCAATTTGCCGATATATTTGTCTTATGTAAGCAGCGACAACAACAGCATGTATTCTAAAACAAAGAACAGTCAAAATGTCCCTATGAAGTTTAGGACCAGTAAATAGGGTATTGTTTAGGGGGGCGTGCCTGTGCTGGGAGCAACCCCGCAAACACTGAATTTATTGTCTGCCGGCGTGTGACTTGTCCATATGAGTTTATTTTGCTAGATGATTGGGCAAATTCTAAGTAGATGTCATTAAAACAACTTATACAAGTCAATTTATGATTAAATATTAACTTTAAATTGAAAACTTAAATTTTTGAAATTGAGAGAAATTTAATTTTTATTTATACTAATATTTTTGTTAAGTATTCCTTCATCAGCCGAGCTATGCTCAATCCCTCGGTAAAAATTACCACAACTGAAATATTTGCAACAATTTTTGCCAATCATTACTTGCAAAGTTTTTTTTCAAACCTTGAAGTCGCTCTCACTGTCCCACTCAGGAGGCAGGCCGCTGCTCTGCTTGTGCACCAGGCACCTATGTCCATGCATCTAGTGTACAGGTCACAGCTGCCGTTCGTGCAGGAATGGATCACTGAACCCGGCTCACGACCTGCCTGACCCCTTGTTTCCAAGAGTTAACTAGGTGTTATGCATGTGCTGTGTAATTCTGATCTGTGTCCCATAAAGCAGCGTCTAAAATTCAAAAGGGAAAGTGTTATCTCCCTTTTGCTCCCCTTAGATGAGGCGTAAACAGCCTGCGAGTGTGAAGCCATGTGCGATTCGTTATGTAAATTTCCAGTGTTGATGAAATGTTTTGTTTCTTTTAAAAGGGCAGATTTTATTATTTTGAAGTGTATTAAATAAACACATAAAAGAACCTGGCAGTTCCGGCTTCCACCATGCCAAATGCCCAAAGCTAAATTCTTTCACATATATTAAATTTTGTTCATAATTTAATTTACTTGTTTTAAAATGTTCTCATAATTCTTAAATGTTATGATAATTTAAAGTATCACCTCCACGTGCCTTGCCAGCCCATTCCAGTTTGTTTAGTTATTTTTTCCGACAAGAATTACATATAAAGACTCTGGGACTCTAATTAACTGATTTTACTTGTCTGAAATCTTGTCTAATTTATTCCAGTCTTTCTTACCTATTTTTCAGTGCTTACTTGTGTAAAATGTACTTTTCATAAAATTTCTCTCTCTGTGTTGGCGGGAGTTCTCTGGAAAGGTAGCCAGGCATCTCAGCCACCTTCTTCAGTCTTGAATCAGTAGGCCAACGGCGTACACACATGCCGCCTCGTGGGAGCCTTCAACTTTTATTGATCAACAATGTAGCTGCAATAGTGTTATCTATTGAAACATTTTTCCTTTACTTGCTGCTCCCGCGCTCGTACTCCGATCTCTGTCAGACTCGCTGCCCCAGAGATTTTAATACCATAATTCTTGACCGCATGCTTAACTGTACTTTTCACAGCTTCGGCCAATTGCAGACCCAAAAGCCATGCCCACTTAAAGCTAGGTCAGATGTATTGTGTACGAGCGTACAGTCTCTTTTACCAATATAGCCATTTGTGATCCTAGTCTCTATGTTATTTATTTTGTACATAAGTAACTTTGGGACCTGGCCCACTCCAGGTAACCACATGCATAAGTGTAACGACTATTTAATATCAGAACTTAAATTCTTTCTGCAGAAACATGTGCTAGTGAGGGGATCGCCACTTGACTGTCGACCTGCTACCGCCCTGAGAATTAAGTAGTCCACATGGTCACCCGTGCATAGATGAGTTGGCACCCTCTGAAACTTAAAAATTATTTTCTGAACTTTTCAACCATAAACCTGGGTTTATCTGAAATCTGCCGCATCTCTCCCCTTACCACTGTCCAGACAACGTTAACTTTTATAATTCTAACCAAACATGCAGCAGACAGTTTCCAATAATAATCTCGCCCATTAAAATAGCGCCAGGGCTCTAACCTCATTACATTCCAAATTCCGTTTACAATACCATAGATCTTTGGATACAGCGTCTGAGAATGTGTGACTCATTTTCATTGCAGTCAACCTAACAGTGCAGTAAAAACCTAAGAAAAAAAGATTTCGAGACAATTTCTCATAGTCACTAACCTACGAATGCAGTAAAGATGAAGGGAAAAAGAAGAAAAATGTTGCAGAATGTATACAATACTAGCAATAGCACCAGTTATCAATTTTCTGTTGTT
The DNA here is from genome assembly GCA_029891345.1 of Dryococelus australis. NCBI lineage: Eukaryota > Metazoa > Arthropoda > Insecta > Phasmatodea > Phasmatidae > Dryococelus > Dryococelus australis. The sequence goes on from CM056993.1 coordinate 385,434,372, forward strand.
GTTTTGCATTCAAATAGCATTCTAAAACGAATTATGCACACAATCTTTGGCAAATGTACCGAAGAGAAATACGTAAAACGTAAATAACTAGAATGAATAATCAAAAACCCACTATTTCATAGTTAAACGATTGGCAAATTAAGATTTAAGGGTTGTAGCATGCAGGTTTTTTTTAACATTGTTTATATAGGATATTTGTCAGGACAGAAAAAAAACCCCACACTACCAACGACTGATACCAGAAAACTAAATAAAAGGGATTTCACCAATAATGTTTCACTATCCTGGTATCCGTAAACACCCATTAGGACACAAACACTATTATTTCCCCAAACTCAATCTTGAAAAGCCGATTCCGTCCTACACTCGACTCGTTTGTGACACAAATATCCCACACAATTAACACCAACAAGGAAACTAACGAATGTCAGAACTATCCAGCACTGAAGGACCAAAATGTGAGGGCCAATATGCTTGCAGAACAAATACTTTCAACAAAACCACTAAAAAACTAACCAGTGCACAATAGCACAACTTACCGGCCCACCATCTTGATTACTACTGCTATTTTCTTCCACTTAGTGGCCACTGTCACTATGATTGCTGTATGTGCAGGCAATTTGTGTCGTAAACAGGAGACACACGGTAATAATTTGTACATACTCATGAAATCCAATGATGAATCACAATTTTATTTACATTAAGCATTATTTGATGGTACATAAAGTATTTAAACATTGGCTTACACTTGACAGAAAAACCCTTGAGAAAAATATTGTTTACAAAATAATATAGGAAAATTTATAGAGAGTCTCTAGACTTCAGCACTCATAAATGTAATTAAACTGGCTCGTTCAAAAATGCAGATGCCTCAAATTCACATTTATTATGGAGCAACATAAAGAAATAATTCTTTAAAATAAAATATTCAATGATAGCAACGGCTTATATAAAACAGGCAATTTGAAGACATTCAAAACTCATTTGGTACGACATGAAATTCAGTTCAGAATATTTGGGATCAGTAATAAAATCACTGTAGCTCCCTTTTTTGTGGTTGACCACACTTCACAATTATTCGTTCAAACCAGAAACGATTTCAACATTATGTAAAAAAATCTAGTTTAAAATACTATTGGGCTGTACCCAAATATTATACACTTTAATTTTAATACTAAATATCATGCATATCAGCTCTATTCACCAACAGTAAAGTATTACATGGTAAAAGTAATTATCATTATTATAGTTATATTTTCACTTTACTGTATTTTCTTACATTGATGTATTAAAGCCACAAACCCATTGAATTTTACGAGTCATATTTTTGGTAGTTTTAATAACCTTTGTACCCCTTGTGGCACGGACATTAGGCATAAGAGACGTCAGCACTATCCCATGAATATACTGCTATCCCTCCACGACCTGCCTATACTCTACCCAGCAGCATGAGCACCACTCAGCCACAATCAGAGTTGACCTCTGTTCCTCAGCCAGCCGCTGCAGTATCACCACCAGAGCAGAGGAGAGCTCCGCCTGCTGCCAATCCACAGGTAATACACCGACGAGGAGTGTTGCTAACTTTGTCCCAATACGTAATCCTACACGTCCCACAATCTATGCTGGTACCTTGCCCAAGACGGATTAACCTCTCGTGGGCATGCTAGATGTGACACTCGCATTCAAGAAGTTGAAGGCCACCCAAGCCACTTGAGTGTACACTGTAGTTCAAGTTGTTCGATGAGGCCTCTATCCCCAAGTCACCTACCTCTCACATGCCACGAGATACTGCATCTCGTTGCCTCCCCTTCCGACGTGGGAAGAACCCACCCACATAACTAGCCTGGGACTTGTGTGCATCCCTCAGGTGACACTGTAGATGAGTGATTGTAACTGGTGTACATCTTTTGTGTAATACACAAGTTGGCATCTGAGGTTTTACTCCTCACATCACGGGCAACACCTGGTACAGTGCTCCGCCAACATTCGAGGTACACGGAGGGATCTCACCTTGTACCAGGTGGTTTAAACGTTGGGGATTCATAACTCTCTTGATCTTCATCCCCGACTGTATGTTTCAACGTACAAGATGATTTAGAGGCAAAATTTTCTTGGCTGGCACAATAAATTAACTTTCATTTAACACCCAAAAATTAATCAAAATCGAGAATTTGTGTTTCGTTATAACTTTCTATAACCATATTTCTTTCTGTCCGTAGAACAAGGAACTTTTATTAATGATTTCACTTAACTTGAAACATAATATTCTGGTGTCAATCGCCACACATTGTGTGAATGACAAGAGTTTAGCAAACTCGGCACGAATTACTGATGTAACACATGTCGTTTAAACCCCGGTCGACAAGAGACTTTTGTTCTGCGCTAGATCAGTCACGCTACAATAGGGACTCAAGTCCCTTTTTTTCTGGACACCAGTGACGGCCTAGGAGGCTGTCTGCTGGGTACGTAATTGAGTGTACTAGGTTGAACAATATGCCTCACAATGGCACTGGCCCTCTGGGGCAAGGTAGACTTACCAGAGCTCGGCGGACTTGCCTTGGCAGGTGTAGGCACAGTGTTATAGGCTGTGCGGATTGAGTCCTTGGTTCCACTGGTCTTGGCAAATGTCTGGTTGCTGTAATTCTCCGCAAGGTGGTGGTGGTTCCACTCTGTGCTGGCCCAGCTGCTGATGTGTGGGTTGCAGCGCCCGAGCCTTGATGTCACTCCCGCAGACTAGGGCCCTGACCACCTGGTGTATCTCGTAGCCGGCTTGAACGGGTTGAAGTAGAATGCGTAGGTGCCAATAGGAGATGCCTGTCTTCCCGCGTGATGGCGGCTTGGGCCTGCCCCTTAGGAGTGTCGACTCCCGGCACAACTAGGTTTGCCGCACAGACCTGCTTGGCGGCACTGAACTCTGCCTTCTTATCTGCCCTCTCAGCTCCATGCCTGCTGTTGAATGGCATAGGTGTATAGCACACTAGATTTCCTGTAAGTGGCAAGTATAATCAACGATGCCTGACATAAGCATGTAAAGCAGACAATGGCTGGCGGTGCGCTCCCCGACTTTTAACAGTGCAAGCACTTGGAGTCGTGGGTCGTAGACTGCCTTCCTGCCACTGCCGGGTGTTGTCCACAGACGAACGGCCTCCAATCCCAAGCAGCTATCTCTGCCAGCACCTTGGCTAGGCGCTCTGGTCAGCGATACAACTTAGGTTGGTTGTTCCGCCTCTGTGTCCTAGTGGTGGAGAGACTACCGTTCTGAACACAGAAATGAACAGAATGGGTGGCCGTCAAAAGATGAGATGTGTGTATATACTGACAGGCCTCTGAAGGGGGTCTGACGTCCTTCTCTAGGTTAAAACTCTGCCACTTGCTTGCCACTTGGCGGTCGAATACTGGTGGTAGATGGGCTATATTACTATAGCAAAAACTCTTGGATACGTTTAAGATTAAGTATTTATTAAGCAATAAATACTTAGGTGACTCGTACGTACTACCAATAGGTTTGTGCTGCGGAAGTAATTAACCTACGCATATAACGGGTGAAGGTGACCCGCTCCTAGGCTACTTAGACGTAAGGGAAATATTAGCTTACTAGTCGCAACTAACACTAACGAGGTTTACCTAGAAGAGGCCCTAACTTTAAACAGGGGAACCACTACCAGCAAGCAGTGGCGGCTGATGATCCAGAAGGTGTTGACAACTGAAGTGTTAAGTCGTGTATGATTTCTTCAGGTAGACGAAGCTACTGAGGACAGCAATTACCAGGTGGTGTTGAAGGCTCTGGTACGTGGCGGCAACAGCCACTGGAAAACTGGATGTTCTTGGAGAGGACCGTGAGGGTCTATGGTCAGAAGAGAGCCCCAGCACAAGAAGTGTAGGCAAGCTACTGGAGACGAAAACTCCCAACCTCGGCCGCGCATTGCCATATATACGGTTCCTCTGGAGTGCACAGCGAGCCCGGAGTGGGAGGTGTGACATGCCCCTGTGACGTCTGCCTGGAGTGTGGTGGGTGGGAGAACTACCCTCTGCGCTCATGACGGCCTCAGGTGCTTGGCAATCTTCAGTGGTGTGGCAACACTGTCTGCCGGGTGCATGGGGGGGGCCTTAAGTGTTGCGCGGCCGCTTCAAATATCTTTCGTTTATTGTGAATCAAAGTGCGCTTGAGTTAAACCCACTCTCTGTGGATTCGTAATATGTCGTGCTTTGTTTGCTCCTTCGCAGGTTTAATACTCTTAGTAGAGAGAGAAGGGCAGGGCAGGAACAGTCTGGGAAACCACGTATCTCTGGCAAAAACATTTCCTGCTAGACATCTGGTATTGTTACCTGTAGTTGGTATAAGCACGTGGGATGAGCTGTAGTCGTTTATAGTGTATGGTATAAGCTGCACACGTCGGACATCATTGTAGTATTTGTTCTTTGTTCATACCAAAGTGTTCTTGTTCCTAAGTAAAAGGTTTGTAAATGTAAACTATTTTACAGTATGTTTGGAGGTTTTTGTAGGAACAAGAATTCCAGTAATTCACCTGGCATGATTTTCAGAAGAAAAAATTTGGAAGTAACCCAGCCAAGAATCAAACCCAGTTCACCTTGGTGGGGATGAGCATTTTAGCCGATGTGCCAACTACTGCTCTGACAGGTTAAGGGATCCAGCACATTCACGCGCAAAACAGACCTGACACCCTAAATAGCCACAAGACTGAATGTGATGAGGTGGAAATAGAAAAGCAATAGAATGCAATGTCAGGGGAAATAGAAGAACACCAAGGAAACCCACTGGGTTTAGTATCCCACATGGAAAACTCTGGAAGCACGACTTGAGAGAATCAATTCTAGATAAGCACGATAGGCAACTGAGCTTACCATGTTTGGCCGCAGAGGCCACTGTTCTCTATGTCTATTCAAAACATTAAAAAATTGTACACTACATATATTACTTTTTATTCAAATGTTGCTCTATTTTCAAGTATCAATAAAAATAAAAAAAATACAAATGAATTCTATCAAATATGAGTACAGTACATTATGAGTAGTATTCTTATTAAACGACAAAATCATGCTTTAATACAGTGGAACCTCAATAAATCACACTCATTTCTATTCTTTCCTCATAGTATACATTTTTTCAAAAAACTAGCACCTATGAAATAAGGTGGGCATTAAATTTGTTGGCTTAGTATTTTACCTCTCAGCAAAACCTGTGCTGCAGCCTGCTGTATCTTTTTTTCTTTGCTTCTTCACAAACTCCCCACTTAGGTTCCACTGTATTTTTAAGAGCACTAAACAAGGAAGTCTTACCTAAACTGACTGTGCTTGATGCCTTGAATGATGGCAGATCGGACTCGCAATATATGTAATCCGATCCGAAACCTTTCGGGAAGTTCTGTCTTTTCAACACAGTTTCTAACAACTCATCACTGAAAGGATCAAAATCAGAATCAATTGTCAGATTCGTAAGTGTGTTTATAACAGGAAAACCACAAAACACATCTTCCACATTCTCTTTCATTTCCCCTGCATTGTTCTGGTCCTCTTGAATCTGCATTGGGGTTGCAGCAGACGTCTCCCTATTACGACACTGAGAGAAAACATCCTGGGAAGTTACTTCTACTTCAGCCTTAATCTCTATCTTGGCGTACACAAGGTTGGTGGTCTGATGGCAACTTTTGTGGCCAGAATGCGGCACATCAACATCTATGCCATCTTCTTCAAACCTCGAGCTCAACTCTTCAATTATTCCAAGGCTACCTTTGACAGAACACGTGTTCCGCCTTGTCACCATGCCGCTGCTTCCTGGAGTCACAAACAGAACACAAAACAGTTACGCTACCTTTAATCATGTTATGCAAAGCATAAAAAAATACTAATTTTCTTGAGAAATGCCTGAAAATACATACACTCAAAAGTTAAAGTAACTCTCAAAATCTAATTTTATCCAATGTGAATTTAAAATATTAGCAGGCACCGTTACGTTGCTGAAAAAAGCACAATTTTACTAAATACTATACAATTTCTGATTATCCATGTGAAACACAACTTCATGCATTTTAAACAGAACACTTAGGATTAAACTACCTGCAAATAAAACAGATACCAACACAAATGCATTCATTTTTCACCAACATTTTTGGTTTCAAACAATAATAACAATTATTATTTATTTATTTACTACAACTTAATGTGCCACCCAACAGTGGACATCATTAACAGGGTGATACGCGTGCAAAAAAAAAAATGCACACACGCATGCAGATTTATTATTATATATCTATACTAATATATAAAGAGGTAGTGTTTGTAACTTTGTGTTTTTGTGTGTTTGGATGTAGGTGGTAATCTTCGAAACTACTCATCTGATTTTAAAAATTCTTTCACCAGTAGAATGCTACGTTATCACTGAGTGTCATAGGCTATATTTTATTTTAAAAATCAATAGGGATCCCTACTAAAACTCCAATAATGTAACCCAAAGTGTAAATAAATGACCTATAAAATTCCTTACATTGCGTGCGCTGCGAAAACTATTGATGAAAGAACAAAATAATGTACTACGGCTTTGGAGGACGGACAGATTCGGAAAATAAAACATGCTGTGTGCTGCGTACCCCGCCAACCTTAGAAGCTCTACTGCCATTATGGGGGGAGTTACTTTTGTGTTTGCTAGGAATTTTCGGCAGACACTCCCTGTAGTTACAAAAGGGACGCGTGCAGATATCATCAAAGCATGTCTTAAATCATCTCCCTTATGGAGTTCTATTCAACACCTAAATTTGCGAACGAATATGAGAGCCTATCTTGGTGGAGACACGCATAAAGATTTCCCACAACAATTGCTCAGACTTGGAGAAGGAGTTTTTCCTTCTCTAAATTTGGGCACTAATTCTGCTGAAATCATTTTAAATGAGACATTAGGTCAGATAGTCCACAGTCTGCAGCATCTTATAGAAGCAGTATATCCGGGCCTCGAAAATTTACTAGAAAGAGACTTTCACTGGTTGTGTTCCAGGGCAATAGTATCGCCTAGGAACGACACTGTCAATGAAATCAACAATCTCATTATACAAAGAGTTCCCGGCCAAGTCAAAACCTATAAGTTGATTGACACAGCCACCAATGTTGACGATGTCGTCCACTTTTCTCTCTAAATTCGCTTAATCCTTCTGGCTTGCCACCTCACGAACTATCATTAAAAGTCGGTACTCCTATCATGCTTTTAAGGAATATAAGCCCTCCTAACATGTGTAATGTCACAAGATTGCGCATTAAAGAATTGAAATAAAATTTGATTGTCACGACCATCCTCACCGGTCCAGCGGTCGGCCAGCTGGCAAACATCCCGAGGATTCCCACGATTCCCACGGATTTGCCAATATCTTTCAAACGGTTGCAATTTCCCGTAAAAACATTGTTTGCGATTACTATTAATAAGTCCCAGGGTCAAACTTTCTCTTTGGTTGGGATCGACCTACGAAAAGAGTGTTTTTCCCCCATGGCCAAATATATGTGGGTTTATCACGAGTTGGAAGTCCCGAGAAACAGTACAGTTTGCTACCAAACAATAACAGGACCTCAAACATTGTCTACAGAGAATGTCTTAGCCAATAACATATTAAATACTTCTATCTCAGATAAATTGCATTGTAATATAATGTATATTAATATGAAAAATTATAAAAAAGTAAAAAAATATCAAATAAAAATACCCAAAAAACTTTAAATTATAAATTATTTAATTAATTATTAAATTATAATGTGCTTTTTTTAAAATGCTTTAGGAGAGTTTACCCAACCTAATTAACGCCGGGTTAAGAAGTTTTTTTATCTTAATTGCACCCGTGCGAAGCCGGGGCGGGTTGCTAGTGTATATGTGTGTGTTTGCGCACACACACATGTGCACGTGCTCACATACACACACATTCATATCTGACATCCTTTAACAATGGAGGTACTTCACGGTCTAAGTGTTTTGGTGGGTGTGAGGGCAGACATACCGTGGTGAGTTTGAATTCTAATGACAGTGCCGAACAGGAGTTCGACCAGTTTAGAGGACTGGTCGTGTGGCTTTCCGGCTGGGCACAAAGTCGGGGATGGCAAGAACAATTTTATTTCTAGGTGGAACCACTCTCACTTGTATACCTGGGCAACTGGTGGCCTGGGGAGGCTGCTGTACACGCTGCGACACTGGAGGTGATGAGCTCCGGCTAGCACCGGGACCTTGTGCGCAGGTGGGGCAGGTTGACGTCTGCACTGCTGGTCGTCCTAGCTAGTTTAGTGAGCTGGTGTCCCCTGATCCAGGGGTTAGCGATGCCATAGGAGACTTCCTCACCTCTAAGGAAGGCCTGGCTAATAGGGTGGATATCCACGTCGGTTTAGGTGGGTGGTTTAAATAAAGCTGGCCAGGGGGCTGGAATGACTGGCCTCTTCAGGTGACTGGCAGCTTCAGCTCTCTCCCGGGGACTGAGACTATCAAGTACAGTCAGGTTGGAGTTAATACCTTATTTGTACTTAAAGAGGCGGTAGCAGCCTTTTTATCCCTCTTTTGAATACCACTTTGACAGGAGTAGAGCATAAGGATAAAGATCTTTACTACCAGCCCAGCGAAGGTGGAGCAATCAACATTAGTCCCTATCTAAGAGTAGTTCCGCGTACCGCAATTGACAGACCAAGGTTGCCCCCTATTCCCCGTGTCCGGCACCAGAAGTGCAGTGGACACTGAGCATAGGGTTTCACTATGACTGACAATCACAATATGTGGGTGTGGTCCCCAAGGGGGCAGGCCCTCAGACCCAGGCAGATACTCCAACGGCACCAGAAGCGCGATGGACGGAGTATAACCTGCACTGATTGTCTAGCTGCAGAGGTTTGAATTCCAGTGGTTGTAGCTTTACCTTGCTATACACCGGGGTGTATAGTATGGGTGGCCGTCTAATGTGTGTGTTTCTGACATACGAGTGGGAAGCTCACAGTCCTGCACTAGGTTCGGAAAAGTGGGCTTAGAAAATATTCGGCTGTCTCCTGCTGTCCCTTGGCGGACCTGGATGTCTACTACGAAAGGTACAAGCACTATGGGGAATAACATTCTAATGGTAGGTAAAACACGTTTATTTCTGTACGGAAATAAATAAGGTGGTTTGTACTACCTCCTATCAACAAGAGTTTAATGGAAGCTGAATATGGTAGACAGGTGAAGGCAACCTGTTTCTAAACTGGCAAGGTTTAAAATCAAAATGGCTATGAAAACAACTCAATTTAACTAACAGTACATGCAGAAGGGAACTGAATTTTATGAAGGGAATGAAAGTGTTAAGTGTTTGACAAATGAAACATAGGGAGCTTTTGAAGGATTTCTTTGAGGTGCAGAGATGTCTACGAAGGCTAGGGCGAAGATCTGGAAGATGTCAGAGGCAGAAGAGAGCACCAGCACATGAGGGGGTGGAGCGAGCTTCTGCTGATGGTTCCTTCGGCACCAGGAGTGCGGAGAAGGAACGGGATAGACTCTTCGGCACTGTATGGTGCAGTGAAGGAGCAGACACTTCTGCAAGGTCGTGAGGACCTGTTGGCTTCCTCTGGCACCTGGCACTGCGGTGGAGGAGCATAGACTCGCGTTGCAAGGGCCATGTACCTATATTTATACTCTCCCGGCTTACCATTGCCCAGGAGGAAGGGGGTTTTTGGACATCCACTATTTGCTCATCTGTTGTCACCCTCCCCCCTTATGACTCAGCATAGGGACCAAGCGAGGTGGCGCAGTGGTAACTCACTGGACTCGCATTCGGGAGGACCTGGGTTTGAGTCCTGGTCCGACCATCTTGATTTGGGTTTTCCAAAATCACTCCAGGTGAATGTTGTGATGGGTCCCAAACAAAGGACATGGCCGATTCCTTCCCAAATCCCTCGTTCCTGTGCAACTTGCACCATCTCTAATGACCTCGCTGTCGACGAGACGTTAAGCCCTATTACCTACTTACCTACCTCATCATAGGGCTGGGCGGAGAAAGCAGCCAAGCAAGGGTTAGCTCTGACTGAAGTTCTGGAGGGTAGAGATTCAGGCACCATCCAAGGTATATATCTGGGAGGAGGAGGAAGTTGCTCGCCAGAGGGGGTGAGCTACAGTTTTTCCAAGCAGTCGCAGACTCTTCTTTGGCACGTGCCCCATACCGTGTCATCACTTGCGCCAACACCACTGAAGAAACCGACCTCCATTTGGCCAGCTAGCGCCGACAAAGTAGTAAGACACCAAGTATTACACCTGGGTACACCCCTAGCTCTGACAAGTACCCCTCCCAAGGCCCAGCACCATGTTATTGAAATGGCCAAACCCTATACACCACAGGCCCCAAGAACAACCCCATAACAGCGGTGACCACTGCTTCTCAGTCGCCCCGGGAGGAGGGGGGGGGGGGAGCCTTCATGCTACCCACCAGCAGCCGGACCCAGTAGGGCGCGACAAGTTTAATAAGAAACATGTGTCTATAAATATTTCGGTAGCAAATCCTCTAATTTCACATATTGTGGATTTTATTTAGTATCTCCTCCCTCTTGGTGAATTTCCACAAGTAGCCACTAAAAAAGGACTGTGAGCTTGGTCGCCATGAAATATTTCAACAATTATGACAAGGGGATGTGAAGTACACACCCTGAGATACGATTTTATTCAAAAGAAGCCCGACAAATTAATATCCTACAAAAAAAAATCATGTTGATTTTACACCATAGATGACTTAACATGGACCTACAATGCTAACGGTGCACCGCTCAATGTTTTTACCTTTTTGGGAGACAAAGGAAGGTAAGTATATGCCTCTTGAGTATAATTTATTTTTACAAAGCTTTCTACTCATTACGATAAATTTATATTCAATCAAAAAAATGTGTCCACAATAAAAATTACTGAACACTGGCTTCATGAAAAAAATTGTAAACATTGACAAACAGGGAATTTGAGCGAGTCAAAATTGGTCCAAAATTTCCCAAAATATACCTATATAATAACCTTATTTATGGAAACCATTAGCGGTCATATTTTATAAAAACTGTTCAGTATTCAACAGAGTATTTTGCCAAACTTACTACAACTATTAACTTCTGCTGTGAACATGTATAATTACACAACGGAGAATTCACCTGAAGAGCTGCTGGATTTGTACTCTCTTGATGATTCCATGATGACACTTAGGTTTTCAGATCCACAAGCTGGTGTCTGTACATCTAGGCACACATTACTGTGATTATGAACAATTTTTGGCTGTTCTTCACTCTGCTTTATATTCATGAGGTTTATAGTACTGGAACGAGAATAATGCAATATTAATATTAGAAAACAAACATGCAAAGTTATAGTGTTTCTTTTTCCTTCAAAATCAAAAAAATATGACAAATTTATGAACTATTCAATTATAAAAAACACTACATTAGGATATTTAAAAAAAACATATTCGAAATTATGATACTTCAAAAATTTAGCAATACCAAAAACATTACTGAAGCAGAATGTACTCAAAAAGAAAGCCAATCCATTAAACATCTTAACAGTCCTTATCACAGCTTCTTAACTGAACTGAAATGATGACCTAAGAGAAGACAAACACACAAAAAGTAGCACTGCCAAAAGTTTCTCTGTAATTCTCTTTTAAAAAAAAACTTTCCTTTGCAAACACCAAAAATAAAGTGTAATGTTCCTTTAATATCATTATTATCTGCACCATTACAGTATGTACTCCTAACACTATAAGATAATAATCTCATATTTTCTAGTCTCATGGTTGAAATGTTTAGCACACAAAACTGACAAAATTGTGCATTTACAAGGATTGGTTTCAAAATTAGTTAGTAGCTTATGAGACTTTCAGCAGTGACCCTATTATTTTATTGGTGGAAAGTAGAAAGGTTCAAGGCAGTCTCCTATTGTAGTTTTGCTATTAAAAAAAAAAAAAAAAAAAAAGGGGGGGGGGGGGGAGTTTTTAATGCTGTTGGAGGGCTCTGAAATAACATTTATAGCATGCACGATATCTTGAAATTAAAATTCAGTCATTGTCTCAGGAATGTTTTCCTTTCGTACATGAACACAGCAAGGACATATTTAAATAGTTCCATATAAAAAAATTCTTCAAAATGCCACAGCATTAAGTAGGTGACCCCCTTAATCTGAAATTCCACAAGGCGCAAATCTTTTAAAACATCTACTGACTGAAACTTCACAAGGTGCAAATATTGTAAAACATTCACCAACTGAAATTTCATAAGGTGCAAATCTTGTAAAACATTCACTGACTGAAACTTCACAAGGTGCAAATATTGTAAAACATTCACTGACTGAAATTCCAACAAAGCGAAAATCTTGTAAAACATTCACTAACTGAAATTACACAAGGTGCAAATCTTTTAAAAACATTCACCGATCGAAGACCGGATAGAAACAAAACTGCATTTCTTCATAAGGTTTCTTCTTGCATACAAACACATAAAATCAAAATTAGCATAAAAATTAGGGGAAAGTAAAACTTACTCCTCATCAGGCGCAGCTTGAACATTTGACAATTCACGAGCATGAATAGTGAATGGTGTTGAAGATGGCAGCGGAAAGGAAAATGCTTGAGTGTTGCAGGTTTCATTGCCAATTTCAGAGTTGTCTGGCAGACACTGAACACCAAGATCATCATACTGTGTACAGAGAAACATGACCTGGTAGTTCACAATGTATATATTTAAATAAAATTAAACTTATAAAGGCAGCAAAACACTAAAAAACAGTATTTTACATATATTTCTACTCATGCTTGAGGGAAATAAAGAGATTTGGGTGACACTTAACATCAAGGTCTTAAGAGCCGATTAGGGTGAAACGAGGTGAGTATGAAACGCGAAACGGTGCTGGAATGAAAGGACGAGGGAAATGGAAGATCTCCAAAAAAAGTTGCCAATCAACAATATTGACAGGCACGATTCCCACATGCGAAAATCCGGGAGCGACTCCATCGGAAATCTGACCCAATTCACTTTAGTGGGAGAATAGTAGTCTAACCACTAGACTACCGTGGGAACTACTCATGCTCTACTAATTCACTTTCTTTGCAGTGCATGAGCATGAACTATCACCACGGAAACAGAAGGACATTGTAAAACTCTGGTAGTAGTGGCATTCATCAAACAGAACCAAGTTTCAATTTTGGAAAGTATATGTATGTGTATTTTAACACAATCTTTCAAAACTTACATGCTGTACATCATCTCACACTTGCATTTGAATATTTTACCAAAATAAAACCCAAAACCAGCTTTCCAAAAATAATTCAATTTAATATTTCTCCATGATTGTCAAGTAAAAATTTAAACTTTGCAAGTAATAGTGAATGACATGTGCTGGAAATACTTATATTTTGTATACTTTGGGGGTTTAATGTTATTTATTCATTGTTTCAAACTTTGAGATAACAACAGTTTGTATTATTACTTTTAATATCTTAGATTTTCAAAACATATTTTATATCAAGTCGTTGACAGTATCAGTGATTATCGTAAGGTGACATACAGTAAAACTCTGTTACGACGTTTTTGAAGGAACTGAAAAAATAAACTCATTAACCTGGAAAACTTCTTAAAAGTGTCAAATTACACATGTGTGTATAGACAAAGTGCAAAATTATTTAACTAGTTAAGCAGGAAAAATTCTTAAATGGGAACTTCTTAACAGGGTTTCATTGTATAATATTTTTCTTTTATTAGGAAGCTAAGAACACGTAGTTGACTGTTGTTGTATGGTGCAACATAGGTAGCAATGCTCGCTCTTCTCTCCTCCTCACAAGGAACCCTGAATGCCAACACCAAACATCTTCAAGCACACACTGCAGCTTCGAATAGTTGACTCCCCACTCTTCCCAAGACACCAACCAAGTTTACGTTAGGGTCCAAGCTGTTATCACTTCTACCTAATTGTTGCTCGCACTCAAGTACGCTCTTCAAGCAGACAGGCCCCTTCACCTGTCTTTCTGTATTCTTCATTTCCCTTTTGTAGATTATTCAGTGCACTGATTCTACGCAGGAGAGTACGGGTCACAGTGTTATATTCTGGACGGAATAAAACACATTACAGTCTAACCACAGTCTGCCCTTTCTAGAGTGAACTGCATTTAGTCTCAATCCTGGTGTCACTCCGCAAAGGGAACAGCAGGGAACCGCAGCTTTACAAACAGATTTAAGACTCTATAGAGTATGACTGCGGACTGTCACCTAACGGGGACTGGACGTACGTCTCCACACCACATATTCTCAGGCCACTCATACTGTGGACAAAGGTCCGCAACAACCGACGTGACAATACCATGGATCATCCTACTATAGGCTGTTCACGGTAAATTGAGCTCTTTTGAAAGCAATGCTTAATATCTACATGTATGTACGTTGTGTATTCCTCCACTTTATGCAAAATTAACATTGCCATGGGCCTACCACTTTATTCATGTGTCTGTCAGGTGAAACTGTGGAATTATAAAAAAAGAAAATATGTTAAAAATCAGGCCATTTTTACACTTGATGCATAAAAAAATAACAGAATGCAATGTAAATAAGTTAAGCTATCACAAATAGTTACCCAACATTTTTTATTCTACGTTAATTTACGGAACTATTTTCCATCTATCATTACCAACTTCACTGGGAGCATGTCAATCGGTGCGCCAATAAAAATATATACACGCAGGGGCAGTAGCAGTAGCTTTATTCTAAGGTTGATTTCAAAAATGCTCACTTTATCGTGAAATGCCTTTAGAAAGAGACATGGCAAAAAGGCAAGACCACACTTGTCAGTTAACCCACGCCATCCACTACAAATAGACCCACCAGGAGTGCTTGACAAAGAGAGACCTACCTCTTGTGGGTTACACAATAGCTAGGGAACCATTTCCTGCCGCCTCAATGTGGACTTTAACTGTACTGGTGTACGTTCCTCATAAATGCTACTTACCCACAGAAGAGGGAGTAAGTGGACCGACCGGACAGCTCCTGCCCTTGCCGAGGAACAGTCGCTGAGTAATCAAACCTCACCAGCCTTCAGCTATTTAACTGCATGGGAACAAGCCCAAGTCACCTACCAAATGCAGAGGTCTCATTCCCCAGTCCATATCACTAAAAAACAGTAATTAGTGGCCTCTTTGTGAAAATTCCTGGAGTTGCTCATTCCGTCATCGAGTACCTGCACCTGGGGCTACCCTTGGTTCTGGGGATTGAACCCAACGCACCTTGCTCCTCACAACGCCCCACCAGCATTACTGATCCAGAACCAGCACCTAGTGGAAGATTCTTACCGGACGCAGATGCCTATGACCAGCTCGGTCAGTGGACAGAACCCCAGACATCAGCCTACGAGTGCACGTCAGCGCCGGGCAAGGTTGGTGCAAGATAAGCCAGCGGTCCTACTTACCACAGCAACACGTAAACCTCACCTTGCCCAGCCAGACCACATAGCTTGCAGATGGCCTGCCCGAACAATCTTGTTTAAAGGTGGTGTTAAGGCCTAGCACCAGATTCTGCAGACTCTGCGCCACAAGTCTGACCGCAAGCCTGTGTATCTGATCTGAAAACCAAAAACTAACGACGTAAATGCACCCCAGCCTTTCAGGCCATCACACGTAAGACTGCATGTTTGGTACTTGGGAAACTTGGGATATAGATTTTTGGAAGAATTCTTTACCAAATCACACCTATGATAAAACATTGCTTTCATCCAGTAAGTAGCATAGATGGGTATATTGCTCCCAATAAAATTTTAACTGGTTGCCAATGAAAGTCACTGGAATTGTTAATTACAGCTATGTGAGCATGTTAAACTTATTGTAGTGTTCATCAGACAACATATTTGCAACAAATACCATCTGTATAATATCTTTAACCTTTTGTCTCGTCCTTGCGTAATTTGCCAAACAAAACACATACTAACTCTTTATCATTTGTGTCATCAGGCCGAGAGCAGCTGCTCTTTTCACTCCTCAGGAAAATTTCACATGCTCTGAAGAGCAGGTATATCCGAAAGAGCATTCCACGTGAACAAACCTGATTGGCACTACAATGAGTGCAAAAATCAGAGCTGCAAAACTTTAAAAACAAGACTCATTGTACTCGCACAACACTCATCCCCAAATAAACATAGTATTCACTTGACGTGACACGAGTGCTGTCGGATACATATCCAAGCATCAGCCTCTGGTAATCCCCTGGTGCACCGTAGCACTGACTTACACCACTCATTTTGCCTCTGTACCATTCCTATTCGCAAGCGAATCAATCCCTTGCCACCCGAGACACCGGCAATCTGCATGATGCCGCGTTCCAGACTGAGTGGGTGACTCACCCCGCGCTTGCCTTGCCCAGTAGGCACCGAACACGTATGCTCGCCACACAAGGAAAGTTTCCCCTTTCAAGTAATCTGCACCAGCCACCCCTAGATTATCATGTCTCTTGAGGTTACTTATTCTTATGCACACCCTCCAAACGGGGCAGTTCGTGTGCAGTTCTGACAGGAACATCATCTACAACTCTCACTATCTCGCCACACTTGCAGTACTGCTTGCCTTTAGCAGTAGCAGTTAGACTTAGCATATAACGTTACTATTATCAGAACTTGTGCTTCTCAACACATTATCAGAAGCTCTTGTCATGGAGCCTTCTCCTTGCTTCGAGAATTGGCCACGAGCCTTACCCACGCTGGGCGTAGTTGTAACAGGGTCGCTCTCAACCTGAACTACGATTGATACCTCGTTGCCACCCTGCTGCAAAGCTTGGAAAACTTGGTCCCTCGTCCATCAGACTTTAGCAGGCATAGGTCAAAGATATATGTCTTGTAAATTCCTGCTGAGGGAATAAAACATATGTACCAGTTAATCTCTTTTTGGTCACATCATTCTCATTCTTCTTCATTTTCACCTCCATTTCCCTTACCCGCTTTGCCTCTGTGTGCATATCCACTTATCTACTACTTTTTGCACGCACAATCAACAATATACTTTCAAACCAAAGTTACCACTGAAGGACGCTCCCATGTCTTGTCAATGTTTGGTGGCTGGTCGTTAAATGGTAATGCCGCTCTTCTAGAGCCGCTGAGGGAAAACCTTTCTTTGGGGCTCCCAAGGCTTGAGGAGATATAACACTTTAAGACATTACAACTCAGACTACAAGCTGGTCTCCCCGCTTACTGAAAAGCCGCAGGGTTCCTAAGCGGGGAAAGCTGTAAACCCAAAGGGGCAGTTGAGGTCTGTAGCTGGTCATGCCACCCACTCAACTTCTCACCGAGGGGGAACAGGGGGCCTTCCCCCCAAGTCGTTATAGGCCAGAGCACCGTCCCTCCTGAAGCGCACGCTCCTGCACCGAACGAGCGATAGGACTCCAGCAGGGGTTTACCCCAAGGTACAGGCCCCAGGAAAAGTAGATTCCTTCCTGGACAGACCAAGCCAGAATCTGTGTTCCCCTGCGCAGCACGTAATTTTAAAACCTAATTTTATGGTTGTGCCTGTGCCTCCTGAACACCCAACTAAATCCACTAAAGCATAATACCCTCTCTTCTATTTATCCTGTGAAGTTAACGTAACATCACTGATGCTGCACAACTGTGAACCCACAGCTATTTTCCTAAATGCCCAGTCGCCAAATGGGCCGGAAAAAGGCAGACAAGATCCCAAGGGCCCAGACTACACAATCTGGTGTACCAGAGCCTAACACCTCCAGGGTGTACACTGACGAACGAGAAAAGGAAGCCATTTTGCAATGGGCTATGTGCATCCCTACACACTCCTGAAACTCTGTGCCCGCCGCCCTAGCATGCAGACACACATGATATAACATACCCCAACAACTGTCACCTCTTCCACCCATGACTCCAAAATGGACTTTACCAGCATTCACGCATCCTATTGGTGCCCCAGTAGTAAGGCAGTTCTCACTAAACACAACTCATCAGGCTTCCTCAGATATTGTCCCCGTCAGGAGCCATTCGAGGACTGCACTCTGCCAAAGTCATAGAGCTACTAACATGGACTTCAGGATCCTGCAAATAAGAAGGTAATTAATACTTGTTAAGGAGAGACTATTTCCCTTGTCTCTAGAGGGATACTGGGCCTGTACACCTTCATTGTTACCACGTTGAATGTATTAGGAGTCACGTTATTTCTTGGCACCCAACGTGGGGCCTCATGAAGCTCTGGTAGAGCTAGTGGAACCAAGGAACACCCGGAGAAGAGCCTCACTGTCTAGAAGTACAAACGCCGCTCCACGTAAACCCAGAACACTTCGGAGAGTGACAAAAACACTGTGGTTCCCACAAACCCTGAACAGTATTTATATCATGGCAGCTCATTGGAGAAACAAATTGAGGAGATGAAGCAGCTGGAAACCATTGAACTCACCAATTTGGCCTACAATGCTAAAGGTAGTACTAGTGCCGAAAAAGGATGGGACACTGAGGTTGTGCGTGAACTATCACAACCTCAATCAAATCACACAACAAATAACTGCACCCGTTTTTAACGTGCGTCACACACTAAAGGCTCTGGGCAAAGCTAGAATTTTTAGTGCGTTTGATTTGTGCTGCGGATACTGGCAGATCCCAGCACAAGAGAAATCCAGAAAATACACCGCATTTAAAGTCCTTGATGGGGAAGTGTACCAATTTAATGTAATGCTGTTTGGGTTGAAGAACGTCCCTGCCACTATATGACTTCTGTCGGCAACGGTCCTGACGGGTTATATAGGAGATTTCTGTCATACATATCTGGATGTGATAATTATCTCAGATTCCTAGGAAGACCACAAGAGACACCTGCAACTGGTACTTGAGATTCGAGCTACATGGCCTGACATGCCGGCAAGGCAAATGCCACTTTGGGAAACGTGAGGTCAAATTCTTGGGGCAATACATTACACCAAATAGAAACTTGCACAAACAGAAAAAATCCAAGCAATTTGCGAAGCTAACACCCCCTGAAACCTTAAGCATGTTATGCCAGTTTTTAGGCATATGCAACTGGCCGAGGGATTTTGTCCCACTTGTAGCCGACTTAAT
The DNA here is from genome assembly GCA_029891345.1 of Dryococelus australis. NCBI lineage: Eukaryota > Metazoa > Arthropoda > Insecta > Phasmatodea > Phasmatidae > Dryococelus > Dryococelus australis. The sequence goes on from CM056993.1 coordinate 385,453,417, forward strand.
GGGACTCCTTAATCAACTGCTGAAAAAAGACCAGGCATGGAAATGGACACCTGAAATTGACCAGTCTTTTAAGGCTTTAAAAACACAGTTTGCACAGCCCGCTATGTTGTATAGAACGACGGCAGGCACGCCCCTAATTCTGCAGACTGACACAAGTGGGGTTGGATTGGAACTGCATTGTATCAGGAAGAATTATGGGAAAAGAAATGCATGATTGTTGATTGCTTATGCAAGCACTCTGATGTCCAACACACAGCGCCATCACCACAGCAATGAGCAAGAATACATGACTATCATCTGGGCCGTTAAAAATTTCAGATATAACCTGGAGGACACCCAATTTATTCTACGCTCTGACAACAAGGCATTAATTTGGCTACATACCACAAGTGCCACAAAATTCAAGTTAGGCCAATGGGCGTTGCTCCTCATGCAGGAGCTAATTTTTTTAATTCAGCACTGCCCAGGCCGACTTAATGAACTCCCCAAAGCTCTATCCCGTAACACAGGACGAAAACAAACGGGAAGCAGAAGTAGACAACTGGAAGCATACGCAACCCCCTGAATGTCTAGTCTCGAAGCTTGCCCACAAGGAGTTTACAATACAAGGCCTAGAAACACAGCTGGACCACGAGAAATTCGCCCGCTATCGGCATAACGATCCCGAGATATGGGACACACTAGAAAAAAGCCCTAATCAGTACAAACTAGAACAAGATTATGTATGGGCCCACCCTCACGTGCACACCCGAGGACTGGAAGCTGTGGGTTCCACCCACATTACAACAAGATTTTTGCTGTTATTTTCACACAAGCAACCACATGCTGGACACCCAGGAGCCGCTGAGACCCTGAGAGAACTGACCAGCAGATTCACCTGGGATAGAGTAACAAAGTACATACTCAAGTATGTAAGCCAGTACCTGCAGTGTGCTACTACCAAAGCCATTGGGGCTGAATGCTCCAAAGGAATTCCACGGCAACCTATGACGCCTTGGACGACCGTAGCAACCAACCTAATGGAGCCTTACCCTAGATCTTACAAGAAAGTACTTATTAGTCATGACCGACCTCTTACAATGGTGGTTTAGAAGTATACCTCTGGCCAAATGCCGAAGCCTCTACCATAATACACAAGCTAGAAGAAGAATTTTCCCATGCTGGGGTTTCCCAAAAAGCATCCTAATGGATAATGGATTATAGTTTATAGGAACAAAATGGGAAGTCGCCTGCCACTACTGGGGAGTCTAAACCTGGACGACCCCGAGCTATCATCCCCAGAGTAACCCTTCCGAGCACAGAAACCAAGAAGTAAAAAAATGCCTCCGATTAAGAATGGGGGAAGACCAACAGAATTTGTTATTTCCATACAAATAAAATTTTCCATTGCTCCATCAAAACAATATGCAAATCAAAATACCACAACTTGTAATAACATCAAAATAATGCTGCCTCACGAAAGACGTTAAACTAAAGCCCCCTACCGGCTCACTGTTTCCTTTTTCCCTCAAAATAAAATTAACAGAACCCCAACCAATTACAAAAAAAGAACAGGTTGTAATGCCAACCTAGCATTAAGTATCCTACATTTATTACTGGGCGGAAAGTTAGCTAACGTTAGTCTTTCAGTGCCTGTCACAACACAACAGGAAACACGAGGAAAGAGGAAAATGCAAGTGTGGCATTGGACTCGAAACATTTGTTTACAAACAGATTTAACTCATTATACCAGAATTACAATGTACATAAGGGCACTTTAGGATTTAACTGGTGCACTGCCAGTATACAGGACAGTTCAGGTGGCCTGTTGGAGGAGCACAAAGTTGAGCGACACTGTCACGGCCCTGAGAAAGGGCTGGCCCTAGTTCACAGTTGTACCTGGTTAAGTTGCTCCGTGTGCGACTTCATCCCCGTCGTATTGTTGATTGATGGCAGCCAGGGAGGTTCTCAGGACGTGATGTGTTTTTGTTGACTTGGTGTTGGCGTTGGCTGAAGAAGATGGCTGGCTGAAGAAGATGGCTGGCTGCAGGCTGGGGGGTGACCACTGAACCAATGATTAGTGATCCTGTACGGAAGATGCTTGCCTCTTCTTAATGCCTCTACCAAAAGGCGAGGTGTTCCGGCAAGTTTAATTAAGGGGACCTGGGGGGAGGGGGGTTACGGTAATGCTGAGGGGCGAGGCCTCTCAAAAGTTCAGGCAGTGTGAACTCCGCATTGCTATGGGGTGCTGCTAAATGCAGGTGGCGAAATTGATTTGCAATACGGATAACTTTTGGAGGCGAAAGCTGCCCTTTTTAACCTTCTCTGTACACCTCCCTTCCCAGTGTACGGCATGGGTGTAGGAACTAATTACGGCCTGACAAATAGTAAACCGGCGACTCAATTCCCTAATGTATACGTCCAAGTAATCACAGTAGCATAGGCAAGAACTATCACCTTTCACCCGGTCCTAAAGAGAGCAGCAGACAGAGCAGTAGGTTGTACTCAAGCTGCTTGGTGAGATACTTAGGTGTGGTAGCCACAGAGGGTCGATCAATCAATCAATTAGTTCCAGCTCCTTTCCAGCCCTAAAGAGAGCGGTGGCAGAGTATGGAATAACTTGACTACTAGATTCACCTGGTGGAAGAGTTTCTACTGATAGGAGATCCACCGAATTTTACTAGGCAGCAGAGTACAGGTGGCCATCTAATGTGTTGGTATTCTGGCTTTGAATATATCATGGTCTGCTGGCTTCACTCTGATGGGCTGTGTTTATGTAGGAACAACAATGACGCTCGAAAAATTAGCACACAGAGAATAGTTAAGAAAATGTGTTATACTGATTTAGTAGGTGGCCCTGTACTACCTCCTACACTAATCAAAACGTAAAAAGGCCAGGTGAAGGCGACCTGGGTAAAAGCTAAGGGGGAAATTAACACAATAATTCCTGCTAGTTAAAGTAATTTACAAGACCTAACTATCGTCTGGTGTCCTGAAGCGACAGGTGTGGTGACTATCAGAAGGATAGTAGGATGCCTATACTGTCTGGTATGGCAGGGTCCTAAAGGGAGTGTCTAAAACTGTTATCGTCTGGGGACGATTCCAGGGGGTAGTAAGGAAGGAGCAGACGTCTTCGAGAGCCACTGAAGGTCCAGTCTCCCAGAAGCAGAGGCGTTTGCAGCACATGGAGAAGTGGCTTCTGGTGGGTTGTCTAAACTGGTAGAGATTCCAGCCCTTGGAGAGCGGTGGAATCTGCGGATGTACCAGAAAAGCATGAACCGCCGGTGACTTCCTCAGGCCCAAGACTTGAGTGGTGGAAGACTTGAGTGGTGGAGAAACCAAAGACTCTGGTTTGCTTATCACGCCAGCCCTTTCTTTCCTACTAAACTTGATGTGGGCCAGAGTAGACTAGGGGTGAGGAAGGATATAAGCTCCACCTACTGAGCTCGGCAGCTGTTGTCTGCTGGGAAGAGTTATAGCTGATGCAGAGGGTTTCAACCCTTACCTTGGCTGCAGTGTGCAAGTAGAATGGGTGTTACCCTCCCTCGGTGCGCCATGGAACTACTTGGTCTTACTTGGAGGGAGTGGTGTCTCAGTCCGGTAGTACAATCTCACTTAGGGGGGTGTTACCATGACGTCAAGCCTGGATATTTGGGTGAACAGTACAAGTTGGATCCACATGTCTGTAATGACTTCTAACATTGCGCTAGTGCATCCTGTAGCAACATCTCCAACCTCTTCTGTACTGTGAAGACCTGTCCAAAGGGCTGAACATTGCATCCAAGATGAGGCTAGGTCGAGTGAGCAGAAAAGCTGCGCAGAACGTCATGCGTCAGTGTTTTGTTTTACATTAGTGACTCCGGCAAAAGTTGCGTGTCCATTAACTACCCTTTAGTATCAGGCTTAAGTAGGCAATATACTCGCACAGTAGTCTCTCTCTTAGCTATTTATTTGTTTTCTAGGAGGGGAACGTAAATATAAGTTTGTTGTTTCCAATTGTAGTAAACAGCCTTCGGGAATTCTTATGTACTATTTTGTTAAGTACACTGCGTACTTCGGAATAAAAAACTATTCGCCTTCATTTCCTTGTTGAAGTCTTGCAATCATCTTAGCCTACCCTTGACGCACTCGCCTCCTCTGGAAAGGATGGGGGAGAATAAAATATTTAAAAAATTTAAATTAAATTAACTTTTAATTTTAATTTCTAAATTTTGTGTAAACTTATTAATTATAAAATATAAGTTTATCCTAATTTGTTCCGCTTTGCGGAAAATGATAAGCAGTACATAAGAGCACCGATTCTCTCCTCTACTGCTAGCTGAGTGAGTTTCCTCCGGAAGTGTCGTCGGATTTGTTATTTGGGTTGCCTGGTGGTGTTGCGGAACTGACCACGTTGGGAGATATGCGGTGACACTGTCTAGACAGAGGAGTTTTAACCGAAGGAAAGGAATCAAACGCCAGGGCGAGCTTGACCACTTTAATCTCCCTCCCAGGGAGTTTGCTCCGGGTTACAGTGAAGGTTGTCAAAATGTGCGACGCCAGCTGTCACAAGGTAAGAGGGATAATAAAAATGATAAAACTATGAAATGATGAGATGACTCCTCCCAGTTATCAAGTATCCAGTTTCTCATGAACTTCCCCTACGCTTGTAAGGAGCTGGCCTAATTGGCTTCCTCGCGGGGATGAAGTCGGGGGTAATGGACACAACCCTACGTGAAACAGCTGGTTTTGGAGGTACGTGAACAATTATTAGTTTCCAGGCAGCTGTGCAAACTTTACACGTAATTGCTAGTTCGCTTGGGACTGTACACAGCCGAGGTGGGGGGGCTTGGCTCAGGATCAACTTCAAGTGTTCCTAGATTACCGACATATTCTTGGTCGTGCCAAGACCAATATATCCCAAACAGATGATCTAGGTACGAACTGCAATTTTCATTTATAGGGGGGGTGGTTCTTTACGTGACTCACTACTAGTGTGTTCTATACGAGGTGGGTTCTGTAGTATTTCAGTAAAAGTACCTAGATTGATGATACTAGTTGGTGTATGCCTGTCAGGCTAAACAAAGGATTTGCATATTATGTCCTCCACTCTTACGTGGCATTACAACTGATGTACACTATTTTATACAAACAAGTGGCTCACTGTGACAAATTTAAAATAAAACAAACAAAATGGCACACACTAGATTTACCCAGAGTCCCTCAAGCCCTCCTGGGTTCAGTCTTCTGCAGATGAACTGAGGTAATGAGCATTAAAAGTCTCGATAGTCAAAAATTGATCTTTTGGGAGGCACGGACGCTCCGGACAATACTTTGGTGATCCTAGGTCTTATTCAGACTATAGCTTTCTTCAGGCGCCAGGATACCTAAGCTGGTTCACCCCGCACGTGTCTAACCAGGAGCAGTCGCTTTTATAGAAACCCATATTATATAATGATTTCCAATTAATTAATAAATCATGAGCTGTGGAAAAATAAAAAGAACTAGGAGATTCAATTTTAAACACAAGCGTATTTGTTAAATAAGTCTGAAATACAATGGGATGCATACCTCTGTACACGAGCATATAAAAATAATAATTCAAATTACATAAAAATATTAATTTACAACAGGTGAAAGCAAACCTGAAGGTGCGAACAAAACTAAGTTCAAATTTCTATTTCGCAATTTGAGGGGTGGCAGTCCAGAAGGGACGACGGCACTACCTGCTACTGCAGTGTTTGAAGGATAAAACTTGTGGATAAATGGAACAGGCAAGGACGTCGTGATACCTCTGGCTGATGTGAGAGACCATCAGATTTCCGGTAGGGTTTTCTTTATGTGCTTCTCTGGCTAAGGAGTCTAGTGAGTGCATGACCCTGGTTTGAGAGGGAGAGCTTGTACAGTCTCCTTGAACAGGGTGGATGCCACTTCCCTGTGCCCCAGCTATAGAGTCTTATGCAGACTGGAGCCCCTCGACCTTACTCAGGTCAGAGGGCCGATGGAACTGTTAAGCTGCGATTTGGTACCTCGATATATATAGAAATTTTTCGCTTGTAGGCTGCCCGAGGGGTGAGAGGATAGCTAACCTCGCCACAGAGGGGTTGTTTAAATTAGGGTTGTGGGCCGTATCACCATTTCTTATTTTCCTGTCTGGAGGCTGTAGACCAAAGTATCGCCCCTCCATGAGGCTTGGGCAGTAGTGACGACATCATGCGAAGGGTGGCTCTGTGGATAATACAATTTCTCAGGTGTAATTATGTATCTGAGAGCAGGGATTTGCGTTAGCTGAGCACCTAACTGAGTTCAGAACTCCAAATTATCTTAATTCTAACTACTTAAATCATAGTTTGTTGGAAATTGCAATGTTAGTCGTTAGTTTTTTTTACAAGGTTATGAGTTAACCACTACCACGCTTGTGATATACCCAAAAGAACATGGCTGACACATGAAAGGTCAAATTTTCAACATCATCTTCAGGATTCTGAGCCGCAAACTCATCACGACTTCAGGAAAGATGGACAGAGTCGCACTCGAGGTGTTGGCTGACGGACAGAGGGATTGGCGCACCACGAATGCTGTTGGATACATATCCCCTGGTGTGCCATAGCTCCAACAGCCACCACTCATTTCGCCTCTTTACCATTACTAGTGAGTCAACCCCTTGCCGCCTGAGGCCGGAAATCTACATAACACCACATTTCAGCCTGAATGGGTGACTCGCCCCCTTCCTTGACTTGCCCTGGCCGGCACGCACCGAATGTGCACAATTGCAGCGCATCAGGGGAGGTTTCCTCCTACTTGTGGCCAGCTCCAACCCACCCCTCGTTTGCCCTGTCTCTCACAGGTATTTATTCTTATGCACACCCTCCAGACAAGACAGTTCACTGGCAGTTTGGGAGCAGATCTGACCAAAGCATCACCTGCAACTCTCGCTATTTCGCCACACATTCCGTACTGCTTGCCTTCAGCAGTTAACAGTATAACTTAGCTGTAGTATGTTAATATTGTGAGGACTTGTGTTTTCAACACATCAGGCAGAAGCTTTTGTCGCGGAGCCTTGTCCTTTCGCTTTGAGTTTGACCACGGGCCTCGCCCGTCCGGGCTTGGTTTTACCAGGGTTACTTTTGCCCTCTCTTCTACAGTTATCTCATTGTTGCCTTGCGGCAAACAACTTGGCAAACTTGGTCCCTCATCCATCAGACATTAGTGGGCACAGGTGGAAATTAATATGTACCTATTTGTAACCTCCTACGGACAGAATAAAATATATATCTACCAAGTAACCCCTTTATTATCTTATCTTCACTTTCGCTTTCACCTCCCTTACCTGCTTTGCTTCTATGTACGTATCCAATCATCAACTTCTAGGTGCACACACCACCGTGATAGATTATTGAACCAAAAGAACCTGCTGAAGGGCACTCCCACCTCTTGTCAACGTTTAGTTAGTTGGTTGCTGGTGGTAGTGCCGCCCTCCTGGCGCTGCTGTGGCAGTGGGAGAGAACCCTTCTCTGAGGCACCTGAGAGTTGGGAAGAACAAACACGTTGAGATATCACGACTCAGGCTAAAAGATGGTAACGCCGCTTATTTCAGAGCCGTGAAGTCCTTACATGGGGAATGCTGTGAATCCAGAGGGGCAGTTGAGTTAGCAGCTAGCGCCGCTCACTAACTGCTCATCTAGGGGAATCAGGGGGCCCTCTCCACAAACTGCTATAGGCCCAAGCACCGTCCCTCATGAAGCGCACACTCCTGCACTGACCGAGCAATAGGACTCCGGAAGGGGTTTACCCCAAGGCACCAACCCCAGGAAGAGTAGTTTTTTTCCTGGACGGACCACGCCAGCTCCCCCGAGCTGCTACGTAAATTTGAACAATAATTACGGTCGTGCCTGCAACTCCATGACACCCACTAAATTTTCTAAATAGTAATACACATTTTTTTCTTTTGTTTTATCCTCTGAGATTTAACGTAACATACTGTATGTGCCTAACTGTGTAGCCACAGCAAGTTTCCCAATGCCACACCACCGAGCGGGCCAGAAAAAGACTGTCAAGATCACAAGTGGCCAGGATACACGATCTGGTGAACCAGAGCCTAACGCCTCCAGGGTGTACACGGTAGAGCGCAAAAAAGAAGTCATCTTGCGACGAGCTACATGTGTCCCGAAGTACAGCTGAAATTCTGTATCTGCAGCACCAACATCAAAAGATACCTGGTACAACCTTCAGAAACCAGTGTCACCTCTTCCTGCCCTGCCCAAGAAACCACTTGGCTCCACCATCCGCAGTCCAAAAGGTTACCGAGCTGCCAGCCCGAACATCAGGACCCCGAAAGTAATAAGGTAATAAACCTTGTTAAGGACACCCCGTTTCCCTGGTCTCTAGGGAGATACTGGGGGCTGTTCCCTTTCATTGTAACGATGTTGAAAGTTGATAAGGCTTCAACTGTTTCCTCTTCCGCCCATTCCCCGAAACAGTCTTTACCAGCAGTTACGCAGCCTATTGGTGCCCCAGTAAGGCAGCTATCACTAAACACCACTTGTCAAGCTTCCTCAGATATCATTCCCATCAGGACCCACTGAGGACGGCCCTTCGCCCAGATCCACCAACCTGTCCATAAAAAAAATCATAGAGCTAAAAACCCAGGCCTCACGATCCCACAAATAAGAAAGTAATTAATCCTTGTTACGGAGACTCTGTTTGCCTAGTCTCTAGAAGGATACGGGGCCTGTACACCTTCATTGTTACCATGATGAGTGTATTACGCATCACACTATTATATAAATTTTTTCCAAAATCATCAGCTAGGGTATAACAAACACAAATCATTCTAAGGAGAAAAGATTTAATGATATAATTTTACAAATGCTGTTTAAGTTTTCAAAACATTCAAGCACTAAGTAATATGATATTTACCTCATTTTCAAGTTTCCTTTGCTCTTCAAGAGATAAGAATTTAACCGTTTTAGAGGGTTGAAGGACACCATCAGTGACAATCCGATGCATCTTTTCAACATCTGCCAGACCTGGAGGAACATCATTCTCCTTACTTTCGCTACCTTTCAGTTTTGACAACTCCTCCTCTGACATACCTGGCGATGGTATAAAAGGAATATCAAGCTTTGGGTCCTTTGCTGTAAAAGTAACAAATAAGGCGGTATTAAACTTCTACAAAACCAAAACCAAACTATAATCAACCGACAGAAAACTTAATAACAAAATTAATGTCACTCAAAATGTATAGTTGACAATGCTTTCAGCACACATTTCAGATAAATGAACATGCCTTTGTCAGCATTGCATATTGTATTTTCCTGCATAATGGTAGCACACTTTATATTAAAGTTTTCTTTGAAAGTTATGAGAGAGACTGTTATGTATGTAATTGGTGAGATACTCAACAAAAATTATTTTTAATGTAACGTTAATTGCGTTCCTAGATGATACTTGGCATCCATTTCTCGTGAACAGTGCAGGTGAATCTTAAAAATGTTTGTTTATGCAAGCTCCCAATGAAAATGTGTGCCACTACGTGAACAGTTTCAATGACAAACTAACAGAATCTGCTAACGAAGTACAGGGCATTACATAACTTAAGAACTTGCTAACTGTAAGAAAGGTAACCACAAAACTTAAAATAGACTACATGAAGATAACTACTAAAGTTGTCCAAAGAATTAAAGATAATTTATGTTGCCCAGTGAGATAAGTACTGTACTAAGCCAACTTATATTTTCAGGAAGACTTGACAAATAAAACCTAGAAATTATAATTAACAAATAAGAAAAATACACAAGACTGTTATGATGTGACCCCTTACAAATAAGTTTTTATATATACTGTCAAACTCTGAAGTAACAAACACGTACAGTCAACTCTCATTTCCAAGACCCCTGAAATATAGTAAACCTCTCACAAAAAAAAAGTTGATAGGTTTAAAACAATAGCTGTTGTGATTTGAGTTGAAGCACGCAAGCACCTAGTGAGTTCGACTCTGCACGACACATGGTTTCACAAAGGGCTCCTTTGTCCTTCACCCCTCCCTCCACTGCCGAGGCCATCCCCTCCCTCAGTGCCTAGCTACCATCCAACCACGTGCACATAGCAACAGCAGTAGCCAGTAACAATTTGGGTGCAGATATTCGCTTTCTGACTCATGAGTACATTTTTTCTCATGACCACACCATGTTCCTTAAGCTATGTGTGCAGTGTTTAGCTTTGGGATACATATTTCAATAGTGTGGTTATAACTTTGATTTTTGGCTTTGCTACTTGAATTTAACAACGGATTGCGATTGGTATTGACTATATTGCCTTTTGACGAACTGCTTATACTATTTTCTATTGGAATACAACTTTCTTCACGGCCTTGGATTTTGGTTTCGTGATTTTTATTGGTGACCCATTTACGTTTTTTGGTTTCAACTTTGGAAACGAGACATTACAGCACGCATGACGTCTTTATACTTATTATTAAATTGAATTAGACTCATATGTACGATGAACTGGGGACATCCAACGAAGCTTGATTTGCTGCCACTATTGATGAATCGTCAGAACTTCTTATATCTACAAAAGCACCACACCACGCCAGATATAATTATTTGCCGGCCAAGCAGCAGGATCAACGCGTACCACTACACGCCGCTAGAGGTCACTACTGATACCACTGCTGAGGCTTGAACCAGGATCCAGTGCTCGCCACGGACGTCTCACGCAGAGGATCTATGCCACGCCACTGCACTTGTCGCACCCCTCTCCGCATCAACGACAGCTGCCTTGTCAAAGGGATACAGCTACCCCAGCAGAGTATATATACTGAGCCACTCCACGGCTCGTGACCAGTTCCTGTTCTTTCACTGTATTCACTCGTGGTGCTGAGGGAACCATCGGCTCCTGCCTTGCTCTTCACCACAACCATCTCGGTACCGAAGACTTATCTGCTCCTCAACTCTGAAGAACCAACATCGTCAGAACATTTTTCGACATGTGCTGATCCCTTCAAAACAACAGAGTAGAGCTAGGGAAAGTGAATAGCAAAGACACCCGTTTTCTACCTGCCCCAGGTAGATTAAATACGGGTAGCCTTCACATGTTTGCATAGGGTGTACGACTTCTGTTAAACTCTAGTGGAATAGGAGGTGGTGCATTCTCCATCACTGTTTATTTCCGTAGAAAGAAATAAACAGTTTTCACTCACTCACAGATATCAGACACGTCTAGGGGACAACAGGTGACCAGGTTTTACAAATTACCACCACAACTCCTAACACCTTAACAAAAACAAACTTGGAAGGCCATCCATTCTCCGTACTCATGTGGAGAACGGTAGAGCCTCGACACTAGGATACCACTTCCTTGGGCGCTGGCCTGTCAGTCTGGATTTTACTCTTCATACTGCACACTAGAGGTGCCGAAAGGAGTGCTTCTCTGTGTCTTAGGGGGAGCCATTCTCCTGGAACACTCACCACACCAAAGTTGGAAGGCCACCCATTCTCTGCACCAAGTGGATGGAATGGTAGAGCCACGACACTACGTACACAATCCCATTTGGGTTGGCTTGCCAGCTTGGAGGTTTCCCTTCACATCGCACACTAGAGATGCGGAGTAGCTCTCCGAGACTGAGGAGATGAACCCTTGTGGGACAACACCTGTGTTGAGTCGGCAGCCAGTGCTAACGCAGCTCGAAGTACCACCACACTGAGGTATTGGAGGTTTTCTAGTGAAATACGGCACTGGACGCCAGCCACTTCACCTACATGTACTGCACTTGATACGTGTCACCTACCAAACCTCGGCGAGGTCTGATAGTTGTCCATCATGTCCTTTGTCATCATAGTGGTGTTCGTAAGAGGGTGAAAAGGGAGAGGGCTACCTCTATATCTCCACTGGAGCTTAACCCCTCTTCGGTTATGCTCGAACGACATGCTTAGTGTGAACAAGCAGCTGAACTCCATAGACGCTCCGTCTCCGCAGCACCTACCTCTGACCCAGCCAAGTTCCAGCCGCCAACCAAGAGCACCAGGGAAATACACCCAGTCTTACAAGCTTTCATCAGTGGCCAAACCACCTCCCTGGGTATCACCAACCTCTGGTTCTGGGAACGCCTAGAACGCCACAAACCACACAGGCTGCTCCTCCTCGTACACCAAATCAAACCCACTCAACCAGCTCCGGGAGAACTCAAGAGTATTCTGCAGTCTGAAACTCATAACATGCTCCCACAACCACAGAGCAAACGTCGACCAGGACGGCCACTCCCGAGCAATACCAACCAAGCAAAAGACAGTACTCGTAGAGCCCAATTTCATCCCGTATTGAGAGGCCACTCATCCAGTAATCTATGACAGCCATGCTTCTGTCCCCCGTCACGACTAAACCAAATGCCAAACACGTGGATGCGCCTAGCCTAGCATCCACCAAAAGTCACCTTAACAGGAGACAGGTAGTACCAAGTACCGTCACACGTCAACATCAATAATAATGGTACATCAACAGCATCCGTTTCTGATGTAACTCGCCTTGTTCTTTGCAGCATATGTCGCAGTTGCCAATGAAAAGCAGGTCACGTCCTTCGCACCAACTGGGTGCATGTGGGTCATCTGTCTTTACATGTGCCGCTATGGGCCTTCAGTGTGTTGGGTAAAAATGAAGGCATGATTGTGGTGCAGCATACACAATTGTTTGTTTATTTATTTACTTATTTCATTTTCGTGAGAAAGTTGGCATTCGCAGTAGCTAAAAATATACACCAGAAAAACTTATCCACAGTACATGCCACATGTTCACATTTTTGTAATGGTAAGAGGAAGTTCACTGCTTTGTGGGATGTATGTTTTTATCCAAAAGACTTCTGCTTATTGAAATAAATGTATGTTATGTTAATAAAATACTCATTTTTGTACAAAAAGGCTTTCGGAAATGTATTTCAGACTTGTTATAAGGTAAGTCGCGCAGTGTTTGAACTTATTTTCTCGTTTACATGAGGCCGTTTATGGTCTTATCATATATTTTTATCCAGAAAACTCCTTACTATTTAAATAAATAGAAATTTTGTTAATAATCATCCAAATTTTATACAAGAAGGTTTTCGGGGATGGATTTCTCTCTTGTTAAAAGTTAAGCGGCGCAAAATGTTGTAACTGTATTTTTGTTAATTACAGATTGTTTATGGTCTTATGGGGTACCATTTCATTTGCAGAACATCTGCCTAGCAAATTATTTTAGTACTGAATTTTAAGAAAATTGATATTTTGCACCACTGATGATGAAACACTATCTTAATATGAAGAAAACAATTTTTTTATTTAAAACAACATATAGGTGTTGGGGAACTACAATAGGTAAATTTATATTAAACAAAACAACGACACAGAGAAAAGATTTTCAGGAACCATGACATTTTGTTAAATAGGGGTACAACTGTAATAAGTGTGATATAGATATTTATGATAACGCAGAAAATTTTAATTTTAATTGGTTCTTCTTTTTAGGTATTAAATTTCTAATTAAAAAACAGTGTCCAAAGCAGGCATTACTGCACTGATTAGTGATTACTGATACCTTCACATCTATTGGGCATTCCTTTAACTTTAATTTTATGCTGCATGGCACAGTAAGGTACAACCCTATTCCTCCTGTTATATGCCTAGCAAATGGTAAGGAAAAGACAATTCGTGAGTAGGGAGAAATCCGCGGCTATCTTTGATCTGAACTCACCACAGCCTGAAATGCTTAAACCCTATACTCTTTGTGAAAGGGGTGGCTAATGGTGATCACCCTCCCCACAAATTCATTGCAGGGATTGGCATAGGACATGTATGAATATTAAGGTTGTGCAAATATTCGGTATACTAGAAAGGAAAGAAAAAAATGCAGGACGTGTCTGGCTGCTTCTAGTCACCTTGGAAAGTTTGCATACCATGTTTCTAAGTATTGCCTACTATTGGCTTCCTGCAAGTGCATTGGCTGGGTGAGATGTTGCTGGCAGACCCAAGCACTCTACAGAAAGGGACAATAGCAGGGTTGTGTACAACTTCTGTGATATTCAGCAAGGCAGGGTCACCATGGATCCATAAAACACATGAAGATGGAGCCCCTTTGGGTTAAATGCATGAAGGTCGAAAGAGAGGGAGGAGGACATGTGCCCCTCCTGGGAGGGTGTTGGCAGAGTACTAGGTCGAAGAGGGAGGTAGCATGAAACGGTGAGAAGCAAACAGAGTGACAAAAACAGCCAAATCAGACTATGTCTATTCATTGCCTTGACAATAGAACACACCCAGCCTGTACCCTGATTGGTGCCTGAAAGACTGATGATGTCAAGTGTAACCAAAGTTGAAGGCTTAAGTATGCGTCCAGGAGTGATGTCCTGCATAACAACTGCATGAGTCAGCCCCGAACTAAGGAAAGTGTGTTAGGTTATATTTATACATAAAATCACAAGGCAGGCACAGGGGGCACGATGGTGGGGAGAGGGTGGCGAAGATGGCCCAGCGCTGGGCTTCATAACCCCACCCATGGCCAAAGCCTGAAGGCTGGAAGCATGCCGGGGTGTAATGCAGGCTGATGAACAGCAGACAGTAACAGCCACCTTGCATGCCAATTCATGGGCATTGCAGCAGGTGTGTATGGCCTAACGGTCTTCTTGGGTGTGAACCACAGCTATGGTGAGGCTAAAACTTGACACATAATAGTAATGTTTTAATTTTGTGGTGTAAATGCTGATGCGTGTGGCACTTCCTGCGGTGAGAGGGATGGAGGATTGAGGTGGTCCTCTTACTATTCTCTGGTGGTCAGGTTTTCTAGTTTTCCGTTAATGTTGCGATATGTTAGGCAATTGGTTAGCGTTTTGGCTGCCCTCACGGGAGTGACTAAGCGGAGGGGAGTTCAACTCCAGGGTTATTCGTAGGGTCAAGCTGTCCCTCCCGGGTAGTCTTGTCCGCCTGACCACGAGTCGTCACTAACCAAGATGCCAGCTGTCTCGATGAGGTAAACTCTCAGTCGGAGATACGAAAATGAGTGGGTGTTATGATGGCGATCTGGCTGGGGCTTACTGGGTTAATCCGCAGAGTCCTTGTCGGCTGTCGAATGGGTGCGAAAATGGCAGGGGTCTTAGTGACAGTAGTACCAGAAGTGGGTTTGATGGGGATGCGAACTCGTATGAATTTTCCCAAAGCCAATTACATAGTAGAGTAATCGGGGAGTGTCTCAGGTGTCAAACCTGAATAGCTTTACCTGAAGACAACTTAACTATACTGGTCCGTTCAGAGGGTGGGTGTATGTGCGGCTCGACAGGTCTAATACCCAATATGTCAGGGTGTGATTCTGTGTCACGTGACGTAGTTTCCTCAAGCTCGGTGATATCTTCTTGGGGATACCACCCTAACCATTGTTTTAGCACTGTCTCTCAATCCGGAGGAATAATCACGCTATGGTCCAGGGTATTGTAGTCGGGTTCTGCTGGGGTTAACGTACTGGGATTTGAATCCTGTACTAATTGGTTTAAACGAGCTTGGGTAATAGCGAAACGCCTTTCATGTCTCCTCTGACGGCTTCCACAGTGTTGTCTGTGCATTGAGAAAGAATAAGCGTGAAGCTCAGAACAAGGACTTGCTACGAGGTTGGTAGGCGACAGTTCAGGGCGGGGTGAAATTTCCAATTACACCCGTGGACCTGCTGTTGGCTAGTCAACCCTTGCAATTAGACCTATGACCCTTGAACAGCGGCGGGTGCACCAAAGCCTTAGTGAGCGGGCCTTTATCAGGCCTCTTCTCCTTAAGATATTCAGTTCACTACACTGCAGAGCAAGAAGCGAATAATTTAAGTGAGAAAAGTTACTGCGCAATTGATCTGAACAAAGTTAAAACCGACACACTGAAATGTAAG
This sequence comes from Dryococelus australis, assembly GCA_029891345.1. Taxonomy (NCBI): domain Eukaryota; kingdom Metazoa; phylum Arthropoda; class Insecta; order Phasmatodea; family Phasmatidae; genus Dryococelus; species Dryococelus australis. The sequence continues at coordinate 385,469,263 of CM056993.1, forward strand.
CAGAAAATTACGAAAGGTATCTAACAAACAATTAAGGAAGGCGACAACACTGGTTTAAAATAAATCGTAATATTTATTATGATGTAAAAAGAAGGGCAGAAAGTCCCAGCTAATGAGGTACAAGCTAAAAGCTAAATAACTTCACTCCTGACAGTAAACTACGTTGGAACTAATTACCCATTAATAATAATATTCAACAGGCAAAGGCAAGACTGGGAGAAAATTAATAAAATAATTAAAGGCTAAGCCAAATACACATATACACTATTGACAGCGTGAGTTTAATGGGGCACTATCCAGGGGATGGTATTGCGCTACGACCTGCTACAACTGGAGTGATGCTAAGTTGTCTAAGGTCAGGGTATAGGGCAGAGGTAGAGGATATTACCATGGATGAGGTGTGCTGTCCCTGGTGTGGTCAGTTGAAGGAAGCCTTGTCCAAGCTGGAGCTGGAGTACTGGCGGCCTTCTTCAAACTGCAGACTGGAGGTAGAGGTTTGAGCCTTGGTCAGACTGCAGAGGAGAGGAGAGGAGAGAGTCTTTCGCAGACTGTAGGAGAGCTCGTGAACCTATGCGGCCGGCAAGCCCGGCATCTCTGCTGGACCACGGGGCCCCGACTTCTATTTATACGAAAATCGCCCTGTAATAGCGATTCTCCAGGGGCAGTGGGTAGCGTAGCCATTCCACACAGGGGCTGGTTTATCTGCTGCAGGAGCGCAAATCAATTCATCGCCCCTGGTGGAGGCGATGACATTTTAATGCGCCCCGTACTGAGGCAGGCGAATTGTGGTGTCAAAAGGTCATGGGGGTGCTGCTATCTCTAGGGTTGTTTGGAACTTCTAAGCCAGCAGGATAGCGTAGTAGAATTTCAAATAATTATTTCATTTTCTTCATTTGGAAGGCGATTGCACACTCATTCTTACTCGTTCGTTGAAAAACGTAATTTCAGACGTGGAATTCAATCATTGTTGATGATAAACCATTGCAGGAATTTTTTTTTATCTATTATCTTCAAGCCTCCGCCAGCTAATGAATGATTTCGCCCCGTGCTTGGTGCACTCAGATGGGGCAGAGTCGGCCGTAGAGAGCGCCTCTCAGTGACGCAGTATCTGGCATGTATCAGTGCTTCAATAGGATATTTACTTTACCAATTTACACACTTTTATTTTATTGGCGATTTGATTCTCCTGTGCTTAATCTTACAAACTGAATCTGTCATCAGGCTAAATTTACTTTTTAAAATGCATTTTTCCCATAACTTCTCTTCTTCTTTTTTTTTTTTTGTGAAAGGAGGGATGGCGTAGCAGGGTCTGCCTCTTTACCTAAACAATAATACACACTATCTTTAAAGGGAATCGTAATTATAGCGGAAATAATTCCACAGCTTCCTTAGTGGCTTTTGAGATCACGGTTGAGATCGCTAAGTAATTTTGTTCACAAGCTCTCTTTTTGGGAACCTGTCCTGTAATGCAATAGGTGGCTCAGTTCTGGCATGACTGAGATTAAACAATGATAACTTTAAAGTACTAACACTTTTCAGCACTTAAATTATGGTGTGATTACCACCAATGGTGATGATCATACAATAACATACAGTAGGTACATTAAAATTGCACATTTAGTAAACAATATTTTTACTTACGCTGATATGAGGAGCATAAATTCTCGTCTTCCTCATCATCAAATACAGTAAACTTGACATTCTCTTTGTCCAGCACTGCTGCACCGACCAGGTTGGCAGCAAGTTCCTTGGTAGGTGGATATACAACAATCTGTGGTGGATCCTTCAGCGCACCCTTGACACGCTTCTGCTCCACCACCTGGGGCAATGTTTGACTAGGCTTACAGATGAACTGCTCATCTGTATATATGTTGAAGGGCAGGCTTTTAACTTCAGACTTCACCTCAGCATTTTCCGAAAACAATGTGTGGCATACATTGCCTAATCAAAACAAACAAATCACATAGTCGCATAACAGCTTAAATTACCTTATTAAATGAAAACACCAGCTATGGCAGGGCTGCCGTTTTTACGGATTTTATCATTTTTGATGGATTTTTATATCATCAAACCAATAAATGGATTTAAAGGCAAAATCACTTTTTTTTTTCCATACCATTGCAGACACCTTGTTTACAAATGAAAGGCAGGAGTCATAGATCTGTATCCAATATGGATGCCAGCATCAGAATTCCCAACATACAATAAGCACCCAAGCGGTAATAATTTGAACTACACTACAATTGAGATCAGTCAACTTTGAGCAGTTGGTAACATACGTACAGAAAAAGAACAAGGGATCTTTGAAAACAGGGAACATACCAGTAGAGTGTCTAAATCAAGGCTATAACAAGAGATCCTTTTCCAATTAATTTGTTTGCCAAATCAAGCCGAAGTAGGTTCTACGGTACTGCCAACTTTAGAACACAGAGTAAACAATACATTCTCACTGTATTATGTAGGTGGTGGTGTAGGGACCTCGCCAGCTGTTACTATTTTTATCTTCTAATTGGCCAATGTTTCTGGGTAATATTGTTGATATTTCTCTTATCCACAGTTATTTCATATCACAAATACATTTGAGCAAATATAAACTTTAATTGTGAAGGTGAAACAATTACATTATCACCAGTTTTAAGCACATATTTACAAAAACTCAAGCGACGTAAATAAACAGACGAGAATGCCGCTTACACAAGCTATTATTCTGCTAACACCATCAAAATTAAAATATGCACATCAATCATGAGTTTATGCAATATCTAAAGAGATAAACTACATGATTGTTTATTGTATATTTAAGTTATGTGAATACAAAATATTCTTTGTTTAAATGTGTAATAATTGTTTTAATTTCCGAAGTTATAGGACCGTAGAACCTTGACTTCGGGTGGACTTTCGGGAATCTTCGGTAAAGTTTCCTTTTCCCTAATCGAGTTACAAGGGCCTGTTTGAAAACGTTGAGTATATAGTCGACAAAAATAACAAAAACTGACTAGATTCAATTGTTCATTTTTGTGTTCCACAATAATAAAAATGGTTACTTAATTTTTAAATGTTTTGTTTTATTTATTTCAAAAGGAGCAAAATATTTGCTTCCAAGCAGCAAGAAAATAATAGTAATTAATCAAGTGACGTGTATTGCAAGTTCTGCTTACATACATTATACGCAATGTGTATAAGCACATGCGCACAGTGTATGTCGAGTATCAATTAGCTGATTAGTTTTTCTGTAAGTTGTATGTACTGTCGTGCGCTCCTACCTCGAGGGGTAGATGGTTAGGGCGCTGACAATCCTCTTGAGTTCAAGCAATCCTACCGCGGCGTATTAAGATTTATACTGGCCTAGTGGGTCATGGTAGGTTCCATAGGGGACCGCTTAGGGAGGATACCGTCGGACGAAAGGGGAGTCAAACCCCAGACTGAGGTGAACCAAGATAGTTTCCCTTCCTGGGAGTTCGACCTTCCTCACTACGAGGGCTGCCAAGATTCAGGATGCCAGCTGTCCAGGGGGTATGAGGGTGATGTGATACAGTTTAAACGATGGTGGTAGTGAAGGCTAGCGATCTGGCAAATGAGACCGGGATTATCCGCACTGGTTTCGTAGGTTGGCGTGCAGGAATGTAGTTTGATGGGGTCGAGACTACACAGATCTTGGGGACAACCTTCAGCGGGAGTCAAACACTGATAGTCTTTCCTGAAGCCAACTTTATTAAACACGAGTTGGGTGGATCATCCTTCGGAACTACCTTAAGCAGGGCTAGTACGGCAACAGGATGTGGGGACTTGCAGGCTCCGGTTCCATGTCCAGTGTGGTATTACAAATTAAATTATTTGTATCGGCACTATCTGCAGGATTGGCCACAAAGTATCAGTAATATCTGCAAAATGGTGCTTGTATCCACCTCTATAAAATATGTTACGTAATGAAACACGCAAAGGTGAGCCTGGCAAATAATTAATTTTAAAAATGCAAAATTTATTCTACGATCGATCAACGTAATTAACAGCGTATCCTCAGCAAAAAAGGGTTGTCCAGAAGGGTGCTAGTATAGAGACGACCTGCTACCGCGGGAGGTCAAGGAATTTGACTGTGGTAAAGGGTTGCAGGATACAGGATGTCGGATTACCTCTGGAGCAAGAGCCGTTCTTGCAGTCAGCTGGTGTGGACGAGCCTTCGCAAGCTGTAGGGGTTACACTGCCTTCATAAGCGGCTGGAATGCTGCCTTCTCAAGCTGCTGGAGGTTGATGCTGCCTTCTCAAACTGCTGGACAGAAGGTCGAAGCCCTTCGCAGACTGAGGAGAGGAGAGAGGTCTTCGAAGACCAGGTAGTGCTCACTGACCTATGCGGCCGGTGAGCCTGGCGTCTCTGCTAGGGCGTGCTAGCGAACTTCCTTATATACTGAAAAATCCCTTGATCAGTGATCTTCCAGGGGTGCGGGATAGAGCAGCCTTCCAGCACAGGGGTAGGTTTTAATGTTAACATAAACCGCTTGTATTGTTTATCACATGTGGTACGTCGATCGAAGTATACTTCGGGTCCCCACCTAATATTTCCCCCAACTATCTTTTTTAAGCTGGTTGTGTATGCAAACGTCTATAATAACTGGATGTGAAACACGCCATGCACGCTGCCGTTTATAACTGTTCTGCGGCGCGCTGTCAAGTATCTTGTCTTCCCAACACGTCTGTTGATACTGCGAGCGAGTCTGGCTTCATACTTCCCCTACACACCTGACAAGAGGGGAAGTGGTTTAGGCAACCAGCGTGGCAGCCTAGTGTCCTCTCTCTCAGCCACGCACCTTCCCCTCCCCTTACAAGCCAATGAGAGGGGAAGTTGTAGTCTAGCAGAAGATAAAGCACATCCTTTCTCTCAGCCTCGCCCACTTCGCTTGCCTTCCACACGCCGCCTACCGGCAGCAGAGCAAATAAAGTGCGCCTGGCATACGTAATTTTATCGAGATTATGCATCACTCAAAATAATTACACCTATCATCGCTTGTATTTCAAAGCAAATGGTTTCACCTGAAAATGCTAAGCAAATCATTTTAACGAGGAATAATTATTTAAAAAGATGTATTCTTTTTGATTAAAGGTGGTTGTTTCCCATAACGTTGGTATTTTATTGTATCTGGCATAAAATTAACATGATTTTAAAACATAATATTTAACTCAAGGTGCAGCATCTTCGGGAATAAAATTAAATGGTCAGAAGCATACACTTGAACTTCCTTTATCAACAAAATTTGTTTGAACATCGAGCGACTTGTATTAAAAATTAATTTTCAATAACTTCTGAAGGGAAATCGGAGGATTTATATTAATTCATTTCAATAGACGAGCATCTTTTGAATAAACTGATAAATTGTAAGCAACTATTAGACACCATTTGCCATCTAATAATGGGTAGGTAAGCACTGAGCCGAGTCCAGTGTAACTTACGACAGGAAAAATCAGATGATGTGGTTTTGAACAATACAGTGAAGAAATCAATTATAATTACCTTATTTATTTATTTTTGTCTCAAAATTACAAGTTTTCTTTCCAGTAAAATATAATTAATTAATTTAAAAGACAGACATTTGAAAGGCGCTCAAGTTGTCTGCAACATGTAGCAGCGTGGAGGGGTAATCCTCCCGGCGCCACCCTTCCTTTGCCCTCCGCCGTGAACACACTTCCCGATCGATAACTTCTCTGCGCTCTCTTACCTGATAGATCCCGTGCGAGACATTCAAAATTTGAGTTGCATTCTGTGTCATATTATTTTAATTTTTAAAGGTTTTGAAAGTTTTCAGTCAGATTGCATTTGGTGTCAGATTACAATCAATTATATACTGTATTTCGAGATATTATTTTCTTTATTTTAACGAGTTTAGGTGAAATGTTTTTTAAATTTATTATTTACAATAGTATTTTTTCCTAAAATTCAGATTTTTATTGTGTTTATTAGCTTAACTGTATTCACAGATAATGTACAGCTCTTAATATACTCAACATAAATTTTTATGAGGTTAAAAGCTGTATTTTATTGATGAACATGTCAGAACCCTCATCTACTGAAAACCCGGATGTATGGGCATTTTTTGGCAGTACCCTGAACGATAGATTGAGAGTCGAATGTAGTTCACATGTAAAAGACACTCAGGCAATTAGTGAAGAATTATTTTTGTATTAAAGCATGTCTGAAAATACTTGGGTGAGAAAGCAAAGCAAAAAATATATACGTATATTTATAAAAATATCAGCAAAATATTAACATCTTCGTGATACATTTGACCAGTAATTAAAAATTCATAATTTGTAAAATATGAATCCTTGGAATGCAATCTCACAAGATATGCCACCCCTCTAGTTGGCAGAGTAAATATAGGATATAAAAAAATTGGTCAGATTTGGAAAATTTTAAGTGTATTAATTAAACAGAGAAGGAGTTAGAGATTAAATTTAATTTGTATTTACGCCCACCTTTCTTTGTGTACGGCATGTGGGCCAAAGAAAACTAAATTCTTAAAGCAAAGCCGGTGATGGATCACGCCCTGGCTGTCTACAACTAGATCAACTGTGTTTGCAACGTGAAATTTCACTCTGGTGTTCGCGTCCGGCAAAAAACTGTGGTGTATGGAACTATTGGCGATCACCAGCAGTGAAACCAAGCTTTGGATTTAACATATTGTTTGCTTCAGTAAGATCTAAGTGAGTTTCCACTGCGGGTCAAGTGACAGAAACAGTTTGCTTTCCAATCCTGGCCGTTGTCCAGCAGGGGTGGAGTGAGAAACTATACGTGAGGCACTTGATTCCACGGGCGGAAGGTGTTCCTAGTGCTTTGGGTGCTCCCTAAGATTTACCAGCAAGATACACTATATTTTACCGGTACATTTCGGTTTGCCTCTTAAGGATGCGGTGTAACTGCCTTTGTGGCTTAACTGCGAAACCGGCTTTACCTTAATACAAAGCTAAATGAGCACACTGAAGACAAAACTTAAAAAGTCTAATAAATCTGATTCACCAAAGCTAAAATACGCAGGACTATCAACCTTTTATATTTTATATAAATCATACGTTTTAATAAACATAAAATTGGAAAGAACGTAGGACCCTACACTATACAGAATTAAAAAAATAAATAAAAAATTTGAACATTTAAATTTAACGGTAGTTGAATTACATTTAAGCCAAGTGAAGGCAACCTGGTAATTAAATAAAATGTTGTGTATAATTATTTTCTGGCAGAGAATAATAATTGAATAAAAATTAGCCACTATTTAATCCTGTATGAATCAGAAGGGATTGCCCTGAAGGGACCTAGTTCTCAATAGGGGTTCTTCAGCAAAGGGGTGAAGGAGACTAGGCTAGAGCCTTAAAGGATTTTCAGAAGGAGACGTCGTCCCCGTGACCTATTGTTAAAGGCTGTTCATGATAAAGTGAGCACTTTAGAAATAAATCTTGGAAAAAAGTCACCAACCCTTCATCCATCTATTTTAGTGGCCACACTGAAAGACGTTTGCCCAGTAAAGTTGGTAACGATGGATAGAAAGAAGTTCCAAATCTTGACGTTAAATAAAAAGTGTTAGGTAACCATTTGTGATAACTTAAAATTATTTCTCTTTCTGTTTAAGTAATGCATCGAAGTGTAAAAATGAGCGGATTTGTAAAGTATAGTCCATTCATGCTTTCTTCTGCCTTTTGGAATAAAACCTTTGAAAAATCACCCTAGGCATGAGATGTCAACATGTTGTGTTCAATCACTTGTATTCCAAAATTATATAACCCTGTGATTAACGTTAAAGTACTGTGTTCTCGAATAGATTAATAATCTACGTAGTACTTCTATAACTTGTAATATTAATTTTGTATTAAATACGAATTAACAGCGAGAGCAGCAATGTGTTGGCAACGGCCAATAAGAAATAGTTCACAGTTACAATAATTTTTAACCTCGTTTTTATGTATACTATTTGTAAATTAAACTTTGCCAAATTATATATTTGTATTATTAGGTAGCACTGACAGAAACATATTTTATTGCTGCAGTAAAAAATAACAGCAGAAATTACCGTGCGGAGGCTCGCTCTAGTGGCACTGTTTTTTTTTTTGTTCCGTCCGGAAGAAAAGTTTAAGCGAAGCGGATCGTGTCGCTCTCTCTTGTTCTCTCTCTCTCGGGAAGTTCGTACCACCTGTGTGGCAGGAAAAGTATAAATCTTGTTATTTCTAATTTCACCACATTTTATACTAATTACAGCAACAATAATGATATTCGAGATTGTAATTTACAATTGAAACAAGATTTTATTGTTTAAATACCTATTATATGTTATTTAGATGTGATGCGATGGCGTGACACAAATCCAGCAGGTTGGCAGACATGGTGTGGAAAGGAGAATCTGGAATCACGTGTTGTAACAACCCAACCCAATATGGCGGGTGATTATACCCATTGCCTTACGACTGGCAGTGATGTGGCAACGTATCAATGACACGGCGTGTTTCTGAACGGAGCGTCAAGTTCGTACTCGAGTTTTTTTAAACATCCTAGCAAGTTGCAATGTTATGGTAAAAATGTGTTTCCACAGCAGGGTTAAAAGTGTTGTGTTGTGATCGCTGTGTTTGAAAGGGTGTGGTGGCTGCATTGTAATCGTTACGCAGGCCCGGTGTGTGTGTGGATTCCAAACATGTGCAAAATGTATACGCTTTAACCATGAACTGTTTATCAGAACATTGTACCTTTGTACTAGGTGTTTGAAACACAGTTGTATAACGAGCTTACGTTTCTGCGATTTGAATGTCTGCCACGATCCCCTCAAAATACTAAGCCCAACCAGATAAATTAAACTAAATAATACAATAAACCTACAAACCAGTAAGTACCAATGCATATAAACATTAGCGGAATAAACGTTACGGTAGGCCTATATGTTTGCACGTTCACCACTATCTTTTACGTTTGTCGATGCTAAAAATAATAAATACGTGACACGAGTTGCATGCTTGAATTTACTGTGTCCCTTCGTTTTAATTTTTATTCCAAATAAGGCCGTCCTTTTAACGAAATAACCCAACACATATTAATAACAGGTTAAATACTACTGTTGTTTCCACCACAGTTAACAAATACTGTCGTGGCAAAATATTAATGTGTATTACGTGTAACGTGCTATATCGTGTGTAACAAATAGTTATAAAGCCAAACTAAATATTGTTATAGGCCTAAATTGTGAACATTCGTAGAAAATGTAACAGCATTCTTTGAACAGCAACCAGTGCATTTGACAGTTATAAAAGTATAGAAATCACATGGCAGTGTTTATGTTTACGTGTAGCAGAATGATACGTAATCAGTAACCAAAAGTAGATATTTAGCAGGACTTCAGAAAAGGCAGAAGTTATCATGAATTAACTATATCTACTATATAAATAGTTTCACAGTTTCATTTGACCAACGCATGAATAAAGTGATGAGGCCAATGGCAATGTTAATTTTACATAGAGCAGAGGAATACACAGCGTATTTACAAGTAGATCTTACGCAGGGCTAACAAAGTGCTCATTTTCCAGTGAACAGCCTATACCTGGCTGGTAAAGTGGGAGGAAGAAGTTGAGGAGTGGTTAGGGACGACATCGGCAGGACCCTCTGGTAGGTGTTGATGACCTCTGGAGCGACTGGCAAAGGCAGAAGAAGTGGAAGGCCTCTGGAAGATGGTGGTCCTTCTGAATGCTGTTGGCGGTTGCCGAAGATGTTGAAGGCCTCTGGAAGGTTCTGGTCATCCAGAGCTGCTGGAGTCATCAATGACCACTGGTTCTTCCACAATCACCAATGTGGTTAAGGGTCTTGGCCCTTGGCTCACACCTTTCAGCTTTCGCAGCGGTGAGAGGTGTAGTAGACAGTCCTGAGGGCAGCACTGGAACTCCTTTCCAGCTTAGTGGCTCTCTGAAGGGTGAAGAGCAAATCATCCCTGCTCCTACGAGGTTGGAAGCTCTGATGTCACGCATGGGTACCTGGATCCTTATCCGAGCGGTGCTTGGCACTTGGCGCGAGCCTGATATACCTTGCCCTCGTGCGCTCGTGGAGGCCGTGATTCTCTGCTAGGCAGCCTGCTACCCTTCAGCGGTGCAAAGTTTAAATATCGCAACCCTCCTGACGGGAGCAGCTGATTTTGTAGACAGACAATTCTACAGAGAGTGGCGTTTCAAAAACGATTTCAAGGCGAGATGCGGTTAACAGTTCAACCCGAGATCAAATGTCCGTAAGTTACGTTGACACACTGTCAACTTTGGTAGACCACGTGTGCCACCTCCATTACTGTTTTAATTTTGGTTTGAGTTGCCTATAAGAATTAACATGATTCAAGATGGGGCAAAGTCGTCTGGTAGAGTGCGCTCATGAGTAACGCAGGAATGTGTCGCGCGTCAAATCTCTGAAGTCTCCGAGATCCTAAAATTGTCTCAAGATAAAATCAAGAATTTTTTCCTCCATTATATCTCAATATTGCTAAGACACACACAAAGCTCGAAGGAGGAGGGTGGAGGGGGTGAGGTTGGGGGGGGGGGGGGGAGAAAACACCCCCCCTCTATATCAGCCATTCAACATTTGCAAAAATGAAGCTGTTTTTACATGGAATTATTGTCAAGTAGCATAGACAGTTCTAAGTTAGAAAGGAAATTTCTACAGATGGTGCATTTGAATAGTAAAATCATGTCACAATATGCAGGAAATATAACATACATTATGTACAGAAAACAGTAGGGCTGACGTATGTATACAATTTATCCAAAAGAACTTATAAGGTGGGAATGTTGTAAAATAGTTTTACTGCATTACATTGAATGCAACTAGTTGCTCTGAATAGTGCTTACGTGACATCTTTGATGCAGGGGACCAGTCATCCTTAGGTGTCTTCCATAGTTCACCAACAGCCTTCAGTGCCTCTCTGGTGTTGACTGTAATTGACTGGCTGTGAAATGAAGACTGATCAAGGTTCGCACCATCGAAAAAGCCCTCCAATTGAGAACTACGCTCTGGTATCACCTGCACATTTGAAGTTGGATGACGGAAAATACACAAAATGTTCAAAATATAACACACAAGGTAAACATGTATTATACCCAATGATCATAAGAACATATAATTGTACATTATAATGAAACATAGTATCTGAAGTAATTTGTAAGACTACACCTCTGTTAACCAAATACCCAATTTATGTAAAAAAAAAATTATATCAACAAGTACCAAATACTATGAGAGATAACTGAATACTTATTGTATGACAATCTAGCATGTGCTTCATTGTTTGCTCTTTTGAGCAAAATGCAGAAGTTAAATGCAACTTATTACAATGTAAAGCTGAGATAGAGAAGGGAAAATGGTTGATAACATCGAATTGTTCAAATTTTTAAAGACCTTGTATTGAGTGTTGAAACTTCAACGCTTATTTTTTGAGAGACCAGATAAAATTTGATGCATGGAGACAAACAATACAAGCAGGCTTGTCCCTAGATCTAGTTTTTATGCAAAAGTTAGTTAGTTTACAGTGGAAACTTAGTTTAATACCAATATAATGCATCTTAAGGTGAGAAACAGAACTAGGTACATGTATATATTTTTTATAATACACAAAAACTTGGGCGGCTGTTTTTCTTTGTTACTTTGTTATCTCCCTTCACATTTTCCTCCTCCCCAGGCTCTATATAAGAACAATTCCATCCCCTCCCCTCTAGCCATTCCATTCTGACTAGTTGAAAACGATTCTCTCAAGCAGGGTGGTATCTGAGCCTCTCACTGTTTGTAGAAACAAAGTTAGCCTGGGACAAAAATTACACACTTTTGCTATATGCTACTCACTGTAAAGTGAACACTTTTTAAGACCCTGATAAATTTTTCCTTTCAGCTAATTTCAATTTTCCACCACTATTTAATATAAACATTGCTATGTGACTAATAAACACTGTGTATACATCTCTCCTCTCTCAAATGTAACTTTACTGTGAATAGCCTATACTTGAAATGGAGTAAGTTGAGCCACCTCCTCTCTCTAATGTTATCTAGGGCATCTAACAGGATGGCAGCACCAGAGTAAATCAACTCCTATATTTACAGGCAACATAATGAAATTTACAACAGCCCCACTAAGGCAAAGGCAGACTGGGAGACAACGGCAAACTGGATAACGAAGTGAAACACTTCAACTGGACTCAAAAATAAAGGATGTGTAAAAAATGATGCTTCAAAAACCAGTCCCTGTGGACTACTCTCTACCAAACCTGCAGCCACTGAATTTATGTGGGATCAATGTTAAAGAAATTCCTTTTCAATATATCAATTTAAAATACCGTATTTTGGCGTGTATTGGCAGCACCAGAAGTTTTTTTATGAAAGATTAGGGTTAATTAATATTTCAAATATAGGCCGCACTGAATTTTTGTATTCCTGTAAATATTGTAAAGTTACAATTTGATACAAACATAATAAATTCCAACTATTTCTCCCCTACAAAACATTTGTGACAGAAAATTTGTGTTATTTTCAATGTTTAAGAATATACATTGCACAATTACTATTCCACAGATAGTAGAGTGACTTGAGAATAGAAAACCACAGCAACTTGTTGCACAAAATGGTGTCTTATCAATGTGCACTTTTAGAGTCACTGCAGGCATGCAAACTACGTAAGATATCTTTACCTTGTACAGCAGAGAAATTACTTTCTCATGTACGACATCTATATGGACAAGCTCCAACATGTTTACATTTTAGACATGCGGGATGAAGGTTATTTTGTTTATGAATGCAAGCAAACAAATGACTGCACAAGTGTAATATATATATATATATTTTTTTTTTTTTTTCTCCCTTTCCTCCTTTCCTGTCTAAGAATTAAAACAATAAAATGTACTGTACGTTGATCAATTTCTAAACATGCTTTGTGGAAAAAATTTCCAAAAATTTTTTTTATGCCAATATCTCATATATAACCCACTTTTTGTAGTCATATTTTTTGTAAAAATGTGCGGCCTATACACGCCGAAATAAGTATAAAGTTTCAAACAAAACAAATATTTAACGCAACTTTCTCACAGATTACAGCCATGTCAATAAATTTCCAAAAAAAAATTATTCATACATTTTATGTAAAATGTACAATAAAAATTAATTTTTCAACATGCCCTATTCCGAAAGAAATTTCACATAGAGGTGCATTAAGAGATATACACTGCTACTGTGTGCAAGCAATCCAATGAGTTAACAAGCTGTTTAACCATGAGAAATTGTGCTGGTCCCCCACCACAATCAGCTCATATCCTCTACATCTGGCACATCAGACTCAAGCTCACGAGCTGCCCTGGGATCATTTCTGTGCAGCCCCAGCTCATATGGAAAAAAGTGGAATATTGCCTACATTCACAGTGTTCGTAAACTGAATGTTAAAATAACACATGGCTTAGCTATTTTGAATCTGTACATGCACAATAAGAAATAGAATAGTCAGTCTGATGGATTTTAAAAATCATATTTGAGAACAGTTTTTCTTTCTTTTAAAATTGAACAAATACCAACTAACAGGTTAAGCTCACAAACAAACATGGTTGCCCTTTGCACAACTACACTTCTAGGCCTCGGAGACGCAAAATAACTTCAGCTGATGGCACCCCGTAAGACAGTTGTACTATAATATTACTCAATACTGAACAAAAACTTACAAATTCATCTTTTTCATTATGGTGCTGACTCCACGGTGGTTTATTCAAGTCCAAGTCATTAGCAGAGGTGCAGCAGCTCTGCTGTGCTGATGTATGCACCGAAATATTATCACTGGTTTCCAGATACCCAGTAGATGACCCATCTCTGTGTGAACTCAGTCTTTCAATGCTCATTTGTTCAGTAACCCCACACGGCAGCAGTCCAGCATGCTCTTTCTCCGTTGGTCTGCTCTCCACTTTCTCCGAACCTGCAACAAATTTATTAGTGAATACGACACACAAACCTAGACATATTTTTATCTGATACCTTTTACATTAAAAGGCAGGTGTATTTAAAAAATGTATGTGTTAAAACTAGGCATGTAACAATTCCACTTTTCCTCGGTTCTCTATCTCGATAACACTCTTGATTCCAAAACTCGCGAATCCTTTAGTTACAGTCACTTACTTTACAGAACTAATTAATATATAGGAGGGTGTGAAATTTAACTATTTCAACTAGGCCTACACTAGTAGTAGGTCTCTTACTAGCGTAAATAATATAACACTTGAACAGTGGGCATATATTCACACAAAATTTCCTAAAGTTCAAAAGAGGCATATGAGATAATATTGAAAATGTCCATATTGTCAGTTGCGCTATCCAGGTGCAGTATTGTAAACAACACTTTCATGTCCCTAGATTAATACGACCACCTATTGCAGTATTACACGTGTACAAGTAAGGCAGGGGATACGAGGCAGTGTGTGTTTATTCTTATTGCCCGGCGTACACTTGACCTCACACCAGTGTCCCACCCTCGCTACACACAGGATCTCACAGCTCACACTACAGAACATATAACTAATAATAAATAGAAGCCTGAGAACCTAGGAGTAACATTCACCTCTATGACCATCAAATGAGTGTAATTAAATGAAATTACAAATATCTGACACCTCTGAAAGCAGATAAATAAATGAATGGCAAGCAAATAAAATTTGCAGTTACACCAGCATGTTCTGTGTTTCAGAATTATGCTACTCATTGGAAAAGAGTGGAAAACAAGTGATGTGTTTGTAACATGCTCTTAAGAGGTTTACAATAGGTACGAATATTAGCATGTCGCAGAATCAACACACACATCCTACTAACTACTGGAACACTAGTAAAAACCCTTTTAAAATTAATTATACAACCTAGTTTAATATTCAAAACAACCAACAAGATACTGACAAAGATGCAAATAAACATAGGTACCTCAAGACACAATCTAAATTACCCTTGGGACAAAACATAATTATTTCAGCAACACTTACACTTCATTGGACGTACTGATTAAATATTATTTCAACAGATTAATATAGATGATCAAACGTAATGGTTGGCTGTTCAATGCTGATCTGTAATATAGGTGGTTTGGGTTACCTTATTAGGAGGAAATAGTACATCTTATTTATTTAAAATATAATAAACTGTGTCATCCTTCTGGACATCTGCATGGCCCCGCCGTCAAATTAATTAAGTTCCATCATCAGATTTTATCAGTTAGTCGACCTCCTTCAATGGCTCATGGAAAAAGACGCTTAAATATCGTACATAAGGAATAGATTTCATTTAACAAAGCAATTGCCCTGGATTACAGATCAACAACTCCGATCTCGAAGCATACTGCGATCTATTTGAATTGATACAAAGAGGAAGCTAAACGTTTATTGGCGGTACAAAACAAACACTTCCTCCATTCAGATAACGTTTTTGCAGAACTCGCCTATTTACCATATGAGCATTTCTTAGTAAAGAAATATGTATGTATATGGATTATAAATCAGGATACACTATTACATGCAAGTGAAATGTGTCGCAAATTATAGTATTAACAAGCTTATTTTCCTCCAGTGATAAAATAACATTAATCCTATATAATTTAAAAAATCATAAACAACAATCTACAACATTATTCAAAGTCACACATAAATATTTTGAAATTGTTTTTATTTTATTTTGCATAAAACCATAATAAATATTGTGCCAAACATTAAACAAATATCTGAGAGGTATACCCTCACAATTATACCATTTTATATTTCGTACACATAGTTTATTAAAAAATATTTCCAAACCTGGCTTGCCATAATAAATGTTCACCAACATAATAAATTATTACAATGTTTGCAAGGCTGGCACTTAATGAAAAGCAATCAGTTAAAATTTTTTAAAGCAGTAATTATTTAAAAGGCTGAAATTTTAAAATACAGTATCATTTTGGTTAACTCAAAAACAATTTTTCTGGAAATGCAAAAAAGTTTAAAAAAATATATATTATTTACACTAATAAATTTTAATGCAAAGGAATTATGAGATACATACATAAACTAGACAAGCAGTATCCACATAATTTCAATATCATCTGCATTATTTTTAAAAAAAATTGTCTTCTCAGACCAGTTCAGGTCTGTGTTTGTATTAATTTCTTGCACACTTCACGTTCGCCTTTGCACTTTTATCTTTACATAAAATGTCCAAATGATAAGACAGTTTACGGTCTTTTACATCGGCTGCAGCATCTTCCATAATTTATTAAACTACATATTTTATGAAACAGTCCGTTTAATCTGTCAATTTAGATATCACACATTTGTTTCACGCATATCCATCAATGTTAGTAAACAAGTGACCGCCATAGATTAATGCACACATTCAAGTTGTGAGTATTCACTTTGCACGATCGGAGGCAGTTTGTTGTCAAACTCTGTCTAGCTTATCTCGACGTACATGTTTTACTGCTTGTGTAATCTTAGGAATGTTTGTTTACATTTAGTTTCACAAAAAAAAATGTATTAACGTGTGTTGTTGCAATTAGAACTATGATTCCCGAGATTTAAAAATTGTCTTCAGATGAAATAGAGAATTTTTTCATCTCTAGAATTTCTCAATATTCCAAAGACTCGCGCATGTCGTAGATTTTTACAGTGCCGAAGTAAATTCGTGATATAATATAGGAGAAGAGTTTATTTATTTTGGAGAAAGCTCATTTCGTGAGATATCGCACATTTGTTGTATTTCGCGTTACTTTGTGTTGTAATTTGTATTTTGGTGTTATTTAGTTCTATTGCAATTTACAAAATTGTGCCACTAGTGATACGTTATGTATTTGTAGGAATCAGGTTTTAATGCTTCTATTCTTAGTCTTCTAATTCTCGATTATATGATTCTTCAAGAATTGCGGGTATCGAGGAATTGTGAAATTGAGTTTGACATCCCTAGTTAAAACACACACTTCCAGAAAAATAAACATTTTAACACACACATGTGCACATGAGAAAAAGAGACAAGAGATGCAGCAATGAACAAAGAATGGATTTTAAACTCGCTCAGCATGCGGTGTGTTTATTTTCTGCAGCCTTTCTGCCTTTCAAAATTGTTTACGTCTCAAATGATGACATACAAAGTCTGCTGCTGTTATCGGAAGTAAAAGCGCCTGCAATTACATGCAGAAATCGCATTTAGAAGTCATATACTAATTATAATGGTTCAGGAAGATACAGGTTGGTAATAGGTAGATAACTTGTATTATATTCAGGCTGTCTTGGCTGTTTGCGAGGTAGGGGATCCAGAAAAACCTCTACCTCTTGTGGTCCCAAAGACGACGACTCCCCACATGGAGGGCGTCCCAAGCAAATCCCAGGTTCGCAACAGCCTCACACTGGCCCTCGCCAGGGAAGCAAACGAAGACTCCAGCGCCAGAGAAGAGAACTGCCGGCATGTGCCAGCTGCATTCCTTGCTCACCGAGACACTTCAGAGAAACCTCATGAAAGCCCTCTCCAAGGTATAGGTGGCCTGCGCCATCCCTCTATCCCCCCCAAGAAGAGGGGCCATCCACAGAAAAAGAGGTCAAGGAAGAAAAACTGCAGCCAATAGAACCACAGCAAGTAAGTACAGACAGACTACAGTGTTTACTTTTATCTGGTTGTGTGTGTGTGCCGCTATGAACTAACTTTTCCAACAAATCAATGCTGACCTGCCTAACTCCACTGTTGCATAGCAGGAAACGGGGAGAACTGTGTAAGCCAAAAACCCCTATTAATCGCATGCAGTATTTTAACACTCCACCTGAAAGTGTCAAAACCAAGTGCACCAACCTGTGCTGTATTAGAGCACTCCTCCCGAAAGTGTCAAAACCAAGTGCACCAACCTGTGCTGTATTAGAGCACTCCTCCCGAAAGTGTCGAATCTACAAGCACACATTGGCCGAAGCACGAACAATAGAGACGTTCAACGTGCCAAGCCAACGACAATAAAGACACTAATTAGGCCCGTGCCTACATATATAATCACTGTCTATATATTCCAGTAGTGTAAAAAAATTGATATCATGTTAGTATGTAAAACAATTAGTACAGTTCAATAGAAAAAGTAGATTTAGTCAAAAATGATAGCAAAAGAAGTATGTATGTATCCAGGAAATGTGTTTTGCTATTACAGTAAATTATCAAGTTTTGTATGAGGATAGAGTAGATAAGGTTAGGAATGAGTCTCTTAAAACACTGGGCTGTCATCTAAACTGAACCTTTAAATACAATGTAGGGTAGGGACTAGATACGTATCACACACTTGTCGGGGACTGGAAAGTTTTAGTTTTGATGCATGCTCGATTAGACTGACTTAGCACGTTGGTCGAGGATTTTGTTCGCTAGAGCAAAAGCGGGGTAGTTTGGTTTAAATAGTTGACGAGAGGCGAGGGGTGTTGGTTAGAACTTACTCACTCCTGCTTCTGGGTGCTGTAGTCAGCCTTCACCTATGCGCGGTGAATTAGGTCTATACCGGAGCTGAGGTTCCACAGGTGTGCTTCGTTAGACCAGAAGGTGAGCTTATCCCAGCCTAGGCGCACTTCAATACCGGTCAGGAGTCCTTTGACAACAGGATAACTCGTAGGATGTATGCTGATACACGGTGGGAAGTCAATTACCAGAACCGGAGCAGGCGCGACTGCTTGACGTCTAAGTTCGGCGGCGCGGTCCGGTTCCACCTGCCTCTCCTGCGTAGGACGTGGTAATGCGATCCATGGCTCGAGAGCACAGTAAGCCAGATATTGTTCCCTGCGTTTTCTACCACTCCTCTTCTTGTGAGGCATAAGGCAAACAGTTCTATAGTCTATGCGATGCACTTAGGAAGATTGACAGTGTAACCCAATAGTGACTTGCTGGCACAAGCTCGATAACAGTCCCCACTGATCCACCACAGTATGCGGGCTGATCAGGGACGTGGAGCCGTGGGGGCCGCCAAGCCTCTACTGGCTGTGCGTTCGCACTAGGATGAACAGCAAAACTTCAGGCTATGGTCACCACACATTGACTTAGTGCGAATGGTGAGAAGCAACCTGAGTCTGTCGCCCTTCCCGGTGTGAAGGCGTTTCTAGTGGTTGTGGTGTCCCTGTTTCTCCCCAACGAGCACCAACTTAATGCTGATGTGTGACTGGGAGGAAACAGGTAGCAGTCTAATATGTATGTCTTTTGACGTGCAGATACCTGAAAGGGATCCACAGACAAGCTAACTCAATTTAACAAAACTCCCGGATCCTGTCGGCAGTGCACAGCGTATTCTATCTCCAACTGTTAATACAAACAAATACCCTGGAAATGAAAGACAGAAAGGTAGAGAACAATGAGTATTTATTGATGGTTCAATAAGCATGTGACCTGTGCTACCTCCTACCAAGTCATAGAGAGCTGAAGGTAACTGCGGTTCCAGGTGTAGGCGACCTGGTTTTAAGTAAAAAGTGAAAAGCTGAATCTAGACGAATACAAATTAGTTAAAAGTTAAACTGCTAAGTAAAAGGTGTCTAGAGGAGACAAAGTGAAGTTAAATAAACATGTGATAGTGTTCGCTGGTCGTCGGGTTGATTGGTCATCGACGTACGTAGTAAGTAGCCACTGGGGTGTACTTGAAAGTAACAAGATTCTCCGAAGATCCCGAGCACTGACTTAGTGCTGTGGGAGATCACTAGAGAACAATGCGTAAGAATGACTCCCGAGCTCGGCAGCGTCCTGACTTATATAGTGGAAGCTTGTTGACTGCCAGCGCGGGGTGCGGGGGAGGCGTGACGTCCTCCTGCCCTGGTTGGCATGGGAATACTCTCTGGTCAGTGTATGTGCTTCGTGCCTCGTCGGTGGTGCTCAGCCTTGCCTGAGATCTGGGCAGCTTGTAGGCTCTAGGCTCTCAGTGCAGGGGGCGGGGTGTGTGTGACTACCGAGTTGCGTATCCTCCAGGTTAAGAGAATACGCTCATAAGTTCCCGTTTCCTGTAGGGTAGGCAACGTGTCACGTCTGTAGTAATGGAAGAGGTACTCTTGGCGATGAGTCATAATAGTATTAGATTAGATGTATAAGCAGCATGCGTCAGTTCTTTTTCTTAACACGTGCTATAGTGGGCCGTACATAAAAGTAAAAAGTAAAAATGTTAAAAAGTTCTGACAGTAAACATCTTCTGTGTACATATCATGTTGTAGTATTTTATATTTTCTTTTCTCATTAGATTAAGACTAGTAGTCAGAGCATTGAAGAGAGCTTGAAAGTTTCTATTCTTAAAGCAGGTCGTAGAGGACTGCATGGCAAAGAAAGATAGACTGAAAGTCCCTACCAGTGTGTCATACGTATAAAAATGGCTGTAAATAAATCTGGTGTATAAAGTAATGTTAAAAGGGTTTATAACCATGTTAAAAGGGTTATACCAAGGATGTTAATTTAAAAGATTTTTGCTACTGCGCAACGTAGAGGTCCTTACCATACATGAACTCTGAGAATGATAAACCAAAGTATCTGGTATTAGCATAAGGATTAGGATAAATGACAATAGTTAGAATGGCACCAGGCCTTCAATACAAAGCGTGCCACATGGGCCGCATAGGACAATTATAGGGGAAAACACCATTGCTAACAGAGTGATATTAGTGTACATAGGTAATTAATACCTTTAAGTGTTGACTATATAATCATGTTTTAAACTGATAAAGTACAAGAAATGTTGGTTATAATGATTGATAAGTGTATAAATCTGAGGTACCTTGCAATGTTAGTTCGTTAGATTTTGCACTGTTTGCTATGTATTCAATTGTGAATTATGTAAATTAGTAGTACTCCGCACGCCTTGGATGGACTAGATAACGTTAACTTCAAAATGATCATTGCACTCGTACTTTTGTTTTGTATTAGGGTTAGCTTAGAATAACAGCAGGTAGTTTAAGACCTACTTCTAACTCAGGTACATGTAAATTTGATTTAAGGTGCAACATACAACCTCTGACGATGCCATTTTCTTTTAACTGCATGCCACGGTAAATAAACTTTAGCTTAACTATCCACCTGTCCTTTTTATGAGTGGGACATTTTTCACACATTCGTTTTGATGCCAGGCTATGTTTGAATCCTTTCTCTTACAGGAAATTATGTAAAACTAATTGTATGTAAGCACCCAAGCCATCAGCTATCATTAGTAAACCGGCACGTAAAGGAAAGGAGGGTTGTGACACTTCACAAGTTAGCTATTCAAACATAAAATTAATTCACGAGCCATAACCTTGTTCCTTCCCCAACCCTGCCTTCCTTACCTGCAGAGAGCGCGAAGACTCCACAGTCAGCTGATGCCAAGACGTTGCACCTACCGCTCCAGTTGTAGATGAGGGGAAATGAGGGGAAACGAAGAGGAAACAGAAATGCACCAAACAGAGAGAGAGAGTGATGCCCTGGCATGTGCCTGAAGTTTTACCAGATGACTTTGCCCCATCTTGGAATGCAATATTCCTTATAGGGCAAATCAAGCCATTTAAATAGTACTTGAAGCTGGACAAGTGCCTAAAGGGTACTTTAGCATGCCCAACTGCTACTAGACACATGCGCCTAGATTGTACTGTTCACTCAGATTTCACCCCTCTCCGAAGTTTGTACTGTCTACCGACCCCTAGCACCCTCCAGGAAAGTTGCACCAGTTCCACAGCACACCACTGGAGGGCAGCACGCATCTACTGGAACACCACATCCTCCAGAGCATCCCACAGAGGTGATAAGATATGTCAATGCCACCATTACAGGTGATAAGAAATGAAAGGCACCCCTTCTGAAGCAGGAATATAAACCTGCATGAAGCGAGGCTAGCTTCTCGCCATCTGAGATCTTACAAGCTCCCAAACGTAGTATAAAAGGACCAGTAGAAGGAAGCCTCAGGGCAGTCTGCTGCACTTCCACCGCTGTAATGGCCGGAGGTGTAACTGGTAAGTGCTCGCAAACCCTTTCTCCATTTCTGCAAGGGCGGAGACTATCTACAGGATGCACCAGCCACTAGACCCCTCTTCGCGCCACTATCCGTGGGCAACCAGACGTTCGCAACACCTTCAGCAGCTCCAGAGGACCACCACCTTCCAGAGGGTCCCAACCTCTTCGCACCAGCAACTCCTGGACACCGACGCTAATCAGAGGGTCCTGCCGACATTGCCTCCGTCAATCTCCTTCCTCCATGTTTGGTTTAACACCTTGAGGTAACAAGTCACTACGACGTCTGCTCTGGGCAACCCTCCTCCGGCTCTAGCCAAACCATCATCCACTGCTCTTCTGGTGATGACCTCCCCAGCTTGGGTTCCTTCAGAACAATCACAGTAGTTAAATTAGGATTTTATTAATTAATCCTTTTAATTAATTAATCTTTTCTCGCTTGCATAATTATGCCACATAATAATTTAGCTTTGCTTCCAGGTTGCCTTTGCCTGGCTTATAAGATAGGGGTAACTTCCTTTAGTCTTTACTTTATTCTCATTATTAGGAGAGTGCAGAATCAGGTGTCTAAATAAGTATTCAATAAACGTATTATTTATTTTTCTAACCTAAATTGTACCTAGAGTTTTACTTTTGCTCAGAACCTAAATCAGGCCTTTAGTAACTTAAAGTTCTTTCAGTTTAGTTTGCTATGAGGAAAGGCCAGTTGTTACACGTATAAAGCCACAAGGTAAATACCCACAAATTAAGAGGCAAACCCAAGTTCTGCCAGCTTGGTAGATCTTCGGGAGCCCGAATCACCCTAGGAACTCCTCCACCTGCGTAATCTAGTGACTAAGTAGTTTCCTACTCCGCCACCGCTGGGTAACGGCAGGATTGGAGGATGAGTTACCTTGGCCACCTGACCCACAGTGGAAACCACACCTGGACACTTCGGCATAAAATGACATAACATTATCCAAAGCTCTGTATTTCCACTGCTGGCAAAAGCCGGATTAGGACAGCAGAGTGCGATGTCACATCGTAAAGCCAGTAAAGTTCAGACGTACACAATAACAGTCGTTAAATACCCCGGCATAGCTTTAGAATTATTTGTACTTTTAATTTTCTCAACTTTATCCTCATGCCTTACTCCCGCAAAGGTGGAGTTAAAAATCGGCTGAAACCAGAACTTAATCTCATAGAGGAAATAACAAAGCTACCTCTTTCAGACACTAATAGTATTACTCAGTTATTTTCTACCCCGTTAAAGTGTCTATCCAAAAGCATCCAGCATGTCACAGATAATTCTAGAATTCAGAGATGCTATTTTAGGCCTAGTAAGGCAGTGGATAGAAACTCATTTTAAGGAGATCCTTCCCCCACTAGCAGCAAGTCGCCTCAACAGCCTCAGCCAGCGTCCACCTCTGTTCAACCGCCCGCCTCAGCACCTAACCACCCAGCCAGGAGGAGCACACCATAGCCTGTCATCAAAAAGGTACCATCTCGACGAAGGGTAATGTGTGACCCCTGACTTTGTGCTTACTAGAAAACCCACTACGCCCACCTTCGCGTTGGCTGAAGTCAACAAACCTAATTAAGGCCAAGTCGGCCTATAAGACAATCCTTCAGTGCTAAGTTTCTCGTAGAGATTTACATCCCCAGTTATTGACACAGGTCAGCCGTGATTAAGCCCTCAGCATCAAGTCATGTCCCAAGGTGGAGAACCACACCTTAGCTGGTGCTTGCTTGAATTCAAGCTTGTTATGTAAACATCCTGTTAGAGGACTTTAACATCCCCCGATTTTCAAGGGCTGGTGTTCAGCCTCCAACTAGGGTACGTTAGGTGTTTACAACATAAATTTGTCAAAGTAAAGTAATAAGATATAAACTTTTTTTCAATAAAAATTAATACAAAAATTATTTTTCTATTTGTTTGCCATAAAACATTTTCATTGAGCCTAATTAATGAGGTTTATTTATGTATAGTGTTGAAATCCTGTCCCGCATGTGTATTATTACTAGGGTTGTGCGAATATTCGGCATAAGGAAACGAAAACGAAAAATGACAGCTTTCATTTTTGTTTCAGTAAGAAATTTGGTTATCAAAAGTCTTAACAAAACAAAAATTCTCGATTTCGATTAATTTTCGTGAGTGTTTAATGGATATTTATTTAGTGCACCAGCATAGAAAATTTTTGCCTGTAAATAATCTTAGTTGTTTTCATTATTTTATAACTGAAACAACTACATAAAATGAAAATTTAAATGTAGGAAAAACCTCCTTTGGTAAATACTCCATGTCCTACATATTTTTGGATTGATTTTCCAACAAATTTGTTATAATGTAACCTGCTATAATGTTAGGAAATTCGTTAAGCTTTCATTAAGGCGGAGACTTAAGAATATTATTTTTCATTTTCGTTTCACGAAAGTTCATAACATATCTTTCATTTTCATTTCATGAGAAAAAAGTCACATTCGCACAATCCTAATTATTACACACTGAGAGTAATAGTATGTGCACTTGTCAATGTTCTGTTTTATACAGCTTCATGGAAATCCCAGGTAAAAATAAAAATTACATTTTTCACTTAAGTGCTTTCTTGTTGGACACAATGTATTGAAATTGGTTTCATAATTTTTAATGATATTTTGAAAAGTTCTGGTGTGTGTAATTAGCCTTATAAGCCTTCTGAAAGGGAAAGAATTATTTTTGTTATATAAGTCTAGCACTGGTCACATTCTCATCAGCCTACCTCACTCCTGTCCCTCGTAGTCCAGTCAAATGTACGAGTGCCTATGCATCTCTACTTGCTCACCACATCGACACCATCCACTTTTAAAACAACACATCTCCCTTATATACCGTTTTTACCTGAAAGGAAGACTAGGTTTTCTGACAGAAAAGGAATACAAAAAATAAGGGGTCGCCTACAATTCCGGTCATCTTTAAGTCCTCCAAAATTGGTGTGCCATGAGACAGAGGACTTTTACAAATGCGTTTCATGCTTAAATACGGCATGTCCTATGGTTGTACGTATTTTTATAGTGCTGAGACTGTACCCGTCAACTTTAACAAGGGTCCCCTTATCTGATGTCACCCTGCTGGCCTTAAGAGGAAGTGCTTTGCTGGGAAGCAAAATGGCTCAAGTCATGAATATATAACACCCACAAAAGTTTTAGAGTGTAAGAAAACTGCTGCTACCATACAACCAGGTTAGACCCACCTATTTCATTGTCATTAGCTCTTCTTTAAAAGTAAATAAAATTTATTATTCATACGATATCATTTCTTCTTGAAGGGTTTGTGATTTAATTCATGCAAAAATACTTTCAACCTAAATAATTTTTCAGCACTTCACAGGGGTAGTCTTGATATCAGGTTTAATTTTATTTCCCTCAAAAATATTTTTTTAGGAAGGGGTTGTCTTCCTTTCCAGTAAATATGGTATATGCCAAACTATCCATTCTGGTGGGAACAATCTGTTTAAACTGCATCCTTCACTGCCCCACATACAGAAAAACAGTGAAATCTAAACTAAAAGCATACTGCTCCTTACAGAATGGTAACTTAGTTTCATATTGTAAAACACTATGGTAGTTTGTACCTGGCACTCTCAGCCAACCACCTACAGTTCACACAGCGATGGAAAAGTTTCAATACATGACCATGGATGTACAAATGTAAACTGAAAGCCTTACCACGATATTACACAGTTACTGCTTTCATTAACAAAATGGAAATCATTATGGTACTTTACCTTCCAAGCAAAGCTGTGCATATCTTTTCCTGTACACATTTGCACGAAGTTCTTCAAAGCTGAACTCAACATTTCCAGCATACACCTAGGAAATATAAAAAAAAAACAATGCAAGGAAGCAAGGGTTAAACAACATCCAGAACATTCATTAAATGAGGTAGGTAGGTAGGTATGTAGGTACACATTAGCATCTTATCAACAGTGAGATTATTATAAACGCACAAGTTGCTCAAACAAGCAGGTTCAAGTAAACAATCAGCCCTGGCCTGTATTAGGGCCCCACTTCGGCATCTGCAGGAAATGATTTAGGGAAACCACAGAAAACTGAAATCAAGATGGTCGGAGTAGGTCCTCCCGAATGCAAGTCCAGTGGTTTACTGCTGTGCACCTCACTCATGTTCATTAAATCAAAGGCTTTGGGCTCTCTCACTTAGCTTGTGTTTCTGGAAAGTAAAGGAGTAGAGTGGAGACATATGGGCGGCTCTTAACAACAAGGTCTTGAGAGCCAATGAGGGTGAAGCAAAGCGAGTACTGAGCAGTGCCGGGATGTGAAGGTGGAGGAAATAGGAGATTCCAGAAAAAGCCAGGCAACTAGTGGCATCGCCCAGCACAATTCCATGTGTGAAACTCCAGGAGCGAACCCCTCCAGGAATCAAATTTTGTTTGCCTAGGTGGGAGGTGAGTAGTCCGACCACTAGACCACCTCGGCCCCTGGAATATAAAAGATGTACTAGTCTCTTATCAGCCTCAATGTGGGGTAGACATTAGGTGTGTCGACATATAGTATGGCCATCCCAAAATGCTGTGACACGAGCCAATTTTCTTTTAACGACTTTTACCACGTTACATCTTGGCCCTCCTGTCAAAATTCAGTTCTGGCATAATATAATGGCCAACTTCCAATTTCTGTCTCTTGTGCTTTGGGTATCAAAGATGCTTTTGTTGAAAGGGTGATAAATAAACCAATGTGATTTTATGACTGCTGCATCTAGTGATTCCCTTTGAGGGCCATTTAAGAGTGCATGGGAGCATAAACTAATGCTCAACACTTAACTGAAGTTTACAGGTTTCTGGGAGCAGATATTGAAAAATCAAGAATACGCAATCCTAAAGAACAGCTTCTGCCTACTTTGCAGGCAAATATTTTAACAGAATGATACATTCCTTTAGCACAGTATCTTCACAAAACATAGAACTAAATTCCCTGACTTTTCCAGGATTTACCTGTCTTCATCACATTTCCCTGACATATACCAATGTAATAAAATTAAATTTCTTGCAAGTTTTATTCAATCAAAGCCTTGAACACAAACTAAAAAAAATGTTTCTCTGAACTTGTAACTATCCATTTAAAGGAATTTTACATGTTGTGGAATATGCACATCACTATGTAATGCAAAAGTATGGCACAAATTAAATATTATTTTAGTCATGTAACATCAATAAATACATAGGGTCTACCACCTTCTGTAATGGAAATGATTTTTTCTGGCTTGAACAATGTATGATTGGTAACAAAAATCTAAAACACATACGATACAATCTACTAAAAACCTATAGAAATAGTACAACCACACCTAAAACTAAAAAAGTACACATTGTAAGAATGATCACTGTTATGGCACCCCACAAGGTGCTTTTAAGAGTTTTGAGATGCCACAAATACAATGCTCCAACTCACCAGCTGGCATTCAAGACTATTGAGTGCAGTGCGGTACAAGGCAGATCAAAGCATCTAATATTTGAATACATTACAAAATGAGCCACTTGCACAAAAAATACATTTTATAAGGTATTGTTATAAAAAAGTGCCAATTTTTTACGGTACCTTCCAAGTTTCACCAGGATCCCCAACATGCTTAATGTGCATAACCAGCACCTCATGATGAATGAATTAAAAATAATACAGAAATGTTATCAGCAAACCAATATTGCCAATTGATTTGCTGCATTTTAGATGCTACTGCAAACATTGTAAAAAAAACAAATATGTATATTACATTGAAAACATTCATGGACATACAGCAAATGACCCTTTTGCAAAGGCAGGAACTTTAACATTTTTACACAGAACGTTTAATAATGAATAAACATTTTTTTAACATGTACAAAAGTTTAGTGATCTGCCAGGATATTCCCTGAACTTTCCCCAACTGATTAAAATTCCCTGAGTTGTCCCTGTTTTCCAGGTTTTCCGCACCTGTAGTCACCCTGGGCTAGCAGTATCCTTATAGCAAATTCCCTGACATTTTCCCAACTTTTCCTGGTATCCTGTTACATAGATGAGGGCGTGGACCGCATCCTGCCACCTGAACCTCTGGAACATAGTCCCGAAGAACAGCTCTAACTCCTGCAACTCCAGTCCAGCCGAAACCAGATTGAGCACCACCAGCAACAAGGCCCTGAAGTGAAGGAACTTCTACGCAAATAACCGCAACAGTTTGAACTGTGCGATAACGTCATCAGTCTCAACACAACCAGCTGGAAGCTAAGTGGAAGATCTGTATACAGAAGCAACTGCATGGTGACATCTGCTGGCATTTCCACGACCATCCTGACGCAGGGCACCCTGGAACCCGGGAAAACCTTGCAGACATCAGCACTAGATACATCTGGGATGGCATGAGCCGAGATGTCCGCAAGCACGCTAACGAGCGTACTACGTGCTGTCAGCACAAAGCCTACCCTGCCAAGTGAACTACAGCGAAGCCATGGAAACCACATACACAATGGATACAAGTAGCGGCCAACTTGATGGACCCCTATCCCTGTGCAACCAAGGGGAATAGGTACTTTTTGGTCATAACCAACCTGTTCTCACGCTGGATAGAAGCCTTCCCACTACCAAGCCAAGAGACGTGCATTACGTAATCGGAAAAGTCCACCACAAAATTTTCCCACTCTAGAGATATCCACAGAGCATCTTGACTGACAACAAGACCCAGTTTTCTAGCAAAAAGTGGCTGTTAGAATGTCAAGAATGGGGAGCGGAGACGTGGACAACTCCGCCTTACCAACCCCAAGCCAATCCTACTGAGTGCCAAAACCAGGAACTCAAAAAGAACCTACACCTCAGTATCGGGAAGATCAGAGACACTGGGATCACCACATCCCAAAAATCCTCTTCGCTCTGCGACGCCACACGAACGAAGCTATTAATGCAAGCCCCAGTCAACTACCTCCTGGGCCAAACACTATGACGCCCTGGAGGCTGACTGGCAGTGGGAGTATGAGCCCACAGAAACTCCTCAGACTGAAGCCATACGTTTAGTCACGCTCCAACAGATAAACAAGGCCAAGGAAAGCCAAAACGCTTATATCACCAAGAAATAGTAAAACTATGTTAAGACGTTTCTGAAGAGACTGAAAAAATAATGCTCATCAATCAGGAAAACTTCCACCGCAAGTCGAGGCAACAATCAATTCAGCGTGGGACTTTCCGGAAAATGGGAAGGCCCATACAAGGTCATCGGACGCCAGAACAATATATACTAGACGGAAGACTGCCAAGGTTGTATACGTAAGGCGACCAGGGGCCAGACGTGACCCTTCCTGGATATTGCCTCAGAACCTGTCCAACCCACTTCTGCATCACCAATTTCTGACATGCCGGACGACGTTGAATAACTGTCTGAAACCTCCCTTCGTAAGGAAGCACGGATGTCACAGTCTACGAAGACAGATCAGACAGAGCAACCAGCGTCGGGATCTATATATTGTGTGCCGACGAGAATGGCATTCCCAAGCCAAGAACCAAGGAGTTATAACGATCACTACCGACGTCACCATCAGAGTTCCACCGGAAGTTCGCTGACCAACCCAGCTGTAAGTGGACTCCCAGCACCACAGAAGTCTCCTGGAGGAGACCACTGGATCGTCATCTGAGACGTCACTTAGCCAGAGAAGCACACTGGGAAAACCTTGCTGGAAAACCGAAGGTCTCTCACGCCGCCAACGCCGCCAAAGACGCCTTCAACAGCCAGA
Organism: Dryococelus australis; assembly: GCA_029891345.1. NCBI lineage: Eukaryota > Metazoa > Arthropoda > Insecta > Phasmatodea > Phasmatidae > Dryococelus > Dryococelus australis. Next base: position 385,498,930 of record CM056993.1, read on the forward strand.
GGTATCACGACGTCCTCATCTGTTCCATTTACTCACGAGTTCAATCCTTCAACAAACTCCCCTGTTGCAGGTAGTGCCATCGTCCCTTCTGGACTGCCACCCCTCAAATTTGTGAATGAAACTGCGACTTAGAAATATGAAATGAGTTTTGTTCACACCTGCAGGTTTGTCTTCACCCGCCGTAAAAATTTAAATCTTATTATACTCTTGTACAGAACTATGCATCCCCTTGTGTTTCAGACGTATTGAATAAATACGATTGTGTTTGAAATTGAATCTCCTAATTGTTTTTTTTTTATTTTTCCACTGCTCATGCTTTATTTATTTATTGGAATTTTTAAATGTTTGGCAATCATTATACAATATGGGTTTCTATAAAAGCGACTGCTCCTGGTTAAACACGTGCGGGATGAACCAGCTTAGGTATCCTGGTGCCTGAAGAAGGTTATAGTCTGAATAAGACGTGGAATCACCAGAGTATTGTCTGCAGCGTCCGTGCCTCCCAAGAGATCCACTCTCGACTATCCAGACTTCTAAAGCTCATTACCTAAGTTCATCTGCAGAAGACTCAACCCCAGAGGGCTTGAGCAATTCTGGGTAAATCGAATGCGCCATTTTTTAATTTTAAATTTGTCACAGTTGGCTAATTGTATCACATATTATAAATCAGTTGTAGTATGGCCACGTAAGAGTGGAGGGCATAATAGCCAAATCCTTTGTTAAACCTGACGGGCATTACAGAAAAAATTAAATTCACCAACTAGTTCCGTCAATCTAACAACTACTTCTGAAATATCACAGAACGTACCTCATATAGAGCACACTAGTGATTCACGTAAAGAACCACCCCCTATAAACGAAAATTGCAGTTCGTACCTGGATCATCTGTTGGGGATATATTGGCCTTGGCACGACCAAGAATATTTCAATAATGTAGGAACACTAAGTTGATCCCGAGCCTAGCTCCCCACCTCGGCTGTGTACAGTCCCAAGCGAACTAGCAATTACGTATAAAGTTTGCACAGCCACCGGGAAACTAATAATTGTTCACGTACCACCAAAACCAGTGGCTTCACATAGGGTAGTGTCCATTACCCCCAACTTCATCCCCGCGAGGAAGCCAACTAGGCCTGCTCTTTACAAGTGCAAGGAAAGTTCACTGAGAAACTGAATAGTTGGTAACTAGGAGGATTCATCCCATTATTATTTCATGGTGTTATAATTTTTATTATCCTCCTTACCTTGTGACAGCTGGCGTCACACATTTTGACAACCTTCACTGTAAGCCGGACCAAACTCCCTGGGAGGGAGATTTGAGGTCAAGTTCACTCTGGGATTTGATTCCCCTCCTCTGGTTAAAAACCTTCCGCCTAGACAGTGACCCCCAGATCTACCAATGTGGACAGATCCGCGACCTCGTCAGGCAACCCAAATAACAAATCTGATGACACTTTCAGAGGAAACTCACTCAACTAGTAGTAGAGGACGGAATCAGCACTCATAAGTACTGGTTATCATCTTTCGTGAAGCGGCACAAATTAGGATAAACTTATAGATTATAATTAATAAGTTTATACAGAATTTTAAATTTCTTTAATTTTATTTTTTAAAATTATTTTACAGTAAAACCCCTCTATTACGACCCCATTTATTACGACCACCTCTCTATTATGACCCTATCCCGAGGAACCGTGAAAAGTTTGGGTCGAAAAAGTCAAAAATTTGAGGCACTTCTAAAAATAGATGCAGTAATCCCTTGCCAAACACGGTACCTTGAACCGCAGTTTCAGTTATGCACGGATTTGTTTTCGTAGACTTTATCTCCAAACACAGTACTAGTTTCTATTATCCACAGTTTTCAGTTTATGGAAAACTAGCCTTTACTGATGTTAGTGATCGCACATTTCTCAAGATACACTTTGACATTTGTTGTCCCAAGCAGCGTGAAGCAATAAATTACTTAATGCCAGAAGGGGGAACTGGTATATTGTCCGTGTCAGTAAAAATTCTTTTTGTCCTAGTCACATGCCACGGCCTCTGCCTTACCCAGTCTTTTTCCCCTTCCATTATCCCTCCTCTTTGGCTGCAAAAAAAAAAAACAAAAAACAGCGGCATATTACAGAGATTAGTTTCTTAATAAGTGTATGTATGATAACTTAAAATTTAATTCAATGCATTTTTTTAATGATTATGTTTAAGTTTATGTGCACCCTTGCCTACGCAATATGCTAATTTTTTATGGTAGGCAATTTTTTTTGTGAAGTCAATTTTATGAGTAAAGTGAATTAAGATAAGTGTGTGTAAATAAAATGTGTTCTTATGTTACCGGTACCATATTATGGCGAGTGAGGCCGTGTGCGTGTATAGGCAACATGAAAAGTTTTTATGAGAAATTTGGGATAGTTAATATTTCAAGTAGACCGCACTAAATATTTATATTCCAGTAAACATTGCCGGGTCTCATCGTGCCAGTGCAGAGGCCAACACGCTGCCTACATTTAATATAAATTCAACACATTGATGTGAATCGCATCTGTCAGCATGTTTTACCAACGCTGGGCCGCTGTTACTAAGTGAACCAGCCCTGTAACGATGGCAGTGGCAACGGGCGGGCGCCGCCCACTAGAGTAATCTTGTAGCGACCACCGACAGCTGCCCAGCCTGAGAATCTAGGGTCGAGCTTCAGCAGCAAACCACCACGCCCGTGTTGCAGAGGATCTACCTAGGTGCTCGCCCAGCTACTTTAACTGCCAGACCAAAGCAAGAGCATGGCGTGCACACACGTATTGCACAACGCCACCTAAACTTTTTATCGCTACACGCCTCATAGCAATGTATAACCCACGAGACCTACATAATAGATCTTTAATAATAACTTTATATTTTAATAATACGTAGTATAATCTTTTCACACACTTTCAATGGCCATATCATACTGTTTAGGCATTCTTTTTTACAAGGGGTGGTCCAATATGCCTTTCTTTGGTATCAAACCAATCCGGAGACGTCCAACTATTAAAATATACATATTTATATTTAATCAAAAAGTGGTTTTTTATGAACTAGAGACGATTGAACATGAACTTCATGCAAAAAATGGCAAGTTTGGGGGTATAGGGGTTAGAGGTGGGTCAAAATCGGCCCAAAATTTTCCAAATTTTTTACTACGACCCTATTCTCGGGAACCGTGAGGGGTCGTAATACAAAGATTCTACTGTATTTGTCCCCGCCCACTTTTTCTTCCTCCAGAGGAGAAGAACGTGTCACATTGACGTTATACACTTAACCAAAGCTTACCTTGTCCTTGCAATACATAGGCCTTCTAGTTGGATCTGGTTCTTCAAAGACAGCAATGGGACATTTCAAGTCACATATTTGGCTTTTCCTCACTTTCAAAGCAGGCATTAAATTGTTACTTGGATGAACAGTGTTGGGTTCACCTGCTTCATCTTCATGAACTGTAAAGAAAAAAATTATATTTCTGCACAATAATGGTGAGCTGGAACAACAAACAACAGGGAGGGCATTGGTGTTGAGGTATCTGAATTGGAAAACATGGTATTGGAACAACTCTACTTTAAATTATGTATTGTGCATTTGAAGTAGCAGCAATAAACAGTAATCTAATGCACTATTCTGAAATAATACAGTGTGCATACATACACAACAATAAAGGTATTATTATGAATATTCAGAACCAACTATAATACCAACACAAGATTCTTACATTTTAGATGTAAATCCAAATTTTTTTTGAAGAACTTTCCTAAGTAATGAAATGTTAAATTTCAAGAACTTAATAATGTAAATTAAAATGATCTAATTAAGATCACAACTTACAATTTTTAATTGACGTTATGCCATCACACATCCAAGATTCATAAATCAAAACATTAGCAAAGTATTTTATTACTGGTATATAATACTTATTTCTTTATTTAGTTACTTATATGAAGATTTGAAGTAAAAAGGTTTCAGTTGTTAAAATCATAATTTCAAGAATAACAAGTTTAAGAAATTACAAATAAAATTACTAGCAATTATTTTCACCAACTTTTTACACTTGCTAAAAAACCCTGCAGCACTGGGAGTGCTTGCAGCATCTCTCGACAGAGAAGGAACAACCCTACCGAGACAAAGGACAGGTGGAGGATCCACAGTTAACAGGGGCCAAAATATTGGCACCCGGATTGTGCTATTGCAGCCTGGAACCCGTGGCGTGTTGGATCCTTAGTGTGTGCCGGTGCGGAGGGGTGTGCTGTATCACATCCTTGCACCCTGATGCCAGTGAAGTGCTGGATTATGTAGAGTGCATCCCAGAGCCTCGTATGGGTTGTCCTGGATGGGGGTTGGAGAGAGAAACAACCAGACCGTGTTTATACGTCACTGTGTTTTTGACATACTCTGTGTATCCTGGAGCCACCTGCATATTAGATTTTGTGTAGCACGTCACGAAACCGAATAGCGGCTGTCAGGGCTGATAGGTGGGAAGGATGCTATCAATCCTGCAGGAGAGATTAGAAGGGGGACAGTGGATTCACCAGGGTAAGCATGACAAACTGATATCACACTTCTACACGTCTCCAAATGTCCAAATGCTGGCACCCTCACAAGCCTAGCCACCAGTCCACGACAATCGGGAAGGAGGGAAGAAGCAGTACAGCCATGGGCCCAAGCCTAATTCCAGACAGGGGAAAAGGCGAGAAACTAGTCAGCCAGGGGTTGCTGTACGATTGCACAGCAAGTAACAATCATACGAAAGTGACAGAACACAAGCTCTCACACACACACACACACAAAATGTGTAAGAAAATAATAAGAGCCTATTTTGTGCACATCCCCCCCCCCCCCGACACTAACCATCGCAAGGAGACTTACAACAAATGCAGACTGCAAACTAGACAGCTTAACTCAAAACACCTGCTGAACACATGCAAATGAGTCAAGATGTACAAAAACAACAGGACAGGCTTCTTGCAAACATTTTACATTTAAATTCAAGTACTTTTCAAGGACTTTCCAAGTACTGATACGTGCAATTTATAAAACTAAATTATCTAACGTAACTATCTAGTAATGGCTACTGTCTCCACTTTATACTTTCAAGTTATAACATCAGATATCTGAAATTCATAAGTAAAAAAAGAAAATCTTAAAAGGCTTTCAAACCTATATCTTAAGAGGCAATTCACGATAAAGTGAGCACAGTTGAAATCAACGTACGAAAACAATCACTGCCATAACTACATATATATTAATGTAAGCAATGACCGCAAATACTCGCAGTTCAGTTAGCAGCTTCCCCTGGGAGAAGGGTGGTGTAGAGGAAACAGTAAAGATACCTCCTTCCTGCAATTGTCAGGCATTCCACAATATAAAAAGGCAATCTCAATCTTGATGCCAAGTTTTAAAAAAGGGCAATGGAAACAATAGAATTCGTGCATAATGGCATTAATTTATATTTGGAAGCAGACACTAAATAAAGTTGAAAAATCAACCCGATGTTCGAAAAATTCTTCAACTGGTATAACCAGCGTTTCAATTGTGAATCAATCAATTAATTTCCAAATACATGGAAGGGATTTTGTCTTCCAGCATGACAGCGCTCTACACCATTACCATTAGAAAACCAGACGGTGCCTCAACAAACATCTTCCTCAATGGTGAATTGGTTCCATTGGTCCTGATGACTATGCACTGCTGAGTTGGCCTTGGGCATTTATTTTGAGTTAATATTATATAGCTTGTGCCACATCTAGTTTCGTAACATATGCACAGCTTGTGCAACATAGCTGTGTTTGGAAACACAACATTTTGAGCTGAATATAATTTGCATAAATATTTTTTCCTTAGGAAATGCAAAATCAGGGGCACTGGTCTTACATGGGGGCAGGTGGTACATACACAGGTAAATAAAGCATATAAAATTCACACAACTTACTGGGAAACTGAGGGCCGGTTACTCGGCCTGTCGGAAGTGCTGAAACACCAAGCCTCGTTTTCTGACGGGCATTTGTCCACGGACCAGGCTTCTGCTCATTCTCTTTAACTAGTACTTCCCTGCTAGGAACACACTGCAGTTCTGAGTTCGGGTATGAGTCAGTGACAGCCTTCTCCTCTTCCTGCATAGCAGTGTTACCACAAATACAATTATAAACATGGCATGCAACACCAAAATTAATTATACGTTTTGTTAGCATGTGCCAATGTTTGGAAATATAAAAACAGATTATATTGACAGACTTGCAATAAAAATTATTAATATAATAAAACCAACAATTATTTTTATGACACATACAATGATACCTCTTTTTCCAACAACTACAATCACTCGAAAATAACCAAAGTTACGGTAAGAAGAGATGTCCCTTATTTTTCTAAAAAGTCCAAATGGCCCAATAAAAATATGTATACAGGATGCATACTAAAGAATTTTTCCTGAAACATCACATATATTTTGAATGATCATGTTTAAAAAATAAATACAATTGTGATCAAAGATTACTAACGTTAATGTACACTGGTTGGCAGTCATGATTTTGTGTGATGCATTAATGTCCTACGAGATTCCACGAGCCTAGAAATACATTTTCAAGAAAAAAACCCTGCAAACATTTAGGGGCAAAAGTTGCCCCTTGGAAGAGCTTTCTAGGACAATGTCGCTGGTAACTCCTCAGTAACAGCAGCAGAGTGGCAACTGTCCCTATAATGCTGAAAATTCTGAAAATTGTATTTCCAGGCCTGTAATATCTTGTAGTTTTTGGATGTGGCATGCATTTCTGACTAACTGTTCCAGTTTCTTTGTGCATCCTGGAGTGTGTTAGTACCTTCACAGAAATACAATAGTGCCATTTTCCTTCATTAGAATATCGAAATAAACATTTTTTACAAAAAAATTTTAACACTAGAGTTCCCATTATTTCTGTAGTCGGAAACAAAAGTATTTCCACCTTGTGCAATGTGCTTTCAAAGCCTACCTTTTGAACTGGATCAAAATGGAGTGGGGGGAGTTGGACATTTCATAACGAGGTCTTGAGAGCAGATGAGAATGAAACAAGATAGAAATAAAGCTGCAACAGAATGCAAAGGCGGGAAAATAGAAATCTCCCAGCAAAATTCCAACGTGCGAAAATCTGAGAGTAACACCACCAAGAAACCAACCCAGTTCACCTTGGTGGGAGGCAAGTGCTCTAACCACAACACCACTGCAGTCCCATGACCAATTTTGGCAGAGGTGATAATTTACCATGTTGTCTGAAGAAACAAACCTGTTAGTGTTAGAAGCAAAGCTTCTTTCTTACCATTTAATTGTTTTGTTACCAAACAATAAGGTGGTGTTAGCATAAACGAAGACATCTTTCTGTTTGGGAATGTTTATTCCCTTTCCATATAACAGAACAATCAATCCTTCAAATTAATTGACTGCACTGTGCTCATATAATATATTTTAAATAATTTATAATTAATAAAAATAAGACTACAGTAGAATATGACTTACATTAAAAATTTTGAAAGTAAACCCTTGCACATTATTTTCCATTTGTGCTGACTTCACTTTGCCAGGCATTCTGTTCTGAATAGCAGTGCCTACTCTACAGACAACCCTTCCTTTCTTCCCCCCATGCAGCTTTGATAAGACTTGACGCTGCTCATCCAGTGGTTTTTCTGGGGTCTGTACCTCATATCCAAGGACTACTTGCCCGACTGCAAATGTCATCTTCCTGCAAATTAAAATCATTATGAAATCTCACTGTACTTCCCATACAGTAATTAAAATTAACATAAACAGAAAATCAAGGGTTGTGAGAATGTTATACTTTTTTTAAGAAACAAAAATGATAAATATGAAATACACATTCATGGAATTTAACAATAATTTCTGAAGTACTGAGCATTAAAAATTTTAAAGAACATTTGTAACTGTTCAACACAAAGGCACATTATCAACTAACCACAACACAAAGGCACATTATCAACTAACCACAACATAAAGGCACATTATCAACTAACCACAACATAAATATTATGAAACCATGTTTTCATACAACACAGCAGTGCTTCAGAAATATTTCCTTCACACACACACATCATACAAAAAAAATTAATGAATTAAGTACGTAAACATTATATCAAGAAATTAAAATTCTAAAATTTTAATATGGGTCTGAGAATACAAAATAACTGTACAACCATATAATCATCAGAGAGAAGACCACTGAAACAGCCAAACAAAACTAAAACAACTAATTTAGGGTGGAAATTTTTTGTAGGGGTTTGCCATTGTTAAATACTTATAGACTGCTCATGGTCAACAGAGTATTTCTGAAAGCCCTAATTAAGATCTACTTGTATGCACATTGTGTATTCTTCCCCTTTATGTAAAACTAACCTTGCCATAAACCTAATCACTTTATTCATGCATCGGTGAAATGAAACTGTGACATTATTAGACAAATAAATTTTAATTGTATTTTACAGAAATCATTTTCAAAGGTAATTTATCAATTTAAAAGATATTTCCTCACATTACCACTTATGGAATGAATATCATGATTACAGCAAAAGAGTTACATTTTATTCAAGGTTATTGATGATTATGAACTTACAATTTTCCTCATCAATATACAAATGTTAAGGAGCAAGAGAAGGGCTCAGGCAAGTGAGAGGTAAGAAAGAAACATGGAGAGCGAAAGAAAGAAATTTAATCAAATAAGGAGGAAATTTAAAAGGACTGTAGGATAGGGAATATAACATGGGTACAAGGAAGATATAAAGGCCAGGAAAGAGGAGACTAAATAAAGTAGAGGGAAGCAAGAGAAGGAAGGAGAAAAGGACAAAAATGAAAAGGAGAAAGGAGATGAGAGAGAATGGAGAAGGGGAAGGAATAGGGAAAAATGGAGAGAAGGAATAAAAAAGAAAGGAAAAGGGAATAGAAAAAAGAGAGAGATGGGAAAAGGGAGAAAGAAGAAGGGAATAGAAGAAAAAGAGAGGAATGAGAAATGAAGGGATAGGGGAAAAAAGAAGGGGTAAAGAGGGGAAAATAAGAAGAGGGGCCGAGAGGAAAGAAGGAGGGAGAGGGGAATGGAGGGTAACAGGAGAGAGAAAAAGGAAGGGGAAGAGAGACAAAGGAGGGTGAGGAAGAAGGATGAAGAGAAGGGTGAGGAGGAAGGGAGGATGCAGGAGAGAATGGGAGAAGGGGAGGAGGAAGGGAGGAGCAGGAGAGGAATGGGAGAAGGGGAGGAGGAAGAGAGGAGCAGGAGAGAATGGGAGAAGGGGAGGAAGAGGGGAAATGAGAAATAGAAAGGGGGAGGAGGAGAGAGGAAGGAAGTGAGAAATGGGGAGGAGGAGAGAAGAGGAAGGAAGTGAGAATATGGGAGGAAGGGAGAAAGAGGAAGGAAGGAAGAAATGGGAGGAGGAAAAGAGAGGAAGGAAGTGAGAAATGGGGAGGAGGAAGAATGAAGGAAGTGAGAAATGGGGAGGAGGAAGAGAGGGAGGAAGTCAGAAATGAGGAGGAAGAGAGGAAGGAAGTAAGAAATGAGGAGGAAGAGAGGGAGGAAGTAAGAAATGAGGAGGAAGAGAGGGAGGAAGTAAGAAATGAGGAGGAAAAGAGGAAAGAAGTAAGAAATGAAGAAGAGAGGAAGGAAGTAAGGAACAGGGAGGAAGAGAGTAAGGAAGGGGGAGGAAGAGAGTAAGGAAGGGGGAGAAAGAGAAGAATACGGAGAAATAGAAGGAGGGAGGGAGGGAGGGAGGAAGGAAGGAGGAGGAAGAGAGAGCGGAAGTGTCAGCAAAGAGATGGAAGGGATGATGTGAGATGAAGGGATGGCAAAGAGGAGGAAGGAAAATTGTAGGGAGAGAAAGGGGAGTCATGGGGGGAGAAAGGGGAGACATAGGGGAGGAAGTGAAGATGCGGAGGAGGAAGGGGAGATATGGGGATGGAAGGGGAGTTGTGGGGGAGAAGAGCAAAGCTTGGTAAAGGGGTACGTGGGGGTCCTTCCATTTCAAGTGATTAAAAAGTTTAGCAACTTTAAACCTGATCCTCTTCAATTTTTTTTTCAAATTTGGCTCATATAGTGTACTACCAAAAATAGTACAACATAGTAATTTACATATTTTTTTGGAAATTAAGTTTTTAGGTTACAAACCTCTGAAATGTGAAAGATCTCACATTTTTCTAATGTTACCTGATTACAAAGTTGTCTCTCTCTTGGGCTAGAAATGTGATAGAAGGCTAAGCTAAGAAACATTTTGTAGCTTATTTTTCTGACTTTCGTACAATGTACAGATCCCCAGTTTTGAGAGTAAATTCTTTTCAATGTCACCCAATTCAAAATTTGACCTTGAATATCACAAAAAAAACTTCTCCAAAAATTATCAAAATATTCACACAAAGTGACATATTTCAGAATTGTGTGTACAAAGTTTAATCATGTGATCACATTGGGACATTTTACAATATTTGAAATTTACTTTTGTGCATTTTAACCATATAGGTACGAGGTGAGAATTTTCATTATTTCTTTTACAAATTTTAAGACCCGAGCTTCAACTCAATAATTATTCAAAAACCAAAATTGTATAACACAGTGAACTCTTGAAGTATCATTATTCAGGAGACTGCCAAAAATTTTCATAAATGCGGGATTTCAGTAGATGAGGTTTCTGACATGTACATTTAAAAAAATGCAACTTCTAACCTCATAGAACATTATCTGTGAATAAAGTTTAGCTAATAAACACAAAGAAACAGGAATTTTAGAAAAATTATTACTGTAAATAATTAATTTAAAAACATTTAGCCTAAACTCGTTTAAATAAAGAAAATAAAGTCTCAAAATACAGTATCTAACTGATTGTAATTCGACACCAAATGCAAGCTGAACTAAAATTTTCAAAACGTCTAAAAATGAAAATAAAACACTGAAGGCAAGTCAAATTTTGAATGTCCCATGTGCACTCAATCAGCTGAGAGCTCATTGAGAAGTTATCGATTAGGCAATGTGTTCACGGCGGCTGGTGCGGGAGAATTACCCCTCCACGCCGCTACATGTTGCCAACACCTTGCACCTGTGGCAAATGTCAGTCTTTCAAAGTAATTAATTATATTTTACTGCAATGAAAACTTGTAACTATGAGACAGAAATTAATAAATAATTTGATTATATTGATTTCTTCACTGTCTAATAATTAATTTTTCAAAACTACGTCCTCTGATTTTCCTTGCCATAAGTTACACTGCACTCGCCTCTGTGCTGAACCACCAATTATTAGATGGCAAAAGGTTTTGAATAGGCCCTTACATTTTATCAGTTTATTCACAAGATGCGCGTCTATTGACATTAATTAATATAAATCCTCCAATTTCCCCGCAAGAAGTTACTGAAAATGAACTTTACACTTATAATACAAGTCGCTTGATGTTCAAAAAAATTTTGGTGACAAGGGGAGGTCAAGTATATGCTTCTGGGCATCTTCAGGAATAAAACTATATAATTCTATTCGTGATGATGTTGCCCCTCAAGTTAAATACATACTAAGTTTTAAAATCATGTTAATTTTATGCCAGATACAATAAAACCCCAACCTTACCGGAAAAAACAACCTTTAATCACAAAAGAAAACATCTTTGCAAATAATAATTCCTCATTAAAATGTTTTGCACCTTCCTTCCTCCCCTCTCAATGGCATGTGAGGGGAGGAAGGAAGGTGGGTGGCTGAGAGAGAAAGAAGGAAGAGTGAGAAGGAGAATGCTATGTCACCACGCTGGTTGATAGGTAACCACTTCCCCTCTCGTCAGACTTGTAAGGGGAAGTAGCAAACCAGTCTTGCACGTCGCACCAAGCCGCAATATCAGAGACTTGTTGGGAAAACACTAAACAAAGCACCACAGAGCAGTGATAAACAGCAGCGGGCGTGACTCATTTCACATCCAATTATTAGACATTTGCATAAACAACCAGCTTAAAAACAATAGTTGCGGGAAATCTTAAGTGATGGGACCCGAAATATACTTCAATCGATGGAAAATGCGATAAACGATACAAGCAGGTTATGTTGACATTATTTAAATAGAAATTTCGTCGGGACCACAAAATTTTTTTTGGTGGATGCAATTCAATAGTACATGTGATAACGATACATCGAGAGTCAACTGTAAGTACTTATTGTACCTTAACCTCCCACTTTTAGCACTGCCACTTTTCCCACAGTCAGTTTCAAGAATTCTTTGCCATACAAAGTGATGTGGTCACAGAATCCATCTCTTCATTACAGTGCTAGTATGTCCTGCCAGTAGGACATTTTGGATTCACAAAGTCGAAATCTGGCTGACTGATACATGAAGTACGTCTTCTACATTTCATGCTGGTAAGAAAAGGACTGAGTAGGTCTGGCAGGATGGAGGAATTTTATTTTCACTGCCTCTGTGGCAGATTCCTTTGGTAAAACTAAAGCAATCTACGACTGGTCTTCAAAGCTGCATGTTACATATCTCCTTATTTTTTCAAATAGTAGAGTTTGTTTTATATCTTCTCCTGGCAAAGAAAACATATTATTACTCATTGCTGAATGAAAATACCTCGGCCAGTATTTCACTACCTGATTCACGAAGAAAGATGTGGAATTTCTGGATGCCTGGCATAGGTTCAGGAGCAAGAAATCACTCAACCAATTTTCAATTTTCCTTCATATGGTCGTTTAAGACTTGCCCATGCTGCAAGTCTTTACACAGTCCCTCCTAAGCGATCACATACCACTTTCCTATGTGCTGCTGTTTAGAAATGCCACTTAATCTTGATTCTAAACTTGTTTTCATAATGGCATGTGTTTGAAAAGTTCTCTCTGTTTTGAGCTGCAGAACCATCTGAGACATATGTATTTTCCAAATTTGTAATCAGTCCTGAACCAGAAATGTAGGAGATTAATTTATGAAATAAATGAATGGCATCTGTGTCATGCTTAAGATTTTCAGAAATACAGACATTACTTACGAATTTTATACCATCAGAAGCCTTGCAGTAAACTACTATAGGAAAAATGGTTACCTGGTCATTGTTCCAGTGAAATTATTGTGTCGCATCTTGCAAAACAAAAGCATAATTTTCTGCAAAATCGAGCCAAACAAGAATTTAATTTTTCTTTAGATTTGAATTTCAATAGTTGTAGTAATCGGACTGTTTTTTTTTTTGCTAGGAAATAATGTTTATTCGGAATCAAATAACTTTTCACTTAATGATTCTAAAAAAAAAAAAAAAAAAACATTCTGTGGTTTATGTGAAGGTTTCAAATGTGGTGCACTTATCTATAGCTACCCATTGCTTGTAAGTGATGTGGTCAACCATTTATTATTCCAGTTTTATGCTTCAATTTCCCACACCTGGACAAGAAGAGCACTCACTAAGATGGCATGCTTGTACCTCGCTCATAACACATTGCCTTGGCTAAATAGGACTTGTAATAATTCAAAGCTATATCATCATTCAGTGTAATAGTTTTTAATATAGGACATTGTATCATCAGTTTGGCATTCTGATGTATAGTACAAATACAGTGAGTGCCAGTTCCTCCAGCTAAGGAACAATGCTTGGGGCACAACTCAGCAAGTTTTGAAAATTCTATTTTTTTCATTTGGAAACTCATTCTTGAATAAATCATACAACTTCTTTAAATTCCCAAAAACCAGCCTTATTTTGTACACGAATTAAAACAATGTCAATCGTCTTTCCTGAAAAAGTCTTTCTTCCCCAAATATTAAACGACGGACATCATTACTTATAAAAACTGATAACTTGTTGGATGATAGTTATTTAAATCTATGCCAGGCTTCAAATTAAATGTGTCGCCAAAATGACATTTTCTTTTACTTATACTTTCCTTGCCGTTCTGTTGCTAACACCAAACTACTCTTCTATTTTTTTTTGCACGTCCAGCTTTTTGAGAGCACTGTAAAAATATTTGTAATATCTTTTACTAAGACTTAGATTTTCTTCAACTGCGTTACTATTTCACTCTCAGAACACTATCTTTTTCATGGTCTATTTCTTCATTTACTCATGTCAGTACTTTCTAGTTTAAACATTTTATTGTTTCTACTTTTTGTTTGCGATGCAACTGTTTCGTTACGATGGATGATTCTGCAAGAGTGCTGTGAGGCTTTTTCAAATACTCCAACCTAAGATCTAACTCAGTGCAGCATCATTTCAAGCAGTGTTATCATACACACACTCCATGTTTACCCGTAGTTTTCTGAAGAGCATAGCATGATAATGTAGTTAATTGCAATAATTTTGCTCACTGTTGTTTGTGGTGGTGGTTATATTGCTTTTACACTGCATTTGATGGCCTTGATGTGAAGTATGACTCACAGATAAATATTTTTCTATCCTTATCGTAGTTTGTTTGTGATTTTAAACAGTATTTTCAATATTATTTGACATTCTGAATTATTATTTCAAAGTACGTATGGACAAGCACTTATACCAGTATTGCATTCTGAAACAAGATGTTTATTTAAATTATATTTTATTTTGAAAATAGTTTAAAAATTTTTATTACAAAATTTTAATAATCAGAATTGTAACTTGCAATTTTGTAGTATTTTCAGCATGATTTGCCAATATGATTTTAATTCAAATGTGTATGTTTATAATTATATTTTTTTCAATATTTGTATACTTAATTTAAGGGTTTGTTTTTCCAATATTCTTTATTTTATTTTTTATAATTCTTTTGAGCTGTCTGTCTGTAGAGTAGTTTTTTTGTTACTCTTATTTGAACTTTGGGAATTTAGTACCTGACATTTGGGAATCTTTCTTCACATCTGGAGAGAGCAAAACGTAATGTTCTTGTGTGCTAGGCACACATTTGTGTGAAAGATTGGTGAAATGTTTGCAAGAACAGCTAATCGGTACCTTGGAATAAAAAGCAATTAGCTGCGGGAATGAAGTGATTTGTCGATAATTCGCCAATTGTGGTAAAAAGGAAATTTGTTGTAATTTTTATTAGCTATACCCGACTAACAGGTCAAGGAATTACATTTCCTGTTCCCTTCCATAAACCATAAGGTCCAGCGTATTCGTTCACACTCAGGCCAGATAACCTAGTCAGAGATCTCAAGTTGGGGAAAATACTACTTTAATATTTCCTTACACCACATAAATAAATATTTGTAATAAAAGAATACTACTGTTACATGCACAGAAACTGACTAGTTGGCCATAAAATACAATGCAGCCCACCTGACAACTCCGTTTTTCACAAGATCATCGTTCAAGTAAAAATTACATTTTTTTCCCCACCATCCCTTATCTGTAAATACATGTAATGAAAACTTACCTATTACAGCTGCCTGAACCACTTAAATATTATGGCCTCTAAATCTTATCTCACTGTGTAACTGCAGGCACTTTTATTGTTTCGTAGAACAGCAGCCTTTATTTGTCCTTGTTTGTAATGTAAAGAATGCAGAAGGCTGAAAGCTAATGTTCTGAGCGGAAAATTTACTTAGTCTTTTCAAGCCTGTATATTGTATCTCTCTTTTGCTTCTGAACCCTCCCTTCTTGTTTGTTACCTCTCCTTGTGTGATCAATGTGGCGTGGTCAGACTACTTGCCTCCCACCAAAGCAAACTGGGTTTGGTTCCCAGCGGACTTGCTCCTAGATTTCCGCATGTGGGAATTACGCCGGACAATACCGCTGGTTGGAGGGTTTTCTCAGGGATCTCCCGTTTCCACTGCCCTTGCATTCCAGCACTGCTCCTGACTCACCTCACTTCATCTTCATTGGCTCTCCAGACCTTGATGTTAAGAGCCATCCAAATCTTTCCACACTCCATGAATGTAGCTTCACCTGGTATCAGGGCAACAGCCAACCAAGGTCAGACAGTGAGCGAGAGGTGGTACAGTATGAAAGAGAAAGAAAGGAACACAACACATTCCCACCCCTCCTTTTTTTGTGTATACGAGGGAAGAAAAAGTCATTGACGTCCTTTTGAACTTCATGCCAAGTATATGAGGGCAAAAATGAAAACATTTAGATACACTCATTTCAACTCATGAAAAGAATGGTAATAATGTTACAGTGAGTGAGAACATGAAAATGCACTAATTTTAAGTGAGTACATTAACTCTGTAAAGCATTTAATGTTCAACACAATAGTACATTAAAAAATTATTGTTATAGCGAATGTGTCACAGTCCATACCGGTAATGGCTCAGTCTCACAGTATATAACGCAAGGAGAAATTCTGCAATAATTTATATGTTTAAATTGGGTGTGAACTTGTTTCATAATGAATAACCTCAATATTATTATTCTTGCATGGACGTTTGCATGTGTTTTGTATTGACGCATGATGCATTTCACGCTTAGAAGAAGCGCACTCCAAATGACCAACTTCACCCTATCTGAATATGGCAAAGTTCTTGGACAAGTCAAATCCTTTACGCACGGTAATGAAGGCAGGACACGAGAGACTTTCAGACGTTGACAGAGTCTCAACATACCTCCAACCCCATGCTTCTAGATTTTACTGTCAACCCAAATCGCCAAGAAGCTGTCACGTTATCGCCCCTGCCTAAAATAAACACCGCTCTACTTCGCCACGCCCGCTAGAGAGAGAGCACACAATTAAACTTTGTGCTGCTGTAGGAAGCGGGCCAATCAACGAAGAGTCACTACCTCCTCGAGCGCCTCTGGACCAGAAATTTTTAAAACCACGCACAGAGCGGCAGGAAAGAAAAGGATCCATGGTTCACGAGTTTGACATCAAAAGCTTCACCCCTAAGAGATGGGGTTAACTCCCCCGCACCCCTCTGAGCACCTATGGTCAGCAGAAATTAGTATAAAAGGCCACTGCAACCAGGCCTCAGGAGTTGCTCATCGTCCTTGAGGACGTGAAGGCCAGGGACTGGTCTAAAGGTGTAATACCTTAAAACGTGGCAGCAACTCTGTCTTGCAACACCCCTGGTTGTGAAGGCCGGGGTATCCTGACAAGGGCTGGATGCCCTCAGCCATGCCGGTAGTCCGCTAGTGATCGCCAATGATGCCATCCCCTCCAGAGGACGCCACCACCAGAAGGCATTTACTTCTGCAGCACCTCCAACCCCTGGGTCATCTTAAATGCCAACAGCTACATCACGTCATCCTAACCTTCCTACCCCCCTACCTTTCCAGGTAAATCAAGGTCACTGCGACATTGTCTCTTAAAGATGATCCAGGACTTGTGTGCGACTTCCTGATGATTTGCTAGGATGAGCAGTCCTTTATTTGGTGTATCTTAGTGTTTACACACGTATTGGCAACCAAGACTCGAAATCTCAAATCGCCGCCACAGCGGGCGCAGTATTCTGCCAACTCTTATGTTACAAGTACCAGCCTCCCCTCGTATCAGGTGGCTTAAAACGTGCTTCAACATAAAATTTATTTTGCATTGTACAAAGGCATATTTAGCAAAAAAAAGCACAGTATGATTAATTACACAGTTTCATCATGAACATGGAAAATCAAATTTTTTATATAAAGGGGAAAAAAGGTAATACTAACTGGTGAGCTGCATCCAACTCTTCTTTCGGTTCTGCAGAATTTTCATAGGCCATTCTGTACACCTTGTCTGCAGTTTTGAAATCCTTAACACGCTCAAATTCGTAGGCCCAAGATCTATAAAACAACGCAGATTTTGTACCAATGCCATGGCCGAACACAGACTTGTACAGTTCCTGTGGGTGAACTTGCAATTCAATCTGCAGAAAGAGAGAAAATAATCAATCAAACGATTAAAACCATATCCAGTCATGACAATCTGAACTAAATAATTTTAAATCCTTAAATATTAAAGAGAATGAAGAGAAACAGGATTAAATGAGTTGCTATAATAGGATAAATTTGAGGCTACACCCAGAAGACATTTTTTGCCCTACACGAACAGTGTTAGTTTCCAGATGCCAGCCATGGTCTACACCTGGCTGATTGGACTGCCACATAGGTTGCCAGGTGTGTGTTGTTGTAGCAGTGGCCTTCCCTCACCAAGGCTGTGGATGCTGCTGTTGGCCTTCCAGTTTATGAGTGGAGTGGAAAGGTTTGGACAACTCTCAGCATTGTGCTGATGAGGGTGAAGCGAGGTGAGAATAGAGCAGTGCCAGAATGCAAGGGTGGATCAATGGGGTCCCAGAGAAAACCATCCAACTAGCTGCATCGTCTACCACAATTTCCACGAGCGAAAATCCAGAAGCGATCTCATCGGGAATCAAACCCAGCTTACAGTCTATCTCATATAAGATGCCAAAATTTTGACAGACAGTGAGTGGCAACTTAACGTATACGAAAAAAACAAAGTGCCGTTTGCAAAATTGTGTTTCAGCTGATGCATGAACGAATAAAAGTTAATATTAAGTTGGCTGTTCTGAATGCACTGGCGACGCACATCAGACAAGTGCAAGATACGCAATAACAAAGAGTTCCTAGATTAATTAATATATTTTATTTTACGTGGTCACAAAACAGTGGTCGTAAGTGTTTAAAAAAATGCTAAAGTAGTAATGTATAGGTGTTCAAAATGAAATGCACAACAAGACTATTCATAACCAAATAAAATGTGACTTCAAACCTTAGATCTTTTCTTGTCGTATTCCCATTGTCCATCTACGCTTTCCATATGTGCTTGATGTTAATTCCGAAAGCCTACAGAAATATTGCATGGTAATACTGAATTATTTTTTCAAATAATTTGAAATATATTACAAATTAGTGTCATTTCGAGACAGTAATAGGATAAAAGTCAAGCTTTAAAAAGCAGAATCTAAGAGGCAGGGAACCTGCTGCTACCTGTTGGTACCGGGCGCAGCTCGCATGATTTACCTTGTCGTGCGCACCATCTGTGAGTTCTTTCTCGAATCTAACCAGCTATAAAGCTCAAACGAATGTTTCGTATGTAAAATAACAAATTTATGAACAGATATCAATAGTTTTATTTTTCCAACGAGCTCTGCATATATTTCGCGTACAGCGATTTTGATTACTGATAATTTCTATTGGGCCAGTAATTGTCCATCTATGTCCTAAACACGCCATGTTCTTTCCCCTAAATCCATTTCCTTGGTTTCGTGTAGCCTCCAACAAACGCACCAGCTAATGGCGAAAGGATACATAAACTAAAAGCAAACATTTGTTGAACTGTCAAAATCTTGCCATCTTATATGAGATAGACAGTACATTGGTGTAAGGCAAGTGCTCTAACTGTTGCACCACTACAGCTCCCTACAGACTTTACGAGCAGCATGCCAACAATCACAAGGCAGGTCAGGATTACAAACAAAGTAGTACAAGCTCAAGCATGAGTACAGGATTTTAATGAGATTGTTGAAAAGGCTAGAATTAAGTGGTATGGACATGTATGGAGAATGAGAGGAGAGGGGCTGCCCATACAAATGGGGGAATTAAACACACAGGAGGAAGGTCCCAAGGAAGACCAAGAAGGAGGTAGGAGGAACAGATAATGATAGGAATAGAGGAGATGGAGAAATTTTGTTATGCTGACCTGACTGAAGGCTGGATACACTTCATCCATTGATGTTCAACACATGTAAGGTTATGTATGTGAATGATTTGTTACACATGGGCACCGTGAAAGGGGCGGACGTTGTCGCAACATGTGGCAACACCAGTTAGAAAATGTGTTAATGAGTATTGAAGACGGTCTAGAAACGAGCATGAGCCACGTTGCAGGTCAACACGTGATGTGTCGTGCGTGTCAGTTTGGCAGATGTGGCATGAGTATGGTCTTTTACCCACACCACAAGCAAATGGTTCAAAAGTTGAATCCACAAGACTACAAGCCACGAGTTCAATATTACCAGTGGTATCTTGAAAAATGCCAACTTGAACCCCATTTCCCTTCTTTGGTCATGAACAGTGACGAGGCAACATTCACTGAGAAGGGTATTTTTAATTCTAAACATCTGCTGAGCCAATGCAAACTTACATGCTATCTACAAACATGGCCACCAAGTCAACGTGTGGGCAGGTATTTTGGACAACCATGTGTTTGGGCCGTACATCTTGCCACACCAATTAAATCAAAACAATAACCACATCTTTCGGCATTAAGTGTTACCCGAACTTCTTGACGATGTTCCACTTTATGTATGCTGAACATGTGGTTGCAACATGATGGCGCACCTGAACATTACGGTTTTCGAGTTTGAAACCATTTGAATGACAAATACCCTCAGCAGTGGATAGGGCGTGACAGACCAGTTTTTTTGCTGGCACGACCACCTAATTTAAATATGGTAGACTTTTTCTTCTGGGTTTGCATGAAAGATCTCATTTACTGCACACCTGTGGAATCTAAAATGGATCTAATCGCTAGAATTACTGCGGCTGATCAAGAAATACAAACTAATCAAGAAATTTTCTTACGGCTTCGTGATTATGTAGCAAGGCGGTATAATCTGTGCATTGACTATGGTGAAATCTTTGAACAATTGTTGTAAATAACATAAATTTGTGCAATGTTTATTTAATGTAATATCACCTATGTCAAACTGTTCTAATGATTGAATTGTTTTTATTTGTTTATATATATATATATATATATATATATATATATATATATATATATATATATTCACTTCATTTGTGGAAATTATGCAAATCCTTTTTGCACTCATAAAATCACTTCCTTTTTCTACGTCATGTCAGTGTTTGCTCTCGAAACAAGATTCACTGTTTTTTCCCTTGTTTGAACACTTTTAGGTAGTTCTTATTCTTCTGTAGTTCATCATACTCCAGAGTAACACAGTGTGGGAAATATCTTTACTTTTCTTTAAGTCCAACAAGGTCCTGCTCGAGTGGCAATTCCTACTTTTGCAGAAATAAATGTTATTTTACCTGTTTATGTAGTTGTTAAGCAGCTTATCCTGCCATGTGTACTGAATAGTGGCATACAAAGACCCACTTTTGAATTGGGGAGGGGGGGGGGGGGATTAACAGCACAATAGAGATAGATCTTTTTGAAGGACTGGAAAGTATTGTTATCAATATTAGACAATTACTAACGACCACTTATAAAGTGAGGCTTCAGGGGTATCTCCCCAGGTAGATGTTTTGACTTTCAAAGTTAAAACTTATTAGACCCAATAATTTAATTAAGAATACGTTATGACATAATTATATGTATTTCTGAAACCCAATATTTTTTTAACTACAATGTGTAACAAACCAATAAATACATCTGGCAAACTTCTAATGTTTATTTAGCTGGCACAACATTTAAATTTAAATTAAATCTTGACTGACTTTCTTTTTGCAAGGCCAGCAAGGCATGGAAATTTACTTTCCATTCTGACAATACCATACTGCAATAACTATTCAAAAATTTGGATTCTAGGAGAAGACAATTGCCCAAAATTTCTCCCCTCCCCTTACGTACACCTTTGGTGCTAAAAGTTCTGTCAGAAGATTTTCATACTTGGGAGGTATCCACCTACCTAGTGGAGGAGGGGATGCGCAAAGGTAGAGACCTGAAGAATTTGCAGATTCATTTTGGGTCAAGCTAAAATCCAAAAACTCATTTGTTCAGGTCACTATTGCAATTGGTCCACACATTATTTATCACCCACTGAAGAACCCTGAACCAATAACATGCCACAAAATGCAGGCCCAACCATTTCCTCCCACTGTGAAGCAGGCAATCAATGATTAATTTCATCTGCATTATTGTATAGAAGACTGTGGTCTAGCCTACAGTTCATTGAACTCTCAAATTTCTCCATTCTCTAGCAATAGGGCAAGTCCCTCCAATCTCTTAGTAACAGCAGAGGTTACAGGAATTCTGGTAGCTACTTCCCATAGGTTACTCCCACAGAGACCTTTCCAACAGTGCAGGGTTCAATGTTATTTTTGTCACGAGCCAACCCAATCCCAGTACGTACTTTGCGTTGTTTTTGGAGTTCCTTCAGTACAATGGACAAGAGGACTGCTGACTACGATATGTAAAAGAAAATGTAAAAACAAGTTTAGGAATGGGAATGGAAACAATATACCACATGGGTGAGCATGAGACGCTTGGAGATGACAGGATAATTTACTGTTGTGGTAAACCAAAAAGTACTTAGTCATTTGAACAGGGAAGTAATAAACAAAAGAATGAGTGTGATCTGAAATTAATAGTTGCCAGTTTTAGAATATCTAACAGTAGAATAGTATCCCAAACTAATCTTTTGATAGGGATGTAACACCTGTATTTTTGCATTAATTATGTGCACTACTGTATACTGTTTTGACATGCAGATCATGGTCACCAAGTAATATTTTAGTTATTTGCATATGATTTTTGTGGAATATTTAAATATTACTTCTCCCTCAACTTTTAATCAGAATATTTGTTTTTGCGAGTTATGTTGTTGTATACAATATTTTCTTGAATTTGTAACTTTATAAGTATTTCTATTTTGTGTGATTATTTGTTTATGTCGCATGGCCTTAAATCTGAAAGCCATATGTTGATGGTTGCTAGGGCAATGAGGTGACGTCAGTCTCTTTGATGTAGCTTCCCCGTGATTGGCTGTTGAGGCAAGCATCAGTTTAAGCTTGATGGGTGCCCGGCTATTGACTGTATGGCACGATCGTCAAGGTTTATTGCGTTAGACCAAGTGCATGGTTATAGGTAGCTGACGGGAGATGTTAGAAACTTGACTTACCCTGAAGGTCTTCGGTCGGTTAGTAACACGGATTGGCTGACAGAGTGAACAGTCCTTGGTTTAGATTAAGTTGTACTGAATTGTCTCACACCGGCACGTTCCAGGTCGCTGACTCTTGACTCCAGAAGTTAAGATTGGCTAGTCCATTCATACTAAACCCCTCAACACTGGGTGGTAGTCAGAACTGGTTCGGACGAGTGGTGGAAAATGAATATATCGTACCATGTGGACAGTCGAGACTGCCCATAATCTCAGTGAAGCAGCGCGGTCCCATTCCACCTGTCTTTCCTGCGTAGGAGGGGTTAAGGTATTCCGCTACTTGGCAGCTAGATGAGCAATCTTTTGTTCCCTACGCCTTCTACCGTGCCTTATCTTGTAAGTCATAGAGTTTGGTTCACCTGGGTGCTCAGGGTAGTAGGAAGCAACAGGGTGTGACCAGACTGGAGGTCGCCAGAAGGGAGGCCCTCAGTCAAGCTAGTTTGGAATTACAAAAGTCCCCGGTTTTTGTCGGTAATGTACAGTGCAACTTATTCCTAGTGGGCGAAGTATACGTTACTCTAGAAATAAAAGCATTAGGATAGAGAACAAAGCTGTTTTTATTGAAGACTCAATAAGCACAGTGATTTGTGCGATCTCCTACCAAGCAGATGGAGTATTGAAGGTAAACTACGTTAGTGGTGTAGGTGACCTGGTCCTAGACTAGAGGGAAAGTGAACTGGAAAACTGAATATATAACTACTCAACTAAAGCTGTCTAATGCAGGTGTACGGAAGAGACAAAAGAAGTTAAAGTAGCAAGGTATATTCGTGTTCGATGGGCATAGAAGACTTGTCATCGCACAGAGTAGCCGCGATGGCTACTGAAGACTCGAGGTTTCGCTGGAGGCCCCAGAACTAAGGAGAGATCGGGGTTAACTCAAGAGAAGAATTATGAATGACTCCTGGAGCCCCGTCACGCACGGACTTATATAGTCAGAAGTCTAGACTGCCACGGCGGGGTGCGGGGAAGGCCCATGACGTCCTGCTGTGAGGCTGGCATGGGAGGTGGGAACCATCTCGTCAGCGTTCTTGGTTCGTGGATCTTCGGCTGCACTCAGCCGCACCCGAAGTGGCAGACAGCTTGTAGGCACTCAGTGCGGGGGGATAAGCGGCGTGCTCGCTGGAAACGTAACCTTGTAGCCACGTGTCTGGCCACCTGGAAGATTTAAGTGGAGAGCAACAACCGTGTATTGGTTTGCGGTAACAAATCTTACGTAGTTTGAAGTACGGGTATACGTTACATAAAGTGATGAGTTGTAATCGTAGTAATTAGTAGTAGTATAAGTGTCACATGTCAAGCTATAATTGAAGAAGTCTAGCCAGCTTACTTTTGCTTCTACTGGTAAGCGTGCTGCGACATGTGTCGTGGGGCCCGGTAGAATTTTGCATTTTTATTAGGGATTTTGGTTTGAATCCCATTTACGGAATAACAGACAGCCGGAAGGTGAAGCCGGTATAGGAAGCAAAAAATATTTAAGTCTGCTCACGCTTCATAAGTGATAGATATTATATTTTAATTCACCACCCGCGAGGTTAGAGTGGTGCATTACAGACTGTATGAGCACGTACCCACGTCCATTAACCTGATTAGGGAAGACATCTGGATCGAACTAGTGACCCGCTCCTGGATATTACTTGCGAGTTATACTGTATAATTTCTACCAGCTTGGACAGATTAGAACAATGGCCGAAGATTAATTTTGAGAACAAAGCCAGCCAAACACACCATCTTGGAAAGTCGGATAATCTTTACTAATGAACTCTGCCTACATGTACCCTGTTGATAGTTAGCTCATGCTCCCAATAAACATTGGTGCGAGCCTTTTTAAGAATTATTAATGAAGAATATTACTTTTAATAAATGGGTGTCAATCACTGGGCCACACGTGTATCACTTACTGCCACTTTAATGCACATACTTGTATCAAACTCTAATTGTCTCAGAATGATATATATGTTGACGCATAAATATTTTGATGTAGTAAAAAATTTGAGTCCTTTGAGATATTTCACTACTTCAATAAATTTCAGATAATTAAGATTTTCAAAGAGAATATCATTTATATCGGAGTAAAACAGTAGAGATCTTTTATATTTCAGTGATCTATCCAGTTCTATTATGCTTCATCAGTTACTACCAAGTATTCAGTGACTCTTTCACATGGTAAGTTTGAGAAGTAGAGAGTCCTGGAAGAGTGCTGTTCTTACTGCAGTGATTCTGTCACATGTTATGTCTTCTTATCGTGTTGTAAGTGTAGTGATCCAAAATGTTGTCTATTATGTGTAAATGCTATGTACATGCTACACATATTAAGGGAATTTTTCAGTTTTTCTACATTAGCTACATATGCTAATTATCTACTCATTTCACCTATACGTTATACCAGCTCGCATCTCAAACACTATAATTTTATGTAACACGTCATTCCGTCCTTGACGCCACAGGGAAATACAAGAAAATGTTAGCTCTCAGAAAAAACAGGAGGGAGATACACTTTGCAAGAGTAGTTAAATTAATTTACATAGTAACTAAATGTTATTTACTCAGCAGTTTTTCATGGAAGGACCTCAAAATACTGACACATTGCTAAAAAAATTTGATGTTTTCTAAAGTTTCCACATGGGGTTGAACTTTTCTTTTTTATGAAAGTTTCAGAAGGAAAATTCCCAGTGGAATCTTTCCACTACCCATAACCAACTGTAATGGCTTATGTTAATTACTGCAAGATACTCGGCTTTCCACACATCTACATAAACTCACATATGTAATCCAGAGTTTGATGTAACGCAAGTCATGCTTATATCTGGCATCATCTTTAAACTTTGTAAGGCACTTCTCAAGCAACATCTGCAGCCCTGTTGCTCGGCCATCCTTCACAAAACTCTGTTCCAGCCACAACACATACTCGTACCATGGCTCTAATGGGTCATCGCCTTCATATGAACGAATCTGGATTTCGTGGTACCTGCAAAAATCGAAATGGAATATTCTAAACAATCAAAATTATAACTTTTAAAAACTAAAGCTATGAAAATATTACTATGCACAATATTCTGGATTTTGACAGACTTACACTCTTTAACTACAGGTAGAGGAGGATTTAGTAAAATAACATTGCACATGAAATTTACAAAATCAATACTTCCTGATGCAAAATATACAAAAAAAAAAAAAAAACACCCACCCAGAGAATTTGCCTCTATTAAACCCACGGATTGTGCAATCAGCATCTTCATGACAAACAAAATTTTGTCCAACTATCCACCTCATCATACTTCTAGCTGCTGGTTCAATGAAAATAAATCTCAGGACCACATGAGTTGAAAGTGAGCAATCCTGGTTAAAGTGAGCGAGTGCAGATATTTCGGCGGTTCTTAACAGCAAGGTCTTGAGAGTCTAAAATACTGGCTAGTGTTAGGCACAAATTTTATGTCAGCATTATCTGAGAAACTAGATTGTGATCAGATACTTTAATAATTTTTGGTTGAGTTTGAATTTCAGCGAACTAGGGGTGGGTTAAGTCGATTCTTTGATCCATCGGATACCATCGATTCTTATGTAATACTCAGAATCAATTAATTGACATTTCAGAGCATCGATTATCAATTCCTTGTGTCTACATTGCATCATATAGCCTACGCTGCTATAAAAGATGTTTTGATTTAACTGCTGGAAAATATGATGCTGCGAATTAATACAGAGCTGCCAAGTATTACGGAATTTTCCGTAATTATTACTGATGTTAATGTTCAGTTAGGAAATTATGGAGGCTTGCTTGTCTATTACAGAAATTTATAGCCTTGACAATGTGTGTGAATTTTTCTTAAATTTTTTAGTTTGTATATAATTACGGTACGGTGTATTGTCTGCCATACTGTAAATATCATACTCTTACCAGAAGCTTGCATGAGAGTCGACAATTTCAATATTCATTACAAACAGCGCAATACATATACACAGTACAATGTATTGTCAACTGTATGGTCAATATTGTACTTTTACCAGAAGCTTGCGCACCAGTCGACAATTTTGGTTTTCTTTGCAAACAGCGCAATAAATTCGGTATCACGAGCAGTAAAAATCGTGGCAACACTGGAAAGAGAAAACAGCACTGTTGTCAGTAGTGATGCGATGTCGCCATTGTGTATTTACTCTGTGGTTGTCGTGTATTATACAGTTTAAGTTTGTTGTTTTAAGGAAATGTGGACAGTGTTGATTTTACTGAATGATTCTGCAAATAAATCATTTAATGCTAGTGATGAACAGATGTAATTTTAGTGAAGTAAACTTTCAAGGATCACCCCATTGAAAAACACGTGTTCGAGAGGTTGCAAATTTTACAAACAGTAAGTTTGCATGTTTTATAAATAATAAATATGTAAACAGGTGCTATAATTTGAAGCATGTGCTGCTCCGCCGCTGCTGCCTGATGGACAAGCGGTTAGAGCACTGAATGCCCTCTTGGACCTGATGAGGTGGAGGGGAGTCAAACCCCAGGGTGATTTAGAGCGTCACCCTATCCCTTCCAGGCAATCTCATTCTACTTACCATTAGGGACCTCAATAGTCAGGACGCCAGCTGTCCCAAGAGAATGAAATGCTCAGTCGGATACACGAATTATGATCAAGTGTGGTGGTGGGTGATCTGGCAAGGGCTTACAGGGTTGATCCGCCACGGCCTCCTTGGCTGTCGAGCGGGGACCAAGTTGACCGGGGATCTTTCTCCAGCCATCCTGGGAATTAACTAAGCGGGGATACAAACCCTTATAGTTCTCCCGGAGGCCAACTTCACCAAGCAGAAGCCAGGAGGGAGTGCTTCTGTCGTCTGGTGTCAAACCCAAATCACCTTGCTGACTTAAATTTGACAATATATACTAGTGCGTTCGGGGGTCTCGTGAAAGGACTGATTCTGACTCTCGGCACTAGAGCTTGCAAAAGATATAGAGATACGGTTGGTAGGGGTTTCATCCGGTTCAGAGTCCTCTCGGGGGAGCACCAACCTAACCAATGCTTTAGTGGTGTCTCACAATCTGGGGGTATAACTATGGTGTAATCTACGGGTTCGTTGTCTGGCTCACATGAAACAAGTGCCCTAGGATTTGAATCCTGAATTAGTTGATAAATGAGAGCCTGTTTGTATGCAGCGCACCTCTCACATCGCCTCCGATGGCTTCCTGAGCCTCCGTGTTGTTTGCTCATTGGTAAGACCACAAGACAAGCAAAAGGGTGCTGGTTGCTGGGGTTGCGGACATGCAGTCCTTAAGTGGGGCGAAATCTGCAATCACACCTGCGGACCTTACGTGAAATGGGCAACCCAAGGTAAAGAGACCTTATGTCTCTTGCCGGCGGTGAGTGTCCCAGAATCTCAGTGATGGATCCTTTAACAGGCCCCCGTTCTCACAGCTTCTCTGGTTGGAGGGGACAAGAAGAACTGTCTCGTGAGTTCAGGAAGTAGGGGTATGTGCCTTGCTTGAGTAGATACACTTCTGTAAGCCCCTCTGGTGGCTGTGCACAACCACTGGATGAGTTTTAGTACCTCATTGTGCTTAATGTTCCTCCTTCCTTCTTACACTCTCAGCTTACGGGGGTCACGCTACAAAACTAAACGCTTTCAATATTCTTACACTTTACTAGGGTTTTCTGTTGGAAAAAGAACTTAAATGCTAAATACAATATAATTTATATACAAGTTTTCGGTGTTGTTGCACTTCTCCTACTTTTACTTTATGTGGGTTTCTTGTTACATATTTAGGGGTTTCATTTCTGTGAAACGGAAAATTTTACTTTTCGCAACAAGAAAGATAAAAATAATGTAACGCTACAGGGTGTACGTGAGGTGCGAGTAGACTACAATAACATTACACATTAATAGAGAGTCTCTTACGCTTGGGGGTAACACTTTTAATGCTTAAAGTTTTAAGAGATTAGGAATTTCCTGGGTGACTGTTATGGCGCACTTGTAGCGTGTTTTCGCCTCATGCACTTACTCATATTACAGGGGGTTTGTTATTCAACGTCACCAAGTCGCATTACGAGGAATGGCAAGGGTAGTTTTCAATGTTGTGTTTACGGGCCTACTGATAGGCTTCGGTTACGCGCTCACACTTTCTAACAGTGCTCGCGGAACTTATTGGCTTTATGTTAAACGTGTCGTACAAGATATCAAAACCTCCAAGAAAAAAACTATTTATTCTGGCAAGCTTGGGGTCAATGAAAATTTTGATAAAATAATTCATTTTTATTCTTTCTACGTTACGTGTGCCCATTGATAGATGGTTAGTTACGTTAACACGAGCAGTTTTGTTTTCTTTTGTAGGGTCTCAGTTTCTTCTAATGTGTTTTGTTTAGAATTCTCAATCTCGCAAAAATACATGTTGCAAAGCAGTTACAGGGTATTCAAAAAAAATAATTCTCTTGAACTAACGTAGCACTTTCTCCCGTCGCACTACCTAATCCTATCAAGTAAAGATTTTTATTATTTCGCATTCGTACAACAGATTACACCTAGCCTTCTCTATTAATCAAGCTACAAGCTTTCACAGGTTGTTTACCTTAGGGTTCAGGCACTCTGACGCAAGGACCTTAAGGTCCTGTGGTGCTCTGCCTGTATAGAGCGTAGAGCTACTGGCCGATGTGTGGGTACAAAGTCAGGAGCTACAGAGATAACCTTCCATAATTTCTGTACCTGGTTCTGGAGGCGCAGGTGAATGACCTTTCCAATGGATATGCACACTCGGCAAGAAGGCTGAGGCGTAGATACAGGTTTAGGGGTTTGAGGAGGGACTGAGGGAATCAACTAAGCAGGGATTTGAACCCTTATTGTTCTCCCGGAGGCCAACTTCACCAAGCAGAAGCCAGGGAGTGTTTCTTTCGCCGGGTGTCGAACCCGAATCACCTTGTGAACTATTCAAAAATTGTGCCATGCAATCAAAACATGTGAAAGGTAAAATTTAGAGTACGTGATTATTGTTACACTGCACATTCTTTCTAAAATCAACCAATCTATAGATGGCAAATATTGATGACCCTAACATCATTAATGGAAGCAGCTTTTACAGAAAAAAATCTATGCTCACTCAATAACAACGTAGATTACCTAATCTACGATGTCAAAAAAAGATATTTACATACAACACATGCACTAAAATAACAACTCGTATACATATAAGATAAGACATTATTAACAAAACTGACACAAATTATAGCAGAAAAGATACAAATTAGACAATACAACGATACACTTTAATATTCATGAAGCAAGGAAAAAAACTAATTGTGTGTACAGTGGAGAAATAGCAGAGAACAAGTTTCAAGAAGATTTAATGTTTCTTTTCAAACTGAAGACTAATAAATAAATGTATTTTTCATTTTTTATCATGTGAGATTTGACGTTCACTACTAAACAGTGAGTATAAAAACATCTCAAGTAAATGTTCAAAGTGTTCAGTGTGTATGTTGTGAGGCAAATACCATAGGCATGTTATCCAATACATAGGCTTGTTCTTAATAAAACATTGCGAGCTAAGAAGTATGTTTTGACATACACTTTCCATTGGCGTGTTGAGACGTTATTGCATGGTTAGTCATATTATCATTCCATACATGCTTTCTATCCTGTTTACATTGTTTCGCATGAGAAATTGAGAACAAAAGTAGACTAAGTTACATCACATTTCTGACTAGAATTTTTTTCATAGGCGACTTAAATATGTCATGAGGCAACGATGCAACTAAATAGGATAGCTATTTCCTCAGGTACGGCGAGCAAACGTATTGGAGCGGTAACAACAAACATGACAAATAACCCTTAAAAATACAAATAACATGGAGCAACAAATAAACAATAACATAGACCAACTCTTACAATACTCAAGGCTCTGCTTCTATATCCTGGCAGGCTTTACTATCTTGCATAAAATTTCCAACCTCATTAATAACAGTAACTGTCAACCTTATAATTATTCTAGTGGACTGCTTAGATTCAATCAGATATTTTCTCATTCTCTCCAACAGGCAACTTTGTTGCACGATACTGTTTGAGTTGCGTAATATTGTATCTTCCTACACAATTACCACTCAAATCAATTAGCTCATAACAGTTGGCCTTAATTGTATTTGACACTCGAAATGGACCTTCGAACAACAAGAACAATTTCTTCGTAACTAAATTCCAGTAATTACTTGTGGGATTAGTATGACGTAACACTAGGTCGTTTACCTTGAACTTGTTCAATTTACTTGTTTCATAATGACGTTTGAGACTCTCTGCGAACATAAACAATAATCATTTTACAAATTCTATAACTTCTTATCTTACCTTCTCTGAGTTTTCAAGTACTGTACATAGGTTAAGTTTTGGCAAAATGTTTGAGACCTTCTACTATATTTGACATGCGATGGCCAATGAGTACTTCTACAGGAGCATCATGAGTAGTAGTGGGTATGGTATGATTCATAACCAATTCAATTAGCTCAATCTTGTCACGCCAACTTTGTTGACAATTAAAACAATGTATTCTGAGAATGGTTCCAATCGCTGTGCTCTACTGGATTAGATTGGGGGTGGCGTACTGAAATTGTAGTGGGAAGAATGTCCAACAGTCTTAGGCCCTTCTGCCAAACTTCAACAGTAAACTGGCTACCCTTATCTGATAAGATACACTTCGGCTTTTCAACTTCATGGACGTACAATTTCAACCTGGTTAGCAAGGTTGTGGCTTAAGCTTTCACTACAGGATATAACTTAATAAACTTGGAAAACCTATCAAGCATCACAAAAATATATTTCACACCAGCCTTAGATTGCGGTAGTGGACCAAGGATATCTACCGACACAATAGACAAAGGTTCTCTTGGTAAGATTGACTGTATCTCACCTTGTAGATTCTCAACAGGAAGTTTGGCTTTCTGACACAAATCCCAAGTATTTACACATTCTCTGATAGTATTTATCATGTTAGACCAATAAACCTATCGCTTCAAACTTGCATATAGTTTGTTGGTATCAGTGTGACCAAGAATATTATGTACCTCAATAGCAACAACATGCTGAATACACTTACGTATAATCGGCTTCCATTCTTCCTCAAAATTAATTACCTTCTCACTTCTGTAGAACAGAATCCAGTCTTCGGCTTGACAAAAATACAGTAGTACTCCACTATCAGGTGGTAAATGTTCCAACTTACTGACAATCTTCTAACAAAACTCATCTTTAGAGTGTAATCTAGCTAATGGCTAAAGAATTTTTTTCAGGTGTTTATTCGATTTCACAGTTGACAGATTTACATGAGCGACTACCAATTCCTTTAACTTATGAGGCGCGTGATTCACATCTTGTTCGATGATTGGAATTCTACTAAGGTAATCTGCGGCATCATTCTTGGATGTACTGTATGTAGATAACTTACTCTTGCAGGAACAAAACCCATCTGGTCAATCAGTTTCCGAAAACTCTTCCAGTTTTAAGCCACGGTAAGGCTTGATGGTCAGTCAACAATTTAATTTTCTCGTCAAGAAGTAAGACACGGAACTTCTGCAATGCCCACACAATCTCTAGCGCCTCTCGTTCGGTGGCAGTATAATTACGCTCCGCGCTGTTCAATGTGCAACTCATCATAGCTACAGTTTTTTCAATATCTCTATCGTTTTCTTGAGCCAATTTCACAACTAGTGCGTACGCAAATGCATCTGTGTACAACAAAAATTACTTCCCTTGTATCGGATGGTAAATCACGTGGTTATCCAAGAAAATTTTCTTTGACTTATTGAATGCTTCCTGATGTTCATTACTCCAATTCCATGTTACTTCCTTTTTCAACAGGGTAAACAACGGTACAGCGGTTTTCGATACCTGGTCAGAGTAATCACGGTAAAATCCTAAGACTCTTAGGAATGCTCACAAACGTCTTACATTCTGCGGTACTGGAAACTGTGTAATTGCTTGAAGCTTATCAGGTGCTGTTCAAATACCTTCATTCGTCAGAATGTGTCCCAGAAAAGGTAGCTCAGTTTGACAGAAAAGTGACTTTCTAATTTTTACGGTCATACCTGCTTTCTGTAACTTCTCTAAGACACTATGTATGTGCTCCTCGAAAGTTTGTGACGTGAACAAGATATCATCTACGTATGCTCTGGCAAAACCATGACATTCATTAATGTCTAAACAATGTGTAAACTCAGCTACAGCATTACACAAACCAAATGGCATTACTGTAAACACATATTGGCAGTTTCTAAATAGAAAAGCTGTTTATTTCCTTGACTCTGCGGACATCGGAATTTGACAATAGGCACAAGTAATATCTAAAGTTGTCAAGTACTTAACACCTTGGTACAAATGTAAAATATCTCGCATCTGCAGAGGACAATCAAGATCTTTGACTGTGATTTTATTTATACAGTTGCATCCAAACATAACCTTTCTGTTTCATCCTTCTTCCTCATGCATAGTATCGGACTAGTGTAATGACTCTCTTCCCTATTTATGATTTTCCAATCAATCATCAACTTCAAATAATCCTCAGCCTCGTCAGGTACTTAAAAGGAATAGGGTAAGACTTCTTGTGGAAAACATTATCATCTGTCAACATAATTTTCACCTCATAGAGAATGTTTCTGCCTGGAACCTCAGACATACAATGTTGATGTTGCAATAACACATTTCTTAACTGATTTCTATGCAAATCACAGATTGCATTAGCTGTTGAAACTGCATTCAAAATTTCTTCTGTCAATTTACTCACATCGGTACAAGCTGGCTCTGTACTAAAACGTAACACATGTGCATCTTTACGTAATGACGCCGTCGGGTGAGACACGAGACGAACGATGACACAAATACTTACTGGTAATATGGGCGCCAGCGGTGCTTCCCAATCACCGCACTATTGAGACTCAGGGTTCTCAGGGATGTTATGGGTTCTGTGTGCCCATCTCACCCATGCATACTTACAAACACGTTGGCAATACTAAACTTTTAATAAAAATCTCTGAAATAAACAATTGATAAAACACATGTGGCTAGGACACTGTCACTACTGAATAAAGAACGTAACTTCACTGTAGACTTGCTTTTATTATTATTTCTCGTACAAATCAACGTACAAATGAAATTATGATACTCTCGGCCATGACTAGCCAATTCCGCTTGGGTGCTCCCCAGCCTGCAATTACTCTAGTGCACACCTAGATGGATGATCTCACGCGGTTTATGGAAACACAAACTTCACAAGGGACGAGGGGCTGACAGCCAATATGGTGAACTGACGGTTTTTCCCTAAAGACAGGACACGGTGAATTACAAATTAAACCCTTGATGAAAACATTAACATGTGTGACTACTTGGCATCACTAACGCACACTCGTCCGGGCTCGCCCGCCAGCACATGGGTAGTGTGGTGACGGCCTGTACACAGAGCCTGCTAGGACGGAAGTAATATCACCGTACACAAATTACAAAATTACATAAATACCCTTAGAAGATGATGGGGCACGAGATGAGTAGTCACAAAAACACACACGTGTGAAAACAAGTCGCTGGATAATGTTCGTAGCGGACCACGTGATGCAGATGAAATTGCAATAATTCTTTGTGAAAACTACACATTAAATTCCAACAAAATATTATTTTGATAGAGAAAATTATTCTCTTTGTGATTACAGGTTTGTAGCATGCCTGATGGCGGAAAAATCAAACAAAGTGACCGCGTGGTCAAACATAAAAGCATCCATTTACGTGAAAATTACACAGAACCCTGACAAAATTTAACATAGAACCCTGAATAAAATATTGTTGCCGTAAAATATTCAAACATGGAAAATACCCTCAAATACATATATGAAATCGAAGCCCTTCATATTGCACATAGCAATAATGCAGAACTTACACTGGAATGCCACTAACATAGGCGGATGGCGCCTGATTCAAGTTCCGCAGGTCGCATGACCTCTCAGACATATTTTTCCTCCTCCTCCTCGAATAAGTTGAAAAGGCCACAAGGAGAAACAAATTAGTTAAGTGGAAGCATAATACTGGGGAAATATCTGGCAAAACGTACGCAAGTAAAGGTTAACCGGTATACTAAAAGTGCTATTGAAAGCTACATCAGTGAACAAAAGGTTGTAGTGCGTATGTGACAATGTCTTACCTCGCCAGATCTCCTCGACAGACTGTCCAGAGGCAAGCGTCGCACGGACCTACCTGGTTGACATAAGCGGAAGTGCTACGCACGCCGAGTAAAAATATTTTATTATTGAAAATAAAAGTGGCACAAATAAATTAAATACTGTTTTACATTTTATAATTTTCTTATGAATTTTTCGTATTAATTTAGTGTCTCTTTATGACGGCATTCACGTCAGAATATTAGTGTTCTTAATATTGGTGCTGCGGGCACGTTGAATTTCATAACCAAACATTTTCAAAATAACAACAAACACTTTAAAACATTTTAAGACATATCAAACCCAGAAAAATAAAAATACAAGATACATTTTACACTGCAAAATAATATTTCTGTGAAAGTTAAAAAATATGGGCCTCTGCGCACGTGCATGGACACGTGACACGTGCGTGGTGAGCGCCATCATGGGCTCTAGCGCCGCTGGCTGTTGGCCGGCGTCACTATTACAAAGCTATCATGGTCAGAGTTTATATGAAAAATAAACGTGATGACACAATTCCAACATTCTCATCCTTCAGGATACCACCATGCAGGTTACGTGTGGGAAATAATACGCCCACATCTCCTGGGAAGCTGGATGTCACCAGTCCATCATTTCTCAGTTGCAGTCGTGTTCGGCACCAGCCAAACTCGGCGTTGAAACATAGCTTCTTTTACATACGTACATCTGCTGTCACAACATGATGAAGAACATTTAAGCTAAAAAACTTTTTGTCTTAAATTGTAGCAATCCTAGTGTTGTCACGTTCTGATTGTTACTTCAAAAATCCCTCAGACAAAACATTAAAGAGAAAACATTATGCTAAAACTGTTACTATTACCACAGAGAAAATATATTAGGGTATTGAATTTAAATTACCTGTAACAAACAACTACTATGAAAAATCAAAGGTCTTTAGCAAGGTTTGCTCATACATATCTGAGTTAGTCTATTGCTTGTAAATTAGAAGAAATCTGACAAATGTCAACAAACAATGTAAACAACTATGTGTTAATATTTTAGTAACTGGAGAGAGTAAAAGAAATGAAATTTAAATAAGTAAATATTATGTTTCTGCAATCCAAGTATCATAACAGAAAATACTTTAACCTCAAAATAAATAAGGATCTGTACTACAACAATGTGGCAGATAATTATTAAAAGTAATTGAAAATCAGCTACGTCCTAGCAAAATCATTCTTAAATCCGGAAGGAGAGGCCTTTATTAACTCAGAGGCTTTCAAAAGTAGAAAATTATTGCAGGAAATCTCAAATAAAATCCATCATTAATACGAAAATTTCAAGAAAAACAAATAATTTACAATAAAATCCCTAAGGCCTATATGCTCCAAGTACAAAAAACAGAAATAGATGTGCTTAAAATTAACTACATGGAAAATTACAGCTATAATCACAATCTCTGAAGTTTAATATGCGTGAAAATTATTGTTGTACAAGTAAACAAATATAAATAATAATAGTACTGGTTAAATACCTCTGAGTCAGTCCTAACGTTTACAAACCAAACTCAATAAAAATTAAAATCCAGTAAAATTATTTTAGAATCATAAACCAAAACATAAAGACTACTATGTGAACAAAATAATAATCCTTACTTTAGTAAACATCTGTAGTATGACTATAGCATAAGCGTCAAATAAATTAGTTCTCTCATATCCGTGCACTGGTCGTCAGCGGGTTTTCTAGAGAATCTCCCATTTCCCCAACCCTTTCATTCCGGCACTGCTCCATACTCACCTCGCTTCACCCTCATTGGTTGTCAAGTACCTCTATGTTAACAGCAAACCAAATCTCTTCACTCACTAAATAAAATAACAGGTTGACTGATTGAAGTCCCATATAGGTGCACCCAGCACGATAACGCTGCATGCCAGTTCAGTCGTGTGCGCTTCTCTGTCTCAAACGCGTAAAAAAAAACTCAAAATAGGCAGGCTCATTAACAGCGAGGAAAGAAGAACGGCTAAACTACCCACTCACCGTTGCTGTTCCAACAGTTCCTGGTGAGCCGCAGAATCAGTCTGGGCTTTCAGGGCCATTTTGAGTTGTGATACAATACGCCCTTGCTTCAAGGGTTGTATGTTCTCCTTGGAATCATCCAAATCTTCCACACTGGCAATCATCCTGTGAACGTGTGTTATCATTTCAATACTTTTTTTCTACCTAGTAAAATTATTCTTTACAAACATTCTCAACATTTTTTTTTATTACAAATATTGTATAAGCGCCAAAAATTGTATTGGTTAACAAGGAGAAATTCAAATCCCTGCTACCTTTGCCTTTACGTCACAACACATGCTGCAAGAGCACTTCTGAATCGCACAAAACATATGAGTATACTCTTGTTAGTTCATCCATTTGTAAAGATTTTTTCTAGCTGGTAACGTTCAGCTTTGTAAACTTTACTAACACAATTAAGACTTTCCATAAATTTCTAAACAAGAGTAGTTGTGATGTAATGCAGCATGATGTGTCGGTACGACATAAATGACAAAGGACGTTGGAAACACTAGGCAAAAGCATGAAAAACTGCAGCATGCCCAAAACAACAAATTACCCAGTGGTTTGCGAAATTGTTCTGCAATACAGCGGCGAGTCAGACTTGCCAATCACTTTAAACAATACAAGGGTTGATGACAGGAGCTGAACCCAGAATCCACAAGGGAGAGACCGTGCTGCCTGCTACACTACAAAGGCAGTCGTGCAGAAATGTGACCCATTACAATGCTAACAATTTCTGAAATGTCACATTCCTTTGCTTCGTTTACTCGTCAAATTTTGGGAGTCTCTCACCGTATTGTTCTGCACAGTCCGTACCAGTCAAATAGGTCCACGTGCTCGGGGGATATTGTCGACAGTCACCAGTACACATAGAAAGAGGAGGGGGGGGAGGAGAATCAGAGGTCCAGACGTCCTCTGCGCTGTGGCTCCGGCTAACAGAAGGGAAGCAACACAAGCAAAGCCTTTATCCTGATTCAGTCTCGCCACAGCAGTGGCCCTCTCCCAAGAAGTGTTACGCCACACACG
This sequence comes from Dryococelus australis, assembly GCA_029891345.1. Lineage (NCBI taxonomy): Eukaryota > Metazoa > Arthropoda > Insecta > Phasmatodea > Phasmatidae > Dryococelus > Dryococelus australis. Next base: position 385,536,871 of record CM056993.1, read on the forward strand.
TCACCGGCGACCCTCCTGCTGTGAAGCCATGGTTGGCTCGCTGGCTGACTGGCTGCCACTGCCTGCTGGTCAATAACTCGTATTATACTTCAGCATGCTACTACTCCTCTAGCCGTCGGCTACGGAGGGGAACACAGCCCAAACTTCGGCTGTAAATTTTTCTTTTCCCTTACAGTGTTTACATATTTTCACACGTCAAAATAATTTCTTTATTATTGTTTATGTGCATATGTATAGGTAAAGCATCAACCTCTCAATTACTTTTTACATCTCAGTGTGAAGTTCCAAATTAGATAATAGATGGCAGCACAGTCTGTGTGCCAGCAGCCAACGGCAAGCCATCACTCTATCGTGAAAATATGAGAGAAATTTGTCTTTGACTGATAAAATATAAAACTTCGCATCACATCACACACCGTAATAGTGAAAACCACTTTACACAATAACTACAATCACTCACCTCAAAGAGGATACATTCTATAGTATTTTTGTATGCCGTAATTATAGTGTATTATGCAAGAACACCACCCTTCCGTCCGGCTGTCATGTTATCTTCAACCAATCACAAGGCAACTTTTTTTCTATCCACCAAATATTTCTGAAACTTTAACTTTTGACGGACAGACGGATGGGCCACCGCCTTCTGATGACATTCCGTACACGTGAATAAGCACTTTGATATAAAATGTAAGGCGGTGGACCCATGTATATTATCTTTGGTAGTCAATTCAGGAAGTTAAAATGTAAACAATAAATCAGTATCAATTTTTATCACATAAAAAATAATCTCCCCAAAATGATCTCCTGAAAATGTATTTCCCACCAAAATATTCTTCCAACTAAAGAAGGAACAAAATGTTAAGTTAACACACTGTCATTTTACTGTACAGACGTATCGACGAATGATGAATTGTTGTGGAATACTTTTAACTTATACACCAAAAAAACACATGGATGACCGACGGATGCAACGCATGGTTGTGAGCCAAGCTTTACCACTTAAAATAAAATTTTATACACTAGGGAGAGTGCTTTTTTTATACACAAGGCAATTCCTTTTGAAAGGGACTAGTGTCTAGTGACTTTCTTGCCAGCGCGTTGGTTAGGAACAGAATGAGATTATTGATGGGAGAGTTTGGCACAAGGAAAATTTTTACTGCTAGGTGCACACTTTTCAAAAGGTAAATGTTAATTAAAATTTTTTGCTGTAAATTATAAAAGGGAAAAAATGTTTTAACAATTGCAAGTATACTGTCTTTAATTTATAAAATAGAAAAACTCTGTACACACGCAACACTACCAACCTAATGGCGAAAATGTTCCCTTTGCCGAACTTTTAACATTGCCCTGATTGTGTCGACTGAGTATGAGCAGTTGTACTTCAGGTGTAAAACAAATCAGGGGCGCTGCTGAATTCCGCCTGCAGTTGTAATAAACCCTGATCACAATAGTTCAAACACTTATATACAAATATCAAATTATGTGTTATCTATAACCCTTTATAAACAAGGTTATTAAAAATGTATAGTTACAAATACTACAGGCAACTGGTGTATATAAAAAATTGCAACTGTCAATCTTAACAAAACACTTTTAAAATGCATAAACTAATTACTAACCAACCTTATATAAAAACAAACAATATGTAAGTCACATTAAAGAGGATACCATATATCTTGTAGTTTATTGCCTACCCGCCGGTTCTAGATTCAGCTCTCCCTCAGGATTTGGCACCAAGTTATATGTTTGGCACCACATTCAAATTAATAACGAAAACATTTGCCAACATACGTAGTGGGGAAATTATTTTCTTCGGACACAGAACTACAGAGAAAGGATGGGGTTAAATTCGGGATGAAATACCAGGTGGTTAACAATTGACTTAACAAAACGATTTTGCCGTGTGCTAAAGTTATGATTCAATGGATACAAAAGATAAAAGCATGCTTTACTGCAAACAAATTATATATCAATCTAGGTCAAACATAACTTACTCACAAAGAACAGAAAAAACGTTAATTCATATATTAGCAGTAAAGGACACAAAATTAATAAAACTGAAATGACCAGGTTTCTTGGCTTAATCGTAGACATTTAACTTAACTGTAAATCTCACATTGCATATTTTACCTTAACAAAGTTCAGCATGTTTCGCCCTGCGGAGTGTTGCAAAGGTCTTGAACAAAAACTCTGCAAAAATTGTATACTTGGAAAATTTTCATTCCATCATGTGTTATAGTATAACTTTTTGGGGTAATAACAATGACAGCAAAAAAGTTTTTCACATGCAAAAGAGCTTAAGATTAATAAATGGTAAAAGAAAGACAGACTAATGTAGACATCTATTCAATAGCTCAAAAATTTTAACATTTGCAAGTAAGTATAAGTGCTTACTAATTATATTCATGTTCAAAAAAAGTAATTTGTGTAAGAAAAAATGAGTCCTTTCATAAGTATGGCACTAGAATAAAAAGAAACATTTACACGTGGCTTCAGTTAACTTAAAAAATGTCTAGATAGGTCCATCCTACCTTGGTAACCAACTTAATAAGTTACCACAAAACATTAAAGAAATATGCATCTCTAAACAAAAACTTAAAAAAAAAAGTTACATTATTTTTTTCTTAACTAACATTTTATAGTGTAGATAAATATATAAACTTAAAAAATTAAGAAATTATTGCATGACATGTTTTTGTACGCATTTCTTGTTCCGGTTTTTCTCGTTTACTTTTCCTTCAGTTTCAGCTAAACGACGATACCCCACTACATGTTGGAGGAGGATTGGTCAAATTATGAAGAAAATATGTGATACATGTATGTACAGTCTGACATATATGTGTGATTACTATATTTAGTGTATAAACTCTGTATACAGTTATTTGACTTGTCCAGTATCTTTGTACAGCTATATATTGAAAAAAGATCTTACGGATACAATAAAACAAAACAAATACAAAGTGTATTAGTTTATGACGATTAACGTGTACGGTTTGTGATGGATTGTGTGCGTTCTTGATATGAGACTTAAGAGTTCTTTTATATTTTACATCTGAAGTACAAGTCAAAACGAAGTAACCGATCAGAACACAGCGAAAGTTGTTATTGGCACGAAGCTATAATTACAAATTGTATTAAGGTAATTTCTAGAGACCTGAAAAATTCGTGGGTTGAATGATCTTCAGATTAGACTTTAAAGTCTTATGTACAAAATATGCCCATGTCAACTGTGCATTGGTTGTCTGCTTACACGGTGGAAGGCGACGATTGGGCCATCGTTTTCCAAGAGGTATGAAACACTGTGTGGACAAATGACTAAAGTTATATAAACAGACATGTTTTGAATTCTAGCATGTCACAAAGAAATTTCGCGAATTCTTCAGGTCTCTAGTAATGTCGTATTATGAAATCGTATGAAAATATTTATTTTAATCGAAAAACAGAATCATCTTAATTTAAATAATAACTCAAGGTCATGTTTTCTATCGTAGAAGAGGTTATTGAATTCGCTTCAAAAAACCTTTTCAGATTTAAAGATGAAAATGCCTTATGTTCTCCTTGGTTTCCCCTTCCGTAAGATTTCACGAGTTTTTTTTTTTTCACGCGATTACACAAGCAGTAACCACAAATAATTAAATATATGTGAATTGTCCATTTTCGCAGGATACTTTGGTTGCCTACAACTCCTACGATTTTGATTTGCTAGATGTAACTGTTTCTAATTCAATAATAAACTGCAAATCTTCTTATAGGTATTTTCCGTGGCGTTATCAAGTCATTGCAACCAATTCGTAATTACTCAGTCCTTAATCTTAAACCCACCTACAGGAGATTTCGAATGATGAAAATTACCATCGACTAAATATGAGGTATACCTATTTTGTTGGCTGCGCACAAACAATCTCCAAGCTTTTCCTCCAACACGTCTACCGAAAATGTCATGGTTTGGTTTATAAATTAGAAAACTAGCTTGTAAACAAATGATCTGAGAAAAATTTCCACTTCCTCTAAATAATTTGTAATACAGTTTGATAAAATTAAAACTGGTATAAGTATTTTATTAATAAATAGTGCTTGTCATTTAAAAATTAACATATAAACAAACACTTTCATCACTGTTGATCTTCTGACTTTGAGAGTAGTGTAGGATTGGGGGAAGACTAATTAAAAGACTACCTCATCTTTAGTCTATGAAAATTACAGCCACAAACTGCGCTGCATAGACTAAAGTTGTTATGGGGGAAAAAAACTACACCAATTCCATGTTGCCCAACAGGACAGACCATTGGTTTTAACCAACCCTGGACAAAACGCATTTCTTTTCAAAAGTCAGCATGTATAGTAAATACTCACTATAGGCATATTTTCGCGGTTTAATCTGTAACAACGAGGTAGTTTCTTGCTCTTGTTCACTGCTTTGATGTGAACGCACTGTGACCAGGGTAACCAGCCTTCATTATAAGGCATATTTGTGCGGTTGAATTAGTAACAACAAGGTGGTTTCGCATACTTATTCACAGCTTTGTTGTGAAAGTACAGTGACCAGGGTAACCAGCGTTCACCATTTATGGCTAACACAGTAAGGTGCACATTAATAGAATATTTAACCAAAAGTTAATCATTGCTGCTCATTGTTTTGAATTCCGAGTTTCTTTCATTGCATTTCCAACTTGCATTACCACTTGCTTGACTTTTAGTGTTCAAAATGGATGAATATATGGTAGTTCAAAATGAAGATGGTAATGGTTAGTTGGAGTTGGTAACAGTTAACGGCATTGGCCAGCAGTTGTTTTCATCAACACAGCAGCAGTGTTAATCATGAGAACATGGAGTGGTGAGTGTATACAAGGAATGTAATGATGTATGTCTGTATTGAATCAAGGGATAACACTGGTCACACGAATATTGCACTTAACTTAGACATAATATGGTGCAGTTGTGTGGTGTTTGAATGACCTTGTTATGTGTCTCGGTTGATGTAATTATTTTCAATGGAAACGTGTTATCGGCCGCTGGTGCCATTGAGACTGGAGGGTAATCTCCGTGATAACTGGAAAAAGTTTAGGGGGCAATTTGATAATTTAATAAGTGCGGCAGCCTTGGATGGTGAGGCGTCTGAAACAAAAGTGGCAATACTGTTAAAGATGGCGTGTGAAGAGACGGTACAACTTGAAGCCGGCAGCACCCTTGAGACAGTTTGCCTGCCGCAGAGTTCAGTGCAATGCAGCCGATACCTACCTCTACCCACGCATCCACATGCACCAGTGCAGTTCGGCAGCGTGTTCAAACTGAAGTCGAACACACCGCATCATTGCACGAGAGTGATGCGTGTGTAGCAAGGAAGTGCTAGGCAGGAAAGTGTAAGGAGGCTATGCGGCCGAGTGTGTTTGCGCACATGAATCTTAGGAAGTGGAATTTGCTGTCCAGGGCTGACACGCAAATTAACACAAGGGGAATACCACACAAGTAACGTATGCATCAACACCACTAGAAGAAACTGTTATCTAAGCCCTAAATGCCTTATTAGTCGAGTTCCAGGGTTTTTGTTATTTTCCACTCGCATGTTTATCACCTCCACATCATCCACCAGAGTCTATGTTGTATTATATGTTTATGTTTTACAAGCATGCTTAATTGAATGCAAGTTCTGAATACGTAAATGAGTGCAAGTGTTGATGCAATGTTTTAGCTGTGCCACGCTACTAAATTTAGACACTGTCCCGTGTCTAGAGAGTGTGGACGCGTGGTCCGTCGTCACCGCGATTACCCACATATTGGTGGGTTAAGCCCGATACTGTAATTGCAAGTTGTTTCCAGAAAGAGAAACGTTAATAAACCCATCGGAAAGTACGTGTGGCTATATGTTTTTCATTCGGGTCACCTTCGGGCAATTAGGGGCACGGGGCCCAACCTTCCCGCCAAATTGTTTTATCAATTAAGTTTCTTTCAAGTGATTTATGAATGCATTTAGGGTTTTGTCTTCATTTACTTAAATGATGGTGTGTGGTTCGCCTAGAATTCACTGCAAAATACGTTATGTTTTTAATTGGAAACCACTGAGGAAATTCAACGCTGGATGGATCACCGCCTTTGGTCGTCGACACATGACCCAGAGAAACAGAGCCAGCTCTACCACATCATGGCATTGTCGCTGGACAATGCCTTGCATCCGGGTGTTGTATAATCCTAACTGACATTTTTTCCCGGCAATTTATTTGCCACTCCTGAAAACCTCAGTAACCCCCTCACAGCAGCCTGACTATCGTAAAACTGTTTGAGACATTTGGGTTGTCAGATGAAGATAGGAAGGAATTCGATGTTGTTGTGCAGTCGCTTGAAACACATCTGTGCCCCAAAATCAATGTGGTGGTGGAGCAGTTCAAATTCAACTCGAGGGTTCAGGGACCGGGTTGAGTTGTTTGGCTATTTTTTAACAGAACTAAAAAAGTTGGATAGGTCTTGTGACTTTGGTGACTTACATGATAGCTTATCGCGAGACCTAATTGTGCTTGGTATTAGTGACCGAAGTCTACAGGAGAGGTTATTAAGGAAAACAGAGTTGACTCTACAAAAGTCAGCGAACTAGTGTCGTGTGGCAGAGGTGGGCAGATATCAGGTGGAAACAATTACAAGAGCAGATAAACTCCTACTGATGGCAGAGGTGAAATCTAGCACGAGCCAGGGTATCCCGTGTACGTCATCACGGGCCTCCTGACACTCTGGGTCACTAGGTGGTGAAGGGGACCTGGACAGCCCTGGGTGTGGTAAATGTGGGTCGAGTCACCTCAGGTTCTAGTGTCCAGGCTTTGGTAAAAATGCTTCAAGTGTGGTAAGTTGAATAATTTTGTGCACCATTCCAACAAAAACACTATAAAGAGTTCAAAAGGTGATGTCGTTAGAAGAACAAACTGCTGGGGGCGAGGACGAGGTGTGTGTTATAGCCTCGGTGGGCGCAAGTGGTCAGAGTAAAATTTGGGTTGAAAATATTTTGTGTCAAGAACAGCGGGTGACAATGAAACTGGATACTGGGGCCGAAGTTAATGTTTTGCCTGTGAACGTCTTAAGTAATTTAAGACCTCCCGCTGAACTGAGTGAGAAACGTATAGTATTGAAGGAGTTTGGGGGCTCTAAAATTAAAATGCATGGCAATATTGTGCTCCAGCATGATGTAAACAATGGTGCTAGTGTACCAACCAAGTTTGTGGTTGTTGATGATGTAATCAATGTTGTGAGAGTGCAACCCCTCTTGGGGCTATGCAGTTGTTTGGAGTTGAACTTAAGTTTAAGGAAACACGTGACTGTGCTACACTATAACGATAAGAGGGCATTTATAGAGAGTAATAGGGAGTGATTTGGGGTATTGTGTTGTTGAATGTACAATTAGAATGAAAGATGATGTTACCCCAGTGGTTAGGCCACCCAGAAGGATGCTGCAGGTAGTCAAAGAAAAAATAAAATATATATTGTTGGCTCTTGAGGAGCAAGGTATAATTAGTAAGGTAGAAGAGCCATAGAGGTGGGTGAGTAACTTAGTGGTCTTAGAAAAATAATGATGGGTCTATTATTATTTGTTTGAACCCTCGAGACTTAAATAAGGTAATTCTGAGAGATCCGGTGCTAATACCTACATTTGAGGATCTGATGCCCAAGTTGGTAAACAAGTGTGTATTCACTGTACTATACTTAAAGGATGGGTTTTACCATCAGCCGCTTAATTAGAGGGCAAGTGAATTATGTACTTTCTCAGCACCTTTTGGGTGTTTTAAATTTAATATATTGCCTTTCGGACTCTTATGTGCACCAGAAGTTTCAGAAATGTAATGAGGCTAATTTTGGGGACGTAGAAGGTGTCATCATTTATTTTGACGATATTCCCATAGCGGCATCAACAGAGGTTGAACATGATCAAATCCTACACAAGGTACTCACTAGAGCTAGGCACCTAAATGTCAAGTTCGATAGAGATAAGGTGCAGTTTAAGGTGAGTGGGGTAGGATATTTTGGTCGTGTGTTCAAGAAAGGAGGCTGTTTAATAGACCCAGACCAGGTTAGAGTGGTAGTGAAGCTGAAGTCTCGACATTTAAGAAAGAGCTTTAAAGGGCACTGGGTATATTTAACTACCTTCGTAAGTCTGTGCCCGATATGGCGCAGGTCACCGTCCCACTGCAGGAACTCTTAAAAGCTAAGGTAGAATGATGTTGGTTAGCGCAGAATGAGCAGGCATCCACAGACTTGAAAGTTATTGTGACATCAGCTCCTGTTCTCAAAACATTTGAAAGAAAAACTGCCCCTTGTGATTCAGTGTGATGCGTCTAGCGTGGGCTAAAGAGCGTGACTGTTGCAGGAGAGGCAGCCGGCACTGTATGCTTCGAGGAGTTTAGTACCAGCTGAGAAGCTTTACTCACAAATGGAGGAAGAAATTCTAAGTATTGTTTTTGGAACCGAAAAGTTTCACAATTTAATTTATGGTAGTGAGATAGTGAGATAGATAAGCCTCTAGTATTGATATTGTCGAAGTCAATTAAATAAGTAGTGTCTCAATGGTTACAAAGGTTCAAATTACTACTTGATCAGTATCAACTTAAATTTCAATACCACACAAAGTCGATGTTGTTTATAGCTGATTTGCAATCACGTAATTCATTACCTGAGGGGGTAAAGGTGACAAGCTAATAGAGGAGATGGTAGTACACAGTGTGAATATAGGTAGGAATTTGCAGATGACACAGCCGAAATGTGCAGAATTGGGGGGTGGCCAGTGGTGAAGGATATACCACCGTGTGTACAAGGGCACTATGGCCTCAGTGATCGGATTGTCCTTTATAATGGGTTACTATTTATGGATGATAAGCTAATTTGTGCCTGAAAGTTCTCGGCCAGGAATGTTATTAACTTTGCATAAGGGTTATTTCGGTATGACAAAAATGAAGTCAAAGGCTAGGCGAGTACTTTGCTGGCTGAGAATGTCCAAAGAAATTGAAGTTTTTGTAGCTAAGTGTTGTGTTTGTCAAAAATTTGCTGTGTCGAGCCCAAGGGAACGATTGTTGTTACATGAGAGGCCCAGTCTTCCCTTCAATAAGATTGGGGTGGATATTTTTAAATTTTGATGGAATATATACTTGGTTATAATTGACTATTTGTCGAAATGGATTGAGTTGTGTCTATTACAGAGGGTATCGGCAGAGGAGTTTAATACTGAATTTAAAGGTGTGTTTGCCACGCCTGGCATCCCGAAACTAGTGATTGCTGATAATATACAGTTCTGGTCAAGGGAGTGCATGTTAGCGCAAAAGTGGGGTTTTACAATTGTCACTATTAGCCCGCACTATCCGTGTAATAAATGGATGGCGGATAGGGCAGTTCGAACAGTTAAAAGTATGTTAAAAAAGTGTCACGAGGATGGCAGCTCGATAGAACTTCCACTCTTGCAGTATCTCTTGTTTCCGACGTGCGGCACATCTCACTTGCCATCGGAAATATTAATGAGTCGGAATATACCTGTGTCTGAACACCAGGTAAGGCCGGTGGTGGAAGACAACTTCGAAGAGCAACTGAAAGAAATTGCCCGGAAGTCTAAGTTGTCTTATGACAGGGTGACTCGGGCGAGGGAGGGGTTCGCATTGTGTGATGAGATGCTGGTTCAAAAGGAAGGGCTTTGTACCCCACAGTAGTGGACGACAGGCACACGAACCCGCGATCATATTGGGTGAGGGAATTTGATGGGAAGGTAGTATGGAAGAACTCGTATCATCTTAAACAATGGAGGATTTCGAGGATAATGAATGTTCCCCTGGAAGACGAGGATGCTGAGAAAAAAGATCAATCGAGAGGCGAAGAGGAGTTGGTGAGGGGGCCAACACAGATAGGGGATAGGGAGTCAAGGCATAAATCGGTTACTGAAGCAGAGTAATGTAAGAAAGGTCTAGATGTCCAGGATTGTAGGGGCGAATGCTCCACCATAGCGGGCAGATTGGTTAGGAAGCCTGGGTATTTCAGTAGCTTCGTAGAAAAGTGATTATAGTGCCCTGTGTCATGCTACTGAATAAAATTTGCATTAAAAATTACACACAAAGCGCTGTAATGCAAATCACTGGCAAATGATATGGGCATAATACTGGATGCATGATGAGACATATATGAGCCGAGCTCCTCATTCCTTAGACCATTTGCCCACCGTCCTCCAGCAGTTACAGCAGAGAGCCACAATCAACCACGTGCGGTAGCGTGTCAGTGACCATCACGATGTATGTGCAAGTGCAGTGCAGTGTATTACAGTTGATGCTATGCAAAGCAGAACAGGGACACTGGGCATGCGGCCATGTGCACACCCATGCAGGAATCCAAAAAGTAGTACCTACATATATTAATTTTCTTAAAAAGACATAACAGGGCAAAGATGGTGATGGGAAATAATGAGAAAGTGAAGGGACACCCGTAATCTTAATTTCAAAGCCTTAGAGTTATTTTCAGAGTAATTGCAATATGATTCATAGTGTATCATTACCACTGGTTATCGTCCCCATCTCATTTTGCATGTTTTGTTACATTTATTTGTTGTTTAATATGCAAGGAAGTTTTTTAGCATGTAACGTCATTATTGCGAGAGTAAACATTTTTTTCGCAGAGCATGCACATGATAAAGTAGTTCAATGTGGTGCTCATCGGCGGCAACCCCGGCGAGTATGCCATGTTGGAACTACAGTAGATGCCGAGGACTCAGATAGGCAGCTCACGTAACGTTCGGTTCCGCTCCCAGGCGGCATTCACATTTAGCAGCAGTTATTTTCACAGCAATAGACTTTAATTCCACTAGAACCATTCTTGTAATTTGCCCGGAACACCACCTCTTACATTCCCCAGTGCTTTCACCATATGGGGAAGATTTATTATGCATTTAAGTCACGCATGGGACTTCGCACCATTTTTCATCACATCACCTCTGCCGACCGGTTAATGTCCAGCTCAAATAATGTAAAGGTTTTCCCAGAGTGGAATTGTAATCAATCGCCTAATAAACATCACTATGTTTGAATGAGTGTTATTTATTGAGGTAAGCTGCAAGATATGTCAGGGTATGGGCCCTTCAAATTTCCTGCAAGTCACACGTGTATCCGCATAGACATGTGGATAGCTTGAATAATTCACCGTGTAGCACGCGTACCATTTTAATCAACATTCAGAAGAGGAGTGATGCAGCACAGAAGAAAGATACATGCCTTTGGTCATCGGCCGCACGTTCCTGAGTGATGGAAGAGTCTGCTCTACCACTTCAATGGTACTAGGTCAGGGTAGTGCCAGGCACCCTGGGTAACAAACCTCTTTCCAAATCACCACACTCAAACATAACCACTCCTAAATTTTCTATTTTAACTCTAACCACTGGAACACCCTCCACTGGCCAAAATTCTAGCACATTCTGAGTATCTGGAAGCAGTCAAGACAAATAATAACACAGTAAACAATGCACTAGAAAACAAATAAAACACAGCATGCAATAAAACCTTTAATAAAACACAACAAGATTATCTGGCATAGATCCAGGGCTCTCAAGTCCAATAGTTACCAGGTCTACTTTCACATAATTCCACCTCGTGGAAACTCTGTCATGCATTCATGGGAACCACAGGCTACACTGCACCAGCATGCGAGCTGGTGCACATTTTGCTTGCCAGTAGAGTGCACAGCCCTGCTGTGGTGGCATTGCAAGTAACCGGCAGACAAACTGTCTTAGGTTTGAGAGGACATGGCACACGTCAACCTCCCTACCCCCTCCAGGAGCCAGTTTGTAATGTGACTGATGTTACTTGCAGTAGCTGCAGGAGCAGGCCAGCCTGCTTGACCGCAACTCCTGTGGCCCTGCCGCACGATGCGGAGCCTGCGGTTGCCCCTTCCTGCTAGTCAACAACGGCTGCCTACAATGAAGACAAGCCATTGAGGGGTATATCTGCCAGCATGAATGCCGAAGGCAGAGCGTTCTCTCGGACTCACAGCCGTCGCTGTCTCCTTCCTCACTACTGATTTGCTCTTGGTGGATGTGCTGCCTCCGTCACGACCCACGTGAACAGTTCATGCAAATACATCTCCTTCTGCATCATATACTGGCAATAGTATTTCACTTTGCCTCTGCTCTTGCACCTCCCCTTGCTCCTGCTTACACTGCGTCTGCTACTCCTGCTCCTGTTCTTGCACCTCAGTCAGTGCACCAACACTGCTGTGCACTTCACACTCCAGGCTATTTATTCCAGGCATTGCAAGTTCCCTATAGAGCGCAATGCTGCTGTGTGCCTCTCGCATGCTCTCTTCCTCACCACCTGCCCCTGATTACAGTGTGGACCCACCTTCCTGTTCGCTCCTCTCCTTGCGGAGCACTCCGACAGCACCTCCGTCCTGCACCACCTCTGGTGATGCCTGGTGTTGGCATGCATGCGTGGTATCTCTACGGGTTCTCCCGTGTCGAGTGCCACCATGCCTCGCATCTCCTCCTGTTCCTACGTTTGCTCGTCGCGGCCATCACCGGCGTGGGGTCAGGACACACCGGGACTGCCTTCTTCGTCGATGGCACCCGGAGTTAGCCGGAAGTCGTACTGCTACACCCATACATTCCTCCTCCCCATTCGGATGGTGTAGGTAATGGGTCCATGCCTCTGCAGCATGTGATGTGTCCCACTCCAACTTGCTGCTAACCCTGCACAAGAATTTTTCTTCGCAGCTGACAGGGATGTACTCGCACATACACTTTCCGGCCTCCTTGCAGTACTGACAACGGTCTGTAAGTAACTTATGAAGTAACAAATATGATAGGTGTTAAAACATTTGTATGTTACACCGAACTCGACAGTGCATCTGCTAATTCTGTTGTCTTCAAATAAAAATACAAAATATACAAAATGAAAAGCCTTCTTTACAAAAAATCTTTAAGACGACATTGATATAAACAATTTGTTCATAACTTCCAATATAAAACAGTCCATAGATAAACAACAACTTGAACCAAGATAATTTCCTTTGAACCATGGGGTCTGCCGTTCATGTACACAAAAAAAAATTACCTTTTTCAAGGAGTGAAATTCATTCGTGGAACACTTCATATATTCTGGTCTTAGTTCAAACACACAATAAACCTGAATAACGGTTGTGAACTCGAATGGTGCAACTGAGCATTACCCTTGGCACCAAACTTGATGAATTCGCAACAGAACTCTGATCCAGATTGTTAGTCATGTAGTCTTCGGATCCAGTTATTAGCCAGTTAACCACTTTAAATGTTCATGTATTCCGTCTAAGAATTTGATAATTGCGGAAGGTTTTAGGTGTTAAATAGAATATAAAATAATATTATACTTGATTTACATTAATATTTGTCTTATATTATTGTATGCAGGTGCAATTTAGAGTGCTTTTTTTTTTTTTTGCTTCTGCAAGTTAATAACATATTACTAATACGAATTTATTGCTTAGGCCTTTTTAAAAGTGAAACATTGGTTAATAATTTTCTCAGTTCAAAATTCTGTATCTACAAACTAGTAATGTTGCCCTATTAAACTTTAAATCAAAAAATTATGTAGGAAATTGTAACCTACAAATTGCACATTATAATGGCAGCATATATCCCGCTTTATGCCGATTGTATACAAATTCTGAAGTTTCTGAACTTGGGTAGGGATTTGTGTACTTGCATCCTTGCGTACTTCACTTGCCCTTGTCACCAAACATGATGAATTTGGACATGTTGTCTTCGGTGCCCGACTAAGAATTTGATAATCGGCGAAGTTTTGGGGGTTAATAAAGTATTAAATAATATTTAAATGTGATTTACATTAATATTTGTTGTCGTGCATTAATGTATGTAATTGCAGTTTGGATTTTTTATTATCTCAGCTTCTGTAGGAAAAGACCATATGCCAGATACGAATTTATTTCGTAGACTTTTTTTTTAAGATGAAATCAGCGATAATTATTAAGTCAGTTCAAAATTATATTTCTATGGATTAGTAATGTTGCCCTAATTATACTTTAAATCAAATAATTATGGCGGAAATCAAATGTAACCTACAAATTGCTTATAATGGCGACACACTTTCGAATGGTGGCGAGAAGTATACTTGTATACTTGCATACTTCACTTGCAGTTCGGTCATCACTTACGTCACTGCCGTCAATAGGTACGCACATGTATGCATTTTAGTCGAATTAGGAAGTAGCCATCTTTTACTTGTTTACTTCACTTGCAGTCCGAAAAGCACTTAGAAGACGTCACTCCCGGGGAAAGATAGGCACAAGTATATACTTCAGGTGAATTTTGACTCAGACTTACACACAATTTTTTTTATAAAATATTGTTTTTTTTTTTGTCGACACAATCTGCCATTTCGCATCCGACTTATGTTTACAATACAAAAAATAATGCATTTTGAATTATGCAGTAGGCACTTGCCTCTCTTATGGAAACAATTCTTCCTTGTTTGTAGTTTTCCATTAAAGTTTTAATCCCTAATTCTAGTGAATTTAAACAGGCATCAATGTTTGTCATGTTTTCATTTTCTAACAACACCTCGTAGAAAACAACCACAATTGAAGCAGTCATACTTCAAAGCCGACATTTGCTATTAGAGAAACTTATTATTTGTGAACGAATATAATCGTCAACATGTACACTTTCACGCCTTCTTCATATTGTTTTATGCTTACATTACTGTGAATAACAGTTTCCCGCCAACGAGACCGAATGGTCTGTACTAATTGGTCGCAGCCTCAAAAATGTTTTTAAAGATATAAAATGCAACTATCTATTTCAATGTTTAAGGGACTCCCACCAATGCACCCAACTTGCTCAGGTTTTACTGAGAAATAATACATAAGAGAACACACATTTGTTTCTTCTGCAGACATCTTAACACATAATATGATGCTTAAATATGTATATTGTAAATCCAGCTTTACTTCAGACGTCACAATTTACGCTGCAGTACAGTGTGCACGTGTGTATAAACACAGTCGAATCAATACATTTCTCTGTTCATAGTGTAGTTGTTACCAGGAACAACAGAAATAATATTAAATATATTGACTGTATCAAGAGCTTTTTTGTGTATCTGGAATGTTTGTCATCTCCTAGCCGACAAATGGACAATGGCAACAATTTACGAACACTAATGGAACAGCCACTACGGAGCCGCACATAGTTAACTGAAAGTTCAATGGGATATAGCTTCGGGAGCGAGTCATCTATTGACAAGCGCCGCATGACGCACTGCCTGGAGACTATAAATAATTAGCACATTGTGCCACCTCCTCCCCCCCCCCAGTAACTGTGCAACGTTTAAAGCAGTACGGCGTGTGGTTGTCGGAGCCGACAATGAAGAAGAGGGCATCACCGCATCAAGGCCTGGATGAGCTCTGGGCCATTCTGCAGACTTTTCTATATGGTGAGCATAATTCTGCATGGCAGTTAGGCTCAAGTATATGTTTCGAGACCCTATTACTCATTTAGGAGGACGGGGATCACTACACTGGTGAAGGCACCGTTCGTTCCACCTCGCACTTAGGCGAGTAGGCTGAACTTGTTACATTTTCTTATGTTGCACTTCATGCTAGTTAACTGTACACAGCAATAAACGAGCAATCTAGGAGAGTTAAACGTGGCTGCACTTCACTCTACCCACAACGTACTTACGCGTAATCATTCAGAAGTTGCTACAGTGTACATTGGTCTTTTATGTCCAGATATTTTCATGTAAAATACATTTAGTAATAAGAATCAGCCATAGTATAACATATTGCTCTATAATTATTCCTTTGCTTGTAGACAAATTACTGTAATTAGGTCAGTGTATTAAACGGCTGTTACTCCCGCACGGTCAGGCCGAGCGCAGTAGGCGATAGTGTGGAAGGTTAATGCAGAGCGTACGTAGTCAGCAGATCGTGCAGGAGGCCTTGCCAGACTAGCAGCTTGATGTCATGTCCCCCCCTCCAACCCCCCCCCCTTCTACACTCAGTTCCCCAATAGAAGCTTCTGTGCTTTCATTCTGTAATGCATGTATATTGCTTGTTTCTGCACGTGGGAACACTTGTTACTTTGTAAGCAAGAAATCTCCATTTATTTTGTGTGTTTCTGAGATCTTTCCCATTTTCTTCTCTTTTGTATTTAGAAATAGTTTTAAGTTACACAAAGTGCGTTGGAACAACTCACACATTCTAATAACGTATACATCTACTCTATATAATTTTAACATGTCGACAAGAGTGCAGAACACAAATCTATTACACAAACGATTAGGGAACTTGTTAAGATACTGACATGTGATTCAGGTGCACCTCAAAGCACACTAGACATTCACAAACAATTAAGGACCCAGTTAACCTGTGAAAATACCCAATCAATTGGCATACACAGAGCAGATTTCGCCATTTGAACACACTTTTCAACAACCACACCAATCAAAATTTAACTCGGCTGGTACTAGTGGATACCTCAGACCCCGCGCTATTAAAAATCTCCAGGCAACGGACACACTGAATAGTGAACATGAGACAGCACAAATATTCAACCCTACACCAGCAATACATGCCACACAGCCACTAAACGTTGTAGTACAAGCCCCACAACACATCCCCACATTCACTGTCTAGAGTAATGATAATGTGGAGTTTTTAGATACTTTCAACGCTGTCAGTGAGTTAAATACGTGGTCTGACCTTGAGAAACAGTGGCGCTTAAAGTTCTATCTGCAAGGAACAACAAAGAGGGCCTACGAAAATCTACATTGCACCAGTGGGCAGAGAATCTCTTGGAAACACATTGAAGAAAACCTATTGCCAACATTCATAAAACTCTACACACAAGGCCACTACAGACAGCTTCTACACTCATCAAAACAACACCCAAGCCAGAGCACTCTAGCACACATCGAAAATTTGATATTCTATAAGAGTAAGTGTGAACCACAACTGCCAGAGCCAGAATTTATTAAAATCATTTGGATCTCTCTGTTACCAGCCGTTGCCGACAAACTTGGGCCTTTAGAAAACAACACATTTAACCTGCTACTTTACAATATCAAAAACATTTAGCTTGGCATGTACACGTACAAAACATATCATTGAACAGGACTCACAGTACACACCATGTCAAACTCCAATAGGAGATAAATATGTTCAAATATCAGCTACACAAACTTAAAAACACAAACACTCGTACCACACCATGCCCAGAACCAGCGACTTACGCTAAACAGTATACATTTCCACACAAGTACAGGGAACCCACCCACAAAGTCACACCAATTGAAATCAGACCTGAGGGGCATACAGCATTTGAAAGAACACAGAGAAGTCATTGCAGAACACCATCGAAGCAAGGGCATCTTCGATATAGGGAACAGTCGGGCAGGCCCATTAAGGGCACAACCGAGGTGTTACAACCATGCACAGAAGGAAATTCGTGGAAAAAATTACAAGTAAAAACGTCGCTCCCCCACCCAGGAAAAGTACGACAAAGCTCATGACGCCTGCAGGGATATTTGTGATCAAGTTGTGCCGCAGCGTTCATACACTGATATTACGAAATTAAATTCCCGTAGTAAATTCACAGGAAGAAACAAACCACTCCCCGTTCAAAGAAATGTGCGCACACCAAAAGAAAATAAAGTACAACACTCCATGTCTACAATTCATTTCACGTTTCCGGCAAAACACCTTACAGCAAATAGGTCATGTAAAATTCCGCTTCAGCAGATTGTGCGTGTGCAGCCGGGCCAATACCTCCCTGTAGGAACCAGGCCAGGGTTGCCAAACTGCCGCCGCTGCACGCTCAGGAATGCGACGTTGCCAAATCTACAAAAAAATTGTTGCAAACAAGGATAAAGTTGCCGGACCCCGCATACTCGCTCAGGACACGTTTGCCCTGTGGTTTTACGCCGGACATGAAAGCAGTCAATGCGTTCTGTTTCCTAAACAGGATTTTGAGTTTTAGACAGACATCGGCGGCTGATTTAAGGGATTCAAAAACAAATTCAGGCTGACACCACGTACTGTTTAACTAGAGCATGAGCCTCGAAACAACACAGTGGCCACTAAAAGCTGTTTTTAAAATACACCGAGCCAGGCCTGCGTCTCAATCTACGTTACGTAAACATGAACGCCCTGCAACACACGTAGTTTGTCAAAACAACGAACTTTACACATCAATTCGCAATTCGAGAAAACACATAACAGTGCACTCTACGAATTAATGATTACCAATGGGTACACAATCGTGGCGGACAAAAAGCACTCGCGCATCATTACCGCAGCCTCTTCAGAGTAGCCGATGTCTTGGGTCACTCAACTGTACGCATACATATAAACAAGATCCCCCCCCCCCACATCTAAGTTTGACACAGTGGGTACCCACCATACAAAGCTGGCCTTCTTAAACTAATTCATTGTCCTAATAACGATGTTATTAGTTATACATGATCAGTGTTTAAAATATGTTACAGTACATGTCAATGTCTTACTGCGGGGAACAAAGTGACCTGAGCCACTGTGGGAACAGTTTGAAACGCCACCCACGCAGCCTGCTCACGCCGTATTGGGGGCATGCCGACAATGCTCTGTAATTAGCACGCATGTTCCGCAGCAGGAACCAGGCAGTGCGAGGTGCCTGCTAGCCTTCCTAGCTGTTCCCACGCCAGGGGATAACTGCAGCACAACCAAGGTGTGGAGATGGGGTTCACGGCTACCAATCCCACACCGAGTGCTGTCACTACAGCAGCTACATGCTGCTACCACTGCCAGATGCCATTGGCAGCACTGCATGAGCACAAGGCACACACTGCGCATGCGCTCAAATGTCGTCATGGTGACACTAATTGTCAGATGAGCTTGAGTGTGTTAAGCTCGCTTCACTTGCAGCGCGGCCAAGATCATGGCTTCACTGTTTTTTATTCAGCGAGTCGTCCTGCCCATACCAGCCACGTACAGGATGCACGCCGGGGTCTATTGGATCCGTGCAGACATCAACTTTGTATATGAAGACAGCATTCCAATCATATAAACTATACCACTAAACTTTCCCACAACACCTGAATCTCTTTACCAGTATTTTCATGTAGGTTACGCCGATCACACGTCAAACTCTTGTAAGAATGGGAAACTAGTCTATGCTGTGGAACGTGGTATACTGTGAGAATTCCTTGACGATGTGAGTACGCAATTCCAACAGAAGCGAGGCATTCAATTCCTGTTATAATATTATAACAAATAAGCACTTACATGCATTACTTGACAATGATGCTCAGTTGGACAGCCAAATTAAAGCACTCGCCAATAACATACAAATCACAAACAACGCTCTTAATGTGACTTGTAAAGTAATCAACCAAATACAACATAGGTGGGATATAAGATTAATTCTCTGACACACATCATTAATGGCATTTCCCAAGTTTTGAAAAACCAAAATTCTGCCAATGGCAAAACTGACAACATTGTTATTGAAAACTTAGTACAAACCTACATTTATCCTTCCGAACTGTACAAACTACCTCTTAATACAGTTAACAAAAACTCAGCTGTCAGATGATCTCGCCAAATTACATGTGGAACTCCTCAAAATGGATCTAACAATAAGTATTGGTATTAATGATATAATTAAATATTACACTCATGAGCTGACAGAATGTTCTTTCACAAAAACTCATAT
The DNA here is from genome assembly GCA_029891345.1 of Dryococelus australis. Lineage (NCBI taxonomy): Eukaryota > Metazoa > Arthropoda > Insecta > Phasmatodea > Phasmatidae > Dryococelus > Dryococelus australis. The sequence goes on from CM056993.1 coordinate 385,556,555, forward strand.
TGTGATAAAATTACAAATCCCCATTATCAGAGTTCAATCCACATGGCAAGTATATAATAGAATTCCTGTGCCCTACCATTTTGAAAACCAATCATGCACAGTCCACATACCATCTGCTACCATTACAGTTGATCGTAATACGGACATTGTAAAATCCCTCTCACAATCAACAGAAATGCCAACAGATGCCAAAAAGAATCATTCACATGTGATAACTCTAAATGTGTCAAACCAACAATTCTGCTCTCCCATGCAACTTCATTATTTTCAACCTGTAAATTCCATTGTTCACGTGACATTTCATTTTCCATCGACCGTATTTTGCCACATCAGTTTGTTCTCACCAACCCTCCTAAAGGAACAGTCTTACAGTATTTGAATACATCCCTTAATGTAAACGTAACAAACAATAACCTAGAAGTGTTGAACTGTACATGCCATGTGGATGCCAAATTGCAACACCCAAGATGAACTCCAGCTAAGTCCTTACTATGCAGCAGCCAGGACGGCTGCAATTTCGATGAGGGGGTCAGTGTATCTGCCACTAAGGGGCCGCACACAGTTAACTTAAAGTGCAATGTGATATAGCTTCTGGAGCAAGTCACCTGTTGACATAACAAGCACTGCATGACCCACTGCCTGAAGACTATAAATAATCAGCGCACTGCACCCCCCAGACACAGCAGAAAGTTTAAAACAGTAAAGCCTGTAATTGTCGGAGCCGACAACGAAGAAGAGGGCATCACCTCATCAAGGCATGTAGGAGCTCTGGGCCATTCTGCAGACTTTTCTATGTGGTGAACATAATTCCGCGTGGCAGTTAGGCGCAGGTCTATTTCTTGAGACCCCGTTACTCCGTCATTTAATTGAGTATTAATTACTGGCAAGGTTAGGTAATTTAATCTCGACTTGTATAAACGCCAGGAATTGTAAACCTTGGGTACATCTGGTGAAGGAATTAACAAGTCATCTTGTACTGTTAAATGTTTTGTTCTTTATTATATACTTAACGATGTAATAAAAGTGTTGTGTTTTGAGTATTCTCTTCTTATTAGTTCAATAGTTAACAGCTACGCTTCCCTGAGTGAGACACCTTCCACAGTACCTAAGTATTACGAGAAGTCAGTGGAGACAGAGAGAGGAAGTAGTGAATATATAGACAATTGTTAGGAGGAAGGGGATCGCTACACTATGTACAAACTGGAATGATTTGTGACAGTAGGGCATTCTTGTGTGTTAACTATGTGGCATATTTAAATAATAATAATTTACTTTTCCTGAAGTAGTTATGTTCTGTGTGCCCCATGTTTTGTTGAATCAATAAATACTTTTTTTTTTTGTTACGACCACTCATTTTGTTTGCACGATTATACTATACTAACTAAATATTTTTTACAACATGTATGATTGTCTTCTTAACAAGGAGTGTTAATTCATACAGCAAGTGTAGATTCAATTTGTTTATCGTGGGTATTTTCTCCTTTTTACTAGCATTCCCCGTCAACTTAACAATGTTAATTGTAATATGTTAGAATAATACTTGCAGTATGTAGTTATACTTTCAAAACAGTTTTTATTCCGATATTTAAAAAGGATTCAAGAAGTTTCTGGTGCCTAAATTCTGCGAGGTGTGAGTCGTTTAAGCCGGCATTACACAATGCCCAATTTCTGAAACTTTCTGTTATACTCACGGGCACAACAGAATGCATACAAGTTTCTATAGCAGAAAGGAAGAAAGAACGTATCCGTTCAAACCCACACATTATCTAAAGTGCTAATAGAAAATTGTAAATGGTAGGTAAAATAACTCGCAGGGGACAGGGGTACAAATGCAACCAAATTTGATATGTAGGTTCTTTGTGGTGCATCCAAAAGGTACAATGATTATTTCTTCTTCCCCTTGAAGACTGCATTTGTTTACATTTTAACGTAGGAGTACTATTCATGTATGGAAAATGATATGAGTAACAGCACTGTTTATGTATGGAAATGGAAAACAAGGTACTGTATTCACATGTATGTAGGATGGACACTTATGCCTCATTAAAACATTGAGGGGGAGGGGGAGAGATTTCATATTTATATTTTTGAACAAAATACAAATACTGCATTATTACAAATTTATAGTTACATAACTATTTACAATCAATGGCTTCACGTACAGATATGGAACCACACAATGCTATAAACATTCTTCATGTTCAAGGAACATCAAATATTCCTTGAATTAACATTAAATAAAACTTGTCATTTTGTTTTCAAATTTTATTTTCGTTTCAAAGATGGAGGAGATATGTCCCAATATATCACCTCCCATCCCGGCTAAGCCCCTTTTTTTAAATGTGTATCTTTAATGAGCATAATAATCAATCTTGTGCTCTCCGTAATTAAACACGTTTTTACGGCTATACAGCCAAAAGAAGACAGAACTGTTACAATATTAAACTTAAGGCTTTCATGTGCGCCTGATAACATTACTCACGCTATACAACTGAAATGATCTACTTTAAAAAACAACGTGACTAGCAAACAACTACTGCTTGTCGACTGTACTGTGCTGGTACTTGCATACCGTTACTTTAAGACAAAGATATTCTGGAAATAAACATTTTCTAACAATAAAATATGTTATTAACAGCCATAATGCAAAACATAAAAAAACTCAATACCCGTCGGAGATTTGAACTCTGAAACCTACAGTTACATGGCACAGACCTGCGCATTAACTCACTGAACTACACAAGCCACTTACAGTGTACACATGCGATAAAATATACATAGTACATAAATCCACAGTTATCGCATATTTTATTAAGTGGTGTTTATTCTTTTATTATGACTGTATGAGTAATATGCAACGTTTCCAGTTACTTAATGCATACATTATCCTTCATTTTGTTCATTCATATGTTTTACAGAACTTGTAATCTTTTCGTAAATGGATATATACTACGTGAGAAAGGAACCCGGGTGTCCCCCATCTTGTCTGTCCCAGCATGTGGGTATAGCAGACATCCAGAACACTTTCAACTGTTGCAGCGTTGGGACTGGGGGGACAGAGATGGATCATGAGTGAGAGAGAGGGTAGATGTCAATGTGGCAAAGCCGCCATTCCCCATGCACATGCCACGAAAATGGACTAGCGTGACGTGTTCATCCCTCAAACTACAGCTGGAGTGGTCACAAAATTTAACCTGGGGAAGTCCACTCTAGTTACATATTTATTCAATGGCTTAACCGAGTCTAGAAAATTACACCAAAGTGATAATGCACTGCAATTGTGCACACTGTGTAATAATATTCTGCATAAAATCTATTTCTTACTATGTACTGTCAACATACCTGTTTTTATTCATATTAATTATAAACTCAATATTATAAGTTATATATAAAAAATACTAGTCAATGTACAATTTACCTAAAAATGATGTCTTTATGTTATAAGACGTACAAAATGTTTGTGATAAAATACATGTTTAGGAAATAACTACAGATCATACATGGGCTATTTTTCTAAAGATCTGAATCAAAAAGTGTCAAGAAACCACAAACAGACTACATGTTTCAGTAGCCTGCGACTTGTCTTTTGAAAATTTTATACTGAAAAAAGTGTATCATGTGTGGCAAATCCTATATACTGCTAGGTACTACCTGAAATTCATAATTTTATAAACATCTCAAATAAAAATAATTATTCATAAAAATGATTTAGACACATACAATATTTAACTGTGGCAACTACAATAAACAGAAAGCACCTAAACTTTCCTGAGTAAAGAGTAATGGAATATAATTCCATTGTGGGATCTGAATCAAAATTGATGTTTTAGTGACTCATTGATACATAACTAGGAAGAAATCTCTGTAACAAGTCTTCCACCACCCTTCTCCTCAAAATTACTGATCACTATGTTGCTCTCAAGGTATCAGCGAGCTTGAGTAAACTCATAAGAAAGGAGGATGTCAATGACGACTCCTGGAATCTACTAGTGTGTGAGGGGTATACTGTGTTTCATATAACTTCAATAAACTTTGACAGACGTTGTGACCAACCTACACAGCATGTAAACAGTAAACACCCCCATTTGTAAAGTAGTGTGTCAGCTGATGGTTGTTACAGGACGAGTGTTGTTATGCTGGCGCTCTTTGCGATGATTGTAAAAGAAAGTAGTACTTGGAATTAAAAATTATAATGTGGAAAATTAATGATAATTACAATATTTATGGATAAAATGCTTTAAAAGTATTTTGAAATATTATGTTAGAGCATGTGATCATCACGGTTATGTAAAAGGTCTCCAACAATCACTGTTGAGTCTGTTGTCTATGGTCTCCACCAGCCCGGTGAAAAACTCTTTGCCATTGTGCTCTCTCCTTTCATAATTTACCTAGATGCGAGAATCATTTGCTGGTATTTTATCAAGTTTAGTTCGTAAGTGCCACTTTAGAACAGTCTCCTCAGTGAAATGAATTATCGACATGTGTCCGCCGCTTTGTAAAATAGTTTGTTGTGTGCTGTGGTCCGCCGTTTTCTGTGACCATCACGAAGCGCAAGCAAAAAATTATTTACGTAGTGAAGTTTGAATTTGTTGGTTTCAAGAAATAGCGCAAGTGTTTTGTTAATTGCATAAGGCAGCAAATAAATTATTTTGTATCAGTAGTCAACAAGTGATTTTAGTGAATTAATCATCCAAAGTTCGGCATGTGTTAAGGAATTACAAAGTGAACAGTAAGTTTGTGTGTTTTGTAAATAATGTTTTCTTAAATTGTTATTTATTTGAAATGAAATGTATTTCAATTTTTATTTGATTGAAACTCTAATGATTTTTATGTAGAAGTTATATTTGCTTAACATGTTTACCATGTGCATTCTGCACATTGGTATTAACAGTGACGTATTTATTGCGTTTTGTTCTTGCGGGAGGTTTTAAAATGTACGTGTCCCAAAAATGACACCATTTTAGTGTAGTTCATTATATAAAAAAATGCAGTGATATTTATCTGTTGAGCATTTTTTGCATTGATACGAACAGACACACATTTATCACATTTAGTTCTTTCGATGAAGTTAAAACTTTTGAGTTATAGTAAATTGAACGCTATTTCCATACAAACAAAATTTTCCATTGCATCATCAAAACAATGCAAGTTCCAATCGCCACTCTCTCGTAAGAAGAACGGCAAAAAAACTATCTCACAAAAGACTTTAAACTATAGTGCCCCACCCCACCAATAAAATAAAACAGAACCTTAACTAGTATTTTATGTGATGATAAAAACAAAATAATTGGGAATGGCAACCAGCTATAGTAGCCTAATTACTGTACAGAAGTTGTCTGTCTTTCAATGCTTGCCATTGGATTCGTAGTTTGTTTACAAAGATGGTTTTCTTCACAGACAGAACAGCTGTGGCGGAGGGATACATGGTGGCTGCACTTCTTTACAAGAACTGTCAAAACTTACTTAAGTTGTACAAAACAGAGCATGAGAATGTAACCAAGGGAACTAGAGCCTGCCACACTGTGTACAGAGTAACAGAAAACCTCTATGGTGATCACTTTTCCCGCATACTCTTCCATGTTTACAAAGCCATTTGCAAATGTCAAAGAGAGTACACCACTACCGTCTCTGCTTTCACTATTAATGCTACGCAGATTTAACATAATTTCAAAGATACTTTCAACTTTGAAAACTAGTTTATCTTTGCAGTGCTCAACTTGTCGAAGGAGTTAATATTTTCCAATCAGTTCATAGAGAGGATTCTGCACTGTGTACTCAAGTTACCCGCTCCTCCTCCACCCTTCCCAGGGGGCCTAAATAGTGTAGTGGTTAGACTACTCACCTCCCAGCTAGGTGAACCGGGCTCGATTCCCGGCAGGGTCGCTCCCATATTTTCGTACATGGAAATTGTGCCTCTTAATGCAGCTGGTAGGGGTTTTTTTCCCTGGGCTCTCCCATTTCCCCCGCCCTTGCATTTCTGCACTGCTCTATACTTGCCACACTTCACTATCACCAGATCTCAAGAGCTCGATGTTAAGAGCCGCCCAAATCTCTGCGCTCCACTCCTTCACCTCCCAAGAGATAGCGGCCAATAGCCAGGCTGTTTGTAATGGTCATCCAAGCTTGCAGATACTTGGCATCCAGTATACACTATACACAAAGTCACACTAAATGTGTTATACACTTGTAAAGTGCTATAATTTAATCAATCATGGATGACAATATTACACATTTGTATAAAAATTATTTATACTACGTAACTATCTTAGATACAGCCAAAGATGAAGGCCATTTAAAGAATACATAAGTCTGTGTCAGCTTCTCTTTCCTTCAACAACAGTTCCAACAAGCAGATACCCGCCACCTCCGTCCATCAGCATGTCAGGATGAGTACGGTCAGGCAGCACCTGGTGAGTCCGAAGCCACGTCTCAGTCAGCCTGAGGCCTACAACGTCCCCACGACACTTCAAATGCATGTATAGGTCCAGCAGAGGTTCACGCAACACACAATACACAACTAAGGGTCGAGACACTGCTAACAACGGCAATAGGGACGCGACAATGTTCAATGGATGTTCTCGAGACACTACCACGAGGCCATCAGCTTTGTGTGCTCGCAACAGGTCTACTGCTCTATCCATTTCAAGCTCCCACCGGGGTCTCTTGGCAATGTTGATTTCACCATCTTGAAGTTTTCGCTTTTTACTGTCTCCTTCTTCAGCTAAATGTCTATCTTCAGTTAAATGTTCACTGGAGTATTTGGGTACATTTTCACAGCCCTTTGCTGGTTTGTTATCACTAATCTGAAAATTACTCTCGTCTCCTTTCGACAAGTTTTCACCTGCAACATCCGAGGACTTTGACAATTCATGAAGTGACTCAGCACTATTAGTGGTCTCCTGATGTGAACTTGAATTACCTAGTAGGTTATACAACAACTTGTGAATATTTACAGTCATCAAGCTTTTTAAATGATCTTCACTGAAATTCATAGCCTGAATTGCTTCTTTTTGAGGGAGGGTCCCAGGATGTATATTTACAATATGACCATTCTCACCTACATAGTGCAGCATGCTTGCAGCCGGCAGTCCCAAGCAGCCACTGTCGTACAACAAGTATGTCCCGTGCGAATGAATACCAACTGACGTAGTGATCTGCGATAGAGTGTCCATTCTCAGCCACATGATCTTACCAGGATCTTGCTTGAACATTATTTGTGCTACCAGCCTGAAGGTAGGGCGACGAATTGTCATATACTCAAAATATTTCTTCTCCTTCTTCAGAAGGTACTTCTCTTGGGCATATTCTGTTTTGTTGTGGAAGGTTTTACTGTTTCCTATCAAGTGACCCACTATTTCTGATCCAGACAAGCCACTATCCCTTAATCCAACTATTTCTTCCTTTGAAAGAAGCTGTGAACTGCCATCATCAAAAATATTCCTATTATCTATCCCACTGGAAACATCTTTTATCAACTGTTCACTCAAACTCTCTACACCATCACACTCAACTAATGAAAACAACTTCTTCGACTTCAGTTCCATCTTGTATGTGGTCCAAAATGGTCTTCCCACAATAACATCAAGCTCCACGTGGTCTTTACCTAGAGTGACTTTACACTTCTTCGTAATCTTGTGCAATTTTGAGTACTTTTGTCGCTGAATTATTACATAATCTCCAATTCTAACTACGTTGCTTTCATTTCCATTGTTCATTCTTACAAAACTGCAACTCGTGGTACATGTAAGTTGTAGTTCTGAGAGTACCTAGGAACATAAAAAAACATACGCGAGATTTAATACAAGGATATAGAAACAATCATCTTCTTAACACAAAGTAATACAAGCAAGTAAAATTTTAACAGCAACATGCAACATACACTACAATGTTTGTGCTGCTGTAGTTTGGTACTAAAATAACAACTAGACTGAAAAAGAACAGGCGCTGTTTCAAAACAAAGAAATCTCAAATATAACACATCACTTTTTAGGAAAAATGTCACCAAATAAAATGGTGAAGTATTTTCATTGCATACACATGACCCTCAAACAGCACAATTGAATGGTTTCATGAAATAGTGTGCCATAGTGATGGTAACTCAAAAACACTCAATAAACATAATATCAATGGTTATGGTAATTTTGCTCTAATGTTTTAAAATTTGTAGCTAGCTGTCATTCCATAAAGTATAAAAATAATGCCACCTATATAAATTTGCACAATACAATTAGCAACATCCCACTGTTCACACACATGAAAGTTGCAATGATGACAGATGAGTTTCGTCTCTTACCAAGGTTATTACTCGCCTTTAGACATCACTAAAAAAGTTCAAGATTATAAATGGTTCAACCCAATTGGCAAAAGCTAAGTTTAATTTTTTTTATTATATAAACACAAGTTATTGAGAGATTTTGGTCAGCACCGGTGGGAGTGAAATAAGGTGACGATGGAATAGCGAAAGAATGCAACGCCCAGGGAAACAGGAGTGGCACGAAAAAACCTGGTGGCCAATAACGTCCACCATGTTTCCTCATTACAAAAAAAAAAGTGACCCTAACAGGAATTGAACCCGGTTCACCTTGGTGGGACGCAAGTAGTCTAAGTACTACGTCATCACTGCTCTGTAAATGCTGGTTCTAATTTCGACGTGGACAAAGGAAGTAGCAGCAGTCGTAACACTACCAACCTTGTACCATAGATAGAGGTATGTGATTTTGTAAATTCTTTTGGCATCAGCCGAGACTTCCCAATTCTGTAAATGCTCAGGCCACAACAGTTTTTTCATTGACTGTTACCATGGTGACAAACTTCTGTTTTATTTGACTTGGCTGTATGTGATAGTCACAACATTTCTACACGTTTCTCATTTCAGGGTTGCTACAGGTACTCACTCAGAACTTCAACAAAACTTTCTTATCTAATAGGCATGCTAACGTTGACACTAAAAAATGAAATCCCACGTGCAGCACTATTGAAAAAATGGATAAATACATAAAACCAAACTTTTGTGTGCCACAAATACTTCCTAGGTAACACAAGACAATATTCACAACATTAACTCCCTTCAAGAAATATATAATTATCTAGGTCTACCTTTAAAATATTTCCTGCATATATGAATGATCCTTGGTTGAAAAATAATTTTATATATTTTTACATTACTTATCACTGGCTTCACGTTATGCACAGATGAACACAATAAAAACTAATCTCAAATATTTCTTCAAAGACACTGTAAGCAAAAATATACAAAATAATCTTGAAAACCACTGGAGTATGATAAATAGGCTTACATAAATCTTCAGCAGATTGGAGGAGACAACACTAAAAATTGTGTTACTACAAGTATATGCTGTTCACGGTAAAATGAGCACTTTGAAAACCCTTCTTAAGATCTACTTATATACACATTGTGTATTCGTCCACCATATGTAAAATTAACATTGCTAGGGCCTCATCATTTTATTAATGCGTCTGTCAAGTGAAACTGTGAAATTATTATAAAAGTAAGCATTTTTCGAGATTTACTCATTTTACGCTCTGATGCAATAAAGAAACATAAAGCAAAATAAATTATGTAAGTTATCACAAATGATTACCTAACACTTTTTATTCAACGTTTAGATATGGAACTACTTCCCATCCATCGTTACCAACTCTACTGAGCGTATGTACCTCAGAGTGCCTGTTAATATATACGCATTGACGCCGGCTAACAGCCAGTGGCACTACACCTATTACGGCACACCCCATGCATGTCACACGTGCGCAAAGAGGCTCCAACTTGAACTTTCCTATAACAGAACATTATTTGTAGTGTAAAATAGTGTCTTTTTATTTTCAAGTTAAAAAATGTCTTAAAGTGTTTGAAAATGTATGTTTGTCAATATTGCAAAATGTCTGGTTATGAATGCAAAGTGCACACTGCACGAAGATTAAGAACAGTAATATTCCAGCGTGAACACCGTCAGAAAGAGACATTAAAAATATACAGAAAATTAATAAGAAAAATTTTAAATGTAAAACAATATTTAAAATATTTTGTGCTACTTAATTTTCGTATATTAGGTTTTACTCTGTGTGCATAGCACTTCCGCTTATGTGAACCCCGTAGGCAGCCATGGTAGGTCTGTGCAACGCTAGTCTCAGTGCAGTCGTTGTAGGAGGTCTGGCGAGGTAAGATGCTGTCACGTATGCACTTCAAACTTTTTACACTGATGTAGATTACCATAGATCTTTATTAGTATACCGGTTAACATTTACTCCCGTACGTTTTTGCCAGATAATTTCCCCAGCATTATGCTTCCCCTTAAATAATAATTTGTGCCCTCACTGCTTTTTGAAACTTAAAGAAGGAGAAAGGGAGAAAAGATGTCTGAGAGGTCATGCGAACTGCGCAACTTGAATTAAGCGCCATCCGCCTATGCTAAAGGCGCTTCATTGTTCTGTATTATTGTTGCGTGCAATTTTAAGGAGCTTTGTTCTCATGCATGTATTCAAAGATATTTTTCATGTGCAATCACTTTACAGCCACATCTTTTGTGACCATGGTTCATAGCCGCGAAGTCAATATCTGCGCCATCCATGCAGTTTGAGGGTTTATTTGCATATCATCATGTGCGCCATAATTTCATCCAGGGTTCTATGTCAATTTTATTCAGGGTTCAATGTATTTTTGGTGTAATTGATGATTTGTATGTCTGACCACGCTGTCATTTTCAATGTCTGATTTTCTTGCCATCTGGCATGCTAGAAGCTCAAAACCAATTCAAACTACAAAGGAATAATTTTCCCAACCAGAATAATATTTTGTTTGACCAGAGTTTGCAGTCTTTGCGGAGAATTACAACAATTTCCCCTGCACAACATGCTCCGCTGCAACATTTATCCAGCGGCATGCACGTCATCTAATACTACTTTCACACGCTTGCGTGTTTATTGTGACCACTCATGTCGTGCCCCGTCATTTTCAAAATGTATTTATGTGATTGTATGTAATTTTGTATGGTGACATTACTCCCGTCCTAGCCGGCTAAGTGCATAGGCCGTCACACCACTAACCACGTGCGCCAATATGAGCCCGACGAGTCCGCGTTAGTGATACCAAATAATCACATGTGTTCATGTAACTTGTTCATCTTTGTCTCATTTCATTATTCTCTGCACCCTATCTTCAGGGAAAATCGTAAGTCCACCCTAACGGCTGGCGACCCCTTTCCCTTGTGAAGATTGTGTTTTCAAACACTACAGAGAAGTCATCCACATAGGAAGTGCGTTAGAGTAGTTGCAAGCTGGGGAGCACCCAATCGGAGTTGGCTAGACATGACCGAGAGTGTAATTCATAAATCAATTTCTGGCACATTTCCTTTGTACGAGTAGTAATAACAAAAGGAAGTGTTTTCGCTTTGTAATAACAGTTACCACTTGCCATTGTTTTCTAAAAGTTTAGTAATGATGTTTATTAATGCAAAGTGTATCGTAAGTAAGCTCGGGTGAGACAGACACACAGAACCCACAGCATCCCTGAGAACCCTGAGTCTTAACAGTGCGGTGACTGGGAAACACCACTGTCACCGTCATCAGTAAGTAATTTGTGTCATCGTTCGTCCCGTGTCTCACCCGACGGCATCAACAGGCAGGAGCAGTGAAATTTTCTAAGGTTGATTTCAAAAGTGCTCACTTTATCGTGAACAGCCTTTAGCTATTGTGCATCACAGATCTTCATAATCTCTTCATCGATTGCATCAGTTTCCTGTTGCTTTTATAGTTGAATTTTGATAATAATGCAATTAATATAAAACCTCTAACTATTAAAAATATCAACCATGAAAGGTATATGAAAATATTTTATGCTGTACGCTATATGCATACTGCTTCCTGGCAAACATGTTGCTGTAACAAATAATAGTACCTACCACACTTTATTCACAAGATAAGAGTAGAGTGAATTAATATTGAAAGGTTCGCGGGATTTGTCCTCCCTAATTTTTTTATAAGTCACAGCACCATGTGAGTAAAAAGTCCAAAGCTTGAAGGCTTATAGCGAGAAATTGGGTATAAGTCCCAGGACATTTTAATATTTATTTACACTACTCTGTCTTGCGAATAAAGTGTGATAGGTTCTATTCACCTGAGTAGCTTTGCTTTCATTGTATAGGCCTCTGAACATGCAACTACGGAGCACACCCATGTGAACAAAGTCCTAATTCCCCGGAACTTTAAATATACCTATACACTACCCTGTCTTGCGAATAAAGTGTGGTAGGCCTTATTAATCTATCAAGCTTCAATTTTTATAAGCCTCTAAACATGCAACTTTGGAGCAACTGTGCGAACAAAGTCCAACGTTTGAAGTCTTATAGCAAAAAATTGGGGGCAAGTCCCCCAGGCTTTTTAATATTACTGTACATTATTCTATCTTGAGAATAAAGTATGGTAGGTCTATTCTGGATAAAAAAAAAAAAAAAAAAATTTCAGAAAGTGATATAATTGCACACTAATTACACAGAACACAAATTTACTAGAGGCACCAACATCTAACCAATAGAAACCACAAAAACGATAGTAGGGATGGCATGAAGATCAGGGAAATTGCAGGGTAAAAAGAGTGAAGAATACGTATGTTTTCATGATAAAAGTTTATCTTGCAATTTCCCTCCAGTTCGTAGCCTATTTGTAACTTGTAGTGGTCATATTGTCAATTGATGTATCTTTTTGCAATTTAACGTGTTTTCATGATACAATATTATGATTGTATCACAAATAGCATGAGAATCAATTAAACTGAAAAACTACCTAATCAAACCAAGTGTGAAGGGGCTACCCTTGAACATCATTAATACTGAATCACAACTACAACTAACATGAATTTTGGTTTAATTAGGTAACGTCTTCCGCATTTGACATCACTAGCGGTGACGTACTACAAAATGCTACGCTTGAATATCACCGGTAATATTGTGAATTTAGGTATTGTTTTGTTTGGTCTCTTTGCAATTTAACATGTTTTTGTGATACATTTTTACGATTACATACATTTTTCATACGTTTTACACCATAATTTCCCTGATTTTCATAGCCCTCCCCACTATTGTGAAATTTAATTTATTTACGTATTCACCAAATCACAACTCGTACAAAGTAGGTTATGAAACACTACACTGTAAAAGTTTATAATGAAAATGTACATATTTTGTAATCTTTTTTATCCCACAATTCCCCTGATCTTCATAGCCGTCCCCACTATCGTTTGTAGATTGTATTGGTAATATTTTCTATTTAGTTAACGATTGGTTCATTTTCTTTTTACAATTTTTTTGTATTTTAATGGAAAAATATTACATTATTTGCATATTTTTTACCCATTTTACCCCACAATTTCCCTGATCTTCATAGCCCTCCCCACTACCGTTTTTGGGGTTTCTATTGGTCAAATGCTGATGCTGCTAGTAAATTCAGTGTTCTGTGTAATTAGTAGAGTGGGATTATACTACTTTCCGAGATATTTTATTTTTCAGAAAAGCCTCTATTCTTAAGAATTACCACATATACAAAATGTGGTATAAACATAAGAAAACCTTTATCAGCAATTTGCAACAGTTAAGTAGCCTATTTTTAATTTAGTAAGTTGCAAGACTGTACGTTTCTTCTCTGTTGCCAATTGTCAGTACCATTTGTTTTTCACATGTTTGTAACGTCTTGGATTCTGATTGGCTGTCAAACATTAACCGCAAAGATTTGAATGTTGGCCAACCTCTAACATGTTGCGTTTGACATTTAGCATTGCGGCAAAGTCTTACGTCTATTGTAGCAAGTGCCATTACTCTCCATGGATTCATGAGTTATTGTAACACATTAATGTAGCATCAATGCAATTGTAGCTACGCTTTTACCCCGTTACCATGAGCAGGCTGCCATCTTACACCGTTATTTTGTGTTGTAGCTAGTCCCATAGCCAGGACTAAATATAGTTGAAGGCGAAAATCTGAGTGTGATAGGTTTAACGCATCCGTGTATTGTACAACCACAAAGCCGAAATGAAATAATAGTGGCATTACCGTGGAAGTACAAAAATGTACTGGCTACACCGCAGTAAGAAAACTGTTAAGCAGCCAATGAGAAACGAGCACAAAAAAAAAAGGACACACTGTAGGCCTACATATATTGCAGATATTTACAGTGTGTTGGCTAACCTGAATATTTATTTTTGTATATCTACTTCTGAATGATGAAAAAAGTTTTGCTGGAGTCGTGTTTCAGGATATTTAAAGTGTGGTATACACATTAATGATTACGTGGACTATTTAACTAAGTGGAAATCGGAACTGTACCGCAAAGTTCATTTAATAACGTTCTTGTTATAACCTTGCAGTGCACTGACTCTAATGATTGGAAATGTTGTCTCATGATTGGCCAGCATAAAACTTGACGTAAGAGAATTGAAAATATTAAATCCTCTTTACGCAGCTACTGCAAGCACGCCACCATCTTAAGACCCGTCTATAATCACACTGAAGCTACAATAATGTGTTACAAGTCATGAATTTCTGAATCATATAAGCTCTGGTTACAATCAACGTTAAACGTTGCCATGGTGCTAAACGTAAAACGCAATGCGGTAGAAGTTGGCCAACTTTTAAATATTTGTGTTTTGCACCAGCCAATCAGAATTCAAGACATCACAAACACGTTAAAACAAATGTTACATACAATTAGCATCAGATAGCATCACTATCGCTGTACGTATTTAATTTATTAATGTTATACGAAATAAATATACAAATAACGCAAAATGCATTAAAAAATAATTGAGTGTAACTATAAGTCTGCAGAATCTCTTTTTTTACAAAAGGTTCTTTTTGAATTTGAAACACGAACAAAAATATTTGTATATATACACCTACATACATTTTTATTTTTATTCCGGTTAACATCAATTGTAGACATGCCAGATTTCTTATGGCGACGTTTAATGTTTTGTGTCAACTCGATTGTATAAGGGCCTTTACGGTGTTATGTTGTGTTGTAGCTGGTCCCGTATACAAGTGTGGATTCAATACTGTTATTTCATACAGTGATTGTAGCCGGGCCTTCATGAGCTATACATACCCTGCGAACACAAAATAACCTACAAAAAAACTTATACCCACTAATTTGTAACTTCACTTAACCTAACTATTCAATGTGTTCTAGAACTCACTAATGGCTTTTATGTACAATAACAACCACAAAGTCCATCAAACAACCAAACACAACAAAACTCTAGCTAACAACTTCAACTTCACATCACTAGATCAACGAGGCAGTATAAATGGCTGTTCTCGTCAACCTGCACTATCGTACTCTAGGCTTTTCTCTTCGATCCAGGGTGTACACTACTGCGGAGACGCGAACGATCATAGAAGCACTCGTGGACGCTTGTGTTCACGTCAAAATTCACATACAATAAAAAATTCTTTCGCTGTTTTTAAAGCGATTTTGGTTAGAGAGACAAATTTATTTAATGTGGTCTGGTTATTTATTGAAAAGTTGGCTACAAAGGTAGGAGGACCTTTCTAAACTGAAGCTACGTGTAAATATTTTCTATTATAGTTATATCATTTTTTTTTATTTCTCATAAATTGCAACATTCCAACAAATTAAAAAAATATATTTTTTTTCATTAATGGGACGTTTCGATTTTCGGCAGAGAATTTTGAGAAGTTCCGTTGTTGCTACTGCGACAGAACTTTTTTTTTTTACGCGTGCAGTATCGCTTGGTAATTTCTACAGCAATTGCGAATAATTATCTTCCTTAACTTACTACGATGTCTCAGAATAGGTTAAACGATTTAGCTAGTCGCTTCATGAAGAATCCGAAAGGTGTCGGGACGGGAGTAAAACTACTCGCGGTAGCTGGCGTTGCCGGGTTCGGCATCGCGCAGTCAATGTTTACCGTAGAAGGCGGCCACAGAGCCATTATTTTCAGCAGGATCGGCGGCATACAGAAGGAGATATTCGCGGAAGGCCTTCATTTCCGCATACCGTGGTTCCAGTACCCCATCATTTACGACATCAGGTCCCGGCCGCGCAAGATCTCGTCGCCGACGGGTAGCAAGGACCTGCAGATGGTGAATATCTCGCTGCGAGTGCTGTCGAGGCCGAATGCGGTCCAGCTGCCCGAGATGTACCGGCAGCTGGGGCTCGACTACGACGAGAAAGTGCTGCCGTCCATCTGCAACGAGGTGCTCAAGAGCGTTGTGGCCAAGTTCAACGCGTCGCAGCTCATCACGCAGAGACAACAGGTGCAGGAACCCACATATACATTCACTCGCAATTAGGCTACCACCCGGTGGCGAGATCTCTCAACTCTCCTTCACCCAACCAACTCCTTTTCCACTCCCTTCCTGAATTTACCAACCCCTCTCACAGATACCAATTCCTCCCTCAACACATTCCACTTCCTCACAGACCTCACAAGCATGGACTGCCTACCCCACTCCGTTCTCCTCCACACCCTCTGAAGCTTCTCACTGTTTCCTCTTCCTCTAAACACCCCCTTACTTAGCTTGCAGTGTAGCCCTCCCCATCCTCCCTCTTCATTCGCCATCCTGTACATCCTGACTAACCATTCAACTTTCCTCCTGTCCTTTAATGAGCTCCACCCCATTTCTTTCATCATCACTGATGGCCTATAGTTCCCTTCTTCCTCATCATCCTGCCCTTGCCTTCTCCACCTACCCTTCCCCCATCTTGCTGCCTTTCTCTGCACCTTTTCCAGTTCTCGCACCTCCATCTCCATATACGGGTCCCATACTGCTGCAGCATATTCTAACATTGGCCGTACCATTGTGCCATACGCCTTCTCCTTCACCTCACAGCTGACTCCATTCAGCACCCTTCCCAGCATACCCAGAGCCCTTCTTCCCTTTGCAACCACCCTCTCTACCTGTTTTTTCCACCCGAGGTCTCCCTGCAGTACTATCCCTAGATACTTATATTCTGCTGCTTCTTTCTCTCTTGTCCCTCCCATCTGTACATGTCCCTGCTTATCTTCTTCCTTGTGAACCTCACTACCTTAGTTTTTCTTACATTTATCTTCATTTTATTTTTTCTGGTCCACAACAAATATCTTATCAATGTCCACCTGCAAATTTCCGCCCCCTCACCACCCGCGGCATATACAACACAATTGTCTACAAACAATCTGATTTCTCCTCTAATCCCCAAACCCATGTCCTTTACCATTATGGTAAATAACAAAGGACCCAACACGCTTCCCTGTGGTACCCCTGACGTAACCTCCTCTTCCTCCGATATTGCCTCCCCCACTTTCACCCTCTGCCTTCGCCCCCTGAGAAAGTCCCCCTATCCATTCCACTACCCTCCTGTCTGGTATCAGCGCCTCCACTTTCCTCATCAATGTCCCATGGGACACCTTATCGAATGCCTTCTCAAAATCTATGAAGCAGGCATCCACCTGCTTCCCCTCATCAACTACCTGCACCAGATCCTCTAATAACCCTGCGAGCTGAGTCTCACATGAGTAACCCCTCCTGAAACCATGCTGGGACTCCTCCAACCAATTTCTATTGTTCAATACCCTCACCACATACTGCACCACCAGCCTCTCCATTACTTTTCCTGTACTTGATGTGAGACTCTCCAGTCTGTAGTTGCCGGGCCTCCCCCTATCCTCTCCCTGCTTGTGTATAGGTACCACCATAGCATCCTTCCAATCTCGTGGTAACTTACCCTCTCCTAAGGACTTTTTAAACAGTACTTCTAAATATTTCGCCAACTCCTTGCCACCAAACTTTAGTGCTGCGTTTCCTATCCCATCTGGTGCCCCTGCCTTACTGCTCTCCAAACCCCTAATTACCTTTTCTATCTCCCACTCCCTCATCTTAAACTCACTAAACACCCCCCTAACCCTGTTCCCCCCCCCCCCTATTAGTACCCTAAACACTGACAAGTACTGTCCTTGAAGCATCTCCAATTTTTCTTGGTCATTTGTCGCATGCCTACCATCCCTTCCTGTTAGCAGAGGGATCCCTTCCTCTTCTCCCGTTAACCTCCTAACATACCTAAACAATTTCCCCCATTCCTTGCCTTTTCCTTCTTCCACCATGTTCCCCAGAAATATATTCTTTGCCTGTTTGTTCTTCCTTCCAAGCTCCCTACCCATTTGTTTCATCATTTCTTTAGATCTTATCATCCCTTCATTTCTCCACTTGGCATGTAATTTTCTGCACTTATTCATTTTCAAAATCTCCTGTCCATAATATGGCGGATCTCCCCAAGTCCGTAACCTTTTCACTGGCACAAATTTCTCCAACATAACCACCATTAATCCTCTAAACTCCCTCCACAACCCCTCTACACCCTCCTCCATTGTCCATTTTTAAAACTGTCTCTCAGGAAGATTTCTGCCCCCTTCTTGTCTCCTCTCCCATACTGCCTCGCCAACCTTTATGCCATTTGCACTTCCCTCATCCTGCCAATCCCAATTCCCACAACCGGGATATGATGGTCGCTTATACCATCCAATACTATTGCACCAATTACAGCATTCCTAGGTCTGACCGACACCACATCCAGCACTGACCCAACACCCTCCTCATTCCATCTCGTAGGTGTTTCTACCGGGACTAATCCTCTGTTGACTAACTACGCTGCCATTCTCCGCATCATGCTACCCGTTCTTTCTGCACCCTCTACCCATTTCACCCCTGGCATATTCAAATCCCCAGCTACAACAACCCACTGCGGCCTCATCAATGCTATCCTCTCCATTTCTCTCCCCTTCCATTTCCTTGCTTCTAACTGATTGCTATTTCAACAACTGCTGCTCTGCCCTGACCCTCTCCATGCAGCCAGCTACTTCTCTACCGAGCAGATCACCTAGAATCCTCTTTCCCTGTTCTGTCAGGTGAACCTGGTCCCTCCCTACACTTTCCCAGCCTACCCATTTCCTACTATCTATAAATGTAGCCCCCAAATCCCTACACCTTATTGCATGTTTAAACAGAATATTTACTACCTGCACATCGCATAAATAAGCAGCAAATGATGTTTTTCTCACTAGATATTGTACAAACATCTGCACGGGTACACATTTTCATTCTGGTTATGGTAGCACAGTATTCTTTGTCTGTCTGCATTCACATCATTAATTTTGCAACACGTGTATTTTCATGAATAATTGCATGAAACTGTATAGGCTATAGTAGTAGTGTTTCATCACCATGATTATGATTTATAAGCCTAGTCCACGAACACCTACTGTGTGGTGCATGTGACACTCTGACATCACAGCTTTCAGTCCAAATGTCCTGAGGTCCCACGCCCCAAGTTCATTCACCGACTTCAAATTCATCCCAAGTTGTTGGTTTTGTGTAGGTACATTTCATTTTTAACATGCACGTACAGTAAAAGTGAATAATATTATTGATTTTGAGTTTGGCAATCTTATTGGAGTATTTTTTGTTGTTTTTTTTATTGCATTCGTAAGATCTTTTTTTCAATATATAGTTGTACATTGTGCAAGTTTATACACTGGACATAGTAAACACACACACGTATGTGTCAGATTGTACGTACACGCATATCATTTCTTCATCATTTGACCAATCGTCCTCCAATGTGCTGTGGGGTGTCATTTGGCGAAAACAGGAGAAAAAGGAAACTAGAAAAACCGGAACAATGACATGTTATACAGTAATTTCTTAATTTTTGTAGTTTAGATATTCATCTACACTATAAAATGTGAGTTTAGAAAAAAATCTTTCAGCTGTTTTTTTAAAGATTTTTTGGTTAGAAAAGCAAATTTCGTGAAGGTGTTGTGGTAACTTATTAAAACAGTTCGCTCAACGTAAAGACAGTGCACAAATTTTTATTAGTACAGAGAATTTAGAGTATGGCATGCCAAGTTTAGTGCTTTTTGGTGCCGGCGTCTGAAAGCTTAGCTTTGCATGTCATACTGTAGACACTTATGTCGGGACGTGCATATGGAGGTTTGTATGCAGGCATACTCTGTTCTCTTGAACGTGTTTGTGGGATTAAATTGCTAAAATTAATAAACCAAAAATGCACACACAATAATATTGCCCAGAAAATCTAGACCAGTATCGTAAAAGAAATAAAATGGAGGCTGGTGGTAACTTTGTGTGAAATATCTGCCAACATTAAGTGAACATTTGTAGTTTATTTTGTGTTCGTATGTTGGCAGGTCTTTATAATCTACTTCGGCAAACAAATGAATGAGATTAGTTTGTATACTGTTTAGTTGTAACTCTTCCCTTGTATGATCCTTGAATAGGTGTCGTTGTTGGTGCGGCGTGAGCTAGTGGAGCGGGCGCAGGACTTCAACATTATCCTGGATGATGTGTCTATCACAGAGCTGAGCTTTGGCAAGGACTATACTGCAGCAGTGGAGGCGAAACAGGTGGCGCAGCAGGAGGCGCAGCGAGCTGCCTTTGTCGTCGAGCGCGCCAAGCAAGAGCGCCAGCAGAAGATTGTGCAGGCGGAGGGTGAAGCAGAGGCCGCAAAGATGCTGGGCCAGGCCATGGGCAAGAACCCTGGCTACCTGAAGTTGCGCAAGCTGAGGGCCTCTCAGAACATTGCCAGAACCATCGCCAACTCACAAAACAGAGTCTTCTTGAGTGGCAACAACCTCATGCTCAACATCAGCGATCCTGAATTTGATAATCTTAGTGAGAAGTTAATAAGGAAATAATTTCATGCTGCAAGCATAACACTTGTCCATGGAAGAGAGTTGAAACACTAACTGTGCGGCTTTATGCAAGTTTATTTTGTAATTTTCTCCCAAGGTTATAATTGATATTTTATGGAGAATATATTAAATGCCTTGTAATTTATCCTTTCGTTTTTTTTTATTATATCTAACATAATTGTCTAATATAGTACTTTTCCAGTAAGTTGTGAGAAATATTTTTTTTTTTTTATGTTCTGTATATTTGAGCTGTACAGAAGTTGCTGGATCATTACCACATAGGTGGGGGGCTGGTCGCCTCCGACCCAGGTGAACCGGGTTTGATTCCTGGCGGAGTCGCTACAGGATTTTTGCACGTGGGAATTGTGTTGGGCGATGCTGCTGGTCGGCGAGTTTTTTCTCGAGGATCTCTCGTTTCCCATTCCCTTGCATTCCAGCGCTGTTCCATATTCTGCTCACTTCACCCTTGTGTGCTCTCAAAGACCTTGATGTTGAGAACCGCCTAAATATCTTTACTCTCTATTGTCACATTAGTATGTTTTGTATTCAGTGGACATCCATCGTAAAAAACCACAGTTGTGAGGGCTATAAGGAGCAGATATATTGAGGTGTAACAATGTAAAAATCATAGTCATTAGAGGGCCATACACATCACAATAGGAATAGTGTAATATACAATATAATACCAAAATTAAACAAATTATGAAATCATCATGGTGTTGATGACATTACATTACCAGATTCCTCCGCACCTTCCACATCCTAATTCTGGGGAGGGTGTGAAGGGGGGTGGGTGGGGGGGTTAGCGTACTTTCCATAGGAAAGAAAGGCTTAATGACTTTCCTGTCTGTGAATGTCTCCCTTCCCTTTCAATTCTTGAACGTTAAACCAAATTTCCCCAAACTCGGTACACACATAGTAGGTACTTACTAAGGACACCCAACTTGTAGTTTTAAACTATGCCAGGCTCTTACTTTCAAAATGGTGGCCATTTTAAAATTAGAGTAATATGAATGTCATCTTGGAAACCATTCAACTGATTTAGCCTACACCAAATTTTGTTGACAGCACGTTGTGTAAGCATTGAATTTAGAGATTGATAGGCCTATTGTTTGTCTCCCCTTTTGGAAGATAGCAACACATGAAATAATTAAGCTTTTATGTTAGATCTCAAAAACTGCTGAACCTATTCTCATTCAATTTGGCATGTAAGTACTACTATGGTAAATATATATATAAAAGGACAGGATTCCAACTTCTCACAGTGTAGTATTTGAATTCCTGTCCTGTATATTTTTGGTAGCCTAGCGGCCTACTTGCAACCTTAATACTATGGTAAACCATGGAAACATCTGCAATTCAAATTAATGAAGAAATTATTTTCAAAATGACTCCATAAAAATATTTTATGTTCATTTGTTATAACTACCATACAATTTGACCAAATATTGGATACTGACAGTATACAAGTAACATATCTGCCAAGAAATAACCACACGTCAGCCATTTTGTAAGGTAGTGCCACATGAATTAATAAATTTTTTCATTTTGTATCTCGAGAAACTATTCAGATTCATACCAAATTCGGCAGACGTGTAGTACTGCGGCAGATTATGTACAGTCTACTCGATTTATTGTTTTCCAGGGGACTGCTAAATAATTTCGATACATGCGGGATTTCTGTAGATGAAGGTTCTGACATATACATCAATAAAATACAACTTCTAACCATATAAAACTTTATATTAAGTATAGTAAGAGCTGTACATTATCTGTGAATACAGTTTATCTGATAAACACAATAAAAATATGAATTTTAGAAAAAATATTCTTGTATATAATACATTAGAGACATTTCATCTAAACTCGTTTAAATAAAGAAAATAATGTCTCAAAATACTGTATATCATTGTAATCAGACGCCAAATGCAAGCTGACCTAAAACTTTCAAACCCTTTCAAAAAGGAAAATAATATGACACTGAATGCAAATCAAATTTTGAATGTCCGACACGGGCTCTCTCGGGAAAGGGAGCACGGAGAAGTTATCAATTGGGCAGTGTGTTCACGGCGGAGGGCAAAGGAGGGGTGGCTGCGGGAGGTTTATCCCACCACACCGCTACATGTTGCAGACACCTTGAGCCTGTGGCAAATGCCTGTCTTTTAAAGTAATTAAATATATTTTACTGCAGAGAAAACTTGTAATTTTGAGACAGTAATAAATAAATAAGATGATTATAATTGGTTTCTTCAGTGTCTAATAATCATTGAAGACCACGTCCTCTGATTTTCCCTGTGGTAAGTTACACTACACTCCGTTCAGTGCTTACCTACCCATTATTAGATGGCAAAAGGTGTCAAATAGGTCCTTACATTTTATCAGGTATTCAAAAGACGCGTGTCTATTGAAAGAAATTAATATAAATCTTCCGATTTGCCCACAAGCAGTCTGAAAATAAACTTTACACTTATAATACAAGTCGCTCGATGTTCAAACAATTTTTGGTGACGAGGGGAGTTAAAGTGTTTGCTTTTGAGCATATAATTTTATTCACGAAGATGCTACCCCTAGAGCTAAATAAATATTACATTTCAAAATCATGTTAATTTTACGCCAGATACAATAAAACAACAACCTTATGGGAAAAACCACCTTTAATCACAAAAGAAAACATCTTCGCAAATTATTCCTAGTTAAAATAGTTTGCGTAACATTTTCAGGTGAAACCATTTGCTTTGAAATGCAAGTAATGATAGGTGCAACTATTTTAAGCGATGCATAATCTGGATAAAATTATGTTCACCAGACGCAGTTTATTTGTTCTGCTGCTGGTGGGGCAACGTGTGAAAGGCAAGCGAAGCAGGCATGGCCGAGAGAGAGAGACTTGCTTTATCTTTTGTTCGACAACAACTTCCCCTCTCGAAGGGATGACATATGAGGAGAGGAAGGAAGGTGTATGGCTGAGAGAGACAGAAAGAAGGGGGAAAAAGAGGACGCTAGGTCGCCATGCTCATTGCTGTGGGTAACCACTTAATCACATTCAGGTGAGTTGCAGATGAAAAGAGTGCATGTCAGTTGAGTGCCTTGCACATAGAGGTGATTAGGCAAGTGGTGAGTGAACGATAGTCTGCCTTAGAGCTGTTGCGTTTTCAGACCTCGAGCATGCAAAATACCTGCAGGCAGGCAGAACCCTTAATGCCTACTGCAAGAATAATCTCAAGTAACATACTGCAAAAGTCGTATAAATAAAGTTCAGCAGGTGTTCAAATGTTGAAAAATGTATGAATAAAACAGGACATGCTCACAGACTTAACTGAGCATCTGCTCTACTAGCACCTCAAGAGAACCTGCTCAACTTTATTCTGAAATGTGTAAGCCACCTCGTACCATGTCCTATCTCGTGTACAAAAAAGGGTTAAGCACAAATACAACTTCAGTATGGGCAGACACAGAGGTTTCGAACCTCAATACCTAGGGTAACAGGAGCGACACAAAACTTTAACCATGAGTCACAGTAACAGCTTTGACGGCAAAGAATGCTCACAAGCCCTTGACTAGCTCTCGTAAGGGGGCGGGCTCACCACATTGAAGGAACTGGGTTTTGGAATAGTATCCTTGCGAGGGCTCAGATTGAACGGAATCTTGGGGAATTTAACCCTTAGAATAAATTTTATATTTAAAGTTCTGCGGTACGTGGAACTTGCTTTTGTGATGGTGACCTTCAAATGGTACAAAGCCAGGATCGCAATGATCATACCCTAAGGACGTCTACTCACACGTCGGCAGGACATCTGTGTATAATGTGGGCCAGGTAGGTTTGCATGTCGGCACAAAGTCGAGGGAAACGTGCACACTCGCTCTCCGCCTCTTTACCTGCTATTCCCGTGACGGTGGCACTCTCCTCTTCTTCAGCGGGCTCTGCAGAGTGTTGGGCCGCTCAACAGCTGCCGGCGCTGGCTACCGAGGAGCGATGCTGGTGCTGCTTGTAGACCCCTGGGGTAGATGTGGGGGAATAGCAGTGTAAGATTCGGGCAAGAGTTCGGGTTCAAATCCCAGGACGTTAAGGTTGAAGTGTAAAATTATCAGGTGCTCTAAAGGGATTCTACCTGCTAGTCTGATAGGCGGAAATAAGGGGTTCTCGTCGGTACTTTCTGGAATGGGTGATTGTAAAAGCTGGATTTCAAGTTCTTTTAATGCTTTTTTAAACTTGTGCTTTCGACCACTTCTGTGTAATCGCGGCATAAGCCTGAATCAAATAAATTGATAAAAGAATTTGCACGACGGAAGACGAAGCAGGAAAAATAGCGGTCCTACAGTGTACTAGGAGCTCGCCAACCTCCACCTCCCTCCTAGCTAACCCCCAGAGGTGACAGGTCATGATGATGTCCCCTCTGGACAACCCCTTCTGTTGAAATCACTAATTACCCTTCTAGTAATATGTCTCCCTCATTAGGTTCCATCAGAACACCTCTATAGTAAGTTAGGTTAATTTCTCTTTAATTAAAATAATCCCATGTATTACTTAGCTTTGTTTCAAGGCCGTCCCCTGACTATGAGGTAGGGTTAACTTTTGTAAATATTTATTTTACTATCATTAATAGGCAAGTGTGGAACCGTGTATCTAATATGTTATTCAATAAAACGTGTTATTTATTTTTCTAATCTAAATTTTACCTAGTCTTTTTACTTTTTTTTCTCAGAACCTAAAGTTAAGCCTGTAAGTAACTTAAAGCTCTTTTAAAATTATATAAAAAGATAGGAATTTGAGTACTCACAGTGTAGTACTCGTCAACAGGCGCACACGCGCACAAAGTAAGACAACACATTTTCCACGCGGTTGCACGATCACGATGTTTCGCTGGCTAAGCCAGTTTCATCAGGCGGCGAGTTGTAGAACACTAGAGTATAGTGGATTGGCGCTGTTAGTGGTAAACCTAGCAGCCGGGTGGTGAACTAGGGTGTAGTGGGAAAATTGAAATATTGCCGGTATAGGTGATAAGTGTGTAAGGATGTTGAGGCCTGGTGGCTGCCTAGATTTTGTTATAAATTGGCCGGCACAAGGGCACAACTACAGTGATCCTCAACAAAACAGATTACATTACAGAAGCAGAAAATCAATTCCAGCAGACACCCACCTACAAACGTCTGAGAGAAGACCCAACCACCAAATTTTGCGACAATATCAATCAATTTCTTGTGTCCCAGGGAACCTCCAAGAGCTATCTGAGGCTTCAATTAAACTGCTCACTCTAAATAAACCCACCACACCAGTTCTCTATCTGCTTCTAAAGATACACAAGGAACAACAGCCACCCCCAGGATGTCCCATTGTATCAGGGATTGGCAGCCCCATAGAGAGAATCTCAGCCCTTGTAGATGCCCATCTTCAACCTTGGGTACAGCAGCTTTCATCCTACGTCAAGGACACTGGCCACCACCTGGAATGCTTGATACACCTGGGCCCCATTTCCCAAGATGCATACATGGTTACCTTAGATGTTACATATCTCTATACTAATGTCGCCCACTCATCTGAACTCTGTCATTGAATATTTCCTCAAGCAAAGACCTCCGCACAGCAAACCTACAGCATTCCTTGTTGAACTTGCCAGGTTAACCCTCAGCAATAACTTCAGATTTCAAGACTCGCACTACCTTCAGGTCAACACGTGTGGCCCCATCCTATGCCAATCTGTTTATGGGCAGGTTAGAAGAAAACTTCCTTAGTCGCCAACCAACACCACCACACTGCTGGATGTATTTCATCGACATCTTCATGATATGGACTTCCACTGAAGACAGCCTAATTCACTTTCTAAACTATTTAAAGGCACACAGTTCACTCAAGTTCACCTGGTCATGCTCCAAAACACGCACCATATTCCTGGATGTTATACTCTCTCTCCACAATGGCGCAATTCACACTGCTGTACACACCAAACCCACTAACAACCTCCAGTAATTACATTTTGACACCTACCACCCATATCATGCCAAAAAATCCCTACCCTACTGTCTCGCCACAAGAACTAAACATTATATGCTCCACCAACAGTGATCTCAACAAACAGTGAACAAATAGTCAGAGCATTCCTCGACAGGGCTACCCCAGGCACCTCGTCCACAAACAGATTCAGCAAGCCATCTAAAATACCAGAACACAAACCAAGGTCAACAACTCTGATATACTCCTTGTGGTCCCATATCATGAAGGCTGAAGTAAACTCTGAAACATTGTCCAATTTGGATACAAAATTCTGGCTTCCTCACCACAAACACAAGATCTGCTCTCCAAACTGCCCAGTTTGGTCTTCTAAAGGCCACCTAACCTCCTCAACAAACTGGGTCATCCAAAGCTGCAGCCCACCACAAATGCCAACCAGACTACCACCCCCAAAGAATCCCACCCATGCAATAGCTCACGCTGTCTCACCTGTGCCATCCACCAACCCTCAACTTCTTTCAATAGCAGACTCGGTAGCCGTACATACTCCATTCAAGGCAACCACAACAGTGCAACACAAAAACTGATTTATCAGATACAGTGCCAACACTGCAATGCAGAATATATCTGTCTCACCACCAGGCCATAGAGCAGATACCAAACAAGCCATAGCTGGTCACATCAATAACCTACAAGACAAACCAGTTATAGCACATGCAGCATCACACGACAAAGATTTTGGTTCCTGCTACAGGACCAGAGTTGTGAGAGCACTACCACCTTCAAGCAATAGCTCAGAACTCAGACGCTGGGAATTAGCTCACCAATTTATAACAAAGTCCAGGCAGCCGCCAGGCCTCAACATAAGATAATCACAACTCCTTACCACACTCATCAGCTATACTGGCAATTTTTCAATTTTCCCCCCGCACCCTAGTTCGCCATACAGCCACTAGGTTTATCACTATCAGCCCCTATCCACCATAGTGCTGCGTATAAAACCACGAAGGTAAATACCCACAAATTAAGAGGTAAACCGAATTCTGCCAGCTTGGTAGATCTTCGGGAGCCCGAAACACCCTAGGAACTCCTCCACCCGTGGAATCGAGTGACTAAGTAGTTTCCTACTCCACCACTGCTGGTAATGGCCAGAGTGGAGAATAGCCTACCTTGGCCACTTGACCCACAGTGGAAACCACACCTGAACATTTCTGCATAAAACTACGTGACGTTATCCAAAGCTCTGTTTCCTCCGCTGTAAAGGCCGGAAGTCTCATCCACTGCTTGCCAAGGCTGTAAAGTCAATGTATTTAGAAGTACACAATAGGATCCGTTAAATACCCCGGCTTAGCTTCAGAACTTTTGGTACACTTTACTTTCCTCATGCCATACTCCTGGAAAGGAAGTTCTAAAAATCGGCTGAAACAGGAAACTAAAAGACCTCGTAGAGGAAATTACTGAGTTACTTCTGTAGGAACGAATAGCACTACTCCGTTATTTACACCCCAAATTAAGATAGCAGAAAGACAACATCCCACCATAGAAATCATACAGAGATACCATTTTAAGCGTAGACAGAGAGAAACCCCTTTTCAAGAGAACCCTTACCTTCTCTACCAGAGTCACCACTACATCCCCAGCACTACTTTGCTGCAGCCAGCAACAGCCGCTGTTCAGCCACCAACCACCACAGCCAGCCAGACAGGAGGAGCATGCCGCATTCTGTCATCAAAAAGGTACTGTCTCTGCGATGGGTAGTGTATGTAACCCCTGACTTTGTGCCCTCGAGAAGGCCCACTTTATACACTGGATGTGTACCTAAACACACGTAAAGTATCCTCCTTATCTCAATGTCCCCTGCAACACTGGCATCGCATTGGTTGACGTTGACGAACCTGATTAAAACCAAGACATCATACAAGATAACTTGCAGGGATAAATTTGTCATAGAAATTAATGTCCCCAGTTATTGATCCAGGCTGGACGTAAACAAGCCCTCGGCTTAAAAATCTGGTGTGCCAACGTGGAGAACCCTACCTTAGCCAGTGTTATGCAGACCTCCTACTCGAGACTTAAACATGAGCTTGGGTTCGACCTCCCAAGGAAGTTAAGTGCTTTTAACAGCTATGACATTCACTCTAGGTTTCAATTAGTGACGCACAACACAAGGCCTAAAGGCCTTCTAGGCTTTATTCCAATAAAAGAATTAGCAAAACCAGTTTCAACATAAATCTAAATGATTTAAAATACATCTCTCCGTAGAACGAATAATTTAACTTTTCTTTCCTTTCTTTTGTGATTTGGTTAAAATATTCATTTATTTAATTTATCACTCCATTGATCCCTAGAAGGATATGTGTCCAGGGATATAGTATTCCTCAATATAATAGAATATAATAATACATACATTATGACATGTGACTTTATACCATACATGACTTTGCCTCATCTGAACATACCCTCACTTCAAACAAGGTGGGGTTGAAACAGTAGAAGAGGTTGGTCATGTGCCTACAAGATACGCTCTTGCAACGAGGAGTGATGTTACAGACATGTCCATCCACCTGTACTGTTCACTCACTCCAAGTTACACGTCATGCCAACCCCGCCCCCCGAAGGGAGATTGTACTATCGGCCGAACCGCTGAGGGCCCATGGACAAGGAGAATACAAGCCCGTGCGCAGCCCTAAGTAGACAGTGTATGCCTCCTCCATGGCTCTGACTAGGGCTGGAGGAAGACACCAGCAGCTTGTTCTCGAGTACACCTTGCTTCTCCCACCACTCACTCTTGAGCCAGAAGTCTACTCCTGCAGCTTGCTCTACCAGAAGCTCTTCAGCGACAGTGGCAACACCCTCAATACCTACTGGAGACTCATCACCACCATCTCCCGAAGACATTGTCAACCGCAGCCTTACCCCCTCAGGTAACGGCAACCACCACTGCCCCATCTGGTAGTGGTCGTCCACGGTCCCTTCTGGACAACGGATAACGATAGTTAGGGACAGTTGTAATTAGTTACCTAGCCGTATTGCCTTATTCAGGTCATGACCAGGTCTCCTTCAACTGGATTCTCGTAGGTTAACTTCCATTCAACTCAGGAATAGCTTAGGAGGTAGTACGTAATATATGCGTGTTCTTCTTCCAAGTATTCATTACAATGAAACTACGCCCACCAGAGTGAAGCCGGGGACCACGCTAAACCAAAGTATATTATCACTCGCAAGACCTCCACCAGGTGGCTAGCCACTCAGGCCAACCTATACTCCGTCCACGGCTCTGAATGGGCCTGAGAGAGGACTGACCCCTGTGTATATCACACCCAGGAGTCATCGATGTGCAGCATGAGGCAATCCACCGCTCTGAACTGGGCCAGACGAAGTAGCATTGGGTATACCTCTTGTCTGTGCGGCTGCGGCCTTGGAAGTACAGAAGTACGTCGTCTACTTCACTCTTGCTAGGCCGGTAGTTGTACATTTCCCATGCCACACACACTCTGAAGGGTGGTGCTCAGCGGAAGATTAGAAAGGCAACTAATGCCTCCAAAACTAAACTGAGTTGTAACCAAACTCCACAGACTGCACTTTGCAGCCACTCTGCAGGACAGAACTCACACCACCCAACAGTTGGAGCTGGAGGGGCCTCGCCCCCCGCTTATTTCCAGTGCCAATCAAGACTGTAGGGTGTCCTCACCCAATAGTTGTCGCCATCCGCCAGGGCAAGGATATACCCTTGGGCATCAGCCCGTGGCTCGGGAGCAACCGGACTGCCCACATCAGCCCATCCCGGGCTCCAACTAACACCACCTCTACAGCACCGGGTAGCAGCATCAACAGCCGCAGCCAACTTCCCCGGGCCACCATCCAGTCAGGTAAATCTGTGGCAGTGTGCCCACCATACCGCAGACTGTGAAAGCAGCATTTGATTTTGTACCCTGCAGACAGGCTACGCGACCTGCTCTCTATATCGTACGAGCTCTAGCCCATCATCATCATTACTAATTCTAGGTCATAACTTCTCGTGTCACCGGCAACGTGACCAAAACTATAACTGACCACGGCGACCACCTCTCAGTCAAAGGCAGTCGTGTGACACCCCTACCATAAGCAGTTGTGCTTCAATTAGATTATGTAATATATACATTGTTCACATTTGAAAATTAACAACAGTCATCAAATAAACTAAGATAACTGATTCATATTAGTAAATTAATTCATTAACTGAATAAAAAATGTTAGTTATCAGATATTTCTTTAAGCTACTATTAAATTGTTTAGTGTTACTTCTGCTTATATTTTTGTCAGTTGGTAATTTACTAAAGTATTTAATTCCAGCTAAGTGCACAACATTCTGCACAATTTTTAGATGGTTTGTTGGGCGATGTACATCGCCGTTTCTTCTAGTATTATATGAGTGAATAGTTTATCTAATATTTAAAATTACATAGTTACTCTGATTTAAATTCTATGGCATCTAGCGCCTTTGAGAATCACTTTAGACGACCATATGTCACATGATTCTTTACCGTGTTCTGTTGTGATGAACCTGCAGCCCGAAGTTGTCATTAAAATTAAAAGACACCTGGTATAAATTTGTATGCATATGTTTATAATGTAAATGTAATGATCCAATTGCAGTACATTACAATTAAGTTTTTGTAAAAGCAGATTAGCTATACTTTATGTTTTATGTTATTAAATATTGGTTATGTTAACATTTGTACTGTATAAAATTAATGTTGCTTAACATACAGCAAAGGAAAGTTTATAATTGCCAAAACTTACTTTGGATGCCCTCGGAGACAGATCAGATTTATAGATACGCCGCCTCTGCCATCACCACATTCGTCCCTGTGATTAATTGGTTACTTGGCTGTTTAGCTGTAGGTGTAGTAACGTTGGTGCATTTAAGTTTGAGTTTCAATATACCAAATTTTTGTTCTAATATTTTTTAGGATTTTTAAAAATAAAACTACACATTTTACTGAACCATACTTGTACAATTTTATTTCACAGCTGTTGATGTAACATTGCCACACAATTACATTTTTATATCACTTAACTTTTTTTCAAAGTAACAATTAGTAACAATTTTTTTTTTTGTTTTTATTAATAAGGAACTGATCTAAATTCTCATACATCAAATGATATTTCACAAAAGAAAATTTTTTTCCACTATAGCAAAATTTTTACCAAATCACTTTATACAAAAGTTGGACAAGAAATCAAGAATATGTTTCAACAAAGAGAATACACGTACATGAAATAAGAGTTGTATGAAGGACGCCACATGTTCCGTTCAGATGGGATGGCGTCAAACAAAGCAAATTAACTGTGTGTCAAGAGTTGTTTTCCATAGGCCAAGCTATGGTATTTTGATGAAAGTATTTTGGTATGTGTTACTTCTAAGGTAATAATGTTGATAAAACAGAGGTGGTTAAGTTTCATTATTATGACCATTTTTAAATTTCATGTAATACATTTGATGTACGTATAAACTAGATTTTTCTCAGTAATCATTTGAATCTAGTTTTTCCTTGATTTATAACTTAAACTATTTTTTAAATGATATTTGATTATATCTGGTTGATTTACATGAAAATTAAAATGCTTTATAATACTAGAATGAGCGGCTTATATTGAGCCAACTAAAAGAAACGTGAGCAATACATAAAGGTAGCCACGTTCCTTGTCCTGGTATGTAAGAGGACGTGAGATACAGGGTCTCAGTCTGTTGGCCATGACACAAGTAGTGGGTAAGAAACACTGTTCCATGTCCTGGTCTCAGTTGACCCTCGGGAGAATTGTCCCATACTTATTTCAGAGCGAAACGAATACTGTATGTACTCTGGACAGCATCTGGGATCGAACATGAGAAAACCTTAACCACGTTCCACTTTGAGAATGCTCAACTTAACTGATTGCCAGGCGCAAGGCTGAGGGGACACCCAACGTGTTTTCTAATCCTCGTCAACATAATGTATAGCCCATCACCTAAATCACTATCAACAATATTGGCTATCTGTTGCATATCATATCACTGTACTTTAATTACTAATTTAACAATACTCATGTTGGTAGTATTTTATTTTCTTTGTCTTGAAATCATGTTATATTACAGGCATATAAATTAATATGCATTGTAAGTACTTTAAAATTGTAAGAAATATGCTTTTCGTGCAGTATTTTATATTGGTATTCTAGACATACCTGTAAAAACAATAATGGAAATAACAACTATGAGATAATAGTACAGCAGCAATACTGTGAAACTAGCTCATCTTCTGCAAGCATTAGAACAGTGGTTGGTTTACTAGCATCATGCTTCATCTGTTTCCAAGCGACAAGTGAATCAGTATTATGATACTGAAAGCAGACTATAATAGATATGGAGGTTTCAAGGCACTCTTCACACTATTTGGCAGTGTCTTTAATATATTGTAATGTAGGTACATATATCTAAATAAGGCAGGCAATTCTAGAGCGGCAAGCTGTGACCAACTATTGTCGAAAGTAACTTCTCATGAGAAAAGGAACTATGCAGCACAAATCTCACCAAACTTCACAAAAGTTTCACTAGTTCATAAAATATGAAATGCATGTGTGCATTAACTGCATTAGAGAATTGCATTTTGGATTGTACTATTACCAGCAGTCTAAAAACATTATCACTACAAAAATTATTTGACACTATGAAATGTTTTACGTATAAGCCTATAACAATACTACTATTTAATACTATGTTCTTACTATTTTTAGCTTGTGCAGTTACCATGTCTTATGTAGTGTACCTCACTATGCAGAAAGCTAAACTGGCATTTTTACGGGTGCAGAATTTCTTCAGTCAGATTATTGTTGGTGATAATATTAGTCTTACATAATTAAAAACTTTAATTACTGATAACTTTTAAACATGTCATCACCGAGTATCCACTCATGAAAATTAAATTGTTTGGAAAAATATTACAAATCTGAAATTACAGAGAAATTTTAAAATAATTTTTAGCCTTAGACGTGACATTGTTTAAAATAATACTGAGTCTGAATTTAAAAAAAATTGTTACAGTATTACTTCATATAGTCTTGTGCAGTAAAAGCAAGTTTACAGCTAGGGCCTGAATAACATTTTAGCTACGAATATTTGTGGTTTCAAAAACAGTTCATCATCATTCTGAGCAGTTTGCAGTAGGTGGGTCGAATCAGGACGGTTGTGAACTGTACTATAATTATAGTATTTGTACTACAGTTTTGTTCAATGTGCTATAGCAAATTCGTTATAGTGTGCAAAATTACTATAATTTAAAATGAACCAATCTATTTTTATACTAATTTTACTAAAGTTTTAAGTTTTGGGTGCATAGAGCTATATTCACAGTCATACTTTGTACCTCAACATAACAAGTATTTGGTCTAGATAACACTAACTTAATATAATGGTTTTACGGGGGAAAAAAAAAATTAGAATACAAATAATGATAGAAATGCTTAAGCTGCTGAGTGTCATCATATAGTTTTTAATATACTGTAAATAGTGTATTATAGCAAATTTACGAGTTTTAAAACATTTTAAAAATAGAAAACTGAAGTTATTTATCAAGAATACAATGCATGTAAATGTGAAATGGCTGCCAAAGGATTTTTTATTAACATACTATAATTTTGCACAAAATACTATAATTTTCGCAGACATGTACTACTTTTAACTGCGGGTCGGCTTGGTAAAATGCCTCCATCTACCTCTTTCTCTCCACTCTCTTAAAGAAATTAGGGCCGGAGTCCCCCAGGGCAGTATTCTAGGCCCACTTCTGTATAATCTACAAACACACGATTTGCCACGCCCCCTACATGGCACATTAATCTAGGAGTATATGTCGATGACACAGTCATATACACTCGCTCACGTTGCTCACGTTGGACCACTGAACATGACACCTGTTTGAATGAGTTAAAGATCAGATTCCGGTAGTGTATGACACTAGCTCATCATGACCCCACCAAACACTTGTACCTACAGACAGATGCAAGTGAGAAGGGTTTAAGTGCTGTCCTGCTTCAAATGAGGGAAAACCAAGAATGCTACATCATCGAATATAGTAGTGCAGAAGTTGGCGTGACAGAGAGCAGCTATTCTGTAAACGAATGGGAATATTTGGCAGTAGTGTGGGCCATGAAAAGACACTGTGCATATCTAGAGTATCAGCGCTTCACACTGCGCACGGATGACAGGTGCCTACTTTGGCTACATTCCATGAGAGAAACCAGAAGCAAACTAGCACGTTCGACATTACTCTTACAATCATATGATTTTGAAGTACAACATGTTCCCGGGGCCAATAATCAGCTGGCTGACGAGTTGTTACGTGCACCAGATATAGCCATAGTGGTAAATGAGAATGAATGGGACAATCTGCTACTTCCTACTGTAACCACACATCAATCACCGGGCGAAAATGATGCCAGTTGCAATACCATTGAGGTCCCGATGGGAATCGAACCCAGGTTAGAAGAGTGCTTGTATGAAACAGCCAGCAACAGTGTGCAAACACACAAAACCGAGTGGCGGAAATTGCGCAAAACAACGAGTAGTGGCTCATACAAAGGACGCACGTTGAAACCCGGTGGCTGTAACCCGATCTACCATGGCACTTTTTATGTACCAAAAGAAGCACGGGAACAAGTTCTAAATCATGTGTACATCTGTAAATTTGCAGGCCACCTTGAAGCAGCACAAACTGCCAAAAACATATAAGAACACTTTCACTGGCCAGGAGCAACTAAGTACAAGCACAAGTATGTCAAGGAGTGCATCATTTGCAACAAGTTCAAAAGCAGGAAGGCAGATGGAGTAACACAACAACAGTCAGATGTACCAAATAATCATTTGAGACAGTCTCTCCAGATTTACTGGGCCCTTACTCCCGCACTCCAACTGGCAAGCGCTTCATCTTGGTAGTCAGTGATGATTTCTCCAGGTGGACTGAGGTATACCCAATCTCCAGCACAAGTACGTGTACCATTGCATGTGCGCTGGAGACAGAGTTCTATCCCCCTGGGGATATCCTAGGACGTTACTCACAGACAACGGGACACAATTCACAGGGAAGCAGTGACGTGATTTGTGTACTCATTAGGGAGTGATGCACCACACAACAGCCATCTACTGCCCGCAGACCAATCCAACCAAAAGACGCAATCAGGATTTGAAAACCCAGCTACGCGTACACGTTGGTAAGGACCACACCACCTGGGCAGAACATTTGTCACCAGCACTGTTCACCATAAGAAGACGGGTGAATTTGGCAACCGGACAGTCACCTGCCACAATATTACAAGGTAGGAAGTTGACGCTACTTGCAGAGATCGCCGTACAGTACACAGAGAGTGCAGGCGAAGCAGGAGATGGCGCAGCATGGCGGCAGCACAGAGAAATGGAGCTGTAAGCCGCTCGTGAGAATCAAGCCCATTACATCACGCAATGGGTCCCCGCCACAACTTGGGCACCACGTAGATTGGCGTCTGGACAGTTAGTGTGCATCAGAGAACACCGTATCTCCAGTAGTGCAAAGAACTTCAGCACCAGATTTGCCCTGAAATGGAGCGGGCCACATACTGTCATCAAGCCACTGGGACAT
The DNA here is from genome assembly GCA_029891345.1 of Dryococelus australis. Classification (NCBI taxonomy): domain Eukaryota; kingdom Metazoa; phylum Arthropoda; class Insecta; order Phasmatodea; family Phasmatidae; genus Dryococelus; species Dryococelus australis. The sequence continues at coordinate 385,592,844 of CM056993.1, forward strand.
ACAACATGACGCATGCCACATTGCTACTCAGCGCGACTACAGTCTCTACAATCGACTTTGCCCCATCAACAAGCAAGCAAGCAAAAGCTTGGGGCAAGTCACAAACAGTGGCAGAGTACGTTTCACGTGCCGATAGAATCAACTCCACATGTTGGATTGCCTCAAACATAAAAATAATAAATGCATTTAATTATGGATTGTACTGCCCTCCCAGATTCTGACATGTGGTCGCCACCCCCGTGAGTCAAGATTGCTTTAACCCGACAAGCCACTATCCCAAGATAGCCAAGAAGGAAGTTCTACAGACACCACAGGATCACAGCAACTCTGCTACCCCGTGACATCACACCCGCCAGCCTTGGGCCAAAGTGGTAAAATTGTTGTCGCCTCAGCGCAGAGAGATAAGAAATATGCAGCGCTCACTGCAACCCCTGATAAAGCAACCCTTGCTATGAAAGTCTACAACACCCTCTGAAGATCACCAACACAGGGATTTTCTACTATATAAGGAGGCACGAGTACGCCTCTTGCCAGAGTCGCCGGGCTTGCCAGCCACATAGGTCAGCAAACACTCTTAGGGTCTGACCAAGACCTCTCTTCACTCCTACAGCCTGCAAACGGCTTCAAACTGTCCAGCAGCTTGTCAAGGATCATCCACTCTGCACCAGCTGACCGCAAGGATGGCCCTTTCTCTCCAGAGGTAATCCACAACATCCACGTCTTGCAACCCCCATCCCAGTCACTCCCTTGACTCCACGGTAACAGGTCATCGTGAAGTCCCTTCTGGAAAACCACCCCTCGGAGGTTACGTTGTGAATTTCATAAAGCGAATTTAGTCAAAGTGTATAATCTAACCGGGACTCCCACTGTTTTCGCAAACGTAGTAATAAAATATTACGTTAATTCTGGAGTACATGACTACCTCATTTAATAGCAAATTGTTCCTTGTTCATTATGGTGGTGTTCTAAATCATAGAGTGTAATCTCAAATGCCCAGTAAGAGAGGTAGGATTAAGAGCCGCATTTGACGACACGAGCGGCGGGCTTGACAAAGGTTAAGCATCTTACAAGGCGAGACAAAGATCCAGGGTGAGGACACACCCACACCTGCTGACCCAGAATTCAAACCGCGGTCCATCTCACCATTTATTCTAACTGATCATGAGTCCGAGCTCAACGCCTACTTAGGTGCTTGTTGGTTGTGACCAGAGTCCGAGTGCTACAAGCTATCGTCAGCCGGAGACACCTCTACCTCCCCCGAGCGTAGCACCTCCCAAATCGTACGAAAAGAAAGCAGTACAAAATACGTGTATCATTTGGTTGGCTTCGGAAAAGATTATTCGGGTTCGACTCCCGCCAAAGGTTACTCCCAACGCCAGGGTAACTCCTTCCCTCGAGAATTACATCCCTAACCGCCAGCCAACAAGACTGCTACGCATAACATCCACCACTCCATCAGAATCATTCACGCCCACCTCCATTATCGATTAAAAGGGCACTCTCACTGCACACAACCCCACAACTGCTGGCGTTCCGCATCTTGGCAACCTTTGTAGTGAGAAAGAGTGTACTCCCCGGATGGGAGACATTCACACTTCAGCTCACTTTGGGGTTTGATTCCCTCCCCCCAAACAGTATCCCCCCACTAAGCAGCATCCTATTGAACCTTCCACGACCCACCAGGCCAAAGTAGCAAAGGACACGCCATGGTAGGATTTCCAATTGGACTCGGGAGGGCAGTCAGCACTCGACCCAAGATAACAGAAGCACGTCAAACATATCTGGTAAAAGTAAGCAACAGGAGGGAGATTACATCCACTGTGACAACCTCCTACCTGGCAGTGGCGATGCCCAGCGCCGCGACGCCTAGTCAAGGGGGCTATCAAACAACACCAAGGCAAGTTACACCAGCCACCTTGGGTGGCAAACCCAGAACACCTAGTTCTGGAAGCAATGGGAGTATCCGTTGGTGCCTACTTCCTACTGCGATGCCTGTCATCTTGACATCCACAAGGGACATGAAGGAAGTGCAGGAGCACAGCGGAGAGTTACCCACGCCAACCAACAGCAACAGCACAGCAGCCAACACTGCAGGCCCAGTAGGGTCTACCTGCAGAGTTGCAACGCCATGCGCCGATGACGAGCCACCAGAGACGCCTATGGGACAGAGCTTCCCACAGGACGGCTCTCCGAACAGCTATGCTGTGACGCCTTTAAGGGTGTATCCAGTGGGGAACCTTACATCAGGGGATGACTGGCAAAGCAATAGGGGGAGCATAACAGGCTTCCACAGCCTGAAATTGAGGCACCCTCCTACCCCCTCGCCAACTCCCACAACACACTGGCATCCACACACCAGTAGTTACAGAAGCAGCAGCGAGGATGTGGCGGCAGAGGAAGTGGGATTCCACACTTTCCTTCACTCCAAGCGGCCATGCTGCCTGCACCGCCCGGCATACACGGCCTGTGTTGGGAACACCCTCCGCCCCTGCACGTGTGCCGCGTTGCACCAGCGCTGCCGGGGTCAGAACCCTGGGCCAGCAGGGACCAGTGCCGACTCACAGAGACGCGGGTCTTACATACTGAGACCACATCGATACCTGAAGTCTCCACGACCTGTTGCGCCTGACGGTGTGTGGGTCACATGGGGGACTGTGGGGTCAAGCGGTCACCAGAGAGGGGGCTGTTTGACATGAACCACACATTCTCGAGCTCTCTTGTGACCACTTCGACCTCCGCAGTCACTTGAACTACTTAGTCAGCACCAGGCCGACTTCAACATCAGGCCACGAGTTGTAGTGCAGGTTGACGGGAATGGAGCTTGTACCGCCGTGCCAACAGGTACTACGTGATTCAAGAGACCATCTAACTTTATATATCCCAAGAGGTTAACTCTAGGAATAAATTAGTAAGCAATCCAATATGGTATTTACCCCAAAGACACAGCCATTGGGCACACGGGCAAATGAAAGTGACATCGGAGCAGCTTACGCCGCGTCATCCAACCTGATTATTCACCACATCACGTCAACCGGCCTGCTGGTCAGATAATAAGTGCTACGTGCCCCCCAGTGCATTAATTCAGTGCAGAATATTTTTCCACATGTGTTCAAAGTGTTTGTAATGCAAATCAATTACAGGAGAAATAATCTATTCTAAAGTGAGTAATTGAGCATGGCTACCCACATCCCTTCTTCACATTGGACTCATCCAACCTCTCAGGCGGCGAGCACTTGGACTCATCCAAGAACTGAAATACAATGGCGTCACAAATCATACCGGAAATGAAATACAAAGACTTAAAATATTATTTAATTTAGCTTAACTTGCTTCCTTCACAGCAGACTGCCTATAAAGGCCATTTCACATTTATTCATATTTTTAAGTACGGTGACATTCTTGTGACATTACATTTTCAAGCATAAAAGGCAATTGTTAAGTTACGAGGACGTCACCAATATGTTTCTGTTCATTTATTTGTATTTTTATTATTTTTATTTTCAGTGTAATTGTCACACATATTTTGCACTCTACATTTGGCGCCAGCTCATGCAGCCTGTAGTGGAAACAGACACCATTCATTCAATTCAATCTCAGCACTTGAGTCGGCTGGCAGCTTAGGAGTTTGCTCTGCATGAACCCCCTCGGTACCTTCATATTTGGCTGCAATCATTTAACTTACAATAGTTAATTAACTTACTAGAACTTTTTTCACTACTTTGTACTGAGGGGTGGACCAGCTGTCTTTCCATTTCCATTGGGACTTAACGCGTATTGCGTACTGAGTAATTTCTATGCATGGCTCACACCGTTTTAACAGTGCAAGTTTCCCGCAGACCACAAGTGCTGGATCCGCTTAACTTTTGACGCGGCAGTATAACTGCTCGTGTAATATTTCAAAGGAAGTAAATCTGTCTGCAAGCATAAACGAGTAATGTTCTCTGTATTCTTCGGGATACATAGGGTGCTGCACCCTTATGCAGCATTCCCAGTGTTTTCACCAGTCAATATTTCAGGCATACGAGGTAGCCCACAACCTTGCAAGTGTAATTCAGTGTAAGTAAGAGTATACGCAGTTTACTTGCAGAGTGTAGATCATCAGCTCATCATGATGGAGGCATCCAGAGCCCATACTGGCCATTTGCCATGCGACCCACGTCAGTAACCCTTGAGGTATGGCACCGGGTAATAGTCACCGTTTTTGCCTCGGCCTGGTGCATCAGATGGGATGAGAACCCACTTCATCTGCTCTGCAACACCTCACACACACGCACGCACGTGCACACACACGCACACACACACATACACATCACTCCCTCCTCCTCTCGTCCTTTGCTCGTCCCTCTATCTGCCTTCCCTCCCTCTTCTGCCTCCCTTTTCCCCTGCTCCACTTTCATCCTATCACCTATCTTATGTAACATGCCCAATGCTGCAAACGTTTTCAGGTTAATTCAAAAATTAGTTTACTGATATTTATACTTGATGAGGTGAACATAAGACCACTTGTTTTATGTACCATCAAAGTATTGGGAAATAATGGAATCTTGCCACAGTATGCAATGTTTTACTATAGGTAGCTTCCTATTTTTTCCAAACACATTTCCTTCTGAGTGGATACTTAGATGATGTGAGTTATTACCACATATAAATATAACAATACTTATTTTCAAATGAGCTCAGGCTGGCAATGTTAATTAGCAATACATTAGTGCAGGAAAATCATAATGTTTGTAAACAATTTTAAAATGTTACTAAAATTGGAATGTACACAATTTGATTAGAAACTAGTCTGCTACAGACAATTACAACTATACAGAACATAATACATAAAGTAACACAACATATAAGTAGAAAAATTTGCACAAAATAAAAATATGTATATGTCTCATTTTCTTAAGTACATTAATTAATAGTTACAGTACAATACATTCAAATAAAATATTGTGAAATAATTTGGAAAGATTTATAAACATCCAGAGTTATAGCATTCACTTTATATGTAATGTTTCTGGGGGAAATATTTCCTTTCTGCTGTAACAGCAAACAACAAGCCTTCAACTCAGAATTCCACAAACATAATGAAGTCATATTTTCATTTAAAAAAATTAACAGCTTTCCTGAGAAAGTACTGGGAATAACTACCTCACTCACACACAAAAATTCTATGGCAGCCTTGGTGTACTCTTGAATGACAAAGTGTACCAGTGAATGATAAGCTCCTCTAGTGTCTCTCATCAATTTGAGTTACCATCAACATTTCAGGACTTGCGCACGTCAAATGTAACCATCTAGTGCACACAACACAACTGGTTACTCATTCAAATACTTTGTGCGCAACACAACAATTTTTTTTTGTACTTTTTATTTCAAAATTTTGTTAATATCATCTTTATTTGGTAGCACAATGACTGAATCATAATTTTCATGAGCTATTAAAATTTATACAAAGGTAAAATCGTGGAATTTGTTCAAATTATTCATGTACGCCTAGCTGGGAATTCTATTTACGCTATCATGTATCGCAATTGCAAACAAGAAAAAAAATGGAACAAATTGATACATTGAATATGTCAACAGTTGATATATGTATGATACAGTCTCAGAAAAAATGGCTGGCCACAATTTCCGCATGCATGGTCCATGCTTGGTAGGTCCGTTCTCCATTGCGTTTCTGTTATGCAATGTACTCTTGAAATGAATATTGAAATATTGCAACTAAAATCTAAAATGGTATTTTTAAAAATTTTAAACTTAACTGGAGAGAATAAGAATAATTTTTTCAGATGAGCAAGTATGTGAAATATTGCAATCCAACCCAAGTGTATAATGATATTTAATTAAATAACTTCTTTTTTTTTTTTTTTTCAGTTTATATATAGCTAGTCATTTTTATTACATACATAATTTGGCATTTATTTTTAGTTGTATTTTCTTTGTGAAATAAGATATATTCCTAAACACTGCTTTATTCATTTGTATATACAGCTTTGAGGGTTTTTTTACACCACAGATGGCATGATCTGTTCACCATTTTGTTGGGTCTCTACCTACAGGAAATATCTGAAACTGTGATATATTTTTTCTAGTAGAAAATAATTTTGGATAGTCAACTTTGTGGAACTTAAATGTTTCATTAGTCCCCTTAGGCCGAAAGTATCTCCCTTTAGAACTTACCACATTACAATTAAAACATAATATACATGGATTAACCATAATTAATAAAAAATTTACAAATGGAAACTTACGTCAACCAACTTTATGTTTCTTTTGATTTGAAGCAATAATATAGAATGTGAGACTCATGTATGGCAAGAGGTAAATTTTGTTCCTACATTAGGGTATGCCGGTTACAAAATGCTTTTTTGTGTCTTACACTTTCTTGATTTCACAAGTCTCATTTGCAGGTGAACAGATGTCGAGCTTTGCAGTGTAATAAATTGGGCCAGTTGTTACAAAAGCAGCAGTTTCTACGACACACAGTGCCCAACCATCGCTTGTCCACTGTCTTGTGTACAGCATCATGGTGGCGTGAACTATTGCACTGAAGGAGGATTTAATTAAAAGTATCAAAGAACTAGAATATTTGCAGTTTTTTCTCTGGAATTTCTTTAACAATTTTTTGGGGAGACAAAAAGTACATAACTTATCCACGAGAAAGGGATCCTACTTTCTTGTAACATTCAACTTCTGCTACCAGTCCCGCCAAGAGAGGGCGGCAAGGGGGTGCAATGCTCAGGGGCCTGGGTCGGGCCCCACTTGTGAATGTTTATTTATAAAACGTAATATTACGTAAAAATCTATTTTCAACACTCAAAACTTATTAACTTTTTTCATGGATGACGACTATTAATGTTGTTGTAAAGGGTCGATTTTCAGAGGGAGGGGTTAGGGGGGCCCACAGCACGCATTGCTCAGGGGTCCAGAATTTCTCTTGGTCAGCCTGTCTGCTACTGCCCAGTTTATTGAGTGTAGACTGTGTGAATGTTTATGAAACATACCACCGAAAGAAAATTAACAGTTCTCTGTATAAAATTAAAAACAGGCAAGATCTGGTTAAATTAGCCACTATTTAGTGTTACTTTAACTGATGATGTATTTTTAGATACCTTGAAAATGTTTCATTTATTTTAGTTATTAAAAAATAAATTTTATTACATATTGTGTATGCACAAGAGGCAACATTAATATTATAAATTTTTATATCCCAAATACTTTCACAGCAAAGTACAAAAGTCAGTCTTTCAAGTAACAAGTTTTCACAACTAGTTTGTATCTACTACTTAGAAAATAAAAGCAAAAAAAGTTGACATAAAATTAAATACACCACCAAATTTATACGTATATGTGGCATGTCATGTGCATCTAGCAATCATTGCAGTACTGGAACGTGATTTGTGTCTACACAGCTTTACAAGTAAACATTATTGCAACTAAACAAGTTTGTGAATGTGATAATGAGAATATTAATAGAAAAGTTAATGTAATTGCTTCGGACAGTAGTGAAGCACAATTTTAATTATGGTGATATATTGATGATATATTCTCAAATTATTTGTGCAGTGCTTCCCCCCCCCCCCCCCCCGGCCCACTTTTGCCAAACATTAAGAACATTAAAAAAAGGAAACAGCTGACTTATGTGACACAATTAGTTGCATGTAACCTTATGGTGCAGAGGGTTATGGGTTTGAAACCTAAGGGCATATGCTATTTTCAATGGTAAAATATAGTTAATTTAGACATACTCCCTCCCCTGATAAACTGAAAGACATTAACAGTAAAAACTTTAATAAAGAGAAAATGAAATACAAATCTGCTGATACAAATTTTTTTCATTATGTGAGATGTATACCTTCCCATTATTCTGCTGACAGCTGACAAGGGCTCATTTTTATTTTAGTTTTTTTTTTTTTATGTCAACGCTTAGGTTTTCTGTGAACAACTATCCAGTGGCATATATCATGTACAAAATAATATCTCATTCAAAGCAGTCTGTAAGGTGGCCATCTGCTTCGGCCCCTCCAAGTACTGCAATAAAATGAAAATTTATCTTTGCACCAGACACTATCAACCTGCACTGTGTAGTATATGGCAGATTACAGTGACTGCATTTACGGAACTACGAATGCCCAGCAGTTATTCCAGTACTGTAATGAGTAGACATTTGTTGGCACATCAAAGAGTTAGAAGAAACGAGAATATTGTTCAGCTTCCATTGCAAATGTGCACCGAACGTAAACACATACACACTTCCCTGGAGACAGCTCTAACCTACTGCAGCACACAACATATACAAGACACATGTCTTATCATGCAACAGCAGTATCTACTTTTCTACTGTACTTTTGATCTACTTTATTTAATCCAGTATCAATTGACTACAAGGGAGTGAGTTCTGTCGTACTTCCTGTATATCAAATTACATTTCCTAGTATTATTATTATATCATTGACTGTCTACCCCAATACTGTCCTAAGCAAAAAAATTTTTCACCTCAAATGCATTATTCTAAAATAACTTACTAATAACAGTAAGTGTTATGCAAGCAATTTTAATTCAGTTTTAATATGAGATCATATTATGCAAAAATCTACAAAAATGTATTATATTAAAATTTATGACTACGTACTTTAGCCAAGCTTTGACTCCTAAGATGCTGTAACTTATGGTTTTAAAATTTTTGAAATATGTCTACTACAAATATTGACCAAATCAAGTAATCAAACTAATTATTCGTAATCTTTAAGTTAATATTGGCTGATATTTATGGATATGTACATTACAGCAATTAACCCAACTTTGAAAGTGCTGATATGTTATGACTATGGCTATTTACTATTAGTCACCATGCCTTTTACTAAGTATTTTTACTCTCCAAATATTCTGGATTGTTATACAGATTTTCACAAAGTTTGCTACTAGTAACTCAGGTCTATTCAAATACTTTTTTGTTACTATTGCATTAAAATCAGTGGCTTAGTACCCATTAATTATAAACACAGGTATAAAATTAAATGCACGTTGTTCATTTTTAATTCTCTTCAAGTCTGGTATTAACATCTACGACACTTATTAGCTGAACAGATAACCAAGTCACAAACTGAATTATATTTTCAACATTAAGAAATATTTGATTAATGTAAAGTTCTTAAAATCCGTAACAAAATTCTTGATTTTAAAATAATTTTTGCAACAGTTCAAAATTTTTACACCAACACATCAATTCAAAATAAATTCATACACATTTAGTGGAACATACAGACGCCCATTTCGAAACATTTTTAAACGTATCGTATTACTTTAAATCACAGATATGTTTTAAATTCACAAAATATTTTTTTTTGTGAACTGAGACACTTTTGAGTGTATCTAGCCGTGTCACTTCACTAGCTAGCAGCTTCTCGTTTGCTTCCTCAGTCAGCACCAAGAAGAGTCTCGTTACATCATTCTGCTAAAGGACACTTCAAGTACTGTATGTATAGTTTATTGCCTTTCAGTATTGCTAAGAGCTCGAGTTAAAAATTGCTTAACAAAAATATGAAAACATGTACACAATATTTACACAAATTAGTCATACTCCACAAAAAAATGCACAGATCGAACAAACAAACTGCAAACACACATTATATTTGATCAGTTTGTGAAAAAATGCTTGCAAGAGCTTTTCATTGCAGAACTGCAGCAGCTTGCAAAAAGCATAACACACTAGAGTATGATAATGCAGCATGAAAGAAATCTTCAAACTCAGACAAATAGTGCGATTGTATTCAAGACGTATTGGTTACGCAATAGGCACCTTGCTGCATTTTTGCTGTTTGTCGACGAGTTAGGATAAACATCTTAACAACTACAATATGCATGGACACGTGGATCAAACTGTGGAATGTACCTGCACAACATTCAAACATTTCACACCACAAAACAGTAACTGATTTGAAGTAATTTTTAATTTATTCAGCTTTTTAATCACAGATATCTGTTGCACCATATTTTACTGCTTGTCTAAACATATTTAACAATTTAGGCAATGTCAATAAAAACATATTGCCAAAGTGTGCACTTCATTATGAACAATTATGTACAACCTTTAGGATATTTCAAACAATAGTGCTGCTGTAAACAAGTTCAGAGCACCTTAAATAGTTCCACCTGTGCAACACAAACATGTTGCATAGGCAAGCGTCATTCACACCTCTGCACAGGAAGAAGTGTAACGCACAAACTTTCAGACTGCAACATCAGTGATGATATTTACTTACTTTCCACTATAAAAGTTCTTAAATAAACTTAAAATGTTGAAAACATTTTGTTGCAGTTGTATTATGAGTCATACGAAAATTAATTCATTTCTTGGACTGTATATTGTATTCAGAACTGGAAATGCCAGCTGCAAATAATAATACTTAATTTTTTTTAAATTATGCCTTTAGGTGTTGAGATTGCTGAAAGCTTAGTATGTCGCACAACACCTGCACTGCAATAAAGACAGTTCCTGTGCATGATTGTAGCAACTGTGACTTCCTGGAAAGACACAGCTGAGCCAGCGACGGGTGCGCAGCTGGCTAAGCAAGCCGGAACTCTGCGAGGGGGTTGAAGTCGCGCTGGTGGGAGCTGTTGATGGTGCGGCGGTAGCCCCAATAGTTCATAGCGGGCCTGCAGGCGCGCTGGATGGCACGCACCTCATGGTGGGTCAGGTCTTGGCGCCAGTGGAATGGGGCCGACTTGGAGTTGCGATACGTGCTCGACACACCACCCACGTTCACCTTTGTGTGCGTGTCTAGGAACATCTGCACATTTGGATGGAAATCCAGGCCAAAAAACTGGAACAGTTCCTTAGCCCCTCTGTACGGCTCCACTGACAAGTCTTCGTAGCGAACTGCTCTGCTCGTGGTCATTGTAAAAGTGTAAGGTACAAATTAGTTACAATACTTAGCAAGTTTATAGATATCGTACAAAATAAGTATCAGAAAATTTGAAAGAACTTCAATTAAAGTCTATCTCCATATACTAAAATATATAAATATCAATGAATAAATATGTATATACACAAGTTGAGTGCCCTTACAGATACTTCTACAAACTAGAATTCATAAAATTGTTAAGTAGGTCAGTGATCACTGTGCTCATTTTGTCCTAGTTTTGTTGTAAGTCTTTTATGTAATTCAACAAGAGTTGATTATTTTATTTTTCAAAATATCTTTAGCAGAAAATTAAACTTACCGAAGAGAATAACAAAAACAATGTCAAATGCTGCACATTTATAAGCCTCAGAAGTATACAGGCAGCACGGAGACAGTGGGCTGTAGAGAGGGGAGATGCAGACATTGACTGCTCCTTGCATGGAAATCCTTCTCCATTGAATGTTTGGTCACTTACACAATGAGCCTCCCTAATTTTCACCACACAGTCAACACTTACCAAAACATTATTCAACCACTGAGTCAAGAAAAATCAACGACCCTACAGTGCTTTGAAGTTGATTTTGTCCCAAATATTTTTGTGAAATATTACTTCCTCTCCTCATGGAATGTATTTCATCTTGGAAGTAAAAGAGGGTTGGCTGTCCGTAGAACATGTGAAAAGTGTGAAAACAAATGTGGAAATAAAATAAAATTGTGGAGTGGTCCTTTTCTAAAAATTACATACAACTCCTTACTGTATTTACTTTAGAGAACATTGTGGAGCCGCAACTGGCTGGCTAGTTGTATCAGATAAAGCTTGCAGTCTGCTCCTAAACATTCATCAAGTTTCTTGCTCTTTGGCCATGCTTGGGCTGCAGAAATGTTGTTTAAGGGGTCATGTGTTGCCCATGAGCTGCAAGGAGGAATAGAGAAAAGTATAACCCAGATGTGTGAGTGAGTGAGTGAAAAGATTTGAGCGGCTCTTACCATAGAGGTCTTGAGAGCCAATGAGGGTGAAGCAAGGTGAGTATGGGGCAGCGTCGGAATGAAAGGGCGGGGGAAACAGGAGATCCCAAAGAAACCCACCGACCAGCGTGATTCCCACATGTGAAAATTTGGTGTGACCCTGCCGAGAATCTAACCCGGTTCGTCTAAGTGGGAGGCGAGTGCTCTAACTACTACACTGTAGCAGCCCCTTAAATGCAAAAGCGATGTATATAAGCATCAGAACTAAATTATATTACAGATTGTATATAAAATATGTCAACAGTCTCTGTGAACAAAACTAGTATGTGTGCCCATTTACTCTCATTCTGGCATACACCCTGCCCCCCTCCGCACCCACACTCCGATAGTTGTCTCATCACTGTTCAGTGGGCACGTAAAATGTTTATCCTACATGTAGCAGAGGAGGGATAGAGAAGAAGCATTAAGAAGAAACAAAGTAGGGATGTGCTCAAGTGAGTGAGAAACAGCAGAAGTTACGTGATAACAGGATAACATGGACAGAAGGCAGGCAGACATACTTGAAGGTGGTGGGGTACTTGACACTGAGCTGCAGAGCGGCTGCATAGTCGGCCACCAGGTCGGCACATAGTCTGGCAGGCTCCATGCAGTCAGGGTTGCCGGGGCACCAGTCCCTGTGCTTCCTCGACTGCAGCGTGCCTCGCGGATCCCTCACAAGCAGCAACACCCGCACCTTCAGTCTGCAGCAACAGCATGACGACTCTTAGGGCCGTATTAATATTCGTTTCTCATATCATACATTTATATATAGCCTTGCAAAGAGCCCTTCAAAGCAGAAATTGAGGCATTGTGCTGTCAATGCGCAGTTGTCTGCAGCTGCACTTATCTGTTTATTGTGTTTAGTAATGTCTTTTCTTGTTTCTTGTGCCGTAGAAACACATTACAGAAAAATTTGAGAATTACATAGTGTTGAAGGCACATTAACAATTTTACTTGTAAAATAATTACACGATTGAAAGTAATGTGAGGTTCGCATATGTGCTGAGAAGCTGCAGGAGAAAACAAAAAACAGATTCATTTTTCAACATTTCAACACTAAAAGAACATATTTAATTTGTAGTTCAACTAAGTACTATACTGTTTGATAAGTTTTATAATGATTAGGGTGGAATGTCACCGTACTGTAATGTAATATAGGTAGTCTTCAGAGATCAACTTAATCTATTTGAACATGCACTTGGTTTGTAAAATAAACATAGTTTGAAAATTTATCGCTAGGTAGCATTAAATATAATGTATTTTGGAAACATAAACTAATATTACACAAACATTACTATCATTTGCTTAGGGGATAAACAGCATTGGAAATAATTATCTGATCAGCTTTGTCATAAACAATGCTTCCAACAAAAAACCAAAAAAATGATTAATTACTGCTATGCTGAGGTGACGTTTTTTTTAAATAAAAGTGCCACAAATGCACTTTCGTATCAGTCGTTCAGTGAGTATTTTGTTGTCATTATCGTTATAATCATATTGATTTTAAAAATTGTACTTGTTTTTATGTACATTACAAGGGAAATCCATTTTTGTATTAAACTATATAACTAAATATATTAAATATAACCTTAAACAGTGCACAAATTTTAGTCTCAAGTGACCTGCAGACATAAATTATGTGAAACAAGATTTTTGTGGCTCTTGATACTAGTTCCAGTGACTACGTAAAAGCGGTAGTCTCACGAGTCGACTATAGAAATGTAAAAACTAGTCTCATGATAAGAAATTGTGAAAAACACACTCAGCTGATAAGAATGACTTGTTCAAGAGTCTCAAAACTAATCACAAGATGTGTCTCCGTAACAAAATCTGTTCTCTAAACTAGTCTCAAATGCTGATACATGGCTATCATCCCTCCAGACCTTCTGTCTCATATCTCCCCATTCCTCCAAGCACCCTCCTGCTATTCATCTCTCCGCTCCACCAACCCTTCAACCTTACAACCCGCTGTACCTTTATCCCTCCAAACCTCCATCCCTCTATCAAAAGCCTCCATTTATTTTTAAAACTTTGAACTGTTTTGTCTTTGTTTCAGAAGGAAATTAAAGAAAATTTTTTACTCAAACATATATTTGTTTTTTTGTTTATAATTTACGTATATTATGTGTTAACGTTTATGAAAATTAAAGCAAAGCTTGGTTTAATAGAAATGTGATTTTTTTCTCAGAGCCCACAGAATCATGAAAAATGTAACTGTACTAAAAAAAAATTGGTGTGAGTACGGAAGCAGATGGAGAGAAGCGGGCAGGGGGGAGATGGAGGGCTGCTCACCTGGTGTCTGCCAGCAGCTCCTCGATGAGCCGTAGGCGCAGCCGAACCACCTTCATGCTCTGGAAGGGGAAGAGCCTACAGAAGGGCGTGAGAAACGTTGGCAACCAGCAGATCTGCGGGTGCCTCTGGCACTGCTCCCAAAGCCGCGTGTTGTGCGTGAACAGCCACACGTGGTCCTTCCCGTAGTCTAGGTAGTGGCCTGCTGGGCAAGCACACTTCCTACATCCTCTCTGCCACACAGTAGAACCTCACTGGCACTCCACAGGAACATATCCGTTAGTAGCCATGTTTGAACTTGTTATTTGGGAATTTACAGTGTGCGAATTCAAATGACAATGAACAGTACTTCTAGTTTGTTCAGTTTAGGAATTGCATTACTGAATGTTTCAATGTTTATTTGTGAGGCAACAGAATAAAAGACAATGATATACAAACACAATTTGCTTGGAAAATTAAATTAAAGTTATATTTACTTGTTCCCTTAAAGACAATGTATAGTTAAAAAATAATTTTACACAGTTATGAATTTTCTAACAAAAACTGTTTCAAATATATGATGCCGGCTAACAGCCAGCGGCGCTACAGCGCATGACGGTGCTCATGTGTCACGTATACCGCACGTGCGCAAAGAGGCCGGCAATTTTGAACTTTCCTATAAATGTTAATTTCAGGGTAAAATGTGTTATATTGTCTTTACAGTGTTTAATATGTCTTTAAATATTTTAAAGTGCTTATACTAATTTTAATTGTTTGGCTATGAATATTCAAAGTGCCTGTGGCACCTAGATTAAGAACACTTAATATTCTGGCATGAACGCCATCACAAAGAGACATTAAAGTAAAATTGAAATTCGTAACAAAATTATACAAATGTAACACAATGTTTAATTTAATTTGTGCCATTTTATTTTCACTGTTAAATATTTCACTCGGCGTGCATAGCACTTCCGCTTGTGTGAACCCCATAGGCGGCCATGACAGATCCGTGCGATGCTTATATCTGGAGTGTCTGTTGAGGAGAGCTGGTGAGGTAAGACACTGTCACGTGCGCACTACAACTTTTGTTCACTGATGTAGGTTTCCATAGTCCATGTAGTTTACCGGATAATCTTTGTTTGCGTACTTTTGGCCAGACATCTTCCCCAGCACTATGCTCCCGCTTTACTAATTTCTTATGCCCTTGTGGCATTTTTAACTTAATCGAGGAGAAGGAGGTGAAAGATGTTGGAGAGGTCACGCGACCCGCACATTTGAATCGGACGCCATCTGCCTATGTTTATGGCATTTCATTGTAACTTCTGCATAATTGCTACACACATTTTTAAGAGCTTTATTTTTCTGTATGTATTTAAGGGTAATTTTTGTGTTTGAATATTTTATGGCAGCATCACGTATAACCACGTGGCCGACTGAAGTCAAGTCTTTGTATACACCGTCATTGCGTTTTAAGAGCTTCATTGTATGAGCAATCATTTACTTCAGGGTTCAATGTATTTTTTTATTCAGGGTTTAATGTATTTTTCACGTAAATTGATGCTTTTTGTACTTGCCCACGCTGTCACAGTAATGTTTGATTTTACCGCCATCAGGCATGTTACAAGCCTGTAATCGTAAAGAGAATCATTTGCCAAACACGAATAATATTTTATCTGAATTTAGTTTGCAGTTTCTACACAGAAATATTGCAATTTCACCTGCACCACGTGGTCTGCTACAAACTTCATCCAACAGCATCTGCGCCACCTAGGCTTGTTTTCACACATGTGTGTATTTATTGTGAATATTCATCTCTAAACTTGCTGCATTTAAAAGGAGAATGAGCATGCTTGCCCATAATGCACACTTCACGTGGTTGATCATTTGTTCACATGTTGCCATGCCTTTCAGCAAATGCATGCGTCTCCGATTAAGGCGGCCTAACCTTCGGTGCCACAGCTCTGCATCATTCTGTGCAACACATTCCTGTTGCACCGTTTCAGTCTGTGGTGTGTCCAACAAATATATACCATTCACCTGTGTTGCAGATGCTATCAGGTCATCCTCAGCATTTATAACTTGACCACAATCTTTACTAAATATAACTGTGACATTAACTGGTAATTTTACTTACCAACAATATGTTCTCTGCGACACTTGGAGTAAAGTGGACATAGTGTGCAGTCACATTACTAGTATTACTGCCAACCATTAATTCAATTTCTACCTTACCCACAGCTTCCGTCTTCAGTGACTAGTTGTTGGGGGTGTATATTTCTACTCCAGTTTTGTTGACTGCCTCGCATAAATCCGCTTCCTTTCTTGTCAGGTGAATCGACGCACCAGAATCTGAGTACCAGAGAGGATTGGTTGTGTTCTCTCTTGAAACCATGCAGGTTAAAAAAGCATTTGAACTCCGTTTTTCCCGTTTCTTACTAGCGTCTCTCTGTCCAGTTTTATCATTATTATTTGTTTTCGAATGTCAGTTAGCAGCAAAATGTCCCGTGCGGTTACAATTGAAGCACACAGGGGGTTTCTTTGTTTTGACAAAATGTTTACCCTGTTGGCTACAGAGAGCAGCTTTGGAGCACTGTTCACCTTTGTGGCTACAAAGGGCGGCCTCCATGTTGAACGTGTTTATCTTCGGACCCGGTAACTTCACACCTTGGAGAAGCTTCACCTTTATCGAGTCTGCTGTAACCTCAGCTCCCAACAACTCTATACCCATTATCATGGGTTTATACTGTTCATGGAGCCCGGCTAGAAGCAATGTGCCAATCCACTCATCCCTTATATCAAACATCACGTCTCGTAGATGTTGTGCAGTAGATATTATCTTGTTGACAAACTCTTCGACTGTGGCACAATCATTCAATCTCGTAAGTATCAGCTGCCTAAGTACTCCGACTTTCCTTGTTAAACCAGAGTCTTCAAACAGCCGTTGAATCTTGTCCCACGCTGCCTTCGCAGTGTCACAATTTTCAATGTGGTGTATGAGATCGGTTTCCACGAGGAGTGAAATTTTGGACAATGCTTTTCTGTCTTTATCACTCACATCTTCATGCTTGACTGTACACTGCACTACATCCCACTGATCTTCCGAGTTTCAGAAGTGCTTTCGTGTGGAACTTCCAAGATGTATAATTCTCCACGAACGTTAAAGGTAATGACGCCATGTTGAAAGACGTTACTCTCGGCCGCGTGTTCAGTTACAACGAAATGTTTGTATTATTCGCGTTCACTGTTTTTCTGCAATGTTATACTACATGCATAATAGCTAAATAAAATAACGCGGCATGTCCTGGCCCCATAACTTATGTTGACGCAGTTGAATAAAACATATTCGTCAGCTACTCATTATAGCACATACAAGCACACCACTGCCTGGTCGCAGCAAAACACACACTAAACAAAAGGCAGTGTTGCCACAATTACATCCATGATAATTCACTCTCCAACAATGTTGTTCATGCTGAACAGGTAAATTATATGTCCGGTGACCAGAACGGCCGCCTCGCCAAGAGTAAACGAGTGTACATGTGTTTATTGTGGTGAATGCTATGATCCCCCAAAAGTAGAGTCTAATGTAAACATGGGCAAATTTTATCTCCTGTTTTCTTTCCTTGTGTGAGGTAATATTAATTAAAGAGTGCCCGGCCACGTGGCTTGCATAGTGAAATGAACCTACAATTGAAGACACTTTGAAATCACAGCATAATTTTTAAGTGTTCATGTTATGTTTCTTTCGATTTTAAAAGGGCGTATGATTATTTTCAGTTTTATGTAATGTAAAATGTAATTGACCTTGGTAGTTCTGACAATCGCCATGCCAAGCACCCAAACTTGAATTCTCACTTAATTTAATATATTAAGACGTATCTTCATTTAATAATGCTTAACTGAAGAGTTATTAGGTGTTCGAGCGAAGATCCGGCGGCATTCCTCCGGGATTTTGAAAATTGGCTGACCAGATACAGGATCAACCCGGAAGACTGGCCAAATTCAATTGGCGAGCAATTTGGTGGAGACCCTCGACTGTGGTGGAGAGGAGTGAACCGCTACGGGCTCATGTGGGCTGAGTTCAGTCAGTCGTTCCTGAGCTGTTTTGCCAACACGTTTGCCTCTCTGTGCACCCGCAGTCGGATGGTGTTGGAAGAACAGAAGGCGGAGACTTTGTACAATTTTATAACTTAGAAAATTAGTACCATCTGAACATACCACCCATAACTCAGCACACAGGAGGTCTTGGAGGTAGTCGCAAGCACTGCACGTCCTGAATATCGAGCGGCCTTGGCACCTATCATCCACTTAACAGAACGTGAGTTTTTACAAACTCTCATACGTTGGGAGCGAGCATACCCGCCAAGCCGTTACGCAACCGCACACACGTGCAACAGCATCGGGAGATGGAACACTCAAAACTGCTACAGGACCGGGAAGAGAACGGAAGCGGGAACAGTGGGCAAAGCATGTCGAACAGTTCAAGACAAGAAGTGACAGCCACGTCTTCTGCAACACACTGCAAAGGGGCACATCAGCCTTGCCCGTCAACATAGCCGAGGCATCTGGCACGTCCATGCCGCTGGTGCGATGAGCCACATTTTGATAAGCGTTGCCCACAATGAGCCGGGGCACCGCCTGCAGCTGGAAGAGGCATGCCGCTGCCGGGAAACAAGAAGTTGGGGTAGAGCGGCCTGACGTCACTCTACCCCAGGCCAAAACATGCTCCACTGACCCGACACCGCAACACGTTCTTCTTGCGCAAATCAATGCCGACTTAACTAGTTTCATGCACATTTCGGTCACAATCAATTATCATTCTTGCTGCGCACTAATTGATATGGCCACGTCGCATAACTTTGTGAGGAGTAGGTTTGTCAACAGTGCCAACATCAAACCTGTCAACAAAACAGTCCAGCTGGCAACATGCCAACACACCAGAGAAATTAAGGGAGAAGCTAGCATCACCATTCGCATCCGCATCATAGAAACTGCGACAGTCGCCTTCGTATTGTGCGAGATCAGGGAAGAGGCTATGTGTGGTACTGCTGCACGGACTTTCCCAAAACGGGATAATTTCTTTCAGCGCTATGTATTTCTTTTCAGGGTCCAAAATTGTTTGCAAAGTGTAATACGTTTGTATTCCAGTGTTTATGTAATGTTTACTTTTCAAATTCAAAGTGTGCGTGGTGCCAAAGAGAAAGGCAATATTCTTCAGGCTAAGATACCTTTTACAAGACTATGAAATAATAACAGAAATTCAGTATTAACAGTTTGTTTGCAATTCTGTATTTAAATGCTTTGTGTGCCGTTTAAAACTCAGAATACTAATTTTACTTGGCGTTCATAGCACTTTCGCTTGTGTGACCCCCATAGGCAACCATGGTAGGTCCGTGCAACCCCTGCCTCTAGGCAGTCATCCTAGTAGAGCTGGCGAGGTAAGACGCTGCCACATACGCAATTCATACTTTTGCACTGAGTTAGATTTCCATAGTTTCACTTTAGTTTACCGGTTAACCTTTGCTTCTCGTATGTTTTGCCAGACATCCACAGCATAATGCTATC
Organism: Dryococelus australis; assembly: GCA_029891345.1. NCBI lineage: Eukaryota > Metazoa > Arthropoda > Insecta > Phasmatodea > Phasmatidae > Dryococelus > Dryococelus australis. Next base: position 385,612,580 of record CM056993.1, read on the forward strand.
TGCTTAACTTAATAATTTGTATCCCTTGTGGTTTTTTTCAACTTAAACAAGATGAGAGATAATGTCGGAGAGGCCACGCGGCCAGCGCAACTTTTATATCAGGTGCCATCCGCCCGTTAAGGGCTTTTCATTGTAATTTCTGCTTAATTGTGGCTAGCAATCTCAAGTGTAATATTTGTATGTATGTATTTCAAGGGTTTTATTATGTTTAATTGTGTTACGGCCACATTGCCCACGGCCACGTGGTCCGCTACTACCAAGTCCAAATCCACGCCGTCACCGCGTTTAGAGGGATAATTCTTATGCCATCTTATGCGCCTTAATTAATCTCGGGGTAATATGTGTTATTTTTATTCAGAGTTTGTGTATTTTTGATGTTTGATGCTTTTATGTATGACCACGCGGTCATTTCACATGTTTGTCTTTTCTTGCAATCCGGTACGCGATGAGCTTTTGTATGCTTGTTTATTAACATGGATGTTTTTCTGAATACCATCATCATTTTGGCCGGTAACAATTCACCAATTTTCGTGTGAAATTATGCATTTTACATCCACACACGTGGTCTGCTAAGAACTCCATCCAGCGGCATCTGCAACATACAAAGTTACTTTCACATATCTACGTGTTTATAGGCTATTCACAGTAAAGTGAGCACTTTTGTAAACCCTCTCATTTGGAATAATAGTCATTAAATATCTTTTATTTGAGCTTTGGACATTAACTTCCGAGTGCTGTGGAAAATACACACTATTTTTTACCTACACTACAATATTTATTTTAAAAGGTGGTTAAATAATTAAATATGGCTGAAAGGAAAAAGTAACTAGGGCCTCAAAAGTGCTCACTTGACTGTGAACAGCCTATATTCTGTCTGTTCATGTCATGCCCCATGTTCATCGAGTGATATTGATGTATTTTTGTACAACGTATTTATTTCCCGTCTTAACCTGCTATGTGTCGACGCCACACATCACGTGTTTCAGGGACGTGTCCCAACAAGTAGGCATTAGTGGCAAGGATAAGCACACGTGTTAGTGTTTCATGTTCATACTCTGTGTCCCGTCTCCAGGTAATAACTATAGTACATCACAGATGGCTGCAGACTCCTTGCCCTGTGGAGGCTGTTTTCTCATACACTGCGGAGGATCATCCATCTAGGAATGCGCAAGGTGAGTAACATGCTGGGGGAATCACCCACCAGAACTGGCTAGTCACGTCAGAGTAAAACTTCATTTCTGGCATGAGATGTAACTTGTCTAAATAAACAAAATCTTACCAGTGAACAGTATGTATTCTTGTAATGTCAGCGCCCAGCTTTCTCCCACTTCAAATGAAATATTAAGTATTGAAAGTGTTTTGTAAGTATGCACGGGTGGGATGAACGCACAGAAACCACAGCATCCCTGAGATCCCTGAGTCTTGAAGTGTGGTGCGTAGGAACCACCGCTGGCGTCCATATACCAGGTAAAAAGGTGTATCGTATTGTTTCATGTCTCACCTGATGGCGTCAGAATTCACATAATAAGTTTAACCGACTTTCAATGTTAAATTCTAGAACTACTACCACATCCACACATTGTTACCAACTGCAAGGAGTGCATTGTAGTTAGTGTACTGTATAGAGACATTTTTCAAAAGTTGAGTTCGAAAGTGTTGAATGAACAGTGAACAGCTGTATGTAATGAAAGTGCCATGTACCCAGAGAGGAGTAGTTGCAGTTGAGAAGATCCCGAATAGTGGCTGTGGCCTGCGAGGCCAGCGGCTCCCCGCGTATCTGTATGATGTCGTAGTCCAGCAGGGGCTCGTAGTGATAGAAGTTCCCTGGGTGACTGTTGAGCACGTCTCCCAGGAAAGTGGACCCAGAGCGCCACGTTGTGATGATGATGTTCCTCACGGGTTCACCCCCTTGTTCGGGAACCAAGTCCGACAATGACCTAAAACACAACCACCACCACGTGTCAGTTAGCAATGCAGTCATGCTACAAACAAGTTGTATTGTTTCAATGTGTATAAAAATACACGGCTCAAGAGGAAGAAAATAACTATATAAAAATAAACTCTTTAAGATAACTGTCTTTCATATTTCAATTGTTATATCAAATAAAGCATTATTTTGGATGTACTCCATTACAGTGGATCTTGTAAAAACCAGAATAATGCTTATAAAGAACAATACATTGACATAGAATAGAAGCAGAGTTGGGCTGTCATTAGCAGGTATATGTACAAGGATAAAAACCAATACAGAGAATCCAGAACAAGGAATTAAGTCAGAAAGCAACATGAAAACACAAGTGGACATAACACGAAATTGAACAACAAAAATAGCATCAAATTTGCTTACTCGTAGAATACCACTATGTTTGTCTGTACAGTTTTTGCTGTTTTGTTCAGTATTTGGGCATGTCTGTAGGTTTTTGGCAAAATTTTTTGTCTATGCTGTCTTCATTGTATTGTCAATATATATTATTTTTGCTGTTCAAATTTGTGTCGCTGTGTCCACTTGTCGTATTTTCTTGTTTGGAATTCTCTGTATTGGCTTTCTCCTTTGATATCTACTCACGACAGCCCAAATTGGCTTCTCTATTCTGCCCCTTTGTGTTGTTTTATTTATGCATTATTCTGGTTTTCACTGCAATGAAGTATGTCCAAAATTATGTTTTGTTTTGACATGTTAGCCCCATTGCAGAGAATGCTTAACAGAACACTTCAATCATTGTACTGGATCATGTGTAATAACAAAATGGAGAATGTGAAAACACAGCTGACACTAAATCTGAACGTTACAACTAGTGAAAGCTGGTTTTGATTTCAACTGTTCTTTACTGATTGTAAATCAGTTCCACTCTGACCTCTGGAGGTGTGTACATTACTATTATTTATTTCTTTCTGTAACTTAACCAGCTCCTCAAACAATTACGAACGAAGAAGAAAACTCCATGACGTGCAGTGCTTGATACGTTGACAGTAATACCTACATATATCTGAAACCCAGTGGTGCAGGTATGACTCAGGGGCGGCTCTTGTTATTGGGCGCAGGGGTACATGCCCTTCCAAATAAAATTTAACATGCTTCAGCAAATAAATACTCCTTTATAGATTTTCCTTTCATAATTTAAGTGTAAAATTGGCGTATTTGGTCATTAAGTTGTGTATCACTACGCTGCGAATAGTGCGTCCTTCCTTAAGGAGCAGAAAATATACTTTCGTGCAGCTTTGGGGCACAGACGGTCTGTGTCCACGCTGCTGTATATTTTTTCCTTGCTGAAGACACACGAGACGTCTCGGAAATAGCTTAAGTGCGGTAAAATCGGGGCACAAGCCGCCTGTGCCCACGCAGTTCACACAGTGCTGTAGCAGCTCAATAGAAGACATGTGCGTTTCATCTGCGATGTGTGTTTGACGTAATGCATTATGTACTCTTACTGTTGCAGTATTTTATTCAAAACTTGAGAATTTGTGAAAATTTTGAAAATAACAGTGCATGATACAGTTTTTAATGTTTGTGTATTAAGTTTTTAATATTTATACATAGCATTTTTGTTGATGTGTTAAGGCATGTCTACAATCAGCTGTACCTGTGGACATGGACAGATCCGAATCTTGACGTCATGTGACATCACATTCACGCAGTTCGAACATGGTCTACAAATGCATTGTTCGAAAGTGAGTTTTCAGAATATGACATTAGATTGCAATAAATTAGGCACATTATTTGCTGTTACATAATGATTTTTATATTGCTGAATTTTTTATTATATAGGCAATGCTTGCGAGATCTGTGATTTGAATATTTATTTTTCTTTATGATACAAGCCCTAACTGTTTTATTTTAAATAAGCTCGGCAACTGAGATCCAAGAATTTTCTTAAATGTTCATCCTTCATATTAAATAGTTCAGACCGATCATAGACTGCACTAATTAGCTTTTTATCACATTCGTCTAGAGAAAATCCACCTCGCAAGTCCATTGCTTACATTTACAAAGTGAACATGCCACGAATACCTCCTGAGGGTTAAAGGGGGATCACCAAATTTCTCATATGTGAAAAAAATTTAAGGTATCAGTTTACTTATGTTTAGTTCAAAAAAATGTTTACATTAAATGGACTAATTTTCACATATGTAACCAAAATGCTATAAGCATTCTTCATTTTCAAGGGGAAATACACAATTTTTATATATAAAAAAATTAAAGTTGTAATTTTTTTTTCAAGTTTGACATTCAAATTGTATTTGGAGGGGGGGGGGGGGGGGGGGATATGTCCAAGGTTTGATTAGAAATTCTGCCGAGAAGCCATCACAGCCAGAGGCTTTTTAGACCTGCCTGAAAAAGAAGCAGGATAAGAGTCCACAGGAGTGAAGTTAAGAGAAATAGAGTAAGAGAGATGCAAAGAAGGAAAGAAAATTGATGAGTACAAAAAGAAGTTTACAATGGAGGCTTCTACACAATGCCATCCCCAGTAAAAGCGAGGCTATGTTCAAGGACTTTTGCGAGGCCCTTCCCTTCCAAACTAGTTAATCCTCCCTTATCACAATACAATCACCTTTATAAAAAAACTCGCATGACATACATTTTGACGCCGGCCAAGAGCCAGACCATGACGGCGCTCACCGCTGACATGATGGGAAGCTGCAGTGCACCAATGTCATTGAGCATGCCATCGTCACAACGCACGAGGTCCCGGTGTACTCCAAGCCATGAGACCCGGGTATTTTCTTCCGGCATGTCCTCAATCCGCGGTTATGTAAGATGCTCAATGATAGTGTGATTTAACCTATGCAAAGTCTCTACAACTAAGGCATTATACTTGCCCCTTAAAAGGACGGTGAATGGAGATTTTGTGTTGATTTCGGTCCGTTGAATAAATTAACCATAAACATGCCTCCAGTAATCAATATAAAGGGCACTTTGTAAACATTAGGGTCAGCTACTATATTCATCTCACTAGATCTCAAATCCGGATATTGGCAAGTGCCTATCCGCCCTCAGGACAGAGAAAAAACAGCTTTCACCACGCCATATGGGCGTAGATTTCAGTTTGTTGCAATGCAGTTTGGCCGAAAATGTGCCCCTGCCACCTTTCAGAATTTAATGGTAAATGAACTAGATGGATACATAAAAGACTTTGCGATGGCTTATCTTGATGATGTACTTGTATGGTCGAACAGCTGGGAGGAACATCTGCACCACCTGAGCCTTGTGTTCGAATGGCTCAAATGTAACAAGCTTACGTGCTAAGTTGACAAGTGTACGATGGGTATGAGTAAGATGGAGTTTTTGGGACACTATGTAACAGGGAACGGACACAAACCGGAATAACAACATGTACAGGAAAGTCAAAACAAACCCACACCCAGGTCATATAAACAAGTTAGAAAATTTTTTTGCTTGATAAATTGGCTAAGGGAGTTTGTCCCAAATTTTTCTGTGATAACTGCATCATTGACTGAATTGCTGCGTGAAAAAGGTAAATTTGTGTGGACAGCTCAAGCCGACCAGGCATTCTGCGAAATCAAGCTTGCTATCCAAAATTGCAAACTGCTAGCCAGGTTTAGGTCAGAATTACCAAGTGGGAGAACATGGGGAAAAACACATCCTGAATTACCACAGCGCAAAGTTTGGCGAGGCAGAACGCAAATATCATGTTAATGAGCAAGAGTGTTTAGCAATTATGTACGCACTGAGGAAGTACCGGCCGCATCTGTTAGGGAGACAGTTTATGTCGAAAACGGATAACCGTTGTCTCGTGTGGTTAGAAGGCATGCATAATGGGAAAAGTAAACTTGCCCGCTGGGCCTTACTACTCCAAGAATTTGATTTCAAGGTAGAACATGTGGCTGGGAAAACCAATGAGCTCACAGATGCACTGTCCAGAAATCCCTGTCCTAACCTAACGGTAACAGACGATGCGGAATGGGAAGAGGGGCTACCACCCTGCCATACCACCCTGACAGCAGGCACACCAACTTTTGTTTTGCAAAGCATTGTCGCCACATTACCTGGTGAACTTGTCTCGCTGAACGTCCATGATGTATTAAAGGAGGCCCACGCAATGCAGGAAAATTCCGCAGATGCTGCACAATGCCGGCAACACTGTGCCACGCGGTATTCTGAGCATTGGAGAGTAGTAGACAGAGAGATTCAGGTGAAACCCCCTGGTAACTGCGCAAGATGGCGAACATACGTATCGAAGGAAATACGTGAACTTGTGTTAAAGTACGGGCATGACAGCTTAGAACATGGACACCCAGCTACCAAGCAGACGTGCAGGAAAATGCAAAAATTCTTTCATTGGCCAGGAATTCAAGGGGATGTACGTAAATATGTGCACAGTTGTGTCACATGTAATATCCGGAAGCCGCGGAAAACAGACGGCGATGCTCCACAACAACCGAGGCTGCCAACTGAGCCATTCAAAACCGTAGCACTTGATATCATGGCCCCGTATCCCCGCACCAAAAGCGGAAAGAGGTTTTTGATTGTCGTCACTGATTTGTTTACAAGATGGACCGAAGCATTTTCTGTAACATACGCGCACACACAGTTGCCCAGATAGTGCAAACAGAATTTTTCCTGAGATGGGGTTATCTGGAATTTTTGTTGACCGATAATGGCACTCAGTTTGTGGGAAGAAAGTGGATGGAGTACAGTATGAAGTGGGGAGCAGAGCACCATACCACCCCAGCTTACCACCCCCATGCGAACCCGACAGGCAAGGGAAAATCAGGAAAGGTATTGTAACACATGTGTACCAGAGAGTAGGAACTCACTACCGGAATTACGGCCAAGGATGTTCGTGTAAGTTAAAGAAAACCCACTATTGGCCGGAACAAAAAAGTATTGTGCAGAACTGGCGCCTAGGTGGACAGGGCCAGTGAGAATGGTAGAGAAACTGGGAAATTCTACGTTCTTAGTGAAGTTGGGACGAAGACATGTCACAAAATGGCACCGTGATGACCTGCGTATAGCCCGCCCACCTGCAGGAAAGAGAGGCAAGGAAATGCCCAGTACCTCGGCGAGCGCGGTGTAGCATACCAGGAAGTACTCAGGGAAATGTCAACAACACATGCACCAATGTAAACAACAACCCTACCACGAGAACAACCGGCCCAGAAAACGTGAACAACAGTTCTGCCAACATAATGTAATTATGGGTTTCGTATCATCAGAACACTCCACACCACACAGGGAGGAAGCAGGCTGCGAAACACATACACGCACCCGAAGGAGAAGAGAGTGGTAGTGCAATATATTGTTTCAGGGCTTCCCCGCGGAGGCAAATAACAGTACAACCAATCAAAGCAGCTTCAAGGGTTTCATGTACAAAAATAATAAAAGTGGTAACAACAGTGTACACGTAAGTTGTAACACAACCAGAGCCAGTGATCCAAGTTTTAAGGGGTTTCCCCAGGGCACCAGTCAATATGGTTGTAACCAAAGTGAAAATGTAAACAATAATACCACACATGTAAATGTCACACCTTTCAGATGTTTTCTAGCATCCCCAGGGAATAGCTTAATAGCGCAAGAGAATTTCAAAAGGTTTGGGGAGTTTAGTAGGAAAGTGAATGTGACGTTAGCTGTCAACAACACAGAACACACCGTTCGCAAGAGGCGAGGCTAGTCACCGCTATGCTGCCACAACATGGTTCCTGCCTACACCCCCACCTCCTGCAAACGCTTCTTATGTCCTCAACCGGTGATCCCGGTTCATAGCAGGGCAAAGTTGAGTTGCTCGCACCGTCTTGGCCTTCAACGGAGGAGTCGTTTGACGCCCGCTAACAGCCAGCCGCATTAAGACCATGACGGCGCTCACCACTCACGTGACACATCGGCATGCACGTGCGCAAGGAGGCCATAACCTGAACTTTCCATAACGGAATATTTATTTAAAGTGTAAAATTATGTCTCTTGTTTATTTCCAGGTTTTTCAAATGTCTAAATGTTTAAAATGTATGTTTTATAATATTGCACAATGTTTGGTTATGAATTCAAAATGTGTGCTGCGCAAAGATTAAGAACATTATTATTCCAGCATGAACACCTTCATAAAAAGACATTCAAAGAATACAGAAAATTCATAAGAAAAATCTAAAATGTAAATCAAAATTTAAATTGCTTATGGGCGTTTATTTTTCAAATACCAAAGTTTTACTCGGCATGCAAAGCACTTCTGCGTGTGTGAACCCCGTAGGCAGCCTTGGTAAGTCCATACTACCCCTGCCTCTGAGTAGTCCATCGAGGAGAACTGGCGAGGTAAGACGCTGTCACATACGCACTACAAACTTTTTGCACTGATGTAAATTACAATAGTTTCTCTTTAGTATACCGGTTAACCTTTGATTTGCGTACTTTTTGTCAGACATTACCCAGCATTATGCTTCCACTTAACCTAATAATTTGTGCCCTTGTGGCTTTTTGAACTTAATTGATGAGAAGGAGGAGAAAGATGTCGGAGAGGACACGCGACCCACGCGACTTTAATCAGGCGCCATCTGCCAATGTTAAAGGCGTTTCATTGTAATTTCTGTATCATTGTGCATGCAATTTTAAGGGCTTTATTTTTAGGTATGTATTTCAGGGTAACTTTCATGTTTAATTATTTTATGGCCACAGCACTCGCGACCACGTGGTTAGTAGCTGCCAAGTCCATGTCCGCACCATCCATGCGCTTTGAGATTTTATTTGTATAAAATCATGTGCGCCGAAATTTATTTCAGGGTTCTATGTACTTTTTATTCAGGGTTTCATGTAATTTTCATGTATTTGATGATTTGTATGTACGACCATGCGGTTGATCTCGAGATTGATTTTGCCACCATCAGGCGCGCTAAAAGCCTTCTTCAAATGTCACAGTTTGCCGGAGAATATTTTTCCGTTTCACAATAATAATTTATCTGAAAAGCATTTGCCGTTTTTACGGAGGATGACTGAAAATTCATCTGCACCACGTGATCCGCTATGAAGCATATCCAGTGGCATCAATGCTATCTAAGTTTGCTTTCACGCATCTGCGTGTTTATTGTGACCACTCATGTCATGTCCCATCATGTTTCAAGTATATTTATGTCATTTATGTAAAGGGTACGCTGATATTATTTCCGTCCTAGCCGGCTATTTGTATAGGCCGTCACCTCACTAACCACGTATGGCAAGACGAGCCCAGACGAGTCCGCGTTAGCGATGCTAAATAGTCACACGTGTTTGTTCATTTTGTCCATTTGTTTCATTTTGTAATTCTCTGCCCCCTATCTTCAGGGAAAATCGTCAGTCCACCCTAGCGGCTGTCGACCCCATTCCTTGTGAAGATAGTGTTTTCTAACACCACAGAGAAGTCATCCATCTAGGAGTGCGCTAGATTAATTGTGGGCTGGGGAGCACCCGAGCTGAGTTTTCATAAGAAGTAACATTGGCACGATCTTGTATGGTTAACAGAATAAAAGCAAGTACACAGTGCTCTAAGTCTCTCCTTTGTAGTGGCAGCAAACCCTAGCCAAATTTTGCAAGTGATAAAAGTTTAGTAATGATGTTTAGTGATAAAGAGTTTTGTAAGTACGCTCGGGTGAGACGGACACACAGAACCCATAGCATCCCTGAGAACTCTGAGTCTCAACAGTGTGGTGACTGAGAAACACCGTTGGCACCCACCTACAGTAAGTTATTGTGTCACCGTTCGCCTCATGTCTCACCTAACAGGTCAAAGTTAATGTACGACACAATCAATATTCAAATTATTTCTTTTCTACACATTTATAAAATTGAAATACATATTGTTACAGTGAACTATCAAGTACTACACAAGGCAATTTTAATCTATATAAGTTTTAAAATTAATGGAAACTTTATTCTTTGGCAACAAATTATTTCTGTAAGCATTGTAACAATGAACGCTTGTGACAAACAATAATGGTTACATTTCAATTTATTTTCATTACGATATATATGTTAAATGTAACAAGTTATAACTGAGGTAATAGCATTTCAGCATAGGTGAAGTGCACATGACATTTTAAAATATAAACGCGTACAACAAATCAAGTGTTGTTTGAATAGATTGCATTTGATATAAGACTTCTGCCCCAACATATGACACTAACAACTACACGGTTATTGTGCTAACTTGCAATTGTTTTTTGTTTATAATTGTTTTCTTCTATTTTAATTCCAGGAGTTTTCTGCAGCAGTATTCATTTCCCAATTCTGATAAATGTTCGGGTTCGAACAAAACATTGTACAACCACATGGTATGGCATGTGGTTCCCAATCTCGTGTACAATTGCATCTGTCACTGTTGTAAATGTGTTTCTGTAGAAACTGAATTAGAAAATAGCTGTACTGCTGGTGTGATTTTAGTCTTGCACACCCTACTACATCCAAGTGGCGCTGAGTTGGTTTAGGAGCTATTTTTAATGCATGCTTTGAGTAGTTATTGATATTGTGTCTTTCCACCCCTAAGGATGACCCTGCTCCTACCCCTCCAAGTCTGCCACTGCCACTGGGCACGTTGACGGTGAGCAAATGCTGCAAGCTAGCAAGATCCACAAGAAGCCCGATGACGTCAGGGGTAGGCCTACCTGGCTGAGATGTTGTATTTGCCATTGGGGTAGTGATAGCCGGCCATCTCCTGGGCCACCAACTTCCTCTGCTCTCCCACCACTGCCTGGATGAAGGATGTTTGGCCGCTTCCATCTGCACTATCGTCCTCGCTGCTTGACCAGCTCTGCAACACAGCACCACTCAACACTAGCAGGCATGGAGGTCTGCTCCAGATATAAATGTTTGCTTGGCTTACAGGAGTGCAGGAACAGGAGGGTACATATGTACTACATTGTTCGGTAGGGCGTAGCGCTCTGGTGCACTTTCAATGTACTTCGCTGTTCGTGGAAGATATCACTTGCTCTCAGATAGCAGCAATAGCATACCACGTGAACAAACTCAAAGTTTTTGTCACACTGTCAAATTTTCCCATCAAACAGCTTCCAATAAGTTTTTGTCAACTAAAGTTGGACGGTTATGACGTCAACTAAATGTCATAAACGCCGCCAAATGTGTCTGAGAAAGTTGAATGTCTTCAGTTTCCATCAAACATGAGATGATTGGACCGGCTCTAAAATTTCTTTGATGTTTGACCGGATCAGCCAATCAGGTCCATGCACGACAAAAATGGCAGTTTCCGACATTGTGGATCTTTAAATTAACAAATAATTACGGGAAACAAAATATGATTATGAAGAAAATTAATTAATTAATGTAAAAGCTGTCTGAGCATGAACACTATTTTAAGTGTATATTGCATACAATATAAAAATCTCACAGGCATTAAATTTCATTCTACAGGAAATATTTCTGATAAACAAAATTTTAATTTAGCAAAGAAGTGAAAATAAATCACAACAATAGTTATACTGCTTCCTGTAAAATATTGCTCGGAGACACAACAGCAGTATACCACTTTGAAAATCATTTTTACATAAAAATTCACATCCATTTAACTTCCAGTTAAAAAAAATTTGACAGTGTGGCATATTTTAATACACATTCAAGATTATCGATAGAAATGATTGGAAGGGAAAATGTGATGGTAGTATTTAGCCTTCAAATTCGATAGTGAAACATTTGATAAGGTGAGAGTGTGAGAGGAGCTGACCTGTATGGTGCGGCCGATGTCGAGGAAGGCGGAGCGGTCCAGAGGGGAGTTGGCGACGCCCAGTTGGTGGCTGAACACCACTATCAGCAGGCACACAGACACCACCAGCACCACACTGTACACACTGAACCTGCGTGACATGGGCTCTCCTCCTCCACGCCTGCAACAACCCACACACACACACACATGCGCGGCCAGTCAGCGACACTAACACACACTGGACAGTTAAGGCCAGGCTTCACCATGCATGGGTGTATAGGGAATCAAAGTCTTAATTCTGACAAAGATCTCTCAGTCATTTTTTGTGATCGTGTTTTCAACCATTTTTTTTTTGTTTAAGATTGAAAACATCTTCATTTGTAAACCTTTGAAATTTTAAATGCACTTTTTAATTATTTATAAAATGTCACACTTTTATAAATAATGAAAACGTACATTTGAAATCAAAAAATTAAAACTTGGAAGGTTTACAAATCTAGATAAGTTCAATCTCTAACAAAATATGTTTAGTTGAAAATATACTACCACAAAAAAAAAAAACAACAGAGATCTTTGTTCGAGTTTAGTGATGGAAATCTGCGTTTTTTGTGAAATAGTAGTTTGTGCGAATATGCGTATCTTGGTAAATAAATATTCTGCAAATACTACTTTTTGTCAGAAGAAAAAAAAAACAATTATCTGTACCCGTATTTTTTTTACTACTGTCATATTAAGTTTATTCTCGAAGAAAACAATTTGAGAAAATGGTCAAATAACACATTTTAAAGCTTGCCTATGCAGTTTCCTTAAGCGGCAAGAGCAAACTACAAAGATATGGGCGTAGTTTAATCTGTGGTCTTTCATCACGTGTAATAATACTCCACAGTTACAGATCTAATTTGCACAGTACATTACAGCATTACGACGGAAACACTGCACGCCTTGCGCGTAGGAGCGATGAGGCACTAGGCGTGCGTGTTAGTGTCGCCCGTATTGCTCCCTTGCTTAATGACCTTGGATATGGAGATCCCATGGGGGTTTACCCCACTCTTAACAATGAGGTCTTCACAGCCAATGAGGGTGAAACAAGGTGTGCATGGAGCACCGTCAGAATGCAAGGGTGGGGGAAATGGGAGCTCCCCGAGAAAACCCATCCGGCATGATTATCACTTGTGAAAATCCGCGAGTGGCCCAGCCGGGGATTGGACCCAGTTCGCCTTAGTGGGAGGCGAGCAGTCTAACCGCTCAGACACCACGGCCCCCAGTACTTTTGAGGCCCTAGTTACTTTTTCTTCCTTTCAGCCCTCTTTTGTTCTTTAACCACCTTTTTAAATAAATATTGTCATGTAAGTTATAAACACAGTGTGTATATTCCGCCGCTAAATGTCATATTAGTTATGCGTTGATTTGGACAGTTGAACTTAGCACATTGTTGTACGGTGTTGGGATTTCCTTTAACATTACAAATATACTATATTTTATATTTAAATCGTAAGGGATTCGCTACTGAAAATGCTAAATTTTATATTAATCATATAGGCTATTCACGGTTTCTTCATACTTATTCAATCAAACCTTTGAAAAATCGTCCCATGTATAATATTAATGTGTTTTGGTTATTTCATAATTATGGTCTGTATCACAAGCGTTTTATATCTGTGTTAACATGACAGTACGTAAATAATTAATTTGCAGTGTGCACAATTTCCTGCTTGTAAAAAAGCAAGAATTTATTGGTAAAATATAATATGTTCTCAACTTTTTACAACTAGCCAATAGAAAAACAATTAAAATTCAGCACAAAAATATTAACTCGCAAAATGTGAATTTTCTATAATCGTGCATTGTCAGTAATTACTATGATTCTGAAATTATGATGCGAAAAAAAAAAATTCTGCAAAAAGGGTGAAGCTGATTTTTCTTACTCACCAATATTCTCATTTAATGTTGTCAATAGCACAAGTTTCTCAAATATCTACACCCAACTCGTGATTATCTCATTGGGTACGTCTTGGAGCCAGAAAAGGACACATTTTAAAGTCTTTCCAAGAGAAACATACGTAATTATTAGGGACACCGTAATTTCGCGAAAAGATTTCACGACCAGTTGTATTTCATAATCTAGCTGTGCTACACGTATTTAGTGTCTGGCCACGAATCAGAGACGTACAGTATCGGAGTAACTTAATTCAGATTGGCCAATCAGCTAAGAAGATGTCTTCTCACAGACACACGCCGCCAATAGGTAAAAAGAAACTGCTGGTACGCGTCTTCCTGTTGTTCGTGGCGGTTTTATAAATAATCTAGTTTCTGTGGGGTGGGAATACTCCAAATAAGTTTACCGGTGGCAAGTTGATCTGGCGAAGAGAGGCAGGGGAGGGAGGGGTGTGTGGGCCTGTGTGCACGATACTGGCCGTTCTGAGCAGACAGGCCGGGGCAAGGGAGGTCAGCGAGATGACATGTCGGGAGCGCCCTCCGCCGTTACTCGCCGTGTCGAGTGCAACCCCTGCAGTACAGGGTGTGAGTGGCGACGTCATATTGGCCGTCAGTTGCGTAGCAGAGAGGGGGGAGGGAGGGAGGTTACATCGGGAGCTGCCGTGCGTGTTAACTACGGCAACTACAACAGTTTGTTGCAGCCTCACACGTTAAATTTTGAGAGTGATGAAATGTGTACACTGTGTTTATCAGGCACATAGCAATGTTTATATTAAAAAGTTGAAGAAAGATAGAGATTCGCCGAAAGCAAAAATTTAGCAGGGCCTTAAAAAGTTCTCACTTTACCGTCAACAGCCTATACTTTACAATACACTGTAAGAAATGCTTCTCAAATTCACTACATCAGTGTGTACTGTTGCGAAAGCATCCCGCTGCGCACGGACAACATAGTTTGAAAAGCAGGCCACAAGGAGTTTATAAAACACAGAGTCGAAACAACGAGCCACTTCTGCAGTCAGTAAACTAACTAAGAAATGCTCGAGGTTAATCAGAAAATGTGGGTCCAGCAAACCTCATGAAATTCCTTCTAAAAACTAACAAACTACTGGGAAACTCCGCCCTCGGTGTACAGCGGGAACCAATAGGAAGACATTTTGAAAACGAGCACGTGGGGTGGGGCGAGAAGTGTGAAGGGAGCCATGGAGCCAGCCAAGGGTGCAGTCAGCAACATGTCACCGGAGCAGCCAGCTGGGGTTCTAACCAGAAGGTCGGGGTGGCGAGTCCCAGGCGAGGCAATGGTGAGTGCCATGCCTCCTATGTTTCTATCTGTTTCCTAAGTTTACCCAATAACCTTCTCCTTCTATCTCTTGTTGGCCAGTCAATCAATTACAATGATATTGTAATTCTATTTTATTATACAGTAAAGTATCGTAGTACAATTTAACTTCACTATTTTTCTTATTTACTATAATCATTACTATCTTATCCCATTCTAAAAGCTTATAAGATGATGTTAAGGTCAACTTATAACAGTAAGCCTATTGAGAAATCACTAGTGGTAAATTTTTTCCCTTCGCGTTATCCTCGGTAATTAAATCGTAAAACACCGCGCATGTCCAGTAATCACAAATAATAATCATATTATTAAACATGTCTTTCTTCAAACGAGGGACAAGCTTACATTGTCAATAATGTAAGCTTGTCCCTCGTCCCTTATTTGTTTGCACTTATCAAAAACACTAAAATTTGTGATTCTGGCTCTCCATAATGCAAAAACTACGCCATTTACATTTTATGCGAAAAAAAGAGTATAGGTTATTCACAGTAAAATGTGCTCTTTTGAAATCCTTCTCATTTGGAATAACAGTCTATATATATATATATATATATATATATATATATATTATATATATATATATATATATATATATATATATATATATATATATATATATATATATATATATATATATAATGATAACTTAAATGTATACTGTTTCAAATGTATGAAAAATACACTAAGTTCACATGAACTTAAAAATAAAAAACAAAGTAAGAATTAAATGGTTAGGTTTTGATAGTAGTCATAATTCTTGGGTTGATAGGAAAAGTGTAGTTGTTTAAGAATTCTTTTTTTCCTTTATAATAAATGAATCAATAAAAAATTGAAAGTTATGAGCATCAGTCGTTTCTGCCAAACGATTAAACAAAAAATAATTTGAATGAATACAACAAGCGCATTGAGTTTGATATTCCTATTGGCGATACATTTTCACATCCGAATGAAGCTTATGTATACCAACAGTATAAGCTAACTAAAAGAGATACAAATACAGATTATAAAAAAACTTCAACTATTGATATTTGTGAGAATTTCTTCCCATTCCAGTTCTCAAGAATAGAGATCTCTAAACATGGTTGTATAATCTAAAGTATTGACAACCTTGGCATCACTTCAACAATGATGCATACATTGCTGGGTTCAGAATCAGAATCAGCATACTTCCAAATGTTTTGGATAGAACTAGGTGAATATGCTAGAAAAGATAGGCGTAACAAAATTACCTATCCGTTAAGATATTTGTCTGGGTTTATGAGAGATTGTAATGAAATATTCTGGAAAGGTGGGTACAAGATCACATTCATTCGAAATTCTAATGATTATGTTTATTTTTACAGAAGACCCCTAAAGAAAGCAGATGGATCTGATAAAGATAATATACCAGATGCTGGTAAAATTGTTATTGAGAAAATGGAAATTCTGTGGCCAATTGTTGAATACGATACTATTTATGGAGACGAAATTAAAGCAAAATTATACAAACACCCCAAAATTCCAATTAGTTTTAATAATTGGCAATGTCTTGAAAAACCAGTACCTACTAATGCAAACTCATTTCAGTTTGATATAAAAGATCAGTTCAATTCAATCCAATTCAATATGCCAGACTTTGATATTGTTGGTTTTCAGCACAGCAGAAAAGAAGATCCTGGGCAATTCACACATAGTTCAATGTTTGACTCTTGTTTTGTCAAAAATATTTCTATTAAAAATGGACGAAATGAAGTGTTTCCCAAAGAGAATTGGAATTTAAACATTGATGATAAAATTTTCGTTAAGATGTATATTGCTTACAATGATTTTAGAAATTCAAAGACTAAACTAGATACCCCTTATCGTAATAATGAACTACGCTTCAACTCTGGGTCATGTATTGGGAGAAGACCATTGTATGTTATTGATTGTTCTTACAGAAAAACCGCTATTGTAAAAGATCAAACTAATCTGAAACTTACAGTTGATTTTAATAAACCAATATCGGATTCAACTACTTGTAATGTGGTACTAGTAAGCCAAAGAAACCTAATTTATGATGTTAAAAGTGAAAGAATCATTAAAGACCAATAATGCGCAAACATGTATGGTTATTAGTTTTTAATGGATGGTTATTTTTTTTTTATAAACATTTACTATTATATAATTTTTCTTTAATAGTGCTATAAGAGTGTTTTTAATGGGATCTGAAAAAACCGTGAAAGGTTGTGCATTCTTAAAGTGGGTCCCTTGAGGGATCCACTTTAATTGTGACAACAGCTTCTTATACTTTCCCATTACATTCACTCACAAAGCTTTTTTCAGATTAGCATAGCCAAGTATTTCCGCAACGTCTTTCGCTTTGAACCACGGATTATTCTCTTAGTCGATACACCTTTTTACCGCTGTAGATAAGCTTGTTGTTCACAATTGCATTTTGTTATGCTTTCCTTTAAGCTCGCGAACGATTTTATGCGCATGATATCGGCAATCAGGTCATCACGACTCATCGTCGCACTGAAGCAGTTGCCTATCGACGTGATGGGCAAATGCTCTTTCATGTGGTTGTACAGCGTTACGGGATTGAAGTTGTCGAGAGACAGTAGCACTTGCATCTCGGGGTAATCTTGCCTAATCGCATTGAGTCGTACGCTCACCAGTCGCTTTTGACATCTGATGGCATAGTAGTCGATTCCGCCGAGGTAGATGAGCACGAACTGGTGATGCTTGTCGAAATTACTAGTAAACGGTAGTGCATATTTATCGATAACACCTTTAGCCATTGTAATCTTCTTATTCAAGTCATCCAGTAGCGGTTTGTACTTTTGCTCTAACTTGTATTTGCCGTATTTGCGTATGGACGGTAGCACTTCTTTTGTCACCCACTTCTTAAATTGTCTAGCCTCGTCCTTTTTGGAAGCCAACATTAACGAATACAGACCAGATTCGTTGATGAAAACCGCGTGTGGTTGGGAATTAAAGGGAGTCTGTGCGACATGCTCCCTTTGTATACGCAAGTTATGAAAGATGTCTCTATTGTCGTCGTCGACATTTAGTATGACTGCCTGTTTTGTATTCGCATACTCGAGTATTCTCGCAATGTCTTTCGCTTTGAACCACGGATTATTCTCTTCGTCGATAATTACATACACCTTTTTACCGCCGTAGATAAGCTTGTTTTTACAATGTCGATGAGCGATTGCATTTTGTTATACATATGCTTTCCTTTAAGCTCACGCACGACTCGCGAACGATATCAGCGATAAGGCGACTCGTGCTTCGTGATGGGCAACTGCTCTTTCATAGTATCACTCTTTTTTCAATTTTGTAGTGTCGCCATGGTAGTGTATTGATACCATCTTTAAGAATAAATCTTTATCATCATCGGGACTTAATGTTTCTTTTCTCAACTCAATCGTATAGAGTTCATGTTTCTTACTTTTAATAAGATTCATACTTTTGTACAACACTTTTTTTTTACCAAACAAACACTTTTTGTAGTTACCAAAACTAATCTAATTTATAACTACAGTGTTTTTCACACCCTTTGCTCTTTTCTTTACGCCACCTTCCACATTTATTGCATACATTTTCAATTTTAATCAAATAAATTCTTCCATTATTTCTCCATTACATTCATCTTTCATTTTGCCAATAATCTTTTTGTCAACTAACGGTATACCATATGGATTATCTTTTTTATAGTCAGAAGTATCAAAATGATCGACCATTTCTTTCATGTCACTGTAAAAGTCTGATGTTTTTATATAATAGATGTATGAATCAGTATATTGGTAGCACAGTTCAATATTTTCCCCATATTTTTATTTCATTATATTATAGTGAAAATCGTACATTAAGACTTTCGATAGATCAAGTATACTCATTCCAACATAAATGGGTTTGTTAAAACAGAGTTTTGTTTTATTCATATGAACTGCAACCAAAGAGTTAGTAAATATAGTTCTATCTTGAAAGTTTGGTTTAGCCACTAGTTTATCCATTTGCTTAGAACTTGTGCACAACCGTATATCCACTCTGTTTCTAATATTTTCCATTGTTTTTCCAAAAACGGAATTGTTCATTAATTTGTAGAAATCTTTTTCAAAGTCATTTGTAAACTTTGTTCGCATATTTGATTTAGATCAATATAGGACTTGAGCCAGTCTGATTGATCAAACTTCAGAACTCTATGGATCTTTTTCAACTTCATTCCGAGAGATAGATATTGTTTAAGATTTACATAGTGTAATACATTTTTTTTTTTACCATCCAGATTAGTCAAGAGTTTGGAATTTTTTTAACCTTCTGGTATTTTATTCTCTGGTGCCAATGGCAGATCTTTGTGAAGATCGTGTAGTTCATGTGGATATTCCAAATCAACTTCCAACATATAACCTTTACTAGAATCATCTTCTATTTTTGTTACATCTATATTTGTATTTCCCCACTTAAACCCAAAATAGGGGAATTACTGGCTCATAGCCCATTCATATAGGTTATTGGCGTCCAGATATGTAAGATAAAAGATTTCCTTTGTACTATCATAAGCATTCATATATTTATTATTTGCTTTAGCATATCGCTTACAACATTGTGAAATTCCACCACGAACACCTTTTTCTATCATCAAAATCATGTCGTAATCTGTTAATAATCCTAGTTCTATTTTAGTATGTTTGAGCATAGCAACCCACGCTATCCCTGGGGCTGTGGAATACCATGCTGGATCTAGCTTATATGTTTTGAAACATACATCTCTAAAATTTTCCATTATGTCAGACAATATCAATACATCAGATTTGTTATAGAGTTCTGTGTACTCTCCTAGAGATTTTATGTTGAATTTTTCCCATGCCTTTCTCGCAAATTTGTAATCTTCGTCTGTAATGTCACATTTAATGAGTTTGTTGTAAAATGCATCTTTGGATGGAAGTGATGTCTCACAAAAGTTTTCAGCACTATCCATGTAGTCATATGGGTAAACACCTTTTCTTGTATCAAAGGAGAAGTTCATTGGAAAAATGCTTACACGTTTCTCGGAATTGGCTTCTGGAAAGGTTGCTAGAGAGTTTATCGATACTACTAGCCATAAATTTAAATGAGTCAATAAATCTAAGATTTACACTTTCACATACATGTTTCGTAAATGAAATATATTTTTCTTCGTTGTTGGGAATTAGATCGATTTTATTTTCATCGATGCCAAGATCTCTTATGAATAAATGTGTGTCATAACCAGATAGATTGTGTATAAACACTTGGACAAAACATGGATGTCTATACGATAAGTTACAATCTCTGTGTGTAGCTCCCCTAAATTTCCCTGTAAGATGATCATGATCTCTCACAGAATCGCCATTTGAAGGTTTTTCACATATATGACAATGGGTAGCTGTATCATAAACAATTTGTTCTTTCTGAGTTAGTGGAAGCATTGGTTTTTCATTTGTGTATATATCACCAATAGACTTTGCTTCTTCCATTAGCATTTTAATTAATACACTAGAGGCATCAGATCCTTCATAAGTTACTGGTGGTTTATAGTATTCATGTTCGTATTTTACATAGTAACAGAAGCTAATAGGTTCGTGTTTTTGGTATGGTTTCGTGTAACATTCGTCGGGGTTTGGTTGGCAAGTTTCAATTTTAGTTAACAAATATTCAAAATCAGCATATATCACAAACGGAACTCTCAAAGAATGATTTTGGTTTTTAAATCTTAATATGTCATTTTTCCTTTAGATGGTAGTTCAACTCTAACAACATCGTGATCTCGACAGTCTTGTTCGTTATCTTTTAGCTTATTTACAGAGTAGAAATGTTGCAAACATCTATCACATATAAATATTTTGTGACCATTATTTGTTACTTGTTACGCGATCAGTCTCAAAAGACTTTTTATCCAGCAGTAGTGGTCGTTCTTTCCGTCTTTGATATAGAGTAGGTTAATGTGCTTATCCGTCTTATTTTTTGTTGTTTTTAATAGACAGATTATATATTTCTTACCACCATCTTCTTCGTATGCGTATACATTAATAGAAATTCTACTTATTTTCTCAAAGGTTGGTATGCTATCCAATTTCATTGGAAATTCCAAACCCTTAAGTGCATCATCAAACTCATGTTCGTAATCTATGAATTTATTCACTATTTGGGGGTCTTTTTGTACTTGATGAAATGCAGATAGAACAGACCATAAAAAACATTTTTGATCATTGTTCTTAACATTAATTACCGCCTGCTTAGTTTTGATTTTTTCTGGGAGATCAACATAAGAACTGCCCTTGAATGGTACATATTTATTTATTCGCACTTCTAGTTTAAATATTCTGTTGAGTACCCAATGAGATCCCTTTGCTTCGAAAGCCCCCATCTCAGCTACGATTTTCGATATGCTGTTGGTATAATATTCTTCCAGATTAGTCGATTTCAGTATAATTTCGTTCTTTGTTTTAAAGGAGCTTTCTACATATTCAATATTCTCACCAATTCCCCTTTTGTACTCATTGAAGAATTTCATGTTCACTTTGAGTGATTTTAAATGTTTACTAATTAGTCCCGTGACAGTTTCTTTTACATCGTTTAGGAAATGATTTGGGTCTTTGCATGCATTCACATTCTTTACAGCATAAGTCTTTATCGTAATTTGAAATGCTGTTTCTATTTCTTCTACACTGAATCTGAGTGTGTACATATTAATTTTACTTCTCAAGTGACTTCTTATGAGAGACGGTTTGTAATAGTGACTACACGTTTCACATTTCACTTATTTCTCTCGTGGGAACTTCTGTTTTGATATTAAATGTTGTGATACTTTAAAAATGTCCCATGCATTTGTTGGTTCATGTGATTTATTATGTATTGGTGCAAGACCTTTGTGCAATCTACTTCTAAGATGACTTCTTATGAGAGATGGTTTGTAAAAATGATTACAAGTTTCACACTTGACATACGTCTCTTGAGATTTCTTCTTCTTTCTTTCCGCAAAAACGTCTTTCTTAAATTTATATTCTTTCTAAACATTACCAATTGCGTTAGCCCTTTTCATTGCCATGGTCGTTATCATATTAGACACCAGTTGATTTTTATCTGCGCCAATTTATTATTTACAGCAATTTATTCAAATTTTTTGAGCCACTCTTTTTTGCAACTGCGCCCAAACGCATGTTTTTAAGCGTATTTTTGCAGATGCACACAAACGCAATTTTTTTTCTAAAGACTACGATCTAACCAAACGCAACTTTTTTAGTCACTTTTTTGCGGTTTCTCCCAAACGCAACTTTTGAGCCACTTTTTTTTTTGCGGTTGCGCTCGAATCGGTATTTGATGTTTTCTGTTGGCTCGAGCATTCAATTTACCGTTGGTTTTCTGATAACTGGGGGCTGCGCTCGAATCGGCATTTTTATACTACTAAATAGTTAAATAGTTTTCGCGAGGCATTCAAAATTTATCCAAAGTATGTCAGTATAGAAACTATCGCTTTTTTCTCCTTGG
Organism: Dryococelus australis; assembly: GCA_029891345.1. NCBI lineage: Eukaryota > Metazoa > Arthropoda > Insecta > Phasmatodea > Phasmatidae > Dryococelus > Dryococelus australis. The sequence goes on from CM056993.1 coordinate 385,634,960, forward strand.
GTGTGCAAGACTAGTCCACGAAACTCGACAAAACCTGACTTGCAGATGAATACAGAGGTCTCCAAACCAGCGACAATGATGTGCAAATTCTGTAATTGCAGGGCATTTGAAAAAAAAAAAAAAAGTGAGATGTATGCCCACAAATAATGCTGAAAGTGAGAGATTAAGTCATTATAATGCAGTTTTTCCAGACATGTGGCAGAACTTGAAAGAAGAGGGTTCTGATTTTGTTTACAATGCTGTCTTTTGATGACTGGCAGTATTCCAAAGTACGTTATGTCTGGTGCATTAACTTCAGTATCTGTGCCCCAACAGCTTTGTGTCAGAATTAGTAACTTTTACTAGCTTTAGTGACAAAACTGCAGAAAAGGACCGTAGTGTCTCGGCTTTAAAAAAGTAACTTTTAGTCTAGTCTGTTCACGATAAAATAAGCACTTTTGAATGCCCTGCTTAAGATTTACTCGTATGCGCGTTGTGTATTCCTCCACCTTATGTATAATTAACATCGGCACGGGCCTCATCACTTTATTCATGCGTCAGCAAGCGAAACCGTGAAATTATTAGAAAATTAAATATTTAACAGATATGCTCTTCTAGACACTTAGATACATTAAAAAAAACGGAAAGCGAAAGAAATAACTTAAGTTATCAGAAATGGTAACCCAACACTTTTTATTCGACATTAAGATACGTAACTACTTTCTCATCAATCATTATCAACTTTACTTGGCGCATGTCGCTCAGGGCGCCCGTTAAAATACATGCAGGCAGGAGCAATGTCCTTTTTTCCAAGGTAGATTTCCAAAGTACGAGCTTTATCATGAACAGGCTTTCATTTGCTTCGAGTCGTGCCATTGTACCGCGAGCCGAGAAAACTTAGGCATAGTCTACTCGCGGTGTCTTCACGTTTTATGGACAAAAAGTTTGAAAAATCTTGCTCCACAAAACTATGTAAATACCTCGCGATAGAGAGTGTTGTCGCCTTCAGTGTGGAGTCTGTCTAGTTGCCAGTCCGAGGGCGTGACGGGAGACATAAAGAGTTGGAACACGGCGGTCTCTTTCACAATATGACGTATTCCCAACACCGACAAACAAACAAAAACTACTTCCATAAATAGAAGATCGCTATATATAAAAAAAAAAAAAACTATTTTTGAGACAGCGTCGTGAAAAAATAGGCCAAAATGAAAAGACTTTGTGTAAATTAACGACATAAATAGAGTTTAGGAAATTGGTCACCAGAGAGCAATTGTATCTGCCCAGCGATTATTGCTGACTTTGACGCACATTAACGACTTTATTAATGTTTCAATAACCACGTTTATAAACGGGCAATGCATAGGGACACCCAAATTTCGCGAAAAGATTTCACGGCCAGTAGTATTTCATAACACTTTACCTCAGATCCCTTTCTTGATTGGATGATTTGCGTGTTACGCGTTTTAGGTGTCTGCTCGCGAATCACAGACGCGCAATATATGAGTGTCCCAATTTTGATTGGTCAGCCAAGTGGGGAGAAGTTTCCTCACAAAGAAACGCGACCAATACGTGGAGGCCCGGAAATTTCGCAGATTCATCTGAGGACAAGTTAAACTGCATTCACGAGTACATATGTGTTTGTGCTGCCATTGGTGCGAACCTGCAAGGGAAACAAGAACTGGCTCCCGTGAATCCTAGTCTGGTGTTAAACTGGAGCAACAGCCAATGAACTACTAATTGATGCTCAAGTGCACAAAGAATTACGGAGTCTAGCTTGTGACCGAATGAATCCGTGTGTCTACCAATAAGTAAAAGAAAACTGCTGGTATGCCAGTAGGGTATTGCAATCTAACATGGGCGGAAATCTTTTCGCGAAATTCGGGCGTCCTTAGCAATACAATATCGAGTTTCGCATCTGCCCTCAATAACTACATTCAAATATTCCACGTTTTTTTTTTATTCAGTAGAGACACAACTGTTACTATGATACACATTTGACAAGTAGGAAGGCGGCCATGAATTAAAAAACAAAACACAGCCTGAGGTGTGTCAACTCATTCAGCAGGCACGCCACTGGAACAGGGCAATGGCCATTAAGGCTAGGGCACTGCAGTCACGTGGCACCTGCGGCAGGGGGCAGAGGGGAGGGGTATTGATTCAGCCAACATGGCAGGGGATGTTGTGGAGAAAAAGGGGGGGAGGGGCGTGTTATGCATTTGAACACCACGTTGTCACAAGTTATTGTGTTGGGCCCAGGCCCCAGCAACTCGAATAAATGGAAAACGAATACTTACCGAAGATACCCCTATTTGAGGTTCTACTTTGACATTTAAAAAAATGTTGCATATTTAAAGATTATATTTACTGAGCATCGCGTACATGTACTATAAAGGTCATGTAGTTTCTAGTTTTTCTCTTCGCATATTTTAATATTGTACACGTGCTTAGTTACAAACACACACACACACAATCTCACTCATACACACACACGCATATATATATATATATATATATATATATATATATATATATATATATATATTATATATATATATATATATATATATATATATATATTCAATTCTATGGTAATAGCGCAATAGCACAGTATTGTGGACTTTAGTGTTATTTCATACCACGTGCATTTTCGTGAATACTTACATGAAACTGGTTAATGAGGTAGTGTTTCACATTCATAAGTGTGGTTTTTGTTTTTTCCAAATGCATCTGTGGTATGAAATATCTGTGGATAAAAAAAAAAACTAGACTGGCGACATCAAGCACTTTGTCGTTAACATAACAAAGCGAACATTTGTGAACCTAACAAAGCGAACATTTGTGAACCTAACAAAGCGAACATTTGTGGTTTACTCTGTGTTCTAACGTCGGCATTGTCGTAGAATCTAATTCGACGAGCGAATGAATAAGCTAAGATTCTCTGGTTATATCATTAAAATGTAAATCTATCCTTGTACGCTCCTTGTTTGGGCGACACGCTAGAGACAATCCCGAGTGTAGAGAGGATATGGGGTCAGTGATCACAAGTCTCCGTATTACAACACTGAACAGTGTTTCTGTCAATGCGACTATCATAAACGACGTGTATAGAATTTAAGGTTAGACCCGCTGCTTACGTGAACAAGTACTTTGAGAGATGTTTCTATAGGCTGTTCATAGTAAAATGAGCACTGTTGAAAGCCCTGCTTAAAATCTACTTGTATGTACGTCGTGTGTTCTTCCGCCTTATACAAAGTTGTCATTGCCATGGGTCTCGTCACTTTCTTCATACGGCGGTCGAATGAAACTGTAAAATTATTAGGAAACTAAATATTTCTAAAATGTGCTAACTTTTACACTTCGATGCATTAAAATAAAAGAGAATGCGGTAGAAATAATTTAAGTTATCACAAAATGTTACCTAACACTTATTATACGTTAATATATGGAACTCTTTTCCTCTCCATCATTACCAACTTTACTGGGCGCATGTCACTCAGGGCGCCCGTTAAAATATATGCAGGTAGGAGCAGTGACTTTTTTATAAAGGTTGATTTCAAAAGTGCTCACTTTATCGTGAACAGTCTTTATACTTTCGTTGATCAATTCGTAATGCATTTCGATTAAACTCAAGTTGCTAAAAATATTTTACTTATATAAAAGTGCTTGGCTTTCAAAAATTAAGAAATAAACAAATACGTTCGTCACTGTTGACCACGTGACTTTGACTGTTGTGTTGGTGTGGGGTAGCGGTAGGTCCATGTTGGGTCATGAGCAAAATACGAAGAATACGAGCGTACGAGCCCGAGACAAGGCAAAGCGGAGGTGATAAGGGATGAGGCACGCCCACAGAATAGATAAGGATACAGATGTGAAACGACGTGGAAACAAGAGTACATAGTAAACCAAGACTGAACAGCGTCGCAGACCGACTGCGCGAGACTGCCTCGCGTCTGATTGGCTACTGCAAGCTGCGGAAGTGTCCCTATTGGTCGGACAGTGGGCTGGTGAGTAGGTATACTGATTGGCGAACGGCATTGCAACACTATGCAGGCCATTTGGGGGCGCGTGCGGCTGGAGTTCGCGGGACAAGCGGCGGTTCCCCCTCTGTAGTAGTCACTACTCTGTGCTTGTATTTAAAAACACAGAAGCTCAAACCCGCACTTTCGCAAATTGATGTTCCTGACGGCTACGCGTCTTTGGCGCATTCCCACAAACCACACAAAAGTTCAGTGCCGAGTAACGTGATGTTATGATTGTATGAAAGAGCCCTAACTTGGAATTCTCGTATGAACCCGGCATCACAATTTCAGTAAATCAAGACGCCAGAAATTACAACAGCGTATTGCAAAATAAGGGCCGACAGCAATATACCCCTCCACCAGTCGGCAATATGGGATAGCTATGTTTAAACACCGCGCCGATACAGGCCACTGTAAGGCAGGACCCGACGTCTTTCCATATCCGACCAGCAGCCAGGGAAGATCACAGCATATGTGTGGCCGTCTGCCGTTAACCGATCAGATAGGTACAGCATTCGGCATCAAGAATATGGTGGGAACTGTCCGACTTATGAAATGGCGTGAGATAGGCATAACTAGGGATAGGAAAATTTCGCGAGTTCAATGACCTGTAGGATAGACTCCTCAGTGCTCTGTATACTGGAGACTCAGCTGTGTGTTTATTGGCTGTTGCCCCACACCTGGCAGTTATGGGATTTGCAAGGTGTTTCCTTTCAAGTCTACTAGTGGCTCAGAGGCGTGCAGGGCGGGTCTAGTAAATTGTGGTCCAATTGCGAAGGTGACTGCACTGTACATGTTTTTGATATCTATCTTGTCCTGAAATGAATTCGCGAAATTTTCCTATCCCTAGTCATAAGTTAATTTATGTTAAGAACTGAATTACCTACACAATCGCTCCCCATTACTGTAACTCACTCAGTATTGTATTGTCTGTGTCTCGCATATCATGAATATGCCCCCTCAGTTATCATAAAGGCTCTGCCATTAACTATCATTTCAGCTACGCCCCTAAACCCTTTTTGTGCAGATATTACCTTAAGTCAAATCTATTACAGTTATATTGGTTGGTTGGCCCTTTGAAATACCACAATTTCTTCTCGCCACAGTTTTTAATGTAGGATATTGACTTCTAGCTTCCGTGGAACTCTTATCGTGAAAATCACGTGTCCCTATGTATCAGTTATTTATACCAGCAAAGTTATTTTACAGAATCTTCAGTTAATGAGCGGTTAACCACTGGCGAGTCGCTGGAACGCAATGAGGTTTCACGGCCAGGTCAGTGCAATTCACTAGGAACCTGTAGAAATCACTGAATAGTCAGTGATTACCGGCAACTAAAATGTCCAGTAGAATGTTACTAATTCATGTGGAGAGTTCCGACCACGGTCGTAGAAGACAGGTCTGGACACTCGCGTATCTAACAATGTTAGCGAAAATTGCAATTCCCTTCCCTATGCTAGCCATGTCAACTTCGGTAGCAGCGCTCTGCGGCTGGGTTCATGAACTAAATGGGTCAATAAGGGCGTCAACTTTTCAAACTAGTGTCCAGACCTGCGTTCTACGGCCGTGGTTCCGACAGATGTGCAGTCAGATTAATTGACTTGGAACAGTTTCAGTTATTTAGATGTTAAGAATGTACCAACACCACACTTGGTGCGCCAGTCTGGGTCACCCCCAGCTTCCCGTCATTCTGGGCTCCACTCTGACCACTCGACCTAACTATCCAAACAGAATAAACTAAGTTATGAGATATTCTTCTCGCTTTTTCGGAGCTGGTTACCTGGCCCGACGCAGTAGCGCTGTAATCGCTCCTGGTGGCTCTTGGCGCCATCGTGCAGCCAGCCGAGTGACTTACCACTTTCAGGCCCACTTTAATTTACTGTTCTAGGTGTTGCAAACAATAGATTTTATGACGCGTGCTGTACTTGGTCGACACAACACTTGTTTCGTTATCTCAGCCAATGAGCTGTAAGATTGGCGTTCGGCTACCGTAAAACGAACCAATCACAACTTGGATCAGTGACACGCTTTACAAATCAATCATAGACTGTTCACGATAAAGTGAGCACTTTGAAAGTTCTCTCAGGTGGAATATTAGTCAATAATCATATTTTATTATAGACTTGGACATTAAGTTTGGAGTGTAGTGGAATATGCACACTGTATTTATTACTTGCATGTCATTATTTAATTTAAAAGGTGGTTAAAGGATAAAAAAATAGCTGAAAGGAAAAAGTTGCTAGGGCCTCAAAAGTGCTCACTTTACCTTGAACAGCCTTTACCCACAGATAAGATCACTGGCCATTACCCCTCACAGTGTACAGTATAACCTAAAAACATGTGCATTATGTACAGAATTGTGTACACTGGCTCTTTATGTGTTATACAATTCATGTCTCCTTCCCTTCTCCGCCTCTCTCCACCCAACGCCGCCCGCCCGCCCTCTTCCAGCTGGTTCATTTATTGCTATAGGATGTACGTAATTAATTAAGGACCTTTGAAAAAAAACCTTTGAAAAATGTAACTGCCTCAATATGCATACGTTTTGACGGGTACAGTGGCTGGCATGCGCCCAGCAAAGTTGGTAAGGCCGGGAGGAAAGTTCTTACATGCTTCAACAACGTTGAATTGAAAGTGTTATATAAACATTTGTGAATAATGCGCTTTTCTTATTTTCTTTTTCTTATAACGCATATAAATGTAAAAATTAGGAAATTGATAAAATATGTTTTGTTTGCAATCGTTTCACAGTTTCCCTTGACTGTCGCTTGAATAAAGTCACCAGGCCAATGGCGTTGTTAATATTACATACAGTGGAAGAAAACACAACGTGCATACAAGTGGATCTTATGCAGGGCTTTCAAAAGGAGGCGCTCAGTTTACCGTGAACAGCCTATAGCTGAGAAACGCGGAGATAATCTCTTACCTACAGCTTCGTTCCTTCTAAAATATTAGGCCTATTTATATTCGTTCCCTGAACTTGTTGGCGCACTGGCGAGCCGCTGTACTCGCATTTGAGACGACAAGGGTTCGAGTCACGGTACGGACATCCTGATTTACGTTTTCTATAGATTCTCGAAGTCACTCGAGGCGAATGATGGGATGGTTTTATACACAGACTAAAGAGGAGGTAAACCACTCATTCGTCTTCTGCGCATGTACCCATCACTGACCTACTCCAATCCTACACAACTGTCAAAGTCACATGGTCAATAGTGATGAACGGTATCTTTATTTTTAAATGACAAGTGATATTATATTAATCAAATACCGTTACAAGTTTGAATTTGATCAAAACGGAATTACAAACTGGTTAGAGGAGGTTTAAAATCATCTCGAAAGCAGTTGTTCGCTAAACAGTGTTCTAACCTCAAACCAAATCCACGCCATTTTCGCTAGACGTGTAGGCAGAAAAGCAGTTCAATGTTGGGTCACGGAGATTGGTTGTGCGCAGCCAGCGAGATCGGTCTACCTCATCTTTCCTCTATGGGTAAATGGGGAAATTATATTTATTTGTGCGTAAACGTTTGTTCGGTCCGAATTGTATTATACTTACTACCGCCAAAATATAAAATAATAACTTTATATTATAACTATTATCTACCCATTCTGGCGGCGCTCCCAGGAATAAACATCGACCTACAAATGCGTAACGTTTAAAGCATTTATAAACAAACTTAATTTAGTGGAAAATAAAAGAACGAAATAAATATAGCTGTTATCAAAAATAATTTTTCGATTCTGTTGTTTATTTAGATAAAGCATTTTGTGCCAATGCAACGTTTTGCTAAACCCAGTTCTGCAATCGATTATTAAACCGTATGTAGACGTATTCTGTTTAGTTTTCGTCACTCCAGCACAAAGAACGAAGTTTATTATTTACGGAAGTTCCAACAAAGTATTAATTGGAAGATTCTACATAATTCTATTTATCTTACGAAAATTGCAATATCTCACTCGTTTAAAACGGAAAAATTCTGTACACGTGTGAAAACAGTGCTATAGCCACTAATAAATATATCTTATTGCATCATCTGGCATTAAACTTTGAGGGCGGTGAAATGTATACACTGTGTTTATTCGTCACAAAGCAATGTTTATATTAAAAAGCAGCAGAAAGATGGAAATTGGATGAAAGGAAAAATTCAGAAGGGCCTTAAAAAGTGCTCACTTTACCGTGAACAGCATATACCTGGTGTATTGAGAATTTTTAGCTGCCAAACTATTAGCAGTAAGCTTCCTAGCCTAGAGTAAACCTTAGTTTTATCTTTCAATATAGCTGTAGTTGTATTGTCGTTGGAGTAAACCTTTGTTGAACCGTATGTTAGTGAACATATGTGTATTTTTGTGTATATTGTCCTTCGTATTAACCTTCACAATACATATATTACACACAATACGACGACTCTTATTCTCCTTGCGCTCTCCGTCTTTAATCTCGAAGTAGCAGCAGCCAATGCGCACAATTTTGCGCTAAAATTTGCCGCAGAAATTATTTCGCACTTTTCAGTAGCGAGCATATCCAGATGCAAGAAAAAATACAGCGACAAAAAAATTATATTAGTTGCCACAAAATTATTTTGCCAATGTGGACTTAAGAAAGATTTAATCACGGCAACAAAACTATTTTCGTCATTCTGGTATTTTCTGAAAACAGCAAAAGCGATTTAGCAGCCAAACAATAACCTGAGTGCATGCGGTATACGGCATTATAGTGATGTGTCTGTTGACAGCTATGCAAACAGGTTTTATTGGCAGTAGCACAACTGCTTTGAACAACGCTTATAAATATTTTGTGCAAAATACGAATATATTTCCCTCTCGACGAAATTCAATTTTGTGAAATACACCACATTATTTTTTAGGACACATCAGGTATTTTCTGGGATCCAACAATGGATTTTTCGGACCACGCCAAAGCGTGTTTCATGACCAGATAAATTTCAAAACATTTTCGACGAATCCAAAGTGCAATGCAGCACTGCATAGATTAACGTTTTAAAGCCTAAAAGTTATTGAATTTTATTCCTTATTTTGAAAATAGAATACATTTCGTTGAACCAGTTACGTTATTTACAATTCGATACCTCAGTACTGCAGTGCGACAACTGAAAACAATCAAGATTTTTTAATTAATTACTTACAATATACAGAATACAATTATCTGATATGTGTGTGTTACACTAACATGATTAAACTTCTGATTGGTATAATCCAGTGTGACAACAATGTGATGGAGCAAAGCACTTTGTGATGTACCAATGTCACTTCTGAAATATCACTTTTGAGTTGTTACACTATTGTATTCAGGCAACGAATAATCAGCATGTTTTCGGAATCTCAGGAAATTAAATTATTCAGGTTTACCAAAAAGCGCTTGTGTGTAAACAACAGAAACTGACTATTTACCTAACCTGACAAAAACGAACAACACTAATAGCAAATAAAGTGGCGTGTGACGTATTTTTTTCAGATTCGTAAAAACAAATATTACATCGTTCAGTGCGGGCGTTATGAATTAAATTCAAACATTGAAAGTATTCGAAACTTATAAAGGCCCACGTATGCTGTTGGTTCCAAATCACGCAGCCCCTAGCTTATACACGCTGAACCTGCAGGACAATGATTAAAGGGTTATGAAATCCTAAACATTTATTCACCGAAAATAAACAACTTATGTGTGAGATTTACTTACCTTAGAGATGAAGTAGACCGCTCATTCATCTTCTGCGCATGTAGCCAACATTGACATACCACAAAGCAACACAACTGCCAACGTCACAAGGTCAACAATGATGGACGTGTTTGTTTATATCTTAATTTTTAAATGAATAAAACTAATAAAATAATTTTACTAATTTTAATTTAATCAAACTACATTAAAATGGTTTAAAGGAAGTATAAAAACATTTCAAACTTCTACTTGTTTACTAAACAGTATTCTAACTTCAAATTCAATGTACGTTGGTTTGCTAGTCATATCGGCAGAAAAGCAGTTCGATTTTGGGAGACAGAGACTCATCTTTAGTTTATAAGAAGAACCCAGAATTCTATATTGTTGGTCAAAAATATTTTTTGGAGCAAAACGATTCACTGTCAACTATCTATTTTCTATGTCGATGACATGCACGCTATTGCTGTCAACGTGGTATTTAATTGCAGATACAAAAATTATTTTATTTTTTAAATTTCATTTTAACGGGATTTCATTCTAGCTAAGTATTCGTGTTATATAGTTGCCTATTAGATAGGTCACATTTTCTGTCTTATTTTACCCTACTTATATAATAATAGGACAATACTTTTGTTGATTATTTATATCTTCCACGGCCGTGATATTTTTTCATGTATCTTCTTATATTATATACGCTATATCTCTTAGACCTGTTCTTGCTGATTTGATTATACACTAGACCTAGTTAAGTTTTTAAAAGCTTGTTTTAATTAGAAAGGCTACACTAGAGACAAACACCAGACAGCTCTATACAAATAGCATAGACATGTGTGCGAAAAATAATCTGCTGGCAAGAGGTGTTACTATTATCATTATATTTATGTAAATATTTCTGAATTTAATTATTAATATTATTTGTTAGTAAATATTTTCTACTCCTCATTGGACATATTGGGAATTAGTTTTCGTCGTTTAAGTTCTAGACATTGTTAAATAAACGTTCCATAGAGGAAATAAAGTTTTGTCTTCATATTCACCATGTTGGTATCGAATTATTAATATAAAACGTATGTAGTATTACATACAGGTGCTACTTTCTCCTGCCTAGAGATGACTGCACTGCCGGATTTTCTCTCAGAAATCTTCAAGCTGCCCGGTATTAGTTTCCAGTATATTTGTTTTAATTACAGTTCGGTAGAGTGCGGATACCAGTTGCGCACTTCGTGTTCCAACCGTGATCACACGTCGTTGTCCTACCCTGCTCTATGCATTCATTCCCCCAATGTGAGGGTCCTTCAGGTGCGTCCTTGATAGGGCTGCAATTCTAATGGCCAGCAGTGTACAATACAGGTAGATCAAAGCATGTCAACGTTCGTCTTAAAAGTTAAGCTTCGGCAGTTGCGTCCATTTAAAACAACTTCCGCAGTTAACATTCGTTTGTTGCATTAACAGGCAACGACTTGCCATTGTTTTGGGTGTCACATATGACGATGGTCGAAAATGTTGCTCCAACTTTGTCATGGCATGCAATTTCCTAATTATTCCTTACCTTCCTGTGTGCACTGCTCGATGAGTGTTCGAGAGGATAAATGTCACAGACAAGTGAAGTGGCTGTGCGCAAACGGAAAGACAGGGAGAACACGAGCGTAAGTTGTGGACTTGGCCGCTGGGAGCGGGGCAGTACGTCATGGCGGCGTCACGGTCGACAAAGCGCTAGGACAATGGCGACAGTAAATGATGGCGCCGAGAAGTTCCGGCCTGGCCGGAATACGCCATGCCGGATACAGGAACTACACCTGCAAGTAGCTAGAGGAAGGGAGGTGGGGGGTTGCACTCGGGAGCTGCCTCTATGTTCTCAGATAAAAAAGGAAGTAGCTACGAGGTCTCCGTCTAACAATAGCTGAGAGGCGAGTACCCGAAGCGCCCACGCGCAGTCGTGTTCTGGGATGTATGGAACGACGGTAAAAGTGCGGCTGAAATATTTTCATTAAAAAGTTCAAAACATTCAAAATTTTCCAAAAAATTCCATAAAAACTTTATGCTTTCGCTTTAATATTCTCGCCAATCGCCGTCTTGAAAGTCGGTTACATACAATAGATAAATTTTAAACATCTCAAAAGTTCTAAAATATATTTTAAAAACCGTATAAAACACTGTTTTCATTAACTGAAGAAGTTAACCACTCGTATCGTTCATCATAATGTTTTTAAACTCTATGATATGAGAGTTTCGGGAGAGGGTGGAACGAGAAAGAGGGGGGCAGGGGGAAGATCAATGCTGAATAAATTATAGAAAGTATTTAATTCAGATCTATACTGTTAATGACTGTTATTCAGTACATGAGACTTGGAAATCTATTGAGATAAAATTGTTTAACTCGTAATAAGAATCGAAATAAATATATGAGTTAGTATACTTATCTTTAAAAATCAGAACATTTCGGGCATCTAACACACATGAAATAAGTCATTTCTAACCTATTCACATAATTATACCTTTTAATTGATAGTGACATCGTAAATGACGGAATCCAAATCAGGGCTCTTTTTGATAAATAAGCATATTACATAGATAAATTTCAAACGCTTAAAGTCATCCAATAGGCGTTTATCTTGAATGGCATCAACATAAAAGTACATACCAAGTTATGGACGCCGCCGACCAGGCCGTGTTTAACGTGTTCGATGTCTATAAGCGCAGAAGCGCTATAAGGACGACCCAGGCACGAACATGACGCTTCATAATAACCTCTGTAGGCTATTCACGGTAAACTGGCGACGTAAGTCACTTGTCCATCGGCTGCCGTCACAGGAAGAACTCTTCTTGTTCCAGTTTGACTGGAAGACGTGGAACGGAGCTAACAAGTGCTGAGTGTTTACTACTAGCTCTGATAAGAGGGCGTGCCGTATGAGCAAAAAGTCCACTGGCACACGTGAGAAAAAATTCATACACTGGATTATTATGCGAAATGACAGGGTGTCCACGCATGTATTTGAGGTATCTTCACACTATTCGAAACAAACCTTCGGCAAATCACCCCATGTATGAGTTTGGATTGCTTCCTAAATACGCCATGTATCACATACGCTTTATACTTCTGTTAACGGAAAATATTCTCAATTTTGTTCAAATTGAACTTTTTATTTTCTGTCATCTATTAATCATAACATTTATCTTATAAATAAGGCTAATATGAATAAAACCAGAGGACCAATAGGGCAGTTGTAAACAGTGGCGTTTATTCCATAGAATCAAGGCAAGCAATGCTTACCCTATACATATTGGAAATGTTTGACTCTGTATAGTTTTCGCCTTGACTTTAAATTTAAACACATTTAATTCTGAGTTTATAGTTTCCGATTCGAGAAACAGAGTTTTCGTAACTCCCGTACTGTACACGCATAGTGCTGCTATCTAGTATTTATTTCCACAAACGGGAGAGACTAGTGGCGAATCGAACTCGCAAGCGAGTTGCCCTGCCTCGTTCCTTCGGCAGGGTAAACAATCAGTCTGTTTGCGTCCTCCAGTCCTAATTCTTCCTTGGAAAGTGGATGAAAGTATTCGGGAAAACGGGAGTTTTCTTATAATTTGTAATACTCTCTCTAAATAATATTCAGTTCAATTATTATTACATTCATTTCATTTCCGTTTTTACAACTAATGTTAGGTATTATAAAACGGTAAATACATGTAGAGGATAAGCAAAAGTTGGAAGTTGCGTTTGTTAGTAGAATTTGAAAATGGAACTACAGCCCGGCACTAGCAAATATTATTTAAATCACTCAAATATGTGGGGAGTATTATAATGCTTACCCTGTAAAAAAAAAAAACTCACTACGCCACACTGGTTGTAAAAGGGAATACAGAGACCAGCAGATAGTCATGTAGTCGTAATAATGAGTGATTCACTCCTAACTGGTCTTAGTTGTCTGTAAATGTGCACCGTATTCATCAGTGTTGAGGAGTGTAATGCTCTGACTACAAAGTAGTGCGTGGTGTGGTGTGTGTGTGTGTGAAGATCGTGGGAATATGAGAGCCGCAGGCAAGCAGACACACAGATGGACGGAGCTGCCGACGGCATACAACCTGCCTCATTGACCGCCTCTGAGCGACTGATGCTGTCACACAGGCCAGCCAGGCTTCGAGCTGCCTCGTGCAACCTCGGAGTGGACCGAATAGGCTTGTCTCGCCGGTGGGCTGGCAACCTGACAAAATACTAACACAGGTGCAGGGTGTGACAGTTGCACTTGTAATCTAAGGTGTGTTCGCGTGGTTTGCTATTATGCTAGTTTAGTGCTATTTTTGCTAGTTGCAGTTTGTGTTACCGGAAGCACTTTTTTGTACGCTGTGAGGGTGGAGGTAGCAGTTGCTATTTGTGCTATTAAAAGCAGTTATTTCTGCTCTTGCTCGCCGAGGTACAGCAGAAATATCAAAACGAGCAAGGTGAAAAAAAATAGTTGACAAAATAAAATTACAAACATCGAAGAGTTTTGAGAGTGACTATTGCGAATAGTAATTTGCTTTTACGCAGAACTGATGAAGAGAATATGTTTAGGTAACCTGTAAGAAGTGCAGAGGGAAATAAAAATAGCTAAGACACACTTATTCTCGGAAGTAAATTACCTTGAGTAGCCAACATTTTTAATACACGTAAATTACACAGAGACAATAATGATTATAAACATATTTTTTTAAATATCATTCTGTTTATTTACTTTTGACGTGTTAGTTTTCTGCTGTTCGTCGTTCACTTGCTCTCAGATAGTACAAAAAACATACCACGCGAACAAACCTCTAATAGCGACTCGGCCAGGCTTCGCGCTGGTGCGATTTACAAATATGGCGTTGCTTAAAAATGCTGTCGCGGACTTTTGTTGTAGACCTTTTAGAGAGCTACAATTTTGTTCTACATTAATTTGGTGCATCTCTTTATGGTTAGAGGGGCCACGGTGGCTGAGCGGTTGGCACACTCACCTCCCACCAAGGCGAATCGGGTTCAATCCCCGACCGGATCACCGGACTTTCACAAGTGGGACTCGTGCCGGACGATGCCGTTGGTGGGCGGGTTTTCTCGGGGATCTCCCATTTCCCCCGCCCCTCTGTTCCGGTGCCGTTCCATATTAACTTCAATCACCCTCATCGGCTCTCAATACCTCGCTGCTAAGAGCCGTCCAAATCTCTTCACTCACTCTTTATGGTTTGGTCACGCTTTATGGTTTGAGTTGATTAGAAAACATCGACATTTCTCTACTATCCTTACATTAAATATTAATGTATTATGTCCTTAACCTTCCTCAAGTAATTCTCTAAATGATGGTGAAAACCGTATCAAAATCCATAAAGTAGTTTAGAAGCCTTAGCCGAATACACAGACACACGCGGCCGGCCGACTTTGTTTTATACTGTGTAAGGATTCACGCTTACTTCCAACTGTAAATGCACAGTAAATATACGGAAACGCAATCCGAAATTACGAAAAACGGAGTTAGGTCCGTAAATACAGCATAGTGAAAGTCTCCGTATTGCCTACAGCTTCGGGTCTCGGGAACGAGCAATGCCGAGTCCTTGCCTAGGTTCTCCGCCACTGTAACCAGGAAATTATCGTTTCTGCCGCAGTTTACAGTGGGATGGACCCGCGCTTTTTTGTGAAATAATTACTTGCGCGAATACTCGTATCTCGCTAAATTAATGTTCTGCAAATACGACATTTTGCCAGAAGATAAAAAAAAAAAAACAATTATCTACGCCCCTAATTTTATATTTTTGTCATATTAAGTGTATTCTTGGAGAAAAAATTCGAGAAGATGGTCAAATATCGCGTATAATAAAACCCCTATGTTACAGATATAATTTGCACAGTACAGCGTCACGACGAAAACACTGCACGCCTTGCGCGTAGGGGCGATGAGGCACTAGAAGTGCGTGTTAGTGTCGCCCGTATCGCTCCCTCGCCTCTTGACCTTGGCCGCGCAGCTCCATCCCACTCTTAACGTTATCCACGCCACAAACACTTATTCTTCTAAACCATTAAAAAGTAGCATCATGCGTCTGTCACATTTAGCAAAACTTAAAATACACTAACTTGAATAGAAACTGGGAAAGGTTGCATGTGTAACATCACTAGAGATACAAAAGTTATGCAGCACACATGATGTGGGTTGTAGGAGACTGGTTAGAGTCGTGGGCTTGCAGTTTTCTGACTGGGGTACAAATCTTGCTCAGTTAGGCCTATTAAAACTGTAAGGAATTGCCTTACCAGAGGTTACTCTAAATTGATTTAAGATTTCATTGCTTAATTTAATACAAAATATATTTGCATAGTTTGTCAATGTTGTTGTTTAATGTATTCTAACCATAACACGTCCATATGTGTTGAATATTAAACTTATATTATTTTAATTTAAAATGAAATGAACAATTATACGCAAGATGCACTTGATTAATCGATCAAGTTAGTGCAGAAGCGATATTCAAATCTATGAAATTCAGGCAAAGAGGACGACTAATTTGTCTTGGAAAATTAGTTTGCTTGGAACGCAAGTACGATGTATTGAAGAACTTCTGTTGAAAGAGAATTTTCGCAAGAAAGCTAGCGAACGTTTGAGGAGTCGTTCGAATGAAGTCTTGGAAGGAGGACGTCTTCCATGCAGTTGCGACAAGAGGAACAGCTTGCATCGCCCCAGGATCGACCGGAGGCCTGATCCGGTGTTACGGAGGCGCCGTTCCACAATCCACTACTGCAGGATGCAGCATTGGAGAAAGGGTTCCTAATTAAGCGAGGACTTGACCACTTCCAGGTCGTCGAATACCAGCTGCCATCTCCACTTACACATTGTATCCAAGTAAGATCAGCGTTTTCACAGTTAGTCCTGCTGTCAATTATTACCGCAGATACTTACCTTTTCAAGATATTTGAGAATGAAATAATTTTATTCATACAAAAAAAAACTTTTACTTTGAATTATTTCAAGAAATTTAACATAACGATGAATAATTCAGAATTTATGCAATATTCAAAATTCGTTAATATGATTCTTAGAATATTTATCTTGAACAATTATCATAAATACTCAGTGGTCTAAGTGTAAAGGATTTCATGAACTACTGATTTGACAACTAACCGGAATAACAAATTTTTTTTTTAACTACAAGAACTAATTTGCAGACTATGGTAAAATCCATTATGTAAACCTTCACTTCTGTGTCATACATATCATATTTGCGAGAGACTATTTTGATCTTCAATCTTAAATTCAAACTCAGAAATATTATAATCTCTGACGGCAGGGTTTTTAATGTTTCAGGATAAGTATTGATTCTGAAGGGTTTTGAATTGTCTTATTTGTGAATTATGAGTGTTAATTTGTGTTAGAAATAAAACCAACTTAATTATTTCTATTTCTTGGATATTATAATTTTTAAAGTTATTCAGTATTTTAAGACAATGTCTTTAACCACTAAATATTCCAAAGTAGTTTGCCATATATTAATTGCACTTATAATGTCCACGCATATATTATAAAAACACATTTATTACAGATGGATTCGCCACGTGTTAGCAAGTATGCTACACGTATGCCGTTGTCGTCTATCTGTATCCTTTATAAAACATTATTTTTAATATGTTTTTATACACGATAGAACACCCACATAACCAAAATTACAAACTTTTTTTTTTCTGGTAGTGCAGAGAACGAACAATGAAATCAATGGAGAGGTTATGTGAAATTTATGGACAGTCTGTTTTTGAAAACCAATGTGCACGTAATTCTACGGCCATGGGCAACCTCACTTGATTCATGCGTTATCCAAGTGAAAACGGTTAAAATTTTATGAACGTGAATGTGTTAGTGATACGAAAATTCGTGGTGTTATGTGTATAAAGCAATAAACCTTAATTTGAGTAGTCATAAATGTTCACATCCCACTCTCAACACGTCCAGTCTCACACTTATTCTTATTAATTATCTGCTAACCTAACTATGCCTGCACGCCAGTCTGCAGTCAATGACAGTGAAAGTTTTCAAAGGTTGATTTCGAAAGTACTCACTTTGAACAGCCTTTACCATTATTTATTAGTTTTTTCAAATTGCTGCCTCTAAAAACATTTACTAATAACAAGAACGATGGCTGAATAAAGAAAACAAAATTGTACGCCTAATCAATATGCCCGGTGTTACGCGATAAAGCGAGATCAGCGAATCGTTTATCCGAAGTTGTGTGTAGTAAAGGAAATCTATATCGGTTTCAGCTAACACAATTTTTGAAGACGAACGCTTCAATTGCCTTTATTCGAACGTACATCCACTCGTTATCGACTGATCGTGTTTAAAAATCGCACAGCACACATCGCCTCCCCCCCCCCCCCCCTCATCCGGGCGGCTCGGCACTCTGGCCTGCTTTCTACTTTATGGCCTAATGTCCGACTAGCGAATGAAATCAGTTTTGCCAACATTTTTGAGAAAAAGTCTCTAAATTAGTACAAAAATCGCTAGAAAATTACCAGACTTTAATCTTAGTATATTTTTAATTTAATGTATACGAAATATATAAAATATTTGATTCTGCAGCCTGAAAAATTATTTCTTATTACTCTTTACAATTGCTTATCATCATACGTATTATAAAGGCGACTGTCATAAATTAAAACAAAAAACTTAAAAGAAAAAATTTCATTTGAAATACTTAAATAACGTATTCCCTAGACACGCGTTTGTAAATACGGTTCACAATAAAGTGAGTACTTTTGAAATCAATCTTAGAAAAAAGTTACTGCCTCTACCTGCGCACATTTCAATGGGCTCACTGAGTGACATGTGCCCAGTAAAGTTAGTAACGTTGGATGGAAAGTAGTTCCATATATTAACGTCGGATAAATCGTGTTAGGTGTCCATTTGTGTTAGTTTAAATTATTTGTTTCGCTTTCTGTTTCTTTTTTTAATGCGCCAGAGTGTACAAATTATCAGTTTTGTAAAATATTTACTTTTCTAATAATTTCACAGTTTCACCTGACCGACGCATGAATAAAGTGATGAGGCCCATGACAGTATTAATTTTACATAAGGCGGAATAATACACAAAGTGCAAACAAGTAGATCTTAAGCAGGAGTTCAAAAAGTGCTCATTTTACCGTGAGCATCCTATATAAATGGCTACTTAAAGTGCTCCCTTGTAGAGGTTCCCAAAACTTCGACCACGGTGAGGCCGAACCGTATCGTTATTTTCGAAAGAAACATCCCACGCGACCATCTATAAAGACATAACCGCATGAAATAAATCATGCAACAATGAATCTCAGTATGTTTCCATGCTCTCTCCAGATGCACATCACATATTCCAGGTAAACGTAGAATTCTGAAGTCACAAAAGTGCAATAATATAACAGAAAAAGAAAGTTTTCTGTCTTTCGGAATAATGAAATTTGACCAATAGACCGACCATTTACTGAAATCACCACATCTGGTGATGAAATCACCAAGTTGGCAACTCTGATGGAAACTCTGCTCTGTGCGCGAGAGTGCACGGGAGAAAGGAGGAGGATAAAAGCCTCGGTATCGGATCGCGGGAAATATATGGGCCGGTGCTGAGCGAAAATGAAACGCATTGTATCATATCTTTTTAACTTTTTTTTTCTTTCTTTCTTTCTTTCTTCCCCATATATATGACCTCCTATCCATAGCCCGACGGCTATAAACCTTCATAAGTTCAAACTATAAAAAATTCTTTGGCTGTGGCCTCTCAGGTCTTTTCCTTTCCCGCCCACACACTAGATTAAAAAAATTCAAATTTTTAAAATTCTTATAAAACATAATAGAATATTTTTCATGTGGCTCAACACATAACGCCAGCCCCCTGAAGCCAGGTGCCTAAGGTTCACTCGGAATCTGAGGTCCTAAGTCGTATCCCGACTAAAGCACAAATAAGTATGCCGTTTTTAGATGAAGCTTAGGTTAGTTTAGTATGTCAACTGCCCTGCAATGAATCATCCGAAGGGGGTGTAAAATAGAATTATAAAACTCAAAATTCAGAACCGATTGTATAACTGACATGTGAGAAAAGCAGATTGACAAAACTCAATAAACTGATAATTGTATAGCACAGAATATATTTACGCATGCGGGTGATGTTTCCGTCTACGTGGTAAATAATTAAAGTGTGGATAACATTCCTCGAAATAATAGAAAATGCCTTGTTAAATATATATATTTGGGAGATCGTTCCTCCATTCACAAACGTTCCAAGTTTCTGCTTGTGTAGTTTATATCGCTACTTGGTACACCCCTGTTCGTGCACCTATATCCCTGCCTGTGTACTTGCAGTGAAACAACACGCTAATACGAGTGCTCAGAATGTCCGCCTTGCTCCTGAGTGGACTGCTATTCATCCCGCATCGTTGGCTGCCTGACACATTTATGTGTGTTCAGCAATCAGTATCAACAACAGTTCACGTCTGATGTCAACAGGGCAATAGTACTAAACGCTGTTCCCGATAAAGTGAGCACTTTCGAAATCAACCTTAAAAAAAAAAAGTCACTGCCGCGGCCTGCATATATTATAACGGGCGAACTGAGTGACATGCGCCCAGTAAAGTTGGTAACGAAGAATGAAAAATAGTTCCATATCTTAACGTCGAATAAAAATTTTCACGTAACCGTTTGTAATAACTGAAATTATTTATTTCGTTTCTCCCTCCCCCCCCCCCCCCCCCACACATTTTGATGCATCAAGGTGTAAAAATAAGTAGATTTGCAAAATATTTACGTTTGTAATTATTTCACAGTTATATATATATATATGGCGGAAGAAGAGACAATGTGCATACAAGTAGATCTTAAGCAGGGATTTCAAAATTGCTCACTTTACCGTGAACAGCTTATAGCAACACACATTCCAAGTTATTATCTAACCACATTCTAACCTGGGGTGTTTACCTAATACTATCTGGTGGCACGTAGACCTGTAATTCGTAAGCACTCGACCACAATGGCGCGTCTAAGAACCCATTAAGGAGGGAGCTACTTGAATAGCGGAATACTGTGTATTATGTTGAAACCACGTACTAACCAGTTTGCTTTAAATTTTAATCCTACATATAAATTTCAGTAATTAGCAGATAGATTAGCTAAATATTTTTTTTATATCCAATTACTACAAGTATACGTATCAATGCTGCATTATTAACCAATATTTATTTGGTTTCAAAAATAATGTGATTTTATTCAGCGTAAAATCGAACCCCTTAACCCTCTTAAGGATCCGCCCTTGCTCGACCATAAGGCATATGTTTATTAGGAATATTTTTGTATTTTTTTTTTAGTCGGACTGCCAATGCCCCACTTCAGCGGAAAGTTGTAGCGACCTGTGTTCTACACAGACGGTCTAGAAATAAGAGTTTTACCTAATATTTTCCGTAGAGCAATAAACGCAAACCTACGTTAAAATACGTCGAGACCGCTCAGTTGCTCAAGCCCGGCATAAGTTCTACTTCAGGGATATACCTCAGCCTCGTGCAAACAAAGCTTAACCGAGTCTAGAAAATTACACCCACCAAAGGGAAGACGCGCTGTATTCGTGCGCACTCGGTGTGATAATTTTTCCATAAGAACTATTTCTTACTAGGCATTACCAACTCGTGTATTTTCTCTCTGCACTCATATTTATTATAAATGAGATATTGTAACTTATATAAGTAGAAGCTGAATTTAACCGACAATAAAACTATTTTATGTAAGCATAAGTATAGAACGGTTGTGATGCAGGACATATTTAGGAGACCATCACAAGCGCGTCATACGTAGGGTGGAGTTTCAAAAGGTATGAAGAAACCACGGATATGCTGTACGAAAAGAAGTAATCACGTGGGCGCAACCAAATATACTGATTGTATTTCGTGGAACAGGAAATTGTAAGACGAAGTCTGAAGCATGTCGCCCAGGGCGCCCGTTACTTAAGTATACGCCGGTAGTGGCAGTGACTTTTTTTCCTAAGGTTGATTACAAAAGGGCTCACTTTATCGTGAACAGCCTTTAGTGCGCCCCTCGTTTCGATATTTGTTCTTTTGTTAAAACAGTGGTTTTTAAGTACAGCGACAATGCTGCATATTTAATGAAAAAAACTACAGCCACCGCTTAAAACTCCGAGGAAACACAACATACGCAGAGATCGTTTGTGCTATTTTCCAAGCCGTCACAATGCTTTCTTACAGCCGTACGTGACCTTGGGGGGGGGGGGGGGGGGGAGGGGAGGTTCAATTTTTTTTTTGGCAGGAACGCTGCAATTGCAATTTTATAGGCTGTTCACGCTAAAGTGAGCACTTTCGAAAGGCCTCTCATTTGGAATAATAGTCAATAAAATGTATTTTATTTTAGCCTTAGACGTTAACTTCCGAATGCTGTGGAATATACACACTGTGCTTATTACTTACATGGCAACATTTATTTGAAAAGGTGGTTAAAGGATAAGAAATAGCTGAAAATAGAAAGTAACTAGGGCCTCAAAAGTGCTCACTTTACCGTGAACAGCCTATAATAACACTATTCACGTTACATCATTCGCCCTGGCAGATTCCCGTGGCGTATTTGTTTGAAAGGAGTGGAGAAATTTGGGTGACTCTTGAGGCAGATTTCCACCCGCCACCTTGAATTTATGGAATTTTTGCCATACTCTGGAAATTAAGTTTTGTATCATGTTTTCTGGAACGACAGAGTGCAGAGCTTTGCCTAGTGCATTGTCTGAGGTCAGTATTTATTGATTACTGTTGATATCGTCGCCTTTGTAATCATTCGCAAGAAATAATCTCGCGTTTCGCCTCGATAATTACCAGCTAACAATTAATAAATGTAGCGAAGCTGTGGCAGTTCGATAATGTTTGTGAAGCTGTTATTTAGGATATGTCAGGCGGGGAGTTTTAATACAACTTTGAAATAGAAACTTTACCGGAAAATCGATAAATCCAAGATGGCGGGTGGGAATCCACCTTAACATCGAAGTCTTGAGAGCCGATGAGGGTGAAGTGTGGTGAGTGCGGAGCAGCGCCGGAATGCAAAGGCGGGGGAAACGGGAGACCCCCGAGAAAACCCGCCGACCAGAGACACCGTCCGGCACGATTCCACGTGCGAGAATGCTGGAGCGACATCGCCGGGAATCGAGCCCGGTCCAGCTTCAGTGTGAGGCGAGTAGTCTAACCACCAAGCTACCGCAGCCCCGCAGTGGCATGGCAGATGGTATGTGGCTCGTGTCGCGTGTCATACCACTTGTGCGAAAGGTTACGTGTGTTTATTAATATTAGTTTTCAAGTGGCAATATCAGGTGACATGTCACCTGTCCCTTCGGGGTGAAAGCCCCCTAAGAATTAGCAAGTTTCTAAAACTTGCCTAGTAACTAAACAACTTCACTTGGCAGAAGCATGAAAAATCGATCAGGCCGACAGCAATGTTAATTTTACATGTGGTACGAGGATACACAACGTGCATAAAAATAGACCAGGGCTTTCAAAAATGCTCAGTTTACCGTGAACAGCCTATACCAGGTCTGAGTTGTCAAACCAGCTTTGGACCAACGTTGTCCTTATAAGCCGTTTGGTTTATTTCGTCTTATTCTGGGTCGTTTCTCACTCGACCTCCGCTTTTATTTTTGAATCCTGCAAGTGGAGCATAATGCAGTGGTTTCGTGATTGGAAAAATTCTCCATTCTTGCTCTTTCAAAGTGCTCATTCTCGTGCATCTAATAGACGAAAACAGCTTAACTAAAGTGTAGAAAATTACACCAGAGAGACGGCATACCGTATTCGTGTGCACTCGGTTTAATAATATTTTGCATAAGAACTATTTATTACTAGCCATTATGGGCTGTTCACGATAAAGTGAGCACTTTTTAAGGCCCTCCCAACAGGCATTAACCACTAATAAATATATCTTATTGCAGCCTCAGACGTTAAATTTTGATGGTGGTGAAATGTACACACTGTGTTTATTGGTCACATTGCAATGTTTATATCAAAAAGCAGCAGGAAGATGGAAATTGGATGAAAGGAAAAATTTATACGGGCCTTAATAAGTGCTCACTTTACCGTGAACAGCGTATACCAACACACCTATTTTCCGACTGTTTTGTTCGTATTAAATACAAATAAAATATCATAGTTCGTATAAAATGTAAGTTACAGTTCAATTGACCAAAATTGAGGTAAAGGCTGTTCACGATAAAATGAGCACTTTTGAAATCAACATTAGAAAAATGTCACTACTCCTGCCTGCATATACTTTAACGGGCGCGCTGAGTTACATGCACCCAGTTAAGTTGGCAACGATTGATGGGAAATAGTTCCATAAATTAACGTCGAATAAAAAGCGTTAGGTAATCATTTCTAGAAACTTAAATAATCTCTTTCCCTTTAATACACAACGTGCACACAACCAGGGCTTTCAAGTGTGCTCATTTTACCATGAATAGCCTATAGGTACTTTTATGTTGACACACATACAAACGTACAAGACGTTTATTTAAGAAACCGCCAAATATGCTGTACTTAGAGTGTGTTTTTAAAAGGTTTACCCGGAAAAGTTTGAAGGAACCACGAATACATGTAGAGAGACTTATGGCTTGCACGATGAATGCCAATGACTCCAGTTCATCAAGGCGGTCCGTGGCAGCAAATGCATATCTGTGGAAACCCTTACTGCTTCTCCACTCGCCGTCTCGGCTTGTGACGGCTGTGCTGACGTCACGTCACGTGGTAGGCTTACGTCACCGCCATCCTGCGACACGTCATGCTGCCCGATCGAAGATGCAACTTGCATGAAGTTTATTTCCGTTGCGTACGTCACGGTAAGAAGTTGCTGTCTGGCTGGGGCAGCGACACGACTGCTCAAAAGCTCTGCGAAGAACGTTTTATTGTCCGTCGTCTAATTCCTGGTTCACGTGTACGCCGGTCACGCCGAACAGACAAAGAGGAAAACTAGAACAGCCAATCAGAAGCCTCCATCGCACGGCTTTTTCACCTGTTTATCTTATGAGCGGCTAAGTAAATAGGGGATCAGCTGCGATAGAATAATTATTAGTAGAGATCCGAGAATCTCTCAAGTTCAATGACCTGTAAGCTAGACTTCACAGTCATATATATACTTTCATACAGATATCAACTGCTTATTGGTTGATTGTTGTGGTAGTGAAAGGCGGTAGTTGGGCGCACAATTTATTGCATATTTGTTATTGGCTCATTTATCTTCAGGACGTGTCAAACAACACGTCGACCAATTACAAACGTAATATGAACGTACGTGTGTGTGACTACCAACTTGTCTAAAAATGAACCCGGTAAATTTTCGGGGGTCTAATCATTTGTAGGGCCACCTGTTTTTCGCGAGAAGATCTACGCAAATGCTAGATTCCAATGTTCTATGCCCTACGTGCAATATTTTCCTTTGGTTACTGGCCAGGTGTCTTTGTCGGGAGACAATCAGAATTACGTAACACTGACGGTGAGTGTCCGTGATTCGCCGGCAGACACCTGCAGTGCGTGACAGCATAAATCATTCAATCGCGAAATTGGATCTGACCTCTAATGTTTCGGATTACAAGCAGTCCTGAAAATATTCTCGCGGAAAAAAAAACACACACACAATTTTATAGTCCACGAGTGTACTTATTTATTTGGTGTTCTTCAGTGCCCCTGAAGGGCGCAATGCATTGAAGGGAAGCGATGTATTTGGGAAATGAGGAGGAAAGGACGACGGCCTGCAGTAGGGAATCACCGCAGCATTCGCCGGAGTGACTTCGGGGAAACCTGCGGGGAAGACAGCGATCAGGGTGGCCGGACCAAGGAATCTGCGCTACCGCGCTCCTCCGCGATATACAGGGCGGTGCAGCGCCATTGTCTCCGGACTGGAGGCAATATACCCAGCTCCTGCTCTTGTTCGCCTTCGAGGAAGTTTCGACAGCTCCCCGCGCCACGCCGTGAGGGGGGGGGGGTGGCAGGGCGGGTCGAATATATTACCTCGTGTCTCTCGCCGAGGTCAGGGAATCTCCGGCACAAGGCCCTTACACAATTGAAAACTTTAACATTTGACTTTACGATTTGACTTTACGTTTCTTATGGAGCTTGACACAATGGAACTGTCAAAGGTGAAGTCAAGCACTCTTGACTTCACATTTTGAAAAGTTGAAATTTAAAGTCAAAGTCAAACAGCAATTTTGCCGAGAATCTAACAGAGGTTACGTGGAAGGTGCGTTATTTTATTGTAGGACGATTTTAATCTCGGTGTATTAAACAAAGTTTGTCTTAAATTAAATAAATGGCAAAGGAGTATAATGTGAAGATGAAAAATATATGAATTTACATATTTTAATCAAGTAAACAAATTGAGGTTTTTTTTTTTTTTTAAATGAACTTTTAATATAAATGTTAAGCCTATTTTTAAAAAAGGTACGTAAAATGCATTCTTGGATAATATCATAATTATTTACATAACAAGATACACATTTTTACGAAGCTAGCAGAACCGATGTTCGATTGTGTGAACTCTGACTTTACAATTGTATTGTGTATTGTAGGAAAGCAAACGTAAAGTCAAACGCTAAAGTTTTCTATTGTGTAAGAAGCTTGAGTTTCACTCCGACTTGCCTCCCCCCCCCCCCTCCATTTTTGCTATGATAAGAGTCAAGAGAAGCGGCTCGGAGGCTCGTCACGACTCGAGTAGTCTAGCTGGACCGCGTGATTAGAATGTTATCCACACCCCGATTCACGCTGCATAAAATATATTTTTGGTTATGTTCATATTCAAATGTATCACATTCCGCAACGTATCAATGGAATTAAATGTATGCATGAAGCTATTTACTCACGTATATATTTATTAAATTACGTGAATTCGTTTAAAAAAAAAAAACATACCTACATGTGTGTGTATAGCATGACACCATCTCCGCACTTTTCTTTGCTGTATCAGGTTGAAAACAAAATATGGTGACGATGTGGGATCTGGTAAATTAGCATTTTGTAAGTTTCGTGACATTAAAAAACCTAATACTAAACTACCAAATACGTCATCATTTTAGTGCCCTAAGTCGGACTATGAGACCATTTGGTAAACTAAAACTGCCCATCGGAACACATACCATATTTCGACATAGGCTGTCAATCAGTCCCACTAATTAAACACTTTTTCTAAGTACTCGGTCCACACTTGTCGTGACGCCGCAAACTTTTAAAACAATACTTGTAAAAGGAAATATTGTATTATGACACAATCTTAAGTTCATTACTTAGCATTACCAAAATGGCCGAACTGGTGCCTGCCTATTTTAGAAAGGATTTCATAAATAAAGTCAATCTCATAACTAATATAGTCTCTGGATGAATCAGCAAGTTCACATGAACAGGAAATGTCGTCTTGTCGTTAACAGTGTCAGGAGACCCGTCTTCGAGGAATTACGTGGAAATATCGAAGAGAGAGCGAGTGCCTGGCACGTAGGCTACCCGCCCTAATTTGGGAATGTCCTACACCAGACTTGGCATATGACTGCACCGAGTGATGACCCGGCGACGGACACCGTAAACACAGCGCGCAGTCAGCACTGTGCAACACTGAAGAAAAGGTTTTGTTGAATCAAACAAGATTTGATTGGCGCAACCAAATTATTTGTTTGTGTAGCGGCAACGAAATATTTTGCTCTCATTTGGTTGCCCCAAACTGTAAGATTTGGTTGGTGAAACTGAAGATTTGTCTGGCTACACGTACATTAAACTGTTTGAGCCGATATAAAAAAATTCTACAAGTACGACCTAGTTTCGAATCTAGACCACCTTCGTCCGAGCGCTATGCCTTAGTAATCTCAGCTAACGTGACGACTGAAGACTCGAGAGAGCTTTTAAATAGATATACTACATATACTGGGCAACGTATGCAAAAAAAAAAATATTTCAAGTTTTACAGCTTTACTTGTCAGTTTCTTGTTGCATTGTTTTATTAACGTGTTTATACGATTGTTAAGAATCAATAGATGCACTTACAAACACGGTTACTATCCTAGCTGTCACAAAAAATACAAACAAACTCTCAAGCGAGTGGCTAAACAAATATATACAGTTGATTCAACAAAATATTTAGTTGGCAGTCTAATTTTTTTTGGCCCAAGACCGAGATTTTGGTTATTTAAACATATATTTTGTTAGACAAACAAAAATAATTTTGTTGCTTTTCAAATTTTGTTTGCTCAACAATATATTTTGTTAGGGCAACTAAATAAATATTTGGTCCTATACAAACAAATATTTAGTTCGATTTTCTCTCAGTGTAGGCGCGTAGCTGAAGTAATTGATTAGCGCTCTTACATTTATAAATGTACAAGTTTGTAATATTTACTTTTTTTTTTTTTTTTTTTACATACTGTCCCGAAGAGAACTGCTCTATACAGGAACTATACAAATAATATTTCATGGCAAGAATGATGAACACATTATTTAGGCCTACATTTATGTTATGGATTTTACACTTTATATTGCAGTTATGATTATGTCAAAATTACATTTTCAAGTACTTATAACAATAAATAATGGTATTATTTTTAATATTACTTTTATTTATTTACTTATTATTTTTAATGATTGTATTAATATTTCAACACATTCGTGTAGTACACTATTATCTCTCCTGTGTTCGTTTTACAGTCCCACGCGTATTTACAAGTGCACCTCAGTGCTGCACAATACATTAATGTGCCATCGTCATTCGTCAATACAGCTCCCCCGGACTCACGCCTAGCACGTGGTTTTTTTCACTTTTCAAGTACAGTTAGCGTTATTCGACTTTCTCTCGCGATTCTCACACACGATGTGTGCACTGTATAAGACAAAGACACGAACATAATATTTTTTCCGGCGCTTTACTTTATAAAAATATTTGCAATTATTTTAGCAGTTGAATGACTTCGCCAAGTTTATACGTTCACTGAAATTAAATTCTCACATTTTCGCGAAACAATATTTACTATCAACAGTGCGTTATGATTAATAAAGTATGCAAATGCCAAAAAACAAGTACGCTGAAAGCTGTTAATAATATGCATTGATGTTGGCTTCGCGGCGACTTATTAATTTGCAATTTACAATTTGCGACCTTTTCCTGATTTTCGGCAAAGAACATAATACTACAAGTTAGGCACATTTGCTCAAAAACATTAAGGTTTTTAATTTACGTCATGTACTGAGTGCCATTAACCTTGTCGCATACGATACCTAGTACGTGTGTTCACAGCCATATTAAAAATAGTAATTCAAAAAACACGAAAATGAAAAAAAAAATTAAATTCTAAATATTTTATTAAACTATCATATAAATGGTAAAGAGCTTTGACTTATATTGAAAACTGTAAAGCAAGGAATTTGTTGCGTTCTAATTCACGAAGCTCATTTCCGCCTTCTTTAAAAATCGCAGTTTGAGTTTTGTATGAAATATTTTTGGTACTAACTTCCACCTAACAAAAATACACATACTAATCTGTTTGACGAGATGACTTAATTTTTTTTTAATTTATTGCATGTTTCAGCAGAGTTCAGTAACCTGAGGTTGGCTTATAAAATGACAGACAAGCACTTTTTCGTCTTACACTTTTAAGATTACGTCACCTTTCCGTGATTAAGTTTGTATGTTACCAGTGAACTTCCTTTTAATAAAGTAAATGGTTGACAAAAAATGTCAGTTTAGTTGAAGATGTACGTCGTCTTAGGTTTATACTCCCGCTTCCCCCTCACCTTGCTGAAAGCGTAGTTATATATTCAATTCCTGGTTACCTGAAGTCCTGCTGAAGTTCTGTTTTCAAGCTATTAATCTCCTACATGCAAACAAAGCTTAACTATAGGCTGTTCACCGTAAAATTGTCACTTTTGAAAGCCCTGTTTAAGATATACTTGTATGCACGTTGTGTATTCTTCCTCCTTATGTAAAATTAACATTGCCATGGGCCTCATCACTTTATTCATGCGTCGGTTAAATGAAACAGAGAAATTATTAGAAAAGTAAACATTTTATAAATCTGATTGTTTCTACACGCCGAGGCGTTGATAAAAAAAAAAACAGAAAGCGTAAGAAATAATTTAAATCGTCACAAATGGTTACCTAACACTACTTATTTGACGTTTACATATGGGACTACTTTCCATCTATCGTTACCAACTTTACCGGGCGCATGTTACTCTGTGCGTCCGTTAAAATATTCGCAGGCAGGGGCAGTGACATTTTTCTAAGGTTGATTTCAAATGTGCTCACTTTACCGTGAACAGCTTTATAAGTCAAGAAAATCAAACCAAGGCGCGATAACCTACCGAATTTGTGCGCACTCACTTAAATATATATATATATATATATATATATATATATATATATATATATATATATATATATATAATATTTTTAACTATTGGCATTACCCACACACCTATCTTATATTTCTTTTATGCACTTTAATATTAAACGTAATATTATTATTTGTCAATTGAATATAAGTAAAAGTAAGTTTTTTTCCAAAATAATATACTTTAATGTCAACAGAAGTATAAAACGCTTGTGATACAACCACACACACTATACCATACATGACGTGAAGAGTGAAAAGATTTGGACGGATCTTAACAGCGAGGTCTTGAGAGCCGATGAGGGTGATTGAAGTGAATATGGATCTGCGCCGGAATGAAGGGGCGGGGGAAACGGGAGATCTCCGAGAAAACCCGCCGACCAACGGCATCGTCCGGCACGATTCCCACTTGCGAAAATCCGGTGACCAAGCCGGGATTGAACCCGTTCGCCTGGGTTGGAGGCGAGCGTGCTAACCGCTCAGCCATCGTGGCCCTCATACATGATGTGATATGATCAAAAGTTTGATTAATTGTGAAGATGAACATCGTGTGCATACTATAGGTATTGACATGTCTGCTTGAGAGGCGTGCCACAATTACAGAGTTACTCACTTGCCAGCCGCCTGCGGCGTCCTGAGCAGTCTGGCCAACTCCGGCATGTTGAGGTGAAACTTGCGCCGCCCGCCGCCAGGGGCTCACCAGTCGCGTGTCAGGACTCACGCAGCTGCAACATCACACAGACGCGCGCGTTAATCACTACTCACGACACTTCTTTACACTCAACTATGGTTGGTTCTAGTAACGTTACGCATAGACTGAAGATGAGGTAGACCGCGTATTCGTCTTCTGCGCATGTACCTAACCTTTGACTTACTTCAAAGGAACACAACTGTCAAAGTCATATGGTCAATAGTGATGGACGCGTTTCATATTTTAATTTCTAAATGACAAACACTTTTGTATGAATAAAATACTTTTTACCAATTCTAATCTAATCAAAATGTTTTACATATTGGTTAGAGGAAGTATACATACCTTTCAAAGTACTTGCTTACTAAACAGTGTTCTAACGTCAAATCCAGTCCACGCCATTTTTGCACGTCGTATTGGCATAAAAGAAATTCAATGATGGGACACGGAGACTGGCTGTGCGCAGCCTGCGAGATCGGTCTACCTCATCTTTAGTCTATGAGGTTACATCTACTACAGGTTAGGAAGATCTATGTTAAAAGTTTGCCAAAAGGAAATTTTTCGCCACGCCAGATAAGCGCTAGTGTCGGCATTGTACCAGATTTTCTCTATTTTCTACGTTAAAAACAGGATAATTGCAATAATCATACATCAAATATAATAAAAATTTCGTAACTAAGTAAAATGTTTCTTTTTTATTATTCACGTAGCTTAACATTTTTAATTATTAGTTAGCTTTCCGAACATTGTGCACCTAGCGCGAGAATGTTCGCTATACCAAACTCTACCACAGGAAATGTTTTTTTTCCTAACCTTAGTTTGGCGTAGGAAAAGTTTCGACCGTTAGGTGCGCAGTGTTTCAAAACATAACACGAGAGTTATTTTACCAAAGTCAAAACAGAAAATAGCGTATTTGTGAGTAAACTCTCGTAGCCTATATTAAGCAGAAATAATACACACATATTATTTGAAACTAATTACATTGTTTGTATTCAATAATCCTACTTATTTTTCGGATGGCACTTCGCAAAAAAAAAAAAAAAACTAAATAACTCGCGAAGCAGTGAATAACCGAGTTAGCTAAGGGACAGGGCAAAACGTAATTTGGAAAATTGCACACAAATCTCCTAGCTTTGGAAGGAGGCCAGGTTTTCTCGTAGAAGAGGAAACACGCCGTGTTCAGATGGGTGCAAGCTTTTTATAGTTCGGATAAAAGACAATACGGCAGACATTCCCTCCATACGGGCTCCTTTCAGTGCTAAAAAAAAAAAAAACAAGCAGAAAAAAGTTACTGAAGGTATTTATAACCGTGGTCCAAAATTATCTTATTAATTCCTCAAAGCGTTTTCCTGAATTGGATGTTTCTACCCTCGCATTGTACGAAATATATCTGGTAATGTTCCTAACATCTAGTGGAAGTTTTAACGTATACATAGTGTGGGACAGTTACCATACGTTAGCATACAAAAACGGAAGTGTATAGCATGGCTACAATGTGGATATAGAAATGACAGTAATCATTTGGTTGTTTCATATACCTGTTCAGAAGCGCTACCACGTTTGTGTAACTAAAAACTTCACAACAATAGTTTTCGCATCGCTAAACAGTGGTGTGGTAACTCTCTGAACTAATTCTTACAGTGTGAACATTTTCCTACAACTATTAACTTACGGTAAGAACGGAAATAAATTAACTACGGACTCCAAGTCGCACTAACGGGGATGCATTCAGCGAACCAGTTATAGGCTGTTCGCGATAAAGTGAGCACTTTGAAATCGACCTTAGAAAAAAGTCACTACCTCTAACTGCATAAATTTTAACGGGAGCAATGAGTGACATGTATCCAGTAAAGTTGGTAACGATGGAGGGGAAAGTAGTTTAATGTCAAACAAAAAGTGTTTGTTATCCATTTGTGACAGCTTAAATTGTTTCTTTCACTTTCTGTGTTTTTTTAATAAATCGAAGTGTAAAAAAACAGCAGATTTGTACATTTACTTTTCTAATAATTTCACAGTTTCACTTGGCCGACGCATCAATAAAGTAATAAGGCCCATGGCAATGTTAATTTTACGTAAGGCGGAAGAACACACAGCATGTATACAAGTAGATCTTAAGCAAGGCTTTCAAAAGTGCTCATTTTACCGTGAATAGCCTATATCAGCACACATTAAACAGAAACACAGTAAAGCTGTTAGCGCGAGGAGCAAGAAATATGTTACGTTTGCTGTTTCAGTTGGGAAGAGCTAAACGGGATGTTATCCGCACGAACATGGCAGATAGCTACAGCTGAAATAAACCCGCTAATGGTCCGGCCAATAAATAATTTACGACGTGCAAATGTAGGTTGAGTTCAACCGGCCATTCTTCAAGATCTACATCTGCAAAGTGAGACTTAACGCAGTGCTGCGACGATTCCTTTGCTCTTACAGGTCCTTTACAGGACGATCTTTGCGCTGTTAGTTCAGAACGGACACTATAAGTCATTCATTTGCTTCTTACAACTTTTCTGAAGCCCTGCTAGAGTTCTACTTCCAGAATATTTCTCCGCCTCATGCAAACAAAGCGTAGAAAATTACACCAGATGGCCAACGCGCTGAATTCGTGCGCACTCTGTATAATAATATTTTGCGTAAGTACTATTTCTTACTAGGCATTACCAACACGCGTATATTCTGTCTTTATTCATTTTAATTATAAATTAAATAGCAAAATTTATATATATATAATATAAGAAAAAGTTAAATTTACCCATAAAGACGGTATTTTTATGTTAATACAAGTATAAAATGCTTGTGATATATAACATATTTGAGAAACAATAAAACAACTCATACACAGGATGATTTTTCAAAGGTTTGATTTTAAAAAGTGTGAATAAACCACGAATATATTATATAGACACATAGTGAGACTTGCAGTAATATAGACTGTTCACGGTAAAATGAGCACTTTTGAAGCCCTAGTTATTTTTTCCCTTCAGCTATATTGTATCCTTTATCCATCTTTTTAAATAAACATTGCCATGTAAGTAATGAACACAGTGTGTGCATTCCATCACACTCTGAAATTATAGTCTAAGGCTAAGATAAAATTTATTTATTGAATTTTATTCCAACAGTGAGGACTTTCAAAAGTGCTCACTTTACTGTGAATAGCCTATACTAACGATGGTGTACTGGTCAGACAACTCGACTGCCATCTTGGCGAAACGGGGGGTTCAGATACCGGCGGGAAAACGCAGACCTTAGCCGGTGGGAAACGCGGCGGACGATGCCGTTCGCTGGTGGGTTTTCTCAGGGTACTTCGGTTAATCCCACTGCAATCCGTTGTCGCACCATCTTCACCTCGTTCCATCCCCATCGGCGCTGAAGACTTTGTTCAGCACTGCCCGCATCCACCGCTGTGTCAATAGAAATGTCTTAGTAATACACTGCTAGACATGGGCGTGTTTCAAACAGGTGAGTTTGGATAGCTGCCAGTGTTTAATTTTACGTCAGTTTTGTATGTTTTATGTTGTTACGTCTCGTAATACATTACGAAGCCGGGCAGGCTTCTGAGCGACTATGATCATCCACGCATTTAAAGTATAGGCTGTTCACCGTAAAGTGAGCGCATTTTAAGGCCCTCCCAACGGGCTTTATCCACTAATAAGTATATCTTATTGCAGCCTCAGGCATTAAATTTTGATGTTGGTGAAACGTATACACTGTGTTTATTGGTCACATTGCAATGTTTATATTAAAAAGCTACAGGAAGACGGAGATTGGATGAAAGGAAAAATTTTGAAGGGTCTTAAAAAGTGCTCACTTTACCGTGAACAGCCTATAGTAGGTATTTCAGAACAGCTATACCTAGCGTGGGACCGTGCATGTATATACAGCCTGCAGGAGTTAACTAACATAGCATAACAGCACATTTCAATATCTTCAACAGTCATCAAGCAGTTTACATAAGAACTAATCCTGGTGAAGAGACTTATTGACTATTTTGTGTTTTCTTACGGCCAGGAGGACAGTGCCTTCTTGCTCCAGGTCTCGTCCAATTCCCACATCTTCCCAGACATAAACATACTTGAAAGGGCGTTAAAGTTACTTCTTAGTTAAGCGTTCCGATCACATCATGTTCGACAGACCCAGTCTTGGACGTCCCGCGATTAAAATCGATCTAAATGGTCGCAAACTGCGACGTTCGAACTAATGAGCTCGACCTCTCGAGAATGGGAATCGTTTGCTACCTAAAGTCTGGCACGTCATCCGTCACAGCAGGTGTCTCTGGATCCCAACCGTCCCGTGGGATGCGATACAGACCGAACAGAATCCAGAAGAGTGTGCGAAATTGCCGGGATCTTAAAACACAAACACGATTTAAAACTGGGTATGAAAATTTGCTGTGCGTGTTTCGGACATTTCATGACCAACAATCATACAAGAACACCTCTTCTAGCTCTCTATCATGCGATATCACCTTCATGCCTGGTTTATGCATGTTTTCTTTCGTAGCCAAGGCAGGCCGACATGCATTTCTCATTTCAGAAGTCACAAGATTTATATAGGCTGTTCACAGTAAAAGGAGCACTTTTGAAAGCCTTGCTTAAGATCTACTTGTATGCACTTTGTGTATTCTTACGCTTTATGTAAAATTAACATTGTCGTGGGCCTCGTCATTTTATTCATACATCGGTCCAGTGAAATTGTGAAATTATTAAAAAAGTGAATATTTTTTTCAAATATGCTCATATTTACACTTTAATGCATTAAAAAAAATAGAAAGCGAAATAAATAATTTAAGTCGTCACAAATCGTTGAGTAACACTTTTTATTCGACGTAGTTATATGGAACTACTTTCCCTCCATTTTGACCAACTTTACTAGGTACATGTCACTCGGTGCTCCCGTTAAAATATATGCAGGTGGGGGCAGTGACTTTTTCTACGGTTGATTTCAAAAGTGCTCACTATATCGTAAACAGCCTTTACTCACGCCTATACATATCCATATATATCCTATAAAGTAGTCTACATATAAAAGATCTTATTAAAAATTAACTGGAGGTAAATAGGGTAAAAAAAAAGTCCGAGTGTGGCTGTATTGGGACACGGCCATGGGTTTTACGCGAATATTATTTTTCTTCGGTATATAGGAATTAAATGGTAGCAATGAAATTGATACTTTTCTTTTATGGCTTAAATCGGCATATCTAGACGAGATCTTTTGTTTGATATACCTTATGCCTATAAAACCAATATAGCTACCAGAAACAAACATATGCTTGAAGAATTAGTGGACATGAATGCCGAGCACCTTCGGGTTCGTTCGACAAACCCGAGTCGACGGCTTCATAGCACCCCCTGAGTCAAGCCGAGCTCGTCCTAGTCGATCCTCAGTAGGAGACTCTAAGCTGCAGTCGCAGCAGCACAGCTCCCATTTAAAATACACTGCGCCAGACTTCCCATTGCCCTACTACCGACGAAATATTTTGTTTGGCGCCAAAACCAGTTCGCTATCGCATCGGAATCGAGAGATACACCGGCCGGAAATTTTCACCGACGCCCAAAATAGCAGTCGACTGCCGCGTGGCTCCCACTCGTGTTCCACGCATGCGCAGCAGCCAATGAAGATCGCGCTCACACTACTCTCTTATATCGACATTAATTTCAATCGTGTTATTAGCCACGACGCCATAGTATCGGGACGGCTCAACCTGCGAACGTTACATCGCTGTGTCGATCCTGGTATTGGCAGTTCGCGGTACACTGAGCACTTTTGAAAGCCCTCCTTAAGATCTACTTGTTTCATCATTTTGTATCCTTCCATCATATGTAAAATTAACATCGCTGTAGACCTCATCACTTTATTCATGCAACAGTCAGGTGGAAATGTGAAATCGTTTGTAACTTAATTGTGTAACTAAGATGTCATTTCGCACTATAATGTGTACAGAGCAGAAATGCGTTAACTTTGCCTCAGTACGACATCAAGACTTGGAACTATTTTCCTCAATTCGCTGCCAACTGAACAGGGAGACCTCGTGGCAGTGTGTACTGGATCACAGATGCAGTAAACGGCCAGTGATTTTGGCTTCAAAAGTGCTCACTTCATCGCGGACAGCCTGTACCCATGTATCGGTGTGATTTAAAGAGCATTCTCCTTTGGGAACGAGTGTTGTAACTGTCAATGATGGGGGGGGGGGGGGGGGGGGTACATTCTTACTGTCATGTCCGGAAAGGAAAACGAAAATGCGCCGCTTAGCGCCTGCACATGCTGCAACCATCCACATGCGAAAGAGTATGTCAATTGCATGTCTCGCAGGCGGCAGTCTCTGCCATCCACATAATAGCATCTGCTTAGCACACGCGATGGTCGATGACGATGGCAACAAGACTTGAAGAAGTCAAATACTTCGAGCTCCCGCGCCTACCTGAGGCTTTTTTTTCCCGCGTTTGAGGCCGCGAAGCGCGGGAGAGATAAGGTCGACATTGCTGCATGCATCACTTGCGCCATCGCCACTAAGCGCAAGCCTCTGAACTGACGTGCCTATTCTAAACAACCTTATTCTAAGTGTTAAGTGTAAGTCCGAAAGTATGATTGGGTTCTAATTGTATCTCAGAGCTGCGCCCCTTACACTTAAAGGGGAGGAAATTTCATGCAAAGGAGGCGGGCATCGTAGCCGAGAGGGATTGGGTAGGCGTGGCCATCACTTTGGGGCCACGCCTACCTCCCTACGTGTAGTGTAGTTAAAGCTACACTAAGAAGGGGTATGGTTAAAACCCGGACAGACACGGTAAAACCCATAACGACAGAAAAGGAGTTAAACTCGTGGGAGCACTAGTGAAAATGCTAAAGGAGATAGCAGGTGTGGAGTCCATACTGTTTAATATTGAAGTGAAGAATCTAGTAGAGAGGTGGCGGGGCTTTGTGCCAGCATGTTTAAAGGCACATGCGCCCTTGAGTTGGAACTGCCATCCATGTTACTGCGCGGGCAGCCTGACTACCCGCACAGGAACACCGACAGCAGTGACTTCAGGCAGGGTCCTTAAGCTTCCGGCCGAGGGCGCAAGAAATTCTGGCAGCTCAGTCATGTCACCTGCTCCGT
This sequence comes from Dryococelus australis, assembly GCA_029891345.1. Classification (NCBI taxonomy): domain Eukaryota; kingdom Metazoa; phylum Arthropoda; class Insecta; order Phasmatodea; family Phasmatidae; genus Dryococelus; species Dryococelus australis. The sequence goes on from CM056993.1 coordinate 385,672,765, forward strand.
CTTCTCTCTTCGGCCCGACATCTACCATGGTTGAAGACGGAGGGCAGCTCTCCTCCTCCTCCAAAACCATCCCTCTGGTGGGACTTCCAGGGGCTATCCAGGGTAGCCCAGACGCGGTGCGTCCAGGTGAAAGGCTAGGAGAACCGCTCCTGGAGGCCATCCCCTCCACCTGAACTGGAGCGCGGTATTCTCGTTGCACTGTGTGTACCTACGGGACTTTCAGCGCTGATCCTATTATTACATTGGTGGAAAGTCTGTAGGAAGGTTCATTGCAGGACTCTTGAGTAGTTTTGTACGTACGCTGACCCATATATCATGAGGCAGCGCTTTGAAAAGGCCGTTTTTAGCCTTTTTGTAGTGCTATGAAAGGGTGTTTCTGATGCACGTGACGTCTTGGAGCCACTCAACAACCCTCGTGTGGAGTGTTCGTTCTTTTTGTAGACCAGTACAGTGACGCACACTTAACAGCGTCGAGGATAGATGTGTATTTCAAACACACTGCAACGCCAGCTACAGGCTGTTCACGGTCAAATGAGCTCTTTTGAAAGTCCTGGTTAAGATCTACTTGTATGCACGTTGTGTATTCTCCCACCTTACGTAAAATTATCATTTTCTGTGGGACTCATCACTTTTTTCGTGCATCGGTCAAGTGAAACTGTAAAATTATTAGAAAAGGAAATACTTTACTAACCTGCTTATTTTTATACTACTGTGCATAAAAAAAAACAGAAAGCGAAATAAATAATTTTAAGTTGTCACAAATGGTTGCCTAACACTTTTTATTCAACGGTAAGTTATAGAACTACTTTCTATTCATCGTTACCAACTTTACTGGGAGAATATCACTCAGCGCGCCCATTAAAATATATGCATGCAGGGACAGTGACATTGCCTAAGGTTCATTTCTAAAGTACTCACTTTACCGTGAACGGCCTTTAGACGCGACGCAGACTTGGGTACAGACGTCTCTTTGTGCTAGTGTGTTTTTTACCCACTCTTTGCCGTGCCGTGATTTTACTTAGTCTCTGAAAAATATGTTTCCATTTTTATTAATATATATGGATAATAATATGCAGTCGTAGGGTGGCGGATGCTGATCCCAGACAACTGTATAAAATAATACACTTAAATAACTATATTTGGATTTTTTTAATGATGGGGGGTGGGGGGTACAATATTAATGTATGCTGTCCATAAAAAAAGCCGAAAGTAAAAATACGAATAAATAAACAACTCTTTTGGTTTTGATGTATTGCAGCACACATTCAGGTGCGTTTCTATTACTTGAACTTGAGCCTACATCTATAAAGTTTTAAACTGTCACTCAACGTTAAATACATTCTTTTACAATGAATCAGTTTTAAAACCGTTCAAATATAAAGTGATCTACGCGACATTTCTTAAGGAATACTGGTACGTTAAGAAATCTTGGCAATGTTTATTTTTAATATACTTTTTTCTAGAATTTTAACATTAAAATTTACGTTTTATAAAAAATAATCACTATGAAATGATGAATTCTTTTTGAAAATTTCTTAACGTAGCTGTGTTCCCCGAGAAATTTACACTGAATATATTTTGTTTGAAGCAGTTATCTTTAAAAATGATGCAAAGAGAAGTGATTTGGACGACTCTTAACAGCGAGGTCTTAAGAGCCGATGAGGGTGATAAAAATTGATGTGGAGCGGGGCAGGAAGGTGGGGCGTGGCGTCCCCTAGAAGACCTGCAGACCAACGGCATCGTCCGGCACGATTCCCATTTGCGAAAGTCCGGTGACCCGGCCGAGGATTGAACCCAGTTCGCCTTGGTGAGAGGCGAGCGGGCTAATCGCTCAGCCACCGTGCCGGCTGCATTGAGGAGGATTGGCTATTATTTTACATAAAGTGGAAGAATACGCAACGTGCATACTAGTAGATATTAAGCTGGGCTTTCAAAAGTGCTCATTTTACCGTGAACAGCCTGTAATAATATTTCAGACGAGGACTATTTCTTACTAGACTCTACCAACACACGTTTTCTCACTGCAATGGCATGTTGAGGAAATAACTAAACAGGTCATACATGGGGTGATTTTTTAAAGGTTTGATTCAAAAAGTGTGAAGAAACCACGATTTTAGACTATATAGCAGCTGCGTGCCGCCCTGCTCATTTCATTCCCTCACTCCCCTCTTTATTCTCCTCTGCAGGCTGTCGATACTTCGCGGCTCCCGTCCTGGCGATATATATCGACTTGTCGCGCGCAGCGGCGTTCTATCGCACCGCAGTTTCGCATTTCTGCTGTCAAACCACCTTCCCGCCCTCCCATCAACAACGACCGAAATTCAGCACCTGCGTTTTCTATTAAAACGTGTGATGGCGGCTTCTCTCTCGCTCCGTGCGGCCGAGGTTTATTCTACTCGGGTTGGAGGCTCGATGATGATACAGTAGTTTGGAAACTACATTTTCACCGCGCGACCTGGCACTGGTGTCGTATGTGTAGGTAAAGACTGTTCGCCATAAAGTGAGCACTTTTTAAAATCAACCTTATAAAAAGATCACTGTTGCTACCCGCGTATATTTTAACGGGCGCACTGGGTGACATGCACCCAATAAAGTTGGTAACGATGGATGGAAAGTAGTTTCATATCTTAACGTCTAATAAAAACTGTTAGGTGACCATATGCGATGACTTAAATAATTTATTTCGTTTTCTGTATTTTTAATGCATCGATTTGTAAAAATGGCCATGTTTGTAAAAGATTTATTTTTCTTTTAATTTGACAGTTTCACTGGACCGGCGCAGGGATAAAGTGGTGAGGCCCGTTTTGCATTAGGCGGAAAATACACAACGCGCACGAAAGTATATCTTAAGCAGGGCTTTCGAAAGTGCTTATTTTACCGTGAACAGCCTGTACCTGATTTTCCCATATTTCACGTAAGCAGACATAATAATTGCAGTTTTAATTTTAAACCTTCCGTTTTGTATGGTGTTAAAACCTGCTTTGAGAACAAACTTTGTTCTTCAATCTAAAGCCCCTGTCACACTGTCCGATTTTCGCCTACAACTATATTTGACAATAAAATTCGAAGACGGAAATCGGCCATGAAATTTTTCCTCCCAAATAATTTTATCAAATAATCTTGAATGTGTTTGAAAATGTGTCACTCTGTCGATTTTTTTTACTGGGAGAATCTAATTTGAGCTATTATTTAAAACATTTTCATACTGAGATATTGCTTTTGTTTTTCCATGCAGTCTATTAAAGGAAGAAATGTAAGGAATGTTGTAATTTATTTTCGCTTCTTTACTAAATCAAAAATTTTATTCATCGGAGATTTTTCCTGCACAATGAAATTTAATGCCTCTGAGTTCGTAATAATATGTGCAACAATCACTTAAAATTGTATTCATAATCATTTACCTTCATAACTTATTTGGTTTCCAGGAATTGTTCGTTATTTTAAAGTTTCTTGATCTTCATTTTAGTCATGCACGATTCTGATTGGTTGAAACCATCAAACATCAAGGAAATTTCAGAACCGGCTCAATCTTCAAATGTTTGATGGAAACTGAAGGCATCCAACTTTTTTAGTCAAATCTGTCCGCATTTGTGACGTTTCAATGACGCCATAACAGTCCAACTTTATTTGAGGAAACTTATTGAAACCGGTTTGACGGAATAGCTTGACAGTGTGACAGGGGCTTAAGAGAAGAAGTATAACGAAATACTCCCACGTGTTGTTTAACTTAATGTCGTAAAACTGTATTTTGAAAAACAATGTATTACACAGTTACTTTATTTCAACGTGACAGCAGAATCAAAACACTTCCTTCTGAACATAGTCATCCTTATTTTGCCTTCAAGTAGTATCTTATAATCAGGCAACATACGTGTGTCTACAAAAGATCAAAGCCGAACCCAATTGTATTTATAGTTTTTATGATTGTAAACATGGAGAGTGTGAATTATATTTACACGATGAAGTTGACATTTAATTCTTTGACTGGGAAAAGCAAAGTACATGACTGAGGGCAGCAACCCTGCACGAGGAAGTTGCGGGATTTTGGTGATACGGACCAATTAAGGCAAAAAATGGGGGTTGGCTGTGTTGGGGACGCGGCCCGTTTGTTTTGCGTGAATACGTCTACGTTGACGCGCTCGGACACCTTGGTGTTTTCCCAGCACCGCTTCACTCGATCATACGAGGTTTTATGGGTAACACTGGATTGCTTTCGAGATGCTCTTTCCAACCGTATGCGATTTCTGTATTTCGACTTGGTTTTTTTTTACGAGTATAGATAGAAATTGTGTTAAGTTTTCTCAATTTTTTTACATTAAACTCATACAATTGCACCATAACCACACCACACAAATGTTTATATACACTCAATCGATTGATCTTGACGAGAGCTGTCGACTGAAACTTAGACGAGCGTCGCAGCTTCTCCTAATCAAAAGTTATACTACGCGGAAGTTACGAGACGCGGCGAAACGATCTCAAAATCACCCCCTCCCCCCTCCCTGGTCCACTCCCGCCAAGCGCGATGCTTCGCAGTCCTCACTCTACGTAACATATTCTTTGATCCTTTGGCAATCGAGTGGTGTAATGGAATTTTGAATGTAGACGATAGATTCGGAGATGCAATACGAAACTGTATCCCCCGATTTTATCATCGGAGTTTCTGGATTGCCTCCCACTATGGTAGCAAATTTAAAAACGTATAAAAAATATTCGGGGTGACATGCAGTTGTTAAGTCCTAGCCAGAGGTATGTGGTGTCACTTGTAAACACCCACCTGTTCCGTGTTTCAAGATTGGCGCTGTCAAGCTAACCAAATTCCTTTCAGAGACTTTCCTATCAGCAACTTGATAGTAGGCTGTTTATCACAGTTCGAGTCAAACACAACGATCTACACGCAAATAAACAGTATTTCTCCATTTTCCACCAGCTTGAAAGCGACGGCTTTGGAACAGCAGCTCACCTTGCGGTGGAAATTTCCCCTTTGCCAAACTTTCCCATAAGAAATCTCGTAAGGAATCCCGAACTGAGTTACTCGCCTCGCACCAAGACGAACCAGGTTCGATTCTCGGCGGTGAATCGTGCCGGACGATGCCGCTGGTCATCGTCGGCGGGTTTTCTCGGGGATGTCCAGTTTCCTTCGGCCTTACGTTCCTACGCTGCTGCTCATCCGTTTCGCTTCACCCTCATCGGCTCTCTAGACCTCTATGTTACGGGACGTTTAAACTTTTCCACTCCACTATCACTGCAACTCCCAATCCCTCACGGGGGCCACGGTGGCTGAGTGGTTAGCCTGCTCGCCTCCAACCAAGGCGATCCGAGTTCAATCCCCAGCCGGGTCACTCCGGATTTTCGCACGTGGGAATCGTGCCGGAAGATGCCGTTGGTCGGTGGGTTTTCTCGGGGTCCTCCCGTTTCCCCACCCTTTCATCCCAACGCTGTTCCATACCCACTTCAATCGCCCTCATCGACTATCAAGATCTCGAAGTTAAGAGCCGTCCAAATCTCTTCACTCACCCAACCCCCCTCCCCCCCCCAACATCACTACCCAGGGCTGTGACACGTCGCTCAGCCCCTCTCTCTCACATCTTGCAGAGCACTTTGGTCGTAAATCATAGCCGCGTCGACTACCTACAACTACTGCAGAAGAGAAACCCTTATATAACTGAGAAACCCTTATAGTGAACTGAGAACTTTAGAAAACAAACTTTGAAAAATGTAATTCCCCTATAGGCTGTTCACGGTAAACTGAGCACTTTTGAAAGCCCTGCTAATGATCTACTTGTATATACGTTGTGTATTCTTCCACCTTATTGTAGAATTAACATTTCCATGGGTCTCATCACTTTATTCGTGCGTTGGTCAAGTGAAAATGTGAAATTATTAGAAACCATAATATTTTATTAATCTGCTCATTTGATACTTAGATGTATTAGGAAGAAAAACAAAAAGCTAAATAAATAATTTACGTTATCACAAATCAAATGGTTACCTAACACTCTTTATTCGAAGTTAAGATACAGAAATACTTTCACTCGATCGTTACCAACTTTAATGGGCGCATGTTACTCAATGCGCCCGTTAAAGTATACGAAGGTAGGAGCAGTGGAATTTTTCTTAGGTTGATTACAAAAGTGCTCACATAACAGCCTTTGCCTGGATATATTGTAGAGGGCATATTAGATGATACGCCCCTGGGGAAGTTGGTAACGACGAACGGACGAGTATTAGTTCCATAACTCAACGTCGAATTAAAAGTGTTAGGTAAACAATTGTGAATACTGAAATAACTTATTTTGCTATCTGTTTTTTTTAATCCATAAAATAGTCAGAACTAGCAATTCCACAGTTTCACTTGACCGACGCATGGATATAGTGATCAAGTCCATGACACTGTTAGTTTTATTTATGATGGAAGGATACAAAATGTGCACGTAAGTAGATCCCAAGCAGGGCTTATAAAATTTACTAAGTTCGCCGTGTAGGCCTACAGCTTATAGCAACACCACACTTATCAAAATCTTTTTACGCTGATGTAAATAGTTGCGTATAGTCAAGCGCACGCTTAGTTTCGATAAAATGATTATTTTTAATGAAAACACTGTTCACCGTGCGAATAAGCGCCATTTGGCGTGTATTCTTCCGCTCTTCGAATCGATAGATAGGAATTACAGCGGCGAAGTGGAGAGATTCGGACGGCTCTTAACATCGAGGTCTTGAGAGCCGATGAGAGGTGATTGAGGTGAGTATGGAGCAGCGCCAAATTGAAAGGACGGAGGAAAGGGACATCGCCGAGAAAAACCTGCCGACCAATGACATCGTCCGGATGTGACTCAGGCGGGAATCGAAGTCAGTTCTGCTAGGCGGGAGGCGAGTAGAATTTAAATGCGGTGCATTTGCTTAAACTTAGTCAACTTATTCAAGACAATACAGGTTTTCAAAGCGGCGTGTTGCATTAACGAACAGCATTTTGGAAAATACTTGCTTCATTTGAATGCAGAGTGAGAGGAGACAATTTAACAACGTAACTGAACCTTCCGTAATGTCAGATACAAAGATAGCACCTTCCAGATTATATAGAAATGATTTCTATAATTTTAAATTTACTACGATACAGCGACATAAAACTATCTCTGAAAAATGTTAACTATTTTGAGTCCTACGAAGTTGAATTACGTCAGTAATACGTGTAGGTTAAGTGGCACTAGCCAGATGACTGATTCTGTCACTAACCAGACTTACCGGGGTTTTATCATCTATGCTTGGTATACTGTTACGTGGTCCTCTTAAGATTTCCGACAAAGTATGTACGTATGTAGATATGTAAATTGTTGTAGATTAGCTGCAGCTTCGACACTATTGCGTCCGTAACGTACATAGATATTCCAGAATGCAGTTGGTACGTCGTCTAAGACACTGTTCGTTTCAAGTTCTCTTCGTAAGTGAGAACCTGGATTTATAGTACGGGCGCCATTAAATTGTTAAGTGACGCAACACGTAAGACGTACGAGCACGTATACGATCTTAGCTTACTTTACTATGTCGCAATTTCACATAACGCCGCAAAACAGCAAGAACAAATGTAGATACCATAAAAAAAGTCTCTACGTTTTTAATTCGGTTCCAGGACTTCTAAACCACAAAAAAAAAATATATATATATATTCCAGTTCATTTATAAATACAGACCGAGATTTTTTTAAAAAAAGGCCATGGCTATACGGAGCGTTCTGAACAAAGTTGTTCGTTATAAATAATGCGGAACGACAGGAAATGAGGAGACGACTGAATGAAACAAGAACACAGAAATACTGCAATAGGCAGAAAGAGAGGGCTCGTTCCTCAAGCTGCCGACTATTATGTGCTAGACATAAATAAAAAGGGTGAGCTTTTCACAGAAGCCGTAAACAAGTATAAAGTTCTGATGACTAAAAAAGTATACAGAAAAAAAAACCTACTACTACAAGATCGACTACGAAGGAAGGTGACTGTTTTAAAACGAATAACTGAATAATTAGTATAAATACGAAACATCCGGTGAAGTAATCAATTTCTCGTTACTTCAAGAAAGAAAAACAAATAAACATTGCCTATCCCTTTGTTTTTTTAGAAGTGTGATAACACTTATCTCTGAAAGATTCGTTGTAATTTAGGTTCAATGTGTAACAAGACGCGACGTCTCATTGCAATTAAATATAATTTCTAAAAAGACATGAGGCAGGCAGAATTTGGTCATGGCATGCCACGTAGAAAAATAACTTAATAATATGTGATTTGTTTCCCCCCCTTACAAAGACGGTGACCGCGTGAGATGTGATGCCAGTTGGATACACCGGCACACAGGATTAAGAGCGTTCATAACGCATATTTTAGAAAAAAGGAATGCTAAACTCGTAACATTAAAAGCGTATACAAAAGCTCAATTTAAGCTCTATTTATTGCAAAGTTTCTTCATAAGTAGTTGTAAAAATCTCGACTCTACTGCCTAAAATTGTCAACAAGTTACAGTCACAATTATTACTTCTTCTTCTTTTTTTTTTTTTTTCTGTGAATCCCAAATTGAAATTATGCAAATTCAATCACATATAAAAGTTTTAAAAACACGTAAAAATTTTTACTTTCACGAAATTTTTTAAACTTACGTTTTTTTTTTCTTTCGCTTGCGGCAACGAGTTCGTTCGTGCAAACAAAACAAAACTGTGATCGTTACACACATTATGTAAAAACTATTTGCGTATACGTGTGTTCATTTATGTGTGTGTAAATATACATTTAGGTTTATGTATATGCATGCTGGGAATGGTGTTGCAATAAAGCTTCATCTCAGTCGATTTACAGTTATCGAAGACACAATACGAGCGCTATGTGGTGATTTGAGATCATAATGTTTCACATAAAAATTCTATAATTTGGTGTGTTTTGCTATTAAAAAATACCGAATATTTTGTGACATATTATGATGCAGTCGTAAGTTTACTTTCATTATTTCATTATCTGTTGTTATTTTTTCTCATAATTGTATTTATGTGTCATTCATTCTGACATTCTACATACTTCAATTTCATTTTTTTAAGGGGGCTGTCGACGAGAAACGAAAATAAATAAATAAACAAACAAGCTCTTGTTGATATCGAGACATCGTAGTCGATTTCCTTTGGGTTTACTTCTCAAGAACACCGAGGGGAACTGGGTTCGATTCCAGGAGGGGTCGCTCTCGGATGTTCACTTGTGGGAATCGTGCCGGACGATGTCGTTGGTCGGCGGGGTTTACTCTTGGGATCTCCCGTTCCGCCCACCCTTGCATTCCGGCGCTGCCCCATTCTCGCCTCATTTCACCCTCATCGACTCTCAAGACCTCGTTGTCAAGAGCCCCCCCCCACACTCTAAATTCGAATCAGTGAGATTTACACTGTTTCAATCAGTCAAACGTGTCTCACTGACACAACAGTCACTTCAGTGAATTTAACTGATGGATCAGTGAAAAATGCCATATTTCCTTCACTGATTGATTCAGTGACATTTCCCGCTGATTCGTCAGTCATTTTTTCCACTGTTTTCTCAGTGGTTTATTTTTAGACTGCTGGACCAGTGAAACATCTGAGCAACTTGCTTCGTCTCTAATTATTATTGGCTGATGTATCATTGAAACTGCGTGTAAAAATGGCCGTCGAACATAGTTTAAAAATGACCGTTAAACAACGTGTATAAAGTGAAGTAACAACGAATAAACGAAAAAAAAAACTAACACAAAATACTTTCTAAAATGTGTTTCGCCTTTCTAAACGCCATTTTATGGGGTAATACGAACACACAGCCTTTCATTCCGTTTTTACGTCTTTCATTTCGTTTCCACGTAATCGTCACAGAGCTCTGTTTGAAGGTTTAAACTGTATATAATGTGGTGAAGAGAGTGCACTCGTATGTGCTATTTGTTTTAACAATCCTAACGGTACCAATCGAACTAAACACGAAACGTATGAGCATACAACTTCAAACTACAAGATTTCGCAGCGGCACATGAGATATATTTTCCTCACATAATTTCAACTTGGCGTGGTAGTTCAGACGGCAAGGTAGCGGCCTAGAGGCAAAGGTGCCCGAGTCCAATCCCAGCCACCTGCGAAACTTACTTTACTTATTTGAAATTACGGTAAATTGCACAATGTAAATTGTAAACTATCGTAAATATATTTATTTCACGTAATAATTTGGTTACATTCAATAAAAACCATATTTATTTCGACACTGTAGTCGGCCGTCACTTATTCAATCAGTGAAATAATTTCACGTCACTGATTGAATCAGTGAAATTTTTCAGTGGTTTTCACTTATTCTAAGCGGAGCCATTTTTACTAACTAGAGTAGCAAAATTTCACTGCGAATCAGTGGTTTCCCACTGATTCAAATTTAAAGTGCAGATCTCTCCATTCTCTCCACTTCTCAAGACTTGCCAGTGTCCGTATTTCCGGGACCTACTACATGCGCGGGAAGGCGACAAAACATCATTTCACTTTGAACTCAAACGTCGGTTTCAGTGGGGAAGATTTTGAAAGCCGGGAGAGCCGTTGTTCTATATTTTGCGAATGCGACGGCGAGACAATGAAGTTTACAGCAGTTTTCCTTCGATTTCCGCGGCGCCAGAAGACCTTCACCACGTTACGCAAGAGAATCACCGGAACACAATAACAGAGGTTTGAGCAACCATCAAGTTTTTTTTTTTTTTGCGAACCATCTGATCAAATTCTAGAGCCAGCCTAACGTAGAAATGGAAAGCCGAAAAAAGACTCAAATGATGCTTGTATGTCGGGACGTAGTTAGTATCACTTCATGGGGGGGGGGGGGATCCAAATAACTGCTTTGGGGAAGACAAAACCAACTGCTTCTAGGAATATGCCAAGCGAAGGGACATGTATATTTAAAAAGCGTGAGGTTAGCGCAGCTGTGCGCAGAAGCTAACTGGTGATGAGACGACAAGGAAAGTAATCATCAACTGAGTCACCAATCACTGAAAAGCAGTTTTCCATCACAACTCCTTCTTTTTGCATAAACTAATACAAATTAATTATATAGGCTATTCGCGGTGAAATGAGCACATTTGAAAGCCGTGCTTAAGATCTACTTGTATGCACGTTGGGTATTCTTCCGCCTTACGAAAGATTAACATTGTCATGGACCTCATCACGTTATTCATGCGTCAGTCAAGTGAAACTGTGAAATTATTAGATAAGTAAATATTTAACCAATTTGCTCATTTTTACACTTCGATGCAATAAAAAAAAATAGAAAACGGAATAAATAATTTAAGTTACCAGAAATCGTTACCCGACACTTTTCGTTCTACGTGGAACTACTTCCCATTCATCATTACCAACTTTACTGGACGCATGTCACTCAGGGCGCCCGATAAAATGTATGCAAATAGGAGCAGTGAATATTTTCTAAGGTTGATTTCAAAAGTGCTCACTTAGTCTACTGGCAGTAAAACTAAAATATTGTATTAGCAATAATTACCACAAAAATAAAAGATTTTAGTCCATTAAATAATACCACGTGCTTCCACAGAATAAGGGTACAGAGTAGATTGGATTTATCGAATCGGTCAAGATTCGTCAATTTACTTTATTTCTTTTTGGAAAACCAATCCGGACTTTATAAGATGTGACAGGGGCAAGAGTTTTCATTGTCGGATTCAAGATCCGTTCCATTTCCAAAAATTCTTTCAATTCCACAATAACGTTCAGTTACCAGAGGAAGGTTGTAGTAATGAGTTTATCACTTGACAACAAAACACCTATTCGTAGACTGGTTTGCGGTTTTGGTCGGTGGCTGGTTCTGCAGGTATGCAACCCGGGTACAAGCACACTGTTCGGCCATAAGTCGCGCAACACCCACTGCTATTGGCTGCAAATGCGCCGCCCTTGCTGTAAAGTCGCCCGGCCGCGCGTGTCTGTGTATTCGGATAAGGCTTCTAAACTACTTGCTGGATTTTGACACGGTTTTCACCATCATTTAGAGAATTTCTTGACGAAGGTTTAGGTATATAATACATTAGTATTTAATGTAAGGATAGTAGAGAAATGTCGACGTTTTCTAATCAATTCAGAAAAAGTCGCTTTTAGGGCGCTTACATGGCTTACGCTGACTATGCGATAAACAATATACGCCAAATTAATGACTACAGAACTGTAGATCTGAAAAAGTCTACAAAACAGTCCGGGACAGAATATGTTTTATCTTTTAAGGATGACACACAGTTACCATTTTTGTCTTTTTAAAAATAGAGGTTCACTTACGAAGACTTTTTGAACAACGCAGTATTGATCCTATGTTAGTTACCTTAAGCATTTAGTGTATATACCTACTTACTGTAAACTTAAACAACGCCATATTTGTAAATCGCACCCGAGCGAGGCCGGGCCGGGTAGCTAGTAGGCCTATGTCATATATCATAATCGTTTTATACTTTTGTTAACATAAAATAATCTTATTCTTGAACAAACTAACATTACTTATATTTTCTCCATAAATTATAATATTTAATGTGTAATTAGTACGAACACAAACAGAGAGAAAATAGGCGTGTTGGTAATGCCTAGTAAAAATAGTTATAAAGCGAACTAATATTACAGTAAGTGCGCATAAATGCAGCGCATTGTCTCTTGTTTGTAATTCTCTAGACTTGGTTAAGCCATGTTTGCCACGAGGCGGAGGAATATTTTGAAAGTAGAACCTAAGCAAGGCTCCAGAAAAGTTGTAAGTGACCGTGATTGGACTATTAACAGGATGCATGACCTCCAGTTGGCTGTTGTTAGAGCCAATGTAAATGCAACATTGTCGTGGGCCTCTGCGCACTCTGTTCATTCGCCAACCAAACGAAACCGCGAAACTATTACGAATGTAAATCCGTTAATAATAATACTAAGCAAATTAATACTGTAATGTTCGCAAAACAAGAAATAATAACTTCCATATGCAGAATCAATACTGGGTGAAAAACAGAAATTGATTAGAGAAGCGTACGCAGCATTTCACAACAGCCACGCTACATGCTAATAATTTTAACTCACATTTATAAATGTTTAGACGCAAAATATGTTATTTCAGCAGTTTTACGTTCAAACAAATATTACTGTAGATTTCTGACTAAACCAACCTATCCAATTGATGGGCTTGTGCCAGTGCAGATTGTGATCTAACGTAATATTTAATTTGTGACTGCCATATCCTGTATATTTTGTACTTTCTATAACTGACTCGTCGTCATTAGTGTGGCAAAACCAAAACTAAATCAATAATAATTAGTTAGTGCAAGAGACACCTGGAATAAGTACACTCAAAACTTGAAATAATCAAAATGGCTCGATTGGATTGGTTAAGGGTTTATTAACGTCCCCCAGTGTTATGCCCAAAGTCTTATCAGGGGACGACTTATGACCTAACTTAAACTAACACTCATACCTTACCTGGGATTCGAACCCAGAACCTCCTGCGCCACGGAAGGTCGGAAAAGCGGCTCGAAATCAAGGAAACCTGTTTACGACTGCTAAGTTTTCTGTATTTTTTTTAAGTATATTTATTGTTCAAGTGACAGAATTTCAGATTGTAGTCAGATGAAAGTGCACAAAATATAGCAAAGTAATTTTCAAAAACAAATTATTGGAATAACGAGAATTGTAATTAAGAATTTTTTGCAACACGAATTTCAAAATTAAGCATAACTAAGATGTCTGTCATCTGTTTAAATTAATTGATGAAGTAGCTAGACAACGACAGAGGAATTTCATGGAAATTCATTGGGTGATTCACGCGTAAATTTTTGTTTTACGATAGAATTCAGAGTAAAATCAGTCAAAAGCTAAACCTTAATTGCATGTGAACAAAGCGGTGGGATTCAAAGAAATTGTTTCATGGCGTTCCTATGATTGATGAAAAACACATCGAAAGCTGTGTTTTTTCCTTCCAAATTTTAGAATTTTTCGAATTTTGTTACGCACACGTTTTAAGGTCGAAATGCTTATTATTCCGCAACGAATGTAAGACAAATTTATTTTTAAGTAATTTTTTAACGTTTATCAACCTTACATTGATAAAAGTCACAAAAAAAAAAAAACCTTAAAATATAGAAATCAATTCTAAGCAGGAACGCCTTTTTAATGTGCTTACTGAGTATAGTCCATTCACGGTAACATCTAACTTACTTGAAGCCCTGCTAATGGTCTACTTTCAGACTATTACTCAGCCTCGTTTGAACGACGTTTAACCAAGTCTGGTAAATTACGCCAAAGGGACTACGCGTCACATTTGAGCACACTCAATGTAATAATATTTTGCATGTAAACTATTTCTTAGTACGCATTGCCAAGACACGCGTTTTCTACCTGTTATATCAATATTAATTATAAATGAAATATTACCATTTAAATATAACATAAAAAAAATTTAAATTAAAAAAATATAATTTTATGTTAAAAAAGAATAAAACGCTTGTAATATATTAGACATTTAGTAAACCACCAAACGCGTCATACATTAGGGTGAGTTTTCAAAGGCTTGAAAAAAAAAACAAGTGTGAGTATACCGTGAATAGGCTGTGTTTAGTCGCGTGGCGACTTATGCAACTCCCAGGCATTTCTGTTAGTATAGGCGGTTCACAGTAAAGAGAGCACTTTTTACGACCCTTCTTAGGTTTTCCTTTCATCCTATTTCCATCTTCCTGCTGTTTTTTCATATAAACATTGCTTTGTGAGGAATAAACACAGTGGGAAAATTTACCACCCTCAAAATTTAATACCTGATGCTGCAATAATATATATTTATCAGGGGTTAAAGCATTTTGGAAGGGCCTTAAAAAGTGCTCGCTTTACCGTGAACAGCGTATAACGTAATCGACAGATCCGCCAATCAGCAGCAGCTAGTGGACTGATATTCAATGACTAATGCAAGTGATTAACGTTTATAGTGCACTCGTATCATACAGAGAAGTGCAAAATTAGCGTTATTTTTCTGCAGCAGACTAAACTCCAAGGTGTTATGAGTGCTACTGACGTCCCTCAGTGGCTGAGAGTATTTGTGACACGACGTGAAAGACTCTTTTTTCTTTTAACCAATAGTAACAGTTCAACGTCAGAGTGACCAATCTCCTGTAACACAGTTACACAGGCACATGACCTTGTATAGAAACCGCCAGCAAACGAAATCATGGGTTGTGCTCAGAAACTTATAGGGCAATGACGTCTAGCTTGTCCCACCCGAATTTCGCGAAAACGTTTCCACGCATACTATATTTCAATACCCTACGGTCGTGCCAGCAGTCATTCTTTGTTTACTGACTGCGTGTGCGTGTCTCTGCGAGAAGGCATTTTCTCGCTTGACTGGCCAATCAGAGTTAGGTTACCCCGATACTGCGCGTCTGAGATTCGCGGGCAGGCACCGACGGGTGAGACCTAGATCGCCCAATCACGAACGTGGATCTGAGCTAACGTGTTATGGAGCGCAACTGGTCGTGAGATCTTTTCCGCGAAACACGAGTGTCCTTAATAATAACGCGAATTGTGCAGGTTTCCAGTTATTTGGTTTCCGTTTGTCACTTGCCGATTCATCAATTTTCGTTCGCCTGATCGGGTGTTCGGGCCCTCTGGAGAGGGGTGAGGATTAGGAAGCTGGCAACCTCAGCTGCGAGTTTCACACGAACCGCTCATTCGCTCCTCCCGAGGAAATCGTTCCGTCAGCAGAACTCTCCCGATTCCGCAATCGTGTAATCTATTAGAGGTTTCCCCGTAAATCAAACATTTGGAGAAAAAAAAACGCCCTATGTATGGCGTGTTTGGTCGTTTCCTAAATATTCATGTATCACAAGCATTTTGTACTTCTGTTAACATACAAGTAAAGGCTGTTCACAATTAATAGACCTTAGAAAAAAAGTCATTTATCCTATAGGCTGTTCGCGGTAAAGTGAGCACTTTTGAGGCCCTAGTTACTTTTTCCTTTCGGCCGTTTTTCATTCTTTAACTGTCTTTTTTAAAATACATATTGCCATGTAAGTTCAGTGGCGTTTGTTCCATGGACGCAAGGTGTATATGTTTGACCCTTTATAGCTTTCGCCTTAATTTTAAACACGATTAATTCTGAGTTTCCCGTTTCCGATTCCAGAAACGGAGTTTTCGTAACTCCCGTACTGTACACGCATAGTGCTTGCTACCTAGCATTTATTTCCACAAACGAGAGCGACTAGCGATGAATCGATATCGAACTCGCAAGCAACAACACGTCACACGTTCGAGCTCCTCCGTCACCGACCGCACTCCTTCGGCAGGTAAGCAGTCGTTCTGTTTGCTTCCTCCAGTCCTACATTTTACCTTGGAAAGTGGATGAAAGTGTTCGGCAAAACTGGATTATTCTAATAATTTGTAATATGCTCTCTAAATAATATTCAGTTTAATTATTATTACATTCATTTCGTTTCCGTTTTTATAACTAATGTAAGTTTTATGAAACGGTAAATACATGTGGAGGGTAAGCAAAGTTGGAAGTTAAGTTTGTCAGTAGAAACTGGAAATGGTACCACAGCGCGGCAATAACAAATGTTAACTAAAACACTCAAATATGTGGGGCTATTATATTGCTTACCCTGTTAAAAACTCACTACACGCCACTGTAAGTAATTAACACAGTGTATATTCCACAGCACTCTAAAGTTAACGTCTAAGACTACAATAAAATATATTTATTGTCCATTATTCCAAATGAGAGTGCTTTCAAAGGGGCTCACTTTACCGTAACTAGTCGATACCTGCATGTATTAGAACGAGCGTGCTGAGTGGCAGACACCCAGTAAAGAAGTTGGTAACGATGGAGAGAAAGTAGTTCCATATCTTAACGCTAAATAAGACGCGTTAGGTAACCATTTGTGATAACTCAAATTATTTCTTTCGTTTTCTGTTGTTTTTTTTTTTTATGCATTGAAGTGGGAAAGTGAGCAGATTAGTGAAAGATTTACTTTCGTAAGAAATCCAGTTTAACTTGAGCGACGCATGAATTAAGTAATGAGGCCCATGACAATGTTAATTTTACATTAGACGGAAGAATACACAACGTGCATACGAGTAGATACTAAGCTGGGCTTTCAAACGTGCTCATTTTACCGTGAACAGCTTATACCTTGTATCTTATTAAATAAAACTTTCACTTCCATTTTTTTTATGAATTAAAAAATATTTCATGTGTAATTAACATGAATAAAAACTGAGAATATAGGAGTGTTGGTAACGCCTAGTAAAAAAACTGTTCTTCAGCAAAATATTATTACACTAGGTGAATAGGAATTCTGTACGCTGTCCCTTTGGTGTAGTTTTCTAAACTTGAGTAAGCTTCGTTTGCATGAGGTGGAGGAATATCCAGAAAGTAGAACTTTAGCAGGGCTTCAGAAAAGTGTGAAGTAGCGGTGAATGGACTATGTAACTGCTGTTTGGATACGAACTGAGTGTTGTCTTCAAGATGACCGTGTCAACTGCGTAAAAAAAAAAAAGTCGTATAAATATGTGTCACCTCTATTACATTGCCAAGGTAAGCTAACAAACTTTACTTCCGTTTTTATTAGCAGCTGACCCCACGTGTGTCCATAGAAATTTTTAATAAATGTTACGGAACGGAAAACAAAACCAGTCTATTGTAGTGTTTTTTGGCGGAGAACACAACGCTAGTGTATACAGACGCAAATCTTTAGTATCAATAAACAAACAACAACAAAAAAGATTCAAAAACAACATTAACGATAAGTGAATTTTGTCTACAATCCCCACTTTCAACTGTTATGTTAGCAGAAGGTGAATTAATCACTAGGAGCCTTATCTGCCAGTTCATGTTCCTCACTGTGTCATCGTTCTTTGGAAGAGAAAGTTCTTCATCGTTTAACTTTCTGTAAATTAAAACTAATTATTGGCCACACCCCTTAGAAAATACCTGATAAGTGTAACTGAGCATCTAATGCTGGACTCTACGAGCAAATATTGACACAAAGGATCCATATATGTTCTTCTAACTAGTTCCGGTATACTTTCCGTGTCTGAAAAGAGGTTTCTGCACATACGGAGTTGACTCTATTCCGGGACTATTTATATGTCAAAAAGAAGGTACCATAAAACCCGGAATTGAATCAACTCCACGTTGCTATAATTTCGGCAGGGGTACCATAATACCCGGAGTTGAGTCAATTCCGAGTTGACATGTTTCCTCATACAAATTAAGGGTCAGTACTGAAATGGATCTGGAACACGGACAATTAAAGTTGTCATAGTTCCGGTATGTATTGAAATGTATAGCAAGGCGAAAATTCCGGAGTTGAGATGATTCCGGGTTGATTTGATTCCGTTACAAATTTTTTGTATGAAAGTGGTTTGTTGAAAATCAGGAGTTGAGTGAACGTCAGTTGACATAATTCCGGCACGATTTTTGAACTAAAACAGGGCAATTAAAAACCCGGAGTTTAATCCATTCCGGGTTGACTCAACTCCGGTTGTATTTCGTGACTGAAAAGTGGTTCTTGAAAATCCGGAGTTGAGTCAACTCCAGTTGACATATTGCCGGCGCGATTTTCATGTTAAAAATGGGGTACCTTAAAACCCGGAGTCGAGTCAATTCCAGGTTTGACTTACTTCCTGTCTAGGTACCACAAAATCCGGAGTTGACTCAATTCCGAGTTGACTTAATTGTGCGTCCCCGCTGCAGTCAGCTCTCACCTCACGCTATGCCTGTTGTGGCAACACGCGTGCCTCAATGCTACACCGCATTGCTCTGCCTTTTTTTTTTTAACCCACTACTGGTTTTTTTTTCCAGAAAAATCCTTTCAACCGCCCCGGCTGGCTTATCGCTGGCAGCACGCCAACGGGGATTGCGTGCAATACCCACCCCCCCCCCCTTTTCCCCTAACCAAGCCTAGCAACACATAGAGGCCACGGGGCCCGAGTGACGGCCCAGGTCAACGCCTCACTGCGGTAGGCCCGTGACTACACCATAGCACCCAGTGGATCTCTAACTTTCCTATAGGGCCGCGGTGGCTGAGCGGTTGGCCTGCTCGCCTCCAAACACGCCGAACCGGGTTCCAACTCCGGCTGGATCACTCCCGGATTTCCTCCAAGTGGGAATCGTGCCGGACTATGCCACTGGTCGACGGGTTTTCTCGGGGATTTCCCCTTCCCCCCCCCCACGCCCTTGCATTCCGTCGCTGCTCCAGTCTCGACTCATTTCGCCCTCATCGACTCTCAAGGCCTCGTTAAGAGCTGCCTGAATCTCTCATCTCAAATTTCCTTTGCCACGGGTCGCTACCACTCAACCAACCAAGACAAGTGTGCATCCGGAGAAACATGTGTGCATCCGTAGAAATATGTGTGCATCCGGAGAAACATGTGTGCATCCGGATACACGTGTGCATCCGGAGAAACATGTGTGCGTCCGGAGAAACATGTGTGCATCCGGAGAAACCTGTGTGCATCCGGAGAAACGTGTAAACTACACATGGCCACACCATTCTCTCCCTTCCCTCTTTCCTTAAGAGTGGGGCGGACCCCCGCGTTTTTGTGAAATAGTTTTATTTTTTTTTTGCGCGAATACGCGTATATCGGTAAATAACTGTTCTGCAAATACAACTTTTTGTCAGATAGGATTAAAAAAAATTAATGTCCCTATTTCTTTACTTTCGTCATACTAAATGTATTCTTGGAAAAAAAAATTCGTGAAAATGGTCAAATATTGCATTTTTAAAGCTTGCCTATGCAGTTTCGTTAAGCGGCAAGAGAAAAGTACAAACATACGGATGTAGTTTAATCCGTGGTCTTTCATTGCGTGTAATAAAGTCGCACTGTTACAGATCCAATTTGCACAGTACAGCGTCACGACGGAAATACTGCACGTCATGCACGTAGGAGCGATGAGGCGCTGTGTAGGCGTGTGTGTTAGTGTCGCCCGTATCGCTCCCTCGCTTCTTCACCTTGGACGCCGGGTTCCAACGGAGGTACATCCCACTGGCACAGGCGGTTGTTTGTTGTTGTTTGTTGTTGTTGTTTTTGTTGTTGTTGTTGCTATTGGTAATTTTTGGCAAGTGTGCGATGAGTTTCATGGCACAATAGTAAATGTTGGGGTTGGTGTTAATTGTTTCGCACCTGTGCCAACATATAGCAGTAGAGTCTTAACAAAGGCGTATATTATTTTTTTTTTATTGGCTACTGCTGTAATTTGAATTTTTGAAAACCAAACAGAGCTTTATTGCTGAGATTTTTTTTATCACGCTAAAATAATATATAATTTTACGTTATTTCCTAATGCTGAGATTTAAATGTTCTACATTTTATTTTTAAAAATAATGACATAGTTAATACAAATGTCTGGAATCATGCAAATAAGTCTTTCAATTGATTATTTAAATATGCGTATATGATTTTAAGTCGTGTTAGGTTTCCGCCGTGTTGACTCACGTAAAAAAGAAGAGGGAATCATTTTCTCCGCCTAGTTGTGACAAATAACTGAGTTCGCCCCTGCAGGGCCGTCAATCGAGGCTGGAACGACAATATTTGGATGACGATTTATAAATATTACTCCGATACAAATGCCAGAAGCGATTCCTTATAGGAACGTACAGCGCATGCGCAGCCAGACTGCGTCAGGGTGAGAGAGAAAAAAAAAAAGGGGGGGGGGGATCGATGGCTAGCGTGTTACTTGACTGGGCGCGCGGCAGCTTTGTGAACAGCTAGAAGCGATAACGGAACTACCTTGTAACGACCACGAAACTACCTCCACACACAGCTCAGAAATTATCTTACGGCTTCTTTCGCTCAATAGTATTCTCTACATATAACGGCTGTGCATAAAATGTCTCGCCTCAGATGCGTGAAAAGGCTATCAATGACAGACGATTCTGACACGTGTGTTTGATGGCATGTATGGTACAACCAATTTATGGCTACTTCCAAAGTTTCTGAAATCCCGATAAGTTCTACTTTCAGGCTATTTATTCCTTCGCTTCATACAGAAAAAGCTCACCATAATATACAGAAATACACTGAAGGGACAAGTCACAGCATTCGTGTGCACAGCTTAATAATATTTTGTATGAGAACTATTTCTTACTATAGACTTTTAACGATAAAATGAGCACTTTTGAAAGCCATGCTTAAGATCTACTTGTATACACGTTGTGTATTATTTCGCCTTATGTAAGATTAACATTGTGATGCGCGTCATCATTTTATTCATGCGTTGGTCAAGCGAACCTGTGAAATTATTAGAAAATTGATATTTTACAAATCTGCTCATTTTTACACTTCGATGCATTTAAAAAACATACAGAAAGCGGAAGAAATAATTTAAATTAGCAAAAATGTTTACCTAACACTTTTTATTCGACGTTAAGATACGGAAATACTTCCCCATCCATCGTTACCAACTTAACTGGGCGCATGTCACTCAGGGCGCCCGTTAAAACATACGCAGGTAGGAGCAGTGACTTCTTCTAAGGTTGATTTCGAAAGTGCTCACTTTTTCGTGAACAGCCTTTAGGCATTACCAACTAAACTATTGTCTCTCTGTTTGTATGCGTATAAAGCTAAATTTAGCCACAAGTAAGGCATTCTTATGTTAACAGGCTTGTAAAGTACTTGTGAGATATGATATGTTTAGGAAACAACCAAACACGTCATATATGGAGGTTTTATTAGAGAAAGTGTGGAGATACAGTGAATAGAATATACGTGTCAAATGTGGAGAGATACTGGCGGATTTCAACATCGAGGTCGTAAGAGGCAGACGGAAAATAACACATTCAAATGGCGCCAGTATCCAGCCGAAGGCCATAACTGGTTTCAGTTACTTGAATTTAAAATAAATTTATAAAATATTCGAAACATAAAATTTGTGGCGTTATAGCATTTAAAATCTAGTTAAATTACAAAACAGAGGCTTGAAATTATTTTTTTTTTTAAGTTCAAAAGAAATAAGTTACGTTATAATTTAAAAATGTTAAAATTTTAAATTCCTTTCTCTCTCCACCCTTGAACCCTCGCCCCGCCATCATCTCCGGAGACAGAGGGGCCGACGGTTGTTCTGTGAGGTGTCCGTCGTGTGTTTGATGTCTGTGTTGGTGTAGGTGTAATGTTGTCTGTGTAGTGTGTTGTATAATGTAAGTGTTGTTTCTTCAGTTTATTTGTTCTCGTGTGTATCTGTATTATTGATGTCTGTGTGGGTAGTTCGACATCAATATACTGAATGTCATTGTTTGTAAGATACGTGATGTATTATTTGTGAGGGCTCAAGAGGAACATTTAGTAATTTAGTTTATAAAATTACACTAATAGTAATTATTATTCATCATACTCTCTCTACTATATAGATGGTCGTAAGAGGCAATGAGGGTAAAGCGAGGTGAGTGTGGAACTGCACCGGAATGCAAGAGCAAGGAACAACGGGAGATCCCCGTAATAACTCGCCGTGCGTGCGAAAGTCCGGGAGTGATCTCCACCGGGAATCGAGCCCGAACTGCCTTGGCGGGAGGCGGGTGCTCTACCGCAGCCCCGTGTGTGGTAAAGCGGCCCACGCGCATGCGCGAGTGTGGCTCGGCGAGCCACACTCGAATAATTCTGACCACACGCGAGACCAACAGACGCCGAGCTATGCTCGTCCATTCCAGTTGCCAAAATATTTATATAGGCTGTTCGCCGTAAAATGAGCACTTTTAAAAGCCCTGCTTAGTATCTATTTGTATACACGTTGTGTATTATTTCGCCTTACGTAAAATTAACATTGCCACGGGCCTCAGCACTTTATTCATGCGTCGGTCAAGTGAAACAGCAAAATTATTAGGAAAGTAGATATTTTAAAAATTTGCTCATTTTTACACTTCTATGCATTAAAAAATCAGAAAGGTAAAGAAATAATTTAAGTTATCACAAATTGTTACCTGAACCTAACACTTTTCATTCAACGTTAAGATATGAAACTATTTTCCATCCTTCGTTACCAACTTTACTGGGCGTATGTCACACAGTGCGCCCGTTAAAATATATGCAGGCAGGGCGGGTGACTTTTTTCCTTACGTTGATTTCAAAAGTGCTCACTTTATCGTGAACAGCCTTTTTTTTTTACTTCTTAGTTTGTTATATATTTCATTATGTGGGTATTTTGTGGCCATTATAACTACATGTTCTAAGAAATTTCAATTTATTTTTCTGATATTTTTTCATTTGCATCACCAATTATATTAAAATTAATTATCTTGTTTTGTCAAAATACTTGTGCGTTTTTGCATGTAAACATAAATCAGCAAGTTGTTACATGGATCAATCTAAATAAAATATTTTAGTATGTTTTATACATACAATTTATTTACACGAAACAGAAGTTGATATACTAACACACACACTACCAACACGTAATATTTGCAACTTGTAGTTATTTCATATTAATTGTTCTATGCATAGCTTAACAAGAAGTAATGACACGTAAACAGAAATTTGTTTGGCGTTTAGAACAACGGCACCTTACATCTGTCCAGCGCCAGCACAAACTTCACGAAGCATCGACTAACTGACCGAGGGCGGATTTTAAAATCGACTTAAGTTCGGCTTTGGAAACCGAATCACTCGAATCCGGAAGCGTGACGGCTGCCTCGGGAAACAGCAAATTCACCGCGTCGTCGATGCTGAGGTCAGCTTCAGATGTTCGTTCGGGTGCAGTCTTGCGTTCGGAGCCGGGTCCGCGAGAGTTTGCTCGTGGATGCGAGAGCTGTGCTGCGGTGGCTGTGTCTACCAACTTCGACGTAGATGGATCTGCGATGGCTGCCTTCCTTCTAGGCGTGAAGATCCGATGTCGAGGACGCACAGATAAGCGCATGCAGGGGTGATTTGTCTCGACATACTGCAGCAGCTACCGCGTCGTCAGGCGAGCACGGAAGTTTGGCGTCTCCGCGCGTCTAAAAAAAAAAAAAAAAAACACACGACACTTGCCGTATCCTGTGGTATAGCCGATCACCTGCTGGCGAGGCTTGAACGAATCGGGATCGCCGGCACCGATTCACTGCAAATCTTCATACTCCTTGAGCTTGCTACAGGACCAGTAACTATAGGCAACGCGACATCATCCAGGTTTTACGTAACGACACGTTCTTACCGGATAGAAGCCAGCCATGTTGTCTGTCTGCCACGAACTGGATGCTCGTCGACGTAGCGGGGCCTGATATATATAGCAGCACTGTAGAACAAATTAGAGGTAAAATTCCCTTACATATAAGGTAAAATTACCTCTTAAGTGTAGAGTAAATTTACATAATAAGTTGAGTACCATTCCTTAAACCGTACGGGAAAAGTACCTGAAAAAATGGGGGAACAAGCCCATACAAGTAAGGTAAAATTAACTATATTGTATAATAAAGTTATATTAAAAACATCCCGTAGCATTAATACTGTTAATGTTTTTACTACCTATATCGTCTGACGAATACTAACCGAAACTTCAACACTAATATCCTCGACACTTACTGGTGGGTGGGCGCGAACCATAATCCTCTTCCGCGATAGGCCGATGCGCTGTCAATTACACGACGACGACAGCGTGAGAGCATTAGTGAATATTAGCGTGTTGAAGGTTTGTTTCTTCCGCCCCTGCCCCTCCTTGGCTGTTGAGAATGCTGAAGAGAAGCACGCGTCGTAAGGTAATTTTACCATACACGTATGGGATTTTCCACTACCATGTACGTGAATTTTACTCCAGAGTGCGGTAATTTTACCTTACCCGTAAGGAAAACTACGTTTCCCCCACAAGTTTGCGAATATTACCTTACACTTGTCAGGTAATATTCCCATTAATATTTTTTACAGTGAATGGTTACAAAATGGCGATGCTGCCTCCATCTCAGAGATCGGCCATGACGTCGTTTCACGATCTCGGCAGGTAGTAACAGGAACCTTGAGACGGCCTTCCTAAAAGTAACGAAACATTTACATTTGCTGCAGGTATCTTCAGGTATCTTCACCTTTCCTCGTCCACATTGTCCATGTCGTCGCCGTTGGAAGACGCACATGCGTGCTCCAAAGTCTTTTCAATGTGGCTGCCAGCTCACGACGTCGTTTCTATATATATAGGCTGTTCGCGTTAAAATGAGCATTTTTGAAAGTCCTCTCATTTGGAATCATAGCCCATAAATATATTTTATTTTAGCCCTAGGCGTTAACTTCCGAGTGCGGTGGAATCTACACACTGTGTTTATTACTTACATGGCAATAATTATTTAAAAAGGTAGCTAAAGGAAAAATAATGGTTAAAATAGAAAAGTAACTAGGACCTCAAAAGTGCTCACTTGACCGTGAACAGCATATACGCGTCTTTCATGAGCGAGTGGTGAGCACAAGGTCTGCCACGTCATCTTCTCACAGTCAAGGATGGCGGTATGCTGGTCACCATTACAATGCGCCATCCATCTAATTGCATCATGGCGACCGTCCGTCTTTAGCTCGTAACTGATTGTTCCTGCGCCCCGAACTTGACTCCGCGGTTCTTCTTCCACGCGCGATATCAGCTGACTCGTAGCGACAGTCGTCGACGCCTGTAGCAAATTCACCTGTGCCGGGCCGGTCAAGACGAAGAATGCATGGGTTGTTACCGAGGCCATAGGTTTGGAAATGTACGACGTGGGAGCTATTTGGAGGTAAATACTAAAAAAGAAATAACTAGCAAACTCTATGGTGTCCAATAATCGAAAAAAAGAAAAACTGTCTTAAAGTTGTAATTTAGTGGCCAATGGACCAGTACGCATGATTGGTATGGGTGGAGAGATAATTTTAGTTACGTAAGGTCAATGATTAATTATTGGGGAGAGGTGGGTGAGGGATTGGTCTGTTATATGTTACTAGATTTTTACGATTTTTTTTCTATTTTTATTAATTTTTAGGGGTAGTGGGGTCAAGGTTAATGTCACCAACATTCTACATTGTGGTTGGAGTCAGTGATGTAATATGTTTCTATACTTTTATTAAATTCGTCGATATTTAGAAATTTGTTCTCGATTTTTCGAGTTTAAAGTAATTTGGATCAAGGTGGAGGTCATCAATATCTAACATGGGGGTCGGAGTCAGTGATGTAATATGTTCGTATACTTTTATTAGTGTATTTCGATCTTTCAATTGTTTTTCTCGATTTTATGACTAGCGAGTGTGAGGGTGGCGGTGCATGAAGGGGGGAGGGAAGGTTGGGGGTAGGCTGGTGTGGCGAGTGTTTGATTAACGGTGTATGTTCCTCGATTTTTAGAATCAATTTTTCTATTTCCTGCGATTTCTCTCGGTATTTTTTATGATTGGAAAAAAGGGGGGTCTGGAGAGGGTGGAGTGAGGGTGGTGGGATGAGTGTAAACGTTGTAAGTTATTCGATTATTTAGAAATTCTTTCGATTTTTTTGCAATTTTTCTCGGTTTTTATTATTGTAGCATTGCGGAAAGGGGAGGTGAGGTGAGGTGATGTTTGATGGGGTGAGCGAGAGGTAGGGTAGGGTAATACTATATGTTTCTCGATTTTTATTTTATTTTGTTTTTGCAGTTTTTAAATTTATTTTGGTTCAAGGTCGTGGGTCAAGGTCATGGATCAAGGTCACCAATATCCAATATAGTGGTGGTCGGGTGCCATCACAACATGGCCGCCCCAGGCCGCTCGACAACCGATATGGCGGGTGACTCCGAGCTCCTACTCATGAATCTTGTGCCAGAAGGAATCTTATGCTACTGATATTGATGTTAAGTTACGTAAACACACAGGCGTTTAAAACTACGACACATAAGTAACATTACTTCATACTTCTCAGTCCGGTGGGAATATGTGACTATACATACGTTCCGTGTTCTTTGGAATTATTACTCCGGCCAAAACGACTCAAGGAAATAAGTACACTGCACTTTACTGTACTGACTCAAATTGTTCATATTAGGGTAATTGCAGGTCCAGTTGATCGAATTCAAAACATGCCTGCTTCCACCAACGACCTCCAACATTAATGGTCCCTTAACACTATAATGACTGTCTGAAACGGCGTGTTGTTGGAAAAACATTAGTGATTCCATTTCGCCCCCACTAGCCTCCGACTAATTTTAAGGCAACTAAGCAGAGTTTAATGACTGCTTGCACTCGGTATCACCGAAGAATTTTCCTAGCATTTTCTACGAAAAATACCGCGCAATTACGTTGCTGCGTTACTGTTGCCCAGGAAACTAATGCGTAAACAGTGTCGCCACAATGGCGATGTCATTAGGGTTTTTTGGAAAATCGACGTCAAAATCGAGATGATTCAGGCGAAAGAAACAGTGTGCTTGAGGTTACAAGTATGGATCTAATGAGATAGTTTCGCTGAGCCTATAAGCTGTTCACGGTAAAATGAGCACTTTTGAAAGCCTGCCTTAAGATCTACAGGATGAGTCGTTTAAAAGAGGCCCCTTGGGATGCCATCCCGCAGCATGTCCTCGCCCGTGCCTTTCACACTTGGTGTCGTCTGCGCACCTGCCTCGAGGTCAATGGCGGCCTCATCCAGCACCTACTCTAGGTATTTTGTTGTCACACTGGACTGCATTTACTCATTCCCTCGCTCCGTTACACACATGTCCCACGGGGCCTCTTTTAAAGGACTCACCTTGTACTTGTATGCACATTGTGTATTCTTCCGCCTTACGTAAGATTAACATTATCATGAGCCTCGTCACTTTACCATGCGTCGGTCAAGTGAAACTGTGAAATTATTATAAAATTAAATATTTAACAAATCTGCACATTTGTATAGACTTCGGTGCATTGAAAACAAAGTAAGCGAAATAAATAATTTAGGTTTTCAGAAATGATAACCAAACACTTTTTATTTTACGTTAAGATACGGAACTACGTCGCATCCACCGTTACCAACTTTACTGGGCGTATGTCACTCAGGGCGCCCTTTATATATATATATATATATATATATATATATATATATATATATATATATATATATATATATATATATATATATATATATATATATATATATGCATGCAGGGGCAGTGAATTTTTTCTAAGGTTAATTTCAAAAGTGCACAGCCTTTAACAACCAAGGTTTGCAGCGCTGATGGGGGCGAAGCGAACCGGATATGGCGCAGTGGTTGAAAAGGGCTGTTAGGGGAAACCATATAATCCCGAGGAAACTTCCTCAGTGGCAACGTTCACTATGTTTGCCACATGTGATGGTCCGGGTTCTGACTCTACCGGGGATGAAGCCCGGTTCCCATTTGTGGGAGCCGGACGATTACACATACGGTATTTGGTTGAAGGAAATCACCGTGTTTCATTGAGAAACCACGGGTGTCAAAAGTTTACATGTGAACGTCATATGTGTGTGTAACTAATGGGTAAGAAATCAGTACTGGTAATTTTTCTTAAAAGAAAATAATCTAATTTTCTTATGGACAAAATCGTGGGAAGCTAGTTCAATTAGACGATTTTCGTGGTAATTTTTCAATGTGCATATCCCCCCCTTTCAGACCCACTTTAATTTACGCTTTCTGGTGTTGCAAACAAGACGTTTTATGAGGCGTGCTGAGTTTAAGTCGATACAACACTTGTCGTTCTGCTGTCACAACCAATGAGCTATAGGCTTTGTGTTCGGCTACAGTTTTATGAGGCGTGCTGAGTTTAAGTCGATACAACACTTGTCGTTCTGCTGTCACAACCAATGAGCTGTAGTCTGTGTGTTCGGCTACAGTTTTATGAGGCGTGCTGTGTTTAAGTCGATACAACACTTGTCGTTCTGCTGTCACAACCAATGAGCTGTAGTCTGTGTGTTCGGCTACAGTTTTATGAGGCGTGCTGAGTTTAAGTCGATACAACACTTGTCGTTCTGCTGTCACAACCAATGAGCTATAGGCTTTGTGTTCGGCTACAGTTTTATGAGGCGTGCTGAGTTTAAGTCGATACAACACTTGTCGTTCTGCTGT
Organism: Dryococelus australis; assembly: GCA_029891345.1. Taxonomy (NCBI): domain Eukaryota; kingdom Metazoa; phylum Arthropoda; class Insecta; order Phasmatodea; family Phasmatidae; genus Dryococelus; species Dryococelus australis. The sequence goes on from CM056993.1 coordinate 385,701,745, forward strand.
CACAACCAATGAGCTATAGGCTTTGTGTTCGGCTACAGTTTTATGAGACGTGCTGTGTTTAAGTCGATACAACACTTGTCGTTCTGCTGTCACAACCAATGAGCTATAGGCTTTGTGTTCGGCTACAGTTTTATGAGGCGTGCTGAGTTTAAGTCGATACAACACTTGTCGTTCTGCTGTCACAACCAATGAGCTGTAGTCTGTGTGTTCGGCTACAGTTTTATGAGGCGTGCTGAGTTTAAGTCGATACAACACTTGTTGTTCTGCTGTCACAACCAATGAGCTATAGGCTTTGTGTTCGGCTACAGTTTTATGAGGCGTGCTGAGTTTAAGTCGATACAACACTTGTCGTTCTGCTGTCACAACCAATGAGCTATAGGCTTTGCTTGTTTCGGGTACAGTTTTATGAACCAATTATGACCTAGACCAGTGAGACTATTTGCGAATAATTTACCCCGAGGTGAGATCATTGGCCAGTGAGCTTCGCAGTGATCAGTACAGACCAGAAATTACCTACACGTGAGGAATGTACGCAATTGTATACACTGGGTCTGAATGGGATATTTTCGTGGAGATGAGCCATACTAATTGCATTTTTTCTAATTAATGACTTTATACAGGTAGAAAGATTTATACATTTTATACATCTGGTATTATGGCCAGTATGCGTTTTAATTAGAATTTGTATAATATTTTATCTTATAAAATTTATATCTTCGAGTTTTCTCTTGACTCACTTTTATAAACCTTGGTTCTGTATATTTCACAGTACGTGCATGTATAGGCTGTTCGAAGGTAAAATGAGGAATTTTGAATGCCCTGCTTAAGATCTACCTGTATACATGTTGTGTATTCGTCCGCCTCGTGTAAAGTTAACGTTGCCATGAGCCTCAACACTTTATTCATGCGTCGGTCAAGTGAAACAGTTAAATTACTAAGAAAGTAAATACATAACAAATCTCCTCAATTTTACACTACGGTGTATTAAAAAACAGAAAGCGAAAGAAATAATTTTAAGTTACCACAAATGATTATCTAATATTTTTTATTCGACGTTTTAAGATATGGAACTACTTTCCATTCATCGTTACCAACTTTGCTGAGCAAATGTCACTCAGTGCATTCATTAAAATGTATGCATGCAGGGTCAGTGACGATTTCCTAAGGTTCATTTCTAAAATGCTCACTTCATCGTGAACAGCCTTTAGGGTTAGGGATTACGTGCTGTTTGGTATTAGCGTATCGATATCCTGATTTCACAGACTCACTAGTGAGTTTCTGAGACACGCGCGTCTAAAGTGTATTCACAATAAACGTAGGTGGATCAAAAGATTGCAGAGAAACAGCGTGAAGTGAAAAAGATGCATTCTCGCGGGATTTCACGTGAGGAATTTCCCGGTGTTTTGCAACAGGCGCTAGACTTAAAGAGTCCTATGTATTGAGACGTTTTCTGCGAAATCATTGTTTGCGCGTAAACGCGTGTCTCGGTAAATAATGTTCTGTAAATACGAAGTTTTGCCAGAAAGGATAAAAAAAAAACTATTGTCTATATCGCTATCTTTTCACTTTTATCAAATTAAGTGTATTAATGACGGAAAAAAATCGTGAAAGTGGTCAAATATCTCGCATTTTTAAAGCTTGCCTATGAAGTTCCTTTAAGCGGCAAGAGAAAAGTACGATTATATGCAGGTAGTTATATCTGTGTACTTTCATCGCGTGAAATAAAACCCCACAGTCACACAGTATATAGTTTACACAGAAAAGCGTTACGACGGAAACACTGCACGCCGTGCGCGTAGGAGCGATGAGGCACTAGGCGTGCGTGTTAGTGTATCGCTCCCTCGCTTCCTGACCTTGAACGCGCAGGTACATAGGACCCTTAATACTCCTGGTTTGATCCACACCGGGTGAGACGGCGCAGAGGTCAACACGCCGGACTCGCGTCCGCGAAGGCACGAGTTCGATTCCCGGTCCTTCCATCTTGATTTCGGCTTCCCTTGATTTTCCCGGAATCACTCCAAGCGAATGCTGGGAATTTTCCTTATTACAAGCCAATTCCCCCCCCCCCCTTCCCCTTCTTAAATTTCCGCTTCTCTGAGCAACTTTCTCGTCTCTAATGACCTCGCTGTTGACGACACGTTAAGCCACAGTGATGTTAATTCAACTTAGGCGCGTGTAATCTACGAAGTACTTGAAGGAAACATAAATTTTTACTCCGTGGTGCGAATTACTGTATAATCTATTCACGGTAAAGAGAGCACTTTTTGAAGCCCGTTCTATTTTAATATAGCCAATAAATATTATTAAAGTAGCCTTAAACGTTAATTTCCCAGTGCGAAGGAATATGCACACTGTGTTTATTACTAACATAGCAATATTTATTTTAAGAAGTGGCAGAAAAATAAAAAATGGCTGATAGGAAAAAAATTGGGTTTGGCTGTATTGGGGACAAGGCCGTTTGTTTTGCGTGAATACGTCTACGTTGACGCGCTTGGACGCCCTGCTGTTTATTTTACATTCCCGGCACCGCGTCATCAATCATATGAGGTTTTATGAGTACCACTGTATGACTTTTGAGATGCTCTTTTCAAACGCATACGATTTCTGTATTTCGACTTGGCTTTTTGGCAAGTATAGGCCGAGATTGTGTTAAGTTTTCTTAACTTTTTACGTTTAATGCATACAATTTCGCCATAACCACGCCACACGAATGTTTTTATACACGTAATCGATTGATCTTGACGAGAGCTGTCGATTGAATCTCAAACGAGCGTCGTAGCTTCTCCTAGTCAAAAGTTATACTACGCGGAAATTATGGGAAGCGGCGAAACGAACTCTAAATTGCTCACCTCCCCCCCCCCCCCCGCGTGATGTTTCGCAGTCCTCACTCAACGTAGCAAGCAATTCTTTGATCCTTTGGCAATCGAGTGGTGTAATTGAATTGTGAATGTAGACGAGAGATTCGCAGCTGCAAATGCCAAACTGTTTCCCCCGATTTTGTTATCATCGGATTTTCTGGATTGCCTTCTACTATGGTTGCAAATTTAAAGACGTATTCACGTCAATAAGTGGCTGATAAGAAGAAGTAACTAAGGCATCAGAAGTACTCACTTTACCGTGAACCGCCTGTACATCATATGAAGAGTTGTTTGGAAGGAGCGGGGAGCCCCTACGATTTAGGCAACCCGCGGGCACACTGCTGCCGCGGTGGTTGCATACAGCGCAGGCTGGACTCTGTGTTGTCCACGCGGCGGCGCGGGTTTAATTCGCAGGTTTCTGCAATTGGCGCCGAACCTGCTTTTAAATTGCGTTTCGCATCGCCATTTGCATCTCCGTCCCGCGAGTTAGCACTGCCGGCGCGTGCTGCTCCACTGCTCCTCGCCCAGTTTAGCGCGCTGTTATAATGCCTAGTCCACAATAACTGGTGCGCGCACGCCTAACTGCTGATTGGTGCGCGTGACCCTCTGACGTCATAACTCGCCTTTCCCAATGTCCTATATCCCAGAATCATTAGCCAACTTCAACTTTCGTCCGCGTAACTTTAAATAAAAAGTTTAAACTACGTTAATAATAAAAGGGAAATACTTTATATAATTACGAAGTTATTTTATATATGATTTGTGATTATTAAAATAATTATGTATTTTAACGTAGAAAATAGAGAAAATCTGGTACCATGCCGACAATAGCGCTTACCTAGTGGCGATAATTTTTGGTTGCTAAACATTAAACATTGATCCTTCCAACCTCCAGTAGACGTAACCTTATCCTAAGTAAGGGTTAATTTTGCTAGGAATGGGAAGTTCAATGATAATAGTATGGCTATTATAGGCTGTTCACGGTAAAGTGAGAACTTTTGATAGCCCTCCCTAAGATCTACTTGTATGCACGTTGTGTATTTTTCCATCTTATGTTAGAATATCATTGCCATGGGCCTCGTCACTTTATTCATGCTTCAGTCAAGTGAAACTGTGAAATTATTAGAAAAGTAAAAAATAAATAAAAATCTGCTAATTTTTACACTTCGCTGCATTAAAAAAACAGCAAGCGAAGGAATTAATTTAAATCATCACAAATGGTTACCTAACACTTTTAATTCGACGTTAAGATATGGATCTAATTTCCAACCTTCGTTACCACCTTTACAGTGCGCATGTCACAGGGCCAGTGACTTTTTTCTAAGGTTGATTTCAAAACTGCTCACTTTATGGTGAACAGCCTTTAAAAATGTTCGCTGGCTGGCAGCATGGTGTCGCGGGTGTACAATATTTTATCCGTTTTGTGTAAACGCACGGGATGATTGCTAATTATATGACAAGATTATAATTATGTTAAAATATACCGATTTGTTGTTGGCTAGAACATAAGCAAAGAACTTTTTTTTTCTTTCCACAAGAGTGGAAATTTCAACTAAATATGCGCATGCGTTGTTTAATATACTGTTGTAAAACTTGATTTCGCAGAACGTTGAATTACACAGTTACTTTATGCAAAGGTGATAACAGAACGGCAACATTCATTTTTATTACAACTATATTTATTTCGTTCTTAAGTTAGTAACTGTTCTTTTTTTTTTTTTTAACTAAAATAAGCTGGTTTAACGAAAACTTGCAGCCAAACAGAATTGCATTTTTTCCTGTTAACTCTCAAAAACAGCACTGGATGGCGTGATTAATTGTTATAAAATAAAGTCATTACTTAATATTTTGACTGGAAGAAGCAAGTATTACAGTGCCAACCAAACATAAATTTTTACTCACAAATAATCAGAATTTCCAAATTTTCTGCCAGCTCAAAAGTAGTGATTTTTTGGAACACTAGCACACCTCGCGGCACAAATTTTCCACATGCTTAACTGTTTCATAAGGAATCTCGATTTGTTTCTAACCAGAGCATAATAGACCTTATTCTAGAAAGACAGATCTATCCAGATTAGAGAAATAAGTTTTCATATTAGCTGTGTAGTACCTACCATCTCTCGCCTTCTTCGACGCTGTTTTTTCGCCAGCACGATAAAAACTATCTGGATTTTGGATTTAGGATTAAAACTCATTTTATACACTGCAAATAAATTTTTTCGAACGTTTCCATACCTCGCCTAGAATATCTTCAAGCACGCTCAGAGAGAGGCCACCAAAGTATTTGTTTGTGTATGTCCCAAATATATTTAGCTGCCCCAACAAAATAAGTTTGTTGAGTAAACGAAACTCGAAAAGCAACAAAATTAATTTTGCCCGTATAGCAAAACAAATGTTTGAATAAACAAAACCTTTGTGTTGGACCAAAATAAATTAGACTTATGACAAAATTTGTGTGTGAGTTAAATGTATAATATTTGCGTGGTCTTCGTTCCGAAATACAACTCGAGAGTTTCTTAGTATTTTTGTGACAGGATAGTAACAGTGCATGTTGGTGCAGTTATTGATACTCAAGAGACCCGAGAATTTCGCGGGTTCACTTCTAGACAAGTTGGTATTAACACACCCGTACGTTCATGTTACGTTTGTAATTGATCGACGTGGTTTATGACACCTGCTAGAAATAAATAAGCCAATAACAAACATGCAATAAATTGTACGCCCAACCACCGTCTTTTACTACCACAACAAATAAACAGTTATATCTGTATGAGAGTATATACGACTGCGAAGTCTAGCTTACAGGTGATTAAACTCACGAATTTCTCGGGTCTCTATTGATGCTTAATAATGGTTTAAACATTCTAATACATAGATCTAGTGATTTATCACGAAAAAAAGCTTAGTACATAGGGTAGATTTCAATACTATAAGCATCCAAAAGCAGTTTGGGAATTTTAGCTTGTCCCAAAATGAATCCGCGAATTCTTCAGGTCTCTACCTATAGTAAAGCAAGTTCAACGGGGAACTAAAAAGCGAAGCTGCAAAAATTCAAATATTCGCGCATATTATCCAGAATTTCAAATATAGGCGTTTAAAAACATTCCAGTTTAATGAGCACACAGTACAAAATTTTGTGGGATACTTCCTAAACTGTAATGTATACACTGTATTGTAATAATACCACACATCAAGCTGCAGATATAGGAATGTTTAGCTTCGCTACTATACAAAGATGGCAACTTCCCTACGCATTTGACTCGTTCCTGAGTAAGCATATAGGGGGGAAAATTACCATCACCGCTTTCTCACTAAGCGTATACACTGGTATGGTAAATTTCCGAATAATTTTTTTTAGAGTGTAGTAACTTCCGATGAGTTTGCCACAGCGTGGCGCTCAGCCGCACGTGAACTAGGATCCAATTTCAGTCAGGCTTCCAATATTTTTTAAAATTAACAGAAACTGTTTAACGTACATAGAGCCAAAAAAAAAATCTTTGGTTGGACCAACCAAACCTTTGTTTGGTGGAACCAAATAATAACAAAATAATTTCGTTACAACAACAAAATATTTCATTGCGCTATAGAAACAATTAATTTGATTGCACTGAACAAACTCTGTTTGATTTTAAAAAAAACATGTGACTTTGACAGTTGTGTTGCTTTGAGGTAGGCTAATGTTGGGTATATACGCACAAGACGAATAATAGATCTACCTGACCCGAAGAGGATTTTTATCAAGTGAGCGTCCCTCTGGGAAGTCAGCTAAGGCGGTTGCAAGAGAATCACGCATTTTTTTCTACAAAGGTAAAAAAAATCGTCTGAGAATTTTCTTCTTTAATTCCGAAGAGTGAATGAATCACATTTATTGATGATGAGCCTGCTATTTGTTCGGATGAAAACGCTCGTTGTAAAAGGGGATGGTGGCGCGTGGACTTTGGCACTTGGTACGGAAGGACATTCGTTTAAGTGATTCATTTTACAATTTCACACTTGTGTCGAGCTCTGCGGCGCCTCGGCGGCAGATGTTGCCGCGCCTCGGCGGCAAAAAAAAAAAAAGGTTTCATTGAATCAAACGAGATTTGTTTGGTGCGACCAAATTATTTGTTTGTATAGGGGAAATGAAAAAATTTGTTGCTGAAACCAAATTAGTTAGCTGTTCTCATTCAGTTGCCGCAAACTGTAAGATTTGGTTGGGGCAACTGAAGATTTGTTTGGAAACACGTACATTAAACAGTTTAGGCCCATATAAAGAAAAACTCACACTCTCAACCGAGTATCGAGCCGAGATCACCTACGTCTGCGCGCTGTGCCTAAGTGATCTCAGCTGATGTGACAACTGATGACAACGAATAGCTTTCAAAGTAGATATACTGTAAATATTGGTTAATGCGTGCGAACAAATATTTCAAGTTTTACAGCTTTACTTGTCAGTTTCTTGTTGCATTGTTTTATTAATGTGTTTATACGATTGTTAAGAATCAATAGATGCACTAACGAACACGGTTACTATCCTAGTTGTCACAAAAAATACAAACCAACTCTCAAACGAGTGGCTAAACAAATATATACAGTTGATTCAACAAAATATTTCGTTGACAGTCTAATTTTTTTTGGGCCAACACAGAGATTTTGTCTATTCAAACATATATTTTGTTAGACGAACAAAATTAATTTTGTTGCTTTTCAAATTTTGTTTGCTCACAATATATTTTGTTAGGGCAACTAAATATATATTTGGCCCTATTAAAACAATATATAGTTAGATTTTCTCTCAGTGTGACTTCAGTGGGTCTACTTGTGTACACTTTGAGGTACCCCGTGGTCAAGGCACATCCGGCTGACGTGGACGTGTTAAGTGGAACGAGAAGACGTCGCGATGCCGGCCTGAGGAAGACGTGGTGCGGTGACGTCACGCGGTGCGCAGGCAAAGTAGGACGAGGCTGCACGAGGGTCCTTCTCACGCTCTCATCGCTAATAAGGCGCGGTGTGAGAGCCTTCCCAGGACACGGATCGAGGACCTACTTGCCCGCACAGTGCTCCCCTCCCCCTTCCCCCAGGGCCCACTGCGGCCACGCGCTCCCAGGACAATACTCTAGAAGCGATGAGGCCGCAAGACGTTTACTCTTCGCTTTTGTAAAAGCTGTTCACGATAAACTGAGCACTTTTTTAAAATCAACCTTAGAAAAAAGTCACTGCCCCCACCTACATGCATTTTAACGGGCGTCCTGAGTGACATGCGCCCAGTAGAGTTGGTAACGATGGGTGGGAAGTAGTCCCGTATCTTAACGTAGAATAAAAACGGTTAAGTAACCATTTCTGATAACTAAAATTATTTCTTTCGTTTTCCGTTTTTTTTTATGCATCGAAGTGTAAAAGTAGCAGATTTGTAAAGTATTTACTTTCTTAATAATTTTAAAGTTTCATTTGACCGACGCATGAATAAAGTGAAGATGCCCATAGCAATGTTGAGTTTACATAAGGCGGAACATACAAGTAGATCTTAAGCAGGGCTTTCAAAAGTGCTCTTTTCACCGTGAATAGCCTATAGCTGGTTTCCTGAAACAGCGTGGCAATCTAATCGTTTCATTTTGCACGTTATGACATCGTGCGACTAGACACGTATTACATTACGGTAGTCCGTAGTTCCTTTCCTTTATAAGAGGACCAAACACATGCTTCACTAAACTGCAGAACATTTATTCGCAAACTTCCCTAACTCCTATACGAACTATTCTAAACTAAGCATACATAGTATAGGAATTGCGACCAGCTTGGGAGAACAGATGACGTACAGCCGTGACGTAGGGCGTTCAGCTTCTGGGTACCTGGAGTACTCCGGGAAAAATAACCCACCCGCTATCAGCAGCGTCAGCTATGTTGCCGACATGTGGAGTATACCAACACTTCCGCCGGGGATCGAACCCACAGACTAAATATGAGGTAGACCGCCTATTTGACTTCTGCGCATGTACCCAGTATTGACCTGCCCCAAAGGAACGCCACTGTCAAAGTCACGTGGTCAACAGCGATATGAACGTGTCGTTCATATCTTAATTTTCAAAAGGCAATTATGCATATAAAAGTGTTTGTCTTTTACATTATATCTCGAAAACTATTAAACCAATTTTCACCCAATTTGGCAGGTAAGTGATACCACGATAGTCCAAGTAAATGCAAGTGACTGAACTTTATTTGGTAATTATTTTTTAAATGGCGGCCATACGAATTTTTCAGGTTTATGTTGTATATTTACCATTCCATACAAAATGTCTCAGGCTGCGAGTGCTGAAGTGTTGTTTTGTAGTTGAAACCAAATTATTTTGTTGTTCTTGGTTGGTTGCCCCAAACTGTAGGCTCTGGTTGGTGCAGCTAAATGTCTGTGTAGCTCCACGTGCATTAAACAGTTTTGGTTGTTACAAGACGTACTGGTGTATGACCGAGTTTCGAACCCGAATCAATTGCGCCGAAATAGTACGTCCTAGGAACGCCAGCCAAAGTTACTACTGGCTAATACGATTTTTTTTTTTTATATATAAATATATACATTTCAAATACAGGACAACGAACGTAATAAATATTTCGAGATTTACAACTTCATTATTTATTTTCCTGTTGAACTTATTCTATTCAGATTTTTATACCATTATTTGAGTTTCAATAAATGCACAATGATACTATCTGAATTGTCACAAAATACAAACTATCGAGATGCATATTTGAATTAAAGTAATCAAATGGGTGTCCAAGCTAATATATACAGTTGATTCAACTAAATATTTTATTGACAGTCTAACTTTTTTTGGCCCATCACAGAGGTTTGGTTTACTCTAGCGTGCATTTTGTTAGAGGGACAAACTACATTTCGTTGCTTTTTAAGTTTTGTTTACTCAGTAAAACACTTTTCTGGTGCTCCATAATAAGTACTATGTGTTTGGCCATATACAAACAAGTATTTTGTTAGCAGGAGCAAACCTTTCAACATTTTTTTAAAAATCCGTTTCTAAGTTAGAAGCCAAAAACAGGTTGATGTGTGGCTGGCATGCACGCACTACCCCATTTTTCCTTTGGGGACTAAACTCTCAAGAAACACATTAACCTGCACGCAAATTGAGAATAAAGATTTCGCAGATCCTCGCCAGGTTATGTCCTGGAAGATTAAAGTTATCATACACCATTTCCGCCAATACAATTGAGGAAAACGGTGATCTTGCATGCATCCGAAGTTCGATTCGCCACCTGATGCTGCGACAAATATCTCAAATCGTTGCCTGTAATTTCCAATTGGCGATTGAATTTTCGACCAGGTTTAGTTACTTACGAGGCTCGAAGGTCTACATTTATCTGTGAACATTAAAATAACAACAGTCATTTCAGCAATATTCCATTTAATGCCCATCTCTCTTTTTTGTACCTTTTCATCTCCGTAGATACATACATTTAGAGCAACAGCAACTTGACATCTGTTACACCCTAACAGCAGAAAGTCGTAGTATTCGAGGGGAGAAGGACGACAACACGAGGAATGCATTGATTCGTTTAAGGCGCCTGTTGAACAGGGGCGAAACTCCGAATACTTGAGGGCGCCCAGGGACCTAGTAGCTCGGCTAATTGTGTTGGGCGCGAACTACTCCTCCAGAAGTTTCTTCTTACACGCGACGGTGTGCCTTTCAGCAGGGCTCGGTGGGCGGTAAATGCCGCAGGTACGTCACGATAGAATTCTGGTGCGTGCAAGAATATTACAGGAGGGAGCCAGAACTGTAGCGCAGTTCCCCAGCTGACAGCGGCATGATTATAAATATCGTCGTCATGCTTTGCACGTAGAGATTTTCACACTATTATTTTCTGACAAAAAACGGTGATAAATGTGGAATTTTTTTTAAAATATATGTGATAAGTCGTAAATTTAATTGTAGAAGTTAGAAGCCTCAGGAGGCTGTGTCGCCCCTTATACAGGCGTTGTTTGTTTCAGTGTGATAACAGAATTGTAAGGGTCATTACTGAAATTGTTTCATAACAGAAGCATTACATTAAATTTTTCTGTGCAAATTTTTGTACCTGATTTTTAATAGGTGTTCCCAGGTTGTAATTAAAATGTGAGAATAAATTAATATATAAAATTTTATATTTAAATACCTGTTGGACAAATATGTATTAATAGTTCATATATTAGAGTCGTGATGACGGGTAAGGTAATTAGCTAAGCTTATATTGTCGCATTTTTCAATAAATCCTCCTAAATTCCAACCGTGAAGAAATAAATAAAAAATTCAATATGGTGGTTGACGCGGGCTCTTAAAAGGACTTATTTAATTTCGTAAAAAAATTTGTACATTTTCTGGAATAAATATAGCACCTAGCACGGGAATTCTTACTATCATATTGGTTTTGATATTCGTTAGTAAAGGCTGTTCACGATAAAGTGAGCAGTTTTGAAACCAACCTTAGAGAAAAATCACTACCCCTGCCTGGATATATTTTAACGAGCGCATTGAGTGACATGCGCCCAGTAAAGTTGGTAATGATGGATGGGAAATAGTGTTAGGTAACCATTTGTGTAAATTGAAATTATTTTATTTTCCTCGCTGTTTTTTTTTAATGCGTCTAAGTATAAGAAAGAGCAGATTTGTAACATATGTACTTTTCCAATAATTCGACAGTTTCACTTGACGGTCGCATGAATAAAGTGATGAGACCCGTAGAGATGTTTATTTTATATAAGGCGGAGGAATACACAACGTGCGCACTAAGAAGATCTTAAGCAGGGCTCTCAAAAGTGCTCAATTTACTGTGAACAGTCTATACCAAATGTTGCAGAGATGAAAAAAGATAACGGAAAACACGATGTGGAAACTTTCCATTGGATTTCCTTATTAACTAGTTATCTCTTATCTTTGTCCACATTTCTTTGTACGTCGTCTGTCGGTGCGGATAAGTGAGAGTTGAAGAGAATTGCGACACCCTCAACCACACCATTTCCCCCCTACCCTTCAGAAGAGCAGGCATGCTACAAAGCACACTCGAGTTTGGCAAAATCAATAATATGACGTGAGTAAGAGTTCGTAGTTTAGACGTCATGTCTGCATTGCTGTGTGAGGCCAATATCTACTTGGGTAATTCCGTAATTTTCTTTCTAAACCTTTCAGCCACAGTGTCGTCCATCTGGGACGTTGCATATGAAATGGCTTGCATGGTCTGTGCTGTACATAGCAAAACATACCGTCCAATGAGAAAGGTTCCCTACGCGTGGGTGACATCATTCACTGCTGAGACTATGTTCCGTAGACTCATAAACCACTGCTGCCAGTAACGTAAAACACAAATAGATTTCTAGTGGTGCTGATGTAAGACAAAGCGTCGTCTGGATATCAGTACAGTTCCGAACAAAAGATTTTTTTTTTTTTTTTTTTTTTTTTTTTTGCAAAGTCTAAAATTGTATATTTATTTTTGAATGAAAAGGTTAAAGGCTGTTCACGATAAAGTGAGCACTTTTGAAATCAACCTTAGAAAAAACTCACTATTGCTACCTGCATATATTTTAACACGCGCACTGAGTGACATGCACCCAGTAAAGTTGGTAACGAATTGTTTAAAGTAGTTCCATATCTTAACGACGAACAAAAGTGTTAGGTACCCACTTGTGATAACTTTAATTATTCATTTCCCTTTCAGTTATTTTAATGCATAGAACTGTGAAAATGAGCAGATTTTGAAAATATTTACTTTTCTAATAATTTTACGGTTTCAATTGACCGACGCATGAGTAAAGTATTGAGGCCCGTGCCTATGTTAATTTTACATAAGACGGAAGAACACACAACGGGCATACAAGCAGATCTTAATCAGGGCTTTCAAAAGTGCTCATTTTACCGTGAAAATCATCATATAAGAACATAGGCACGCTAGAAAACCAAGGATCTAGGGGAAGGTTCTCCGTAAGTGTTATTTCCTGTTAACAGAAACAGGCGATCCTTTTAGTGAACGTCTGGGGATAGCGCTATCTGTAAGGCACCGATGACCTCTCATCGCCAGAGTGTGACGTCGATGGGGTCAACCCTTACCAATTCCACTTTCTCTCCTTGTAGCGGTTCAACCTTCCACTTCTAGTGTCCTTCGCCCACGATGTATCTGGGAGTGGGAACTATGGGGTGGGGGGTGGCAGGGCAGCAAGATAGACTACGCGTATTCAACCCCCTGACCTGCTGCTATCACCTCCCACAAATAATCCTAGACAGGCCTGCAGGGAGCTGTAGCTCTTGCACATTATTCTCTCTCTTCCCCGGCTTTCTATGTTATTTATTTATTTTTGTAATGGAAATCACGGGGAATTGCTCTCTAGCGCAGTTTTGGAAGATGCTGCATAAAATGCGCATTAAAATTAATGTAACCTACCTCGTTTATCTGGACACCATTCATTATTCCCAGGACTAAAACTACTCTTTCCCTCAACATAAATGCGATTCCGCTATTCGCGCAAAGCGTGCGAGTAAGCAACTTCGGTAGTATTTGCAACAGTGAAATAAAGTGAGTTTGCAGTGGGCGCAACAAAACTAAAGTCATTCTGCAAACATATAAATGCTTTGTATTACATTATTTTGTGCTGACGTTCCTGCTTAATTGCTGGGACCCGTTTTTTAGTGGAGGCCTACCATAGATTACCAACGTTCAAATTTGCTTTTAAAAAATTACCTTCCAGGGTTCTGGTAATCAACTTCTGGCACGTTCGTTCAGCATTTTCTGGCCTAGTTGCCATGCCGGCCCCCAGGTTTCACGTATCCAAACCAAAAGCGCTGCCTCGGGTAAAGGGGCAACGTACAAGTCGCGGATCGCGAGGGGATTGCCGATAGAAGAAGCGGTCTCGCTGTGGTCCAGCTGGTGGGGTCTTTCGACGCGCCTTGTGGTTCTGCGACCGTCCGTGTATTGCGTGGGAGTCACTTCCATCCAAGAAGAGATCGTCGACCACATTGCGAATCTTAGAAACGCTTCGTTGACTTCAAACAAAGAAGTTCAATTTTTTTATGATTAATAATTAAAAATAACGTCACACAACCAACATTTCAGCGACTATGTCATATTGCGATAAAAACAGAACTTAACATGTAGATACACAGCCATATCAAATATTGAACATCCCCACCCCCTCCCCACCCCCACAAAAATTAGAGCTTAGAAGTGTAATTAATGAAACGACAACTGTATTCACACAGATTTATCGGGAACTTGGCTGATAAAGGCTGTTCACGATAAATTAAACACTTTTGAGATCAACTTTAGAAAAAAGTCACAGCCCTTGCTTGCATATATTTCATCGGCCGCACTGAGTGACATGCGCCCAGTAAAGTTGGTAACTATGAGAGAAAGTAGTTCCATATCTTAACGTCGAATAGAAAGTGTTAGGTAATCATTTGTGATAATTTAAATTATTCCTTTCGCTTTCTGTTTTTTTAATGCATCGAAGAGTAAAAATGACCCTATTTTTAAACTATTTACTTTTCTAATAATTTAACAATTTCACCTGACCGACGCATAAGTAAAGTGATGAGGTCCATGGCAATGTTAATTTTACATAAAGCGGAAGAATACACAACGTGGAAACAAGCAGATCTTAAGCAGGGCTTTCAAAAGTGCTCATTTTACCGTGAACAGAATATAGCCTTAGTTTTGCTCATTTTGAGAATCACTGCATAGGAAGGGGCTTTAACTCCCTTCGGGTAGCCCAGCCCCATCCTCATGGGCCGAATCTTCCATATAGACTTTTCATAGTTAACTTGAGTACTTTTGAAATCAACCTTCGAAAAATTCAGAGTTTTTACCTGCGTATATTTTAACAGGCACGCTGACTGGAAATCGCCCTGTAAACTTGGCAACGAGCGAGATAAAGTAGTTGTATGTTTTATCGGTTGAATAAAACTGTTTGCGAATACTAAAATAACTTATTTTGCTTTCTGTTCATTTTTAATGCGATTGTGTGCAAGAATTAGCTAAGTTGTAAAATATTTTCTTTTATAATAATTTCAGTTTATTTGGTCGCCGCTTGAATAAAGTGACCAGGGCAAAAGAAATGTTAATTTAACGTATGGTTAGGGAGAGGAAAATTTCGTGAATTCATTTCGGGACAAGATAGACGTCAAACACATATATAGTGAATTCAACTTTACAATTGGATCACAGTTTATGATACACGCCCTGGACGACTCTGAGCCAATAGCAGACTTGCAAGGAAACAGGTAGCGAATCACTTCCTGCCAGGTGAGAGGTAACACTGAGGCAGCAGCCAGTGGACAAACATCTGAGGCTCTGGTGTACACAGGACTGTGGAGTCTAACTTACAGGTCATTGAACTCGCGAAATTTTCCTTTCCCTACGTATGGTGGAAGAATACGCAAGCAGCAGCCAGTGGACAAACATCTGAGGCTCTGGTGTACACAGGACTGTGGAGTCTAACTCACAGGTCATTGAACTCGCGAAATTTTCCTTTCCCTACGTATGGTGGAAGAATACGCAATATGCACACACGTAGATCTTATGATGCCGGGTTTTCGCAAGTATATTCGCGGTTTATTCACACTTTTTGAACCAAACCTTTGAAAAATTACACCATGTTTGAAGTGATTGGTTGTTTCATAATTATGCTACTTATTACAAGCGTTTTAAACTCGTGTTAATATTAAAGTATCTGATTATTGGTTAAATTTAAATTGTATTAATATTTATTAATAAATCATAACATTTCAATTATAATTAATATGAATCAGAGCAGTGAGAAAATAGGTGCGTTGGTAATGCCCAGCAAGAAAGAAATAGTTCTTGTGCAAAATATTATTACATTGAATGCGCTCGAAAGTCGTGCGTTGTCCATTTGGTTAAATCTTCCCAGACTCGGTTATGCTTTGTTTTGCATGAGGCGGAGGAATATCCTGGACGTAAAACCGTAGCAGGCCTTCAGAAAAGTTTGAAGTAACTGTGAATGGATTGTAGAGCAGTTTCCAATATGCCTCTGAACCTGACTGTACGACACGCACAACACATTAAAAAGTAGTATGTACAGTGTTGAAATTGTTAGGAAAGTACCTTTTATACTACATATGAGAGAATAGTGCATGTATTTTCCGACACTGTACGATTTTTAGCTACAATTTATTTAATTTTATATATATTTATTTATTTAAGTAAATAATAAGTGTCGGTTTTTAATTCAAATTTTAATCATTATTCTATTTTTGATGCTTTACAAAGTACAGTTTCGAAGACAAAATTGGTTATGTGGGGCAATGATAATAACTACTAATGACTGAATGCAAGAAAATATCGGCACGTACTAATGTTAAAACTCATTATAATAATGTATTTTATGTACGTTTATTTTAATTGTAAAATTAAAACTTTCTTTGCTGAAATAGGTGTGTATAAAATTATTATTATTAATATGTTATGCAAACAAACAATAATAGGTACTAACCTTTATTGCATACAGCCAGGATAATTATTACAATAATTTGAGTGGAGAATAAAATGCGCCAAAAAAAAAACGATAGACTCTTGTCATTTGACTTTCCAGACATTAAAATAAATCGCAGCAAAACATATTACAGTTCTATACAACGCACGCTTTCTTTTATATGCAACGTAAAGTTTTACTTTCCTGACGCAGCTGTTAGAGAGCTCGCCTCCCGCCTAGACGTATCGGCGTGATCGCTTCCGGATTTTCGTATGTTGGTATCGTGTGGGAGGATGACGCTAGTTGGCGGGTTTTTCTCAGGGATCCGTTTCCCTGCCATTTTCATTCTGGCGCCGCTACATGCTCACCTCACTACACCCTCATCGGTTCTCAAGACCCACATAGTAAGAGCAGCATCAAATACCTGCCACGCCACCAAAAGTATTAGACGACAGAAGCAAGTTACTTCTGCCTTGTACATATGGCGGAAAAGATATGCAGATAAACAAGCTAATAATAAACCAAACTTGTTTGCATTACAGGAACTATAAAATGCAAGTATATTGAAGATTTCACAATACTACACTCTTTCTTATGCTCAGTGTCAAATAAAATAAGCAGCATTTTTACCGTGTACTTAACTGAAGGATGTTCACTATAATGTGAGCACTTTTGAAATTAACCTTAGAAAAAAGTCACTGCCCATAGCTTCATATATTTTAACAGGCGCCCTGAGTGTCATGCGCCCAATAAAGTTGGTAACGATGGATGGGAAAGTAGTTCCGTGCCTTAACGTCGAATAGAAAGTGTTAGGCAATAATTTCTTATAATTTAAAATATTTCTCTCGCTATTCTGTTATTTTTCAATGCTCGAAGAGAAAAATTAGCAGATTTATAAAATACCAGCTGATAACAGCGAACGTTGTTCCGCCTCTTTCACCTTCTATTTTGCCTTCTCAATGCGGCCTCTCTATTTCGTCTGGTACGTCGACCTATGTTTGATCATGGTATCGCTGGCATTTTTCTCTTTTAGATCAACAAACATTTCCTGCAAGTACGAGCAAAATAGGCCCATAAATATAGAACTTACATCGCCACCTATCAGAACCATACATAACTAAAAACCTTACTCGCCACCTCAATAACATATTGTGTGAATATGGTCTCAATTGGTCCAGTGGTTTGTCAGTGATGATACGGTTTACTCACGCACAAAGAATTTTGCATATAAAGATTTACTTTTCTAATCATTTTACAGTTTCACTTGACCGACGCAAGAATAAAGTAATGAGGCCCATGACAATGTTAATCTTACATACGGCGGAAGAATACACAACGTGCATTCAAGTAGATCTTAAGCAGGGGTTTCAAAAGTGCTAATTTTATCGTGAATAGCCTATACCCACTCACTTAAGAAAACCTTTACTTCAACTTATGATCGCTATAACGAACAATATTTTATTAAATATTAAGCTTACGCTGCCATGTTTGTTTTTCTTACATTGTCTTGCCCTATGGCTAGCTTCACCGTCACACGACGTATGCCAATGTAAACACACCGCACTTCAGCATCGCCGCTAACTGCCACATGAATGAACAACTGTCCCCGCTGAATACACCAGTGTGCAGTCCGAGGTCTGTTAAAGAACTAGGTTAAGGTGTCACCTACCAGGACGTATTTTGCACGTCCAAAGACTGGACACAGAGTACATAAGAATACCGAGGTAAAATAACCTCTTAAACCACCAACTCCAGTCACACACGCCAGAAAAACGGCGTCCCTCGCCAGAAAATCGCTGCATTGCCATTCGCCAATCAGCGACTTTTAACATACTCGTCAGCGAGAAGCCCAGCCAGTTGGAAACGTTTCGCACCGTGCAGTAGCCAATCAGAGACAAGGCCCATTCCTACAGTATCGCGCAGCTAATTAGAGAATGGGGACGACCACATCAAAGAAACTGTCACGCTATTTCGTATCTGAGTACCATCTACTCCATGACTTAGAAGCCCTCCCTGTGTACCATCTAATCCGTGTCATAGGAGCGCTCTCTGTTTACCATGTACTCTGTGACTCAGGAGAGCTCTCTGTCAAGGGCGTGGAATGAGATTTTTTTTACAGGGTAAGCAATTTCTACTAACAAACGCAAATTCCATCTTTGCTTACCCTCCGTATGTATTTGCCATGTTATAGTACCTAACATTAGTTATAAAAACGGAAACGAAGTGAAAGTAAAACTAATTAAACTGAATATTATTTAGAGGGCAT
This sequence comes from Dryococelus australis, assembly GCA_029891345.1. Classification (NCBI taxonomy): domain Eukaryota; kingdom Metazoa; phylum Arthropoda; class Insecta; order Phasmatodea; family Phasmatidae; genus Dryococelus; species Dryococelus australis. The sequence continues at coordinate 385,720,307 of CM056993.1, forward strand.
ATTACAAATTATAAGAAAACGCTAGTTTTCCCGAACACTTTCATCCACTTCCCAAGGAAAACTATTGGGATTGAGGACGCAAATAGAATGACTGCTTACCCTTCCGAAGGAACGCGGTGGTGTGTTGTTATTTGCGAGTTCGATTCATTGCTAGTCGCTCCCGTTTATGGAAATAAATACTAGATAGCAGCACTATGCGTGTACAGCACGGGAGTTACGAAAACTCTGTTTCTCGAATCGGAAACATGAAACTCAGAATTAAATGTGTTTAAAGTTAAGGCGAGAACTATAAAGGATCAAACATTTCCAATATGTACAGGATAAGCATTGCTTACCTCGCGTCTATGGAATAAACGCCACTGCTCTCTGTGTACCATCTACTCTGTGGCTTAGGAGCGCTCTCTGTGTACCATCTACTCTGTGACTTAGAAGCACTCTCTGCGTACCATCTACTCCGTGGCTTAGAAGTGCACTCCGTGTACCATCTACTCTGTGACTTAGAAGCACTCTCTGCGTACCATCTACTCCGTGGCTTAGGAGCGTTCTCTGTGTACCATCTACCCCGTAGCTTAGAAGTGCTCTCTGAGTAAAATCTACTCTTTGACTTAGGAGTGCTCTATTTGTACCATCTACTCTGTAGCTTAGGAGCACTATGTGTAACATCTACTACATGGCTAAGGAGTGATCTCTGTTTACCATCGACTCCATGACTTAAGAGCGCTATCTGTGGACTATCTACTCTGTGGCTTGGAGGCACTCCGTGTACCATCCACACCGTGTCTTAGAAGCACTCTCTGTGTACCATCCACACCGTGTCTTAGAAGCACTCTCTGTGTACCATCTACTCTGTGGCTTAAGAACGCTCTCTGTGTACCATCTACTCCGTGGCTTAGAAGCATTCTCTGTGTATCATATACTATGTGGCTTAAGAACACACTCTGTGTACTATATTCTCAGTGGCCTAATAGTTCTCTTTGTGTACCATATACTCCATGGTTTAGGAGCACTCTCTGTTTACTATCTACTGTGTGACTTAGAAGCTCTCTCTCTGTACAATTTACTCTGTGGCTTAGGAGCACTCTATGTGTAACAAATACTCCATGGCTTAGAAGTGCTCTCTGTGTACCATCTACTCTGTGGCTTAAGAGTGATCTCTGGGAATCATCTACTCTATGGCTTAGAAACGTTCTCTGTTTGCCATCTACTCTGCGGATTTTCTAAAAATATATTAAAAGTAAAAATTGTAAATATAAATATTTTAAATGCAAAATTTCAAATATATTCTAAACTTATTGTTACATGTTCGCTGCTCTTCATAGCTCCCGCTGTCATTTCCTGCTCGCGAGAGCGAAATAATGTATGAAGGTCAAGTGAACAGTAATCAAAGAAGCGCTTAGAGACCCACAAAGGAAAGCCGCCGCATGCCTATCGCAGCTCGTGCGCTGCTGACCTTCTACGGATTGCATTTATGCGGTTGACTTTTGAAGAATGCTCTGGTTAATCGGATTCGCCTATCTCAGCGAGACTCGGGGTGCGGGGAACCTTCCAGATCTTTCCGGCGAGACTACATAAGCCGCGACTGGCCTCCGAGAAGTTAGTTGAGAATTTGCAGTTTTGAGGATTGCGCGAGGTGAAGCGAGAGGTGCACGAAGACAGCAAGAACTAAACGCCAGTAGAGTGTCGAGTGTACAGCGAGAGTGAAGTCTGCGGACTGCGAGCATCGGTACAGTGAAGAGTGAAACTGACGGGTGGGACTACTGAACTGGATGCGAGAGTGTGAGACGTTTGGAATGATGGAAATAGATTGAACACGTGTAAATAATTGTGTTAATCAAATGGCTAAACAATATAGACACATTGTTATAGGCTACTCACGGTAAAATGAGCACTTTTTAAAACCCTGCTAAAGATCTACTCGCATGCACGTTGTATATTATTATGACTTATGTAAGATTAATATTGCCATGGGCTTCTTTACTTTATTCGTGTGAAATTATTAGAACAATAATTTTTAACAAATATGCTCATTTTTCCACTTCGATTCGTTAAAAAAGAACACAAAGCGAAAGAAATAATTTAAGTTATCAAAAATGGTTACCTAACACTTTTAATTTGACGTTAAGATACGGAACTACTTCTCCATCTATCGTTACCAACTTGAATGGGCGTATGTCACTCAGTGCGCCAGTTAAAATACATGCGGTTAGGAGCAGTGACTTTTTTTTTAGATTAATTTCCAAAGTGCTCAGTATATTGTGAACAACCTTTAAGGACTTTAATTAAGACTGAGAAAGATATTAAATATTGCATTCACTGAGAATATCAAGATAAATAGTGGAAATACATGGTTATTTTAATATTGAAAATAATAGCTGTGTGAATAAATTGAAAATCAAGTTTAATTATTTTATTTTTACAACTGTTAAGATAGATGTGCAAACATGCCAGTTTTATCAGATATTCCACAGGGAAGACGTGGAAAGGATTTAAACATAATTAAAATAAAACTGAGAATCACTGTAGCCTCTATGCGCAAGCCACTGGAAAAGCTTGCGGTTTTTCCGTCGACAACTCACCTCGAAGAGACTTTCAGCGGTGGCCGTATTATTTTATGACGTAATATTACAGAGAGACAGAGGGATGTCGTAAGTCCATAAACTTACTAGAGTTTTAGTAACTAAAATTGATCGTGGAAACTCCCGATGTTCAAAATAACGTCTATTAGAAACGGAGATAAAAATCGGTGTAATCGTATGGCTTCAAACGATATTTTGAAAGACATTAAAAAATAATATATATGAATTTAAATAATTTGTATTGAAGCTACAAACATCGTTTGGCGGCTTAGTTCAGGTAATAGGGCCTAAGTGCTGTATATTTCCAAGTTAAGGTGAAAACTGTGTTAGGTACTCGCATTCTTTGAAATGGTAATTCCGAAAGAGAAGCAGAATAAACAAATTAGATTATACAGTTATGAATATTTACATCTGAAAACCACACTTTTAAAATTTTGGGAACGCTAATATGTAAACTAATTAAATAACATAATTGCGATAGTTTTAACTGAAAATAAACCATTCTGAACTGTAAGCTGCACGGAAAATTGCGCACGGTTTTATTTCTGAATTTCAGTAAAATAACTTAATCTAATCAAATAAACGATTCGTGGCAATATAATTCAAGTTACCTTGTTTCATATTTTGTGGATGGCTAGGATTTTACCAGTACATTCGGAACAAGTAACATTTTAATTTTCGCACGTAACTATAGTCCACTCCCCATTGGAAGCAACGTTCTCGGAGCCCTGCTGAATATCTACTTGCAGGCCCGTTTCGTATCCTTCCGCCAAATGTAAACAAACATTGCCATGTGACTTCCATGTAGCATCTGTCAAAATTAATGTTTACATTCCATTGTGTGTGTGTGTACATACGTTCGTATGCTTTCGTGACACCTAAACGTAAACATTGAAATGTGAATTTTACTTTTATACCTGTCAAATGGGTTGTTTACAGCTTTTCAAAGAATTCTTGTCATATTCCAAAAACCATTCCGTACGAATATTCACAGTTTATGCCTCTAACATTATTTAGGTCAGCTTTATGACGTTTAAAAAATGCCTGAATCGAAGACAGTTCTTATAGTTATTTTACATTAACATATTTGTTTTCCACGACATAGCTCAATACATGTATTGCACGTTAGTATTTTGCCGCGACTGTGTTTAACACTGATACGACTGTGAGGTAAAGGGCTGTACTAATTGTAATTATCCTTTTGTTATTGATATGTATTGTGTCATTTCTCTAAAAGGACGGCCTCAGTTGGAATAAATATTAAAACGAAGGAACAACCAGTGAAAAAGGCACATTAAATTCAAGCACGCAACTCGTGGTGGTCATTTTTGTCATATAAACTTTAAAACATAGCGGTGAACATGCACACATATAAGCCTACGATAACTTTAATTCCGCTGATATTTCTATGTATAGCTACTTACTGTTTATTAGGTTTATTGAAATTTATCGGGCTGGCTTAGTATTTTTCTTCTGGAATTGTGGCAAATTACGTTACACGACTGTGTTTCAAACCCACTAGGGCAAAGGTACAACGATGTGATAAACAGACATGGATGTAAATAAATCACCTCGTCATAAAAACAGTTAACATTTAAAACGTATAAATAGTGGTAATCAAATATTCGAAATCACGCACACACACAGTATCAGCGTATGCACAAAGGCACGCCATTTCACAAACGCAATGATTAACGAAACACACGTCACAGTATATTTATTATTGCCGTGGAAACACAGATACATCACCACATCGTAACTTGCCTACGTAGGTTTAAAAAACACGTCTTCAAACATGGTGTGGTAATTTGAAGTATTTTTCGGAGTAAGAATAATTTATGTTTCGTTTGGCAAAAAGCAAAACTCCATGTCATGGCTCGCCACGTCTGCCAACTTCACTTGGTAACTGCCCCGCCATCATATCTAAATATATTAAGATAAGTATCCAAACATTAAAACCTCTTTTCAGTTGTAAATTACAAATTCAAAAATCATTATTTTGCTGTAATAAGTATGAAATATGCTACAATTGAAAACATGTGTAAAGGTCCTTGCTTACTAGCGAAGTGAAACTTCACGAGTGTGAAAGAGACGAAGAAAGAGAAAGAGAGAGACAAGTCTCGCCAGCAGACAGTTTTTCAATTGCTTTCTCGCTCGATAAAACAATACCGTACCATTACGGCCTACTCACTATATTTTCCACTGTCATTTTAAACTGTAAAAATTAGGTATGTTGCCATCGGGACTACTTAAATAATTAAATATTTCGATAGGCACTGTTTAATTTACAAATAGTAAAAACGAGGTTAAAATAATATTTTAACTGTGAACTATTTCTTACCGGTCGTTGCCAACACGTCGCTGCTCTCGCTGTTGTTAATTCATATTTAAAAAGAAATAAATATTACAACTTATAGAAGATATTAAGGTAAAGGTTCATTTATTCAATAATAGAGTACTCTAGTTAATCACAGTGTTATATATTTGTGGCATAATGCGTATTGAAAAAACAGGTGACATGTTATGCCTAGAGTGTTTTTTCAAAGGTTGATTTTCATAAGTCGCTTCCAGTCGGGAATGGACTATAGGCAGAAATTGTGACTGAGCATTCGAGTCACATTTATCAATGTGTTATCTTGTTCCATGAGTTTGCGTGGAATTTTGGCTTCCTTTTTTTTTTTGTCATCCTAAAAAAATGGTGTTTTTTTTTTTGCAGCTATTAGCAAGGTATTAAGAAAAGTAAGAGAACGGAAATTAAGGTAAAGGATCTTACTAGGAGAGCTGCGAAGGCCGCGAATTTTCACCGAAGACGCATTGCTGTTCGCGCGTCTACTTGCAAAGCAGTACAGCTTTGCGGGTTGCAGTACCTCAATATATTAAGAAAAACGTCTCTATTCATTTCAAATGTTTAGCGCCAATCAGAAAAACCCTGGAGACACGGTTATTATTGGCAGCCTGTGCTGTAACGAGCTTGATAGTTCTCGAATAGCCTTATTCCCTTTACACAGGCCTAAATGCGGAGTTCGCAGGGAGCGGGTATGTGGGCAGTATATACGGTAGGGTGGACTTGAATCGACAAGCTTCGTGAGGTGATTCCTTATGCAAAATAAAATAGGAAATATGTGGGAAACTTTAACCTAAACTGAATATTAAGGCCAATGTAAGCCCTTGGAAACTGAGATTCAACAATGAATTTGTACAAAATATCGGTAACGACGTGAAATTAAATAACAAATCTACGATTTGATGTTATCAGGATCTTCAGCCCAAGAGCAAAATTTCCAGAACCCCTCTTTTTCTTATGATGAAAATAACAGGGGTTGCCACCATCTTATTGCAGACGACTTTTTTACCTTCAGAAATTAAGAACTCTTGATGCTAGTATATTGAGAAGTGTGATCTAATTAACAAAAATTGCGCTTCTGTTGCAACTGCCTAGGACACAACCGTTTTTGTGTAAAACACACAAAAAGCTTCTGCTGCAACAGTAAAGTGGCTAGCACGTATGCAACGCTACCTACGTGTGTCTATGGTTAGCTGCTATACTCACTGCACAGAAGTCAATGGTAAGCTGTTATACCCACTGCACAGACGTCTATAGTAAGCTGCTATACCCACTGCACAGACTTATATGGTAAGCTGCTATATGCACTGCACATACGTCTATGGTAAGCTGCTATACTCACTGCACATACGTCTATAGTATGCTGCTATACCCCCTGCACATATGTCTATGGTAAGCTGCTATATGCACTGCACAGACGTCTATGGTAAGATGCTATACCCACTACACAGACGTCTATGGTATACTGCTATAGCCACTCTACAGACGTATATGGCTGCTGCTATACCCACTGCACAGACGTCTATAGTAAGCTGCTATACCCACTGCACATACGTCTGTGGTAAGCTGCTATACGCACTGCACATACGTCTATGGTAAGCTGCTATACTCACTGCACATACGTCTATAGTATGCTGCTATACCCCCTGCACATATGTCTATGGTAAGCTGCTATATGCATTGCACAGACGTCTATGGTAAGCTGCTATACCCACTACACAGACGTCTATGGTAAACTGATATATGCACTGCACATACGTCTATAGTAAGCTGCTATACCCACTGCACAGACTTATATGGTAAGCTGCTATACGCACTGCACATACGTCTATGGTAAGCTGCTATACTCACTGCACATACGTCTATAGTATGCTGCTATACCCACTGCACATATGTGTATGGTAAGCTGCTATATGCACTGCACAGACGTCTATGGTTTCTGCTATACCCACTGCACAGATGTCTATGGTAAGGTGATATATGCACTGCACATACGTCTGTGGTAAGCTGCTATACCCACTGCACAGGCGTCTATGGTAAGCTGCTATACCCACTGCACAGACTATGGAGGAAGACATTTTTGCACTTATTGTAAACAGCATGTATCATACATTAATAAGCTTACAATAGTGAAGCTGCCTGTTCGTTTTAGGTGACAGTCAGTAAGTGACTCCTGTAGGTGGTGTTGGTGTTGCCTACATGTTGCTACCGCCTGAAATCCTGCGCGTTTTCTACAAAGACTGTGAATCCTGAGCTGTTGCAACAAGAGGACCATTTATGTTAATTAGGTCATATACTGCTCAATAAACCAGCATCAAAAGTTGCAATTCCTGCAAGGGAAAAAGTTGCCTGTAAAAAAGGATGGTCGCCGCTGTTATTTTCATTAGGGGGCGATAATAATGAGAGTTTGCTCTTAGGTTGAAGATAAATATGTCATAAAACAATGTTTGGAGAATTATATTTCAATTTCACTTCGTTTCCAATATTTTGCAAAAATACAGCTAAAAATATCAATTTGCGAGGGCTCATATCTCCCGTGACAAACAGTTTAGAAAGACAGAGTCCTATATATTTCCCATTTGATTTTGCATGAGGAATCACCTCGTGAAGATTGCGAGTTGATTCCTGCCCATCATGCATATGTGAGTCACGAGGAGACTCGAGATCCGTCTGCACCTTCTAGGAGGACGTCTCCAGAACTGAGTAGAACATCTGCTGGCACGAGGAAAGCATAGACTAAACATGAGGTAGACTGCTTATTCGTCTTCTGCGCATGTACCCAACATTTACCTACCCCAAAGGAACACAACTGTCAAAGTCACATGGTCAACAGTGATGAACGCGTTTGTTTACATTTCAATTTTTGAAAGACAAGCAAATTTATATGAACACAATACTTTTACTAATTGAATTTAATCAATCTGCATTGCAAATTGGTTAGAGGAAGTACAACCATCTCAAAGGACTCAAAGCAATGTTCTAACCTCAAATCCGATCCATGCCGTTTTTGCTAGACGTGTTGGTCTAGGCCATTCACGGTTACTTCATACTGCGCCACCAGCCCAAGCAGGCGCATCGGCACATCACAGAAGATAACCTGGGCTGCGGTGTGACCACATGACCGCTCAAGGACCACGCGCTACGTGAATCTAATTTCGGGTTGCCAGGTGCAAGACACAAGCAAAAACAAAAGGTTTTGCATCCTCCTAAAATCCCTTCATTCCTCAAACACCTATGGCGAGTCAGTCAATAAAATTTTTAATATGAAAATGAATTTCACTTTTTTTTTTTTTACAGGAAATGACAAACATAAGTACAGTTTTATCTTGATTTATTCTTCACAATCACATTAAAAATAAATATCTGTATTTTCAACATTGTAACAATAACAACAGTATTTTGTCAGATGTAATTTTTGATGTTGATAAAGAATGCACATGCCAAGCAGATAAAAAAATTTTGCATTAAATTAATGTTCGCAAAATTAACCTGGATGCATCCTGACCGAGAAAACGAAAATTTTGTTTTACATATTAACACATTACATGAAGGAAAAAGTTCTTAAAATCTTGTGTTTTATTATCCTCTGTTTTATCCTTTTGAGACTTTACGTACTAACAAATTTCAACAAGTTTGAATTTTGATCGGGATAAGTCCACAAGGTGGCCGAAATTTGGTAACTGCCTTTTCGTACTACATAATTAGTAGAACACTGTTCTTGCCAAATTGTGCATGCAATGGAGAACAAGTAAATTCCTACTTGTGCATTAAAATGTTGGCTTTGGACGCCACAACGTCAGTCGCCGCCCGCAGCTACCAGGCACAGCGTGACGGAAATGCAGGCATAACGCTGCTACCACTAACTGTAAAATTTATAGCTAATTACTTATTCGAAACATGAACTAATTAGTGCAAAACACGACTGGGAAAATATAAATTAAAAAGCTACTCACACAGTGGCGTCATGAGGATTCTACCTCATGATTGCAGCAGATTTAAAAGTTAGCCCAAAAACTTAGCACTTCAAGCCATGTTGAAAATTATCGAAGGAGGAAGTGAACGCGTTCTAAAACCACGCGATGGAACACTCGCTCTAGGTTTCCATAACGATAGTACCGATATGCCAACCAGTATTTACCACATACATAGAACGAGTCACAAATTAATTATTACAATAGCTGACAAAAATTCTCATAACAAGAGAAATGACAAATAAAGCACAAAATTTTCAAATTCACTGTCAAAAGTAAAAATGAATTAAATTTACCAGTAAGTGCCAACGACACTGTCCAAAATAAATTACAAACATTATGTTGACAAAGTAATTTTTTTACTGGCACAAAAAATTATTAAATGAATGAAGGAATCAATTGCGGGGTTAAGCGAACTTTGTCGCTAAAAACATCAATATATAAAATTTGTATAAGAAGATACAAATATTTGAAAAGGAAAGATGCTACACAAAATGGCACAACACTTTTCTGAAGCCCTGTTAATGTTCTACTTCAGGTTACCGAATATGTATTCTTCCGCTACATGTAAACATAAACACTGCCATGTAACTTATGCCTTTTAACTGTCAAATGATTTGTTTACTGTTTTCTGCTGTTCAAAGAATTCTGTCGTATTTAAAGAACCATTACGTACGAATGTTCCCAATTTATACATATGACCATATAACGGTCAGCTTTATGACTTTTTAATAATGTATGAATTGACGATAGGTAGTTCTTAAGGTAATTATTTTACATATTGTTAACATATTTGTGTTATACGCGATAAATCACATTACATAACGTTAATATTTTTAATGTGACTGTGTTTAACCCTGTTGCAACTCTAGTATTTAACCTCTTGTTATTTATATTTTTTGGGTTATATCGTTAAAAGAACGGCCTCAGTTAGAATAAATATTAAAACGAGGGAGCAACCAGTCTAACGAAGTAGACAGCAACAAACTTAAAAAAAAAAAAAAAAAGCGGCAAACATTCGCGCAAATAGGCCTACCGTAATTTTCCGCTTATGTTTATTTGTACAATTACTTAGTTTTTACAAGGTTTATTTATTTATTTAAATTTTTCTGGTTGAGCTTAACAATTTGTTGGGATTGTGGTAAACATTCAAATCACATAAACGTAAGCACGTTACACAATATTGTGTTTCGAACACCTAAGGCGAAGTTACATAGTTGTGATGTACAGACATGATTTGAAAGTAATTAATTTCGTTATACAAACAGTTCACGGTTAAAACGTATAAATTTCTCACGTCCAATATTTGTAGTCACACACACACACACACACAAGCCCAGAGCAACGAGCACGACGCGACGCAGACACAATACCGGATCACACGCAGCGGTCACGACACAAGTTACTCCCAGGGAGATTTTTCAAAGGTTTGTTTCAAAACATCCGAAGAAACCGTGAATGGACTATAGAAAATCAGTTGAACGTTGGGACACGGAGAATGGTTGTGCGCAGCCAGCAAGATCGGTCTACATAATCTTTTGCTGTCCTAAAGACGAGAGTTACGCTGTCCCAGAAAAATGCTAAGTATCAGTGTAGGATTTGAACCTTTTTACCGTTTCACTGTGTTAAGAACTTATTTCATGATGGAAATGCTAGAGAAGTCTAATGATGCGGACTTTTATATCTGCATGAGGGAAGAAACTTGTTTTAATGTTAGACTTCAATGCACGATTAAGAAAGATACCAGGAGTCGGGCCCGCGGAAACCGCGGGCTGAGCCACTATAGATGAAGCAGGTAACCGTACGCATTAGTATTTATGGTGCAATGTCGTCTGGGAACTTTGGCAAGTGCTCGCTCGCGTCTATCGGCGCTCGATCTCACATCCCGATATGCAGTAAAAATTATGGTGAAAGTACGACTTAATACTTAAAACTTAAGACGTAAGACTTAAGACCTGCGGACCTGCTATCATTTACCCATACTGGCTTCACCATAAAGAGATTCAAAAAGGTTAAATATGGGACGCAATACAATCCCACAAAAAGGAAAACATCCCCCCTTGTCTAACTCATCCCAGGGTTGAAGAGTGACGAGGGGGGAACTTGGGGGGGGGGGGTTCAAAGAGAAAGGATGTGTGATCAGTGGGGGGGGGGGGGTCGGCTTCCCTTCCCTCCCTTCCGTTTGCACAGAGCGGCCCTCCAAAAACTGTATTTTTTGTGCAAAAACCTCCGTTCTTGATTAATTAGTATGGTTCTCGGGATCAATATAGCCTACATGTAAGGGAAGATTAAGCTCGTCTAGAACGCGAAAGTACAGTAGAGTGGGAATTTTAATGATCTTCGGGTAAGAGAAGAATTTTTGTGATGAGACTAAATCCTTGTAAACTGCCTCTTTGTGAGTAGGAGACTTTTCTGGGCAATCTACATACTGATGTAGACTGTGAGGGGAATAGCCTAGCACAGAACTGTTTTAGAACTGACTACAGCTTGGGATGGCCACGCTCCTGGAGTGTGTTTTCTAGACAATATCTCTTCAGGTCCCGGCGTTTTTATTTCAAGAGACTGGTAGGAGTCGTTTATGAGACTGGCTGTCGCGCTACTCTGGGTGAGTAGTTTATTTTTAGACCATGTATCTTGAGGCGATCCAGTTTCTCTGTGACAAAAGTTTGTGACGTTGTATGTGTGTACCTGAGTGTAAAGATATTCTCTGCGGTTTTTTCTAAGACCTCGTTCCTCGGGGGTTAGTAAGAGTTAGTAAGAGAAGCCTCTCATTTAGAGGAATTTAGGGAAATTTTTAAAATAAACGTCAAAGCATGTTGTATAAATGAGAAATGAAGAATTGCATGGAACAAGCAGAAAGCAGTTTCAGTGTCCATATTTTTTTTTTCACGCTAGACATTAAGACATTAAGATATATAACTATATTTTACAATTTGCCATTAAACGTCACTGTGGATATGGCAGTTAATGTTAATGTTGAAATAGCTGATGTCCCAAATTAATGTTTGCACCCTCTGCGTTACTAATAGCAAAACAACTAAAGATAGTCTGACGGGACTGAGTGTATTTGATGCTATAAGGACAACTCTGGGTGCGTGCGTGCGCGTGCAGCCATTCCGTTGTTGTCAGTTCCGTTTGCTGCCACGAGGAGCAGCATACACTGTTCTTATAGAGGAGACTGTGGAGCTGACGAAGGCCGCGTTCCACTTGCTACTGACAGCGGCTGGAATTACTGACGAGCGTTCCTTTACATTATAATTTCTGCTGATCAGTAAATGACGAATGGTGTTGTGGCGTCTGGGTTGGAGGCTGTACTTCCGGCTGACTCTACTGACGTGCAGAAAGTCCGGCACGAGACAGTGAAAGCAGACGACGCAACATGGCGGCGATGGAATACGAGCAAGTTACGTTGTTGTTACCTGCGGAAGATGCAGGTGATTGTCACATTCTTCGATCTCGTCATCAACTGAAGAATCTGAATCAGTCGAAAATGAAAAGAAAGAATGAACTATCCCTGTTGACAACATGTTTAGGCCTACCATTAACTTCACCGCGTATAGCAGACACCATTATTCCCGCTGAAAACTCTGCTGACGAGTGTTCCACCTGGTTCCACTACTGAGCGCTACTGCAGTGCGGAATTTTACTGATGGCGTCCCTTTTGGTATGCTACTGGTCAGCGCTGTCAGTACCAAGTGGAATGCGTCCAAAGTTTTATTTCCAGTAAGGTACGTGGATTTTGAAATGATAACTCTACACGTAAGGTAAAATTACCTCTTAAATTTAGAGTAAATTTTCATAACAAGTAAAGTACTATTCCCTAATCGTACGAGAAAAGTACCTGGCGAAAGTGGGAGGCGGCAGGGGGAGGGGGAAGTAAGGGAAAATTAACTATATTGTATAATAAAATAATATTTAAAAATATCCCGGAGTATTAATTCTGTTAATTTTTTTATTACCTACATCCTCTGACGAATAGTAACCGAAACCTCTAACACTAAGATTTGCGATACTTGTTGGTGGATGGGCGCGAACAATAGTCCTCTATCACGATAAACCGGTGCGCTACAATCTTTTTTCCCTTCATTATTTGACGTTGACAAAGTTCTAGTACGACCGACTTGCTGAGAAATGCCCAGTGCAACAAGCGAACTGAAAATCTGACTTGTCGGAGGAACCGGAGTGCGAACCCGTGATCCTCCGACTACAAGTCGGACATCCTACACCTGAGCTGTGAGGGCACGGCTCCATCACACCACGAGGACAGCCTGACAGCATCAGTGGATATTAGCGTGTCAAACAATTGTTTCTTCCGCCCGTTCCCCCACTTAGCTGTTGAGAATGCTGAAGAAATGCACGCGTCGTAAGGTAAGTTTCCCTTTTATGCATGATATTTTCCACTATCCTGTACGTGAATTTTACTCCAGAGTACGGTGATTTTACCTTACCTGTAAGAAAACTATGTTTACCCCACAAGTTTGCGAATATCACCTTACACTTGTGAATTAATTTTCCCAATATTTTTTACAGTGCAGAGACGATGGAGGACAGAACTCTACACTGCGCCACAGTCGTGTGTAACAATGACGCGATCATGTGACAAGTTTCAGAGCGATGGATCTGTGTGTGATGCGGAAAAAGGGCACATCACCATCGAGAAGTACGGCCGCTCCTGGACAAAATATTAGTTGGGATATGGATTGGCCAACGAGACAGTGTTATCCACCCAGAACTGCAGATTTAACGCCGTTAGATTTCTATCTGTGGAGGAGCTCACGCTGTGTCCGCCACAAAGCCACGGACGATGGACGTCGTGAGACGCGATTGTGACCGCCTGTGAATCTGCTCCCCAGGGCACCGTAGCATCATCTCTACTCTTTATGTGCAAGGACGATGCCTAATGGTGTCTCGCGCGACTTGCCATCAAATAGACGTCGGGTAAAAAGTATTATGCCCATTTAGGATACTCGGGTAACTCAATTCAACATGAATTCCTCTGAACTTGTTTCTTTAAATGTCCACGTAATATCGTGCCCAGTGATATAGCGCCTATGATTACGGCCGTGCCTATAATAGTAATCTCCGCATCAAAAGACTTATTTAGCTGTGGGAGAAAGCAACAAGGCGGTAAGTGATGATCTTGGGGCTAACTGTATGCTCCATTACAGAAAATTTCTCTAAAGAACACAACTAAAAACACAATTTAACATTAACATACAAGCTCAGTGGTTTTTTTTGTAAGTGCTCAGCCTACGATGTTAATATTGCTCAATTTCATCGTATCTTCATTTGTGTGTAGATTTTTTACGAGACAAATAAGACAAACTGTAATAAAAACAAATGTCTATCATCACGCCCAGATTCATCACGCAAAGAAAGCATATGTGTCATTGTATACGTACAGTGACAAAGCGCGAATGGTAAATTATTTTCCCAGATATCCATGGTAACATTCCTACACTGTAAAAAATAATGGGAAAATTACCTGACAAGTGTAAGGTAATATTCGCAAACTTGTGGGGGAAACATAGTTTTCCTTACAGGTAAGGTAAAATTACCGCGCTCTGGAGTAAAATTCACGTACATGGTAGTGGAAAATCCCATACATGGATGAGAAATTTACCTTACGACGCGTGCATCTCTTCAACATTCTCAACAACTAAGTGGAGGGGGGGATGGGATGGAAGAAACAGTCCTTTAACAGGCTTATATTCACTGATATTGCCACGCTGTCTTCGAGGTGTAATGGATAGCGCATCGAACTCTCGTGATAAAGTACCCTGGTTCGCGCCCACCCAGCAAGTGTCGAGGATTTTAGTTTTGAGGTTTCGGTTACTATTCGTCAGACAATATAGATAATAAAATAATTAACAGTATTAATACTCTGGGATAATTTTAAATACAATTTGTATTATACAATATAGTTAATTTTGCCTTACTTCTATGGGATTTTCCCCCAATTTTGCCATGTACTTTTCCCGTACATTGAGGGGCTAGTACTTTACTTGTTATGTAAATTTACTCTACATTTAAGATGTAATTACATCTTACATGTAGAGGTAACTAGCTTCCCTTGCATGTAAGGTAATTTTACCTCAATTAATTTTTACAGTGTACAGCTGCTCAGGAAAGAGTCAAATGCGTAAGGAAGTTCCCAAATTTGTACAGTAGCGACGCTAAATTTTCCCATATTTTCAGCCAGGAATTCTTTTGGCAGTGATGTTTCCAGCATGACAAAGTTGCTGTTACGAGAGCGCATCGCTGTGAAATAACAGCGAGAGGTAAAGTTTGTTGGCCACCGGAAGACTCAGGCCATAGAAAGTGTTCCCTGCACACAGATCAACTACCTCGCGATACAGCATTGGATAGAGTTGTCGTGTTTGCTCTCATTTCGCACTGCTATACAAATTAAGGCCAAACGATACTGAAACTCCTAGTTAAAATGCACTCACTAACAACCTGATTGCCAATTTCAAGGGTGAAATGGGTAGAGAAAATTGCTGTAAGCCGTTCGAGAATGACTGAACAAATTCGAAAGTCCTGCATAGTTTTTACATTCAGTCTGTTGCGTCTACTTCCACCAGACGTTGATATAAAAAATGCCAAGTCACTCTAACTTAACTTTTACATGGTCTGCTCAGAAGTGCTGTGTATCTACTCGATGAATAAATAGCTTCTCACGACAGCTATTGAGATACGTAAAAATTATTTTACGGAATATCAATATAAGTTTGTGAACAATTCTACAACAAGCTGTGTGAATTTTTTATTTAGATATTATTGCTGGCGACTCTGTATTCTACCTTTCTAAAGTATTAAAATACCCTTACAGATAACTAAAGCATACAAATAAAACTTACAAGCAAATAGCTGGCTTTGCTGTTACATTACGAATGGAAAGAATAATAGATGTCATTAAACTCAATTGTTCTACCGAATAGTTATAGATTTTGCAACATATTTACATGGAAATTTTCATCGTATGATGTAAGTTTCATGAGATCCTTCACACGCCATAGTTTTTACATCGTCTATTTGAAAAAAAAAAAAAAAAATTTCTTTTCTTGAATAAAAATCACTTTTCGTACAAAATTTTAAATCCTGCACTGGTATTTTAGGGAATTCCTCCATAAGACTTAATAAATCCCAGCCAATGATAACAGATTCCACTGAATTGCATTCTTGAATTTAATCCACGAATCAGTTTTTACTTAGTTAGCAAAATATTGTCACGTGATTAAACCGCCCGGTCAAAGTTTGCTAAAATTTCTTGCAAGTTTCAATCAATATAATATACATGTGAGCACGCTTACCAGACTGTTGTAATACGCGGAAAATATTAATCTTTCTGTGGCCAGAAACTATTGTGGTCTACGAAAAAAATCTCATCACTTTATTGAGAGCAGACGAAGAAATGTTTAAATTTTAATATAGTTGGATCGTACGTTTATGAGTTTCCGTATTGCAAGCTAAATTAATCAAGTTTGCTGGAAAACATTTGTTTCAAAAAAAGATCCAGGGGGGTGGGGAAAGTTACACTCGCCCTGATACCTGTTAATACACATCAGTCAGCGACGTCATGCAACTGCTATAAATATAATTGCATTACTATTACTCCAATGTTTAATTAAATGTCCACTAGATTTACTAACTCAGGTGCCTTAATTTTACAGATGCAGTTGTAGTAGCACGTAGATGCTTGGAAATACTTTTCTTCTTCGCTGTCAGCTTTACCGCAGAACAAACAGGAATTATTATATGTATTTTTAATACGGCATTTTTTTCTAACTAGCGACCTGCCCCGGTCTCGCTCGGATGCGATTTACAAATATGGCGTGGTTTAGGTTTACAGTAAGTACCTAAATGCTTCCGCGGACTTTGCTATAGACTTTTTGAGATCTACAATTATGTAGTACATTAATCTGGTGTACTGCTTATGGTTTAGTCAGCCTAAGCCATGTAAGCGGCCGAAAAGACGCTTTTTCCGACTTTATTGTAAAACGTCGACATTTCTCTGCTATCATTACATCAAATATTAATGTATTACAGACCTAAACCTTCCTCAAGAAATTCTCTAATTAATGGCGAAAACCGCATCAAAATCCACGACGTAGTTTGGAAGCCTTATCCGAACACACAAACACACGCGGCCGGGCGAATTGGTTTCATACTATGTATAGAAGTGCCTAGTTAACCGCGACAGCTAGTTTGTATAGACTGTTCACGGCAAACGGAACACGTTTGGAAAGCCCTGCTAAGGATCTACTTCTCTGATAACACGGTATCCTTCCGCCATATGTAAATTTAACACTGCCATGGGTCGAGCCATGCACTTTGTTCATGCGCCATTCAAGTAAAACCGCGCAATTGTCAGACACGTAAATGTGTTTACGTGCATGAAAATTCTTATTATAATGTGAATAAAACACGAAAAACTTCACTCACTGGGCATACATTTAAACATTATGTTAGCAATACAAACGAGGAGACTTGGAACTATGTATATTTTTTTCGCTGGCTACTTAATTGTCAGCAAAGATTGCCAGTATGCAAGGTAATGCATATGTAGTTACATGCAGGATTTTCCCCCCGAAAATTGGTTTCCAAACTCCTCACTTTACCGTGAACAAGCTATAATGAAATATCGCAGGTTAGTCCTTGAGGCACATGCCGAGTCATTGCAGCGCCGTCTCTATTTTTTTTTACGTAAATACCTTAAATAATCAAACCGAGTGAAGTGGCAGGCAGAGTGACAATGTACTGACATTGTACCCGGGAGAATATGTGCTCGATTCTCGGTCCACACAGCCTTATTTATTTAGGTTTCCCATCGTTCCCCGATATAGGGGAGTTTCGTGGTGGTTCTGTAATATGGCCACCTATCTGCGGCTATTTTCCGCTTTTGAAACCGAGCGGTTATGAAGTGATCAGGCGTTAGGTAAACGTCCTGCCTGATCACACCTTCAAACAATTAACCAAGGTACGGGCGGGATTGCAATAACACCTTGCGAAATACAGTTGCAGAAACACCTCCCCCCCCCTACCCAACCTTCCACCGGTCAGTAAAGGGGGCCGGAAATATTAAACAACGCGCCCGATATAGACGAACGTAACACTGGGAGCGACGTGTTTTGTCGGCCGGCGCAACGGACCAAGAAGACATGGGGAAGGGGATGGGGATGGGTATGTCCGGCCGTCGTTACCCGCCTCCTACAATCAGCCTCCGGCAACATGAAAGAGATGGGGACTTTCCAGTTAGATTGTAATAGTATTGGCGTGCGGTAATGAAACTTATTATAATTAATTAGCATCTTGGTGTTCCATTCTATTAAGCTCCCCTCCCCCCCTCCCCATCAATAGTCACGTACATAGTTTTTGTATTATCCTTATGTTCAGACAACCCCATATTTTACTGTTCACGGTCTGCCTAATCATGACTCGTTATTTAGCTTCGCCCATGGCTCTTTTCAGGTATGAATTGACTTAAAAGCTAATTCGTAACAGAGTTGGAAGGGCGACAGTGCCACGCGCATCACGTGTTCCATCGCCACTAAGCGCAAGGCTCTGAACTAGCGTGCAGTAGTGTTCTCGTCGTGCTGCGTGTACCTATGGGACTTTCAGCGCGCGACCCTGTTATTTTATTGGTGGAAAGTCTGTAATAAGGTTCACTGCAGGGGCCTTGTGTAGTTTTCTATGTATCCGAAGCGTATATTCTGAGATAGAGCGCTTTGAAGAAGACGTTTTTAACCATTCAGAAGAACTCAGAAATGGTGTGTTTAACGCGCGTGATGTCTTGAAAGCATTCATGCAGCAGCCCTCGTCTGAAGAGTGGGTTAATTTTCGTAGATAAGCGCATTGGGCGAACGTTCAATAGCTTCGCAGAAAAACGTGAATTTACCGTGTCCGAAATGGCAAATTTCGTTGACGAACTGATCACGTGACCCGATTTCGTATGCAGAAATCGTTAAAGTATTTGGTAATTTGGTATTTCGTATTTTGTATCTAGCGGATGTTAGCAAAAATTCCAAACGAGAAAATCAGCGCCATGTTGGGTGTGACATTCAAAACACATTCGCGAATGCGTAATTAAAACGTTTTTTGAAACGAATAACTGTTCATAAAATACTCTAGGCATGTTTTTAAAAAGCAAGTTAGTGTAGTGATTTGTTTATATATTCCGCAACAAATCTTTTTTAAGTCGTTATTGCATAATTTGTTATTTTATTATTAATTAACATACTCGTAGCATTCCAGTGATGAATGTAGAAATATTACGTCCGTTTTAAACATTCAATTTAGATCAAAATAATAATTTTAACCGTTAATGTAAAAATGCGTTGCCACGAGTGCTGAACAAGTGTCTATCGACAACGTACGAATAGAAACTTACGAAATGACAAATTTCAAAATAACGAATTTGTCATTTCAGACACGGCGTAACTCTCTGCGACGCAATTCAAGCGTCAGCTATTCAGAAGCCTTAAGAAAAGCTCGTCTTTGATAGCTTCAACGGGAACGCAGCTACGATTTTGTAGACAATTTTGACGCAGAATTGACGCAAAGTTTACACAAAATAACTGCCTAGTTAAACTCGACGTGAACTGGGCTTTAGTATAGGCTGTTCACGGTAAAGTGAACACTTTGGGGCTCTAGTTACTTTTTCCTTTCAGCTATTTTCTATCAATTAACCAACTTTTAAAACAAATATTACCACGTAAGTGATAAACACAGTATGTATAGTCCATCGCACTCGAAAGTTAACGTCTAAGGTTAAAATAAAATGTATTTAGTGACTATTATTCCACATGAAAGGGCTTTCAAAAGTGCTCACTTTACTGTGGATGGTCTATACCTGCCTTATCCGCTGCTCAGTGGCCGAGGCCCTCGTTCCATCTCCAATGACAAGCCAGCCGTCGCCAGGTCGCTAGGCAATAAATTGAGAAGCAACTTACGACGATGAAGGTCACCAGGGAGCCACAACTTGTGTCCACCCCCTCCCCCCCCCCCTCCACAACTCTCTCTCGACAGCAGCGCCGAGCTAGTACGTGACGACACTGCAAACACGAGACAAGGTTCCAGGTAACTTCGCCTCACAAGAATCTCGTGCGAACTGGAGAGGCCGCGCCGCAGTATAGTGCGTCCGTGCACGACATCCACCGGGCTGCCTGCAGCCGACTAGAGCTTCTTTTCGCGCCTGAAGACGAGAGGCGAGGGAGCGTTAAAGGCGACATTGCCACGCGCATCAAGCCCTCCCCCCCCCCCCCCCCCCCATCGCCGCTAAGCGCAAGGCTCTGAACTGGCGCGCAGTGTTCTCGTCGTGCTGCGCGCTCCTATGGATACTTGTGGACGGGCGACAATCATGTCGCTGGCCGCGACGTCAGACGACTGTTGGCGGATCTTCCACGCGAGCGTTTACTAGGCGCTCAGATGTGGTCAGTAGTACGATGGAACTCGTTGAAATAGCATGTGTGTGGCCGCTCTTGTCGCGCGGGCACGACGGCGCGATCGAAGGAGACAGTAATTGGGTACACCCGTTGATGATTAGTCGGAGGTTGTTGTTGAAGGGACAGTTTACAAAGATATACCACGACCCGAGAAGCCATACTAGAAAGTTCTTTAACTATTCCCGAATGTCGAGCACTAGTTTCGATGGACTGTTGAGGCGTGTGGGGCTCAAGAAGACATGCCAGCCGACAAATATGAGGACATCGGCCAGTCCATAGGAGAGATTAGTAGTTACACTAAGGTATGGTGTTTTATTGTAATAATAATATTACAACACGTCGTAATAAGGCACGTATGGATGCGTATTGACAAGGAAAAACAATTAACACATATACCACTTACACATAACTGGAACATGACATTACTATTAAAGCACTATGCTTGCACAGGCGGAACAGTGAGACACTTGGGAAAAATGTTAGTGAGTAAACATTTTATGACCTAGTTCTGATAGTTCAGAACCCTCACTACTAAGATGTGACACATCTGATACGGACGGTGATGGATGCGCCATTGGGGTCAATGAGGAGTGCCATGAGGTGCTGGCCGAGGGTCCACACAAGAGGACTAGTTGAACACTACTTGAGTGAGTACTGCTGCGGTGGGATGAGTGTTGTTTGCACATGTTGCGTTTGGGGATCAGCTTGATTACAAGTCTTCTGTTTCGCAAGCTCGTCTTGCAGTTTACTCTGACATACAGCTTATCGCCGTCGTCAAACATTTCCACGGCACGGAGTAAAGACAGTAAAAATTGTTTATCGTCGTCTGTGCAAGTTTCATCTTTCATAGCTTTTTTCTCCATTGTATTAAGCAAGCCTCTTTCGAATATGATGTTTTTTTTTTTTTTTTTTCGCGTGGTCTAGGTGTACATGTTGGAGGTTCCTCAATGTCCTCCGTTGGTTGTGTATCATCAATACCTTGCATACAGTTATCGGGTGTAATTTTTGCAGATAGAGATGATGATATGTTCCGCTGTTATACAGTTGGCAAAAGAAATGAAAGTTGCGCAAAATATAAGTACTTCCTTCTCTCGCTCGTGCCACTTCCGGAAATCACTTTCTTCTGAACTGCCACCGCCCTCCGGAAGCAATCTCTTAAAGACTTCCAACGTTTCTGGACTTCTTTTCCTGGAAATAAGAGATGCCATTAACATCACTATGAAATTATAGTAATCATGACATACATTAGTGTTTCCCGTGTACTTAAAAATGTGCTGTGTCATATTTCCCATTAACGCCCCTCCCCTACCCTATTTCACAGGGAACGGGGTACAACAGTAAGCCTATCTAATACAAGACCTTAGACGCAGTCATGTATTTGAAATTGTATTCTAGTATGCTATGTTAGCGTCTGCCAATGTCCTAGTATGCCATTGAATATAGTAAATTGGTTATTAACAATAAGTGTTTGGGGCCCACTAATTAAAACATTTAAACAATTAAATAAGGAGCATGTAATACATTGTGCGATGGTACCGCTAGCAAGGGCATACTGTGTGTAGCGTATATGCATGGTATTAAATGAGTATTATTTGCAGTCAGTGTATTGCATATATTCGATGGACCCTGGTTACATAGGTTTTAACATCATTGTATAATATCAATGTAGTGCCACTATTGTAATACTGCTGCCAGAGCATTTATGTAGGCCTATGGTTACAAACAATGGTTTGTGGTTTTCTTGAGCAGATTCCTGGCTACCGATAACAGCTTTACTTCGTTTCATTATGAATATCTGTTGGGAATATCGACTATTGCCAGCATCGTGAAAACCCCGTGCCAAGCTGTATGGGACACTTTGCTGCACACATGCATGGCTGCAAAAACCGACGACTGGGAAGTAATTGCAGCAGACGTCTACAACCGACCAACTTCCCTAACTGCGTAGGGGATGTTGATGGGAAAGATGTACGTGCTGTCTCCCCTAAGCATTCCGGTTCTTTATATTACAACCACAAGTCATTTTATTCGATTGTACTTCTCGCCCTAGTCGACGCCGATTATTGTTTCACCGCTATTGACGTGGGTGCACATGGCAAAAGCAGTGACTCGAATACATTTAAGAATTCAATAATGGGTCACCGAATTGAAGAAAACCAGATGAACATTCCTCCCCTCAAACAGTTGCCCAATGATAGACATGGCAGAGCTATGCCTTATACGTGATCGTTGGAGATGAGGCATTTGCATTGTCTAGTAAAGTGTTGCGACCATATCCAAACAGGGGCCTAAGCCTCAAGAAACGCATCTTTAACTACAGACTTAGCAAAGCCAGACGAAAGGTCGAGTGCACATTTGGTATAATGGCGAATAAATGGCGACTTTTCCACAAAGCAATAGAGGTAGATGTAGACTTTGCATAATTATATTCGGAAGAGGGATGGGATACAGTTTGAGGGCACTTTGTATGAATGTCCACCCGCACGTGGTCTAAGGCAGCACGCAGTGGAATCGCCACAAGGGATTACTTTGCAGACTATTTTTGCTCTGAACAAGGCGCCGTGCTATGGCAGTATGAAAAAGTGTGAAACTGTGGATTGCATAGTGCATCATAATAACGATAGTTATTTATTGTGTACATACACACCAACTTGCAACCTGTACAAATAGCAATTAATTAAAATGTGAACTCACCTTTCTCCGACTTTCCTTTTGCATCCAAGGCGTTCCATTCCGGTACAAATTGCTCACATAATTCTTCCCACGACCCGGTTTCTTTATATTCCGATCGCTATATTCAGGGAGAGCTGTGTTGCACAGCGCAGGTCGTTTCTCAATCTCCACAATAAACTGTTCCGTATCAAAACTAATTTTCCTGCGGTACAGAGTACACCGCAAACCGCTGTTGCTTCTTTGCTGCTGAGCGACAGCTGTGTCTGAACACTCGCTTTGCAACTCGCACGTTGCATTTCTCGCGTCTGTCGCCGGCGACTGTTCCGACGCTCGGAAAATGGAACATGTCCCATCTGGCAGCGTCTGCGGGGCGACTGTTCAGACGCTGCTACGGAATTGTCGCTCGTGTCCACTGTGCCATTTCTTATACTATGCTCCATCTTACCACGTCTTTTTTGTAGCAGCGACTGACGACTAAAAGTCGCCCGTGTGTAAGGGCCCTGTGGAACTTTCAGCGGCGACCCTATTATTTTATTGGTGGAAAGTGTGTAGGAAGGTTCAATGCGTGCCACTTGACTAGTTTTGTATGGATCTGACACGTACATTTTGAGATACAGCACCTCGAAAAAGCCGTTTTTAGCCATTTTGGCGTGTTCTGAAATGGTGTTTTTATTAACGTGAGGTCTTGAAAACTTTGCTTCAAATTTGCTTCTCTAACCAAAAACTCTATAAAAACCGCTGAAAGAATTTTTTTCTAAACTAACATTTCATAGTGTAAATGAATATCTAAACTATAAAAATCAAGAAATTACTGTATAACATGTCATTGTACGCATTTCTTGTTCCAGTTTTTCTCGTTTCCTTTATCTTCTGTTTCAGCAAAACGACCACGCCCCACAGCATGTTGGAGGAGGATTGGTCAAATTATGACAAGATGCGATTCCTGTACGTGTAGTTTGACATATATGTGTGTGTGTTTACTATGTCCAGTGTATAAACTTTGTATACTGTAATTTACTTGTCAAATATCTTTGTACAGCTATATATTTAAAAAAGATCTTGCGGATGCAATAAAACCATATAAAACTTAACAAAAAACTCAACAGCCGTCGTCTGAAATGTGTGTTCTTTTCGTAGGTCAGTACACTGGACGCACGTTTAATAATTTCGTATAAAACGTGTATTTCGAATACCCTATAAGGCACTTCAAGCGCCAGGTAGACGGGCGCCTTAAGTGTAATGGTGCACGGATATCGCATATTTATATCATTTTTGTCACAATTTGTTTTACAAGGAATTTTTCGAAATTTTCGGTTAGACAAGACGTGAAAAACAATTTTGAACATCTTATTACCTGGTTAAAAATTCCCTGCTTTCGTTATTCTCGGAGCTCTGATTGAAGATAAGAAAAAAAATTCCTTTCATTTCTCCCATCGGTGCTCCGAGGATAAAGAAGGCAGAGAAAATCTAACAACATAAAAAGGTGTCGAAAAATATTATTTACGTCTTGTCGAGCCAAAAATTTCAATAGACTCTTTGAAAAAGAATTTATGTAGAAAATCGGGTAAATATACTGCTTTCATGCACCACAGACCTTAAATAGGAAACCCCATGTTGAGAGTGGATGGACACCGCATTTTTTTGTGAAATAGTTGTACGCGTGAATACGCGTATCTCGGTTAATAAATTACCTGTAAATACGACTTTTTGTCAGAAAAGATAAAGACTATAATACATGCCTTTTTTATTCCCAGAAAAAAAATTCGTGCAAATGGTAAAATATAGCATTTTTAAAGCTCGCCTATGCAGTTTTCTTAAGCGCCAAGAGAAAAGTACAAATATACGGGCGTCGTTTAATCTGTGGGCTTTCATCGCGTGTAATAAAACCCCACTGTTACAGATCTAATTTGCACAGTACAGCGTCACGACGGAAACACTTGACGCCTTGCGCGTAGGAGCGATGAGACACTAGAAGTGCGTGTAACTGTCGCCCGTATCGCTCCCTCGCTTCTCGACCTTGGACGCTGGGTTCCCACGGGATCCAGCCCACTGCTAAGGAAATTTCGCCTCAGGACGTTAATTTTAACGATAGGCGTTTCAAACAAAATGTATTATTCCCGAATTTTTTAGCAGCGGGGATGTTTCCATTACATGTATAGCCTGTCCGCAAGGAATTTTTTAAAATGTATGTTTTACAAAAAAAAAAAAAAGTACTTACTGGCTATATATATAGAAAATATACGCTCGTGGGGATGTTCTCCTAAAACATTCCTGGAGAATACATTTTATTTTTGAAATGCTTATCTTTAAAATTAACTCATCGCAGCTGCCAGCCGGCAGGCAGTGCCCTAAGAACTCTCGAGTTCAATGGCCTGCAGGGTAGACACCACAGTCCTATGCGCAAATATCAAATGCTCATTGATAAAGCCCCAAATATTTCGCGAATTCATTCGGTGGCGAGGAAGACTTCAAACGCTGTTTATTTTCTCCTACTGCTGTGATTGGACGGCAGTTGCTTGGACACGCCCAGTTTAACTGTGAGCCAGTAATACGCACGAAGCAGTAGTGTGGGTTATCGTTGGACAGTCCTGTACAAGGGCTTCACTTGATCGCAGCTACCAATAAGCAAACGGTAGTGTCGCGAGCGTACAGAGGGCTGTCCAACCTAGCTTGCTGCCACATCAATCCGCGAAATACTCGCGATTCTACTCATTGATCGCTTGCTGTCCCAGTGGACGGCGATGCTTTGGCCTGAACTTTGTTGCAAGGGCATTACTGGCTCAAGATTTTTGAGGTGGTGTCAAGTAACGCCTGGGTAGAAATTCGCCAAGTTCCATGACCTGCACGCTAGACTATACAGTCTTATGTACGAATATATGCCGATATAAACTGCAAATTGTCACAGCGGAAGGCGACAATTGGACACCGTTCACCAGAAGGTGCCGAACACCGTGCCGACCAAAAGGTAAAGTTATCTAAACACACGTGTTTTACATTATAGCTTGTCCCGAAACGAATCCGCGAGTTCTTCGTGCCTCTGCACACAGCACAGAGTGCATGAGAATACAGAGGCGCAACAGCTGTCTATACCGCTGTTTACAGCCACACACACACTGCCCAGCAAGATGGCGTTGCTTGCCAGCAAGAAGTCGGAGCGCCGTTTGCGCCTGGTAACATACACGCCAGCTGGCAAGCCAGCCATTAGGACAGCTTCCGCAGCTCGCAGCAGCCAATCAAACACATGGCCCGTTCCCAGAGGCTCGCGTAACCAATCACAGAGCGGGAATGCCCACATCACAGGAACCGCCTCGCCGTTTCGCCTCTCTGTATTTATCTACTCTGTGTCTGTGGGACATATTGATGTGTTGTAAACGGTTGGTTACATAAAGGGCTCACTTTACCGTGAACAGCCTTTATAGTCCTTCCGAGGTTACTTCAAACTTCTCCAAATCTTTGCTGAAGTTCTACTTCCGGGATATTCCTACGCCTCATCCGAACACAGCTTAACCTAGTCTATGGAATGACACCAAAGAGACAACGCAGCGCATTCGTGAGCACTCAGTGTAATAGCAGCGGAGTCACAATAGCCCGACGAACGCGACACGACAGACAGACACGTAGTCAGAGCTCGACGGTATTTCATATTATATTTTATTCAGTGTTCACAATAACCCGACGAAATCTGTCACAGAAGTATGTCAGTTGGCCGTTGCGAAATCCTAAAACGGCAAGTCATCTTCACAAAATTCGATATTTACTTTTTAAAACTCACGATAAACTGAATGATTACTTTGCTTTTGAAAATATTGGAATTTATACGAGAGAAAAATGTATTTCAAAACAAACCTGAACGTAATTTTGGCAGCAAGTTAGTTTGTTATTTACTGCAGTAGGGAAATACGCACGAAATTTTGTTATCTAACGCTGCATGTACATTTTTTTGCGCGCCCCGACGAGTCCGTCACGACGAAAAGTATAAATAGGACCTATTTTTGTCGGGCTATCGGGGCTGCGATTTTGTCGGGTTGACGTCATAGTGACCTTGCTTTTCATTGGCTGCTACTCAGATTTCGTCATGTCGGGGTTGTCGTGTCGGGTTCGCCGGACTATTGAGACTCCAGCATGTACTAGGCATTACCAACACACATATTTTCTCTCCGTTTTCATTCGTATTAAAACATAAATGAAATATTATAACGTGTAGATGAAATGTAAGTAAAGTTCAATTTAACCAAAAATAAACTACTTTTATGTTAACTCTTTCAGACCCACTTTAATTTACGGTATCAGGTGTTGCACATAATAAAATGCTGTACTTACGTCAACACAACAGTTGTTTCGTTGTCACAGCCAACGAGCTGTAGTCTGTATGTTCGGCTACAGTTTAAATGAACCAATTATGACCTAGACCAGTAAGACGGTTTACCCACAAATAAGATCATCGGTCACCCAGCTTCGTAGTGTACAGTACAGACCAAAACTTACCTTCACGTGCGTAATGTTCGTACATAAATTGTGCACACTGGGTCTGAATGATTGATACAGTCAGGCATGTCACCAGAACATAACAATGTTTATGACTGGATTATTATTCAGCAAGGCCAGCAGCTGCGAGTGTTTGTTTTGTTTGTTTTGTGGAAGAGAGGGTGTAATCGTCATAAAATAATAGTTATTATAATTATAGTTAACGTTTGTCATATTTGGCATATTTCGGAAACAGCCAGACACGTCATACACGAGGTGGTATTTCAAAGGTTTGATTCAAAAAAGTGTGCAGAAACCGCGAATAGGATATCGGTATTTTTCGCGATAAGATTCGGCCTCATGTTGTACTTCAACATTCTACGACCACAGCAACACGTTTCTTTGGCTATTTGGTCACGCATCTACGTGGGAAGACATGTTCTTATTTGACTAGGCCAGTCAGAACAAAGCACTTCGATACCAGACGTCCACGATTCGCTGACAGCCACTTGAGGCACGTGACGTTTAAAAATCATCCAACCACGAAAGTGCATATGAACTAAAGGCTGTTCACGATCAGCCTTAGAAAAAAGTCACTGCTCCTACCTGAATATATTATAACGGGTGCACTGAATGACATGTGCCCAGTAAAGTTGGTAACGATGGATGGGAAATAGTTCCGCATCTTAACGTCGAATAAAAAGTGTTAGGTAACCATTTCTGATAACTCAAATAACTTATTTCGCTTTATGTTTTTTTTTTAACGCGCTGAAGTGTAAAAATTAGCAAATATAATTTTTCTAATTATTTTACAGTTTTACTTGTCCGACGCATGAATAAAGTAACGCGGCCCATGATAATGTCAATCTTACGTAAGGCGGAAGATGAATATACAACGTGCATGCAAGTAGATCTTAAGTGCTCATTTTATCGTAAACAGCGTATAAAGTGTTTTGGTGTACAGCTGGTGTTGAGATCTCTTCGCGAGAACTACGAGCCGCAGGTATGAGGGCGGGTGGGGGTGTAACCTGGAGTAGAGAGCAGAACGGTGTGAAGGGAAGTGAGGACAGCCTGAGCGGAAGCGGCACCCCGAGTGCTGAGCTGAATGCGCCACCTGGCGGCACCTAGGAGGGGTTTTCGTGGGGGGGGGGGGGGGAGGAAGGCGAAACGCGGTCAGTCATCGATCCGGGTTCGCGTGGTCGACAGCGTTTACAGCTTCAGGCCGCGAGGCCGCGAGCTGGCACCGCGGTCACGTGACCCACTCCCGCCCTCTAACACGTCGCGACTACAACAACATGCCCGACATGTTGCCACGTGTGATGGTTCGACTCCACTGTGTCCATCGCCGACCATCACACCACAGGCTATTCACCGTCAAGTGAGTACTTTTAAAAGCCCGGTCAATTGAAATAATAATCAATAAACATGTCTTATTTGAGCCTTAGGTGTTAACTTCCGAGTGCGGAATAATATAGACACCTTCTCTATTACTTGCATTGCAATATTTATTTGAAAAAGATTTTTAAAGGATAAGAAGTGGCTAAAAGGAAAAAGTAACTGGGGCTTCAAATGTGCTCACTTTACCGTGAAAGCCTAAAAACAGAAACCACATACGCAGAGAGAGAGAGAGAGAGAGAGAGAGAGAGAGAGAGAGCGAGAAAACTCAGCAAGACAAGAGAAAAAAGAAAACTTTTACAACACCACAGACAGATAATTAGGAGAAGTTGTTTGCATTTCAAGGAAAAATAGATGTGTCTATAATTAAAACGACAAAAAGACGGGCGAGCAAATTATTATTACAAAACAGGACATACGACAAAATCAATCCAAAATAAATGTCATCACGATGACGAGAAAATAACTAAAACACCACACAAGAGTGAACAAAACGGTGTAAAAAACAATAACAGTGGACATAACTGAGCGATAAGAACAATAAAACTCAAAACACACACAAAAAAAAAGACAAAAGCCACAATTAAACACAAGTCAGGAAAAGTACCCAAATAAATCAACATTACGAACAGCATAGGAAGCACAGAAATAACCAGAGAACAGAATAAATAAACTAACAGCGAGGACACAGAGCGACGAAAAAAATGATAACGCGAAGAATAGAACCGGTGTTGACGACGTTTCGGGGCGTAGAAATGATGAGACCCCTTCTTCATAGCCATTAAACTTCAAAGACAATGTCAAAGTACGGAGATGTTATCCGCTTGCTTTCCCTTGGAATCCTGATTGCCACGTGTTAGCATCGTGCAGCCAGGCGAGCAAACTTACGGCTCTCTCACCTACACTGTAAAAAAATTTAAGATAAAATTACCTCTTTAACAAGTTAGAGTACAATTACAAATATGAGACAAATATGAAGGGAAAATCCTCAAATATAATTTGCTTGACAACCACATACTTCTTTACAACTTTTGATCTTTTATTTTCTTTATTATCAACTTTATATGCATAAATGTTTGCTTGTAAACCAAAAAATTGTTTCATTATATTCCCATTACATTCGTCTTTAATCTTACGTATAACTTTCTTATTTATTTGTGGCATGTTATAGATATTGTCACTTGAATAATCACTTGTATCAAATTTTTCCATCATCGTCTTCATATATTTGTAAAAATTTTCTGCTTTTATGTTCTAAATGTAGGAATCTGTGTCTTGATATTATAATTCAAGGTTATCTTCATATTTTGGTTTCATCACTTTATAATGAAAATCATTCATTAACTCTTCCAAAATGTCCAAAATTGACATACCCAAATAAATAGGCTTTTTAATTTTACACTTGTTTTATTGATATGTATGACCACAAGATTCTCATTAAATATACTACTTCTTTTGAAATTTGATTTTGCTACTAATTTTTTACATTTTTCAGCATCTGATATTAATCTTATATGTACTCTGTTGCTTATATTTTCCATTTATATGGAGTTATTATATGGAGGGAAAATTAGCTATATTGTATAATAAAGTCATTTAAAGATACCCCTGAGTATTAGTATAGTTAATTAATTTTATTACCTATGTCCTGTGACGAATAGTAACCGAAACTTTAACACTAAAATCCTCGACAATTCCTGGTGGATGGGCGCGAACCACGGCCCTCTATCACGATAGGCCGATGCGCTATTCATTACACCACGACGACAGCGTGACAGAATAACTAGCGTGTTAATAGTTGTTTCTTCCGCCCGTCCTCCCACTTAGCTGCTGAGAATGCTGAAGTGACACATGCCTCGTAAGATAATTTTCCCATCCGTGCATGGGATTTTCCACTACCGTGTACGTGAATTTGGCTCCAGAGTGCCATAATTTTTCCTTACCTGTGAGGAAAACTATGTTTCCTCCACAAGTTTGCGATTATTACATTACACTTGTCTGGTAATTTTCCATTATTTTTTTACAGTGTACGTGGTGCTCCAACTGCGTGCAGTGTGTTTTAAGTGCACGTTTCTCCACGAAACTGTTAAACGTGAGTCCAATTTACTGATCTGCGAAAAGAACACACACTTCAGACGACAGCTGTCGAGTGCTTTCAAAATGGCACGCGCGTTAGAAACCCCATTTCAGAGTACTCCAAACCGGTTTTTTTCAAAGAGCTGTGTCTCAAAATATGTGTCATATACATACAAAACTACTCACGAGCCCTGTACTGGAGCTTCCCATAGACTTTCCATCAGCAAAATAGTAATATCACCCGTGAAAATCCCATAGGTAGAGACCTGCGAAATTCGCGTTATTATTTTGTGACAAGCTAGACGCCATTACCCTATAATTTTCTGACAACGGCCCAATATTTCGTTGGCTGATGGCTACTATACGATGTCATGTGCCTGTGTTACAGGTGATTGGTCACGATGACGTTGAACTGTTACTATTGGTTAAAAGAGTCTTTCACGTCGTGTCACAAATACTCTCAGCCACTGAGGGACGTCAGAAGAACGCATAACACCTTGGAGTTTAGTCTCCTACAGAAAAATAACGTGAATTTTGCACGTCTCTACCCATAGGTACATGCCGTGTGACGAGAACACTGCACACTAGTTCAGAGCCTTGCGCTTAGCTTCGATTTTGCACTTAATACGTGTGGAAGTGTCGCCCTTATTGATCCCGCCCATCTCCTTCTCAAACGCGCAGAAGAGTTTCAGGTGGGCGGAAGTCTAGGTGGAAACGGTCTTCGCTAGGCAACATCAATTGAAGACGCTATTCGCACCTTTAACCAGCTTGGTCCCTGTGTCCGTGACACAGAATATGTTGGGCACAAACTATATTTATGGTTCGAACTGTACACAACAAGAAATTTAGTATAGGGACCTGCAACATTCGCGTTGTCCTTTGACTCTCAAATTGAAATTCACAGAGCCGGCGTCGTTTCTCCATTGACTGCTGCCCAGATGTGAATTCACGCCGTTTCTGAATGAACTGTACGTGGTTTGGGCACACTATAGTGAAGTCTTCATTTGTTGAAGCTTTTGTGCCTCTCGTTTGTGAATGGTTAATGCTGACATCGGTGAATATGCAACACGCTGTTCACAGGTTGCGAGAAGCCCACCTCACACAAGTACAGGCTACTCCAAAATATTTAACTATTACAACACTCGGAACATATATTAACGAACTCGAGACTGAAAGGGTTAACCCTTTCACCCTTTTGGCCCCACTTTAATTTACGATATCAGGGGTAGCAAACAAAAAATTTTTAGATGCGTGCTGTACTTAAGCCAAGGCAACACTTGTTTAGTTGTCACAGACAATGAGATGTAAGCTATATATTTAGCTATAGTTATATGAACCAATTATGACCTAGACCAGTACTATGGTTTGCGAATCATTTACCCAAAGGTAAAATCATTGGCATCGAGTTTCCCAGTGTGTAGTACAGACCAAAAATGTCCTACGCGTGCGTAATGTGCACAAATGTGCACACTCGGGCTGAATAGGTTAAGGTAGATTCCCACCCGCCATCTTAGATTTATCGATTTTTCGCCAAAGTTTCTATTTCAGAAGGTATATTGAAATTTGCCGCACGGCGTATCCTAAATAACCGCTTCCCAAACTTTATCGATCTGCCACAGCTTCGCTACATTTATTAATTTTAAACCGGTAACTGTTGAGGCGAAACGCGAGATTATTTCTTGCGAACTATTACAAAGGCGACGATTTCATCAGTAGTCAAGAAATACTGACCTCAGGCAATGCACTAGGCAATGCTCTGTGCTCTGTCGTTCCAGAAAACACTATACAAAACTTAATTTGCAGAGTATGGCAAAAATTTCATAAATCCGAGATGGCGGGTGGGAATCTGCCCCTTAAAGATGCCGCTTACCCTAGACCAGGGAACGGCGAGAAGAGGGCCAATAAAAACATCCCTACCTCCCTGAGAGATGTCTGCTTACGAACAGATTCCATGAAATATCTCGCACGTCCGGGCAGCAGTTTACTTTCACTGTTTCTCTTTCAACGTGTGCTTTTAGTATAGTCTATTCGCGGTTTGTTCACACTTTTTCGAATCAAACCTTTGAAAAATCACCCCATGTATGACGTGGCAGGTTGTTTCTTAAATATGCGATGTATCACTTGTGTTGACATCAAACTACCGTTTTTTTTTTTGGTAAATTAAAATTTTACAAATGTCACATCTATAAATTACGATGCATTTATAATTAAAATGAATAAAAACATTGGGGGAAAAGTAGGTGTGTTGGTAATACCTGGCGACAGGTGTATTACGTGAAAAGTTTTCAAGAGCAGTTGAAATCCAAAAAAAAAAAAAAAACTTTTGATAATACGCGTGGTTGGGAAATTAAAAATGTCACGTGCCTCAAGTGTCTGCTTGCGAATAGTGGACGTTCAGTGTCGGAGTACTTAATTCTGATTGGCCCAGTCAAATAAGAACATGTCTTCTCGCGTAGACACGCGGCCGATAACCAAACGAAGGTGTGATTGTGGGTGTAGGATATTGAGGTTTAGCATGGCCATAAATATTTACAACTGAAATACAACTGTCCTTAGTAATCCGTAGAAAGAAATAGTTCTCATGAAAAAAATATGATTACACTGAATGCGCACGAATACGGTGCGTCGATCCTTTGGTTAAATTTTCTCCATTTAGTTAAATCTTTGTTTGCATGAGGCGGAGGAATATCCTGGAAGTATAACTTCAGCAGGGCTTCAGAAAAGATGGAAGTAACCGTGAATGGACTATAGGAGAAAATGGTTAAAACGACAGTAATCATTCCAATTTTTAGATATTTAAGGGCATACAGCACGC
This sequence comes from Dryococelus australis, assembly GCA_029891345.1. NCBI lineage: Eukaryota > Metazoa > Arthropoda > Insecta > Phasmatodea > Phasmatidae > Dryococelus > Dryococelus australis. The sequence continues at coordinate 385,754,065 of CM056993.1, forward strand.
CTTCATCTACAATACTTAGGGATAGGAAAAATTCGCGAGTTCAATGACCTGTCGGCTAGACTACACATTCATGTGTATCCTCGAGCCTCAGATGTTTGTTCATTGGCTGCTGCTCCATAGAGTAGCCAGTGCTCGTTCACACCTGGCTGTATGGCACTCGCAAGTCTGCTATTGGCTCAGAGTCGTCCAGGGAGTATCTAATAAACTGCGATCAATTTGCAAAGTCAACTTCGGTGTACACGTGTTTGACGTCTATCTTGTCCTGAAATGAACTCGCGAAATGTTCCTATCCCTGACAGTACGTGACATCACGAATACGGGGTCATCGCTGTCATTCCCGTGCGGGTGAGTTGCCTACGGAGAGACTGTTTACGTCAGTTGAGTGGATTACTTGTGTGCCGGATATTTCGAGGCATGTGGTGCGTGTGACTGGAATATGTTCAACATCTTCAGCTTACACACACACAGTCTGAGGATAACCTACAGAAAGACTGTCTTCCGCCTCTCTCTCTCTCTCTCTCTCTCTCTCTCTCTCTCTCTCTCTCTCTCTCTCTCTCTCTCTCTCTCTCTCTCTCTCGGTGTGTGTGTGTGTGTGTGTGTGTGTGTGTGTGTGTGTAAGCTCCCTCATGCCTCAATAAGGGAACCGGGATTTTATTGTATAGCGTATTCCAATTGACTGCTCTGGGTGCGCTCTGAAAACTGAAAAAGTGCATGTGTCACGTGATTGCCAGAAACGAGTGTATATTATTTATGCCCTGACAACTGGAACACGGCACTAAAACAGTGCTAAACATTTGCGACAACATACCAACTTTTCGAGAAAATGCTTGAAATATAATGTTGATAAAAGGATTCAAATTTAAATTTATGAAATTCCGTACAGATAATTTTCTCCGATTTCAGTTTTTTAACTCGTCGGCAAATGTATTTACGAGTCACTGTGTGTGATTAACCTCATCGCCGCTGTAATTACAGACGATATCGTCAATATACCAAGAGCATATTTGTTCCATATTAACTATTACGTATTATTCAGCTGCCGAAATGTCACATATTGTAGAATTTTCCAACATTGCAAAAATTTTCGTGTTGTTTTCATAAGCACAGGCTGCCGTCACATTGGTCTGAAAAGCAGAACTGACTCCAGACTTGGGGGCTGGAAAAATTGCTCTCGGTGCGCACTCATTCAGTGCAACTCGCAACTGGAATGCGCCATCTGTTTCCCTAAACCGTACACTAGACGCAGATTAACTCCGAGCTTGAGCTACGTCACACCTACGCATAGAATAAAAGGGGGGGGGGGGGTATAGCACTAGGATGGGAAGGCCGGCACGCGCCGCGCGCGGAGGGGCGGTAGAAAGAGGAGGAGAGAAACAGAAATAAAGCCTTCAAAGCAGGTACTAGGGCAGTTCTTCAATGCCACTCATTGCTCCTGCCGATGAGTATGACGTGTAAATATCGCTGCTGCCACTACTGTCAATATCCACACACAACCTAGATTTATAATCACTTTATCAATCTCAATGTCAAATCGCACATCCTTGTCGTAATAGTCTTTCTCGAGTGTGTGAACGTGATTGCGAAATGGTATCCAGTCTTCCGGCTCCATTCGGTTACATATGTCCTCGCAGAGTTTTTTCACATCTGTCAAATTGCAAGCAACATTTTTTTGAAGCGATTTCTCCTTTTAACTTTAGCCCAGATGCTTTCTATCGGATTCAGATCCGGATGACAGGGTGGCAGACGAAGTACTGTGTGGCCATAATTTCCCAGTAGGTAGTCTATTTACCGAGTACTGCACTTGCCTAGGTTTGTGTTGCTTTATGACGTCATACAAAGTTGGTTTTAGCATGTCGCTAGTGAACGAAATACTCTCCTTACCTAACCACTGCTGCATTTCCATCTTAGTTGAGCAGGATGTAAGTGTTTTGTTTACCTTTACATTGTGACAGGGAGCATTATCTAACACAACAGTACTGTCAGGTGGAAGATTTGGTATTAATTGTTAGTTAATCTATGTTTCATAATTTTCTTTATTCATATTTTTGTGATAATCCCATGTTGCCTGATACGACTTCCATATTGCAAGAGCATTAGGGACAAAACCGTTTTCGCCCCCTGCATGAATCATTATTAGGGGTACCCGAATTTCGCGAAAAGATTTCACGACCTGTTGTATTTCAATACACTTTAGCTCAGATCCACTTTTGTGATTGGGTGATCTGGTTGTTACGCGTGTTAAAGGTCTGTCCCCGAATCACAGATGTACAGTATCGGAGTAACTTAATTCTTATTGGCCAATCAACTAAGAAAATGTCTTCTCACAGACACACGCCGCCAATAAACAAAAGGAAACTGCTGGCACGCTCGTAGGGTATTGAAATCTAGCATGTGCGGAAATATTTTCGCGAAATTCGTGTATCCCTAATCATTATTAACCGCTTACCATATCCCGCAGGTGCTAGCAGACCGTTGGAAGACATACCACTCCAAATTTTATTTTTCACATGCGATGGCAACATGTACTGTGTAAATAACTGTACGTTTCTCATTTCTATATCGACTCATACTCTTGAGATATTCTATACGTTTTTGCAGAATATATGATTTTTCTATTAAAACCAGGCGCTGGGATTTTGTTTTTTTGCCACCTAAATGCTAGCTTCTTCAAAGTCGTTCTTTAAGTTGAATTACTTCTATGGTAATTTATGTCATCCTTTAGCTTAAGTCTTAAAGTTTCGACAGTTGGCACTCGTCTTTCATTTAGGTGGAAATTGTAAACAGTACGTCGTACCACAGCTTCGTCGAAGGAATCAAGGTCGTATTTGGAGGTTTTGCTTCCGTTTCTTGTTGGCTGTTGACAAAGATATTCCTTCACCTACCTCTTCCTGATTAGCTTCACTCTTCATATTCTGCACTGTGGCACGAGACACAACCATCGCCTTAGATGTTCTCAGCTGCGCTTTCTCAAGTCGGATGGATGGTTTCCCTCAATCTCGCTTCGTTTTCCACAAACTGCAGAATATTGTAAGCCGTTTATTGCACATGTGAATGCAGTTTCTTACCTTTCACTTTTGACAAAACTGGAGGCATTTTGATGTATAATGTTGTAACTTCACTGTGTTGTCTCCTACGGATTACAGAACACTTGACTGCAGAAGTGACAAACTTCACACACACACACACACACACATCAGCCTCGGATACTAACTGTAAAGGAAAGATTCTCTAAGTGATGTGTACGTGCTCGCAATACCTACGTCTCCTTTAGACTCGGCAAAGAGACTACATTTTCACTCTGTATAGTAGCTGCAGCCGTGCTGGTATCACGTACACGTTATCGCTCTGCGTCTTCGCCTCCTCCTGCATGGCCGGACGATGCCGCTGGTCAGCAGGTTTTCTCGGGCATCTCCCGTTTCCCCCCGCCCCCTCATTCCGACGCTGCCCTATACCTCACTCCGCCCTCGTCAGCTCTCAAGGCCCCGATGTTAAGAGCCGCTCAAGTCTCTCCCCTCCATTCCACTAAGGCCTCGTAATCGTTCGGCGGCACCCAAAACATCTAACATAAAGTCTATTTGCATTTCCTTCACACTTTTTGAATCATACCTTTGAAAAATCACCCCATGTATGACGTGTTCAGTTAGTTCCTCAATATGCCATGTATCACAAGCGTTGCATACCTCTGTTAAAGTTCAACCTGTATTATATTTATAAATTATAATATTTCATTACATACACTCTGTGTAAACAGTAAATGCTCTCGTTCGTACAGTATTGTATCAGCTGATGAACTGCTGCGAGATCCGTGTTGTCAAGTTGGCTATTTTTATGATGGCTTTGGAAGAAAATAGCACTCGGAACTAAAAGTTGTAATTTAAAATCTTAAACATCCTCACAATATTTATGGTTTAAATTAATTATGTTTTTAAAAGAAATATTAAATTTTCTTTGCTATTAGCGACAGGACTTTGAAAACATGTTTGGCATTCATGACAGAGTATGTTTCTAGCCATTGGCTAGCCATGTTTATGTTTCCAGTTTCCAGCCCGGTAAATGACCTTTGTGCACGTGCTTTTTTCTCATCGTGGTTATTATACGAATACCTTGTTGGCGTTGTCGGAATATTAATAATCGGTTGTTAATTACAGTAATTTTTAATTGCGTTTTTTTTTTCAAGCATCGTTGGTTGTACGTACCGTTGTAGTGCGTTTTCTTGAGTGAAATGTAATATAATATTTGGCACGTCGTTAAAACTGCTCGTTCCGCCATTTTCCTTACCACCGTCCGCCGTGAATCGACACGAATATAATTTACGTATCTAGTTGGTTTCAGCAAACGTGCGTAGTGTTGATTTCATTGAATGATTCCGCAAATAAATGATTTAATGCTAGTGACGAACAAACGTGATTTTAGTGAAAACTTGCAAGGATTGCCATTAAAAAAAAAAACACTTGTTCAGAAGGTTGCGAATTTTACAAAGAGTAAATTTGCGTGTTTTGTAAATGTATTTGTAAACTGTTAATATAACTATTTAATTAGCACGTGGCCTGAAAAATTCGCACTTTCCGCACTTTTGTAGAGATTTAATAATATTTGTTTATCTGTCTAGCCAAATTCAACGAGTGTAAGGTTAACTTCGGCCGAAGTGTGTGCGTGTATATATTGCTGCATCTGTACGAATACGAACAACGATTTTGTTTTTTCACTAAAGTTAAAATTTTCGGAAGTTAAATAATTTAAATGTTGTTTCCATACGAGCAAACTTTTCCACTGCTCCATCGAAAAAAATATGGAACCCGAAATGCCACAACTCGTCAGAACATCAAAATAATACTTCCCTTTTCCCCTTAAAATAAAATAAACAGAACCCCGACAAATTTAACTTTGTAATTAAAAAGTAAAACAGGTTATAATGCCAAACTAGCTATAATATTATATGTTAATTACTGGATGGAGTCAGCTAACGTCAGACTTTCAGTGCCTGCCATGACAGGAAACACGAGGAAGGAGGAAAATGCAAGTGTGCATTGGACTCGAAACATTTGTTTACAAACGTCTTTTCCCTCGGTGACGAAACAGCTGCGGTGGACGGATACATTGTGGCCGTGCTACTTTTCTAGAACTGTCAAAATCCAACCCACTTACATGAAATGGACAATATGTTGGTAGCGCCAGGCAAAAAAAATACTTCCCGTGCAAAATATCATTACCACTGAGTGCGCACGAATTCGGTGCGTTGTCCGTCTGTGTAATTTTCTACACTTAGTTAAGCTTTGTTTGCAGGAGGCGGAGGAATATTCTGGAAGTAGAACTTCAGCAGGGCTTCAGAAAAGTGTGAAGTGACCGTGAATGGATTATACAAAAATATATATTAAAACGCGTAAATGTACCAATACACGCTCAGACGCATATTCAATATAACGTTATATTGTTCTCACTTATATTTCGTAAATGTATAAATGGCCAAGAAACTATGCTTAGGAGAAGTGAAATTTCGCGGAAAGATTTCAAGACAAGTTATATTTAACAACACTGTATTGCCATTTACCTATTCTCACTGGCTGAATTACTTTTCAACGTGTGTTTACTGGTAGCACACGAATCACGTAGGAGCCATGCCGATGTTGCCGAATTCTGAGTGATCCGGTCAAATATGAAAGCGCCTTATCAAGCACACAGCAACCAATGGCAATAAACAAACTTCTATAAGATGCTTTAGTATTGAAGTCTACCCTGTACTCAATTTTTTTTTTTCTCGAAAAGTCACTATCTCTAGATGCTGCAGATACGTGCTCCTACGAAGTTACGTTTTGGGTGAGGGCTACCAGAAATATTACTTCGGCATGATAATATTGGAAGCTATTTCAATTTTATTTACAACAAAATTAATTACATATGCACATTCTATTATTTTACGTATAAATATTTACAGTTATTTTACACGATGCATCTTTCTTCACTAGCGGCGGTGGAAATAGTGTGTTCCTGCAATAAAAAATTAAACACTTTTAGTTACTGGGTGTGTGCCCAACGCAATTTTATGGGGAAATGTACTTCATTTTTTACTTCATTACTGAGTTTGATCCGACACGTAACGTATTATCTTGTATAGAGATTCACATAGGAAATAATTTGTTCCGTTAATTCGCGTAATGCTTTAGACCGCCAACCTATGTGCGACACATATTACCCATTCACTGACTACGCCGTTATTTTCCTCAGTGAATTGCCAATTGGAAGATACATTTATATAATTGCATATACAGAGAAATTCCACGCTACAGAGCCCACGTAACTGGAACAGTCTCTGTTTAATAGAAGACAATTTAATGAATATGTGCAAAATTTTAATTTTTTGCGGAAACTAACCGCTTAATATGTACATACAGTTTCTACGAACAACTTTGATTTCATTACGTACTATTGCAGTCACATTGCGTGTTCACACTCGTCACGTTGCCTGCCTGAATAAACTAGAAAGAGAGAGAGAGAAAGAGAATTGTCAAACACGAGCATTGCCGAGGCCACTTAACGACAGTGCACTTAACATACAATTTTGAATTATTGTCTGCAATACCCGTTAATTCCGGTCGATAAAAACACCCATCTGTTGGGATCGATATCGAAACTTAAATGATATATTGTGGGAGAACCTGAAATAAACGCGCATGCGCAGGAAGTATTAAGCGTTGCCAGCCCTCAGTAAACACGCAACTGGCTCCACATGTTTGTACGTCCGTACAACAAAACTGAAATAAACGCGCATGCGCAGGAAGTATTAAGCGTTGCCAGCCCTCAGTAAACACGCAGCTGGCTCCACACGTTTGTACGTCCGTACAACAAAACTAATATATTTCGCATCCACAGACAGATGTCTGATTTCTCGGATAAATATTTGCTTTTATAGGCTATTCACCATAAAATGAGCACTACGCCCGGCTTAAGATCTACTTGTATGCACGTTGTGTATGCTTCCGCCTTATCTAAGATTAACATTGCCACGGGCGTCATCACTTTATTCATGCGTCCGTCAAATAAAACTGTGAAATTATAAGAAAAGAAAGTATTTTACAAATATGCTCGTTTTTTCACTTCAGTGGATAAAAAAAAAAAAAAGAAAGCGAAAGAAATAATATTTCAGTTCACAGAAATGGTTACCTAACACTTTTTAATCGACGTTAAGATACGGAACTACTTAACTGGGCGCATGTCACTCAGGGCGCCCGTTGAAATATGCGCAGGTAGGAGCAGTGACTTTTTTCTAAGGTTTATTTCGAAAGTGCTCACTTAATCGTGGACAGCCTTCACAGGCAAATATTTACACAGGGGCAAACACTAATTATTAGAGACCCGGAAATCTCGCGTATTCATTTGGCAACAAGTTACACTCCACAACCACTATGTGTACTAGAGCCTCAGTTTATTGTCTGATGATGCTATTTTCCCCAGGATCAGGTAGCACGGTATTCGGACCTTGTTTTCTCGCAGGGTAGTTACTGGCTTAAATTCGTCCAAGGCGTACCTTACAAACTGCGGGGCCAATGGAATGCATGCGTGTCTGAAGTCTAACATGTCCTGAAATGAATTCACGAAAATTCTGGGTCTAATAATCTTTTTATGTTATATTTACGAAGTGCAAAGCAGTTAAGATTTTCCCAATTTTTTTATGGCTTAACGTCTAGACGCCAGTGAGTTCATAAGAAACGGAAGCAAATCCTCAAGAGGGAAGAGTGCATATCTAGGACCACTGATTTTTCGAGAAAAAAATGGAGGACACAGTAGACTTGAATACTATATATACACCTCGGCTGTTGTCGTACCTACATTGGCTGCTTGTTTCGTTTCCGCATTTGACCGAGCCACTCAGGATTCCGTAACTCCAGCACTGCACCTTCGTAATTCGTGCGCAAACAGTTAACACAAACCAGAGCATGCTTCAGCCAATCAAAAAAGTTAGACGACCCCTCAGCGCTTCGAACTTTATCTTGTCTCGAAATCTTTTCGCGAAATATCACTGCCACCAACTATATCCACTACTGCAAGAACACTGCCCTTATAGTCTAAGAGCCGGTGAGAGATCGACTTACACCCATCTGATAACCAGATGAGACATTTTTTTTTTTGAAATTTTATTAATTAATGAACACACCTATGATAGCTTGCCTATTGCAAAGCTGTCATGACTATTTTTAATTAAATTAATTTTAATTACTTTTTTTTCGTCGCCTTCTCTCTATTGATAACCAACCAAATTTAGTCCCAAATGTTAATTTTCTATATGGAGAATATGCCAAGGTAGGCTTGCTTACTTATTTCCGGTCATAGCTACCTGGCAAGCAGGTATGAACAGGTAAATCAATATAGGTAACTACACCGAGCTGATAACCAATCGAAATTGGTATCAAAATAAAGATTATATAATAACAAATATAATGGTATAGGCTTGCCTGTGAAAAATCGGTCATAGAATATTATTGCCGTGCGTTAAAGTTTTAAAATCGGAGCAATTAAATATGTGCGAGAGAGAGAGAGTAGAGCGCCCGAAGTCTGTGCGATAGAAGAGGATACAACATAGCAGCTGTGCGAGACGTGTCCGTTGAATGTACCCGAGTGCGCATGCTCTTTTACATGCGATTAAGGGAGACAACGTTTATTTACTGTCAAAAATGAATTTGCAGTCGCGAATAATAAACTTTATTTCGAATATAATCATCACATTAATATAAAATAAATTTATTGATAGGTATATAATAATCATTAATGCAGAAATTAACAGACATAAGACAAATTAAAATTTTTTTTTAATAAAAAAATTATTGTGAGAAAATTTTTTTAGAAAATTTGTCACATTTCGAAATTTCAAGAAGATACAAGCATAATTTTTTTTAAAACATGTTTAGGTTATAATTTATTTTTCATATTAATCCAAAATATTTTTAGAAGTCTACTAATTTCAGAATAATTAATTAAATAAATACATAAAAAACTATGCATACAGAATTATTTAAAGTGAATATTAAGTTCGAAAATGTAAGTAGAGTAAAAGGAAAATAATTAATTAACACAGAAAAATTATATTTCATACATTATGATATAAAAAACGTTTATTACAAAACTAAATAGAATACATAGGAAAATCACATTATAAAATTCTTAATCATTACTCATTATCTGAGTCACCTGATTCTACTTCGTGATTATCAGGCTCTAATAATTCTTCTTCGCTTGAATGTTCCATCACTTGCACGATGTCATCTATCTTCAGAGGAGTTTCGTCTCCAACAAATCCAATTGGTTTCAAATAATTATTTTCTAAAACCCAACCGCAATTTTCAGGACGCAATTTAATACAATCTGGATCGGTTGCGTGAAACCACATCGAATTTACGTATATTGTTAGCAAAATTTTTTGCATTAAAGAAGACCAACACGGTGGCATGGTGTTAGAGTCAAAACTCTTAACTTTTTTAAAAAATTGTTCAGTGTCTTCTTTTGAGGAGTAACTTTTCTGGAAAATACGATATCTGGCATCATTCACACTAGTGCAGTGCTTAATACTATACATATTAGCGGTAAACTCCTGAACCGCGTTCATCTTTCCATTTATGAAAATATCAGCTTCATCAAGTAATGATGCAAAAATATTTTGGTATGTTTCATTCTTAGAGAATTGTTTGTACGGTCTAACTTTACCTTTCAGGTAAAAAGCTGCCGTATAGTCACAGCCAGTAAACGCGTGGAAAGCTGGCAGGCTTTGACATAGTGTTGTACCTAATTTTTTAGCTAAATCTGTACAATTGATGCAATCAAGGTCTTGAGTATTTTTCTTCTTGTTCGCTGAACTTGCTAGCCAAACTTCTGATTGCTCAATTTTGTGGATATTTCCAAGTAAAATAATCATTACATCAGTATCTGTAGATTTTATTAGAATTTTTGATCCTGGTGTTACTCTGGCTGCGTGAAAAATAATCCTGGTATCCGCCTCTTCATGATCACACATGTAGGCTATCTCTTCAGTTTTTATCAACTGATTTTGCTGCGCTTGGTAGGAGTAACAATAATTCTGAACAGTTAAAAATATTTTTTTTGTTTTGAATAATCGTTACTAAATGGTCATTTTCCCAATAAGTAGATAAAAACTGAACTAAAGCCTCTTTGAATCGATAATTTTTTTAAACTACGTAAAAAATCTGGCGGCCTTCTTTGTTGAGGTCCAGAAATATTGAAAGGAATATCAAACTCTTCACGATTTTAACGTTCACTATCTCTTATAGATGGCGTCATGTAACGATCAAAAACTAAATGCACCTCTGCAGCGTTCGTTGAGCAAATTTTTACAAGTATGGACTCAGCAATTTTTTCAAAACTTTGTGGCATCGAGGCTCCGATTAAATACTAATAATAACAATCTATTATTTCCACGTCTTTCTTCTATCACACAGACTTCGGGCGCTCTACTCGCTCTCTCTCTCTCTCTCTCTCTCTCTCTCTCTCTCTCTCTCTCTCTCTCTCGCACATATTTAATTGCTCCGATTTTAAAACTTTAACGCACGGCAATAATATTCTATGACCGATTTTTCGCAGGCAAGCCTATACCATTATATTTGTTATTAAATAATCTTTATTTTGATACCAATTTCGATTGGTTATCAGCTCGGTGTTGTTACCTATATTGATTTACCTGTTCATACCTGCTTGCCAGGTAGCTATGACCGGAAATAAGTAAGCAAGCCTACCTTGGCATATTCTCCATATAGAAAATTAACATTTGGGACTAAATTTGGTTCGTTATCAATAGAGAGAAGGTGATGAAAAAAAAGTAATTAAAATTAATTTAATTAAAAATAGTCATGACAGCTTTGCAATAGGCAAGCTATCATAGGTGTGTTCATTAATTAATAAAATTTCAAAAAAAAAAAGTCTCATCTGGTTATCAGATGGGTGTAAGTCGATCTCTCACTGGCTCTTGTACTATAGAGCATAAACCACGGCCAGAATTCACTTGTAGCGATTTCGGTAAACCATGGGTAGGGATAGGAAAATTTCGCGACAAGATAAGCGTCAAACATATATACAGTGAATTCACCTTTAGTATTGGATCACAGTTTATGATACACGCCCTGGACGATTCTGAGCCAATAGCAGACTTCCAAGGAAACAAGTAGCGAATCACTTACTGCCAGGCGTGAGGTAACACTGAGGCAGCAGCCAATGGACAAACATCTGAGGCTCTGGTGTACACAGGACTGTGGAGTCTAGCTCACAGGTCATTGAACTCGCGAAATTTTCCTCTCCCTAACCAAGGGGAAACTGCACTCAGGATGGCCGGATAGGCTGTCTAATACGAGTCCTCGCTAATTCGAGTCCACTTTGTTGGCATCTCGCTAGAACGCGTATTTGTTTTGAACTCGGTACAAATAAGTGCAGCACTTGACATTTGCGCGAGAACTGCAGCACGTGCTACAAGTGAAAGTTCTGAGAAGGCCGGCCTAAGAAACCAAGGATGACTACGCGTCTTTCTTACTAAACTTTCGCCATTCCTTTCATTCGCGGGGCGGACACGCATCTGACTGAGATTCTCTCGACGTTTACACAGTCGTCTCCTGTGAACTGTTACACAAAGCAACATGGCTGTCATCCAACATCGCGGGACGGAAACTCCACAGAAGTACGCCTCTTTGAAAATAACATGCACTCTAAAATCGAATCCGCGGGAAACCACTTATTCGCAGTGAAATAATACTATGATCCATCCACGGTCAGTTCACACTTCCTTGAAGCCCTGCTGAAGTTCTACTTCCAGGATATTCCTCCGTCTCGTGCAAACTGAGCTTAGCTTAAGTCTAGAAAATTACACCAACGGACAATGCACCGTATTCGTGCTCACTCACTTGTAATGATATTTTGCGTGAGAACTACTTCATACCTCGCGCTACCAACACACTTTTTTTTTTTCGCTGTTTTTATTAATATTCATTATAAATTAAATATTATCATTTATAGACGAAATACAGTTAAACTTCTATTTAACGAAAAATATGATACTTCAAAAGTTAACAGAGGTATAAAACGCTTGTGATACATGACATATTTAGGAAATAACTTAGCACGTCATACGTGGGGTGATTTTTCAAAGGTTTGGTTAAAAAAAAAGTGTGACGGAACCACGAATAGAGTATACTGGAATAAGTAAAAATGGCTCCACTTATAATCGGTGGAAAACCACCGGATGTTTCAGTGAAACAATTGCACTGATTGAATAAGCGTGCCGCGAATTAAATACGTTTTTTTTTAAATTGAATTTAGCCAATAAATACGCAAAATATACCTATTTCCGACTGTCGTTTAAATTTTGCAGTTTAACAACATTTTTAAAAAAGGAAAACAAACCTGGGTCTCCAGGATTTGAACACACGCCATCCCACTTTTAGACTGTTATAGGCGGTTCACGGTAAAATGAGCACTTTTAAAAGCCCTGCTTAAGATCTACTTGTATGAACGTTGTGTATTCTTCCGCATTATGTAATATTTACATTGGCATGTGCCTCATCACTTTATTCATGCGTCGGTCAAGTAAAACTGTTAAATTATTATAAAAGCAAATATTTAAAAAATCTGCTAATTTTTACACTACGATGCATAAAATAAACAGACAGCAAAAGAAATTATTAAAATTATCAGAAATGGTTACCTAACTTTTTTATTCGAATTTAAGATACGGAACTACTTTCAAACCATCGCCATCAGTTTTACTGGGCGCATGTCACTCAGGGCGCCCGTTAAAATGTATGCAGGTGGGGGCAGTGACTTTTTTTCTAAGGTTGATTTCAAAAGTACTCACTTTATCGTGAACAACCTGTGCCTTAACAATTGAGCTACCAAGCCAAAGTTGACTGCATTAACTATCGGAAATATGTAGCTTTAAATTGTATGGCTTTTTTTTTTTGTTTTGTTTTTAATTTAATTGGTAACATTAGGATTGTTAAAACCAACAGTATGCATGAACGCGCTCACGTCACATTTAATGCGGTTCAAACCTTCAAACCGAACGTAATGATGATTAGACTACGTGAAAAGGAAGTGAAAGACGTAAAAAAAGGATGAAAGGCTGGATCTTCACGTTGCCTTGTAAAATGTTACCGAAAATGACAAAATTTAAATTTAAAAATTAATATTTATGGGTGTTATTAGTTTACATGTCGTTATTACGTTTGGTACACGTTGCTTCGTTGATCCGTCAGTCGAAAATCAAATCCCAGGAAATAAGGGAATGAAACTTTTCATGAATCAGAGGAAAATGTCACTGATTCATTAACTGAAGGAAAACTGGAATTTCCCACTAATTCGTCAGTTAAATCGACTGAATTGACAGTGCAATAAGTCGGACACCGTCAACTAATTTAAACAGTGAAATTCTCACCGATACTGATTCAGATGTGTAGGCTATTTCCGATACGCAGTAGCCTATTTCTGCAAATTAAACGCGGCTAACACGCCATTAGGTCCCAGTCCTCGGAATTCTGAAAATTTGCCGAGAAAGTTTTAGCAAAGAAATATTTGACATATGGGCGCGTCTTTTTTTCACAATAATACTAGCAAATATTTTCGTGCCCTTTATCTAATTTACGGGGGTTTAATAAAATATTTTGACCATGCAATTTCACATTTTTTAACAGACCGCTAGGTAGCTTTTGACATTTCTGCAGAAAAATAAATATCGGTATGTAGAAACACTGTGTTAGTCAAAATACTGCAGTTCAAGTTTATTTGATGATCCTTCCTCGGTTTAGGTTATAGAGTTATCCTCTTTTCAGAGTAGGCAACAATTAAGTCTGTGTTATTACTGGCCTGCTGTACGCAAGAGTAAGGTTTATTATACTCAAGTAGGGAAGTCCAATGCTTTTAGTTTGGCAACTAAAATTATTCACTAGGTAAGCACTAGTGTTTCATTGTGGACCGGATTTTTTTTCTATTTTCTACGTTAAAAAAGAAAGTGATTGCAATAATCATAAATAAAATGTAAAATAACTACACCGTTAAAATTTTCCGTATATTTACGGGAAATTTTTAGGAAAATGCACAGCAAATATACGGAAACGCAATCCGTAATGACGAAAAACGGAGTTAAGTGCGTAAATATAAAATACGGAAAATATCCGTATTTCCTATAACTTCGGGTTTCGGGCACGAACAATGCCGAGTCTACACGAAACGTTCTTCTCCACCGTGACCAGAAAATTATAGTTTCAGCGGCAGTTGAGGTTATCCATGTCACTAAGACCTGTTATGTCAAACATTGAAAAGTAGCAACATGTAACTGTAACACTTAGCAACACTAAAAATACATTAACTTTAAAAGAAACTAAAGAAAAAAAAAGTTGCTTATGTGAGTAATACAGAAATTCAAAAGCTATACCAGATTCATCACGTGAGTATTGTAGATAAGCGGTTAGGGTCATGAACTTGCAACTTTTTGACTCGGTTACAAATATTAAATATTAATTTTTTTTTACTTTTTTAAATATCTTTCGCGCATAATGAAAATAAAATAAAATAGATACTGAAATTTATTTAAATTATATGTACAGAAAACTAAGAAGGGAATGAACGGAGAGAGATCCCGTGAATTTTACGGAAAAACCGTTTTTTTTTTTTTCAAATCAATATGTCCGTAATTTTACGGAGAGTTTACGGACACCTCTGGATAAATTTTTTACCAGCACTTTTACGTAAAATGAAGGAGACGTTTTTAACAGTGTACTTAACTTAAGTGAAATAGGCTATTTCGCTTATATTATTCACGTAGGTTAAAATTTTAATTATAAGTGACCTGTTTGGAACACTAGCGCTCACCTAGCGGTGGAAATGTTCCCTTTGCCAAACTCTCCTATAAGGAAAGTAGTTTTGTTCCTAACCTGAGTAGAATGAACCGTAGTGAGGGGAATCCCCAGTAATACATTCTATAGGCTGTCCACAATAAAGTGAGCATCTTTGAAAGTCCTGCTTAAGAACTACTTGTATACACGTAGTGTATTCTTCCGCCTTATGTAAAATTAACATTGCAATGAGCCTCAGCACTTTGTTCATGCGTCGATCAAATAAAACTGTTAAACTATTTTAAAAAATTAATATGTTACAAATATGCTCTTTTTACACTTCGATGCATTAAAAAAACAGAAAGCGGAAGAAATAATTTAAGTTATTACAAATGGTTACCTAACACTTTTTTATTCGACGTCAAGATATGGAACTACTTACCATTCATCATTACCAACTTTACTGGGCCAATGTCACTCAGTGCGTCCATTAAAATATATGGAGGCAGGAGCAGTGACTTTTTTTTAAGGTTCATTTCAATAGTGCTCACTTTATCGTGAAAAGCCTTTAAAAGGAAGCACTTAGACAGGCCGTCTCTATACGCTGCGCTATGTATTCTCGGCCAGCTGAATTTCTAGTAATGCGATCAAAGCCAATCGATTAAATTACAGACATCACTTAGTATTTGTATTTTATTTAATTATTTTCCAGTTTGGTAACTGCGCAGTAGAACCCTAAATAATGTTGCTTTTAGCAGATTACGATTTTTATTTCTCTTTGAATATATTTAATAGGATGATAGTAAAAACTGGTCGCTGTAGATCATAGTTTTTTTTTTAATCATTGCTGGCAAAAAATCTTAATCCCCGACTATATATTTACTGAGACACGCGTACACAAACTAACAATGATTTTACACACAATACTGTACTAGCGAGTGCCCGTAACAAACGTTAGAAATAAAAAACGTGTAAGCTTGTTACTTTTTTTCTTATAAAATAAACTTCTTCTCGCAACCTGGATTGGATACTCTTTTTTTTTACAGAATGTCGAGTGAGTGAGTGGAAGACATGTAGCGGCTCTTAACATCCAGGTCTTGAGATTCGCAGAGAGAGAGAAAGTGAGGTGAATATGGAGCAGCGCGGGAATGCGAGGGCGGGCGAAACGGAAGATCCCCGAGAAAACCCGCCGGCCAGCGGCATCGTCCCGCACAATTATACCCCTCAGTTGTCGAATAGTGTTCTACACCCAAACTCGTCGTTGTATGTAGGTGCGATGCATTGCGATATATATATATATATATATATATATATATATATTAAAAGTTACGTTTCGTTTGTGACAAACAGACCACATTTTGTCTACATGTGATCCTACCTTTAAGGTAACAAAGCGATCAATATTGAACAGACGCTACCGTTAATAAAATCAGGACACAACAAATGAGTCACGATAAGATTTTGAATTTCACGGAATCCGTATATAGGCTGTTCACTGTAAACTGAGCACTTCCAAAAGACGCACTTACGATCTACTTATCGGATTGTATCATCGCACCACGTGTAAAATTAACACTGTCATGGACCTGATAAATTTAGGCCCTTTGCGTAGGTAACGTAAAAAAAGTGAAACTACTGTAAATTTATCAATTTTCTAATTTTTACACTCAAAAGCATAAAAATTACACAAAGGAAATGAATTAATTTTAGTATTAATCTACCTAACACTTTTTATTGAACGTTATGACATTGAACTATTTTCGCTCCGTTGTTATAGGCTGTTCGCGGTAAAATGAGCACTTTTGAAATCCCTGGTTAAATCCGCCTTATGTAAAATTAACATTGTCATGGGCCACATCACTTTATTTATGCGTATATCAAGTGAAACTGTGAAATTTTTAGAAAAGTAAATATTGTACATATCTGCTCGTTTTTACACTTCGATGCATAAAAAAAACCGAGAGAAATAATTTAAGTTATCACTAATGTTTAAATAGCACTTTTTATTCGACTTTAATATATGGAACTGAACTATTTTCCCCTCCATTGTGGCCAACTTTACTGGCCACATGTCACTCTTTGCGCCCGTTAAAATACCTGCAGGTAGAGGCCGTGGCAATTTTCAAACCTTTACTTCAAAAGTGTTCAATTAATCACGATCAGCCTTAAAAAATTTTCGCAATTACAATCTCTTGTCGCATTAATAAAATGAAAAGTTTCACGCCAATGTTAACTTTGCACATGGCAGAAGTTCACAAAAAGGTGCGTAAAGGTCCGAAGCGGGGTAATCGCGAGTCCAATTAACCGCGGGCAACCTGTACACAGAGGCAATAATGACTACGATATCCATTTGTCCCGCCGGTTTATCGGATCTATAATCGCTTTACGGATAACTGAGCACCTGGTGTCCGACTGGCGGGGTTATTTCCTATTGTGTGCAAACAGCGACAAGGGGAGAGACTGTTGTAGAGACAACCTTTTTCCGGATATTAAGGAGCCTGCCTGCCTGCCAAACCGGCAGCCGTGAACTTCAAATTGGGAAATCAATTTTAAACTATATTCCTTCTCATTGCGCCAATTTTAAAGTGACTATTTCAAACAAAAAATATTCCACGTGAAATTTCTTAAGGAATGATGCTACGTTAAGGTATTTGACACTTTTTTGTTTAATTGTTTTTTTATAAAACGCAAATATTGAAATTTATATATAACAAAAAAAATATGGAAAAATAATTTCTTTTACGAAAACTATTTTATGTAACATTATTTTCTGAAAAAAATCGCATCAGCGTGTTTTTTTTTAAACAATTATCTTTAAAATTGACGCAATGAGAAGGAATTTCGTTTAACATTATTCCCTCATTTGAAGTTCGCGACTGCCGGCTTGGTTGGCAGGCCTGTTATAGGCTATTCACGGTAAAGTGAGCCCATTTTGGAAGGCCCTTCCAACAAGCATTAACCACTAACAAATACGTTTTATTGCAACCTCAGACATTAACTTTCAAGTGTGGTGTAAGTATACACTGTATTTATTAGTCACATGGCAATGTTGATATTAAAATGTGACTGTAAAATAAAAAAAAATTGGTTCAAAGAAAAATTTAAAGGGCCTTAAAAAGTGCTCACTTTACCGCGAATAGCCTATAAGAGGAAAATGAGTTGTGGCGGGGCGGAAGTTGGGTGAAGCACAATAACACAAGCGCACTGCCTGGCCCGGCGCTTGAATTGCGTTACAGTGTGTTTGAAGTCCTGTTTCTTTTACGAAACTATTAAACGGGCCCCCAGTGTGTTTCCCTGTGAAAATACATCTTACCCCCAGACGAGAACAGAATGGTACTACCATGTACGTTGTAAATATTATTCTGGAGCCATCCAAAATCATTAAAAACTACTTTTTCAGACTGCCGTATCTAAAAAAATGATACTAACCGGTCACGAGCCAAACTACGCTAGGAGCCTGTATTGAACTTTGCTGCAGACTTTTCATCAATAAAATAATAGGGTCACCTCTGAAAGTCCCATAGGTACACGCAGCACTACGAGAACACTGCACGCCAGTTGAGAGTATTGCGCGTAGTGGTGATTCATCTCTTGTAACGTGTGCCAGAGTGACCCTAATTGCTCCCGCGCTTCACGGCCATATAAGGAGACAAACGAGCAGGCAGGCGGGACCCTTAAGGAAACAGCGGCATGCACTGCGGATTCCAGCCGCGCGCGCCAGCAAAATGACGTCGCTAGAGTCGGAATGCCGCCGTTCGCCAGTTAGCGCCTGGCATCCTGCTTGCCGAGAGACAGCTCAGCCAATCGGTCCGTCTTTCACAGCACGCTTTAGCCAATCAGACAAAAGTTCCGTTCCCTGTGCATTTCGCATCCCATCGAGGGAAACGGGGTTCAATCCCCGACCGGGCTACTACCAGATTCTCACACGTGGGAATCGTGCCGGACGATGCCGCTGGTCGGCGGGTTTTCTCTGGGATCTCCCGTTTCCCCCGCCCCTTCATTCCGACACTACTCCACTCTCGCCTCAATCACACTCGTCGGCTCTTATGACCTCACTGTTAAGAGTGGGATGGACCCCCGTGGGAATCCCGCTTCCAAGGTCGAGAAGCGAGGGAGCGATACGGGCGACATTAACACGCACTTCTAGTGCCTCATCTCTCCTACGCGCATGAAGTGCAAATTAGATATATAACAGTGGAGTTTTATCACACGCGAAGAAAGACCACTGATTAAACTATGCTCTTATTTTTGTACTTTTCTCTTGTCGCTTAAGGAAATTTCATAGTTAAGCTTTAAAAATGCGATATTGGACCATTTTCACGAATTTTTTTCTCGAAGAATACACTTAATATGAAAAAAAAAAAATAAAGGGCATACTCGTAGTGGTTTTTTTTTTTTCCTGACAAAAAGTCGTATTTGCGTATTCGCGCAAACAACTACTTCATAAAAAACGCGGGAGTCCATCTCACTCTTAAGAGGCGCTCAAATTTCTCTACTCACTTCACGCACACGTCTTCGGCCTCTAGTTCACGTCACCTGAACTTGAGGCACAATGTTGGAGCGGCATCGAGCTCTTGACTCGTGCTGTTATCAGCGGAATCGATAAGGGCTCGGCAGGAGGCCTGTCTCTCAATGCCCGAACCACAAAAACACGATCCGCTTTGTGACGTTATCCGGCCGCGAGGCGAGGCAGTCATGCAAACAAACCACACGACGTCTGTCGGAATACGCCATCCGTCCCGCCCTATCGATGCTTACTGTCCGCCCGCATCCGTCTTTAAATGAGAGCCCCTTAAATCAATCACGGTTGAGCACTTTTAACATGAACCTCTGCCCCGACCTGCACGTGTTTGAACCGGCACATTAAGTTGCATGCACCCTGTGAAGTTGGCAACAACGAAGAGAATGTAGTTCCCCGGTGTTATGTAACTGTTTGTCGATACTGAAATGATTTCTTTTGTTTAATGTCTCTTTAAATTCATTTACGTGTAATAATTAGAAAATTTGTTCAAAGATTTATTTTTATAATAATTACAGTTTCGTTTGACCAACGACCTAATAAAATTATCAGACCCGTGGAAATGATTTTACACGCGGCGGAAGAATACACGATGTGCGTGAAAATAGATCATAAGTGAGGTTTCCAAGTGTGCTCAGTTTACCGTAAACAGCAAATAAACTACCCGGTTGGGAAATGAAAAATAAACACCACTAAAGCGGTGACGTATAAACACCATATGCGCATGGGGCACCGATAGAGGGCGGTAGATGCAATGATTAACAGCGCTGTGCTGTGGACAGAGTAGGAATCACGTACTAAGACATAGCACTGCTGAACCCAATACAACTGTAGTTGAGTCGATGAAAGAGTAGTCTGTTGTTTCAAGCTTGGGTCCTGTGTGTAGTAAGCATTGTAGACATGCCACGACGGTATGGACAACCACATTTCGTGCTGTCAACGGACTCTGAAAGCGGCTGTATTGTGGGCTTGAGGGATGTTGGATGGTGCTTCCGAAGAATTGCCCAACGCGTAGGGCGTGAAGTGTCTGCTGTGTATCACTGGTGGCGCCGGTGGTCCAACGATGGCACACATGCTCGTCAACCTGGATGGCAGCGGCATACAGATTCCCGCCTGGCCCGCCGCATCAGACGAGCAGCCATTGCTGATCGCACAGAGACCACCGCACAGATCAGGGCCACTGTTGCACCCAGGACCGTTAGCTGGACGCTGGGCTACGATCAAGGGTGCTGCTCGCCTGGCTTCCTCTCACACCTCATCCCCGTGCAACCCACCTCGGATGGTGTCATGAACGACGCAACTGGAGGGATTGACTGGGCGTGGAGTTGTGTTCGGTGATGAGAGCAGATTCTGCCTTGGCGCCAGTGAGGGACGTTCACGAGTGCGGCGTCGACCAGGAGAGCGGCAACAACCAGAGTGTACGCGGCAGCGACATACAGGACCAACTCATGGCGTCATGGTCTGGGGTGCAATAGCCTACAATGACCGTACGCCTCTGGTGTTTGTCGAGGGAACGCTGAACAATGAACGCGATGTCGAGAAAACCATCCAGCCCATTTTGTTGCCGTTCCTACAACCGCCAAGGAGATGACCTCCTCTTCCAGCAGGACAACGCCCGTGCACACACGTCTCGTGTTACCCAAAGCGCTCTCGAAGGTGTTCGCCAACTGCTCTGGCCAGCACGATCACCCAACCTGTCCCCCGTTGAACAAGCGTGGGACATAACGGGACGGCGTTTGATGCGGTGTGCAATACCGGCAACAAACCTCCAACAATTGCAACAACAGGTGGAATTATCTTGGAACACTATCCGCCAAGATGACATTCGACACCTTTATGATCGTTTCTACTCACGACTGCAGGACTGCATCGTCGCTAAAGGCAGTTACACACGATACTGACATTGTTGTACTACAAAACACTCTGTAACCTCTGTCGATAGGTATACGACTCAGTAATCATTATCATACACAGTGTACAACCTGTATAATTATTCAATAAAACCTCCATTCATGTGGGACCATTGTGACCGGGTGTTCATTTTCCTCTTTCCATACGGGTATATTAAATCTCTCAAAGTTACGTCACGTCCGGCTGTAAGGTAGCATTGCAACAGCGATTGTGAACAACGTAAATAAGCTTGACGTGTGTTCTGTTCTCCCAGAACTTTGACACGTCATTATAAAACGCAACATTTTTGGGAATCTACTTATTGTGTATTTGTACGAAACGCTGTTCAACGTTATCACGTTGCTTGGAAGTACTACTTCCACTCATAAAAAAATTAGAACTCATAGCTTTTCCATAACTTCATGTAAAAATCGCAAGTTTTTAGTGTTGTTGGGATGTACAGATAACAAAAACTTACTCGCTTACTCAACGAGATAATTCACATTTAAACAAGATACCACGAGTTACTTCATGAAATCTTTAAGATCACGATATTAAATATTTTCGCAATTTTTATAGGCCTAAACTGCTTAAAATACGGACCTTTTTTTTTTTTTTTTTTTTTTTTTCATTTTTAAAATTTGTAGCTGTCTACGATTTTTTCATAAAATATATTTTACCAACAATGCCTTAAAATTAATTAACACGTTATATTTCAGTCACCCTTGCCAAATTTTCTGAAAATCGTTTAGTTAATATTATTTAAACATTTTAAAAACACTAACATTGTGATTATGACATGCCATGATGTCAAAACTAGGAGATCTAAAAAAAACTTTTCATGCGCAGTAAAAGTACTTACAAGTAATTTCAACAGTTTGAATTTTATTTCGTACACATGTACACTATTGTCCATTTCATATAAGTGGGGTAAAATCTGACAGACAATGTGACCAACCCACACACTATGTAAACAGTAAATGATCTCGTTCGCACAGTATTGCATCAGCTGATGAACTGCTGCGGAATCTGTTAAGTTGGCTCTTTTTATGATGGCTTTGCAAGAAAATAGTACTTAGAACTAAAGTTGTAATTTAAAGTCTTACAACATTTACGGTTTAAATTAATTATGCTTTTAAAGCAATATTAGATTTTCTTGGCTATTAGTGACTGGACTTTAAAAACATGTTTAGCATTTATGACAGAGTATGTGAACACATACGGACAGTGAATGTTTCCAGCCAATGGCTAGCCATGTTTATGTTTCCAGCCCGGTTAACGGCCGTTGTGCGTGTGCTTTTTTCTATTAGTATTTATTATACCAATATGTTGTTGGTGTTGTCAGAATATTTAATCGGTAGTTAATTATTTTTTTATTTGCTTTTTTCAAGCATAGTTAGTTGTAGATACCGTTGTGTGTTTTCTCGAGTGAAATGTAACATTATCGGCACGTGTTTACAGCGTCCCTTCCGCCATTTTACTTACCGCCTTCCACAATGAAGTGACACGAATATCATTTACGTATCTAAGTTTGTTTGTTTGTATCAGGAAAAGTGCGCAGTGTTGATTTTTCAGAATGATTCTGCAAATAAATTATTTAATGCTAGTGACGAACAAACTTGGCAAGGATTGCCACTGAACACGTGTTGAAGAGGTTGCAAATTTTACAAACAGTAAGTTTACGTGTTTTAAAAAGGTTTTTGTAAATTGTTAACACAATTATTGAAATGCACATGGCCTGAAAAAGCATCTCTTTCCCAATTTTTGTAGTGAGTGAATAATATTTGTTTAACTTATTTGTCTATATCGTAAATTCGAGTGTAAGGTTAACTTCAGTCAAAGTGTGTGCGTGCATATATTGCTGCATCTGTACGAATACGAACAGCGACGTATCAATCGCGTTTTTTTTTTTTTTTCATTACAGTTCAAATTTTCTAGTTAAATAACTTAAATGTTATTTTCATACGAGCAACATTTTCCATTGCTCCATCCAGATAACATGCAACTAAAAATTCCACACACTCTTAAGAACATCAAAATAATGCCGTCTCACAAAAGACGTAAAACTAAAGCTCCCCCCCCCCCCCCTTTTCGCAGTCGAGACCACGGCCAATTGTTTTCTTTTTCCCTCGAAATAAATAAACAGAACCCCGACAAATTTAACTCAATAATTATAAAATAAAACAAGCTGGAATGCCAACCGAGCTATAATATCTTACATTAATTACTGGACGGAAATTAGCTACCGTCAGATTTTCAGTGTCTGCCATTACATGGAATACGAGGAAGGGAGAAAATGCTAGTGAGCATTGGACTCAAAACATTTGTTTACAAACGTCATTTTCTTCAGTGACAAAACAGCTGCGGTGGAAGGATACATTGTGGCTCTGCTACTTTTCTATAACTGTCAAAATTTACCCCACTTACATGAAATGGACAGTAACAATGCTAGCTACCAATGTCCACAGATAAACTACTCGTGGTTTTAAAACTAGCGCCACTATTTTCGTGGAAATGTCAGAAAGGTTTAAAATACCGTTTTAACACCTCCGCGTCCTATACTTTTAGACTTCAACGCCCTCTCGTGCACGAAACCAAACCTTCTAATAAAGTCTCAGAGGCTAAGCACACTTCCGGACAATAGAAATTGTGAACACAGAAGGATCCAGCGGATGTTACAGAAACTTTATAGACGAAGAGACACAGGTGAGAAATGCACATTATCACAAAAATAGAGCACAGGACAATTAAAGACTGTTCACGATAAAGTGAGCGCTTTTGAAATCAACCTTCAAAAAATGTCACTGCCCCTACCTGCATATATTTTAAGGGGCGCAATAGTGACATATGTACAGTAAAGTTGGTAACGATGGAGGGGAAAGTAGTTGTTTATATTAACGTTGAATAAAAATGGTAAGGTAACAATTTATGATAACTTATATTATTTCTTTCGCTTTAAGTTTTTTTAATGCATCGAAGAGTAAAAATGAGCAATTTTGAAAAAAATTTACTTTACTAATAATTTCATAGTTTCACTTGACCGACGCACGAATAAAGTGATGAGGTCCTAGCAATGTTAATTTTACATAATGCGGAAGAATACACAACGTTCGTACAAGTAGATCTTAAGCAAGGCATTCAAAAGTGCTCGTTTTACCGTGAACAGCCTATACATATGGATGTGTTGTATGCCGTCCGGTCATCCTCATCCTCAATAGCGCGCCGCGCCTCCTCGCAATGCTAAAACACTGTCTGGCATGGAGACAAGTAGACAATGGATGTTGTCCTGAGGTAGAGGAGCCCACAGCTGTTGGACGGCGTGTTACAAAACGCGGACACTTTGGCACGGCGGCAGCTCGTCCCACATATGCTCGACTGGCAACATGTCAGGGGAGCGGGTAGGCCATGGTAGTGTCTGGACATGACGTAGGCTGTCCTGAGCGACCTGCTGGATTGTCACACCTGCAAACCGCAGGCAGAAATGGGAGCACATGTAGGCGTAGGATCTCGTACACATACCGCCAATGTTCCACCTAACACGACGATAGCGTGTAGGCTATGGCTCTGCACTCTCTACGCTTACTTGGTATAGTCCGGTATTTCCAGCGTTAATGCAGTTTCGACTACACGCCAGTGCTCGTAGCGCCGCACTGAGAGAAAATTGAACAAAATATTTGTTTGTATAGGGTCGAAAATTTATTTAGTTGTCCTAACAAAATACGCTGTTGAGCAAACAAAATTTGACAAGCAACAAAATTACTTTAGTTCGTCTAACAAAATATATGTTTGAATAAACAAAACTTTCTGTGAAGGGCCAAAGAAATTAGACTGTCAAGTAAATATTTTGTTGAATCAACTGTATATATTTGTCTGGCCACTCTATTTGATTGCCTTCATTTGAAAATAGAGAGTCTGTCAGTAGTTTTTGTGACTATTAGGATAGTAACCGTGTTTGTTAGTATTTCTAGTGATGTTTAATATCCGTATAAACACACTAAAAGAAGAAATCAACAGGAAACTGAAAAGTAAAGCTGCAAAACTTGAAAATATTTGTTTGAACGCCGTTGCCCAATATTTGCAGTATATCTATTTAAAAGCTTTCCCATTGCGTTAGTTGTCACGCTGGCCGCGGTTACTAGGGTGTAGCGCACGGACGCAGGCAGTCTATGTTCGAATCTCTGTCGAATTTGGTAGATTTTTTTCATATCAGCCCAGACTGTTCCATGTACGTGTAGCCAAATAAATCTTTAGTTGCACCCACCAAATCTTTGTCTAGGGGTAACTAAATGAGAACAACAAATTAATTCGATTTCAGCGACAAAATATTTCATTGCCCCCAATACAATAAATTATTGTGTTGCGCCAAACAAGTCTTGTTTGATTCAACAAATCCTTTTCCTCAGTGCACTGCCGGGTACGCGGTCACACCAACATGGGCTGATGGGAACGCAAACCCGTGGTTCGTTGTTATCGCATGGTTTCTTCGTGGTACACTATTTTCATTGTCCAATTAGAAACGTGAACAGGATCTTCTACAAGCGTTGCTCCCAAAGTTAGCTACGCAATTGGTTATACAGGTTGATGAGGTAGTTAACACGCTGCGAATGGCCTTTTATTTAATTAAATCGGTTTGCTTGGAGAAATGTTGAACATGCATCGGAAGCTCATTTTCTAATTATATTATCCAAAAGGATGGAAC
Organism: Dryococelus australis; assembly: GCA_029891345.1. NCBI lineage: Eukaryota > Metazoa > Arthropoda > Insecta > Phasmatodea > Phasmatidae > Dryococelus > Dryococelus australis. The sequence goes on from CM056993.1 coordinate 385,779,989, forward strand.
ATTAACCTCAAATACCAAACAACGTTCATTTAAGGAAGACTGAAGCAACGTTACATTTAATTACGGAAAATAATATTTTGCATTTTACAAATTACCAAACAATAAAAGCATAATTCAGAATTTTTTTCCAGAAAGAGGTTAAATATAAATTGATTAATAGGATCAAAATAATAACACACAAGGTGGATGATGAGGGGGATGAGGAGGAGGAGAGAGTAAAGAGATTTGGGCTGTCCTTAACATCAAGGTCTTGAGAGCCAGTAAAGGTGATCGAGGTGAGTATGGAGCGGCGCCGGAGTGAAGGGGAGGGGGAAAAGGGAGATCCCCGAGAAAACCCGCCGACCAGCAGCATCGTCCGGCACGATTCCCACATGCGAAAATCCGGAAGTGACACGGCCCGGGATTGAGCCCGGTTCACCTTGGTGGAAGGCGAGAGGGCTAACCGCTCAGCCACCGCGGCCCCAGAGGAGGAGGAAGGGGAGAAGCTTGTACTCAACTGCTGTAGCGAATGTGTGATAAAACTTGGAGATTTAAAAAAAATAAGTGATTCGTAGCGGTGTGTCGGAAGAAATATCAGAAACGAGATTTACGGTAGTTTTTACCAGCCGTTTATTGCCCGCGCCTATCCTTCTAACGACCTGTGGAAAGCATTAATCACTGTCTCCCCCCCCCCCCCACACCGACGTGCGGAGTAACTGTTGCTAGGTCCTGCCCATCTGCACGCACGACTGCTGACTGTAGAGGGAAAATTGGGGCAGAATGCGAGTGCGAGCTGACTCTTCGTGTTCCAACACTGGAGCGGGGCCACGGCGGTGTAGTGCCCAGACTTCTCGCCACCCACCCTAGGCGAGCCGGGTTTCGGTGTTAAGAGCCGCCCATATCTCACCACTCACTCTATTTGTCGTGAGCCTATACGGCAGAAGGAAACTGTTGATTTGAGATGTACGAGTCCCCACTCTTCGACGTCTTCAGTATTTTCCCACCTGAAAAAAAAAAAAAAAAAAAAACTTCCCACGATTAAGTCGCCAGGACAACTGGCGCTCCACAGAAGCCCTATGTACAACAGATCTACTGTACACTTGCCGCAGTCTATCACTGTGAAGGGCAGCCAGGAGGGGTGGGCCACGGGTGGGCTAGCCGCCTCTAATCTACGACTATCATAAACAACGTTGGTAGAATTAGGTGTGAAAACACTGTTTAGTAAACAATTGCTTTGAAATGTTTGTGCACTTCCTCTAGTCAATTTCTAATGCAGTTAGGATGAATTCAAACTCGGGGAAAGTATCTTATTAATATAAAAGTGCTTGTGCTTTGAAAATTGAGATATAATGAAATACGTGTATCAGTGTCATGACTTTGACAGTTGTGTTGGCGTGGATTGTCAATGTTGGGTTCTTAGGGATAAAGCAAAATATCGGCCTACTTCATCTTTAGTCTGTGATCTTGCCATGTCGTTTGTCGCCGTCACAGACAAAAAATTACTTGGATCAATTTTTTCTTCTTCTGGGCACGTACACTTGATTGATCTGATTTATCACGCCAATATAAGTGTGGAGATCACATGGTCATTAGTGATGATCGTGTGTTTTAATTTTAGTTTCCAACAGACCCACCTTTCTTATATTAATACAATATTTTGACCAACTTGAGTAATTTCATGTGGTATTTAAACTTCGTTAGACGAAGTGTACAAATATTTAAATATAGGTTGTTCACGATAAAGTGAGCACTTTGGAAATCAACCTTAGAAAAAATTCACTACCCCACCTGTATACATTTTAACGGGCGCCCTGAGTGACATGCGCCCAGTAAAATTGGTAACGATGGTTTGGAAGAAGTTGTGTATCTTAACGTCGAATAAAAAAAGTTAGATAACCATTTCTGATAGTTTTAATCATTTCTTTTGTTCTCTGTTTTTTTAACTCATCGAAGTGTAAAAATTAACAGATCTGTAAAATACGTACTTTCTAATCATTTCACAGTTTCACTTGACCGATGCATGATTAAAGTGATGAGGCACATGCCAATGTCAATCTTACATAATGCGGAAGAATACACAACGTGCATATAAGTAGATCTTAAGCAGGACTTTCAAAAGTGCTCATTTTACCGTGAACCGCCTATAAATGTGTTTACATCGAAAGTGTTCGGATCTCAAATGCTATACACGTTGTTTGCTATAGTGCTATTGGCAGCCCAGTGTCGAAGCAATGAAGCGAGTAAATGAATAGATTCGGGCGGCTCTTAGTAGCGCCGGAATGAAGGTGCGGGGGGGGGGGAAACGGGAGATCCCCGAGAAAACCCGCCGACCAGCGGCATCATCCGGCACGAATCCGACATGTGGGAATCCGGGAGCAACCCCGCCGGGAATCGAACCCGGTTCGCCTCGGTGGGAGGCGAGCGCTCAAGCTGGCACACCGCCCAGGCCCCGCCCCTATTGTCTTAGGGACGCAAAATGGACATGGGGTAGAGAACATGCTCTTTAAGGTGCTTTCTCGTCTTGAATGTTGTCTTCGTATTAACAACAAAAAAAAAAACAATGAACTAAATAAAGCAGGGTTCACACGATGCAAGATGCAGTTCGCGCAAGATTTCGTACGAGAATGTCAACTAAATTGCGTGCGAAACGAGTTCACACGCGGATAAATAAGATGAATACTGTCTCGCAATCAAAATTAGTTGATAACCCTGGTGAGTACCAAATAGCCAAGGTATCATAATACAGAATATGAAGTTGCTTACTTCAACAAGGTATTTGTTTCATAGAGATCCCTCCAATATATAATTGTTTTTGTTTTATTATCAGCGAACTGTCTAAACTCAATCCACGCGTTAAAGTTATTCTCCCAAGTGTTTTATTTCCCTGTGTTCCTCGTCGCACACCTAAGATTACGATTTTCTTTTCCTCTATGTTTGCGTTTACAACAGGTCACGTGACCAGCACACAAGGACCAATAGGGTCGCAACTTGCATCGCCTTTCACGAGAAAAAAAGGACCTGCTCTATCTTCTCAGTTCGTGCAAGATGTGGCTTGCACACAAACTTGTGCAAGAAATTCTCGTGCAGGGTCGGCATCTCGCACAAGTTTGGCACTCATCTTGCATCGTGTGATCCATGCTTTAGCAAGTACACATATGCTAGGCAAGGCAAGTTTGCCACTAGGAAGACCACATATAGGCTTTCCACGCTAAACTGAGCATTTTTTAAAGTCCTACTTATACGATCTACTTGCATGCGCATCTTGTATTCATCCAACACACGTGAATTTAACATTGCCGAGGGCCTGCTCACTTAATTCATGTGTCGGTAAAGTGAAACTGCGAAATGATTGAAAAAGTAAATCTTTCACAAATCTGATGATTCTTCCTGCTTGTATACATTAAAAATAAAAGAAATTAAAAGATGCAATTTCAAAATTCGTAAATGTTTAACGAAACACTTTTAATTTAACGTTGAAATGTGGAATTATTTTCCCTCCATGCATAACTAAAGGCGAACAGCGTATAGAAAATGCTGCTGTGTTGCTTGAGGATTGGAGGGGATGGAGGATGGTGGATGATGGGGGAGGGGGGCGAGGGAGTGATGTAAGCTGAGGACCGGAAGTAGCGGTCAGCAGCACGAAGCGCCAGTGGGGGAGTTGATAAGGAGGGAGAGATACGGGTGGGTGTGGGGGGTAGGAGTCGGGGCAGCACGAGCAGGGAAAGCCAATAAGACAGGGTAATAACCTCTGACTGGTAGCGCCAGTCTGTCTCCGCGGACACGACATTAACCGTCCTCTGCTGTGTTGTTACCCCTAGTGCTTCGCCACTGATCGACCAAGCCATTTTTATTTCCCTGACCTACCCTGTCTTCAAGTGTTAAGTGTAGACCCGAGGTAGGAACTGGATCTTATTGCGCAGGCCCACCAAGAGAAATTTCGAGCCCCTGAGAAATGTGTGCCGTTTACAACATAAATAGTCGTCCATGCGAATATGTTAATAAGTTTTAAGTGTTGAAAATAGATTTTTACGTAATACTTCGTTTTGTAAATAAAAATCTACTAGTCGGGCCCGACCTGGGCCCCTGAACATTGCACCCCCCCCCCTTTCCGGCATGTAACATGTGATTGCGTCACAGGGTGAGCCCCTTAGGGCTACAAGGGAGGGAAGTCATGCAAGGATTTTGTATTGTATTGTAAAGGGCTTTTTGACGTCCCCCGGTTTTATGCTTGAAAGTTTAGCAGGGGACGACTTTAGGACTAACTTATAACCCAACTTAAATTAACACCCATGCCTTACCCATGATTCGAACCCAGAGCCTCCCTCGCCCCAGATCGGTGGTGCACCAACCGACTGCGCCACGGGAGGTCGGCTGTCATGCAAGGTGAGACATGCATCGCGGCAGAGAGGGATTGGGCAGCTATGACCTGCGATTAGGGACATGACTACCTCCCTAAGTGTACCTAGTGTTAACCTATAACTAAGACGAGAGAGGAAAAAACCGGGTACAAACCGTAAAAACCCTCTCGGCATAAGAGAATCCAAAACCATAACATGCATTAATCAGAAATGCTACAGTAAACAGTGTGTGTGGAAACATGCTGTTTGTCAGTAGGGATGGAAATCTAGTAGAGAGGGGAGCTCGACCAAGCCAAGTGTGCATCCGACAATACGTGGACCATACAAGCTAACGCCGTTCTCTCCCTCCCTTCCTCTATTACTTACCTCCTACCTCCAACAGAATAAGATATAGCTTCCTTCTATCCCAGATGTCGTGGTGACAATAAGTGCAGAGTGGGCGGCTCTTAACATCGAGGTCTTGAGAGTCTGTGTGGGTGAAGCGAGGTGAGTATGGAGCAGCGTCAGAATGCCAGGACGGAGGGGGAGGGGGGTCGGGAGGGAGGGAAATCCCCGAGAAAACCCGCCAACGAGCGGCATCGTCCGGCACGATTCCCACGCGCGAAAATCCGGAGCGCGGCCCCGCCAGGGATCGAACCCAGTTCGCCTAGTCGGGAGGCCGCACTTGGGCGTGAGGTTGTCGTCCTTATCTCGGCCTGGCTGTGCCCTGAGCACTGGGAGGTTAGTGGCGAGGAGATGCGGGAGGTCGGCCCACACGAACCTCGCCGTAGATGGAGCGTCTCGTCGAGGCGGGCAGGACCTGGTAACGGTGTACACCTGTGCATGTCCACGTGTCCGCCTACATGTCGCGTAGCCACACCGGCCTGCCTTCCTTCCGAGTGTCCAGCCGCTCTGAACACAGCCTAGACCTCGCTGGCTGCGCACAACCAATTTCCGTGTCCCAACATTGAACTGCTCACCTGCCAATACGGCTAGCGAAAACGGCGTGGTTTCAATGTTAGGCTAGAAAACTGATTTGTAAACAAATGCTTTGAGATTTTTTTAGTTCTTCATCTAACCAATCTGTAATGCAGTTTGTTTAAATTCAAATTGGTGAAAGTATTTTTATTAATATAATAATGATTGTCATTCAGAAATAAAGATGTAAACAAACACGTACATCACTGTTGACCATGTGACTTTGACAGTTGTGTTCTTTTGGGGTAGGTGAATGTTGGGTACAAGCGCAGAGGACGAATAAGCTGTCTACCCCATCTTTAGTCTATGGCTCAGAGTAGCCTCTACTGCGTAGGCTTCCGCGAACCTCAGTCTGGGTCATTCACAACATTTCGCTTTGAAAAGACACGAGATATAATTAAAAAGTAACATGAAAATATTGTTAGCATATTAACAGGTAAATACTTGGTAAAAAATATTAATTATTAAAAAAACAAAAAAAAAAACAAAAAAATCTGCACTCATAGAATTCGAACTTAAGTTTAATATCTATACTAAAGTTCAAATAAAAAAATAATCTTGGCGCAGCATTGAGGGAGGGAAGGTAGGGGAGGGCTCTCCCGAGCGCTCGTCGCTGGAGGGAGGGAAAACACGTGACACTACTGCCGCTATACACACCAGACTGATAATATCGCGCTCTATCACAGCGCTGTTAAATACCGCGCTGCGCAACTTACGGTTTTTTTTTCCAACAGGTAATAAGCACACGCTGCGCCAACTCTCATTCAACCGCTCTTGGCCGCTGTCACTACCGAACTGAACAACCACGCCCCTTCGTGCAGCGGCAATGGACTTTACCGACTCTCCCGACGCGTTTTGGGCTTCTGCGCATTATTTTCTCATTTGCATTTCACTCTACACACAGACTTTTTCATTGTGTTGCTATTCTCTTTCAGATTCTACCTATGTGTCGTGGTGAACACACATATGTTTCTCTTCCACGGTTAGCAGCAGGTGGTCAGTGTGTAAGCGGCTCTTGACTTTCTGTTAAGGCGGATTACAATTCGCCATCTTGGATTTATTGATTTTTCGCCAAAGCTTATATCTCAGAAGGTGTATTAAAATTTCCCACACGGCATATCCTAAACAACCGCTTCCCAAACTTTGTCGAACTGCCACAACTTCGCTATAGGCGAGACGCGAGGATATTTCTTGCGTATGATTACAAAGGCGACCATATCAACAGTAATCAAGAAGTACTGACCTCAGACAACGCACTAGGCAATGCTCTGTGCTCTGTCATTCAAAAAACATGATACGAAACTGTATTTTTAGAGTATGGCAAAAGTTCCATAAATCCAAGATGGCTAGTGGGAATCTGTCTTAAGGCCATTTCTTTCATTCCTCTTTCATTTTCAAGAAGCTTAAATCATAGTAATGAAGTAAACGACTCGCGGGATATTCTTACTGGCGAATCTATTAAGTGTTTGAAGGCATTTTCCTTTGGGGGGTTGTATGTGCCCCAAATGGCCACCCCCAGACCTCAGCGAACTGTTTATCGAGGGAGACAGAGTGGAGATGTAGGCTACACAAAACCGAAATGTGGCGGCGGTTCTTTTGATGTGGGTGTACACTTTCCTCTGTTGAACTCAGCGAGGTTGTGGGAACGGGTCTCGTGTCTGATTGGCTACCGCGAGCTGCGGGAAGTCGCCTATTGGCTGGTGAGTAAGTCGCCAAACGCTGATTGGCAAACGGAGTTCCACCGTGTTGCTGGCTAGTCACGCCATTTTGCTGGCGCGTGCTGTTGGAGTTCGCGGAATCAGCTGCTGTTTCACCTCTGTAGTACTTGTGAGTGTTCTGCGGTTTCGCTTTACGAGTATAGTGACTGGCAGACGTCTAGGCCACAGAGTACTCGACAATACAGAGGTGAAACAGCCGTTTATTCCATGAACTCCCAACAGCGCACACCAGCAAAATACCGTCACTACCCAACAACATGTCGGAACTCTATTCGCCAATCAGTGCCTGGTAACTTAACTTGCCAGCTTGCAGTCCGGCCAATAGGGAATGTTCCGAAGCACGCGGTAGCCAATAAGACACCAGGCCCGTCTCCAGAACTACAGGCAACCGATCAGCTCATTGATACGTCCGCATCAAAGAAACCGAAACGCTATTTCTTATATGTGTACTTATCTACACTGTGTCTGGTCATACTATCAGTAGGGCCACCTGTTTTTCGCGAAAATATTACAAGACTACTTGTACACCAAAACACTAGAGCTCAGATCCGCTTTCGTGATCGGATGATTTTAACTATCACGGTTTGCATGTGTCTGCCCGCGAATCATGGTCACTCATTTTCAGAGTTACCGAATTCTCATAGCCCAGTCAGGTATGGATCTGTCTTCCGACAAAGACACGTGACCAATAACCAAAGGAAAACAGCGCGTATGTCATAGGACATTGGAGTATAGCATTCACGGAAATATTTCGCGAAAAACAGGTCGCCCTAGCTATCAGTTGTCTCACAAACATCAGGTGGTGCGTCCTTACTGCCTTTACCGAAGACTGAAGACCGGATGTTTGTGGAACGACGCATATGCTGCCGAGCCGTTCTGCTGTCGCTCAGTTGGAGAACGGACCGTTACGGGCCACACACTAGCGGTTGCCTAGACGTCTGGCGCGCACTGTAGTGTGAAAACGGCGCGCGCGCGCGTGTGTGTGCGAATGTGAAGTGGCACTTTGCCACCCTCTTGTGCATTCCTTCCGGCGCCGGAGAGCGCAGACCCACACAGTACTCGAGTCGCGCCAACTTTGTTCCGGAACTGCAGCGGTAAGGCCAGGCCCACAACACTAGTCAGACGTACAACTAGCGGCTACCTTCCCGCGTCACGGGAAGACAAAAGCGAGAGGAGGGCCGGTAAAGGAGAACAATTCTCATCTCCCCCCCCCCCCCCCTTTTCATGCGGAGAGATACATTCTCAAGAGCGCTGCGGCGACTTACGTTGGGAAGAAGCCGCTATTCCTTGCTCCTAGGCCGTCCACAGTGGAGAGCTGAGGTAATAGGTTGAGAACAGTGGCGCGGAGTGAGTTTTTTTATACATGGTAAGCAATTTCTATTAACAGACGCAACTCTCAACTTTGCTTACCCTTCACATGCATTTACCATACTCTAATACCTAACATTAGATATAAAAACGTAACTGTAATTAATGTAATAATAGTTAAACTGAATATTATCTAGAGAGCATATTACATATTATCAGAATAATTCAGTTTTCCCTAACACTTTCATCCACTTTCCAAGGTAAAATGTAGGACTGGAGGACGCAAACAGGACGACTGCTTACCCTGCCGAAGGAACGCGGTCGAGCGAGTGACGTGTTGTTGCTTGGGAGTTCGAGTCATCGCTAGACGCTCCCGCTTGTGGAAATAAATACTAGATAGCAGCACTATGCGTGTACAGTACGGGAGTTACGAAAAATCTGTTTCTCGAATCGGAAACGGGAAACTCGGAATTAAATGTGTTTAAAGTTAAGGCGGAAACTGTAAAGGATCAAACAATTCCAATATGTATAGGGTAAGTATTGCTTACCTTGCGTCTATGTAATAAACGCCACTGACTTAGAAAAACCACACGTAAAGACACACTGGGAGATTATCATATTAAAATAGCTTATTAAAATGGTCTCGTTTGCCAATACTAAACTTCGGCATCGTCTACGACGAAGCCGCCACCATGGTTTTACGATTTAAATTTTTTCTAATAATAATCTTTTTTTTTAGCGGTAAAATTTTCTAAGTTCTTCTAAATGGTGGGCAAAGGTCAAGGCCAAGATCAGATGTTAAGGTCAAATGTCAAGGTCATGGTTGTTGGGGTAAAAGTTTTGCAAGTTCGAAATGGTGGCCAAATATTCAAGGTCAAGATCATGCCAGCCACCGCTCATGGTCGCCCACCACCACCACCAGCTGCCATTGTGCCATGACTGCCATTGTGTCATGCCTGTCATTGTGGAAATGGCTGTCATTGTACTGGCCGCCAGTCCTGGCCACCCACCACAGGCAGCCACCACCATTTGGCGAATGGGTGCTGGCCGCCAACGTGGCGACCCGCATTCAGACTTCTGACCGCACCGGCGGCTGCCCCATTTGTGCAAATGGCTGTCGTCGCTGTACTGACCCCCAATATGGCCGCCGGCCACCGGCCGTCATGTCGCTGGACAGTGCGACTTCCGAGGTGATGGACCAGATTTTGACAGAGCACGAAGTTCTGTTCCAAGATTGCTCCAGACATTTCCAAAAATGGTCATCGTCGACATACTGGATGCCAACATGGGCGCCCATCACCGCCTACCACTGCCCGCCATTTTGCAAATGGCCCATCGCCGGCGTACTGGCCGCCAACATTGTCGCCAGCCACCAGCCGCCATTTCGTTAGACAGTGCGGCTTCCAAGATTCGGCATTTAGGCTTCATACTTACAGCACAAATGACAGTCATCGATGTACTGGCTGCTACCATGGGCGCCCGCCACCAGCCACCATTCTGCTAGACAGTGCGACTTCCAAGATGGCAGACCAGATTGATAGCGCAGGAAGCTCTGGTCCATGATGGTGGCTGTGGCCTTCAGCTACCTACATCATCGGTCGACCACCAGGCTACCTTTCAGATTCACGAGTTGATGCACTTGTGTCTGTACCGAGCCTCCAATTAACAGTGGTCATACACCGACTTACACTTACTTACAGGTAGTCATACTCTGTCTTCATGGACCTACCCATACTTGTGTACCGAGCCTGCACACCGGACCTTCATTGCGTGTACTTAGGCAGCCCACACACGTGCGAGTCTGGGTCGCGAGCACAGCTCGGCTCGGCGTCCAAAGAGAGAAACTCGCCTGTGTGTGTGGGGTGTCACAAGCCAAGCTCGGTATCAGACGAGCCGAGCCTGGCGTCGCTCGGCAGTCTTGGGCTCGGCTCGGCTCGACTCGGCTCGGCTCGGCTCATCGCCGGCTCGCTATTGGTTCTTACGTGTGTGGTCAGTCAGGAGCTAGGCTCGTGTATCGACACGCACAGGCTGTATGTGGTCTGTGCAGTTACAAGGATGTCGTCCATGGCGAACAAAACGTTCATGAGTCCAGAATTTCTGGCAAAGTTTTGGAAGAGTACCGCGAATTACCAGTTTTGTGGAAGGTGCGTAGTGCTGACTATGCGAATAGGGCAAAGCGTGATGAGGCGTGGCATCTACTCGTACAATACACGCGAGAGAAAATCGTAGATGCATAGAGACGGATTTCGTAAAAAAAAAAAAGATAGTATCCGGGCCTCGTTTAGAAAAGAACTCCGCCGCGTTCGTGAATAAATACAAATATCAATGTTATTTTGATTTCTTTTACCTTCACATATTCTCCTTTTAGGGTGTTGCATGTAGCCTTGCAGGTCTCCGGAACAATTAAGCTCAAGGCTTGAGGTGATATAAGTGTGTCAAACTTGAGACCCTGAAACGACCGTCCTGTGGCGACGAAACGGAGAGTCGCAGAGAGATGTGCCTCAGTCGTGATAGCATTCTGCATCACAGAATCTATCTTGTTTCACTATCAACGGTGCTACTTTTGCATGCAAAACGTTGCAAGTCCTCTTCAGACATTCTGAAGTAGTTTTTGTAGTCATTAGCACTATCCTTTGGAATTAAGTTTAGTAGATTTAAATGTGTGAATCGCGGTTTTTCTTGTAGCCACCTCTTCAACCACATTTCCCTCCTTTTCTTTTTTTCTCCTCGTGAACACACCACACTCGTGTAGTACGATGGCTGCAGCAGGTACTTGCATCGATAAACTCATCTTCCCAACTGCAATGTGCGAGCATAACTCGGCGTATGTTGATCTCGAGTCTGCCTCACGAGCCACGCTCGTCGAGTCAGACTCGCAAGCCAGATTCGTACGTGTGTGGGCCGCCTTAGAGGCAGTCTTTGGGCACTCATGTACCAAGCCCACGGCCTTCCATGTCTGTAATTATACACAGAGCCATACTTCACCCAAGAACCGAGCCTTTGTAGCCATACTCCGTCCCCCACCACCACCACCACCACCAATGAGTGTCCGGAGTCCAAGACCACAGTAGTGTGTTCAGGCATGACATGCACTCGTGGTTCGTCATGTAACGAGACTTTAATGTACTAATGAAGGATAGTCATATGCTCTCTGTACATAGCATGCATTTGTGTTTAGATAAATACTCAGCCATCACTTCTGTTCTAACAATGCCAGCCTCCTCCAACATAAAAGGTAAGTACATCATGTATTGTATCATATTCAACCTTACCATCGCTAAAATTAGGAAGTAATCACATCACACATATAGTATAACATTCAGTAAGCCTTGTAATTGCCTTACTAATATAGATTGTCAGGTAGGCCGAGAGGTCTAAGGTGCTGGATTTAAGCTCCCGTTCCCTGTGTAGGGAGCTTAGGTTCGAATCCTACACCTGACAAATATTTTTTCCGCTTCCTTGTAGGTGTGTTACCCATGATACATTAGGATTTCGTACGTCCATAAAACGAGGGTATACACACAGTCACGCGAGCTCTCTGGCTCATTCAAGCTCTGACAGATGTGAGTGTGCATATATATATACATATATATTTTTTTTTAGGTCAGCAGCAGTTTGTACCATAGCTATGACAAACACTTGTAAATGATGATAACATACTGTTCTAACTGTCCGAAGGGTTACCACATAGCGGTAGGTTCATTTCTTAGATGGTAGGAATTAAAAACAAGAAAAAAAAAACAAATATATATTGTTGATGTTTATATTTATTGTATACATAACCAAATCGCACACACACATACACGCATATATCATTCAATAAAGTCTCCAGCTCTGAGTTAATCAATAATAGAATTTATCTCTCCGATGACAGCCAGGTATCCACCTCTCTGCAATGAAACCAACCATCGTAATCTGTCATCTAGGTCATTGGGGTCTTCCGAGTTGTCAGTTTTCGCGTCACTCTTCGCAGAAGATTTACGATACTTGACTGCATCTATGTTCTATTTCCATGTTGAGTAGGTCTCAGTAACATACTTCCGCTTTGCAGATGTCGGCACGTCATCGTCACCAGCAGACTTGGAGGTCACATTGTCATTCTCAGCAGACTTGGAAGTCACAGTGTCGTTCTCAACATCCTGAGTAGCATCTTCTTCGTTTTTCACTCTACATGTTAGCTGTGCAGGGGTGTTGATCACAACTTCTGATGATCTGTATGTTTCACGCTCTGCAACACTTGTAGTTTCTTCTTCACACACCGGTTTGGAGCACCATGCAGGTCCATTTAATGATATTGGTGTACATGTCGAATCAGCAGGAAGACTGGACTTGTCGTGCCTTCTCGTGCCAAGCAAACATATGGTACCTTTACACGCACCAATATGTATCTTTAGATTATCACCTCTACCAAATGGTGCACCACATATACCACATGTGTGTATTCTAGAGGTTGATGCCTTTGTACAGTCGCTCTGTTCATGACGACGAGCATTTAAACTTTTACTGAAGAACTTGTCACAGTAACTGCCTTGTTTACCACGTAATTGACGATCGATCAGGGACGTTTCACATGTAGTTGTACTTGATTGCATCCTCTTCAAGCATATGTGTGAACACAAACACACATGTACTACTACCACGTAGTGTTGACTCCTCACCGATGACTCCTAGATGCTGCTCCTCGCGGATGACTCCTTGGAGTACAGATGTCGTGTACAAGCCAGTTTAGCAACTGTGTGTGAATGCCTGTTGATGGAGAAATTTATACCTCTCCTTCTAATGGCTGAAGACGAAGCTATGTTGTCATCTTCTTCTCTGTAGTGAGGGAACATCGGTATATGTATATTTGTGAAGTGGGGTGTACCCACTAGTTCTCAACTCTAGAGCATTTACTGAAGCCAGGGTTCAACCCGAACCCTTGGCCACCATTTCTTCTTCCTCTTGACATATATTGTGTATACTATCGACACTCGCGTCTTCTTCTGCAGATAAATGCGACACAGCTACAGCCGAAGTCTGGAAGGTTATGGTACAATATTTATCGTCGTGAGGGTCTGGTTTTGTATAGCTATAGTCCAACCACATATTATATTGGACAAGACCATATTGTTTGTTCTACCTCATCTATAAGTAGGTTTATTATATTAGGGCTCATACTTGTCAGGAAAGAGCAAACATTGTGTAGTGTAGTTGACATATTCGGTGCAACCAAATATTTAAAGAGTCTCCTGAATGCAGATCGCTTCAGGAAGAAGCCATTATCATTAAGCATCATAGATGGTGAATAACCTTTAGATTGTTTATCAGTGGTCTCTCCTTTACAAAGTTTCAAATGACTACTTATATCCTCGCCGTGCACATACCTTCTTCGACACTTATCGCATTGATATGCCCTGCGAATGGTGTTCCTCACACAAGTGCTATCTTCGTGTTTCCTAGCATCATATGTGCTTATAAATGTCTTGTCACAATAGTTGCATGAATGTCTTGGTGGGAGCAAAGAACTAGCTTTGACATTTGTAGATGAAACTGCATTTTTATTTGCTAATCTTCGCCTGGCAGGCGGTGCAGGGCGACCCTTACAGGTTGCAAGATAATGTCTCAAGTTTTCATATAGGACAAACTGCGATTTACACTGTTCACATGTGAACATAATACGGTCTGGATTCTGATGACCAGTTTCATGTTCTCTGTAGCTGGTTATTGTGGAAAAGGTCTTCTTGCAGTAGAAGCACAAATAACTTTCCTGTTCCATTATCGAATACGAACATGTTACCCGCAGTCAATGTTCTCTCTTCGAGGTCTGAACAGCGACTGAGCTGACCGGCCTATTCCAGCCTGTTTTATACCACATTGTCATGGCAACCTGACGAGGGCCCTATTAGTATAAGCTTGAGAGAAAGTGTTTTTTACAAAGTTTCCAGTGCAGTACTGTTGCAGTACCTGAGTTCGTGACTTGCCACAGCTGCAGGGTCGCCAGAGTATGACTGTGGTTACTCGGAAAGGCTTGGTACATTCATCGAAGGGCCGAGCATAGGCAGGGTCGAAGCAGTATGACTGTCTGTAAATGCAAAGGCTCAATAAATCAGTGTAGGTCAGACACATAGTATGACTACAATTACGAACACTGCATGTTAGTTTGCGATGTCTCGACTGCTGACTGTGAAGTTGGCGTCTTTACACTCGTACACAATGAACTTAGTCTTCCTTCGAACACTTCCTGCTGTGTGCATAGAAGGTACACACACTTTGCTTGCATCGTATGGTTAGGGCTTGAAGATGATGTCTCTCCGTAACGTTTTTGGCAGTTGGGCCTTCCTTCCCCCTCCAAAGAAAGACTGTCTGCTGGCGAAAATATAATCGGTAATGTATTGCGTGTACGGAATGGCAGGGCGGCCATTTCTTCCAATGAGTGCACGATGATTCTAGGTGCTCGCACACTGCAGGTCTCCTAAAATAGCTCCTCTCGTTAAGGTAAAACCTCTGCTCTGCATCATCTAAGTATGAGCAGTGTACATACATAGTTGACATGTGTGTGTGTGTGTTGTGACACCTCCTTACTCAGTTCGTGTCTCGGGTTGTCACAGTGTGTGTGTGACCTATGACTGCTGGTATTTGTGATGAACATACATTGCAGAAGGTGCTTGTTACTAGTCGTTATGTTTATAACTTTTTTTTTTCCTTTCGTGCATTATAGCAGGCGAAACTCGACTGTGGAGAGCAAGTAGCTGTCTGTATGGGTAAACATATCATCACAGTTATCATAGTGGAACGGTTGAGCATGTAATGCTGGATGGAAACCGTCTATGTGCATGCATTAAAGGTTCGGAAAGGGTCGACTGCTCGTAATTTCAAAGGCATGGTATATTATGTAAGTACGTACATTGAAGGTTAGGGCAGGGTCGGCAGGGTATGACTGCTTGTAATTGCAAAGGCTTGTTACATGCATTGAATGTTCGGGCAGAGCTGGCTGAGTATGGCTTCCTGTGAGTGTAAAAAGGCTCGGTCGGTACATGAGTGCAGGTAAGGTCGTCAGAGTATGACTGTCTGTAATTGCAATGGTTCTATACACGAGTTCAGGTCGGGGACGGAGTATGACTCTCATGGTCGCTACATGCTCGTCTTTATGACCAATGGGACCGATGACGAACAATTGTTTGCAGACGTGTCAGCATACACTCTCAACGGGAATCGAACCTTCGATTCCTTATTTTTTTCAAGGATCATACACCACTGTCATCAGGCTACATGCAATAGTTACTTTCAAGTATGTGCGTTTTAACACAGAGTGGTTGTGATGTACCTTCTTGGTTGGTAATGCATACCGTACACGGAAAGACAGAGCGATCATTGTGCTCTGAGCTTCCAGTGAGTTCACGTCGCGACGTACAGATCTTCTGCTCTACAACCAGAGTATGTATGTAGTTGCAATGCGTGTGATATCTCCTTGCTCGCCATGTCTAATTCGATTGTACTCAGTTGTCTAGAATCGTCGATGGTTGAGTATGTGATGTACATTGTAGTCTAGGTACACGAGAAGTGCAGGTCGGGTCTCCTTACATGGCTTTTGTCGAATGCCATACAATGTATGGTCTTATCTAGCCTTCGCTTGTGCAATGCGCACGTATGGGTAGGTAGGTTTTTTTTTCCTTTCGTGCACTCATGCATCTTTACATGAATCAAATCTGCGATACCTCGAGGTTGGTTGAGGGTACATGCATTGGTTCCTTTCAATAGTATATTGGTAAGTACATGGTCAAAAGGTAGGTGGTGGGAATGTAGCACTTGGTAGCTATCTATCGTGCACAAAAAGGCAGGACCGGACATTGTGGTCTCTGCTTCCAGCGAGGTCACATCGTCGACGAAGACGACGATGACGAGATGTGCTTGTGGCCCAAGAGTATTCACTGCTACACCAGCTAAGGTAGAGGATACTTCGTTTCGTAATAGGAAGCTTATAATTCAGCATGTGTTGTTTTATGTGTGGAGACTCAGTTGTCTAGCGATGGCCATGTATTCATTGTGAGTGACGTCTCATTACATACATACATACATAGATCGATGTTTCGGTACATGGTTCATGCTGTTTGGAAGTAAGTACACATATTGAAGGTCCGTGTATGTTTCGCAGTCAGTGGGGCTGCAAGATGGTGGCCGCCTAGGGCAACGTGTAGTAGCATGCTAGTAAGGAAAAAAACCTAAGTGATGGCTATGTTATGCATTTTACAACTATATCTTATGTAGTCCGGTACTTACAGCCAATTATGCTTATACAGCATACTTGCTCCTGCGACCTCTTGTCGTTGGGGATGATGTTATGCATTTGACAGCGAAGATGGTTGCCTGGCGGTGGGGTGGTTTCGTCGTGTGGACCCTCGCCGATGGTCAGTGGTGATGTGGCCTTCGTCGCAGTCGGATGCCGAGGACATCGGCGAGTGGGTGGCGCTTTGGCGGTCAGTCGCGACATGGATGCTGGCGACATAGTGTGTGAGTAGAATTTGTATTTTATAATGTCTAACAGGCTGCTGGAGGAGGCAGTGTGATTGTATACCAAATAGGACATTCTGGCTTACCTGGCCTCATGCTGGAGACATAGGGACGTAGACATAGGTCGTACTTGATCACATGTGGATGGTAATCCTGAGCGCGAGGGTCGGAAAGGGTGTCTGCTCTCTGTTACGCGAGTGCTTGTGGGTCGGCGCACAGCGAGTCGCTGGCCAGGCGGTGGCGAATGTGCGAGGATGTATGGTCAGGTGGTGATGTAGGCATGCGGAGGGGGAAAACAAAGGATAGAGAGAGCGCGAGGGCGAGTGAAGTGTGCTGGTCGAGGTGCCGAGGGGAAGAGTGCGTGGGGAACTGTGTGTGTGTGTGTGTGGCCAGGCAGTGGCACCGAGGGGACAGGAGAGACAGAGGCGAGTAAGAGCAGGGAGACATGCAGACCGTCACATGTCTGCACATCCCATCTCGTCGTTGGGGGGTTATGCATGTATTATGATTTTTGGTAGTTGTATCTCAAATGCTTTGTAACTTACAGCCATCTATCATAGCCATGGTTGATGTCTATGTTATGTATTTTGCGATTGTAACTCAAACGTTTCGGAAATTATATCCAATTATGCTTGTACACTGACATAGGGCATACTTGACCCCGCGACCCCTCTCCTAGTCGAGGATCATGCCTAAGTTATGAATTTGGCGACTATAACTTACACTGTTCGGAAATTACAGCCACCTTTTGACAACTATAAATTAAATGGTTCGGAAATTATAACCAACTATGCTTATAAGTTGACATAAGGACTAATTGACCCTGCGACCCTTCTCCTAGTCGTGGTCGATGACTATGTTATGAATTTGACAACTATAACTTAAACAGTACGGAAATTACAGCCAACTATGCTTATATGTTAGCATGTGGCATATTTGACCCTGCGGGCAGCAGTGTTACCAGAGATCCGATCGTTCGCGATGCCTTGATGTCCCACTGCCGCCGCCGGCGAGGTGCTGGCCACCAAAATGGTCGACATCCTCAGCTGGTCGCCAATTGTCCTGGGTAGACATGGTCGGCGATACCAAGATGGCCGCCGGGGAATGAGACGCCCCAACTTTGAGAGAAGCTCCGACCGATTCGCTGGATTGAGCAAACCGCCACCATAAAGGGCAATCTGCCCGGATTATGCTAATTAGCACTGGCTGCCAAGATGGCCACCGGCGGAGGGAGGAAAATTCGGGAAATTTTGAGGGATAAAATGGAAACGAGGTTTTTGTACGCGAAATCGGCCATTTTGGGCGGGAAAAAGGTAAATTCTCGCTCCTGATGTCCGCAGCCCGACGCCAGGTGCGCCAGAACTCCCCTTTTTACACTACTTTCGTCTGCCTGTCTGTCTGGATGTTTGTCCAGAATAGGCTCCGAAACGGCTGAATTGATTTTGATAAGATTTTCAGAGATCATAAAGTATTATTTCTATTTAAAATCTGCTGATTATTTCATCTCGATATCTCAAATTTGAAGACACAGCGCTTAAAAAGAGCTCCTTTTAGCCATTTAGGAGATCTTTGAAATGCGTTAAAAACTTGCCTGAAATTTTGAAAGTACTGAAGAGACCTCGCCTGAAGTGCGTGTGTTCTCTCCGTAGATCAGCACATTTGGACGCACGTGTTACAGTTTATCAGACAAACATGAATTACTAACACTTTACAACACAGCCTTAAAAGTGCATGGCTCTGAATTCCCCCTGCAACCGCGCTTTTGAGACACAGCGATACGGGCGACTTTAACACACGCTAGGCGCTGGACCCGCGCGCATTGCTCCCGCTGTCACGCTTCCATGTACTGCACATACGAATGAAATATTTATAGGCTGTTCAAGGTAAAATGAGCACTTTTGAAAGCCCTGCTTAAGATCTAATTGTATGCACGTTGGGTATTCTTCCGCCTCATGGGCCTCATCACTTTATTCATGTGTCGGGCAAGCGAAACTGTGACATTATTAGAAAAGTAAACATGTAACAAATCTCCTCATGTTTGCACTTCGATCTACATTTAAAAAAAAATGAAGCGAAAGCAATAATTTAAGTTATCACAAATTGTTACCTAACACTTATTATTTGACTTAAGATACGGATCTACTTCCCATCCATCGTTACCAACTTTACTGGGCACATGTCACTTAGGGTGCCCGTTATAATATATGCAGGTAGGAGCAGCGACTTTTTTCTAAGGTTGGTTTCAAAAATGCTAACTTTAACGTGAACAGCCTCTAACAGCGGTATTTTAACGCACGCTATATAAAGTCAATAGTCCTATATTAGACTACGACTGTACAGTTTTGTTTTTGTCCTACCTGTTAAGGAAACTGCGCAGGTAAGACCTATAAATGCTATTTATTTACCATTTCACGATTTTTTCTTTTATGATAATCTTAATTTTTTAAAAACAAAACTTTACAGGGCTTAGATAATAGTTTTTTTTTCTATCTTTTATGGCAAGAAGTCGTATTCCCAGGACATTAATGCGCCGATATACACGCAAACAACGAATGTGCAGGAAATATGTCCGGACTATTAACACGTAAGGCGTTGATTTCAAAAGTGCTCAGTTTACCGTGAACAACATATATAATCCATTCACGGTTACTTCACACTTTACTGAAGCCCTGTTAAAGTTCTAGTTCCAGGATATTACTCCGCCTCGTGCAAAATAAGCTTAACTACGTCTAGAAAATTACACCAGAGGACAACGCGCTGAATTCGTGCGCACTCAATTGTAATAATATTTTGCTTGAGACCTACTTCTTACTACAGGCTCTACCAACACACATGTTTTCTCACTGCTTTTTATTCATATTTATTATGAATGAAATATTATAATTTATAAAGAAAATATAATTGAAACTTAAATTGAAAGAAAAGTAGGATTTTTTTATGTTAACAGAAGCAAAAAGACTGATGTGATACATGGCGTATTTAGGAAATAACAAAACGCATCACACATGGAGTGATTTTTCAAAGGTTTGATTCAAAAAGTGTGACGAAACCCTGAATAACCGATAAGCATCATTCGTTACCGAGCGTGCACTAGCACAGAGTAGACACGTACACAGAGGCGAAGAAGCGCGGCGGTTCCTTTAATGTGGGGTATCCGTTCTCTTATTGGCTGTGCGAGGCTATGGGAAGGGGCCGCCTCGTGTCCAATTGGCTAGGCTGCAGATCCCTTGTGTTGCTCGTGTTGCGGGCCACGACTACAGTAGCACGAAATAAAGTAGGACCTATAATATGAATATCGACGTGCACCAGATTCGTTTACGACGTAGAAACCACGCAGGGCAGGACGCCTCACGGTGTCAAACTTCCTCTCCACTGCAGGCGCCGTGACGGCAGAGTGGTTAGCCTGCCCTCTCCAACCAAGGCGTACCGGGTCACTCCAGTATTTTCGCATGTGGGAATAGTGCCGGACGATGCCGCTGGTCGGCGGGTTTCCTCGGGGAACTCCAGTCCCTCCCCTCCCCCCCCCCCCTCAACCCCGGTGCTGCTCCATACTCACCTCGATCAACCTCGTGGGTTTTCAAGACCTCGTCGTTAAGAGTCACCCAAATCTCTTCACTCGCTCACATTCACACCCACGCGCCTACAGTACACGGCAGACGTCTGGGAACACGAGCGAGAACCCTCGTATATAACCCGTCACGGCCCAGTTTCCTGCTGAGCGACAACAGAACGGCCCACATAAATCTCTTTACTCACGTTCACACCCACGCGCCTACAGTGCATGGCAGACGTCTGGACACACCAGCGAGCACCCTCGTATGTAACCCGTCACGGCCCGGTTTCCTGCTGATCGACAACGAAATCTGCGCTACCACACCAACTATAAATAATGAAAGGAAAATATTTGACTTATATAGTTTCGCAGCGAAATCGTAAATATTTAAATTGTATGCTCTTATTGTTCGTTTTTGGTTTAATTGGTACAGTTAGTATTTATAAAAATAATTGCACATATGAGTGCTCTCTCTTCTTCACATAATCTGCAGTTTAAACCTTCAAATAGAGCGCTATGACGATTACATGAAAACGAAATGAAAGACGTAAAAACGGAATGAAAGGCTGTGTGTTCCTGTTACCTCAAAAAATGGAGTTTTTGAAGGACGAAACACATTTTAGAAAGTATTTTGTATTGATTTTATTAGTTTATTCGTTGTTACTTCACTTGATACACTTTGTTTAGCGGCCATTTTCAAACGTGTTTTGACGGCCATATTTACACGCTGTCAAAAATAAACCACTGAGTAAACAGTGAAAAAAATTTACTGACGCATCAGTGGAAAATGTCACTGAATCAATGAGTGAAGGAAATCTGGCATTTTTCTCACTGATTCATCAGTGAAATTTACTGAAGTGACTGTTGAATCAGTCAGATACGTTTGACTGATTGAAACAGTGGAATCCTCCCTGATTCAGATTTAGGGTGTCAAGATTGTGAAAAATAGCAAAAATTTTTTGAGCCAATTTATTCTTTATAAACTCTAACTAGTTTATTCCTTCGTTATTGGAGGAACAAGGTTCTGTCTTGGCTAAGTTGTTTGCTGGCCAATTACGAACGTTCTGATTGTATCAGTTTATTGTATCAGTGAAAATGGTTAGCGTCTTCATACATGCGTAACAACCAATAAGGAAAGAGAACTGTCGGGTCATGTGTACAGTATGTCAAATCCTAGCAAACAGTCAACTTTTCCCGCGATAAACCACCATCTCTATCCATCATACATCATATGTAAAATTAATATTGCCATCCACGGGCCCTTACATTTTATTCGGGCGTCGTTAAAAACGTAACTGTGAAATTGTTAGAGAAGTAAGCGTAAATAAGATGCTAATGTGCTAATTCTGGCCCTTATCCGCACAAAACCAACAAATTCTTATTTAAGTATATTCAGTGTCCACAAATTTCAACGTCGCACTATTAATAAGACGTTTAATAAATGGTTAATTTTCTCGACGTCTCGAACTTAAACTTGCTTGAGAGCAAGTCGAGCTGTGTTTGTGTCACAAGATATGCAATCATTGGTAGTAGGTAAATATTTCTTCAAATTTTCATTTTAAAACAGCTCACTTAACTGCGTCCCAGCGACGGTAAGGCTGCAGCACACAATTTCTAGCAATACATAAGAGAAACGACCATTTAAATCGTAAACTCCAGCCGTACACGCCAGCAAAATGGTGACGCTGGCTAGCAGCGGCGTGTGGTGAACTGTTCCAAAGTAAGCTGTTTTTTTTTCTCTGCTGTGTACCTAATCGTCTGCTAGTTTACACATCGGCCACCTAAACGAAGTAGTGCATGTGACGTCACAGCACATGTGTAATGGGTGCCTCGCCGCTCTCTCGTGAGTGGCCGCAGTACATTCAGTTTCTCCCGGCTCCGCTCTGGTTACTAGATCCTGCACCGAAATAGCAGTTTTGTGGCGACAAAAAAAATTTTTTTGGCGACCTCAAAATTCTTTCGTCAATATGGACATGACAAAATATTTTGTGGTGCCAACTAAAATTTTTTGCCATTGCAGAATTTAGTGGAAACTACAAAATGGCGTCCTAAGTCACCAATATATTCAGTGTGTTATGTAGGCAATACATTATTCGTTAGTCGCAGCGAAAATGTTACGACAATAGCAGCAATACTTAGAGGCAAAGATATTTTGCGAAAATATTTCGAGACAAGGTAAAATTCAAAGCAGTGTGAGGTCGTCCTGCTTTTTTAATTGGTTGAAGCATGTTATGGTGCGTGGTAACTGCGCACGAATCATGAAAGTACAGTGTCCAAGTTACAGAATCCTGAGTGGCTCGGTCATATGCGGAAACGACACCAGAAGCCAATGGAAGTATAACAACAGCCGAGGTGTACATTTGGTATTGAAGTCTACGGTGTATTACGATTTATTCGCGAAAAATCACTGGCCCTCAATACTGGCTAGTGAAGTTCACAAAGGTGTTTACGGGTTGTCGGCTTTTGGAAGTATGTATGGTCTAACAACAATTAAACTCTCAATTAAAAGTCGATATAACTAGGATTCGAACCTTGAACCTCTCAGCTGCTAGCTCAACGTGTTACCGTTACGCTACTTTGCTTGACGTTAAAACACTGTCTTTAGCGTGTTTGTAACTAAAATTTAATAAGTGTCATACACGACAAGGCTTGCACACTTCGCCTCCTGGAAAGTTAATTTTCGGGAATTATTTACGTGTACCATTTACTCACTTCGAATAAAGAAATGATATAATCCGTTCATAAGTACTTAAGGGTATTCCTCGTGAATTAGGTCGCAGCCTGATGCAAACAGCCCAACACAGACAAATATGGCAGAAGATGGCTACTTCCAATATGCCAGAGCGCATGCACAGAATGCAACGGATGTAGTTTTACAATCGCAGCAAAAAAATTTTTTCTGTTGATAAAATTACTGCTGTGCGGCCAACTAAATATTTCGTGACAACCAATAAACGTTTTCTCAATAAACAAATATGAAAGTGAGCACCAAATACCTTTAGTGCTATTCAATATAGGCCTACGTGTTATTGGTAGAGCCACGAGTATTTCGCGAATTCATTTGGAGGCGAGGTAGACTCCAAACACTTGTTCTTTTCTCCTACTGTTGTGATTGGACGACAGATGTTTAGACACGCCCTGTTTAACTGTGAGCCAGTGATAAGCAGGAAGCAGTAGTGTGTGTCAGTGTTTGCCAGTACTGTACAGAGGCCTCGCTAGATAAACAGCAACCAATAAGCAAACGATAGTGTCTCGAGTGTATAGAGAACTGCCTAGCATAGCCTGCTGCCAACTCATTCCGCGAAATACTCGGGGATCTAGTTATTGAGCACCACAATCTGATTTTTACCGAAAACAAAATATCGCCTTGGAAATCATCAGCCAAACAATTTTTGTAGCCACTGAAATTTTTTTCCCGCCGAGCGTGTACAGCACTCAGCAAGCACCACCTTCCAATGCAACACTTCACAACGCACCACTGCCTGTCAGCGACATGTCTGAATGCAGTTGGACAATTACCATACAGCACACAGACATCCAAACAATACCTGACGGACGTCACTCTCAGACATTCAGGGTAGCCAACGACATCCAAGATTAGCAAAGTTACATTCAAAAGACTACCAAAAGATATCGAAATGTCTGCCCGATATCCAAAATGTGTTATGGGTAATCTGCATGTCATATATACGTCTTTAAATGTAGTCACTTATCTTAAGTAATGGCCATTGGTGGGTTTGTAATACCTAATGGATATCCAGTAAGTGGTACAAACTGGTATCTACTACTGGATATCCACAGAATATACATTATATATTCACTGTATGACTTTGATCACTTTTAGAGACTGGGTATAATTAGGATATCCGGCAAATATCCTGTGATATAGGCTGTTCGCCGTAAAATGAGCACTTCTGAAAGCCCTTGTATGCACGTTGTGTATTCCTCCAACATGTGTAAAGTAAGCATTGTAATGGGCCTCATCACTTTATTCGCGTGTCGGCCAGGTGAAACTGCGGGATTATTAGAAAATATACATGGTACAAATATGGTCATTTTTACGCTTCGACGCATTAAAAAAAAACAGAAAGGGAAAGAAATAATTTATCTTATCACAAAGAGTTACCTAACACTTTTTATTCTATGTTAAGATATGGAACTACTTTCCATCCATAGGAGTAGTGAAATTTCGCGAAAATATCTCAAGACAAGTTACATTTTAAAGCAGTGTAGGGTTGTCTTGATTGGCTGACTTACTTATTGAGACGTGTTAACTGTCTGCACACGAATCACGTAGGAGCCTTGCAGATGTTGTCGAATTCTGAGTGGTGCGGTCAAACATGAAAACGCTTTCTCAACCGGACAGCAATCGATGGCATTAGACAAACTGAGCTTTAGTGCTTATAGTATTGTGTTCTCAAATTTTTCCGCGAAAAATCACTAGCTCTATCCATCCATGATTACCAACTTTACTGGGTGCATATCACCCAGTGCACCTGTTAAAATATATGCAGGCACGGGCAGTGACTTTTTTTCTATAACGTTGATTTCAAAAGTGCTCACTTAATCGTGAACAGCCTTTATGTGGGTTGGCGCCTGGTAACCTGCTTGTCAGTCGACAAGGAACCTTTCGCAGCAATCGGTAGCCAATCAGGCACAAGGCCCGTTCCCAGGACCTCGCGCACCCAATCAGAGTCGGTACGCTCACACAGGGTTGCCAGATATTCAGAAAGTTAAATTACTACATGTGTTGGTCGAGTTGAGAGATTTGGACGGCTCTTAACGAGGTGTTGAGAGCTTATGAGGGTGAAATGGGGTGAGAATGGAGCAGCGCCGGATTACAAGGGCAGAGGCTAAAGGGCGATCACTAGAGACCTGAAGAATCCGTGGATTCATTTGGAGACAAGCTAGAATTCAAAACACGTGTGTTTGTATAACTTTAGCCACTGGTCTACACGGTGATTGGCATCTCCTGGAGAACGCTGGCCCAATCGTCGCCTTCCACTGTGAGAGCAGACAACCAATGTACAGTTAGTATCATCATATTTGTACATAAGACTGTAGAGTCTAGCCTGCGGGTAAATGAACTCGCAAATTTTTCACCGAGAAAACCCGCCGACCAACGGCTTCGTCCAGCACGATTCCCACTTGCGAAAATCCGGGAGTGACCCGGCCGGGAATTGAACCCGGTTCGCATTGGTGGGAGGCGAGCATCTAACCGCTGAGCCACCGCGGCTTCACTGTGTTAGTGGCATTGCTTTTTAGACTCAGCAAATGTCTTATAAATGTTTGACAGACCCATATTTAATAAACTAAACTTACACACCAAACAGGAACAAAACATTATAGATGCTACGATCAATAACACAGATTGTAATAACATTAATTTTTGTTAGGTTGTTTTAAAAATCGTAACATTGAGGGTACTGTTACAGTTGAGAACAGCACGTGGAACACAATGTGGAAAATCAGAACTGTTTCGGGTAAATCTGTACATCTAGTAACCTTCAGAGTTTGTAGTCCAGGCACATTTTGAAGTGAAAACGTCTTTAAATTTGCAACCATAGTGGCAGGCAATCAAGAAAATCCGATGATAACAAAACCAGGAGATAGAGTTTGGCATTGCAGCTCCGAATCTATCGCCTACATTCCAAATTCAATTACACCACTCGATTGTCAAAGGATCAAAGAATATGTTACGTTGAGTGAGGACTGCGAAGAATCAAGCCCGGGGGGGGGGGGGGGGAGCCGCAATTTTTGAGTTCTTTTAACCGCGTCTCATAACTTCCACGTAGTATAACTTGTGACTAGGAGAAGCTACGACGCTCGTTTGAGATTCAATCGACAGCTCTCGTCAAGATCAATCGATTACGTGTATAAAAACATTTGTATGGCGTGGTTATGGTGAAATTGTATGAGTTTGATGTAAAAAAATTAAGAAAAGTTATCACAATGTCGGCCTATACTCGTCAAAAAGCAAAGTCGAAATACAGAAATCGTATACGGTTGGAAAGATCATCTAAAAAGCAATCCAGTGATATCCATAAAATCCCATATGATCGAGTAAAGCGGTGCCCGGAATGTAAAAAATCATCAAGGCTTCCGAGCTCGTCAACGTAGATGTATTCACCCAAAACAAACGGCCGTGTCCCCAATACAGCCACACCCCATTTATGATATATGCGTTGTTTCGCGTGTTCACGTCTATCACAGGAAATTCATATCCTGGCTACACGACTATTTCCAGAAATGTTGAAAAAAAGACATTTATCTAGGCTTGTCAGTGGCGTGTGGTGAACTGTTGCAAGGTAAGCTGGCGTTAGCTCTGAGCTGTACCTTGTTGCTTGCTAGTGTACACTTTTACCACTAAAACACAGCTCGGCAGCTGACGCCACAGGACGTGTGCAATGGGTCCATTCCTGCTCGCCTGTGAGTATTCGGAACACATTCAGTTTCCCCAGGCTGCACGGTCGTTATATACTGGCGCCTGCTGCGTGCACCGAGAATGTACAGCAGTGAGCAAGCACCAGCTTACCTCCCAACACTTCACCACTCGCCACTGAATCTCGTACAATTTCGTTATCATATAAAGTGTATTATAAGAGGGGAAAAGCAGTGAAAATGACAAAAACTTGCATTTTTAGAGCTTGCTTTCTGGTTTTCCTTAAGAGCTAGGAGAAAAGAAAAACTGTTCAGTCATAGTTACAAACGTGCGCTTTCATCGTGTACACCGAGAGAAAATCGAACAAAATATTTTTTTTTGTATCGGGCCAAATATATATTTAGTTGCCCAACCAAATTTTATTGTCGAGCAAACAAAATTTGAAAAGCAACAAAATTACTTTTGTTCGTCTAACAAAATATATGATTGAATAAACAAAATCGTTTTGTTGGGCCAAAAAAAAAAAAAAAAAAACTAGACTGTCAACTAAATATTTTGTTGAATCAACTGTATATATTTGTTTGGCCATACATTTGCATGCCTTCGTTCGACAATACAGCTCAAGAGTTTGTCTGTATTTTTCGTGACAATTAGAATAGTAACCGTGTGTGTTAGTGCATATAATGATACTTAACAATCGTATAAAACACATTAATAAAACAATGCAACAATAAACATACAAGTAAAGCACTAACACGTGAAATATTTGCTCGCACACGTAGGCCAATATTTGCAGTGTATCTACTTAAAAGCTTTCCGGCGTGGGCAGTTGTCACATTAGCTGAGATTACTAAGACGTAGCGCTCGGACGCAGGTGATCTAGGTTCGAAACTCGGTCTAAGTTGTGAAAACTTTTTATATCGGCCCAAACTGTCTAATGCACGTGTGGCCAAACAAATATTCAGTTGCACCAACCAAATCTTACAGTTTGGGGCAACCAAACGAGAACAACAAAATTATTTGGTTTCAGCGACAAAATATTTCATAGCCCCTATACAAACAAATAATTTGGTTGCACCAAACAAATCTTGTTTGACTCAACAAAACATTTTTTCTCAGTGTATAATAAAACTCCACACTGTAAAAACTCCACACTGTAACACTTAGGAAAACGTAACCACGGAAGCACTGAGAGTAGATTGTACACTTCCCGCGCATGCCATTGTCGCCCGTATCGCTGTCTCTCAAAAGCGGAAAAAAGAAGAGAAAAAAATTTCGGGGCCCATGTAATCTTACGCTCACGTAAAGCGAACCGTCACCATTATACATCTATATTGCCAGCTATATAGTTAATTCGCGGTTTTTTCCAACTTTTCTGAAGCCTTGCTGAAGTTCTACTTTCAAACTCTTCCTCCGCTTCATGCAAAACAAATCTTAACACATTGAGATCTGCGAACATTTACTGGCACTTAAGACACATTAAAAGCGAGTCACCTATATCCACTACTACAAGAACACTGGCTCTGTTGGTGTATGTGTTAGAACTCACCATCGTCCTATTGGTCCATATCACACCGGGCACTACCCTGTACTTTAGAGCGTTCATTTTGACACAACCAAATGTCCTTTTTCGTATAAATATGATTTACAATCAATCATGTCCCTTTGAGTGGCTATATAAAAAAAAGAAATTCTATCGTTAGCAATATCATTGTTACTGCGCTGTTGTGTTCTTGTAAGATCACGTTATACGTCAGCCGAATAAAGACTGCATGTATATGCGAGTTTTGTTCTGAACGACAAAGCAATTTTTAAATTAACTTTGCTCGAGTGTAGCTCGAGCATAGTCTACAAAGTGTTAACCAATTCCAGAAAATTGCACCAAATAGGCAACGGGGAGCATTCGTGCTCACGCGCTTTTAACAATATTCTGGGTAAGGATATTGTTTACTAGGCATTACCAACACACCTATTTCCTTCCTCATTTTATTGATATTAACTCTTTGAGGAGTATGCCCAAATATATACGCGGCTACGTTTGTGTGGAAATTTCATTGCTCTTGGTGACAAAATTCACATTTCTATTGTTTTACCAATTCACTGGACTATATCGTAATCGAATAAAAATAAATTACAATTAGTCAAAAATTCATTTCGTGAGAAAAAAGCTCTTATTTTTAATAATTTCTTAAATGAACACGATGGATTGTAAACCATGCTAACTCCGTCGCGACACATTAATTGGTCACAGTTGACGGGCGACTTCATTGGCCGACGACTAGCCAATAATAAACCCGTAAGGTGCAGTAAGCATGCCCGGTGTAGCCAGGACCAATAGGACGACGATATAAGAAAACACACTCACCAACACAGTTGATATTGCTGAATTGAAAAATATAGGCAGCTCACTTCAATCTTGTCCTCAATACCAGTAAATATGTGTAGTCCTTAGTTACAAAGATAAATGATAAGTGAAATTACACTCTACTCAAAAATACCACTCTTATGTTAACAGGGACCGCGGTGGCTGAGCGGTTAGCCTGCTCGCCTACCACCAAGGCGAACCTGGTTCAATCCCCGGGCGGCCCGATTCCGGATTTACGCACGTGGGAGTAGTGCCGGACGATGCCGCTGATCGGCGGGTTTTCTTGGGGTTCTCCCGTTTCTCCCGCTCTTGCATTCCGGCACTTCGACCTCATTGGCTCTCAACACCTCGCTGGTACGAGCCGCCCAAATCTCTTCACTCACACACTTATGTTTACAGAAGTATAAAACGCATGTGATCACTACATAGGCCTAGTATAAAAGGAAGTCCCTGGCGAGCGTGCGCCTGTCTGTATGACTGCGGTAATCTCAAGAACCACTTAAACGGATTTGAATGCGGTTTTTACTGTTACGATCTGCATTTATCGAGGAAGGTTTATGTTTATTAAAAATTGCCGTAGCTCTTAAAGGAGCTGAGCACTAACGGTATTAGTGAAGCAAGTCGGAAAAAATGAGCTATTTTGCTGCTTTCTAAGCACACTCTACGAAAACTACAGGGTCGATTGCTATAATTATTTCATGATTAGTAAGCTACATTCTTCCATATAGCTAAAGACATATATCAAGTGGGGCTACAGAGACCCAGTCGGTAGAGTAATCTCAAGCGGAGCCGCAGTGGACCAGTGGGTAGAGCGATCCCAAGTGAGGCCGCAGTGATCTAGTGACTAGAGCGATTCCAATTTTCAAAATGAATCTATGCCCAACGAAGCGGGCGAGGGTACAGCTTGTATATGGAATATTTAGGAAACAACTAAAAATATCATACATGGGATAACTTCTCAGAGGTTTGATTCAAAAAGTGTGAAGAAACTGCGAACAGACTGCGTAAAGGCTGTTCACGATAAAGTGAGCACTTCTGAAATCAACCTTAGATAAAAGTCACTGTCCCTGCCTGTAAATAAATAAATAAATAAATACATATATATATATATATATATATATATATATATATATATTTAACGGGTGCACTGGGTGCCATACGTCCAATAAAGTTGGCAACGAAGGATGAAAAATAGTTCCGTATATTTACGTCGACTAAAACGTGTTAGATAACCATTTGTGATAACTTAAATTATTTTTCTCACTTCCTCTTTTTTTTTTTAATGTACCGAAGAGCAAAAATGAGCATATTTGAAAAATATTTACGTTTTTAATAACTTTGCAGTTTAACTTGACCAACGCATGAATAAAGTGACGAGACCCGTGGCAATGTTAATTTAACATAAGGCGGAAGAATACACAACGTGCATATAAGTACATCTTAAGCAGGGATTTCAAAAGTGTTCATTTTAGTGTGAACAGTCTATAATATAATATAGTACAGTTGCAGCGAACGACTTACCCGGTGTGTCTCCGCCGTGCACGGGGTGGCACACGCTACTCCAGCGTTGCGTCACGTCTACTTGCTCGCAGCAGACTGATTGGCGTGCCGGGACGGGAGCTCGCGCTCCGCCAAACAAACGCGGCTGTTGCCATGACGACCCCGCGCCCGACCCGGCATGCCTTGCTATTGGCCGGGCCGTCCGAGCATGCGCACCACCGCCGGTCGCGCCGCGCGCTTCCCACTTGGCGGCCCGTTTGGAATCTCGCGCGCGTAGTCCAGTCTCGATTACTTCCAACTTTTCTAAAGTCCTGCTGAATTTATACTCCCAGGATATTCCTCCGCCTCGTGCAAACAAAGCTTAACCGAGTCTACACAATTAACACCAAAGAGACAACGCACCGCGTTCGTGCATACTGTAGGTAATACTATTTTGCATAACAATTATTTCTTATAGGCTGTTCACGGTAAAATGATCACTTTTTATAGCCCTGCTTGGTATCTACTTGCATGCACGTTATGTATTCTTCCGCCTTATGTTAAATTAACACTGGCATAGGTCTCATCACTTTATTCACGCGCCGATCAAGAAAACATGCGAAACTATAAGGAAAGTATATATTTTACATAATCTACTGATTTTTACATTTTAATGCATTAAAAAAAACATAAAGCGAAAGAAAAATTTTAAGTTGTCACATATGGTTAGCTAACATATTTTATTCGACGTTAAGATATGGAACTACTTTCCATCCATAGTTACCAACTTTATCGGGTACATGCCAGGCACTGCGCCCGTGAAAATATATGCAGGCAGGGTCAGTGACTTTTTTATAAGGTTAATTTCAATGGTGCTCACTTTATCGTGAACAGCCCTTACTAGGCATTACCAACACGCCTATGTTCTCCATGATTTTATTTATATTAATTATACATGAAGTATTCTAATTCATGGATAAAATGTAAGTAAAAGTATAATTTAATTAAAAATAAGGTACTTTTGTGTCAACATAAGTATTAAACGTTTTAGACACGTGACTCATTTAGGAAATAACTAAACGTGTCATACATGGGGTAATTTTTCAAATGTTCGATTCAAAAAGTGTGAACAAACCCCGAACAGCAGACGACAGCAGTATATGCTACGTCACAATTCTATGTTATGAATGTGGAAATGAAAAACACGCAGCAGTTTTAACCATGTAAATACTACTGACCTAGTATCACATTGCTTGGATTTAACTGAGTTTAATGGCGTTTTATGACACCCGCGTTCTCTGAAGCCAGGGCGAATCACAGTGACGTAATAATAGCTCAGCAGCGCTCAAAATGTAAGTTACTCAAATGAACAGGACGGATTACGATTCTACGTAGGGAAGAACTTTTGACTGGACCACATTCAACTCGGCATTCCCACATTCACAGAGAGCCGGCCAGTAATGAGAGCCAATAAGAGTGATTGAGGTGGGTATGGAGCAGCGCTGGAATGCAAGCGTGAGGGGAAAGGGATATCCTCGAGAAAACCCGCCGACCAGCGGCATCGTCCGGCACGATTCCCACACGCGGGAATCCATGGAAGGCCCTGACGGGAATCAAATCCGGTTCGCCTCGATGGGAGACGAGCAGTCTAACCACTATATCACCACGGCCCCTCCGGCCAGCACTGAGCGAATGCAGTAGGAACGATAAGGGCGACACTGTTACGCGTGTCAAGGCTTTGAAATAGCGTGCAGTGTTAGCGTCGTGCTGCGTGTATATGCTACTCACGGTAAAGTGAACACTTTTTAAGCCGTCTCATTTGGAATAATAGCCAATATAAATATATTTTATTGTGGGTTAAGACGTTAACGCTTGAGTCCTGTGAAGTATACACAATATGTTTAATACATATTTGGCAATATTTATTTCAAAAAGTGGTGGAATGATAAAAAAAAATGACTGATAGGAAAATAGTAACTAGGGCCTCAAAAGTGCTCACTTTACCGTGAACATCCTATACGTACAAGACTTCAAGAAGTGACCTTAAAATTTGTTTGGTGGAAAATTTGTGGCAAGGTACCATGTAGTTCCCTCGAGTATTCTTGTGTGTATCAGTGTAACATATTTTCAGATACATCTGCGCTTTCAAAAATTACGATTTTACTTCGTCGGAGAGCTCGGAAACTGCGTTTCTAACATGCGCGATGTCTAGGGTTCGTTTGGCAACAAGCTAGACTCTACAATCCTATCGTCATCGAGTCTCAGTTAATGTTTATTGGCTGATGATGCTATTATGCCCAGGATCAGGCAGCAAGGAATTCGACCCTTGTTTTCTTGCAGGGTATAGTTATTGGCTGAAATTCGTCCAGGGCGTGGCTCACGAACTGCGGGCAAACGGAACAGAAAGTTAAATGCATGTGTGTTTGAAGTCTAACGTGTCCTCAAATGTGAGCGTTATTACAACAGGATTGAACTCGCCGAGATGCTGCTGTTTATGCGCAGGCACACCCGATTTTCGCGTAAAAGGTTTCACAACCAGCTGTATTTCACAACACTTTAGCTCAGATGAACTTTCATGATTGTATGGTAACCGTGTTACACGTCTCAGGTATCTGGGCATGATTGTATGGTAACCGTGTTACACGTCTCTGGTATCTGGGCATGATTGTATGGTAACCGTGTTACACGTCTCAGGTATCTGGGCGTGAATCACAGACGTACGCTCTAAATACGAATCAGTAAGAATTCCACTGTTTCGATCACTCAAGCGTATCTGACTGATTCAACAGTCACTTCAATGATTTTTAATGGCGAATTAGTGATAAAATGCCAGATTTCCTTCACTCATTGATTCAGCTACATCTTCCACTGATTCGTCAATCATTTTCTTCACTGTTTACTCAGTGCTTTATTTTTTACTGATGGATCAGTTAGACAGTGTGTAAAAATGGCCGTTAAACAAAGTGTATCAAGTGAAATAACAACGAATAAAATAATAAAATCAATACATAATACTTTCTAAAATGTGTTTCGTCTTTGAAAACACCATTTTCTACGGTAACAGGAACACACAGCCTTTCATTCCGTTTTTACGTCTTTTTTCATTTCGTTTTCATGTAATCGTCACAGCGTTTCTGTTTGAAGGTTTAAACTGTATATAATGTGGCGAGGAGAGTGCACTCGTATATATATATATATATATATATATATATATATATATATATATATATATATATATATATATTTGTACTATTCGTTTTAACAATCCTAAAGCTACCAATAAAACGAAAAACGAAAGGTAAGAATATACAATTTAAATCTTCATGATTTCCCGGCAAAAATATAAAATATATTTTCCTCTCAACATTCCAACTTTGTATGATAGCGCAGGTAGTAAGGTAATGGCCTAAGAGTCGAAAGGTGTGAGTTCAATCCCGGCCACTTCCAAATTTTTTTGCTTTTTTTAATTACTGTAAATTACGCAATATAGATACTAATCTATCGTGAATATGTTTGTTTCACGTAGTGATTTGGCTACATTCAATAAGAACAGTATTTCATACGCCACCGTAGTCGGCCGTCACTTATTCGAGCAATGAAATAATTTCACATCACTAATTCAATCTGTGAATTTTTTCACTGAAACAATTGGTGGTCAGAGTAGTTGAATTTCACTGCAAGTCAGTGGTTTCCCACTGATTCGAATTTAGATTGCGTACAGCATCGACGTAACCTAATTCTGATTGGCCAGTCAAGTGGGAGAAAAATGTGATCTCAGAAATAGGGAGGAATGGGAAACTGCTGGAACGACCATGGGGTACTGATATCTAGCGTGCGCAGGAACTCGTGAGTCCCTAGTCATGCGCCGTCCCTTGCGTAAAGTAAGATTCATTTGAAAAATTTCCCCGCCCCTACCTTGCATATATTCTAAAGGGAAAACGGTCTGTTATAGGCCCAGTAAAGTTGGTAACGACTTAGGGAAAGTAATCCCTTGTTTTAAACGTTGAACTAAAAATGTTAGGTAACAAATGTTTGCTCGAACTAATAACGTTTGGTTTCTAGTTTTTTAATGCGTGTACGTAAATGAACTCACAAATTTATGAAATATTTACCTTTATAATATTTTTACAGTATCACTTGAACAACGCGTGAATAAAGTGATCAGACCCATTGCAATGCAATTTTACATATTGTGGAAGTATATACAATGTGCATACAGGTATATATTTAGCAGGGCTTTCAAAAGTGCTCAGTTTACCATGAACAGCCTATAGCTATATATATATGTGCACTGTGGCCTATACTCCATTCGCGGTTACTTCCAACTTTCCTGACAAAGCTTACAGCATTACACACCAGAGGGCCAACGCACCGCATTTGTGCGCACAGAGTGTAATAATATTTTGTATAATAACTATTTCTTACTAGGCATTACCAACACATCTAGGTGTTTTCACTATCTTTATTATATATATATATAAGTTATTAAGGAATTATTATAATTTATAGAAGAAATATAAGTAGAGGCCTGAAGAATTCGCGGATTCATTTTGAGACAAGCTAGAATTTAAAAAAAAACGTGTTTTTATATAACATTACCCGTTGATCCACGCTATGTCTGACTCCTCCTGGAGAACGCTGGCCCAATCGTCGCCTTCCACTGTGACAGCAGACAACCAATGTGACGTTAATATCCGCATATTTGAACATAAGACTGTAGAGTCTAGCCTGCAGGTCACTGAACTCACGAATTTTTCTGGTCTCTAAATATAAGTAAATGTTAAATTAACCTAAAACAAGGAAATTTTATGTTAACACGAGTATAAAACGCTTGTGCTAAATAATATATTTAGGAAACGACCAAATGCGTCATAGATGGGTGGAGACCTGCATAATTCGCGTTATTATTCTGGGACAAGCTAGACGTCATTGCCCTATATATTTCTGAGCACCACCACCCGCGATTTCGTTGACTGATGTCTATAACTGTATTACAGGCGATTGGTCACTCTGACGTTGAATTGTTACTATTGGTTAAAAAGCGGATTTCCCGTCGTGCCACAAATACTCTCAGCCACTGGGGGACGTCAGTAGCACGCATAACATTTTGAAGTTTGGTCTGCTGCAGAGAAATAACGCGAATTTTGCAGGTCCGTATACATGGGATGTTTTTTTTTTTTTTTCCCCCCCAAAGAGTTGATTCAAAAAGTGTGAAGAAACCGCAAATAGACCTGACCAACAATGCGGTAGGCCTTTTTAAAAGCTAAAGAAACGAGAATGTTTCTTGGTGGCACATGCTGTTTTATTTATGATGATGTCGACGTCGTAAATGAACTGTCCTGTAAAACATTCTCTACGACATTACATTCCGCTGCCGCTGGCAGAGAACTTTCTTACGTCAATAGGATTCATCATTTCTCCGTTACAAGTACCGGAAGCGCTGGCAGTTCCACTTGAAGTATTCTTTGGGTAGGGCCACCCGTTTTCGCGAAAATATTTCAGGACCACTTGTACTCCAAAACACAAGAGATCAGATCCACTTTTCTGATTGGCTAAGTTTAACAGTCAGGCTCCGTAGGTGCCTGCCAGCGAATCACGGACACTCAGTGTTGGAGTTGCCTAATTCTGATTGGCCCAGTCAGGTAAGGACTGCCTCCCGACAAAGACACGTGGCCAATGACAAAGGACACCCGAATTTCGCGAAAAGAATTCACGGCCGGTCGTACTTCATAACCCTTTATCTTAGATCCCTTTCTTGATTGGATGATTCACGAGTTACGCGTCCTAGGTGTCTGCTCGCGAATCACAGATGCGCACTACAAGAATGTAGCCAATTTTGAATGGTCAGCTAAGTGAGAAAAAGTTTCCTCACAAATAAACGCGACCAACAAGCAAAATAAAACTGCTGATGTACCAGTAAGGTATTGCAATCAAACATGGCCGGAAATCTTTTCGCTAAATTCGCGTGTCCTTAGTCATTATGGTTGAATAAATTCCATTTTAAATGGATATAAATTTCCTCTCCCCCCCCCCCCCTGCCAATCCTGAGAATAGGTTGCTCGCGGTAGCGGCACACTTTTAGAATAGAAGCTTTTCAAAAATCACACCATGTATGGCGAATTCGGTTCCTAAATTTCCCATATACTTTGGTTAACACAAATGTATCTTATAGCTGGCTGAGTTCAATCTTTACTTACATGGTATCTAATTTATACTATTTAATTTAAGATCAATACGAATAAAATCTGAGAGATTAGATTTGTGTTGGTAATGCCTAGTAAGAAATATTTTACATGCAAAATATTATTAAGCTGAGTGCATACAAATGAGGTGCTTTGTCTCTTTGGTGAAACATTCTCGACTTAGTTAAGCTTAGTTTGCACGAGGCGGAGGAATATCCTGGAAGTAGAATTTCAGAAAAGGCTGAAATAACCGTAAGTAGATTATAATAACTGTTACCGATATTTGTAAACTTGTTTAACCTTTTCAGCCCCACTTTAGTTTACGGTTTTGCCAACACAAAATTTTATGATGCGTGCTGTACTTAAGTCAACGCAACGCTTGCCTCTTTGTAACAGAGCCGATGTTACGGTAATACGAACCAAGTATGACTAGAACAGCAAGACGGTTTGTGAGTCATTTACCCATATATAGAGAACTGAAGAATTCGCGGATTAATTTTAGGACAAACTAGAATTGAAAATACGTGCGTTTATATAACTTTAGCCATTGGTCCACACGGCGTATGATACCTCCTGGAATACGCTTGCCAAATAGTCGCATTCTACTGTGACAGCAGACAACCAATGTGCAGTTAATATCGACATATTTGTACATAAGACTGTAGAGTCTGACCTGCAGGTCATTGAACTAGCGAATTTTTCAGGTCTCTACCCTTAGGCATTGGCGATTTAACTTCGCAGCGTGCAGCACAAACCGGAAATTTCCTACACGTGCTTAACCCCTTAACTTCAACATTAATTTTTCACTCCAGGTGTTGCAAAAGAGGACATTTTTGATGTAACGAGTAGCTGCGAACTCGTAACAACCCATACAATGGAACATATGATAATCTTTTCTATTGGTCTACAGCTCAGGCAGCAAGCAATAATAACATGTTGGTGTGCCAGCAGTAGTTAATACCAGTAACCAGGAAAAATACGCTGTCTCTACTGGCATTAGCTTATTACCTTATACAGCACCGACCATCAATGTACCTATTTTGCAACATGTCTTACGTGAACGAATATACTCTGGAAAGAACGTTAACCCTTAGAAGAGCACGCACGTAAATAGCCGTGGCTACGTTTTATTTTCTCTTGAAGACAAAACTAACACATTTATAGCTTTACTGTTTCACTTAACTTTATCGGAATCTAGGTAACAAAGTTACAGCCTCTCAACGTTCAGTTTGTAGGAATAAAGCTATTATTTTTAGTAATTTTTAAAATGAACACGATAGATTGTAACACGTGTTACATGAGTCGAGACACATTAACTGTGACACAGTCAACGCGCGACTTTATTGGCCGACGGCCAGCCAGTAGTTGACGTTACAGGGTGTAAGAGGCCCGTCCGGCGTGGCCAGGACCAATAGGACGATGGCAAGTGGAAAATACAGGGACCAACACAGCTGATGTTCTCTGTAGCGGAGAATAAAGTAAGCTCACTTCAACCTTGTCTTCAGTGGCACGACATTTGTGACGTTCTGCAAAGGGTTAAGGGGTTAATGTACACAACAATGTACACAGGATCTGAATGGTTAGTCTCGTCTCTATTGACAACAGTCCCGCCGCCAGCGCACATCATGATGCGAGTGTGGGCGTGCTGGACCATGGAAAGACAAGGACAAGTGGTGGAGAAGGGGCCGGGGGAAGTTAGGTACCTTAAGTGAATCTCCGTCAGAGTAATTAGAGACAGCCCCCTCTCCCCCCTCGTGTCGTCTAGCGCGCCGCTTCAGCATCCCAGGAAGACGCGCTGAGGCGGGTTCCAGGGGGACAGCCCACGCACATCACCGCACGTCCCACACTTTCGCTGTCGCCTCTTGGAATAGCTTACTGAACACTTTAGGAAGGCACAGATTTACTATTACTCAAGACAAGGTTTAAGTGGATTGCCTATATTCTCCACTAAACCAATACGAAATGTGTTGGTTTCTGTATTTATACTTACTCTCTTCCTATTGGTCCTGGCTACGCCGGTCACGCTTACAATATACCGCAACGTGTTTATTATTGTCTGTCCATCGGCCAATGGAGTAGCTTGTTGACTATGTGCCAACCAATGTGTCGTGACAGATGTAACATGTTTCACAAATACATCGTGTTCATTTGAGAAATTATTATAATTAACGGTTTTATTCTTATGAATTTAAATGTTGACTAGTTGTAATTTTTTGCTTAGTTTCCCATAGAGTCCAGCGAAACAGCAAAACCATAGACGTGTGAGATTTGTCTTCAAGAGCAAAGAAAGTTCGAAATAAACGTTGCCCGAGTATATACGTGCTTACTACCCAAAGGGATAATTGTTCCCCACGTGAAAGCTGCTTCGTACACGCAGCCAGTCCATCAGCTTCGTACCACGTTTATGGCATAGGTAAGGCCACCTGTTTATCGCGAAAAGATTTACGCGAAGGCTAGACTCCAATGTCCTATGACATGCGTACAGTTTTTCTTTGGTCATTGGCCAAGTGTCTTTGTCGGGAGACAGTCCTCACCCGACTGGGCCAATCAGAATTAGGAAACTCCCACACGGAGTGTCCATGATTCGCTGGCAGGCACCTACAACACCAGAAAGTTTAACTCAGCCAATCAGAAAAGTGGATCTGATCTCTTGTGTTTTGGAGTATAAATTGTCCTGAAATTTTTTCGCAAAAAAAAAGGTGGTCCTAAGTATAGACTGTTCACGGTAAACTGAGCACTTCTAAAACACACTCATTTGAAATAATAATCAATAAATACATTTCATTTTAGCCTTAGACCTTAACTTCAAAGTGCGGTGGAATATACACACTGTGTCAACTACTTATATGGAAATATTTATTTACGAAAGATGATTAAGGATAAAAAAACGGCTGAAAAGAAAAAGTAACTAGAGCCACAAAAGTGCTCACTTTACCATAAACAGCCCATAACACGTTTCGAACCCATTACTTTACCAAGAGTAAGTAGTGACTACTAGGATAGACATAATTAATAAGAAACTATGAATGTCTCGGATAGTTGTTATAAGTCTACATCCGAAGATGTACCTGTATATAGGCTGTTCACTGTAAACTGAGCACTTCTGAAAGACCCGCTTAAGATAAACTTGCACGCACAGGGTGTATTATTCCAATATATGTAAAATTAAGATCGTTATGGGCGTGAACACTTTATACATGCGTCGGGGAAGCAAACCTGCGAAACAACCAGAAAATAAAATATTTTATAAATTTTACAATTTACAAATTTTTACAATTAAATACTTTAAAAAACAGAAAGTGATAACAATCATTTCAGTATACACAGGTGTTTACTTGACACTATCGATTTAACGTATGGATATGAACTTCTTTATTTCCATAACTACCAACATTACAATGACACTTGCCAATCAGAATGTCCGTTAAAATACATGCAGATAAGGGGCAACGACATTTTTCTAAGGTTGTAAGCATAAGTGGTCAAATGACAATGAATCGCTTATATAAACGTGTATATGTATGCAATATGTAGACTACACTGAGATTGTTTAAAAAAAAGTAAAGGCTTTCCTACAAGATGTGACGTATGTATTATATGAAGGAAAAAGCATTACCAAACATATGACGATTCAGCTTCCCCTCCGCGTAATCGCCCTCCAAAGCTAGCGGGGCATGCCACGGTGGACACGGCAGGTACACCACGGCGGACGGAATATAAATGGAAGGTACTCCACGGCGGACTGAGTGTACATGGTAGGTGCACCACGGGGGACTGAGTATACATGGAAGGTGCACCACGGCGGATGGAGT
Organism: Dryococelus australis; assembly: GCA_029891345.1. Taxonomy (NCBI): domain Eukaryota; kingdom Metazoa; phylum Arthropoda; class Insecta; order Phasmatodea; family Phasmatidae; genus Dryococelus; species Dryococelus australis. The sequence goes on from CM056993.1 coordinate 385,820,569, forward strand.
ATACATGGTAGGTGCACCAGAGAGGACTGATTATACATGAAAGGAGCACCATGGCGGACCGAGTATACATGGAAGGTGCACCATGGCGGACTGAGTACAGATGGAAGATTCACCTCGATCAATTTACGAATCATTGGAGAATGACTTGCTGTTACTTTCTCTATAAACAATTTCCAATAAATTCTGCGATTATAGACCACATCGCCGACTTCCCGTGACGCAGTCGGTTTGTACTCCGCCGGTCTGTGGTGCGGGATGTTCTGGTTCGAATTCCAGGTATAGCATGGGTGTTGGTATAAGCTAGGTCATCACTTACTTTGTAAGCAGTTCCCTGATAAGCCTTCAGGTATAACACAAGGGGAGGGGGAGGGGGGGTTAATAAGCCCAATCCAAAATCTTGTTTAATTTATCGTTAATTTTAACACGTGTCTCAAAGTGTAGAATTCAAGTAGGTACATCAATAAAATTTTACTAGTTACATTTTTGCAGTTGCAATATGTCTTGTTTGGTGTTTGTCGTTTCTGATTGTTTCCTCATGGATAAAATCAAGTTGGCTCGTAGCGAGATCCCCGTTTTTAAATAATTATATTCTGATAGTGCACCAATAAGTCCCGTATGCTACAGTACAGATAGGTGAGTAGAATGCCTAATCTGTCATGTCTTAGTACAAAATGTACTGTGATAAAATAAATCACATAGGCTTATGTCCTAAATGTTATGCTATGTAAATTTTAAATGCAATAGCCAAAATTCGTTCGTTGTTTCAGGATTATTAATATGATTTTTTTTTTCCAGGAGTGAATCGAATGAGAGATTTCACCTGTATATATCAACTAGAAACAATCTGCCAAAACTAAATATACAGTATAGCTGAATGATGAAAAAGTGATTTCATACCAAGAAAAAATGTTGTTGAGAAGACTGCCATTTTTTCAGTCAATCCATTATTTGCATCACTGTTTTATATAGTGCAAAATATCGATAACGTGATTGTTGTTTCTGTTCGGTAATATTTATAATAAAATTATGAATAACTTTTATGCTACAAAAAAAAGTATGGTCAATTACAAACGGTCAAAAATTAAGTTTTTCATCACTGAGAAAAAAAATTACTGTAATTTATACGGCTATACTATCTTGATTTTCTTCAAGATTCCTCTGTACCACTCCCAAACGCCCCACCAATACGGAAAAATTATAACGCTATTCAAATACAAATAAGCCATTAAAATGTTTTTCGATTAAACTAAAAATTATATATACTAAATTAATATTATATTAAAAGTAATTGTCTATACTAAAGTAATTAAAAATTGAAAAATAAAATTTCCTCTTAAGTATATATTGCACAACATTTTCCATAGTAAAGTCTAATATATTTCAGGGCAAATATCAAAGAATTTGAAAATAGTTTTACACCATTCCCGATAATTCGTAACTTGAGACTGCCAATCATCAAAACTGTCGCAGAAAGCAGGATCCAGGCAAGTCTCTTTAGCAGTCTCAGGTATACGGGAACAGCAGGAGACAAGCTGATATTTACGGCGATAAGATGAAAACTTCCCTCCCAATACCCCTCACTGGTGTTACACTAATGCTCAACAGCCAGCGTGCAAAATGGGCATAACAACCACGATGTACCGCGTATCTTTCTGATGAGAAGATCACGTATTTCGGGTCAAGTCCCTCTGACTCTTAAACGACTTAATTTTCCTGGATATTTGTAGTATACAAAACACAAGTAATAACTACCCGGGCGTAAGGAAAGACACTTCTTGAGAAATAATTTGTAGCCAAGGCAAGTCACGTTCAGAGAGATTGTGTTGCTAGAATAACGTTTTAAGGCACTTGACCATGTAAGGAGTTCCCCTACAATTGTTCCTCACTTATCATCTCACTCATTATTCATTGTATCTTATTTGTTTCATCATAAATTAAAGTATCCTTAAAATGTCCATCCATGTATATTTTCATTTTAAAATATGATTTTATTAAGGATATATCACGAATGGTTCCTCGTTGCAAGGTGTTTATGTGAAGCTGCAGAGTTTATCCACATTCTACCGTGCGTATTAACCAACTGTCTGATTTTTTCCAACGCACTTACAAACTGATGAGTTACAATTAAATTTCTCATGGAGAACAAGTTGCATAACCATATAAATGCAGATCTTAGGAATGGTTACTAGGGAAAATCTTTTGTCATTCAGTTGGTTTGGAACATTTTAGGTAGAACAAGAAATAGTTGGGACGTTCTGGGGATGATGGCTGCACGAACGGACGAGGTAGTTTCAACGACGGAGGAGGAGAAGAGGCTACACACGGATTACAAGGATGATGTCTTGTCGGCCTGGAGTTCCCTTCAACTGCTGAGGACGACTTCAGTCCAGATGGCGAAGAGATGGACCGGGGAGTCAGCCTGAATTCTGCTCTGGTTCCCTGCGCCTCGAAGGTATCGAGAACTTCCAGTCTACAAGTCGCCGCAAATCAATGTAAAACTGCATTATCCTAATTTGCATGCTGTATCAGCTGAAAGCCACAACGTATAATGTACATCTAATGTTTTACATGTTAATTCGAATGGCCATTTGGCGAGATAACATACTTAATGTTGAACTACATCTTCACATCAGATCATGATGAGAAAGATAAAATTAACGGCATACCATATTTTTGAACCAATAGATATTCTGAAACTCAGTTACAAACTAATCAGATACTCAGAGGCTAGAGACATTAGACAAGGTCTCGTGATTTTAAAAAAAATTGAGTTATAAGAGGCCGGACACTTTCATATATAATTTATAATTTCCAAGAAACAGTGCAAGATTAATAAACTGACAGTTGCACATGATTTTGCAACCACTTATACAGATTAATAAACTGACAGTTGCACATGATTTTGCAATCACTTATACAGATTAATAAACTAACAGTTGCACATGATTTTGCAACCACTTATACAGATTAATAAACTGACAGTTGCACATGATTTTGCAACCACTTATACAGATTAATAAACTGACAGTTGCACATGATTTTGCAACCACTTATACAGATTAATAAACTGACAGTTGCACATGATTTTGCAACCACTTATACAGATTAATAAACTGACAGTTGCACATGATTTTGCAACCACTTATACAGATTAATATGTTTGGGGGACATTCGTTATTGCTTTCCAAGTCATTAAAACTAAAATCATCTCATTTTTTTACACAACTGGCAGCAGATATGATCATCGTTTTCCTTGTTTAATCATTGAATATTGTTTTAAGGGAGAATCTGTCTTTTTCAATGTGTAGAAATAGTTTGCTTTGTCTTATTAAAAATGGTAGAATATTTGAATTGTCTTGTGTTCTTTGTATGTAGAGTGCGTAGTTAAGATGCATTAGTTCTTCAGAATAATACATATGTATGGCTGCTGGTTTTGAAGATGCTGTTTAACTAGAGTCCTTACAATTACTTATTTCCGCTTGGAAACGATACTGATATTGATATTCTCCATCTATTCATCTGCAAAGGCGCCCATAACATGACTGAATTGCTATAATTTAATCTAGTTGTACATTCACACTTGTGTACGTTTCACACTATCATCATCATACATCACAATAATTTTTTATTTCATCTCCCCCCTTACTCGCCACTACAGCCAGATACGCAAGTGTTTGTGAGTTTTAGTTACTGCCCAGGGAGAACACGCATTGCGTGTTTAAATGTGTAGCGCATTGGCGCCTGGTATCATTTGTGAGTTGTGATCACGTAATTTTAAGAGGCTTGTCTTTGTGCAGACGACGTTACTAATTTTATTGATTTTCATGATATTGAATGGTCAGATTTTATGCGGTAAATGTCAAAAACCGCTAGGTACCTTTACGTAGCATTTTGTTTGCTCAATTGCCTGTTCATGAGAAAACAAGTATTTAAATGTCGAATTGTAACTAAAATATTGGTGCATGTTTTACTAATCAAATTCACCAGCCCATTAACACGGTTGCTTGTTGTAAGAGGAAAGAGAGGAAAGCTGAGTGATGACAGTTTTTTTTATCATTATGTATTGTCTTGCTGAACCAATTTAATATTGCCAAATATTGTGTTCACTAACATAGTGAAAGTACCTGCATATTCATTCTAGGTGTACATTCTTGTAGCATAGTCATCAGCCTGTTGGCTGGGTGTTCTATATTTATAAATATTTATTAGTACAAATATCAGCTTTGTGTGCTGTACATTTGATGGGTAATCAGTATTTATGAATGCAAACGTCAGGTCTGCTTGCTGTGTCTTTAACATTAACTGAATTGGAATTGATTAGATGTGTCAAGGCTAGCTGGCGACAAGAGATCGAAATTTAAGTGTAAAGTAATAGCTCTGTTTACTGTGGCTATTAGCCTTAAACGTTGGCAGTTATAACACGCGTGAAAGGTTGCTCACTAATATTTGTAATCTTGCTCAGTCATTATACGATTACTTGTTGTGGCATCAGTGCACGGAATTTTGTAAACATTATACACTGAGCGTAATGAAATCTATCTAGTCTCTGAACTAGCGTGTGTTGAAAATAAAAGCTCCCTTGTTCCTGTCGTACGGCGCAATACGTAGTGAGGGTTACCGCGCGACATTATTGCAACAAATTGCGGCATTAATCGAACAACAATCTAACCGCATGGAAGTTAAGGAACAAAGTGAACAGTTTCATGACGAGCTCACTGAACAGCAAGAATCCATTAAATCATATTTTTGCTCACAGCTAATCCATCAAAGCCAGACTATGACGTAGTGGTGTAAAAGTAAGGATAACATATGTACCCGTGCGTGCTCGCTATTTCTGAATCTAGTACTCGTTACTAACGCGAATCGTTACCACAATGAATCTCTACTCTATACACATACAACTGTGAAATGTTTTATAAAACAAACCAATGATTCAAAATGTCCATTATATTACATAATTATATACAATCATATTAAAATAAGGCTACCTTATAACAGATTAAAGGACTTTTTTTTTGCAATGTTTTAGTCCATAAGAATAAAATCCCACACCGGGCTTCTCAAAACCACGTGAAATTTGAATGAAACTACAAAAACGAACATGTGACCTTACATGAATGAATGAACAGTATACTAAAAAATGTAATCGTTTAAGAACTATTAAAGTAATCAATTATTTTCAGACAGTTAATGCATTGTCCGATACATTATCGCTCGTATGAACTGTCAAATCGCTAGGAATGAATCGAAGTTTCAATGTTCTTCTGACATATGAAGCGACGTCACATTTTTTGATTGAAATATACTATCGTATGATGGACGGTGCTTTTTTGACAATTTTTTCTTTTCATATTGGCTGTCTAACCACCTTTCACTGAATATGTTGATTGACATAAATCGCACTTTGCTATGTTTTAGGATTGTTCATTAAAAAAAGTGCCAATGTTTTCTTTCCGCGATTTCATTTTCACAAAAAAATAATCTCAGAAATGTAGACATTTGCATATAATTACATTATTATCACTGATTATTTACATCAAGTGAAATGGATTTCTGCACATTACACTGCAATTCAATTAAAATACGTTTTCGCAAACAAACAATACGCTGTTAATCTAATCGTACTGGAAATACCAGTATGTGTCGTTCTGAATCGATTGTTATCATAACGTCGATTCGAGTCGAGTAGCCAGCAAGCGCTGCGCATTCTGTATGCGGCGAGCCGAAATGTTTCGTGTCGTGTACTCCTGCGACAGTACGAGACATACAGTCGGTTCCACCAACAAGGAATAAACCAGGTTCCAGCAAAGCGGCACTTAAGGATGTCGAGGCGTTTTACCATTATAAAACTAATTTTTGTAAGCGCGTCTTAGCTGAGCGTTGCTTAAAGAAACAAGCTGCAAATATTCTCATGTTGGTAGTGGTGCGCTGTGGTCATGTGACTAAACGAACCAATGACAATTATACCGAAGACAGGGGGGGAAAAGAAACTTTTTTTTCTCTGAAATGTTGTGTTTACTTTTGCTATGAATAAACGAATCCTAACCAAATACTTTTTTATGACAAAAAATTAAAGCTTTATCGGTTGCCTGACGAATGTTAAGAATCAAATAGAATATATGTCACTGCATATACGAGAGAAATATTTTGTGTATTCGATTTGTTCAACTAATTACGTGTACCGAAATTTGTTATGTTAAAATTACGTAGAAGAATAGATAATTTTTGAATTTTTTGAGGCTAATTTACTATCGTGGAAGTGTTGTTTTGCAATTCTGTAATGTTTTGTGATCTCGTTTTTATTAATTATCAGTGCCAAGTGTGATTTTTCGTAGCAAAAGTTAACAAAGATTCAAATAGGCCTGGGCTGTGTTTTGGCTAGTCAGAATGTTAATTGTTTTATATTCTATCTACTTGGGTAATGTTTTATATACATTACACATATTTACGTAGCTTTCGTCAAGCATTTATATATTAATAATACGTTAGGTTAATGATACATTTTTTTAATGAAACTACTGTCTTGTTTAGGCACTGATTGAATATTCCCTAAACGTAATGTATATTCCGTGTAAAAATCGTATTGCCCTCAAAAAACAACACTTTACTTCAAAACTATCCCGAATTTTCCTACTAATAGAACTGCTTTACGTTACGAAGAAAACACGTCTCTCCATTAAGGATAGGATAGTTAATTAATATATAATAGTTTGTTGATAGTAACATAGACGATATTCATGTGCAAGCAATTTAGATACGCCCAGTGCCTGGATCTCAATAAGTATGATTATCGCCAGTCACACCTGTATGGCATCTTTTAATTGGGCTCTCCTTAGCTTTCATAATTCAAAACAAAGTCGAAATTGCGCAAAACATGTAATGCAAATTTACCACGTGTAGTAAAGCGTAAGTGTAAATGCGTTGTATTATGTCCAGTCTCAAATTCAATCAAAGTAATCATATATATTTTACATATCGTACATACAGGCATAATGTACACATATTTTCGCTGTAAAAATTATGCAGTGCAGTGAAGGCGAATATTTTTTCCTTTTATTTCAAATACTTCCGTAGCTTCTGCATACTCAATAAAATCATATTTTTATCAATCATCTACCTGCCGAATAACACTCAATTTTCTATGTATTTATTGGTTTTGCCTCTTGTAAATACGTAGAAAATGCATATAAACAAATTGTGCCTGCCAAGAGTTTTAAGCCCACGTCACGTATATTTGTTTTCGACCATCGTCATAAATGCATAGGTCATTTCAGCAAATAAGGACTTGCACCCAGTCTCAATAACAATGACACGTTTTTTAAAGCTAAATACTTTATAGCACATTTTGGGTTAACTACACGCAATTTTTTTCAGTGGCAGCTATTTCCTTTTAATTTCTTAACTATGTTTTTAAGCAGAGCTTGAGTGGTTGGGCATCCGATTTCGACTGCCTAGATTGGTAGCTGCTTGGGGTTGGGGGGGCGGTGCGGGGCGCTGGGCACAGCTTGTTCAGTGTTTGAGTGACTCTTGGGATGTGTTGGTGGGGCCGGCCAATAATATTTCGCCCATTTTAATATGTATCTATGTTTCATTATATATTTACAGTAAATATACACAGACATATATCAGGAACAATTGCAACATTTTATTTTGCATGTTCTAATTCACTTTTCGCATACAATATGTTCATTGTAAAATAAAAAAATTTACTTATATTTAAATTTAACAAATAATGGAGTTGGCTGTACTGTGCTATTTGAAAATGCGTATGCGAGTATTGTAAAATATAACCATAAGAGAAAACAAATAAACATTTATATGTAAATAAGTAGTACATATTTAGAGCTATCTAGTTAATGATAATAAAACAGGAAACCAGCCACTGAAGCAGGGAGAAAAACTTGTCTGATAATGAAGTTTCCGATGCTTTCAATAGCCATTATGTCAGAACTAGCGATCAATTACATCAAAATGCTTTGCCATTTCATTTAAATGATTTAAAGAAAATAAATGTAATCCCAAATCATAAACAGTTTGTATTATTTCCAACCAATGGAAAATAAATAGTAAAAACTATCTTGAGTTTGAGAAACAAAACATCACAAGTTATCAAGACTAACGAAATGATGCGAGTGACGAGATGTTGTTTGGCAGTAACGATTCGGTACTTCGAGTGCAAAACCGATCTATGTGTCCCAACCATAGACTAAAGATGAGGTAGACTGACCCCGTTGGCTGTGCACATCCAGTCTCCGTGTCCCAACATTGAACTGCTTTCTTGCCAACACGTCTAGCGAAAACGGCCGTGGTTTGGATTTTAGGTTAGAAAACTCACTTGTAAACAAATGTTTTGAGAAAAATTAATATACCTACTCTAGCCAATTTGGAATGCAGTTTCATTAAATTCAAATCGATAAAAGTATTTTATCCATGAAATAGTGTTTGTCATTTAAAAATTAAGATATAAAGTGTCAGACACTTTCATCAGTGTTGACCACAGGCGCTTACGAAAAGTCACCCGGTTAGAACTTTTTACTCGGTGCGTTCGAAAAAGTGATCCGAGTTGAAGTTAACTCGCGTTAGGAAAGTAACCCGGGTTAATTCGATCCTCGACTCGATCAACTCTGGGATTTTCCTGCTGCTCGACAGCGGGGTAAACTTGGTCTAGCAGACGACACACGTGAAATGGGGCGTAAATATGTATACGTTGCAGCAACAATTACAAACAAGTAAACGAAAATAAGTTCTGAAATCTGGAAACGATCAAAATTTGTAAAATTATACATGTTTAGCTGCTTTGGCCAATAATTGTAGCCCGGATATTTATTTTTTAAATTTAACTGAGACTGAATACAAAGGTTCTATATTATCGCAGTACTTCTTAATACAATGTTATGTTTTTACGTTGTTTGTACATAACATAATTGATCAGAAACTATTCATAGTCGTCATCATCATCAGTAGTTAATAACTGCACTAAATATTCTTTGAGTTCCCGCCATCTCGAAACCATAGAACGTTGAAAGCGACCTGGTTAACCGCAAGCGATCGTGAAAACCTGGTCACGTGACCGAGTTAGCCCAGTTAACTTTACCAGGCTACTTTTCATAAGCGCCTCGTGTGACTCTGGCGGTTGTGTGGGGTTGGGGTAGGTCAGCATTGGGTACACGAGCAGAAGACGAGTAAGCGATCTCACCTTGTCTTCAGTCTGTGACTAGAGCGCACGTCAGCCGTATTGGGGAACGAAATACCTAACAACAGAACGGATTTAGAACTAACGATAAAACAGTACGCCTTACAAGTAAATGAGCGCGAGCGGCGTATTACTGTCTTAGAACAAAGCAGCAGTACGCTAACATCGCCATTAAGTAGACCTGTAGCAAGACATAATGAAAGAGCGGCGCCAGAATACACATACCAGGCAGTATCCATAGTTGAAAACCTTGATTTGCACACGAGGGCTAAATTACATCTATTATTTTCTCACCGCAGTTTATTTTTTTTTCTGAGAAACCAGGAAGAATTAAAATTTTTCAAGCCAGCATAGGGGTTACACCAGGGGAACCTTTCCATTGTTCCATTGCAGAGCTGGTGTTCTTGCAGTAGCGGATGTAGGTGCCAGTAAATGTGTGCAGACCTCAATGTGTTAAACAACGAGTATGCTACACTACGCAGCCATGCGTATTTTCGAGCCTCGTCTTTCGTCATTGGCTGGTCCAGTGTGTAGTGAGTTCGACCTCAGGCCACGTTAAAAAACGGGATTTGGTGATTGTTTCCTTACATGTTTAGAGTTCACCTGCGCGTGTCTAATTAAGTGTCTTCCAATTGAAAACATAACAGAAGACCACATATGTTTGAAGTCTAACTTGTCCTGAAATGAATTCGCGAAATTTTCCAGTCACTAGTTAATGGTCAAAAGTAGCTCAGGGAGTATCTAAAAAAAATGTGACATTTGTTTAGATCTTGAACTATGGGTAAAATGGAATTGATTTTAAGTTTCGGGTTGAGTTTCAACAGAGCTTCGTAGTTGATTATACCATAGAGTAAAAACAAGTTGATTTTGACCATTTTTATAAACGTTTTTACATCGTACGTGAAAATGATTTTGACGTGTATTTGATTTTTGTAAATAGGAACTGCTGGCACCTTGCTCCTCCGTAAGATTAGAAAAACTATGTTGTGTTCTGACCACAAAATAAAAAGATTAAATTGGCTGCGCCAGTTGTGTTTTTGCCATGCCTGATGCTGGACAAATAATGTGACACGTGCGTTCGAAGTTTGATTTGTCCTAAAATGAAGTCGCCAAATTTCCCGGTTCTCTACGAGTTACTCTATTGGGAAACACGCAATCAGAATGGGCAAGGTAAAAGAGAAAAATAAATAAATAAAATGCCTGTTGCTTAAAAACAGGTACAAAGCCTGCATAACACGTGCGCGCTTCGCGCGGTTCGGGGATCCAGCTGAATAAATACGGGAACTAAAGAGACTGGGCCGTGAAAGGACGATGGGATTGGTAATAGTGTTCAATGCAAGCGTGTTTGTTGACTCTGCGAGGTCGGGCCGGTTAAGCCCTTCTACACGGCCGCTCTACGCCCCTCGATTTCACATAATCCTGTTATCATTGGTTGTTACAGTTCTCCCTTTGAGCCAGCTGGTCGACTGTTTTCACGTCGGGCAGATTTAACGTGCTGTCCGACACGGGTGTAATTGCATCGGCTAGCATCGTGGAGAGAACATGGCAGAGAAATTAGCGGATAGGTAGAATTTTATACTCTCCATACAGCAAAGATAAACAATTAAATGGGAAGCAGGCTGTTCACGATAAAGTGAGCACTTTTGAAATCAACCTTAAAAAAAAAGACACTGCTCCTACCTGCATATATTTTAACGGGCGTACCGAGTGACATGCGCCTAGTAAAGTTGGTAGCAATGGAGGAAAAGTAGTTCCATGTATTAACGTTGAATAAAAAGTGTTATGTAACAATTTGTGCTAACTTAAATTATTTCTTTCTCTTTGGGGGTTTTTTTTTTTTTTTTAATCCATCTAAGTGTAAAAAATACCAGATTTGTAACATATTTACTTTCCTAATAATTGCACATTTTCACCTGATTGAAACATAAACAAAGTGATGAGGCACATGGCAAAGTTAATTTTACATAAGGCGGAAGAATACACAACGTGCATTCAAGTAGATCTTGCTGGCCAGTGACGCCATATTGCTGGCCATTGTGTGCAGCTAGAGCTCACGGTATCAGCGGTTGTTTTACAGCTGTATTACTGAGTATCCTGTAACCATGAGTTGTTACTGTATATATATATATATATATATATATATATGCTGTTCACGGTAAAATGAGCACTTCTGAAAGCCCTGCTTAAGATCTACTTGTGTGCACGTTGTGTCTTCTTCCGACTTATGTAAAATTAACATTTTCATGGACCTCTTCACTTTATTCATGCGTCGGTCAAGTGAAACTGAAATTATCATGAAAGTAAATATTTTAGAAATCTGCTATTTTTTCCACTTAACTGCATAAAAAAAAAAAAAAAACATAAAACGAAAGAAATCATTTAAGTTATCAAAAATGGTTAGCTAGGCACTTTTTATTCTAAGTTCAGCTATGGAACTATTTTCCACCCATCGTTACCAACTTTACTGGGCGCATGTCACTCAGTGCGCCTGTTTAAATTTATGCAGGTAGGAGCACGGACTATTTTATAAGGTTGATTTCCAAATTGCTCACTTTATTGTGACAGTCTTTAGCTTTTTTTACCCAGACTTGACGTAGTTTCATTTGGCGTAAAGATGCGCTGTAACCCGAAATGACTTCAGTAGTTCTCCAGAGAAATTTCACGTAACAATGAACGTAAGTAGAATGGAATGATGATAACTGGTGCAGCTGGCATCCTGGCGGGAAGGCGGGAGCCATGGCGGCCATCTTGGTTAATGTCATGCCGAAATTTCCTGCCCTGTCATTCCTCGCCAATGGTGGCCATCTTGAATTTTCATTTTCTCTCCTGCTCCATATTTCCTTCCAATAACTTCATGCTCTTGCATTCTTCTTCTTTTTTCTCGTGCTCTGGCATTCCTTCCTGTCGCTCTCTCTCTCTCCCATGTCGATTCTCTTTCTCGTCCGTTCTATCCCCTTGCGGTTTTCTCATATTCCTTCCGGCCACCTTTGTTTTGTCTCTCTTGTCTCCCACCCCTTCCCTCTATCATCAGTCCGCCCTCTCTCATCCATTTATACCGGGGGGGGGGGGGCTTTCTCATATTTCTTCCGGCCTACTTCATTTTCTCTCTCTTGTCTCCCACTCCTTTCCTCCCTCTCTTGTTTTTCGCATCCTCCATCACCATCGTGATCTGCTGCAGGCAGCCATTTTTTATTTCCGACACCAGTAGGCTGCTGTAGGTGGTCATCTGGGATTCCTGCACCCACAACCAGAATGAGCTAAGTTCTTTCTTTTTACATCCTCCATCTTTAATTCCCACGCCTGCCGCCTGTCGTCTGCTGTAGGCGGTCATATTTGATTCCCGTGTCTCCCACCACAGTGGGGAGGTTTTACTGTCCGCAGCTAGGAGCGCTGGTATCGATGCGTCCATTTTGTGTGTGTGCGTTGGTTTACTCGTCGCCTGCAGAGGCGCGCTAATATCGGGAAGGCGAGTTCAAATGGTGGCCACCAGGAACGCTCGAAATATTTTTTAGTTGGTAGCTGTTTCGGCACACAATAAATGCTGGAGGTGTGCGGTTTCGATCCGATCACTCTTTGGTCACCAGTCCGGTGTCTAGACCATACGATCGCCATTGCATGATAAGCGTTACGCGAAGAAATAACGTATATAATCGAAATGGCCCACACACTCGCCAGACAATAAACTTGTAATCACGAAAAAGATCGTCATTGTATGGTTAGGAGAAGAAATAAAGTAAATACTTGCATCTGCCTATGAACTCACCAGACAGTAAACTCGTTTTAGTGAAAAATGCGGATGTTTGGTGTCGAATGTATACATAAGAAAAAATTCAGGCACCGTGCTCACACACACACTTTATATGTGTAAAAGTTATATATATATAATATAAATTAATAGCACGACAAAAAATACCGTCACTCTGACATTCAGAAAACCTGTCATCCTGGCAGGGACGAGTCTCATACTCTGTCATTTCACCTGCATGGCATGGAGCGTAGCCTGCCCACAAATGCTAGCCTAGAGTCGCACCGTGTGTGCGTCAAGTACGTACTAAGCCCACTTAAAAGCATTGTGGGCTGTAATTTCCGAACTGTTTAAGATAGTCACCAAATTCATAACATAGATATCTCCCTTGACGACGAAAAAGGCCGCAGAGGCAAGTATGCCGTAAACCCACTTATAAGCACAGTTGGATGTACTTTGCGAACTGATTAAAATACTGTCACCAAATTCATAACATAAGCATCATCCCTGACGAAGAAAAGGACCTCAGGGCCTTATATGTCGTAAGCCCGCTTATAAGCATAGAAGAGGAATACAATGGCATGAAGAGATTGAAAGGGTTGATAGAGCAGGAGAGAAGAAAGGGAAATTGCGAGGGAATAAAAAATGGCCGCCACTGGCGAGGAATGACAGAGCAGGATGTTTCGGCGTGACGTCAACCAAGATGGTAGCCGAGGCTCCCGGCTCCCCGCCAGGACGCCAAGTGCACCAGTTATCATCATTTCATTCCACTAATGTACTGTAACAGAAATTATTATTTATCGCGGGAAAGGTGTCTCTCTCCTTGAATTGAACGTATTGTAATCATGTAATCACGTCCGGTTCGCAGTTGTCTTGCGTTATTGGCTGCACTGCATGTTTGAAGACTTTGAGGCCACTGTCTCATTTCATTGCGCCAATAAGAATTCTGGGATTCTAAAACGGGATGTTTGTAATTGGCATGCAAATTTAGCCGAGTCAATTTTGTTAAGCCAATCATAAAAGGATGAACTAGGTAGAGTATTCGATGATATGTTGGCTCAGATAATGTTCGCTATTTTCCTCTTAGTCACAGTAAAAGTAAGGCCATAAGAACACGTGACGACGCGCTCTCTGACGAAGTAGGACTGCGCGATATCCATTTTGCAATATCGGTATCGGTGCGATATATCGCTCCCAGAGAGTAATGAAAATTGTATTGATATCGCAATTATGGGCATCACAAGTATCGATCATAATTGACATCACACATCGCGCACACCGCTTGCGGCAAACTTCCGCGTGTCGCCATCTTCGCGATATGCGATGCATTGCTCCACACGATATTTCAGAAACATTGTTTCGAGATCGATGCAGCGCTAACGCACAGCCGAATGGCGGAAGTGTGGTGAATGGAGGTTGGGAGGCGAGCGTGACAAAGTGTAGATAAGACGAGCCAGTGAGCTGGGCCTGGCCCTGTGCGGGCTCCCGCCGACCACTTCATTAGCATTCTGGTTCCCCCTCCCCTCCCCCCTCCGCACGGGTACACGTGACTGGGTTCCTCGACACGGGAAGGCAGCAGAGAATATGGTAGGGGGTGGAGGGGGTGTAAACCCGTCCCGCGCACGGCGGAGGTCGCTGGACCAGTTCCGCCGTCTAGACGCAGCTTCCGGTGGTTCCCAACACGTCCGCTAGGGGCGCGGACGACGCGGATACCGCCTCCTTTCCGCAGCATCTTGTGGTCCATCGCCAGCACCTCCATCCACGGTCCCTCTTCCCGTTCACTGTAATTTTATTCATAGACTAAATATGAGGTAGACCGCTTATTCGTCTTCTACGCATCTATAGGCTATTCACGGTAAAGTGAGCACTTTTGAAACCCCTCTCATTTGGAATAATAGTGAGTAAATATATTTTATTTTAGCCTTATACGTTATCTTCTCAGTGCGATGGAATATACACACTGTGTTTACTACTTACATGGTAATATTTGTTTGAAAAAAAAAAACCAGTTAAAAAATAAAAAAATAGCTGAAATAAAAATTTAACTAGGGTCTCAAAAGTGCTCACTTAAACTTGAACAACCTATACCCAACATTGACCCACCCCAAAGACACACAACTGTCAACGTCACATGATCAACAATGATGAACGTGTTTGTTTGTATCTTAATTTTTAAACGACTCACACACTATTATATTAATATAATACTTTTGCCAATTTGAATTTAATCGAAATGCATTATAAATTGGTTAAAGGAAGTATACATATACCTCAAAACATTTGTTTACAAATCAGTGTTCTAACCTAACATTGAAACCACGTCGTTTTCGCTAGTCGTATTAGCAGGTGAGCAGTTCAATGTTGGGACACGGAGATTGGTTGGGCGCAGCCAGAGAGATCGGTCTGCCTCGTATCTAGCCTACGTAAAGGCGTGCGCGGGGTTAGGTTAGTGGGAGGTGTATACCTCGAAATGAAGACACACTTTTGCCACATAAAATACGAAGTAAGAATATATCTTACCATCATAGTCATCACAAATAGTCTCATTTCGCATTACATTGCACCTTCGAGATGCACGTATATATACGGGACTATGTGAACGTGGAAATTTATTTACTCTTGGAGACAAAACTCACACTTTTATGGTTTTACCAATTCACTGGACTATATCGCAATATAATTATAAAAATTACAATTAGTTAACATTCCATTTCGTAAGGACAAAACTGTTATTTTTAATGATTTCTCAAGTGAACACGATGGACCGTGAAATATGTTAACTCCATCGCGACACATTAATTCGCACACAGTCAACGCTTGACTTCAAGTAAGCATGTCCGGTGTAGCCAGGACCAATAGGACGATGGTATGTGAACATACACTGACCAACTCACTTCTGTCTTGTCCTCAGTACCAGTAGATGTGTGTAATCCTTAAAGGGTTAAACCTATTTTGGAATTCAGTGGTAGTGTTTCAAACATGAAAAAATTTAAGGAAAAATTCGAAATTGGCAAGATTCTTCTTTATATTTCCTGTTGACATGATGCAATGGTGCAGCCGCACCCCTGGAACCCCCCCCCCCTCCCTACTCCTTAATCCAACTGCGCACGGCAACGAGTCTATGCATTTATTCCGTATAGTTATACTGTAAACTGTTAACGGTCAGTTGAACACTTTTGGGAATCAACTTTTGAAAAATGTCACTACCCACAAAGGCTGTTCACGTTAAACTGAGCACTTTCGAAAGACATGCTTAAGATCTACTTGTATGTTTATTGTGTATTCTTCCCCCCCCCCCCCCCCATATATAAAAAAAGTTAACATTTCCATGGGCCTCGTCACTTGATTTGAGCGTCAGTAAAGTGAAAATGTGAACTAATTAGCGAGGTAAATATTTCTAAAATCTGCTAATTCTTACACATAAATGCATTAAAAACAGAAAGTAAAGTAAGTTTATTTTAATACTTTTAATTTAACGATAAGACATGAGCTACTTCATCTCAGTTGTTGCCAACGTTACTGGGCGAATGCCATTCAGTCTGCTTGTTAAAATATACGCAGGTAGGGGCAGTGACATTTTTCGAAGGTTGAGTTCAAAAGTGCTCATTTTACCATGAACAATCTTTAACCGCGTATATTAGGCTATGACTGGCACACGACCAGTAAACTGGTAAAAGCGGTTCGCGATAAAGTGAGCACTTTTGAAACCAACCTTATAAAAAAGTCACTGCCCCTGCCTGCATATATTTTAATGGGCGCACAGGGTGACATTTGCCCAGTAAGGTTGGTAAGTATAGATGGAAAATAGTTCCATATCTTAACGTTGAATAAATATGGCTAGGTAACCATTTCTGAACTGAAGACTTATATTATTTATTTCGCTTTCTGCTTTTTTTAATGCATCTATGTGTAAAATGAGCAGATTTGTAAAATATTTACTTTTCTGCAAATTTCATAGTTTCACTTGGCCGACGCATGAATAATGTGATGAGTCCCATAACAACGTTAATAGTACATAAGGCGAAAGAATACACAACGTGCATAGAAGTAGATGTTAAACAGGGCTTTCAAAAGTGCTCACTTTAGCATGAACAGCATTTAACGACCGAGAAGGAATAGTTGCATGTACGAACGTTTGATTAAAAGTGATAGGTAATCATATGTGAGTATTGAAGTAGTTTATTTTGCTTGCTGTTTGTTTAAACACATATAGGTGTACAAATTAGCACATTTGTTAACATCGTTTCTTCTTTAATGACTTAAGTTTCACTTGACCGACGCATGAATAAAGCCATCAGGCCGATCGAAATGTTAGTTTTCCATATATTTGGAAGAATACACTATGTGCGTATTATTTCAAAAGAGCTCAGTTTACCTTGGAAAGCGTACAGGGCTACGTGCGATTTGTATAGGCTGTCCACTGTAAACTGAGCACTTTTGAGGCCCTAGTCACTTTTTCCTTTCAGCAATTTCTTATCCTCGCCTTTTTAAAATAAATATTTCCATGCGAGTAATACACACATCGTGTATATTCCATCACACTCGGAAGTTAACGTCTAAGGGTAAAATAAAACCTATTTGTTGACTATTATTAGAGACACCCGAATTTCGCGTATTAGATTTCCGCACATGCTAGATTTCAATACCCTAAGAGCGTACCAGCAGTTTCTTTTTGCTTATTGGCGGCGTGTGTCTTTGAGAAGACATTTTCTTAGTTGACTGGCCAATCTGAATTAAGTTACTCCGATATAGTACTTCTTTCAATCGCGGGCAGACACTTAAAATGCGTAACCTCGAGATCACACAATCACAAAAGTTGATCAGAGCTAAAGTGTTATGAAATACAACTGGTCGTCAAATTGTCTCGCGAAATGCGGGTGTCGCTAACTATTATTCAAAATGAGAGGGCTATCAAAAGTGTTCGCTTTACCATGAATAGCTCATAGCTACAGACCTGCAGAATTCACGTTATTTTTCTGCAGCAGACTAAATTCCAAGGTTTTATGCGTGCTACTGATGTCCCTCAATGGCTGAGAGTATTTGTGACACGACGTGAAAGACTCCTGTAACCAATAGTAACAGTAAAACGTCAGAGTGACCAATCGCCTGTTACACAGTTACACAGGCACATAACCTCGTATAGGCGCCATCAGCCAATAAATTCACGGCTCGTCCTCAGATACTTATAGGGCAATGAGGTCTAACATGTCCCAAAATCGTAACGCGAACTATGCATGTCTCTACCCATAGCTAGGGGTAGTTAAATTTCGCGGAAAAAATTTCAAGACAAGTTATATTTAACAACACTGTATTGCCATTTACCTATTCTCACTGGCTGAATTACTTTTCAACGTGTGTTTACTGGTTGCACACGAATCACGTAGGAGCCGTGCCGATGTTGCCGAATTCTGAGTGATCCGGTCAAATACGAAAGCGCCTTATCAAGCACACAGCAATCAATGGCAATATACAAACTGCTGTAGGGTAATTATAGTATTGAAGTATATCCTGTACTCAAATTTTCTCGCGAAAAGTCACTAGCTCTACCCATAGCGATCGCCGCCTTTGTTTACTTCATGCTGAGTGACCCAGACTCTGAGAGGGTCGCCAACCCCTCTGCCGTTGCTCCCTGGCGTGACCTCAAGACGTTGCTCCGCCCCTAAGGGTTGCTACCCTCGGCCTGCCTGCCCTCTTCCATCCCCCGGGGACTGCGCGGAGCTGTCAGCGGGCTCTCGACCCCATCTACCGCGATTATCGACTCGAGTAATTACAGCGCCTCTTCGCTATCACTAACGACCCGGTTCGGAGCCCACATCAGCTCGCACCTCTTCAAGATGCCACACGAATAAATTAATAAGGCCCATGGCAACGTTAATTTTACCTAAGGCGGAGGAATACACAACGTGCATACAAGTAGATCTTAAGCTGGACATTCAAAAGTGCTCGTTTTACAGTGAACAGCACACACTAACTTTAGTGCCAAAAATGGTGTCTGCACTACATCTCATAGTTTGAGAGATACAGCTACTCGGTATTGTGATTTTTCGACACTTCCCGCAGTATAAATCTGGACAACCAGTTGACAAACTTGTGTAATTCTTGGCATGACGCAAAAACATTGAATAAACTTTGTTCGGCGACAGTTGAAATCCTCAAAAATTTACCAGTATAAAATGCGCATAAGAGCTCGATGAGAATGTGATGTGGGCACAGTACTAGCATGGGAAATCTGATCTCACGGAATATTAACCGTCATCATTTAGAAGCAATCGATATGTTCGAGATTGATCGTACTTTCGTGTCACTTTGGATATTACATGTGTCTGAACATTGAAAACTACTTGACTGAGAAACTATTCACACAAAATAAAAACATCTTAATGCTGTCGCATGGGACGTCTCGAGAGGCGTATCTGAGTTCGGGATATATGGAGGTCTTAATAAAAATTAACGAACTAAATTCAATAATTGTATTTATTCTTACTGCTACAAACAGTCAAACATCTATCATTTACCTGTCTAAGAGTCCCATTAACTCTCATTATCCTTTTTGAGAGCCATATTTAATTACTACCTGCTTTTCAATTCAAGTCTTTACTTTTGCTTATATCCCTTAAACTGCTCCAATTATTTCCGCACGTTTATTTTAAGTTAAAACTGTCTGTTTCCATCGTCCCGAATGTATTTTCACTCACACATCCAGTCCACAGTCCCACTCTTCACTGCACACAAGCTCGCAGATCGCTGCAGTCGTCCCTCGCCTCTCCGGAATCACCTAACTGTCGCCTAAGGTCGCATGAGACGTCTAACTCTCGGCTATTAATTACTCCCTCCTCAGAGGCCCGCACGTGGTAATTATACTTGAGATAGGTGTCCCGTCTAGAACGTTCTCGGTAATCCAAGTTGTTCCGAGAAAGGTAATTTATGGTGATAAATGAAGAGACATGAGCTTCTCAGGGTCAGCGAGGCCCCAGCTGCGATAAGTTTATTAGTTTGTGAGGCGGCGTCCTTTATAATAGGCCGCTCGCTTCGTCTAACATTACAAACTTGAACTCCAGCTCTCGGCACGCTCCTTACCACGCGAAAGAAACACGGAGCCGCAAAAAATAATTATCATGCCGGTTCGCTTTCTGTAACAGATACGCGGCTATCGGCCCATCGGTTCGCTTGTTGATTCAAAACAATCCTTCGACTTGCTGCCGCCGCTATTTTATAACTGCTGTAGTTGACTTCCACTCGCTCGCGCGGAACGCGAACCAGCGAACAATATTATAACAATTACTGGTATGAAACAAGTTTTTTTTTTTTTTTTCCCCCTTTTCATTTTTAATGTAGCATCCTAACCTATCACGGCCACTAATTTCTTCAGATGGTAGGTGAACAACTGTTGTTATGAATTAAGCCGCATCCTAAACCACAAGCTGACACGACCTCTCGAGTAACACGAGTGAACAATGGATATTTCACGGGCGATGTTGTGGTAAGATTCCGTGAGTGAGAGCTTTCCGGGGGTGACACGAATAGGTCGGCGCGGCTGACGGTATCGATTGTTGCCGGTAATCGACAGCGTGGGATTCTCGCGCTACATGCGTGCTGGTATCGATGTTTCATAGCGCAATCCCTCGTCAGCATACGTCGCGTGTCGTGCGCGGTTGGTTACAGTCGCAGGGAAAGGTCAGTACAAAGACGTGAAATGGATCGACGAGGGTATTTCGACAAAGTTAAGATAAAAACACACAGGCGATATTGGCGTGGAAGTTCATTCGGTGTGCTCGTATAGTAAGTTCATGATTACTTCCAACTTTTCTGTGTAGCCCTGCTAAAGTTCTAGTTTCAGGATATTCCTCCGCCACACGTGTAAACAAAGCTTAACCGAGTCTAGAAAACTACACCGAAGGGACAATACACCACATCCACGCGCACTCAGTTTAATGATATTTTACAAAAGAACTATTTCTTACTAGACATTATAGGCTAATCAAGGTAAAGTAAGCACTTTTGAATGCCCTTTCATTTGGAATAATAGACAATAAACATATGTTATTGTAGCCTTAGATGTTAACTTCCGAGTGCGGTGGAATACACACACTGTGTTTATTACTCATACTGCAATATTTATTTTAAAAGTAGTTTAAAGGATAGAAAATGGCAGATAGGAAAAAAGTAACGAGGGTCTCAAAAGTGCTCACTCTAATGATGTAAACATCCTATACCAACACATCCATTTTCTCTGTTTTTATTTATTTTAGTTATAAATGAAATATTATAATTTATAGATACAATCTAAATAAAATTTCGATTAACCCAAAAATGGGGTAATTTTTTCTTTTATGCTAACACAAGCATAAAACACTTGTAATTAGGAAGCAAACAAACATGTAATACATATGGTGATTTTTCAAAGATTTGTTTTTAAAAAGTATGAGGAAGCCGCAAATAGAATATTAAAAATCCGGTAAGTTCAGCTGGATTACGAAATCGCTACATGAGTGTCAAATAACGAAGGGATCAATAAAATAGGTCCGAGATATGACGTAACAGCTTCAATTTTTAATCTAGCACTATCTTGCAAAACGGACGAAAAACTATGCAATTAGTATTTGAATATTGATGATATAGGCCGTTCACGGTAAAGTGAGCACTTTTTAAGGCTCTTCCAAATTTTTATTTGAAGCCAGTTTTAATATTTAGCCATATTTTAATATCAACATTGTCACGTGACCAATAAATGCGGTGTATACTTTCACCACACTCAAAAATTAATGTCTGAAACTGCAATAAAACATATTTATTAGTGGTTAATGACAGTTGGGAGGACCTTAAAAAGTGCTCACTTTTTCGTGAACAGCCTATAGTGTTGGCATGCAACATCACAGATTTTGGTTTATATAAGTTGAATGGTTCCTTAGCTATGGCATGGCATGGAGCCCTAAAAACTTTCAAACTTCCACCATTTTTAAATAAGCATCCGGTATTGCTAGAAACTATAATACCAGTTTCCCGTAGTAAGTAATGTAAGTGTACCGAGTCAGATAAAATTGGTCCAAGAGTTTAAAATATATGTTTTCTGGAGAACATACACCCATAATCGAAGACATAGAAACAAACATGCTGACAGAATTTAAGTTGAACTCAAAACTTATCTTTCCTTCGGCATATCAGTTGAATGTTGCAACCACAAATTTAACCCTTTGAGGAGTATGCACGTATATACAGGGCTATGTTTATGTAGAAATTTATATGCTCTGGAAAAAAAATGTCATTTTTATTGTTTTACCAACCCACTGTACTATAGTAGTAGGGCCGGCGGGGTTTCATGTTCAGAAGCGGACAAATTAAGGAGGATGAGGTATTTCGGGTTGCGGAGTTTAAGGGCTTTGTAATTGAGATGAAATCATCAATAGGTTAATCTTATGGGGCTACGAAAGATTGGGGATAGCACAATCTGCTCTGCATGCTCCAACACCTCCCCCTTAAAAACGGAATATTTTGTAAGTAGTTTAGGTAAGATCGAATCTATGCTCCGAGACTAAGCTCCCTCCTCAGATATGGTTAACACATTCCCCAGATCTCTCCAACCTCCTGTATAACTATTTATTTAGAGCTCACTAAACAATGTACAGGCCCTCTAGAATGTCATACAGACGGGATGCAGAAACGTGTAGCGATCGTAAACTATATCGAGCTGGCAAGCCTCATTCGTCCCCCAGAGGTTTTTTATATTGAACTGCTAACCCTCCTCCACACCACTCCTATTAATACCCGGCGGCGATCAGGAGTTTACAAACAAGGCAAGGGCGACCCTCCTCCACCCCATCCCCCCATCAATCACCGGTGCGATCGGGAGGTCCCAAAGAGACAAGCTGCAATCTTTTTAGTCCCTTTAGTGTTTGCTATTCAACTCCTTAGACCAAACTTCACACCAACCCCCACCACGCATATCCAACATAACAAAACAAAAATTACCTGGTTAATTAATATGATTTCAGTGAGCAGAAATATTTGGGTGTGAACTGAATACGTAGTTTTTCCTTCACTCGGTTTAACGAGTGTGTTCACAAGAGCTGGCGAAACACTTCGTTTGAGAGCTTTTCATCACAGTCAACAATACTGTCTCGCTGTGAAATAACTTTGCGTGAATATCACCTAAAAATAGCGAAATCGTTAATATGTAACACAGTAAAGACTATATGGAGATATGCCATGAGTTAACGATGTTGTGTCTAACAGAAAACAAGGTGAAATAAATAAAAGTTTTACTGTTCGTTGAGGTTGAGTTTAACTAACAGTGTGGCTTCGTTCTTGTTAGAGGTTGGTGACTTGGAACAGGCATCTGTAAGGGAGGGTGTGAAACAGGAGAGCAGGGAAGGTTTCTCCATCGCGAGTATTTTAGTTTTGTGGTAGCCATTGGCTTGGACAGTGGGCAGGGCTCTTGTATGCTAACTTTCCTATGTAACATACAATGTGATAGTGAACAAAATAATAGTCTCGCGTTTTCATTTAAGGAAATCGTATATTTTTTATAAATATGTGATACATTGAGCTGCGTGTAACAGTTCGCAGGTGTATGACTCGCTATCATGTTGAGGGTTGTACGTTTAAATATACTTTACGTGGTTTTATATAAGTTGTTATGCACAGTTGTGTGTAAATGTGTTTACGATGCTTTTGTTTGTAATATGAGTGAGTTAATCATTTTTAAAAAATTTTTATCGAGGAATAAACGCTATAGAAGGATGTTAAGTGAAATTGTGCATGGATAATTTATATTGAATTTAAAGCATGTAGATAGGTTTTTCGTGTTTAGTATTTGATTAATTTATATTTCTTTGTCTGTGGTTAATGATTAATTAATTATTCATATTTTTGAATGTGTGATTTGATATGCATGTGTTACATGGATTTGGGATAGTTCAATACTAATTAATTTGCTAATACATTGCGTGTGCATCGTAGGGTTGAGAACCGATGAGGGTATATCGTTCCTTGCTTGGGTATGTCTGCAAAATATCTTTTTCCTGGACTAATATTTAATTAATTTGTTGTGTGTGAAGTGTATTCAATCAGTTCGATCAGACGGTAAGGGATTTGGGGTCTTTGGATTCTTATTTAACAAGTCATTACTTTATGATACCTAGATCGGTCGGGAAATAAGATACTTTTTCTGGCTTTGTTAAATACTTCATTGTAGATATAATACAGGATGTGTTTGACTAGTGTAGAAATTGTTTCTTTTATATTAGTTTGGATTTAATATGCGTGTGGTTTTGTGGAATTGTGATAATTCGTTCCTTTTACTTCATTCATCTAATATGTGGGTATGTACGTCGTAAACAGACTAAACAATTTTTTTAATTGATTTGTCCAGTGATTCAATGTTGGATGTGTGCGTTTATCAGATTTTTTTTAATAAGTCATTACTTTATGACATCTAGATTGGTTGGGAAATGAGCTGCCTTTTTTTTGCTTTGTTAATTACTTAGGGCATTTTCTAGGTATAATTGTATTAAGTCGTTTCTCGCTTGGTTTCTTTATGACACCAGGATTGGTAGGGAAGTAGGATGTCTTTATTCTGGTTAATTACTTCAGTTGTGTACTATCTTCCCAAGTGTACGGACGTGTGCCTCGCTCCTGACACTTTTCCCCAAAACATAACACTTAAGCCACTCTTGCACAAAAATCAACACAGATATACCCCTTACCCAACACACCACACCTCAGTACAACGCCGGTACTCCAAGGGTGAACATCGATTCTGCTACTGCTCTCCAAACCCAGAAAACATAAATATTTACACTTAGGCCACTCTTGCACAAATCTCACCACACACACATATATATATGTGTGTGTGTGTGTGTGTGTGTGTGGTGAGATTTGTGCAAGAGTGGCCTAAGTGTAAATATTTATGTTTTCTGGGTTTGGAGAGCAGTAGCATATATATATGTCCCATCCCCAATATGCCACACCTCAGTCCAGTGCCAGAGCTCCAAGGGTGAACATCGATACTGGTGCTACTCTCCAAACAAAAAAAAAACATAATAGTGACACTTAGGCCACTCTTGCTCAAAACTCACCATATATACACACACACCATCCTCACAACACCGCATCTCAGTCGACTGCCATAGCTCCAAGGGCGAGGACATACCAGAGCTCCCCACAAAAGGAAAGAAAGAATGATATTAAAAAATAAAGAATAAAAATAAATAAAAATAAATGCAATTAAAAATTATCCCGTCCAATTCGATTAGCCCTTTTTGATTCACCCTTTCACTCAATTTAATTAACCTTTGATATTAATTTGATATCAAATTAATCAGGTCAATCAAAAAATATGGCATCCCCTTAGAAGTAGAACTGGCCCGCCCCTACTATTGTGTGGTGGGGGTTGGTGTGAAGTTTGGTCTAAGGAGTTGAATAGCAAACACTAAAGATACTAAAAAGGTTGCAGCTTGTCTCTTTGGGACCTCCCGATAGCCCCCGCCAATTGATGGAGGATGGGGTGGAGGTGGGTCGCTGCTTGCCTTGTTTGTAAACTACCCATCGCGAGCCGGTGATTAATGGGGGTGTTGTGGAGGAGGGTTAACCTTCAGTATAAAAAACCTCTAGGGGACGAGAGAGGCTTGCCCGCCCGAAATAGTTTACGATCACTGCACATTTCTGCATCCCGTCTGTATGACATTCTAGAGGGCCTGTACCCTGTTAAGTGAGCTCTGAATAAATAGTTATACAGGAGGTTAGAGAGATGTGGGGGGTGTGTTGACCATATATGAGGAGAGCCTACAGTCTCGGAACAGAGATACGATCTTACCTAAACTACTCACGACATATTCCGTTGTGAAGGGGGAGGTGTTGGAGCATGCAGAGCAGATTGTGCTAACCCCAATCATTCGTAGTCCCATAAGATTAACCTAGGGAGGATATAATCTCAATTACAAACCCCTTAAACTCCGCAACCCGCAACTCCTCATCCTCCTTAATTTCCCGACTTCTGAATCATAAAACCCGCCGGTTCTACTACTTACTATATGGGAATCAAATTTAAAAAATTACAATTAGTCAACGTTTCATTTGGAAAGAATAAAATTCTTATTTTTAATAATTTCTCAAATGAACACCTGAGATAGTAAACCATGTTATCTCCGTAGCGACACATTAATTGGCATACAGTCAACGCGCGACTTCATTGGCCAACGGCCAGCCAATAATAAAGGTTGCTGGGTACAGTAAGCATGCCCGGTGTAGCCAGGACCAATGGGACGATGGTATGTGGAAATACACTCAACAACACAATTGATATTGCTGAAGTGAAAAATATAGCTAGGTCACTTCAATCTTGTACTCAGTAGCTACCAGTAAATCTGTGCAATCCTTAACCCTTTAGGAAGGCACATATTTACTGTCAGTGAAGACAAGGTTGAAGTGAGCTGCCTGTATTCTCCAGTACACCAATACGCCAGTTCTAATCACTGCCGAAGCTCAGAGCGGGGGTAGCCCGGGCCCTTGTGAGGGCCCTCTACCACCCAGGCGGTTCTCATTAGCAATGCAGGAGAAAGGAGAAGCTAACCCCCTCCCCCTCCCAAACCCATCAAAATATTATAGGCGAAGGCTATTTTTTCTTAAAGGGAAGCCGAGTACTCCCAGCAAACCCTGGCTCGCAATGCTAGTTGTGTTGGTCTCTGCATTTATACTTACCTCTTCCTATTGGTCCTGGCTACACCGGACACGCTTGCAATATTCCGCAACGTTTATTACTGTCTGTCCATCGACCAATGGAGTCGCTTGTTGACTATGTGCCAACCAATATGTCGTGACCGATGTAAACATGTTTCACAACCTACCGTGTTCATTTTAGAAATTATTAAAATTAACAGTCGTATTCTTATGAATTGAAATGTTAACTGGTTGTGATTTTTTGATTAGTTTCCCATAGAGTCCAGCGAAACAGCAAAACCATAGAAGTGTGAGATTTGTCTTTAGGAGCAAAGAAATTTCCAAATAAACGTCGCCCGAGTATATAAGTGCATACTCCTCAAAGGGTTAAATGGTCAAGGGTAATCCCTAGTATACAATATTAGACACTCAAAGTCACATCCTGACATAAGCAAGTATTGCGCAAGCGTTGAGAAAAACCGTAAACAAGCGTCGCATGTGTTCCGTTTCCTCCTAATTAGTGGCACCTGGTTTTCGCGGGATAAATTTCAGGACTGCTTGTACTCCAAAACACTAGAGCTCAGATCCACCTTCGTGACTGAATGATTGAAGGTGACGCGTTGAAGGTGGCTGCCCGCAAATCACGGGCATTCAGTTTCAGAGTTGCCTATTTCTGAGTGGTCAGTCAGGTGACGAACTCTCTCTTTGACACAGACACGTGCCCAGAAACCGAAGGAAAACTGCACGTCTGCCACGGGACATTGGAGTCTACCCTTCGCGTGAATGTTTTCGCGAAAAACACGTGGCGCTACTCATGATTAAGAAACTCTAGTAGCCAATCAGCTGATAGTTACGCCCCACATCAAACAAACCGCCAGGTAATTACGTGTGTGTATGTCTTATAACCTTGTGGTTGAGTACTCCGTGGCTGTAACAAGCATAGATTAAAGATGAGGTAGATCGCCTATTAATCTTCTGTGCATGTACCCGCCATTGACCTGCCCCAATGTAACACAACTGTCATAGTCACATGGCCAACAGTTATACACTCGTTTGTTTATACCTCAATTTTCAAAAGACAAGCGCTATTGCAGAAATAAAATACTTCCATCAATTAAAATTTAATCAAACTCCATTATGAATTGGTTAAATGAAGTCTACAGACGTCTCAAAGTACTTGTTTACTAATCAGTGGAGACCCGGAAATTCCGCGTATCATTTGAGGAAAAGTTAGACTTCAAACACATATGAATTAGACTTCCGTTTCCATTGGCCCGCAGTTTGTAAGCCACGCTCTGGACGAATTTAAGCCAGTAACTACCCTGCACGAAAACAAGGGCCGAATACCGTGATACCTGATCCTGAGTAAAACTGGATCAACCAATATACAATTAACTGGGGCTCGAGTACACATAGGATTGTGTAATCTAGCTTGTTGCCAAACGAATATGCGAAATTTCTGGGTCTCTACTAATAAGTGTTCTAACATCAAATCCAACCCATGCCGTTTTTGCTAGCCGTGCTGGCAGGAAAGCAGTTTCAATTCTGGGACACGGAGATTAGTTGTGCGCAGCCAGAGAGATCGGCCAACCTCGTCTTTAGCCTGTAGTGACGAGTAGATATAGGCTGTTCACAGTAAAGTGAGCACTTTTGAGGCCCTAGTAACTTTTTTCCTTTCAGCCATTTTTTTTTTTATCTTTTAACTATCTTTAAAAATAAATATTGGCATTTAAATAATAAACACAGTGTGTATATTCCACCGCCCTCGGAAGTTGGCATCTAAGGCTAAAATAAAATATATTTATTGACAGGGACAGGTACTTTTCGCGAAAATATTTGTGGTCGTGCTAGACTTCAATATTCTACGTCCACAACAGCTTCCTTTGTTTATTGGAAGCGTGTCTACGCGATAAGACGTGTTCTTATTTGACTGGGCCAATCGCAATAAAGTACTCCGATACTGAACGTCTGTGATTCGCGGACAGAAACTTGAGGCACGATTTATAACCATCCAACCACGTAAGTGCATATGAACTAAAGTGTTTTGGAGCACAACTAGTCCCGAACTCTTTTCGCCAAAAACACCTTTCTCTATTTATTGACTATTATTTCAAATAAGAGGGATTTCAAAAGTGCTCACTTTACCGTGAATAGCCTATGGGTAGGTATAGGCTGTTTACGGTAAAGTGAGCACTTTTGAAGTCCTAGTTACTTTTTCTTTCAAAGAATGTATATCCTTCCACCTCTTGTTAATGTAAACCCTTCCATGTGAGTAATAAACACAGTGTATACATGCCCTGCACTGAAAACCAAAAGTCCAAGGCCACAATGATATGTATTTATTGGTTATTATGTCTGATGGAACAGCTTTAAGAAATGCTCACTTTACCGTGAACGACCTATAACTGCACACTCGCGTCCACGTACAGTTGCTTGGAGCCCGAGGCGAGTGCAGCTCCCCCGCCCACGCGCGGTAAAGCAGTGCCGTTACACTCGTGTGCACTTTCCCTTCCTGCATCCAGCTGCGGCAACTCTCGCGGCCCGTGGCTCGCACGTTCCTATCAGATGACGTCAACGGCGAAGCATCGCCTTCGGATGTGAAGCTGTAGGAGAACTGACTTAGCTGTAGCTTGGAAATCTGACTGAAACTTTATGCGGAAGTCACATAGCCCCGACAAGAACGACACGACATTAACCCTTTAGGAAGACACAGATTTACTGTCACTAAAGACGAGGTTGAAGTGATATGCCTATATTCTCCACTACATCAATATCAGCAGAGACCTGAAAAGTTCGCGAGTTCCATGACCTCCAGGCTAGACTCTACAGTTCTTATAGGCTGTTCACGATAAAGTGAGCAGTTTTTGAGGCCCTCTCAAGAGGCATTAACCGCTAATAAATATAACTTATTGCAGCCTCAGGCATTAGATTTTGATGGAAGTGAAATGTACACAGTGTGTTTATTGGCCACATTGCAATGTTTGTATCAAAAAGCGGCAGGAGGATGGAAATTGGATGGAAGGAAAATTTCACAAGGGCCTTAAAAAGTGCTAATTTTACCGTGAACAGCCTATACGTATAAATCTGCCGGCATCATCTACACATTGGTTGTCTGCTGCCACAGCGGAAGGCGACATTTGGACACCGTTCTCCAGTAGGTGTCAAACGCCGGGTGGACCAATGGCTTTAAGTTATATAAACGCAATGTTTTGAATTCTAGATTGTTCTAAAATGAACTCGCGAATTCCTCAGGTCTCTAGATATCAGTTATGTTTGTCTCACGTGTATCTACTTACCCTCTTCGTATTGGTCCTGGCTACACCGGACACGCTTACAATATTCTGCAACATTTATTAATGTCAGTCCACATCGGCCAATGGAGTCGCTTGTTGACTATGTGCCAACCAATGTGTCGTGACGGATGTAACATGTTTCACAATCCGTCGAGTTCATTTGAGAAATTATTAGAATTAACGGTTTTATTGTTATGAATTTAAATGTTGACTAGTTGTAATTTTTTACTTAGTTTCCCATAGAGTCCAGCGAAACAGCAAAACCATAGAAGTGTGAGATTTGTCTACAAGAGCAAAAAAATCTGTAAATAAACGTTGCCCGAGTATATACATGCATTCTCCTCAAAGGGTTAAACTAAACAGCAAATGAAATACAAAATAGATCTGACGTGAGCCCGACAAATTCCGTGTTCCGACCAGCAATCGTGGATTAGAAATGTTCTATTCTTCGTCGTGTCGTGCGGGCACGGCGCACAGGGTGTACAACCTTGCTAAATTAAATTGTATGGCAAGCTTTCCCTAAAATGGCAAATACGCAGCTTAAAAGAAAATACTTTTTAGAACACTACTGTATTTAACTCTTAAAAATAATAATTTCACCTTTGTATGCATTAGTGTAAACACTTTGTCACCATAGTGTATTCCAAATTTCCCGTCTGCCCACTGCCTTTGAAACTAGTGTAGTTAATCAGCGCCTTCAGAATGGTTCCCAAAAATTCTACTCTTTGTGTCGCGTCAGTAAACTGTCGGGCTGTGAATTCGAGCAGTCACATTGAATATATAAATGCTGTGTCGTGGTTGCGGTTTTTGTCGTGTCGTGCTGTGTTTGTCGGGGCTATGTGATTCCCGCATTAGGGTACCAGGACGAAGACGTGGTCTTTTCCGACACTTTACACGTCTACCTAGTTGTTATGTTGGTCTCACTGCAAGAAGTTGTCTCTATTCTAATTTTTTTTTTTAATTATAAAATATTTTATTGTAATTTCTTTTTCAGGCCAGAAATGAAACTCGATATTTTGTCCCCAATTCATACATTTGGTTATCGAATCATATATGTAGTGACAGATGCTATTTTTTGTTTTCATCCCATTCAATACATTAAGAAAAAAATATCAGTTTCATACAAAAACACGTTGTGTCCTTTGAAAAGAAGAACAACACTGCAAGACATTAAGCAGGAGTAAATTAATATGAGTTAGTTTTTTTGTCGAGTCTCTTAATCTTGATTTACCCGAGATTTTCAGGGCATTAAATATGTTACAATAAGAGTTCTTTGTGGCAATGTTGCGCGGACAAAGTAAGGGCGAAGAGTATCTGGTTTGAGAACGATACGTGAAAGATGGCCGGGACACACCTACAACCACTAGGCAGCCGCGTTAAGAACAGTTACTAGGGACTCATTCACGGTTACATGAGACTTTTCTGAAGTAGGTCTACGCAAAGATATCGCACGAGTGTCGAGTAACAAGCGAGTTCTAATTATGATTGTATCAGTAACAGGCAGGAGGGATGGTAACAAGTATTTACAGAAGCTACGAACACGGGTATACCTGTTCCTCCTAAATACCTGTTACTGATAACAGGTATTGGAAATACTCCCCATCTCTACCTCGGTATTTAATCTGCTGCAGAAAAAATTACGCGAATTTTGCAGGTCTCTACTGATAATGTGTAAGGGTTAAACACAAAAACAAAATAACACTTTGTTCTGGTGGTCAACGCCCTTCAGCCACAGGTGGTGATAGCGGAGACAGGAAGAAGAGTGTAGGGAGAGAAGCAGCCTCGCGGGCGATCCAGGCCACGCCCAGCCTAAGCCTGGACCGGAGACTCAAAGCTTCCATGCTGTGGTGACCTTGAGAGCGCAACGAACTGCCGCGTGCGAGAGCAACAAACACGCGCCTCTTAGTCTAGGAGCTAGGAAAGTTATGCTGGAATATTAAGAGCCAGAAGTTTTGTCTGTTTCACTTGTTTCGACCACTTACTGTAAGTTAAAAAAAAATTGGTCACATGTTCTGAACGGCGGTCAATATTTCAGAAATGGCCGCCATTTTGAATAATATGTAACTAATAATAAAATATTTTGTTCTCAAGTTACAATGGTTCTATCCGCATATACAGCTGTTGTTAAGATATAAGTTTAAAATTAGCAATAACTATGATCCATGCGTAATTTGAAAGTACTATTTTTAAGCTTTTAAACGAAATTCTTCAAATAAACAATATGCAAGTCCATTTACACAACACAGGAAAAGTAATTCACAGTACTTCTTAAAACATTCCATTGATTTCGGTTGTGTTTAAATGGTTTGAAACCTTGATTTCTCTCTTGACACTTACAAAATGGGCAGTAGGGTACCATATTAATTATGCAAGTGCAAATATTAGCTCTTGCACTCTTTTGGAAGGTGCAGGACGACACAAATTCAGTAGATCTTAAATACTCTGTCGCAAGGGCGAAGGAACCGAGGGGAGGGGGGCAGAGGGGGGCATATGCCCCCCTCCCCCTGCTTCTGCACAAGAAGGGGCAGTCCAACTTGTAGTCTCAAACACATACTCCTTTTTAAATAGTGTCTAACGATTCATTTCATATTTACGTCTCTGTATAGAGAAATTTTAACTAAAAATATTCGTCACTGCGTACACTAAGAATTCCGTTCTAAATAATTAGTCATGGAGACGCGAATCTGTAACATTGTATGCGTTTTATATTATATGAAGGAAAAACCCTTGCGAACCAGTAGTTTTAGTACAGATAGTATATACAACAGAGACGAGGATGGAGTGGAAATATGAACAGGAAACGGATCTAGCTTCGGCAAGTATAGGCTGTTCACGGTAAAGTGAGCACTTTAGAGGCCCTAGTTACTTTTTACTTTCCACCATTTTTTATCCTTTAACCACCTTTTTAAAGAAATGTTGCCATGTAAATATTAAACACAGTGTGTATATTCCACTGCACTTCGAAATTAACGTCTATGACTAAACTAAAATATATTTAATGACTATTATTCTAAATGAGAGGGCTTTCAAAAGTGCTCACTTTACCGTGACTAGCCTATAAATACGAGTGTTTTTATTGCTCTCGGATATTTTTTGGCCTGAAGAATTAGGCCTATAGTTTAGATGCTCTAATTTTTTAATGGAATTTCCTATTTTCGTGATTGTTCAAACAAAAGTAAAATTTAAGGAAACAACTCTGATTTCAGCTGAAGCAAATCACGATTGTTTAGAAACATTGTTCAATGCAAGACGTTACAAATAATATATCGGTAAAATGAAAATATGAAATCGCTAAAGAGTTCTGTGTTCTATTCACGTGTTTAAATATTTTTTGTACTTTTTCAGACATCCGTCGCATTTGTTTTTGTTACGGATTTTTTTACGCGTTGTACTTTAATATGTTTATAGCACCAAGTTTTTAAATGCAGTTTTTTTCCCTTTCTTTCTTTCTTTTTTCCCCCTAGAAAATGTCTAAACTTACAACATTGTATGATTTCCTGGTCAAACCAAAATCATCACGTTCAGAACCACCAGCAACTACTGCTGTAGAAGAAACTGTCAGCTCAGAACGATCAGCAGACAAAATACACAGTGCAGATGAAATGCAGGGCACATTACGGCTGTCTGAAAGCGAAGGTTGTATCTCGGGCGACAAACCCCATGCTGGTCACAATTCCGTTTGTAATCGTGTTTTAAATGAATCCGAAGAAACCTTCCCATAACTGAAGTAAAAAATCATTCGCATTCAAATTGTAGTTTTTCTGAAACAAATTCACGGCGATGCGTTGCAAGCTGGTTTGTGAATCACAGCTGGTTACACTAC
Source organism: Dryococelus australis (assembly GCA_029891345.1). Classification (NCBI taxonomy): domain Eukaryota; kingdom Metazoa; phylum Arthropoda; class Insecta; order Phasmatodea; family Phasmatidae; genus Dryococelus; species Dryococelus australis. Next base: position 385,854,276 of record CM056993.1, read on the forward strand.
GATGCATCAAGGGATTGTGTTCTTTGTTTTCACTGCATTAAGGCTTGTCATATAGTTCAAAATAGGCATTTTAAAGAGGCAACTTTTCTGGTAAATGGTTTCAGAAACTGAGGGGGAGGTGGGGGGGAAACTGCAGAAATTTCACGAGCATGATAAAAGTCAGTTTGACATTACATCAGAGCATATAATTTTCCAAAGAGAAAAGGGCACGACTGTAGTGTCACAGTTGAATACCCAAGTTAAAGAGCACTAAGAGAAAGCATGCAAAGCAATGATACCTGTTATCAGTTCACCCAGGTATTTAGCATGCTCAGGAAATGCAATTCGTGGTCATGATCCTTTTGATGGAAACTTGCAACTTTTGTTGCATGAAAGAGAATCCGATGCACCGGAGTTCAAGTCATGGCTTTTACTCAGAGGCAACTCTCTCAGCCCAATCGAACAAAATTAAATTTTGCAGGTTAAGGAAAGATTTTATGAAATTGTGGACCATCTCGTAAATGAGATTAAAAGAAGATTCGATGAAGCTGGAATGAAGAAACTGATCAAATTAGAAATGCCATTCTGTCTTCTATCAGACAAGGCCCTCCATCGCCAAGAGTTGCAGCTAGAGTTAGGTGTACATTCATTTGATATCAATATAGACTTACTGAATGCACAACTGCTCATGTTGAAGACTGTCATCCCTGAAGAAATATCAGTGGAGTTGTTTACATAGCAAGAAAACTGAAGAACGAATCCGCAATGGTACAAGCATTGCTTGGAGAAGTGAAAAAATTGATAATGCTTATCCTTACTGTACCAGCCTCTGCAGCTTCTTCAGAGAGATCTTTTAGTGATCTAAGACGTTTAAAAACATATCTGAGAGCAAATATGACACAAGAAAGACTTAATCACTTATTGGTTGCTCATATTCACTGCTCAATATTATCTTCTCTTCAACTGCATGGCACCTTAAAAGAGTTCGTTTCTAGGACATCAGAGAGAAAGTCAACATTCGGCAATTGCGAGGTTTCTAAATGATAAAAATTTTACTCAGATAATTTCAACATTTCTACAATATAAATGACTGGTATATTTTATTTATTTATTGAATACTTTTATATGTACTGATTTGTTTGAGACTGTACAGTAGATTTTAGGTAAATTACTCCTTGTGTATAGTCCATCATAAAGAATTATGCGAATGTTTCAATAAGTGTTTGATATAATTGTTCATGGAGAAAGTAAATTAAGTCAATATTATATGCAGATTTAATTTAGGTTTGGAATTATGTTAACATGAAAGATAATTATTTTATTATATGCCTACATAATATAATTTAGACTTTTACTTACATTATGCATTTATGTATTTACATATGTGAATTACAAGAAAATAATCACACGAAGTTTTAGAATTTTGAAGTTATCAAAGTATCAAAATTTTGTTTATTTAAGAGTAGACGTTTATTCTTATCGTTTATGTAGGCCTATTGCTGGTACAAGTAAACAATCACTTATTCTAACAACAGTAGCATTGTCGCTTAATTAAAAGAACCTGAGGGGAATGTAAGTTGTATGTTTTATCTTACACGGAATTAATGACACCATTACAGTCGTCTGCCTCCCCCCTCCCCCGGGAAAATATTAGATCCTACGCACCTGCAGTCTGTCGTTATGATCTGCTTAAAAGTTCCACATTATTCTGTGTAACCATATATTAGAGTACCCAGTGACTAGTTTACCTTTCCAATCACCACATTTACCCATATGTAGCACTGATAATATGCACACTTGATATGAAAGATCACTGTTGAGGAAGGTGGACACAGTTGAGAAAATTTGATAGTTTTTTATTTGCCGCACTATTAATATCGTGTTTCATAACAATTTATTTTTGATAAACGAAGGACTTTTGTAATAAGAAGTTCAACATTTCGTACAATTTCATCATCAAGAGGAGCAACACCAAAATTCGCCAAAAGATTTCCTGAGGAAATTGTTGTTATAAGTGCCATGTATTTAGTCCCTATCTTGCTTGTTGTATCAAAGCCTGTTAAACTGTGTGCCACAGGTAATGTTGATAAAAGAATGTAATCCATATTTTACATAATTTTGTGAAGAGGTATGTATAAAAAATATGCTCGTGTATTTTTGATTATCCACAGTTCATTAAGACAGCTTTCTTGAAAAGTTGCTTTAAAATGGTAAAGTTCAGAGACCATGACATCTGTGTCAACTTATGCAATCATAACTCTTTCAGCAGTGCCAATTTCAACAATGTTTTCTATGTGTTTTATGACCCTATCATCAGTTTCTTCACATGAACAACGCAATGATGGTAGCAAAGTTACAGGACCTGCAACCAGTTTCAAGCATGTATTTGGGGCTCATTGTTTCCATCTGAACAAGAATTTCCAAAGCTCCGCTATCTTTTGAGATTCAGCCCAATACATGAGAGGGCCACTTTTTGGAGATTAAACCCTCCAAGGCCAAGAAATATGTTGGAAAACTCTTCTAGCTGATGAAGCTGGATTTCTTTTGCTATGTGATATACTCCTTCATCACACGCAACGAACCCTCTTGAAGATTCAATTGATTCAGAATATCTTTGTGTTACTGGATCATATTGAGTTACAGGATACCGCAAGATAGGGATGAATCCTGTAACCGTCATTGAAGATGGATGCTTAGACAATGCGTGCATAAAATAATTTCTGGATGGGATATTAAATTCTTCAGAGAAACCTAATTCAGGTACATTTCATTTTTTAAGAAATATGGATAGAAACCACACAAGATCCAAATTTTGGCCTACTGTTTTTATATAATTTGCTGTGTTCAAGTCGTTGCTTGAAATGTAGGTACTGGGAACAGTTCACCTTTTTTTGGGCCTTTCATAATTCATAAGTTTTGTGCATCTATTTCTTTGCTTATACTTCGATTTTTAACATCAATTCCAAATGTATTTGTATAGTTTTCTGGACCATCATTTTCATTTAATGAAACACCAAATTGGCTATCTCAAACCTGTTGATCTTGAAACAAAACCAATACTGTGTCATGTGTCCCATGCATGCCGGCTATGGTAGCTTATTCTCTGTCGAAATTGTCCATAGCAGCACGGACCGGAATATCAGATTTGACCGAATTTGCTATTGGGACACGGTGACCTTCAACTATGATGACAGTCATATTTGCTAGCATTTGGACTCGACGAAGTACATCATCATAACTGCAACATAGACCTTTACGACCGAACATGGCAATAAGCACTTTCAATCTACTTAAATTGGGTATTGCCTGAGAATAGGAGATATGGCGTGGCGTTTTATTTTTCAAGCAATCGTGAATGAGAAAATAAGCTTTCTGAAACAGAATATCACGCCTACGTTCAGTATTGGTTGATTTACAGGATCAAGGGGCTGATACTTGTAGGAACCTTTACTACTGCATTGGCAGTGACCATTCAAACTCAGTTTCAGATATTTTTAGATCGGCTGTGTCTCCAAACTTACCACTTCATTTAGAGTCATACATTTTTACTTCTTCACAAAGTATAGTAGCTCATTTTGTAATTACATTAGTAGACTGTACTTTATCCACAATAGCACCATTATCAATATTTTATTCATAAACAAGCTGGGATAATGCTTTTTTCCTTTGGGTACGAGAAACATGCACTATTTCCGTACACGTCTATGATCATGGACTTCATTTCTCGGTTTGTTGGTTTGTGTTTTGTTGCATAAATTCGTCCCGAAGATTCGCACTCTCAATGAAATGTCTAAGAATAGCTTTATCTTCATTTTTCAACCAGAATACTTTCTCTTGATGTGGAGGTTCTGAGTTCACTAATATATTTATGGTTTCATGCAGTTACTATGATAAAGAATGTCTGAAGCGAAAACACTTTATAAGTCATTCAAAGTACGTGTTCTATCAAAAAGTTCATCATTAAAAAACTTTGTTGTATCCACAAATTCCTGCGGTCTTCCAGGTTCACAGATACGAACATGTTATGTTTCTTTTTTATGTTTGGAATTGTTGCAAATTATGCATACTTTTGACTGTAGTCCAACTTCACTTAAATACATTTTTTTTTCTTCTGGACTGCTAGTGTCTTTTGACGTACCTTGTGATGACAATTGTTCTGAAGTTTTTACTGTTTTTCGACCTTAGACTATAAGGAGGGGACCGCTGAAGTTCCACAATGTTCATTTCTATGTTATTTAATTACAATTGCAAATTGCCTGGAACAAGAATTAATACAAGTAAGGTACTATTGTTGGCTAAACTGGAGGACTGTTTGCTATTGTGCATAAAGCCTTACATTACAACACATTTCACGAGGACTTTTAATAAATCTGTGTGTGTGTGTGTGTGTGTGTATATATATATATATATATATATATATATATATATATATATATATATATATATATATATATATATATATATATATATATATATATATATATATATATATATATTCAATTTTCTAACTATGTTATTTAACTCAGCGTACCTAAAAATATAGAAAATGGTAAAGAACAACATTAAATGAAACATCAATGACCTATGAATAAAATATGGGCGATGTGATAAAGATGGCGTCAGTTGTTCAAAAATTACCACAAATCTGAGCATGTGACCAACTTTTTTTTTTTTTTTTTTTTTTTTTTTTTCTCAAACTGTTCGCATAGTATACAACTCGTCAAAACAAGCAGAACTTCTGGCTCTCAAACTTCCAACAGAACTTTCCTAGCTGCTACATCATCGGCACGGCCCGGCCAGTGCACAGCGCGCGTCAGCTATAGCCTCGTGACGACCCGAACCCTCTTAATAGGAGCGTGAACCAGCGAGTCCAAGGTCACGAAGCGAGGGTGCGATACGGGCAACACTAACACGGACGCCTAGTGCCTCATCGCTCCTACGCGCAAGGCGTGCAGTGTTTCTGTCGTGGTCCTGTATTGTGCAAATTAGATCTGTAACAGTGGGGTTTTATTGCACGCTATGAAAGACCACATATTAAATTACTCCTGTATCTTTGTACTTTTCTCTTGCCGCTTAAGGACACTTCATAGGTAAGCTTTAGAAATTTGATATTTGACACTTTCGTAATTTTTTTTTCTCCGAGAATACACTTAATATGTTAAAAGTAAAAACATAGAGTCATATATAATAGCTTTTTTTTTTTTTACCTTTTCTAGCAAAAGGTCGGTGTTTACAGAACATATATTCAGCGAGATACGCGAATAGGTGCAAACAACGATTTCACAAAAAATGTTCCAGTTCACACTCCTCTTAAGGGTGCCGCCTACTTAAAACTATTTATTTTGGGCAGGGAAGCGGGATGAGCGATAAGGGCGACACTGACACGCGTACCTAGCTCCCCGTGGCTCCTACGTGCCAAAGTTCTGAACTGGCGTGCAGTGTTTCAGTTGTGCTGCGTGCACTTATGGCACTTTGTGGATGGACCCCCGCGTTTTTTGTGAAATAGCTGTTTGCGCAAATACGCTTATCTCGGTAAATAAATGTTCTGTAAATATGACTTTTTGTCAGAAAAGATAAAAAAACAATATCATCTATGTCCCTATTTTTTTTTTTTTTTTGTACTTTTGTCATATTAACAGTATTCTTGGAGAGAAAAAAATTCGTGAAAATGTTCAAATATCTCAGTTTTAAAGCTTGCGTACGCAATTTTTTTTAAGCGGCAAGAGAAGAGTACAAATATACGGGCGTAGTTTAATATGTGGTCTTTCATCGCGCGTAATAATGTGCCACTGTTACAGATCGCGTAGGAGCGATGAGGCTCTAGAAGTGGGTGCGAGTGTCGCCCGTATCGCTCCCTCGGGTCTCTTGACCTTGGACGCAGGGGTTCATCCCACTCTTAAACAGTGACCGTATCATTTTATTGGTGAAAGTTTGAAGTGAAGTTCGGTGCAGGTCCCTTGCATGTTTCCGACCAGTACATTACGAAATACAACGGTGTGAAAAAGCTGAATTTTTGCTATGTTGGCAGGTTCGGGAATAGTATATCTAAAGAGCGTGTTGTATTGAGAGTATAATACCTCGTCTAAAGTGTGTCTTCTTTCCATACATTTGTGTAATGGGGATACGGTTAATGGTTTGGCATAGGCTGTTCACGGTAAAATGAGCACTTTTGAAAGCCCTGCTTAAGATCTACTTGTATGCACATTGTGTATTCTTCCGCCTTATGCGAGATTACCATTGTAATCGGCCCCGTCACTTTATTCATGCGTCGGTCTAGTGCAACTGTGAAATTATTACTAAATGTTTTGCAAATCTGCCTATTTTTACATTTCGATGCATTAAAAAAACAGAAAGTGAAAGAAATAATTTAAATCATCATTAATGGTTACCGGACACTATTTATTCGGCGTTAAGATACGGAACTACTTTCTATTCATCCTTACATACTTTACGGGGCGCATATCACTCAGTTCGCCCGTTAAAATATATGCAGGTAGGGATGGTGATTTTTTTCTAATGTTCATTTCACAAGTGCTCAGTTTATCGTGAACAGCCTTTTAAAAAACGCGGATTTTAAAACACTCTGCAGCGCTATTCCACCGCCAACTAGGCGGCGCACATAGCCCATTGAGGAGTAAGCACGTATACGCTCGGGCAACATTTATTTGGAAATTTCTTTGCTCTTGAAGACAAATCTCACACTTCTGTGTGTGGTTTTGCTGTTTCGCTGGACTCTATGGGAAACTAAGTAAAAAATTACAACTAGTCAACATTCATGAGAACGAAACTGTTAATTTCAATAATTTCTCAAAAGAACACGATGGATTGTGAAACATGTTACATCTGTCACGACACATTGGTTGGCTCATAGTCAACAAGCGACTCAATTGGCAGATGGCCAGACAATAATAAACGTGGCGGAATATTGTAAGCGTGTCCGGTGTAGCCAGAACCAATAGGAAGAGAGTAAGTAGAATTACAGAGACCAACACAACTCATATTGGTGCAGTGGAGAATACAGGCAGCTCACTTCAACCTTGTCTTCAGTGACAGTAAATCTGTCCTTTCCTATAGGGTTAAGACTGTCCACAATTGCACTATCTCAAACTGTCCCTCAAGACAAGGATACATGGTGTTGTAGTGGTTAGACTACTCGCCTCCCACCAAGGCTGGACAGTGGTTTTTTTTTCGGTGATCTTCCGTTTCCCCCCGCACTTGCATTCCGGCTCTGCTACATACTCACCATGTTTCACCTTCATCAGCTCTCAAAACCTCGATGTTAAGAGCCGCCCAAATCCCTTCATTCTCTCCACTTTCGTAACCTCCCGTGTTCCAAGTCAACCTATGTCTTAAGTCAAAGCGTTCAGAAAATTGAACTTTAGCCCAAAGTTGTCCAAACGTTCAGAAAAATGAACTTTAATAAGTTGTTTCCTAACATGACTGGCAAAGAAATCTTCCATATAATTTCGCGTGCATTCGTCGAATGTTTACGTCGTAAATGTAAACAATGTACGAGCAAGGACGGCTTTCTCTAATCAGTGTTGTCTACGTTCAGTCTGAACGTTTTAACATCAAGGATGAAAGTTATAGAAGCACAGATGTTTCTCAAAGATAAGTATTCACTCAAGTCACGTATCTCGCAAACATTAAATAACGAACACTTCATCAATATGACAATCGCCATGCAACAGGAAATAAAGCGTCGAAAATGCTGCGGCCTGGTGGCAGATTTGGACAACGCGTTTGTGGACCATATTCGGACTGCGTAAATTCATTACTACGGCATAACTTGCCAGGCTCACTACTGAATATATACATATAGGCTGTTCACGGTAAACTGAGCACTTTTGAAAGCCCTGCTTAAGATCTACTTGTATGCACGTTACGTTCTCTTCCGCTGCTGCGACACGTCAGTTTTATTCACGGTGGTTGGCGGCCATGTTGGTGACGTCAGGGGCAGCGTGCTTGTGTCCGCCATGTTAGTGCCTGGCTTACTCCGGTCGGGAATGGTTGTGTCCGGTCGTCAAAGTCGGGGAAATAGGGTGTTCGGGAAATGTTACATCGACCGAGTGTGGACTACCTTGGACATTCGCGCTAGTTGTTTCATGCATTGGTGCTGTGAATTCCTAATGAGTTTGTGAGGAGAATGTACATGCATCGGATGTGTAACGATCTGCGAACAAGTGATTAATCTTTCTATGCACGTGAGTCAAAACATCCCCCTTATATAAAACTAACATTACCATGGGCCTCATCACTTTATTCGTGCGTCGGTCACGTGAAACTATTAGAAAAGTAAATATTTTACAAATATGGTAACTTTTACACTCCGGCGCGTTCAAAAAAAAAAAAAAAAAAAGTGAAAAAAAAAATTAATTTATGTTATCACAAACTGACACCTACCACTTTTTATTCGACGTTAAGATATGGAGACAGTTTCCATCCGTCGTTACCAACTTTACTGTGCGCACGTCACCAAGTGTGACCATTGACATATATGCCGGCAGGGGCAGTGAAGTTTTTCTAAGGTTGATTTCGAAAGTGCCCACTTTATCGTGAACAGCCTGTAGTACAGGGAAGTTCCTGAGAGGAATATTGCAGTCAATTCAGTGGTATAGTACATTCATGGTTTATTTCACTTTTTGAATCAACCCTTTGAAAAATCTCACCAAGTATCACGTTTTTAATTATTTCCTAAGTATACCATGTATCACAAGTGTTTTATACTCTGTTTACCGTGACAGTACCTTATTTTTCGTTAAACTGAAGCTTTACCTGTGTTTTATTTATAAATTATATTTAATTTATGATAAATATGAATAAAAACAGAGAGAAAACGTGTGTGTTGGTAGCGCCTAGTAAGAAATAGTTCTCATTAAAAATATAATTACAGGCTGTTCACGGTAAAGTGAGCACTTTTTAAGGCCCTTCTGAATTTTTCCTTTCATCCAATTTCCATCTCCCTGCTACGTTTTAATACAAACATTGTAGTGTGATCACTAAACTCCCTCAAGAAATAATGCCTGAGGCTGCAATAAGATACATTTATTAGTGGCTAATGCCTTTTGAGAGGGTCTTAAAAAGTGCCCACTTTACCGTGAATGGCCTATACCAAATTTCATCCAAATCCGTCGAGCCGTTACGGCGTAACAAACAAACATACAATATTTCGCATTTATAATATTATACAGGTTAAGATTTAGGAAACAACCAAACTCAGCTTACATGGGGTGGTTTTTCAAAGGATTAACCCTTTATCAGATTATCAGAGATCCAGGAGATACGATTTTCGACCTTATGCACGGTACGAAAACGCGTCAAACAAACTCGTTTGACATTTACCTTTTAGTACGATTTTCTGTGGTAACGATTTCGTAACAGTTTGGGCAAACTCGAAATCGTCTCCATCGTACGAGTATCGAATGGCTTGTTAATCCATCATCGGTTTTTCGCCATTCCGATAGATCGTCGCCGTATTTTTACTATTCCCGGCGACGATGGGTGATCGAGCAATCCAAGGCATGTACACTTCATTTTTTTTTTAAAGCCAAAATGCATTTGCCGGGATTCGAACTCGCGCTAACCACTACGCTACACGATCGTTGTGAAAATGAGGTTGACTTTCGCTTATATTAAAATGTAATGCCTAGATTTAATTTTTTTTAATGATTACAATCTAATTAATTTACATAGGAATAAAAATAGGATACTCCAGCTGTATCGTGTATGAAACACTATGCACGAAACCGGGAATAAACTCTACTGTGTGATAGTGCGTGGAACTTTGCTAACCCCTGACTTGACTGCGGCGGGGTGTGCTTGCAAGGGAGAACTGCGACACTGAGGGGGTTGTTTTTTTTTTGGGAGGGGGGAGGGGAGGGTGACGACTGCTCGCCTGGGGTTATACCTGACTTCCTGTGTGTGCTCGCTGACACGGCATACCTGCTCCTGCCAACCCCACTCGCCCTTCCACAAACAAGGTTAACAACGGCCCGCTTCAAGCCGAGATGACTCCATCCATCCCGCTCACTGTTTACCTCTGCTCTCGTGTTTCGCCTTTCCCCGCCCAGGACCGCGCCACTGCTCGTCGGCCGTCGGTTGTTTTTTACTATCTACGATCAACTTCTTGTGTAGTCTACTCGCAGTTTCATCACACTTTGCAAATCTAACCTTCGGAAAATCACCCCATGTATGACGTGTTTGGTTGTTTACTAAATATGTAATGTATGCACCACAAGCCTTTTATACCTATGTTGGTTAAATGAAACTTTTACTTATATTATATCTATAAGTGAAAATACTTCATTTATAATTAGGCGTAATATTAATAAAATACAGACAGAAAACTTTTTTTCTAGCAAATAAATATTACACATGAAGAATATCTACAATCACTCGCGGAAATAAGACAAACCTCTCAATTTTTTAAAATTCATATACAGAATTATGTACGATAGTGGGCCTATTAAACATTTTATCGCATAAAAAACACTAATATATCTGCTTAGCATCAACAAAATATCCGACTTGTACAGTACAAGGAAGATGGTGACAAACAGGATCGTCCCTATATGACACTAACTAGTATACAAGCTCTTGTGTGCTAGTAACTAGCATACTCGGCGGCAGTTCACACGATGCAAGTCGGGGTATACAAGAATGTGCTCACTTTCTAGGACAAGAAATATGCCCGTGTGTAATAGGCTTTAGCTATCTTTGGCGTTGTGCTGACATTTGCGTTGTTCCGAACAACAAAATTGCCCACCGCAACGCCTAAAATAATACACGAGCTCGAAATAATTAAGAGAGTGGCAAAATCTATGGTAACCTATAACAACCCAAATTCAGATCGTCTGAAAATTAATTTTTATTTCACAATACCTCTTTGGTCTCGGGACCGCAGTGGCTGAGCGGTTAGCCTGCTCGCCTCCCACCAAGGCGAACAGGGTTCACATCCCGGCCCGGGTCACTCCTGGATTTTCGCAAGTGGGGATCGTCCCGGACGATGTCACTGGTCGGGCGGGGTTTTCTCGGGGATCTCCCGTCCCCCCCCCGCCGTTGTATTTCAGCGCTGCACTAATTCTCACTTCATTTCACCCGCATTTGCTCTCAAGACTTCGCTGTTAAGAACCACCCAAGTCTCTCAACTCAACTCTTTGGTCTCTTTTTTTAAAATGAGTTATTGGCCAAGTTCAGCTCACGTTTCCACGTGGCGAGAAAACAAACACACGTAAGCGGTACGAATCACGCCTACGTGCTCATCTCAGCAACGGCTGTTTCCATCACAAGTTCCAGTTGCTGTTGCTTCTCACTCGCCTCACCTCACCTCGAGTGTTACACCGGGACGGAACCTTTCTAAAAAGGTCAGTGGGTTAGCGACACCTAAAAGTTCATGACTACCGGTCCCGCGGCATTCCAGTCTCCTCACTTGTCAAATAACACAACTTGATTTTTATTACTCTCATGCTGGCGCTTATGGGCTACAACTACTTGCACTGGCGCCTAATGGCCCTGCCTACCGACTGCCAGCTGCGACATTTAAATAGGAAATCTCATGGCAAGTAAATTTCACCTAAGTGCGTTGGTTTTAAAGATAGGTGTTTCATACAAAATGTAATCTTCGTGACATTTTTAGGAGAACACGCGAGCGTATATTTTCAATACAAATAGGCAGTAAATACTTTTTGCAAAACATAAATTTAAAACAATTACTTGTAGACAGACTATGCATGTTACGAAAATACTCAAGACCGTTGATCCAAGACTCAAGACACAAGACCCCTGACCCAAGGCTCAAGTCCCTTGGTCCAAGACTCATGACTCAATATCTTTGACCCAAGACTCAATTTCTAAATATATTTGATAAATTATTGGAAGTTTTTAATTTTCTTTGGAATATTTTGTAATTTTTTTGAGTTCATGGTCATATAAGGTCACAGGTTCAACGTAAAATATCAAGTTCAAGGTCACTTGGATTTAATATGGTGGTAGACGTCATAACCTGGCAGCCGAAATACCAGAATGACAGAGCATGATGCCGGCTTTGGCTCCGGGCCCCGTTATGTTAAAACATCCGAGGTTTTATTTTATAAACTTTTTAATTTCCGATCGAAGGTCTTGGACCAAGGGTCTTGAGTCTTGGATCTTAGGTATTGAGTCTTGGGTTAAGGGTCTCGAGTCTTGAATCTTGGGCCTTGAGTCTTGGGCCAAGAGTCTTGAGTATAGGGTCAAGAGCCTTGGGTGAAGGGTCTTGAACCTTGAGTCAAAGGTCTCGAGTACTGAGTCTTGAGTCTTGGGACAAGGTTCGTGAGTCTTGGGACAAGGGTCTTGAGTTAAGTGTCAAGGCTTTTTTTAAGAATTTCTTGAAAATATTTAGAATTTTTTTTTTTTTAGGTTTTTATATATAGGTGATATTCAAGGTGATCCAAGGTCGAGGTCGAAGATCAAGGTCGAAGTCATCAACATCTAACATGGCTGACGAGATGAAAACTGACCGACCTGGCGAGGGCCGGTCTGTCGGGAGCTTAGTCGATCCACCTGCCATCGAACCCCGGACCTCTTACAAGTACACCATGAAATATTTTTAAAAATAATGTTTAATTTCTTTTTCAATTTTATTAAATTTCGTTAAACTTCTTTTTTTTTTCCATTTTATATTTTTTATGGATTTTTTGGAATTGTTTTGGTTCAAGGCTATTCAAGTTCACGGTCATGGGGTCAAAGTCAAGGCCATGGTCACCCAGATTCAATATGGCGGTTGTGTGACGTCCCAACATGTCGGCCGGCCGGCGCCTGGCTCCTACTTCCCCATTCCCTTGTCCCAGAATCGGCATAACCATTATACCTACTGCGATGGGTTCCTCTGACGAGGTAACCTTTAAATTGAATGGATCTGTCAGTCCCCACAACTGTGTAAACTCGTTCGATGAAAATCCCCGACGTTGTAGTAGAGTAAGCAGCAGAGCTTTAGAAAAACTGGGAATAACAATGACTAAATTATGTTTATTATTCGACTTCGGTCGTAGATTTCTCTTTGATAATCTGTTGAAGTAGTAAGCAGGGAATGCTAAAAATAACTCACAAATTACGATGGACTTTACGTACCTGCGTGCACAGCAATTTGCGTATCACGAAGTACATAAAGTTGCGGACTCTCTGCATCGTTTTGCCTAACTTGAACTTCAATTTAAAAAATACTACATAGCCTTCTCAAACATTTTGATACTTGGATTTATTGTTTCTATTAGCCCATAGATGACGTGGTTTTAATTTCGACATATTATCCGAAAATACCTTGTAGATAAAATATAAATAAAACTTCAATTTAAATAAAAATAAGATACTTAAATTGTTAATTCATACAAACCTGAATAATTCAGGGATTCATTTTGGGACAACCTATAATTCCAAACACGTGCGTTTATATACATTTGGCCTTGGTTATAGCGATGTTCGACATCTCCTAGTAAACGGTGTGTAGTTAATGTCGGCATATTTGTACATAAGACTGTAGAGTCTAGCCTGCAGGCCATTGAACTCGCGAATTTTTCAGGTCTCTATTAATACAAATTTAAAAACAGTTTAAGGAAAAAAAAAAAAACCAAAACACGTCATACATGGGGTGGTTTGTCAAAGGCTTGAGTAAAAAAAAAAAAAAAAAGTGTGAAGAAACTGTGAAAAGACTACAGAATAGATTCAAGTTAGGGGAAGTGTTTCATTCATACGAAAGGGGCGGGCGTGTTGATAACGCAACAGTAAACGGGCGAACTGTTGACCACGTGACTTCGGCAGTTGTGTTGCGGGTGGGCGAGTTGGTGTTGGCTACATGCGCAGAAGACGGAGAGCAGGCGCGTGTGTCTCGTCTGTGGTGTATGGTTGTAGCGGACGGAAGGCCAGAGCGGAACGAGTACTTGTGGAAGTTACGTAAGGTGGGCGCGAGGGACTGCCTTTCACATTCGTGATCTGCACGCGCCCAGCGGCGACCGAGCCACGCTGAACTGACGTTCTGGTCGACTATCGAAAACACCGAACTCCGACCGCCACGAGCGGCGGGACTGTTCGCACGGCATGCGCGAGTGTGAAAGGCGATGAGTCGAGTTGCATGGGCGGCTCTTAATGGGGGCAGTATCCTTGCTCTCTTGCATTTACCTATTTCCGTCTATAACTTCATTTTCGGATCCAATATTTAAAAATCACGCTAGTCAGGACATAGAGAATATCTTAAAAGTTATTTGGGAATTCCAACGTAATTTTCTTATATTATCAGTTTAACATATGTAGCCGTGATCAAATACTACCAAATAATGTAATTATTCAATCCCACAATAGGAAAATACTGGTGTAATTAAAACGCAAAAAATAAAAAATAAAAATATTTAAGCAGTCCTGTATGTCATGTATGGCTTTGATTTTTTACGTCTGGTTATAGATTTTCATTACGAAGATTTGTAAGAAAAATAAAAGATGGAATGGCTACTACCCCCTTAACAACGAGATCTTGAGAGCCGATGAGGGTAAAATGAGGTGATAATGGAGCAGCGCCGGAATGCAAGGTCGGGGTTAAACGGGAGAGCCCCGAAAAAACCCTAGCTTACCAGCGACATCGTCCGGCACGATCCCCAACTTGCGAAAATCCGGGAGCGACCCGGCCGGGGATTGAGGCCGGTTCGCCTAGGGTAGGAGGCGAGCAAGCTAACCGCTCAGCCACCGCGGCCCCGTGAATGGCGATGCCGCCAATTAAAGCGCTGAAGGAAGACGGCGTGTAGAGCTGCGACGCATGGAATACCCAAGCATGCAGAACTTAACCCTGTAAGGACTGCACACATTTACTGGCACTGAGGACTATATACACGTGAGTTACCTATATTTTTCACTTCAGCAATATCACTTGTGTTGGTCAGTGTATGTTCACATACCATCGCCCTATTGGTCCTGGCTACACCGGGAATGCTTACTTGAAGCCGCACGTTGACAGAGTGCCAAATAATGTGCCGCGACGGAGTTAACATATTTCACGGTCCATCGTGTTCATTTGAGAAATTATTAAAAGTAACAGTTTTATTCTTACGAAATGGAATGTTAACTAATTGTAATTTTTTAAAATTATATTGCAATATAGTCCAGTGAATTGGTAAAACAATAAAAGTGTGAGTTTTGTCTCGCCAATCAGCGCCTGGTAAGTTACATGCCATTCACTCTTCTGAAGCCCTGCTAAAGTTCTACTTCCAGGATATTCCTCCGCTTCTTGCAAGCAAAGCTTAAGCGTGTCTATAAAACTCCACCAAAGGGACAGCGCACCGCATTCGTGCGCACTCAGTGTAATAGTATATTGCATAAGAACTATTTCTCACTAGGCGTTACCAACCAACCTATTTTCTCTCTGTGTTTATTCATATGGATTATAAATTATTAAGGATAGGAAAATTTCGCGAATTAATTTCAGGACAAGATATACTTCACACGCGTGTACACTGAAGTCACCTTTGCTATTGGATCAGGGTTTATTATGCACGCCCTGGACGGCTCTGAGCCAATAGCAGACTTGCAAGGGAACAAGATGCGAATCTCATACTGACAGGTGTTGGGTAACACTGGGGTAGCAGCCAATGAACAAACATCTGAGGCTCGATTGTACAAAGAGTTTTGGAGTCTAGCCTACGGGTCCCTGAACTCGCGAAATTTTACTATCTCTATAAACTGTAATATATTACAATTTATAGGTAGAAATAAGTAAAAGTTCAATATAACCACAAGTAAGGTACTTTTACGTTAGCACGCGTATAAAACCCTTGTGTCACATGACACATTTAGTAAACAACCAAACACGTCACACATGATGGGGTGATTTTTCACAGGCTTGATTCGAAAAGTGTGAAACAATCACTAATAGAGTATACTTTAGAGACGGCAGGCTAACCAAGAGGAAATGTCTCGCAGCAAGCAGTGAGACAATGAAGGCCTACTTACTGGTGCTCGCCCAGGGCGGCGTGTGTTGCCAAGTGCAGCCTCACACACAGGCCAGCAAGCATCTCTTACAGACTCACTTTCCAAACCGCAGCCCAGTATACAGGCAGGGACGTGCAAAATTCGCGTTCTTTTATCGCTACCTACAGACTAAATATGCTCGTTTCACTTCTGCTACTGGCCGACAACTTGCGTGATCCGCCGCCCGCTATAGGCTATTCACGGTAAAGCGAGCACTTTTTTTAAGACCCTTCAAACTCCAATTAACCACTAATAAATATATTTTATTGCAGCTTCAGGCATTAACTTTTGGGAGCGGTGAAATGCATATAGTATATTGATTAGCTACATGACAATGTGCATATTAAAAAGTGCCATAAAGCTAGAAAAAGACTGAAAAGAAAAATTCAGGAGGGCCTTAAAAACTGCTCACTTTACCATGAATCTCCTTTAGTTAGGCCGCTTTTAGCCAACAGTAAAGCCTCGACGGTTAAGCAACCAATCCCCAGCAGAGCGGTGACTCGGGTAACTGACGTCTTATAGTTGCCAGTCGTCAATGAAATCACGAATTGCGCTCGTGTCGGTATAGAGTAGCGAGATATAGCATTTCACCAAATAATAATTCCACAGCTTTGTGCGACAAATGAACGACCGAGTTCACTTACATCAGAGGAACCGCCAGGATATTTCGGTTCTGTATACTCAACCATATTATGTTAAACGTAAACTACAATTAGTAATTTATACGTTAGTGATTTTGTTTCAGAAAAGTATCGCTACACAGCACAAGATATCTAAACGTATTTTCACAGTGGAGAGACTACATAACCTATAACTAGGGACAGGTGTATTTCGCGAAAAGTTTTCAAGATCAGCTGTACTACTCAAAAACATTTTCATCTTATGCACTTTCGTCGTTGGATGATTTTAAATGTCACGTCCCTCAAGTGTCTGTCTGCGAATCATGGACGTTCAGTATCGGAGTACTTAATTCTGATTGGCCCAGTCTTCTCACGTAGACGCGCGGCCAATGATCAAAGGAAATCGTGTTTGTGGACGTACGATACTGATGTCCAGCATGGCCATAAATATTTTTGCGAAATACACCTGTCCCTACCTATAACATTTAAATAATAATTAATTATTAACACCGAAGCACAGAAGCAATAAACAAGTATGAAAGTAAATAGCATTTAGTGTTTATAATCACATCCTCGTTAGCACATTGGGAAGCAAGTACACAGACACTTTGTTAGCAATAATGTTTGCGCTATTAAACTGCAGACTATAATATAACTTTTGTGTTATACGTAGTGACAACTCTTAAAGTCAAGAATAGTTGTCATTTAAAAAATCTCGATGAACTGCACAAATAATGTACGTAAATACAGCAAAGCAAGAACCCTAATATCAGAAATGTGGATTTCGTAGAATGTTATTTGCATCCGTGACGAAAAGATGCACGTTTGCTTCTCCTTCTGTCAGTTTCACTGAACACTGCTGTACTTTATTGGTATCTGATTTCAAAGGCTCGCCCTTAGCATCGCACAAGTGTATGATGGCGTGTGAACAAAGGTGGTTTGGCAAGCGCGCCAATGGAAAGTGGACAACGGCAGTAGCAATGGCCTGGAAAGGTCACCACTGCCCGTTGTGGCAGTCGACTGTCGAGTTCCGCGCATGCGCCAGGCTACACTGCACTATAGGCTGTTCAGGGTAAAGTGAGCACTTTTTAAGGCACTTCTAAATTTTTCCTTTCATCCAATTTTCATCTTCCTGCTGCTTTTTAATATAATAATTGCAATGTGACCAATAAACACAGTGCATACATTTCCCCGCCCTTAAAATGCAATGCCCGAGGCTGCAATGAGATATATTTATTATTGGTTTATGCTTGTTGGGAGGGCCTTAAAAAGAGTTCACTTTACCGTGAACAGCCTATAACATTTATTATACTCGGGTTAAGAACAAAACGAGATTCTTTATGGGAGAGTTCTGAATATGCGCTGCTGTTCCAAATAATTCGCTTTTAACACAATGAGGTCTGCACACATTTACTGGTACTTAAGACACATCAGAAGTTAGTCACCTATATCCACTAACGCAAGAACACCGGTCCTGGGTATACCTGTGTTAAAACTCACCATCGTCCTATTGGTCCATACCACACCGGACACTGCTTTACAGCGATCATTATTAGCCGGTCATCAACCAATGGAGCGGGAGCGCCGAGCTGATATTGTCTCAATTAAATGTCCTTTCTCGTTTAAAAGGATTTACAATGAATCATGTCCCTTTGAGCAGCTATAAAAAATGTTATATTGTTAGCAATATCGTTGTTACTTCGCTGACGTGTTCTTGTGAGGTCGTGCTAAACACTAGCCGAACAAAGACTGCACATCCATGCGAGTTTTGTTCCCTACGACAAAGAAATTTTCAAATGAATTTGGGCTCGGGTCATACTCGACCATACTCTACAAAGTGTTAATCGCCAAGCTAAAAGCATTGAGGTTCCCAATCTTATAACGAGAAAATAATACGGTGAGTGTTATTGGTTTATGAATCACTGTGTCGTAGTTAATCTGTTTTGTGGCCTTCCTATCATCTGAACCATAGACTAAAGACGAGGTAGACCGATCTCGCTGGCTGCGCACAACCAATCTCCGTGTCCCAACATCGAACTGCGCCCACACGTCTAGCGAAAATGACATGGAATGTGTTTGAAGTTCGAACACTGTTTAGTAAACAAGTGCTTTCGAGATGTTCTCATACCTCCTCTAATCAATTTGTAATCCTTTTTTATTACTTTAAAACTGGTAAAAGTATTTTATTGGTATAAAAGTGATTGTCATTTAAAAATGAATATGTAAACAAACACGTACATCACAGTTGACCATGTGACTGACAGTTGTGTAGTATTGGGGTAGGTCAATGTTGGGTACATGCGCAGAAGACGAGTACGCAGTCTACGTCATCTTTAGTCTATGATGTGAACTTACTCGAGCGTCACGTGTCGTTCCTAAATTCCGTGTTTTGGACACTTCGTATTTCTTTCAAAGTCGTTACAGAAGGTTCGTTAACAGTTATTAAGTATATTAGCTGTGCAACGAATACTCTTTTTTTTTTATGTAAGCTGTATAATAATTTATAGCCTGTATAAAAATACGCTTATGATAAGATTTTGAGTGCTTCCATATGAAAATTCTGACCCGAAACAAAGTGCGTAATTTTAACCGCCCCCAGCTAGTACTCTCACAAAGTTAATTAATTTTCGTAACTTAAAAGTGCATAACTTATAACCATTGTAACTTAAAAAGTAGTAATTTAAAATTATCGTAACACAGAAATGCACAACTTAGAAGTCCTACAGTATAAAACACAATACATAATGCAGAACCTCATAACTTAGAAAGCCGTAACTTAGAACTGCCTTAAGGCCACGATCCTTCATTTCTACAGCTTTTGCGAGAATTAATTTTTGTACCCAAACGGGAGCCGATATTAAAAAATCCTCTTACAATTTTGTTACAAATAGTTTCTATTACGTAGTCTCAACACAAAAACTGTATAGTTCTAACTAATTATCAAATAAACAAAAATTTTGTTAATTAATTAATTAATTGGGTAAAAGTACACGCTTTTTGTGTCGGAAAAATTTGACTACATAACAAAAACAATTTGTAACAAAATTGTAAGAGGATTTTACAATATCGACTCCCGTTTGGGTTCAAAAAAATTAATTCTCGCGAAAGCTGTAGAGATGAAGGATCGTGGACTTAAGTTGGAAACACACGAGTTAGAAAGTTCGCAAGTTAGAATCACGTAACTTAGAAAAGGCATAACATAGAAAGATCTCTCCTATGTATTCTCTAACATGTGTATTTCTAAGTTAGGAAAGCACCCTGCCCCTACTCACACTGAACGCAAGCTAAGCTACTGGTCGCTCCACCAGCGAGGATTGACAACCCTACAACCACCGTTCCCCTCCTGCTCCAGGTATACGAGGGAGATTCAGTTGCCCTCGCACTCTTGCCATAAGAGGTGTGCGTCATAGACACCGAGCAACTACCAGTTATAGGCTGTTCACGGTAAAATGAGCACTTTTTTTAAGGCCTTGCTAAATTTTTCATTTCAATTAATTTCTACCTTTCTGCCATTTTTAATGTAAACATTGTAATATGACTAATAAACACAGTGTATACATTTCTTCACTCTGAAATGTTAACGTCTGAGACTTCAATAAGGTATATTTAAAAGTGGTTAATACCTTTTGAAAGGGCCTTAAAAAGTGCTCACTTTACCGTGAATAGCCTATACCTAGGAAGGCTAAGTACAAGTACTCACTCTCAACATCCTTGGCTCCTGCTCATGTCTTCGGAAGGGAACTTCTGCAGATGCTACATCCACGCCTCTCACTCTGCCTTCATACAAGTCTGCAAAAACAAAATGTACAACTGTTATACATTATACATGACTTAAAGGAACACATTACTAAACTACAATAAACAAAATCTAATATGGGCAAAGAGACACAAAGCAGTCCAATGCACAACATTTTTTTTTATCTCAAAGAAATAATTTAATGATCTTAGTGCATTACTACGACCTGTCATGTCGGACGACTTGGCAGGCGTATATATTGCATTGCAGTGAAGTGAAGAGATTTGGACGGCTCTTAACATCGAGGTCTTGAGAGCCGATGAGTGTGATTGGGGTGAGTGTGGAGCAGCGCCGGAACGAATGGGCGGGGGAAACGGGAGTACCCCGAGGAAACCCGCCAACCAACGGCATCGTCCGACACGATTCCCACATGCGAAAATCCGGAGTGACCCGGCCGGGGATTGAACCCGGATCGCCCTTGGTGGGAGACGATCAGACTAACCGCTCAGTCGCCGTAGCCCCGACTAGATGGAGATCTTTGGACATTAGCCATTGCGATTCAGATGTCTGTCGTGGGAAAACAGGACTGAACACATAAAAAAACTTAAATAAGAGAAAGCAAACTCGTCCATAGCTTGCTTATCTGATTTAAGTTATTTTTTTTCGCGTTCAGTCCTGTTTTTCCATGACAGACTTCTGCGTCGCAATGACGAATGTCCAAAAATCTCTATCTAGTCGAAGAAACTATTGAAAGGAACGTGTGTAAATAGAAAGGATTATTCCGATGTAAATCTATACTACCCGCAATCGGAAAATTTGTCCATTGCTCGAAATTTTTACCCACAACGTAACATAGGTAATGATAAACTTCCATACCACGTTCTCTGCAATTATTTCGGACACTGAGCATTTGAAAATGTCCACTACGCGTAGTGGAAACTGCACTTTGCTCTCTACAACGGCTTTTTCAAAGCGCTTTATTTCAAAATATACAAAACTACTAAAGCGCCCTACATTGAACCTTCCCACATTCTTCCCGCCAATAAAACAATAGGGTCACCGCTGAAAGTCCCATAGGTGCACGCAGTGCAACGAGAACACTGCACATCAGTTCAGAGCCTTGCGTTTAGAGGCGATGACTTACGCGATGCCCGTAGCATAGTCTCCCTTATCGCACCCGCGCTTCTCGACTTCAAATGCGAAAAAAGGTCCAGGTAGACGGGGTCCTTAAGAATAATATTCTCAGTTATAATTCCATCATTCAGAGGAACTAGCACAGTCCTTGGAAATGTGAGATTTTTTTTTATGTTTTCGAGACTTTATGTTAACTAAAGACCTTACATTCTAGGGCCTACCTATTCATTGCGGTTTCCTCAAAACATTTTTACAGTTTCGTTTTCATATTTGACCGCACCACTCAGAATTCGGCAACATCCGTACGGCTCCAGCGTGATTCGTGTGCAGACAGGTAACACGTGTCAAAAAGTAACTCATTCAATCAAGACACGTGAACGGCCCTACAGTGTTTTGAAATATAACTTGTCCTGAAATCTTTTCGCGAAATTTCACTATCCCTATCTATGACGCTGGAGTTGGCCATTTGGGATATTTATGATCTTTGCCGTGATCTTGGAGCTTTCGAGTGAGCTTGGCATTAGATGATAACTTAAAAAAAATTGTAAACCTTAAAAATTTATAAAACTAGATTTTAAACATGTTTTAAATGTTAAAATTTATAGAATACTGGCAGAATTATAAAAAAAATCTTTTAAATATTACAACTCCCGAAAAATTAAACAATAGGAAATTTCCGAGTGTTAGTTTAAAATCTTATATGTATTTTTTAAGGCTTACGCGCAAGAGGCCGTGGGTTTAAACTCCAGGCAAATATGGTTCCTCCATCCAGATGCAGTCGTCTTAATTACGTACCCGCAGTCGACTGGCTGACGGTACGGTGGCCAGCGGGAAACTGATTCGTAATTGGCCAACTACTAGCCTACATCACCACTCTTTCCCTCTTCATTCACTTCCCGCGGCTCGACCTCCATCCGTTAGTGACGTCATTTCCTGTAGGTAGAGAAATATTACTTAATCCACGCAAGCAAGAGCTTCGGTTGGCTCTGACCTGCCTGCGTGCATCCTTATAACATTTCCAGACCCACTTTGGATAAACGTGTGCCAATCACAATTTTACAGTTTTACAAATGTAGAAATAATTAAAACTTAAATACGTACAGAAATAAGATATTTCACACTAAAAGGAGATGCCAACAGCTACTTATCCCTTTCATACCCAATTTAATTAACGGTTTCACGTTTTGCAAAACAGAAATTTTTATGATGTGCGGTGTACTTAAGTCGACACACACACACACACACACACACACACACACACACACACACTTGTTTCGTTGTCATAGCCAATGAGCTGTAAGCTATAGGTTCAGCTACAGTAATATGAACCAACTATGACCTAGTCCAGTTGGCAGGGTTGCGAATCTTTTACCTACAGGTAATATTATTGGTCACTGATCTTCGCAGTGTGTTGTACAGACCAAAAATTACCCACATGTACGAAATGTACACAAACGTGTACACTGGGTCGGAATGGGTTAAACTAATTTATAAAATCATAAATGGAAATGTTTTTGCATTAAAAAAAATGGTTGAAAATTAGGAAATCCTTGCAAATCTTTAATTTTTGGCTGCCCCTGGATTTTCGTCAAATATCTTTCGCTAAGAACGCCTTCAAGAGAACTAAGGCAACGCCTTGTTACATTCTCTACATGCAGTTAGGTTTGTTTTGACGTGTGCTGCTCTCGGGCTCCGGCTGAGTTATGTTATGGTAGAAACAGATCTAATTGTGTAGGTCAGTCACACAGCGGTTCCGGCTGCTAGTTCGCAACTAGCTTGGTCACAGAGGCTCGACCGGTATACATTGTACATATAGGCTATTCACTATCAAATGAGCACTTTTGTATACACGTTGGGCATTCTTCCGCCTTATGTGAGATTGACACTTGTCATGGGTCTCTTAACTTCATTCATGCGTCGGTCAAGTGAAACTGTGAAATTATTAGAAAAGTAAATATTTTACAAATCTGCTCATTTTTACGCTCCGATGCATTAAAAAAAAAAAGAAAGTGAAAGAAATAATTACCTAACACTTTTCATTCGACGTTAAGATACGGAACTACTTTCCCATCCATCGTTACTGACTTCATTGGGAGAATGTCAATCAGGGCAACTGTTAAAATATAAGCAGATATGGACAGTGACTTTCTTCTAAGGTTGATTTCAAAAGTGCCTTTAGGTCGAGTCGCCAGTCTCCCGTTTTCACCCGCACTTTAACCCTTTGAAGAACGGCACAAATGTACTGCCAGTGAAGACAAGGTTGAAGTGAGCTGCCTATATTCTCCGCTACAGAGAACATCAGTTGTGTTGGTCCCTGTATTTCCACTTGGCATCGTCCTATTGGTCCTGGTTACACCGGACACGCCTCTTACACTCTGTAACTTCAATTACTGGCTGGCCGTCGGCCAATAAAGTCGCGCGTTGACTGTGTCCCAATTAATGTGCCGGGACAGATGTAACACGTGTAACAATCCATCGTGTTCATTTGAAACATCACTAAAAAGAACAGCTTTATTCCTACAAACTGAAATGTTAAGAAGTTGTATTTTTTTTCTTATATTCCGATAAAGTACGGTGAAACAGTAAAGCTATAAATGTGTTAGTTTTGTCTTCAAGAGAAAAGGAAATTCCAAGTAAACGTAGCCACGGGTATTTTTCCTTTCCTTCCCCCTCGAAGGACTAATGCATGGTTCCAGGTGTTGTAAATCAAAAATGTTTTGATGTTAGCTGTACTTAGGCCTGCAGAGTACTTGTCTCGTTATCGCAAACAATGGCGTTTAGACTTTCTTTCCGGTTGTAAAACCGGAACAATAGCACGAGTTACGAATCAGCCGCGGGTAAGATCATTGGATGGCGAGATCCCGCACTGTACAGTTCCGACCAAAAACAGAGTTCATGCACGTTATGTACACAATCTGTGTACGCCGGGTCTGAATGGATTACGAGCTAACGATAAATAAGCAAAGGAATTGATTCTGTAAACCGACAAAAAAATTAAAGCAGAAATCGAAATGCACTTTTACGTCAGTGGTGGTGTAGTGGTCAGATCAGAGGACCAGGTTCGTTTCCCGGCGGGGTCACTCTTGGAAATTTGCATGTGCCGGACGATATCGATGGTCGGCGGGTTTTCTCGCGGATTTCCCGTTTCCCACCGCCCTTGCATTCCGACGCTTCTCCACGCTCAAGTCGCTTCACTCTCATCGGCTCTGAAGACCGCGATGTTAAGAGCCGCCCAAATCTCTCCACTCTACTTCTTGATTTAATTTGTTTATTCTTCCACCCTAAACACCCCCCCCCCCCCCTTCTCCACCCTCACACACACACACACACAGACCAGTTAAAATGCAGATATTATAGGACGTTATAGGTAGATATGGTGCTTTATCGCGGAAAAGTTAACTGTTTGCTAGGATTCAACGTACTGTACACATGTCCAACAGTTTTCTTTCCCTATTGGCTGTCATGCATGTATGAAGCTGCTACCCCATTTCACTTGGTCAATGAGGATTCTGATACTACAAGTAGAGATGATGGAAAATCGTGAAAATTCTTCGATCCACCATATCTTCTATAACGATCTAACTAGTTTATTTTCTCATGGTTGGATGAACAAGGTTTCGACTCGGTTAAGTGGTTTACAAACCAATCACGAACGTTTTGCCTTATGGTATCGGAGTCCTCATGAGCCCAGTCAAATAGGTAGTAGGTTCATACATGCATGACAGCCAAAAAGAAAAGAAAGCTGTCGGACAAGTGCACAGTACGTGGAATACTAGCAAACAGTCAACTTTTCCTGCGATAAACCATCATCTCTAATTATAAGGCAGAACGTTCATGATTGACCTGCAAACAACTTAGCCGAGTCGAAACCTTGTTCACGTAATTATGAAAGAATAAACTAGCCAGAGTGTCATGGAAAATATGTTGGCGCAAACAATTTTCGCGATTTTCCATCATCTCTAGTTATAGGCTGTTCACGGTGAACTAAGTACTTTTGAAAGCCCTGCTTAACCCGTTCGGTGACGCATCAATTTGCGAGCCGAAGTGTTACAGTCGTGAAATATTGTTGTAGTTGTTTCTGGCATACTTTCTGCAAGCAGTGAGCAACGCGCTGTATGCTCAAAGACGTCGCCATCAGCCATTCATAAACGAGAGGTTCGGCAATCTCCACAAATCCCATTACTCGTCGGGAACACTTTCAAGGCATTGGGTATGGTGTTGTGATTCAGTGAATGCGGACAATCCTAGTGAACTACGCGACACGTCAGTATCCAGGCCAGGCGAAGATCCCAGAGCACATTACAACAATAGTTTACAAAACTTGTCAGCCACAAGGAACTATATAATACTTGGCAACACTATGTACTGTGTCTGCCTGTCTGTGGACCCAGACCGAGATGAAGCCATCAAGATGCAGCTTGGAGTGCCACTCGTCGCCTTTCTACTCAACACTCAGCCTCCGGAGACTGTAGCATTCAGGTTAGTCAATTGATAAGGGCCTTCCTCTCCAATACCTTATATTTAACATATATTATAATAGTTCAATTAATCCATTGAGACCTAGTGTACACAATTGTGTACATTACGCACGCGAAGGGAATTTTTTGTCTACTGCACACTGCAAAACCAAAAGACCATTGATCTTACCTCTGGGTAAATGTTTAGCCAACCATTTTGCTTGAGCTAGGTCATAATTGGTTCATGTAACTGTAGCCAAACATATAGTCATTGGTTGTGGCCACGAAACAAATGTGTCGACTTAAGTAAATACTTTTGTGTTTGTAACACCAGAAACAGTCAATTAAAGTGGGCCTGCTTTGTCTTCATAATTAACTTCAGTTCTTCCCTCATAATAGTATAAACCTTCCATAGCCCCTACACACTTGTATAAAAATATTTAAAACATAACAATATTACTGGCCGTAACATATAAACGTTCACGAACACAGTGACTCGATGGGTTGAGATCCATATATATGCACTCTCTGTGTTCTTCCGCCACATGTACGATTAACATTGCCATGGGTCTGATCACTTAATTCATGAGCCGGTCAAGTGAAACTGTGAAATTAATAGAAAATCAATTACATTAAATACAAACGCGTTAGTCGTTTCACCGATATGCATAAAAAAATAGAAAGCAAAAGACCTAAGTTAAATATTCACAAACACTTACCAAACAATTTTTTATTCAACGTTAAGATACGGAACTACTTTATTTTCGTCGTTACCAACTTTACTGGACACTTGTTAGTAAGCGTGCCAGTTAAAAATGTGTGAAGGTAGCGACAGCGACATTTTTAAAAGGTTGGTTTACAGTGTTGGAACAACCGTGGGAAGGCTATGGGAAAAAGGACGAGTTTAGCGGGACAGGACCAGCCTGACATGGTCGGGCGAAAGTATGACTAAGCAGTTTCCCTGAGTGATTGCTTGCAAGGTTGTTTCCCGGCAGACACGCCCGGCGGTTTCATGCCAGCAGACAAGAGGCAGAGAAGCCTATCAACGGGTAAGCACGAACTCTCCTGCAAGGTGTTCCGAAACGTTACTCCAAGAGTTGAGTCGAGTAACAGAGGATAAAGCGGTGCTCACAACCATCCGTCGCTTCCGTCAGTCAGTCCGCCATCCGCCCATTTTTTCCCGTCCGTCAATTGAAAGTGACTCACAACAGTCCGTAATTTTCAGTTGTACCACCCAACAACGCTAACTTTCTCGCGCGCAGACGAATGTTTTATAATGAATGTAATAAATATGTTCTCTTTCCTAACGTAATTTGTCAGTATTTCCTCTGAAAATCTACAAGTCAGCTTCAGTTCAATTAAAAGGCGAAACGTAAATAAGTAAACTATCTCACTTCCTTGTGTATTTAAAAAGAAAGACATCCAGACAGTAAACAAATGACTGTTTTCCGACAGCCATGCTCAAGGAACGGTATTACAAGGCCGTGACCCATCCGTCGGTCCATCGAAAGTTAAAGATGGAGATATATTCGACGGATTGACTCATATAAAAAAAGTTGTCCTGCGATTGGTTGCAGATCACGTGACCGACGGCTGGACGGGCGACTGACGGATGAAAACTGAAGGTTGTGAGTCCAGCTTAACAGCATGTCGAAATTCGAAACAGCACAGGAAGTCCGCAACTTCGCGTACTTGCGAGCACTGCAAGTTGCATACCACGAAGGCGAACGGAACTGGCGCGACATGTTGAGAACGCTTGCGCGTGGGACACCATACACTCGAGGTACGTGGGCGCCGCTAGTGACTGCTTGTTAGTACAAGTGTGTCAAACTACGTGGACAATGTGAGATTAACTATTATGCAGTCAAGCCTGCCAGAAGTGATTGCATCATATTTCCTGCATATCGTACCATTTTCGTTCCCCTGCGTGGTATGCAACTTACTACGCCCGCAGGTACGTATAACTGCCGACTCTCTATGTTGTTTTGCCTAGCTTCAATTTAATTTAATTTGAAGATACTAGATAAATGTTTCGAACATCCTACTACCAAGATTTATTGTTTATATTAGCGCTTAGATGCCGTGGTTTGAATTTCGACGATTAGTTTAATTTTACAACGTGGTTAAAAATTATCAGCGAATTCAAGGCAATTCATACAAAGTATTACAGTATGTGAATAAATGTATAGTAAGAGAATCATCGCTGTGTTCAGGCCCGCATAAATGTTCCTGTATCACAACACATCACCTCGAAATACTTAAGTGTACAGAATTAAAATAGCCCATTCTAATGCAAACTCCAGCCGCACAAGCTAGTAAAAAAATATATTCCCATAAAATGTATTTATTGTGAAACGTAAAGACTAACTGTACAAACACTGATTTTACACAAACTGATTATAATGATACTAATTGCACATATATTGATTGTACAGATATTTATTGTACAGATAATACCTTACGTCTTGTACACCGTGTAAACTTTAACAAAATCAATTATATTGTTTTGTATCATTTGGATAAATGGCATAGGTAACAACAGTTTATTATTTGCATGTTTAAGCACCTAAAAAATATAATAATAACATAAAACCAAAGCAAAAAAATATTTAATTTTCCCCCCTGGATTGTGTTAAAATATTTCCTTGTCAGTTGAATTTCCTGGCTTTCAAAATAATGAAGTTCACTTTTAGGGAGTATGCGGAAGATAGATATTTAAGAACCAACTGAACTTACTTATGGAGGGTGGATAGAAACTACACGTCTCAAAACCGTAACGTAATACCACTACATAAAAATGTCAGAATGTAGGCTAACCTCAGTACTCGAGCTACTGTAAGTTGGTTAAGAGGCGTCACGTGACTGTCGTTGGGAACAGCCACAACGGTGCATCTTCTTCGACCGCAAGGCTGCCAACATCTAGGTGTAATTTGTACGGGAGTGCGGTCTACTGCGTGGAGTCTGTTCGCCGCGGCACCTCTCCTCGTCGTCAAGCGAGATTTAAACACGAACCAACAAAAAAAAATAGTGTACCTACCACCTACCATCTCCGCGTGTAAATAGCGCTGGAAGTATTCGAGTCCACACAAAGTCGATGAATTCGATTCCTACGGAGAGATATCTCGAATGATGACCAAATTATTCGAAAACTTGTATTTCAGTACTTTTATCCGAGTGATATAGTAGGCGAGTGAGTGACTCATCAGTAGAGCTAGTGACTTTTCGCGGAAAAAAAAAAAAAGAATACGAGAACACGGTAGACTTCAATACTGTAAGCACCCAACAGCAGGTTGTCTATTGCCATTGGTTGCTGTCTGCTTGAGGAGTTTTTATACTTGAACTTGACCGGGCCACTTTGAATTCGGTAACATCGGCACGGCTCCTACGTGATTCGAGCTTAACGAGTGTCAGAAATTATTCAGCCAATCAAGACAGGTAAACGACCCTACAGTGTATTTGAAATATAACTTGTCTTGAAAACTTTTCGCGAAATTTCAATACCCCTGCTCATCAGTACGCAGCACTCCCACGAGTAATCGAGTTCTCGTCGTTCGTTCGTTCCACGATTTTTCTCGAATGTTTGGAGACACAATTGTATTTTCAAAAAATTTATAGTTCTTTTACTGACGTGACTTGTAACCCATTAATGACACGTAAGAAAGTTTAAAAATCTTCTGTTCAATATCAGAGATACTGTTTCGTGACTCGTTGATTTATAAAACATTTTTTTTTTTTTTTTGTATTTTATTGCCTGGAATCGGCATTCGCGGCCCCTTGACTGTATATTCTTATCCAAATACAATAATGTTAATATAAAAGCAGTTCGTTCGACGAGTCTGAAGAGGGATTGCGGGTGGGGTGGGGGGGGCATTAAAATGGCGTATTCGAATGACGACAACACCCACGGAACTGAACAGATTTCGAATTCAAGTTGCGAGACAAAGTTTTCGATTCTCACTATTATTCGAGTAAAAACAAAAGTATTAAATTCCTGGAGATATTCGATTCCGCCCATCACCACGTGTAAGCGCGGCATTCACGGAGAGTACACAGCTGCGCGTTCAAGGTCAAGACGCGAGGGAGGCGATACGGGCGACACTAACGCGCACGCCTAGCGTCTCATCGCCCCTACGCGCAAGGCGTGCGGTGTTTCCGCCGTGACGATGCACCGTGCAAATTAGATCTGCGACGTTACACGCGATGAAAGCCCACATATTAAACAACGCTAGCATGTTTGTACTTTTCTCTTGCCGCTCACGGGAATTGCGTAGGCAAGCTTTTAACACTTTGTAGACTATGCTCGAGTGTAGCACGAGCAAAGCTAAGTTGGACATTTCTTTGTTGTTCAGCACGAAACTCGCATGGATATACAGTCTTTGTCCGGCTAGTGTTTAACACGGCCTCACAAGAACACGACAGCGCAGTAACAATGATATTGCTAAAGATAGAACTTATTTTTCTTATAACCACTCAAAGGGACATGATTGATTGTAAATGCTTTTATACGATAAAGGACATTTGATTGGGTCAATATCAGCTCGGTTCTCCATTAGTTGATGACCGGCCAATAATGATCGCTGTAAAGTGCAGGGTAGTGTCTAGTGTGGTATGGACCAATAAGACTATGGTGGGTTATAACACAGGAGCCAATAGAACCGGTGTTATGGCAGTAGTGTCTCACTTCTAATTTGTCGTAAGTGCCAGTAAATGTGTGTAGACCTCGATGTGTTTATAAAAAAAAGCGATATTTAACCATTTCGAAGAATAATTTTTTCCACGAATATACGTAATATGATAACAGTTAAAACATATATGAAAAGATTATGTTTTTTTTTTTTTTTTTTTCCACGCAAAAAGTCGTATTTCGAGAAAATGTATTTACCGGGAAAGGCGACTAAGCGCAAACAGTTTCACAGAAAATGTATCACAGTGGACTCCTCTTAAGGACATCTTCTGATTGGAGGTATTTTGCGTGAATGAGGTCGATTAAGTCTGGGAACGCTATAGACAGGCATTCAGGAGGGTTAGTGGAGATAGCGAGTGAGTGGAGAGATTTGGGCGGCTCTTAACATCGACGTCTTGGGAGCTGATGAGGGTGACGTGAAGTGAGCATGGAGCAGCGCCGGAATGAAAGGGCGCAGGGAAACGGGAGATCCGCGAGAAAACCTGCCGACCAGAGACATCGTCCGGCACGATTCCCAGGTGCGAAAATCCGGAGTGAACCCGGCTTCGCCTTGGTGGGATGCGAGCAGTCTAACCGCTCAGCCACCGTAGCGCTTCATGTGGCGGAAGAATACACGATGTGTATACAAGTGGGTCTTAAGCAGGGCTTTCAAAAGTGCTCGGTTTACCTGGGCAGTTTATATCTTAGCAATGCACATGGCTATTATGCGCATTCCTACCTATACGGCGCTGGGGACAGCATTCCTTTTCTGGGTGCAGTAAAATTTCGAGGTGGTTGGATCGCTTCTTCTAAAGTATAAAATCGCAAATTTGATTTAAGTGGTAAAAAATAGACATCTGACGATTAAAAAAATGGAGCGTGGCTGTGTTGGGGACACGGCCGTTTGTTTTGCAAGAACACGTCTACGTTGACGAGCTCGAACGCCTTGATGTTTTTTTTTTAAGTTCACGGCACCGCTTCACTCGGTCATATCGGGTTTTATGGGTATCACTAGATTTCTTTGAGATACTCTTTCCGCCCATATACGATTTCTGTATTTCGACATGGCTTTTTGACGAACATAAGTCGACATTGTGTTAATTTTTTTTTTTTTTTAATTTTTTACATTATACTCATACAATTTTACCATAACCACGTGACACATGTTTTTATACACGCAATCAATTTACTTTGACGATAGCTGTCGACTGAAACTTAGACGAGCGTCGTAGCTTCTCCTAGTCAAAAGTTATACTACGAGGAAGTTCTTAGATGGGGCGAAACGAACTCAAAATTTCGACCCCCCCCCCCCCCCCTCCACCTACATCACTCGTCATCACGCCGCACGTAATAATTCGCAGTCCTCATTCAACGTAACATATTCTTTGATCCTTTGGCAATCGAGTGGCGTCATTTAATTTTGAACGTAGACGACAGATTCGGAGCTGCAATGCCAAACTGTATCCCCCGATTTTGTTATCATCGGATTTTCTGGATTGCCTGCCACTATGATTGCAAATTTAAAGTCGCGTAAAAAAATGCAATATTTGGTTTCATTTATTCGTTTAACTTTGCCCGATTGATGGCCAGAACATCATTTCTATTATTCGTCAGTTTAGCAACCGAGACCGCATGTATTTGTTACGCCCTGACTGCAACAAATGACTAGGGGAGTTCAATACGGGATGCACAAACCACGAGCCCAGAGAGACCACAGCAGATCAATACAGTGTCCGGAATACGGGGATGCTGCGGGAAAGCCATCAGGAGCCTCATGCAGGTATAATTCCCTCCCAGCGGTGGCCTTTTGTGGAATTGCTCGAGGACCACGCTTACGAAGCGCTCTGTGTTTTTCATGAGGAGGAGGAATTGGACTTGGAGTCACAGAGTAGAAACGTACACAGAGGCAAAATGAGGTGTCGGTTTGTATGACGTGGGCAAACCCATTTTCTGATGTTAATGGGCCTTGGATATTAATGACTAGGCCTATATGCTGTTCAAGGTAAAGAGAGCAGTTTTGAAAACCCTGCTTAATATATACTTGTATGCACGTTGTGTATTCTTCCGCCTTATATAAGATTAACATTGCAAATTGCTTCATCACTTTATTGATGCATCGTCAATGAAAACTGTGAAATTATTAGAAAATAAATATTTAAGAAATCTGCTAATTTTCACACTTCGATACATTAAAAAACAGAAAGCGAAATAAATAATTCGAGTTATCAGAAATGGTTGCCTAACACTTTTTATTCGACGTTAAGATACGGAACTACTTCCCATCCATCGTTAACAAATTTAGTGGGCGCATGTCACTCATTGCGCCCGTTAAAACATATGCAGGTAGGGGCAGTGACTTTTTTCTAAGGTTGATTTCAAAAGTGCTCACTTCATCGTGAACAGCCTTTATTGTGTTTCACAGAAAGTTGCCTATTGGTTGGGCAGGGGATTAGGCGGGCGCTGATTGGCGCATGGCGTTGCGTCGTGTTGCTGGCGGGTGCGGCGCGGCTTTAGCTCGCGGTATAAGCAGTTATGTGTTCTTAACCCTTTCAGACCCACTTTAATTTAATGTTTCAGGTGTTGCAACCGCTAATTTTTACTACGCGTGCTCTAATTAAGTAAACACAACACTTGTTTGGTCGTCACAGCCAATGAGCTGTGGGCTATAGATTCGGCTACAGTAATATGAACCAATCATGACCAAGCCCAGTAATGCGGTTTGCGAATCATTTACCCACAGGTAAGATCATTGGTTACTGAGTTTCGCAGTGTGCAGTACATTCCTATAATTATCTACTCGTGCGTAATGTACGCAATTGTGTACACTGGGTCTGAATGGGTTAAGGGCCCCGTCTAGTTGACGTATGGGTATCACCGTGAGAAATTGTGTTACTATTATAGTTTTTAAAAACGCATGAACTATTTCAATACAAATTTCTTTTTTCCAAGAGAGAAACGAAAGTCGGTATTTTTTTTTCGCCAATTCGTAAATTTGGTTATCTAAACACAAATAATGTGGAGGCTGAAAAGTGTCAAGGTCACAAAAAAAACTCTGTACGTAGCCCAGCCTCTGTTTACGAGATATATTCTTCTGTACGATATTATTCTAAACTATAGCGACAATGCCGTATCTTATCTAAAGAGATTAGTGTATAGAAACCCTACAGTCGCCGTTTAAATTCTAGGGAAACACACGCGAAGCTATTTTCCGACGCCGTCGCAATGCTAGCACGCAAACCGCACGTGACCTTGAGGCCTCCTTAAGAGCGACTTGGACCCGCGCGTTTTTTGTGAAATAGTTGTTTGCGCGAATACGCGTATCTCGGTAAATAAAGGTTCTGCAAGTACGACTTTTTGTCAGAAAAGATCAATCTGCGCCTTTTATTTTTTTTTGTTTTACTTTTCTAGTATTAAGTGTTCTCCGAGAAAAAAAGTTCGTGAAAATAGTCAAATATCGCATTTTGAAAGCTTGCCTGTGCAGTTTCCTTAAGCGGCAAGATAACAGTACAAAGATACGGGCGTAGTTTAATCTGTGGTCTTTCATCGCGTGTAATAAAACCCTACAGTTACAGATTTAATTTGCACAGTACAGCGTCACGACAGAATCACTGCACTGCACGCCTTGCGCGTAGGAGCGATGAGGCGCTAGACATGGGTGTTAGTATCGCCCGTATCGCTCCCTCGCTTCTTCACCTTGGACACGGCGGTCGATTTAACGGGCCTGCCTACGAAGCCGGCAATCGCGGACGTCAAATGGGGCATCGATGTTAAAACGAAATGCCTTCTCATCTCATTGCGTCAATTTTAGAGATAACTATTCCAAACGAAAAACACGTTGACGCGATTTTCTCGGAGAATATTGCTACATTATATATATATATATATATATATATATATATATACACATATATATATACACACACACACAACTTTTTTTTGTTATATGTAAATAATTTACATTTTATAATAAAAAAAAGGCAAAATAATTTCACGTAGCATCATTCCTTAAAAAATTTCACGTAAAATAGTTTTTGTTTGAAATAGTTATCTTCAAAATTGGCGCTATGAGAATGAATTTCGTTTAACATTGATTCCTCATTTGAAGTTCGCGGCTGCCGGATTTGGTAGGCAGGCCCGTTAAGAACTGTACGGAGCAAGACGGCTAATATATCACAGGGATTAATTAGAGCTCCGGCAGTAGAGTATTGAAAACCAGGAGTGATTTATGCCACACGCTTTCACTCAGCTGATCGCACGACAACTAAGGCAGGTGGCTCGCTGAGTACAGGCAGCTTTCCAACACCGAGATGGGCGGTTTTGTTCCATCTCCCGGTGGGCGGGGACAGGGGTTCTTATGAGGGTATTGTGGCGGACATTGCCATCGCGCAGGCTGTGTGGGGTATACTCCCCGAACTGAGTGCTGAGCGTTGTGATAACTCCACGAGATCATTGCTGTGAAGGAACGGGTGATATTCGGGTACAATGAACTCACAACGTTACCCAATAAGATTATCGTACACGCATATTACTATTAAAACTTCGTGTCACAGATAAATAAACAATTTTAGGCGTTGCAATCAACAATTTTTTTTTTTCGTGACACCGAGTGAGTGGTACTTACCTTACCTTTTTGTCGTGACTGTACTACGTGGTACCATTCAGGAACGTTAACGTGGCTTAAGATCAACGAGGAGTTAAAACGCAGATCTGTGTAAATGTCAGATTTACATTTATAAACGAATAACGCTATACCTAGCAAACCATCTCCCGCTTTTCCAGACACCCAACACTCGGCTCATACAAGCGTTAAGGAATATGGGATCGCGAGCTGAGATACAAGAGAGGGTTGCAAAGGGGCTGGCAGGTATTGATGTTTTCCGAGGATCAGGGTAAAGACACTAATTACAGTAGTATTGTCCAGCTTCCCTTCATGAACGGGAAAAGTATTCCAAAACATTATATCGCGAGTATCAATATCACTCATTTCCTTAGGAGTAGGATCCTTTTCATGCTGGGGCTTTGTGAAGAAACACAGTTAAAAAAAACCGCTACCTGCCTTAGATGTAATTCATTGAAGACCAAAACGATACAAAAATGGCAACAAAATGTGGCTTTATTCTACATCAACTATTTTAACGGTAAAAGATCTGTCTTCTTTATCAACATCCTTTGAAAACGAGAAAATATTACGGTATACCTTTCTAGGGTAACGGTTTTAATTTTTATACTCGTCATAATAGTTTGCTGATATGCAATGACACGAACAGGGGGTGCCTCATAAACACTGAAACTCATAAACATGAGCGACCATGTCAGTCGAATATACCTCCCTCATTATCACGGCAGTATACCGTACAGAAATGAGAGAATTATATTCATAGTTAATGAAAGAGTGGTAAGGAAGCATGTTTTTTTTTTTTGTTTCGTTACAGAATGTGTCCCCTTCTTGTCCCCTCCAACGATTCACTTAAGGATGTACAATGCCCCTTAACTCCCGTGTATCGACGCGCGTGGTACCAATATAAAGATCTGTCTTATGCAAGGACACCCCGATTTTCACGAAAATAATTCCAGCCAAACTGTGTTTCGAGACATTTTAACTCACATCCACTTTCTCGATTGCGTGCAGGTTTCGCCTGCACTAAGGAAAAGGTTTTGTTGAATCAAACACGATTTGTTTGGTGCAACCAAATGATCTGTTTGTATAGAGGCAATGAAATATTTTGTTGCTGAAACCAAATTATTTTGTTGTTCTCACTTGGTTGCCCCACACTGTAAGATTTGGTTGGTGAAACTAAAATTTTGTTTGCCTACACGTACATTAAACAGTTCGGACCGATATAAAAAATGTACAAGTTCGACCGAGTTTCGAGCCTAGATCAGCTGCGTCCGAGCGGTAAGCCTCGGTAATCTCAGCTAATATGACAACTGATAACGCCGGAAAGCTTTTAAATAGATACACTGCAAATATTGGGCAACGTCTGCAAACAAGTATTTCAAGTTTTACAGCTTTATTTGTCAGTTTCTTGTTGCATTGTTTTATTAATGTGTTTATACGATTGTTAGGCATTAATAGATGCATTAACAAACACGGTTACTATCTTAATTGTCACAAAAAATACAAACAAACTGCCGAGCTGTATTTTCGAACGAAGGCAGTCAAATGAGTGGTCAAACAAATATATACAGTTAATTCAACAAAATATTTAGTTGACAGTCTAATTTTTTTTTGGCCCAACACAGAGGTTTTGTTTATTCAAACATATATTTTGTTGGACGAACAAAAGTAATCTTGTTTGCTTTTAAAATTTTGTTTGCACAAGAATATATTTTGTTAGGGTAACTAAATATATATTTTGCCCTATGCAAACACATATTTTGATCGATTTTCTCTCAGTGTGGTGCGCGTCTCTGGTATAGGTTATTCACGAATACTGAGCACTTTCGAGTCCAACATTTGAAAAATATCACTGCGGAAGATCATTTGGCATTGGGACTCGCAGTGTACAGAACACAGGCCGAAAATTACGTAGAATGTCAGCGCACGTAAAGGCTGTTCACAATAAAGCGAGCACTCTTGCAATCAACCACAGAAAAAAGTCGCTGCCCCTGCCTGCATATATTTAACGGGAGCAATGACTGACAAGCGCTCAGTAAAGTTGGCAATGATTATAGAGACCCGAGAAATTCGCGAGTTTAATTACCTGTAGGCTAGACGTCACAGTCTTATATACTCTCTTACAGAAATCAACTGTTTATTGGTTGATTGTTGTGGTAGCATAAGGCGGTGGTTGGGTACACAATTTCTCGCATGTTTGTTATGGGCTTATCTATTTCTAGGAGATATCACAAAACACGTCGACAAAAATTTCAAACGTAACATGAACGTACATGTGTGTGAATTCCAACTTGTCTAGAAATGAACCTACGAAATTCTCGGGTCTCTAGTAATGATGAAGGGAAAGTAGTTCCACGTCTTAATGTCGAATAAAAAGTGCGAGGTAACCATTTGCAAAATTTCATTTTTTATATA
The DNA here is from genome assembly GCA_029891345.1 of Dryococelus australis. NCBI lineage: Eukaryota > Metazoa > Arthropoda > Insecta > Phasmatodea > Phasmatidae > Dryococelus > Dryococelus australis. The sequence continues at coordinate 385,891,882 of CM056993.1, forward strand.
TATTTCTTATCCGTTGAAGTGTAAAATTGATAAGATTTGTACGTAACATGTTTACTTTTCCAATAATTCCACATTTCCACCTGACCGACGCATCAATAAAGTAATGGGACCCACGATAACGTTAATTTTACATAAGGCGGAAGAATACATAAAGTGCATACAAGTATATCTTAAGTAGGGCTTTCAAAAGAGCTCATTTTACCGTGAATAGCCTATAGCCAGCATTCACCTACCCCACACCAAAGTCACGTGGTCAACCGTGAATGAACGTATTTGTTTATATCTTAATTTTCAAATACAATTCACTTTATATTCGAATTCAAACAAATCGAATTTAGAATGGTTTAGAAGAAAGATACAAACATCTCAAAACACTTCTTTTCACAGTGTTCTAAGCTCGAATTCTGTGCACATCGTTTACATGTTGGGACGCGGAGAGTGGTGTGAAGCTAACGTGATCGCTAGAGCTAGTGACTTTTCGCGAGAGAAAAAAAATGAGTACACGGTAGACTTCAATACTATAAACACCCAACAGCATTTTGTCCATTACCATTGGTTGCTGCCTGTTTGGAACGGCGATTTATATTTGACCGGGCCACTCAGAATTCGGCAACATCGGCACGGTGGTTCGAGTGCAGTCAGTTAACGAGTGTCAGAAAGTTATTCAACCAATCAAGGTAGATAAACGACCCTACGGTGTTTTGAAATATAACTTTCCCTGAAAACTTTTCGCGAAATTCCACCACCCCTACCATATCACCAGTCTACAGTACAGAATCTACGGTACAGAACCGGCCGATAAATAAGGCTCCCGTGAATTACGTACACGATTCCGTACACTGGATGTGAATGGGTCAACGCATTTAACGCACAAGTTTATTGAAAAACCTCACTATTCCCGTGGAACGCTGCATTAAAACCCATTAGTTTTAACTTCCTGGTACTTTCCCTAACGACGTCGACCGCAACGGACAATAAATTTTATCGAATATTAAAAAAAGTGGGAGGGGGGGGGGGGGAAGAAAGGGGCGACGAGAATAGCGGGAGGTTAAAATTCTGCTCCTCTGGCAGGAACAATGGTTATGCAAAACAGGAGGGAATTGTCGTACTTTTCTCGTTCATTTCTTTTTTTGCTGCGTGGGCGCACGGCGCTTCGCTAATTACAAATTTTACAGCATTTTAAAAATACAACTTGTACATGGTACACCGTTTCCCAGTTTACGGAATTTCTCGTAGCAAATTATTATGTGCAGTTAACTAAGTATGTGTTTGTTATTTTACCTGATACCATAGTGAAACATTTAGATTAACTTTAAGTTGCCATATCGCTATCACGCTTGTAAAAAAATTATATTCTTTACATTTTTTTAATATGAGTCTTGCCTAATATCGAGGAATGCAGTGGGGAAAAACCAAATACGTCATACATGGAGTGATTTTTCAAAGGCCCGATTACAAAAGTGTTAAGGAACTGCGAATAGCCTATATCTATACTCACCATTTTTTTCTTTTATCCTATTAAATACATCCAGAGAGAGAGAGATAAACCGTGAAAATTATTTTTAAAAACAGCAATTTTGTGGCTTTCCTGTGCAGTTTCCTTATAGGAAAACAAAACAGAACAAAGTTGCATCTCTAGTTCAATCCATTATCTCACATAGCGTGTACTCATATATAATTTGCAATAAATTCAATTATTGGCTGTTCACGGTAAAATGAGCACCTTTGAAACCATCTTTAATTTTTTCCTTTCAGACATTTTTTTGTATCCGTTGTATCCGTTAACAACCTTTTTACAAATAATACTGCTGTGTAAGTATTAAACACGGCGTGTATATTCCATCACACTCAGAAGTTAACGTCCAAGGCTAAAATGAAATATATTTGTTGACTATTAATCCAAATGAGAGGGCTTTCAGAAGTGCTCACTTTACCGTGAACAGCCTATACCTGAGTGCATATAGCGCAGTCTTGGGAGGACGCATCACCATGCTTCCTTACGGCCAGACGTAAACTTTGAGGCGTTAAGAATTTTTTACTAGGAATTATCCTTAAAAACTATATACGTAACACAATGCCAAATCGAAAAGCAATACACGCACATTCTCTGAGCCCGAAATTGCTCAACCGCCAGTGTTTGTCATTCCAGGCGACTAAACGCCACGCAGATCGGCCACTTTAATGGCTACAAATAACAAAATCGATGGAAGTGTTACATATGTACAGCAACAACATTTTTGGAAAGTAATTATTACAGAATTTGCAATATTTAAAATTATATATATATATATATATATATATATATATATATATATATATATATATATATATATATATATATAATATATATACAAATTATTGCATACTTTTATATTTCGATATTCATTTTTTCCGTGTGTGAGTATTTTAAGATCAATAATATCACATTTGCAAAGTGACGTATTTGGAATTGTGAATTTAACTAGGATTTTGTGCAAATACGTGCGTGGTTAATGTGATAACGCAAAGGTAAATTATGCCTACAATATCAGTTTCAGTACTTGGTAAAGACAAAATGGTTATACGATCATTTTACCTGGAAAGACACTGTGCGACATACAGTGTACAGGTTGTTTCTAAATTAGGCCGACAAACGTCGACAGCAGGTTAGTCACGGAAAAAGAAGGAGAAATACGACCCACGGTCTGAACAGGCTTTTGCTAGATCATTCTAGGTCGTGGCACACAATATCGATACTCATTAAAAATCGGACGGAAAAATCGATTTACTGGAAATCGATTTTCGATCTTTCGGACCGATCGTACGAACAAACTTCATTTCTATGCAGTAATGCCAGATGACAGGAAATTTCCCGTTTAAAGGGAAATTTTTGTGGTTGGTGGAAAAGAGGGAGAAAACTTGCAAAAATGGGAATTTTGGCCATACTACTGCATATTTGTTTTTAAGTTTTTGTATCGAATTCCATAAGCTCAAAAGACGATGAAATTCATAACATTAAGTGACACGCAATCGCTGAACCGAAAAACGATTGTTCAATAAATATATCGATTCTGAAATAATTTAGCGTCTTCAATATCGATCTTAAACTCCATTTTTGACCGATTTAATCGATTTTCAAAAACATCTATATCTAATCAGCATCCCTGGGTCTGAAGTGAATCCTAAGAGCGGTAAGTATCTCTGAAGTTGGGCCTGATGAACTAGTGTATTACAAATACTGAAGAAATTATTTAAGACTGAACGCGCAGAGTGTCTGCATAATGTATAAAGTTAATTGTGACATGCAGGTTAGTAATCAAACTTTTAAATCCCAAGTAAGCGATAGGTGTTGTGCTTTTTTACAGATCTTTGTTCCGTCACACACGAACCAGCCACTCAATGTTCCATCTTAAAACGTTTCTCCAATATATGTAATGAACTGGCGTTTCAGGTCCACGTCCAACTTCAAAGATGTGTACCGCGTTTGGAATTCACTTTAAAACACAAGTAGTGTGTGTTAGACTTCTTTTATCCTGAATAACATATAGCTGAAGTATGTAGACCTAATTTATATACACCCTGTATAGACCACCGTGAATAAAAGGGTCAACGGCGTCCTCTACTGGCGCCATACATAGGTCCGTTGTAAACGAAAGCCTTATTTTTTTCCCCATCTGTCTGGGAGATAGAGAGCGTATCATATAGTAACCAGGGGAGAGCCCTGAAACCCCGTTATCAGGCGTCAGACCCCCTCCCCTCAGCGCTTCTTTTATTGGCGGGCTCGCGCCCAAATCAAGAGGATCTGTAAAAGAAAGTCTAATTTTTTTTTTTTCTTCTGTCTGGGAGCTGCAGGGCGTGTCATCTACCCTGCGTCTCACTCTTATATAGTCTATTCGCGGTTTCTTCACACTTTTTGAATGGAGCCTTTGAAAAATAAGCCCATGTAGCCTATGCGGGCGTGTTTAGTAATTTCCTAAATACGCCATGTATCACAACCGTTTCATACCTCTGTTAACATAGAACTTCATATTTTTTCGTTAATTCGAAGTTTTACACAAATTGTGATATTTTATAACAAATATGTACAAAAACAGTGAGAAAACGTGTGTGTTGGTAACGCCTAATAAGAAATAGTTCTCATGCTAAATATTATTACAACTGAGTGCACACTAATTCGGTGATACGTCCTTTGGTGTAAATCTCTAGGTTTAGCTAAGCTTAGTTCTGGAATACCCGTGAATGGATTATAGAAAGCAGTATAGAGAACAATGCGCGCTCTGTTGCCAGAAGTAAGGCCGTGTTTAAATAATAAGCACATTCCCATCAATAATGCCTACCTACAATCGTGAAAGTGTACACTCTAAATATTAATCAGCGATTTCGACCAGTAGAATTATTCTACTGGCTCTTCACTGAGAGTTCACCGCCAGGCCTGCAGTGCAATTCACTAGGCATCAGTAGAAATCGCTGTTTAACAAGCAAATAAAGGCTGTTCACGATAAAGTGAGCACTTTTAAAATCAACCTTAGATGAAAGTCACTGCCCATACCTGTCATACATTTCAACGGGCGCAGCGAGTGACATGGGGTCCAGTAAAGTTGGTTACGATCGAGGGGAAAGTAGTTCCATGCATTAAAGTCGAACAAAAAGTGTTCGGTACTGATTTGTGATAACTTTAATTATTTTTCTAGATTTCTGTATTTTTTAATTCATCGAATTGTAAACTAGCAGATTTGTACAGTATTTACTTTTACAATAGTACTATAGTTTCACTTGACCGACGCATGAATAAAGTGATGAGGCCATGGTAATGTTAATTTTACATAAGGCGGAAGCGCACACAACGGGTATACAAGCAGATCTTAAGCAGGGCTTTCAAAAGTGCTCATATTACCGTGAAAAGAATTTACCAGCAACGTAAAAGATCAGTCCTACTGACTCAAGTGGAGCAGTTCCAACAGATCTACGGTCAAATTCGCTGATTTGGAGCAGTTCTAAAGTTCTAACTGTTTATATTTTAGAGTGTGTAGAAGGGCGTGGTGTATAAACATGAAACAGTTTGATTAGCTAGGCACTGCGATGTAAGAGTGGGTCGAACTGTACTGTAGTAAGCGGGTAAGATCCCTCTGGAACCCTGCTAAAGTTCTTCTTTTACGATATTCATCCGCATCATGCAAGCAAATATTAATCAAGTGCAGTAAATAATAATATATGTTGTTTACGGTAAATTGAACATTTTCAAAGCTCTGCTTAAGATCTACTTATATGTAGGCTGTGTATTCTTCCGCGCTATGTAAAATTAACATTTTATCCATGCATCGGTCAAGTAAAAATGTGAAATTATTAGAAAAATAAATATGTTACAAATCTGCTCATTTTTTACACTTCAGATGTATAAAAAAAACCAGAAAGCGAAATCAATAATAATTTAAGTTACAAATGGTTACATAACCATTTTAAGTCAACGTTAATGCGTGTAACTGTTATCCCTCCACCGTTACCAACTTTACTGGGCGCACGTTATTCAATGCGCCCTCTAAAATATATGCAGGTAGGAGCAGTGACTTTTTTCTGCGGTTGATTTCAAAAGTGCTCACTTTATCGTGAACAACCTTTAACGGGACTGCGCAACGCATTCGTGCGCACTCAGTGTAGTGATATTTTACATAAGAACCGTCTCTTGCTAAGCATTACAAATACAAGTTTTCTCCCGGTTTTTATTCGTACTGTTCTTAAATTAAGTATTATAATGCATAGATGAAGTATAAGTGGAAGCTCGCGTCAACAAATAAATTAGGATTTGCTAATAAAAGTGCCAAACGTTAACCCTTTGAGCAGATTGCACGTATATTCTCGGACAACGTTTATTTGGAAATCTCTTTGCTCTTGAAGACGGATCTCACACTTCTATGGTTTTGCTGGACTCTATGGGAAACTAAAAGTAAAAAATTACAAATAGTCAACGCTTGAAGTCATAAAAATAAATCTGTTAGTTTTAATAATTTCTCAAATGAACACGATGTATTTGTGAAACATGTTACATCTTGTCACGACACATTGGTTGGCACATAGTCAACAAGCGACTCCATTGGTCGATGGATAGACAATAATAAACGTTGCGGAATATTGTAAGCGTGTCCGGCGTAGCCAGGACCAATAGGAAGAGGGTAAGTATAAATACAGAGACCAACACAACTAGTATTGGTGTAGCGGAGAATATAGGCAGATCACTTCAACCTTGTCTTCAGTGGCAGTAAATACGTGCCTTCTTAAAGGGTTAATGATATACGTAATATTTAGGAAATAACCGAGCACGTTATACATGGGGTGGTTTTTTAAAGATGCTATTAAAAAAATCGTGAAGTGAGAGCGAACAGACTACATCCAGTGTGGATCCCTCCCCTTTGTAGGCGGGTTCAGCTCTAGATCAAGAAGATGTGAGGGGTGGCGCAGCATCCGGCTTCATCGCCGACAGCCGCTCTCTTGCGAGTACAGATGCAGATCGATGAGGGCATCCCCCGCGTGTGACAGATCCTCGCCCGGAAGTGACGTGTGGAGCGAGGCGGGCAACTCTTCCTTCGCCGGGGAGGCTCAGGAAACTACACTTTATCTCTTCCTTTCCCTAACCCACCCCCCACCTCCTACCACCACAATCGCGTGCTCACACAGCAACACTTTACAAAATATACTTCTAGGAAGAATTCCTAGGAGCAAAATAAGCGTTTCATTCAATCATACACGCACACACACACACACACACGTTGTTAAGGAGATTCGCTAGAAAAATATTGCCTGGATTGGATTGCAATAGGCTTAATAACGTACCCCGGTGTACAGCCCCTGTCACACTGTCAAAATTTTTGCCTTCAACTACATATGACAATAACATTTGAAGACAAAATACGACCATCAAATTTTTCCTTCAAACAAATTTTATAAAATAATCTTGCATGTGTTTGAAAATGTTTCACACTGTCAAATTTTGTTGCTGGGGGAAATCTAATTTGAATTATTATTTAAAAATTATTACAAGGAGAATTGTAAGGAATGTTGTAATTTATATTCGCTTCTTTACTAAATTCAAATTCTATTAATTAAAGATGTTTCCTGCACAATGATATTTAATGCATCGGAGGTTATAATACTATATGCAATATTCACTTAAAATAGAATTCATGCCCAGGCAGCTTCTGCATAAATTAATTATCTTCATAATCTACTTCGTTTCCAGCAATTGTCCGCCATTTTGAAATTTCTTGGCATCACATTTTGACGTGCACGATTCTGATTAGCTGAGACCGTCAAACATCAAATAAATTTTTTAACTGGTCCAATCTTCAAATGTTTGATGGAAACTTAAGCCATCCAACTTTTTCAGACAAAAATGGCGGCGTTTATGACGTTTCAATGACGTCATAATTGTCCAACTTTATTTGACCAAACTTATTGGAAGCTGTATGATGTAAAAAAAAATTGACAGTGTGACAGGGGCTTTATGCCTCAAGGCTTATCAGGGGACGGCTTATAAACCAACTTATGTCCTAATTTCAAGTAACACCCATGTATTACGTAGGATTCGAACCCAGAACCTCCCGCACCCCAGGCCTGCGGCGCCACGGGAGGTCGGCAATATTTATTGCCTGTAAAATCAGTGCTTATAAGTATGCGTGTATCTTAAGAAATAAATGTAATGGGAAAAGGAAATCTTTTGAAGAAAGGTATGTACAAAACAATTATTTACACCAAAATTATTTTACCATTATCGTGTTAATAGGGACTGGACAATTTCGCGAATTAATTTCAGGACAAGTTAATACTCAAACACATGCAAGCACATTTCTGTTGCGTGTTTAACAGAATCATAATTTATTAGACACCCACAGGTAAACTCTGAACCAATAACAGAGCTGCAAGTTCCCGTGCTACCTGCACATTGGATAATCACTGGGGCGACAGCCAATTAACAGTAAGCTGAGGCTCGACAGTACATAAGACAATAGAGTCTAGCTAACAGGACGTTTAAAAAACGATATTTTCCTGTCCCTACCTCTTAAATAATTTGAATGAAAAAAGTTAGTAAAACTTGTTTCAAGAAACTGCATCCTTAGGGCTTTCCTACGCAGATTGCCTAAGGTCGATGAGAAAAGTGCTAGGTGGTATAGACTGTTCACGGTAAAATGAACACTTAAAAGCCCTGCTTAAGATCTACTTGTATGCACGTTGCGTATTATTCAGCTTTATGTAAAATTAACATTGACACGGGTCTCATCACTTTATTCATGCGTCGGTCAAGTGAAACTGTAGAGTTATTAGAAAAGTAAATATTTTACGAATATGCTAATTTTTACACTTCTGTGAACTTAGAAAAAGCAGGAAGCGAAAGGAATCATTTAAATTATTATCAAATGGTTACTTAACTAACACTATTTATTAGCCGTTTCCATCCTTCGTTACCAATTTTACCGTACGTGTGTCACTCAGTGCGGCCCTCAAAATATATGCAGGCTGGGTCAGTGACTTATTTCTAAGGTTGATTTCAAAAGTGCTCACTTTATCGTGGGAAGTCTTTATCAGTCTAGGTATGACCTTTTAATAGGTATCGGTAGGGACACCCGAATTTCGCGAAAAGATTCCCGTTCATGCGAGATTTCGATATCCTACGAGCGTACCAGCAGTTTCCTTTTGCTTATTGGCGGCGTGTGTCTGTGAGAAGACATTTTCTTAGCTGACTGGCCAATCAGAATTAAGTTACCCTACGTCTCGGATGCGTGGGCAGCCACCTAAGACGCGTAGCACATAGATCACCCAATCACAATAGTGGATCTGAGCTAACGTGTTATGAATTATGACTGGGCGTGAGATATTTTCGCGAAATTCGGATGTCCCTAGGTATCGGCGACCTAGAGGGGAGGTCTTGTACAGGCCAGCGCTGGTTCCATCGGGAACTCTGTAGTTTGCCTACATCACGTGCTATAATTAGGAAAATCCGATTTTCGTGAAAATATTTCACGACCAGCTGCATTTCATAGCACTTTGGCTCAGGTTCACTTCGGTTTGCGTGTTACACGTTAGGGAGTAGGGACGTACAAAATTCGCGTTATTATTCTGCAGCAGACTAAACGCCAAGGTGCTATAAGTTATACTGAGGTCCCTCAGCGGCTGAGAGTAATTGTGGCACGACGTGAACGGCTCTGTTAACCAACTGTAACAGTTCAACGTCAGTGTGACCAATCGCCTGTAACACGGTTACCCAGGCACATGACCACGTACAGAAGCCGCCAGCCAACGAAATCACGGATCGTGCTCAGAAACATATAGGTAGAGCTAGTGACCATTCGCAAAAAAAATATAAGAACACGGTAGACTTCAATACTATAAGCCTCCTAAAGCAGTTTGTCTATTGCCATTGATTGCTGTCTGGTTGAGAAGGCGTTTTCATATTTTAAAGGGGCCAATCAGAATTCCGCTTCATCGGCACTGCTCGTACGTGATTCGTGTGCAGAAAGTTAACACGTGTCAAAAATTAATTCAGCCAATTAAGATAGGTAACAGTGTTTTAAAATATAACTTCCCTTGAAATCTTTTCGAAAAATTTCACTACCCCTACATATAGGGCAATGGCGTCTAGCTTGTCCCAAAAATAATAACGCGAATTATAAACGTCTCTAGTCATAGGAAACTACGCGCGAATCGCAGACTTGCAGTATTAAAGTTACCTAATTCTTATTGGCCAGTCAAGCAGAAGAATCTCGCCTCACAAAGACACGCGGCCAATAAGAAAAAGAAAACTGCTCGTACGTCCGTAAAGTATTGTAATATAGCATGTGGGGGAATCTTCTCGGGAAATTCGGGTGTCCCTAGTTATAATACCCTACTGTTACAAATCTAATTTTGGAGGAATTCAGCTAGCCGGGAATGTTCAGTGCAGCTTCGGGAGGACCCTCCGTGATGCTTCCTTATAAAGTCTGTTCACGATAAAGTGAGCACTTCTGAAATCAACCAAAGCCATTGCTCCTGGCTGCATATTTTTTAACGGGTGCACTGAGTGACATGAGCCAGTGAAGTTGGTAAAGAAGGAAGAAAAATAGTTTCATACGTAGGGCCATTGATTTTACGCGAATAAATCGGAGCACTGAGTAGACTTCAATATTATATATATATATATATATATATATATATATATATATATATATATATATATATATATGCATTTAACAAATCTGCTCAATTTTACATAGCGATGTATTAAGAAAAATAACGGAAAGCGAAATAATTAATTGAGGTTATTACAAATGGTTACCTAACACGTTTTATTCGAAGTTACGTATGAATAGGCGCAGTAATATTTCGCGAAACGATTTCAACACAAGAAATAGTTCAGAGCACTGTGATGTCATCCAGTTTTTTTTATTGACCGAAGCATGTTCTGGTCCGTGTTAACTGTTTGTGCATGAATTAAGAAGATACAGTGTCGGTTACCTCCATTGGCTGCTGGTGTCATTCCCGCATTTGACCGAGCCACTCAGGATTCCGTAACACCGACACTGTATCTTCGTAATTCATGCACAAACAGTTAACACGGACCAGAACATGCTTCAGTCAATAAAAAAAACTGGATGACATCACAGTGCTCTGAACTATTTCTTGTTTTTGAAATCGTTTCGCGAAATATTACTGCGCCTATTCATACGTAACTTCGAATAAAAAGTGTTAGGTAACCATTTGTAATAACCTCAATTAATTATTTCGCTTTCCGTTATTTTTCTTAATACATCGCTATGTAAAATTGAGCAGATTTGTTAAATGCAGTATTTACTTTTCTAATAATTTCACAATTTCACTTAACCGACGCATTAACAAAGCGATGAGGCCCACGTCAATGTTGATTATCTATAAGGCAGAAGAATACACAACGTGCATACAAGTAGATCAAGCAGGGCTTTCAAAAGTGCTCAGTTTACCGTGAACAGACTTTAGCAGGATTCCACATAAGGAGGACTGATCAACCTTTTCCGTTGCAGTGTGCTATATGTGCGACGCTGCATTTTGCACTGTGGGTATACAGAAGACAGCAGTGTCCAATGAGGCAAGTCCCTCACGAGTGAGAGATATCGCTCGTTGTTACTGCGGTGTCGTGTTCTTGGGAGGTCGTGTTGAACACTATCCGAACAAAGACTGCACATCCATGCGAGTTTTGTTCTGAACAACAAAGAAATTTTCAAATTTGCTCGAGTGTAGCTCGAGCATAGTCAACAAGTGTTAACGTAGAAAATAGAGAACATATATTGCCGACACTAGCGCTTACCTAGTGGCCAAAATTTTCCCTTTGTCAATCTTTCAACACTGATCTTGCCAACCTGTAGTGGAAGTAACATAGTTAACCCGCTCAGTCCCAGTGTCCACGGCCGTGGGCATGTTGCAGATGAAGGTTATTTATGGTAACACCTGTACACAGCAAGGAATCAGTACGTACTCTCTGTTCTGAGCGTCTTTCCTAGTGAGTGATCTGATTTGTCAACGTTCCTGCACCTTACGTTTGTGAATGGTTAATACTGATATAGGCTGTCCATGGTAAAGTGAGCACTTTTGAGGCCCTCGTTACTTTCTCCTTTGCCCCATTTTTTATCCTTTAACCACCTTTCATAAATAAATATCTCCATGAAAGTAATGGACACAGTATGCATATTCCACCGCACTCTGAAGTTAGCGACTGAAGTTAAAACAAAATGTATTTATTGACTATTATGAGAAGGCTTTCAAGAGTGCTCACATTACCGTGAACAGCCTATAACACCGATACAAAGAACGATATCCACTGGTTGCGAGAAGCACCTTCGACTAGTGTACAGTGCGCACCAAAACATTTCACGATTGCAACACTTAAGGTGAACTCACAACCATCCGTCGCTTCCGTCAGGCGGTCATGTGATCTTCAACCAATCGCAGGGCAGTTTTTTTTTTTACCCGCCAATCCGTCAAATATATTTCAAACTTTAAATTTCGACGGTCCGACGGATGGGCCACCGAATTCTGACGACATTCCATAGACGCGAATACGCACTTTGAAATATAATGCAAGGCGGTGGATATGTGATTATTTATCTTGGTCGTGAATTCAGGAATTTAAAACGTAAACAATAATTCAGTATAATTTTTCATCACGTAAAAATCTATTTCCCCCAAATTTTTCTCTCTCTTGAAAATGCGTTTCCAACCAAAACATACCTTCTACGAAAGAAAGATCGCGTTGTTAAGTTGTCACGCTGAAATTTTGCCGGACAGAAGGGTCTACGGACGACGGATTGTTGTGAGTCGCTTTCAACTGACGGACGAAAAAACAAACGGATGACTGACTGACGGACAGGTGCGACGGATGGTTGTGAGCCCAGCTTTAACCCTTTGAGGAGAATGCACGTATGAACTCGGGCAACGTTTATTTGGAAATTTCTTTGCTCTTGAAGACAAATCTCACACTTCTATGGTTTTGCTGTTTCGCTGGACTCTATGGGAAACTAAGTAAAAAATTACAACTAGTCAACATTTAAGTTCATAACAATAAATCTGTTAATTTTAATAATTTCTCAAATGAACACAAAGGATTGTGAAACATGTTTTACCTGTCACGCCACACTGGCCCATAGTCAACAACCTACTCCATTGGCCGATGGACAGACAATAATAAACGTTGCCAGGACCAATAGGAAGAGGGTAAGTATAAATACAGATACCAGCACAATTCGTATTGGTGTAGTGGAGAATACAGGCAGTTCACTTCAGCATTGCCTTCAGTGCCAGTAAATCTGTGCCTTCCTAAAGGGTTAAGCTTGTAAATAAATTTGTGACCGGACGGGTTAAGCTTGGTTTGCGCGAGGCTGAGGGATGTCTCTAGCAGGACTGGAGGAAAGTTGCGAGGCGATACAATTGCCGATGGGAGCGGCGATGCATGGGACAGCATCTCGGCCAACGAACGGTACCAGATACCAGTCTGACCCCGCCTGACCCTGCCCGCCACACACTCTCGCTCCGGCAAACCTCCGCCAGAAACCCTTATCCCGCTCTCAGCCACCCCGGTATTGACAACGGCGTCCGCCAACTACTTCATTCAGCCCGCGATCTCCCATTTGTACAGCTTTTTGTGAGGATTAATTTCTTGAACCCAAACGGGAGCCGACATGGTAAAATCCTCTTACATTTTTGTTACAATTTGTTTTTATTATGTACTCTATAATTTTTCCAACTCACAAAAACTGTATAGCTTAACTTTCTATCAAGTAAACAAAATTTCCGTTAGTTAATTAAGTGTATAAAAGTATACCATTTTTTTTTGTGTTGAAAAAAATTAGACTACATAATAAAAACAATTTGTAACAAAATTGTGAGGGGATTTTACAATATTGGCTCCCGTTTGGAATCGAAAAATTAGTTTTCGGAAAAGCTGTATAAATGGGAGCTCGTGGCCTTAAGGCTGTTTGATCTAAAACTGAGCATTTATGAAAGCACTGCTCATGCTCTACTGGGCAAGCTGGCGCCTCCCCCCAACCCCCACACCGCGGGGGGACCACCGCACCATGTGTTCCATCCAGTGAGCGGGTGGTCGCACGCTCAGCGTCTTCGCCTTACGTCGGTTCAAAACACTCTGGATTGATTGCATGAACTGCTGCGGCTACTAACGAGGTTCATCCACGTCAGAGTCGAAGATGGCGGTTGCACATTCCGTATACGTATATAGAGACCTGCAAAATTAGCGGATTAGTTTTGGGACAAGCCAGAATTGATAAACTCTTACGTTTGTGTCGCCTTTGCCATTGATCCACGAGTTATTTAACACCTCCTGAATAACCCTGGTCCAATGAGAAAAATACACCAAAATGCACGCCCAATCATCGCTCCCCACTGTGTCACGAAGCAACCAATGGGTAATTGATTTCTGCACAATTGCACATAAGACCATGAAGTCTAGCCAGGAGGTCGTTGAACTCGCGAATTTTTCATGTCCCTACGTATGTATTATAATTAGAGACGTGCAAAATTCAAGTTATTTTTCTGCAGTAGACTAGACGTGTTATGCGTGTTACTGGGGGTCCCTCGATGGATGAGAGTATTTGTGGCACGACGTAAAAGACTCTTTTAACCAATAGTAACAGTTCAACGTCAGAGTGACCAATCACCTGTAACTTAGTTACGCAGATACTTGACCTCGTATAGTAGCCATCAGCCGACGAAATCACGGGCCGTGCTCACAAACTTATAGAGCAATGACGTCTAGTTTGTCCCAAAATGATAACGCGAATTATGCATGTCTGTAAATATAACTAGAGGCCCTAGAATTTCGGGAAAAGATTTCACGACCAGTTGTATTTCATAACACTTCAGCTCAGATACAATTTCTCGATTGGCTGATGTAGCGCGTCCTAGTTTACTGCCCGCACATAGCAGACGTATATTATCGGAGTTACCTAATTCTGATTGGAGAATCAAGTAAGAAAATGTCTTCTCACAAAGACACGCTGCCAATAAGCAAAGAAAAATAGCTGGTTATACCCACGTGGTATTGGCATCTAGAATGTGAGGAAATCTTTTCGCGAAATTCGGGTGTCCCTAATTATAACTGGAGACCCGAGAATTTCGGGGGTTCATTTCTAGACAAGTTGTAAGTCACACACATGTACGTTCATGTTACGTTTATAATTGGCCGACGTGTTTTGTGACACCTCCTGGAGATAAATAAGCCAATAAAAACATGCAATAAATTGTGCTCCCAGCCACTGCCTTTTACTACCACAACTATCAACCAATAAACAGTTGATATCTGTATGAGAGTATATAAGACTGTGAAGTATAGCCTACAGGTCATTGAACTCGCGAATTTATCGGGGGTCTAACCTGTTTTTTTTCGCGAAAAGATTTCAGAACTACTTTCGTGATTGTGTGATGACTAGGGGTAGTGAAATATCGCGAAAAGATTTCAAGACAAGTTATATTTCAAAACACTGTTGGATCGTTTGCCTATCTTGATTGGTTGAATTACTCTTTGCCACGTGTTAATTGTCTGCACACGAATCACGTAGGAGCCGTGCCGATATTGCCGAATTTTAAATTGCCTCGTCAAATATGAAAACGCCTTCTCAAGCAGACAGCAAACAATGGCAATATACAAGCTGCCGTTGAGTGCTTACAGCATTGAAGTCTACCGTGTTCTCATATTTTTTTTTCGCGAAAAAAATCACTAGCTCTAATGATGACTTTAACTGTCAATCTTTGCAGGTGTCCGCCCGCGAATCACGGACAATGAGTGTCTGAGTTACTTAATTCTGATTGGGCCAATCAAGTAAGGAACTGTCTCGCGACAAAGACACGTGACCAATGACCGGAGGAAAACTGCACGTATGCCGAGAGACATTGGAATCTAGCCTTCGCGTGAATCTTTATGCGAAAAACAGGTGGCCCTTCTCATAACACGACGATGGCGGACAGCCTGATGGTTGATGTTGACATCATCCACAAATGAGCGATGCGCAAACTTCAACGAATCAGATTGTGACACTTGAGCTCGTAAATTAACTCGGGAACGAACGGGTTAGTAAATACTTCATATCCGAACACTATACTATTACCATTTCTAAAAGTATATTTTTGACTGCGAAAATAGTCGAAACGGACGTTTGCACAGTTATTTTTAGGTAATAAACTATGGTACATGACATTTAAAGTAGTTTATGGCCGCGCGCAGCCCCTCTCCATTTCTCCCTCTCATTTTTTTTTGTTTCGAGTGTCTACTGGGTGCAAGGCCGGGGGGGGGGGGCTTTTACCAATTGCACGCTCACATCCCTACCCCCCCCCCCCAATTTCCCTTCTGGTTAGAATTAAAACAAACCCAGCGCTAATAAATAACAGACCACCAATCCCAATACCAGTCTCTCTCTTGTACTGTTTCTAACACACTTCTTAAAAAAAAAAAAAGAATGTTCTTTCCCACCTCTTGTTCTAGTTTTAAAAAAAGGCTGTTCACGATAAAGTTAGCACTTTAGGAATGCACCTTAGAAAAAAGTCACTGCCCCTGCATGCATATAATATTTTAATGGGCGCACCGAGTGACATTCGCCCTTTAAAGTTGGTAACGTTGAATGGAAAGTAGTTCCATTACGTCGAATAAAAAAAATAAGGTAACCATTTATGATAACTTAAAATTATTTCTTTCGCTTTCTGATTTTTTTTAATACATCGAAGTGTAGAAATTAGCAGATTTGTAAAGTACTTGCATTCTAAATAATTTCAGAGTTTCATTTGACCGACGCATGAATAAAGTGACGAGGCCCAAAGCAATGCTAATTTTACATAAGGCGTGGGAATACACAACGTGTATACAAGCAGATCTGAAGCAGGGCTTTAAAAAATGCTCATTTGACCGTGAACAGCCCATAGAAATATGCTTTCTGCATAATAAATTGCATTTTATTTTGCAGTTATGTCCTTTCACGGTAGAGATTAGCCAGTAAGCACTGGAGGCTGTCATGACCCCGATTACGGCCATGTTCGCCCAATCCCAGCGAAGCAGCGGCGCACGTCTTCCATACATGGCACAATTCCTGCACGCCTTGACACGCACACATACACAGTTCGCATCCACGTTCTTGATCTCCAACCTCCCACTGAGGAATTAAAATTTCATTACGGAAATTGCCACCAAATATTTTGTACGAGGTTCTAAGTAAATATATAGACTTTCGCACAATCCAGTAGATGTCACCCATTCTAGCATTATTCAGGCTTTTGTGTCCAAACGAAAGTAAAAATAATAATAATAATAATAATAACTTTCATCGCGACATGCAGCTTTCTCTGGGTAATTGATATTTGTCTGTATAGCCTATTCGCTGTTTCTTCAGACTTTTTAAATCAAATTTTTGAAACGTCATCCCTCGTGTAACGTGCTTGATTATTTCCTCAATATGTCATGCATCAGTTGTGTTAACATAAAAATACCTAATTAACTTTTTTAACTGAGCTTTTACTCATATTTCAGCTGTACATTATAATATTCAATTTGTTATTAACACGAATAAAAACATGGAAAAACAATGTATGTTGGTAATGTCTAGTAATAAACAGTTCTTATGCAAAATATTATTACAATGAGTGGTAACGAATGCGGTGCGTAGTCCCTTTTGTGTAGTTTTATACACTTGGTTAAACTTTGTTTGCACGAGGCGAAGGAATATCATGAAAGAAGAACTTTAGCAGGGCTTCAGAAAAGTTGGAAGTAACCGTGAATCGACTATAGATAGAGCCACGAGTATTTCGCGAATTCATTCGGAGGCGGGGTAGACTACAAACACTTGTTCTTTTCTCCTACTGTTGTGATTGGACGACAGTTGTTTAGACACGCCCCGTTTAACTGCGAGCCAGTAACAAGCAGGAAGCAGTAGTGTGTGAGAGTGTTGAACAGTCCTGTACAGAGGCTTTACTTGATCGCAGCAACCAATGAGCAAACGATAATGTCACGAGTGTCTAGAGGGCTGTTCAGCCTAGCTTGCTGCCAACTCAATCCCCGAAATACTCGGGGCTGTAACTATAGATAGTTTATAAGAAGGAACATTATTTTTTCGGAAATTGCTGACTTTGGTCCAATCTGGAGGCTACAATCGTGGCCACGTCCCGGCCAGGGGGTCGAAGATCTATAGGGATTTCGTGGGCCACTAAATGACTAGGTACAATGATTTCGCCAACTGTTTAAAAAATGAAATAATGCTCTTTAATAAAGAAAGCTGTATATTTTATAAACAATATAATTTTATTTTTAAATATACTTAACTCGCAAATAAATTAAGTTTAATTATTTTCATCATCATTCATAAAATATATTATCTTTATGTAGGCATGCACTGTCAGCTCCTGAGCATTGAGTTGTTCACTTGTTTTGTTTCCGTTGTTACGTTCGTTGCTGGAGAAGGCGGATTTGATGTTTGCAATTAATTGCAGGAATTGGAATTGAGATTTATTGAGTTTTCAAATAATGTTTGCCTAAGAATAAATGGTACACGAGTTATTGACATCAGTGACAATGCCTTTTTAAAAGAAATCAATATGTACATTTAGCATCTTAAGATTATTCAGTTAACAGAGTAACCAACCTATGTATTCTCTACCGTCAATTGTTAAACACACATTTACCGTTTGTAAATACAGCATTTAATTATAACATTTTTACCAAATTGTTATTAGTAGTAACTAAAACGTTTGTCTGAAAATTGAAATAATTACGTTTAAGAGTTGTATGGTTGGCAGCAAATTCTACTTGATAGCCCAAACATAGAGGAAAATAACTACCCATCAAAATAGCATTGAGCTTCGTCTCTTTATCTTACTTGCTTTGTGGTCCCGGCCACAGCCGTAGAAGACAGGTCTGGACACTCGCCTATCTAACAATGATAACGATTTGACCCCCTTATCGACTGACACCATAGAAATATGAACGTAATTTTCCCATTCTAAGAAAAAATTGCAACTCTCCTCCCTAGGCTAACCATGTCAAACAGCACTACTTTTGTAGCAGCGCTCTGCGGCTGGGTTCATGAACTACGCGGGTCAATAAGGGGCGTCAACTTTACAAGCTAGTGTCCAGACCTGTGTTCTACGGCCGTGGTCCCGGCTTGGCCGCGACACAACAAATGAAAGCGCACCTCTCCGCGGAACGTATTTCTGCAGCAGCGCACGTTCAGGCGATGCAGAGGTGCGTGAACAGGTCCCGCTCGCCGTCGACGAACCGGTCTGAAACCGTTCCAGGCGGTTAGAAGAAGAAAAAAAAACTCACGACCGCGCCGCGACGACTGTTAATGAGAACAGTCTCCGAAAACGGCACTGCAGTCTCGGACGAACATGCTCCTGACGGAAACTTCTCCCTCACAACTACAGTCCATTCACGGTTACTTCCAACTTTCCTGAAGACCTGCTCAAGTTCTTCTTCCAGGATATTTCTCCTTCCGCCTCGTGCAAAGCTAACTAAGCTTACTTCTACTCAGATTGGGAAGATCAATGTTAAAAAAAATTTACAACCAAACAATTTTCGCCACTTAGTGAGTGCTAGCGTCGTACGTGTATCAGATTTATTCTGTTTCCTACACGCGCATAGAGGAAAGGAGACAAATATGGAATAGTGCTGTAATGTGGAATACCACACTATCTCATGAAGTAGGTGCTGCACTCTCTCGGTAGCGTTGTTATTGTTAAACACGACATCCGTACCAGCGCTGCTCGTGTGAGGAAGCACAACCATTCTCCGAGTTCCGTTTTTGTTGTGCGGTGCTATTCGTATTTTCCAAGAATTTGAAACTTTTACAGGTGTGTGCTTGTTATTTAATTACAACAGTACTGTAAGGGATATGCGTAATAATGGAGCTTGAAGTACATGGATAACTCTTACTAATGATGTAATAATGGTTGTTGTATACAGGTTCAGTTGTGCCACTTTTGTGACAGCAAGTATTTCAAAATGGCTAGGTGACCAATACGGAATACTAGGAGGGTTCAAAAATGGAATACTATTCGATATTTGTGACCTGATGTTCCATTTTTTGTGCAGATATGGCGCGCGGAAATCGAAAACAAATAGAAGGAGAAAAGAAAGCTGTGGGATCCAGCATACATGGAAGTGGCCATATCCCAGGTGAGATAAATTATATGGGTTACCTAAAGTCTGCAAAGGTCTTTTGTTTAGGCTTGCCTGGAAAGCCGTCCCTCCTGAGGTGGCGTGTCGAACAAAGCTCGGTAGCAAAACAGCCCTACCCGCGGAATGTGAAAAGCAGCTTGCAGAATATCTGTTGTTGATGGAGAATAAATTCTTTGGCCAAACGAGGGAAGATGTTCGAAACATGGCTTACCAAAGTGCTAAAGCTAACAACATCAGTAATCCTTTTGCACCAGGAAGAGCAGGCAAGGGATGGTTAAGGCTGTTCTTAAAGCGACACAAGCACATTTTATAATTTCGTAAACCAACTGCAACTTCGTTTCAAAGAGCTGTGGGATTTAACAGAGAAAACGTACAGCAGTTTTTTTTAACCCTTTTAGACTCAGAATTGAATAAGCACAAATACCCCGCTGACAGGGTCAACATTGTAGACGAAACAGGTCTGACTCTTGTCCAAAGTAAAATCCCACAGGTCCTCGCACTGAAAGGAAAACGGCAAGTAGCATCCATCAGTCCAGCTGAGCGCGGCTCTCTCCTCTCGTGATTGCGTTAACATGCATGAGTGCAGGCGGAGATTATGTACCGTCAATATTGGTGTTTCCTAGAAAGAATAAGAGTCCACGCCTCATGAGGGGAGCTCCTCCGGGGGCCATTGGTGTTTGTCATCCGTCTGGCTGGATACAGTCCTATTTGTTTGCCCAGTGGTTGTCACTTCTTGGAAAAAGTCAAGCCTACTGCCGAATCACCTGTTTTGCTTATCCTTGATGGCCACTACAGCCATTCTAGAAACTTAGATGTCCTCAACAAGGCAAGAACAAATAACGTTTGCATTGTCTGTATTCCGCCTCATTCGTCCCACAAGTTGCAGCCGTTGGATAAGACGTTCATTGGCCCTCTTAAACAATATTACAACGAAGAAGTGCGGCTGTGGATGCGATCAAACGTCCGCCCTGTAACCAATTTCGATGTAGCAGATTTATTTGGCAAATTGTACCTCAAAGTACAAAAAGGTTAAATCGCAATAAATGGTTTCAGATGCGCTGGTATTTATCCAGTAAATCCCCACATATTTCCTGACAATGAATTCCTAGCATCAGGTGACCCAGACACCTATTCTATTGCATTTACTAGGGCTACTTCTGATCTTCACATTGTCCACTCATCCAGGGCGAGGACATTGTCCACTCATCCTTCTAGCTGTTCTGCTGGTTTGCCAGCAAATAGACTCACTGATCCATTAAACTCTCCCTCTGCTTCACCAATGACTCGTGGTCCAAACTCTTCATCTGCTTCACCGATGGTTGCTGATACATCTAGCTGTTCAGCTTGTTAGCGAATAGCCTCTGTAGTCCCATGGGATATTTAAAAAAAAAAAAAAAAAAAAAAAAAAAAAAAAAAGTCACCCGAGGAAGACAAGCTGGCACAGCAGATGTCTTGACGTCTTCGCCATACAAGATACAGCTAGAAGAATCCTTTAGAAAATTCTGAGAAGATCTTAAGAAGAAAGTGTAGACCTAGAACTACCCTTAGGCCTATGCCTAGTAGGAAACAGATGACAACAAGGAGAGCCACTAGAAAGTCTATGCACACTATTTCTCTCCGTGATGAGCACTCGTCATCAGAAAACACAGGTGCAGATGTGATCATTAGGGTTGATTCGTCCGATCTCAGTATTCCTGATGTGTCAGTGCCAGAAAATGGAGATGCAGAATGCCTTTTCTGCAGTGGAAGATTCTCCGATGATGTGCGCGGAGATGATGTGTGCGAATCATGCGTGTGCTTTGTGAGATACGGTCATGTGTGGAATGTGCTGGTCACGAAGGTGGACATTATGTTTCTGATTACTGCACGTAATGTTGACCACAGCAATACTTAAATTTTCACTACAGACTACGTAAATTACTTGTATGTCTACAAATTTGTCTGATATTTGTCATATTGCAGTACTTTTATAACTCTGTAGGGTTATTAGACATGAAAATTTTTCTTTTATATTAATTTTTTTAATGGGTTTAGTGGTATTCCATATTAATAACCTTTTTTTATGGGCACATAAAATGTCATTTTTCACACAAACATTTTTAAAAATGAAATTATGATATGATGTGTTGCTACAGTTTCACAGATGTGTGCGAAAATGTTTCAGGTTGATGCTGTATTTTTCTTGTTCTGTTACAGTAGAGACAGTAACTATAACCAAAAAACTCAATTGTATTCCATATTTGTATCCTTTCCTCTAATTATTCTGTAGTATTTTTTATAGTTGTTTTCTTAAATATTTGTATACTTGACCTACACCTGTTGATTTATACATTCAATTTAATAAATGTGTAAATTGTTGCTGTCCATTCGTCAATTTATTTTAATGCGTTGCTGCATTCAATTTTCATTATATGTAAGTGCTTATTATAGATCTGTTTATTTATTTTAATGAGCTGGGAATCAATATGTTGTTTCCCTCTCAGGTACTTAATAGGTTATGCACATTTATGTTTATGAGTGGTAATGTGGATTATGAAACATATTTTTGTGTTATTGTAGATCAATATTATTGTGCTATTATTTTTTCGTATAAATTGCTTTGTCTCTAGTCCTGTTCAAGATATGTACATACATAATATGAAACCACTGATCATTTTCAGATTTAATACTATTTGAGCTATCATATTTCTGTTTCGCCTCTTGTTAATGTAGTTTTTTTTAAATTCTTTATGTTTACGTATGTGTACACTATGTTATACCTGGTTAAGTGTAAGAGAAGACGTTGAAGCCTTAACTTCGCCTGTATAAATAAAGTCGAAATAAATAAATATGTAAATAAATCGCAGTAATCAGAAATCAAGGATAAAATAACTTCGTAACTAAGTAACATATTTCTCTTTTATTACTCACGTAACTTAAAATTTTAATTAAAAGTTAGATAACTATTTGGAACACAGCGCACCTAACGGGGGAAATTTCCCTTATGCAAAACTCTTCCATAAGATAACTCGTTTTGTTCCCAACTTGAGTGGAAGTAACCTCAGCTTAACCCAGTCTAGAATATTACACCAAAGGGACTACGCACCGCATTCGTGCGCATTCAGTGTAATAACATTTTGTATAAGAACTAGTTCTTAGTATAGGCTGTTCACAGTAAAGTGAACACTTTTGAAACCCTGGTTACTCTTCTCTTTTAGCCAATTTATATCCTTCCGCCACTTGTTAATGTAAACACTACAACGTGAGTAATAAACACAGTGTATACAGTTCACCATACTCAAAAAACAAAAGTCTTAGGTCAAAATGAAATGTATTCAATGTTTATTATGTCGAGACTGCCTCAAAAAGTGCTCACTTTACCTGAACACTCTATAAGCATTATCAAAACACATATTTTTCTCCCTGTTTTTATTCTTGTTAATCTTAAATTAAATATTATAATGTATAAAGTAAATATAAGTACAATTTCAATTTTTACAAATAATTTGCGTATTTTCTTGTTAACACAAGTACAAAGCGTTTATAACATGTCATAGTTAGGATATAACCAAGCTCGTCATACATGGGATGATGATTTAAAGGTATAATTGAAAAAGTGTAAAGAAACCGCAAATGCAGTGTATTTACAATGTACAGTGTATGTACACTGTAAATAATATTTGTAATTTTTACTGGGAAATTGTTTCCAATTTTACAAATGTTTATAACATTACAAACATTTCTCATGTAAAATTACTCATCTGTAAGACTACAAGAGCCGTGTTTTTTAATACGCCTCAATAAATGTTTGAACTATATTGACCAGTATCCACGAGCTCAAGCAAAATGGCTGACACTATAAACGTAAGACCGTATATAGCAGTTTGTGCAAAAACAAGGGGTGGTGTAAAATGTAGTTGCATGCAAAAATAAATATACTGCACGTTTGAATAACCACAAAACACTCTAAACTACTCAAATAATTCCAATAAAAACGACTAAAATTAAAATAAAACACGTGACTCTATTACTCCATAACTATTAGTGAAATTTCTTGTATGCTGAATACAAATCTCTTAAAATAAAACTTATGCGTTCTTCTTAACCGAATTACTTCACTAACATTGTTAAATATTTATAGTTACACAACAAAAATAATCGTAAAGCCCGCATATAAGGTTAGTTTTGTGGTCACGGGTGTGGGATAGTAACTTAAGAGACGTGGAAGTTAGTGCCACTGCTACCAAAGTTTTGCCTTTTCTTTTTTTCCCTCGTGATTAATATTTTGAAATAATTGTTCCTATACTTCTGTTGTTAATTCATCACATTTGGGTTATAGAAGCAGAAAAATAATTTTATGTCCACTTCCCAATAATGCAAATTTTAATACAACCCTACCATATAACTAGGGATGGTAAAATTTCGCGAGTTCAGTAACCCGTAGGCTAGACTCCACAATTCTTTGTGCAATCGAGCCTCAGATGTTTGTTCACTGGCTGCTGCCCCAGTGCTACCCAACACCTGGCAGTACGGGATTCGCGTCTTGTTCCCTTGCAAGTCTGCTATTGGCTCAGAGCCGTCCAGGGCGTGCATAATAAACCCTGATCCAATAGCAGAGGTGACTTCAGTGTACACGCGTGTGAAGTATATCTTGTCCTGAAATTAATTCGCGAAATTTTCCTATCCTCGCATATAACGTGTAATCCTACAAACGTTCTGCAGATGTTATAAGAAAACTGTTTGTAGTTCTACAAAGGGTTTCCTTGGCAACTGGGTTTACAAAAATTTTTCTTGTTGCGGTATACAAAAAATTGTGTTAGTGTATGCGAAAAAATAAGGAAAAACAGCAAGGCTTTGTGAATTTTAACGCATATAGAATGTTGTCGACGTAATATACGTCGCCTGAATTCAACAGAGCTACAAGGTTTTTTTTTTTTTTGTAATATTATAACGTCTGTATTCTTTGAATATATTGTTGATGTAATATTTCATAGAGTTTTCATGAACTTCATTGCAACGTTATATGATGTTAGTGTAACTCAAATGAAAGTGATACCTAGATACCCGAGAATTTCGCGGGTTCATTTCCAGACAAGTTGGAATTCACACACATGTACGTTCATGTCACGTTTGTAATTGGTCAACGTGTTTTGTGACAACTCTTGGAGATAAATATGCCAATAACAAACATGCAGGAAACTGTGCGGCAACCACGTCCTTTTACTGCCAAAACAATCAACCAATAAACAGTTCATATCTGTATGAGATTATATAACACTGAAGTCTAGGCTACAGGTCATTGAACTCGCGAATTTACAGGGACTCTAGTGATGCCACAGTTTACTGAAAGTATAA
Organism: Dryococelus australis; assembly: GCA_029891345.1. Classification (NCBI taxonomy): domain Eukaryota; kingdom Metazoa; phylum Arthropoda; class Insecta; order Phasmatodea; family Phasmatidae; genus Dryococelus; species Dryococelus australis. Next base: position 385,916,861 of record CM056993.1, read on the forward strand.
TCCGCGAACTAGAGCTGCACGAGCCAGCAAAATGGCGTCATCGGGCAGTGATATACTGGAACGGCATTTGCAAGTCAGAACTTTATAACTAGGGACAGGTGTTTTTCGGGAAAATATTTCAAGACCAGTTATAGTCCAAAACACTTTTGCTCATATGCACTCTTGTGGTTGGATGGATTTATATGTCACGTGTATAAAAAGTGCCTGTCCGCGAATCATGGACGTTCATTATCAGAGTACGTTATTACTATTGGTTCAGTCAAATAAGAACATGTCCTCACACGTAGACACGCGGCTAATAACTAGGGATAGGAAAATTTCGCGAGTTCAATGAACTGCAGGCCAGTCTCCACAATCCAGTGTTTACCCGAGCCTCAGTTGTTTGTTCATAGGCTGTTTCTCCAGTGAGTAGCCAGCCAGTGTTACTACACACCTCGTAGTATGGGATTCGCTACGTGTCAGTCTGCTATTGGCTCAGGGTCGTCCAGGGCGTGTCTAACAAACAGCGATCCAATTAAAAAGTCGTCTTCAGTGTGCGCGTGTTTGACGTCTATCTTGTCCTGAAATGAACTCGCGAAATGTTCCTATCCCTACTTATAACCCACCTGGCAGCCGTGCGGGCAGTCAATAGGGAAACTTTTGCAGCGTACAGAAGCCAATCAGACACAAACCTCGTTGTCACAGCCAATCAGAGAATGGGTACGCCGACATCAAAGAAACCCCCGCGCCATTTCGTGTCTGTTTACTTTCTTCTGCTGTGTGCTGACGCGGAGACGAGGCGGAAACTCAACAGCACTGATTCGTAACAAAAGAGAGGCGAGTGATAAAATATCACATTTATTGAGGACTTGTATAATCAGACAGCCCCCACGTCTTCAGTTCTTCTGTTTGTGGCCACGCGAGATAAAAGAGGAACGAATGATCCAGCTTCAGATCAAATCACGGAGGTAATTACGTTTGGCAACAGCGTGCACGCAGCACTGGTCTAAACTGTTCAACTCGTTTTGCCCTAGTTGTTCGGTAGAACAGTCGTTGATCTTCCGTGTACGATTGACTGCGAACGGCGCGCGCTGATTTACTGCGTGGAACGTGGGCGTCCACGGCCAAGAACGATCTGTTAATGAGCGCGGTAGAAGCAATTAGTGACACCCCATTCACAAGAGCAGATATTATTTTTTTTTTATCCCCACGCAAAGTAGTGATCAAGTACCATTCATCACCGACCGCTACGCTCTTAAGTTATAATAATCATATCACAGATTTTTAACTTATTATACTCTCCGAAAAATTAAGCCGACATACACGGCACGATTAATACAGTTTTCCCTGTCCGACATATTGATTAATTCGGGCCATAACTTAATTCGCACTCATGACCAAATATCAGACTCTAAATAATTTCTCTAGTATAGCTGTGCCAGTGTAACACGACAAAGACAAAGTTTTTTGTTATGTATGCATGCATGTATGTAGGCTTATGTATGTACAATTTGTTTACTTCCTTTTAAAATTCCACAACGTTAAACGTATTTTGATTAAATTCGTTTAGGATATCCTTCAGTACCCAACTTAACCCGCTCGGTACGAATTAATTTTTGACCTCAGGTGTTGCAATCATGAAATATTTTGATGTGAACTGTACGTGTGTCTAGTGTACCAGCGAGAAAGGTAGGGCGTGCTCAGAAACCCCGCCAATAGTCATTCATAATCGAAATGTGTGGTAACTTTCACAAAACAAATTTCTCGCCTGGAAGACTCACAAAGAGCTGGCCAATGACTCCTCTCTGTGTACAGCACTCGTCATAAATATTTTTCATGTGCAACGTGACCATGACCGTAGACACAAGGTGACCGAACAGGTTGAAATGCCGTGTAGTTCAAAATGAGCTGCGGCCCCTCAATGAGCCCAAAACCCCTTAAAACTACCAAAGCGGGGTCGTGTAACTCAGTTCTACACCGTCAGGTGGATTTGACCAAATTTGGCAGGAAATGCGGAGCGTTGTCTCATTACCATAATTTCCTAGACTCGGTTAAGCTTTGTTTGAATGGGATTGAGGAACAACCTATAAGAAGAACTTTAGGGAGGCTTTGAAAAAGTGTTAAGAAACCGGGAACAGACTAGTCTATACATCTAAATTCTTCAACGTTCCATGGCTCTGAAGCAAATATGGCAGGTATTCGTTTCAGTACCCAACTTAACCCCTTAACGTATTATCGCGAGTATATTAGTTCACGTAAGACATGTTGCAAAATATGTAAAGTGGTGGTCGGTGCTGTACAATGTAAGAAGCTAGCGCAAACAGAGACAGCGTATTTCCCCTGGTTATCAGTATTGGCTACTGCTGGCACACCGACATTTTATTACATGTTGCTGCCTGAACTATAGGCCAATATAAATTATTCTCATATGTTTCATTGTGCAGGTTGTTACAAGGAGTTCGCAGGTACATGTTACACCAAAGATCTCCTTTTTTGCTACGCCTGGGACAAAAAATGAATGTTTAAGTTAAGGTGTTAAAATCATATGTAGGCTAAAATGGGTTCCAGCAGACCCCTATTGTGTACGAAACTCCTAAAACGGGTTCGTGTATCTGTTATCGACCCACTATACCCGAGCCACGCCGACTTTTTCTGCTATTACTATTTGAAATCAAATTAAATGGGACTATTCAGTGCACAAAATGAGTGCACTGCGCAAAAGAACTAAACATTAAGTTATGGCTATACGATTCCTGTAAGAGGGACGTAACGACAATATGCAGTGAAAGTTTCGGAGCACTGACAAGACGCACGTCGTGTGGTGCTACTGAAACCTGTGTAAATTCTCTAATCAACATGGAGAATTTGGAATTAAACTGGCATGCATATGAACGATGACATTTTACATTTTCCATCCATAAACAGCTGTGCCAGGATTCCAAGAGTGTTTATTTACAGTTCAGTAATTCAAGCCACATGATAATTTATTGATTGCATGTATATAATATACATATATGTATAATATACGCACGTTATGGGTTAGGGCGACGGAGTGTTTTAATATACAAAGGAGATTCATTACAAGAAAATATGTCGAAATCTTGTTAGGTTTTTTTTTCTCAATAGATTAAAATCGTGACAGTTTGAACTTAAATTTATATATTAGGCCACAGAAACCCAAAAATATTTCACAATACTGAATGTTTTTTGACGACAGTTCAAAACGTTTTGTTTTTTTATGTCGCTAGAAGAAAAGTAAAACTCGGAAACTCGGTGTGTTATTCGCTTGTATTTTCACTCCAAATTTCACTACGCGATACGAAATTAAATACTGTAATTGCAGCCGAACCAATATTTCGATTTCGAATAAAATGCTTTACGGCATTTCTTATACTTCACGAACCTCACTGGCACCAATAAAAAATTTTCTGTTGGAATTATTTTTTCTTCAAATTTTTTTTTTCCCCACAAATTTACAGGTGGTATCTTTTTCATAAACATTTTAAGAACGATAATGGCATAGTCTACAAAAACACGCACAATCCCTATTCTCGAAAAGAAAAATAAATACACCTGGACATCCTTACGCCGCCTGTAGACACAAGTCACTGGCATTTATACATGGCTACGTCTCTAGTATCTCTTACTAATGATTTTGGGACGTAAGTTCATGTGGTGATCTCTGACAGCTATTTTGCCACTCAGCAGAGAAGAAAATTCAGCGAGAATAAAAAAAGACGGCATTCCACGAGCACAACAGCAGTCTGTTAATTCGAAGGACATCGCGTTTATTTCGTTACCATAGGTGACACGGGACTGAGCAGACGCGTCTTAACAGCTACGTCAAATGTCCCTGATAGACGGTTTCATCTCCCAGTTCTCTGCGGCGCAGCTCAGTCCTGGCACTCTTGTAATTGCTTGAAGAAATGTCAACTTACACCAAGTTACTGGCTAATCCCTTTCCCCCCTAGCACTCCCTCCAATTCTCTCCCTTTCTTCCTTTCTCCGTCTCTGTCTCCCTTTCTCTCCCTCCCACTCTCGCCCCTTTACTCACCGTCTCTTTCTCTCTTTCTCCCCTTCTGACTTAAACACATACACGAGGTGTGTTCCCGTGGTTTGCTATTCTACTAGTTTATTGGTATTTCTGCTAGTTGGCGTTAGTGTTACTGGAAGCATTTTTTTTTTGTATGATGTTCGGTTGGCGGAAGAATTGGCTATTTGTGGTATAAAAAGCAGTTATTTCTGCTCTTGCTCGCCGAGGTACAGCAGAAATATCAAAACGGCCAAGGTGGAAAAAAATGGCCGCTTAAATTAAATTATAAACGTTGAAGTGTCTTGAGAGTGACGATTGCGAATAGTAATTTGCTTTTACGCTGGTTGATGAAGAGAATATGTTTGGTTATCCTGTAAGAAGTCCAGAGGGAAATAAAAATAACTAAGACGCATTTATCCTAGAAAGTAAGTTATCTTGAGTGGTTACAAATTTTTTACATACGTAAATTACACAGAGACAATAATGATTATAAACTTTTTAAAAATAAAATTTCGTTAAAATATTTTTGACGTTAATTTACTGCTGTTAGTCGTTCGTGTCGTCCTGCAGAGAGTAAATGCTGTTTTTGCTAGTTTTCGGTTAGTGAAAAATATCGCCTGCTCTCGGATAGTAGAAAAAGCATACCACGAGAACAAACCTACGATGGCAAACCAAAATTAGCTGATCTCAACAGACATTTAACCTTTTAGGAAGTCACAGATTTACTGTCACTGAAGACACGGTTGAAGTGATCTGCGTATATTCTCCTCTACGCCAATACGAGTTGTATCTGTCTCTGTATTACTAATTACCCTCTTCCAATTGGTCCTGGCTACACCGGACACGCTTACAATATTCCGCGACGTTTATTATTGTCCGTCCACATCGGCCAATGGAGTCGCTTGTTGACTATGTGCCAACCAATGTGTCGTGACAAGATGTAACATGTTTCACAGTCCATCGTGTTCATTTGAAAAATTATTAAAATTAACAGCTTCATTCTCATGAATTTAACTGTTGACTAGTTGTAATTTTTTACTTAGATCCCCGTAGAGTCCAGCCAAACAGCAAAATCATAGAAGTGTGAGATTTGTCTTCAAGAGCAAATAAACGTCCAAATAAACGTTGCCCGAGTATATACGCGCATACTCCTCAAAGGGTTAAAACAGAGAGAATAAAAGTATTGCCACAAGGTAGTCACTCAAGAGTTCTACCAAACTAAACGAAACAAAACAGCAGTAAGAAACGAACGAGCAACAAAAAATGGGATACTACGATGTATAAAGTCACAGGCAATACTCTGTACGACCCAACGAGGAACGACGCAGATGAACATCGGGATGAAGACGGCTGTACCTATACTACACTCAGAACCTGGCGACGCAACAAAGACAGCGACAAAGGAAAAAAACAGTTTTGTTGGCGAGCCAGTAGCGACGTACCAGGAACTCGCGCCTGCTCCCGTCTTAGAGCGACAAAAACACTTGAAGGCTCTGTTGAACAGTTTGAATATCACTGAAGGGGGGGAAGTTACATAAGAATTGCTGAACATCAATAAATATACCAGGAGTGTATCTACAAGCTACTCGCAGCCAAGTGAGCTCTTCATATGGCCTTCTCAACAGGCAACATTAGGGTTACTCCTATAGGTAGAGCTAGTGATTTTTCGCGGAAAAAATTTGACAACAGGGTAGACTTCAATAATATAAGCACTAAAGAGCAGTTTGTCTAATGCCGTTGGGTGCTGTCTGCTTGAGAAAGAGTTTTCATATTTGGCCGCACCAATCAGAATTCGGCAACATCGGCACGGCTCGTACGTGATTCGTGTGCAGACAGTTAAAATGTGTCAAAAAGTAATTCAGTCAATCAAGACAGGTGAATGACCATACCGTGTTTTGAAATATAACATGTCTTGAAATATTTTCGCGAAATTTTACCACCCCTAGTTATAGGTTGTCCACGGTAAAATGAGCACTTCTGAAAGCCCTTCTTATGGTCTACTTGCATGCACGTTTTGTACTCCTCCTAATGGTAAAATTAAGATAGGCATGAGTCTCATCACTTTATTAATGCGTCGGTCAAGTGAAACTGTGAAATTATTAAGAAAGTTAATACTTTAGAAATCTTCTTATTTTTACATTTCAATGCCTTAAAAAAAAACAGAAAGCGACAAAAATAATTTTAAATTATCACAAATGGTTACCCAACACTTTTTATTCGAAGTTAAAATATAAAACAACTTTCCAGACATCGTTACCAACTTTAATGGGCGAATGTCACTCAGTGCGCCTGTTAAAATGTGTGCTGACAGGGGCAGTGACTTTTTTTTCCAAGGTCCATTACTAAAATGCCCACATCAGAGTGAACAGCCTTTACCAACTTTTTCAAATTGTTGTGGTTGCACTAAAATTCTATCGGCGGTAGTGCACAATAACATTCCGGAGCATTTAATAATTCCGCGCAGTTGTCCAGCCTACAGTCAGAAGCCACGACCTTCGCGCAAACACCGGCTAGTAATCCCACTGCTGCTGCTGCCAATATCGGTTTGCGATAAAAAAAAAAACGTGGACGTAATAAAAGTGTACGTACCAAAGTGGGGGGGGGGGGAAAGTATTCTTACGAAACGGTTCGTGGCTCTCGCGTTACATGTCGTGCAGGAACGTACATCCTCGACCTACAGATGCCTTGGTTCGTGTCGTGTACGTACGTTTAGCCTTCAGCCATTAGAAGCCAAGGAAAAAAGGATGAATAAAGGGACAGTTACGAAAATTCGACACATGGCATCTGATCCCGACGAAATGGTAAAGAAAATTACTATCAAAATAACGGTTTTAAATATTATCCGCAGCGTACAAAAGTCAGTGCGTCAGTCAACATTTTCTCTGAAAATTTACAACAACTGAATATTAGTGGTACTTTTAATTTAATCGAATTTGAAACAGACGACTCCTACACAATCTGTGGGGGGGGGAGGGGGAGGGACTACTGTACACAGTTCGCCAAACGCTAATTCCGTGAACGCAATTTTTGACGAATGTCATGTGTTGTCTATTATAACTATCTGTGGTCATATGAGATATGGGCTATATGACATCCCGCCCCATGGCCATACGGGATAATTCTTTAACCGCAGGATACGAGAAATCCCGTACAATACGGGACAGTTGGCAAACCTAGGTATTATAGCCAATAAATTAGTTTTACTATATTGTCAGACGTTAATTTACGGTTTCCGGTGTTGGAAACAAGAAAAATTTACGAAGCGTCCAGTACTTCCCTTTCAGTCACGAATTAATTTACGAGCACGTGTTGCAATCGTTTAATGTTTTGGTGAGCGCTGTACTTGTGTTGGGCGAGCTTCTCGCAAACAATGCACAACGTACTGCATGTTTGTTGACGTCATCATTAACCATTTACAAACTAGAGGTGCAGAAACTTCTAGGAATCAGATTACTCGGATGGAATACTCTCAAAACTGATTCCTAGGGTCACGTGTGTTTCGTCTTGAGGATTTACGCGCTGGCTAGTCTTCAATATCCTACGTACACACTTGCAGCTTTCCTTTGGATATTGGCCGTCTGATTTTGTGCGAAGACAGTGTCTTACATGTGTGAGCCAATCAGAATTATAATTTTCTGATACTGACCGCCCGTGATTGGCATGCAAACAGATAAGAAGTGTAACAATTCAGATACTCTAATCACAAAATTGGATATGAGCTAAAGTGCTTTGGAGTAGGCCTACAACTAGTCCCGACATCTTCTTCGCGAAAAACAGGTGTCCCTATTGGACACTGGTACTGAAGGGGTTAATTCGACACAACACTTGTTTCGTAGTAACAGCCAATCAGGTATATGTTCGGGTACAGTAATATGAACCAAATATGGTTTGGGCCAGTAGGACGGTTTGCGAACCATTTACCCACAAGTAAGATAATTGGTTGTTGGGCTATGTAGCGTACAGTACAGACGAAAAATTACACATACGTGCGTAATGTACACGGCTGTGTACACTGGATCCGAATAGGATAAAAGTGTCCGGCAACAGTGGAAGGCATGCAGACTGGTGTAGCGTCAGCCTCGCCGAGGTCGCCCAGTTCGGCGAAGGACGTCTATAGGTGTCATCCCGGGTGTGTCCGCCGGCGCTTCTCTCCTTCTCTCTCTCTCTCTCTCTCTCTCTCTTTCCCTCTCTCTGGCGGGTAACGGGCCGCGCAGCAGACGACGTACGTAAGAATATATAATTTTAATACGCATGTAGGTTTATACGTACATATATATAGAAATATTCATTTTTTTAAATATATCCTATACCTATATATGTATATTCCTACATTCTATTTGCATATATACATACGTATGTGTGTTTATACATACATGTGTATTTCCTGCTGGGACGAGTGAACGAGTATGTGAGTATTCTCGGGGTGCTCCCACATTTTTTACATTTGTAATGTACGGTAGAAGGCCTTCTGGGAGAATAAGACGGGCTTCCCAAAAGTTCAGTGCCTGCTTCACCAATCAAAAGGATAATTCACCATGTGTTTCGTGAAGTGATTCGAGAGCAAGTTCGTACAGCGGATGAATGGTTCACGAAAAGTTTGGCGAAATGCGTCGCAAGGGGGTGACTTGCTCCTAGGCATCGAAGATGTTAGCATGTGTGTTCGTCGGTTCGAGTCCCGATCAGATGGTGTTAGATCGACTATCATAGGCACGATCGCGAGTGCGCGGTATCGATAGTGAGTTTTCCGGCGTCGGTGGATCATCTACGCACGTAAATGAGTATATTCATGCCTCATGGGTTAGTTGTCATTAAACCGGCAAATAAGTAACACCTTGGCAGCAGTCAGTCTGCAGGAGTCAGCCTGCGGGAGTCTGTCTGCAAGAGTCAGCCGGCTGGAGTAAAGTGTATGAATTCATGTACGCTTGAAGACTATGCAAGCCACGAGTATGTCGTGTACGACTACATGCACGCCTTTAACGACTGCGCATGAATAACAATGCTGTTATTTTGCCAAGTCATTCAGAAAAAGTTGCAATGCGCGGCGACGTGAGAATAGTGACTCTTTGAAGAACCCATCTCATTCTTTTCTTAGCTGCTACAAATGTTCCAGGCAGTTCACTCGACGTGATAACTTGAATAAATACATCAAGGCTGATAAATGTAGTGTTTTTTTTCGCCCACTGAGAATCACAGTGCGATGACTTCGTTACCTCCTGTTAATACACCGCAAAAAATGTTCGCAGACGACGAGGGAACTCGTGTGATGAAGCATTATGACAATGGGTGCATGCAGTTTATGCAAGGTGATACACTGAAGGAACACATCAAGATCTGCAAAGGGTTTGTCTACTGGGAGCCAGCAAGTGATGTCGCCAATACCTCCTGCTGCATCGATGGGCACTTTTTCCACAGACGACTATGACGAGACAGTTAATTCTAATGACGGATTGAGAGACCTGCGAGGTATGCTAGAGTCGGTATGTGTCGAATGTATACTTGCAAAATGTTCGCGTGAAGTCGATGAACTTCGAAACAAGCAGTTGTCAGCTCTACATACTGATGATGACAATGTGACACCTACAAAGAAAAGTAAATTTGATATTGAGGTTGAAACAAGATAATGAAACGCACTGATGAGAATGACTATGACTACAGTGTTGATCAAGTGTCTGATGAGAATAATGATGATTCTCTCGACGTTCCAACACATTTCACCAACGAATTTCCTTCGACAAGTAGTGTGAAGGCAGAATGAGTCAAGAACGCTCGTTACATATTTCCTGAAAACCCGAACGAACTTTTTGATAGACGCAGATATTTGATTGAACTTCAAAAACATGGGGATCTCTCACGCATGGTTGAGATATCTTCAGTCATCGATGAACTGAAAGATCGGGGTTATATCGTATGAGAATGCTAGCTACTATCCATGATCTGCAAACATCTGAGAAATCTAAATATGGAATGTACTGTACAAAATAATTAGAAAGATAGAATCTTTAAAATAAGTAAATAAATCAAATTTATGTATACATAGTATGTTTACTTTATTTTGCATCCCCTACTGCTTCTCTGAAAGACTTATTAATTCGGTGGCGTATACAATCAACTGAGAGAGTCTGTTTTATATAACATTTATGTGAATGCATGCAGAAGGAGAGCTATGGTTCGTTCTGAAGTATTATGCCTTACTCGGGTCGTTTAAAATGGATATGTTCTCTATGGCGAACGAATTAAATTAGGGTAATATTTTTGAGAAATGTTTTGCAACTAGTTAGTTGGATTGGCCAGTTGGTCTAAGTTGGCCTGGTAAGTTAGTATGACCCTTTGGTATGGTTAGCTCTGGTAGAAATGTTTTGTGAAGTTTTTTCGAAGAGTTAACTATAAGACTTTTATTAGGACACTTCTTTTTCAATTTTTTCTGATATCGTTTGAATGTATCAGTGGGTGGTATAGGAGCTTAGTCTTTTCGGTTGGTCTAGTCAGTTTTGAAGGAACTGGTCTTTTCAGGAGTTTGTCTTGGGCTTAGTCAGACTCATCAGGAACCAATCTTGGTGGAGTTAGTCTTGAGTGTATTAAGTCTTAGGTGGACTTTAGTCTTGGGGAGTTAGTCATGGACAGAGTAAGTTTTGGGTGGAGTTAGTCTTGGGTGGAGTCAGTCTTTCGTGGAGTCAGTCTTATGTGGAGTTGGTCTTGGGTGGAGTTGGTCTTGGGTGGAGTTGGTCTTGGGTGGAGTTGGTCTTGGGTGGAGTTGGTCTTGGGTGGAGTTGGTCTTGGGTGGAGTTGGTCTTGGGTGGAGTCGGTCTTGGATGGTTAATCTTGGGTGAAGTCAGTCGTTAATTAGTATTGTTTGTCGGTATGGTTCCTTGTGATCAGCTACTAATTGATAATTGTATGGGCGGCTAATTTTTTTAGATTTTTCGAGTTCAGTTTAATTGGGGTAAGGTCAAGGTCAACACCCAATATGGTGACTATAATCGACAGCTCATCTCGTGACGAAATCTATAATTAATACATTAGCATCACCTAGGTGTTGAAATTTAAAACAATAGACAAACGAAAAAAAAAAACAAGAAGTTTGCATACTACGGAATGAGCAAAATTGAGTGAGGCGGAGACCTGTCGACTAATTAACCAATGAGAAACATTTGTGGCGGGTCGAACGAGTATGAGTTATCAACCAATAAAAACCACTTTTAGGGGATGAAGCGAGCACAAATAATCAACCAATGAGAAACATTGGTGGAGGGATTTGAGGGGAATGGACTAATTAACCAATGCCAAACATTGGTGAGGGTCAGTCGTCTGCTGGATGTGGTGCTGAGGGAACCTTCGGAAATGTAAGTTTTTTAAAATCAACTTCATAATAATAATTTTTGAATATTTTAAATATACGTTTATATATTTTTTGGAAGTTTATAATTAATTTATTTGGGGATTTTATTTTTATTTTTGGGTTTACGATCATACAAGGACACGGAGTCAAGATCAAAGGTCAAGTTAAAGGTCACTTGATTCAATATATCGTTTGGGTGACGTCATATAATGGTGGCTGGTCGGTTCCCATCCCCCGTCCCATCAAACCAAAATCATTCGAAATTTTAATTTTTATAAATTTTTAAATACATTTTGAAATAAAATTTTTATATTTTTGAAAATTATTTTTTAGAAGTTTTATTTGGGGTGAGGGGGATTTTTAAAACAATTTTGCTAGAATTTTTGGTTCAAAATCATCCAAGGTCAAGGTCATGGGTCAAGGTCACGTGGATCCAAGGTGGTAGTAGCCGGTTTACGTCAGTGTAATTTTATCTCGGTTTTTAATTTTTTAGAATTCTTTAATTTTTTATTTGGCATTTTTTGGAATTATTTCGTTTCAAAGTCATCCAAGGTCAAGGTCGAAGATCAAGGTCAATGTAATCAACATCTAACATGGTTGACGAGATTGACACTGGCTAACATGGTGAGGACTGGTCGTGTTGGAAGCTTAGTCGATCCACCTGTCATCGTATTCTGGACCTCCATCATGTATTCTGTTTCTTTAAATAATTTTTATAAATAATGTTTAGCTTTTTACAATTTTTTAGAATATCTTTATAATTTTTTGGGGGGATTTTATAACTTTCGTTCAAATAGTTTGAATTCAAGGTTATCCAAGATCACGGGTACAGGGTCAAAGTCAAAGGCCACATGGATCCAAAATGGTCGGGTGATGTCACAACATGGCAGCCGGCGAGCGCCTGGCTCCTATCCCAGATCCCCTTGCCACAGAATCGGCATAATAATTCTACCTACTCTGTGATGTAACCATGGCGGTCTGACTCGACTTTGTACTAAAAGTGTGGCCCAGTTGGGCGGAACACTGTCCTCATGCAATGATATTTTGGTCACTTCCTGTACCACCATACGAAATCACATTATCATGTAACGGTTCCTTCTTGGTGCGCAAATTTATGGCAAAGAGAGCATTTCAGATGTTCGTGGACCAACAAGAAAATTTTCCGCCATGCGCTAAACGCGTATCATAAAATTCAAATTCGATTGTAGCCAGAGCCATTTATCAACATGCATTGATGACTTATTGTAAGAGATGATGGTTTATTGCGGCAAAAGTTGACTGTTTGCTAGGATTCAACATACTGTGCACATGTCCGACAGTTTTCGCTACTTGTTGTCTGTCATGAATGTATGAAGCTGCTGCCCTAGTTCACGGGGCCAATGAGTGTTCTGATACTATAAGGCAGAACGTTGGTGATTGGTATGCAAAGAAATTCGCCGAGTCGAAACATTTTAAATCCAATCATAAAAGAATAAATTAGTTAAGAGTGTTATGGAAGATATGTCAGCACGAAAAGTTTTTGCGATTTTCCACCATCTCTAATTATTGTAATGAGTTACTATAACCCCAATCCAGCGCGTTTGTGGTTCGGAAGCAAGCGAGTGATATGGGTGACAAGCACTCGTACCTAATGCCCCATCATTCTGCGCAAGGTGCTGAAATGACAGGTGCTGAAATGACGTGCAGTGTTTCCCCCCATAGGTTGTTCACGGTAAAATGAGCACTTTTGAAAGCCGTGCTTAAGATCTACTTGTTTACACGTTGTGTATTCCTCCGCCTTGTGTAAAATTAACATTGCTATGTACGTGCCTCATCACTTTAATCATCCGTCGGTAAAAAGAAATGGTGAAATTATTTAAAAAGAAAATACTTTACAAATCTGCTCATTTTTATACTTGGATGCATTAAAAATAAAGAAAGCGAAAGTAATAATTTTAAAATATCACAAATGGATAAATAACACTTTTTATTCGACGTTAAGAAATAGAACTACTTACCAGCCATCATTGCCAACTTTACTGGGCGAATATCACTCAGTGCGTTCATAAAATATATGCATGCAGGAGCAGTGACTTTTTTCTAAGGATCATTTCTAAGTGTTCACTTTATCGTGAACAGCGTTGACCTACTGTAACAATTGGAAATAAGATGTGACCCTATAATTTGCGGCAAAGTCTAAAGCAAGGTTCAGTGTAGAACTGTGGTAAGGCCTTAGTTGGACGGCCTGCCTGATCATACCTTCAAACACTAATCCAGAACACGAGCCGTGATTGCCGAAATTCCTTGCGAAAGGCAAAGCGGAAACCCCTTCCCCGGCCAGCAAACGGGGCCTTACACTTACATAATTCTCCCGATGTAGGACAGGGTAATCCTAAGAACGGCGCCTTTTGTCATCGGGGCAGCGGACAAAAGAGGGCACGTGGAGATGGGTATATCCGGCCGTTACTAACCGCCGCCTTAATCAGCTTGCGGCAACCTAGACAAGGAGGGGACTCTCCAATTAGGTTACATCAAAAAGTGGCATGGTATATGTTATTATAATTAATTAGCTAACATCCCGCAGGTAATGTTAAATAGTTCCATATATTTCCGACCTTTATGTTACGAGAAACAGCAGTGGGAGCTATGTTGGAGGGCCCGGAAATAGCAATTATAATGTGTATTATGTAGTGAGAGTATTATTCGTAGCTCGTCTAAAGTTTGTGTTTTTTTCCTAAATGGGGACACAATAAGTGGTTTCGTTATAAAAACTTGTATTTGAAACCCTTTGCATTGCAGTTTGAGTTCGAGGTACGTAGTCCTTAACCTTACTATGGGCAAGCGTCACTCGCCATTTTGTATTATTGCTTTTCCTTTCTTATTTATATTTTACACGTGAAAATTTTAAAAGCACGACTATAGCGAACTAGTTGTTGAATTTACGCTGCAGCTCAAACATAAAAATTAAAACTACGAACCCGTTACTATGTCAGAATATCGATTCTACCAAAATTTGGTAGAATCGATATTCTGACATAGTTATGTGTTCGTAGTTCAGTTTTTATATCTGTACTGCAGGGTAAAGTCAATAGATAGTGCGCTACAGACGTACTTTTGGCATTTTCACTTTTAAAAATATAAATAATCAAGAAAAACCAAGACCCCAAAATAGCAGGAAAGTGGCAACTGCAGATGTTGGCAGGTAAGAGGAGAGACATCACTTCATAGGGCTGGCGGCATGATTGGGAAGGCTAGTGGTGTTGAGAAGAGATGTGCGTTATTTAACGTAACAGTTATAATAAACTGTTACAATTTGGTAACGTGTTAACTGAGTAACATGTTCCATCGTTTATGCCATTATTTTTAGAACGTCTTGCTTGCCTCGCTTAAACCAAACCAACGTTTGACTACTGCGCATGCATAAAAATTATTTTTCGGAACGTCTCGGCTGACAACTGTGCTCATGCATAAAAGTTATTTTTTGGAACGTCTTGATTTACAACTGTGCGCAAGCGCTGATGATATTTCTTGAAACGCCTTGCGTTGGAACATTAAACCATGCAATTGTTACATCCCGAACCGTCGGGACCGGCGAGAAATATTTCACAGCAACCTAATACAAAAATAACACGGTACTGGAAAGTGGTATTTGGAACTGGAACGATGGAACTCGTATGAAAGTAACTTTTAGCCCATCGCTACTGCAGAGCTAGAGTATTGTTGAGTCTGCAGTGGTGTGTGTGTGTGCGCGTGTGTGTGTTGTAAAAGAGGAGGAGGGAGGAAGTAAAGAAGGGAGGTGTATGAAGAGGGTGAAGCAGACAGGCAGCAGCCCTCGGGGTACAAGTGGGGAGGCTGTCATCTCGCCTCAGGAGCTGCCCCCTGGGGAGAGATGCCGACAACTTGGCGCCACCCCTCCCCCCTCCTGGAGGACTACATCAGGTCACCAGCTGCACGCCCTCTCACCACCACTCGAGACAACCATGTATGTAGCTGCTGCAGCCTGAACTTCGTTCCTGTGTGTTTCAAATATGGCATTTTTCTTTTACTAAACTGCTTCAAGCGCGTCGCTTGTACTCAAGCCCACCAAGAGAAATTCCGGGCTTCTGAGCATTGTACCCCCTTGCCGCCTCTTGTAGGGCCTGCTTGTACTCGTCTACAAAAAGAAAATACACTTGTCAGAGTTTGTCATCTGAATTTGAATTATAAGGACCTAAGTTCCTGCAATTTTGTTGTTGTAAAGAACTAGTGTTCTATTTTATAATTTTATTTGCAGGGAGCTGTTGTTACATGTGTATGTATGTGGGCCTGTTGTGCATTTATGCGTTTGTGCAAATGTACAGTATTCTTGCGTGTATATGGTGCATAATTTGGCCTAACATCTGCCAGTTCATCATCAGTGTTTTATGGACCAGTTTAAAATTAATAATCACCAATTAAATTTATACATTTTTCAGTACTTAAATATGCATGTCTCTATTTAGTATAATTATCTGTTCCGTTAATGCCTGGTAACGACTTTTGATTTAATGCAGTGTTTATCAATTTGTAAGAACTATTTTTTTCTAAACTATAATAAGTAAGTGTAAATTGTAAAATGGTTCATTGTAAGAGAAGGCAGACATGCCTTAACTGCGCCAAATGAAGACGATTTATTATTATTACTTCCAAGATACCACGCAAGTTGCAGACACTATTTCCGAACTCTCGACATGGCCATGCATTACCTCTCCGCACTGCCTTATCGCAAAACGTATACCTACTGGTAGGAAACACTCAACACTAATGTACGGTCAGGTACTGAACTTCGCTACAGACTGTGCATTAACATGATAGGGCGAACGCTCGAAGTGCCATAAGCGGTACAAGGGGAACACTGCACCGTCAGTTCGGAACCTCGCGTGTAGATGGCGCCATGGAGATACAGTGAACACATGGGTCGGTGTCGCATTTATCGCCCCCCTTGCTTCACTACCTCTTAAAGGTCAAATACAGCTCCGTGTACAGAGAACTCTTACGGTCCTGTCACTAGCAAATGTCCCTCCTTCGAATATATTTGACAGTAAAATTTGAAGAGAAAGTACGACCAAAAAATATTTCCATTCAACAAAATTGATCAAATACTCTTGAATGTGTTACAAAATGTGTCACTCAGAGCCTTTTTTTAAATATATATTTTTATTACCGGGAGGATCTAGTCTGAATGTTTATTAAGAAATTATTTGCAAAAGGAGATACTGCTGTTGTGTTTTCGTGCAGTCCACTTAAGGAAAAAATGTAAGCAATGTTCTGACTTATTTTCACTTCTTTAGATAGTTTAATTTTCTTATCAGGTGTGCTATCTGCACAGTGAAATTTAATGTCTCTGAGCAAATAAAATTATTGTGAAATTATCACTTGAAATAGCATTCACGCTCAAAGAGAGCTCCGGTATAAATTATTTATTTAGTTTCCAGCAACTGTCGGCCATTTTAAAAGTTTCGTAATGTCGAAAACGGTCATTTTTGTAATGAAACTACTCTGATCGACTGAGCCCGTAGAACATCATGGAATTTTTAAACTTGTCCAATTTTCAAAATGTTTGAAGGAAGCTGGAGCGACCCAAAATTTATACAGTAAACCGACATGGAGGTGATAATGAGGGTTCGGTGACGTCAGAAACAACCAATTTTATTTGACAAGCTCTATTTGAAGCAGTTTGGTGGGGAAATGCGACAGTGAGACAGGCCGTCTAACAGGATTTTCATGATATTCTCAACCTTTTGGAAGACCACGGTGGGGTAAATTCGTTTCTTTACTAGGTGAGGGCCCGGCTCTAATAAATTTACTCGTAAATACATTGCCAGTTATATTTTATTCATGCATTACATAATAATTACTTGAAATCTTGTAGAATATCAATAGTCTTATCAGGCCAAAATTATGAAATTAATTCTTGCGTATTTACGTTGTCATATCCCACTCTGATAATCAAAACTGGAAACTATTATTCTGCGTATAATCGTATGCATTTTAATGACGTTGGTTTCAGAAAAAATTATAGCCAGGAAAACCTTTTTGCGTTGTAACTCACCGTAATTTCAACTTGCCGGAGAAAAACTCTTTACCACTCATCACTTGCAGTTACGCGGTAGATAAGCACACACAGTATATTCACGGGTTCTACACACTAATTGAATCAAAGCTTTGAAAAATCACACCACTTACGTCTTGTTTAGTTATTTCCTATACTGACAATGTATCACAAGCGTTTTGAAATAAATCGTCTTTATTTAGAGCAGTTAAGGCATATCTGCCTTCTCTTACTATGAACCATTTTTACAATTTATACTTGTTCATTGCAGTTTAGAAGAAAAAAAAATAGTTCTTACAAATTAACAAACACTGAAGAAAATCAAAAGTCGTTACTAGACATTGATGGAACATGTAATTAATACTAAATCGAGACATGCATATTTAAGAACTGAAAAATGTATAAATTTAAGTGGGGATTATTAAGTTTAAACTAGTCCATAAAGCACTGATGAACTGGCAGGTATTAAGACAAAATATTTGCCATATACACACAAGAATACCGTACATTTGCACAAACGCATAAATGCACAACAGACCCACAACTTTTTTTTTTGTTAAACTGAAATGTTATTTATATTTTATCTATAGATAATAGTATTTCATTACAATTAATATGATTTTAAAACAGTGAGAAAACATGCGTGTTGGTAACGCCTAGTAAGAAATAGTTCTCGTGCAAAATATTATTAGAACTGAGCGCGCACGAGTTGTCCTCGGATGAAATTTTCCATATTTAGCTAACACATTGAGGTCTGCACACATTTACTGGCACTTACGACGAATTAGAAGTGTCACCTGTATGCACAACTGCAATAACACCGGTTCTGTTGGTGTCTGTGTTAGAACTCATCATCGACCTATTGGTTCATACCACACTGGACACTACCCTGTACTTTACAGCGATCCTTATTGGCCGGTCATCAACTAATGGAGAACCGAGCTGATATTGACCCAATCAAATGTCCTTTGTCGTATAAAAGGATTTATAATCAATCATGTCCCTTTGAGTGGATATAAGAAAAATAAGTTCTGTCGTTAGCAATATCATTGTTACTGCACTGTCGTGTTCTTGTGAGGCCGTGTTAAACACTAGCCGGACAAAGACTGCACACCCGTGCGAGTTTTGTGCTGAACAACAAAGAAATGATCAAATTAGCTTTACTCGAGCTACACTCGAGCATAGTCTACAAAGTGTTAAGTTTGGTTTGCATGAGGCGGAAGAATTTCCCGGAAGTAGAACTTCAGCAGGGATTCAGAGTGCGAAGTAACCGTGAATGGATTGTAGAGACTAAATGGCGTGGGAGTTACTTTGTTGTGGGCGTACACTGCGCAAGGCTCTGGGGGACGGGGTCTTGTGCCTGATTGGTTGCTGCGTGCTATTGGCTGGGCTGCCAGCTGGCGAATTGGATACCAGGGGTTGATTGGCGGACGGAGTTCCTCCACGTTGCTTGGCAGTGACTCCATGTTGCTGACGTCTGATGCTGGAATCCAATAGCGCGACAGATACGGCGCGAAGGCCGCGACGTGACAACAAAGATTCGCGTTAATGTGAACATTATAGTTTATCGCCTTGCGATCAACATTTTAAAATATTATTTATAAATGGTTTATTGCCAATACATACTAAAATCTTTTACGATGGCCACTAATGTTTCCATTATTCCCTTATATTGCAATCCTTTCAAAAATTTATTTCCGTGCCCGCTGGTACTTTGAGCATGAAAATATGGCTTTAATTACATCTAGCCATTAAAATGCGTTGCTTTACTTATTATAGGGACCTGCAAAATTCGCGATTTTTTTTTGGCATCAAGCTGTATATACTTGAAGCGGCATCGTTTACCCATTGGCTGTTGCCCAGATGTGACGCCACTCCCTTTCTGAGTGAACTGTACGTGATTGGGGCACACGATAGTGAAGTGTTCATTTAATGGTGCAGATTTACCGGGGGCGTGTCAAGTAAAACATGGTCTAATAACAAACGTATTGCAAAGGTAAAGTGTTTTAAGTTTAAACTGTCCTCAAATAATAACGCGAATTTTGCACGTTTCTGCTTATTAATACGGCAGATAATAGCGCAAGAAAAACTTTCGCGCCAAAGTTATGGCTTGGACAGATTCACAGACCTGTAGCGCCCACGAAACGAATAATTTTCTGTTCGTAAATCTTGTGCGAGCGATTTCCGTCGCGTTGACGTCGCAAAAGTCTCGATCCTGATTGGCTGGAAAATTATTTTATTCGCGTCGCGCCCATCGCGTAAGGTCTGTATGAGCAGCTGTATAGGCAGCACACTTCGCCAGAAACACTACCTCTGGTCGTATATTTTATTTTATTACCGAGCTACTCCAACAGAGCTATTTCTCGAGAATAACGAAGCCATGTGTCTTGAATTCAGGCGGAACCGGCCTTGCAGGAAGGCGTTTTCCCAAATCCCTTCCTTCCCCCCCCCCCCCATCCCTTCAAAGACAGAAAAGCGAAGGAGATCACAAAGACGTTCCTCGGGGTATTTGAGATGAAAGTTGGTTTCTAACTCATTCAAAGTCTGGAATAGAAAGAGACTGTCAGTGTATTGATCAAAACTTTGCCGAGGGTATTGCTGTTACACTACTATTAAATTTACTAATGGCATTGGATTCGTAAGAGGAAGAGAGAAGTTTAAGTTCTAACTGAAACGCCTGCTTTGACCACTACAGAGAATTTCAAGAAGGTTTTAAATATCATTCTCGTTGTTGTATATGAATCATAGCGAGCTTTAAACGACGTGGTCGCGATTGCACTGCGTATTTCGGAACGAAAGATCCTCGACAAAGATCTTGAAAAGGTATGCAGGCCTTATGTGTGTGCCACTTAAAAAATAAGGCAGTGTTAGTCCTTTATGTGAGTCGGTCCCGATTGACCGAAAGGTTGAAATGCGTGGATATTATTTATCGACCTTAATTTAAAGCCTAGTAGTTAAATTTAGTTCTCACAAAACAGTAGTTTTTATTTCACAAAACAGTAGTGTTTGTTTTTCAAACGACTAAGTTCTTACGAATGTCAACAAATCCCAGTAACAAACTGTTATAGGCTGTTCACGGTAAAGTGAGCACTTTTTTAAGGCCCTTCTAAATTTTTCCTTTCATCATATTCCCATCTTCCTGCTGCTTTTAAATACAAACATTGCGATTTGAGTAATAAACACAGTGTATACATTTCACTGCATTCAAAATTTAATGCCTACGGCTGCAATAGGATATATTTATTATTGGTTAATGACGGTTGGGAGGGCCTTAAAAAGTGCTCACTTTGCCGTGTACAGGCTATAGGAAAATTCATCTAGCCGTTTTAATTTGAATTGAAGTTAGTACTGTGCGACCAAATTAACACAGGATCCCGCGATGGGGAGGCGCAGCACTCATAACTTCTCGTGCAAAGCGCGGCGGAGAACACATGTACGTATACTCAATACAACCTACTACGGTTACCGTCGTAAACGGTAGTGTGGCTTCTCTATCATTTATCTTATGGCATACAAGGTTGCAGTGGTTTAATGCTCCACGAGTATACAGATACAGTACAGTGATATTTGTATAGGCCGTTCGCGGTAAAGTGAGCACTTTTGAGGCCCTAGTTACTTTTTCTATTAAGTAATTTTTATTCTTTAAAAGCCTTTTTTAAATAAGTGTTGCCATGTAAGTAACAAACACAGTGTGTATATTCCACCGCACTCGGAAGTTGTCTAAAGCTGAAATAAATAAATAAATAAATAAAATATATATGTCTAGTGTTGAGCAATTAATACGAGAGACGAAAAGCTACAAATCTAAAGCATCATTAATAATATGCACAGTAAAAATTAATTTGACTTCATTTGACGGACCTACGAAAATTATTCGCGGTAAAAACTATGTATTAACAATAAATTGCGTTCAAAGTATACACCATCTCTATTTTTCAACCCTCGTTATCACATTCTATTTTTAAACAATGCTGTTTTAGAATGCATAAACTGCCATGCATACAAATTGGATTTAAAACATTTCTTGAAAATGGTACAAACACTATATTAAAGCTAAAATAATCGATAGGAGCATAACTGGGACCACAGAAACTTGATTGACTCTGTTGCCACAAGGAAGATGATATTAATAAAGGCATATATGTTCACAAATGTTGCATGATATAATTCGTCTCTCAGAAGCGTGAATTGTTGTACATAATAAGACGCCTCAAAATACGTAACCTGAAAACATGCTTATTAGGTTACACATTAAGAATATGCGACGATGATTCTACACACACGCATAATTATTCCGTAGCATTTTTAATATTTTGATTAATTTTCTTAAATATCTGTATACTTTATCTACACCTGTTGATTTATACATTCACTTTAATCAATGTGTAAATTATTGCTGACCACTCGTCAGTTTATTTTAATGTGTTGCTGTATTCAATTTTCATTACATGCATGTGCTTATTATAGATCTGTTTATTTATCTTAATGAGCTGAGATTAAATATGTTATTTTCCTCTCAGGTACTTTATAGGTTATGCACATTTGTATTTATGAGAGGTAATGCAGATTATGAAACTTGTATTGTGTTATTGTAGATCAATTTTATTATGCTATTGTAATTTTTCTTTTTCCTTTTAACATTGCCTTGTCTCTAGTCTTGCTAGAGATATGTATACATAATATGAAACCACTGATTATTTCCAGATTTAATACTATTTGAGCTATCATATTTCTGTTTTGCCTCTTGTTAATGTAAGTATTTTTTTCTTGTTCTTTATGTTTACATATATGCACACTATGTTATATCTGGTTAAGTGTAAGAGAAGGCACTGAAGCCTCAACTTCGTCAGTATGAATAAAGTCGAAGTAAATATGAGCAACACTTATGTATTCACTGTTAATCAAATCACCGTTGTTTAAAACATGTCGTTTTCTATGCAAGTTCTTCAACTCCTGAAAGTTTCACTACAATATTGCTACCACTGCATCTGTCATCGTGACAACTATCACTTTTACTGTTAATCAAATCACCGTTGTTTAAAACATGTCGTTTTCAATGCAAATTTTTCAACTCCTGAAAGTTTCACTACAATATTGCTACCACTGCATCTGTCATCGTGACAACTATCACTTTTACTGTTAATCAAATCACCGTTGTTTAAAACATGTCGTTTTCAATGCAAATTTTTCAACTCCTGAAAGTTTCACTACAATATTGCTACCACTGCATCTGTCATCGTGGCAACTATCACTTTTACTGTTAATCAAATCACCGTTGTTTAAAACATGTCGTTTTCAATGCAAATTTTTCAACTCCTGAAAGTTTCACTACAATATTGCTACCACTGCATCTGTCATCGTGGCAACTATCACTTTTACTGTTAATCAAATCACCGTTGTTTAAAACATGTCGTTTTCAATGCAAATTTTTCAACTCCTGAAAGTTTCACTACAATATTGCTACCACTGCATCTGTCATCGTGGCAACTATCACTTTTACTGTCACTATCGCTATCACCACCCACATTTATTACAAATTTTTCTATTTCTTCTTCCATTCAACGATAGTTCTTCCGATATCCTGATTCTTCTCGTTATACATGCGACACGCACGATTTATGATCTTTTTCTGAAGTAAACGCTTTTATCTGGTCGGTTCTCTGCGACACATTTTTATTAGCTACACGAGACTTGACAGTATTGCAGATATATTCTATGGCATTCAAATTACAGTTCTATGGAGGCAGCATGACTACATCGTGGCAGATTCAAGAAGTTCGTCTACATAATACCTGGGAGCTGGGCGTCGACATTTAACGACGCAAAGTAGTTCTGCTTTAGACATTTCTTCTTCAATAGCAATATAGTTCACACTGTGCCGTTCTTGTATTTTCGTAGTACAGACAATAGCATTTTTAAAGTAGGTACTAATTTTCTATGGGCATAAAAGTTTTAAATGGTGCGTTGAACAACGCACAAATCGAAGCCATCCCAAACAATTTTTTTGCAACCCGTCTTTCGTTTTTTTTTTTTCCCCTAGGGGAAATGGTTTTTATCCGTTAGTTTTGATACACCCATTTTGTAACGTATATTACAAATTTTTCGCCATCGATTTCCCTGTAGCAGCTGCTGCTCATTTCGTGATATTTCCAATAGGATAAGTATGTCTTACAGGAACTTTCTCGTATTCAATAAAACACAATAAGTTATCAAAAATTTCTCGGACTTCACTGTATAGTAGGGCGTTTTTACTGGAAGATGGCACGCCTTTCTCTGTAGTGAATACCTCCCGCAAGACTGGCGTGTTCGCTTTACGTGCGCACAGACTATACAGTATATATCGATGACACAGTTGCGTACCTGTAATCGGCTCTCTAGACCTTCCCCGATATCATAATCTCCTCTGGCAAGTTCAAAACTAGCGACCGCATTTTCTCCAGATAAAGACTGTTCACGAAAAAGTGAACACTTTTGAAATCAACCTTAGAAAAATGTCATCGCTACGGCCTGTATATATTTCAACGGGCGTACTGAGCGACACGCGCCCAGCAAAGTTGGCAACGGAGGTTGGAAAGTAGTTCCATATCTTAACGTCGAATAAAAAAATATTAAGTAACGATTTACGACAACTTAATTATTTATTTCACTATGAGTTTTTTTTAATGCATCGAAGTGTAAAAATGAGAATATTTGTACAATTTTTAATCTTCTAATAATTTCACAGTTTCACTTCACCGACGCATGAATAAAGTAACGAGACTCATGGCAATGTTGATTTTACATAAAGCGGAAGGAGACACAACGTGTTTACAAGTAGATCTAAAGCCGGACTTTCAAAAGTGCTAATTTTACAGCGAACAGCCTATATTTCGTTGACGTCGCCGAGTTATGAAACAACGCCGGGAGTCTGCAAACTACACGTGCTTGAGTGCACAGCAGGTTGCATATCACGAAGACGAACATGACAAGACAAGTACGCTTATAATTGCGCGTACAGTTTGTCCCTCCGCCCCCGGCCCATTCTTTACGCAACACCGTTTTCACCCGTCCGCCATGGAAAAGTATTGATCGGAAGACGGGTGTTGGAATAAACTACAGAATACGGACAGCTACACTAAAAAACTTAATTTTAACACCCATAAACACTTACGTTTGTGGATGTACGGCTCGTAGTAGCGTAAATACCGCACAAATAATGTTTCTTGTTTGGACTGGCACCGATCGTGTCACAGTCCCGAGCGTTAGCTAGTACACTGGTGAGTGCTGCTCACCGGGCTTGAGTTGACGCCTGCCACCACTAGAGTTCACCAGTGTTCCTTCTTCATAGCGCACCGGAAGGACGGGCCTTGCCCGCGCACTTATGAATGGCTAATTTCAAATGTAACGGAGATGACGTCATAAATAATGGACTGGACTGTTATTTACTGTTTGTGAATTATAGTAACTCCGCTAGGAAGTAATTGAAAGTATGATTTTTTTTCGACAGTGCCTCGTTTTTGGCGGATGATTGTAGCTACCCCCATAGCGACGCAATGCTCGTTTTTTGTATATAATCGACGGTAAAACATGGTATCGGGGTCAGACGCTTGGCTGCGAGGGAAGTCTCCCCAGATAACAGGTAAGGTATTTCGGTATGATCACTGGAAATAAAAATGTATAACCCTTAAGGAGATGCAAGAAAGTCATTTTGACGCTCTCATTTTTGGATAACACGAGAAGTATAAATATTGCTGCACAATACAATAAGGAATCGCTTCCTATTTCTAACGAGTCATATTAGTAAATATTCAAGGAGGAACCTTGAATTTTTCTAGTAAAAAATAATTTAAATTTTCTTCAAAATGATACGCTGTATTTTGTCAGTTCTCTGCCATTTTTGGGCTGATTGAATAGCTTCATTCATGGTCTTGTTTCACCCACCGTTTTAGAAACGGGCTGTTCGGGAAGATTAAATGGCCTCTGCCAGGGCTTAGAAGCCAGAGATTTTTTAAAGTTTTAATTTGAATATAGTGGTGGATTTACATTTTTGAATAATGATTTGTGTAACTGAAGTAAGAGGAAATTTAACTTAAAAATACCTGTTAATGGCCATGGAATATCTTAGGTGGCCAGGTTTGGGAGACATAAATTTTTGCGTTTGTTGTACAAAGCCAAAGATAATATTTTAAGTGGCTGTCAATGGCATGACTAGGGAAAGTTATGGATGGAACTACAGCGTGAGTCATACTTTACTTATTTTAATAATTTTCGTGAATTCTAATTTTGAAATCCTTCTCGGCTCAACATTTGGGTTTTATTAATGGGGTAATATTGGTCAATGTTTTTTATCCATTTTGGCGAGAGAAACCAAAGAAAAATATATATTTAAAAGAGTCCTTGTGGGACAAAATTTTTTTATAGACATATATCTGTTTCTCTGAAATATTATTGCAAACTATCTATTTTCTTAAACATTGTAGTTGGATATTGTTACGACCATTTTGGGTCTTTGTAATGATTTCCCAAACTAATAGAAAAATAATTATGCTATATTAAAAATCAAAATGAAAACAATCATGTATCGATTTGATAGTGTAGTTTTAACCTTATGTAATTTAATGCAGATTTTGGTGGTATATTTTCTGCTTCATTGACCACGTTTATGCACACTCTATGCCCCTTTCCTTATATCACCTTGTTTTTAAACATACTTAGTTTTTTAAGTATTCTTGACAAATGTATATTTGAGGTGTCCTGGGTTCTCAGGGTCTCAATGCTGGCGTGCAATGCGGGAAGATTTGATTCGAAAGGTGCGAAGAAACCGTGAATAGACTATATACACTCGCACTCGCCGATCACAACGCCCCGTCGCCACTCGTCGCAGTAGTTCCACACACGTGGCGCCTCAGACGGCCGTACTGGGCTCTCCTCTCCTCTCGGAGACACACATCGCAGCTTATGCAGGATGTTGAACAAATTTGCATGTCAATACTTCGGGGTGGCATTCCTCACATCTGGAGGATGAATGAATGTTATATGAACACAGGTCCGCAAACGCTTCGTTTCATCACTACAGCCCGTAATACACAGCGTGCAGTGTATGTCCCGCGGGCTGGATCATGTTACTGTGGAATGCCATTGCAGCTGTAGTTGGCAGCCCCATACCAGCCCTGATTTGAATCCACTAGAGGTTTATTTGTAGGGACATTTAAAAGCACTTGTGTATGCAACCCCAGTGGACGACGTGGGCACGCTTCGTTATTGAGGCGGTTAGCGAAACAATCAGGAATACTCCAGGGATTCATCAACGCATCCGGGTGTTCATGCGATGGCGGGTTGATGCATGTGTTCGTGCTTATGGAGGGCATTTCGAACATTTCCTTTAGTGCCGACAATGAGCTTTCACAGATGTGTAACTAATTCCTCTGCAGTCTCTACTGTTCTAGGCGTAGAGTCGTAGTGTAAGGTGTCGTGTACCATGCGCTGTGTTCAGCCATGAGTCCTGGGTCTGCCTCCGGGCTAATGGTGGGTGAGGGCGTATTCGACGTCGGTGCAATATATACGGCAGCGATACTCTGGACCAACTCCTGGGGTAATGGTATGGGGACCCGTGTCCTAAGATGGCATTTCACCTCTGGCGTCAATACAGGGTACGCTGATCAGTGCACGGTGTTATGAGGTGATCAGGTCTTAGCTGAACAGCCTGTCTGATCACACCTTCAAACACTGAACCAGGGCACGAGCGTGATTACAAAAACACCTTAAGAAAGACAGTTGCAGAAACCCCCTCCGCCGGCCTATAAACGGGTTGAGAATATTAAACAACACGTCCGCTGTAGGCCAACGTAACACTAAAAGTGGTGTCTTTTGACGCCGGGGCAGCGGACCACGAAGAAGTGGAGATGGATGTGTCCGGCCATCTCCTAGAATCAGCCTCCGGCAACACGAACAAGGTGGGGACCTTCCAATTAATTTGTAATAATATTGACGTGGGGTACTAAAACTTATTATAATTAGTTAGCATCGTGGTATTCCAAGCTCCCCCAATCATTGGCCACGTAAATAGTTATTGCATAATCCTTATGTTCAATAAACCCCATCTCATACTGTTGTGCTCTATCCAATCATGACTCATTATTTAGCTACGCTATACCCCTTTTCAGTTATGAATTGACTTATAAGATAATACGTAACAAGGGCACATCCAGAACGTCGTCCGTCCCGTTCTGCTATCATTTTTGCCGGGGCAGGGGGACGCGCTAGTTCAGCGGGACAGTGTCCGTCCACATTCTGTTCGTGCAACGCAAAAGGCTGGCTCTTCAAGGAGTTCGTCAACTTCCCTGGCCGGCCCGTTCACCAGATCTTTCTCCCATTGAGCATGCGTGGGACTGGGTTTGGACGTAGCCTGGCTCGATCTCGTGCACCACTGACGACTCTTGTCCAGCTGTGCCACCACGAGCAATGTGCGTGGAATTACATTCCGAACGACGATATCCCTCGCCTCTATGATCGTCTGCATGCAAGCGTTTCTGCCTGCACTGCTGCTCGAGGAAGGTACTCTACATACTGAACGACCTCCTAGTACACTTCTGCAGATATTATTTTCCAGCGGATATTCTTGCGCCAGTAATCATGTCCTACATACTACTTTTACTGTATGTGAATAAAATTAGGACCTCTTGCGAAGCATCCGTCAAGGTGTTCTTTCTTTTCATTTTCCAGTACGCAGCAGTAATCCAATTGCGTTCGACTAGGTTTAAGTCAATGCGCTGGAAAAATCTGCACTGCTTACTTGTTTCTGCTTACCAAGTTTTATAATGTGGAAAACCCTTTATGGCACTTGCAGACAAACAGGCGCCAAACCTGCTTCGAAGCAGCTGCCACCTAGTGGCAGGTAGCTGAACTTCGAGCACCTAATTCTGCTTTCATCGTCTGCTCTCAAGTGTTTTCAAGCGCCTAACATTTTTTTAACTATGTTTTAAAGATCTCATGGGTTTGTAATGTGAATCAAATTTAAAAAAAAATTACAAAATTAATTTAAAATTTTTTTATATACTCTTTAATAACATTATGAGCATTTTAAAATGAAATTTTGTGGCAAACAAATTTCAAAAAGTTGTACGATCACATAGTTTGATTTTATCCGAAGTGTTTCTTAAAATCTTGGTAACGTCACACAGAAATTTCTTGGAAATCTGGCACTTTGTTCGCCTGCAATTAAACAATTATGGCTTAACTTCTGACAATCATTAGTTAAAATTCTATTGTAAAACTTAAAATAAAATTATGGTCGAACCAGTTAAAGAATTTTCATGAAATTTCTTCACCTTAATCTAATGAGGAAATCATGGTGGTCATGTTTAAGAAAACTTGTTACCCAGACTGGTCAATGGGAAATGATGTTCTCAGGCAGAACAAGGAATCGTTTTTGAGTTTCCGAGTACTTTTATTTAGAATATTGTTACACCAAACCAGGGCATGTGAAACTGGGAAACTTCCCCTTCTGAAGCAGAAGAGAGATGATCTCAAGAAATGTGAGAAGTATATTCCAAACACGTACGACGTTTTATGGAGAGAGTTATTTGATTGGCCAACAAACTAGTGTAACATCATACTCCATGATGTCATGACAGTGCCATACAACAGCACACTTCCGTAACCTCCAGTGCGTTCCGTTACTTATAGAATGTCTTTAAAAATTTAATGTAATCTGAAATAAAGTGTACAGATTCATAAATTAATAATAAAATCTTAACCTATGCTTTTTGTACTTCTGCAGCAATTCACGTTTGAAAATCCATGTAGAAACATTCAAATAATATGCTTTTAATATCCCGTTACTACAAAGGCTAATGCTGAGAACCGTACGGGTGTAATATAGTTTTTTTGTAATTTCCCACAAAGTTTGTCCAACTGGACACGTTCCCTTTCTGCATTTAGCAATTGATAATACATCTTAGCTGTTGTTATACCTCCATTGTCTGCTGGTGTCGTTTCCGCATCTGACCAAGCCACTCAGGATTACGTAACTTCAACACTGAACCTACGTGATTCGTATCTTGAAATCTTTCCGCGAAATATCACTGCCCCTAAATACCCAACCACTCCACTAGTATCGTAGCCACTCCCAGTCCCCACGATCCACCACTGAGGTAGGGCAGGGGTTAACAATTAACTGTGAAGAGAAGCGAGGGGGCATCGATCTAGATTGGTGGAATGAGGGGGGGGGGGGGGGCGTCCTCGGCCAGGCGGCCTGCCATGCGGTGGTCAGTTCAAGGTCTGCAACGGCGGCTCCAGGGTCGTTCACCCCGCGCCACATGAAGACCACAGCCGCCGGCGCCTCACAAAGACTGCTGTTACCCCGCCCTCCCCCCCCATTCCAACACACATTCTACCCCCTCCCTGGCTGCCGGACAAAACACCGCCGGCACATCCCACCTCCCCTCCCGCAATGACATCACGCGATGCCTACCTCACACAACAGGTAAGTACCAGGCAGCTGGCGATGGATGGAGGAGCTGTCCTGTTTTTCGACGCGCTGGACGAGAAGCAGGGATGACCCTGCAACCTCAGTTGCTGTCGGTGCTGCAGTGCTGGTTCGCCTACACGACAGTATTGACAGTAGCTCAACTTCAAGGGCGTCTGCGCCTACACGATGACTGGCATCGGCGCGGGGGTTGTTCTGTCCCCCGCAAAACGCACCAGCTGCGATCTCATTTCATTTCACCCCGCATCAAACCAACAGAAGTCTGTCTTCCCGAACTAACAAATACCCTACTTTATCCAGCCGCAATCCAGTTAAGAGTAATTATTTTACCCTCCGCGACTGTCGCATAGATTTTCCACGGCCCTCTCCGCTATGCCTGGTTTGTTATGCTCTTCCATCCAGACCCTTCTTATTTCGGGGTGTGCTCATGGCTACAATTGAGGCCATGGCACTACAACACTGCTTAGCCGCGATGCATGCTTCCATTATAATAATCAAACCCGACCTAAGGCGTGTATGGCTTGTCCTGAGACGCATTCCATTCGCCAACCGTCTTAGCTACTAACATGCATGCCGGAGGGCACACAGAACTGTGGAGGTGCTCACGCCTGTGTAGCGGGATTTGGGGGCTCGCCAAAAAAATGGATGGTCTAACCAGTTACAGGCTGTTTACCATTATCTTAGCAATTTTTAAATCAACCATTAAGAAATAACAGTGCCCCTACATGCACATATTTTAACCCTTTGATGAGCACGCACGTATATACACGTGACTACCTTAACATTAAAATTTCTTTGCTCTTGAAGACAAAACTAACACAATTATAGCTTTACTGTTTCACTGGACTTTATCGGAATCACAAGTAAAAAAATTACAACGTCTCAACATTTCAGTTTGTAAGAATAAATCTGTTGTTTTTAGTAATGTTTCAAATGAACACTATGGATTGTTACACGTGTTACATCTGTCCCGGCACATTAATTGGGACACATACAACGCGCGACTTCATTGGCCGACGGCCAGCCAGTAGTTGACGTTACAGAGTGTAAGAGGCGTGTCCGGTGTAGCCAGGACCAATAGGACGATGGCAAGTGGAAATACAGGGACCAACACAACTGATGTTCTCTGTAGCGGAGAATATAGGCAGCTCATTTCAACCTTGTCTTCAGTGGCAGGACATTTGGGCCGTCTTCAAAGGGTTAACGTGTAAATTTTCTTTCATGCGTCCAGTAAAGTTGGTAACGAGGGAGAGAAATTAGATTACACGCCTTAATGACAAATTAAAAGGTTTTAGGTAATAATTTATGAAAACATGAATTATTTATTTTTTCTTTGTGTTTTTTTAATATTTCTAAGAGAAAGAATAAACAAATTCGTAACATTTTTACTTTTATAATAATTTTACATTTTTACTTGACCGGCGCATCAATAAGGCGATGATTTCCACATGGTGGAAGTATACGCAATATGAAAAAAATTAGAACTTAAGTGCTCATTTCACCTTGAACAGCCTTCGCTTTCATATATCTATAGTCCATTCCCGATTGGAAGCGAATTATGAAAATCAACCTTTGAAAAAACACTCTAGGCAAAACATGTCAACCTGATTTTTCAATAACCCATATTCCACAGATATATAACACAGTGGTTAACTTTAGAGTACTGTATTATTGAATAAATAAACCTTTACCTTAATATCTTCTATAACTTGAAATATGAATTTCTTTTTAAATATGAATTAACAACAGCGAGAGCAGCGAGGGGTTGGCAACGACCGATAAGAAATAGTTCACAGTTAAAATATTATTTTAACATAGTTTTTTAGTATACTCTTTGTAAATTAAACGGTGCCTATTGAAATATTGAAATATTTAGGTAGCCCCAATGGCAACATATCTCATTTTTACAGTTTAAAATAACAGCGGAAAATATCATAAGTAGGCCGTAATGGTACGGTGTTGTTTTATCGAGCGAGAGCAATTTTGAAGCAACTGTCTGCTGAGGGAGATTTGTCGTTCTCTCTCTCTCTCTCTCTCTCTCTCTCTCTCTCTCTCTCTCTCTCTTCTCTCTCTGTCTTTGTCTCTTTCACACTCGGGAAGTTTCACTTCGCTAGTACGCGGCTAAATTGTACCTGTTTTCAATTGTAGCGTATTTAATACTTATTACAGCAAAATAATGATTTTTGAAATAGTAATTTACAACTGAAAAGAGATTTTAATGAATACTTACATATATATATATATATATATAATGGCAGGGCAGAAACAAAGTGAAGTTGGCAGACGTGGCGAGCCATGACATGGCGTGTTGCTGTTTTACCAAACAAAGAGTAAATTATACTTACTCCGGAAAATACTTCAAATTACCACATCACGTTTGTAGACGTTGAGTATATTAAACCTACCTAGGCAAGTTACGATGTGGTGATATATCTGTGTTTCCGCGGCAGTAATAAATATACTGTGACGTGTGTTTCGTTAACTGCAGCGTGTGAAATAGCGTGGCGTGGCTGTTTGGTGATAGTTACGCTGGATCTGTGTGTGCGTGATTTCAAATATTTGATGTGAACTATTTATATGTTGTAAATGTGAACTGTTTTTATGACGAAGTTATTTATTTACATCCACGTATGTTTATTTATCACAACGTTGTACCTTTGCCCAGGGTGTTTGAAACACAATCGTGTAACGTGATTTACCACCAATTCCAACAAAATAACCAAGCCCATCCCCAATAAATTTCAATAAACCTAATACACAGTAAGTAGCAATACATATAAATATTAGTGGAATAAAAGTTACGGTAGGCTTATTTGAGTGCATGTTCACCGCTATATTTTAAGTTTCTATAAGAAAAAATGAGCGATGCGAGTTGCGTGCTTAATTTTAATGTCGCTTTTTCTTTGGAGTGTTTTTCCTACGTTATTTGAACTGAGGCCGTTCTTATAAAGAAATAACCCAACATATATCAATTACAAAAAGTTAAATACTATAGTTTATTACACCGCAGTTGTAACAGTGTTTAACACAGTCGCGGCAAAATATTAACGTGCATTACGTGTAATGTGCTATGTCTTGCAAAACAAATATGGTAATGTAACGTAACCGTAAGAACTATCGTTAATTCAGGCAATTTTTAAAACGTCATAAAGCTGAACTAAATAATGTTATAGGCGTAAACTGTGAATATTCGTATGAAATGGTTTTTGAAATATACCTAAGACAGAATTATTTTAAAAGCTGTAAACAGTAAACAACACATTTGACAGGTATAAAAGTAGAAGTCACATTTCAATGTTTATTTTTAGGTGTAGCGAAAGTATACGAACACATGTACACACACGATGGCATGTAAACATTGATTTTGACAGATGCTACATGGCAGTCACATGGCAATGTTTGTTTACATTTGGCGGAAGGATACGAAACGGGCCTGCAAGTAGATATTTAGCAGGGCTCCGAGAAAGTTGCTGACAATGGTGAATGGATTATAGTTACATCGTTCCAGTTACAAGTAGGTAACACGTTCCTGTAACATGTTATTTTTGTAACAGGTCAGTGCGAAACATGTCTCGCCTGCCCGGAACATAGTCTGACTGATCATTCGTATTTTGCGCATGCACCCAACACTGACCTACCCCAAACTAACAGAACTGTCAAAATCATATGGTCAACAGTGATGAACGTGTTTGTTTATATCTCAATTTTCAAAAAACAAGCCATGTAACAAAAGCTTTTATACTTCTATATTCATGAACTATCTTAATTTCGGGTAAAATTAACTTTTAAGTATTTTTTTATCTTAATTGATAATATTCTATAAATACTGTGTAATGGTAATATTAATAAAACAGACAGAAATAGGTGTTTTCGCTGTGTCTAGCCAGAAATAGTTTCATGCAAAATATAATTAAAGTACGCACGAATGTAATACGTTATCCCTTCGGTGTAATTTTCTAGACTTTGTTAACTCATTGAAGTCTGCACACATTTACTGGCAGTTGAAGACACGTTAGAAGTGAGTCACCTATATCCACTACTGCAAGAACACCGGTTCTGTTGGTGTCTGGGTAAGAACTCACCATCGTCCTATTGGTCCATACCCCACCGGACACTACCCTGTACTTTACAGCGTTCATTACTGGCCGGTCATCAACCAATGGAGAGCCGTTCTGATATTAACCCAACCAAATAGCCTTTATCGTATAAAAGGATTTGCAATCAATCATGTCCCTTTGAGTGGCTATAAAAATAAAAGAAATTCTACCGTTAGCAATATCTTTGTAACTGCGCTGTCGTGTTCTTGTGAGTACGTGTTAAACACTAGCCGAACAAAGACTGCACATCCATACGAGTTTTGTTCTGAACTACAAAGAAATTTTCAGATTAGCTTTGCTCGAGCTATACATTCGAGCATTTTCTACAAAGTATTAAGCTTTGTTTGCATGAGGCGGAGGAATATCCTGGAAGTAGAACTTCAGAAATGTTGGGAGGAACCGCTAATGGACTATACGTGAGTCTTACTGGTTCACAATCCTGCACTCAGTGTCAGGGAACGAATGAACCAATCACGAATCGCAAGGCTATTCAATTATTAGCCCGTCGGACTCGTAATAACGACCAGCAGACGAAATACTTGGATATGTATAAAGAAATTAATTGTTATTTTTTGTTGAGATATATATTTCCCAATCTATTTACTTAATTTAACATACGTGAAGAACAGAAAGAGCACATGAACTCGGTAAAAAATCCGATCCTCCAACTGCAACTTGACTTCTCGATCCTTTCAATAGTACCTTGTGATAAATCCATCCGATGATAGATGGGTATTTGAAGTCTCACTTCCAAGAAGGGAATATGCTGAACGTCATTTCTTCCTCGCCAACACGCTCTCCAGTCTGGAAATTCTGCGGTGGTGATGCAATACTGACCTTTGGGACTTCTATCGCGCCACCGATTCCTCTGAAACCAGGAGATACTTTCTCTCTGTTTTTTTTTTCTCTCTCCATCAGCCACGGAAGGTCAGATCGGCGATACAGTCGTCATCGTACAAGTCATGAAGCGATGAGACCTGCCTGAACAGTAATAGTTAAAACCAGAACCACAGAACAGGTAAGCATATAGAGGCGAAATGGCGTGTGTGTATATATAATCGAGGCAATGAGAACCGATTAGGGTGAAGTGAAGTGAGTATGGAACAGCGCCGGAATGCGAGGACAGGGGTAAATGGGATATCCCCGAGAAAACCCGCCGACCAGCGGCATCGTCCGCCACGAGATTCGAAGTGAAACGACGTGACGGTTATTTGATGTGGGCATATCCTCTCGCTGATTGGCTGTGCGCGGCTGTGTAACGGACCTAAAACTTGATTCACATTTACGCCGCTCACGCCAAACATGCAAGGTGGCCGCAATCTACCGCTGTTGAAATGTATTGGCTGTTCGCGGTAAAGAGAGCACTTTTGAGGTCCTAGTTACTTTTTTTTTCCTATCAGTCTTTTTTTATCGATTCGCCACTTTTTAAAATAAATATTTGCAATGTAAGTAATAAACACAGTGTAAATATTTTACCGGACAATGTTTAAATAGAGACCTGAAGAATTCAAAATACGTGTGTTTACATAAATTTTGCCATTGGTCCACACTATGTTTGACACCTCCTGGAGAACACTGGCCCAATCGTCGCTTTTTACTGAGACAGCAGACAGCCAATGTGCACTCGATATCAGCATATTTGCACATAAGACTGTCGTGGCTAGCCTACAGGTCATTGAACTCACGAAATTTTTCAAGTCTCAACCTATGGCATACGCGCAGTTTTACTTTGGTATATTGGCCACGTGTCTTTGTTGGGAGACAGCTCCTTTACCTGACTGGACCAATCAGAATTCGTTAACCTCGACGCCGAGTGTCCGTGATTTGCCGGCAGACACATGCAAGGCGTGACAATCACGAAAGTGGATCTAAGTTCTAGTATCCTGGAGTACAAGCAGTCCTGGAATCTTTTCGCGAAAAGCAAATGTCCCTACCAAAAGCATTGCTTTGACAAAAACAAATTTCTTGCCACAAAATCTTTTGTGATTACCACGCTGACATAACAATTTTTTTGGCCGTAATTTTTTTTCTTACTGCAGAACTGTATTTCCAGTGTAGGCTGTGTGTGATATTTCGAACTTCCGATGTCGGTGTCACGCAGCATGATATGACGGAGTAAGACGTATTCTTGGGGGTACCAACCGTCCTCTTTTACCCGGACATAACCTCCTTTACCCGGAAATGGCCTCTTTTACCCGGACATGCCTCTTTTACTCGGACATAACCTCTTTTACCTGGACATGGCCTATTTTACCCGGACATAACCTCTTTTACCTGGACATGACCTCTTTTACCCGGACATAACCTCTTTTACCCGGATATGGCCTCTTTTACCTGAACATGACGTCTTTTACCCCGACATAACCTCTTTTACCCGGACATGGCCTCTTTTTGACGCCTTGTAAACTGCCCGGCCGGGCTTAACCCCTTAAGACGGATCAGTCCCCGCCATCTTGGATTTTCACTATTTTTGCCATAGGTTCCATTTAAGAACGTTCAACGAGATTTTTCGCATGACATGACGTAAACAATAGCTCCGTATATTTAATAAAACTATTACATCGCTATGGAATCGATTGTTTTTCGACTAGTGATTGAAGGTAAGAAATAAACAGTTTTTTTTTTTTCCTTTCGCTTACATAAATGGTCCTGGAACAGCAAGCTAGTAATACATGTTTTAGAACATGTGCAATGTAATTAGTGTCCTACGGTTTATCGATCCCCAAAATAAAATACAATGTCTGTAATGCAATTTACGGGGAAAATTCAGAAAATCCAAGATGGCGGGGACTGATCCGCCTTAAGAGTGGGATGGACCCCCGTGGGAACCCCGCGACCAAGGGTCAAGAAGGGAAGGAGCGATAAGGACGACAGTAACACGCACGCCTAGTGCCTCATTGCTCCTACGCGCAAGGCGTGGGGCTTTACTACACGCGATGAAAGACCACATATTAAACTACGCCCGTATCTTTGTACTTTTCTCTTGCCGCTTAAGGAAACTGCATAGGCAAGCTTTAAAAATGCGATATTTGACCATTTTCAAGAATTTTTTTCTCCAAGAATACACTTAATACGACGAAAATAAAAAAAAAGGGCATAGATAATAGTTTTTTATATTTTCCGACAAAAAGTCGTATTTGCAGAACACTTATTTCTATATGGGACCGATTTCTTAATACTATTTTGCATTTAACGTATTTTTGATTTGACTGATCTGTGGCATGTTATACAGATTTTGTATATTTCCATTGTAAAATCGTGTGTCCGCCTTCTTCGTGTCATTTTCTCGTGTCCTCTTTTTTAATGTCAGTTACTTGAACATGTCCTCTTTTCGGGTACTGCATATATGGTAACCCTACGCTGCCTGTGTGCGATGGCGGTGCCATATGGATACACTTCAGCTCTCATGTCGCTTATCCGAAAACTGCATTCGTAGTCATTCTAGCTGCCTCCGGCGAAAGCATGTCGACCCAAGCTAAAGAATAACCCTTCGCAGAACGTCACAAATGTCCTGCCACTGAAGACAAGGTTGAAGTGAGCTGCCTATATTCTCCGCTACAGAGAACATCACTCAGTTATGTTGGTGTCTGTATTTCCACTTGCCATCGTCCTATTGGTCCTGGCTACACCGGACACGCCTCTTACACTATGTAACGTCAATTACTGGCTGACCGTCGGCCAATAAAGTCGCGCGTTGTCTGTGTCCCAATTAACTTGTCGGGACAGATGTAACACGGGTTACAATCCATCGGGTTCATTTGAAACATTACTAAAAACAACAGATTTATTCTTACAAACTGAAATGTTGAGACGTTGTAATTTTTTTACTTGTGATTCCGATAAAGTCCAGTGAAACAGTAAAGCTATCATTGTGTTAGTTTTGTCTTCAAGAGCAAAGAAATTTTAATGTTAAGGTAGTCACGTGTATATACGTGCGTGCTCACCAAAGGGTTAATGCGAGCTGGTGTTTACGGTCGCTTGAAACGTTATTCAACACGGCTGCGTTGAATTACAGATACGCGCCCACAAAGTTCGTTAACGATGTGCAGTTTAAATTAGATTTTGTTGAACGACACGCGGCCGCAGGTGATCCGTCGCGGTCGTGGCATCACAGCGCGGCGGCAGCCTAGCGCCCATTGCTGTTTGGGGAGCGCTGCGCCGCGCCAACTGAGTCTCTGTTTTTAGCTTGCGTTAACTCGCATTAAGTAAGCTGCTCGTAAAGCTTTTCCCTTTATGGCACGCCGGACATCCTGTCCTCAACTACAGAGCACTTAACACTTTGTAGACTACGCTCGAGTGTAGCTCCAGCAAATATATTATTTGATAGATTCTCTTTGTCGTTCAGAACAAAACTCGCATGGATGTGCAGTCTTTGTTCGGCTAGTGTTTAACACGACATCACAAGAACACGACAGAAAAGTAACAATGATATTGCTAACGACAGAATTTTTTATAGCCACTCAAAGGAACATGATTGATCGAAAATTTTTTGTGCGATGAAGGACGTTGGGTCAATATCAGCTCGGCTCTCCATTGGTTGGTGGCCGGCCAATAATGAACAGGGTAGTGTCCGGTGTGGTATGGACCAATAGGATGATGGTGAGTTCTAACACGTACACAAAAAGAACCAGTGTTCTTGCAGCAGTGGATATAGGTGATTCGCTTATAATCTGTCTTAAGTGCCAGTAAATGTGTGCAGATCTCAATGTGTTAGAAATTAAGATATAAACACGTTCATCACTGTTGACCACGTGACTTTGACAGTGTTGCGTTCCTTTGGGGTAGGTCAGTGTTTGGTACATGCTTAGAATACGAATAAGATGTTTACTTGA
The DNA here is from genome assembly GCA_029891345.1 of Dryococelus australis. Taxonomy (NCBI): domain Eukaryota; kingdom Metazoa; phylum Arthropoda; class Insecta; order Phasmatodea; family Phasmatidae; genus Dryococelus; species Dryococelus australis. The sequence goes on from CM056993.1 coordinate 385,955,653, forward strand.
TCTTTAGACCATGGTAGGAACGCATACTGCAAAAAAAAAAAATACGCGAAAATATTTTTTTATATAAATGAAAAACATTCATTTAAGGCTGTTTTGTTTGCAGTAACAAATCTTGTTTTAATTCAAATGCAAAGTTAAAGACTTACATTAACTGTTATTAAATATTTTCTTTATACATTATTTTATGGCGTTATTATATTTTTTATAGCGGTTTACTACACAGGAAAGAAAAATCTGTACTTGTAACAAAGAATTCTTTGGAATCTAGTGTCCAAAGAATTCTTTGTGACAAGTACAGAATTTTTTACAGTGTAAAAAGGATTTATTGTGTAAAAAAAACAAGCCTGCCAGCATGTTCGGTGTACGTACCATAGACTAAAGATGAGGTAGACCGATCTCGCTGGCTGCGCACAACCAGTCTCCGTGTTCCAACATAGAACTGCTTTTCTGCAAACACGACTTGCGAAAACGTCATGGTTTGGATTTTAGGTTAGAAAACTGATTTGTAAAAAAAAATGTTTTCAGATGCATGTATACTTCCTCTAACCGATTTGTAATACAGTTTGATTAAATTTAAAATAGTAAAAATACTTAATTGATGTAATAGTGCTTGTTATTTAAAGTTTAAGATGTAAACAAACACGTGAATCACTGTTGACCATGTGACTTTGACAGCCGTATAGGATTGGGGTAGGTGAATGTTGGGTACATGCGCGGAAGACGAATAGGCGGGCCTACCTCATCTGTAGTCTACGGTACGTACAACGATTTCCGTGTGTTGGTCTCGTGTGTAGGTACAGCAGCGGCCATACTCGACGTATCCAGCTACGGCGGCTCGGCCCCTGGCGGGGGCCAGTCACCACATAGGGCGCTCGCTGCTCTTATCGAGCACTAACGATTCCGTTTGTACCAACATCGAAAAGTCATTCAGTTGGAAAATAATTCATTCACAGGATTGGCGATCAAGCAGAGTTATCCATTTCAACGTTTAAGATCAAATCAACTTTACTCGTATACACGTTATGTTGTAATCCAGTTGGTTACAAGTTCGTAACGTGATTTTAATTGAATTCCAATTTTGACATGGGGAAAATTAAAAAGAAATGTTGGGTTCCTCACTGTGAAAATTTGAAGCCAAACACACTTGTGAAATACTTCACCTTTCCCAGCAAATCCAGAAAGGTAAGTTTCTAAACCAATTTTGTTTGTTCTGACTGGTATCTATGTTTGGGCTGTTTATCTGGTTACGAACTTTCGATCATTTCCTATAATAATCCATACTTTGCCTAAATATTTGTCTCTTCTATTCAAATGCTAATGCTAAATGTCAAAACAAACAAAATTGTTTTTGAAACTTAACGTTTTTGGATTACTGGGAATCTCGGATATAAGTGCCGCCCTGCAGAGCAAAAAAAAAAAAACATAAAAATACAAACCAATTTAATTAAATCATTTTGGTAATTATTATGGTTTAAAAATCCTTACCGTGTCTTCTAAAATTATATTTTATCAATCTTAATGTCATAAAATAGCCACGACAAAATAATGATCTGTTTTTATGTTGGTAACAAGAGAAACGTTAGTGGCCCGATCGTAGAGAGGTAATACGCAAAGAGGTTCAGCATGGCAGTGAAATCTCTTTTACCTTTGCATACTCTTTGGCCGCTGGGAAGGTAGGTCGCGCCACCCGTTGTCAAGCAGACACAGGGGAAATGTTCCAATTAGCAGCATTGCATGGACGGCCTGGCTGAGTGACGAACCTGCACGTATTTCCAGGGGGCCGCGGTGGTTGAGCGTGTAGCCTGCTCGCCTAACACCAACGCGAAACCGGGTTCAATCCCCGGCCGTGCTCACTCCCGGATTTTCGCACGTGGGAATCGTGCCGGACGATGCCGCTGTGCGGCGGGTTTTCTCGGGGACCTGCCGTTTCCCCTACCCCTTGCATTCCGGCGCTGTTCCATACTCATCTCGCTTCACCCTCGTCGGCTCTCAAGACAAATATCTTGACTCCACTTCACTCCACAAGAGACGGAAGTCACTGCTTCGAAACAGCCGAGATAGGGGAAGGGGTGATGGGAGATGGGGCAACCAGGTGATAATCTTTATAAACTCCAACACCTTTCACTCACCTCTTGTTTGTTGCAGGTGTCTACTGGGGATACGGCATAAGGAATACACAACTAGGCAAATACTCAGTTGAGACCCCTAACAACCCCCCCCCCCCTTCCACCCTCCGTCACACTTTCCGCAAACGGGGTATGGGTATCTTCCAACACCCTGGTTACAAATTAAAATCCCGCGATACCAACAATCAAAGAAAGCTCAGCCTACCAAGCTTTCTCTTATAGTGTTGCAAACACCTTCTAGTAAAGAGTATTCTTTCCTATCCTCTGCCGTAGTAGAAACACTTCTTTTCTAGACATCATAATTGCATGAAATTTTAAATGTATTTATGTCGATGTGTTTTCACGGTGTCTATGCCAGTTCTCGCTCACCGTTGGAGACAACCACGGCCCTAATCGCGACCATTTACTGCCCCAAGCCGCGAAAGCAGCGATAACTGGGCCTATGGAGCTCTGCGCTGAGACTAGACTTACCTACCTAGGAGCTCCGACTCTCCTCTTGGTTTCAAAGTAGGTTTAAAAAAAAAAAAAAAAAACACTTGTCTCGCGCAGACTTTCACAAACACGTTAGGTCAGTAACACACTGCGCTGGTGAAGGCTGTTCATGATAAAGTGAGCACTTTTGAAATCAACCTTAGAAAAAGTCACTGCCCCTGTCTGGATATATTTTAACGGACGCACGGAGTGACATCCATCCAGTCAAGTTGGTAATGATGGGTGGAAAGTAGTTCCACATCTTAAAGTCGACTAAAAAGTATTAGGTAACCATTTGTGACGCCTTACATAATTTCATTCGCTTTCTTTTTTTATTAATGCACGGAAGTGTAAAAATGACCACTTTTTCAAAAGTGCTCATTTTACCGTGAACAACTTTTAGTAGAAATTTTCCGCTTTTTTCTTTCATTTTATTCTGTAAAGCTTTATACGATAAGTCGCAGAGTTAATTTATGATCATTGGTGCAATCAGCACACTCTAGGAGCCAAAGCACTAACTACTGCAGTCGCCATGCCAAAATGACGCAGTGTGTTAGATTTGTTGGCGTGAGGAGGGGAAGCGTCAATATCTGGGATACGTCATTGCCAATTTTGTCTAAAGGAAGTGAGTTCTGAATGCAATCGAAGACATTTAGTCTTTTGTAGTTTTAAGTGCATTCTCAATACTCACGAAAGAGTATTTTTTCTGGAATTTAATATATAACGTATATATAATTTCCGTAATAAAATAACTGCTGGAAGAAATTCAGTTTCTAAACACCTGCAATCTACTTCGGACGTGCGGTACTGTAAAACAGCGAGAAAAAAAAAAACCTTTCCTTAACGTGCCTGTAACTTGTATAGGCTATTCACGGTAAAGTGAGCACTTTTGAAGGACCTGTTGGAATAAAATTCAATAAATACATTTTATCTTAGCCTTAGACGGTAATTTCAGAGTACGATGGAATGTACACACTGTGTTTATTATTTACATGTCAATATTTATTTAAAAAGGCGGATAAAGTATAAAATATAGCTGAAGGGAAAAAGTAACTAGGGCCTCGAAAGTGCTCTCTTTACCGTGAACAGCCTATACGTACATTTACCTCAACACGTTTTGAAGGAGCATAACACTTCATCTTGCAACTGGTCCGTACACCGCAAAACCGCAGAGCGAACACTCTGGTCTCCGAAAAAAAAAAAAAAAAAAAAAAAAAGCCACTTTCTGACACTTACAAGAAAGAAGCGTTAGTTTTGTTGTCCTGATAATTTATTCTTCCCCCCCCCCCCGGCTGTTTTTAATACACTGTTCACGGTAAACTGCGCACTTTAAATTATAAACTGCTACACTCACAATGCGCACTAACTGAGGTTTAATTTAGAAAAATTTACAGCGAAATTAATTTCTTGCATACAAACGATGCTACGTGAGGTATTTACCACAGGGTATCACTTTGAAATATGTCCGCAGTTAACACGTTACATCACTCATAGAACAGATGTTGGCTGCTAGTTATCTCTGTGGCTGTTTCCACTTATCTTACTATAATATAGAACGTCACCCGAAACGCTGTGCTGAGTTAGCAGAAAAATTTTCACGCCTTAAAGCCACTGGCGCGTGAAAACAGTATGTTTATATATAATTTTTGTCATAACTTGTTTTCCGAAGGGTTTATCGAAATTTTTGGCACTTCAAGACGCAAATAACAACTTTTAGCACCTTCTTACGTTGTTAGATAGTCACTGCTATCATTATTCTCCGAGCACCGATGGAAGAAAAGAAGGAATTTTAGTTTTCTTATCTGCAATCGGCGCTCCGAGAATAATGAACAAAGTGAATTTGTAACAATGCAAGAAGGTGACAAAAGTTGTTATTTACGTTTTGTTGAACCAAACAATTAGAAAAATCCGCTGTGAAACAAGATATAGCAAAAACTACTGTTTCATATACCAGTGGCCTGAAGGTTTGAAACTTCTTGCAAGTAGATTTATTATAGTTTAAATATACGAACTAATATGTGTCTATACACTTTTGGTTCACATTATTTAAGCCCGTGGGCTAAAAAAGAGGAGGGGAAAAAATCGAAAAGAAACTGTCACAAGTATTTCACTAAGGTGCCAAATAATTTTAATTGCTTGTATTTATTTGCACGTCAACCTTCCCTTCAGTACGATTATACATACCACGGAGTGCTTGCAATGGCGTCCTTTCGTTAAAAGTTGGAAGTTTTTCAAGGTTCCGCCGGACAGACGGATGGAAAAATAGTAGTCACTTTATTGGCTGTTAGTCACGTCATGATGGACGGACAACTGTCGTGGACATGACGTGACACTGGAAAGCCACCATAGCGCACGTGGACTACGCTATAGTGCCCTCTACAACAGAGGTGTCACTCTCAAAAGGTGTCGTGGGGCATAAAATGTAATCTAGATAGCGCAGAGAGCCGATTACTATAAAATTATATTATATATATATATATATGTATGTATATATATATATATATAATATATATATATATATATATATATATATATATATATATATATATATACATACATACACACTCCGGGGAAACATTCCTGACATCTAGAGGATGAAAAAATGTTATATGAACACAAGTCCACAAATGCTTCGTTTCTTCACTACAGCCCGTAATTAGAGACCTGGAGAATTCGCTAGTTCAATGACCTGCAGGCTAGACTCTACAGTCTTATGTACAAATATGTCGATATTAACTACACATTGGTTGTCTGCTCTCACAGTGGAAGGCGACTATTGGGCAAGCGTTCTCCAGGAGGTGACATACACCGCGTGCTCCAGTGGCTAAAGTTATATAAACGCACGTATTTTGAATTCCAGCTTGTCCCAAAATTAATCCGCGAATTCTTCAGGTCTATACCCGTAGTACATAACGTACAGTGTATAGCCCGTTATGTACTACGGAGAATACTCTGAATATATATATATATATATATATATATACACACACACACACACACACACACAATGGCACTATTTAAAGCGTGCTGAACCTAATATGATACAAAATTGTAAACATATCAAAATAAATGCAAAAAAGGCACTACACAATTGTGAAATTATGAACTCCTACACGGACACATTAAATACTACTAGAAGTCTGACATCTATTCTTGGCCACGAAATGTTCACAATCCGGTGAAACAACTCGCACTGTAGTGGAGCTCTTAACATCGAGGTCTTGAGAGCCGATGAGGGTGAAGCGAGGTATGAGTATGGAGCGGCACCGGAATGCAAGAGCGAGTAAAACGGCAGATCCCCGAGAAAATCCGCCGACCAACGGCATCGTCCGGCACGATTCCCACATGCCAAAATCCGGGAACGACCCAGCTGGGAATAGAGCCCGGTCCGCCTGGGCGGGAGTCTAGTAGTCTAACCACTTCACCACAGTGGTCCCTATAAACAGTAGAAGAAAGAAAAACCTTTAAAAAAAAAAATAGTTTTTAAAATTCATCGACTGTTATGTCTGCTCCTGACGAGCTGGGGTAGCACACATACGAGTCAGGTGGCGCGAGTTCTACGTGCCTGCTCTACAGAGTGACCCCATTCACAGAGGGCAGACGTCTGAGATGTTTCCTGGTTGGAGATGATGTATAGGTCCGGTCGAGCGAGCTGTGGAATCCCAGCCAGCGATACGACTGACGACAGCGCTACTTATGGAGCTAGAGATATACGTCACTGCGAGTTTAGTTGCTAGCCGCTTGACCGACCAAGAGGTTAAACATCCCACCGCTGAGGATTCCAGTCCCGAGATGACATCATCCGTGCCGCTTAAGGCTCTTTCACACTATCGAATTTTTCTTCAAATCACCTTCAAGTAGAGACCTGAAGAATTCACGAGTTCGATAACTTGTAGGCTAGACTGCACAGCCGTATGTACAAATATGCCTATATCTGCTGCACATTGGTTCTCTGCTGTCTCAGTGGAAGGCGAAGATTGGGCCAGCGTTCTCCAGGAGGTGTCAAACACCGCGTGGACCAATGGCTAAAGTTATATAAACACAAGTGTGTGAACTGAAGCTTGTCCCGAGATGAATCCGCGAATTTTCCAGGTCTCTACCTTCAAGATTTATTGAATTCAATTCACTGAACGCTATATGACGTCATACGACCGTAATAATTGCGGCCATATTTGCTTTCAATTTCTTGAATGTTTCGTTTGCCTTCAAGATTTGCGTTTAAAACATGTTATATATTTTCTTGAATCCCACATTTTAATTGCCGATCACTGCTGTAACACGCACTTTTAGAGCTATAGACTATTCACGGCAAAGTGAACACATTTGAATGTCCTCTCATTTTGAATAACTGTCAATAAATACATTTTATTTAAGCCCAGGCGTTAACTTTGGATTGCTGTGAGATATACACACTGTGTATATTATTTATATGTAGGGACAGGTGTTTTTTGCGAAAAGATTTCAGGACCAATAACTCCAAGGCACTTTTGTTCATGTTCACTTTCGTGGTTGGATGATTTTAAATGTCACGTGCCTCAAGTGTCTGTCAGCGAATCATGGACGTTCAGTATCGGAGTACTTTATTACGATTGGCCCAGTCAAGTAGGAACATGTATTTTCACGCAGACGCGCAGCAAATAACCAAAGGAAGTTGTGGTTGTGGACGCAGGCTATTTAAGCCTAACATTGCCATAAATATTTTCGCGAAAAACTCCTGTCCCTACTTATATGGCAATATATATATATATATATATATATATATATATATATATATATAATGTTAAAGGATAAAACATGGCTGAAATAAAAAAAAGTAACTAGGGTCTCAAAAGGGCTCACTTTACCTTGAACAGTCTAGAGAAGAAAGAATAATTATTAACACGTAATTTTTATGTTTAAAGGACTCAATATGATGATTTGTTTTGTTCTCGTGACAAGATTTATTTATTTGTTTTGAAACGGAGTCCGTAATATTTATTTTGGTTTGCAGCAGTATTTTTATTTTGCCACATATTTATACGTCTTCCTACTTTTAATTTGCGTACATGTACGCACAAGGCCAATACCCTTCACATTTTAGATCGTTGGGGCATTTTTAAGTGGCAATGCAAATAACGGGGGAATGGTAACCCTAGCGATTGGCTGGTTTCTAACACTTACAGCTCTCGTGTTCGTAATCGCGGACGTGAGGTGAGTGGAAAACATTTTCGACAGGGTGCTGTATACAGAGAGTAATCATCGCTCTGTGTTTTGGGCGCCGTCCTTGTGAGCAACGTAATCTGCCTGCGTTCCTGTCGCTCTCGGTTGTGAACGGTTTGAGTGTTCCGTATGCCTGGCGCTTGAACTGCAATGCGGCGGGTTTGAAATCACTTTGTATTTTTTAAAGAAGCTACTAAACCATTGAGAACTGCACACGTTTGCTGGCACTAACGACCAATTAGAAGTGAGTCACCCATATCCACTACTGCGAGAACACCGGTTCTGTTGGTGTCTGTGTTAGAACTCGCCATCGTCCTATTGGTCCGTACCACACCGGACCCCACCCTGTACTTTACAGCATTCGTTATTAGCCGGTCATCAACCAATGGAGAGACGATCTGATATTGACCCAATCAAATGTCCTTTATCGCACAAAAGGATTTTACAATCGGTCATCTCCCTTTGAGTGGCTATTACAAAAAAGAAATACTATCGTTAGCAATATCACTGTAACTACGCTGTCGTGTTCTTGCGAGGTCATGTTAAACACTAGCCGTACAAAGACTGCACATCCATGCGAGTTTTGAGCTGAACAATAAAGACATTTTCAAATTAGCTTTGCTCGACCTGCACTCGAGCGTAGTATAGAAAGTGTCAAAGGTTCCCCTTGTATGTTGATATACAATAAAGTGAGCACTCTTTAAATCAACCTTAGAAAAATGTCACTGCTCATACCTGCATATATTTCAACGGGCGCACTGAGTGTCATGCGCCCAGTAAAGTTGGTAACGATGGACGGAAAGTAGTTCCGTATCTTACAGTCGAATAAAAAGTGTTACGTAACCATTTGTGATAATTTAAATTATTTATGTTGCTTTCTGTTTTTTTTTTTTTTGCGGCTTCTAAATGTAAAAATGACCAGATTTGTAAAATAATTATTTTCCTAATAATTTCAGAATTTCCCTTGACCGACGCATGAATAAAGTGATGAAGCACATGGCAATGTTAATTTTACATAAGGTGGAAGACTACTCAACGTGCATACAAGTAGATCTTAAGCTGGGCTTTCAAAAGTGTTCATTTTACCGTGAACAGTGTATACCTACGCAAAGACATCATACTCCAGACGAGGACGAAATTGTGGCTGATCAGTAGAGACCTGAAGAATTCGCGGATTCATTTTGGGAGAAACTAGAATTCAAAGTCCTTGTGTTTATATAACTTTAACCATTGGTGCACACTGTGTTTGACACCGCCTGAAGAACGCTGGCCCAATCGTCACTTTCCTCTGTGACAGTAGACAATCAATGTGCAGTTAATATCGACTTATTTGTACATAAGACTGTAGGGTCTATCCTGCAGGTCATTGAACTCGCGAATTTGTCAGGTCTCTACTCATCCGTAAACACCGATCACAAAGCCATCAATTTATTGGTTGTGTTAGCGAAGCAAGTGCTTTGATATCTGGAGTTCAGAACCCATCAGAATGATCTTATTAGCAACATCTGAAACCGTACGTTAATGTGGGAATGAAAGTGTTAAAATGAAAACCTTAGAATGCGTACCGAAAGAGATTTGGGCTGCTCTTAACAGCGACGTCTTGAGGGCCGATGAGAGTAATGTAAGTAAATATGGAGCGGCGTCGGAATGAAGGGCGGGGGAAACGGGAGATCCCGAGAAAACCCGCCTACCAACGGCATCGTCCGGTACAATTCCCACCGGCAAAAATCCGGTGACCCGGCTGGGGATTGAACCCGGTTCGCCTTGGTGGGAGGCGAGCAGGCTAACCGCTCAGCCACCGTGGCCCCGAAAACCTTAGATATGACATTTTTACCTGACATGAGGAAATCTCAGCTTCCTGAGGCATTAATTAAAAAAAGACACTGCAATTGCGCAGGCGCTGATTCCAGAGAGATTATTTTACTAGGAAGTACACGTGCAGATACATTTTCCACACTCTAAAATATAAAAGTTGAAAACTGCTCCAAATCAACGCACTTGACTTCAGATCTGTTGAAGCTGCTCCACTTGAATAAAAAAAAAATCTATTGATCATTTAAGTCGCTGGTATTCACTGATGAAAACAGTGATTTATACTTATTACTAGTGAATTGCACAGTTCTCGTAATAAAATCTTGGTGAATTCCAGAGAGTCATCAGTAGATAAAAACTAATTATTACCAATTTACGGTTACTTCAGACCTCTGAATCCCCGCTTAAGTTCTACTTCCACGATATTCCTCTGCCTAATTCAAACAGAGCTCAATCAAGTATAGAAAATTGCACCAGTCCGACAAAGCACCTTATTCGAGTGCATTCAGCTTAATCAACTGACACCCAGTGTACACAATTGTGTACATTACGCACGTGTAGGCAATTCTTGGTCTGTATTGCACACTGCAAAGTAGAATGACCAACGATCTTACCTGTGGGTAAATGATTCGCAAACCGTCTTACTGGCATAGGTCATAGTTGGTTCATATTACTGTAGCCAACCTTGTAGCTTACAGCTCATTGGCTGTGACAACGAAACAAGTGTTGGGTCGACTTAAGTACAGCACACATCATAAAATGTTATGCTTGCAACACCAGAGAAACAGTAGATTAAAGTGTGTCTGAAAGTGTTAACATTATTTTCATAAGAACTATTTCTTACCAGGCATTTCTAACACACCTATTTTCTCCCTGTTTTTATTCATATTTATTATAAATGAAATATTATTATTTATATATAAAATATAAGTAAGTTTTCATATTAAAACCAAAAATGAAATACTTGAATGTTAACAGGAGTACAAAAAGGTTGTGATACGTGACGTATTTAGGAAACAAAGACGTCATTCATAGGGAGATTTTCAAAGGTTTTATTAAAAAAATTGCGACTATACAGCGAATTAACTACGACTGTATGATTCAGTAAAATAATTCTGCTGACCCAGATCACTGATTCAGGTTTAGGCTGCGCAAATACTGTGCGAACCAATGCAACATATTATTTCTTAATACAATATTTAAATTTAGTTCCTTGCAAAATGGCCTCTAGTGCAGCCTGTCAACGCTGAACATTTGCTCGTCTCGCACGAGGTAATGGCTCCTCCAGCCTCTTTCAGAGATGAGATGAGGCCTGTGAGGGCACTTGTCGTCTGATAAACTTGTGTACATCGCAGACGCCGTTCTACTTTTTTCTACACCGCAAGAAGCGAATTAACACAGATCGTCGTCTGCTGCTCCTTGCTCGGCTCGAGCGGGATCTCACAGCGCCCTCACTATTCCCTAATTAACCCTTTAAAGACTGCACAAATTTACTGGCACTGAGGACAAGACTGGAGTGAGCTGTCTATATTTTCCACTTCAGCAATATCAATTGTGTTGATGAGTGTATTTTATCATACCATTGTCCTATTGGTCCTGGCTACACCGGACAGGCTTACTGCGCCCTGCAACTTTGATTATTGGCTGGCCGTCGACCAATGAAGTCGCGCGTTGACGGTGTGCCAATTAATGTGTCGCGACGGAGTTAACATGTTTTACAAACTATCGTGTACATTTGAGAAATTATTATAAATAACAGCGTTATTCTCACGAAATGAAATGTTTACTATTTGTATTTTTTTTTAAATTTGATTCCGATACAGTCCAGTGAATTGGTAAAACAATAAAAGTGTGAGGTTTGTCTCTAAGAGCAAAGCGATTTCCACACAAACATAGCCCCGTATACATACGTAAATACTCTTCAAAGGGCTCCATTTTTTCCAAGAACCAGAGTGTCTGAACCACGAGATTTGTTACGCGGCATGACTTTGCCAAAGGATCATAACCTTGCCGATGTGGCAATAAAATTAAAGGTACCTGTATAAAGGAGCGCCTGTTTTTCGCGTAGAGATCTCAGAACACGTTGTGTTCCAAAACACTTTCGTTCAGAACCACACATTCGTGATTGGAGCATTTGAATAGTTACGCGTCTTATCTGCCTGCCCGCGAATCACGGACGGTTGGCATTGGAGAAAATTAATTCTGATTGGCTCACTCGTGTAACAAGAGTCTCTTCACACGAAGACAAGTGGCCAACAGCCCACGGAAGGCTGCAAGTGTGCACATGGGATATTGAATTCCAGCCCATTTCGCGAGAACAGGTGGCCTACCTATACAGGCTGAGTCGCCCGCGCATTTTTCCATACGTGCAACCCGCACGCAAAACATCAAACGTTTCAGAACATCATGTGCGCGTTTATTCGTTGTCGCCGGTACAGTAATCGGTGGAACGGGTGTTGTTATGTAAGCAATGCGATGACGAGCAGTCACTTTCCAAACAATGCACGTCCGTTTATTGTGTCGAAACAGATCATTACGACGTTTACTTAATATGTTGGAACGTGACGATTGCGTCCGTAGTAACACACGTCTACCTCGCTTCGAGCCATTGTTAGGGACACCCGAATTTCGCGAACAGAATGCACGACCAGTTGTATTTCATAACACTCTAGTTCGTACCCACTTTCTTGATTGGATGATCTAGTGTAGGCGTCTTAGTTGCCTGTCCGCGAATCACAGACGTCCAGTACCGGGATTACCTAATAACTAGTGATAGGAAGAATTCGCGAATTCATTTCAGGACAAGATAGATTCCAAACGCGTGTACACTGAAGTCACATTTGCAATTGGGTCATAGTTTATTAGACACTCCCTGGACGACTCCGCGCCAATAGCCGACTTGCAAGGGAACAAGAAGCGAATCCCGTACTGTCAGATGTGGGGTAACACTGGGGCAACAGCCAATGAACAAACATCTGAGGTTCGACTATACAAAGGATTGTGAAGTCTACCATACGGGTCATTGAACTCACGAAATTTTCCTATCCCTACTAATAACTCTGTTTAGACTGTCAGGTAAGAAAATGTCTTCTAACAAATAAACACTGCCAATAAGCAGGAGAAAACTGCTGGTATGCCCATGGAGTATTGAAGTCTAGCATGAGCGGAAATCTTTTCGCGAAATTCTGGTGTCCTTAGCCATTGTGTTTCTTCATGTGACATAAAACTACAGTCACCGCTTACTGTATTGGCGACAAAGAATCAACGCGCACTGTAAGGATCATCTGTTTTCGCGCCGCTGATTGGTGCAGGCAGACTACGGTGTCGAATGTTCAGCTAACAGACGAGGCACCAGCCGTAACGGCATGGGATTTGGGTACACAAGGAACACTTATTTTACAGCGGAGGCGATGTTTTGTTAGATTAGTAATGTGTGCGGGTTGCGTAGATACAGAAAAAAATAGGCGCTGGCGACTCCCCGGGTATATTAATTTTGAAGTCCCGGTGTTATGAAGTACGAACATATGCATTGAAAAATATCAGCAGAGAAGCTATGAAGCGACAGCCCTGGGTTTTGAGGTAGCAGCGCACCTAACTTCTGTGCCAGTATCAGGATTGTTTGTTGGTTTGACACAGTACATACACTTTGTTGCAGGAATGATTTAAACGTTTCTGAAGTGGCTCTGTTAAAGGTACTATCTTGTTCTGTAGTACGGACAACGTGTTCTGCTAAAAAAACACTTGAAATGAAAAACACGGCCATAACAGTCAGTCTTGTTTCTATAGGCTGTTCACGGTAAAGTGAACCCTTTTTAAGGCCTTCCCAACAGGCCATAACCACTAATAGATATATATTATTGCAGCCATAGGTGTTAAATTTTGAGAGTGATGAAATGTATATACTGTGTTTATTGATCACATTGCAAGATTTATATTAAAAGCAGCAGGAAGATAAGACATTGGCTGAAAGGGAAAATTTAGAAGGGCCTTAAAAAGTGCTCACTTTACCGTGAATAGACTATAACACTATCTACGTTAACAATCTTTATATGGTACCAACAACCTTACTGATTACTGTCCCTATATTAACTTTAACAGTCTGTAGAGGTTCACACAACCATATAGTTTTCTCAGTGTAAACCTTCCGTTTAGAATACGCCGATCGGTAGAGGGCAGCTGTTTTTCGCGAATATATTCCAGGGCTACTTGTACTCCAAAACACTAGAGCTCAGATACACTTTAGTGATTCGATGATTTTAATTGTCGCGCATATTAGGTGTCTGCCCACGAATCACGGACAATCAGTGACAGTTCTTTATTCTGATTGGCGCGGTCAGGTAAGAGAATGTCACCCAACAGAGATACGTGGTTCATAATCGAAGAAAAGCTGCAAGCGTGCATGAGGAGCTAGAGACATAAAAAAAAAAATGCGAATTCGCTGACCTGTAGGCTAGGCTCAACAGTCTTATGCACACATATGCAGAGGTCAACTGCGCATTGGTTGTCTGCTGTCGCAGTGGAAGGCGACGATTGGACCAGCGTTCTCCAGGAATCTGTCAAACACCTTGTGGACCAACCGCCAAAGTTGTCTAAACACACGTGTTTTGCATTCCATCTTGTCCCAAAATAAATCCGCGAATTCTTCAGGGCTCTACATATCAGTGACAAAGTGCGAATGGTAAAATATTTTCCCTTATACCCATAGTAACGTTCCTACAGTTGCTCAGGAAAGAGTCAAATGCATATGAAATTTCCCAACTTTGTATAGTAGCGATGCTAAACATCCCCATATGTTCAACATGATACGTGATATTATTTCCATACATTGTATGGGTTAAAAACTTCCATTATAGTTTAGGAAGTTTACCAAAAAATTTGACAGCGTAGATTTCAATAGCTTAGGGCGTACGAGCAGTTTTCTTTTGGCTTATTGGCAGCGTGTCTTTGAGAGAATACATTTTACTACTAGACTGGCCAATCAAAATTAGGTAACTACAATGCTGTACGTCTGGTACTCGCGTGCAGAACCACCTAAGACGCGTAACAAGGAAACCATCCAATCACAACAATGGATCTGAGCTGAAGTGTTATGAAATGCCATTGATCGTGAAATCTTTTCGCGAAATTCGGGTGTCCTTAAGAATGGTTACTCCCACTTCAAAGGAACCGACTCATAAAAACCCGAGCATTTAAGTCAGTTCAGACCTGCCACAGAGTGAAATTTCATCACAGACCTGTCCAGCAGCTATGCTTGACGCTGAAACTAAAGCTGGACTTAACAACCATCCGTCAGTCAGTCATCCGTTGGTTTTTTCGTCCCGTCACTTGAAAGCGACTTATACCAGTCCGTCTGCCGTCAATCCGTCTGGCCACGAAATTTCCAATGTTACCACCCAACAACACGAACTTTTCCCGCGCATAGAGAATAGTTTTTAATGAATGTCGTAAATGCATTCTCGTTCCCTAACATAATTTATCATCATTTCCTTTGAAAATCTACAAGTCATCTTAAGTACAATTCAAAGGTGAAATGTAAAAAAGTTAACTTCACTGCCTTGTATATTTAAAAAGAAAAAAAATAAGACAAAGAAACAAGTGACTGTTTTCCGACAGCCATGTTCAAGGAACGATATTATAAAGTGGTGACCCATCCGTCAGTCCGTCGAATGTTAAAGTTTGAAATATATTTGACGGACTGACGGATAGAAAAAAAAGTTGTCCTGCGATTGGTTGAAGACCACGTGACCGTAAGATGGACAGGTGACTGACGGAAGCGACGAATGGCTGTGAGTAGAGACCTGCAAAATTCGCGTTATTATTTGAAGACATTTTAAACTTAACACGTTTACTTTTGCAACACGTTTGCCATTGAACCATTCTTCATTTGACACGCCCCGGGTAGGGGGCAGTGATATTACGCGAAAATATTTCAGGACAAGTTATATTTCAAAACACTGTAGGGCCGTTTACGTGTCTTGATTGGCTAAATTACATTTTGACAAGTGTTAACTGTCTGCACACGAACCACGCAAGAGCCGTGCCGATGTTGCCGAATTCTGAGTGGCCCGGTCAAATATAAAAACGCCTTTTAAATCATACAGCAACCAATTACTGCAGACAAACTGCTTTTGGGTACTTACAGTATTGAAGTCTACCATATACCCATATTTTTTCGCGACAAATCACTAGCTCTAGCCCCGGGTAATTCTGGCCAATAAATGAACACTTCACAATCTGTGCCCCAATCACGTGCAGCTCACTCAGAAAGAGAGTAACTTCACATCTGGACAGTAGCCAAAGGAGAAACGACGCCGGCTCGAGTATATACAGTGTTGTCAAGTTTAGCTTGGTGCTAAAAAATAACGCGAATTTTTCAGGCCCTAGTTGTGAGTCTAGGGAGGGGGGTGGTTTGTAGAAGGGGAAGAGGGGTGGGGGAAGAAACGATTTTATCATCAGACGAAACTAGTTTTCTGCTGCACAGGGTTAGGTTGCAAGAATGTTCGCTGTAATTCTGCCAGCAGCCTGTGAACGCAAGCTCGTTGAAGACGTCTGCACTCACTCACGAGCCCGGCTATTACAACAAGCGTGTCCCTCACGGCTGCCACCTGTTGCACGTCAGCGCGGCGGCTCTGCGGTGGGACCTGGAGGAAGGCCGCGACCACAGAGTAGACACGAGGACAGAAACGAAATGGCGTCGCACTTCCTTTATGGGCGTGCCAGCTCTCTGATTGGCTGAGCTATAGGTTCTGGGATCATGGTACTCGTGTCTTGATTGACTACGGCACGCTGGGAAACGTTACCTATTATAGGCTATTCACGGTCAAAAGAGCACTTTCGAAAGCCCTGCCTAAGATCTACTTGTATCCTCGTTGTGTATTCTTCCGCCTTACGTAAAATTAACATTACCATGGCCCTCATCACTTTATTCATGCGTCGGTCAAGTGAAACTGTAAAATTATTACAAAAAGAAATATTTAACAAAGCTGCTTAGGCCTATTCGTACACTTCGATTATAAAAAAAAAATGAAAGCGAAAGAAGTAATTTAAGTTATCATAAATGGTTACATAACACTTTTTATTCGACGTTAAGATACAAAACTACTTCCCATCCATCGTTACCAATTTGACTGGGGGAATGTCACTCAGTGCGCCCGTTGAAATATACGCAGGCAGGGGCAGTGACTTGTTTCTAAGCTTTATTTCAAGCGTGCTCACTTTATCGTGAACAGCCTTTAGCTGGGCTGCTGCCCGGCAAGAAGGCTAGTTACTGCCAGTGTTTTGTTCGACTCCAGTGAGAGCAACCTGACTTGAACATCCTGCAGCTCTCATCTGCGAATGGTCAGTGTTGGCATCGACGAACACGCGGTATGTCGTTCATTGGGTGCACGAAACAAACCGCACACACGTACAGTGCCCGTCAAAAAATTAAACAATTACAACACTCTAGCTCTCAAATTAATTCGCAACTGAACGGGTAAAGAGCAGGGACAGGAAAATTTCGCGTATTTCGTTTTGTACGAGCTAGACTAGGAAAATAAATTCAGGACATCTATAGACAGCGTGTACATTGAGCAATACCCATTTTTACCATTACTAGAGACGTGCAAAATTCACGTTATTTTTCTGCAGCAGACCAAACTCCAAGGTGTTATGCGTTCTACTGACGTCCCTCAATGGCTGAGAGTATTTGTGACACGACGTGAAAGACTCTTTTAACCAATAGTAACAGTTCAACGTCAGCGTGACCAATCACCTGTAACACAGGCACATGACCTCGTATAGTAGCCATCAGCCAACGAAATATTGGGCCGTTGTCAGAAAATTATAGGGTAATGGCGTCTAGCTTGTCCCAAAAAAATAACGCAAATTATACAGGTCTCTAACCATTACTTTTATAAATCTAGCAGTTGATTTGATATGGGTGTATGGTTGTATTAATTTCATTAATACAAATATTAGTCTGTTTAGTTGTATAGGTAATCTGTCGGCCGAAAAAAAAAAGGTTTATATAATTTTGTTAACCTAAATTATTTATTGATACAGTGGTACTTTGAGTTGGTATTTCACCTGATGTTTGCTGAAGAACCTTAGACGAATTAAATATAAAAATTTAATTAATTGACGCCTTGTGGACGGTTAGTACATAATAACTAGGGGCACCTGTTTTTCGCGTAAAGATTTCAGGACAAGTTGTGTTCTAAGACACCTTAGTTCGGAATCACTTTCGTGATTGGATCATTTGAACTGTCAGGCGTCCTATTGCCTGTCTGCCTGCGAATCACAGACGGTCAGTATCGGATAAACTTTGTTCTGATTGGCTAATCCATGTAACAGACGCTCGTCGTACAGAGAAAAGCGGGCAATAGTCAAACAAAGACTACAAGTGTACACATAGGAAATTGAAGTCTACCTTTCAAACAGGTGGCCCTAATAATAAAGAATATTATCATATCATGCTTGTGTTGGCGCAAGTCTCAGGGCATGTAGAATGTTGGTGTTTATGTTATCACTTTGTAGACTACGCTCTAGTGTAGCTCCAGAAAAGTTAATTTGAAAACTTCTTTGTCGTTCAGAACAAAATTCGCATTGATGTGCAGTCTTTGTTCGGTTAGTGTTTAACACGACCTCATAAGAACACGACAGAGCAGTTACAATGATATTGCAAAATAGATTTGATTTTTTTACAGCTACTCAAAGGGACATGATTGATTGTAAATCCTTTTATACGATAAAGGACATTTGATTGGGACAATATCAGATCGGCTCTCCATTGGTTGATGACCGGCCAATAATGAACGCTGTAAAGAACAGGATGGAGTCCGGTGTGGTATGGACCAGTAGGACGACGGTGAGTTCTAACACAGGCACCAACAGAACCGGTGTTCTTGCAGTAGTGGATATAGGTGACTCACTTCTAACGTGTCTTCAACTGCCAGTAAATGTGTGCAGACTTCAATGTGTTAAGGAGTGTTAACTTCTTCGTGGAGTGACCACGCTTGAGATCTGTGGTAGCACAGCTCGATGTAAGATTGTGTTAGGTTTTCAATGTGGATGGCAGTTCATCAGACGCACCCAGGTGAACCCTGAACCAACATCATACCTGCGAGGTTATAAGGAGCTGATCGGCGTACGGCGCGGCGTCCCGACATGTGGCTCGGTCAGTGACGCCTAATCCTCTGGCTGTAGGTGATGGTATAAGCGCCTGTTTCACCTCTGTGCCATCAAGTCCTCTGTGTCTAGGACCTGCGCCGTCATTCACGAGCTGCCAATTTATAGTATATTCGCGGCTTCTCCACACTAATCTTTTGAAAAATCTCCCCGTCATATTTGACGTGTATGGTTTTTTTTTCTAAATACGGCGTGTATCACATACGCAGAGACCTGCAAAATTCGCGTTATTATTTGAGGACAGTTTAAACTTAAAAAATTGTGTACACTTGTAATGTGTTTGTCATTGGACTGTACTTTATGTGACACGCCCCCGGTAATACTGCGCCAATAAATGAGCATTTAACATTCGTGTTTCCCAATCACGTACAGTTTACTCAGAAAGAGAGGAAACTTCACATCTGGGCAGCAGCCAATGGAGAAACGACACCGGTTCGAATATATACAGTACTGTGACATTTACCTTGAGGCCAAAAAATAACGCGAATTTCGCAGGTCCCTACACATACGTTTTATACTTCTGTTAACAAGAAAACGCCCTTTTTTCTGTTCATTTAAACTTTTAGACTAGTAATATTTCATCAATAAATAATATTTAATTTACAATTAGTACGAGAATAAACAGGGAGAAAATAGGTGTGTTGGTAATGCCTAGTAAGAAATAGTTCTACTGCAAAACATTATTAAAGTGAGTACGCACGAATGTGCTGGGGTCAGCGGTGGCTGAGCGGTTAACCTGCTTGCCTCCCATCAAGGCGAACCGGGCTCAATCCCTGGCCGGGTCACTGCCGGATTTCCGCATGTGGGAATCGTGCAGGATGATGCCGCTGGTCCGGCGGGTTTTCTCGGGGATCTTCCGTTTCCCCCGCCCTTTCATTTCGGCGCTGTCCCATACTCACCTCAATCACCTTCATCGGCTCTCAAGATCTCGCTGTTAAGTACCACCCAAATCTCTACACTCACTTACTCATTCAAGAATGCGGTGCGATGTCATGTCGGTGTACTTGGTTAAGAGGAGTGTGCATCGAAACATTTTTGTGAAATCGTTGTTTGCAGGATTTACCATATATCGGTAAATATATGTTCTGCAAATACGACTTTTCGCTACAAAAGATAAAAATCAATTAGCTATGCCCCTATGTTTTACTTTTAACATATTAAGTATATTCATGGAGAAAAAATTCGTCAAAGTGGTAAAAATATCGCATTTTTAAAGCTTGCCTATGCAGTCTCCTTAAGCAGCAAGAGAAAAGTACAAGCATACGGGCGTAGTTTAATCTGTGGCTTTCATTACATGTAATAAAATCGCACTGTTGCAGATCTTATTTGCACAGTACAGGACCACGACGGAAACACTGCACGCCTTGCGCGTAGGAGCGATGAGGCGCTAGAAGTGCGTGTTAGTATCGCTCCCTCGATTCTTGACCTTGGACGCACAGCTACACACTCCTCTTAACGCTTTGAGGAGTATGCACGTTTATACTCTGGTAAAGTTTACTTGGAAATTTATTTTCTCTTGAAGACAAATCTCACACTTTTATGGTTTTGCTGCTTCTCTGGACTCTACGGGGATCTAAGTAAAAAATTACTAGTCAACATTTAAATTCATAAGAATAAAACTGTTAGTTTTAATAATTTCTCAAATGAGCACAATAGATTGTGAAACATGTTACATCTGTCACGACACATTGGTTGGCACATAGTCAACAAGCGACTCCATTGGCCGATGGACAGACAATAATAAACGGTGCGGAATATTGTAGGCGTGTCCGGTGTAGCCAGGACCAATAGGAAGAGGGTAAGTAGAAATGCAGAGGCCAGCTCAACTCGTATTGGTGTAGTGGAGAATATAGTCAGCTCACTTCAACCTTGTATTTAATTACAGTAAATCTGTGCCTTCCTAAAGGGTAGGGATAGGAAAGTTTCGCGAATTCATTTCGGGACAAGATAGACGTCAACTACATACATCGTGAAGTCACCCTCGCAATTTGATCACAGAGTATTAGACCCGCCCTCCACGCCACTGAGCCAATAGCAGTCTTGCAAGGAAACACCTTGCGAATCCTGTAATTGCCAGGTGTGGGGCAACAGCCAATGAACACACAGCTGAGGCTCCAGTATACAGAGGACTGAGGAGTCTAACCTACAGGTCATTGAACTCGCGAAATTTTCCTATCCCTACTAAAGGGTTAAGCTTTGTTTTCATGAGGTGGAGGAATACGCTGGAAGTAGAACTTAAGCAGTGCTTGAGGAAAGTGTGAAGTAACGGCGAACAGACTACACTAGCGGATGGCAGCAGCTCGGCACGGCCCGGCCAGGCGGCGGTGTAGTAACCTGGAGGACTCGACAAGCAGGGAGAAGTGGCTTCGCCTTGCACAAGAGGCTTGGAAGGCGACCAGCACGTGTCGTATACACTCCTCTGTGTGGCGCCGCGCCAGTACATGTAGCACGCCCGAGACCCGCACCCGGGGAGAGTTGCACATGTAGGGACATACAGTCAGGACTCCTCAGTCTTTTGACGCGAATACGTCTTTAAATTTGCGGCCACTGCGGGAGGCAATCCAGAAAATACAACGATAACAAAATCGGGAGATTCAGTTTAGCATTGCAGTTCGAATCTATCGTCTACATTCAAAATTCAATTACACCAAGTCAATTGCCAAAGGATCAAAGAATATGTTACGTAAAGTGAGAACAGCGAAGAATCGCGCTCGACGAGGGAGGGGGGGTGAGGGGGTGCAACTTTGGGTTCGTTTCGCCGCGTCTCATAACTTCCGTCTAGTATAACTTTTGACTAGGAGAAGCTACGAAGCTCTTTTGGATTTCAATCCACAGCTCTCGTCAAGATAACTCGATTTTGTGTATAAAAACATTTATGTCACGTGGTTATGGTGATATTGTATGAGTTTAATGTAAAAAAAATTAAGAAAACCTAACACAATTTTGACCTATATTCGTCAAAAAGCTAAGTTGAAATAACATAATTCGTATACGGTTGGAAAGAGCATTTCAGAAGTAATCCAGTGATACCCATAAAACCTCACATGATCGAGTGAAGCGGTGCCGGGAACGTAAAATAAACATCAAGGCGTCCGAGCGCGTCAACGTAGACGTATTCACGCAAAACAAACGGCCGTGTCTCCAACACAGCCACACCGCATTTTATTTTTGTATTTATACATAGCGCTCGTGGCCACGAATGCCATTGCGCCGCTACGAGCGCCCAATCGTAGGGGGAGAAGGATCATGCCCTCTCATCGCTGGTGTCCAAGCTCAGTACCTGAGTTGAACAGATCCGAAGCCCCAACCTGATTCACAAGTACAGCTTGAAAACACCCTACCACAAGGTTCTGAGATCCTCGTACTCAGACACCAAGCGTGTGGTCAGGCCGGGGTTTTATCCATAACCTTAGCGTCTCTGCAGGACACAACTGGAGCTGGTTGCCGCGCATCGCTCGGGAATCTCTCCAGACTTCCTCCAGCATGCGGAGGAAGTCTGCCAGCACGAGTCCAACCAACTGGAGCTGGTTGCCGCGCATCGCCCGGGAATCTCTCCAGACTTCCTCCAGCATGCGGAGGAAGTCTGCCAGCACGAGTCCAACCAACTGGAGCTGGTTGCCGCGCATCGCCCGGGAATCTCTCCAGACTTCCTCCAGCATGCGGAGGAAGTCTGCCAGCACGAGTCCAACCTCAACGTGGTCGGAACAGCAGAAGGAAACTCTGGTGGGGCCCAAACCGACCAGCTCGTGCTCCCACTTATTTTCCATGGCACTAGAGGGTTTTCAGAGACCGACCGCTCAACCTAGGCCGAGGGACAGGACGTGTATGCTATACTACACAGCTTTATTTTCATTGGCTGCTGTCCCAGTGTGAAGTCAATTTGACCTTAGACTAGGTGCTATGGGATTCGGTGTATGTTTCCTTGCATGTCTGTTACTAGCTCAGAGTTCACCTGCGCGTGTCTAATTGTGTCTTCCAATTGAAAACGTAACAAAAAAAACATATATGTTTGATGTCTAGCGTGTCCTGAAATGAATTCGCTAAATTTTCCAGTTCCTATGTATAGGGACTCCTGTTTTTCGCGAAAATATCTATCTGGAGCCTAGACTTCAATATCCTGTGTGCGTACTTGAAGTCTTCGCTTGAATATTAGCCGCTTGTCTTTGTGTGAAGACAGTCTTTCACATGAATCATTAACGGTATGCGAATCTATCGTTTTCTTGTTTTTTGTACTGCCGCGAGCGATAAATGATTTTGTATGCCGATATTGTAGAAGAATCGGCAATAAATCAACAGTGAACAGTTTACCGCTTCATCTTTTTATTTATTTACTTTTGGCGCTCTTTTTATCAACTGAATTTTTTTAAATTCAATTCAGAGTATAGTGTTTTCAAACTGAGGTAGTTCGAGTTAATGTTTATCGCTAGGGACACCCGATTTAGCGAAACGTTTTCCGCACATGCTAGATTTCAATACCCTACGGACATGCCAGCAGTTTTCTATTCCTTATTGGCGGAGTGTCTTTCTGAGAAGACATTTCCCCACTTGACTGGCCAATCAGAATTACGTAACTTCGATGCTGTGCGTCTGTGATTCGTGCGCAGACAACTAATACATGTAACACGGTGACCATCTGATCAGGAAAGTGGATCCGAGCTAAAGTATTGTGAAATACAACTGGTTGTGAATTCATTTCACGAAAATCAGGTGTCCCTATTTATCGCGGATTCTACTTGAGTCTCCGCAAAAGAAATACTACACGTTGTCCAATATTTGAATTGTATGTATTAAAAAAACATTCCAATCTGATACGCGGTCAGATCAGCTGAGGTTGCTACGGGATAGAGCTCGGTAGCAAACAACCTTGCTTCCAATCTCGGTCAGATTTGCAAAATTTTTTAAATTATGTTGCGCCCATGAAACCAATTTTGTTTGATTCAGCAAAACCTTTTTTCTCAGTGTACGGATGATTATTACATCATAAAATTTCGAATATACTCGTGGATTTAGGCTTTTGAGCATTTTCGAAAGCCCCTTTTAAGATCTACTTCTGTGCAATTGTATGTTCTCCAACCATAAGTGAAATTGACATTGCCAAGGGCCATATAACTTTATTCATGCGTCGATGAAGTTAAACACAGGAACTAATAGGAAATTAAACATTTTATAAATTTGCCAATTATCAGACAGAAAACAAGATAAATCGTTTTAGTATTGGCAAATGTTTTACCTACCAGTTTTATTTCAACGTTGAAATGCGGAACAACTTTCCCTCAACCGTCATCAAGTTGACTGGGCGCTCTCCAGTTAGTGGTCCCGTTAAAATATATGCGTGACATTTCGCAAAGGTTTATTTCAGATGTGTTCAACTGGTAGAGATGGTGGTTTATCGCGGGGAAGGTTGACTGTTTGCTAGGACTCAATGTACTTCACACACGCCCGACAGTTTTCTTTCCTTATTGGCTGTCGTGCATGTATGTAGCTACTAACCGTTTTCACTGGACCAACGAGCATTCTGATACTATAATTGGTCAGTAAACAACTTAGCCGAGTCGAAACCTTGTTCATTCTATCATGAAAGAATAAACCAGTTAAGAGTGTTATTAAAAAATATGTTGGCTCAAAAAAATTTCGCTATTTCTCACCACCTCTATCAACTGACCGTCGACAGTATATAACACACATTTGTTGGTTAATAGCATGGCACCCACTAATTTCCAAATGTTCGCAGATGGTAGATATCATATAAAAATGTTCACATATGACAGATATACTACTTTAACACTATCCACGAACATGATGTTTAAACTCACGCAGTTTCTGCCATTTTTAAAGTAATTAATTCTAATTCCCTATTTTAAACTTCCTGAACCTCCCTTAACAATCACGCTAAGTCATAGGTCGTTTCATGTTTTCCTCCTCATTTTCCGCAACCAAGCATCTTACGGAGTTTTTTTTTTTTTTTTTCTGGAGTTCTAGGTAATTTTGTACGTAGGAAGTTATCTCTTATGTACAATTACGGAATCGGCTTCGCTCCTACGACACAGGCTACTCAGTACCGACGAGAACCCCGAAGGTCAGCAATTCCGTCACGATTATCAATACCAAGACGTCAAGGTGACAAGAGGTTTGGGTACACGACGTTGCGTCATCTCAATGCAAATCACCGAGCGTGTCACTCGCCGTGAAATATGTTGTTGCACAACGGTCCTCATACCAGGCGTCAAGACCGCACATCACGCGGTTCCGATAGCAAGCGAGCATGTTGGACTTTCACCTCGGCTTATAAGTTTTCGAGCGGATTAGAGAGATTTGGGAGGCACTTGGCATCGATATCTTGAGAGCCGACGAGGGTGAAGTGAGGCGAGCACAGTGCAAGGGCAGGAGAAACGTGAGATCTCTGTGGGAAAACCCGCCGACCAGCGGGATCGTCTTGCCCGATTCCCTCATTGCGAAAATCCGAGAGTGACCCCCGCCGGGAATCGAACTCGGTTGGCCTAGGTGGGAAGCGTGTAGTCTAACCACTACACCACCGCGGCCCCTATGAGTTTAGGAAAACGCCACGACGGAACTACCAGCGACAAAACCTCCTCCGCCCCCTTACCGACTGTTAAGCCTTTGTGTAACAATTAAATTTTTAGTTTAGGACAGTTGAAAAAGATCAAAATTTATGTTCAGCTCTGAACACTGCACGCCAGTTCAGAGCCTTGCGCTTAGTGGCGATAGCGCACTTGAAGCGCGTGGAAGAGTCGCCCTTGTAACTTTCACGCTTCTCGACCTCAAACGCGGTAAACATCTCCAGGTAAGTAAGCCTGCCTAGCGGCTGGCAGAAACGAAATTTAAATATGAAATCCCATTTTAAGGTAATTTCGCCTTAGTGCGTTAATTTTAAAGATACACGTTTCAAACGAAATGTATTCTTCACGAATTTTTTAGGAAAAGTTCCCTAAAGCGGAGATGTTTGCATAAAATGTAACTTATAGCCTATTTGCAAGGGAATTTAAAATTTGCGTTTTACAAAAAAGTACATACTGCCTATCAATATTGAAAATGTACGCTCGTAGGTATATTCTCCTAAAGAATTTATGAAGAATACATTTGGTTTGAAACGCCCATGTTAAAAATTAATTCACTGAGGCAAAATTTCCTTAACATGGGATTTCGTATTAAAATTTAACAGCTGCCAGCCGGTAGGCAGTGGTTATGGCTGCCAGAGAGAACAACACATTACATTAGTTTGTATTTACGAGACATCCTTTGACGACAGCACAGATATTATGGCACTGTGGGGGGGGGGGGCGAGGTGGCTGAGCGGTTAGCCTGTTCACACCCCCACCAAGGCGACCCGGGTTCAATCCACGGCCCGGGTCACTCCCGGATGTGGGAGATCACCGAGAAAACCTGCCGGGCAGCGACATCGTCCGTTTTAGGACCAATTTGTGTGACATACCACCCCAATTCAGCGTCCTACTTGATCAGATCGTGATCTCTAAGTAAACATCTGTTGAATATTGTTTCCTCTTAGCACTGTCCTATTGTCCAAACTACGCCGAACAAACATACTGAGCGTTGCAGCAATTTTTATTGACTGGCTGTAAGCCAACGGACTGGTGGTGGACTGTGTCTCTCAATTAAAGCTCTTTAACAGAAGCAGCCATGTTGATTAGGGCATTTTACAAGAAATACTTTTTATTAGTGTCATCTCATAGGTTGTATTGGTACTATTATAATACAGCCCTTATTAACACTATTTTAACCCTTTACGACCCACTTTAATTTAAGTTTTCGGTTGTTGTAGAGAAAAAAAATCATGGTAAGTGCTGCTGTATTTAAGTCGACACAGCACCTGTTTCGTTGTCACAGCCAATGAGCTATGTTCGGCTACAGGGATATAAACCATTTATGACCTAGACCGGTAAGAAGGTTTACGAATCATTTACCTACAGGTGAGATCTTTGGTCTAGGGATAGCAAAATTTCGCGAGTTCAGTGACCCGTAGACTAGACTCCAAAATCCTTCAAACAATCCAGCCTCAGAAGTTTGTTAATTGGCTGCTGTCCCAGTGTTACCAAACACCTGTCAGTATGGGATTCTCATCTTGTTCCCTTGCAAGACTGCTATTGGCTCAGAGCCGTCCAGTGCGTGCATAATAAAATCTGATCCAATAGCAAAGGTGACTTCAACATACACGCGTTTTAAATACATCTTGTCTTGAAATTAATTCGCGAAATTTTCTTATCCTTAGTCATTGAGCTTCGCAGTGTGCTGTACAGACCTAGAATTGCCTACACGTGCGTAATGTACACAAATGTGTACACTGGGTTGGAATGGGTTAAAATGATAAAAATGTGGTCATATGAACTACGCGTTCACGAACACAGGATTTTTTTTTTAACCAGAAAAAAGCTACTCTCAGACATTTTGAATTAAGTGTTTAATGTCAAAACGCAAATCAATAATAAAACAGTAACTTATTATTAGAAAGCCGGGAATGTCACGGAATCATGTGGCGACAAGCTAGGCTTCACAGCCGTCTGTGTTCTCGCGCCTCAGTTCGTTGTTCTATGAATAGGGGCAGCGAAATTTCGAGAAATGATTTCAAGACAAGTTATATTTCTAAACACTATAGGGTCGTTCACCTATTTCGATTGAGTAAATTAGTTTTCGACACATATTAACTGTCTGCAAATGGAATCACGTAGGAACGTTGCCGATGTTGCAGAATTCTAAGTGGCCCGCCCATACAAGAAAACGTCATCTCAAGCAGATAGTAACCAATGGCAATAGACCAACTGCTGTTGGGTGCTTGTAGTATTGAAGTCTACCGTGTACTCATATTTCTTCGCGAAAAATCACTAGCTGATGCTCCAGTTATGCCCCAAACCAGGTAGCTCGGGATTCCGTCGTGGTTTGCTTGCTGGTTGGTTATTCGTCCAGGGCGTGTATAACGAACAGCGATCCAATTGAAAACAAAGACAAGTGTACAAGTGTTTGAAGCAGCATATAGTTTTGTCCTCAAATTAATTCGCAACATTTCGGAGCATCTACTTACAGTTAACATTATTAGTTTTAATCTGTTCTTAAGTAGAGATACCGTTGATTACACTGTACTGTATTTATCCTCTTCTATGTAGTCCAAGGAATTTTGGGCACAATACACCTTTATCATATTATAAACACTCTTTTAACTAAGTGTATCTGTGTAGCTACAAAGCTAATTCACCCCACTGTATACAGTCTTTAACCATTTAGGAAGGCACAGATTTAGTTTCACTGAAGACAAGGTTGAAGTGAGCTGCCTGTATTCTCCACTACACCAATACGAGTTGTGCTAGTCTCTGTATTTATACCTACCCTCCTCCTATTGGTCCTGGCTACACCGGACACGCTTACAATATTCAGCAACGTTTATTATTGTCTGTCCATCGGCCAATGGAGTCGCTTGTTGACTATATGCCAACCAACGTGTCGTGACAGATGTAACATGTTTGACAAGCCATCGTGTTCATTTGAGAAATTATTAGAATCGATAGTTTTATTCTTATGAATTTAAATGTTGACTGGTTGTAATCATTTACTTAGTTTCCCATAGAGTCCAGCGAAACAGAAAAACAATGGAAACGTGAGATTTGTCTTCAAGAACAAAGAAATTTGTAAATAAATTTCGCCCGAGAATATACGTGCATACTCCTCAAAGGGTTAATATGAGTGTTTTTGGGCGCAAAGTTATTTCATCTTGAGATGTATACGACGCACAAGAAAAATCAATATCTCAGCAGTAAGATTGATAGTGATAGCTAGGGACCTGCAAAATTCGCGTAATTTTTTTTGGCATCAAGATAAATTTCACAGTACTGTATATACTCAAGTCGGCATCGTTTCTCCATTGGCTGCTGCCCAGATGTGAAGTTACTCTCTTTCTGAATAAACTGTACGTGATTGGGAAACACGAATGTTAAATTCTCATTTATTCGCGCAGTAT
Source organism: Dryococelus australis (assembly GCA_029891345.1). NCBI lineage: Eukaryota > Metazoa > Arthropoda > Insecta > Phasmatodea > Phasmatidae > Dryococelus > Dryococelus australis. Next base: position 385,984,411 of record CM056993.1, read on the forward strand.
TACCGGGGGCGTGTCGCATAAATCACAGTCCAATGACAAACGCATTGCAAATGTACACGATTTTTTAAGTTTAAACTATCCTCAAATAATAACGCGAATTTTGCAGGTCTCTAGTGATAGCCATAATATTCAGAATATACAGGTTAATTATGAAGACAAGTATTATCCGTGCTTAAATGTCCATAACGGCTGTGTTGTCATAGATGTGAGAAGATGGCTGGTTGGAAGTTATCCGGGTAATCGAGACAGAACCGCAGACTAATGTTACAGTCGCCATCTCCATTGTCCTTGGAGGTGTGGCGGCTAACGCGTCGGCTTTCAGTCGCTGTGATGATCGCTGAAGGGAGAAGCAGACTGGCTTCCAACAGTGTGCAACATGCAGAGTTCGTCAAAGTAGTAAACACGCCATTATATGTTTCAGGGAAGTACGATTTATGCTGCGTAAGAATGAAGAACACATATATTTTGTTACACCAGATTTCTTTTCTGCTAGAATTCACTTATTTACAGGCTGATCAAGATAAAGTGAGCACTTTTGAAATCAACCTTAGAAAAAAGTCACTGCCCCCCACCTGCATATGTTATAACGGGCGCACTTGGTGACATACGCCCGGTAAAGTTGGTAACGACGGATGGAAAATAGTTCCATATCTTAAGGTCAAATTAAAAGTGTTAGGTAACCATATGTAACAACTTAAATTATTTATTTCGCTCTGTACTTTTTTTTATGTATCGAAGTGTAAAAAAGAGCAGATTTGTTAAATATTTACTTTTTTAATAAATTCGAAGTTTTGCCTATCGACGCATGAATTAAGTGATCAGGTCCATGACAATGTCAGTGTTACATATCGTGGAATAATACGCAATATGCAAACGACTAGATCTTCAGCAAGGATTTAAAAAAAAAAATCCTCAGTTTACCGTGAACAGCGTATAAAGATTATAACCTTTTTGAGACCTTTTAATGTGTGGCTTCATGTGTTGCAAATGAGAAATTCTTTTGATCCGTTCTGTACTTGGCCGAAAAATGGACCTCTTTCAATATCCTTTGGCCCAAACTCAGAGGTTTTGTTAAGTCAACCGTTATTTTTTTAAAAAACGAACATAACTAGTTTAGTTGCTTTTCAAAATTTGTTTGCTCAACAAAATATTTTGTTGGGGCTACTAAATATTATTTTTGGCGCTACACAAAAAAGTATTTTGTTGGCTTTTCCCTTAGTGTAGACTCTCGAGTTGAGGCATGGGAGAAGGGCACTATCTCGTTAATATTTTAGGAGATATAGTACCTATTCAAATAATTGTATGAAATCATTATTTTAAAAATTCTGATATAACTTCAGTTCAGTTTTAAAATATTCACAAGATAAATTCATGTGAAAGTACACTTTTTTTTCTTGGGGGAGGGGGGTGGGGTCATATCCTCTGCAACCCCCACCCCCACACCAACTCTCTGTATCAACTCCTGTCCACCGGTTTAAGGGGGTCGCCTACTAGGCGCTTGAAATGTGTTGCAGTGTGTTGGGAGATCCGTTTTTTTTTTTTGTACTCTATCTACTGTGTGGTTCAGTGCTGGAGCACGGAGAGTGGCTATTGCACAGCTCGCTTGAGCACTCTACCACATTTTCTCCTCTACGGCTTTCTACGTCAGCCGCGAGCAGTGTTGGCAGATGAGTTTTGAAGAATCCCACAAGACAGCGCTTCGAAACTCGCCGCTTTGCAAACAGACACGTTTTTTTTTTTACCTCTATTTCCAAGCCCTCCAACGCAGCTAAAAACAGCATTTTCAGACTGCCGTGTGTCAAAATGTGCTGACCAGATCTACGTGAAACTCAGATACAATCCTACATTAAACTTTGGATCCGACTTTCCAGCAGTAAAGTAATACGGCCGCCGCTTAGAGTCCCATAGAAAAAACGGTTCGACAAAAAGCTTGCGCGCTAGTATAGTGCTTGGCACATAATGGCGATGCGGCACTTGATGTGCTTGCCAGTGTCGCCCTTAGCGTTCGCTCGCTCCTGTGCCATGTCACGTCGGGTAGGCGGCCCCCTTAAGATGAAAGGGCGACACGACGCGCACTCAGCCTGGGAAGGGAATTATCCACACCGGGCGGGAATCAAGCCGGGGACACAGAATAGGTAATAACATAGAGATGAAATGACGTAGGCCTAGCGGTTTCTTTGATGTGGGCGTACCCATTAGCTGATTGGCTGCCCGAGGCTCTTGAAACGGCCTCGTGTCTGACTCGTTGTACTCCATTCAAGGTAACTTCGCACTTTTCTGAAGCCCTGCTAAAGTTCTGCTTCCAGCATATCCCTACGTCTCGTGCAAACTAAGATTAACTATGTCTAGAAAATTACAGCAAAGGACAACACGCCGCATTCGTGCGCCCTCATTTGTAATTATATTTTGCATGGGAACTTTTTCTTACTAGGCACTACCAACACACACGTTTTCTCACTGTTTCATTTATATTCACTACAGAGGAAATATTATAACTTATAAATATAATGCAAGTAAAACTTCAATTTAATGAGAAATATGACACTTGTATGTACCAGAGGTATAAAATGCTTGCAATACACGGTATATTTAGGAAATAACTAAACCTGTAATACAAGGGGTGTTTTTTTCAAGGGTTTGATTAAAAAAGTGTGAAGAAACTGCGAATAGACTATAGTCGAGGTTTCTCACGCGTAGCGCTCAGGCACGTATAATATAGGGCTTCCAAATCTTTTTATTCTGACTGAAGATGTTTGACGTACGGGGAGCCAAACAAATGTTCAGTTGCGCCAGCCAAATATTTATTTTGGGCAACCAAACAATAAAAACAAAATAACTTGGTTTCAACAACAAACATATTTGATTTCACCTGTACAAACAATTAATTTGGTCGCGCAAAATCAGCTTTGTTTGATTCCAAAAAAACGTTTCCTCTGGGTGTGACCACGCATTTTGTTGGGAGACGGGACTTGAACAACAGCTATCGTCTCAATACCAATGAAAAGTGAAGAGGAAAAAGAGGACATTCCCTGGCGCGTACATATAATACTTACACCCTCAAATGTGCAAAGTGTCAACATCTTCACGTCTGCACACATTTACTGGCACTTACGACCAATTAGAAGTGAGTGTGAAATTATTATTAGGAAAGAAAATATTTTGCAAATCTGATCATTCCTACACTTCGATGCATAAAAAACATAAAAGTACCAAAAAAATAATAATTTAAGCTATCACAAATGGTTACCTGGCACTTTTTATTCGACGTTATGATATGGAACTACTTTCCACTCATCGTTACCAACTTTACTGGGCTCGTGTCACTTGACTTTTATATATATATATATATATATATATATATATATATATATATATATATATATATATATATATGTGTGTGTGTGTGTGTGTGTGTGTGTGTGTGTGTGGCGCGCGCGCGTGTGTGCGAAATTTTCCCATGAATAGAATAAAAAACTTTGCCACACGAAATCTTACTGGAGCCACTGTAGTTCTGTGGTTAGACTACCCGCCTCCCACCAAGACGAACCGGGTTCGATTCCCGGCGGGCTCACCTCCGAATTTTCGCATGTGCGAATCGTGCCGGACGATGCCGCTGGTCGGCGGGTTTTCTCGGGGATCTCCCGTTTCCCACGCCCTTGCATTCCAGTGCTTGCTCCCTACTCACTCGCCTAACACTCATCGGCTCTCAATACCTCGATGTTAAGGGCCACTCACGGAAACTCACTGGAACGTTCTTTAATTCGTAACTTGGAAAATATTTCCATTTCAGTACAGAAAATGTCAAAATTAGAAGCTTCTAGGGATGACGAAAACACAGAGGATCTTAGGAGACCGGAAAACCCCTAAGAGGTATAAGTGTGACTTTCTCAGAAGTCAGCTCAATTACGAGCGACGACTGTTCCCGCGGCAAAGAATCGTGCCAACGTCTGGAGTCTTAGTCCTACTTACCTTAACTTGTCTGACGAGTGAAATCGCTGCCTTACAGGTGAAATCGTACTCGCGAAAACAGCTGAGCACGCGGTAAACTACCAGTCACCCACTCTGTAGTTGACACTTGAGGTAACGGTTATTTCCTGAGAGAAGTGCCAAGTTATTATTTCAACTGTGATTATTTTCCAGTTAATTTACGGAAGCTATTTGTGTTCTACGTGCAGTCTTTACCTCTCCTCTCCGTCTTCGAACTCCTAACTTCTGCTAGGTATAGGAAGCTTCGCGAGATCTTGTTAAAGGCTGCTCACGGTAAAGTGAGTACTTTAGGAATCAACCTTAGAAAAAAGTCAATGCTCCTACATGCATATATTTTAACAAAGCGCACTGAGTGACATACGTCTAGTAAAGTTGATAACAATGGATGGGAAAGAAGTTTCATACCTTAACGCAGAATAAAAAGTGTTAGGTAACCCCAATTGTGATAACTTAAATTATTCCTTCTACTTTCTGTTTTTTTTTTTTATGCATCGAAGTGTCAAAATGAGCAGATTTTTAAAATATTCACTTTTCTAATAATTTCGCAATTTCACTTAACCGACGCATGAATAAAGTGATGAGGTCCATTGCATTGTTAAATTTTCGTAAGGCGGAATAACACACAACGTGCATACAAGTAGATCTTACGCAGGGTTTTCAAAAGTGTTCAGTTTACCGCGAACAGCCTATATCGCAATAATTTCCCGGTAGAGAAACTAGCAAAAAATATTTATAAAGCACACTCCATACTTGCAAATATTTCAGTGAGTGTGAATGGTTGTTCACGGCAGGCTGAACACTACTGAATAAACTGCTTAAGATCTACTTGTGCGGACATCGTGTAATCTTCCACACGATCACTTTATTCATGCGTCGATCACGTGAAACTGTTAGAAAAGGAAATATTGCACAGATTTGCTCATTGTTTCTTTCATAATACATTCACGGTTACTTCACACTTTTCTGACGCCATGCGAAAGTTCTACTTCCACGATATTCCTCCGCCTCGTGGCAAACCAAGCTTAACTAAGTCTGGAAAAGTACATCAGAGGACAGCGCGCCGCTTTCCTACGCACTCAGTTGTAATATTATGATAACTATTTATTACTAGGCGCTAACAACACAGATTTTTTTTTCTCGCTGTTTTTATTCGTGTTTATTGTAAAAGACATATTTTAATGTATAAATAAAATATAGGTAAAACTTGAATTTAACGAAAAATATGATACGTCTGTGTTTACAGAGGTATAAAACGCTTGATACATGGCATATTTTGGAAATAGCTAAATATGTAATATACAGGGTGATTTTCCAAAGGTTTGTTTTAAAACGTTCGAAGAAACCGTGAATGCACTATATATGCTTTATACAGGAGCATAGAAAATATTTCTACAAACGAGGTATTTTTATGTCTACATGGAAATAATTAAAGATATTTTGAAACGTGTTGTTCGGTATATAGACACTCTGCAGTTTGAAACTTCTTCTTTCATAACCGTGAATTATTTTATTACAAAAGAAAGTGAATGTCCAAGAGCATACCTGGAAGTTTACTTCACGCACGCCTGCACTGCAACAAGATATGCAATATAGGAACTCTTTATCAAGCGACAAGACACCAGATTTATAGTGCCACTCAATCTCTTTATGCCTTAGTTTTATTACCATAAATAAAATCAATGTACGTAAATTTTTAGCCAGAAACAAGTAGAGGATAAAAGGGGAATTTGGCGCATCGGAACCTGGGACCGGAGCTCGGAGCTATTCATGCTCTGTCATTCTGGTGTGCCGGCAGCCATTTTTCCCTAAAAATTTCCCTTTTTCCCTTCAAAATCAACTAAATTTTCCTAAAAATTTCCCCTTTACCCTCACAATTTCATTTTTTCCCTTCAAAATTTCCCTTTTCTCCCTAAAAAATTCCCGTTTTTCCCTTACAAAAGCACCGAGCCTCCCAGCTGCAAAAACCATCTGCAGAAAGGCAATTTTTAGCCAGTTCAAGTGAAGTTGGGAGGGTCGTTTTCGAAGGCAGAGCAGTGACGGCCATATTGGTTTTATAGGCATACGATATGCCAAAAGATACACGGGATCAAGGATCGGAGCTGGAGCCGATCATCAGCCATCTTATCCACCATATTGGGTACAGATGACCTTGACCTTGACGCAGTGACCTTGACTCCGTGACCTTGGACGACCTTGACGCCGTGACCTTGAAAAACCAGAAATCCAAGAAAATAAAAAATATACAAAAACTGAAAAAAATTAAATATTCTGAAAAAATTACAAAATATTTATTTCAAAAATTATTAAAAATGTATTTAACAATTATAAAATTAAATCTTGAAATGTTCGGGCTTAGAGGTGACGAGGGAGTGTAACCAACCAGCCAACATGTTATGACGTCACCCAACCGCCATTTTTGGATGCAGGTGACCTTTCACCCATGACCTATAACTGTGAACGTATATGACCTTGTAAACAAAAATTCGAGAAAAAATTGTAAAAATTGAATAAATTCATAAAAGTCAGCGATCATATTACAATACTGACTACTACCGCCGTCTTGGAAAGCAGGTGGCTCTACCAATGGCGCTGTCAGAAACGTAATTTCGTCTCTGTCTACTGTGTGGTTCAGTGCTGGAGCACGGAGAGTGGCTATTGCACAGCTCGCTTGAGCACTCTACCCCATTTTCTCCTCTACGGCTTTCTACGTCAGCCGCGAGCAGTGTTGGCAGATGAGTTTTGAAGAATCCCACAAGACAGCGCTACGAAACTCGCCGCTTTGCAAACAGACACGCTATACGCCATGCATTCCCCCGACCGTCGTAGTGAGCTCAGCATTATATTGGCTGACATCCGGCCAGTAATGTACGCTGCAAAGCACGGCGCAGTATCCGGCATGGTGTGAACCAATAGGGCGGTGGCGAATGCGAACACGCGGACCAACAGAAATTGTTTTCCTCTCCCCGCCACTCTCTTCTATAGTCTATTTGCGGTTTATTCACACCTATTTGAACCAAACCTTTGTAGCGTAACGTTTTCCCTCATGTGCTCAGGGATATGCGTGTTACATAAAATTATAGTGTTTGAGGTGTGACTAAAATGACGTATAGGTGAAATGAGTATATCATCAGCATATGCATCTAACGTAGAAAACTGGTAAAACCCCTTAATATTTGTATAGAGTGCACGTGGCATTTCCACATAACATACACAACTTTGGATCACAACACCATAAGACATAGGCATGTGACAGGCTCACTGCAGTAAAAATTGCATTCCTCCAGTACTCTCTCTTTCTCAAACTTACCGTGTGAAAGATTCACTGAATACCTCGTAGTTTCTGATGATGCATAACACAACGGGATAAATCACTGAAATGTAGAAGATCTCTGCTATTCTTCTGATAGAAATTATACTCTCTTTAAAAATCTCAAGTATTTGAAATTTATTAAAATAGTGAAATGTCTCAGACAAACGACTCAAATTCTTTATGATGAAATCATAGTATTCAATTTTAACTTGCATATATTATTCTGAAATGATTAGAGAGTGATTAAAGTGGCCGTAACTGATATAGCCTAGCCCAGTGACAGACGCCATTCAAATTGACTTTCACTAAAATAAGATTCTTCATTAGTAATTCTTAAAATGTTTATTGGGCGTATGAGGTTATTATCAACGGGGTTTGCGTGGGCATAGCTAATTAATGAAACATACACGATTTTCCAAGATGGCGTGTTTGGCTGGCTTCATTCTCAAAGTTATTTTTCGGTCATCGTTCTAATCTGTCCAAGCTGGTAGAAATTACACCGTGTAACTAGCAAGTAATATACAGGAGCAGTTGAATATGGAAGTTCTTTGTTGCCGGAGGTCAATGGTTCGATCCCCATGTCTTCCTTAATCAGGTTCGTGGACGTGAGTACGCGCTCATACAGTCTGTAAAGTACCACTCGAAACTCGCGGGTGGCGAACTAAAATTACAATATCCATCACGTATGAAGCGCGAGCAAACTTGATTCTTCTTTTGTTCCAATACCGGCTTCGCCTTCCGGCAGTCTGTTATTCCATGAATGGGACTCGAACCAAAATTACCGAATAAAAATGCAAAATTCTAACGGGTCCCGCGACACACGTCGCAGCCGGCCTAACGGTAGAAGCAAAAAACATAAAAATGGCTACACCCCTTCACTTACAGCTTAAACAGCTTAAGAGCCGCCCAAATCACTCCACCACCCTCATGCAGCACTCTCCAGACTTACGTGTGGCCAACATTACAACTTGTAGCTATATTACATTTACGGTTACTTGCAACTTTTCTGAAGCCCTGGTAAAGTTCTACTTCCATGATATCCCTCCGCCTCGTGTAAACAAAACTAAACAGATTCAAACGTGCGAAGAAACCGTGAATACACAAGATATACCTGCTTCGTGTTACGCCATACGAGGGGAATGTGTGAATGCTGAACTACGAGTTACGTCACATTTGTTTACGGTCTGGCTGGAGCATCCAGATATTAAGTTCGACTCTGGTATGTGGATGATTTAATACGCCAGCTGTCACGACATTCCACACAAACACGAGCCAGCCCCCTCGCCAACACAACTTAAGTTATGAAATGGGAGATACAGCACGAATATTACACGTTTCCTGGCGAATGTCCAAATCGTAGACGCCGACTGCGGGGCTGCTTTATATATTGAGCACCACGAAAAATATTGTCGAGGGGGGGGGCTTAGCACCCCTAATATTTCTGCCCTATAAATCCTTAATATTACGTCGCTAGTTCTATTTTGAATACAAGACTACGCTGCGAGCAGGGTTTTTTTTTAGCATAGTTACAGACAGGTGCTGCCGTCTACCTTAATTTTGGCCCAAGCCTTATCACATTTTTTAATATGGCACTTGACAATTCTCTCGTCTTTATCCCCTATTCCCTTCCATTGTTGTGCACCCACAGAACTTTTTCCGAGTCCATAAATGTGAGAAATGTTGTCTCCCCACATTCTTGACGTGTGGTGCTGCAATTACTTGAGTAATACTTAATCAGTTCACAACAAATCGTTTTACCTATTTATGAAAATATTTTCCTCTCAAACTTCCATCTCGTTTGCAAAATGCATTACACTGCAGAAAAAAAAATCCCGCGCTATTTTCAAAACATTTTTATTGTTAAATTTGATTTATAGGGAATAACTTTATAAGCCTTAAGGTACTGGTCCAAAAGGACAACCAATGGGCACTAGTAATTTCTGGTGGTCATTTATAGTCTCATCATTTTTTTATTCAACATCTCTGGTTTTGATCAAAACAATTGCAGTGTAGCGTACTCATCAGTTATCACTGGCTCCTTCCTCAAATATCAACGTAATGTTCTTCTTAAAGCGGAGTAAATAATTTATCCATGCGTCGGTCAAGTGAAACTGTTAGGAAAGCAATTATTACAGGGTAATTTGCTAAACATGCACCGAGTAAAAGGTTTTGTCGAATCAAAGTTTATTCGGCGCAACCAAATGAATTGTCTGTATATGGTGGCAATTAAATATCTTCTTATTGGAACCAAATTATATCGTTGTTCTTACTTGGTTACCCCAAACAAATATTTGGTGGGTGCAACTAAAGATTTGTTTGGATCTACGTAGGTACATTAAACAGTTTCGGTTAATATTAAAATTAAGTTGGTAGCCCAACGGGTCTTCGAACCTAGATCAGTTGCGGCCAAGCGTCACGCCTTAGCGAATTCAACTCAAGTGACTAATGACAGAACCGGAATGTTTTTTTAAATTTAAATATATACTGTGCAAATACTGGGCAACGAGCGCAAATAAGTATTTCGGGTTTTACAGCTTCACTTTTTTAGTTTCCAATTGAACTTCTCTTTATTAGAGTGTTGATGCCATTACTAGGCACAAATAATTCTTTAGCAAACAAAAAATGTACACTCTCTCTCACGTTCTATTTTCGAACGAAGGCAATAAAATGAGTGGCACAAAAAAATATATATATATACACACACACGCCTCATTCAATAAAATATTTTGTTGGCAGTCTAATTTTCTTTCCGCCCTACACGGAGGTTTTGTTTATTCAAGTATATTATGTTAGATGAACAGAATTAATCTTGTTGCTTTTTATAGTTTTGTTTTCTCTATAAAATATTTCTTGCCCTATACGAACAAATGTTTTGTTGGCTTTTCTCTGGGTGCACAGTAAAATTTTTTTGTATTTTTTTTTTACAAATAATTTTTTTTTTTTAAAGTAGTTGACAAAATTTTTTGTAACATTTCAATAATTTACTGAGTGTTTATAACACTGAGATATATTAAACAAATTAATATAATATATAATGTTTTTTATGAACATAAAGTCTACAGTTCTTGCTTGTTAGAATAAACAGTACCTGTATATATTTCCTGATTACAAACTGTTGTGAACTTTTAGTGAATGTATAGTCGCATCCCCTTATCTCGTAATGGAACACGACAAGTATTACGCAAAGGTAGTTTTTTTTTTTTCCTGTCTTGCGTAACAAGAATGGCGATAGTAAAGAACACGCAGCACGTTTATTACACCTTCAGGTTTGCTATTACATCGTTCGTGTGGCGAGTATTAACAATGGTAGCAGTTACGTGTTCAGTGAAACCTCGAACGAAACTGTTCATTTATAAAAATTTACAACAGCTTAGTGAGACATTAAACGATGTTTTCTTTGCAAGTAAAATTCATATAAGTAAATGACAACAACGGATAGAAAGAGATGAAATCTCCCGGAGAGCTTGGAGACGGGCAAAAACGAAACAGTTTTCCCTGTAGTCGGCTTGTTTGTTTCTTGGGGTTTTCTTTGTTTTCGTAGTGCTCGAAGTAGGGCCACGTAGAAAAGCGGTTATTTCAAAACGTTCTAAGTAGATGAAATCGCATGACAAAGGGAAGTGTTACAGCTTCAGTCAAAAGTGTCATGCAACCTTACAGGTTCATCGTGGTATAAAATATATGTTCGGGAAACTATTGATTTTTTTTTTCATCCTATCATCGGCAACAAAATACAGTTGCGTGTTTTCTCAGGGTGCTCCCGTCTATCCCAATCTTGCACACCATTTACGCCCACTTTTCCCTCGCTTCGCCCGCATCGGAGCTGCATAGACTTCAGATTTAAACGAGGAAAGGTCTCCAACTTTCATTTCACTTATTTATGTTGATCCATTACTTAGTTCCCAAATTCAATATTTTAAAATCCGAGCTTGCCGTATCTTGCATACTATTGCATATCTTAGTATTTATTTTTAATTAAATTTTATTTGCTTTCATTGTTAGCACATCTATATTAAAATCTTTTTAAAAATGTACTTTTCCGAGTCTCACGCGAGAAAAAAACCCTCTACCAACTTCAAAATTATATCTGTCAGTGCTGTATGTCATTGCAAAGTTATGATTAATAATAGGCCTACTAAATATTAAAAATTAGTTACGAAAAACTACAAATGAATGTAACCTGGAGATGTAGTCACCTCAAACTTGCATATATCTCTCTCTCACGCTCTTGCTCTCTCTCTCTCTCTCTCTCTCTCTCGTTCTCTCTTGCTCTCTAGCTGTTTTGCTATTTATTGCTCTTCTGCTCTGTCGCTCCCTCGTGCGCTCTCTCACTCTCACTCTCTTTCACTATTACTCTCTCTCAAGTTGTGAAGTGACAGGATGGCAGCCTGGAACAGGAAACGGCTCCAAGGTTTTTTATTATTAAAAAAAAAAAAAAAACTGCGGTCCACGTCAGGCTCCTGGAAGGCACCCCCAACAGGAGACAATGGCGGCCGGAGTAATAACGTGTACCCTCACTCAAAACAAAAAATGTAGGTGTTGCGAAATAACTGTAGCATAAGTCCTGCCGTTCTTTCCAGCCTGGCCCATTGCATCCGCGGCGGGGCGGCGAGATTTGTGTCCTGCATTAACCCTGCGTGTCGGCATTCCAGGCACGTCGGGAAATTAGGGCTCGGAAACTTTTATTTACGGTCGCCGGGGCCGGGAAAGTAAAGTTAATTTAACTGCCGCTAGAGTGTGCACAGAAAAAAAAACGAGCAGACGTAAAGGCAAAGACAGTGGTGCGACAAGGTAGAGGAGGGAAGCGACGAAGTGACACCTGTAACGAACACTGGGGTAGCCGTCGCAGAGTTGGCCAGTGCCGCTGGTCGATAAAGTCACAGAGTAACTGAGAATACAGAGTTGCAACGGTGGCGTGTACTGCGAACTGCAGCCACGCACGTCTGCAATGTGGCGGAAAGCAGTTTACCAGTCATCCCCAACCTGTGTATTAGGACAAGGATGTGCCGATTGGTGCACGTGACGTCATGGCGCTGTCTCAAGCTCCCGTGTCCGAAGTCAACCTGTGTCCCAAGTCGAAGCGTTCAGGAAACTGAACTTTTGTCCCAAGTTGTGTCCTTACATGACAGAAAAAGAAGACTTATAATACTTTGGCGCGCATTCGTTGGAAAGTTTACGTTGTATGTGAAAACAATGGTCGAGCGAGGTAGGCTTTCTCAAAATAATCGTGATGAAATGCTAGTAAATAATTAGTCAAGTCTTCGTTTGGTGTGAACTTAATGCTAAAACTTTTGAAACGTAAAGTTTAAAAAGAAAATTTGGATGTCAGTTGGCGAACTTATTTAAAATGAAACAAATAAAGCGCATAATATAACTAAATATCCAAATTACCCATCGCGTGAACATTAAGTATTTAAAAATTCAACAAATTTAAACATTACTACGTAACAATAAATAATGTGGCGAATTTACTGCGACCTAGTGTCAGATTCCGAAGGCCCACTTCGGACAACGCATTTGTGGACCATATTCGGACGGCGTCAATGTGACGTCACTTGACGCCGAGTTTCTGACACGTCCGCGTCCGCAGCAAAGGCCGATTGTAGACTGGCCTTTAACCACCTTTTAACTCGGGGTCGGCATCTGATCAGCAGCAGGGCAGCAGGATGTATGCGACTGGCTAAAGGCTGTTCACGATAAATTGAGTACTTTTGGAAGTCCTGCTTAAGATCTACTTGTAAGCACGCTGTGTATTACTCCGCCTTATGTAAAATTATCATTGTCATGGGCCTGGTCACTATTCACGCGTCAGTCAAGCGAAACTGTAAAATTATTAAGAAAGTAAATATTTTACAAACTTGCCCATTTTTGCATCTTATTATGCATTAAAAAACCTGAAAACAAAATAAATAGTTTCAGTACCCATACATTTTTAACCTACTACTTTTAATTCATCGTTAAGACGAGGAACTATATCCCCTCCTTAGTTACCAACTTTACTGGGCACATGTCACTCAGGGCACCTCTTAAAATATACACTGGTAGGGCAGTGACTTTTTTCTAAGGCTGATTTCAAAAGTGCTCACTTAATCGTGAACAACCTTTAATATTAAATACGTCACGATGAACTAGCCAATAAAATGCAGGGTCAAACTGCGCAGGCGCAAATAAAGGCGGGAAAACTAGTATTTTTGTTTATATGGTTTAATACTGTAATATTATACGTAATACAAATAACGTATGGCTTAATTAAATGCCAAAATCCTTATTCATAGATCTAATTTGCGAACGTAAATAAAGTGATCGTGCCATCTATAGCACGTCAATGGAACTACGTTCGTTAGCAGAGGATCAGCATTCATTTGACATGCACACAGCGACGATCTGCACTACAGTCTGCGTCAGCACTTAGCATTGGTAGCCCACTGTAGCATAAGCTTAAGGCTGAACTCACAATAATCCGTCGCGCCTGTCATCGTCCGTCCGGCAGTCATCCGTCTGTGTTTACTTTCGTCACGAGTCACGTACGAGCAGTGCCGATGTTGCCGAATTCTAAGTGGCCCGGTCAAATACAACGCCGTCTCCAACCAATGACAATAGACTAACTGCTTTTGGGTGCTTACAGTATTGAGGTTTACCGAATACCCATTTTTTTTCCCCGCGAAAAATTACTAGCTCTAAGGCAGGATTTACAACGACACATCGCATCCGTCCGTCCGTCTATCATCCGTCCGTCGTTCACGTGACCACAGCCAATCAGAGGTAGCACTTAATTATATCCGTCCGTACGTCAAGACTAAAGACGAGGTAGACCGATCTCGCTGGCTGCGCGCAACCAATCACCGTGTCCCGACATTGAACTGCATTTCTGACAACACGTCTAACGAAAATGGCGTTGTTTGGATTTTAGGTTAGAAAACAAATCTTTCGAGATGAATGTATACTTCCTCTAACCAATTTGTAATGCAGCTTGATTAAATTAAAACTGGTAAAAGCATTTTATTAATATAATAGTGCTTGTCATTTAAAAATTAAGATGTAAACAAACCCGTCCATCACTGTTGACCATATGACTTTGACAGCTGTATAGGGTTGGGGTAGGTCAATGTTGGGTACATGCTCAGAAGACGAATAAGCTGTCTACCTCATATTTAGTCTATTGTTGTAAATCGCTCGGCTGGGAGACGGACGAACGTATGACGGACAGACGTGACGGGCTATTGTAAATCCTGCCTAACTGTAACCGTCTCGACAGCCGGCAGCCCGTTCTAGAGCCTCGCATAACCAATCAGCAAGGGGGTATCCTGTACGCCAACATGAAAGGAACCGCCTCACCGTTTCACTTCCACATACTTACCTATTCTGTGCCGCCACGTAGGACACTCGAAAAACAATTACTTATTCAACAAAGTAGTAAAAAGAAACAGCCCGTGGGGAGGCGCGATATTATGGAAGAGTGGAGCAGGTGTATTTTCCCGCCGCTACTTAACGCTCAACCGCAGGAGCAATTTCTCTGTTACGAATTCCCAAAAGGCGGACCTAAAATTTATTAATTCGCACCATGAAGAGCTGTGTACACGCAGGAAACATTACCACGTTCGCAGCTGGAAAATAACAAAAATACAACATACTGAGTTCTGTCGCACTAATGTTACGTTGACTGGATTCAACTGAGTTGTAAGGAATCTTGCGTAATATTACGACTTCGACGTTCTTTGAAGATATCGGCGACGCAATGTCGCATCGCCGCCAGTTATCTCCATGAACTACACCGCAAATTGGTAGTACTTTGGCCGCACTCGAATCGTATAAACAACACAAATGAACGTGGTGAATTGTACGTTATGCTACGCCCGACAAACACATAATATGGTTCGTACTCTGTGAATCCGATACTATGCTGATTTTTTCCTAACCTACTCTAAAACTAAGTGTTAGGTGTGATGCTGGAATCACAATAGCGCGACAGATACGGCGCGAAGGCCGCGACGTGACAACACAGATTCGCGTTAATGTGAACACTATAGTTTACCGCCTTGCGAGCAACATTTTAAAATATTATTTATAAATGGTTTATTGCTAATACATACTAAAATCTTTTACCATGGCCACTAATGTTTCCATTATTCCCTTATATTGCAATCCTTTCAAAAATTTATTTCCGTGCCCGCTGGTACTTTGAGCATGAAAATATGGCTTTAATTACATCTAGCCATGAAAATGCGTTGCTTTGCTTATTATAGGGACCTGCAAAATTCGCGATTTTTTTTTGGCATCAAGCTGTATATACTTGAAGCGGCATCGTTTACCCATTGGCTGTTGCCCAGATGTGACGCCACTCCCTTTCTGAGTGGACTGTACGTGATTGGGGCGCACGATTGTGAAGTGTTCATTTAATGGTGCAGATTTACCGGGGGCGTGTCAAGTAAAACATGGTCTAATGACATACGTATTGCAAAGGTAAAGTGTTTTAAGTTTAAACTGTCCTCAAATAATAACGCGAATTTTGCACGTTTCTGCTTATTAATACGGCAGATAATAGCGCAAGAAAAACTTTTGCGCCAAAATTATGGCTTGGGCAGATTTACAGACCTTCAGCGCCCGCGAAACGAATAAATTAGAAATATTTTCTGTTCGGAAATCTTGTCGTGCGAGCGATTTCCGCCGCGTTGGCGTCGCAAAAGTCTCGATCCTGATTGGCTGGAAAATTATTTTATTCGCGTCGCGCCCATCGCGTAGCGTCTGTCGCGCCATCGTGATTGCAGGTTGAACCCGCGGAAGGGACGGGAGTTACTCGCGGCTAGCTGGGCCCCGTACACCTGCAAGGGAATTAAATCACGAGAAGAGACACGTATCGCGGCAGCAAGGGACTGCGTTGCCACAGCCTCGTTTCGACCACGACAACCTCCCTGAGTGCGCTTATACCTACACTACCATAACTAAGGAAGAGAAAGGGACAAACCGGCATACACACCGTAAAAATAACCCTTTCGACGGGAAAGAATTAAAAATTGTTGCAAGCATATAATAGAAAATTCTACAGGAGACATGTATAGGCTGTTCACGGTAAACTGAGCACTTTTAAAAGCCCTACTTACAATCTATTTGTATGCACGTTGTGTATTATTCCGCCTTACGTAAAATTAACACTGTCATGGGCCCCATCACTTTATTCACGCGTCGGTCAAGTGAAACAGTGAAACTTTATACTTACATTAACACTTTGTTGCCTTAAAAAAAACAGAAAGTGACAGAAATAATTTATGTTATCACAAATGGTTACCCAACACTTTTTATTCTACTTTAATATATAAAACTACTTTCCCCTACATCGTTGTCACCATGACTAAGCGTTTGTCACCCAGTGCGCCTGTAAAAACGTTTGCAGGTAGGAGCAGTGACTTTTTTCTAGGGTTGATTTCAAAAGTGCTCACTTTATCGTGAACAGCCTTTAGGAACCATGCTCTTTATTAATGGGCAGAGAATTAGATGCTATACTGGCTGACAGCCTGGCTATAGTACAGCAAGGGTATCTGGTATGTCACGACTAGGGCGTGATTTTTCGCGAATAAATCGGTGCAGACAGTAGAATTGGATCGTAGTTTCATAAACAACGTCCTGGACTACTTCGAGCCAATAGCAGACTTGCAAAGAAACACGTAGCGAATCCCATACCACCAGGCGTGGAGTAACACTGGCTACTCACTGGGGAAGCAGACAATCAACAAGCAACTAAGTCTTGAGTATACACACCACTGTGGAGTCTAGCCTACAGGTCATTGAACTAGCGAAATTTCCCTATCGCTAGCTATACTTCAACACCCTGCGAGCACAACCACCACTTCGTTTGGTTATTGGCCACGCGTCTAAGCGAGAAGGCATGTTCTTATTTGACTCGGCTAATAAGAAGAATAACGTACATGATTCGCGGGCAGACATTTGAGGCACGTGATATTAAAAATCATCCTTCAGCCAACCATGAGAATGCATATGAACCAAAGTGTTTTGGAGTACAAACTGGTCTTGTGTTACACGCGCATATAGAGAGTGCTCGGAAATTCCCCTTACAAACTTCTAGGTCTAGTAGAGGGGACTGAGTAGACGATCTTTTGAGTAGGAACCCATGTCCGGAAACGTACCGTTAACGTCCTACAACCATTTCAAACCAGGTGTACCACGCCTTTGCTTCTGCGTGAGCAATTTAATTAGTGCAATGAGGTTCATTAAGTAACAATGTCAAGGGAACAATAAAGAAACGTAATAATTTATAACAATAACACTTCTGTCTACAGTTAAACACAGCAATCGGTTCCTGTCTTCTGCGAAAGATGTTCAACACACGGTACAGATCCATTAGAAACAGAGGCTCGAGGTGGCGACCACCAACGCCGTCGCACACATCGTGCCCTACGAACCATGTTCCGGTACACTCGCTCCACGATGCCATCTGGTGTCCCGTCAATCCGTCGTGCAGCGACCATAACTCGTGCCAGCAGATCTTCCTCTGTCTCTCTACAATAATCTCGTACACCACCCTCAACACACGGTACAAATCCATTAGAAACAGAGGCTCGAGGTGGCGACCACCAACGCCGTCGCACACATCGTGCCCTACGAACCATGTTCCGGTACACTCGCCCCACGATGCCATCTGGTGTCCCGTCAATCCGTCGTGCAGCGACCATAACTCGTGCCAGCAGATCTTCCTCTGTCTCTCTACAATAATCTCGTACACCACCCTCAACACACGGTACAAATCCATTAGAAACAGAGGCTCGAGGTGGCGACCACCAACGCCGTCGCACACATCGTGCCCTACGAACCATGTTCCGGTACACTCGCCCCACGATGCCATCTGGTGTCCCGTCAATCCGTCGTGCAGCGACCATAACTCGTGCCAGCAGATCTTCCTCTGTCTCTCTACAATAATCTCGTACACCACCCTCAACACACGGTACAAATCCATTAGAAACAGAGGCTCGAGGTGGCGACCACCAACGCCGTCGCACACATCGTGCCCTACGAACCATGTTCCGGTACACTCGCTCCACGATGCCATCTGGTGTCCCGTCAATCCGTCGTGCAGCGACCATAACTCGTGCCAGCAGATCTTCCTCTGTCTCTCTACAATAATCTCGTACACCACCCTCAACACACGGTACAGATCCATTAGAAACAGAGGCTCGAGGTGGCGACCACCAACGCCGTCGCACACATCGTGCCCTACGAACCATGTTCCGGTACACTCGCTCCACGATGCCATCTGGTGTCCCGTCAATCCGTCGTGCAGCGACCATAACTCGTGCCAGCAGATCTTCCTCTGTCTCTACAATAATCTCGTACACCACCCTCAACACACGGTACAAATCCATTAGAAACAGAGGCTCGAGGTGGCGACCACCAACGCCGTCGCACACATCGTGCCCTACGAACCATGTTCCGGTACACTCGCCCCACGATGCCATCTGGTGTCCCGTCAATCTGTCGTGCAGCGACCATAACTCGTGCCAGCAGATCTTCCTCTGTCTCTCTACAATAATCTCGTACACCACCCTCAACACACGGTACAGATCCATTAGAAACAGAGGCTCGAGGTGGCGACCACCAACGCCGTCGCACACATCGTGCCCTACGAACCATGTTCCGGTACACTCGCTCCACGATGCCATCTGGTGTCCCGTCAATCTGTCGTGCAGCGACCATAACTCGTGCCAGCAGATCTTCCTCTGTCTCTCTACAATAATCTCTTCATACGACCACACAAGGGTGGAGTTAAATCCGGCCTTTCCCTCAGCGGAAGTGGACGAGTGGTACACCTGATTTGAAATGGTTGTAGCGCGGAAACGGTACGTTTCCGGACATGGGTTCCTATATCGTCTACTCAGTCCACTCTACAATCACTAGAAGCAAGGGGAATTTCCGGGCACGCTATGTACATACACACAAGTTTTGAAGTTTTAATGCCAGATTTTTCCTGCATATATCTGAATTTATTCGAGATGCAATTTACGGTATATGATGTCGTTCCCAGTCTCGTTCTAGGGGCCGCGGTGGCTGAGCGGTTAGCCTGCTCGCCTCCCACCTGGGCGAACCGGGTTCAATCCCCGCCCGGGTCGGTCCCGGATTTCCGCAAGTGGGAATCGTGCCGGACGATGCCGCTGGTCTGAGGGCCTTCTCGGGGATTTCCCGTTTCCCCGCCCTTGTATTCCGGCGCTGCTCCATTCTCGCCTCATTTCACCCTCATCGGCTCTCAAGACCTCGTTGTTAAGAGCCGCTCAAATCTCTCGACTCAACTCAACCACCCAGTCTAGTACTCTTTATTTTAATATCACATACTTTCTAAGTCGAATTTTACGTCTTTAATTATTTTAATTATCTACCCTTCCCTGTTTTTCCCATCAGCTCTTCCTGGTAATACACTTCTGTAGTGCATATTTATCCTTTATGCTTCCCCGTTCTGCAACAATGTTCGTGCGTTTACAATATACTTAAGTGTAAATATGTAACGACATCGAAGTGTTAAATAATAAAGCGGCCACTGGTTTGAAGAAGTTTTACGTCAAAACTTTTCAATATTTTCGAGAAGTATCTACTTGCGGTTAGTATTCAAGAAAAATAAACATTTGCACGATATTACGCACTTACGTAATTATTTGTTGTAAAATTATCAAACATTTTTCGTGGGCTCCAGAATATTTTTATTTTGAATCTGTGCACCAAAAATTTGTGTCGTATTATAGTGGCTTACGTTTCCAGCAAATGTACACACACTATCTCTTGATTGGCAAACAAATGCCTGTTGCTACAACCAAGGTAATATAAACGGATACGTTCTGCGGAATGTTAGACAATGGACAGGAAGAAGACACCAAGTAAGCTTTCTTTCAGAAGTCTTCAATTGAAAAGGACGTTTCAAAAGAAGCTTATTTGTTTCCTCGTGTTTCTATGTTCCGCAAATTCAAAACGACACATGACTCACGCTGTGCTACGGTCATCACGCTCGCCAATAATAAATATACAGTACATACAATAAATAAATGAACAGCTTTGTATGGTTTTCCACTTTAACGGATCCATTTTCACGTTTCCTTTCATGGCATAGACGACTTCATCTCTTTGAGGACACTTGATTACGAACGAGACAGCGTAATACAGTAGAGGCATAGGTTCCCCCGAATATAAACAACAATATTAATACAAATTGGTTTCAATTTCAACATTTATTGAAGAAGCAAAAATATTATCTTCCTATACCACAGAGCTTAATGACAATGCACAGTCGTGTGAGCTTACGAATGCAAATCGTGTCAACTTACAGCCATTTTTAGCGATGGACTGCCTACGTAGAACAAATGTGAGAGTATTTAATGGTTAATATATAAGTTACTATTGTATTACATCTATAGATAGAAAGAAAAAGTTAAGTAACACCCGAGTTTACACATCTAGTTACGCTTCACTGTGATACTACTGTTGAATCTAAACAAGCAAGTCCTGTGGACCTCAAGTTTATCATAAACACGCAGTTACATGAAAAATTTTGTATGTTCTCCAAAATAATGTGTGTTGTAAATATAGAATATTTCAGTTTTAGAGTTACGAGAAGATATTTGGCAGTTAGTTTCCAAATAATTGCGTGTACCAAACAAAGAAACTTTTTTTGTGTACATTCGGATGTCGTGTGCACAAATAGGACAGTCGTGATTCGTGGACAGTGAAGAAATTCGGGCGGCTCTTAACATCGAGGTCTTGAGAGCCGATGAGGGTGAAGTGAGGTTAGTATGGAGCAGCGCCGGAATGAGAGGGCGGGGTAAACGCGAGATCCCTGAGTAAACCCATCGACCAGCGACATCGTCTTGAACGATTCCCGCGTGCGAAAATCCGTGAGCGACCCCGCCGGGTATCGAACCCGGTTCGCCCTGGTGGGAGGCGAGCAATCTAACCGCGGCCCCGTAAAACAGAAAAAAAAATTAGCATTTGACATCAAATTATTATAAAAATATAAAGCATAAATTTTTTTATACGAAGAAAATGACATCACATACGTGCGTACAAGTTGAGCAATGTTCGGTACAAATAATATAAAATTATTAGCTTCTGACTATTCATACCCTTAAGGGGGCCGCCTACTAGGCGCTTGAAATGTGTTACAGCATGTTGGGAAATCCGTTTTTTTTTACGAAACTATTCCACGTGCGCCTAATGCGCTAATTTACGAAAAGAAAACAAACTTCAGGCGATGACGGAATGTCGCTTTCATGACACTGAGCATGTTAGAACATCTATTTCCAAGCCCTCCAACATAGCTAAAAACAGCATTTTCAGACTGCCGTATCAAAATGTGCTGACCGGATCTACGTGAAACACAGATACAATCCTGAATTGAACTTTGCATTAGACTTTCCATCAGTAAAATAATATTGTCACCGCTTATAGTCCCATAAAAAAAATGGTTCGACACTTGAGCGCTATTTTAGTGCTTCGTGCATAGTGGCGATGCGGCACTTGACTCGCGTACCAGTGTCGCCCTTGGAGTTCGCTCTCGCTCCTGTCACATGTCGCGTCAGGTAGTGCGGCTCCCTTAAGTGTAAGAATTTAGTCCGGGTAATCTAGAAGATGTGCACTTGAGTGCGAGCAATAACTCGACCGGATGAGATAAAAGCGTGGCGAGACGAAATGCTCGCTAGTCACGCCCGAATCCCGACATTGTAAACCTTCGATGGTCACGCAGCCAGAATAAACAGCTCGAGCGTGTGTGTTTTGCGTGTAGGGCACAAAGCTTCAGTCGCGTGTGTTTGTGTGTGTGCACGCGCCAAGGTCGCATCCGCGATCCATGTGGTGTTTCGAAACTCACCAAGGCGCGTCTCCACGGCCACTATAGTAGGTACGTCTGCTCGCGCATGCGCGATGTTCAACGAGTGGAGAAGCACAGTCGCTATTCTGCAGGCTGTTCACGGGAAACCGACAGCGTTTTTGAAAGACATAACTGAAGCTAGTAACTTTTCGCGGGGGAAAAAAAATATGAGTCCACAGTAGACGCCCAATATTACAAGCACCCAACGGCAGTTTGTATATTGCCATTGGCTGCTGTCTGCATGATAAGCCGTTTTCATATTCGACTGGGCCACTCAGAATTCGTCAACATCGGTACGGCTCCTACGTGATTCGAGTACAGACAGTTAACACGTGCCAAAAAGTAATTCAGCCAATCAATATAGGTAAACGACCCTACCGTTTTTTGAAGTACAAATCGTCTTGAAATCTTTTCGCAAAATTTCACTGCCCCTAGACATAGCGTAAAATCAATAGACCTAAGGTCGAGTTCACGATTGACTTAACTCTTCGAGGATAGCACGTATAGCCTATATACGAGGCTATGTTTATGTGGAATTTTCTTTGCTCTTCGGGCCAAATCTCACACTTTTATTGATTTACCAATTCACTGGACTAAATCGGAATCAAATTTTAAAAAATTACATTTAGTCAGCATTTCATTTTGTAAGAATAAAACTATTATTATTAAACATTTCTCAAAGGAACACGGTGGATTGTAAAACATGTTAACTCCGTCGCGACACATTGATTGGCACACAGTCGATGCGCGACTTCATTGGTCACCCGGCCAGCCAATAATAAACTTTGCAGGACGCAGTGAGCACGCCCGGTGTAGCCAGGACCAATAGGACGATCGTATGTGAACATACACGGACCAACACAATTGATATTGCTAGGGGTAGTGAAATTTCGCGAAAAGATTTCAAACCAAGTTATATTTCAAAACACTATAGGGTAATTTACCTATCTTGATTGACTGAATTACTTTTTGACACGTGTTGACTGCCTGCACACGAATCACCGCCGTAGGAGCCGTGCCAATGTTGCAGAACTCCGAGAGGCGCTGTCAAATATGGAAACGCTTTCTCGAGCAGACAGCAACCAATGGCGTTAAGAAAAATGCTATTTAGTGCTTATAGTATTGAAGTCTACTCTGTTCTCAAATTTTTCCGCGAAAAATCACTAGCTCTAGATATTGCTCAAGTGAAAAATATAGGCATCTCACTTCAGTCTTATCCTCAGTACCAGCACATTTGTGCAGTTCTTAAAGGGTTAACAGAAATCTTAAGACGTGTGCTTAAAATGTAAACCAATATTTCCAAGGCTATCGGTTTATGTATGCAGTGTGCGGGTCGTGTGCGTTCTTGGCGTTACTTAAGGGATTGTTATATTTTATGACTAAAGACCTGCATATTTCGCGTTATTATTTAGGGACACGCTAGACGTGATTGCCCTATAAGTTTGTGAGCACGACCCGTGACTTCGTCGGCTGATGGCTACTATACGAGGTCAAGTATCTGCGTACCTAAGTTACAGGTGATTGGTCACTCTGACGTTGAACTGTTACTATTGGTTAAAAGAGTCTTTCACGTCGTGCCACAAATACTCTCATCCATCGAGGGACCCCCAGTAACACGCATAACACGTCTAGTCTACTGCAGAAAAATAACGTGAATTTTGCATGTCTCTATTTATATCTTAAGCACAAGTCAAGACGAAGTAGCCAATCAGACCACAGCGACAGTTGTTGTTGGCGGGAAACTGTATTTACAACTTGTATTTAGGTTATGTCATATTGCGAAATCGTATGAAAGTAAATATTTTAATCGAGAGACAGTATCCTCTTAATTTAAAGAACAATTCATAGTCATGTTTTTTTTTTTTGGAAGAGGTTATTGAATTCTCTTTAATTAAACTTTTCAGATATATTGATGCAAATGCCCAATATTGGCATCGGCTTACTCTTCTATAAGATATCACGTGTTTTTCAAAACGATTACACAGGCAGTGACCACAAATAATTTAATATATGTAAATAATATTCACTCTTGTCCATTTTTTCAGGTTATGTCGACTGCTTTCGTCTTCTACGATTATGATTGGCTAGGCCTGACAGTTGCTAATTCAATCATGAACTGCAAAACTTGTAATACGTTAAGTGCACGAAAAATAACTACAAGTATTAATTAATCTTTTAGCATTTAATCGTAAACCCACCCTAGCACTTTATTCATGCGTCGTCGGTGAAGCGAAACTGTAGTCATGAGAAATGTCGTGAATGCTGCTGACGTAATATTACGTCAACAGTGAGTTGTGAGGAGTTTACCGTACTTGACGACGCCCCTCGCTCACGAATACAGTCGGGGGGGGGGGGGGGGGAGACAGCCGCCTGTACCGCGAGCTCAGGCCGCAACCGATGGCCCAATCAGCGGCTGGTAACCTACTTGCCATATCCAGCAGCAGCCAGCCAATAGGGTGTTATTTCACAGCGAGCAGCAGCCAGTCGAACACGAGGCTCGTTCACCTCCTCTGCATTTCGTTTCTGTGTACCTGTCTGTCGTGTACTCGCGGTTTCTTCACCCTTTCCCAATCAAACTTTCGAAAAATCACCCCACGTGTGCTGTGTTAAGTCATTTCCTAAATATGCCGTGTATTAGAAGCGATTTACACCTCTGTTTACACTTCGTAGACTATGATCGAGTGTACCTCGAGCAAAGCTAATTTGGAAATTTCTTTGTTGTTCAGAACAAAACTCGCATGGATGTGCAGTCTTTGTTCGGCTAGTGTTTAACACGACATCACAAGAACACGACAGCGCAGTAACTATGATATTGCTAACAATATAATTTTTTATAGCACTCAAAGACACACGATTGATTATGAATCCTTTTGCACAATGTAGGACATCTGATGGGATCAATATCAGCTCGGCTCCCCATTGGTTGATAACCGGCCAATAATGACTGCTATAAAGTATAGGCTGGGGACCGGAGTGGTATTGACCAATAGGACGATGGTGAGTTCTAACACAGACACCAACAGAACCGGTGTTCTTGCAGTAGTGGATATAGGCGACTCACTTCTAATTTTGTCTTGAAGAGCTAGCAAATGTGTGCATACCTCAATGTGTTAACATAAAATTACCTTATTTTTCGTTAAATTGAAGTTTGACCAATAATTTATTTTATAAATTATGTATCATTTTAAACAAATGTGTATAAAAACAGTGAGAAAACATGTGTGTTGGTAACGCCTAGTAAGAAATAACTCTCATGCGAAATATTATTACGACTGAGTGCGCACGAATTAGGTGCGCTGTCCTTGGGTGTAATTTTCTAGATTAATTTAAGCTTAGTTTGTACGAGGCGGAGAAATAATCCGGAAGTAGAACTTCAGCAGGGCTTCAGAAGAGTGTGAAGTAACCGTGAATGGACTATAGTCTGTGTTCATACTACTTACTGGGCGTTACTGACACGTCGAATGTTTGTGTGTACAACGGAACTGCAATAACTCTTCTCGCAAGCTCCATCGTGTATGTTATTATTAGACGTTAGTAAGTACCAACTTGTCACAACAAAAATTCCTTCTTTATTAACAGTTGAAATGAATAATCAATGTGAACGTTAAAGGGTCAGGACGAGAACGCTATTTGCAATTACATTTTCACATGTTAATTATTATTATTTATTTTAAATCATGCACTGGTAACTTTGCATTATTTCATATATTGTAAATACACACTAAAGAAATTTTCCGGAAAAAAAAAAAAACAGATTGCTCAATCATTTTCAAACGTTTGTAACTCCCTCAATCAATTAACGTCAGAAGACAGAATTAATATTTACGCCTAATTTTTTTTCATGTGGAATCGTCTTTCGAACTTTGAAACACGTGAAATGGAACATCCTTTACCGTTTACTGCTTCGCTTACAGAGAACTTCAAAACGAGACTTGAAACGTACTAATTACGCGAGTAGATATTAAAATGAACACTGCATTGTAATTAGAACAGCGGTTTATATATGTTCAGTGGTACTGGTTTTCTTGATGTACAACAATGGCCATTAAAATTGAAACACCAAAAAAAAAAAAAAAAAAATTATCTACGACGACCTAATGTATTGGAACGAATTCCTATCATACAGAGGTGGTGTGATTACGCTTGCAGTTCATTTTGGCGTACACGGCGTGAGGAAATCAGTATCTACTGTGTAGCCACAACACGAGCGGCAATAACCGCTGCTACATGACGCGACATTGAGAGGAAGAGACTTACGAGGTCCGTGTGGGGTATCTCCGCCCATGCTGCTTCGATGCGTGCCCTAAGTTCATGCATTGTAACTGTGGGCGTCCTGTGTCAGGCTAGTCCCAAACGACACCTTCGCTTCTTATAGTAAATAGTAACACGCGAAACTTAACCTCACCACTAAATGACTTCTATTACCTCTCCAGGCATGAGAAAAGCAACTTAGTCGTTAAAATTAACTTCATTTGGCTGTTAAAAACATCGCGATTCATTTGGGACTAGTAATAGATTAGAAGTCCTGCACATGTCAGAATTCAGGACAGGATTATTTGCTAACCGGGTGGGTCCCAAACTCCTCCCTCCCGCGCAGGCAGGAGGTCGGGGAGGTAAACATTGAACACCAGCTCGCCTGAACTTCTAGGTGAGCTAAATGTTGCAGCTATGGTGTTGCAGGGCACCATAACCACAGCCTCTTCTGAGAGCTGTAGCCGGTAAGCAGCGAGCCGTAATGACGACGCAACCGCCTGGGTGGTAAAGGGCCCGGACTACCCCCCACTCTGATCTTCGGCAGTGACTGAGAAGGCGGCGAGTCAGGCTAGTCGTCGTCCGACCACAGGCCACGCGTTTACGATGGGCTAGAGATCCGGTGAACGCGCAGGCCCGCGGAAGCAGTGTGACGTGATGGTCGTCCGGGAACCGTCGGATGATGCGTGTCACATTATATCGCGCACTATAAGCTAGCTCTGAACGTAGAGGACAAGAACAGGCTCCAACACCCACCTCCACGATGTAACGACTGCTGGTCAGCGTACCAGCTATCCGGACTAGGTGCGAGAAGGACTGTAATCCAATGGCAAACCATATCACAACTCCAGGTGATGGACCGGTACTACGCTGCACAATACAGGACTCGTCCAGGCGTTCGCCAACTGTGCCGCCGGACACGGGTGCGACCGACGTGGTGCTGCAAGTGGAAGCGGTATTGGTCGGAGAAGACGATGTCACGCCATTCGTCTTCCAGGCCCGATGTTCCACGTATCAATGCAGCCGCAGCAGGCACCTGTGTTGATCGTCCAGTGGCAGCTGCAGACCTGGGACAAGCCGTCCTGATGCTGCAGGCAGTGACGAACAATGCGCGCGGACACAACATGATGTACCTAGAACCTGAACGGCTGAGCGAGAGTGTTTTATGTGGTTGTGCTGTCCGTAATCGCCATGCCCACCGTATGTCTCTCCTCGCGCTCGTCGGTGCACTGTAAAAAAAAAAAAAAATTCTGGTAAACTTACTAAACTGCAATGGAAGTTTTTAACCTATACAGTGTACGGAAATAATACTACATGTCAGGCTGAAAATATGGGATTATTTAGCATTGCTACTTTAAAAAGTTGGGAACTTCACGATGAATTTGACTCTTTCCTGAGCAACTGTAGGACCGTTACCATGCATGCATGGGAAAATAATTTACCGTACGTGCTTTTTCACCGTTACTATGCACTGATATGGCAAATTTACAAATAATTTATTAGAGTGTGCGGTGGGACAGTTGGCTTCCTGCACCTCGCTCAGTCCGTACCTCGACGAACCCCTGATACCGTTTCCACTTCGTCGTGGTTCCATTCCTCCAACGTGAGAACTAATTCCGCGGTAGGACGATTCACAATCCCAGTAAGCCTCGATTTCCCCGCAGTCAAAGAAGGATACCTGCGCGTATATGGTTGTCGTGTTCTTCGACGGTGGCATGCTCACTCCGCCTGTGCACGCTGTAACGAGTAGTGATTAGGCCTTAGCTGAGCGGCCTGCCTGATCACATCTTGACTTATTTATCGAGGACAGGGGGCCGTGATTGCTGGAAGTAGTTTGGAAATCGCAAACCACTGAAACAGCCTCCACCGGCCAGTAAACGGAGACAACACAGCCGATATAGGGCAGCGTAACCCGTGGGCGTTGTCTTTTGCCGTCGGGCCGTTGGAACGAGAAGACCACTGACGATGGGTCTGTCCGGGCGTCGACTTCCTTCATCCTAATCAGCCTACGGGATTATGAACAAGGTGGGGACTCTCATATCAGACTTTACTCAAAACGTGGCTGATTAAATCTCAATAAGTAAATGTAAATTAATATATAAGTATATTTGCATAGCTCCCGCCACGCATAGCCAAACATATTTATAATTGAAATAATATTGTACAATTGGGATGGAGCTGCGCGTCCAAGGTCAAGGAGCGAGGGAGCGATACGGGCGACACTAACACGCACGCCCAGTGCCTCATCGCTCCTACGCGCAAGGCGTGCAGTGTTTCCGTCGTGGTCCTGTACTGTGAAAATCAGATCTGTAACATTGGGGCTTCATCACACGCGATTAAAGCCTACAGATTAAAATACGCCCGTATCTTTGTACTTTTCTCTTGCTGCTTAAGGAAACTGCATAGGCAAGCTTAAAAAATGCGATCTTTGGCCATTTGCACGAATTATTTTTCTCCAAGAATTCACTTAATATGACAAAAGTAAAAAAAATAGGGGCATATATTATTTAATTCTTATCTTTTCTGACACAAAGTCGTATTTGCAGAACATTTATCTACCGAGATATGCGTATTCGCGCAAACAGCTATTTCACCAAAAACGTGCAAGTCCATCCCATCTCAATGCCAAATAAACATATTTTATGTAGTGTTCATTACATAACTCCTATCGATAACTTGCTACGCCCCTATAGCCTCGTTAAGGTATGATGAAGAATCAAAAACTCATACCATAACAACACGAACGGCGCGGCGTGGGAAACACAACTCCACTACCACACAGCGACTCCCCGACCTCCACTTATATGCCACTTCCCAGCGTCACAATTGGCTCACATACTGACTGCGCCACTAGACTGAACAGCTAAGCACGTCACTCTCCTACTCTGCTCTACGCATCACCTCAACAATGGGATCATTCAGGCGCGTCCTTCTTGGTGCTGCAATTTAAATGTCCACCAGTGTAGTTGGAATTATTATAAGAAGAAATGGCACCGACAATCCACACTAACAAATAAAATTCAAGCGTCTGTCTGTTATTTCAAAACTGACACCAACATCTAAGCATATTATGCTATTTAAACGATTCATAAATAACTGCATAAATAACTGTTTTTAAAATTTTTGTCTGTCTGTCTGGATATTTATCCAGAATAGGCTCCGAAACGGCTGAATCGATCTTCATAAAACTTTCAGAGATCATAAAGTTTATTTCTATTTAAAATCTGCTCTTTATTTCACCTCGAAATCTCAAATGCTTATGAAGTAAATTAGTTTTTTTTTCATATAATTTTCTTTGTGTTTCATATCTTATTTTTTTTTGGAAAACGATTATTGTCAAAAAGCATTGTCGGAATAACAACAGTTTTTTTTAAATAATCGTTGATATAATACGCATGGAGGGGGGACAGCGGTGGCGCAGTGGCTAGCGCACTCGCCCCCCCCCCCCCACGGCGATCCGGGCCCGATCCCGGACTCTCGCATGTGGGAATCGTGCTGGACGATGCCACTTACCGGCGGGTTTTCTCGGGGTACTTCCGCTTCCACCGTTCTTGCATTCCAGCGCCGCTCCATCCTAGGGTCTCATTTCATGTCATGTTCAGGGATGACGGGCACCTACACGGGTCCCAGCTGGAAAGCCCGTCACTCGGAGGATGTTGCCTCGCCCTGCCCCCCCCCCCCCAAACTCGCATTTATTATTATATAATACGCATCATAGAAAAAGATACATTAGTTTTTGGAAAAACTTAGTAAAATAACACATTATCAAACAACCAACACTAACGCGACGATAAAACTATTTATGGTAGTAAAGTAACAATTCTCAAACCAAATATAAAGGTATGAATTTCAATAACTCCATAAAAACAGGGCGAAGCGATATTTCTATTTTAAACATAAAATCTGAGCGAAGCGATAATGGGCTGTATTTTAATAACTCCATAAAACCTAAGCGAAGCGAAATTTCTATTTTAAGAATATGTAAAAAAATCCTAACGTCCATGCGAACGAAGTTGCAGGCACTGCATTAATTTCCATATAAACATAAAAATACATTTGTAAATTCTGGTTTATAAATATTTAAAATTGTAAAATTTATTTTTTTTATTTTCATAATAGAAATTATTATGTATAAATTTCGATTGACACTATTCACGCCTTATTTCAATTTTCTATTGCTATTTTTAAAATACCGTATGTAAACAAATCCTAAAGTCCACGCGAACGAAGTCGCGAGAACAGAGAGGTAGTCTTCGAATAAATGAAGTGCACTCTAGAACGTAAATTGAAATAGCGCTATATACGCCAGACGCATGGCACAGCCCCATAAGTAAGGAAACTCAATATTAATTGAAGTAAGAGTAAAAACGAAAGTAAAAATCATGCTAAGACTGTCGTCCTGTGCAACGTTTGTGTGCGGGTTTCAATGTGCCTTGTGGGAGCGCGGTCTGGCGGGTGTGTTTCAAATGTCAAGGCTCAGTGCTGTACACCTCAAGGCTACATTTACTGTTGCTTCTGGCGTGCTTCCACCACGTATATTCAACATTTTTCAAATAAGCGAATTTGTGTTCGTTTACTTCTCCTGTCGACATGTTCAGTTCGGCTTATTAATAGTGCAACGGTTGCAAAATTTTCTATTCCGATTATTATTCAACTTTGTTGTTTATGCCGTGTCACAATTCGGCGAGAGAGTACTCTCTCACTCACTCTTGACGTCACAGAGAGTCCTCTATGATGTCCCAACTCCTAGGCAAGAGCGAGAGAGAGAGAGAGAGATAGAGAGAGAATGAATGACTATGTACACTCGGTGCACACTCTCGCACCCTCTCTGGCAGCCATGTTGTTTTCAAGTCTAACCTCAAATATCCAGACATATTGTCATTTCTAAATCAGTGTTAGAACTATTTTATCAACACAACTTAATCATTGCGATTGTGAAACGTGTAATAACAACAATATCCAGTTTGATATGGAACATAGATTATGATATTATGTTCACGTTTCATTTAGGTTAATTGTGGGCATATGATTAAATACTGCGATTTGCACATAACAATTGTGTTTTTAATCAAGCAAAAATGTAACAAATTAAAATAAGTTACTATTTCATAAAATACTGTACATTTATTCAAGGAAAGTGAAAGGCCTGCAATATTTTATTTATCACTATTTATTACCTTTTTTGTTACAAATAATGCCGACGGGTTAGGCTACAGAGGGTACATATCTCAATTATTCGTTGAAGTGTGCCAGAGTGTACCAGAGTGAGAGTGAGTACACTTTCGAGTTCAGACACGACCTTAGTCTGCTAAATAAGTATCATATGATGAAAACTACTTCCTCAAAAAATTATCGTGGGCTAATTTTCTATCAGTAAAATAGGTGAGTAAAAATGATAAACTGACAAAATATTATAGACTGTTATCGGTAGTATAAGACGTATGCGTGTGAAGACTCGACGTTAAAGAAAAACTTGTGAGTCACATAAACTGAAGAAAGCTTTAGAGACTGATTTGTTTCTGCTGCTGTTTCAAAGTGAGATATTTATATAAAATACTTCAGTTTTCCCGCAACCAGGGCCACCTCTTCCTGCGCACATTTTACCCCTTCCAGTCACAATGTATGAGATTACGCTTATAGAAGTGTGTTTGATGATCCGGACTGTACACGGCAGAAAACAGCGTCCTAAATAGCAACATTTTACGTAGTGGGAAACTTTATTCGCTGTTGAAATTATATTACCTCGTATCATAAACAACTGCTACCAATTACACTAGCACAAACACATGGTGGGGCCGCAGTGGTGTAGTGGTTAGATTACCCACCTCCCATCTATGCGAACCGGGTTCGACTCCTGGTGGGGACACTCCCGGATTTTCTCGGGGATCTCCAGTTCACCCCACCTTTACATTCCGGCGCTGCTCCATATCCACTTCGCTTCACCCTCATTGGCTCTCGAGACCTCGATGTTAAGAGCCGGCCAGACCTCTCCACTCCACTTGAGAGTCGATGGGAGAGAGAAGAGGCGAGTATGAAGCAGCGCGCACCGGAATGAAAAGGCGGAGGGAAACGTGGGAGATCCCCGAGAAAACCCGCCGACCAGCGGCATCGTTCACCGTGATTTACACATGCGACAATCCGGGTGTGACCCCGCCGGGAATCGAACCCGGTTCGCCTAGGTTGGAGGCGAGTAGTCTAACCCCCACACCACCACGGCCCCATCTATATCTAGGAATAGGAAAATTTCGCGAATTAATTTCGGGAAAAGATAGACGCCAAACACACATATATATAGTGAAGTCACCTTCGCAATTGGATCACAGTTTATTAGACCCGCCCTGCACGTCTCTGAGCCAATAGCGGACTTGCAAGGAAACACTTTGCGAATCCCATAACTGCCAGGTGTGGGACAACAGCCAATGAACACACAGCTGAGGCTCCAGTATACAGAGGACTGAGGAGTCTTGCCTACAGGTCACTAAACTCGCGAAATTTTCCTATCTCTATTTATATCTATACTGCTAAATAAAATAAAAGTGCGTCTGCGATTTTCGAATTTTCCACTTTTAATTATTTTTTTCATGTAGTATAATTGATTACTAAGCCATATCTAATATTAATTTTTTTTTCATTTCTGTCTGTCTGTCCGATCGGATTTAACTCAAAAACCACTGAACGTATTGACATGAAATTTACACAGCCTATAGATAATAATCCCAGGACCAACTTAGTCTTTGTTTCATCAAGATATCTCAAACTGTTCCGGAAATATGATGATCAGGGATGTACATAGGTACTTGATTAAGCTTTTCTTAGGACTATTACTGCATTTAAAAAAGCATTGTTAAAAAAAAGTTCCGTCATTTCTACTTTCTATGGACTGTCCTGTCCTTCCCAAGAGCAGTGGCTATAGATATTCCAAGTCCTAAATGTCATGTGAACGAAGTAGCACAGGAAAGCTAGTTTATTATAAATGAAATGTTATTATTTATAAACAATGTATCAGTTTAACCATAAACAATATCCGTTTCTATTTAAGTGTAAAACGTTTGTGATGCACGACACGTTTTAGGTAATAACCAAACACGTCATAGGGCGATTTTGCAAAGGTTTGATTCGAAAAGTACGAAGTTACCACGAACGGGTAGCTAGAGACCTGAAAAATTCGCGTGTTCAACAACCTGCAGGCTAGACTGCACAGCCCTACTTACAAATATGCGTATATTAACTGCGCGCATTGGTTGTCTGCTGTCACAGTGGAAGGCGACGATTGCGCCAGCGTTCTCCTGGAGGTGTCAAAACGCCGTGTGGACCAGTGGCTAAAGTTATATAAACACACTTGTTTTGAATTCTAGCGTGTCTCAAAATGAATCCGCGAACTATTTCGGGTCTCTAACTATCTAGAGACCTGATAAATTCGCGGATTTATTTTGGTATATGGTAGAATGCAAAAGAGGCGTGTTTTAAAACCTTTAGTGATTGGTCTACACCGCCTGGAGAACGCTGGTCCAAACATCGCCTTCCAATGTGACAGCAGAGAACCAATGCGCGCTTGAGCTCTGCATATGTGTACATATAACTGTAGAGTCTAGCCTGCAGGTCGTTGAACTAGGGAATTTTTCAGGTCTCTACAACTTTTAAGAAACTTTACGCGCTTGTATACGTTTTTCAGTTCCTCCATTTCTCACTACCAAGAAAGGTAGTGAAAATGGCTCAAACGGGTGTTTCCACACGTTTTCTTCTCTTTTTTTTTTTGCGTCACAAAACGGTAGCTTCTCCGCTGAAAGTCTCACAGAGGCACTTTATCGACGGCAAGACTGCACGCTAGTTCAGTGCTTTGCACGTTTGATGCGCATGTCTCGGTCGCCCCTAGCGCGATTTCTTCAACCAGGCGACCACCTTAAGTACGGTCTGCGATACAGAATGAAGAAGGCGGGTGTTACAGTCCATACGGTCGTGTAGCAGCACTGGTGTCATTGTTATGTGTTCAGATATTGAATTACGTACAGAATTATAGCTCGTGTGTAACAGGAATATACAAGAAAGAGTACCTAAGTATCATTTTGAGTGTCGTACACGTTTACTGGAGTTGAGACAAGCTTATGGCCCGTGTCCGAAATGGCAGATTTTGTTGACAAAATGATCACGTGATTCGATTTTGTATACAGAAACGGCGAGGTATTTGATCATTTCTTATTTGACATTTTTTATAAAGCGGATGTTACCAAAAATTCTAAATGATAAACTCAGCGGAATGTTGGTTTTGATATGCAAAACACATAAGCGAATGCGTTATCAAAACTTTTTTTTTAGAAACAAATAGCTGTTCATAACATACACTAGGTATGTTTTACAAAGCAAGTAAGTGTTGTGCTTATTTATCAACCTAATCGCAGCAGTCCAGTGATGATTGTAGAAACATTACGTCCGTTTTAAGCATTAAATTTAGATAAGAAAAATTTTCACTTTTAATGTAAAATCACGTTGCCGCGAGTGTTAAACAAGTGACTGTCGACAATGTGCGAACTGAAACGTACGAAATGACAAATTACAAAATAACGAATCTGTCATTTCGGACACGGCCTATGAGTGAGTCGCCTGTATTTACGACTGCGTGACCATATTGTAGTGTAGGCTTGTGTATTCCTATTTACAACTGCCCTATCGGTTCACACAGCACCATACTCACTATAACGAACAACATCAACACAATGCACCGACTTGAAAGCGCCCCAATCAGATGTTCTTTCTTATGTAGAATAATATACAGTCCTTCCTGCTTATCCAAGCCCCAGCGTTGCTGGCGTGACATACCGCGGCAGAGAAATTTGTAGAAACTGCTAGCGAGGAAATATTTCTTCGCCCATGTTGTCGAAGAACGCAGATGTTCGTTACGTCACGACCGACGAGAGAGAACACAAGCCGTGTTCAAACTGGCACATGTATAATTTACTAAAAGTTCGCGTGACGACGAATTAGTCTACTACAATGAGTGCGTGGGATTTCTAATAATTAGTTTTTACCATGCAAACGAAATTAATTAAAATACTAACTCACCGAATCACAATCATCGCTGTACAAGTGACTATAGGCTATTCACGGTAAAGTGAGCACTTTTGAGGCCCTAGTTACTTTCCTCTTTCAGCCATGTTTTGTTATTTAACCACCTTTCTAAATAAATATTAGCGTGTAAGTAATAAACATAGCGTGTATATTCCACCGCACTCTGAATTTAACTTCTAAGTCTACAGTACAATATATTTATTGACTATTTTAGCAAACGAGAGGGCTTCCAAAAGTGCTCACTTTATCGGGAGTAGCCTATATAGTACATTCACGGTTTCTTTTTCGAAAAATCTTCCCATTTATGACGTGTTTAGTTATTTCCTAAATGCACCCTGTATCACAAGCGTTTTATACTTGTGTTCATAAAAGTAACTTTTTTCCTGTTAAATTGAAATGTTGTTAATATCTTATCTATAAATTAGAATGCATAATTGATAAATAATTTGAATTAAAAACAGGGAGAGAATAGGTATGTAGGTAACGTTGTTGTACGAGGCGGAGGGATATCCTAGAAGTAGAACATTAAGAGGGCCTCATAAAAGGCTGAAGTAACCGTGAATGGATTATATCGGCGGCGTCCAAATTGAAGGCTACTAGACAATAAAACACTAGTATACTAAATGGTAAATTCGAACACAGCCTCTAAGAGCTCTCTGGCTGTTGTATTAAGTGCTTTGCAGAAGTTTAATGTAAAACAATTGGTGAAAAAAAAGGTAGGATAATTTGCAGCGGCGTTCGAACAGGGAAAGAATTTAAGAAACACTCCGTGGTCTATGCTAGTTTCAAGTTCTCGAGGGTTATTTTCTAGACGAGAAAATAGTTAAAAGGGGAGCTTAAGAACCAGTTCTAGTTGCTAAATTATTTTCGCAAAATCTTCCGAGTTTTGTTCCGGCACTCGAAAGTTTCCGTCCACGGCTACAATAAAATTTATTTATTTACTATTATTTCAGATTAGAGGGCTTAAGAGTGGAATGGGCCTCCACATTTTTTTTTTTTTTGTGAAATAGCTGTTTGCGCGAACACGGGTATCTCGGTTAATAAATGTTCTGCAAATACGACTTTTTATCTGAAAAAAAAAAAAAATCTATGCTATTTTTTTTTTTACTTTTGTCATATTGTGTATTCTTGGAGAAAAAAAAATTGTGAAAATGGTCAATTATCGCATTTTTAAAGCTTGACAATGCAGTTTCCTTAAGCGGCAAAGGAAAAGTACAAAGATACGGGCGTAGTTTAATCTAAGGTCTTGTACAGATATAATTTACACAGTACAGCGTCACGACGGAAACACTGCACGCCTTGCGCGTAGGAACGATGAGGCGCTAGGTGTGCGTGTAACTGTCGCCCGTATCGCTCCCTCGCGTCTTAACCTTGGACGCGGGGGTCCATTCCAATCTTAACAAAGTGCTCACCTTAAAGTGATATAAAGCATGTTCACGATAAAGTGAGCACTTTAGAAATCAACCTTAGAATAAAGTCACTGGCCATGCCTGCACATATTTTAAAGGGGCGCACAAAGTGACATGCGATCAGTTTAGTTGGTAACGATGGACGGAAAGTAGTTCCATATCTTAACGTCGAATAGTGTTCGGTAACCATTTTTAATATCTTAAATTAATTTCTGATTTCTGCTTTTTTAATGCATTGAAGCGTTTACTTTCCTGACAATTTCACAGTTTCACTTGACCGACACATGAATAAAGCGCTGAGGCCCGTAGAAATGTTAATTTTACATAAGGCGGATGAAGATACAGCGTGCATGCAAGTAGATCCTAAGCACGGCTTTCAAAAGCTCTCATTATACCGTGAACCGCCTATAAGCTTACAGCGTGCGTAGCTTCCGGCTTACCTGCGCGCAGCCGGCACGCCTGCAGCCCATCACGAGGGACGATCGCGCACGAGGCTGGGGTCGATCCCTGCTGCACGCACTACGGAGATCGACGATTGGACTCCTTGATTGATCGCGTGACCGACCACGATCGTCGCTGTCACACTCGCGACGCGCTCAAACCGTTCCCGCACGAGCACGCGCCTCACGACCGCTGCTCCATCTGACGGCGCTACACTGCAGGTACTGTCGGGGGGAGGCTGCCTGCAGCCTGCCAGAGAGCTTCGCTCGCACAGACACCGCGCTCGCCCACCGCACCACCACTGCAGCGCGCTGCGCCGAGAGCGCAGGCGAAATAAACGTCATATTTGTACGAAATATAGACATTACTCTCATAAGTAATATTTCCTCTCATAAACAAGTTTTAGACCGCACATTTTTTTTGCATGATGGAATGTCAGAATCACAATTTTATTGTTCTTGTTACGTACGGTACAATTAATCAAAACTATGCCACTTGCAGAAATGAGATAATTCACGTATAAATAAGACACCACGAGTTTTTTTTTTTTTGTTTTAAGATATTTTTTTCAATATATAGCTGTACAAAGATATTGGACAAGTCATATTACCATATACAAAGTTTATACACTGGACGTAGCATATATATATATGTCAGACTACACGTACACGAATTATATCTTTTCCTCATAATTTGACTTATCTTCTTCCAACATACTGTGGGACGTCGTCGTTTTGCTGAATCAGAAGAAAAAGGAAACGAGAAAAACTGGAACAAGAAATGCGTACAATGACATGTTATACGGTAATTCCTTAATTTCTGTGGTTTAGATATTCATATACACTATAAAATGTTAGTTTACAAAAAATTCTTTCAGCGGTTTTTAAAATAGTTTTTTGGTTAGAGAAGCAAATTTTTTGACGGTGATGTGGTAACTTATTGAAAAGTTGGCTACCAATGTAGGATGGCTCTTTCTGGACAAGTTTTAAGTTAACTGAAACCACATGTAAGTGTTTTTTATTCTAGTGTCATGCTTATGAAAGGACTCATTTTTCTGAAATAAATTACTTGCCTGTGGACATGAATATAATTACTGGAAACATGTACTCACATGCAAATGTTAAAATCTCCGAGCTCTAGAAAAGAGGTCTACATGACAAAAATTCAAATCAAGTAAAGATTGGGACAACCGAGTTATGTGCGCTGTTATGGCGCCTGGTCACGTTCTCTCTAAATTATGTTGTTCTCAAAATTTGAAATCACACTATCGAATGTTTTCAAAATTTTTAAAAATTACTCAAAATAAATAAATTTTTGCACACTTTTTATTTGTAGCAATTCATATTTTTTTCTAAAATATATTTCGCTAAGCATACTTTACAATTATGCTTACGATATAGGTACTTCTGTGCACGTTGTGTATTCTTCCACCTCATGTAAAATTAACATTGCCATGGGCCTCATCACGTTATTCATGCGTCGGTCAAGTGAAACTGTGAACTTATTTCGAAAGGAAAATTTCACAAATCTGCTCACTTTTACAATTCGATGCAAGAAAGAAAAAGTGAAAGAAATAATCTAAGTAATTATAAATGGTTACCTAAAACTTTTAATTTGGAGTTAAGATATCAAAATACTTTCTATCCATCGTTACCAACTTTACTGGACGAATGTCACTAAGTGCACCCCTTAAAATATACGCAGGAAGGGGCAGTGACTTTTTCTTAGGTTGATTTCAAAAGTGCTCATTTTATCGTGAACAGCCTTTAACACATAATATTTTCTTCATCCGTATTGACTTTTATATGTTTTCTTTTCTTTCATTTCTTCGTTTCAAAAATACTAAAAAAGAGATTTCGGCATGATATTAAGCAAAAACTATGTGATGTAAGTTTTTTTTTATGCGAGGGCAGAGTACTTACAAGTCAGATATAAAGGTTATATGGTATATCTTACGAATAAAATATAATATTATTTTGATGACCAGCAAAATTAAACTATTTCATTTTGAAAAAGGAAATAAATTAAAAATACATCTTAAAATATGTCGAGATATGTGCCTCTTGTAAAATACAAACATATTTTTTTTGTCTAGAGGAGCGAGGGCAATAAAATTATGTAATAGGCTACAAACATTTGCATTTTTACTATTTCCCGTATGTACAACTTTCAAGTGATTATGTAAATGTGGGGTCTCATTATATTCCTTATTCAGAACCAATGATTTTACTTAAATATTCTCAAGTAACGGGAATAAACGGAATCGATCCTATTCATTCAACTAATTTACATTATATATGAGACTGGGGAATACGAATGATTAGGGACACTCGATTTCCACGAAAAGAATCCCTGCCAAGTTGTACTTCTAAACACTTCTAACTCAGATCGACTTTCGCGATCGCGATCGCTTGGTTTCAACTGGCGTGCATCTTTAGGCGCCTGCCCCGCGGATCACATACGTTCATTGCCGCAGTAAACATAGGCCGTGGTTACACGAGTGATGTTAAAACACACTCAGCTAAATACATTAGGTAGCCATGCCTGAACAAGTTTACAAACAGAACGTGTTTTCGCGGTCACACACCCAAAGCAGAACGAAATCGATGGAAATTCTAACCTCAACAAACACGGAACTTAACATGTATGATATTTAATTATAATAGCCTCCAACTTTCATCAGTACTGATCTTTTTAATTGTAATGAAACCTGCACTTTGCTGTATGGGTATTAGTGCATTCAACCTTAAACTTAAGTTAATTCAACAAGTGCAGAAAACTCCGCCAAATTCTATTTATTATACTGTTTGTTTACTTCGAAGCAGCCAATAGGAGTGCAGCAGAGAAGAGAAGTCGTTCGAAACGACTTCTTTGCATTCCTGAGATCTTAAATTCGTGATATGGTACAAGTCAAGTAATATTGTACAATCAATGGCACAAATATGTATTACGCAATACTTATTATACTAAACACAATACCAATGGCAACTGTAATTGCAACAATATATATATATATATATATATATATATATATATATATATATATATATATATATATATATATATATATACTAAACGCACTACTAACTGCAGCTGTGAATTTATACGTGAGTGTATTTTGAAATACCAGAGTGACTACTCATCTACAAAAAAAAATTCTTCAACATCTTAATAACGATAGTCAAGCAGTAAATCAGTCAGTTTGCGGCAAACCTGAAATTATTAGAAAAGTAATATTTCACAAATTTGTTAATTTTTACACATATGTGCATTAAAAAAAAAACAGAAAGACAAACCAGTAATTTTAGTTCTGACAAATGTTTACGTATCACTTTTTATTTAAGGTAAAAGGACGGAACTACTTTTCCACAGTCGTTAGCGACTTTATTGGCCGCGCACACTACTCAAGTGTGCCTGTTACAATAGATGCAGCAGTCAGGGGCAGTGATACTTTTCCAAAGGTTCATTTCAAACGTGCTCACTTTACCGTGATCAGCCTATAGAAGTGTTTCACATAGGACTATAACGTCCACATTTTTCACTATCTCTGCATCTTGTTAACACAATTTATTAACTTTGCACACTTTTAACTTTGCTTATATTCAAAAATTGTAATTTTCTGCATGTTGTCACATATTTACCTTTTTGTTCATTTTCACATGGTTGGGATTTAGAATAATTAGAAGTACGAATGGCAATATTCATGTGTAAATTCAATTAGTTAGCTAGTTTTATTTTTGTTTGTATTTTTAAATTAATATTTTATAATAATTACTTTTTCTTGGTCTCAACTAATTGTCAATGTTTCAGGGATATTTTTGTATTTTTGTTACATTTCTACGAGACCTTTAATTATATGGACTAGGGATTTAGGCCGTTTTGGAGCGAGTCGGTGAGCCATCCGATTGGCTAGCAGGTTTAAACCCTACACCCCTATTGGCGGGAGAGTCTAGCATAGGGCATGCATCAAGTCATAGAACAGGACGCCCGTCCAGAAGTTGGACGAGGCTTAGGATTTTAAAGTTAGTTTTAGGGTGTTCAGTCTTTCACAGCTTGCTTGAAGTATTTTTGTGTGTTAAGGTCGAGTAGAGTGCGTAAAAGATCCTCCGTTCAAGTTTTCAGTTTAGGAGATAGTTAATTAGACGTGTCTACGTCCATCAGCCGTAGCCACGTAAGAAAAACCCCCTACACTACTTATTGTTGGAGCCTGAGCCTACTAGAATTGATCCTGTCCTGTTCCTCAATATTAGATGGTCTTTTCCTTCGAGATCAACTCTACATCAACGTGAGAAGTAGAGTATTCAATTTTGCTACGTATCTAGTTCAGACAAGATGGCGCTTGTTCTAGACGTTTAAACCCTACGCCACGTTGGCCAGGCGTTAGTAGCTTAATCCAGCACTTTTTTTTTTAACCACAAGAGACCCCAAAAAGAGCTTCAGTGTTTTAACGGACGCAGCTAAGCCAGAGGCATAATTTTATTAGTCATTAAACTAAGACATTTTTATTCGAGTGAGAGGATTTTTACAGTGTAAATGTGTTACATGCATACTAACGACCGTTACGCCCGGCCACTCCCTAACGGC
Source organism: Dryococelus australis (assembly GCA_029891345.1). NCBI lineage: Eukaryota > Metazoa > Arthropoda > Insecta > Phasmatodea > Phasmatidae > Dryococelus > Dryococelus australis. Next base: position 386,026,307 of record CM056993.1, read on the forward strand.
AGTGTAGGTTCTAAATATTTTTTCTTTAATATTGTCATTGCCATCCAGGGTTGTTTGATTGTTTCATTTTCCAGCATTGATTATTAAGTTTACACCTATCTGAATATTTTATCGAATAAAAATATAATAGCTGTAAATTCCGTTGTGTCAGACGTCTTTTTCATATACTCTCATTTCTACATGATTGCTTAGTATAAATTCTCTCCTACTATATAGCAACTGAATCTGAAAGAACGTAAAGTAGTTTAAAGTACATTTGCATGCCAGAATTAACCTTTCAGCTGATTGGCGAACTGTGTTTTGTCGTGGTGTGTACCAAGGCGAGTTGGCTACGCAGAGAATGTCTGGGTTCGGAGTCCGCCTCGTTTCGAGCGGACGTGCTCCTGAGCTGCAGGGACAGACTACCAATATCACACGCCAAATAAATATAAATATCGCCAACAAGCTGATGAATGAATACTATACAAGAGGGAGCTGCATGAGCTATGTAATAAACCATATATGTACGCAGGTAGTAGTTCATATACACGTCAAGTTGGTTAATGAGCTACAGTATTAAAATCATTTCAGTTATTATATCTTGCTTAATTGATATATATATATATATAATACAGCATTAAACGCACAGGAGGTGCCATCATATCTTATACACAGTGTTAGTGTAGTGTATCGCCGTGTTGTTTTAGGACCGACAACCAATTAGAATACTATCCCTGTATTAAAACTTTTTTTTTTACCCTTCAGTGTATACAGGATGTATGCCAACTACATTTCGTAATACAACGGTTTATTGAATGACCTCAGACGTTCATTTAAAATCAGTGAACCCATGTTATTTTTTAAGTTTAATTTCAATGGTGCGGTGAAACTGAATTCGGATTTTGATTGGATCTCCATTGCCTACAATGACTAACGGAAAGAGTAACAAAAAAAAACGAAGAACACTACATTATATATATATATATAATATCACAAGCGTTTTAAACTTGTGTTAACATAAAAGTACCTCATTTCTGGTCAAATAGCATTCTAACAGATTTTATCGGAATTATACATATTTTTAGTTAATTACTAATATGAGTAAAGGCAGTTACAAAATAGATGTGTCGGTAATGCCGAGTAAGAAATAGTTCCTAAGCAAAGTATTATTGCACTGAGTGCGCATGAATGCGGCGCGAGCTGGTCCTCTGGTGTAATTTTCTAAGTTTGGTTTACATGACGGAGGAATATCCTGGAAGTAGAACTTTAGCCCTTCAAGGAGTATGCACGTGTATATACGGGGCTATGTTTATGTGGAAATATCTTTGCCCTCGGAGAAAAATCTCATGCTTTTATTGTTTCACCAATTCACAGGACAATATCGGAATAAAATTAAAAATATTATAATTTGTCAACATTTCATTTCGTTAGAATAATACTGTTATTTCTAATAATTTTCTCAAATGAACACGGTGTATTGTAAAACATGTTAACTCCGTCGCGACACATTGATCGACACACAATCAACGCGCGACTTCATTGGTCGACGGGCAGCCAATAATAAACGTTGCAGGGCACAGTAAGTATACCCGGTGTAGCCAGGACCAATAGGACGATGGTATAGGCTGTTTACAGTAAAATGAGCATTTTCGGAAGCCCTGCTTAATATCTACTTGTATAAACGTTGTGTATTCCTCCGCCTTATGTCAAATTAACATTGTTATGTACCTCGTGAATTTATTCATGCGCCAGTCAAATTAAACTGTGAAATTATATAGAACGTAAATACTTTACAATTCTGCTCTTTTTTACATTTCGACGCATTAAAAAAAACGATAGTGAAAGATATAATTTTAATTTATCACAAATGGTTACCTAACGCTTTTTATTCGACGTTAAGAAATGGAACTACTTTCTATCGATCGTTACCAACTTAACTGGGCGAATGTCACTTAGTTCGTCCATTAAAATATGCATACAGATACCGTGACATTTTTCTAAGGTTCATTTCTAAAGTGCTCACTTTTTCGTGAACAGCCTTTATGTGAAAATGTACTCACCAACACAATTGATATTGCTGCAGTGGAAAAAATATAAAAGTTGGAAGTAGCCGTGAATGAAGTATGCTGTGCGCTTTGGAAGGTTCCCTATTGGCTGGACTGCCAGCTGGCGAGTGAGTTACCAGGAGCTGATTGGCGACTTGTGTTCCTGCATGTTGCTGGCAAGCAACGGCGCGCGCGGATGGACTTAGCGGGGTGAGCGGCTATTCCATCTCTGTATACTTGAGTACTCTGTGCGTTTACAGTAACATTTCAGTCCGGATTGAACCTGGAGTGGACTGAATAATCCAGGTTGAAATGTTTGTATGAACACATCCGGACTGGACTGAAGTAGAAGTGGAGTGAGATAGTCCAGTCCAGTTGTCGAGGTCGACTGGAATGTCGAATTCGGATTGAAACGTTTCCTTTAAGGCCGTGTCCCAATTCACCGAGAGAGCACTCTCTCACTCACTCTTGACGTCACAGAGAGTCCTCTCAGCTGTCCCAACTCCGAGAGCGCGAGAGGGAGAGTGAACGACGTTATACACTCGGTGCTCACTGTCGCACCCTCTCTGGCAGCCATGTTGTTTTCAAGTCTAACCTCAAATAACCAGACATATTGTTGTTTCTAAATTGGTGTTAGAGATATTTTATTGACTTAACTTAATCATTGCGATTGTGAAATATGTAATAACAACAATATTCCGTTTGATATGGAAGATAAATTATGATGTTATTATGTTCACGTTTCATTGAAGTTAATTGTGTGCATATTATTAAACACCGTGAGTTGCACATAACAATTATGTGTTTAAAATGTAAAATTGTAAAAAATTAAAATAAGTTACTATTTCAGAGAATACTGTACATTTATTCGAGGAAAGTGAAAGGCCAGCAATATTTTATTTTTCACTATTTATTAAATTTTATGTCAGAGGAATAATGCTGAAGGCTTACAAAAGGCACAAGTCTCAATTCGCTAGAGTGAGCCAGATCGTGCCAGAGTGTGAGTGACAATTGAGAGTCAGCATACTTTCCAGTTGAGAGATGGTCTAAACACTCATCGGACTGAAATTAGAACAAAGAAGAAGTAGCTGCCATATTAACTCATTAGTTTGGTTATATAATAGGTTAGAATCATTCTGAGACTAGCAAAATTAGTGTTTTTTTTGGAAGTGAAGCGAAGAATTAATGGCTATGAAGGAACTGAGAAACCTTTGGTAGGATAAAGATGTGGAATTCTTATTTTAAATTACGTTGAAAAATATATTTTACATTTACTGACTTTCGTAATTCTTTTGTTTTAAAGTTCTGCCAGTCGCCAATAGAGTGCTTCAACCCCGTTTCAATCTTCATTCAGACTTGTTTACACTTCAGTCCACTTTCGAAACTTCACCTTAAGCGCTTACTTTCGATACGAATTCACTCCGAGTTCTCTACGAGTTGATTCCAACCCGAGTTCAGCCACTCCGAAATGTTACTCTAAAATCACTATGGCTACAAGGCTTCAGAACCTGCACAATAGCGCCTGTATGTAGGCTAACCCTCATACACACATGCAAAGCGTGCACTCTTAAGGGGCCCGCCTGTCTATCACCTGAAAGCGCTGTAGAAATGCACGGGTTTTACGTCACTATTAATCATATAGCCCATTCACGGTTTCTTCGGATGTTTTAAAACAAACCTTAGAAAAATCACTTTAGGAGTAATATGGGTACCTGTTTTCTTTAAATAACATGTACATTGTAACACTCCTGGTGTTACATATTATGGCCCCTCGTATTGGCGATAAAATATTATTTCTGTGACATGTAATAGAATATATAAATATGTAGTCTAATGATAAAAGATAGTTATATATGTATGAACTTTTGATATGTTAGGTTAAAGATATGCCTCGGCTTACTTATACGCTGCCACGAAAATTAGTACATTTATCCAGACTGTATTATCTCTGAAGTTTATAGCAGACAAAACAATTTTTAAATTAATAACTGGACAACTAATTCTATGAATAATTAGAAAGTTCTTAAATATAGCAAATCAAAAGAAGCAAGTGAATTATATTTGCTTTAATGAAATTAAGTGCATCTAACAGGAACCATGTTCATGTTAATATCTCAGAAGAGTGAAAAAATCAAAATTATATTGTACGTTTGAATAAACGTTAACTGTGGTAATTTATATTATGTTGGTTCTCAATCACAGACAACACCAGCCTGCACGTTGCTTACCATATGGCTGCCAATAATTGAATTAGTAGGTACTGGTGTCTGAAGTTGATTTAATTGCCTTGGGAAGCGTACAGCTTAACTGTGCAGATAGCGGCAAATCACCGCGTGAGGTCATCCTTCTCGGGTGCAGAACGCAGGAACAGCTCTCCCGCTCCTCCTTAGCGGTACATCCCCTGGTGGACCTCAACTAAGGCTTGGAATTTCACTAAGTGCATTTCGTAAACTTGATTTCCATCGTAAATATCAATCTTTTAACAATCCAAACAAAAAATTAGCTTCAATACTCGGGACTGTCATTCTTCCAGTGCTGGTCCCTAGTTGATTCCAATTTAGAATGAATAAGTTTTGTTCTAAAACGCTATTGTTCGAAAATAAATAAATAATGATAGGCCGACTGGTGTGGCGTGATTATTTTCAGAAACTAAAGTACTGCTTTTTACATAGACAAATTTGCATGTAAAGAAACCACAAATAATCATTAAACTTATATAGTACAAACAACACAACTACCAAACTAGCTAATTATACGTATCTCACATCGAACATACGTAAAACATCTTATACATAACATTACAGTTTAGAATTTAAATCAAATTAGAGACATATGCTAGTCATTATAAAGTTATAAATATTGAAGTGTTACATCACAAGTACATAACACTGACTAATTAAAAAAGTATTATATTTTTTAATAAATTATTCTTTACCATAGTATCTTTTATAACTTGTAATATTTATTACTTATTCAATACGAATTGAAAACAGTGAGAGCAGCTATGATTTGGCAATGGCTAGTAACAAATAGTTCACTGTTAAAATATTGTTTTAGCCAATTTTTTTGGTATGCTATTTGTAAATTAAATGTCGACTATTGAAATATTGAAATATTTAGGTAATCCCGATGGAAACATATTTCATTGTTACAGTTTAAAATAACAGCGCAAAATATCGTGCGTAGGCCCTAGTGACATGGTGTTTGTTTTCTCGACCGAGGAAGAAATAGGAAATAGTCGGCTGAGCGGAGCTTGACGCTCTCTCTCTCTCTCTCTCTCTCTCTCTCTCTTTCTATCTCCCTCTCTCTTTGTCTCTTTCTCCCACGGGAAGTTTCACATCGCTAGTAGTAGCAGGGAAATTATACGTTTCAATTTTAGCATATTTCATACTTAATACAACAAAATTATATTTTTTTAAATTTGTAATTTACAACTGAAAAGAGATTTTAATTTTTGAATACTTATTATAACATATTTAAATAAGAAGGTGGGGCGGTTACAAATCCTAAGTTGGCAGAAGTGGCGAGCCATGACATGGCGTGTTGCTTTTTGCCAAACGAAGTGCTAATTTTTCTTGCTCCGAAAAATACTGCAAATTACCACATAAAGTTTTTACACATTGTGTTTTTTTGTCCTACCTAGGCAAGTTACGATACTGTGATAAGTCTGTGTTTCCACGGCAGGAATAAATATACTGTAACATGTGTGGTGATCGCTGCGTGTGAAAGGGTGTGGCTGCGTCGTAGCCGTTACGCTGGCCCAGTGAGTATGTGATTGCAAATATTGGACGCAAGAAATTTATGTTTTAACCGTGAACAGTTTTTATGACAAAGTTAATTATTTTAAAGTCACATCTATTTATCACAATGTTGTACCTTTTTCCATAGGTGTTTGAAACACAGTTATGTAACGTGCTTACGTCTATGTGATTTGAATATTTGCCACGATCCCAACAAAATACTAAGCCCAGCCAGATAAATTAAAATAAATAATCAAATAAATCTAGAAAACTGTAATTACGAATGCATAGAAATATGAGCAGAATAAAATTTACGGAAGGCCTATTATTTGTGTGCATGTTTACTATTATCTTGTAAGTTTGTCTGTGCAACATACAAAAAATAAGCGACACAAGTTGCGTGTTTGAATTTACTGTGTCTGTTCGTCGGAATGGTTGTTGCTTCGATTTTATTAATTTTTATTCCAACAGGGTTAAACACAATAACGGCAAAATATTGACGTGTATTACGTGTGATATGCTATGTCGTGTATAGCAAAGTTAACAATGTGAAATAATAACAGTAAGAACTATCGTGAACATAGACCTGACCTTAATGTAGCTATAGGTCTAAACAAAACGCTATTACAATATCTCTCTCCACAATCTACTAACTTTACTTTACTCCGTATGACAATATTATTACATTAACACGAGGGGTTACAATTATACAAAACGGTGAACTGACTTACTGATATAATATAGAATACTGAGGTACACGAATATAGCTTCGCAATAGACTCTAGCCTTGTCACGTGATATTATTATTTAATTACGGGGTCTCGATGAAGGGAATGCCACCCTACCGCCTAGCCGGACTTATGCTAACCAGTTCGACGTATCTCGTAGATGGCCCAGCGCTCCCCGGACCTCTACGTTGCCTCACACGTCGTCTGGGGGGGAGGGGGGGAGCGTGGCTCTCGCTTTTATATCCTCTTGTCACTAGGTCACTCAGAGGTGTTATTAAAACAGGGGGGGGGGGGGGGCGCTGCAGAAATCCATAGTACATGCAAAGTTAAGTTCAAAGTCCCGTTTTTCGGGCCTCCTGGAGCCCGCTACAACATGCTGCATAAAATCAAAGTCTTAAAACGCCCGTCTGCATAGAGCTTTTCTCCGCGTTTGAAGTAGAGAGGCGAGGGAGCGTTAAAGGCGACATTGCCACGCGCATCAAGTCCCCCGTCGCCACTAAGCGCAAGGCTCTGAAGTGGCATGCTGTGTTCTAGTCGCATTGCGTGTACCTATGGGACTTTCAGCGGCGACCCTATTATATTATTGGTGGAAAGTGTGTAGGGAGGTTCAATGCATGCCCCTAGACTAGGTTTATATGGTTCTGACACGTGCGTTTTGAGATACAGCGCTTTGAAAAAACAGTTTTTAGCCATTTTGGCGTGCTCTGAAATGATGTATCTAATTAACTTGATGTCTTGAAAACACTCAACAGCCCTCTTCTGAAATGTGTGTGTTCTTTTCGTAGGTCAGTACATTGGACGCACGTTTTGCCACTAACATTTTCGTCTCCAATTCCGTTCAGGATTAACCACGTGGTGTGGTTGTTATGCTTGTGTTCTGGGACTATATATATATATATATATATATATATATATATATATATATATATATATATATATATATATATATATATATATATATATATATATATATATATATATTAGTGACCCCAAGTGAACACAGCGAAAGTACGGGGGAAACAACATACAGGAAATATATAATGTCTTAGGTTTGCTTTAAAGTTATAAATTCACACATACCAAAAAATGTGCAATAATCAGCAATTTCGCACTTATAACGGAGTCATCTGTATTTATAATTCGCTATTCCGATAGTAATTCTTAACTCCAGCTAATGAAAACGCGTGTAGAGCATTAAGCAGCACAGCCCAAAGAGAGAAGATTATCTGAAAGACATGAGCGAATTTCTTGATTTGGGGTTCAGCAACCCTTGCGCCATAAGCCAACTGATGGTTGTAGGGTGCTGAGTGAAACTGAATGCTTACTTAATTCATGGAATTCTTCTTAAGTGCATATCTCTAAGACAAAAAGCAACAGGTTCAGAACGAATATTTGGCCATGCGAACAACTTATAATACGAGAAATTTTTTTTTTAAATGGAGCGAGACCTTACAAAGAACTAATTGCAGGTAAGCGAATTCATTTGAAATCGTACTTCCAATTTGGCGTCATATCACTAAATAATCTGTGCAAGCTACGAAATTATGTACTGAATTTTTTGCTGTGTGTGCATGTATGGGCTTTGGTAACTTCTGACACGAACCAGATCGTAAAAATTAAATCAAAGCAGTGTAAATGCAAACTGGAAGACAAATTCAGCAATGGGGGTTGAATCTTTAAAATAAAAATAAACAGGTATGGGAGAGTGATAGAACGTCTTTTTAAATTTAGTTAATTTTTACTGAAAAAGGGTTGCAACGGTGACGCGATAGCGCGCTGCATCTTTGGATCTGCTCTTCTGTTCGGTGGCTTGCTGCTTGGTCGACTTAGCTTCTATCCTGCTTTCTTCCCTCTTTCCACTCCCTTGATTACACTTCCTTGTTCGTCGTCACTTTTTTTTTTGTCCAGGGGCTAGTTTACATAAGTTCTTACACGTTTTGAGTAGCGCCCCTTTCTATGCCTGTTACTACGTTTGAAAATCGTCGGGTCGACGCCTGCCAGAGCCCATTAAAACTGCAATATGAGTTAAAATTGTCAGTTTACCCGTCTTTGGGCAAGTGTGCCATGAGATACAGTGAGTCGTGGTAGCAGCTTTTTCACATCTGGGACAGTTTGAGTGGTTTTTAGTAATTCTCTGGCAAATTATTGTGTTTGTCTTGGGCTGACAGTGAGTTAGCTTTCTTCTAAAATGTGGTTTTGGTTGCCAGCCTAAACTGTAGTTTCGGCCTAACTAAATTCTAGCTTTGCTGTATTGTTCCAGTTGTTTTAACATGTTTTGTATAGTTTTTGCTTGCTGCCCATCTTTCACTTAAAGTTTAATTGGTTCTACTGTGCTGCCACGACTCACGCATTGGGCATAGTGATGGATGAAATGATTGACAATTGGATGGTGTGATCAAGGGTGATACAATAGTAAAAAGTAAATGTGAGTGTAATAAATACATAAGATAGGTTTGAGTTATAGAGACAGGAACTATATTTAATAGACGGAATATTGTTGTATCGATGCACTGACTCCATGCCAAAAAGTGATCATGCATGTAATTTGAAAGAAACACTGAAGTTAAGAAGAAAATAAAATGATCAAATTGCCCATGACCCGCACACGAATTACCCCCAAAGGGTGTCACTCCCACACAGAATCACAGGCGATGAGGATGCGTAGGACTGGTAGGTGAGGGTCTTCGGTGTTAGGGGGAAAATCGATGTAAAGGTCCAGGAGTCTCTGTTGGGGGTGGTGGTCCAGAAGGTCGTAGATGGCTATGGATGCATTGATGGGGTTGTGGTGGCGAAGAATTGCTGTCAGGAATCTGGTGGTTTGTCGTCGGATGATCTGGAGTGGCCCTCGAACCTCACCCATCTTGTAGAGCTGATGTAATGGAGTGCGATGCGGGCAGCCGAGGATGCTTTGGACTCCTTTGTTGTATGTGCTGATGATTGGTCGTAATGTTGAAGGGGACACACATGACCAGACCACTCTGCCATACAGGAGTATTGGGATAATGTATGCCTGCCATAGGCATAGCCAGGTGATTTGTCGTAATGTACAAGATCGTGTGAGAAGTGGTCGAAGTGCTCAAAATTCTAATTGGGTATTGGCTGTTGCAATGGATATGTGATAACGCCAGATGAGTGTGTTGTCCAGATGAATACCGAGGTAGCGGACAGTGTGCGTCCATGACATCTTGTGGCCAAGAATTGTCGTAGATGGAGGTGGCTGTCGTCAGCGTTTTGTGAGGAACATTATTTATTACTTTTTGGGGTTTGGAGCTACCCACCAACGTTAGAAGTATTCACACAATGAGCGTAGGCTAAGTTTGGTGGGTACCGAAAGAGTTTGAGCCTCCTGACTGGAAAGCAGAATGACAGTGCCGTCAGCATATTGGTAAAGCATGACAACGAGAATGGATGGAATATCTGCGATAAAAATTGAGAATAATGTGGGACTTAGAAGTGCGCCTTGTGGAACCCCTGCTGTGATGCTATGATAAAATGATATGTGGTGATCTACACGAACTGTGAAACTTCTCTCTTCGAGGAAACTGTGAAGTACTGAGATTTGGCTTTAATGAACGTTGAATTTGCATAGTTTTGAGAGAAGAGAATGTTGATGAATGCTTTTGCAAGACCGAGAAGAATTAAGATGGACTGCTCACGTTCACAGAAGCCATGTGTAATTTTATCCACTACAGCAGCAATTGCATGTAGGGAGGAGTGACGTTTGCGAAAGCCGAATTGAGTGTTTGGTTGAACATGATGTGTTTCTATGCTGCTCTGAATAAGCCATGAGAGGAAGATTCTTTCTGCGAATTTTGATAGAATTGGAGAAAGGGCTATAGGTCTGTATGAATTGATGCTGTCTGGAGGAGAATTGTGTTTGGGAAAGGGAATGACAATGACCTTCCAGGTGTTGGGATAATGACATGTGAGGATGATTGCATTTATAATCTGAGTGAGATATACTGTGACTTTGCGAGTGAGTGATCATATAAGGGGAGCTGGAAAGTAATAAGAACCTGGCGCCACATTTGGTCAGATTGTTTATATGGCTTTTTCGACCTTGCTTGGTGAGGTAAGGAGTTTGCCATCGATGAGAGGAGAAGGAATTGGTTGAAACATGTTTTGTAATGTTTTATACCCAGGATATCTGGGATGTGGGATATGCGAACGAAATGTAGTAGAGAAATATGTTGCTAAAAGGTTTGCTTTATCAGCTGGGTTTTCAACTCGTCCATTTAAATGTGTGATGGGTGGCATGTATGTTTTCGTGTTGCGAAGCTGTTTTATAAATTCCCAGGCTGTTCCTGATTGGAGTGATAATGATGAGATTTTTAATTTTTGTTGTTGGGCGACCCACGTGGAAATCGTCCAGCGAGTTTGTCTGCAGAGGGAATGATATTCGATTGATAATGTGCGTTGCCATTTCTCCCTAGCTCGAACTCAACTACGGACTAATGGCCTGATATGTGGCGGGAAGGGAAGTCCAGGAAGAGGATGGCAGCGGTGTGGAATAGCAACATCAGCTGAGTAACGAATGGATTCCGTGAGATGAATGATAGCTTGCTCAAGATTGGCAGGTGCACGAGGAATGTTTGTGACGTCGATGTGATCATCCAGTGTGGATTTGAAAAGTTTCCACTTTGCTTTTCCGTAATTATAGTGGTATTGGTTAATAGGTGGATCAATACATGTTGGGCTGAATATGGAGACGACTGGCAAGTGGTCAGAATCTATATCTGTGAGAGAGACAGTATTTGAAAGTTGAATGTTGGGAGTGATAATGAATAAGCCTAATATTGAAGGATGAACATTTTCTCTCGAGGGATGGTGTGTGGGTGTGGTTGGTGCTGAGAGACAGGGGAGATTATCTATGATGAATTTATGAAGTCCTCTGCCTCTAAAGGTAGTGGTATGACAGCCCCAGGAAATGTGTTGGCTGTTGAAGTCACCATCCAGGATTACTGTTGAATATATGGAAAGACAATGTGTGTAAGACCATCATCTTGGAATGGTCCCCTGGCAAGAATGTAGATCTGGACAAATGTAAAAGGGGGATGAACACCTGTGACACAAACTGCTGTGGCTTCGATTCCAGAATGTGTGTTAACATGATGGATGTAGTGTGGTATGTCTGATTGACTTAGAATTGCCACACCATCACAGAGGGCACCCTCTCTGCCATTACAATAAATGGTATATCCAGGAATATTAAATTTAATATAAGGTCTGAGCCATGTTTCTGATATGTCGAAAATTACGGGGGTTAGTTGATAAATGGCAGAGGCAATATCTTCAGACTTGTGGACTGCTGACCTAACATTCCAGATGATGAATCTAAGCATTAATGAGAAGAGTTGGAATGTTGGTGACATCGTGGACGAATGTTTGAAATATGTTGCAGATTGTGGCGATGGCGAGAAAGACGAGTTCACATTTATCTGCTAATGTTTTGGCTGATTGAAATTGTTTAAAGCCTGCCTGGAGTTGTTTCAGTTTGGAACAGCGTTTCAGTTTTAGTTTGTCCTGATGTTTTGGTGGAGTTCGTTGTGATCAGTTTGCCAGAGAGGGTGTGAGGAAATGATGCTCTGAGTGGTGGAGGAACATGAGTTGTAGTGAGGTTTGCTTTTGAAACTGATGTGTTTTGGGCACATATTTCCTTATTTTGTATTCATTGAAGACAATAACGACATCCAGTGAAATTTGCAGGGTGATCATCACCACAAAGACAGCATTTAGGTGGATCCCTTTCCTTCCTTGGGCATTTGCCCTGTGGATGGCTCTGAGTGAATTTGAGGAACTTTGGTGTTTCATTACAAGATGAGATGAATGTCCTAGACCCTGGCACCTGAAGCACTGGACTAGTTTCTCTCATGCAGGGTAGATCTCCACTTTTACATTACACCTGCTAGATAGGTGATTTTCAGGACATTGTTTAGCTGACCTCGGCCTTCCAGAATGACGAGGAAGAGGAGGAATGGCTGGGCGAATTCTTCCTTGCTCCCTAAAAAGACAATTTTGGAGTGCCTTATTCCGATTTCCATAAGGTAATCGGAGATGTCCTGTATGGGTATTTCAACATGAAGATTGCAGATGACAACTCTCACATTTCGGTCTTCTGGACACATCCAAGTATGGAAGCTGACATTTTCTTGTCTAAGTATGGTGGTCATTTTCATATGATCGTCCTTGTTGCCAATGTAAAAGGTACAGGAATTGGGGTAGTGCTGGACATAAAGATGTTCTTTAAATTGTGATTATAGGTGTACCATTTCTTTGAGTGCATCTGGATACAATCAACCTCGTACGACGAGTGATTGTTTCTTGTGACGAACGGGAGGTGTTGTGGAATGACCTTAAACGAATATTGTGCAAGATGCTGTGTTTGGGTTGTAGATGTGGTGGAAAATGTAGAGCTTTTTGGTGTAGATGAGTGCTTGGTGATAAGAGAATGTGTTTTAGATATATTTTCATCACGTCCAGAAGAAGGTGAGGAAATATGTGTTTTTGCCTGGTGTTGTTGTGATACTTAAGTTGCTCTTTGGTCTTTGGGAGCAAGGGAAGCATTGGTATTATTTTCCTGCGATTCTTCCTGGAAGTGACTACTTGGACATTATCGTCTTCTGAGTCAGCCCAGTCATTTTCTATAGACCGAACTGTCGCTGGATGTTTCCCGAGTCTGCCTTCTGTTGTTTCCATAGACTCCAATGCCTGGGAGAATGGTGCACCATGAGTTTTGCAATGGGCATACATGTACCTTTACATTGAAGTATTTGCCAGAGCCTCGAGCACGTTAGTGATAATTTTGTTAAGGGGTTCTTGGCTGATAAAGTAAATAGTGCTCGTAGATGTGGTAGTTGTAGATGTTGCTGATAAGGTTGTGGATGGAGCACATGAATTTGGTATGGTTTCAAGAATGCCTCAAGAGGCTGAGGAGGCTTCCATATTATGAGATGTCATTGCAGAGTCTACCGATGCTAGACCTGAGAAAACAGGGTTGTGTTCTGCGATCAGGATTTGTTCTTTGTTGTGGAGAGATGGATCAGTATTTATGCAGATTTTGCTATCGTTTTTCTGATTGGGCTGAAATGGCAGAATGTAACTATATGAGGCCAAGTTTTGGCGTGAACATGTGGTGGTGGTGGTATTTGCAGAAGTCATGAGTGTGGCAATACTGGATGATGTCTTGGGTTTAAAAGTTTTGCTGGTTTTATTTTGGTTTACATCAGGAGAAGATGGTAAAGAGGAAGGTGCTTCTTTTTGATATGTGGATATAGTGTCAGCTTCAGACTTCCCATGTCTGGATGCAGTGGATGATTTCTTGTGTCTCGATGATACTATCGCAGGAGTGGTCCAAACACATACACTGCCTGCCTAGGTCATTCCAGTTTGTATGATGGTTTTGATGTTAAATTATGTTTTCGGAAGTGTTCCTGGGTGTTGATTGCAGAATTATCTTTGTTAGATACGATAAATGGAATGAAGGAATAAATAGTCACTATATTAATGCTTAGTAGAACACTTGAGCACAATCGAGTGCACACTGAATGATCTGATTTATAAGATGGCAGTCACCTGAAATTGCATGTTCTGTAGAGTACATGTGCCAAATTTGTGGTTCCTGTGGTGATTGGAAGTACTGAACCAGACACACTCAAGCTTAATGTTCTTATCATTATTGATTCTTTGAAGTTGATAATGTGACAAGTATGAGGGCGAAATTTGGAGGTCGAAAGATGTTTTGAACATATAGAACAGAAATGATCTTATGTTGACTTTTGGGAGCTGTTATAAAATGGTCTGAAAAAGTGACAGTTGTTTTGACAGGTCTGGATTCCCTGTGGTTAATGAGAAATGAGCACTGACAGCATTCGCTGGTCTGTTTCTCCTAGTCTGGTACTGAGGTGAGTGCTATGTGCCATCTCTTGGAGTAGACATGGCTGACAAAATAGTCTGGAGTTGTGAAGCTGTCCTCGTCGAGTGTTGAGTTTATACATCCTGTTGTTCGATTGTCTCAGGAGTGAGGCGAACCATGAGTAGGAGGAATGAAAGGAGACACATCTCCAACCAATATCTTCGGTGCTGAGGCGGGGAAATGGTTTCCAGCCCTATACAATGTAATCGGCTAATCTATGGATAGAATTAACTAAACTTTTTTGAGGCTTATTTTAATAATAAACTCATATACCTCCTCACGAAATTTAACAGCAAGATCGCTGCAAACTTCTCCAGACCTGTGCTGTTTGAGCTAACAGTAATAATTGACAAAAACATTACATTATCTTCAGAACATGAGCACATGACTGATGTCAGTCAAATGCTCGGATGACTGTAGGAATTCACCACACGCTTGGGCAAGCCATTTGACATTGAGGCAAATCCTAGGAAAGGACTGTACAAGGCACAGTGAAAACGACAATTGGTTTGCAGGATGGAAAAGCCCCGCAGGAGGACGACATTTGATGTGGACGAGGTTAAGAAACATGGTGCCACAGTGTGATGGTGGGTAGAGGAGTCAATTTTGCACAGTGATATCGGGTTTCAGGGAACTCTGATTAATTTTGGATATAGTTACCCAGGCCATACTCTGGTAGAGCATTATCTTGTAATCTTGGAGTCATTCGGTGTACGACCAAGGCGATATCCTACCGACGTGCTTGTACTCCTCATTGAATAATAATTACTGGTAATAATTAAGTGGTGTGCGAGCTACGCCGTGGCCTATTCGGACTAGCCACACGCCCTAGTTACACTCGGAGACAGTATGACAGATTAAAATACACAAAAGCAAATACACTTGATATGATAACCAAAGGTTACACTTTGGTGGTAGGTAGGGCCCATGCCATTAAATGTCCATAGACTGACCTGAAATAATAAACGCTAATTCATTGATGTAAGATGATGTTTGCCCGCCCATTGCACCGTAATGAGTTACGTGTTACGAGTGGGCCAACATGAGGAAGAGGTAGGGGGAGTGGAACTCGCCACCTGCATCCTGCCGCATGACTGATTGACGAGTGGACCGAATCTCAACAAACACATGTTGTTGTTGATATGCGTGTTGCCAGACCAAAACAAATAGGTGTGAATGCATTTTGAAATGAATTACATTGCCATGCTTTAAAATGTCTTGCCAGGACGAAAAAGTCACAATGTTTAAAATAATTAGAATTGAACGATACAGATATTTACACTTGCAAACACACAACAAAGATGTTTATTATAATGTTTACTCTTCACTTGGTCTTGGTGGCCTGAACGCTTTCTTAAACTTTACACACGGACCCTTACATGGTGATCACGTGCAGTTGCAGGAACAATGTAAACATGCGAGAAATAGTATGCTGAGTTAATGAATTGCTGCGGCAATGCGGCAAATTAACATATGCATTTGCTTACATGGTTTTCGGCTGCTTTCATTTGTTGCCTTTTTGCCTTTGTGATTTTGTAACAGCACATGCGTACGTTGCACATGTTTTCGCAAGAGCGACAAATTATTTTTACCATTTGACATGTGCCACGTCTCCCGCCTCATAGACCGTTCGCCCGGCCTTGCACCGAAGCCCATACTACTAGCAACACACCACAAAGTAAACTTCGTGTGAGTGATGCGCCCATGAACATCGAGCAACATGAGGGTAAAGTGAAAGTCAGTGCAAGTTAGTGCACATGGTGTAGGGTGCAGAGAAGTGCAGCACCGGGCATGTAAGTGCAAACAAAAGTAGGGCCAAGTTTCAAAGGGCTTAAGACAGGCACTGTCGAACATTCCTAACACAATACACAATCACTTACGCCCTAATATCAAACATATTTTAATTAAAGCTATAAAAATCAGAGTTATAGTGTTTTGTACTTTCACCTCATTTGTTTCCATTGTTCCCGTTGTTAATTGCAAGGGAGTTGTATTTTATTTGTTAGTTAAAAATGTCTTGTTAAACTGTTATGTTCCATTTTGAGCAGGTAAGCTTTTATTTATGCAAGGAATATATTTCTTTTGTGGACGGTAGAAAATAGTGTCTGGTTGGCATGCTCCCCCACCCCCGAGCGGTGGAGGCATCAAGCCGGCCATGCCAGTAACATTTGAGACTCACAAGGACAAGGCAGCATCGTGCGTGTCCGGCGGCATTCATGTTTGCAACTAATCATCTTAATTACAATAGACTCTCATTTACTTCGGAACCGTTTGTTATAGCCGCCGGAATGCCTGCCCTATCCCCCAGTGGTTGTGAATCGCCTAGGGGGACTTAATAACTACCGTAATCCTTATTGATCACGTGTGTGTCTTTTGTCTGTATAGCCCTGCTGGCGAACCGAGCCAAGCACAAGTGTAAATTTTCTCTGATGAGAAGTTAAATAAAAGGCACTGAGGTACATGTGGAACAGGACTTCAATGTATTATCATTTTTTTGACTGTAAGGTTTTCACGGTATGGGCCCTTAGAATACCCACCATTTTTTAATGCAAGCATTCAGTGTTTAAATATCCTTTAATACTTTTGCAAGTTCATCGTATTTTTGGACATGTGGACCAGCCGATAGGCTACTTAGTATTGCCGGTAAATACCACGTAATTAGGCGTAGCACCCGCTGAGAGGTTGGCGAATAGAAATTTTAGTATAACTTCTTAAGCATCTACAAGAGGGAATCAGCAGAGCAGTGGGTAGTCGGCCACATGGCCTGAAGACAGAAGAGTCAGCTCCACCAAAATTGACACTGCTGGGACAGTGTTTGGTGCCATGGGTAACAACTCAAATATCTTAACCTCAACCTTTACTGCACGCCAATTTCCCTTCACCCGTCCATGGTCTAGGTACACAGGGTCAAATTTTCGCACCTCTGTGGGGCGTAAAATCAATCATGCTGATCCCAAGAAATTTATCCGCCAAAATGTTTTCATTTTTCCAATTTCGTCCTTGTACATCCTTGTTCTAACCGTTGGACAACTGCAACGGGAGAAGCAGCGAAGGAAGGAACCCAACATCACCACCGTGACACCTTCCAGATGCCAAGGAGATGCCGGAATACACACTACGTGTGTCATGGGGAACAGCGCACAAAGTATGGAAGTTGGCCGGGATTGCTGCTAAATAGGTGAGCACACGCTGAAGAGGGACAAAGGAGAGTACATTGCATCACCCTACCCACCACCCATGCCACGCAGGACAGTTGCAGTATCAATCGGGCAGGCTCATTCCAAACCTCAACTCCAGTGAGAGGCACAGGTGTGGGAAGGGAAGGTGCTTCCCCTCATCAGTTGTGTCATGCTCCAGTACCGCACATCTGTCCTGCGCACCACTTGCACTGGTGTTTACCAACATGTCGGGCCAGACTCAGCGTAGTACCATAAGATGCAATAGCGTGGGGTGAACCGTCAGCATCAGCTCGTTTTCCCCCGCTGTCAGCATCTCCACCACAGGTATTTACAACCACAAACGACGTCAGTGTGTCAACCTGCATTCCATGTGTCAGTGTAAATACACCAGTGCAGTGAAATCAGGGTAGATATATTTACAAGTGTTTTTGAAATTGCCTTTTTAATATTGTGTTTTCAAAGTGATTTTGTGTTTGCTACGTTCGCAGAAGGGCAACCACGTGTCATATTTTGTTTTGTTTACATTTTGTGAAGTGAAATATTTTGTGTATTCTTGTAATATTATATTGCCGAGTCTAATATGTTTCCAAAAGTGAGTGCCGTGCAAACGACCTGTGCATGTGCATGGAATATTTTCAGGCAGATATTAAGCGCAAATATTATTCTTGTTGACAGTTGTGTTGTATTATTTTACATGTGTTATGTTGTGTTCTATCGTGTTGCTGGCCAAGGGTATAGTAAAGTCCTTATATGTAAATAAAATAAGTGACGAGTACACAAATTGTGTATTAATGAGATACATGTCAGTAGAAACCCGATACATTAAGCGTTGTGCAATGTTGTAACAATTATAATGCGTTATTTTTAAAAGTGTAATTGTTTGTTATCTAAATGCACTTAAGTGCTCACTATCACTAGGGAACAATGTAGGATATTCTTTGAGCATTTTTGAGAAGGGTTTGTGCATTTTTTGCACTTGTTTACTTTTTCCACATTTGTTATTAATTTTTTGAAGGGTGCCACATGTAGCACGATGCTAGTGTCATAGGCAACATAATGAACCAAAGACTGGACACAAGAGACAAATAGTGGAGGTCACAGGTCAACCCGCACGGCTGCGGACTGTTGTCCGCAGACTTTGTAAACATATCTCCGAATATCAATATTCTTAGTGGCGTATATGGAGGGCCGAAAACCATTACTAGCCTAGGCCAAACTGGATTTATAGCTGCTTCAAGACATGGAATTATTCGTCGAACAGGAATCAACACAGGAATGACGTCGGAACATCGAGGGGAGGCCCTGCGGTCGTCGGCCTTCGCGACCCACAAGATTCTCGTGCTCTGTACTGGCACCCAAACCTGGTAAAACCCATCCTAGTGATCTAACCTGTCAATCGCCCTCTGTTCTAATAACTCCACCATGTCAAGCGAAATACGAACTTGTCACAACACACTGCCAGTGCAGCCATACGACTTGACCAACCAGCTGCGCCTCGAACAACTGCGGAAACATTCAGGACAATTTAACAGACCAACCACCACCATGGTTAGACACAACAATGGAAGTGAAAGATAGCTCGGGGCTTCAAAATTTAACAGCACAAACAGTATTGAACTATCACACACCGAATTGGTGCCAAAATTTACTATGCACAGGTTTAGGTGCGACCATGCTTAAATGTTAACAGTCTCAAGAGAAATACCACCCGGAATGCATGAGCGAATTTTAGAGAGGTACAGTGTTCGAATTCGATTTTCCGTATGAACAGTGCCACGTGAGTAGCAGCATGCCAAGTCAAAGCAGAACGGTCACTGATTATTTAATGGGAGAAGTGACATTGTGCAAGGAGGATAGTTGCAGGGTCGAGGAGCCTGTGAAGCAAGGGGGAGATGGAGAGTGGAACAGGACTAGGGGCTAGGACACAACAGCCATGGTCAACGAAGCCCAACTGCCGCATGTTGCCAATGAGCATGTCGCCAGTGCTCCGCAAGCACCGCTCAAACAGTTCGCACTTACACCCAGTATGACCACTTCTGACACATTTATGCATCTGGCACCCTATTATACACAATTTCCATTGCTTCAGACACCTGTGTTACGGTCTATGTTACAACCAATTCCTACGCCGTAATCGCCTATACCGCTTGCGCTCATGTAAATGCCAAGCGGTGTGGAAACCAGTCCTAGTAGCGAGCCACAACAAGAAAGCAGAAGACAACAGAAAGCCATCACACTTCCAACTCCACAAAAACTGCCAAGACCAGCTGCAACTAAAACTTTCACCAAATTCCAAACTCTGCCCCCCTTCATGGGCGCACCGACGGAAGACCCAATCGCCTTCGTAGAAGAATGTACATTAAGGTTTACCCGCTACGGTGTTTGGGAGGAAGAATTGACAGATTGCGTCGGAGAGCAACTCTACGGGGATGTTCGCACTTGGTGGCTATCATTCAAACACTATGGATTGCAATGTCAGGAATTACAACAAGCCTTTCAGAACAGATTCGGTGTTGTGGTGACAATCTTGCGAACCAAAACGCTGCTTACAATGGAAGAACAAACAGCGCACGAATCGCTGATTGCCTTCATCACCTGAAAATTTTAAGTGGTGCGCCGGTTTGATCCTGAACTGCCTGAATGGGAAACACTGGAGATTGTAGCTGTGACCACCTAGCAAGAATACAATGCAGCATTAATTCCCCTGCTAAATGGTACCTTGAAGGATGTGATGCAAGCTGCAGCCATGTTGGAAAGGACGCCAGGACAACTGTGCTACGAGACAGGTGCAGCACGACGGCGAGACGAGCAACCGTGCAACCACGATTAAGAAGCGAGTGGTGAAATGCATCAGGACAGTGAAAAACTATTTTGAAAAAGACCGAAAAAAAGTTCTGAACACACCACAACCGAGCAAGGAGCGAGTGAAAAGTGACAAGTTCCAGTCGCGGGAACGATATTTCGGGAAAAGTGTGGGAACCGCGAGTTCGAACGTAACGTGGGATAAGAGCTAACCCCCACCATGGCCATGCCGGTATTGCCCAGGGAGGCAGTTCCACTGGCATACTCAGTGCTGCAATAATCCCCACATGAACTGGGAAGAGCAGGTAAACTGCCAATAGTAGGGAAATGGAAACCGGTGGTGAAGGGGCTGGACACTCCGACCGCCCCACTCCCCCCCGCAATGTAAACAACTGGAGCCCACAACACCACAACTACTGGTAAACCATGTTAGGAGCACATCGGTGAAATTTATTCGCATCTTGGCAACTGTCAACAACAGTTTGTTTCATGCATTGAGCGATACGGCAGCTTCGCACAATTTTTTGCAACCCCATTTTATTGAAGATGCCGACATTGTGTCTACAATTCAGGTTATTAGGATAGCTACAAATCATCATAGCAGTAAAACAGTGGGAGAAGCAGATAGATTGTATGTGCGAGGGACATAGAGATGACAACAACAGCTGTCATTACCTCGGATATTCGTGAAGACACAATATTGTGAAGTCCCTGGTTAACTGAACAGAAAACTATTGTCGAGCCTGCTACTAGAAACATACATTTCGGTGCGAAGGAGCATCACACAGTTTATATCTTAGACCGTCGTCCAGTAAATAGCACACCCACAATTAATCTCAGTGAAATAGATAATGATATTCCGCCAGCACATCACGCAGATTTTCAACATCTGCTAAACGAGTGTACGGAAATTTTCTCTCACCGTAATGCCCAGCGTCGCACGACAGTTGCGGAGCATGAAATACCTCTAGAGAAAGAGGGACCTATCCGAACTCTTCCTAGGAGCTATTATCTGCATAAGGTAAGAATAATTAGACAAGTGCAAGAAATGCTTAATGATGGTGTAATAGAGCCCACGAATAGCACTTACAACTCTGCTATTATGTTGGCGCCTAAAAAAGATGGTTCGTGGATAGTCTATGTAGACTTCCGACCGCTCAACCAGGTTATACGCGCAGCTTGTTACCCCCATACATTAATGTAAGAGATGCACTCAGCTCGCCCGGACAAGCCAAGGTGTTCACGTGGCTGGACATGAATAGCGGTTACTGGCAGGTACCAGTCATAGCTGTGGACAGCAAGAAAACAGCTTTCAATGTGCCTGACGGAAATAGATACC
The DNA here is from genome assembly GCA_029891345.1 of Dryococelus australis. Classification (NCBI taxonomy): domain Eukaryota; kingdom Metazoa; phylum Arthropoda; class Insecta; order Phasmatodea; family Phasmatidae; genus Dryococelus; species Dryococelus australis. The sequence goes on from CM056993.1 coordinate 386,048,031, forward strand.
AGTTTAGCGTAATGCCCTTCGGGCTGAAGTGTGCACCCGTTACCTTTCTATCTTTAATGGTCTGTGTCTTAGACGGCCTTATTGGAAAATTTACATTACAATATTTTTTGGACGACATTATTGTATGGTCTGATATCTGGGAGGAGTATGTAGAGCATTTGTCACTTGTTTTAGAACGCTTAGAATTGAATGGACTTATCTGTGCACGAGAGAAATGCCACATGGGAAAAGTTGTGCTTGACTTCCTAGGGTATGTCGTGAGCGAATAAGAGAACAAGATGATCCCGGAACAAATCAAGTTGATAAAGGACTATCCGCTCCCCATGCTCTAGGAAACAGTTAAGGAAGTTTTTTGACTGGCAAACTGGTTGCGAGAACACATGGTGGGATTTGCAATAATAACAGCACCGCTGAATGACCTGCTGTCACAGCAGCACCGGTTTCACTGGACAGATGAAGCCAAACAAAAGTTCTGCGAAATTAAAGAAAAATTCCAGACTTGCCCGACACTCGCCAGGTACGATGCTATTAAAATTTTGTATTTACGAACCGATACTAGTCAACAGGGAATGGGAGCCGTGTTGTACCAATTAGATGATTAGGGGAGCAGATAGATAATCGATTTCGCTAGTGCTAAGCTCGGTGTGACAGAATGCTGTTACAATGTGAATGAGTGGGTATGCTGACTGTTGCGTAGCCTGTCAAAAATTATCGTGGATATTTAGAATATCAGAGATTCACACTTCGTATGGACAACAGGTGTCTGGTCTGACTCATTTACATACGCGAGGCGCACAGTAAACCAGCACGGTGGACTTTGATGTTACAGGCATACGATTTTGTTGTACAACACGTACCAGGAAAGAATAATCAGTTGCCGACGTGCTTTCCCGAACGCCTAGCACAAGTGTTGTTGTACGGGGTGAAATGAAATGTAATGACCACCTTCCCCCGGTCACGCAAGGAATGGTACAAGAGATCAGCATGCAATAAATTGACACTGATGATAGCATTGTTTTAATTAGTGAACTTTGCCTTGCAGTAGTACAGGAACAGCAAGGATGTCAGTTTTGTCAGGAGAGGAAGAAAATGTGTGCGCAACACAATGTAAACAACTGGCATGTTATGGACGGCCGTATTAAAATGAGTTCGCCAACTAACAGTTCAAAATTGAGGTTGTATCTCCCCATGGATGCGAGGGAGTGAGTGTTAACCTATGCACACAGTGGCCATCTGGCGGGACATCCCAGCTGTGAACAGACAGTACAGAATGAGAGCGAGCATTTATTTTGGCACAGACTGTCACATGACATGTCCCAGTTCATTAAGTGCTGCATTCCATGCAATTTTTTCAAGACTAGGAGGTCAGATGTGAGGCAACAAAAACAGCCCAGTACCACCCGAAAACCATTTGAAACCGTTTGCTTAGACCTAATGGGGACTTATCCTAGAACAGCCAAAGGGAAGCACCTTATAGTGGTGGAAACAGGTAGTTTGTCCAGGTGGGTGGAGGCCTACCCCGTTAGCTGCACAATAACCGGCAAAATCACATAAGTATTCAGTAACGACTTTTTCCCCAGGTGGGGTACATGATAAACTTGTTGACTGACAATGGGTAACAGTTCACGGGATGCAAGTGGGCACATTTGTGTGCAAAGTAGGGAGTGGGGCATTTGAAAATAGCAAATTACCACACGAGGGCCAACCAAACAGAAAGGCATAACCAAGATTTGAAAGTGCTACTTCGCCTGCGAGTAGGGGAACAACACGCCCCGTGGGCAGACCATCTACCTGCAGCCCTGTACAAATATGCTGTCAAGTGAATGCTGCTACCGAAAAAATGCAAGCAGATGTCCTGCTGGGGCATAACCTTCAACTACCAGGTAAGGCGCAGTGTCCACTAGTTGGGCGCAGCAGTGAAACCCCCGGTAGTGAGACACCTTAGAGTAGACGTCGACAACGACTTCAGGATGTTCGGCAACACCAGCGACAATACACTGCAAAATGGCTGCCGACTACCTCACGACCGCCAATGCCTGTCAGTGAAGGACAGCAGGTTTATGTGCGAGCTCATCAGCAATCCACTGCCCGCAAGGACTTTTCCGCGGGGTTGGCGGCAAAGAGGTGTGGGTCGCACCGCGTACTAGGAAGCCACGGACAAACAACCAACACAGTCCGGATGGGGAAAAGAAGAGTCCAAGTGCATTGGGACGACCTATGGCTAGCAGCAGACCACGCCACCGAGGAGGTCGTGTCCGATGTCCCCACGACCCACGACTGACACGCTCCTGTCGAGCACCCAGAATTCGGTAGCAAGAAACTAAGTGGTGAGGCACCTCTTCCAAGAGAGCCTCTAGAGTATCCGCCAGGTAGAGCGGAAATCGTCCACCCACCCCTAGCAATCCTGGACAGCATCGCCAATATCGAGCAATTCAGTGGTCCTCTGAAGGGTGGGGGTTAGTGAAGTGGAAGTTTCGACAACACCTCCATCAAGTGAGCCACCAGCTGAGACAGAAAGTCCGGAGTCGCCTGGCACAACCGCGCCTTGCAGGGAGCTTCCCATGGTTGACCTGGATGTGTTTGACTGCATAGGGATTAGTGAGGCTCCCATCATTCCATCAGTGAAACCAACAGCAGTGCAACAATTGGAGCAATGGCAAGGGGACGCCACGACTTTGTAATGCCAAGCATCGAGGAGAGAGGAGCCATTTTGAGGACACCTGCACGAGGTGACTACTTGCGTTCGCCTGCCATGACATCGACAGTGTCAGAGCGGCCCGTTGGTTCGAGAACCGGAGGGGAAGAAATGAGCAACTCTAGGAAGCATAAAGAAAGAGAGAAGTCGATTAGGGAGTCGCATATGTCGGGCCGACAGACCCTAATCGCTCTTGGCGATGGCATCATGCAAGCGACAGAGTAAGTGAAGGAGAAACAAGCACAAGCGACATGGACAGCTACAACGTGTCGGCCGGCTCCTTTTCCCCCACCGAACATATCGAATAGTGCAACCTACACCATCGTGCATCACATGCAGGGGCGTCGTGATGCCCTGCGCTATGAGACGGAGGCAACAGCATTGGCATCGGTCACCACAGCCATGCGCGACTCTACAAGGCCATTCGCACATACTTAGACCCAGGATGAGAGCAAGGAGATACTTGTGCTGTCAGTAGCGGCAGTAGGCCTGAGAACGAACTCCCATGGTTTGGTAAAAAGTGGCAGGGGGTGCCAGCCCACGGTGGGAGTACAAAGTTACACTTGGTAGACACTACACCTCTCGGGTCGTGATGGACGATGACGGTTGCCCTTTCCCCATGTCCACATCTTGATAGATGTTAAAGCTGTAATACCTTTCCACTATATGTGAATTGCACTACAATTCCCTCGTCTAGTCAGGGATGTCGAACCCCCTGAAACGCCAGCTCACTCCCAAAGGGTTATTATGACTACCCAATATCATTATTAAAGACACGTGGTCGATACACACTTACGGAAAATGTTATGTAACCAAAAGGCGGTTCATTACAATAAAAGTGTTGGCATCACACCAGTACGTATGTATTATAAGTTCTTCCCCATCGGGTCACTGAAGTTTACACAAAAATGCAGTTCTTGCCAGGCGGGCCTTTAAACAGATAAAATGGCCTTAGGACTTGTGAATTTAAGTGGTACATTACGCCTCGGTCGTGTAAAAGATGAACTGAGGGTGAGAGACAGAGTACTCCGGGCGAGTCGGCTCATGGCGACTCATTCCTTTTCCTTTGTTCTTCTGCACAGTGCCATGGCATCGCGGGCTGAAGTCACACCACTGCCACAATATGGCTGACTTTCCTGCTCTTCCTCCTTCGTTACCACAATGGTAACACTTGATGTTTTGTTCCACTTTCTCGGTCGATCACGTGCATACTTTTCGGGTATCTTGTAAGTGTCTGGAACGCATCACGTTACTCTTGTTAGTAAACTGGCCTTTTGCACTGTCCTCTCGATTTGGTTATCATAGTGATGATGACAAGGAAAATAATTTAAAAAAAAATTATGGCAGAAAAATTTTGATATGGTTCTTAGAATTTGACGGATTAAAGTTTCGTGGGATGCTAGGAAGGATACATCCCAAGTTAGGCGCCGTTTGACGTCAGGTTTCAGAGAAATCTGATGATTTTTGGATATAGTTACCCAGGTTCTAGGCATCTCTAGCATGATTCCATAATCTGGTAGAGCATTCTCTTGTAGTCTCGGAGTCATTCAGCCGCTGGCCAAGGCGGTATTCTTCTGATGTGTTGGTACTTCTCGTTGAATAATAATTAATGGTAATAATTTAGTGGTTTGTATGCTGTGCCATTATTTATTCGGGCTGGCCTCACACCCAAGTTACATTTCGAAACAGTACAATGAATTAAAATACACGAAAGCGTACACACTTGATAAAATAGACCAAAGGTTACACTTTGGCGGTAGGCAGGTCCCGCGCCCATTAAAAGTCCATACACTGGTCTGAAATAATAATCACTGATTCGTTGATGTAAGACTTATTCCACGTTACATTTACATGTCCCTCTAGGAGACGACTCATTATACTCGAGTTGTGCTGAGAAACGGCACATGGTAGATAATTCTTAAGTTGAAATTAAAGCTTCCCCAGGTGAGGTAAGCACTGGGAAAGTGTAGGAGAGGTGTCACGAGCTGCTTAAACGAAACGGTTCCAGTAATTAAAGTCTTTTGCATGTTAATGATAAGTTCACATAAGATGAAATGCCACTCGGCGGCGGAAACATGAGACACACCATGCAAGCAACCTACTCCTTCGGACGCTGAGATCTGACTAAAGAAGTAGACGTGACGCACTGGCCATCTTGCCGCACTGGCAAGACATGTGGGACTACTTTCTAACATAAGTAGCACTATGCTGGACTTACTATGCTTATGGCACACTAAAAAGTCATAAACAACCTTCTTCACAACATCCTTAAAAATAACATGGAGCGAACATGTTGAGTATGATATGATTGGTAAAATATGGGATGAATAAAACATAAAAATAACAAGAACACATTATAGTGTGGTTAATAAAAGAATGGGCTGCTTTAGTGAACGTCTGCCCAAGTTTAATAAGTGTAAATTATTTGGGATCTGCTGTAAAGCCTTAATTGCCTCTTAAGAATAAGAATAGGTCGTGAGTGTTCTGATTCCTCCACACCATGCGCCTCTAGGCCTCTGTATCCAGACGTTGCACTGAATGGCACTTACACTTATACCACGTTGCACTACCTGCGACACGTATTGCACATCCACGCGCACTAGCTGCGCCAGTAGAGTGCGGATGAACGCTGTGTTAGAGAAGGGCTGTGTGGTGGGCAAACAGTCCAAGAGAGGAACGCGGCACGCGTAATATCATGGCAACAATTCCACGTAAAATAATAGGAGTGAATTACTGTTGTATGAATTTTACTGAATTATATTCAAGTGCATATAAATGTTTTATTTAATTTACTGTGAAAACAATTGCACTCAGTTTTTTATGTGGCGTATATACAAACTATATTTGTCATCAATGTCCCTTTTTTTTTGGGGTGATTAAAAAAATTCGATGGGTAAGCTAGCTTGTGCAGAGTATTAGGTCATTTTACGATAATTATTCTGAATAGTTTTCCAGTTTTAAGTTGTGTTGCTCAGAGAGATAAGCATGACTTTCCTTCTCCCTTTCCAAAACACAATTTCATCTTCAATTATTTATTTTTTGTTTATTGCATCTGTAAGATCTTTTTTCAGTCGATAGCTGTGCATTTGATCTTATGGCTTTGGAAAATGTCTCACTTAAATTTTTTAGCTCAGTAAACATCCGAATCCAGTTTTAATCGTCTTAAATATTACTATGTTAATTTATAGTGAAAAAAAAAATTAACAGTGCTTTTATATTCAGATAACGTCTATTCAACAGACTTATATTCTTCTCTTATTTTATATCAACTTTTCGAACCACCAAATACGGTGGTTCGAAATTTATTTAATTTGATTTCCAAACGGTGCCAAACTTGGTGTTCGTTCTATATGCTCGCCCTCGAATTGCTTGGAGAGATTCCGAATCGAATGCATATTTTGAAGAAGCTGGTTGGTTGTTGTTCCAACCAATCAAACTAACTGTTGAACACCTTGGGTTCATGGTTAACCTTGAAATCCGGGTTTTGTAAACAACTATTTTTATGCACTTCATATCATTTCTTATCTCAACTACGTTTCCTCCAGGTCGTGACCGCTGGTGTGATCTGTATATGTAGTGTGGTCTTAGATCGAAGGTACTGTTCTGAAATATCAGCCGACCGCTGCGGAGTTGTATGTGTACATGGTTTTTTCTTTTACTGTCTTGAGCTTGCTTTTGTAATCGTTTAAAAATTTTTGGTTTTAGAAGATAGAAATGCTTCGAGCCGTTCTCTCTTCCGGCCTGAGGCTCCAGAAAAATGCATTTTCTACGGCAGCGTTGCCGGCACCGAATGTCAATCCAGAAGTTTTATATACTGGGGTAAGTATTAAAAAAAATCTTTTTATTTATGTTTTTATCCCTAATTTGCAGTTTCAACACACTTAAGTTATATTTTTACGTTACTCTCCATGTTAGTGCATGTATTCGGACACCCTTGTTGACGTAACTTGTATTGTGGACATGAGAATGAAGTCGGCTATTCTGCCACTTGAAATTAATAATGCACCATTTTTGCGATCGTAAAAATTTTTACCTTATATACAGTTGACAGCTGTTGCGTGGATGGGGAGTGGTCAGAGGTGATTTGGGAAGGCGGTGAATTTTTAGGTGAAGGAAAATACTTGGAATTTATACCCGGCAGGCGCCAGATGTGTCTTAGTCGGCGTCAAAGTTTAAGTTCTGGTAGAGCATGGTGATTCTCAGTATTCTAGGCCACACCATTCCCTCCGTGCTGTTAAAGTTCACCTGTATTTTCTGGGGTGTCTCATGCACCTTGTAGATTATTGTAAAATGATTACTGACGTTATAGACTTCCTATGCTGTGGATTGTTGGGCCAACCACACGCCCATGCATATGAACACTTTAAAACGTTGCAGCACACATTAATAAAAATCAGCTTTGGAAATTAAGACATGAAACACTGAAGGAAAATATTGAGATTCTGGGGGCCTGTAACCTTAAACCATTGCGGCAGTGGAATTAAAAAGCACACACAATTTCCAGCTATCACTTTTAATCAACGTTAAACTTGCATATCCCTCCAGGGGATAACTTGACACTGGTGTATGTTTTTACCTGCGATGAAGATGATGATGGTACAAAAATGTGGTTAAGCATTTGTGGATTAAGTGTGATTATCCTTCCCAGGTGATGCAAACCTTGGGGTGGCGAGGGGCGGTGTCCTGGGTGACTAAAACAAAAAAAATATTTCAATATAATTAAGTATATTGTAATTACATGACCGGTGTAAACAGTGGCTGCCCGGGCATGGGAAAACGTGACGCGATCACAAGTAGTCCAACCTCTCTCGGTGCTACTAGCTGACTGACTTCCCGCTGTGGCGCGAAGGCAGGTGAGAGCAGGCCCATGCGCTGCGGAGGTTTCTTCTTGCACACGTGCTTAAACACTTTTGCCTTAAAACTACGTACGTGGACCGAACTCTGCGTAAAAATATAAAAACACAACTACTCGCACCTGCTTTGCAAAAACACACGTGAAATGACGTAGACATAACACTAGTGGAGATGAACAAAATACACTTGGGTGAATCACTGTAAATAGGATGATTCTGTAGGAACGGTGGTTTTACATGCCATCTTTATTACACACATAACCACGTGTCCACGTTCCATTGCGATGCTGAATTACTAAGAGAAAACTGTTTTACTCAGTATCACTCCGCCAAGGGAGTCTGTCTACATTCGGCCGGAGGAAGCGTGTGAGACGCTACACTCACGGTGATCAGTCGTAGAGTACGGGTGCGTGCTGTACTGTGTAGGAGCGGTCGGCCTAACAAACGGGCTAGGGTAGGGGACGAGCACACATCACAGTATTTAAAAATAATTAATAATGAAATGTTCAGCAATCACATGCATCTAATCAATTTATTTGTATTTTGTAAATGTTGTAAATTGCAAGATTAACCAAAACAAATGGCTGGAAGTTGGGGACTGTGAGTGGGAAGAAATTCTTGTAATGTTCTGAAACAGTATTGATGCCTGACATTTTTAACGACACCTAAAATTGGATATTAGCAAAAATAATGAACGCTTGCATATGTACTTGTAAAGTGAAATATACACATGTCTCTGTAGACATTACAAAAGCATGGGACATTTTTAGAATAGGGGCGTTTCTGAAGAAAAAAAAATCTTGGAAAGTGGTATTCTCTTCTACTAATTAGACAAAACACGAATTTACTAGGGGCATCATCATTTGACCAATAGAAACTCCAAAAACGATAGTGGGGTGGCTTACAAATATCAGGGAAGTTTTGAGGAAAATTAGTAACAAATATGTACATAATGTAATATTTATTCACAAATACATTTAAATTGCAAAAAGACTTAACTGAACTTTACCTAAATTGACAATATTACCAATACAAGCTACGAATACGATAGTGGGGAGGGCTATGAAGATTCAAGAAATTGCGGATTTAAAAAAAAAAGTATGTTTTCATGATAAAATTTTACCCCTCAATTTGTAAATTGTGTTGGTGACATTGTCAATTTAGGTAATGTTCAGTTTGATCTTTTTGCAACTAAACATGTTTTCAATAATACAATATTACATTAATATTGCAAATAGCATGAAAATATGTGTAAATTGCGAAATACACACACATTATTTCTCAGTGCAAATGGGCTTTGCATGGAAATCATTTCTGGGGAAACTCCAAGCTTCGCTGATGTGTGACGCTTCGGATCATCACCAAAACCGAATTGCTGGTGTTCCTTGAATCACTGTTTTGGGGATCTACTCCTCGGCTGGTTCTGGGACTCTGGCTCGGTGGATAATGTTTGGCTGCGTTTGTACAGTATTTTTTGCTGCAAGGGGGCTACGCTTGAATGTCCTACATTACCACAGTAACATTTGGGTGTGTGCGAAGTGTATATCTATATTATTGTGAATTTACGTATTGTTCGGTGTGGTAATTTTTAATTTAAAGTTGTTTCATGATATTCCTAATATAATAATATTTTATAACAAAAACACGTTTAATTGCTCGAACGTCTAACCGAACATTACCTAAATTGACAATATTACTAATACAAGTTACAAATTTGATAGTGGGGAGGACTATGAACTGGAGGTAATTTGTGGGGTAGCATTTCATCATGAAAACGTACTATGTTACACTCGTACTCTGCAATTTCCCTGATGTACATAGTCCTTGCCACTATCTACAGTTAATATACCGTAACTAGCTGATCCCGGTGAATGTTGTTCCGCCTCTTTTCAGCACCTGTTGTTGGATTTCTTTGTTTATAATTGAAATTATTTCCATCCTCTCCTTCCCATAATGAAACACCACAATAACATATGGTGTGAATATAGCTATGTTGCTAGAATTTTTAACAATAAGAAATTACAAAACTGATGTGTAATTATTTATTTAATAATAATTTATTGTAAAGTTAATTGGTAAACAATTTTTTTTATTTTTCCATCTTGTGCATAAACAAATAAATCAGATGGTTTACCAATGCGTGAACATCGAACATAAAATTGCCCATGAGAAAAACGTGTATTTTCTAAATCCAAATCATGATTTGTTGATTGTTATTGCAAAAGCCCAACGAATAGGGAATTGCAAACGTTTAAAATGAAATGGTGTATCATTTGGTATTATTGGAATTTGTGGCAACAATACATTTTCCCCTTTGAATTTACCAATTTGAATTGTTGCCTCGATAATATTGCTCATGATTTTTCTCACAACCAGTCTTGTTCCATTACAAAGGCATGGTGCATGAATATTACAAAGCAAAATTATTGGAGAACCAATTTTAACTTCAATATATGTGGTGGTAGGCCTGGCAAATCAAGCGCGTTTAAAAATCCTGTTGGATATTTGACACTTCCATCTTCATTTACAACAGTATCAATTGATTTGAAAGTAACTGCTTCGCCTGGTAACATGTTCTGCATTTTTAAATTAATAGCATAAACCTCAATATTTTTGGCAGCCAATATCGCATGTTCACTTAACCATTTTCTGTTGATCTTCGACAATATAATGGATAACCATCAATATCAGTGATAGTGTATGTCACTAGATCTTTTGGGAATTGTTTTGTACATTTACCATTATCCATGCATGGTGAATTCTGATCTAGTGCAACGTATGGATCATATTTGTAGTAATGATGTCAAATAAATCAGGATCAATTTCTGGCTCTGGTAACTCAGCTGAGATAATTTGATCAATTTCCTCCTGTCTAATTTTTTCAATCAATCAATGTAAAATATGAGCATGAGGCAATCCAGGTTTTTGACACTCTTCTGAATACATCCAACAGTGTGTTTCACCAAATACATGAAGCTTAACAGTAAAATCAATGAGAAATTTTTGTTTTTGTTTAGAAAAATGTGCAGTGATGTCAGGTCAATCAATTGGTTTTTGTCCATTCAACAAAAGTTTACTAATTTGATCCCACTTTGGGTTGCATGTAAATGTAATAAATAAATCTGGTCGACCATAAACACGAACATAAGTCATTGCATCCTGTATGTATTCTTGCGTATGACATGGGCTGCCTGTATAAGACGATGGAGTATGCACATAGCTCCAATATAATTGATATTCAAATTACTATCATGTTGCTATTAATTGCATCACGTAAATGTATATATTCCTCAGAACGTAATTTGGCTTGATTGAAACGAATATATCTCAATCGTTTGCTCTCAATTTTTACATACATATCCACAATGTATTGGTGAAACAATTGAAGAAATCTCAAAATATGATTGTCTTTATTTTGTCGAACCATTATTCAATACGAATAGAATTTCATAGCACTAACTTTTCTCTTCTTTTCTTTTTTTCTTTTCTTTTCAGTTTCAGCACCTGTTTTTGGATATGTTTATAATTGAAATGATATCCAACCTCTCCTTCCCAGAATATAATTGGATATTGTAAAGTGTCGTATGATCGATATGTATCTTGTATGGTTTGAACTGTGTTGTTTCTGCGCATAATTTTGATATCACGTTCAAATTATTCGCCAACGATGACAATTGATACTTCATTAATCATTGGTGCATTATATCTTCCTGGATGTTGACCACATGGAACTTTGTTTGCTTTAATGACAACCATATAATTATCATTTAGCATTCTAATTGAAGCTTGTTTGAATACTTGAATCAATTGATTTCTTTCTCCAAATAATGTTTCCAATGTTGTAATAATAGATTGTTCTTGCATTTTTTTGATATGATTGTATTGACAACGTAACTTAACTTAAATCTCCTCATCACCAAGTAAACAGATTTGCAAAAATTTTGGTGCATTTTCTGGCATGGGGGAGTAAAAATCCGATTTGATGATAAACTTTTCCTCTGATCATAGATGTTGTTTCAAAATTTATTCCATCATTACTTGTAATTATTTTTGTCGCACCAAACTAAGTTGATGTGTGCCACTTATACAACTAATCTAATACGATTACGACTCATCTGCAAGAGTACTTCTTCCACCACTACAGACGTGAGTGGTATGTTGCCTACCCTACAGGCAACAGGAATTTATGAGCACATTTTCTTCACCTGGAGGATACGCAACCCGGCAGGCACGCCACCCCGTGCTGAGAGCCTACAAGTTGCCCAGACCTCGGGCAAGGCCGAGTGCCACCGACGAGGCATGAAGCAGAAACGCTGACCAGAGTTTTCCCACACCAACCAGGGCGGGAGGACGTCACGCCTCCTCGCACCCCATGCTGGCAGCCTACAAGCTTCCACTATATGTCAGGATGCTGCCGAGCTCGAGTCATTCTTGTTCTTCTCTCACAACTTCCCACTTTGAAGCATTGAGTACGCCCCCTGCGGCTACTTCACCGTCGACGATCAGTCAACCAGCGAACACGCTCTCTAACACGTTAAATTCACTTTGTCTCCTCAAGACACCTTTCTTAGACCAGTTTAGAAGTGATATATCTTTTCTTGTTTAGATATTTCTTTCCCGCTTTTCCATTAGAACCAGGTCGCCTACACCTGGCTAGCATAGTAACCTTCAGCACTCAATTGCCTGGTAGAAGGTAGCACGCGTCGCATGTTTATTGAACCATCAATAAACATACTTTTGTTTCCTACCTTACAGATTTTATTTCTGAGAGTATCTATTTTTTTGCCTGCTATATACATGTTGCTACGTACACCATTGACAAGAACCTGGTAATTGATATAACAATTTAACTTCAACAGCAGGCGCCCCTCAGGGGTCCGTCATATTTTCTACACATTTATTAGATTGCCACCTGTTGCTTTCCAACTGTCACAGCACTGTACCAGTGCCGGAGGAGAGGAACAGAGGAGCCACCACCACTAGCAACACCTTCACCCAGGGAGAAGCGACAGTCTTAAGTTATTACTTTATCCCACAGCACTGCTAGTGCTGGGATATCTGTAGCTTGAGACGTGCCGCCCTTCTCTGTGTGGACGCACATCCAGTGGCGGCATTAGTGACCCAAACAGTTCCCCATCTCTGATCAGCCCATACGCGCGGGCGATCAGTGGAGACGTAACAGAGCGTGGTCAGCAAGCCAAAACTGGACTGACACTGTAAACTGTGTTTAGTTTGGTTATGTCAAGGTGTACCTAGCATACTGTAAGCAGACTCTCAATGCCTTACGACCATAGGCACGGTCGTAAACGTAGGGAACGAAACGCAGCGGTCCTTGCTGCCAGACAATTGTGTGCACTTTCTCAACCCACTCCGGAGCTACAGGCGGAATGGGACTGCGCCGCTCAACTCAGGCACGAGTCTGTATCGACTGCTCCGGTAACTATCTTATTTTTATCTCTGTGCATACAAATTCATCCTTCGTGTCATCCCGTGGTAAAAGGACTGGTAACTGGCACTGCTACAGGATTTGGCTGGGATAACGTCCACTTCTGGACAAAAAAGCTCACCTGTGGAATCCCCAGTTCGGCATAGGCCAAGCTCGCTACGGCTGGGTAAAACCCACTACGACCACGACATCCAAGAATTAATAGTAAATACGTACTAACCAACACCCTTCGTCTCCCGCTGTCTATTTAATCTAGACCGCCCTGCTTTTGGTCTAGCTGTAAAATCCTCGATCACCGTGCCTAGTAGCCTATCCGGGCATGCTTCAAAGTCGTTTGAAAGCATGAGATTGTCTATTAGAATCTATTTGACGTACACATGTTTCTCTTATTATCGTTCTGTGTGCTTCTCTATTTTGTGTTCGTGACTCTTCAGTTTGTGCAGCGTGTGTTTGAGAAATAAGAATTCTAATTCTTTCATTGTGTTGTTCATGTTATACTTCCATTTTATTTTGTCTTCTCAATGCGTCCTCTCTATTACAGTGGTATCGCTGGCATTTTTCAATTTCACATGTATAAAATGATTTGATGAAACTGAGGGTAGATTGACGTGATGCTATCTGTAAATAATATTTACATTGTCATTCAAATATTGCAATTTATAAATATTCACTAAATATAACAAATTTCACTAATTGTATTTTTATAAATAGGTACTTACAATGTGAATTCCATATTTGCGATTCCCTTCCTATTCTAAACATAAACTACCGAATGCATATAACAATAAAATTATTTCTTTTAGATCAACAAACATTTCCTGTAAATATGAGCAAAATTGGCTCATAAATATAAAAATTAGACTCCAGCGCTACCTATCGGAACCTAACCTACTGAATGCAAAGCTCAATAAAGCAATTTCTTTTAGATCAATAAACATTTCCTGCAAGTATGAACAAAATTGGCCAATAAATATAGAAGTTAGACTCCAGCGCCACCTATCGGAATAAAAAATAACTAAAAATCTTACTTGCCATCTCATTAATTTATGGTGTGAATATGGTCTCAATTGGTCCAGTGGTTTGTCAGTGATGATGCAGTTTAGTCATGCACAATGGATTATATATATATATATGAATACTACATCACAAATTGAAATAATTAAGTTACTCACCTAATCTCTCGTCGCTATTAGGACAGGCTGTGTATGCTTTTTGATGAAATTCCGCACACACATTACCGCACAATTATTTTTTTTTGCATTTCCCATGGGCATAATACCACAGAAACACATGTATTATCACACAATTATTTGAATTAACATGTCAAACACAAGGAATTGCAATAAAACATGCAAAAATGCACTGCTACATCACACGCATCCGGCCAGTAAAGTGGCAGCTGTAAAACTGAACTTGGAACGTTCTTACAATACACCTGTCACATGAAACCAATGTTTCCTTTATCTGTGCATCATTAGTCACTGGTTATATAGTAATATAAAATGGCAACACATGTCTACTGTATAAACACACCATCTCAGAACGTATTTGTACTACATGTATATTTATTCTACAAGTAATACATTATCTAGTACACTCCTCTTGACAATATAGAAAAGGTAAGCCTCCAATAATTCTCAAGAATTACATAATCTTCCGACATTGTTTGTTACCTGTGTTGTATACCTGTATAACCTCAGCGTCGCAGCATAAATATACCCCATAAATGACGTTTTACACATTAAAGATTTGTTTCAAAAGGTATTTTTACATGTAATACAATTCAGTGACCCAATATAAATATATTGGACTTAAATTATACATCTTTTACTGCATAAACACTGCAATCTGTATAACCTTCTCACTATCACATTTTATTTTTTTACAGCAAACTATGGGGAGCCCCTCCAAAATTCCTAGTAATTATGATTAGTAATCATCATATTTAACATATCCAGGTATTATTTCCCCTATTTTCAAAAAAGCCTTTATTCTAGAAAATTACCAAAGCATGTATTGTGTTTGCCATTCATTCAACATTTCGGCAGTTCTCATACAATCGAACTTGTATCCTGTAAACGTGGAGGAACGTAAATAATAAAAACAGTTGGCTACCGAAGAGCACGTCCAGGGCAAATTGTTCATGCCCTTGGCTTAAGGGGATATTTTAAGGTGGATTTGTGCCCTAGCCGTGAATTCAGACAGCGTCTATTTGACATTGTGCCCTAGATGCACTTTTGTATGGCTTGAAGTCAGTGAAGGTCCTTGACATGTGAATTCAGACACAGCCTATGTTTTATTTTTTCCAAGTCTTGTGCACAAGGTTGTGTACAAGGGCAGTGTTGCCAAATCATGGATTTGTTTAATTTTATGGGATTTTCTGATGAACAAATTGGAAATCAAACAATGGGATTTTTTTAATGCTTTAAATACACATAATAGAGGACATTTTAAATAAGGTGTTATTCACTGCTTAAGTGCTACATTTTGAACAGCGACATAAAAATTTGTATTTTAAATCTTACGTGTATAAATATGTGGTTCCTTTGAAGATACTTTTAGTGATCAGTTTTAATTTGCCCCAGAAAAAATTGTATTGACTGTTTTGAAAGTTGAATTAGCAAAACCCTCCAAAACTTCTCAAACAGGCCAACTGTTTTAATGCAGGGTTTATAAACTTGTGCAACAACGTAATGCAAGGAAATTAGGATTGTTTAACGTCGCACGTAGAGGTGGGTCACAGAGTATCGACCAGTTACTTTGTATCTGATACACATTTGCATGAATTACTGTAAATGATTACCCTCCCGAAGTATCAGATACATTTAGTACTAGTTTAACATTCGCCACCAGTATGCTGCATCTGCAATTGTATGTAATTCTAATACAATAAAACTGTGGTTGTATTAAAAATGTGGGGTTAAGATGAAACCCAATTTCTTGGATTATATTTGGAGACTGCACAGTTACGTGATTTAGTTTTTATTCTTCTTCTTTCGTTAGGGACTTCTAGGGACCACGAGCCAATTTCAATGCTTCGTCCTTTGCTGTTATTTCTTCTTCCTCCACTATTCCTTCATCTTCTCACTATGTTTCTTTTCCCTCTCCTCGGACCATTTAGAGCCTGTTTTCTTTTCCCTCCTGTGGAAATGGCGTCGGCCAACACGGAGGTCGCCGCAGGTACGGAGGCCACACTGCCAGGTTGGGGCATTGGCATTGTCGAGGTAGACCCTTCAGTCTATTTGCAGTTTCTTCACTTGTTTTAAATCAAACCTTTGGAACAACCACCCCATTTCTGACGTAATTGGTTCTTTCCTAAACATGTCATCATTAGTATGATAAATAAATAAATAATTATTATTGTGTATAATTGAGTGTTTCTTTTAATTTGTTGTTTCTTTGTTTGTCTATTTGTCTTCTGTGTACTTGTCCCGTATAGTGTAGTGTATTGTCTTTTTATGTCGTATGTTCATGTACCCACCTATCATAGGTTTTGTACTTTTGGTCTGCACTTTAAGCTTTGTTAAATAAGTGAATAAAATTATTATAAATACAATAATTTATAACTAAGTTTGTGTTTACAGGATTTACAAATAGCAAGTTCATTATTCTCTCTGAAAAATTTTTGCACAATTGAAGTCTTTTACTATGAATGATCTTGTTCTAATCAATATTTTATTTCACTGTAAAATATCACACACAGTACACCAACTCAAAACACTTACTTGATAACGCACATACTCGATAACACATGTATCTGATAACGCCCGCTATTCAAGAGACTGGTGAAGTAGCGATGCACTCGGGTAGCTATGGAATTCCTGTATCTGATACATAAGGTATCAGGTAACTGTATCTGTATCAGTTTGGAGCAGGTACAGAAAATATCTTTAACAACCCATCTCTAATTGCATGATGCAAAACATCGCCAACGTTGAAAAATAAAAATACCCTTCAAGCTCAAAAACATTTATTTCCATAGTGTTTTTTAGGGAACATATTTTTCCTTTTTCTCAAACACATTTGTTTAGTGTAGGTATTTTTTTAAATTATGTTTGCCTAAATAGTGAATTTCTGTGAACACTATTAAATATTCTCTGCTCAGCAAAATGGGGCCACTAAAATATTTAAACAGTAATTATACTCTTTATTCGTGATTTAAAGCATAATTGTAGGCATAAATTCATTGTACAAGCAAATAATATAATAACTGAAAATACAGACTTCTGTACGTGTGTAAAACAATTTTGTGATCAATCACTGTTAACTCACGAGGTGCAAAACACACCCAAAAACCATGCAAAAATGCAAGGGAAGTTGACCAACTTTCGCATTGTGTTCTTTCATCCAGCGTAGTTTATAATCTGCATCTTTGAAATATGTGCATTCGACTGTTTGCATTTTATGTGGGGTTCAGATTCTTTCATAGTTTATAAACCCGACCTAATAGTAATTTGTTCAACGGATGACTGAAGTTTGTGCAACAAATAATGCAGTGGTAAGTACACATTGTGGTAATTAGCATTGCAATAGTATTTATACAAACAAATATAGTGTCAATTATACCCTAGAGGCCGGCATCAGCATAATATTTTAAACTATGGGACATTCCTGATTTCAAGATTTAATTTATAAACTCTGAACACTGGCAACACTTCGATGAAGGGCTCTGCAAGCCAACAACCACCGAGTTTTAACAGGGAATCTGTGTCGAAGAAATTCCTTCTCACTGCATCAGTTTGAAAGTTAACCGTGTCAAACAAAAATATATATATTCAAATAAAGTTTCTTAGAGAATATTACCAGGTTAAGAAATAAAAAAACAAATATTCATTAATCATTTATTTGTACTGTGTTAAGTTTTGGTGTTAAATTTTAGAAAAAAATTACTAAACGTAACATGTCCTTAAAGGGTAGGAAAATATAAACATTTAAAAATGACACTACCGAAGCTTACATATGTTCAGGCATTTGTCTTCTCTGAGAAATTGTACATTTTTCAGGGGCGTCTGTAGTTGTTGTCATACTGTTCTCAAGGTAAGTAGTTGTGTCTATTTTAATTTAAAAAAAAAAAAAACATAGAATATTTTTATGTATTTTTTTTTTTGCCAAGACAGAAATGAAAGTCAGTATTTTGTTGCCCATTCACAAATTTGGTTATTGAAACACAAAAGTGGTCATTGAAAAGTGTCAGCCAGCAGTGTCGCTGTAAGTAGTCCTCTGTTTACAATATTTATTTCTCTGTGAATCATTGTTTAAACTATAGCGACAATGTTTTATCATTTATGAATAGATTACATTTCTAAACTGTATAGTCCCAGCTAAAAATTCTGAGGAAACAAAATACGTGTGAAGCTTATTAATGCTGTTTTTCATCTCTGTCGCAATGTTTCCTTGTAGCCAGATGTAACCTTGAGGAGGCGTTTAAAATTTTCTGCTTTGAATACCTTCAGAGTCATAGTAACACCTGAGGAAAGAGACCGTAAGGGGTATTATCACTTCTGCAATAAATGTCTCTTGTCTGCAAGGTAGCTGCCGACCTGGGAGGTACTGGAACTGTTGCAAAATGTTTGAAATCCTGATTTCCTTAGAAAACCAGTTGACGTGCACCCAAAGTGTTTATCTACAAAAATAAAAAGCACTTCATCCTAGTTACGTATGGTACTTGAAAGCCATAACACACGTTTGGAAAATTTATAATAATGTCCCCATTTGAAGGAACATCAACTGAGAAATATAAAATTTTAATTTTTCATCAATTAAAAATTACAGGGGAAAAGGGGCTTTAGGATCACATTTTTTGTATTACATCTGATTTTTTTTGTTGCTGCTGGCATGTATTTTTCCCAAAACAAAATTATTTTGTATGTACAGGTTTGCCACAGGCCTGGAAAACAGGGAAATATCCGGGAATTCTGTGATATGCATGCTGTATTTGGCAGTTCTGTTAATCATGTACCGCTGCCAGCATCATATAAATTGTTTTAATAATTGTAGACTCAATGCTTAAGCGTATTTCTTTGCAATCTATGTGGTGAGCAATTTTGTAATATCAGAGCAGTATTTTGATGTAAAAGTGTGTTATAATGCAAAGATGCCAATCCTTAGAGAAAAAAAAATAAAGGTTAGGGAAAAAAAAATTATTTTTATCTGGAAATCAGGATAATGTCAGGGAATTTTCCAATGGAAAAAAGGTGGCTGTCTTATATATAATGTGCCATCCTTTCATCTAGGAATTTGTTTTAGAAATTATAAATATATTGGCCAACTTTTACATCTGGTAAAATATCAGAAAAGTGCACTGGAAAAAAAGTTATAAATCAAAATGAGTAAACCTAACACAGCACATCACAAGGTCTGTAATGTAAGTGTCGGTGTTTTATTTCCCTTGCCATTTTGAGACGGGGGTTTGTAGTAATGTTCAGTCAAACAAGAATACATACATTACAGTAATGGTATTACGTTACTCCTCACACCCACATTATGCTTCGCACCACTGTGTATGCCAGATTGTGTATGCTGCGAGTGTTGTTAACAATTGTTTTATTATTTTTTTGTACATATTGTATTTTAAAAACCACAGACACTGAAATGTATATGTGTATTAATGTACATCAACCCGTTTAATTATTGCAGATCTTCATCAATAACGAATGGCATAAATCTGTGTCTGGGAAACTGTTCAAGACGTTGAATCCTGCAACCGGAGAGGTTATCGCGGAAGTGCAGGAAGGTGACAAGGTATTCATTTTATTTATTACTTTTAGTCAGTTTAAAAATTTTTGTAGAAGACAGTTTGGAAATTGTGCCTCTATAACTATTGGTTAGCTTTACATCTTTGCCATTGCTAGGGCCTTTTATTTGTTGTGTTTAAAATAGTCCATTCTGGTTGCTCCCAACATTTCCAAATACCTGCTAAAGTTCTGTTTTGCTTTCACGACATTCCTCCGCTTTATGCATCAATGCTTAACCAAGTCTAGAAAATTAAACCAGCCGGACAACGCACCACATTCGTGCACACCTATTTTCTCTTTGGTTTTATTACTATGGATTATAAATAAAATATTTTAATTATTGGATAAAGATACTATTATGTTAACAGAAGTGTAGAACGCTTGTAATACACAACATGCAGAGGAAGTCCGGAATACAGCCTCCCGTTATACCACGGATTCGGTTACACCGCGGGGCAATTTATATCCCCTGGCCTGAATAAATAAGTAAATAAGTGGAAAGTGTGCAGTCGGGTAGGTGTGTGGTCTATAGGCGGGTGTTGGGGGCCGGGACATTGATGGGGGTAGAGGTAGCAGACGCACATTCTCCCTCCTTTCAGCACCAAGATCTATTTTATTTATTCAATATTGTATGTTTTCCTGTATTCAGTTTCATTGGCATGGTGCTATGTCTTTGAGGAAAGAATTCGTATTAGTCCTTTTTTTTATGTGACCCTGTTATACCTGTTCTGCTGTTTGGTTGTAAACAGGCAAAAAAAAAAAGTAACTGTAGTAATCTTTCCATCTTATCTGGGCATTGGATCGGTGTGGGGGATGTCATGGCCACATTCCAAGCCATATATCATACTTGCAAGTGTCCTGCTGTCACACATTTACTAGCACTTACAAGTTAACATGAAATGTGTGTGCGTTGTGTAGCGTAACACATTTAAGCAATTACAATTATTCAATGCCAGAATTCTTAACTAAAGTAAGTTAAAATATGCTGGAATACTGTCGTAAAAGGGATGGCGCTGTGGTGCATTCAGTATAAAACTGGTTTGCAATGTGAGGTGCTCTGGGCTAAGATTCTGGGTAAAGTAGGGGCTAAGGGTATAGCGCTATGTAAACCTTTTTTTAATGCTGTAGACACTTAAATTGTAATGTGTATACAGCAGCTAGATCAGTAGGTCTTCCTATTTTCTGGAAAAAAATTCCAAAATGTTAGGGGCGCCTAGAAATTTGTGCTTCTAAGTCATTTACAGGCCTCTAATTAATCTCCTACGAGATATAGCGCCAGGTAATCATTATAATTATGATGTAGATACTTCGATTTTTATAATATATATATATATATAGCGTCTATGCTGTATGTCTTCCCGTTTTTGAAAAAAAAAAATGGAGAAATTTGAGGTGCGCAGTGTTATCGTTCTGAAGACATGCACGTTGGGACATGCCTCTGCGGACTGTGGACAAGGCTTAATGCAGAAAAGCTGTCTTTATTTGCATGCCGCAAATAATTAGCTTTTTATGTTTTAGTTTCCCTTTGTAAAATGCAAAGCAGACAAGCAAGCCACATGTTTCACAACACACATGAGGCACTGATAGATCCCATCTGCCATGCAAGCGTGCAGTCAACCTTCGTTTAGTTTTATTTGGATGTGAGCTTCGTGTCACATTCTCACTTACTCAAAACAAGGTCCACCAGGGGTTGAGGGGTGAACCCCCTCCTCCAATCCACGTGATAAACAACTCGCAGCGAACACCACCCTTGGTTGAATAAGTTGATGTGCCCTCCTATCTTCGAGATAGTGGTTGGGGTGCTGACTGCCTTCCCGAGTTCAGCTAGTAATCCTACCGCGGCATGTTTGTTGCTACTCTAGTCTGGTGGGTCATGGTAGGTTCTGTGGGGAGCCGCTTAGTGGGAGGATACAGTCTGAGGGTAGGGGAATCGAACCCCAGAGTGAGTTGCCAAAATGCAGGTTGTCAGCTGTCCCGGGGGAATGTATCATTATGTGGCTAAATCAATGATGATGGTAGGGGTGGATGATCCCGCCGGAGGGGTCGATGTGATGATATGCAGTTGTCGCATAGGCCGTCGTGCAGGTATGTAATTTGCGGGTGATGTATCTGCGCTGGGTTTTGGGGTGACTTCGGTGGTAGTCGAACCCAGATTACTTTCCTGGAAGCTAAGTGAATTACAAAGAGTTCTGGACCTCTTTTTCCTGGTCTAACTTGGGTGGTGGTTTAGTTACTGTGGGCAGGAGGGTCTCAGGCTGGGGATAGCTGATTGGTTCCTGATCGGACCACAGATGACAAATTCCCAAATATGCTTCTAACTTGGACTCGTGGTCAAGGGGAATGAACAGGGAGATAGGTCTAGGTGTGAAGTCAGGTTCCTCAGATGGGAGTGAGCTCTCACTTGTAACTTCGATGTTTACCTTTGATTTAATTAATCTTTGTAAAGCATGTCGTTCTCTGCACTGGTTACTGCAGGGAATTCCACCTTTCTTACTATGCATTTGACCAGCCTTCTGGCCTTTCCGCAGACATGCAGTCCTGGTGGTGTGTTTTTAGTCACACCCAAGGCACTGACGTATAGGTATGCAGTCCGATATTAGGACACCACAGAGGGTAGGCGAGGGAACACCGGAAACCCCAGGAGAAGCGGCGTGTCTTTTCAGACTTAAAGCTTTATACAAGCTTTGTCTCCTGTGGAGTTCAGCATGCCTCACGACTAGTCCTTATTGGGGTTTTATATTGCACGTGCCTACAAGCTTCACTGATAGGTTATTAATAAAATGAATGAGGAAGGAACTAATATTAAAATTATGGTAATCAACAATTTCAGTTTACGTAATATTTATTATTAATATTTTTTTTTAATGGGAAATTCCTTTTGAATTATACTGGTTAGCTAAAAATTAATTATTGACGTAAATTAATTCAGGCGAAGGTGAGCGTGATAAAATAATAACGCAAAATTATTCTGGCTTCAAATTATATGCTAATCTACGCACTTTACAGTGTATCCTCTCCAGGAGAATTTGTCCAGAAGGGAAAAAAAGTGTTGCGACGATCTGCTACCGTGGAGTAAAGGGAGTGACTGGGGTAAAATGGGTTTAGGGTTTGGACGTCGTGTTTATCTCGGGAGTCTTCAACTGCAGGGAGGGTCTTCTTCAAGCTGCTGAGAGGTTTGAAGCCTTCTGCAAGCTGTTGGAGAGGTTGGAGGCGTTTGCAGGGTGTAGGAGAGGAGAGCGGTCTTGGTCAGACCCTGGGAGTGCTCGCTGACCTGTGTGGTTGGCGAGAGGCATGCTTGTGCCTCCTTATATAGTAGAAAATTCCTGTATCGTCGATCTTCCGGTTGTGCGGGGGGTTGTAGCCTTTCATCGCAGGGGTAGGTTTATAAGGGTAGCTGCAAGCGCCACACATTTCTTATCTCCCTGCATTGAGGCGATGACAAATTTATCACCTCGACCTGAGGCTGGCGGGTGTGACGTCATAGGGCAGCAGAGGGGCTGCGATTCCGTGATGTCGGTTGAACTTCCTTTTCAGCTAATCTTAGGGTAGTGGTCCGTCGGGTAAAACAGTCTTGACTCAAGGGGGTGGCGACTGCATGTCGGATTTTGGGCGGGCAGTACAATCCATAATTAAATGCGTAAATTATTTTTACGTCGAAGGCTGTCCAACGGATGGAGTCGATTCTATCAGCACGTGAAAAGTACTCTGCCACTGTTTGTGACTTGCCCCGAGCTTTTGCTTGCTTTTTGATGGGGTGAAGTCGCCCATAGAGAGCGCAGTCGCGCTGCGCAGCAATGTGGCATGCATCAAAGGACATCCTTTGCGTGGAAAACGTGGTATTTTTTAGCTATTCTTACTTTAATGCATGTTACCTCCCTTCATCACACCACATTTCTCTTCTTCTGTTTCCCTCCCTTGGGTTCTGTCAAGTCCAGTAATAAACAATAAAAAAATTAAATTCCGATAGCAAGGGGCTAAACATTTCACGAGTTACGGTGGTAAATAATGACACTTGCTCCATGTTTGACAGATAGGTGCCACACCCCATTAGAACACTGGCTTTTTTTTTTGCTGCTGTACTCGGTCACTCTAGGAATAGTGCGGGAAACCTATAACGCAGGTCGGGAATTGCTCCCAGTTGGTAACTGTCAAGTCAGTTCCATTTAGGACCCTGCTCTACTGGATGGTAATGGCAATACTACCCTTCTGGTAGCTAATCCCCTTTTGGTTCCTTAAGAACACCAGGCAGATAGTTAGGATTGGGTTGTTAATTACTTTACCTAGCAGGAATTATCGCCTTTATTTCCATCAGCTTAGATCCAGTTCGCCTTCACCTGGCTTTTTACATTAGTTTAGAACTTCCGTGTCAAATTGGATTAGTGTAAGAGGTAGTACAGGGTCACCATGTTTTATTACTCAATCAATATAACACATGATTTTTAACTCTTCTCTGTGTGCTAATTTCTTAAGTGTCACTGTGTTGTTTCCATATAAACACTGCCAGCCAGAAGTGAAGCTGGTAGATCAAGAGCTATTGAAATTCAAACACACACATATTAGATGGCCATCCGAGCTCTGGTGCTTAGTAGAATTTGCTAGAGCCTCTATCACTAGAAACTCTTCCACCAGGTGAATAGAGCAAGCAGATTATTCCATACTCTACCACCGCTCTTTGTACGGCCAGAACGGAGCTGGAACTAACTGATTGATCGACCCTGTGTGGATACCTCAAGTATCTTGTCAAGGAGCTTGAACACAACCTGGCTCTTTCCACCGTTCTCTACAGGGTTGGATGAAGGGAGTAAGAGGTACAGTTCCTGCCTGTGCTGCTGTGATCACTTAGAAGTACACTATAGGGAAATGAGTCACCGGCTTGCCTATTGTAAAGTCATATATTGTCCCTATCACCTATACCGTATTCGTGGAAGGGAGGTGTGCAGAGAAAGTTGAGAAAGGCAGCTTACACCTCCGAAGGTAATCCAACTTGCAAACCAATTCCCTCTACTGCCCTCAGCAATAATTTACCTAAATGGGACAGAGGTCACACCGCCCGCTCTGCTGAGAGGCCTCACGCCTCAGAATTACCAACCCCCTTATTTCTGCCCTTAATTAAGATCAACAGTATCCTTCACCCTGTGTTTGAGGCATTCCTAAGAGGCGAAGAACCATCATTAAGGTTCGTGAACCTGTGGTTTGCAGTCACGTAACCTACAGTCAACCATCATCCTGGAGTAACCAGCCAAGCAAGAACACTTCACATCCTGCGAGGATTCAAGGCGACCACCAGCCCTCGCCTCGCCAGGGAAAGAGTCACCAGTCGAGGCAGCACCATCATGCAACCAGGTAAAACTTGGAACAAGGGTCAGCCCATTCGCAGGGCCGTGACAGTATGCCTCAACTTTGTGCCCCACCGACCTGTCTTGTACACTGGCAGTGTGTCAGTAAAGCATTAAGGCATCCCATGCACATTGTGATTCTGGCATCACAAACTAAGACTGTGTGACTAATAAATCAATTTCCTCTCTCAAAAATGTTACGGGACCAGAGTCAGTATAACCTTAAACGTCAAACTTCTGAAGTCATTGTTTGACATGACTAGCCCCCATAAATAATTCCCACTCTCATTGGACACGTTTCAAGCTTTAGGTGAATAGATAGTGGTTTGTCTGATTGCACAATCTGAGTGGCTAAGGTCAAGTGCTCGGAAGATAGTAACTGTGACCGTCGTCAATATAATCATGTTTGTAGTGTTAATGTGTCCAGATTATCACATCAGCAAAAAGCAGTGTATAGAAATAAGTGACGAAGCAGTAATTTTGCTGTCTCAGTTAATACTATAACCTTTACTCATAAAAATGTTTAGTGGATTTAAGTGTCATAATTTTTGACCTGTTTGTCGTAAAGAAGAAAAAACAAAATTTACTCCTTTAATCAGTTAGATAAATTTTATAAACTTTGCATTAAATTGAGTTTTTCTAGATTACACCATGTAACAATTGCTAGTGATGCTCTTCTATCCCACCTGCAAAATTATAAATATTGTATTACAAAGTAGGTAAATATTAAAAGTCTACTGTTGCTGCCAAATAGCTCTTTGAGTTCCTTGTGTAGGCATACCGTGTTTGTAAGATGGAAAATAGGATTGGCGTTTGGACAAATAATGCAATAAACCAAAGTTCACTCTGCAGGAGAGTCCAGATGTATCATTAATATACAGTCTGTAGGCAGTTCGTGGTAAACTGAGCACTTTTGAAAACCCTGCTAAAGAGCTACTTGTTTGCACATTATGTATTCTTCCACCATATGTACAACTAACATTGTCCTGGGCATGATCATTTTATTTGTGTGTTGGTCAAGTGAAAATATGAAATTATTTGAATAGTAAATATTTTGCAAATTCACTAATTCTTACTTTTATATGCATTGAAAGAACAGAAAGCATAAAAATTAATTTCATTATTCACAAAATTGTACCTTACTCGTAAGAGAACATTAAGATATGGAACAACTTAATTTCCTGCAGTCATTACTAACATTACCAGATGCATGCCAGTCTCATCTGCCTGTAAAAATATGTGCAGGTAAGGTCAGTGACATTTTTCAAAGGTGTATTTTAGAAGTGTTTAGTTAATCGTGAATAGCCTGTAGAGCTGCCAGCACCCTGCCAGTCTCTTGACTGCTCGTGAATAGCCTATAACTGCTGGCACCCTGCCAGGCTCTGACTTCTTGTGAATAGCCTATAGTTGCCAGCACCCTGCCAGTCTCTGACTGCTCGTGAATAGCCTATAACTGCTGGCACCCTGCCAGGCTCTGACTTCTTGTGAATAGCCTATAGTTGCCAGCACCCTGCCAGTCTCTGACTGCTCGTGAATAGCCTATAGTTATCAGCACCCTGCCAGTCTCTGCTTGTGAATAGCCTATAGCTGCCAGTGTCTGCTTGTGAATAGCCTATAGCTGCCAGCACCCTGCCAGACTCTGACTTCTGCTTGTGCAACTAAGAGACATTCATCTATGGTCACACTCATGAATTACTTTAAAAATTATATGTATGATATCTGGCAGTTGCAGTGTTTACAATCAAGTCTGTTTCGCATAACTTGTCCATTTAGTCCCACCTTGTTTCAATCCAAAATCACCAGTCTTTACTGCACAAGACATTCTGGAGTCCTCCGAGCACTCCCGTATACATCTCGACTCTACTTGCCAGGTAACTTGACCTCTTGCACTTGGCTGTTGTGCACGTGCGAGCTGTGTGCGTTTGCCACTAGTCAACAGATTACAACCAACCAGCGAGGAAGACGCGCCGAGCGTGACTGATTTCTCGTATACTGGCAAGCATCTGTGACCCTTTTTCTGTTTAACTTAGTTTCGGCTGAATTTGTTGTATTAAATTATTTGTACTGGTATGTGAGGTCTCCAGGTGGCCAGGAGGAAATTATGTCCCTCTTGCCTTTCTAATGTTCTCACAATGCAAGTTTTTAGTGACATTAATTATTAATGAACTCTGCAAAATTGTTCTAGTAAATTGCCTGGCTTGTACTGATAACTGTTTGTGTCTCTGCATTTTCAAGAATATGAACTGTTTTAACTTGAATAATTCTTGAATGAAATTATCAGACTTTTTTTTCCCTTTCTTTCTCTTATGCCGAGTGAGTGAACTGAGTTGTGATTTCCAGACGTCAGTTTTTGGCATCTGCGACATTACAGTGCACTTCGTCAGATAGCAGTTGCAGACTTCCGACCTCTGTTGTGCCTGTATTTATCACCTTGTCAAGAACATTTTCCCACACCCAGGGGGGAGACAATCTGAAAGCTTGTGCAATAGACCCCAGAGGCCAAACTCTCCTGCAGGGGTAAGGATGGGCTCTCCAGTTTAGTTCAGTGGCCAATCCTCTCCTCCATCCCAACCCCTGTGCTTGCTCGGCCTTGGGGAGGGGCTCTTGCAAAGGGATAGAACAAGTGTGCGTGTGTCCAACTCACTGCTGCACTGAGAGTGCATGCCAGTGCGGGGGTCAAGTGGGCAACACGTAAGATGCAGAGATATGAACAGTTAGCAATACGAGCCAGGTAACTTACTATGCTCTGCCCCCACTCCTCACATAAGGATGCCAAAAACCTAACCAAATAAGGGCATAACATTGTACAGAACCCCTTCAGATACTTGTGCGTACCCTGTTGCAGCTGCTTCCCCAAGCAAGCCAAACTACGCCGAAGTTAGAACAAACAAATTCGTAAGGAAATAATGCCTATGAACATCGTAAGAGCCCTTATCTCTAATCACGGATCCAGCCTCAACTAGGACTAGAACATGTAAACTCATGATAAATGTGGATACTAACATGGCCAAAACATATAAAATACATTTCTTTGCAAAACAAAAGGAAACTAAATAAATATCCTTATAAAATCAGTATTAACTGCATCATTACAAATTTTCAGAGAAAAGATTGTTTGTAAACTACTAACTATAATGTTGTTACATATATACATATGTTTGATATAATATTTCATTATGTTATAGATATTTACATGTGTGTTTGGCAAAGTCTGTAATGAAATTAATGCTCTTTGGTATTTCAGGCAGATATTGACAAGGCAGTTGCGGCGGCTGGCAATGCTTTCAAATTTGGTAGCCCGTGGCGTCGCATGGATGCTTCTGAAAGAGGAGTGTTACTTAACAGATTGGCTGATCTCATGGAGAGGGACAGTACATACCTTGCTGTGAGTAGTCATGAAGTATCTGTATTTTCAAAAGTGAATATTTTTCTGCTTGTAAAACTGGAGGGTGAGTACATAATTTGCTGCTCTTTAAATTTTCTCATAACTGCAAAGGTTTCGTAGTGGATTTATTTTGTCCATATGTATATGTTTTGTTAACATGCCTACATCATCATTATTTATGTATTCAATTTTTGTTATCGCAATGAGCAAGAAGATATAGCAAAAAAGAATAGCAATGGGAAAAAAGGCATAATTAAAAAATAAGTTGGTAGTAGGCAGCCCAAGATTGAGGTAGAAAGTGCAGATTTGAGGGATAGATTAGGAAAGTGGGTTGCTGCAAGACTAATGGGAAGATAATTGGAGCAGATGTGGCTACAGACTGGGCACAGTAGTGGATGGTAAAGTTGTCATTACTAATATTGGAGATGACATTTGTTGGTAAACAGTTTTATTGGTACAGTTAAACTTTTTTCAATTCTAGGTGCTTCTTGCATTGTAGTGAACTGCTGCCCTTGGTGTGTATAGGCCACACTCGAAGTTTTTGATGAAAAATTAGGTATAATTAATATTTCAAGTATAGGCAGCACAGAATTTTTGTGTTCCTGTAAATATTGTTAAGTCACGATTCCGTGCAAACATAATAAATTCCGACTTAATTTCTCCCCTACAAAACATTTGTGACAGAAAATTTGTTTTATGTTGCAGTGTTTACGAATATACATAGCGCAATTACCATTCCACTGATGGTAACGTGACTTGAGAAAGCAAAACTATGGCAACATGTTACAAAAAATTGTGTTCTACCAATGTGCATTTGTAGAGTTGCGGCGGGCGTGCAACCTACGTAAGCTATATTTCTCTTATAAAGCATAGAAATTATTTTCTCAAATATGACATACATGGCCGAGTTCCCCAACATGTTAACATTTTACACATGCAGGACGAAGGTTACTTTGTTAATGAACGTGAGTGAACAAATAACTGAACGAGCATTTTTTTTAAAACTCTGTACACGCCAAAATACTGTACTTTAAAAAAAATTTGTATATGAAAAAAGTATAATGAACTAGCCTTCTGACAATTAACTGGCTAGCTTTAGTTCTGTTGTTTTAAAGTATGGTAGTATTCTTAAACTTAAGTGTGTATTATTCAGGGTTTCTTATAGAATATTAGAATGTATGGATGCTGTTACAAGGTTCCCAGCAATCGGGAAAACAAAAAAATGGCACTGCTGTGATACCTGTTTTTGAAATGCCCCTTCAGAAGGTTTTCCTAGCAGTATTCACTTGGTGATCAAATGAAATTTTCCGTTTAGCTGACATCTTTTATTTAATTTATTCTATTTTCCCCATTTCTACCTCCTGCTTTGTACACCTTCCCCCTTATTAAATACTCTTCTCCCTGTAGAGGTTATGCCTCACAGTTTTGAAAACCAACAATTCGTTGTATATTAACGTGGTCTGGGCACTGGTGAGGGGTGACATGCAGCAGATTTCAGATAAACCATGGCTCATGATTGAAGAGTTCAGAAAATGATTTAAAAGTGCCGGGGAGTGCCAGTTCATCAATGCATGGGTGAACACGTGGACTCCAATTCTCATGGCAGTAGCGGGTCAACAGCTACGTGGAAATCCCCTCACTAGTACACGTTTATGCAGAAAGCAATTCCATTCAGGTATCATACCGTCAATACACTTGAACAGTGGTTGGTTGGAGTGGGCCAGGTCCCAAAGGTACTTACGTACGAAACTAAACAACACAGAAACTAGGGTTGTGAATGGCTATATTGGTAGAGACTTTACGCACTACAACTACCCGGGCCTTAAGTGGGCACGGCACTTGGGCCTGCCATCGGCCGATGCAGTAAAAGTACTGTTAAGCACGTGGTCAAAATTGCGGTGGTAAAATCTCCGCTACTGCGAATTTGACGGAGATAAGAGTACAAGCTCATGAGCAAACACAAGAGAAAGGGTTCCGGCATATTAAAGACTTAATATTGCAGCTAAATTGCTCTTTCATCTGCTTCCAGTTATTAAAATTCGTCAATATATAACTGAGCAATTTATTTCAAACAATTATTTAAATGGAAAAGAAAGTTCAACTATACTTAGGCTGTCTCTCAGTTTATGGAAAGTTATTAGTAAATTTTAGTTTAGTAAAGCTTAGTAAATTTTAGACAAAACACATCAAAGACACTTTTCAGTATCATAGCTTGTGCATATATTGTAAATGTTGTTGCAACATCAAGTAGCCATAAACACATTTTTATAATGTGGGAAATATTACTTATGAATATGTTTAGGACCATAGTTGTGTTTCTTGTGTTCATTTTGTTATTGCTGCTGAAGTATTTAGTATTTGTTGACAGAGCCTGGAAACCCTGGACAATGGCAAGCCATATTCAATGTCGTATGCAGTGGATGTTCCTGGTAGCATCAAGACTCTGCGCTACTACGCAGGCTGGGCGGACAAGAACTCCGGGCAGACCATCGCCGCTGATGGGGACTTCTTCGTGTACACGAGGCACGAGCCAGTGGGAGTCTGCGGCCAGATAATACCATGGAATTTCCCTCTGCTGATGATGGCCTGGAAGCTGGGGCCGGCACTTGCCACCGGTCAGTACGCCTTCATACTGTGCTTTAAAGCATGTAGCATTTAAGGATCCTAACTGTTAAGCCATGTGGTACAACGGGAGGCCTCTCTTTGTACCTGTAGTGTTCCGTACCTGTTAGGATCCACGACGTGAGGGTTAAAACCACCTTGTTTGGCAACATAAGAATATCACAAGGGATGTACACCAGTAATAAATTGTTCATCTGAGGGGTTGCACACAAGCCCCAGGCTAGCAATTCAGTGGGTACTTCCCACATTGAATGGGGAGATTACGAGATGAGGTTTCTTGTGGCCAATTCAGTGTACATGGCTTGGGGATAGTAACCCCAACAAATACTTGAACGGACGCTTGCACACGGTTCGTGTAGAAGAGGTATGGGTGGTCTTCAAATACTTGGGCGCAAGTGTTGCATAAATCACGCCCCGGGGAGATTATTTCCTTTTGGGCAAGGGGCCAGTATACTTCGTGGGACGTGTGGGTTTGCGTGACGGGACAAAATCAGAAACACTGGGTATCACTCCATGCAGACGCATTACTTGTGGACTCGAAGGCAGCCACACCTCTTAGAAGTGGAGCTTGTGACGTCACATGAATGGATGTTTTTATTACCTGTTGCTTGGCCCGCTCCCTTCTGCAGCGCACCCTTCAGATAGCTGGCACGGTGAAGTAGAATATTGTTGCTTTGGGGAGGGCGTTGACTTTACGGATTCCTGTCAACTTTGGTGGACAGTGTCAGCTAGGAGCACGGGGTTGAAGGCATGTTGAGGCTCCATCAGCTTCTGGAGGTTCCCGGTTTCCTGCCTTCATTTCTGTCTGGTGACTTGCCCATGTTGCGCGCCATATTGAGATGGGGCAAAGTCATGCATCTGGAGTGCGCTTCCTCTAAGCATGAAATATGTCAAGTGTATGCTTTCACTGTATGGAAACCGCATTTTGAATTTATGGAAGTCCTGCAGTTTCACTGTACCAAGTCCTGCACTTAACACTGTTTGCATCTTGTCTAACCCATGGGTCTGTTCTGTTTTTAGATGTGACTTTAGATTTGTTTACTGTCATCTGTTTTGCCACCATCCCTCTTCAGCCACATACTTAACTTTTAATGTAGAAATTTACAATAATGCATTGTTTTCTTTGCAAATAACTCTAGAAGAATCTCAAAATCTCGAGAGGTAATGTTTACTGAAAAAGCAAGCATGGTGTCTTCACATGGGGGAATTAGGATACATATTATAAAGTACCATTGGGTTGTGGTGCCCGAGCGGTCTAGGGTTGAGCACAAACACTCAAAAAGAAATAATCTAAGTCAATTTAACACATTTAATAAAATCAAACATTGAACCATCTACACTTGCACTTATACATCTACGTACTTGGCGATGTGGCAGAAGTTGACATGGGAATTGTCAATATAAAACAAAATAAAAGTTTGACTGGAAACCAAAACATGATATAGCCACAATGATGGAGTTGGAGACTCAGCGCATCTCAGGCGGTGATGTGCAGTCTCTGGCATCATCTGCTGAAGTCCGGCATCCTCAGACTGTCCATGGCATAATAAAGCAACATGAGTGTAGTGAGGGAGAAGTCTTCCTCCACCAAGAAGTCGCGCATTAGCAGTCTCCCACCAATGAGAAGTCAGGGTGAGAAGAGTCACCAACAAATGAGAGAGCAAGGTTAGGGCATCAGCCAGTGAACTGGAACTTTGCACATGGCCCCAAAGTGTGATGTCGAAATCATGTGACTGGAAAATAATATGTGATACAGCACGTGATTTCAGGAGTCGTCGGACAAAAATATTGTGAAAAACAGGACGTGTTTCCCATCAAAAGTGGTTGGCAATCGCAGTCAGGCTATGCTGAAATCACCGCAGGTTGTATCAGGACAGATACAGCTTCCTTCTACTGGCACCGCAAAGTTTGATAGTTGCGAAAATACTTCATAAAAATGTTCTCTCTCTGAACCATAAAACTAGCTGACGGAGTGTCCATGGCACTACAGTGTAGCAAGGAAAATCTTCAGGCCTGCTAGGAAGCCTTTGTAGCTCTTAGACATATGTTCAGAGCAGCTGAATCAGAGCATCATTCAAGATTTCCATTATCGTTGCAAGATATATTCTGGAAAATTGCTGCAGTTCTGTATGTTGGGAGAATGGCAAAGTTTTGCCATTTGGTGAACTAGAATTGTAAATGGATGGCTTTATGTGGATATATTTCCTGAAACAAAGTCACTAGAACTTCCCTGCCAGCATTGTGCTTGTATAAGATAAGCTGTTAGTTGTAGTTTTTGAAAATGCCAAGTGTATTGACGAGGTCGAACATGAGTTGTATGACCGCTGTGTTGCATGTAGGCAACACAATAATTCTGAAGCCAGCGGAGCAGACGCCCTTGACGGCACTGTACGTGGCACAGTTGGCCAAGGAGGCTGGCTTTCCCCCAGGGGTGATCAACGTAGTGCCTGGGTACGGCCAGGCTGGAGCCGCCCTGGTGCAGCACAACGCTGTAGATAAAGTTGCCTTCACTGGCTCCACAGAGGTATGTAACTTGCTTTACTGTTCTTAAATTGTTGCACATGCTTATTTGGTTAATTTATTTAGTTTTTAATGTTGCTTATAATATAATTTTTAACCCTGAAAAACTGATATTCCACATCCATAGGACATGCCATTGTACTTGGAGTAGTTATTTTTAGGGTCTTGAAATTTTGTCATAATGTTTAATTATTAAACAAGAAAATTTTATACCTGCCAATGGAACAGTATGACAGTACATAGGCATATTCAGACTTTGACTTTATTGGTATGTAGTGTTTACGTAGTTAGCTTGCAAGCACATGCATTACAAGCGCGGAAAGCATTGTGTGAGTCGGTGGAGGCATTGTGTGCCTCTCGTGAGGCATAGTGTGTAACAGTTTTCTAGCTTACATAGTGTAACTTAGACAGAAAGAATAACAGTGTAACCCAATAGTGACTTGCCAACTCCAGCTCGATAAGAGTCCCCACTGATCCCCCACCGTAGGCAGGCTGATCAGGGATGTGGAGCCATGTGGACCGCCAAGGCTCTACTGGTTCTGCATTCACACTGGGATGTCTGGCAAAACTACA
This sequence comes from Dryococelus australis, assembly GCA_029891345.1. NCBI lineage: Eukaryota > Metazoa > Arthropoda > Insecta > Phasmatodea > Phasmatidae > Dryococelus > Dryococelus australis. Next base: position 386,082,195 of record CM056993.1, read on the forward strand.
AGCCACAGTCACAGCGCACTAACTAGTGCAGATGATGAGAAGCAACCCGAGTCTGTTATGCCTCCTGGTGTGAAGGTGTTTCTAGTGGTTGTCGCATCACTGTTTCTCCCCCACAAGCACTAAAAGTGCTGATGTGTAACTGGGAAGAAACAGGTAGCCATCTAATATGTATGTCTTAATTCGGTTTAGTAAAATTCCCGGTTTCTGTCGACAGTGCATAGCGTAATCTTTCTTCAACTGTGGATATAAATACCTAAATAGTCTGGAAATAAAACCAGAAAGGTAGAGCGCAATGTGTGTTTATAGAAAGTTCAATAAAAACGTAACTTGTGCTACCTCCTACCAAGTCGAGGATAGCTGAAGGTAACTAAGTTGTTCCAGGTGTAGGTGACCTGGTTCTATTTTAAAGGAAAAGCTTGTTCTAGAATAATGTAAATGAGTTAAACTTGAACTGCTAATAAAAGGCGTCTAGAGGAGACAAAGTGAATTTAAAAGAAAATGTTTGTGTTCGTATGTCGTCGGGTTGACTGGTCGTTGATGTACGTAGTAAGTAGGTGCGGGGCGTACTTGTAAGGTAAAATACTTCTCCGAAGATCCCGAGGTAAAATACTTCTCCGAAGATCCCGAGCACTAGTAGTGCTGTGGAAGGTTGCTAGAGATGTGAAAGAATGAGTCCCGAGCTCGGCAGCGGTCGGACTTATATAGTGGATGCTTGTAGGCTGCCGGCACGGGGTGCGGGGGAAGTGTGACATCCTCCGGCGGTGGCGTGAGAATCCTGCTGTCAGCGATTCTGCTTTGTGCCTCTTCGGAGTCGCTCGACCTTGCCCGAGGTCTGGGCAGCTTGTAGACTTTGCTGCGGCTGTGAATTTAGGGGGGGGGGGGGGGGGGGGGGGGGGTGGCATGCCTTCCGTGTTGCGTATCTTCCATCTTCCGGGTGAGAAGGAATTGCTTATAAGTTCCCGTTGCCTGTAAGGTAGGCAATATGTTGCTCACATCTAGAGATAGATGAGGTAGTCTAGGCGACGAGTCGTAATTATATTGGAATAGATGTATAAGCGGTATGCGTCAAAATTAATTGCAGAAGTTAAAAATTATATTCACAGTGCAAATGAGGCAAAGGCTGCCTGTTACATTTATGTTACATTCAGATTTTTGGTAATTAATTAAATTCAAAGAAATTTAATTAAAAGCTAATCTAGCCGTGTATCCTAGCTGAACTAGATGGGGGATGTCCGGAAGGGACCTCACAGTATGTATACTGGGATTACTCAACTCGAGTGGTGAAACAACCTGGCGATGGCCTTAAGGGGACTATGGTCGCAGTGACCTAGGATTGCCTGGTAGGTATGAGGTTTAGGATAGAGTAGGTCGACATTGGAGGACCTCGAGGTGACGACGACTGGAGGCGATGCTGAGGAGACATCCTTCAGGGAAAGATGGCCTCTAGGAGTGTGTCGTCGTAGCATGCGGCGTGGGCATAGGATAGCCGATCTTAAGTCAGGATGCCTTCGGCCTTCACAGCCTCTTCAGGAGTGGATGAGTGACTCCGGCGAGCCAACCCGTGCAACTCCTCAGGCGTGGGTTGGTTCACTTTTTATACTGATCGCCGGCGATCTTAGGTGCTACTAGGGGTGCTTCATACTTATCACAGCAAAATTAATTTTTTGGAAGTAATGTCTGTTTACTTAGTAACTTTCCCTAGGTGTTTGAAATGCAATTGTGTAATGTGCTTATGTTCCTTAGTTTGAATACTTGCCATAATCCCAACAAAATACTAAGCCCAGTCAGATAAATTTTAATAAATAATGAAATAAATCTAGAAAACCGTGAGTACCAATATGAGCAGACTAAAAGTTACAGTAGGCCTATTGTGTGCATGTTCACCACTATCTTTTAAGTTTATTGCTGCTACATACAAAAAATAAGCATCATGAGTTGTGTGCTTGAATTTAATTTGTCTTTTTATTGGACTGGTTGTTCCTTCCTTTTAATCTTTATTCCAACTGAGTCCGTTCTTTTAACTAAATAACCAAACACCTATCAATAACAAGAGGTTAAGTACTACAGTTCTTTCCCCCACATTTGTAACAGGGTTAAACACAGTCACTGCAAAATATTGATGTGCATTACGTGTAATGTGCTATATCATATATAACAAATGTTCAACAATGTAAAATAATAACAGCAGGAACAATCGTCAATACAGACACCATTAAAATTTCATAAAACTGACCTAAATATAGTTATAGGCCTAAATTGTGAACATTGTTATGTAATGGTTTTTGAAATATAACAAAATTCTTTCAACACCTAAAATCAGTCAACAAAGCGATTGACATTTAAAAGTTAGAAGTCACATGGCAGTGTTTATGTTTAGATGTAGCAGTAGGATACATAATTGGTAACAAAAAGTAGAACTTTAGTAGGACTTTAAAGAAGTGTTAAAGAACCGTGAATGGCCTACATTATTGATGTTAGGGATAAACATTGTGAGACAGATAACCCTTCACTTTTTGCAGGTTGGTAAGCTGATCCAGCAGGGATCGGGCCAGAGCAACTTGAAGAAGGTGACCTTGGAGCTGGGAGGAAAGTCACCAAACATCATCCTGGGAGATGTGGATATGGACTATGCTGTTGAGCAGGCTCATTTTGGACTTTTCTTCAACATGGTGAGATGTGCTCTATGTCATTCTTCTATTTAATAATGATCTGGTAGCATTTGGGTAGTGTATGGCATGTAGTTCTCCAGATGCTACAAACATGCCACTCTATGAGATATGACTGTAAATGTAGGGTTTTTTTTCTATAGTTCCCAGCCAAGATATAAGTTGTATCACCTGACTAGGGATGGGCCCTATTAGTGATGCAGTACTGGAACATTATCATTAAGATGTTCTGGTACCACTGTGTACTGTTACAACTTGCCTCCAGTTGAATTATGTGGAGTTAGTAAAGTCACCTTATTAGTGGAAACAGGGCTCTCCAATCATGTGTTCCAATCTGGGTACAAACATCATCTTTCGTCTTGCTTCCTAACCGTGATGGCAGCCATCGTGATGCACTCGACCATAGTCTTTACCACCCAAGCACATCATCATCGTCGTCATCTTCTTTGTAGTCAACTCCATCGTCGTCGCTTTCGCAGTCGTCTTAGTGTCTATCGTCTTTGCCGTTGTCTTCGTGTCCATTGTCTTTGCAGTTGTCTTCGTGTCCATCGCTTTCGCAGCCATCTACTTGTCGATCGTCTTTGCATCCATCATCTTCGCAGTCATCTTCGAGTCCATCGTGTTTGTGGTCATCTTCATGTCTGTCGTCTTCATCTCCGTCATTGTCATCTCCATCTCCATTGTCATCTCCATTGTCATCACTGTCGTCACCATCTCCGTCGTCGCTCTTTCAGAATTCTCTGTCATCGTCGTCATCATCGTAGTCATCTGCATTGTTATCTCCATCCAATCCAGAGACACCCACACAGCACCCGTCTTCGCAGCACCCATCCGGCTCAGTGAGGAAACGCAACCCATGCTCGCCGCGTATCTGAGTGGTCAGGACAAATCCATCTGGATCGCCAATCCACACTTTTGGGGAATTTATCTGGCAGAGCGGACGTCAGCCCAACCGAGCAACTGCCCACTAGCCTACCGAGTACAAACTAGGTACATTAAAAACGAGTCGAGCGCTGATAGGCGCTAGTGAGCAACTTGAGTAGTTATTGTACATACCACACGTGCCATAATTATCTGATACTCCGGTCGTGGCCATGTGGGTTTTTATATGGTTTCAGTGTGTGTCAATGACACTAAAGTAATGAGCAATTTTCTTGGCCAAGTTGTTTTGTGTTCATGACGATTTTAATTTGGTATGGAGTGAAGTATCAGTATAGAGTATCATGAGAATGTTTTGGTATCGAAACTGGTATTGAGTATAGAGAAAATGTAGTATCGACCCATCCCTACATGAAATGGCGTCTATCAATGTGCACTTGTGGCGCGGTGGCAGGCATGCAAATTAAGCAGCTAAATTATTTTTCCATGTACGGCATCTATGGCCGAGCTCCACGTTTACATTTGATGCATGTGGAATGAAGGTTATTTTGTTTATGAACGTGAGGGAAAAAATTACTGGACGAGTGAAAAGCTATTCATTTGTTCTTACATTTTTTTTTTTTTTGCTTCCTTAGAAAGTAAGTTAAAACATTACAATGTACTGTACCTTGACAAATGTCTAAACATGTTTTAGGGGTGACCTTTTTTAAAGTGCCAATATGTCTTAAATAAGCCGCACCCCACTTTTGTAGACAATTTTTTTTTTCTTAAAATGTGTGGCCTATGCACGTTTGAGTATGGTACTTAATATTTTGAATTCTTTGATATGAAACCTTCCTGCTTGCCAAGAAAAAGTGTAACCCAGATACACAAGCTTACCAAGCAGGTTGAAATGTGCTCACATGTTGACCACTGGTTCTGCTCTTTGTTGAACAGGGCCAGTGCTGCTGTGCTGGGTCTCGCACATTTGTGGAGGATTCCATATACGATGACTTTGTGGCGAGAAGTGCGGAGCGAGCTAAGAAGAGGACAGTTGGGAACCCATTCGACTTGAACATTGAGCAAGGTCCACAGGTGATGTAGATATCTGTAGTATTTTGAACCCGTCAAGTGTAATTTGTCAAAATTTTTCAGTTTTATTTTAATTAAATTGTGCTGTTTTATGAAAGATACTTGGAGTGTTTGTGTTGTCCTTTCAGAACAGGAGCTCATTTTATAGGAAGTGTTCTTGACCGTAACCAAGATTTCTGAAAGCCTGTTGTTTTTTTTTTTCTTTCTCAGGTGTAAGAAAGTTACTTTCATGATGTTTTGAAGTAGTTGTGTTTCATTAATTTTTTTTTAATTTCAGATTGATGAGGAACAGTTGGGTAAGATCTTAAGCCTGATTGATTCTGGGAAGAAACAAGGTGCCCGTCTGATTGCAGGGGGAGGGAAACATGGTGACCGAGGATACTTTGTGCAGCCGACTGTCTTCGCAGATGTCAAAGACAACATGGATATTGCCAAACAAGAGGTATGACTGCATTTTGTAGCGGCTGTTTGTTTATTACCCCATACATAAAAATACAGAATTAATTAACCACAAAATCAGTTTTTTTGTTAACAGTCTAAATAAATTTCATAAATTCAGGATTTTATTACATTATCATCACACTTTTTATATTACAATCCTCGCTAGACGTGGTGTGTTTTCATCAGCTATATATAATATCTATATGAGTCGATGCCCTTGCATACCATGGGTTCCAAAATTGGACCAGTGTGACAATTGATTGCCCCACAGGCTTTGCAATTGCATAAATAAATCTACTTGGCCTCATGCACATCCAGTGTATCCAATCAAAATCCATCATATACTTGTAATGCTGTCTAATGGCAGCTACAGGATATACTGTATGTTTGGTGACCTTGCACTGCGTAGACTGACTTTTATCACATGTACTTATAAATTGCATCCACCAACAATTTGTGTGGTCCCGGTGAAATTTCTATTTAAATAATGTTATCATAACCCGCTTTTATTGTTTATCGCATGTTGCGTCAATCGAATAATATTTCGGCATCTAAAATTTCCCACAACTATTGTTTTTAAGCTGGTTGTTTATTGCAAACTTCTAGTAACTGGATGTGGAATATGTCACGTGCACCGTTGTTTATCACTGCTCTGCGATGGTTTGTCTAGAGTCTTCTCAACACGTCTGTCTGACGTGTCATGGTGCGATGGCTTGCTACTTCCCCTTACATGCCTAACAAGAGGGGAAGTGGTTACCTAGCAACCAGCATGGTAACCTAGCATCCACTCTCACCGTTCTTTCTGTCTCTCTCAGCTGCCCACATTTCTTCCTCCCCTCACATGCCATAGAGAGAGGAAGCTATTGTCTAGCAAAAGAAAACACAAGTCTATTGGCTGTGTGCGCTTGCCTTCACATGTAGACCATAGAGGAAATATTTGTGCCAGGCGAACGTAGAAATTTTATCAACGTTATCTGTCGTTCAAAGTAGTTGCTCCTATCATCACATGAATTTTTAATGAGGAATTATTATTTGCAAAAATGTTTTCTTTTGTGACTAAAGGTTTTTTTTTTTCCGTAAGGTTGGTGTTTCATTGTACCTGGCGTAAAATTAACATGATTTTCAAACTTAATATTTATTTAAGTTAAGGGGCAGCATCTTCGTGAATAAAATTATATGCCCAGAAGCATATACTTGACCTTCGATTGTCACCAAAAGTTGTTTGAACATAGAGCGACTTGTATTATAAGTGTAAAGTTCATTTTCAGTAAGTTCTCGTGGGCAAATTGGAGGATTTATATTAATTTATTTCAATAGACATGTATCTTTAGAATAAACTGATAAAATGTAAGGTCCTATTTGACACCTTTTGCAGTTTAATAGTGGGTAGGTAAGCACCGAACTCATTGTAGTGTAACTCACGACATGGAAAATCAGAGGATGTGGCTTTGAATGATTAATTATTGATGACAGTTAAGAAATCCATTATAATCACCTTATTTATTAATTTCTGTCTCAAAATTACATGTTTACTTTGCAGTAAAATATAATTAATTACTTTAAAAGACAGACATTTGCCACGGGCGCCAACATGTAGCGGCGTGGAGAATTAATCGTCTTGCCGCCACACTTCCTCCACCAGCCGCCGTGAACAACTGCCCGATCGATAATTTCTCCGTGCGCTCTTAGCTGACCGAGTGCGCGTGGGACGTAAAATGTGACTTGCATTCGGTGTCATATTATGTTCATTTTCAAGGAGTTTGAAAGTTTTAGGTTAGCTTGTATTTGGTGTCGGATTACAATCAATTATATACTGTATTTTGAGATGTTATTTTCTTTATTTAAATGAGTTTAGATGAAAATTTTTTTAAATGTATTACTTACGTTAATACTTATTCTAAAATTCCCATTTTTATTGTTTTTGTTGGATAAACTTATTCACAGATAATGTACAGCTCTTACTATACTCAACACAAAGTTTTATAAGGTTAGAAGTTGTATTTTATTAATGTACATGTTAGAAACCTAAGGATGGAAACTGGTCAGTAAAATCAGTTTTTTTGGCAAAGTCAGTATTTAGTCAGGAATTATGAAAAAATGGTCAGTAAAGTCACTTTCTGTGGAAGAGATTTTTTTATAAAATATTTTTATATTTTTAGCTAATTTTCATTTAAGAAGATGAACTTTGAACAAATACGGTAAGTACATATAAAAACCCCCAATGTCCAATGAAGCATATCTGAGGATTTTCAAGTGCTCTGTGCTGTTACAGCATATTAGTAGCACTAAAGTCTTGCGCACAGTGATCCACTCACTAACAGAGTAAACGGTAGAGTAAGACAGAGTATTGGATCATTGTGCTAGGGCTTTAAAGGATTTGAGTAAATGTTAAGATGGTGATAATTTTGTTACTTTTATTGCATATGCTGTCAGTTAGTATTTCCAAGCCATCAACTCCATTTTATGTAGAAGCTTTCAGTTATGAGTATTATCTACCACTCAAAGAAATGTATGTACTGTGGCGGCGATGGTGTACGTGAAGAACTGAAGAAAGTGAGTGAGAAGGAGAGGGAGATATTTTTGATGCAAACTTGATCACATTATACTGCTGCATGTAAAGAAATCTTCATTAAATTGTCCTTGACATTTAAGCCTCTGCTTAAGCATCTGCAGTGTTTGTCCTCACCAAACTGTGTCAAAGAGGGAAGTCACAAAGAAATAGTCAAAGTGGCCAGATCACTTCTGTAGGTTGTTGTAGAAGATATACTTACAGACGAGTGGAATTTGTTGGTGCTGGAGGAAGATGAACCTGGTTGTCAAAAAGTCACATACATGTCTACTGGAATCAGTTGTTTCAAGAGGAAAAACAATTCTGGTGATGCGAAATTTCCCACTGTGATGAAAGTAGTCAAAGCAGCATTGTCACTTTCACATGGGAGCGGAGATGTTGAAAGAGGTTTTTCACAGTCTGGGCGAATTTTGACATGTGCTCATGCTAATATGTCGGAAAGAGTTCTGGATGCCCATCTGCAAGTTAGCGGTGCACTCCAGCAATTATATGATGATAAAGTCCACCTAGTACACAATACTAAGGAGCTTCTAGATTTGACACGCACTGCTCATGTTTGTTACAAACAATACTGCGGATATCATCAGAAAATAATGGAACAGAAACAGAAAGTTAAAAAGAAGAACACAGAATATTAGCCGAGAGAGAACTCCAGAAACAGTTAACAACAGATAAAGTAAACATTGAAGAAGATGAGGCAACACCGAAGAAGTTGAGATCTGAAGAACAAGAAACGAGAAGTGTTGCTAATAGGTTGTTGAAAGATGCACTCAAGGAGAAGGACATGGTGGCTGCTAGTGTGGCTCAAGCTGTGCGGGAAGGTGTAACAAAATTGAGGGAGGAGACTGGCCAAAAGAAAAAACACGCTGATAGAGTTCAGAGGTCTATCGAAAAAAGGAAATTGTCTCGCATTACAAGTTTCTTCAACAAAAAACCGAAAGCAGATAAGTAAAATATTATACTTTGTGTATTGGTGCTTTTTTATTAAATGAAAGTACATAGTCGTTTAGTAGCTTTATGATATTGTAAGCAATAAAGAAACTTGAAATAATAAGTACCGAAGTCTATTATTACTGAGAGGAAATCTTTCCTCATTAAATGTTTCCGGATGTAACTACAATATTTTTAGTATGGTATCAGTGCAGTTTTAATAAATTTTAGTTAAATGTTTATACAGTAACATTATGTATTGATAGCAGTGTTTGTAACACCTGCAATGTGAATAAATTATAGATAATTACTTGTATAGTGATAATGTGAACAGCATTGCATACAATGTAACCAGGCAGATTTAATTAAATTAGCCCAAGTTAAATGTACTTATATGCAGTAACATTGTGACCTTTGTGTACATGTCTGTGGTTTTTGTAACCAGTGCAGTTTTATTTAGTATAAGATATTTAGTATTCGCTAATTTAGTGAACATTATAATATTGTAAACAATGCATATAACAACTTATATTTTTATAATGTTGTAACATTGTGAACTCATATGTAAAAAAACAATGTTTGTAACCAGTCTAGTTTGTTTGTGCAGTGACTTGTAATCAATTTAATATTGTAAACTGTGTTTTTAACCATTGCAGCTGTAAAAAATTGTGTATATGGAACAATGTAAACAATTTTTTGAAAAATTCTAGATTGAAAGTTGACTGGCTTTTGGGATGGTGGAGGCCAGACATTTAGACATTTTTTTTTTGTATCTTTGGTGCATAAACAAGTATAAGTAAGTCAGTATTTGGTCAGTTTTTCCCCCTTGTTCCAGTCAGTAAAGTCCATTTTTTTCCTTGTTTCAGTCAGTAAAGTCAGTAAGTGTAACTTGCCTGTTAGTTTCCTCCCTTGGAAACCTCATCTCCTGAAATCCTGCGTGTATGGAAATTTTTTGGCAGTCCCCTTAATAACAATAGTAAGGGAGTCGACTGTATTACTATTATTGTAGTGGCACCACTGATTCCATCAGGGGTCATTCACGATGTTAAATATTAGTGCAGCTTTAATTGTTTACACACTCAGTTATGTATGCACGTGTTTCAAATTATGTGCAGTTTGGACTGTTTCTTCTGGGTACTTCACATTTTTGTGTTAATAAGTTTTTTTACCCTGGTCTTTTCATTTCAGCCTACCCATAAAATTTGTTGTTGTTAAATAATAATCTACCGTATTTCGGTGTGTATATGCCGTGTGCTTGTATAGGTCTCACCAGAAGTTTTTAATGAGAAATTACGGATAATTAATATTTCAAGTATAGGCCACACTGATTTTTTGTATCCTTTTAAATATTGTTAAGTCACGATTCCATACAAACACAATAAATTCCGACTTAATTTCTCCCCTACAAAACATTTGACATAACATTTGTGTTATGTTGCAATGTTTACAAATATACATCGTGTAATTACTATTCCACAGATGGTAACATGACTTGAGAAAGCAAAACTACAGCAACATGTTACACAAAAAAGGTGTCTTATCAATGTGCACTTGTAGAGCCATGGCGGGCATGCAAACTACTTAAGATATCTTTCTCTCGTACAGCAGAGAATTTATTTTCTAATGTATGACATCTATGGCCGAGCTCCAACATGTTTACATTTTACACGAGCAGGATGAAGGTTATTTTGTTTATGAAGGCGTACACAAATAATTGCATGAGTGGAAAGTTTTTTCCCCTCCTCCCTTTTCCCTTCCTTCCTTCTTTTAAGTTAAATCATTAAAATGTACTGTATGTTGACAAATTTCTGAACATGTTTTGCAGAAAAAAATTTTTTTATGCCAATATCTTGTATATAAGCTGCACCCCACTTATTGTAGTCATTTTTTTTGTAAAAATGTGTGGCCTATACACGCCAAAATACGGTAATTATATTTTTGAATGAGAGATCTATGTTATAATTTGTAGTGCAATATAGAAAAGTTAGTGTTCTAATAATAGAAATGTTTGAATTGTTTTGTAATCTAATCATAATATTACCTCATCCAAATATTATCTGGGTGAGGTATTTGTATATCTGTTCAAAATGCTCTATAGTAATTTCATGTCCATGTTCTTTTTTATAAATCAGATATTTGGCCCAGTGCAACAAATTCTACGCTTCAAAAATTTGGATGAAATAATTGAGCGAGCCAACAACACAGAGTATGGCTTGGCAGCTGCGATCTTCACCAAGGACATTGATAAGGCGTTGTACTTGGTACAGGCCCTCCGTGCTGGCACCGTCTGGTGAGTAATACGAGCTGCCCACTACAGCTCACATTAAGTATAACTTGTTTCCAGAAGCATGTTCTCATTTTTAAGTGTAGTTTCTAGCCAACCTTTTGACCTGTAAAGATACTGTCATTAGCATCTAAAGAGTTCAGGTGTAGGTTCATTATTTCCATTAGGGATGGGTCGGTTCATTTCTTCCGTTCCAATTTATACCGGTTCTTGAGGTTTGACTTGGAACTGTTTTTAAGTTAATAACGACTACTCGGTTCTCGTTTCTACACATCATTAAATTTAGTAATATTTTGAGATGATGATATATATATAGTACAAACCATTATGAATTCATCTATTTACTGCAAAACTCTGTCATTACAAAAATAACTGAAACTAGAAACTTATCAAAACAAACAAAAATTGCAGTTACCACCAAAACAATATAGGTTAATTTCCCTGTACAAGCATTTTTTCTTGTCCGCTCCACTTCCTTACAGCAAATTTCTATTGGCGTTGAAAGCAAATAAATATTAATTTATTTGGTACCAATGTAAACCACCCGCGTGGAGGTAGATTCCCCAGGAACATATCCAGCTCCTCTTTGATTCTATGCCATGATGTTTAGGTGCTGTGATTGCAGCACATGGGCATTCACATCATACTGAATTCTCAATGAAAAGACATCATGTACAGTTCTGTAATCTTAATCAACTGTGTATTGTCGTGTACGTCATCTGTAATATAAAGTTCAATTCAATCACATGTATCTTTCATGGTGTTGCATTTTTCACAAACGTTGAAGTATTTAATAGATGGTAAGTAATGATGCACGACAGCCTTTGACCGAGTGGTGGTCGCTGCGGTCAGTTACAGTTTTATTCACATTGCCAGTGACACGAGAATCAATGATGTTAGTCACTAGTGGTGATGTACTGGAGCATGGCTTGTGTAGAGAATAGGGCGTGTGCCCTGCCTGCTCGGTACAAAGAGCTCTGCCCTGTGGTGATATGCTGCGAAGTGCAGGTGGAGCTAGGTTACAACTCGTGTGATGTTTGGAGGCATTAGTTGCCCTTCTTATCTTCCGAGTGTATGGCATAAGGAAGGTGCAACTATCCGCCTCGGTAGAGTGAAGCAGGCGGCAATTGTCCCTAGCTTGGTGTTCTTCCGAAGGCTACTGCCGCACTGGTAAGAGTCTTACCCGGTGCTCCTTTGTTCGGCTCAGTTCAAGGCGGTGGATACAGAGCAGTGGGTTTTCTCAAGCTGTCAACAACGCTTGGATGTAGTATCAAAAAGGGGGTCAGTCCTATAGAACCAACTCATAGTCTCTCCGGCTCAGTTCAGAGCGGTGGACGGAGTATAGGTTGGCCTGTCTGACTAGCTGCTTTGTGTAGGTCTTTCGAGTGGTGATGGCTCTGCCTTACTGTACATGTGGTGTACAGTACGAGTGGCCTTCTAATAGGTGTGTGTGTTCAGCGTGCGTGTGGCCTGTTGAAAGGAGCATGCAGTCTTACTGTATGGTTCGTTCATGGTTGAGCACGGTCCCCGGCTTCATTCTGTTGGGTGCGGCATCTACGTAGGAACAACACAGTAAACTGGGATACGAGAACTCGGAAGTCCATGCAAACACTTACATATTCCAAAGAGAATATACACAGTGGCTCGTACTACGTCCTAAATTATCCCTGAGTTGTAATGGAAGTTATCCTATGTGAATCCAGTTGGGAGACCTGGTCCTCTCTGAACAAGGTGATCTGGCTAGGTTCCTAGCTATGAAAATAACTGGTCCTAACTAAGTCTAACCATTGTCCAGAAGGGACTGTGAGGACCACTTCCAGAAGGGTAGTGGTGTTGAGATTGCATTACTAACGCTTAAGGTGAGTGAGAGTTGTCCAGAAGGGACTACCAGAGGTGGTAGTGTTGGCACAATTGCCATTACCAGTAGGTAAAGCAAGAGGGTCGCCATAGTCTTCAAGAGCTGGTGTTGAAGACCCTCTGGAAGGTCTTGAAGGTGTTAGCGCAATCGCAAAGAGTTTCTGGTAGATTGTGAGGACCTGGTGACCAGAAGAGAGCTTTAGACCGGTAGTAGTAGAGCGACCTGCTGGAGGTGGCTTTCTCCGACCCAGTTCAGAGTGCTGGAGGAGGCATAGGTTTGTGTTATCGAGCAGCGCATAAACTAAATACTCCTTATACGTGGGCCCTTTTTGGCAGAAGGGTGCGGGGATAGAAAGTGTTGCCCCTCAAGCTGTCTGCTAGTGTTGTCTGCTTGTGGTTTTCTGTTGACACTGCGAGCATCTGCCCTTGATACGTGTGGTGCCATCCCTTGGCACGCTGTAAAACTACTTGACCTGGGTGGTGAGCTCAGCCGATAGTAAAATCTCACTCTTGGATGTTTGTTGTGACTAAGCGAAAGAGCGAACAGAAAAAGTTTGATGGACGTGTGTGTAATAATGCTACTCGTTGCAAGGGCTTATCCTGTAGGCATGTGACCAACCTCTAGTACTGCTCTAACCCTGCCTTAGTGAAGTGAAGGGAAGTTCAGATGAGGGAGAGTCGAGTATGTAGTATCGTCACACATCAATCGGCCCACCTCTGTTGCCATGCAGACTCATCTGGATGAGAAAATATTTTCCTTTCTCTTGGGGCGATATAGAATTGTCACTCATCAGGATAGTGAGTTTGACTTTTGTAGCACTCCCTATTCTGTACGAGTTCTCTGTGATGTGGCATGTCGCGTGCTATCAGCTGCCGGTGATGTAGCACCAGGGAGGCAGCTGCGTGGAGTGTAGCACTGTCTCTGTCTAGCACTGGCAGGTTGGCTTGTCCAGCAAACGGCTGATGGGTTTGTTGCTCCCAGGAAGAAACTGTGTCATGCGAGTGCGTCCACTATTGAGTGAAGAGCATGTTTTTCTTCATTTTACATGGTACTCACTCACAAGCTCATCTGAGGGAGATGGTTATTTTATACACATTGTAATTAATTTGATGTGTGCCGTTTCTACATCTAATCTAATACGATTATGACTCATTGCCTAGAACACCTCTTCCATGTCTACAGATGTGAGTAACATGTTGCCTACCCTACAGGCAACGGGAACTTGCAAGCAATTCCTTCTTACCCAGAAGATACGAAACCCGGGCAGGCATCCCTCCTCCGTCCTCGAAGCCTACAAGCTGCCCAAACTTTGGGCAAGGCCGAGCGACTCAGACGAGGCACAAAGCAGAATCGTCGACAGGAGGGTTCTCACACCACCCAGGGCCAGAGGACTTCATGCCTTCCCTGCACCTCGTGCTGGCAGCCTACAAGCTTCCACTATATAAGTCCGGATACTGCCGGCCTCGGGAGTCATTCTTTTGCATCTCTAGCAACCTCCCACAGCACTACTGGTGCTTGGGATCTTCGGAGAAGTTTGTTACCTTAAAAGTACGCCCCCGCGGCTACTTACTATTTACGTTGATGACCAGTCAAACTGACGACATACAAACATTTTCTTTTAAATTTACTCTGTCTCCTCTAGACACCTTTTATTAGCAGTTTAACTTTAATTCATTTATATTCATCTAGAACCAGCTTTTCCCTCTTACTTAGAACCAGGTCACCTACACCTGGAACCATGCAGTTACCTTCAGTTATTCTCGACTTGGTAGGTGGTAGCACATGTCACGTGCTTATTAATCTTTCAATATACACACATTGCTCTCTACCTTTTAGCTTTTATTTCCAGGGTATTTATTTGTATCCACAGTTGAATATAGACTACGTTGTGCACTGTCGACAGAAACCAGGAATTTTATTAAACCAAATTAAGGCATACTTATTAGATGGCTACCTGTTTCTTCCCAGTTACACATCAGCACTTTTAGTGCTCGTGGAGGAGAAACAGTGATGCCACAACCACTAGAAACACCTTCAGACCAGGAGGCATAACAGACTCAGGTTGCTTCTCATCATCTGCACTAGTTAGTGCGCGGTGACTGTGGCCTGTAGTTTTGCCGGGCACACTAGTGCGAACGCAGAACCAGTAGAGCCTTGGCGTTCCACATGGCTCCATATCCCTGATCAGCCTGCCTACGGTGGGGGATCAGTGGGTACTCTTATCGAGCTGGAGTTGGCAAGTCACTATTGGGTTACACTGTTATTCTTTCCGTCTAAGGTGCACTACATAAGCTAGAAAACTGTTACCCTACGTCTCACGAGAGGAAGAGTGGTAGAAAACGCAGGGAACAACACCTGGCTCACCCCGCTCTCAGGCCGAGGATAGCATTACCCCATCCTACACAGGATAGACAGGTGGAACGGGACCATGCCACCGAACTGAAACAAGTAGTCACGCGTGCTCCGATTCTAGTAATTGACTTGCCACAGTGTGTCCGAATCCAGACCACGTGTCACCTGGTTGTCAACGGACTCCTGACCGGAACTGAAGTACACCTAGGTTGGGACAATTTCATCTTCTGACCTAAAGAATCTCGTCTGTGGAACATCCATTCCGGCATCGACCAAATTTGTCCCGCCTAATGCTAAACCTACCTCGACTACAACATCCAGAAGCAGGAGTAAGTTCTAGCCAACCCCCTTGTCTCACCCCAGCTATCTAAACCCAGTTAATCCGATTTTTGGTCTAGCGGTTAAAATCCTCGAGTAATGTGCCAAGTCATTCTAATTGTGCACACATCAAATTACATAAGATTTTTGCAAGAAACAAATTTAATGCAAGCACAAAATTGACCCTTTAAGTATGTACATTCTTCACTCGTGAGAGGTGTGTAATGTCCATTACCTGCCATGGTGCTGAGGGCGTTGTACAAGCGGCCTTGCCTTGCGGCCTCGTACGTGTCACACGGCAGCTAGAGTTCGGTGTGACATTATGCTAAGTGGGCGACTGACTCTAGGCCTTCCGTTACCTAGGCCGACCTAGATGTACCTAATTATTTACAAGCATGAATACCCTTCAATGATTAAAATTAATAATACATACTAAATAATGATGTATGGACCACTTACAGGCTATTAAATAACATATACCCTTCAAACATATTTAACATTTGTAAGTAAACTTGAAAATACGTAAATGATATACAAAAGTATAGTTCTGAAACAATAGTAACCCTGAATGTTTTAGTAATATTTACAATAGAAGCACTTTGACGTTTCTTAAATAAACACACATAGACACTGTGATTATTTACAACAATAACCCTTTTCAGTTCTTATAATACCATATTTCCATGATTATAAGCTGTGTCCTATTACAGGCCGCAACCTTATTTCAGAAAACGAAATTTAGGAAAATAATTTTTCCCCACTTTCCCCCCCCCCCCCCCCCAATGAAAGTTAGTCAATGCTAGAGATTTGCGGTCTTTTACATCAGCTGCAGCATCTTCCATAATTTATGAGACTAGATATTTTATGAAAACAGTCAGTTTATTTAGTTATGTTACTTTAGTTTCATGCACAAATGTCAATATAAACGAACTTGCAGCCAGAGATTACTGCACACATTCTAGTTGTGAGTGTTCACTTCGCACTATTGTTACTAACGCTCAGTTTTTTGTCAAACTATGATAGCCTATTTCGAAGTGCAGCATTTTGCTGCTTGTGTAATCTTTGGAATTTTTAGTTTACATTTGTTACACAAGAAAAAAAAATGTATTTTTACAGTGCCGAAGGTATTGTGTATATAACATTGGAGAAGAATTCAGATACAGCATATTTGTCTGTATTTTGTATTTAAAATTGTTTCTTGGTTTCATTTTATCGCGATTTACTACAAAATCGTACCTCTAAGGAATGTGCATTAAACACTATATCACGGTTTATTTTAGCACTTATTTGTTAGAAATTCATAGTCTGTGAAAAAAAATGAGTTCCTTATAGCTTTTAGTTCGTTGTACTTTGTTTTATTATGTTTATTAACACTGAAAATAAATTTCTTTTTCTAGGCCTAAATTTTGGCAAAACATATGCAGCTTGTAATTGTGGAAGTATGGTAATATTTACAAGAATATAATTTGGCAATTTTTTTCTTGTCTTGGTATGTATTTTATTTCACTGGTTGTACCCATGATGTCCAACGCACCTGGTATAATACTCACTGTTTTTCTCCATTTATTCCGACACTGCTAAAGGAGCGTCCAAAACGTTAGTTATTTTGTAGCACTTTTGTCACTAGTTACTACTAGTTTCGTTATGCTGTAATTACACAATCTGTCTTTAATTTGACTGGTCATTGGGTTCAACAGTTTATGGCTCTTTATTGGTGTTTTTAACTTTCATACTGTTTATATGAACACTAGTGTTGGGGTTCACCGGCTGTGATTAGTTCGAGTCTCTGTTTTCCGTGGATGACGGCGCTTCCTCAAGGCCGCTTCCTTGGGGTAAGGCCATGTGGATTGGGAAGTAGGTGGCCAGGGAGACTCGCGATAGCGACCAGGTTGAGAGGTTCTGCAGCAGGTGCAGGCAAGCAACTCTCTGGTAGCCTGACTGCTTGTTGCTTGGTACACGTCCCCGGCAGTGGCCACCAGGCACCGGGGGACGTGCTGGAGCCCTCTTCTCTTGGAGGGGCTGACTTGAGATGACTGTCAGAGGTTGAGGCTCTTGTGGCTCCTCGACTTAGATGGCTGGGTGTTAGATATCCTCCAGAACAGATTAGCTGTGTGATGAAGGTAGGACACACAGAACATTTTTGAAGACTGCGGAAAAAAAAAAAATGCTGTGTGTGTTTGTGCTTCAAATAGTGTGTCGTTATTACATGTTTCTGAACCATTTATATGTACCGATTTTTTGAATTGTTTCCTAGACTTTATAACTATCCTGTATATTATGGTATCCAGAATATCAGTCTGTATTATTTTGTTACTTTAAAAAATAATTATGATTATTATGAATGGGTTGGAGAAATAAGTTTTTATTATTTTTATGACAAAAATATTTGGTTTTATTATTTTTGTTAATGTTATTGCAAATATGTTTTTTATCTAGTAATAATGACTAGCAATATGTCCCATTTATGACTGACTAAATTCTTAATCATATATATGAGCGTTCTGTAAGAGTTATGTGCCCTACTGGGCAAAAATTTCGCTCCATGCTTCCTTCGTAAGATGAAGTCTCTTCTTGGTGATGTGGTGAAAAACATTTTTGCCTGCTTACTACAGACAACGAACATAACAAAGAAAAATTATATTTTGTTGTCAGATAGGTCACCATTGTACCATGAATGTGATATTTCCTAGCAGTCACAAAAACTATGTAACGTAATTAATTTGCATGTGGATGCCCAGTTGATTACAGTAATACTACTTGCTGCATCTTTACCAAGTGAATGCTGTAGAAGCATGAGGTGTAAACATATTTAGTGAGGAAGTTGCATGAAAGTATTTATATTGTACATATTAACATTTAGTGGAAGGATATAGTACTTTATTTGTGGTTTTTTCACGCTTTTTAAATCAAACTTTTGAAAAATCACCCCAAGCATGATGTGCGGAAAATGCGTCGTCCTGTGTGTGTGTGTGCGCATATGTGCGTGTGCACGCACCCACGTGCACCTGTTGAGTACTACACTGTGAGTAGAATTCTTGTCCTTTTATATATTTTTTGTAGCCTAGCGGCCTACTTTGCAACCTTAACATAAACGTAACTTTTTTTAGTTAAATTGAACACATAATTTATGGATGAAATTAAAATGTGAGTATATTTCATTAATGATGATAATAAATACGAATAATAGCAGAGGGACAAGAGGTGTGTTGGTAATGCCTAGTAAGAAATAGTTCTTATGCAAAACAATATTACACTGAGTGTGCACAAATGTGGTGCACTGTCTCTTAGGGTAATTTTCTAGATTTGGTTTAGCTTTGTTTGCATGGGATGGAGGAATATCCTGGAAGTAAAACTTAAGGATAGGTGGAAGCAACCAAGAATGGACTATATAATTTGGCTGAAAGGGCGTCAGTAGGACTTTTAGAAGTGCTCCGTTAATCAACTGCATATCACACCTCCTGTATCCATACAGGTGTATTTAATGTAGTGTTTATAGACCAGGGTTGTCCAGTAGGTGACTCACAGGCCACTTGTAGTCCCTGTGCAGTATGTGTGTGTATGGACACCTGTGGTACTTCAATAATTGCCTTGACATAATTAACATGGATACATTCCTGTTCTTATAATTAGTTCAATTCAGTGCCACTTGTTACGCTGTTAGTGGTTTAGGATTGCATTTTTTTATTGGGTGGATCGGTAGAATATTCTCATAAAAATGTGTGGTTTACTGTCAACTTAATATTTTGTCACAGCAGTGTCATTACCAGTGGAGTTTAGAATTTCCTAGTACAATTGCCACAGTATCGCTGCTTTCTTGCCAGTTAATGATAAAAGACTGGGTAAGCTACATATTCAGCAGTTAGAAGTTTCAACCTTGCTGTGCGAGAATTATTTAATTCCGCAGGGTTAAAATTAATTTGTCTTGTTCTGTGCATGTCACGTCTAAATGGTGTAGAGATTCTTGTAAATGTTTTCCAGTACACATTGCTTCACTCACTTCGTATGCACTTAAAAGCATGAAATTTTACATAAACATTGAGCGAGGTGGCAACACACTAGATTCACATTCAGGAGGACACAGGTTTGGTTCTCAGTCCGGCCATCCTGATGTAGGTTTCCCATCATTATTCCATGTAATTGCTAGGTTGATTCCTTACTACAGGCCGTGGTAGATGCATTCCTTCTGCCTTCTTCTCTGAGCAACTTGCTAACTGGGATTGATATTAGTTGAAGTCGCTTGCCTTTCAACCCCTAGATATGAAATTCTGACTGCTGGCATTACATGGTTTTGGCTCTAGTAATAAAAAATATGAGCATAGTTAAACATTGAGGCATTTTAGCCAAGGGAATACTAAATACATTAATGAAATATGAGAACCATGGGGAGAAAGAGAGAGAGTGTGTGTGTGTGTGTGTGTGTGTGTGTGCACGTGCGCACACACACACACACACACGCACTAAAAACATGGGGAACTTCATAAGAGGCAAATTACTTTGGCATTTATAGATCAGGTGAAAATTCATTTGCCCTACAGTCGTCTCATGTGTTTGAGAAAAATATTAGCAAATAGCAAATTTTTCTTCTGAGCATCACACAAAATACCGTTCCTCACATTTTAAACGGTGTTAGGTTACACAGGTTCTTTCCTTATGCTGTAATGTGTAATTAGATGAAACTGATGTCTTAACGGCATGTTAGTCCTTAAATGTGTGTTTTTTTTTTTTGGAATTTAAAATTTATTTTTAAAAAGTTTTTTTAACATTAAATGTTTTATTTTTTTTCGGGAATTTATGAGTTTTTTTGGGGTAAGGGCATTCGAGGCCATATGGGCACAGTACGTTGTCAAGGGCATAAGTGCAGATGGAAGATGAGAGAGGGTAGGACATGGCCGCTGACCCGCCCCGATCCACTGGAACTGGCTCGGAGCCTCACATTCACATTTTGTGCTCTGCGAATTAAGTGGCTCATTCCGCTAAGAGCCTTGAATCTGCTTTGCTCATTTGAGGATTCTATCAGGGCATTTTTCCTGTATTTCTATTTGTTTAAATATGTTGAAAATTTCAAGGTCTCCGACATCAAACATGGCAGACAAGATGGCCACTGGCCAACTGGATGGACAGAACATGAATAGCTCCACTGCCCTGCGCCCTTATGCTGAACTTGCCATTTTCCTTCTACTTATTTTAAACGGAGATGTGTATTATTTAGATATGTTCTCTGGTGTATTGTGCAACTGTTTTGCATGAATTGCAAGAAAGTTTGTTTGATGCACATTGCATTTCCATACTTGATACATGAAACTTGATGCAGGCAACATATATATAACACAACAAATGTTGGAAAATATAGACCCAAGATATTTCACTAGCTAAGATACACATGCTAATGTTCCAATTTATTGTTCGTTAGTTTTTCGGTAGTTATAAAATGAAATATTTAAGAAACACACTTAGGAAAATATGTACTATATATTGCTCATTTTGACACACCGCAAAACATGGTTCCTGATGTCCAGACTTACCTAAATTAACCAAAATAAACTGTTATGATTATAAAATTGCATTTGCATGTAAAGTTGTAGATTGTGGGCGTTTTAACTATTCGTATATAGAAAGCATGCTTGTAGCATTTTATATCATATAAGTAATTAAAACTGTTTTCCATCATCTCTACTTATATTTTATTTTCATCAAAGAACCGAAATTCACCAGAACCTGATAAATGTGAGTGAGGGGTGGTCACGATAAATATTTTGGGAAAATTTGGACAGTTTGACCCAGCCCCAAGTGGGGTTGCAACAGTCATGTTCTAGTGTAAAATATTTCATCCATACAAGTTCAGCCACACTCCTGCTTATCGGGCATCTCTGTTTCTCTACTTTTAGATATAGCAGCGTTGTAGCAGTTCTGAAGCATTAAGTGTGTCTGGGTCACAGTTCTGTGCTGATTACTTGGCAACAGATTGTGTTGTTTTTTTATGCAGGGTGAACACATACAACATCCTCGCTCCGCAGGCCCCGTTTGGTGGGTTCAAGATGTCTGGTAACGGCAGAGAGCTCGGCTCTTATGGCCTGGAGGCGTATACGGAGGTCAAGACTGTTATTGTCAAGATTCCTCAGAAGAACAGCTAGAAAGTTGCTGAATTGACTGAGTGAAAATTATTCTTGAGAAGTGAAGCTGAGAACATTTGCTTTTGCATTACTCTCCATTCCTTATAACAGTGCATTTTTTTTGACATCCAATATGAAATTGTAAACACAGCTAGATATTAACCAGGCAGTTTCAGATTAATTATTGGATATTTGGAAAAGCATAGTAGTATTCTGTGTACTACGTTGCCATTTAAGTGATAAGTATATTTTCTATACACTTGTCAACATATTAATGCTTATGTTAATGTAATCAGTCAATTTAAAATTAAGGTATCTGAAATTTAGTTTTTTTTTAATCCTTTAATTTATATGTACTTTACTCCCATCCTCCAGTTTAATTGTGTATGCATCGCAATGGTGAATGTCCAAAAAATCCCCATCTTGTCATTCACCCCCCATTGCACTATTCATTCAAAGATCACGTGTATTTAAAATTGAGTGTGGGTTTGTGTACGTGTTTCAACACTCCCAGGTCATCCATATTTTTTGTTTTTGTAATTAAGGTAAAATTGACGTAGCATGGCTGTAGTATACTGTCTGGTACATACTTATACTAGTGTGTCAAAATAATTCATTGTACTTAAAATGGAATGAGTCATTGACCAGTTGTGCATTACTATGCGAGAGTAAATTTGACTAACAAAGCAGAAACGAAAGATTTTATGTTAAATTCTGTGCCAATTCTGATACTATTCCAAATTTTCACAAAAATTTTTGTTTTCATGGTTTGCATTGATAGCCAATGCTGCTTAGTTTGTAAACATATGAGCATAATCAAAATGAAAAAATGGCTTCCATTGTTTTCACATTATCAATAATTCCAATCATAAGTAATGTTTTTGGTGTATCATTTTTGTACATACAGTTTAACTGGAAAAAAATTGTTGTCGAACATATATTTTTTTAAAATAAAGAGTTCTTTTTTTCATTTATAATGTTTTGTTTGATTTCTCTTGAAAATAACTAACCAGTAAGACGGTAGCAGAAATAGTGATATATGCTGTTCATGATGAACTGAGTACTTTGGAAAGCCATGTTTATGATCTACTTCTATTCACATTCTGTTAACGTGTGATGCTCTTAGGGCAGTAGAGAACGTCGTTCTGGCAAGAGGGAGTTTTGGATTGGATGCTAGGTCAGGCGTGCCCTCCGGTGGGGGTTCTGGATTACTTTGAGAGAGAGACACTGGGATAGGTATTAAAACTGCGGGAAAAGGCCTTGACGCATGCTAACTACTGCTGCTACCTTGGATGGTAGGGGGAATGAACGTTGACTACCCTCTCGGAGCTTAGATGGACCTACCACTGCGAATAATACTAGTTTTAATAGACCGGTGAGGCATGAGGGGTTTGTAAACAGTATTGGGGCATTTACTTCAGGCTCGAGAGAAATCAAACCCCAGAGTGAGGTGAATGGAAGTAGCTGGTCGCCCAAGGAGCTCTATTCTCCTCACTATAAGGGTCGCCAACTTGCTGGATGCCAGGGGTCTCAGAATGATGGAATGTGGGTGATGATTAATTGATCGTGGAGGTGGGGATGTACGTTCTGGCAGCGGAGATCTTTGTAGGACAAAATCATTGAATGGGGAGCTGCTCGGGGTTTGGTATTTGTCTAGGCTAGGAGTCTAACCCATTCAACCTTCTTAGATGCTAGCTTGACTGTAAAAAAAACGTCAGGAGCTCTATGCCTTCCGGGTGTGTAACCCGGATCAATCTGCCGAGATGAGCATGATTATGCTACTCTCTTGGGAGGCGGCCTAACTGCAGTGTCCACTGGAGTAGTATTAGCTACCTGGTGTGATTTGGTCCTCGTAACCACTAGTACGGTATCCGGGCCAGTGAGCACCAAGAAGGTGATTGGGGTGGTGATCTCTAACGGAACTAAGGGGGAGATAGGTAATTGTGGCCTAAATAATTTTATTCATGAGGGCAACCTGATTGGCTGGGGTGATGAGATTTCCTTTCTCGTAGTTTACAGCGTATGGGATTTCTAGCTCGCACTGAGTAGAGAGGTGTACTGATGGCAGTACATATCACATGGGTTAGAGGAGAGTAACAACTCTGAGTTACGGGATTCTCAAATACAAGGTGTAACCTAAATATATACAGTATGCTACCACAGAAATATGTCAACTCACTCTTATCCTATTGATTACATACAGGTTCCTTCTAAGGAGAATCAACTATGCATACCTTTGATTTTTTTTCCTATGTGTTTATATACATCAAATTCCTAGCCTCGAGATATTTTACGGGGTATGCGACACTGTTATGTGCAAAGTTTTCATAGGACTGAAGATAAATTTGTACGTTAATTTATGTAACAGCAATTTACACAAAGTTTTTTGAGGTTCTGACCTTGGGACAAAAATTACGCTTGAAAATCAACTTTCAAAGTTACGGGGGTTTTAACACATTTTACACTCAAAATGTTGGGGATTTTATGAAGGCTTCGAATTTCTGGGTGGCTGGTTACGGCATATTCACAGCGAGTTCTCACCTTATGCTCTTACGCAAATTACACGGTTGCTCTAGTCAAAGGTCACCCAGTCGTATTGTGAGGAATGGAGAGGGTTTTGATGAGATAATGTTTATAGGCTTTGATTTTGCGTGTTCACTTCCTGACTGCTCACAAAATTCTGTGACTACGTTACACATGGTGTACAAAAATTTTTTTTTTTCAAAAGCAACATCATCAATTATTAAGTTTTGAATTAATGCTTACTTTACGTGAGCTCCAAGACGTTTTGCGGGGAAACTGCGAACCCCAATACGGGGTTTGATGCTACTTTAATTTAACCTCCTGCAAACAAACTAGGGATCAAATGCCAAATATTGAATTAAAAAAATTAAATTCTGTTTTACTTAATTTTACTGTGTCCATTGACGGGAGGCAAACTACGTTACTGTGACACTTTAATTATTGTGTAGAGGCCTCGGTTCGTCACAATGTGGGTTCTTGTAAATTCTCTACCTTTAAAGCAAACAAAAATTTACGAGATTGCAAAATTTTACAAAAGTCGAATTCTTCGATGCTAGTGTAGATACTTTCGATGTACTTTCTTAACAGGCTAGAATTTTGTAGGTGAAATAAGTCGCCTAGCTGTCCCTACTAAACAAGTTATAACTGGCTCGCATTGTCTTCGCGATAACTACCCTGACTAAGATAGCTAAAGGGGTAGTAATGGATAGGAGTGCTAGTTCAAATTCCGGCTTCTGCCAGTTACTCACTCGGTGGAGGCTGATGGTGGTGGGAGGCGTGGACGTTTGATGATCTGTCACTTCCTGGGGCGCTGCAGCAGGTGTAAGAGGCCAGCGGAAAGATGCAGGGGCCTGCTATGGTGTCAACCTGTATCTGCCAAGCACGTGGCACGTGTGCCTTGCACGCAACAGGGCCTCTCTGGCGGCAGCAGACAGCTTGGGGCCAGCGTGCCGGGCGTTGTAAACATCTGCTTCCGTGGTGTAACGGCTGCTGGTCTCATCCTTTCTACCCACAACGGAAGTACTATGGGTGGCGTTGTCTGTTGTCTCAGAGGGGTGGTTTGATGTTGTTTTGTGGCAGCAGTGCAGGTGACGCGGGCGGTACCGATTTATACTGGCCACTCCCATCGGTGGAGGGGCTTCGTGTTCACTCGTGTGTACTGACTTTGCGGGTGTTGCGGTTTGACTCTCGTTTGATGCTGTTGCTGCGGTAGCTATCTCATCCTCTCCCGATCTTTCTAGCGAGCAGGTTGGGGCAGTCGCAGAGTTGACCGGTGTTTCCACAGATGTCAGCGCAGGTGGAGCTAGGTTTTCTTCCTCCTCATGTTCTCACTCCATGCTTGTCTGGGATTGGGTAAGGTGACATGCCATACATCCCAGGTTCCTTATCCTGAGCTAACTCCGCCGTCTCGGGGGGGGGGAGGTGTAGTCGAGACAGACCCTGGTGGGAGGGGATATGCCGCTGCGTCCAGTGCCGTTCCCGGGGAGGGCAGTACTTCAGCCTCAGTGAAGGAGGCAGACGAGGCTCATGCAACACTTGCTATCGAGGTCTCATAGGGTTGCTGGTTCTTTACAGCCAGTGGGACAAGCAGGAGGACCGTAGGGGTTCGCAACCTAATCTTAGCGCTCATGGAGGGGGTGGAAGGGGAAATTCCTTTTGGTAAACTTCTGCTTGTGTACGGGCTGTCGCGGACAAGGCGATCCGTGGGATCGTGCCATGGGATCTTGGCTGGGATGTAAGGTGGCATCCGGCGAGGTTTGATTGGGGTACTACTAGACATGTACTGGGGTCTCGCAGGGTGCTCCTCCCCTTATTGAGAATTTAATACAGTTTCCCAATAGCCAATGCTATCTAAGAGGGCTGACGTCATGGTCGGTTTTGCAGAAGGGGGTACCGGTGGCATGGGGGTTATCTGACCATTGTCGGAACCGAAGAGGTGTTAGAACCTTCGATATATGGGGAACTGGTGCGGGGTTGGTCTGGATGCGTAACAGCCAGATAGCGGCTGGGGGAGGGGTCGTCGGAATCTAGTTACTGTCCCAGTTGACTACCACGCCCTTATGACCACCTAGGGTGGTACGCATTTTCCCACAATCTATTACACATTGTTGCTCCTGCAGCAAGGGCCGTCCCTGTATTACGGGATCCTCCAGATACGGGACCACTAAAAAGAGGGTCTTAACATTCCGACCCTGTACCCTTAAGCTGAGGGTAATTTCCCCAGATAATTTAAGGTGTGTCTTGTTATGGGCCATTTTGGTCGTTATATTTGTAGGGGTCACGTTGGCTCTTTGGTGCCGCATAAGTAATGTTCCCCGAATGAGGTTGCAGTCGGCAGCCATGTCTAATACCGCTATGACCGGGGTATCGTTTAACCGGACGCATAATTGCGGCTTGTCAACGCAGGGAGGGTGGATGGGTGACACTTGAAAACAGGCCGCTGCTCCTTTAGGTTGGATCGGCGTGTGAGGTGGGTGGGGGCGCGGTAATGCGCTTGACGCCCTGTGTCTGCATTCCCTCTCCTTTCCAGCTGGGCGGGCAAGCTCCAGAGGAGTGCTTTCCTTGGCAGTCCCGGCAAGAGGAAGGAGTAATGAGGGGAGGTGGAGGCGGGGCGCAGCCTTCAGGCCCGTAGAGGGGAGGAGGGGTTCTCCTTCCCGGGCCTCACATTCCCTGCGGTAACGCTCAGGCCGTGGCATTAATGGTCCTGGGTTTGCTGTCGCATGTATGTAAATGGGGTGGAGGGTTAATTGCTTCCCTTTGCTCAGGTTACGAATTCCCTCTGCCACCGTGACCACAAAAAGGGCTATGGGTTACTATGCTGCGCAGTTGCATGATTGAAGGGCAAGGAGGAGAGTTGCATACCTCCTGGGGTTGCAGCGTCCGTTAGTCTCTGTTGTAATGTTTCCCCGGGCAGTGCCAGCAGCTTGGCAAGAGGGTCGCAAGGTCATGCCGGTCCCTACAGGCTGTCTGGGGAAGGGTGCCGGGCCATTAACCCTGGCATGCGTCAACTGCTCTCTTCCCTCGGAGGGGCGCTCATTCACGTCTACTTCCCTCGTCTTTTCAACCATCCCTTCGACCATCTGTGATCGGGCCGTGATTATAAGATTGCCAAAGGTGGGGAGGCTGGTGTGGGTGGTCGCTCTCACACGTAATGCCTCGCTTTGCCTGGGGTACACTTGTTTGTGTATACATTCTTTATACCTAATGAACAGCTCTGCTTCCTCGTTGGGTTTCTGTACCCGTGAGTGTAGATCTGTGATAAGCTTGCCAAGGAGTTCATCTCCGGAGAAGTGGGAATTCAGTTGGGTCTTAAACTGGGGCCAGCTCTATGAATTTGCTATAGAGGTCCCACCAATGCTTGGCAAGGCCCGTCAGCTGGTGGTGGGCACGACTCGCCCATTGTTTCTGCGGGATCATATGTTCTCTAAACACTTTCTCGCACTCGGTGAGGAATTTGGCGGGGTCGGCATATGCCTTCCCGTTAAAATCGGATAAGCGGAGTTCACTGGGGAGTCCCGGAATGCTAGGACTAAACCTAGGAGCTGAATTTCACGGGTTGTATGCCTGCTCCTGGCTACAAACTTCGCACTGGTATACGAGCCCTGGAATACTTATTCTTTCATCCAGCCATCCTATACACAGGTGGTGAAATTCTCTATGGCATAGTATGCAACGGATATGAAATTGGCCGTGGCCTTCACACTCAGGCCATTGGCATGTCTTGCAGCGCGTCCTGCCTACACTCAGCACAACGGTACTCTAGACCATCAGTAAAACAGGGTGTCTCGTCCCACCCAATACACCTGTAGTAGTACGTCGTGTGCCATTAGTTGCACTGGATTATGCTGAGACCAGTTCCAGGGCAGTCTAGCCCGGGACAGGGGGCATTACTTGCCCCAGCAGCACTGTCTTCAGCTAAGGGCCCGGGGTGACTCGCCTCCGAGTTCGACATTGTAATGGATGGGCGCCACGGGATGTTTAAAACGACTCCCCGAAGTCATGAAAGTGCTCCTCGTCAAGGAGGGAAGGGGGGGAGGGGTCTGGTCGCGGTCCAGCTCCCAAGGTGGCACTATTTGCAGCTATCGCCCCAAATTGGGTGCCAAATATTGACGCGTGCTGCTGCTACCTTGAATGGTAAAGGGAATGAACGTTGATCACCCTCTCAGAGCCTGCATGGACCTACCACGGCGAATAATACTGGTTTTAATAGACCGGTGAGGCGTGAGGTGTTTGTAAACAGTATTGGGCCATTGGAGGGTAGGTTTACTTCGGGCTTGAGAGAAATCAAACCCCAGAGTGAGGCGAATGGAAATAACTGCCTGCCCAGGTAGTGCTATTCTCCTCACTAAGGGTCGTCAATATGCCGGATGCCAGCAGTCCCAGAAGGATGGAATGGGGATGATGATTAATTGATCGTGGAGGTGGGGGATGTACGTTTTGGCAGGGGAGATCTTTGTAGGACGGTTGGGTTGTTGTGAGGGGACAAAGTCGAGAGAAGGGGGTGCTGCTCGGGGTTTGCTACCTGGCTGGGACTGTAGTTGAACATGTACAATCTTCCCAGATGCTAGCTTGACTGTACAAAACCTTGGGAGCTCTGTGCCTTCCAGGTGTGTAACCTGGATCAATCTGAATGAGTTGAGCTTGATTATGCTAGTCATTGTGGGAGGCTGCCTAGCTACGGTTTCCACTGGAATAGTATTAGGTACCTGGTGTAATTGTTTAATTTGGCTCTCGTAACTACTAGTAGGGTATCCGGGCCAGTGAGCACCCAGGAGGTGATCGAGTGGGGTGGCGATCTCTAGCGGTGCTAAGGGGATGATAGGCCGTGGGATGAAGTCGCAGCACGGTGGGCGGGGTTCGTACTCTGACGTCGAACTTACCGAAGTTCCAGTGCTGTCGGCTCGTGCTAATGTGCGACGTTCCCTGTATTACTGTCTAATGTAAATACCTCCTCTCCTATTGTACATTTAGACCACTGGAAATACACAATACCAATAATACCAAGTTATGAGGAACACAGGGTAACTATCTGCGAAGGACTGTACACAACCAATACAATCTGACGTAATATTTATTACGTGGTTCACCCTGGAGAGTCCTGACTATTCCATAAAATACAAAGTTGGGAGTCAAATAATCTATCTGGCTAAACACAGTGCAATTTTCAAGAGTGACGTGAACATTATAAATTCAGTCGAAGGCAAGCCTAGAGTATAAAGGAAAAATCCTCTGGTCAAATTCTATAGCTATGCAAATTTACAGTGGCTAGAAAAAATACCTTGGATATAGCAACACAATCTTTACCGCGTGCTCAACTACTGGAAGTTACTCAGGGAGGTAAACTACGATGTGCCGGCTCATTACCACTGGGTCACGGGAAGTTGATTGGGGTAAACGATACCAGGGTTGAGGTGAGGTTTACCTGACAATGGAGTAGCTGTCCCTCAAGTGGTTAAAGGAGGCAGGTCTTCAGTGGAGTGCGCTGTGTTGCAAGTCGCGGAGAGGAGAGAGAGTCCTCGCAGACTGAAGAGAGCCTTGCTTCTTGCTGAGGAGAGTCTTTGAGCAGACTCTAGAGTCCTTGGTCTGACTAGGTAGGAAAGTCTTAAGCAGACTGAGGTAAAGGAAGTCTTTGCAGACTGAGGAAGGCTCACGTCCTCTTCGGCCGACGAGCCTGGCATCTCTGCTGCAACTGGAAGCTGAAGTCTTATTTAAAATAAATTTTCTCGTATCAACAGTTCTTCAGGATGCGAAGGTGTAGCGCATAGTCTTACACACGGGGGTGCGTTATCGGGGTGCAGGAGTGACAAATTAAAACCCCTGTCTTCAAGGCGGACTGGTCGTGATGTCACAAGGCCACGGGGGTGCTACCATCTCTCGGCATTGCAGGCACTTCCTCCAGGGCTAAGCGATGAGTAGTAGAAATTCTCAAATCTCTATTTATTTTGTTAGGATGCCTTCTGCAAGGATAAATTTGGACGTGCAAGGTGGATTGTAATTACGCATGTAATTTACAATGAAGTATTCAGCTACCCAGGCTTATGGGCTTTCCTAGCTGTATATTTTTCAGTCAATTTGCAGCTTATATATTTCACTCCTGAGCGTGGGTGGCTCCTAGATGGGGCGAAGTCATCTGTAGAATGCACATCTGTACCATGCAGAATGTTGGCATGCGTCAGACTCTTGTTTATTCCATTTAACGGGAATTAAACAGAGGGTGTCGCGCTACCTCCTAACGTGGACAAGAGCTCGGAAAGCTTAACCTGGGCTGGTCCAGGTGAAGGCAATCTGGTTCTAGACTAACAATGGCAGGGTAGAGGAGCACTATGAAAATAACTTTGACTGGTACTACTTCCTATGCATGTGTCGCTCAGAAGGGGCCGCAGTGTCTCTGTGTGTAGACGATGTCGGCAAAGGTGTATCTTCGGCACAAATGCGGTGAAGAACGGTAGGTTTTGAGCGAGACATGCAGGCTGGTCACAATATCTGGCAAGCACTGCGGTGGAGAAAATTAAATCTAAACAACTGTCTTCTGCGTGCGAGTGATTTGCTACTTTGGCTGGACCTTGACGCACGTCACACTCCTGCTCATTGCACATGCGCTGTCTACTTTACGACTTCACCCCATAATCATGCTTTGATAATAATTATGGGCAAATCGCATGCCAGCAGGCGATAAATCTCGTGCCTACAGGGTTGGTCCGAGCATCACGGACAATTACAGACATGTTGATAATATAGTGAAATTGTACTGCCCACTAAAATATAGATATGTGGTCGCCACCCTTGTGGAAGAAGTTGTGTTACCCACCAAGCCACCGACGCAGCCAAGGTGAAGAAGCTAATTAGCAGGGAGGCTGCAAGAGAGCGACACCCTGTGGCCAATGTTGTCAGTGCTGCCTGAGCCTTGTGGAGAGGTGGTAAATATGTCATTAGCCTCCAGACAAGGAGATAAGAAATGATGGCACACCCACAACCCTAAGTTAACCAGCCCTTGTGAGAGGCTAGCAACAACTGCACCCCATGAGCAACCTACAAATAGAAATTTTCCGTATATAAGGAGGAGCGAAATCGCAACCCGACAGTTCTCATTGGCCCTTCAACCTGTGTAGGGTTGGAGGGCTCTCCAGTCTGCAAAGACTCGCCTAGCCTGCATAAGGCCCTCCAGTCTTCGAAGACTCTCCAAGTCTACACAAGGCTTTCCTTGTCTGAAGAAGGCTTCCCTGCTGCAAAGCAACCAAGCTCCAAGAGGACTGAAGAAGCTCTCTCTCCTACTGTCGCAGAACACTGAGAAAAACATCTGAAATTGGAATAATCTCACACTATGCCATCAAGATGTCCACTCCAGGCAGTCAGAGGTATATAGACCTGAGTCCTTAGTACCCCTCGACATGCATATCAAATTGTGATTTAGAAATTTTGAATTTATTTCAATTTCTTTCCACGCAGGTTCACCTTCACTTGCAGTAAGATTAAATATTAATAATATTTAATCTTTTTTTTATGTACAGAGCCAGACATCCCCTTGTGTTTTACAAATATTATGATAAATTCACGTTTACTAAAATTGAATCACCAGCTATTAATTCCATTTACCTGAAGTCATTTAAATTAGTAATTGAGAAATTTTTAACAATAATAATTGCTGCTCATTTTAAGCATAGCAACCGCTCCGGGATAGACGCGAGTGAACTAAACATTCTGGAACTCTTGGCACCTGAATAAGGTTATAGTCGGTCAAGGCGTAGGAGCTCTTGGGACGTGTCCGGACCTCCTGCGCCTACCTAAACACACACAGTCATCCAGATCATCTAACTCGCTCATTACCTTGGTTTGTCTGAACACGACTGAACCTAGTACAATTTGAGCTACTTTGGATAAGTCGGGAGCACGCCATCTGAACTGAGCTGGCATTTCAAGTTTACAAATTACACCACATTTAACATTGGAAATAAATTTAAAACACAGCAGTGCCTCGGTTTATCGGACTTCGACTTTGTATTTAACGGCAAAAATCTGAAGTCACAATTTTTTATGCTGCGTCCAATTACTGCTTGTACAACATGAAAAGTGTTGTTCAGCAGCAAGATATGTGCACGTGTGAACAGCTGTGTGGAAGTTATTTTTAGAATTTTGCAGTGGCTCAGCAGTGGGCGTTTACTATAGCTGTGACCATAATTCATGACACGTGTAACATTTCCTGTGTAGGATGTGGTCTCAGTGTGTGCGTAACTAGAATTAATTACTCTTAGTTTCTTTTATTAATACTATTTTTTTCTCTTGAACAGATTTCTAAGTGCCATATACGGGTGTAGGTCATAGTCGGCTCCGCCGGTTAGCCTGTTGTACCTTACGAGAATTAAGTCAGGCAACTACTACAGTAATTTCCAGTGCACCCAGTGAGCCCCCACAGAACTCTCAGCCTGCTGAACTTCTGAATAATCTGCCGCAAAGAACTACCCCCGACCCGGAAACAGAGGACTGTAACTCTTTCTTAGATTCACTACTAGGTATTTGTTGGCCGCGTATGGACTTAGAATACTTGAATAATCTAGAACCCCTAGTGGTTGAAATCGAACCAGACCCCCCACCACAACCGAGTCCAGCTCGCAACTTGCCTACAAACATGTGTCAAATACGCACTGCAGCCGGGAAAGTGATTATAGTCCACATCCTCCCTAGACCGGCTCAATCCCGCAAAGTTATTAAGAGATGCTCCCGATTTTGTGCCAGTAAGGAAACCAACTAGGCCGGCCTGGTATAAATGTCCAGGCAGCATCGGAGAGGCTGAACAGGAACTGCCGGACCAATGTGCCTAGACGATAGAACACTCTTAGAGAGGGAACTGCACATAGCCTGCTCTTATCTCACCTAGATAAGGTTTAGAACCTGATGCCCTTCACCAAGAGAGGTAAGAAAGACCTGAAGGACAGGAATGCTACCTTTACCTACCAAGTTACCCAGAGCTGCACCCAGTCTAGTAAGGCACTTTGCTAAGAATCACCCGGGGAACGAGCTAAGGCCGTCTGTAAGTTGGTGGGGGTTTTAGTCCCTAGCTCCCTCCCCTTCTCTGTTTCAGCCCCCACAGAAGGTTCCAGGAACACCACACCCCGTCGTAGCCGCCTTCATATGAGCGGAGAATGTGCCCATTGGCTTGGACTGCCTGTGGTTCTCATCCGATTTTATCGTAGCCCACAGACAGCTGCCGCCAGCAGCAGATACCTATGGGAACAGCAGAGGACCAGCGCTAGTAAACCCGCACGCTGGTCGGGGCGACCAGCCAGCCAAGCGCCGGAGTAAGCAAGCAACCGGCTCCAAAGCCAGCAGCCCGGCTGATAGCCAAACCTGTACTAGACTATGTTCCTAGCCGAGAGCCAACACTGCCCACACTGTACCCAGGTTATGGTTGTGCAAATGTGTATTCAGTATGAAAATTGGCAGCTGAAAATCTAAATGAAAAAAAAAATTTTTTATAACTAAGAGTTATTGTAATTTATCATAATTTTTGCTCAATATTTTTAAAACAACAATTTCCTCTTGTTGGATAATGCATATAAAGTGTACTACATTACAAACAGTGTGTAATATTTTGTATAAGCCATGAATAAAATGATTGGTAGATTTAGTGACAAAAATTAGACATGTTCATTTCCAACTTATAGGTTTTGGGACATATATTGTCTGGGACTGCCGTCTGATGTGTTGTGTTGTGTTGCACAGGATAAACACTTACAACATTATTGTCCCGCAAGCACCATTTGGTGGTTACAAGATGTCTGGTATTGGCCGTGAGATGGGCTCCTATGGCTTGGAAGCGTACACCGAGGTGAAGACAATCATAACCAGGATACTGCAGAAGAACAGTTAAGTTGTTCGCGTCTTACTACTGTGCCCTGCTGACATCACAATTTTAGGATTAAACTATCATGCCCATTAGTTGATGTTAAAGTGTTGATATTTGGATCAATTATTAATTTTATTTTAATACCGTTCATAAGGGAACATTTTGCCTCAAATCAGGTGCAGTTCATTCTTACAAAAGCTGAAGTTGTATGCAGGTAATGATGTGATGCTAAAGATACTGAGATTTTTTAACTGTAGATTTTGAATGTTTCCATTTCTAATAAAAACTGTGTGTGCCAAAAATAAATTATTCTTTTGTTAAAGTAAGTTGTGTACAATGTAATTATACAACACATAATGTAAATTAAATTTTTAAATATAAATTTTACATTGTTGATTTGTAGAAAAGAACTGCTTTATTTCATAAATTGTAGTAAAATATGTTTCATGAAATTTTGCAGAAAGGCATTCTATGATAAAAACTGATTCAAAAACTAATTTTGTCTTATAATATTTGCTTTAGCTTTAGTTGCAGTTTAATGTGGAGTGACATTCTAAATTTGTACAGTGCATATGTTTGACTAAAGAGTTACTGATGCCCTGAATGGGAAGACTTGGTGTGAACTCATGTTTGCAAACTTTCCAGCGATGTCTCTTCATGCTTGTATGCTTCTGCATGTGTAGCAACAATTTTTGCCAGTTGGCGAAATTTCATCCACCACTGTCTCTTTGGTAACTCGTACCTGTGGACAAGCAGGCAAAATGTAAAATTTCTCTCCGTCACACTTATACAATGAACTTGAACAAAATATGCATTTTTCCAAAAAAACTCGTGTGATTGCACTGGCTAAATGAACAGAATGAAAAGTAGTAGCCGCTTTGTTTCTTGGGTATGTGTTCAGAGTTGACAAATTGTTGTCACAACTTTTTGTCATTACCTCCTTGGCTTGGCAACTAATGAGTTGTAATTGTGTCTATGGTACATGTACATGGATAGGATACTACATTCAACTCTCGTTTCAAAGACCCTGGAATAGTGACCCTGTTGAAATAATAACCCCTTTTTTGGGGGAATCATGAAACAAATTCAATTGAAAACGGTTTTCCAATAACGACCCCTTCAAAATAAAACTGTTTTCCTGGGACCCATGGAAGGTCTTAGAAATGAGAGTTTACTTTGTTGCCAAGAAATTGGAACAAACTGTATATGGCCAGTAGTATCATAGCTGAAGTAAGTGGATTGTGGCTTTTGGGAAGAGACATCAATGTAATTGTACTTATACATATATTTTATACCATTGCAAGTTGCGGTCTGAATGTTCTTTTAGGTTCTTGTAGAGAGCAGGCCTGCTTTCAATCTCAATGGTTGGCATAGCTGTTAAAGTGATCGCCTTCCACCAAGGCGAACTGGGTTTTGATTCCTGGTGGGGTCATTACCGGATTCTCACATGTGGGAATCGTGTCAGTCAATGATTCTGTTCGATGGGTTTTCTATGGGATCTCCCATTTCCCCACCCTTGGATTCTGGTGCTGCTCCATATTCACCTTGCTTTATCCTGAATGGTTCTATAAAACTTCGTCATTAAGAGCTACCCAAATCTCTCCACTGTACTCTTTTTTTAATTTCATCTATTAGTTTATCTACGCTTTCATCATTAATCATGGAATTTAAACATGTTTCAACTAAAGAAAGTATGAACAAATATTAAACACACTATTCAGTTAGTACGTTATAAGTATTCATGATTCACAATCCACCACAACTGTAATGACATCTATTGAGAAATGACAATTGGTTCCTGGGGTATGAGATTACATTGGTTAGCACTGCATGCACCCTAAGCTGTGTAACAATAATGATGTCACTGTGTTGCCTTCAAAACCATTTGAATTATATTTGTTGGAAATTGCCAGTGGACACACTTAGGGTACATCTAAAACATTGAGCACACACTAAATAAAGATGATGCATCACACATTTAGCGCTTAGAGAAAGTGCCCAATAAAAACGACTATGCCTTATTTCAGATGGCTACTCTCCAAGGGGCTTGTCTCTCTCAAGCACAAATGATAATGGAGGCAGGACACTTCAACCAATCTCAGTTGAGAGAGTCTCAACTCGCCAAATAACCACGTTTTCCTTGCTTTTACCATGCTCCAATATGTACTCTACTAAAAATCATCATGTCAAGGCCCCTCTCCGAAGAAGTGCTCCTACTACTTTGCCAATCCCACTAAACACACAGTGCACCATTTAAATGTTGTGGCGCCGTGGGGATGCGAGCTGCCCGCTAGAAAGTCATGGCCTCCACGAGAGCACAAGGGCAAGATGTGTCACCGCAGATAAGGATCCATGGTTTGACGTATGTCCAATTAGACTGACTGAACATGGTAGTTACAGATTTTACTCGCTAAACCAAAAGCGACTTGGATAGCAGGGATGAGGCGAGGAGTGTTGGCTAGTTCTGCTTCACTCTCACCTCTAGTTAGGTAGTTGAGGTAAGTTTAGTCTTAAGCAGGGTGAATGCCTGCACGAATGTTCCAAAGTCATGCTTCTTTCGTCCAGAAGACCAAGTTGTCCCAACCTAGGTGAACTTCCACTCCGGTTAAGAAGCCGTAGACAACAGGGTGATACTTGTAGCTGGTACGAACACACGGTGGAAACTCAATATTACCGGTGCAGGCGCGAATACTTGACGTTTGAGTTCGGCGGCATGGACCCGTTCCACCTGTGTATCCTGCGTTGGATAGGGTGATACTATCCTCAGCCAGACAGCAGGGTGAGCCAGGTGTTGCTCTCTATGTCTCCTACCACCCCTCTAACGAGGCATAGGGTAACAGTTCTAAAAATTGCGCAGTGCACTGAAACGGAAATACTAACAGTACACCCCAATAGTGACTTGTCGGCCGGCTCAATAAGAGTCCCCACTGATCCCCCACTGTAGGAGGCGAACTGATCAGAGAAGTTGAGCTGGAGTCGCACGAAGCCTCTACTCGTGCGTCCACCCAGAATACTCGGCAGCACTGCAGGTCACAGTTACAGCGCACTAATAGTCCAAGTGGTGCGAAGCAACCCGAGTGTGTCATGTCTCCTGGTGTGAAGGCGTTAATGTTTCTTCCCCACGAGCACTAATAGTGTTGTGTGTTCGATGGGAAGAAACAGGTAGCCATCTAATGTGTATGTCTTAGTTCGGTTTAATAACTTCCCCGGATTCCGTTGGCAGTGCACAACGTAATCTACCTCCAACTGTGAATACAGATATATACCCTGGAAATAAAAGTAGCAAAGTAGAAAGTAACGTCACCTGTGCCACCTCCTACCAAGTCGAGTATAGCTGAAGGTAACTGCGTGGTTCCAGGTGTAGGTGACCTGGTTCTAAATAAACGGGAAAAGCTGATTCTAGGCGAAAATAAGAGTTACAATTAAACTACTAATTAAAGGCGTCTAGAGGAGACAAATTAAGTTAAAAGAAGAAAGTTTGTGTTCATATGTCGCTGGGTTTATTGGTCATTGACGTACGTAGTTGGTTGCAGTGAAGGCGTACTTGTAGGCTTCGAATTTCTCTTAGAGCTTCTGAGCACTAAGAGTGTAGTGGGTGGTGCAAGAGATGCGAAAGAATGACTCTTACAGCTCGGCTGCTGCCGGACTTATATAGTGGTAGCTTGTAGGCTGCCAGCGTGGGGAGCGGAGGAGACGTGACTTCCTCCGGCCCTGAGTGGCGTGAGAATTATCTCGTCAGCGGTTCTGGCTTCGTACCTCGTCTGGTCTGCTCGGCCGTGCCCAGGTCTGGGCAGCTTGTAGGCGTCGACGAGGTGATGAGGGGGGGGGGGGGACTGCTGGGATGCGTGCCTTCCAGGTGAGAAGGAAAAACACATCAGTTCCTGTTGCCTGTAGGGAAAGGCAACGTGTTGCTCACGTCTGTAGAGATAGAAGCAGTACTCCTAGGCAATGAGTCTGAGTCGTATTATAATAGGTGTAGAAGCGGCACGCATCAGGTTCATGCATGTGACGTCACAAGCTCCACCCCCTGAGAGGCGGGGCTAATTCCCAGCACCCCTTAGATGGCCTAGAAGTTAGAAAGATGACTATAAAAGATACCCCAGCCTAGGCCTCAGGAGTGATTGCTGTACAGTCAGGCTGCGAGAGCCTAAGTGCTAGCACCAGGGCAGAAACCCTCACTGCGCCGGTAACCGCGAGTGGCCCAGTGGTCGACGACGCAGACAGCTCCGGAGATCTGCCATCGCCCATTAAGTCCGCAACCTCTTTTGGCCGCCTCCAGCAACCTCTCGGAGGGCCGACACCAACCAGAGGCCTTCAACCTTTTCAGACACCTCCATCCAGCAGCACAAGGGTTGTCGTCTGACACCAGAGGCTCCCACCACGTTGTAATCACTCCCTCAATACCTCACCTCCTCGTCCACACCAGGTATTGCAGGTCACAGCAACGTGTCCCTTCTGGACACCTCCTGAAGGCCCTAGCCAGGCTACCTCCTCACCAATTAGGCGAGGAACGCCCTTATTGATTACACGTCTAGTTCCCTTCAGAAAAAACCCCCTCCCCCTTACTCAAGTAAGGTTAGGACGAATCTTGGCTATTAATTAAATTAATTTTTCTATTTAAACATTACAATAGTATGATTCACGTACTTTTTACCATGTTGCCTTCAACTGGCTTTTCTTTATAAACTTCCACGAGAGTAAAATAACTGTATTTTATTAAATATTTTATTTTACGTAGGAGAGTGCTGCCCACATGTATGTAACATTGTTTTCTTTAATACATTCTGTGGTAAAACATATATTACTTAGAGTTTTGAAAACTGTTGTCCCTTTTGAGTGTTGAGATATTTTTGAATTTAGTTAATATGCTTTTACCTAAGGTAATGCCGGTTACACTTATCTCGCCAAATGGCAAATACAACTAAACACCTTAGAGGCAGCCCGAGTTTGGCCAAGTTAGTGCAAATTGTATTCCAATGGCTAATTTTCAGAGGAGCCCTTCACTAGGAACTCGCCAAACTTATGGGGTTTGACTGTCCACGTCCAATCCCAATTCTGCCTTGGCTAGAGAGTAGCCTGTTTGGAGCTATACGGCGGGTCACACCGGTCAGCTGTCCTCTTAGGAGCACACAGTAGGGCCGCTGTCATACCTGGTTTTGTCTTGCGTACTTTGTTTATCATTTCATTTAATTCTGCCTTATGCCACGAACTCATAGAAGTGGGCAGGAGTTAAGACGTTTAGAATCAGAGATAAATAATTTTATTCCTAAGACACAAGGTGATTTTCTCTTTACGCCACCTACTAGAGAAGCAAGCAGAATCGCTCTAGAACATTTATTAATAGTTTATCTTAATACTGACGTACTGGGGTACAACGCCTTTGCCCTCCCCCTGCCTGAACCTAACACTTTAACTCCTCACATACCACAAGTGTCTACGAGCTGCCAGCGTGCTCTTCCACCACAACCACAGCCGGCCGTCCCAGTGAGACAGGAGGAGAAGAGGAGGAAGGGGCCGCTGCCTCACAAACAGCAGGTAAAGGATTAACCCTATTTTGTTCCTAAACGTAAGCCTATATGTCCCACTTTGTACACGGCATACTTTCGCCTCAAGAGTATTGCCTTGCTGGTATGGTCCCCGCGCTACTGGCTTTCGCACTCTATTTGGAGGCCACCCCCATCATCCATACATGCACTGTGTCGAGCAGGGTTTACAAAGTAAAATTAAATCCAAGGGTTACAACCCCCAAGCTGTCTCCTGCAAACTAGGATGCCCGCCCACCCACACACAGTCTTTATGAGAAAACCCAAAGTGAAGGGGGACACCCCTCCTTCCCCCCGCCCAATGATTTAGCCAGGGACCAGTGAGCACCCTTCAGTGACATTGAGTTTTAATTTGGATTTTGCTTGTACTGGGTGACATCCCTACTTAATCAGGTACTGAGACTAAAGCCCTTATCAACGCCCATACTGAGCTGGTCTTGTGACCAACCTTTTTGGTGTATTTGATTTAACGTCATTACACTTGGTGGCTTAAAATGCTTAAAGATAAAAAGTTGTAACTAGTTTGTTGACTGGATATATGGCCTTAATGGAAGAAATACTTCTCATAATTTCCATTTTCAAAAATTATTTGAATGTAGTAATTTTTTATGAAGGAAGTTCAATGTACTAGGGACAAATGGACAGTATTTGTACAGTAAAAGTGTAGAAGTAGAATCCGGATATAGGCTGTTCCCGGTAAAGTGGGCACTTTTTAAACCCCTTATAAATTTTTCCTTTCATCCAGTTTTCATCTTCCTAATATAAAAATTGCAATGTGACCAATAAACACAGTGTATACATTTTGCCACCCTCAAAATTTAATGCCTGAGGCTGCAATAATATATATTTAATATTGGTTAATGCCTGTTGGGAGGACCTTAAAAAGTACTCACTTTACCATGAACAGCCTATACAAAGTAAACAAGCGGATTTAAAATTTGATTCTTAATACTGAAAACTACTTTAAATGGAAGATGTAGTTTAAGATACTACATCTGCTAGCAATTTGAAAGATGTACTTTAAACTGAAAAGTACTTTAAACTAATATTTTACAGTTAGTTTTTTTTTTTGTATAATTTGTCAACATGTATTGGAGGTAAAGTAGAGGGCAAGGAAGTTTGAGGCCCAAACAGTGGAAAACTGTTTTTGGTAAGTTGCATGGAGTGGGAATGAGTTATCAAACCAAACCTATATATTGTTCATCCAAGCAAAACAAAACATTTTTAGTGTGTCTGAAGGTATGTGTATTGCTATTTGTTACCTTTACTTTTCGTGACATGCAGTCTGGAATACCTATTGAACTTCACAGAAGAGGGTGTAACAAGAAGCATAGTAAAGTCCCACTAAATCATGATAATTAGGACTACCAAATACACCACTAAAAACACCCAAAAATATTTTTGGGCGAACTTGTGACTTTTCACATATCTACACTGTTCTCAAATTTTTAGAATTTACAGAGATTCCAATTTATTACCATCACTGTCATAGGCCTGGTTGTTAATTCCTTTAAGTTATTTTTGTTTGCAAACTTAAACAAAGCACAGAATATTTTACAGTAAATCTAAAAATTAAATGTAGCAGGTTTGTGTGATATGTTAGTTACCAAATGAAATGAAGTAATCTGTGGCTCTTTGAGTGGATATGTTTGTGTGACACTTGAAAATGAGGTCTTGATAGCCGATGGAGTGAAATGAGATCGATATGAGGCAGTGCCAGAATGCAAGGAAGGAGTAAACGGGAGGTCCTCAAGAAAATCTGCTGACCAGCTGCATCATCTGGCTTGATTCCCACATGCAAAAATTTGGGAGTGACCTGCCAGGGGCCTTATTCTGTAACTTTTTACTGTCATTATGTAAAGACATTTACTGCTTAACTAACTTTATGAGACAAAATGGTATTCTGTAACACAGTATGTTTCCACAGTTGTCTTTTGAAAGCCTCGTGACTGTCTTTATTTGAACATAGACCAACAAGGTGTCTTTATGAACGAAAGTGGAAAGAAAATGGTTGACATATTGACATTAATTCTAGCTAAAATGTCCCACAGAAAAAAAGTTTTGAAATGCCCAAAAAATGGGAAATATTATATTCTGTTATATTTACACTCAAATAAACAATCTTTGGAATACATTTAAAGAGTATATTTTATAATTTGCTAGTG
Source organism: Dryococelus australis (assembly GCA_029891345.1). NCBI lineage: Eukaryota > Metazoa > Arthropoda > Insecta > Phasmatodea > Phasmatidae > Dryococelus > Dryococelus australis. Next base: position 386,123,745 of record CM056993.1, read on the forward strand.
ATACTTTCACTTTAAGGTACAGTAACTACAAAGTGACAGATTCAGCCACTGGTCAGTGCTGCTATCTTGTGATGCTCAAAATGAACTACAGTGAAACCTGTCCAAAATGGACCTTCCATAAAACAGAAACTTGTACAAATGGAAAAATAGTATGTCCCGTTACATTCAGTGTATAAAACATCCTGTATAAAATGGACACCTTGATAACGTGGAAACGGATACTTTTAAATGGAATATTTAGTAATTATAAAATATTCCAGTTCCATGTCATTACTTATGTACCATATGCATTTTTTCCCCCAAAACCTTCACTGTCAAAAGTATGGTGCCCATAACACAAGGGTATTCTATTTTGCTACTTACTGCTCATTTGCAGTCGGTGTGAGAGACTTGGCGACAGTTTGTTTCGGACAGCTCACATTACAGGGGCAGGTGGCAGCGTCTGGTGCAGTTGAGAAGCCATGCGATTTCGTTTTCAACAGATAAAAGAAAAGAGATGAGAAAAAGAACTACGACATCACTTACAAATTCGCGCACACTTGTTCGCTGCCTCCTGTAGCCTACAAGCTTAAGATAGATCAAACCACCGGGTAGTGGCCGCCTTCCTTCTTCTGTCTTGTCGGCATGTTTTAAGTTACACACACTGTTTTTACAATTCTCTCACCAAAAAGCAGTTCAGTGTTGTGACAGAGCTTGGTTATTGTGCAACAGACACGCGCACTCTACTCCAGTTTCACTCTACGATTGGCATAATGCGACAAACAATGGAAGAGTTTCGCAGCTTATTCCCGTATAGAGGTGTTTGTTTCATTCGTATTGTGTCCGCACAGTTGTAGTATAGTGTTATCCCAGTTTTGTCGCATACAAAATGCCAAAGCATAAAGCACTTTCCCTTAGGGAGAAGGTAAAAGTGATTGAAGCACATGAAAAATAAAAAGTGCCTCCAAAACAGTTAGTGGTACACTTTAATTGCGGGAAAACACAGATTTATGAAACAATAAAAAATATGGACAAAATTCTTCAGGAATGGTTTAAAGGGACAGCAGGACAAGTTAAATGATTAAATGCAATTTCAACGGAAATGAAGACATTAACAGCGCAATGTGGGAATGGTTTGTTGCACGTAGGGCCAAGGGGGTGCCAGTCTCTGGACCACTAATCCAAGAGCAAGCCCTAGAAGTAGCAAAAGAACTGGGGAAAAATTATTTTAAAGCTTCAAATGGCTGGCTTGAAAGTTTCAAAAATTGTCACAATATTGTCGAGAGTAGTGTATGTGGTGAAGCTAAAGATGTTGATTCACAGACTGTTGGCAAATGGAAACAAAAATTAGTATCGCCAGTTCAGGGATACCAACCTAGGGATGTGTTCATTGGTGATGAAATGGGACTTTTTTTTAGATCTATACCAACAAGAACCTTAGCTGAGTGCAAAGAGAAGTGTGTTGGAGGTAACAAAGCCAAAGAAAGAATAAGTGTTTTCATTTGCGGCAATATGGTGGGCGACCTTGAAAAACCCTTGGTGGTTGGAAAAGAAAAGCTGCTAATCCGAGATCCTTTAAAGGTCTTGATCGAGATTCCCTTCCAGTACAATGGAAATCTTAACAAAAAATCCTGGATGGCTGCTGCCATTATGGTGAAGTAGCTTCATGGATTCAACTTGAAAATGAAAAACCAGAACAGGAAGGTCTTGCTTTTTTTTTTTTGGATAATGCAACATGTCACCCTCACATCAAACTGTCTCTAACGTGTCTCATATTTTTCTCTGCGAACGCAACATCGATAATCCAGTCCATGGATCAGGGTGTAATATACACTCTCAAATGTTTTTACAGGAAAAAAGTTTTACAATCTTCTTACAGAAATTGAAAACCGTGGATCATTGGCAGAACTCGCCAAAAAAATAGCTATTAGAAACTGTGTTTACTGGATTGCTTGTGCCGCAAGAGAGATTCGTCCTGACAATGTAAGGAAATGCTTTGCAAAAGGAGGCTTCAAAGAGATAGAGGAAACTGACTATGACAACAAACACCTCAACGAGCTTGTTGATATGTTGAGAAGAGGACGCCAGGACATTGACGCTGAGGCTGTAGTTTCATTTAACGACGATCTCAGCACAGAAGGAGGAGTTGACAGAGCAGATCAACTGATACACAATAACCCAGGTGATGAAGCTGACCAGGAAGACGATGGCGAAAACAATGATGCAGAGGACAAAAGTAAACAAACTGTGGATGACTTGAAGATCAAGAGCTATGCTGAAGCTGTATGTGCTGTGCGTGATCTTCAGGAATTTGCTGCATCCGAAAACTGTCATATGCTGGTTGAGCTGATGCAGGATGCTACAGGACTGATTGAAAAGGCTATTATCCAGAAGACATTAAAGCTGCAAACTTTGATGGACATGTGGCAGAACACAGCCTCGACATAAGGACTACACATGGCTATATATGGTAATGTAATGACCATACAATACATACTGTATTTTGCTGTAAAAATAATATATTCATTGTTTATTCTGTTCACTAAAATATTAAAATTTAACATTTTTTCATTTTTAAAAATTTGTGTTTTATGTACTTCTAAGTTAGCTGCCTAAAACGGAAATCTGCCGAAACGGAAATAACTTCTGGATCCCACCAAGTTCCGTTTTAGACAGGTTTTACTGTAGTACCATCTGAAAACTTGTATCGATAGAAAGAAGTCAATATAATTCAACAAGCAGATTGTTGATTTCAGAACACAGCCTGCTGCATTGCCAAACATACATCTTTGCATGTACAGGTTACCAATTAAAGACGCTTACGATTGACCATATATATGGCCCTTTTTATGATAAAGACAATCATGGTGATTGTGTTCAAGCAAGCTCAAGTTGGAGAATAGGTCCCCAGGAATGAAGCCAGGTTCACTGCGACAGAAGGTGAGTGCCCTAGTCACTGTGCCAGACACAGCCCGGTTGTTCTCTGAATGCTTGTTGTGGAATGTACAAAGACTGCATCTAGCACATGGTCTTAGTTACCATTTGTGATATGCCCATGCCCGTTTCCACGTGAATAATTTTTTTATAATAAGAGGGTTTTACAGATTAGCCAAAAACCAGATTACCGAAGCATTGAAATGAGCTGCTGTTATAAATTTCTTCCAATGGAAATTGTAATGAATAGAGCATTGTACAAGTACTCACTGAAAATCTGTATTTGCTTCCAACTCTGTAACTGGTGTGAATTTGTACTCTTTCCCCACGATCCCTGTGACCGTGGCAGTCTCTGCCGTCGCCGCCATTATCCTGCCGTTAGGTTGTGCATACTTCTCCAACTGCTGCATTGTCCACTTCAGGGCATTGGCGACCATCTTGATTGCCATATCTCTGTCAAATGGCGTTGGTGAGACGCCTTCTTGCAGCTGACCTTAATTGGATCACGGCAATTATTTAAAATTTGTGTTCACAACCTCCGAAACTAGGCACGAGTCATTTTTATTTTACACTGAAAAATGCTCTCACTACTTGAATTTGTGGCACAACTACATAAATTCTGTATATGGTCCATTCACACTTTCTTCGGCCTTTGGGAATCGAACCTTTGAAAACTCACGCTAGGCGTAATATGGCAACGTGTTTTTTTAACTTGTATTCCACAAATATTTAACACTGTGATTAACTTTAGAGTACTGTATTATTGAATAAATTAAACTTTACCTTAGTATCTTATATAACTTGTAATATGAATTAACAACAGTGAGAGCAGCGACGTGTTGGCAATGGCCGGTAAGAAATAGTTCACAGTTACAATATTTTTTAACCTCGTTTTTATGTATACTATTTGTAAGTTAAACGTTGCCAGTTTATATATTTGTCTTGTTAGGTGGCACTGATGGAAACATTTCATTGCTGCAGTTAAAAATATCTGCGCAAATTCCCGTTCTTAGGCTGGTGTTTTTTTCCCATCCGTAATAAAAGGTTCAATGCGCGAAACAGAGCATGTATATCTCCCTCCCCTCTCTCCCCCTCCCCCTTTCTCTACCTCCCCCTTTCTCTCTCTATCTCTTTTTTTCTCGGGAAGATCCTACCACCTGTGTGTCAGGAAAAGTATACATTTTGTTCTTTCTAATTTTAGCACATTTCATACTAATTACAGCAACAATAATGATGTTTGAGATTGTAATTTACATCTGAAACAAAAGCATTGTATAACTAATTATACAATGCTTTGCATAATACTAGTACATACATTTTGTCTTGTATGCTGCACATAGAATGTTATACAATATTGAGCAGGAAGTTACTGATATGACTAATGAGCCTACTTTCCTCTACATGAGAGCAGATAATTGTTCAAAGTTCTTAAAAACATATGTCGTAGGTAGGCTTTGATGTCTAGTTGACAGCTCTATCATTAGAGATCAAACCAAAAACGTATGCAACAATAGTGAGACAATTACAAATGCACACGTACCTTAACTGGACTTGAACCTAGATATAAGCTAGACTGCAATCAACTGCACGACGGGGATAGGATTCAGAGCATAAACTTTGGATGTAATCAGCCTACTGTTTTGAATGATAGAGTTCACTAAACTGAAATACTTACATAGCAATACTTTTGAAAATAAGTGCCTGAGCCACTTTAAACATGTAATTTTACATAGCCTACCACAGCACTACTTATGTGAAGAATTTGGTGGGAACTGGTTTATTGGTTACAAAGATATGGCATGAAATCCTAGTTTTTTTTAAATTTGGTTCTATCTTGTAAAATTGCCTACAAAGAGTTTCTAAATATAATTAATTTAACAGATACTATCAGCTTGTAAAGTTTGGTTGAATTTGGTCAAATTTTTGCATAGATATGCCACACTTATCAAAAAGTTATATGGCCGCCGTTTCGAAGATCATTGTCTGAACCCACAAAATCGTGTAACTTTACATGGCCTTCAGTAGCATTAACGGTGTGCAAAATTTGGTGGAAATTAGTTGAATTGTTCTGGAAATACGGCAAAATGTTGGTTTTTCTTACCTCGTACTATTTTACAAAAAAGTTGGCAAAATAATATCTCAGTATGCATAATTGATGCTTCTAATGAATTCTGTAGGTGTACTAAATTTGATTGAATTTTGTTGAACCATTCACGAGTACAACATATTAATCTAAATTATTTATATTAGTACCATTTGAAAAACGGCTGCTGCACCTAAAACATCTTAGTTTACATACCCTACTGTGGCAATACTTGTGTGAAAAATCTGGTGGGAATCGGTTGCTTGGTCCTCGCAATATGGCAGAAAATTCAATTCTTTTTCAAATTGATGATCTTAATAAATGGTTATGCATTAGCAGATTCAACTATTGTCGTGGATACTGCCAGCACGATATTAAGTTAAAATTTGTTACATAGCTTCGTAGATATCTCACACTAAGCTAAAATGTTTCATAGCCTCTATTCTGAAAATAAGGGTCTTGGATACTTAAAATATATAAATTAATATGGCCTGCTACAGTGTAACTTTGATATTTGAAAATAAATGGCACAAATAATTTAAATATTGATTTACACTTTCAATTTTTCTTATATGAATTTTCTGTATTATTTAAATGTCTTTTTATGACGGCGTTCACGCTGGAATAATAATGTTCTTAATCTTCACGCAGCGCACATTTTGAATTCACAACCAAACATTTTACAATATTTTCAAACATACATGTTAAACATTTAAACACTTGAAAAACCTGAAAATAAACAAGAGACATAATTTTACACTTCAAATCAATATTCCATTATGGAAAGTTTAGGTTACGGCCTCATTGCGCACGTGTTACGGAGTGGTGAGCGCCATTATGGTCTTAACGTGGCTGGCTGTTAGCCGGCGTCAAATCTCGTAAGCCTTTTTTTCCTTTGGAAAGTAGGCTACAATGATACAGTGGATTCTCTATCCATAGTTTCTAGGGGGACTGCTAAAATATTTCAGTACATGTGGATTTTCAATGAATGTTATCTTGAAATTCAGATAAATCGCCTAACTTCCTTGGGGGGCACGCTGTTGTGTTGCGGCTCTGCCCCAAATACCTCCTCGGAGCTATACTTGTATGAAATCCTCTAAAGGGAGACGATTCTCAGAAAGCAGTTGGAACTGTTTGCCTCTTCAGACTTTTCTGCAGCTGCACTTGGTGTGGACTGTTAAGCTTTGGCTCCTCCTTCAGCTGTGGACTCCTTAGTGTTCTGGTGGGTTGAAGCAGATTTTCCAGTGTAGTACCAGTTGACACAGAACATTGAGTATCTCCACTGCCAGGGGCGATCCTGGGCCCGATCAGCTGTAACACACTGGCTGATGTCTGCACCCTGTTGGAAACTGCTTCCTTGGTATTTATATCTGCCCCTAGGCGACAACTTCTCCTTAGTAACTTATCTACATGCCTCCTGTGAAAACCAACATGCTCACCTCTGACACAGTAATTCAACAGTCTTTCCTCACCACTGACCTAGCCTGGTATCCATTTGAGACCACTCACATAGTTGCGCAGATATACTACCTCCCCCACACTACAGTGCCGAGCCCCTGCAAACACTGCACCTGCCACCTGTGTATCCTTGGAGGGGCCTCTCTGTACCTGGATGCAGTTTGGTCAGAACCACCTTCAGTGGTCACCCCATTAACAACTCTGCAGGAGTGTTCCAGATATTATTTTCCCCTTTGTCGTGGAGTTTTCCACCATGCCAATAACATTTGAGCCAACTGTCTTAACAATTTTCCGTAGCTTTTGCTTGACTTTACAGTCCTTTCAGCCAACCTATTTCTGTACTTAAAGGGTGGTATGAGGAGCAAAAACATTTTATATCCCATTATTCTTCATGAAGCATGTTATTTCTTAAGATCGGAATGCTGTCCCATTTTCTGCTGCAATGACCTCTGGCAGCCCATTACAATTAAACATATTGTGCAGCTACTTAATAACTGATGTGGCAGATAGACTTCCGATCTGTCTAACCTCTCACCATTTGGAATAGGCGTCAATAACTATTAAAAAGTTTGATCCTTGCAACAGTTCACCAAAATCGTTATGCATCCGTGACCACAGTTGATCAGGTTTTGGCGAGGCAACCATTTTCACTTTAGGTTGGTCATTTTGGCACTGCCGGCAAATATTGCACTCTTTTACCACTTGCTTAGTGGTCGCATCCAGTTTTGACCAGCAAAAATAACTTCAGGTCACTATTTCATATGTATTACCTCATCATGGTGAGCATGAAGTTGATTCATTATCTCTGAACGCAGCTGGGGTGGAATCACAACCATGTTTCTCCACAAGAAACATTCCTTGTGTACAGACAGTTCCAGACTGCACACAAAACAGGGCTGCATTTCTGCAGTCACATTCATTGGCCATTCACTTACCATGTGCTCCAGCACCTTGGACAGTAAAGGGCCCCTACCTGTTTTTACCACTATTGAACCCAGATCTACCAACATATCTGTCGAGTCTTCCATCAGAACGTCACTTGGTGCTGGTATCTCAAACTTTGGTACCTGGAGCGGCAGTCTGCTAAGAGCATCTGCATGTTGTATCTGGTGTCCTGGCCTGCATTCTAAATAAAAATCAGACATCCCAAACATGAGACTCCATCGCAATGATTGAGGAGATATTGTTTCTGGAAGGGACTGCTTGGGATGAAGAAGTTGCAAGAAGGGTTTGTGATCAGTTATTGTCTTTAACTTTTGACCAATCAAATATTGTTTGAACTTTCTTATTCCATAAACCATAGTCATGGCCACTTTGTCCACCTGTATGTAGTTATGCTCACTCTTGTGTAGGCTTCTAGAGCCAAATGCTATTGAGGCTTCTGTCCCATCACCCGAGTCGTGGACTAGTATCACTCCTCCCCCATATTCAGAGGCATAACAAGTCAAAATTAAGGGGTTATTGCGATTGTAGTGTATTACTGCCCACTCTGGCTGTAGGTGCTGCTTGGCATCTTGAAAAGCCTTACTGTGTACTTCTGTCCGGTGTCATAGAGCATTTCCATCTAACAATTGGTGCAGCAGCTCCAATACTTCTGCCTTGTGCTGTAAGTTGTAGAAGTTCAGACATCCGAGAAAGGCCTTGAGCATTTTTGTAGACCCTGAACCCCACACAATATTTTAAACCTCATTGCCAACTATTATATTTCACAGACAACACACGTCAACATGATGGCTACCCGGCAGTAACTGTTGCATCTTGATATTTGTTTGCCTCGCTTGTTCTTGTTGCCGACCTATGCAACTAGCCTACCACATAACCTAATTCTAAACGTACACAATAAACAACAGTAGCTGTATTTGATTGTTGAGTGAATGTATTACCACAGAAAATACCATGGACACAAATTAAATACCTACTAATGAATATATAAATTTTGTGTAAAAAAAGATTGACGCATGTCACCTGGTGGAACTGTGTCACGGTCAACGTGGTTTGTTTGTGCTAAATCAGGCATGCTCGGATTATAACCAAAGTTATTAATTACTTGTAAGCTTCCGGATAGAAACTAGCACCGGACGTGTACGTTGGTGGCTGGGTACAGAATCAGCACTAGCTAGCGGGTACAACAACGTGCCAGACTGGAACACTGGCTTGGCTAGGTATACCTGTCTTACCAGGGTGTGCTTGAGTCTTCAGTTCTGATGCTGGCTTATTGGCTTCTCTGCCAAGTGCAGATGGGTCAGTTATGCATACTCGCTTGGCAGCAGTATACGCCGCCTTTTGCTCCTTCCTCTGAGATCTGTGCCTTTTCCCAAAAGGTATAAAGGTCTTGATACTTAAGTATACTTTCAATCAGCATGAACTCAAGACAGGACCCTAGCTAGGTGTACTTCCAGTAGTGGTTGACGGCGCGAGTCCGGTGCTACAATCAGCCCTGCACCTATGGTGCATGGACCTGGAGCGGTGAACCGTGAGGGCTGTCTTCCTACCACTACTGGGTGTGGTCGCAACAAGGGTTAGGCCTTCACACCAGGGCAAATACTCCTTCCAGCACCATAAGCGCTTCAGTAGCAGTACAACCTGGAATGACTGTCTCGCCCCTCTTGGATGAGTACCTAGTGTTGTGGCTCTTCCTTTCTATCCACCGTAGTGTATAGAACGGGTGGCCATCGAAGGTTGGTGTGCGTTCTGATGTACAAATTCCTGAAGGGAATCTGCTATCTTACTCTATGGTTCGTACACTTGTAACACCTGGTCTCGGTTGATATATGAATATGTTGTTTCTAGTGATCGTAGATATTACCTCTAGAACAGAAACAGTCTTGGGATAGGAACAAGACTTATTTATTAGGAATAGTTAATATGGTGAGGCGTCCTCCCTCCTAACCAAGCAGTGTGTGATACGAAAGTAACCTAGGGTAAACAGGTGTACACGACCTGCTCCTAACTAAACAAGATGGCAAATGACTTTTACGGCTATGAAAATAACTCTGTCGCAGCTACTCTAACCAAGGGAAGTCTATAAAATACTTTACAAAAATGGGGCCACTTTTTTTAAGGGCAGTGGGAGTAGTTGTCTCTACCAGCAAGTGAGGTTGCTGCTGAACCAGAAGGAACAGCAATGGAAGGTATTATGATGTTTGGCAGGCTTTCTGATGGAGAGCGTCTGGTAGATGCAGATGGTGGTTTGAAGTCAATGGAGCTTTTGATAGCTAGTGGCAGAGGCAGCCACTGGTGGCTACTGAAGAATGTCGCATGCCGCTTATATTAACTATCTACAACGATTACGACTTATCTCACTGCAACCTAGTATACTACTTCTAAACATGTGACTACCCTCACACTGCATCGTCATAGGACCTCGAAATCAAGACCGTCAACGCCTCCAACTACACGAACCCACGGCGAGACACGCCAACCGTAGCTAAGGTTGAGCATGGTGATCCGCAGCTCCCTGGTGCTACCACAGTAGACGCCGAGACTGTTGATGCCTCCCACTACCCCTCAGATAGAGCAACACCCGCAGTGGAGGTTGAGAGCCCTCTCCCTCCCACTGCCTCATCGCGGGACCTGGACGTCGAGAACATTGATGCCTCCAACTACCTGGCCCCACGATGGGATGCTTCAGCAGAGAAACGTCCTGCCCTATGGGTAGGAACTTGTGCAGTCGGGGTGGAGGACCTGGGATCACTCCCCCGCACTACCACTACATCCCTAGTAGCTGTGCCCTCACCCTCAGTTCCGGCAGAAGCAGACACCACGGCGCCACGTGCCGAGCCTTGATGTTTGATGCCACCTTGTGCCACCAAGGCCGACTCTATGCCTGGCCGGTACTGAGAGTCACCATGGTGACCAATGTCGAGGTACACGTGGCCGTACCCGCTGCACGTCGAGCTACGTCGCAAGAGGAAGGCCAGCTAAAACCGCACACACCGAATCAAATAAGTAAAGTGCGATGAAGAATGTGTACACACGTAGTCGTAGACTACTACGTAAAAAACAGAACAGGACTCGTTACAGACGTGCGATCAGTGTAATTTAAACTAGCCGCCAGTCAAATACAGTGAAACCCAGGAACGTTCACAATTTAGGCTAGATTTAAATAAAGTGTGTATCCAACGTAAGTGCCTACCCAAGCTGTCATAAAGCAAAGAAGCCGGTGAGGTAGATATAATAAACAGTTATTCAACACTTGACTAGGTGTGAACTGAATTTGTGCATATAGCTGTAATTATGCTATCAGTGATTGAACGAGTATAATTTTGACGTTTTTCACCTCACCAGTAACGAGATTCCGAATAATTAGTGGCAGACAGCCCACTTAATTACGTAGAATTACTTAGAGACGCTCACCACAGTGCCGGTAATATTTACAAATGTATCACGTATAGACACTCACCACAGTGCACGTGATAAGAGAGAGACTTCCATAGTTTACATGTAAGATTTAGTCTTTGATAACAGGACTTTAGATAATTTTAGATTTTTTTATAGTGATTTGATGAGTAGGTACACAATTAAATATGTTCACACGTTTTTATAGTGTACGTGTGAAGATACAACTGCGAGAAAGAATGCCATTTCGCAGGGCCATGTATTCTCCTAATATGTTTTCTTATAACTTTTCTAGTGTACTTGCCTTGAACATTCTATGAACTTACATCCTGAACTGGTAAGATAGATGGACTACTCAGAGGTACAGGAGGATGTTAGATTTTTTAGTATTATGAATTAATGTGTAGGTTAACTTGTATATATAACTATGAGTTTTGACAGTGTATGTGTGAAGAGGCACCTAAAAGAAAGAATGCCGTTTTGCAGGACTGTGTCTTTATGCTATATGTTTGATTGCTCATTCATTGCTAGAGTTTATGTATGTTTGCAATACATGTGCACCACTAAATAATCGAACCTGAACCCTGAACCACAGAGCTCCCATGAACTCGCTACGGTGAAACCAGGTGCCAGGTATTTTAAATTCAATTTATTAAAGTGTTTATGTATGTATTTCAAGTTACCTCCGTGCGCCAATTGCCGAAAATTTCATGCATGTTATTGAAGTGTACTCGCATTGTGTCATCTAGCCCACTAACCCAGGTGATGGAAGCCCTGAGGTTGGCGAACTCTCAGCCTGTCACACATAACTGTTCAACTTGCTGTAAGATCCACAGGTTGCCCCCAAAAGATTGTCCTTTTCTTTCATAAACACTGCAGCACGCTCTAGGATAGTTAGTGACGTCTTCCTCGCCTTTCGCGAGTAAGGCTTGAACATACTTTGAAATTATCCCTAGTTTTTGGCATGTTGTCATTTTTAGTGTTTTTTTTTTCCAGGTTTTAAGTATATAGTCCCTTGTAAATAACCACAACAATATGTTTATTTTTGTGGCGACCTGCAGTAAATGAAGTAGGTCGATGGGACACCCGGTACACTGGGTCGACCCGACACTAATCCTCACCACAGGGGGGAAAACCCATTAGCACAGTGCAGCGCTCTGCTTCACCAGAGCGGGGAGAAGAGAGAGGAAGCCCACCCAAAGAGAGAGACAGAACTATGGCGGCATGCCACCTGCCCGGCGTTTTCCAGCTGCCCCAAAGCACAGAACGAGCGCACATACAGCGGTCAAGCAGCCTGACACTAAGGGTCCCACCTACCTACCTTCAAAATTTTTTTTTTCTTCTTCTACATTGCTACCCCTGCCTAGAACTTCAAGATGAGGGGGTCTACGCCTTTCTCCGTCGAACCTTCACAATGAGTCTTCATCAAAATGAGGGGGGGGGGGGGGCAAATAACGCATGCCGCTTATATCAACTATCTACAACGATTACGACTCATCTCACTGCAACCTAGCATACTACTTCTACACACGTTAGATTCAAACCCTGCGCCAACCCATACACAGAAGTTATGGTCTGTCACAATCCTGGAGGGCAGCTGGACACGTGGATACAAGGGGTTGCAAAAGCAAGCGGTGCGTCACCCCCCTCCCCAGCGCTGAGAGCCTACAAGCTATCAGCCGCCTCGGGGCATGCCCGAGCGCCACCGAGGATACGCGAAGGCCGAGAGATAACCAGAGGTTGCTACCCCCACTCCGGCCTCGCAGCAGAGGGATGTCACACACCCTCCCCCATGGCTGCCGCAACACCAGCTACCCTGACTATATAAGTCCGTGCACTGCGGGCCTCACGAGTTTCTCTTCTTCAGTCTTTGAGCTCACTCTGTCACTTCTAGTGCTGGGGCCCTCCGACTGCTGTTAGATCTTCAGCAGCCCTTCCAGATGCTGCCACCAACTGCTTAACACTCTTCAGCAGCCACCAGAGGCTGCCTACCTTGACGTCGCCATCAGAGCTCTGCAGCATCTGCGACTAGATGCTCCAGCGACGCCAATCGTCAATAGCTACCAGAAGCTTTGTGTAGCTACCAGACATGCCACACTTAACTCCTTTGTCTCTTACAGACACCCCAGTTAGAGTTAGATTTGTAGTAAGCAATCTTTGGCAGTTTTATTTCACTTTCCCCAACTAGCTTAAGACCAGGTTGCCTACACCTGGCTACCGTAGGTTTACTTCCAGCCACGGGTCTTCTTGGCAGGAAAGCATGCGTCGCTGTGTTTACTAAGCTCGTAATAAACACTGCTTTGTTTCTTCTAACTTCGAGTCTCATTCATAGAGTACTTTATCACCAACTGCTGGGAGAACCTCGAGTCTAGTACTGCCGACCGGAAACAGGAAATTATTACTACGAATTAGCTACAACTGGAGACTCCCCCTCAGGCAGCTCCAGTTCTAATACACATCAATTAGACGGCCATCTGTTTCATTCCTACCAAGTATACAGGAGGAGTAGAATAGAGGAGCCTAGACCACTAGCAACACTTTCCACCCAGGGAGAGACAGTACACCTGAGTTATATTCCTACCGGAGCACCTGGGTGCTGGCTGGAGTATCTACTTAGGTGCTATGGCCTGGCCTTGGTTGGGATTGCACACCCAGTAATAGTCTTGGTAGTCTGGTTCGCCAGCTAAGGTGGGGGGGGCCTTCTGAAGCACCGGGCTCGTGCTACCAAACTGCTACTGGGCAATGCTATTCTAGGGTTACCCGTGTCCGTGGTGCTCGATTCACAGTTCTCAGCAGCTAAACCTACTCTATGCCATTTAAGGTGAGCCACGGCACAAGAAGGGAGGATAAAAGAGTTGCTTGCCTTGCTGCCAAGCAGCTGGCTGATTCCGTTCCCCTTACAGCTAGCCGACGAGCCGAACGAGATTGTGTCGCTTTGCTCAGATCACTAGAGCGACCTATGTCTACAGCAGGTGATCCCGCTAATTTCTCATTGTCACCTCTTTGCATGCATCCAGCCTGCCACCCTACTGAGGTTGGGTTAATTAAACTGACTAAGAAATGCCTTGGCATATCGAACGCCAACTTCTGGAGCTCAGCAGCTACAAGGTGGAACAGTAGTTTTTGTGTTGCCACACCTAGGGCTCTTGCTGCCGCCAGAGCTGTGAACGACCGACCCAACCAACTGTACCCAGCTAGTCCTTGTACTCAAGCCATCAGTAAGTCTGCTACCATTAGCACCTCACGCCAGTCACCTACGATAACTACCCATGCTACTAGTAATAGGGCAGACAAATCTAAGAGACTCTTTAATCGTAATGTTGAGAACTTTATTCCCTCACGTAAGGCCACGTGCCCAACTGTCTTATCTAACTGCAAATACCAGTAAGCACAACCGACCGAAGTGCAACCAAATCCACATTACTGTGATCCAGCCTTAGCTAATCGGACACGCGTCAAGATCTAGAAGACCTGGTAGTCAGTAGACAGCCCCATCACACAAAGTGTTGAGGCGAGCTACTGGAGAAGATCACTCCTGGCCTCGGCCACGCACGGTCCTTGATGGTTTGCTAAGCATGTCCTCACCAGAACTTGGGTGGGAGGTGTGATGTTGCCTCATGACGTACCTCTAGTACAAGATTGGGGTGGGGGTAGCTAACCTCTGCCCAGCTTCGGCCGTGCTTGGAATGCTTCGTGGCAGGTGACAATTTGGTGGCTTTCTGAGCATGCGAGGGGGGGGGGGGTGGTTCGGCGTGCATCTTGATGGCTTTTGCAAAATCTCATTCACCTTCCAAAATACTGGCGATCGAAACGGTACTCTTGAATGCCGTTGCTTGGTTTTATTCATGTGTCTTATCACTCACTAGGCTGGGAGCAGTAGGTACTCGTGAATTTCTCCGAGTTCGACCATTCCTTGGTTTATGTAAAATACGTGATTGTTGAGTTGTAGTTGTTTAGTTATAATACTGAAAAGCGGTATGCATCAATTCGCCCCTCCTGCTCTGTGACAAAGGCTCATCAGGTGAGTCGAAGGCAGAGTAGGGGAAAGTAGAACTGTTCCCTCCTCATCTGGAAGTTCTGGAAGGTTCATATGTAAAGAAGTAGTGTAAAATTTTTTTCGCAATTCCAGGCATACTCCTAGTGTTTAAGGCAGTTGATATCTGTAGTTGCGCTCGCTCTGTGTGCTGGGACTCATCTGGCATCGCCACGCCATGTGGAACTGCTGTCGTAGCACTGTCTCACTCTGCAAGCTGACTCTCTCTCTCTCTCTCTTCCCCCTCACCCGGGCAGGCTGGAGTGAGGGCCTACTATTGCACCCCCTCCCCCCTTATGGAGAGGATTTGTGTCGGGGATGACACAGTTACCGGGTGGCCCACATCCTACTTCATTATTTGAGCCATTACAAGCGCAGCATAAAAGCTGAGGTTATTCGTTACAATTTATATATATATATATATATATATATATATATATATATATATATATAACCCTATGGAAGAAATTACATAAAACAACGGCACACGTAAAACGACACTGAGAAATAAAAGTATATACAAGCCTTACTCGTGGAAGGCGGGGTGGAATACGAACTATCTCGTTGCTTGCTGTGGTGTATTAGTTTGAGGAAACGTAGCTCTCTTTCTTTGGCAATCTGTGGGTCTCACAGCAAGCAAAACAGTTACATGTGACATAATGGAAAGTTGCCAACCTCGGGCCTCCTGTCACCCGAACAGCTTGCTAGCTATTCAATACGAGTACACTTTAGTGAGTGATTTTAACGCGGAAAAATATGCATATGGAGGTCACCTTAAATACAACAAGCATAGCACTCAAGCAGTAAATAAACTCTTGAAGTTATACACTTTTACCTTGGTTGATTGTGACTAGTGATGGGTAGTTCACAAACTACCAGTTCATTTTGAACTGGTCTTGAAAAAGAACTAGGTCCATAGTTCAACGCGACAAAAAAGAACTAGTCTTTTGTGATATTGGTCGGTCATTCTCTCAGTATCAGTAACTACGCCAGAACACTGCGCATGCTCAGATAATCCGTAGTTCGTCGCTCCTTGCAGCTTCCCCCCCCCCCTCCTGCTATCCCTCCCTCCATGACTCGCCACATTGCCATGTGCATACGTCTTGTCTATCTGCCTCTGTCTACCCTATCGGTATCTTTGTTTTAGCTCGTTCAGCACTGCCTTGAACTGTAGGGATCGCAGACCTATCTAGTTCAATTGTGACATATGAGTCACAAATCGGTCGGGAACTGCAGGACACACAGCGCGAGACAGTTGACAGACCTATTGCCATGCAGCGATCTTTCGTTCTTTCTCATGCCGACCCCAATTTCGTAGTCAGTTGCACGCCAATCGGTGGTGCGAGGGGTTCCGGGTTAAAACCCCAATCAGGGTATGGATGTTTGTGTCCTCCATTCATCTTGTTTTATCCTCATTGGCACTTACGACCTTGCTGTTACAGTGTCGTAACACCCTCTCACTCACTCGTACTATAAATACGATGTTGCCAGACATACGGAAATTCCCGTATCTGTAAGAAAATACATCTGATACGCACTAATACGAGTATAGCTACGACAGTAAAAAATAGAAAAACGCTAATCAATGTAATGTCAAGTTTTACACACTCGCAATAAAGAAGTGAAAAACTGCTTTTTTTATAGTATGTTCACTCAGTACTTCGGATATAGCTTTTTCACATTATTTACATCATATCAAAATAAGTTATTTTTGTAATTAAAGTTCTGTTAAAATGTTTCTAATACTGGTACGAATAAATCCAGTTTGTCGGAACAATTTTTGTTGAGTTCGTACACACCTGGCTTGGAAAAATTTACTGTACACCTGGTTTTCTCTCGCAACACAGCCTATTATAATATTGTTGTGGTCATTACTATCAGTGTCAAAAGTAATTTGGTGTTATATTACACAAAATAGGCATGGATAAACAGTATAAAGATATTTTCACTATTCATTTATCTTACTTTTATATAAAAAAAGAAGTAATTTCCTCTACACACAATAATGCATTAATTCTTTAGCAATGAATTTACAAACATCACGTATGTCAGCTGTGAAGAAAGTTACAAAGACAATTTTTTTTTTTTTGAAATACTGTAAAATTGAGAGTAATAGTGATTAACATCTGGAAAATAAGACTTTCGCAAACAAGAACATTATTTCATGTTGCTATGCAGAAACAAAAGTTAGGATAATTTTGAAGATGACAGGCGATTTCTTGTTTCTGTAAGCGTTTGTCCAGCTTTGGAAAAAAATCTTCATATTTTCACTAGAATGCGCATGTACTATTTTCTCAAAGTGAACTCCCCCTCCTCACCCCTCCCACATTTGCAAGTCATTGCGATCAAAATTTTCTCATTTCTTTGTCCTGTATCTTTGAACACTAACCCTCCCCTCCTGTCATTCGACAAATGAAACGTGGTTGGCTCGGGTGATAAACAGCTGCGGTCAATACCTTTATTTGCTTCTCTTTTCGTTTCACGCTTGCTTAAATTCTTTTGGGAAGGGGAAATGGAACTGTGAAAGAGGAAACAGAGAAAGACCTATCTAGTTCTCGGACTGACTTACACTTGCGCTCTGTAGTTCACCAGTATGAGTGATCATTCGACCGTGACCTATATAGTTCAAAAGAACGGTTCCCAATTAACTGTTCTCACATGTGACTAGTTTCGAACGACCTAGTTCATTCTAGTGAACCATATTTCCCATCACTAATTGTGACTAGTTCATGGGAGCTCTGTGGCTCAAGAGTTTGTGGTTCAACTCTCGGTTGGTATACAAGGCACTTAAAACACTTTTAAAAAATTAACAAAAAATTCAGAAGTGAAAAGGAGCACAGGTGCTCATTATGCACAATAGGGTTATGAAATTTTCATTAAATCTTCGTGAATGCGCTAGTTAAGAGTCTGCATCCTGATCCCATGGGATCGTTGGCATACATTACATAACACTGGTAAAAAAATTTATAATTGTTTTATATTATTCTGACTAATCTACTCATTAACAATAATAGTAAAAAACTAAGATCTATTCAATCTCCCCTTCCACTCTGTTTCTGGAGTCCATTTCCTAACTGTCGCACTTTGGGTGAGCATCTGTAAGTGTCACTGATCGATTATAAGTGGGCTGTTGGCCACTAACAAATTACTACGTGATGTGGTGAGAATGTTTTTACATGAAACAGAAAATATACTGGTTAGCAAGAAAAGCTATTTAACGGCTATTACTTAGTATGTCTATCGTTTTCACATATTTCTTCACAGTTGTCAAATTACAGGGCAACATAATAACTGTTGCTCTATTGAACTTTTTATTACAAGTGCTATTTAACAAGCTTTTACACGTC
This sequence comes from Dryococelus australis, assembly GCA_029891345.1. Lineage (NCBI taxonomy): Eukaryota > Metazoa > Arthropoda > Insecta > Phasmatodea > Phasmatidae > Dryococelus > Dryococelus australis. Next base: position 386,141,917 of record CM056993.1, read on the forward strand.
ATGGGATACTGGTTTAAACTAGGAGAGCTAAATTACTGCTACACACTAGATGTTTATCTAATACTGTCTACGTGTTTTAAGCTTATATTCGCCTTACCTTTGGCTCTCACTGGATGTTAGTAACTTGGTAACAGTTACCTGTTTTTGTGCAAGTCTCGATTTACTGAGCACTGCACTTACATGTTGGCAGACTTGTTCATCGCCGGATGTCCCTGGGGGGGGGGGGATTTGCTAGTTGGCAGTGTGAGGGAGACAAGGCTGGGTCCTCGACCTCGACTGCACAGGTTCCTACCCATGGGGCAGGATGATTCTATACATTGGTGCCTTCGATGATCGTGGTCCTTGGTACAAGGGGGGCAGTGCGAGGGAGCGTTAACGCTGGGTCCTTCACCTCGACTGCATGGGTTCCTACCCGTAGGACAGGATGTTTCGGTACCTCGGAGTCACCTGGTGCTGAGGTATCGTCCCCGGCTGTGGGTCACTAAGCGCGGGGCATGATGGGTTGATGAGGTAGTGCGAGGGAGTGGAGCACTCCACCTCGACTGCTCGGGTTCCTACCCAATAGTCAGGATGTTTCTGGACATTGAAGGTCTCGGATTCCGGATTGGTGGCTAGAGGGTGGGATAACCCTTCAACCTTGGTGGCTCTGGTGGATTCTCCTGCTCGTTCAGAAGACTGGTGTAGGGTGTTGGTGTCGCTGTTGCTTGACCCCTCTAGTGGGCGGGTTACCATCTGAGTGGGAGGCAGAACAGGCCTCTCATCCTCGGTAATACCACTGTATTCTTCCTCTGTACTTCCGGAAAGTTTGTGTTGGTCGTCGGTGTCACTGTGGCTCGATGTCCCATGTGCTGGTGGGTACCTCCTCCTGGTGTGTAATGCCAGTCTTATCCTCCTTTCCCTTTTTGGAGATGGCGACCAGCCTGGGCCATCTGGACTCACCATTATAAGGTGTAGTCTACACTGTTTAGTTTGGAATAGCTTTGCTCCCTGTCGGACTCTGGGGTCTGGACCTTGGGCCCGCTGGTGGGCCTTGGCCTGGTTTCGGGAGTGGTGCATTTTCCATGTCATTGGCTAGTAGTTCGGTGGTATTAATGTCTACTTCCGACATTATGTTGGATTGGGCACCACGGGGTGTTTCAAGACCACCCAAAGACCGGTTCAAAGACCCCAACTGGTTCTTGGCTATTTGGGGTTGTTCTGACCAGGTTCTGTGTTACTGGTTAACAGTAATCATCGCTAGGCCCCATGTTGGACATCAGAAAATCACTTGACGTGTGTCGTCTTATGGAACCGTGTCACAGTCAATGTGGTTTGTTTACGCTAGGTCAAGCGTACTCTGATTATAACTGAAGTTATTAATTATTGGTAAGCTTCTGGCTAGAAACTAGCACCGGACATGTGGGTTGGCGGCTGTGAACATAACTAGTACTAGGGGGTACAACAATGTGCCAGACTGGAACACTGGCTCGGCTAGGTATGCCTGTCTTACAAGGGTGTGCTTGAGTCTTCGGTTCTGATACTGGCTGGTCGGCTTCTCTGCTAAGTGCAGATAGGTCAGTTATGCACACTCGCTTGGTGGCAGTATACGCTGCCATTTACTCCTTCCTCCGAGATCTGTGCCTTTTCCCAAGAGGCATAGAGGTCTTGTTGATACTTACGTATACTTTCGATTGGTGTGAACTTGAGACAGAACCCTAGCTAGGTGTACTTCCAGTCATGGTTGACAGCACGAGTCCAATGCTCCAATCAGCCCTGCACCTCTGGTGCATGAACCTAGAGCGGTGAACCATGTGAGCCATCTTCCTACCACTACTGGGTGTGTTCACAACAGTGGTTAGGCCTTGAGACCCAGGCGAATACTCCTTCCAGCACCATAAGCGCTTTGGTAGCAGTACAACCTGGACTAACTGTCTCGCCCCTCTTGGATGAGTACCTAGTGATTGTGGCTCTACCTTTCTATCCACCGTAGTGTATAGAACAGGTGGCCATCGAAGGTTGGTTCTGATGTACAGATTCCTGAAGGGAATGTACTGTCCTACTCTATGGTTCATACACTTGTAACACCCGTCTCGGTTGACGTCATACAAAGATATAATTTTTAGTGATTGTAGGTATTACCTCTAGAAAGAAACACTCTTGGGATAGGAACAATATGTGTTTATTAGGAATAATAAATACGGTGACTCATACTCCCAGCTAACGAAGTAGAGTGTGATACGGAAGTAACCTACGGTAAACAGGTGTAGGCACCAGCTCCTAGACTAAACAAGTTGGCGAATGACTGACGGCTATGAAAATAACTCAGTTGCAGCTACTCTGACCAAGGGATGTCTAGAAGAGACTATATAAATTGGGGGCCACTACTTTTGAGGGCAGTGGGTGTAGTTGTCTCTACTAGCAAGTAGAGGCGGCTGCTGAACCAGGAGGAATGGTAATGGAAGGTGTGATGGTGTCTGCAGGCTTGCTGATGGAGAGCGTCTGGTAGATACAGATGGTGGTTTGAAGCTAATGGAGCTTCTGGTAGCTAGTGGTAGAGGCTGCGGAAGCCTCTGGTAACTGGCAGTGGCAGCCACTGGTGGCTGCTGAATATCTAGAATACCTGGCAGTCAGTAGAGAGCCCCAGCACATGAAGTGTTGAGGCGAGCTACTGGAGATCACTCCTGTCCTCGGCCGCTCATGGTCATTTATAGTGCGCTAGGCATGTCCTCACTGGGACTTGGGTGGGAGGTGTGACGTCGCCTCGTGATGTCCCTCTAGTGCGAGGTTGGGGTGGGGGTAGCTACCCTCTGCCCGGCACTCAGCTTCGGCCGTGCTTGGAATGCTTCGTGGCAGGTGATGATTTGGTGGCTCTTGGAGTGCATGGGGAATGGGGGAATGGGAAGCGGCGTGCATCTTGACGGCTTTTGCAATCTCTCATTCACGTGTCTAGTATCGCCTTCCAAGATACTGGCAATCTAAACAGCACTCGTGAATGGCGTTGCTTGGTTTTATTCACATGTCTGTTATCACGCACTTGGTCGCAAGCGATCCTGTAGACACTCGTGAATTACTCTGGGTTCGACCCTTCCTCTGGTTACGTAAAATATGTGATGGTTGATGAGTCATAGTCATTTTGTCATAATACTGGAAATTGGTCTGCGTCAATATTAAAGAGCTATAACTTAAAGAACACAAAATAAAATCACGGAAAAATGAAAAATCATTAAGTAAAAAAATACACGGTACAAACAGAAACCACAAAAACCACACTCGACAAGATAGGTGTAAAGAATGGATCATAATGATTAACAGAATACACAAAACAACCAAAAAGAAGAAAATAATCGTAAGACTAATCTTCCCGAAAGTAAATAAAACAATGAAAATCATTAAAAAAATTTGGGTAATGTAGGCCTCTGTCAGGAACAGAAACACAATCACAATGGTAGCCAGATGTCCACTTAGGCCATAATTGCCAGATTATGTATAATGCAGGTAGTACATACCCAACACTAGCATTCTGGTGGTGAATACTTCTTTGCCTTCCTCTGCATACAGCTGGTAGATAAACTGGGTAGTGTAGTTCGGGTTGAATTCCTCGTTCCTGTAAGAAATGCATACAAAAATGTATGAGAATGGAATTTAATTAAAATAAATCAAGTACTGTATCTAAAGAACTGCAAGGTATACAAGTATATAAACAGCATACAAATGAAAAGTTTAGTTTCAGTGGTATTGCTTAGATTAGAGTTGTCAAGTAGAAACTCCCAAGAAAAACAAAATTAGGAAAAGGAAAATCATTTAAGAAAATTTTTAATTTTTTAATAATACGTATTTGTTTTGCACGTAGCAGTGGTGGATAAACCTTTTATATACGGGTATTACCCAATACACAAGTGAAATAAGATTATGGTGTGTTTCCAACATGCATGTAGTCAGGATAAACACACTCGGCTAACAGCCAGGGGCGCTAGAGCCCATGCCGGCGCTCACCATGCACGCGTCACGTGTCCTGCACGTGCGCAAAGAGGCCAATAATTTTGAACTCTCACATAAATATTATTTTTCTGTGTAAAATGTGTTATATTGTATTTGCAGGGTTTAATATATCATAAAATGTCAAAGTGTTTGTTGCTATTTTTAAATTGTTTGGTTATGAAATTCAAAGTGCCTACGGCACCGAGATTGAGAACACTAATATTCCGCAATGAACGCCATCATAAAGACACTATATTAATATGAAAACTCATAAGAAAATTATAAAAATGTAAAACAATATTTAATTTAATTTGTGCCATTTTTTTTTTTCCAATAATAAAATGTTTTACTCGGCATGCATAGCACTTCCGCTTATGTGAACCCCGTAGGCGGCCATGGTAGGTCCATGTGTTGCTTGCCTCTAAACAGTCTGTTGAGGAGACCTGGTGAGGTAAGACACTGTCACGTATGCACTACAACTTTTGTTCACTGATTTAGGTTTCCATAGTTAATTTAGTTTACCAGTTAACATTTGCTTGCGTACGTTTTTGCCAGACATTTTCTCCAGCATTATGCTTCCACTTTATTAATTTATTGCGCCCATGTGGCTTTTTTTAACTTAATCGAGGAGAAGGAGTAGAAAGATGGTGGAGAGGTCGCCCGACCCATGCAACTTGAATCAGGCACCATCCGCCTCTGTTTATGGCGTTTCATTGTAACTTTTGCATTATTGCTACGCGTAATTTTAAGGGCTTTGTTTTTATGTATGTATTTGAGGGTATTTCATGTTTGAATATTATACATCATCATGTTTAACCATGTGGCTGACTGCCGCCAAGTTCTTGTATACGCCATTGTTGCATTTTAAATTTTATTACGGGTTCTACGTTAAATTTTTGTCAGGGTTTCGTGTATTTTCATGTAAATTGATGGTTTTTGTACGTGACCAAGCGGTCGTGTTAACATTTGATTTTACTGCCATCAGGCATGTTACAAGCCTGTAACCTCTTTATTGTAAAGAGAATAATTTTCTCAACAAGAATAATATTTTGTCTGAATTTAATTTGCAGTTTCCAAGAAGAAATATTGCAATTCCATCTGCACCACGTGGTCCGGTTCGAACTTTATCTAGTGGCATCCATGCCATCTTAACTTGTTTTCACATGTGTGTGTTTATTGTGAATACTCATCTCATGTCCCATCTTGTTTCATGTATCTTTTGAGGGTTTATGTAATTTTGTAATTTGTGTACAGTGCAATCATTCCCGTCCTAGCCAGCTCTGTGTATAGGCCGTCACCACACTACCCACGTGCTGGAGGGCGAGCCCCGACGAGTTTGCGTTAGTGATGCAGAGTAATCGCACGTGTTAATGTATCATCAGGGTTTCATTTGTTATTCACTGTGTTCGGTCTTCAGAGAAAACCATCAGTCCACCCTAGCGGCTGTCGGCCCTCTTCCCTTGTGAAGGCTGTGCTTTCACGCACCTCGGTGAGATCATCCATCTAGGCATGCGCTAGATTAATTACGGGCTGGGGAGCACCCAAGCGGAGTTATCTAGACACGACCGAGTGTATCATTAATTTCATGGCACGTTGATGTGTATGCACAGTATCAATAAAAACAAGTCTACAGTGAACTTATCTCTTTTATTCAGTAGTGACAGTGTCCTAGCCACATATTTTATTAAGTGTTTCTTTCAAGTGATGTTTAGTAAAAGTTTAGTATTGCCTACATATTTGTAAGTACACACAGAACCCACAGCATCCCTGAGTCTCAATAGTACGGTGATTGGGAAGCACCACTGGTGCCCAAATTACCAGTAAGTATTTGTGTCATCGTTCGTCTCGTGTGTCACCCAACGGCTTCAACTCATAACAATAAAATTAATGGAATTGGTTCATTGTTGGGGAGAGAATTTATCTCAATCAAATACTTATATATCGGGCCACCTTTTTCGTGAGGAAAAATCTACGCGCATGCTATACTTTAATATGCTACGTACACACCTGCAACTTTCCTTTGATTATTGGCCGCATGCCTTTGTGAGAAGTCCTTACCTTACCTGACTGCAGAGTGAATCAGAATTAAGTTACACCAATACTGAACGTTCATGAATCGCAGTTACCTACCAACACCTGATGATAAAAATTATCCAATTACGTAAGTAGACCTGATCTTAAAGGTTCATGTACAAGTAGTCATGGAATATTTTCACGAAAAACAGTGTGAAACTAAAATGTAATGTTGTGGTTATTATAGAAAGGAAAACTGGTTTCTGTTTGTAGGTTTTTGAAAGTTGCCTTGAAGGAAGTGGTGATATTATACCATTTTAGGTCAGATAAGCGAGACTTTTTTTGTTTATCAATCAGTCAAAACCCTGAAGGATATGGTTATTGTGATGTCTCAGACAAATGGACTATAAAACATATTGTTGAGTAATTGAAAATACTGAAGGTATTAATATCCTGGAAAGAAAAAAAATATTGTGTTTACGATACGTAATTGTTTCATGAAGAGGCAACTAAACATGTAAATGAAAACATGGGACTTCTTTGTGAGCAATTAGATGACAAACATCTGCGTGTTTGGATCTTGGCTCAATGCTGCAAAAGATTGTTGAAGACATGACTGCAAAATTAAAAAAACTGACTGTTTTACATATAAGGTTGCAAGTAGCCTGCTAGGCTACCAAAAATATATAAAAGGACAGGAATTTAAGTATTCAAGGTGTAGTACTTGTCGGCGTGTACACTATATATCCCTCCCCCCCCCGCCTCGCCATCACGCCATCTCTCTCTCTTTCTCTGTCCTACAACTTGCCACCTGATGACGCTGGCTTAGCCAGCAAAATGTTGCAATTGTGCAACCACGTGAAAATATGTCATTCTATGTGTATGTATGCCTATCTACAAGTACTAAACTGCGAGTACTTGAATTCCTGTCCTTTTATATATTTTTTTAATGTATGAATAGTTTTTAAGTTTTTCAGGAAGTATGGTCTGAGATTTTCAGTAGTCTGATATTTGTGGAGAACTAGACAATGTTTTCGGGAAGCTGTAGTTAATGAAGTTAGAAGTTGTCAAGGTCAAGCATTTTCCTTAACTCATTAACTCACAACAATTGAGAGCATGTATTGTATTTTTTTATTGGGCACAGTAATAATTTATGTTGGTTTTGTTCTCTTTTAGCAAACACAATGAATATATGTTTAGCAATTAGATTCCTCTCAGTTAGCCTTTAATACGAGTGTAAATCTGGTTTAGTTTGGAAGAGAACACATAATGTACTTTGTACTACAATTGTCCAGTAAAGTGAGACAATTTGAAGTGCAGTAATTGTTTACTGATTTGTGACTCAATTAACTCGTATCTGCTGAAGGACCTCACTCTGAATTGAAATAAAAACTTCAACTCATTGAAGTTCTTTTTCCTGTGAAACTCAAATACAGTACACATATTCCAGACAGTATGAACTAAGCATTGATATTATGTGTAGAGATGTTCCTACAGCGTGGAAATGTTCTCACAGCATTTATAATATTTGATGTATTACCTTATTACAACGCCACGCACTATTTCACCCTTGACCATTTTTATTTTCATATCATTCACGTCTTCCTGCAGGTCATTTATCGTCATCGGTTCCTCGAAGATGTAGCTCTGATCTGCACCACTTGCTATGCCTAGCGTAGATCACAAACAGAGCAGCACAGCAATAAGGAAGTCCTTTAAATTTTCACTGAAGAACTGCTTACTGTGAAGCAGCATTAAAATATGCTAGAGACTGATTCTCATTAACAGTACTTTCTTAGTAACGAGGCATGTCCCTGTAGAACTATATTTCCTTTTGAATACAAGGTCTCATTGAAACATTGTCATATAGTGCTCTTTATGATAAAGTGATGCCAATATTAGGAACACCACTAAAATTGTCTGATGAGAAGACATGTACGTTGGATGTTGTTAATTGTTTAGAAGACTCGTATGAATCGAGTGTTGTACCCCCACCCCATGTCCTTTTTCATCAGTCGTTTGTCAACCATCTTTGGGATATGTAGGGCTGAATAATGTAGCGTGAATTGACCAAAGCGTTATTATTTAAAACCATGTACCCTACAAATGTTATGGGCCCAGGCAAGTCTATTAGTGCAGATTAACATGTTAGCTCAGTGTGGGAATGTGAATATTATTAATATTTTGCATTGTATTGTTTGACCCGGGAAACCATCATGGCGACGAACGCTTTGTCTTTTGTGGAAAAATTAAGAGGCAGTGAGAACTACACGTTGTAGAAATTCCATATGAAAGCCTTCTTAAATTTAGAAGATCAGTTGTACATTTGTACAAGGAACAATTAAGGCAGAAGAGGCAAAAGAAAAGGATCATAAGGCAATATCCAAAATTTCATTATTAGTAGAGAAGAATTTAATTCACCATACTGAAAAGTGTGAAACATCGAAACAAGCTTGGGACGTGATTATGACATTGTTTGAAGATTCTGGTCTTACAAGGAAAGTCGGACTGTTATGTCAGCTTATTTTGACCCTTCCAGATAATTGCAAGTTCATAGAGAAATATGTCAACGAAATTACATCAACTGCCCAGCATCTACGAGACATCAAGTTCGTCATATCAGAAGAGTGGGTCGGAACTCTGCTACTAGCTTGTCTTCCAGTAGAATATAAGGCCATGATTATGGATCTGGAGAGTTCAGGAAATCCAATTACAGCAGACGCAATAAAAATTAAATAATTGCAAGATGTGAAAACAAGTGCAAGCCAAGGTCGATCCTCAAACAGCATTACAGCACTCTACAGTAATCAATCTTAAAGTACCAACTCGCGCCAGAGTAACCACTACAGGAACAACAACAGTAGAGTAAACAAGTCTTCCCGCAAGTGCTACAATTGTAACTGAACCTGTAATTTTGCCGTGGAATGTCGCAATGAAGGAAAAACAGGCAAAAATGACAAAACAAAGAACAGTAATTCTTTCGACAAAAAAAAAACACACTTTTAGCATGTATGTTTTTACAAACGTAAACAACAGGAACTCTGCATTGTTTTTAGAATCCTGCACGTCGGAGCTGTGCACTCGACGAAATACAAGTGGGAAGATTCTGTGTGCGAATCTAATGTTAAAATATTTACAGCAAACAATGAACCTCTCACGACAGAATCTATGGGAAATGTAGACATTGAATTGTCAGTTAATGATAAAACCGTCATCACAGCCCATGATGTACATCAATACACCGGACATTGCAGCAAACCTCCTCTCTGTGAATAAAATTTCCAGCAAGGGAACACTGTAATTTTTAACAAAGATGGTGGCAAAATCGTAAATTCAGGTAATGAACTCTTAGCTTCTGCATCACTGAAAAATGATATTTATCAACTGGATACGCCCTAGTCTGTGTCGAGTGTATGCTGTTACTGGTGTTGAGGATTTATGGCATCGTAAGTTGGGTCATTTGAACAGAAAAAATATGAACTATGACCCCCTAAGTTAATGTCATCATGCGAGCTAAGTCAATAGCATCATACCCAAAACCCTGTTTTATATAAAATAAAACACAGTGATGCTGAATGGGGAAGTGAAAATAATGACAGGCATTCCATTATAGGCTGCGGCATCACATTCATGGATGGCCTCGTTCCATGGTTCAGCAGGAAGCAAAGGACGGTAGCGTTAAGCACTGTTGAAGCAGAATGCATGACATTTGGCATCACCGTCCAGGAAATGTTATGGTTTAGAACTATATGTAGTGAGCTTCAACCTGAATTTGAACCCAGGCCATCCGTTGTGTACTGTGGCAATACATTTGGCAGAAACAGTGTCACTAGCGAGAGATTGAAACATATTTGCCTTCAGCACCACGTTGTCAGGAAGCATGTCCAAGGGATAACTGTGAGGTTAATTACATATTTATCAACAGATGACGTGGTATAAGAAGTTACCAATGAGAAACATGAGCACTTTGCTCAGATGTTGGGTCTTAAATAAGTTCAACTTTGTACCTCACTTATGTAGGTCCTGTTTTCACTGTTAAGAAATTTGAAATGTTTGGTAAAGAATGTGAAACAGCTGAAGTTTTTCTTGGGACTTGAAATAATTTTTGTAATGTGTTTGCCATATTTGTATCAATTACATTTTTTTTATGTTTTCTGTAAAACAATTTAAGGGGAAGTGTTGGATTTTCTAAATTTTTTATAAGGATCCTATGAATTAAGTTATGTACTCCCTACCCTATGACCTTTTTCATCAGTCATTTGTCAACCATCTTTGAATCATATATTTCCTATACTATTTATAATATCTTAACAGCTCATCAACCTAGGTTCATAAGAAAGAGAATGAGTTGCTCAGTCAGGTCTGGGGAAGCAATTTGCATGGCTTCTATCAAGTAACCATTATGGAATTTGCCTGGAGTGATTCTGTGAAACTGAAAAACAGAAATGAAGATGGGCACAAAGGGAATTAAACCCTTGGCCCTTCAGATGTTAGTCCAGCGTGTTGCCACTGTGCCATTTACTAGGTTTCTACAGTGAAGAAAACTCTTGAGATTGAGAGAAAGAAATCATTTGAGACATGTAAATTCTGAAAGTAAAGAAACAACCTTTCGTTGTTGATTGCAAGTGTGTTCTTCTTCTGGAAAACAGTTTAAATGCTTCCTTAACCACTTCGGAATAGCGCCGCAGTTCACTTACCAGCCATGGTGGCTAGGTAACCGCAGTGCTTGCCCATTACCTCGGCGATGTACACTCTCTTGAAGGTGCCTTGTGCCGACAGTCGCAGGCGATCGCACATCTGTGCACAAAGGATTGTACTTATAGAGACCGGGAATGACGTAAATTCATTTGCAGATATGTTAAATGTCAACACATGTACATACGAGTTCCTGCTCCTATTGGACCATAGTTTGCGAGACATGTCCAGGACGACCATCAACCATTATTAGTGTGTGTGCAACGAATTACAGAATCCCATGCTACTTGGTCAATGAACAACAAACTAAAGCTCGACTACACAAAAGATTGTGGAGTCTAGCTTTCTGCTAAATGAATTCACAAAATTTCCAGATTTCATATGTATTTCACTGAGCAACCATAGTACCTGCAGGTCATAAAGACTACACACTTGTTAATGAGCATTTGAAAAAAGCTAATAGTGAAATTGCGTGTACTTGTGGAAATAATATTTCCTTTATCATTACTATTTTTTTATTTATTTTTTTATTGAAAGGCCTGACTCGACTGTGAGGCTTCGGGAGCTCATGCGTGTGGTTCAAAATAGGCAACAAAGGGTCCTTAAGGGACTCCCTAGTAAAACATATGGCCTGTAAAATCAGTTTTTGCACATATACGTGTATAGTAAATTAGGAATATGACTTTATTCCAGAAAAATATTATTGACAACCACCACTATTAACATTTATCCTATTAAATATTGATGAATGTCGCATTCCTGCGCATTGCACATGTGCCCTCTACTTTTTGACTTCACCCCCATCATCGAGCATATTAATAGTATATGGGCAAGTCACACACTGGCAGGCAACTTATTCCGTCCCTACACGATTGATCCTAGCTCAACAGACTATTTCAGACAGGTGGATAATTTATTGAAATTGTACTGCCCACTCAAATGCCCACAAACAGTCGTCCACCCATGCCTGAGAAATTGTAAATCCAACGAGCCACCAACACGCCAGAGCAAGAGAAGCTAGTTGGCTGGGATGCTGCAGGATGGCAGCACCCTTTCGCCGATGTTATTACTACTGCACAAGCCTCGTGGAGAGGCGGTAAATATGTCATTAGACTCTAGACAGGGAGATAAGAAATGGTGGCGCTGCCCACAACCATAATTTAAACAACCTCTGTGAGACAAGGCTAGCTATCCCCGCACCCCTCGGGCAGTCTACAAGTAGAAATTTTCTGTATATAAGGAGATACGAAAACGCAGCTCGACAGTTCCGTCGGCTCGCCGACCTGATCAAGGTCGAGGGGCTCCAGTCTGCATAAGACTCTCCAGCTGGTGCTGCAACCCTGCTCAGAGAGGCTGTAAAAACTTTCCACTGCATCAGGAAGCATGTGGAGAAAACCCAACCGGAGAACTGAAAGTATTTCATGCCACCAACTCTGTCAGCCATCAACGCAGACTCCAAAAGCCAGAGGTATCATGATGTCTTCACCTGTTCCTCTTACCCCGAGTTCAATTCTAACTCCGCGGTAACAGGTCATGCCGTCGTCCCTTCTGGACTACCACCCTTCAATTAGCAAATAAAATTTCCAATTTAGAAATTTGAATTAAATATATTTTTATCACCTGCAGGTTTGCCTTCACTTGCCGTAACAATTAAAATTTTTCTTATATGTACTAACTGAAGTACAGAGCTACGCATCCCACTGCTTTCCAACTTATTGAATAAGTATGCTTGTGTTAAAAATAGAATCTCTCAGATATTCTTTTATAAAATCCCCAGTTCATTACTTATTAACGGTAATTGTAATATTTTTGCCAATCTCTATTAAGGCTCTTTTTTAAAGCGACCGCTCCTGGATAGACGCGAGTGGGTCGAACTTGCTTGGGTATCATGACGCCCGAAGAAGGCTGTCTGAATAAGACGTGGGATTCCCAGAGTACTGTCGAACATCTGTGCCTCCCAAGAGATCCATTTTCGACTATCCAGATTTCAAACACTCATTACCTTAGTTCGTTTGAGGAAGACTGGACCCAAGAGGGCTTGAGCGACTCTGGATAAATCTACAGTGCGCCATTTGGATCAAGTTAAAGAATTGTAACAGTGAGCCGATTATTTTTATCTTAACGTAAGTTGTAATAATGCCCAGAAAGAATGGGGGCGCAATAGCCAGGTTTGTCGTTTAGCCTGATGGGCATTAAAAAAAGAGAATTTAATTTATCAGCTAACATAGGAACTCCCACCACTTTTAGCGAATTACCGCGGAATTCTCAGCCCGGTGAATCCACTAGTGAGCGAAGTAAACAGTCATCATATATAACAGAAGATTGCAGTTCTCCCCTAAATCATTTACTGGGCATATATTGGCCATGGAACGACCAGGAATATTTCGGCAACCTAGGGTAACTCAGTGCATATCCCGAGTCCAGCGCGCCACCTCAGCCGTATACCATCCCAAGCGAGCTAACCAATACATGCAAAATATGCACACCCACCGGGAAAGTGATAGTCGTTCGCATCCCTCCAAAACTGGCAGTTTCACGTAGGGTTGTGACAGTTTCCCCAGATTTTATTCCTGCAAGGAAATCAACTAGGCCTGCCCCTTATAGACACATGTGAAGCAACCAATAAACCGACTAGTTCGCAGCTGGGAGGATTCACCTGTAGGGGTTTTTTTTTTATTCACCCCCTCTTATTTTGCGACAGCTGGCATCACACATTTTCGCAACCTTCACGGTGAGCAGGACATAACTCCTCTGGAGGGAAATCTGTGCAGTCAAGTTCGCCCTGGGGTTTGATTCACCTTCTCCGATTAAAAATCGTCCGCCTAGAAAGTGTCCACCCAAATCTCCCAACGCGAGTAGATCTGCAACCCAGCCAGGCAAAACAAATCAGCCGACACTTCCAGAGGAAAATTACTGATGCCATCCGCTCTCCCCAAGCTCGTTTGCCCGCCGTTCTGGTGTCCGCTGCAGGGATCACCACTCTACCGGGTGCTCGTGTGCACTGGTTAAGCAGTGCACCTTATCGGCTACATTGAACCAGCTACTTCACGAGTGCGGCCAGCGGGGCCGAGTGCAGTGCTCGTGTCATGAGCGCTAGTGCAATGCAACTTAGTGCAGAGCAAACACGTGTGCCCGCGTGCACTTGTACTAAAAATAGACCCAGCGAAACAGGGTGTACGTTAACTTGCGTTATTTACAATATGCTCAAGGATGCCTGTTCACGCAACATGACTGCATAAAGCCCTAAATGCTCCCATGGGCCCCAGTGTACCTGTTCATGTTTTTCTGTAATTTTCATTCCTCATGTGTTTCATCCTCTTTTCATTTCATTAAGTGATTCTTATGTCTTAAAGGGTTTTTATGTCTAGTGTATTTAATTATGCCATGATTGCTGGCAGGTAAGCAACTTGTGAGTAAGGTAATGTTTGTTTGTAAGAAAATAGTCAGCGCGGCTTGCTTGCCCGCCAACTCGGCCAGCATGCCGCACCGGAGCAGTTAGTCATATCTCCGTGTCTCGAGGGTGTGGACGTCCGGACCAAGGGGGTCGCATTTCACGTGCTCGGGCGGCACATCAACTTTTGTACTAATCACTTCACCGCAACAGACTTTTAATAACTGGAACTCTTGCTTATTTAGCCACCCAGGAATCTCCAACCCTCTCCTTCCCATGGTTAGCATCACCTGGGAAGGCATCAGTTTACTGTACGTTTTTGTGGCATTTGTGCCTTTTATACAGTGCTACCCTGCCGGCAGGTTAAGCCCGGCACCTGTATTTAAAGTTGTTTCCGTGAGAAATGTAATAAAACCCATTGAACTTACGTGTGAGTATGAGTGTTTATTCAGGTTGCGTAGGGGCTTTAGGGGTGCGGGCCCCCGCCTTTCCCGCCAGTTATCATTGAGTGTTTTGCAAATGTTTTACGTGTATTTTCCAGTGTTTCATGTCTTTGTTTACTTAATTGATGGGTGTATGGTTTGCCCTAAGAATCCACTGCACATCATGTGTAAAATTTGTAAAGTATTATTAAGGAGCAACTCTGGAAAGATGCCGCCTTTGGCCGTAGGCACATGATCCTGAGTACAGCAGTCAGCTCTACAACAACTTGGCATTGCACCCCTGCAATGTCTGGCACCCAAGAACTACAACAGAGGTTTGGGGAGAAGTCACTGTAAATATCCTACCTGAACTCCCAACCTTAAAGTTAACCACTTTTGCTGCTCCACCAACCTACCGTCATTACTTAGCTCGTTATAGAGGAGGGAGTCAGTGCTCTTACATAACAGATTTACTTAATTTATCTGTTTCGCCCCTCCTCTCTCGAGAAACCGAATTACCAACCTCCATTTTAAACATTTCATTCATCTTCCCTACTATCAGGGAAGGAGGAGGAGTGACGTCAAGATATTCCAAGAGAAAAAAATAGTAGAAATGGTTAAACATTGAATGTTTTTAAGCTTTCCTGGGTTATTTTCTTTAAGGGAAAGTAGAAGAGTATGATGCGGCATCTGTAGTTTAATCCTACGCCTTACACCACGTGTAATAATATCCTGCTATTACTGATCATCTTTACAAGAAAGTGTGCTTCCTGGGAACGCATATTGCAATCTTCGGAGCACCCCTTGCAATGATTCCTTACAACCAGGAGAAGGTTACAATATTTACTAAGGATTTACCGTTAACACAGTGGTAGTGCTTCAGGCATTAGACAGAAGTTATCATAGGAGAATCTACCACATTTCTCTGCATTGAAATGACTTTCATCACAGTGAGCTATCTCCTGTAATCCCAGCAAGTCAGCGCAGTTGTTGCACTACTCAGATGAAGATAGTCATGGACTGTAGTAATATGGCAAATTCAGATATGCGAAGTACACTTTACTCATAGCTTACCAAGAAAATGAATCTGAATGTTTCCACATATCACTGTACCATGTGTGTATTGATCCATTTTAAAATGAGATTCTGGCAGCTACTCTATATAGAAATCTTAATAAAAATTGGTATTTATTTATAATTTCTTAATCTTGGTGGTGGATATACTCAGTTTTAAATAATCCTTTCATGTATAAATATCTCATAAATAAATAAATTCCATGTGTGGAATGTAACCAGTGTGAGACGACACCCTACTAAGGACGGGCTTTCTAGCTGGGACCCATAGATGTCCGTCATTCCTGACATGAAATTAGATCCTAAGATGGAGCGGTGCTGAAATGCAAGGTCAGGGGAAACTGGAGCACCCTGAGAGAACCCGCCAGCAAGTGGCATCGTCCAGCACGATTCCCGCATGCAAAAATCCAGGGGTAAACCTTCTGGGGATTGAACCTGGATCACCGTGGTGGGAGGTGAGCGCCCTGGCCACTACACCACCACTGCCTTTAAAAATATCCCATAATGATGTTGGACTTGCAGACGACATACGTAGCCTTTCTAACAAAGCACAACGACATGTGAATTTAGATATCCAATAGTGTATATTTTACTATTAGCTTTATCAGTGGATAATTCATTATTATTATTATTATTATTATTATTATTATTATTATTATTATTATTATTTGTTTCGATAATTATGTACAAGTGCTGAAAATGTTTACATAAAACTTTAGCAGGTGTTGTGAAAAATTCTTGGAGTGGTGGTACTCATGTTCCTGCCATGATATGCGTGAACTACCTACTTTTATGAATATAAGTTTTTTATATTAATTTATGCTGCTTCTTTTTATAATACTTGGTATTGTCAGACATAAGCAACAAAACTCAAAAGAAAATGATTTTTAAAAGTGCATCTGATCACTTTATTCAACTAATAATCTGTCTTACCAATGCTAGTCTTCAAATTACCTCTTATACAAAGTGTAAATAGTGTACAGAGGTGAATGAGGAACCAACTTGGTGCCTGCTCCTGCTGACCACAGTAAACACACACTACGTCACCCTGGCAGCACAAACAGCATTACATCTATGTACACTGATAGCTGGCACCATACATTTGCAATTGCGCATTTGGTGATGTGTAGCTACAGTACTCGCCTCCCACCATGGCAAACTGGATTAGATTCCCAGTGGGGGCGCTCTGGGATTTTCACTAGTGAGAATAGTGCTAGATGATGCTGCTTATTGATGGTTTTTCTCAGGGAACTCTCATTACTCCAACACTTGCATTCTGGCACTACACCACGCTCATCTCGCTTCACCCTCATTGGTTCTCAAGTCCCCAATGTTAAGAGCCATCCAAGTTTCTCCACTCCATTGGCCCATATCTCCCTGCATTTTGCCACCCGAGACTTCACTGACCGCAATAATTTCATTGAGGCCGGTGTCTGCTCCAATGGTGAAGTCGGTGCCAGGAACACGGTTGCTAATGGTGCAGGGGATCACTGTGATGGGGATGCAGAACTCTTTGTGCTGCTGCCGGCCATAGAACAGCTCCAGTGCCACCATGTACGACTGCAAACCACATAACACTCAGTTTACACCCGCCTGCTCTCAAGGCTGCATTCACGTAGCACTTGCCTAGGCGTAATCAGAGGGTGGTCCGGTTATGCAAGGGAACACCTATTAGTAGGAACACCCAATTTTTGTGGCAAGAGTTCCTTACTTGTATTTCGAAACACTTAAGCACATACACACCTCAAGTGGATGGTTTAAACTGAAATGCATCTCACGTGCACGTCTGCCAATCACAGACGTTCAGCACTGAAGTATCCCATTTATAACAATTTCTGATTGGTAATTCAAGTACCACCATGTCGTCTCACAAAGACACGTGGCCAAAAAGCAAAGGAAAATTCCAGGCGGCTACATACAATGTTGAAATCTATCCTACATGGAAATAATTTTTGTGTAAATTTTGTTCCACATGTCCCTGCTGATTAGAAAAGTTTTAAAACTCGCTAATATTCTCCCTTGTGGCTTACAATATTAAAGGCAGTGGTTTCTGGGTTCTTTAAACGAGACCTCCACCAGGATAGCGGCCAACCCTGGTCATGTCTATAATGAATGTGTCTTTAAAAAAAACAAGCAGAGGCAGTTTAAAATCATAAGTTCCAGACCGGGGTTGTTCAAAGACCGGAATGCCAACAAGAAAATTGGTTTGTATTTGGGGCCACCATTGACGTAGCATCTAGAGTTTTTCCCCCTTGCCAAAGCAAACTGGGTTCGATTCCCAGCAAGGACGCTCCTAGATTTTTGCACGAGGAAATCATGCCAGGTGATGCTTCTGATCAATGGGTTTTCTCTTGCATTCAGGAGCTGCTACATATCCTGCTCGTATCACCCTCATTTACTGTGTGTTAGTACTGTACATTTTCGACACACAATGCTTGGTGAAGTTCTCATAATACGAGTATTATGTTGCTACTTTAGTATTTTACCTGCTGATTCAGCTTACGTGTTTTTTTTGTAGCAAGATCACCCTTTTTACTGAACTAGAAGGGGCCTCGGACAAGAGTGTTCATCTGATAAACTAACAAGTGTTTTTTTGAAACTAAAAGTAATTAAAAGTATCATACAATTATACTTATAACAAAATTTTGGCTAAGGAGTGTACATACATTTACGGGTATGTATATAGTCAACTACACATGGTCAAACCTGTCACCTGTCTACCTTGTGCTACATACGCCAAACACACCATGCACCTCAAAACATTTTCGTGATTTTTTTAGCTTTTTAAAGCTAGCTTTCAGCTGGGTACTATTTTAAACATATTACATACACCTCTATTATGATGAACACTGCATGCAGTTGGAACCAAAGCTGCCCACTGCAACAAATGCTACATCCCATTAGTTGTGTCTGTGCACGTAGTAATAAAACTGAGTGAATAGAATTTTTACTCTAGTATGTAACATGGTATCGTGCAGTAATCAAAAAATCACATGCAATAATAACATGATTTCTGACCAAGGGATGAAAAGGCAGTTACCGAGGAGTCTCGACACACCACTGTTGCTTAATTCATAGCGGGGGGGGGGGGGGGGGGGCGTTGTCCCATCACTTGAAAACACCGTGCATTCAGAAAAGCTCATAACATATGCAATTCACGTATAAGTTTTAAGGTCCAATAGAGTCTTTAATAGATATCTCACTAGTATAACCATCTCAAAATTATTATCTGTTAAACCATTTGTAAGTGAGATGAGAGAAATTAAACATGTGAGAATTTCACAAACCCTACATTGAATGTACCTGATACTGGAGCTGTGTATTAAATCTTAAGTATACCATGGGAATTATCACCAACATTAAGCAGTAAAGCAAACTGCAACACTGTTGTTGTTTTCTGCAACACACTTTTGTCGAAGGGCACACTGACATGGAGCCTTCATAGCAGGGAGCTGGGGGCAGAAACTGACCTGGAATCCACCGACGATGAAGAGCGCCTGCACAGAGTGCTTCTGTATGGTGAGGGCAATGGCTTCCTCCAGGCCATCTGTAGTCAGTATGTTGGTGAAGAGGCATGCCCCACCGCGTGACACCCACCCGTCCACCGACTGCCAGTTCATCTCCACAAACTGTGAGCAGCACACCACCTTACCACTAACCAAGGCCTCTAGCTTTCTACAACATGGACTAAAGACGAGGTAGACAGGTTTCCATTTACTTAACCTGTCCCTACCATCTCGTTATGATTTGCCGAAAGCACCGTCAGAATCACATGTTTAAACAGTGACATGAATGTTTGCTTACATTCTGGTTTCCAACTGACCCGTGATTTAATGAAAACCAATTAATTACGTAGCTTAACTTGGGCACATCGCCTTGATTAATACTGTAGTGCACTATATTGAATAGGTTTTTTCCTTCAAAATTCATTCATATTGTCTAATCAAATCTCCTTTTTCGTGTAATTTATAGCATGAAATTCTTGTATGCTATATGTGATTGTAGCAGTAACAAAAATTATAATTCTTAATTTGTAATAACTCCTTCATTGTCTTTAAATACCACAGTGGAGGAAAGTGAGTTATTAAAGTAAATCTAAAATGTCCTTGTGAGGCATTTAGAATTCATTACCTTGTTCAAAACTAGTGCATACTACCATCAAATATTCATGAAATGAGTAACAGAAGCGTACTAAGGTGAACTCAACAGCAGGCTTATAGATAGTGAGGGTTTGAATTCTTATCTGTGTAGCTGTGAGTGATACAAATTTAAATGCAAATGGGGCCACTGAGTCATAGGCCATGATTTTCCTTCAATGTGAGACACTTTTGACTCATTCAACATTTTCAACCTCATTTGAACTTCCTGGAAAATTATTTGTGTGTCTATCCTTGCCCCACATTGTCATTTATTTTATATTAGGATACAAAAAATATTGAAGCTGCTACACCCACTTTATTGATGTAATGTGGTTCTGACATGAGTGAGGGACGGGATACACTAGATTCCAGGCAAACCCTGACTCATGGCTAATAAGTTTTTAAAAATTTAATCTGAAGTGAACACTTTTCCAGTAGGGCACCAGCTCATCTACACACAAGTGAGCACGTAGACTAATTCTCAGGGCGATAGCAGGTCGAAAGCCACGTGGCGATACCCTCACAAGTACACTAGACGTGTACTAGAGTGTTTAAGTTCACACATTCTGCAAAACACTTGTTAAATTGTAGGTTGCCTGGAGTGGGCCAGGTTCCAAAGGTACTTACGTACGAGAAATAAACACAAACTAGCATCAAAACTGGTTATATTGATGGCAGTACAAGCGATATATACAATACATACGGTCTGAGACTAAAGCAATTTGGCCTGCCATAAGCAGAAACTGAAAAAGTACTGTTCAGTATACGAGCACAATCAAGGTAAATAAATCTCTGGGGTGGCGAGTCAGACGGAGATGGGAGCGCAATCATGAGAGGAAACGAAGCAAAATCACAGGGTTCTGGTAAACTGCATTTAAACTATTGAAGACTAAGATGGATGAACAAAGGTGAAGGCTCCCATGATGTGACGTGTGTGCACTCCCTATGCCCGCTAAGTCGTTATTGAAGAGTGAGGGCGAGATGGCCGGCTACCATGCTGGCAATCTCCCGCCAACTCTGAGAGAAAAATTTAATAAAACAGAATATTTCAACAATTACACACAGAATTGCAACAAGACAAAAATGTACGCTGAAACAGTTAACAAGAACCTTCCGACATGTTAAATTTGATCGTGAAAGTTTCTGAGTCTGTCTGTATATTACTTTTCGGTTCGCACTAATTAAAAAAAGCAAGCCAGAATGGGCCGGCAAGGCACATGAAGGCTCATAATGAGAAAAGAACACTTTCTGGAACTACGTTAAATCATTACGACATTTAAATAAAATTATAAAAGCATGGCAACTCAAAGCAAAAGAATTTAGTTTTGGGCAATTGGCATGGTGGAAGCCGGAACTACAAGGATGTTTATATGATACACTTATATTTATTCATAGAAATTAATATTGCCCCTTTTTATAAACAAAATACAGGCTTAATACAAAATTACAAAAGAATTATGAGTATCAAGATTTTGTGTCTGGTAGTGGTTTCAAACCCACGTACCTTTACACTCGCAAGCTTACTATGCCTCACTTAAAGGGAGTTAAATGTACATAGTTAACACTTCCCCTTGCTATTTGGTGATTCTACTTTCTGGGGCACTGAACAAACATACACACAATTAGATGAACACTCCTTTAAACTGGGGTCAGGTGAGTCGTGACCTGGCTCTGCACGAATGGCTCAGATGACCCGTGCACGAGGCGCACGGACGTGTGTGCTCGGTGCATGAGCAGAGCAACCGTGGTCTGCCTCCTGAGCGGAGCAGTGCGGGTGACAGCAGATGTTTCACAGTTGAGGAAAATCAATGTAGTAGATGGGCGGTTCACTATGGCGACGCTGGTACAATGAATGACTTGCAGTATGGGTCGATTCAAAGCGGGAGCTTGTGCCCGTATACGTGTGGCCTCAACCAGGCGACTTGCTTGAACTGACCACTGTTTCAGCTTGCTGGAATGGCCATGGAGCGTGCTAGCTTACGATGTCGTAAGACATGTGGGGTTCCCAACAACTATGCTGTGCAGTACTGCTAAAATTCCTGATTTATGAACTTTAGCGCAGAGATACACTCTGTATTAATTAGCATGTCATTATTCTCATTGGTTTGTATGACCGGAAATGTAAAATAAATTAGAATTGTTAGTTCTTTCCTTGTATCACTAGATTTAGTTTATGTCGATTGTTTTAGTATAAACAAAGCTGAAGACGCCTGGTGAGGAGAGAACGATGGCTGCCTCTCCCAGGATCGTTAGCTCCAGTCGTGTTTGCTGAAGTAAAACTTATAATGTGATGTTAAAAGTAATGGCCTTCAGCCATAAGTTAATTGACGTGTAGCATCTTAACATGTAATGATGCACAAGGTTTTAGAACTCAGTTGTAAATATTTTGATAAAGTTCTTTTAAAGAGATATATGCTTAATATGCGTTGCATTTTAAATGGGGTCTCTCAATCACAACATAGACATAGTGCAAAATGTGTGTGTAAATGTTGAATGTTCAGATAATATTTTTGATACTAAAATATTGAAGTTTTATGGTACTTGCAACTCTTGTATGAAAAGGTTAA
This sequence comes from Dryococelus australis, assembly GCA_029891345.1. NCBI lineage: Eukaryota > Metazoa > Arthropoda > Insecta > Phasmatodea > Phasmatidae > Dryococelus > Dryococelus australis. Next base: position 386,164,175 of record CM056993.1, read on the forward strand.
AATATATGGAGACAATATTTTATCTACAAACTAGGTAAATTTGAATTTTTTCTCCCTTAGATATTGGCATAACCCTGCACGAAGCAGTCTTTTCTTTCTTATTACACATTAAAAATGATTATAACTATTTATGGTTAATTTAAGTCCTACTGTAATTGTTGGGGCTGGCAGTGATGTCATGGCTTTTTGGGCATGCTGCGGGTGAAAACGTAGTCTGCAGCTTCCGCCAGAGGGCACCACAAATGTTTTGATATTTATTATCGCTTACTACTTGTCCCAGGTGAATTAGGGTCAGAAGTCCTCTTACATTTTGCGAGTCAGAGCACCATACAGGTCATGGGCATGTGTGGCTTTGTCTTGGGAAATCTAGTTCTTTTAATATTATACCCTTTGCAAACATCAGGAAAAAATGTTATTGAATAACAAATAATTATTCATTTCTTTCAGCAGTCTGGGAGGGTTGCTATTAGGAACCCAAAAATAACGATTTGTAGCACAGAGGACTACGCGCTGCTGCTGGAGAACTCCCCTCCTTTTGGCAACCCCCGACGCCATTGCGGAAGCCTAGCACCTTATCCCAGGTGGGCGCCGTGCGTACCCCGCCCCCCACGCATTTACCCCAGGCAGGCTGGCCCCGTGCAGCACCCCACTGGTGTGGGGACCCTCAACACAGCCATCTTTACGGGCCATGCCCCAGACAAAACCCGCTGTACATGGGGGGACCTCTCAATGCCAAAAATTCATTTCAAAGTCCGAACAGTCCCTGGGTTAATATGCAGTAAAAAAAGCTCTTTAAAAAAATTTAAAAAAAATTTAGAATTTTCCTTTAAATGAGAAAGAAAGACATTCTGAAAAGCTCTTTGCAAGAGTTTTCTCCTTTCTCTTCTATTTTATCCAAATCGGATGCGTAGTACGCTAGTATACACGTCACATCAACAATTATAATTTACTGCAGCTCTACTCGCTGCATGGTTACCACAACTTCTTGTTTTTTTCCCTCACATTAAAACGGGTACCAAAAAAGGAGGTTGGCGTGCGTCAACTACCATGAGTAAATAACGTGTTTACCGAAAGGAAACAGTGAGGAGCCCATCCCTTACACAGGGGTTATATAGGGACCTAGCAACCGATGAGAAAACTGAGACACCT